>JAUMIR010000002.1:415955885-418455885 GCA_030847615.1 Gambelia wislizenii
TTACTATAGTTTTTTTCATCACCCAAAACATTCTTCACAAACCCAGATAAGCATGTCAGAAGGTGAAGCCGTAAACGTTAAGAGGATAGGAGGGAATTTCTCTGCAATTCCAAATACAGTAGGTTGATAGGTATAAGGACAGATATAATGAAAAAAGGTATAATGGCCTATAATACATTATGAAGCTTGCACAGTAATGACTGAAAGGAAAGGAGTAACAGAGGTGTTGTGGCTTTAACTGAGGAAAATGTTCAGTTTTAAAAGTCAGGATCCCAACTTGCAGTTCCGCAAAACACAGAGTGCACATGTATGCTTTCGGATGCCATGACACCACAAGGAGATGAGAGCATGTCACACCATACATTCATGATCTCCATCCCTGTTCTTATAGAAAACAAAGGACTCTGTGTGTGTGTGTTTGTGAAATGAACTAGTGTATGTAGTAGTTTTTTTCATGCTGTTTTGCCACCTCGATTATAACCCACTGTAGTCTACACGGACATCCATTGCAGTGATGGCTTGTGGTCCCTTTCAGCAAGATCTACTAGAAGACATTTGATTAATGTCAGATATTGTGTAGAAACCCCTTTACTGAATTACAAAGGTGTGTTAACAGGACACCAGCAAGAGTGACCAATGTACATTGGTACTCAATGCAGATCAGGACCAATGTGACGTGCATTGGGACCTATGCACAACAGTCCCATTGTGCATCAATCCCGTTGTGCATCAGGTACCAGTGCATATTAGACACTTTGTTGGCAACAGCAGCCCTATGCTAGATATGGACATTACACAATTCTAATTCCCACTCACAAAGTCCACTTACAAAGTCGTTAATTCCCCAACAGGATTCCAGCCCTCATATTTGTGGTACTGTGAAACATACAAAAACTTTGTGGCTTTATCAAAAAACAAAAAAAGTACTGGTAATGTCAGGTATTACTATTAGTTTGTCATTAGTTTGTCCCCATCCCTGGGAACCATATTATTTATTTGAACTAAATCCACCCACAGACACGGGAGAGGTTGTGGCCTTTGTATCTTGCTTTTTTGGCATCTAATTGGTCACTCAAAGAAACAGTGTGTTGGACTAAATAGGCTTTTGATCTGATGCTGCACAGATCTTATTATGTGTGATAAATCCTGACTACAAGCTTGTTGGAACAATTAACAGATGGTTTATCAAGCTAAAGTATTCCCAACATTCAACTTAAGATAATTTCACCATATTTAAAAGAAGAAGAAAGAATTAGAGCAATTATGTGATTTAAAGTGAATCAAGCCTGATGATTGTTAGCTAAAGTGATTTCTTTCCCCAAACAGCCTGAATCACATAGAGAACATCTGCCAGGTTATGCAAAGCCCAAGAGTGTGGAAAAGATATGGACATGAATTTTAATTTTAATTTTTCTCTTAATTGTTGTGATTAAGCTAGAAACATTATTCAGCATAACAAAAGTAATATAACTTTACTGTAAGAAAATTACAACTTGGGGAGTAGGAACACAGTTAGCTCCACACTGCTTAATGCCAAGTTTAGAAAACATACCCAAAGACACCAGCCCTCCACATGATGGGGTATCAAGGAAAGACACAGCTCTGTTAGCATGCCCTACCACCCCCTTCCTGTAATATCTCATAATTGAAAGTATTGGGCACTTCAAAGGGGTCTAGTAGACTGTGGTGACCCAAAGTGAAGTCAGATGGAGTTCACAAGGACCTGGGGAAGTGTCTTAGAAATATTTGAGCAAGCACACCCTAGCTAGGATTGAGGGGAAGCCTCTTAGTAAACAAAACCATTAAGGAGGTATATGCTAATTCCTTCTTGGGCCCCTCAACAGTGAATCACACATTCTAAACAATCAAGGGACCTACACAACCCAAATCCCCAGGAAATAACCCTCGGAAACCCAGCCATCTAAGACAACCAGTGGAGTTTCAGTCTCCTTTGTTTTTCCAATGGGAGAGTCATTTAGTCATTGTTGTAGGTAAAACATGCCTTCAAGGCATGGAATGGGTTATAAATATCCCAGCCTAGACAATAGAAAGGTGAGCGGCTGTGGGTGAGATCTGGCCACTTTCTCTATCGGCGTACCCCCAGATCAGAGCTTCTAGAACTTTTCTGCCTTAACTCTTTGATAGCCTTGTGTGGTTCCTGTGAGCATGTGTTTATGTGTGAATACTTTTTGTGCTATTTCCAATAAAAACATTTTATTTCACTTTAACCTGGAGCTCTCTGCAGTTAGTACTGGGATTACATGAGTATCTGTCCTTTTAAGTGTATTCCACAAGAAGGTATCCAATATCTCCTTATGCAATGCCTCTTACTCAATCCCCCTCCAGGCAAAGCTGCTTCATATGGCAGATACACACTCCCTCCAGCCATTTAAAGGCCAAGAAAAGGTGGCAGCAGGCATTTAGAGGCCAGGAGAGGACATCTGTCAACCCGTCTCCCATGCCTTCTCCTGGCCATTAAATGGCCAACAGTACGTTAGGGCTCTACTACTGGTGAATATACCCCAAGATATTATAATATACCACAAAACCATGAATGCTGAACAACTGACTTGTTGAATTCTCATGAATGTTGAGCAACCTTTTTCAAAACTTCCTTGTTGCTTGAATAATCCATGAATATCGTGACTGATGAAGATGTTATCCCAGGTTTGGCTGTATTGTTTTGTTAAAACATTGAACCAGCATTCCCTGCTGCTGTTCTGACTGTTTAACAGTGAATTCTTTTTTCTAGTATGCTGTATGGAAATTATTGTTGATACATTGGACTAGCATTCTCTGTAGCTTTTGTGATTGCTTCATGGTGAATTCTTATTCTAATCTGCTGTATGGAAACTTAATGTGATGATTTTTTTTATTTCTATGGAAATATTGGATTGTTGTTATATTTGTATGTAAAACAGTTTAAGTTTGTATTCCTTATGGAAAGTATTCTTGTTGATGTGGGGGATTTTTGATTTCTGTAGAAATATTGGATTATTGACATATTGTTAATTGTTGGTATACCTCATATTATAACATCTTGGAGTATATTTACCAGTAGTAGAGCCCTAATATACTATTGCCAGTATATAGAAGAGTGGATTCTGGGGTTTTCCCATTCTTTATACACATTAAATGGCTAACCCCATCTTCCCCTGGCCATTATATGTCTGAAGGAGTGATAGCTGCCTTTTCAAATAGGCTTACATGACCAAGAACCCATTAGCCATAGGCCATATGGGGATAAAAGTCATTGGTACAGTCTGCTCTTTCTTGGAGCCTCTAGGATACACTAGGCCCCAACTTGGAATGAATGAACAAACTCCCACACAGAAGCAGTTGCCCAGTGGAACTGAATGGGCAGGTCATTTCACTCAGCTGCCATGCTGTGGGCTGTTGGCCACAGAATCCAAGTCTTGTTTGAATTCTGGATATTTTATCTTGGATATTGGTCATATTATTAAGTCCTATGCACATCGGACTTCGTGTGTGCATGACTTATTCAAGTGTGTGGATAATCTAAAGGCTTTGAAGATGGAACAGACACAGTTGGAGGACAGGAAAGGGATGTATCATTTCATTCCTTTACCATACATAGATCAGCAATGGTGGGCAGGGGGGCAGTCTTTCTTGAATCAGACAAATCTCTTTTGTGAATGGACTTACATCAGGAATGGTGAAACTAAGGCTTCCATCTCACATAAGCCTCCCCTAGTATAGTCAGTGGTAACAGACTGTGAGAACCATGATCAGTTTACTCAATGGCCTTGCTGGCTAGGGAATTCTGGGAATTGTAGTTCAGAATGATTACTTTCTCAAGCTCTATTTCAGTTAGTGTTGTGCTTCTCTTCCACTTAAGTATTTTCTCCTCTAAACCCTGGCTCAAAATACATTCTTGGGACTGATCCCCCCCCCCTTTGTGGAATTTGATTCACATTCCAGACCTCATGCATTTGAAATTAGAGGAACACCTGAAATATGTGTTCTACTTTAGTGAGCTGACTTGAGGGCTGGGACATTTAATTGCACAAATCATTCCAGTTTACCAGACCTCACCAGCTTGCTGATTCAAGCTGAGTCATACAACCACCAACTTTCATCAGCACTTACCATATGATTCCTCTCAAGCAAATTCTCAGGCTTTCTGCTATGAAGAAATCAAACAGCACAGCATGTCCAAGTAACCACCTCTAAGTATGAATTTCAGTAGCAGCAGGACATAAAAAAAAATCTGTGGAAATCAACAGCACGAGTTGATGCAGTCCATGATTTTTCCATTACTGGAGGTGTGCATTGGTTCTATCAAGGCTGAGAAATAGCCATTGGTTGGTTTCAGAATTCAGGAAGTTAAAACATTCCCTATCAGCAGCATCAATTTAAAGAATGGCAGAAATAAGTTTGTCCAGTGATGACTAGTGGTTCCCATGTCAGTGGGGCAGTAAGTCTGCTCCAGGTTTTAGCCTGAATTTTAAAGGAGCTATCCAGGTTTCCAGATATTGAAAATCAAGGTTCAGCACCTTGACTAGCTCTATTAAAGTCCAAGTGGGGCCCCTGAGAAGAGACAAAATTGGAGAAGGGGGATCATTCACATTATACAACCATAGCACTGTATTCCACTTCACTTGTCATGACAACATCCTACGGAGTCCTGGGGTCTGTAGTTTGGTGAGGCACTAGAGCTTCCTGGCTAAGAATTTGACAGTTAAAATGGAATTATGGTTCTATAATTACATGGTATGAATGGGCCCAAGGACAGTCCAGCACTTAAACCACTGCATCACACTGGCTCTACCTAAACAGTAGGAAGACCTTACTGATGGTAAAATCTGTCTGACAGTGGAATAGACTCCCTTGGAAGGTGGTGGACTCTTTTTCTTTGGTGACCATTAAACAGAGGTTGGATGGCCACCTTGCAGTGCTTTAACTGCCTTTTCCTGATTGAAATAGATGGAACAGATGGTCCTCGCAGCACTTCCAGCTCTATGATTCTATGAGGACCTCCAACCTCCCCTCCCCTGCAAAGCTTCCAAGACTGAACAAAGACAAGAAAAGAAACCAGAAATAGATCAGAAGCTACTTCTGATTTTATTGTGTGTGCATTTCATTTTGGGGCCTAGTCCATCCTGTTGAAGTTCTCAGAAGCTAACACTTGGCCCCTGGATTTGCTGAAGTTGCGTACCCCATAAGAAGTGGAAAGTAAATGCTGGGCTTGATGCTTGAGCCCACAGAATCTGCTTGTAACAGTCTTTAAATGATGTGCATGGAGAGTCCTGGAAATTTATTTAGATTAGACTCTGATGTTAAATTTCAGGGTGCACCTAAAAATGTAGGAAATTATTTTGTATCATCAAGACAAATACTATCAGTAGTTAATTTTAATGATTTAAATCAAAATTAGGAACACTACCCCACTGGGCTTCTATTGACACTTTACCTAAAGTCCCAATTAATATTTATCAATATAATGTAAATAATGAAACATAAAGTCCAAAGAGCTTTCATAGATAGGTTGTTATGAGTTACAAGGAACACAATTACTTGTAACTGTTAATTTGGGGGTAAGAAGGCTGGAAAGGAGACACATTTCAAAAATAACATGAGGAAGGGCAACATTATGTTATTGGTGTAATGTGTAACAATCTCTGCTTACTTGCAATGAGAAATCTTTGCAAGCATTTTCAAGTTGCATTTCCCAAACAAATTGCATCTGAAATAATGAAGCTGTGAGTTTGCAAAGTAACTTTTTTTTAAAAAAACAAATAATTCTGTTACTTGCTACAGTGTTAAAAGGTTACTGTGTTGTTATTGCTCATTAAAAATGAAGGAAACAGTTCAGTACATTGCTTGTTGACTGCTCATTATTTTTTTGTTATCTTCTATTACTTTTTTTTTGAGAGGGGGGGACCCCTTAGCATCAATTTTACATTTTACATTTTTTTATTTTATTTTTATTGGCAATGGGTCCAGGTAGTTCCAAGAGCATCTGTGATGTCGGACATATAATGAATTTCCCATCTTGGTCATGTAATGATGAGTCCACCATCACCTCAGATTTCATCATGACAATGATTGCTCTTCACTATTATCTTTTTATTTTTTCAGATATCTGTTTCAATGCCCTCTAATACCAGCCAAAAATTCATGTTGCTCAAAAGGAAGCAGATTTCCCACAATCCACCCAGTAGGTGAAGGGGAAAACCCAATGGAATCAGATTTCCTGTAACTCTTTTAATTCCTTTAACCAATACCCAACTAGCGGGAATTGGCTAAAGCAGCAGATCCATGCGGCTGATACATTACTATTTGAAGAATGCCACTGACAAGAAGTGGAACCATACCACTCCCTGGCTTTGACTAGAAATAATAACTCTGAAGATTTGTTTGTGTACTGGAAGGGAAATACTGCGGGTGGCAGCCAGAGGCTTTGTGATGCAAGATCGGCTGTCCAAAGAGACACCATTCCTCTCTACAAACTTTTTTGAGACAAAAATCATGTGGGACAAACTGTGAAGATGCTTGAGTGTCATCTACCACATAAATGAGGACTTTCTTTCAGGAATGGAGTTGGAAAGCATTCAAAGGAAAGTTCAGAAGAGTTTCAAGGATTTGGAAGACAAATGTTTCTGTGAGGAAATGCTGAAGGGAATTGGTATATTAGCCAAAAGAGAAAGATGACAAATACTATTGTGGAAAAGCCCAGAGTTTGGGATAGATAGTTGTTAAATAAATAAATGTCCTTGGGCTTGTCTGTACAAAGCAATAAAATGTGGATTGATGCACACTAATGCCAATTCGCAGCAGCTTTCATTTGTCTCAATGGTTTTTTTTTTTCCAAGACTGCAGGCATGTGAAGCCATACGCATTTGTTGTTCAAACAGTCATGCCAGTGAATCAGGATGGTGGACATGAGTGAATTACTTGTGTTTTTTTAAAAAATGCAAATCCAAGTGTAATCTTCTACTTAAATAAATGGAGGGGAGGGAGGAAAAAGGCTGTTTCATCACCTTACCATAGCAACATGATTGCTATGGTAAAAACCCAACATGGCAATTCCAGGCACTTGCCTTGCCAGCAAGCTCCAACAGTTACTTGCAATGAGAAATCTTTGCAAGCATTTTCAAGTTGCATTTCCCAAACAAATTGCATCTGAAATAATGAAGCTGTGAGTTTGCAAAGTTGACCAATCAACTTTCTACTTTCACTCTTATCAGGAATGTGCAGCAAAGCAACTCTGTTGTCCCAAGCGGGAATGCACATTTCCTTTGGAGTTTTTTTAAAAAAATATGGGAAACGCCGTGAAGGCTTTTTCTGCAGAGTATTTGGAGTTTTTGCCCCTCATATTGCTGAATATGATGAAATGGCGCAGGATCCCATTGGGACAAAAGGTATTCTCCTTGTATTCTATGAGGAGTATTTTTACCATATAGATGAGCCCCTTGAATCCCAAGGCCAATAGGGTCAGTGGCCATTGAACTATTAAGCTATCTCCCAGGGATTCTGGGATCTGTAGTCCAACACACACAGACACACACACACACACACAATTTTCACATTGGGGTAAAGCAGGGCTGTACAATCCATGGCCAGCATATGGCCTCGTAAGAGCTTATCTGAAACTACTGTGATTTTTAACATGGTTGCCCAAGTCCTCCTCTATTAGCTGACAGGAGCTCACAGGAGAGGAGGTGTCAGTTTACCACTTCTTTATCAACACCAAAGCAACAAGGCTTCAGAAAAGCTACATCCCAAATGGGATTTACAGAGTGGAGTTGGCCTTCCCAACCCTCACTGCAGCCCAAAGCAGACCCCTCTATAATTATAGAAAGCAGAATTGCTGAGATGAAGACATGGTTGAAGTGATTTGTTCTGGGTTAGGATGGGATTCTGACCTTCCCATCCTAACCCAGTCTGTCTGTGTACATGCATGTACCCACATGCATTTGACCCCCTTCATGCCCCAGCCAGTACTTGATGCATGGAGCCAGAAAGGTAATGCACCCCCATGAGATACCAAATTAAGAAAGGACTATCTCTAGCTTTGCTTAACTAGCAACTTGGTCATTTGTCACTGAGCTGTTACAATAGCTAGAAGATGTCAGGTCAATAGCCATTGACCATGATGGCTGTGGGATTCTGGGAGTTGTATTCCAAATAGTAACTTTTCCAGTCTCTGCTGAATGCATGATGATTCAATGCTAGATTTTAATCAGCTAATCGGTCAAAGTGTTCTGCCTGCACAGTTTGACAATCTTGGTGCTCACCCAGGGAGGTATCCAACACCTCCTTGTTCAAGCAGAAGAGCAGAAATGGCCAAACAAACAAACAGTGGGAGGAAGCCTGGGCACCTGCTCCATACAGATGCCACACCAAAGGAGGAAGGTATTCAGTGCACACCTCTCATCAGAAGCCACTTCTGGGATCTGAAGCTATTTCATGAATGACTGGCTCCAAGTCAATATGGGAGGGGTGTTTGGAAAATCATCTGTGCCACAATGGCACAAGCAGTTCTTAATCTAACCCATAGTACCTTGGGATGCCCTCAAAGGACTCTTCAGAGCCAAATATTAAATGAAACCCCTTGGAGCTAGTCTCTGTGGGGTTCTTCTGCTGCCATCACTGCGTACCTGGAGAAGTAAGGGACTGAGACTGGGACCTTCTGCATGCAATGCATGCGATTTTCTTATACTGTTACCTATACTGATGTCCGCAGTCTTCCAATAATTCATCAATTGGCTATATTTCATAAATTGGCTTGTTTATTGGCCTTCCACCTAGTTGGCAGGAGACCAGGGCCTCCCAAATGCAAGGACTCAATGTGTACTCACAAAACCTAAGGAAGAGGCCATCCCAAATTCCTAAAAGACACACCCAGGTAGTAATTATGCAGACCTCCCCTTAGGCTAGTAGTTAGGGTGAAAATGGGCTAATTCTTTTGGATGTACCTGGAAGTGAGTCATTCACTAATTCAATCAAAGTGGCAGGACACTCTTTGCCTTGCAAAGCTGGTTTTCCATCACACCTGTCCTACAACAATAGAAGGTTCCCTGACACCCATCAGTCTTAATGTCTCAGCCATTAGTGATAGTTAACACAACCAGAGCTTCCATTGTCTAACTATGGGAAACTCCAGCAAACATTGTATTCCACTCATAACACTCCTTCAGGGGAAATATTGAGTATAAATACCACCCCAAAACAGAGTCACAGTTTACACAGCTTTCTTCATATCATTACTCTGTCGGCCTGTATCATCACATTCACAGTTTCTCCCACCTCATTACTCCACCAGTTTGCTGTGCAACCCTCAGAACTGCATTCTGTGTACCCTTCTGCTACATGAATCTCTGCTCATCAGATAGGTATAGTATAGCCCAACACCTGAACTCTCTTCCTCTATACCAATACTTCCTAACTCTCTTTGCTAGCCTTGTGTGACTGCTTGAAGTCTGAGTATGTGTGTTCCTAAGATTATTTCTCAATAAAAACCATTTTATTTTATTTTTTGGTCATGAGTCTCATTAGTTAGTACTGGTCTACATAGGTCAAAAGATCCCACAGTTACCTGGTCTCTCACTGCCATAGTGAGCTAATTAAAATTCCACATATTAATATCTGGACATGAGTGGATCCTTCATAGACTCACATAATTTGGATAACAATACCACTGAGCTACATCCACAGGGACATGAAAATAGCTAAATATATTCCCTCCACTGAATCAAATGGAGACAGTTGCTTATGCAGGAGTTTCATACGGGCAGGGAAGAACATGAGGTTCTGTTTCAGGGTGATAGGTTGCAATGAGGAGGCTTTGGGGAAGATGTCCAGCTCATCAGGTGGCTTACAGGCTGCAAAACACAGCCTGTAAACTCATACAGTGTCACTGTGTTCTCGATGAGTGCCTTTTTAAGGAAATATATTTGCTAATCCCAGTTGCGGACACTAATAAAAGGAGGCTTCATCTTTTTATCTGATGGTCTATCACTTAATCAGATGCAACAGAGGAGCAGGCTGACTGTAAATCTGAAAGGCCATGCTGATTTTGCTAAAGGAGCTTGGGATACATTTGATTTGGTCCAGCTAAGAGTTCACAAATGGTATTAATACTGCCTTCAGTACCACAGTGCTAGAGCATGATTATCTGCATAAACCTTGGGCAAAGATTAAAAGCAATTGATCCTGGATTTGTCAGAATACTCTCTATCTAGACAGAGTGGTATTTTCCTCCCAGCTAACAGCCACATAAGCTTGCAATTGGGAAAGGGGCCACCGGGCAATCAACTAGCAAATCAAGGAAGGGAAATGACATTTTATAGTAGACAATAGCCAAGGAAACCAAATAACAATATACTCTTGTAGATATTGCACTTGAAGCTCTTCTACAAATTAAAGCCATTCTTGTTGTCATCTTTCTAAATAAATGTCTACAGAAGCATACTGTTACTCATCCATTATTGAACATGTGGAGTGGAAATATTTCTTCTGAGTGTATTTCCATGTGGGAAAATTTCCTTCACTTCAGGCACGGGGGAGGCAAAGTTTCTCTCATATAAGCTTGTATTTAAGAGAAGCCTTCTTAACTTCATAAAAATCATAGGTCATGCCATGGTACAAAATTATGGCACTGTGATACCGTTTTAGCTGCTTGACATGCATGTGTGTTGTGTTTCGGAGGGCAGATAGGGCTACTCTATAGCCACTTCTGCACCATCCAAGCCTTGCCCTGGCAGCTGTCAAGCTCCTAAAATTTCAAACCCATAGGGAAAAAACTTTTTTGCAATCCCCTTTTTTTTCAGTGGAAAAATTGATAATTTTGGGGAAAATAGAAAAAATACAATATTGACATCCTTTACAGATTGAAAGGCACTTTATTGCCTTGTGTACATGTAACTTGGCTTGGCATAAAATTAACATGTTTGGTATATTATAAATACTGCTTATGTAGAAAATAATTACAAATTGAATTTACATTCTTACATTTTAATTTTTTCTTACAAATGGAGCTTCAAGGATCGCTTGAGTTGTAAGGAATCTCTTTTGCCAGTTTATGAGAATCAAGCAAAACCACAGTAAAAATGGAAGAAACCATCAACACTAATAAAACAAAGATTTTTTTTAATTTTTAATTTTTCCCTCCATAGCATCATGCATTCATTCATTTAAATAAAGGTACTCAGAAAAGGAAACCAAGACAAAGGATTATAATGCTCTGATACTGTACACCAGTGCTTCTCAGAATGCTATAGCAGCCAAGTAATGACGACTGCCTCTTGTCCCTGCTATAGTTCTGGAGAGGGAGAGGGTTGTAGTTCCTCCTCCTCTCTCTCTACCAAACCATAGCAGGTACAAGACGTGGTTCCCCCATGCTCAGTCACCTTGCCTCCTTCCCCTTCTCCCTCCACAAAAAGCACAGAGCTGTATGTGTGGAGCTGTCACACTATGCACACACCATGCAGGGTCTCAACTGAAGCTTTTTAAAAGGAAGAGCTACAAATACAGCCCAGCCAAAGTTAGGTACTTGCAAATCCTTTTGATTTAAATCACAGAGATTTCATCACAAGGCATGTTTACTCAGAAGTATGTCCCACTGGGTTTGATTGGCTTTCCTCCCTAATACTGTAAGTGTGCAACCTTCTCATTGAAATACAAGTTGCTTAAAAGCACATCCTCCAGCATTTCACAGATGAAAACTAGGACGTGTGGGCAAGAAACAGAGTTTGGTCAAGATGGCAAAAGTTATTAATGAGGAAGAACATACAAGCCAGGAGAGGCTGTAGGCATTTGTTTTGCCTGAACCTGCTGGGAAGGGTGAGGTGCCAAGTTTCCTCTCCTCTGTTTCTCTCCTCCAGCTGAGTTAATTAACTACAAAGCTGAGGATAAAGGGGGAAAGCAGGAGAGGAGAGAAACAGGGGACATTTTAAAGCAGCTGAAAAAATGAAACAGAATATTTTTTGAGACTGTGGACTTTTTCAGACAGGACTTACCGTGCAAGGAGACTCTGGAACAGTTACAACACTGTTGTGTGGCAGGGAGCTTGTTTCGGACAACGCCGTCCCTCTCTCGGCAACTGAAACAATAAATTGATCTTTCCCACCTAAATTAGGTTGCCAAATGAAGTAAGCCTGAGGTAACCATGAGAAGAGTTTTGTGTCTGTGAAATGTGGCAAGCGAAATGAGATGAGTTTTGGCACTGAAAAGAAATCCCAGATACATTTCTCCAGTAGGAAAAGAAGTTTTGATAACTGGGCTTCTTCATCTTAATTTATTTAAGAATGCTTTAAGAATGTGTTGGGATTGTTTTTCACTAATGAAGGAAGAGACAGAAATGAAACATTTTCCATTTTAGCTGCTAGTGATGACTTGTTCTTTTCAGCAAAGAAATTAGCCTGCCATTAAAACAAACAATTGTCTTTTTTCTCCTACTGTCTAAAGATAACATATATGTGTGTGTGTGTGTGAGAGAGAGAGAGAGAGAGAGAGAGAGAATGTGATAGACAGCATGCGGAGAGAATATGGTGGTGCAATAACCTCAAACTATACTTCAGTTCTGATATTTTTAAAAGAGTAACTCAGCTTTGAAAGCGTCACCTTAGAATCCTTTAAAGCAGCACAGCTCAAAGTGGTGATCCATGAACTGGTGGAAGTTTCATGAGCTATCAGCTACTGGCCTGTTCTTTGTTAAAGGGAACTATCAATAGGGATGAGAGAACCACAGGTTTTCAGAAATATAAACATTTGTTGTTGTTGTGCGTTTAAATTGACTCCAGCTTATGGTGACCCTATCATAGGGCTTTCTTGGCAAGCTTTATTCAGAAGATTCCCAGTCCAAAACTCAACCTATTACATTCTGCTGGCTCCTACAGTCCGGGGGGGGGGATCTCAAAGGGAAAACCCCAAGTAGCTTAATGAGGACTGAGTGTGATCACTGGGCAGAGAAAACTAAGGAGGAGAAATAGGAATGGAATAGAGTGGGCTGGCACCATAAATAGGAGCACTGCACATTTTTGCAGTGTTTTGTTGTAAGGCTCCCATACTTTTTATAACCCAAGTGCTTACTCATATATGGAACAGCTTCACACTTAAGGGGTTTCTTGCATCAGTTAGGTTGATACGAAAGTGTTTGTAAGAAAACAGAAAAAGGGCCAGAATGTTCACTTGCAACACAGATGTCTCTTCTCTTCTTTCTCTTCTAGACTTATGATGAATAGAGGAGCAAATACTGCTGAGCAATGGATCATGTCTGCTTGAAACCATTATCCATCTTATGAAGCTTTTTAATTTCTGTTTTTTAATAACTGGATTATACCTTTTGATGGTCTCTGTTTTATGATTATTACTATTCTTGAAAAATCATCCTGGCAATTTTTACTATCACATTGAATAAAATCTAGATATTGAGAATGAATTGAAAATTAATATGATGAGATTTCTTCCCAAGTAAAAGTTCATTGCCAGTATCCAACAGTGAGCTTGCATTGATGGATGCTGCTTTCATCAAGAAAAGCAAGAGAAAGCAATTCCATTTCTCTCTTTTCTATAATAATAATAATAATAATAATAATAATAATAAAATTTTATTTCTATCCCGCCCCTCTGCAATGCAATCGGGGCAGCTTACAATATAAAAACTCCATAGTCCCAGTACCCTAGCCCACCCCCCCTTAAAATAATATTAAACTATAAAAGATTAAAAACATACAGTAAATTAGAAAAATATTAAAACATACAATAGTTTAAAAAAAATGATTTAAAAAAAATGATTACAGCTCAGGGAGGACAACCGAGTCTTGGGCCGGGATAGTTATTCAGGAAAGGCCTGTGTGCAATAAAACCTGCTCTGGAGGTCTGGGAAACCCCCTGGAAGAGGTTTTGTAGTGTTGCAGGCATTGTCTAGATGAGAAGATATGATGCTGATTGCTGCGCATTAACACAAAATGGAAGCAGTGTTCATTTGTCTCCACGGTTCTTTGGTAAAATTGCTGGTATGTGACGCTATCTGTTTTTGACGTTCAGACACAGCCATGCCTGTGTATCAACATGATGACCAAGAGTGAATTACTCACGTTATTATTCTCAACAAGTTGTTGCTGTTGCACAGTATTTTTTTAAAAACTCAAAGGTGAGCAAGTGCAACCTTTCACTTTTGAAAGCAGTTTGGTTGCCTCAGCACAGCAAAAAAGTGCATGATCAGCGACACGAAACTCCAAAATGGCACTTCTGGCCATTTCATTGATGGCAAGCCCACCCCTGGGCACATCTAACCAATCACCATTTCCACCCTTGCCAAGAATGTGTTGCACTGCGTTTACATTGTTCAAATGAGTGGTAATGCACTTTTCCACACATTATTTTAAAACTTAAGGAAAAGCCCCAAAAGCTTTCCCCCTACAGTTCTTGAAGTTTTGGGGGGCCCTCCTTCTGAATAAGGTGATTCACTGCAGGATCTCATTGGAACAAAAGGTATTCTCTGAGATTTCTATTAGGATTATTTTCACCATCTAGACAACCCCACAGAAGAATACCGAGGGAAGGGGACCCAAATCACAGAGAGCATTCCATTGGATTCAAAAGGGCTTCTATAGACAACTCACAGATGAAAACCAGAACACATGTGGCCAAGCTGTATCAGAGTGTGATCAAGATGGCAAAAATTATTAATGAGGAAAACACAAGATAGGAGAGGCTACAGCAATTTGCTTTTACCTGAGCCTATTGGGAAGGGCAACATTCTGCCCCTCCTTTTCTCTCCCTCTTGCTGAATTAACTGAGGGCAAACTACTTTTGCACTTTGAATTCAGTTTGCGGTATTTGAAGTAAGCTGAGCACAAAAAGCAAAAGAGGGAGGAGGAGTCAGAAACAGGGACATTTTAAGAACAGCTGAAAAGTGGGATGACAGAGGATTCATTGGCACCATCATCGCCAAATCTGAACACTGTAGAAATGTCTCTTATTTCTTCAGGCTGCAGTCTGAAGCTTAAAGGAATGTTCCACTAAAATGTGTGTGACTTAGGAGATCTTCAGATGCAATTTTCCGTGTCAGAATGGAGGAAGCCGCATCATATTTCACTCACGGGCAACAATCGTGAATGAAATATGATGCAGTTTCCTCCATTCTGTCATGGAAGTGACACGGAGGGGTTCGGCAGGGGAACGTCGTCATCCGAAACTGCTCCCCTGCTGCGCGGCAGCAATGGAGCTGTTTTGGAATATATCCTGTCGAAAATCGCGTCTGAAAATCTGCCCTCTCTGGGTATAGTTAGGTAAAACAGGTGGGACTCAAGCAACCCTCTAGATGTTCCTGGATAGCACGTCCTAGCAGACATAACCAGCATAAACAATAGTAGAGAATGCTGGGAGTTGAAGTCCTACAACATCCGGAGGGGCACATGATTCCTAACCCAGATAAACATCTAAAAATGCTGTAATTCCACTATTGAGGAAAGCAGAAGCATAGTGGCATTATTACAGTAATTATCGCACGTCCACTACTAGCAGTTTAAGAACGGGATTTCAGCTCGCACTATAATAATGCTTATCTTTGCATTGCATTCTAATGACAGAGTATTAATGCTTCCTGCTGCCAGGCGCATGTGCCTTTAAGAAACATTTTCTCTTACTTCCTGGATTTTGCATGGTTGAGATTTCAGCTGTTCTCATAAGAAGATGTGACTTCACTTTAACACGCCAAAAACAAATGCATAATGAAATAACTTCCCAAATAAACACTTAAACAAACATAAAAACATACCAAGGAAAGGCAACAGTTTATTAAAACAGTGTCCTGTTGGTCTTCTTCACATTCTCCCCTGGAAGTTGAAGTATATGTTCTCATTGGAAAAGGGGAGGGGGGAAGAAGTCTGCCCGTTCACGCTGTAATTGTGCAATTACAGCAGGACGTGACATCGCACAAACATCAATACCATGAAAAGAGTGATATTGAGGGCTATTGATGTCTTTTGCTCATTAAGTAAAAGTGGCACCTGATGAATGGGTGGAGTACGGACTGAGTATGGGAGGACAATGACATTGTGTGATAATGGGAGTCCATTTGTGCTACCATCCCATTGTAATAGAATGATTACAGCCTCGTGTGATAATGTCCAAAAAGCTGTTACCTACTACTGAAAGTTCTTGTCTCTAAAAACTATGCAGCATGGTTACATAAGGCAAACAAATTCAACAAAAATCAGAGAAGAGTTATCCAGTTGTTCAAATCATACTTAAAAGCTCAGAGAAAATAGCTTCATTGACCAAACTGCAACTTGACTTGACTTAGGACTTTTTCAGACGAAGAAAAATAACGCAAGCAGCCTCTCCAGCTTGCGAGGCTGCTGCGCTGCAAAGTGTCAGTTTCGGATGACGCTGCCCTCTAGCGGTACTGTTGCGTTACCACAGGGAGAGCTGAGTGTCATATTTCGTTGATTTTTTACTCACGAAAGTTGATCGTGAGTAAAAATCAACGAAATATGATGCTCAGCTCTCCCTGCGGTACCGCAACAGTACCGGCAGGGGCGAGCGTCATACGAAAGGGGTGCTTTGCAGTGCAGCAGCCTCGCAAGCTGGAGAGGCTGCTTGCGTTATTTTTCTTCATCCGAAAAAGTCCTTAGAATCAGTCTTGTTGTTATAGAAAGAAAAACTGCACTCTTAACATACTATAAGCATTGGGGATCCTTTTTTTTCCCCCCAATGTAGAAAAAAGATTGCCTGCTACTTTTAACACCAGGCCTTCCTTCTGTTTCATTATCACTTGCCAGCCATATCCAGAGTGCCTGAAAGCAGTCCCTGCTTTTTGTTTTGTTTTGTTTTTCTCCTTCAGTGGAATCTGTCATTTGTGCTTTAGCCTGGTATGACACAACTTTTGAAAGCAACCAGGAAATAGAAGTGTTGATTAAAGAGGTCTAGATAGTCTACAAATGAATTCAGCACATCCGTACTGTGGTGTAATATTTAGACCAGTAATTCTTGCATCATCCCAAAATGCAACCTGAAGAACATCCCTGTAGAATTTAAAGATAACGTGAAAAATAGATTTGCACTATTAAGTCTAAATGACAGGGAGCCAGAAGAACTCTGCACTGAAGCCAGGGACATTGTCAGGGAGGAATTCAAAAAGACACTATCTGCAACCAAAATAAAGAGAAGCCTCAATAGAAGGTAGGCTCTGGTGATATCAGAAGGTTGATATTCCAAGGCCAGCCCCTGGTGATGTTATTGAGCATGTTTTAAGCACCAGCAATAGTTGCACATGATATGCTAATCAATTTTTTTTTAAAAAAATACCAAGTTTAAGTAAGAAGGAAAATATAGATATGCACATTTTTCAAGGTAGTGCTCTCACCTTGAGATTCTTTCCACTTGTCCTAAGAGCCAGAGAAGAGGGTGTAGGCCCTGAAATCTGGGAACCCTGTTGCCATGACATTTTTATTGCTTGGGGCATTGGACAAGGTGGCATCCCCCTTCCATTCCCATTCCACATACAGAAGCCAGCTACAGTGGTGACAAGCTAGTGTCTTCCACTGTACCTGATGCCACAGCCTAGTTTAGGCCACAGCTTTGACAACCTAGAAATAGTAACAGACCAGGGTTCAGGGAGAATAGTAAATGGCTGCTCCTGCTTGGAGATTGTCTAAATGGTTGAAATAATCCTCATAGAATTCGCTGAGAAATCGATCTGTCTAAATGGACATTTGTATCAATGCATCATATTCAGAAGGGGGGCAGCTAAAAACTCCATAAACTGCTACTGGAGATCCTTTGTGGCTTTTCTTGCAGTTTTTAAAAAGCTCAGTAGGGGATGCGTATGTCCGCTCGGTAAGTCAGTCACATTTGCATCATTGCACCAAGGCAGCACAAACTTATTGGCTGGACAAGAATGGAGGTGGGTCTTGCAAACAGACAAGTGCCCGCTGCTGCCATATTGGATTTTTGGCTTAGCATGTGATCGCTAAGGTGATAAAATGGCAACCTTTCTCTTTTCTCTTTTTTTCTTTTTTCTTTTGTAAATGTGAAATATCTTGTGCACACATAGGAAATTTATTTTTTTTAAAAAAAAGGTCGTCATCAGCAAATTTTAAAACGCAAGTAAATCACTCATGGCCACCATTTTGGCTAGGGGTCATGCAAAGTTTATGGGGGCCCTTAACCATTAAGACAGTTTACAGCTGCTGCAAATTGCTACTACTGCAGACCTCTCTCTGGCTTTTCTTCGCAAACAAAGATTCAGGAAGGACTCATCCCGTGCTTTCTGCAAGCGCGCTGATGACTAAAAAGGCCAATCTGAGATAAACATGTCTGGTTGCAGAAAGCACAGCAGAAGGTCTCCTTGGGTGATGTTTCCGGGTTGTGATTCTTTCTGCATTGTTGTTTCTCTTCAAGACTTGTTTGATGTGAGTTCTCAAATAAGGCTGCAGCATTGTGGATAGTGCGTCTCCATGCCTGCCGATGTGAGACCAGGGTGGACCATTGTTGGTGATCAATTTGACTGAGCCTGAGATGTTGTTTCAGGGAGTCCTTGTATCACTTTTTTGGAGCACCCCTCTTACGCTGACCCATGGCGAGTTCACCGTAGAGTACTATTTTGGGGAGGCGATGGTCTTCCATCCTAGAAATGTGCCCTGCCCAGTGCAGCTGTGTTCTCAATATCATGGCCTCAATGCTGGCGATCCCTGCTTGCTCAAGGACAGCAACATTCATTTTCTTCCCTCTCATATAGATGGGCCCTGAGTCGTTTGGTTCATTCTGCTTGAAGGTAGGGCTGACGGTGACAGAAGCTTAAGAAGAACTTTTCTGCTGTTGTCAGTGTGTGTGTGTGTGTGTGTGTGCATGCACGCGTATCCATCCATCTCCCTAATGGAGCCAGCTTCTTTAGCATTTTGGACAGTCTCCATCTGCTCAGCAGAGATGAGAAAAACAGTATAATTTTAGCCAACATGTCAGTCACTTGTTTCCATAAATCTATTTAGTCCACATGTTTTCCACACTGGCCTTCTTTTCTTTTCCTCTTTTCCCCTTCCTAAACTTAGACATGATTTACATCTCTGAGTTGCTGGTCAAAGGAGACAAGCTAAAAATAGTGGTAAACTCCAAGCAGAAAGATGATTGGCTCCTAGGTTTATATGGGAATTGTGGGATTTGCTAAAAAGCATAGCCTTTGAACCAGGCTAATTCATCACAAAATAAAAAGTGATGTGCTGTCAGAAGGATGCTCGTCTTTCATGTTTGCTATCGATTAATTTTTTTATTTTAAATGAACAGGGACTCAAATGAAAACACATTGCACAGCTCAAGCTACATTGGTCATGTGTGGACCAAATCATTGCCTGGATTGAAGATAATTAGATATGCCCAAACACAGAGGCGATGGTCCTCCATCCTAGAAACGTGCCCTGCCCAGCGCAGCTGTGTTCTCAGTATCATGGCCTCAATGCTGGTGATCCCTGCTTGCTCAAGGACAGCAACATTTGTCACATAGTCAGTCCAGTGTATATTTAGGATTGTGCATAGACAGCGCTGATGAAAGCGCTCGAGGAGTCATAGGTGGTGGCGATAGGTGACCCATGTTTCAGATCCATAAAGGAGGATAGACAGTACGATGGCTCTATACACACTGATTTTTGTGCTTTGCCTCAGGTGTTTATTGCTCCAGACTCTTTTGTGAAGTCTTCCAAATGCACTATATGCCTTTGCTAATCTGTGATCGATCTCTTTGTCAATCTTGGCATCTGAGGAGATGATGCTTCCCAGGTAGGTGAACTGCTGAATGGACTTGAGCACAGATTTGCGGACGGCAATGTGGGGATGGTGGTGTTCATCCTGTGGTGCAGGCTGGTAAAGAACTTCTGTTTTCTTCAAGTTGACTTCTGGATTTGTATAAAACCAATAGCCAAAATCCTGATGGTGTCTTAAGCAGGCGTAAGTTGCACTACACATATGGGGGGGGTGTACAATGTGCAAGAGCCATATCCAGCTGCTAGTGGCAGCAGCAGAATCCTGCATGCAGTAGCATTTGACAACAAGCAGTGTAAAATATAGATTTCACATCCATATTGTACATTATGCATGCACTTTGTACCACCCTCCAATATGCATTCACTGCAATATGTTCCTATCCAGTATAGCAGAACATACCTCTGCCAGCAGATATTTACCCTATGCTAAAGCAATGTAGGATTTCAGTCATTAGCCACCTTGAATCCCATTTTGGGAGACAGGAGGTATGTAAATGTAGTCAGTCAATCAATAAGGCCTCAAAGGCTTTAGTAAATAACAATGTTTTTACTTGGAACTGGAATGACAGCAACGTTGACCCAATTGGGCCTCTAACAAGGAGGCATTCCATAATTGGGGTGCCATAGCAGAGAAGCCAATTAGACTAGTAGATGAATTGGGACTCAACTAGGGGGTGGTATAGTGTGTCGTTGTGAGAGGGGGTGAGTCATTTTTTCACCCTTTTTATCCCTAGGAAAACCTACTAGTACTTATGTACTTAGGACATGTTTACCCTCTCTTCCACCCCAAAGGCTCCCAGGGTGTCTTATAAATATCAGCACTGAAAAAGTCCTTATAGAAAGGCTTACAATCTTACAGAGATAGATACAAGCACAATTGCAGGGCTGCTGTTTCTTCCTTCTGGTAACACAGCAGTGGCACTTAATGGCTGAAAGGAAGGGAGAACTTCACCAAAGCTCCGTCCAAGCTTGATGGAAGATGCCTGACTGCTGCGTCTATCCTGCCTGAGTCCAGCAGTCGTGGCAGCTGGTATTCCCAATAATGTGGACCAGGTGTCACAATATACACAATATAATGATTCCATATTGTACATTGTACATCTGTACGTCTGTGTCAATACTGTACATGTCAGGACAGATCCAGAGGAGAGAAATGTTGCTGAAAGTTATGGTATTTGTACCTGTAATCCTTGGCTTTGTTTTGAAGAACAAGATGACATTCCCATCATCCTGGGGTATTCCTTGGAAACTTCAGGGAGAAACCACATCTTTTTGTTACCACTACTCATGGGTTATTTTTTGTTCTACTGTGTCCCAGTACAAGTCAGGATAAACCCCACCCTCCTCTTCTCCAACTAGTGCTGAAAAGGAACATAGAGATGACAGTCCCTGTCTGAATGTCAAGGCAATAACACCAGTGACCATCAGCCACCACATGGGACAAGGCCCTGGTAGGGCCGGGGAGGGCTCCGTGAAGGCCCTGGGAGGGCCGGGAGGGCCTTCCGAAGGCTCCGTGAAGGCCCTGGGAGGGAGGGGAAGGGCCGGGGAGGCCTCCACAGAGCCTCTGAAGGCTCCGTGAAGGCCCGGGGAGGGAGGGGGAGGGCTGGGGAGGCCCGGGGAGGGGGGAGGGATGGGGAGGCCTCCACGGAGCCTTCAAAGGCTCTGTGAAGGCCCTGGGTGGGATGGGGGAGGGACGAGAGGCCTCTATGGGGCCTTGGGAGGGTCTCCGGAGGCCCCATGAAGGCCTTGGAAGGCCTTAGAAGGGAGGCCTTGGAAGGGAGGAGGGAGGCGGGGGAAAGCACTTTGGCGGGAGAGGGGAGGGCAGTCATTATTCGCAGAATTTTCACATTCATGGGGGTCTGGGGAACCTATCCCCCGCGAATGTGAAGGGATGACTGTAATGGCTTTTAATGGTCATTGCAGATGGAGGTGTTCATCACTTCCATTCGCAATAATTCCCCACACTCCTACCCTATCCATCTGATGCTAGGGTATCTCTCCCCCCACCCACCAGTGTCCATGCTGAATGAGACATTTCAGACTTTTTTTTAAACAAGACCTGTCATTATAAGCCAACCACTTTACAAGCTGTTGGCCTAAATACAATGAAGTGTTACAGATTTATACTTGAACTCATTCAGTTGTATTTGCATTGTGTTATTACTGGCTATATATTTTGAATATATATAGCTATGGTTCAGATATATGGGACTTTTATCAGACAAGCCTCTAAAACCATTAGTGTGCTGGCAAAATAACCCTTTTTATCAAGCATAGCTATAATACTGTGAAAAAGCAGCCCCGTACTTCCACGTTGGTGGATGTGCATGATCTCAGAAATTTTTTGAGATTTCAGTGTCCCTGTGGTAACGCAACAGTACCAGCAGGGGAGAGCGTCATCCGAAAGGGACGCCCTGCAGCGCAGCAGCCTTGCAACGGGGATGAGGCTGCTTGCACTGTAAAAGACTCATCTGAAAAAGTCCTTCGAGAGTTGTAGTCCAAAAGGTATCTCTTCTAAATACTGGCTGTTGGACATGTGTATTAAGATGTCTTAAGGGTTCCAGGGCTTATCAAACTAATGCCAAAGTCCTGGATTGCACCAGTGGGCCTGTGGTCAGTTCCTGAAAGACAATGAACTGCTGCCTAGGCACTCCCTTCTTCCTAGCACTAGATTAAAAGTTTAGGAGTGCAGAGAGGAGAGAGAGAGAAGTTATGCCCGGTGGAGTTCTAAACTCTATTGTTGAGATCAGGATCTCAGGATTAGCATGATAATCTCTGGGATGTTTAAGACATGTTAATGCCAGCGACCTTACAAATACCCAGACCTTACAAATGTAACCTAAGGACTACACCTCACTGAATCTTCCTCATATAGTGGCTGAGAATTCTAGGAGTTGCAGTCTGAAAAGTCACTTTTTCAAGCTCTGCCCATATCAGATGGCCAATTCAGAAAACAGCTGAACATCTTCACTTGGCTGAGAAATGGGTTGATTCCATACTCTCCCAACTTTGTAGGGACACTCCCAATTAATCCTCTGTCATCCCACTTTTTAAGATAATTTTAAAACGTCCCAGTGTCTGTCACTTTCTCCCATTTTCCTCTTTTGGCCTTGGCTTACTTCAATTGTTGCAAACTGAGTTCAAAGTGCAAAAGAAGTTTGCATTCAATTAACCCAGTGGAGAGGAGAGAAGGGGGTGGAATCTTGCTTCCCCTACAGACTCAGGCAACAGTAAACTGCTTCAGCCATCCCTAGCTCATCTGTTCTTTCTCATTAATCACGTTTCTCATCTTGACTACACTCTGATGTTGCTTGGCCATACATGTCTAGATTTTCATTATGAAATGTTGAAGGGTATGCAATTCCATTTCTAATTCCCCTCACTTTCTCCTCAGATCTGGCAAACCTGCCTAGCCCAACCTTGACGATTCTGGCTGGGAATGCTGGGGATTGCAGTCCAGTGCAGCTAGAGGGCACCAGGCTGCGTAAGGATGGCCTAGATTATCTTCTCATTTTGCAAAACTGTCTTATGGTCTAGTTCTGTTGGAAATATGATCTTCCTATCTTTTTATCTATTTGGTCAACAAAACTCAAATAATAGTCGGTTTAAATCCATACAGAATGTTGCTATGAGACTATGATGGAACAGAGGATTAATATCATAACAACAACATGGAAGAGAAATTATTTTATTTCATCCTCACTTTATGTGCCCTCCAGAGATAGTGTGATAACCTCAAGTTGCTTCAAATTCAAAGCAGTTATTTACATTGCTCAAAGACATGTAATCAATTAAATTGCTCAAAGGCAAGTAATCAATGCTTGACAAAATGTCCCTTTGAGAAGTCTGTCAGCATTCAAGGTACATAATGTTTCTGATAACTGCTCTGCAGGAGAACCTTGAAATGTGACTCCTCCTAGGTATCTGCAGAAGCATTTATGATCTAATTGCCTAGCTCTACTGCATGGCCTGTGAAATGACCTTACCAAAGGTGTTCCACTTCCTTTCATTTCAGCCTCTTTCCACATCCTTGGCCAATTCAGAATTACAGTCAATGGTAAAATTGTGGTTTATGGCTATGCGCCAATGGGACGTTGGCCAAAGGACTTCCTTTATTAGGTTGTTGCCTGCCTTGACATCACTTTGACCTTGAAGTCACTGTTGCCCACTGTGGTTGGACAATTAGGCTTGTGCTCAGAAGATCTGAGAGCTTCTTGCTTCAGAGGGCAAACATTTCAAGACTCTGATTGCTATAAGCATGAAATGCACGCAAAGAAATGTCAAAATGATCGAGAACAAAGACAGCTGTTCCATTTATGTTGCAGAACAGCTGTATTAGTTGTTGTTTATTTGGACATGGCTAGATTCCTTCTATTCCTTTGCTTCTAGACCTGTTAAAAGCTGAAGTTCTCATCCCTCTCACAGGATGATGTGGGTTACTACACACACAAATAGGTCTGAGAGGATGGTATTTGCAGTTGTTGTAGAGGAAGGTGCAACTGTGATCTTCCAGATGTTGTTGAACTGCAACTCTCCCATCAGGCCTTGCCAACATAGCCAATGGTAAGGGTCACTGGGATTTGCAATCCAACAGCATCTGGATGGCCACTATTGCCCACCCAAGTGCAGTGAATGTTGGGGTCACAGAAGGACAAATGGCTTACACAAGTAATAGGAAATGATGTACTTGAAAAAGCTCTTTATTCTGTTTAAAACAAACAAACAAACAAAAATACTCCTCCCCTAGTACTGTAATATTTTCTCACACACAGCAGCAAAGGAGTTCAGGTATGAAGGTGGACTAAAGGATTCACATATGTATAAGAACGTTGTTTTGGAATATTGGTGGGCAATTGTAGTAGATCCAGGGGTCAAGTTTCTCTTCCTGGGACCATCTGCAGAAGATTCCACAAATTGGGGGGGGGGGAGTCCAAAATAAGAACAACAATGGAAGTGTGGCCAGAAATCACTTCTGGTTTTGAAAAATTGGTATTGTTTTAGAGAGGGGGGTACAGACTTTATAAAAGGCTTCCAGAAGAGGTGATTCTATCCTCCCTCCTCCTCCTTCTCCCCCATTTCTGTCTGGAGAATTTGGAGGACTCTAAAGATGGTACACAGTTACAGCACTTTGATGCCACTTTAAGTGCCATGACCCCATCCTATGGAATCCTGGGATTTGTAGTTTCATGAGGTATTTAGCATTCTCTGCCAGAGAGCTGTAGTGTTGTAATTCAGGGAACTGCACTACAGTGTTCTATTTCACTAAACTACAAATCCCATGATTTTACAGGATGGAATGATCATGGTTAAAGTGCTATTAAACTGCTTAATTAGGTAGTGTGGATACCTCCTAAGAGTGCAAAAAGAGTTAGGAGGTCACCTATGGCCCCAAAGCTAAACTTTGCCCACTCAGGTTTTAGAAGAGGGTTCTTTTTAAGATGCACCAGAACATTGGGTTCTGTTATGGTTGTACACATGCCAGTTTCCTTCAAAATCAAATGGAGAAGAGATTAAGTAACAACTATATGACTCACCCTGCAATTGGAGACTGCTGGGAAAAATGACTCCACAAATGGTTTGATGACACAACAGTTGTACTGTGTTGAGCCATGTCACAGCTGAAACTTAGGGGACATGGCTCCACATGTCCCCTTTACATGGCCCCACATGTCCCTCATGGCATTTCATGTGGTTAAGCTGACTCACACAACAAATCCAATGCAAAATGTGGGGTTATGTTGCTGAGAAGCTGAGCTACAGACCAAGATCAAATCATATAACTGCTGTGAAGTCAATAGGTAGATTTAGGCAAGTTCCTGCCATATGCCCCAGCAGTCCATGGGCAAGTTGGGGGTTTTCTCCCTAAAAGTGAGGATTTGTAATTCATTGTCAGGATGGCCCCATGGCCTTTTGATGCACGATGGTGCCTCATTATGCATCAAACCTGGACTGGCAGCTAAATCATGCACCAACACTGCCCATGGGACAACGTCCTGCACTACCTCTGAGGAGGAGCAGGCTAGTTGTGGGGCTGCAGAACTGGCCACGACATAGCTCTGTCCTCCAAGGGCTTGTCTACACTATCAAAACTCCCTAATCTCCAAGTATATGCAGTGATCAGGCTACATGCGGCATGGCCTTTTTCCTGAATCTGGGGCTATCCTGTCACATGGCCCAGATTAGCAGCATATTTTACAGTATGTGTCATGCCCTATCTCCAGGACCCAGATGCAGACTCTGACATGGACAGTGAGTGTTCAGGCAGGGAGATACAGAAACAGGGAGACATACCCAGTGCCTGAGACAGTGGGTGAGACCTCCACCAGCAGCCACAAACCTCTGTTATGGACAGAGACACAGATGGAGACTCAGACCTAGCAGTACCTACCCCAACAGAATGTTTTCATGAAAAGGAGGCATGGAGAAAATCTGAGCATTTATATCTAAAAATACTCTGTAATGTGGAAGGCAGATAGCCCATAAATAACTGGACACCAGCCTTAGGAAGTTGTTGCTGAACAACCAACCTTTGATTACTTGTCCTTGATCAATGTTTGCCTCATGTTTCTGTTCTGCTGTCTGATAGCCTTAGACTCTGCTCTGTTTACTGACTAGGCTTCTGAATCTCCCTTTTGATTGTTGCCTGGATTTATTGTTAGATTGTGCATGACCTGAACTGAACTGACTTCTTCCCCTTAACTTCCTTGCTGATGAGCCATGCTTTCCCCTGAGATTCTCTGGGCTCCGTAACTCCCTGCATTCCTTCCTGGGGGGTTGGTTTTGTGCTGAGACCAAAACATGACAGTATTGCCACCACCACCACCACCATAATCAATTTTAAAGCTCCTGAGGCAGTTTCCAGCTGAAGGAAGAGGTTTTCTCCCTTCCTCTGGCTTGGCAGTGCTGCTTCTGTCTGTTCTCCGTATGCCAATTGCTTCCTTCAAGTGCTTCCATCGCTTTCTTCAAGTACCTCTTCCTGTTATGGCAAGTGGAAGAGCGGGCAGAGGCAGCACTGCTTGTTGGGGCATAGAAAGACACGCTGTGTCCACCACGACCACCTGCAGAGTTGTTCCACATTGACAGGACGCCAAGGAGAAGGTTTCTGGAGAGACTTCTGCAAAAGACTTCAGGCTGAGAAGGAAAAATTCCTTCACCCCAGCACACTGCCTTGAGCTCTGGCTTGCCAAATAAAGACAGCAACAAGGCCAGCCTTCACTCAACTTGAGGGCTTTAATCTTTGTTTGCAGTATATTTACAATAAATATACAGAGTATAGGACAATCTCTCTTAAACCAACAAACTGCTTTCCCAACCACCATCCACAACAAACCCACTCTAGAGATAATTCCCATCTCCTTTTTATAGGCAGTTAAACAATGCCTGTTACATCAGGCATCTCAAATGTGCATACTCTCAAGTGCTAACTCACACACACACCTGTCACTGGAGCTTAACTACACTGTACTTTCATTACTAAGCTTACAGCTCCATCTTGTGGTCACATCCATGTCATTTCCTGACAAGAGGAAGGGAGAAAACCTCTCCCTTTAGCCGGGAACTGCCTCCAGAACTTTAAAATTGGTTGCAGTGGCAGTGGCATTGGATGAAACTCCACAGGGATGGTGAAGAAAAGAAACTCTACATCCCTGTAGAGCATAAAAATGCACAAGGCTTTGAGGGGGATGTGGGGACATGCAGGCAGAACTCCATTTGGAGTTTTTGCCCCACATGTAGACGAGTCCCAAGAGAGGAGAATGGTCAGGGAACTTAAGTAGAGTTTCTGAAAGACTGCCTCTATTGCTTCTACCCAACCTACTTTTCCACAACCTGAGGCATTTGTCTCACTCTGGCAGGGCCAGGCCTGTTTCACTGATAGTCAATATGCTTTGCAAGTTCCTACATCCCACTACTGTTCCCTTCTCCCTCACAGTTTTGGAGTGCTGCTGAGAATCAAAGTAGAAAGGACTGATCAGAGCAGGGGTGGGTGAGTATTGTGAGTCCATGGACTCTCAGGGTGCTGCATGAACTCCACAAAAGTGATAAAACAAAACAAAATTGGAGGTGGCTGGAAGTCCAATTCTTCGTTTGAAAAAATCCCAGGTACAGGCCTGCAATGAGAAACCTTTTTTCAATATTGTAATGGTTTTGAATGTACTTTGGGGTGTTGAATTTTTAAAAAAAGAATCAAGGACAATAAAAATGTAATACCACACACAATTCTGTTACAAATTTCATTACTAATTTCAATACTACAGTAATTTCATTTGGTCACATATTACAGCAGAAAAAAATGTGGAAAACAACTGTACTTGGTGGTGCAAGTCTGAGGTCATTCTTGGATTTAGAACACCAAAGTCCTATAAAACCAGCATACATTTTTTAAAAAAGTTTTTATGATGCTCAATTTTGCAGGCCTTTTTTTTTCAAAAAAATGTTTAAAAACTGGAGGTGGCCCTTCAACCTGTTTAAAAGGTGAATTGTGGCTCCTGGAGACTTCTAAAAGAGGCAATTTGACCTTTAAAAAAAAAAGTCAGAAAAAAGACAGTCCATGGAGTCTGAATGAGCACTGGACTAGAGAGACCAGCAATCTGATGCAGCTTTCAATACTGAAAAAGGTATCTTCTAGCTGATGAATTATTTTTAAGCAATAGTTATGAGAGACCAAACGAGATCTAAGATCTTGGATGGGATGTATAAAGTATCTTATGACCCCAAATCCTAAATTATCTATCTAATTCACACCTTGGGGTGTGTTGTTGTTGTTGTTGCTGTTGTTGTTGTATGCCTTCAAGTCATTTCTGACTTATGATGACCACAAGTTGAACCTATCATGGGGTTTTCTTGGCAAGATTTGTTCAGACGGGGTTTGCCTTTACTTTCCTCTGAGGCTGAGAGAGTGTGACTTACCTAAGATAACCCAGTGGGTTTCTGTGGCTAAGGAATTTGAACCCTGGTCTCCAGAGTCACAGTCCAAGACTGGATCTCCAAGAGTGTAACAGTGTGCGTGTGTGCGTGTGTGTGCGCATGTGTATGTGCGTGTGTGCGCACATGCGCAAAATTGTTCCTTCAATAAGAATTCTGTCCACCCCCTGAAATTTTCCTTCAGTCTCCAAATTTCTAGCATGTCAATAACATTTATTTGTCTGTTTATCCAATTTACACCCTACCTTTCTCCTTATGCAGGACCCAAGGCAGCATTTAGAAATACTGTACAAGTTTAGGCATTTGAAGAAAAGTACAGGCAAAGTTATGCACGGAATGAGATTACATTAAATATTACAGTTCTAAGTATAAGGAGATTTTCACATGGGGGAAATAACCCCGCTCCGTTTCACACACACCCTTCCTTCTCCTGATCTCCCTTCATCCACCCTCCATGCTGCTTCCATTTTCCTTCTGATATTTTCCACTATTTTTTACTAATGAAGAACTTTTGTTAGTAAAAAATATTGGAAGGAAAATGGAAGCACCACAGAGGGAGGATGAAGGGAGATCGGGAGAAGGAAGGGGGTATTTGAAACGGAACTCTGGCAGTGGAACAGCCCCGTTTGTCTTCCGATCTCCGCAGGGGTTATTTCCCCTGTGTGAAAATCTCCTAAGTGATTTTTAATGTCTCACAATCTACAAAGAAAGAAATTTAGGGACTGAAAGAAAATTTCATTGGGAGACAGAATTCTTATGTGGGGAGCAATGCCATGACCCACCCACCCCCGGTAGCTACATCCCACCCCATGTCCTTTAAAAAGAGAATGCTTGCTTATTCAAATCCAAAGATTTTGTACACCTCAAACTACTTAAACGAATGGACTTATTTGCTTTGTCTGCATGATCTACACAACTATATAAAGGCTTGAGTTCAGGCTATCTGGACTGTATTCTCCTAAACAAGCCTGCCTGGTTTTTGAGAACTTCAAGGAAAGTTTTTTTGGGAGAAGCATAAAAAGAGACATGATAAAGGTGTACAAAACTATGCATGGGGTGGGGAGAAAGCAGATAGGGAGACATTTTTCTTTCTCTCTTATGACAGAAGAACTTAGGGTCATACACTGAAACGAAATGGTAGGCCATCTAGGACAGACAAAAGGAAGCACTTCTTCATAAAGTATAGAGTTGAGCTGTGGAACTCACTGCCACAAGTGGAATTCACTGCCACAAGTTGTAGTCTTAAAGGTTGTCTCTTAAAAAGGAATTCAACAAATTCTTAGGGAATGACTACTCTAATCAAGATGTTTACCTATCTTACCTCCAGAGGCAGTATGCCTTTCTATAGCAATTCCCAGGGATCATAGAATGGATGGTGCAGTTGCACCAATATCCTACTGTGAGGCTTTCCATAGGAAACAGATTGACCAGTGAGTGAATGAAATCATAGAATATTAGGGCTGGAAGGGACCAAAGGGCCATCTCATTCAACTTCCTGCCATGCAGGAATACACAGCTAAAACACTTCTGAAAGATGCCCACCTGACCTCTGTTTAAAGGCTTCCAAAGAAGAAGAGTCTACCCATCTCTGAGGTAAAGATGTTCTTCCTAGTCTTTAGGTGGAGTCTCTTTTTGTCTAATTTGAATCCATTGCTTCTTGTTCTAGTCTGGAGCATCAGAAAAACATTTTGCTCCATCTTCTACATGACATGCCTTCAGATATTTAAAGATAGATATCATGTCACATCTCAGTCTCCTCTTCTCCAAGCTAAACATACTCAGCTCCCCAAGCCCTTCCTCATAGGGCTTGTTTGGACTGAATAGGCTTTTGGTCTGATGCAACATGACTATTTTATTATGTTCTGAGGCCCCTCATAATCCCATGCCCTAAATTTTATTTTATTTAACGTGCATAAATCCAGTGCTGCCTGTAGATGGGTGATGCAGTTTCCTAGTAATGAGAATAACAGGGGACCTGGCTAGTCCTCAAAGCCATGGATATTATGGGAAGTTTCTGCCAGTTCCTTGTTTCTTCACCACCATTTTGATTCTCTAACTATGGTTCCCTTGGCGTAAAGCAGGTGCATTTCTGCCTTTGAACATAAGCTTACATCATTTCTATTAAAATGGGCAGTAAGAAATTAGGTCATTTGGATGTGGAAAGTGCTGTGGCTTTCATTTGTGCAGTTGGATAAATATCAACTTGCCCCAGGTCTTTTAGGGTTGGGAGGTACTAGTCTCTCTCATTTTATCTGTAAGCTATTGTATCATCTACTTCATTACAGCCTTTTAAGTAATAAATAAATAAATAAATACTCAAACAGCTGTCAAAATGACCCAGAGACTGCACACTGAGTTGCACAAACTTTGAAAACTGAACATACAATGCAAATTAAACATTATGCAGTTAAATGTATTTATTGATTTATTCATGTATTCATTCATTTGATTTACATCTCACCAATCTCCCAGAACAAAGACCCAAGGAAGTTCACAAAACAGTATTTTTTTTAAAAAAAAAGTATAAATAAAACACAAGAAGTTGTACATAGAATCATAGAGTCGGTAGACACCACAAGGGCCATCTAGTCCAAACCCCTGCCCTGCAGGAATACATAATCAAAGATGTAAAAAATGCAATTAAGTAAGTAGTATTATTAAAACACCACTGAGTTAAAACAGTTTAAAAGCACCTCACTTAAAATAATGATAATTAAAAAGTACAACACATTGAAAGTCCTTTCCTCAGGAGCCAGCCAGTTGCTCAAAACCTGTTTGAATAAAAAGGTATTTGTCTGCCAGCTGAAAGGAGACCACCCTAGCCTCCTTGGAGAGGCATTCTACAGACTGGGTGCAACCACTGAGAAGGCCCTTTTTGTGGGTCCACACCAAATATGCCTCATGTGGTCTTTCAGTTAGGCTGGATCTAAGTCATGGGGATGGTTTACACTGGCCGCTTAATTCCGGGGCCAATCTGGAGCATTGTGTTCTGGACTCAGGGCTGGTTTAAGGGCCCTGCAGCACCTGCAGCTGCAGGGGACCCCGTCATTGGGGGGGCGTCATAACCCTCTTCGTGCAAAAGCATTATTAGTAATAATCTGAATATCCTGTACTGTGAACAGGTTAGGTTACATTGACCTGAGATAAACATAAGGATCCCCAAAACAAAGCGTTGCAGGGGGTCCCAAAATTCCTTAAACTGGGCCTGTCTAGACTGGCCCTGGACCACGATGGACACACCAGGCAGAATCCTGTGCAATGGCCATCGGTGTCCCCATGGACCAGCCAGGCTGACATCACATCAGACCCATTGGCCTGTCCCCTGTTTTCAGAGCTGAGCAGCTCTGTGAAAAACCTGCATGTGATCAACAAGGAGGAGGGGAGTTCTCCACACCCCAAGCCTAATTCAGGTGGGGAAGCTACAGGGGTTTTTGTGTGTGTGTGTGTGTTGGTAGTCAGAAACTCTTGAAGGTCTTCTGCAAATTATCCAGAGATCTAAGTGCTGGTCCTGACCCACCGTTTTTATTTGACTTGTCATGCATTTATTTACTTTATTTGGTACAGTTATATTCTGACTTTCCTCCAGTGAACACTTCCAACAGGCTTCTAGGGTTGCCAGGCTGAAAACTGGAGAGGGCTCTTGTAGTTTTAATGGTTGTGTAAAAGAGGGAATTTTGAAAGGTGTGGCTTGTCACACAACCAGGTAACAAACAGCACAGGCTGCTATTCCCTCTTCTACACAACCATTAAAAGGATAGGAACTATTTCCAGTGTTCACTCTGGCAGTCCTCTCCCTCCCCACTCACTTTAGTCTCACAACAGCCCTGGGAAGTATGTCAAACTGAAAGTGGTTGGGCCAAAGGTCACTGATTGAGTTTCATGACTTAATGGGGACTTCAACCAGTCCACTACTCTAGTCACTATACCATAGTGAAGTATATAGCAATTACAGAAGGTTGAGGGACTAAGAAATTGGAGCTACGAATCCTCATATTTTTCCAAGGCCTCAAGTTTTCTGAGTGGTTATATTTCCCTGCCCCAATATCCTAGTAGGGGTGTGTGTGTACAAATGTACACATGTGCACACACACTACATCCCCCAGCTCATGATTTGGCACACATGGACAGCAGCACAGTACACAGCTATATGTATCAAATTAATTTCTAGATGAGAAAGCTGGGTGGGGATAAATGAGTGGATCCTGTGGCCCACTTCAGTCCTTTCCACTTCACACAATTAGATCATTCACACAAACAGATCATCTCCTGGCCAGTTGTCAGTTGCCCACATCTTCAGCATACTAGCCCCGTGCCATCCTTGTGCTGAAGGCATGTCTGCCAGAGAAAACCAGCTGATTGTAACAGGGGCTCTCTTCTTGATCTGAAACCCTTACTAATTAATAGTAAATTGGGTATGGGGCAATTTTGTCAAGGCCATCTACATGAGGAGGGGGGAATTTAACTCCCATAGCTGACATTAGTTAGGATATAGGATATTAGGACCATGGTGGGAAAAGGTCTTGCCATTCCTCCCTTTGAGAGGATCTGCAGTACAGCATTCTAGCAGCCGAATCCCACTAGTGCCATCCTGGAGAATCCTGGGATTTGTAGTTTGGTGGGGTGCTTATTATTCTTTGCAAGCTTTCTCTAGTGCTATACTTCAGAAGGGTACTGCAGTATAGTTCCCAGGATTCCGTAGGGTGGTACCACAAAATTAAGAGTGGGATTGAACACTAACCCTGTAATGAACTATACTTTTTCTCCTCCACCACCCCATGCACTGTGGTTCTGACAAAATCTGACGCAACAGTGAGCAGAACATTCAGCATTCTGTCTATGGACTTTATCAGATCATCCAAATACACCATCATAAGGACGCTTACTGATCGCGAAAGGGTGCACTTACCAGATGACATCACCCTTTCGTGATCATGTCCAGTTTAAAAAATGTACTTTTTTAATAACAGCCCAATATTGTCTATTGACAGACATCAATAGAGTTCCCCTAGTGTTTTCTGCTGGCATTGTGGCATTGAATCCAGGCACGGGAATGCAGTGTCAATGACCAGTTTGGCAAAAACATTTCCGAGTTAGATTATGACATCCTAGTAGGTGACACACTTTTTATGACCCTCCTCAGTTTATTTGGGACTTTTATAGTGTGTTTGTGTGCTTTTTAAAACTTTAACTTTGTTATTTTAATTTTTTTTAAAATTTCCTGTGCTATGTATTCTTGCAAAAATCCTCATTCATTGCCAGGGAAGCCTTTAGCATGGATGCAAGGTAAGTGTGGCATGGGGAATTCTTTTGCTGGCATAAAAATGGCAGAAGTTATGCTGGCAAAAGAATGGGGTTTAGGGGGTGGTCTGATAAAGTCCTACACCTCTGTGAGAGATCAGCCAAATCACCTCCTCCATGATCTTTTTAAAACTGGAGATGAGTAAAGTTTTAATCTCCAATGGGAGTGGGCCATTTGTAAAACTGATGGGTCTCAATGGCCCTAAATACTTTGCAGGTTAACAGGGGTAGCTCATTTACTGTCAGGCACTTTGAGTGACTACAGTGAAGCTCAGAGGTAACAGGGAAGTCTGAGAAGAGTGACAGATGATGTTGTCATCCCTGCTAATTAAAGAGTTCTAGTGCTGCAACCCTATGAACCCTAGTTCCACTATAACACTATGGGAGAGGGGACTGACAACTTAAGAAGCGTCCTGCTAGGTCACACTATCTAGCCTAGTCCTTTATATAGTTTGAGTTTCTCGCAGCAGACTGTTACAAGACCAGATCAGAATACTGAGTCTCTTTAGTCCACAGCAGTCCCATTCAGCCTTTCAATAAGCCACACCCCATACAGAATGCACCTCTGAATCCATTACTGCTCCACTGTGTGTGATAATAATTTAGATTCCATGTGTAGATCCAAGTGTGCTTTAGACAGAAGGGCTTTCCTTCTGAAAAAAAAATGGATGAAATGACAGTGAAACTCCCTTTTTAAAATGATGAAGCATTGGAGTTAATTTATTGCCTTACACCCTGAGTGAGCACATAAATTTAATGAAAGAGCCTTTCCAAAACTCTCTGGAAAAAAGTCTGATTCATGTCTGCAAATTATATTTGCTCCCAATATTTGTCAAGCACCAAGTGTTTTGAGCATTAAAATCTCAGTATCTCTCTTTGGCCCTTTGAAATTCTTGATGCACCAGAGAAAGAACTGGCTGTGGTCTTGACGCTGGAAGAAATGCTTGAGTCCCAAATCTGCTAGCATAATAATACCATGCAATGTTTATTTTCCATGTTTTGCCCATGCTTTTGCTTGGAGCTACTAATTAAATTCTTTGCAAGAGTGCTGCTGTTCCCTCCATTGTAGTGATGGGTACACGTTGATCCTTTAAAAACAAAATCTGTAAAGTAACCACAGAAAACATTGGAAAAGAAATTATGTCATGTGTTTGCACAAAATGATTTCCAGTTTGTTTTACTAAAAGGAAAGGGCAGAGTACATACTGAAATTCTACCCAACCTCCTCCCCCCACCCACATGGGCAGAATGTATATCTTCTGCATAATTAGATTTGAGATTATATTTAACTGAAGGATCCCTATTACTATATGAACCACCCCAGTTATTCTGGAGTGGGGGACTGAATGGAAATTTAAGGACTTATATGTGTATGTCCACCTTCTGAGACCAAATAGTTGGGTACCAGCAAAGAGCAGTTCTTTGATGGCAGCAACTTGTCACTGAAAGTCAGCTCCATCTAAACTAGTTACAAGATGGCTCCTGAATTATAAATATTATCATATCACATGCTGTAGTCTATATTTTAGAGAAAGGAACTGGCAAAACCACCTCTGAGTATTCACAAAGTGACAGGTGACTTGAAGACACACACACGCATGCACAGGACATTACCAGACTAGCATGTTAAAACGCTGTAATAACATGGGCATAGAAGGCAGACTCATCATGGCATTATAACTGAAATTATCAAACAACCACCAGCTTGCTAGCAATATGGGACAGTTCATAAAAGAGCGTTCTGTTGATTGTTTTCATGTTGTCATCTGGAAGTTTTCTCATTGGCAATGGGAACGGGAGAAAGAGGACCACCCAATCACACTGTATTCTTGTGGTTACAGCAGGACTTGGTTCTGCATGCTCTTAATATAAAGAAAACAGCGATATTAAAAATAGATTGATGGCTTAGCCTGTGAATAAAACATGGTTCCTTATTTGCAGCTCATGCACATGCTGGCCACAGGAGGGGGACATCGTTGTCTGATAATTTCAGCCTGTTCTGTTATTGTGTCATAATGATGCAATTTTTTCCTTGTCTGATAAAGTACACACACACTGTTGCAGAATTTTCAGTTGACAGGCTTATTCTAACTATGAGTCCCATTCCCATTACATTTTTTGATAACAAACTTTCCTATTGTGATATTTAATAACTTTTACATACCAGAGCAAAATGACCACATTTTCCTGAGCTTTTGATCTTTTCTTAAATGCTCTGGGGAGACCACTGCTGATAGATAGTATCCTTTCAAAAATTCCTGTTACTGTTTTAAATCTATGGACTTTTTCAAATGGGGGGAGGGAAACCCAAGGTCGGGAGAAGAATGGGGCTGTCACGCTTACAGTGCCCCATTTCAGACACCGCCATCCTCCTCCATCCTCCTCCCAACCTTTCCCCCTGCTTTCTCCATTCTGCAGGTGCTGCTTTTTATTGATGGAGGTTTTCCGTCAGTGCAGTAAACACTTAAGTGCAGTAAACACTTAAAATATTACACTACACTGCATTATATAGAAGCAACATGCGTTGACATATTGCCAAAGAATAGTTTCTTATATGTATGCCTGCAAAATTAGTCCACAATGCAGTAGAGTAAGTCTGGGTTTTCTTATATACTTATGCCATCTGGCACTCTCCTGATGTGTTGTATTACAGCTCCCACCTTCCCCAACAAACACACCTATGTTGTGTGGGGAAGATGGGAGTGGCAGTCTAACACAACTGGAAACCACTGGGTTGGAAAATGCTTAGTTAGCCAGTGGCAGTGTTGCCTCTACAGCAAAATGTTCTTGTCAGAGTCTCTGCTGAAGCCTTTGTTTATTTCCTCTTGACTCTAAATCCATTTAGCCAAACCAAACATAGCTTTATTGCTTTCTCAATAACATTTCCAAGAAGTAAATTCTACAGTTCTGACCACAGATGTTTCACTAAGTGATTTGGGAATTTTCATGGGGATTCGAACAGAAAATTCATGTAGGATTTATCCCAGCCTCAGCCCCACTTCTGCTAAGAATGGATACTAAAGCCTTGGCTTTTGTTATTACAGTGATCACAGAGGCAATTACTGTGGTAATGAAATACTTGTGAGTAATCATGGGAATATGAACAATTAAGTGACCTCTGTGACTGTTCAATCACATCCAAAATCAGAAATCTGAACAGGGGTTGGGTAGAGGTTTTTTTTTAATGTGCTTATGTGTATTCATAATTTAACCTGGAGATGGAAGAGAGTTACTACAGCATGAAACTGAAGTACAGTAATGCCTTATTATAATTACCATCTTCTTCCCTCTCCAACTTTCAAGTCCCTGCTCCATTCCTACTACTTCAGCCAAGTTATGAAATCAGAGGAACATCAGATACACATTTTAATATCAGTGCTATCCCTTTCCTCCTCTTAACTACACAAGTGAAAATTCTGTTACATTATTGAAGGTGAAAAGGGCCAAATCTTTATCTCTGTCAACTGCAAGACCTCTGCTTTCTAGTTCTCCCTCTTGTTTTGAACTCAGCTAGTAAGAACAGCCACTCTTTCAGGGTTTCCCCACTCGTTGGACCAAAACAATAATTCAATAATAATAATAATAATAATAATAAATTTATTTATACCTGGCCCCTCTGCTAAAAACAATCGGAATGGCTTCCAACAATTAAAACATTATAATAACGACTAAAAGCACCACCCACCCCCATAAATTCACAGGGTTTAGCTTAACATAACATAAATTCACATAAATTCATAGGGTTTAGCTTAACATTCAGAATAACATTAAATATGTTGGATAGTTACATTCTGATCTGCCCATTAGTCAGAGAAATGTGAATTAGGTCATTTTAGTTGTGAGTCACAAAAATAAAACCCCTCAAAAACTCCAATACTATATTAGTATAATACAGTGGCCTCTCAGAATCCACTAGGGTTTGGTTCCAGGATTCACCCCCACCCCCCATGGATACCAAAAGCCATGGATACTCAAGTCCCATTATATACAATGGCATAGTAAAATGGGTGTCCCTTATATAAAATGGCAAACAATAAGGTTGGCTTTTTTGGATCCCCCCCAAAAAATATTTTCGAGCTGTGGTTGGTTGAATCTGTGGATCCAGAACCTGTGGATGTGGAGGGCCGACAGTACTACAAAAAAATGTTCCCAAAAGAATGTTTACTCCAGACTACCTTTCCATATATTTGGTTTGGGTTCACTTGTTACTATTAACAATCTGTGTCCCTCCAAGAATGTTGAAATGGCTCTCTGTGGCTGCCATCTTCTAAGAAGGCAGATCTGTAAATGATGGTGAATCTGCCAATGCAAATTTATTATAAGGAGATCATCAGACGGGTCCTAAAACCCCGTTTCTGTCTCACTACCCCCTCCCATCCCACTCCCGTCCCTGTTAGAGAATAAAATAAAAATTTTCAGACACTCACCTGGTAGCGAGACAGAAACTGCTCCCCTTCCCCTCGGCAGCCTGGGAGTAAATGCAGCTGCCGTAAAGCTGCATTTATGACCAGGAAAGCAAATTCTGCCCATTCTCATGAGAGAATGATCATGTGGGAAATTTTAAAATTAAAATGAAAGGAAACATCAAAAACAAAAAGCAAGCACCAAAACACACTTTAAACATTAAAAGTAACCTGGGGATGGTAAAAAAAAGGGGGCTGTTACTTACTTCACTGTCCCGAATGAACCTGGAAGTGTTTGGCACAGACCTCCCCCCGTGGCTGGCATCGCACCAGCATAACAGGACAAAAATGGGGCACCATTCAGACCACCCATGATTCCGTGACAGAAACGGAATGGGTGGTCTATTAACGACCTTTCCCTGTGAATTAAAAAATACCAGAGGCATCACAGGGGCAGCATGGGATGGGGGACAATGTCATCTGAAAGGGAAAACCTTTCTTGATCCTCTTCTATGCCTGCCACAGATTATTAAATCCATGTGATAATCTGCTAAAACTAAAAGCTGGTTCAAATTCACCCTTGGCTGCTTTTTAAGAATATTCCTTGTTTAATTCTGGGTGCATCCAGACTGATTAAAAAGAGCAGAAAGTCCCAGATTTTGTTCCTATTTTTTCCAATTATTTTTGAGATCCATATATGTTTTGTGTATCCCAGAACAATTTATGTCAGTTCCCAGTACGATTGGAGACTTTTTATACCAGCTCCTCAGGTCAACTTATTTTAACCCAATGTAAAATCAGGGTGGGTGAAAAAGGAACAAAATCTGGGAGTTTTCAATCAGTCTGTATATGCCCTCTGTCCCTTTAAACACCATTTCATTGCAGATAACTTTGTATTTGGACTGCTTTCACCTTTGATTTCTGCCATACAAACATATATGATACAGTACCTGAAGGGCGATAATGAAGACAGAGGTTTTTCACTGTCAGAAATTATTTAGAGTCATCCTGAGGTAACTCAAGTTTCAGTTGCACAGATCTGGATGGAGTTCAGTTTTTGTTTTTGTGTTACTGTGTCATTACTGAAACATAATTTAAATAAGTAGCCTCAGCTTATTCTTGGTTCTTGATCCCTGTTTAGACAAATCATGTTTTACATTTTAAAGCATTTATCATTTTTTTTCCAGCTTCTGTTCAGTGTCACTTAAACTAATAGCTGTTACAGCAAGACCAGACAGCTGCCTCTAGGGAGAAAATGCCTCTGTCTGCTGCTTTTCCCCTCCCCACTTCTTTTCCATCCTAGTAAAATAAAGTCAGCATAGGACAGAGCCAAGAAGTGGACTCAAAGGATAAATCTTACTAAAGGAAATGCCTGGCAAAACTCATCAAGAATAGCAAATCAGTTTTTCTCTACTCACAGTACAATATTTGGCAATATTAGTCTTTTCTAACACAAGCATTCTCTCAAGTCTTTGTCATGGCAATATAATATTCATCTGGGCAATCCATTTCTTTACAGAAAAGAGTTCATCTGTAAGAATTTAATGCAACACACTCCATACTACTTAGGCTAAGGGTTTGTCTAGATGCCTATTTACTCCGTCTTCCCCATCTTTGAACTCTGCAGTCCTAACAATGCAGGGCTTTTGCCCCATTTTGCCCCCAGGCAGTCCAGATGATGTCTGGGGCAAAGATGGGAGGAAGATGGGGTAAAGACAATAAAACATTTTAACAAAATATTTGGAAGAAAATATATAATTCAAGAAAAAAAAAAACAGATTGGGCCCCATAGGACCACAGGAGGCCATACCACCATGCTGGCCTTTCTCTGCAGCTGCTATCTGTGTCTCAGTCTCTGAATCCAGGAAGGAGACCTGCAGCATGTGGTTAAGTTTGGTCACATGCAGGGAGCCTTGATCACATGCTGTGGACCTCCTTCCTGGTTCTGGTGAGTAAAACGTGGACGGCACCGGTGGTGGCTGCAGGGATGGGCCTGCATATCTGTGTGGACTCCATCCATTCCATCCCAGTAAAGGGGAGGATGGGCCTGATCCAGGGCCAGAATACACTGGCAGTAAGCCGGCATATTCTGGCTTGTGTAGACAAGCCCTAAGGATCATTTGTGGTGTTGTATGCATAGCTTGGAAGCTACAGTGGAAACATCAGTTCCTGGGATCCAGAAATAATGTCAGAAACTGTCAAGGGCATATCAGTACTAGACTGTTATAGCAGTTTGATATCATTTTAGGTGCCATGGATTAAACAAGAAATCCAGGGATTTCTTGTTTAATAAGTAACTCAAAATTCTCTGCTACAGAGTTCTAGTCTAGTGGTTTTCAATTTTTGTTTTTTTCAGAGGTTTTGGGTTTCAGCTCCTGGAATCCATGGCCATTGGCCATGGTTGCTGGGGCTTCTGGGAAATCAAGTCCAATATGTCTGGGGACTAAAGATTGAAAAATATTACTCTGGTTTACACATAGAAACTGCAACAATAAGGTTCCCTAGAAGATGATGTTAAGGAGCTCATCAAACTAGAAATCCACAGTTCCATAGAATGGAGCCATGGCTGTTAAAACCGATATCAAACTGTGTAATGTTGACACATTCCATTTTGGACAAGTGCCTGCTCTTCCCATATCACAGTGCACTTCCTGGAAATGAGGAAAATGCTATTGTATAGAGGGAAAGAGCTACTTTGTGCATTTTTCTCATATGACCTGTGGGTCCTTGTTACCTTTTCACCACATGAAGGGCTGCATGACACAATTAGGCTGACGGAAGGATAGTCTGTTGCAGTGGCTTCCATGTCAGTGGACCAGAGAATCCTTTCCAGGCTTGAGATTGAACTATAAACATTAACTCAAGGTGTTTTACCCTACCTACTATTTGGGACCTGGAGTTCAGTACCTTGGATAGCTAGCTCTTTTAATGTTCAGACTATAGACTTTATCAGATGCTCTAAAAAAAAAAACAAACACAACACCATGGAGGTCGGGAGAAGGATGCCACTGTCCTGCTTCCGGTGGTCGATACCGCATGCCCCGTCCTCCTCCCATCCTTCTTCCATTCTCTCTTCATACTAGAGTGATGGGAAAGGTGATGTTTTTTTATTGTCAGAACCTTCTGTCATTGAAAATCTGTGCCTTTTCCATCACTTCGGCATGGAGGAAGCATGGAGGAAGGATGGGAGGAAGATGGGGCATGTGGTATCGACCACCGGAAGTGGAATAGTGGCATCCTCTTGCCAACCTCTGCAGGGCTTTTTTTATAGTATCTGATAAAGTCCTAAGGGTTTATCTACACTGTGGAAATAACGCAGTTTGACACCACTTTAACTGTCACGGTTCCATCTTACAGAATCCTCGTTTCTGTAGTTTTGTGAGACAACAGCACTCTTTGGCAGAGAAGGCTAAAGACCTTATAAAACTACAAATCCCAGGATCCCATAAGATGGAACTATGGCACTTAAAGTGGTATCAAACTGCATTATTTCTTCAGTGTAGATGCACCCTAAAACCTAGAGTGGATTCACCATCTCACTGATATGGAAGTCACGAGCTACTGCTGATCTATATAACAACTAGTATAAAGTGACAGAACGCTAAGACTGTAAAACTCACTACTGTACAGCATTTTAGGCTACTGGTGGGAAAAACTACAGTATGTTTGAAAGATGCCTCGTGTAAAAAAATAAATAAATCTTCATGCTCATAAAAAGTAGCATGTTAGTTTGAAACCTTTTCTCCCTACCCTTAGAGAGGTATGATATTTTTCTGTTTGCAATGAATGCATAACATCAGGAAGATTTTTAAAATATATGTATGAATAATTCTTCCCTTGAAATCTGATCTGTGGCAGTCCATTCTATCACATCATAATACTATCACCTCATTTTGTTGCTGGCCTCTGGGAGCATTGACTAAACCATTTCACATTCCAGGTGCCCAAATAAGGAAGGAAGGAAGGAAGGAAGGAAGGAAGGAAGGAAGGAAGGATTAAACATTTCCTGGGAAAAAAAAATGGCATATCAGGCTGTGCTAGAACTTTTGAGCCTAAAGTGGTCCGTTTTTACATTTAGGAGTTCTGTTCTTTTTTTCTTCTTCCAGTTTTCTCAAATTAAAATTTCTTTACAAATATAGAATCACATATAATATACCAATATAACATTAAACATAAAACCTGTAAAACAATACAAACTCACACTAAACAGTCAGACCTGTTCTTATGTTGTTGTTGTTGTTGTTGTTGTTGCTTTATTGTGAGAGTTAATTCAACAGGAGTATTTCCCAACTGTGCCCTGAAGTGGTACAGTCCTTTCCATAAGCTCAGCATTCTGCCACCTCATTCCAATCTCATGAGTAGATCTGGTAGGAAGGAGAGGCTCAAGATGATAGAATTCTAGTCTGCACCACTTCAAACTTGAATTTGGATCATTTTTGAGTGTTTGTCTTTATGTAGTAAACAAGAGTGTACAAAAACAAAGTCTCTCTGAAAGCACTTAGCTGGAAGGTGGGGTTTGTGGTGTGCCTCACCAGCGTCTACTTTTAACCAAACTGACTACTTAGCCAAATGGTTGGGAAAGATATTTTTCAGTCATTGTGAGATCTTGTGGATGCCTGCTCTTATGAGACTTTCAGGATCACAAGATTTGGAACTCTCACAAGAGACCCAAACTCTCATGAGATTTCCAGTAGGCTTTAAATAGGCCTATGGGCTCATGTAAATGAGTAGGCTTTAAAAACACTATGGGCTAATCTAAATGAGAAAAAAATAATCTTCTTACCTGTGCAGTATTCCCAACTCGCAGCAACATTGATCTGTTCCCACAATGTTTTGCACAGTGGGGGGAGGGCAATTGGGGAAATCAGAGGCGACATGGAAGACAAGAATGTAGCAGTGCCCAGAGACAACTGGCGGCCATGGCAAGGAAAAAGAGGAGAGAGCTGCCAGCCCTTTGCCCATCCCGGCAGTGGCGGCCTCTGATTCTGGTGGCAAAGGGAAGGGATGAGCTTTCCTCTTTCTTCTCCAAGTGGCTGGCCAGGATGAGATAGGCAAAGGCTGGTGGTGGCTCTCTCCTCTTCTTCCTCGCCATGGCTGCCCATTATTTCTGGGCGCTTCCAGGTTCTCACCTTCAGTATCTTCTCTGATTGCCCCAATTGCTCCCCCCACCCCACCGGTGCAAAACCTCCTTGTCCTCTCTGGGCACTGCTTTTTTTGACATTAAAAAAAAAAAACCAAGTAAAAAAGCACACAACCAGGCACCCTTCCAGGCACTTGACAGCAAGCCCTCCCCCGTGCTTGTCTGGCCAATCAGACAGTCAGCAATGCCCTCTCTGAACTGCACAACTAATTGTGTTGCTTGTGCCAACAAGCAAGAATGTGTATTTCCTGCAGGGTATTTTTTAAAAAGTTCAGGGAAAGCTGCAAAGGCTTTCCCCATGGAGTATTAGGTGGGTTTTTTTACCCCCCTCCTTTTGAATATGTCAATCTGCTATGGGATGCTATGGGGACAAAAGGTATTGCCCTCACATTCCATGAGGGTTTTTTTCATCATCTAGACAACCCCCATGTTGCCTGGACTCTTTTGCTGCTGGATGTTGAGCACCCACCCAACTTCTGCTGCATTCAGGGCCTCCCTGGGCATTTGCTGGTCAACTGACACGGCTGGCAAAGAATTTTAAATATATGTCATTGCAAAGTTTTCTTTTCGCCCCTACCTGGGGACTACCCATAGGAGTTGTACTTGGTTTAATAGAGGCTAAATGGGTATACATTGAGAGATGATTGGGTATGCATTCATTTACTAATCTCTCTGGCTTTTGTTTGCAAATGAAGATTCAGGAAGGACTCATCCTGTATTTTCTGAAAGCATGCTGATGACTAGAAAGGCCAATCCAAGATAAACAAGTCCGGTTGCAGAAAGCACAGCAGAAGGTCTCCTTGGGTGATGTTTCCGGGCTGTGATTCTTTCTGCGTTGTCATTTCTCTTCAAGACTTGTTCAGTGTGAGTTCTCAAATAAGGCTGCAGCATTGTGGATAGTGCATCTCCATGCCTCCCAATGTGAAGCCAGGGCGGACCATTGTTGGTGATCAATTTGGCCAAGCCTGAGATGTTGTTTCAGGGAGTTCTTGTATCGCTTTTTTGGAGCGCTCCTCTTATGCTGACCCATGGCGAGTTCACAGTAGAGTACTGTTTTGGGGAGGTGATGGTCCTCCATCCTAGAAATGTGCCCTGCCCAGCACAGCTGTGTTCTCAATATCATGGCCTCAATGCTGGTGATCCCTGCGTGCTCAAGGACAGCAAAATTCGTCACATAGTCAGTCCAGTGTATATTTAGGATTGTATGTATACAGTCCTGATGAAAGCATTCGAGGAGTCGTAAGTGTTGGCGATAGGTGACCCATGTTTCAGACCCATAAAGGAAAATAGAAAGTACAATGGCTCTATACACACTGATTTTTGTGCTTCGCCTCAGGTGTTTATTACTCCAGACTCGACTGATAATAAGAATTTTATGCCTTTGTTCTATCACAGTGGGTGGGAATTAAGGTGAGTGAAGGGGAAACCAGTACACTGAGATGGGTAGGGCTGGTGTCACCCAGTGCGGTAACTCATAGCCATTGGGGTGTTACCCCCTCTAAGGATGTCACCCAGTGCAGCCTGAACTCCCTTAGTGATGCCACTGGGTAGGAATATGGGTAGAGGAGAGAATAGGTGATCCTAGATGGTTACCTCCAGGACTGGGCATCTGGAGGGATGGCAGGATTTGGCTTGGGGTGAAGCCTGATCTAGCATGATTTGGAAATACAAGAAGACAGGTGGATCAGCCCTGTGGCCAAAGTATCACCTTGTCATCTTCACACAGCTATTTATGTTTTATGTTGCTCTTAATAGAGTTGTGGCCTGTTTAACTCCAATATGGGCATCTGACTCATCCCTTAATGCAATTTCAGTTAGGCAATGAAGGAGGAGCATGGAAATATATACTCTCTCTGCAATGTTCAATGGGAAAGTAAAGAATATACCACTTCTGAGTACCATCTAATTAGGTGAAATGTTTGAAAACTCTTCTGAAGACTACTTCACACATTCACTAACCCAACGAAAGAGGATATGGCAGAAAAATCCTTGTTTTAATCAGATCCCTATTTGATTTCTATATGGATAGTTTATTACTTTAGCTATATTGTGAGTTTCATACCTTCACTTAAAAGAGATATAAAGCAGGAAGGGTGAAAGGGGAAGGAGAACATGGATGAGTCCTGGCAACAGTTGCCATAGTTGGGCAGAGAAGCAGTTTAAAAAACTGGAAGGATCTGGGTGGTTGGAGGGGAGAGAAAAGTAAGCTTGTTATTGGGTAGGAGGGTTTCCACCCCACCATACTACACGTATGTATACAATGTATACTTTGTAATTACATAAGAAAGCAAAAAGAATATATATATGTCCCCAGGATCAAAACAGATGAAGAAAAAGAAAACATATGTAAGACATATCCCCCTCGTCAAAACTAACCCTGCACTAATATTTTAAAAACAATAAAACATTTACTGTTCAAAAGAAAGAAGGTGATGCTGGAGGAAGGAAAGCTATGCAGAAAACCTAAGAAGTGAATCTAATACTGTAATCTGAAACAGTTTTGCCTGAGTGAGAGCTCCTCCCTTCATTCCAGCTGCCATTGCTGTAGCCTCTGAGGGAGAGAAGAGCAGCCAGGCACAACTCATGACATTCTTGCAAACAAGCTTGTAAAATGTGGGCTAGACAAGTTAACTGTTCAATGGATTTGTAATTGGTTGACTGGCCGAACCCAAAGGGTGCTCAGCAGTGGCTCCTCTTCCTCTTGGAAAGATGTGACCAGTGGGGTGCCACAGGGTTCTGTCCTGGGCCCAGTGCTATTCAACATCCTTATCAATGACTTGGATGAGGGAATTAGGGGCATACTTATCAAATTTGCAGATGATACCAAATTAGGAGGAGTAGCTAATACCCTAGAGGACAGGATCAAAATTCAAAATGACCTTGATAGACTGGAGAGCTGGGCCAAAGCTAACAAAATGAAATTCAATACAGAGAAATGTAAGGTACTGCACTTAGGGTGAAAAAATGAAATGCATAGATATAGGATGGGGGAGACTTGGCTGAATGAGACTACATGCGAAAGGGATCTAGGAGTCCTATTAGACCACAAGTTGAACATGAGTCAACAGTGTGATGCAGCAGCTAAAAAGGCCAATTCGATTTTGGGCTGCATCAATAGAAGTACAGTCGTCCCTTCACATTCGCGGGAGTTCCGTTCCGCGGACCCCCGCGAATGTGAAAAATCTGCGAATAACTACACCCCTCCCCCTCCCTCCCCAGGCCTTCGCGGGGCCTTCCTAGGCCCCGCGGAGGTCTCACCGGCCCTCCCTCCCACCCTCCCCGGGCCTTCGCGGGGCCTTCCTAGGCCACGCGGAGGCCTCACCGGCCCTCCCTCCCACCCTCCCCGGGCCTTCGCGGGGCCTTCCTAGGCCCCGCGGAGGCCTCACCGGCCCTCCCTCCCACCCTCCCCGGGCCTTCGCGGGGCCTTCCTAGGCCCCGTGGAGGCCTCACCGACCCTCCCCGGGCCTTCGCGGGGCCTTCCTAGGCCCCGCGGAGGCCTCACTGGCCCTCCCTCCCACCCTCCCCGGGCCTTCGCGGGGCCTTCCTAGGCCCCGCGGAGGCCTCACCGGCCCTCCCTCCAACCCTCCCCGGGCCTTCGCGGGGCCTTCCTAGGCCCCGCGGAGGCCTCACCGGCCCTCCCTCCCACCCTCCCCGGGCCTTCGCGAGGCCTTCCTAGGCCCCGCGGAGGCCTCACCGGCCCTCCCTCCCACCCTCCCCGGGCCTTCGGGGGCCTTCCTAGGCCCCGCGGAGGCCTCACCGACCCTCCCCGGGCCTTCGCGGGGCCTTCCTAGGCCCCGCGGAGGCCTCACCGGCCCTCCCTCCCACCCTCCCCGGGCCTTCGCGAGGCCTTCCTAGGCCCCGCGGAGGCCTCACCGGCTCTCCCTCCCACCCTCCCCGGGCCTTCGCGGGGCCTTCCTAGGCCCCGCGGAGGCCTCACCGAACCTCCCTCCCACCCTCCCTGGGCCTCCCTCCCACCCTCCCCGGGCCTTCGCGGGGCCTTCCTAGGCCCCGCGGAGGTCTCACCGGCCCTCCCTCCCACCCTCCCCGGGCCTTCGCGGGGTCTTCCTAGGCCACGCGGAGGCCTCACCGGCCCTCCCTCCCACCCTCCCCGGGCCTTCGCGGGGCCTTCCTAGGCCCCGCGGAGGCCTCACCGGCCCTCCCTCCCACCCTCCCCGGGCCTTCGCGGGGCCTTCCTAGGCCCCGTGGAGGCCTCACCGACCCTCCCCGGGCCTTCGCGGGGCCTTCCTAGGCCCCGCGGAGGCCTCACCGGCCCTCCCTCCAACCCTCCCCGGGCCTTCGCGGGGCCTTCCTAGGCCCCGCGGAGGCCTCACCGGCCCTCCCTCCCACCCTCCCCGGGCCTTCGCGAGGCCTTCCTAGGCCCCGCGGAGGCCTCACCGGCCCTCCCTCCCACCCTCCCCGGGCCTTCGCGAGGCCTTCCTAGGCCCCGCGGAGGCCTCACCGGCTCTCCCTCCCACCCTCCCCGGGCCTTCGCGGGGCCTTCCTAGGCCCCGCGGAGGCCTCACCGGACCTCCCTCCCACCCTCCCTGGGCCTCCCTCCCACCCTCCCCGGGCCTTCGCGGGGCCTTCCTAGGCCCCGCGGAGGTCTCACCGGCCCTCCCTCCCACCCTCCCCGGGCCTTCGCGGGGCCTTCCTAGGCCCCGCGGAGGCCTCACCGGCTCTCCCTCCCACCCTCCCTGGGCCTTCGCGGGGCCTTCCTAGGCCCCGCGGAGGCCTCACTGGCCCTCCCTCCCACTCTCCCCGGGCCTTCGCGGGGCCTTCCTAGGCCCCGCGGAGGCCTCACCGGCCCTCCCTCCCACCCTCCCCGGGCCTTCGCGGGGCCTTCCTAGGCCCCGCGGAGGTCTCACCGGCCCTCCCTCCCACCCTCCCCGGGCCTTCGCGGGGCCTTCCTAGGCCCCGCGGAGGCCTCCCCGGCCCTCCCTCCCACCCTCCCCAGGCCTTCGCGGGGCCTCCGGAGGGCCTCCGGGCATCCCGCGAAGGCCTCCCCACCCCTCCCCAGGTCTTTCACGGGGCCTCTGGAGGCCCCGTGTCACGGTTTTGGGGGGGCCCGGGGGGGCCCTCCCAAAACCGCGAATAACCGAAACCGCGAATGTCAAGTTCGCGAATGTGGAGGGACAACTGTATAGTGTCTAGATCAAGGGAAGTAATAGTGCTGCTCTATTCTGCCTTGGTCAGACCTCACCTAGAATACTGTGTCCAGTTCTGGACACCACAATTCAAAAAGGATATGGACAAATTGGAGCATGTCCAAAGAAGGGCAACTAAAATGGTGAAAGGTCTGGAAATGATGCCTTATGAGGAGAGACTTAGGGAGCTGGGTATGTTTAGCCTGGAAAAAAGATGGTTAAGAGGCAATATGATAGCCCTGTTTAAGTATTTGAAGGGGTGTCACATTGAGGATGGAGCAGCCTTGTTTTCTGCTGTTCGAGACACTGGAACGCAGAGCAATGGATGCAAGCTCCAGGAACAGAGATTCCACCTCAACATGAGGAGGAACTTTTTGACAGTAAGAGCTGTTCGGCAGTGGAACACACTCCCTCGGAGCGTGGTGGGGTCTCCTTCCTTGGAGGTCTTTAAACAGAGACTGGATGGCCATCTGTCGGAGATGCTTTGATCGTGATTTCCTGAATGGCAGGGGGTTGGACTGGATGGCCCTCATGGTCTCTTCCAACTCTGCAATTCTATGATTCTATGAACTCCATCATGCTTTGGCTCCAGCTGGTGAGATCCCCTCCTTCCATCTCGCAACTGCCATTATTCTTCCCTCTAAGGGAGAAAAGAGCAGCCAGGCACAAATCCATTGTGCCTTGGCCCAGTTCCTGGTGAGATTCTCCCTCCAAATTTAAACTGCCATTACCCTGGCCTGTGAGGAAGAGAAGAAGAGCCAGCATCTGCTGGATTTAAACCACTCTCATCCCCTTTTCCTTGTGTGTCCTGTTTTGTTTAGGGCAGAGAACTATCTGAGGGCAGGGAACTATCAAATTAATGATTTGTAAGCCACCCTGGGAGACTTTTCGGCTGAAGGGTAGGGTATAAATACTCTTAATGCATAAATAAATATATAAACAAAACTTTATTATTGTTGTTGTTTTTATTAAGTTTTCCATCAATAAAACAGTACCTACTTTAAGAAAACATAATCATATATTCAACCTTTGTACATTATAAGTGCATTATTCACCTGATTTGTGGATATGGAATAAAGTCACCTGTTTTCCATTAAACCATAAGTTACTAATTCTTGTATTAATAATATATAAATAAAAATTTAAAAGAACCATTGATAGTGCTGCACCCTATTTTCAAAATAGGTTGTGCCTGAGATAGCTCCTTTTAAGGGGGGACTAAAATCCAGGCTGGATTCTCCATCCTGCTGATATAGAAACCACCGTTGCCATTGCTAAGCAGTGAGGGACAGAATGGCTATGAGGAGCCATTGAATTCAGAATTATCCCATTGAATTCTCCCCTGCACTGATTAATAGAGCCACTGGCAGTTCAGAACACAGCCCTGAGCAGTAAGCCCGCCCCTGGTCTGTTGATAGGACTGGATTGACCGCTGAGCAGCTTAGCTTCAGAGTAAGTTTTTTGGAATTCAATAGGGCCTGCTCCAAAGTAAGTGGGCATAGGATTGTAATAATGTCCACTGGTCTCTCTGTTTAGTTCTATGCCTACTGTTTGGCTCTACAATGTAGAGTCCACATCAAGGTGAGCAACTGCCATGAGGCTAGAGGCCATTTTACAGATTGGTTCAATGCTGAAAGGCTGCACTTGTTTTGTTTTGTTTCTTTTAGGTCTTTTTAAAGCTAAAAAAATTACATTTAAATTATTTACTATGGCTGAGATCCTGCATCAGAGGCCACAATGCATAACTTTATGATGATGGAGCTACATTACTGATACAATACTTGACTATGCTATTGATTTATAATGGTGTCCAATTGTGAAATGGGGGTGGGGTCTCATTGTGCAATGGGGAACATTGCACATTGGGACATGCACACCGGGACACATTATGCATCAGGACTCTTGCACACCAGGACACATTGTGCATCAGGGCTGCTGGCTCTGCTCGCGCAATGGTCCCAATGGCATAATTATGTGTCTGTACTCCTCCTAAGACTACAAATGCTACACAATGGTGCAATTTAATGTTATGAGATCATAAGTCAGATTACAATGCCATAACTTCACAACACAATGCTAGCCTATGTGTTTAGATGAAATATTTATTGGATTGTTTGTTTGCTTATATTATATTTTGCCTTTTTTCTGGCATTGGACCCAAGGTTGCTTACAAAAAATAGATTCAAATTACCTGAAATCAATTACAATTAATTCTTCATCATAATTTCTGACTATCGTAGGGTTTTCTTGGCAAGTTTTGTTTGGAGGAGGTTTGCCATTGTCTTCCTCTGAGGCTGAGAGAATGTGACTTGCCCAAAGTCACCCAGTGGGTTTTCATGTCTGTGTGGAGGTTCAAACCCTGTTTTCCAGAGTTGTGGTCCAATGCTCAAGCCACTACATTGTGCTGCCTCCTGCTTCTGGCTCCCTATATCCACAGGGGATACATTCCAAGGCCCCCTGTGAATACCTGTATCCATGGTTAATAGATAACCCTATTTTTTCAATGAGACAAATGCCAGAAGTTGGCCATAGACTCACATTGGACCTAGACCTAGAAATGCTTAGAGAGAATGTGGATAAGTGAAACTGTGAATACCAAATTCATGGATACAAGATTCATTAAATTCATTAAATAAATTCATTAAAATTAATAAATTAATAATTAATAAATTCATTAAAATTCCCCCTCATTATTAAATAAAATACCCCATCATATCTGATAAAGTATTATTAAATTTATATTTATATACAAAATGAGACTTAAATTGATTTTTATTATGATGATGATTATAATATTGATTTGACTATTGCTATTGAAGCTAAAGGAGTAAACATTATTATGATATTGATTATCTCATTTATTATAGTGCATGTAATTCTTTTGCCTAATGACTACAGTACATTTGGCAGTATGCTGCCAAAAGTTGGAAGCAAACCACAAAGTTCATTTTTAAAAAATCTGGAGAGAATTATTGTGAGCACTGGAGTGGGTACAAAATAGGATTGGGCTCTACTCTTTTTCAGCTCCTACATACTTTTGCTAGAGCTATAGATGACATGTTTCTGTCCCACTAAGAGCATGACTTGGTAAAGTAGCAAGTGCTATAGCAGCACCCAAGCAGGGCCTGGATATCATTGTACTGTTGGACATATTTTTTAAAAAAAAACAAAAAACTGATGAATTACTTCCTGTTAGAAGAAAAAAAATATTGTAGTTATTTCATCACATGCCCTAAGGTAGCATAAGAAAAGCCAAACGCAATTCTCAGTTCCAGTTTCAGGAGGAGTTGCTCATCATTTTGTCTGGCACACAAAAGGAAAGTGAAGGCAAAGATCTGATTGCATCTTACTGGGTTTCTTTGCACACTGGAAGCTGGAAATCTCTAATGACAAACTTCAAAGACCAACATTGTTGCTGAAAACCTGAGAAGGATAGGCAGGGAAGGAAAAAGCCTTCCTGAAAATTTCTAGCAAATGTCCAAATTATATTAGTAAAGATTTCTCTCTAAATTGCTCCAGGTCTGAAGCAGAGGCATACTAGAGTTCAGCCAAAACTCACCAGTGAACTTTGCAGCCTCATTTCCAGGTGGAAAGTTGCACATAGAAACACCCTTGGAAGATGCTGGGGAAATTTGTTCCTTACATGGGTGGTCCATTTTACTGTACTTCACCAGACAGCAGAAGTGTCCTCATTCCAAAACCAATGCTTTGTCCAAACTAAGGAGGTTTTGGCTCCTCCCCTGGGGGGTGTAATTTCAGGGGTTGCGGGAGGGCAAGTGTTTCAGTGACTTTAGAAAGAATCATGTTTATTGTGGTGGAATTTCTGTTTCCATGATTTTAGCAAGTTAAATGTATGGCAGTGGTAATTTTCTGAGTATTCCTTTGCCTAAGAAAGCCCTATACAATTCACTGAGTTGGCATAAGTTGACAGGAGCCTTGAAGGCACATACACATACATAACTTTCTATTCCCCCCCCTTTTACTACTGTTATTATTATTATTATTAATTTAATTTATATGCTGTCTTTTTCCCAGAATGGGATCCAAGGTAGCTCACAAAATGTCTCACAAAATACAATTTAAAACATCACAATAGAAAAATCTAAAATTGCATAAACCATATAAAAGATAAAAGATAAAAATAAACAAAATAAGAATAAAAACACACCCCAGTAAAAAGCCTCCATAGCCCAGCTATATATTAAAAGCCTGCTTGCATAAAAACATCTTTGCCTGCTGGCAAAAGGAAAGCGGGGCAGGGGGGGGGAGCCTAGCCTCCTAAGAAAGAGCATCCCAGAGGGTGGGAGCAGCCACTGAGACTTTTTTTCTTGTGTCTTCACCAAGTGAGCCTGCGATAGTGAAGAGACAAAGAGAAAGCCTTCTCCTGAAGATCTTAGAACCCTTGCAGGTTCGTAGAGGGAGATACGATCTTTCAGATAGTCTGGACCCAAGCTGTATAGGGCTTTATAGGTCAAGCATTTGTTATATTCCAAATGCTACTTGGAACAGCTCTGAATAAAACTTATTTCTGAGTTAACTATATATAAGATTCTTATTTTCAAATGTACGTAATGTAACTTTCTGCCATCCAGTGGCACTTTAAGTAGTGTATACAGCATAGATAAAACAGTGTAAATTAGAATAAAACTACTTTAGACCCAGCAATTTATAAAAGCTAATGCCATTAAATAGTCTGCATTTTAAAAACAAGATACTACAAAGAGATCCATTGAAATAAATTCCATTTTTTTTAAGATGAACTGACAGACACAGGGGAAAGGAAGGAAGGACCAATCATTCTCCACTCAACACAGGAAAACCATTCTGAAAAAAAGTCTAATCAAAGCTTAACTAGCCTTCAAAATGCAAGCAAATAGGTGAGTAAGTACAAGCTTTCATAGACCAAGGATTCTGAAACGTGGGAGTTGTTATAGAGAATATATTGAACATATGATTGTATACATAGGAAGGTCCATATGGGAGAAGATGATCCCTAAAGTACACATGTCTAGATGAAATACCATTTTAAGACCAGCCACTAGGACTCTGAATTTGGCCAGTAAGTAGTAGGGATGTAAGTCCTTGACCATTTTGTCCTTACATACAAGGATCAATAATTGCTCTAGATTCCCCCCCCCCATTTGCAGGAGAATGATAAATATTTCTTAGACCATTCTCCCCATATTTGAATGCCCCAAAGTGATGGGAAGGAATGGCTTTTGAGTTATATCCTATTGGGGGGGAGGGGCCTCTCCTGGGTCTAAAAGAGATGAGAAGGGGCTAAAAAAATGTGTTGAAAGTTTTCCCCATGGCCCCCTAGGTAGGGTGGGGTGGTATTTGGTTGCAAAGAATTGTAAAGTTTTTGGGGTGTTGGGGTGGAGACATCTCTCAAAGCGAACCTGGAAAGCCCTAACTCCTACCAGTTGCCTATCCTGTTGGCTTCAAGTGATTTAGCATGCTGACTTTCAAAAGTATTAGCAGCAATTTGTTCTCTTGAAAGAATAGGAAGAATTCAGCTGAATAGTACTATGACTATCCCACAGTAACTGAGTTATGAATAATTTTTTTTGAAAAAAAATATGGCAGCCTCAGTAATATCACCAATAAAGCATCATCCTCTTCAATGAGCTTCAAAATCTTCATGTATATTTCTGAGATAATACAGTCCCATGTGAAGGACAATGCAATAAGTCTGACTGAAGGTCTGAAAAGGATCAGCAGCTCTAAGAGGTACTTAACCTGACTCTGAGCCAAACAGAAAAATTGGATAGTCTAGTTCCAACATAAACCAGAGCTGCTGCAGAATCACAAACCCTAAAATGGAATAGATCTTGTCAGAATGATTTATGGTAGTCAAGTGTGTGTTTGTCAGTGAGAATTTGTATTCACTGGCTCGCACACTCCAGCTCAGAGGTGGGAAACTTTTGCTGCTCCAGATGTTGCTGGAGTACAACTTTTATCAGCCTCACCTGACATGACCAATGGTTAAGGATGTGGAAGCTGTAGTCTGGAATGATGTGAGTGGACACAGGTTCCCCACTCCTTGAGTCCTTCAGCTGCCTCTGAGCGCACCATTTGGGCATTTCTCAGGATGGCTCAGGGAGACATTAGATAAACCAACTTCTTGGAATAGGCCTGTCTGCCCAGCATTGTGATCACCTCAGGCCATAGCTGGGTTTCATCTCAAGCAACCACCCTCAATGAACAAGAACTACAACAACAATATCAACAAATAAAAGTAAACCACTCACCCCATATTTTCATTTGTTTCTACATATTTTACCAGGGGGCCATTTACACGATGAAAATGTCCTGGGAAGAATTCGTGTCGATCCCTGGCAGTTACACGTACACCGGGTCGGGTACGTGATTTTCGGCAGGGGGACCACCTTTTATCCCTCAACCTGCGGGACTTCCAGTCCCCTGGTTTGTGCCGGGTTTTAAAAAAGTCACGGGAGGATTCGGAAAATCGGAAATGTAAACAGCGTGGGACAAAAAGTCTCGGTACTGGGATGACCGGAAATGGTGACTGGGGGCAGGCTTAGAGCTCAGGGACCAGAAAAGGAGGGGTCAGTCACCCGTTCAACAGATCCAGCCTCACCAGCCAAAAACAAAGGCATCCCTTCCAGCTGTACGAAGGTTGATGTGTGTGTGCGCGCGCGTGTACCCTATTACCTTTTTAAATGGATTTCTACACTGCAAACCCTTCAGCTTTACCTTTTCCTCAACTGCATGTTACAGAGAGATCGTAGTAGCTTGGTCACCTCCCTGGCACATTAAAATATTCAAGCCTCTGAGCGAATTAGCACCCTTTAATTCCCCCTCTCTGTGTTTGTGTCTTTCAAAATGCCTGCCTATAGCCATCTCTGCAGCCTGCTGTAGGGGTTAATATTTTAAAGAGGCAAGAGGAAAACCAAGCGGCTTGATTTCAAAAGGAAAGCACTCAGCTTGCTTTCAAACCACTCAGCTTGATTTCAAAAGGAAAGCCCTGCGTCTGAGCGAAAGATCTGTCTGGATCTTTCAAAATGCTTTCTGCCTCTTCTGAAAGGGTTAAAATGTTCAAGAAGCAAGGGGGAATAACAAACCTCTGCCCCCTCTCTCCCCCCCCCCCAGCCAGCCAATAGCATCGCTCGAGGTTGTGAAAACACGAGTAATCGCATCTTTGATTGACAGCCCAAAAAAAAAAAAATTTAAAACCTAAACAAAACTGGAACTATGGATGTGTAAATATCAGTCACGGGACCACCCAGGATATCCAGATCAGAGACATAAATCGTATAAACAGCGAGGGACGGATTCGTGATCACTATGTCACGGTAGGCAACGCGACAATTTCTGTCGTGTAACTGGCACCCAGGTTGCCAGGTCTTAGAGGGCTTATCTACACTGGCTGCTTAATCCAGGGCCAGTCTGGAGCATTAGGCCCCAGGTCAACCATGATGGCAGCCACATACATCAGGCCGAATCTGGTGTGACAGCACATCATTGTCCACATAGGCCAGCTGGGTCACACTGGCCCGTCCCCTGTTTTCAGAGCTGCCACTGCCTGACTGGCCAAGTAGCTCCCTGCATCACTTCTGCTGAGGTCAGAAAGGAGTGCCCAGGCATCACTATCTCCTCCTCATTGATCACATGGGTGCCCTGTTCTGACCTCAGCAGAAGTGACAACACCGGCCAGGCTCTTGCAGGGAGCTGCTTGGCTGGTGGGGTGGCGATGGCAGTTCCAAGGGGGAACCATCCCCTGCCCTGTCCTGCTCAGCACATGGTAAGGGAGATGACCCCCATCCCCATGTGGACAACTGGATCAGGCTGAACAGAACCTGATCCAGCTGTCCAGACAGCAAAAGAACCTGAGGAAACCCTGGAGTTTTCCCTGACTTTTCTTAGTTCATATCAAAGTCATGCTAAAGGGAAAAAAAAAAAAAGCTGTTCCTGCCTGGAAGTGGCCATGTGTCTTCTGGACTGCCAGCACCAGATTCAGGGTGAGACTGCAAATTTTTATGCTGGTGTAGACAAGCCAGAGTCTGACTCCTCTTCTCCAGTTCACAAGGCAAGAGAGAGGAATCTCAGGATGAGAGCACTATCTTGAAAAGTATGTGTACTGTACTGTCTCCCTCTATTAGACTTGCTATTTTTTTAAATTTAAATGGCATACTTTGTGCAGTTGTGCTTGATGCTTAATGTATCCTCCTTAAGGCTTTCCCTTCCACACTACCCATGTTAACATCACCGGGCTGGTGTCCTGTAAGATCAGATGGCATTATCTATAGGTTTTGACCTATATCAAGAGCTTATAGACCTATATCAAGAGTTTAGGATAGTCCTGACCTGCTAACCAGAATTTATACTCAATGGTTTGTAAACTTCTACAAGCATCTGACGAAGGGCTCAATGTCAACAAATTTTCAGACCAGAATAAATTTGCCACAGCCTGGTCTTATACAATGGTAACACATTGGCCCCCTGTTAAAAAAAAGTCCCATAGTGTTAATTTGAACTTAAAGCTTTATAGCACAATCTTAGAGATGTTTATTTAGAAGACCCTCTCTGCTCAGTGGAGGTTTGTTTGTTTGTTTGTTTTGTTAATTGCCATCAAGTTGCCCTAATAATAAGTGACCCTAATAATAAGAGACCCCTCAACAGCTCTGCACACGTCTTGCAAACTCAGGGCTGTAGTTTCCTTGATAGAGTCTATCCACCAGTCTTCCTCTTTTCCTACTCTCTTACTGTCTTTTCCAATGATTCATGTAGTCTCCTGGTATATACAAAGTATAACAGACTCAGTTTAGTAATTTTGGCTTCTATTGAAAGTTCAGGCCCAATTTGATTTAGGACCCATTTATTTGTCTTTTTGGCAGTCCATGGGAACTGCAGAACTCCAGCACCACATTTCAAATGCATTGATTTTCTTCCTATCAGCTTTCTTCACTGTCCAGCTTTCACAACCATACATAGAAACTGTTCCAGATGTCAGTGGCTCCCAACCTGGGCCACTGGTTCTGTAATCCACCTACTCTGTTTAAATCCCATAATATTCAGAGAGGTGCTATTCTGACATTGTGCTTAACTGAAATGGCAAACAGCTTCTTGCTACTTGGTTGAAGAACTGCGGCAAGGTGTGCCATCCGGCGCTGCTGCCAATGAACCAGGTGGGACTGAGGAGAAAGATGCCAACCAGAGAGAAGAGGGGAAGAAAGGGGCCTGTTGTACTCCTTGCATTCATAGGTAAGCCAAATGTCTCTGACACAATTTAAAAGGCATCAATGCATGTATCAAGTAATCAAATAAGAAGGGCAACAGGAAGATGGGTAGCCCCTTGTGTTTCTCCCTAAATATTTCCTAGCTCTAAGTACTTAAGCCTTTTGCTCCCTTCCTACCCATTGAGGTCAGCTTTTTGTTTTCTTTGAAAAGGGCATAGTTGTATGGGGTTCTATCTGTGCTAATCATTGCTAGCATACTTACATGCACAAGCTGTAGGGCTTCTGTAATCAGAGTATATTTTAATTTTTTTCTTTATCTCCTTCCCTGCTCTTAGATGAGACAACAAAATAGCCTTCTGCCTCCTCCTCCTCCTCCTCCTCCTCCTCCTCCTCCTCCTCCTCACTACAGCATCCAGTGTAAGGACTTTATCAGACAAGCCCCTCAAAGCGTTCTTTTGCTGGCATAAAAAATCCATTTTTATGCCAACAAAAGTACACCACCCCCATCACATTTACATTGCTTTCACAGCAAGGCTTCTCCAGCAATGAAAGAGGAAGTGAACAGAGCTCTGTTCACTTCCTCCTTTGAAATTCTGCTGATTATCGTGAGACTTCACTGTGTGGGAAATTAAAAAGAAACACAAAAATAAAACAGGATTTTTTTTAAAAAGCATAGGAACAGATTTTAAAGGTCCCAAGTAACCCGAGGAGGGTCACAAAAAGTGCATCACTTACCTGGCTGTCCCAATCTCACCCAAAAATGTTCACACCGGACCGGCATTCTCGATGTATTAAAAGTTACAGGTTTGGGCGGGGACATAAATGCAAAAGGGCAGTGTTGTTGTCATGCACCGTGAGCCTGATGAGGCTATAGAGTCAGAGGAGGAGGAGGACATGGCAGGGAATGGCCCTAGGGACCCTGGCATAGATTTATCTACACCTGTGTCAGCAGGGAACCCTGCCAACCTAGAGGATCAAGCAGAGAAAGAGCCTGGCCTAATGGGTTGGCACTAGTCCTAGCAGAGAGTCCTGCCCATTCAGATAAGGACGAGGAAGAAGAGAGGGACTTACTTCCACCATCGTATACCGAGCAGCAAGCTCAAAGGAAGTCTCTGAAACTTTATGAGAAAAACCTGCTCGTTAAGAAACACCTGACAAAGCCTTAATTGTTTTATATATGCTGGGAGAGGTGGTGGAGGCTTTGTCAGAGGTCAACTGATCTTCCTGGTGAAAGCTTTCTGTTGACTTCAGTGCCTGGATTCCACTTATCTTGACTTCTGTTACCTTGACTTGTGCTTAGACCTTGGACTGTCCCTGGAGATTTTCAGACCTGCCAAAATGCCTGTTTGCCGCGCGAGCAGCCTCCCGACACTGCTGCGCGGCAAGGGTCTACTTCGGAATACGCTGTGCCTCTCGCGAAACCGTCCGTGTCACTTCCGTGAAGCTTCGGACGACTCAGCGCCATATTTCAATCTCGGGCAACCTCCGTGATTGAAATATGGCGCTGAGCCGTCCGAAGCTTCACGGAAGTGACACGGACGGTTTCGCGAGAGGCACAGCGTCGTCCGAAGTAGACCCTTGCCGCACAGCAGTCTCGGGAGGCTGCTCGCGCGGCAAACAGGCATTTTGGCAGGTCTGAAAATCTCCCCTGACTACTCTACTACCTGCTCCTGTTGACCCTCGGACTGCTTTGGACCATGCTGACTGATTGCCATAAGCCTCTGACATTTTGGACTGTGTTATTGAACTAAATCATTGACTGTGTTTGCATTCCTATGAGCTAATTAACAGTTGGCTCCCTTCCCAGAATAGTGCTGTTTATACTTTGCTGGCTCCTAGTTGCTTTCAGGACAGTTGTGTGGTACTCATGCCCTTCTGCATTTATCTGGCATTGTTATGATGCTGTATTTTATGCATCTGAGAAAGTCCTAAGTCCTCTTTTTTAAAACCATGAAGTCACATTGAACTAACTCCACACATTCTGTTAGGAAAAATAGCAAACAGTCTTACAATCTCAAGGTAACAGAGATAAGAATTCTCTAGAACCCACAAACTCAAACTGGGGTGGGGGGACATATCTTTAGTTTTCATGAGGTTTGAGTGCCACTCTCTGGAGTAAATGGTTGCAGCAGAAAAATCACACCAAAGGCTTAAGTAAATATCCCATGCAAATTCATAAAAGAAAAACCAACACCACCATCCCGAGAACAGCTTCTTGGTAGGGACATATTTTCAACTGTATGTTTTAATATTGTTACTACTTCAAATCCATTTTAATGTTGACCTTTTATATGTTTTTAGCTCCATTGTACTAATTTTAACTAGTGAATGATCTTGAGTCCCAGTTTTTGGGGAAAAGGAGTATAAATGAATATGATATGTTGATTAAACAGCTGTGGGGGGAGAGTTTAGCCTTGCAGGTGTGTTTGGAACTCTGCTCTTGGAAGGAAAGCAGCTAAAGAGAAAAGAAATGACAGGAGGAGAAAGGGTTATGCATTTCATGCACATGTGCACAGACACACAAACACATTCCTGCAACATGCTTCTGTGCTCTACAAGGCTCTTTCTTCAAGTGCTTTTTTTTTCAGTATGTGCCTTTGACATGTAATATTTCTGGCATTCCTTTGGTAAATTAAATTAAAATAATTAAATAAATATGCTTCTCTACAAAATGTCACTACAGGGCCAAGGTAAGCATCATAAGAGAGAAAGGAGTCCTGCTCCCTAGAGATGGGAAAGAAATTCACTTAATTAGCTTTTCTGTACAGAAATATCCACTTCGTACCTCTCTAAGGCTGCAAATTGGAATTAAATGTGCCTTGCCTTGGAAATCCAGCCCCATGGCAGGTGTGTGAGGCATTTCAGAGAGGAAAAATGCATCCAAAACCATGGGTACATTTGAAAATGCATGGATGAAAATACATATATCAGGAAAAATATGCACAAATATGCTTTAGTCCATGTCAAATATTAATACATTAGAAAACTGCACATAGATTGCATATATTGGTGGAGAGGGAGTTGCACATTAAAAAATGCACTCATGTTTCCATGCAGAAAAAGAATTTGTCCCACAATCTGGTAGAAAAGCAAAACAGAATGAAAATGTTCACCAGAAATTAAGATTTGATTCTTTTTAATGGCTATGTTTTTAATTGGGTTTAATCTTATTGATAGTTTATTTAGCTTTTAAACTTTTGTATGAGATATATTTTTAGCTGTGTTATTTTAACTGTTGTAAGGTGCTTTTTCTCACAGATTGGGAAAAGGTAGGAAAATAATAAAAATAATGATGTTTTTGTCTGTGCTTTTCTACTCTCTCAAACCCAGTAAAGTTGGCTGTGAAGGAAAAACAGCTATTGTTTCCAGGACACACATTCAAGAAAGATGAAGTCCACAGAAGGCATGTGTGTAGGCTCACACCATGTTATATATAGGAGAACTGTGTTTTCCTCATTTTAGTATTTATTTTTTAAAAATTATAGGCGCTGATGGGATGGACTCTGGAAGGTGCAAAAATGGGTGGGAAACCACTTGAAGGTCTAGGGGGTTTGAGCTTATTAAAATTTACCTGGGTACAAACCCACCTGAACAAAATGAAACTTAATTTAAGATGAACATGCATAGAATCAGATAGTACTGACTGTTCTGCTTAAGCATGAGCCAACATGGAGATCTGAAATAGTTCTATAAAATTTATAGCATAAGTGATTCAAAGGAGGCGAATTGTTATCATTAAGTTTACAGTACACCCCACTGATTCTATTGAATTTAAATAAATATTCTTTTTTCCCCGTTCCGGCCTTCACATTCCTTCCTAAGGGACTCTGCATGTTTTCTTTAGTATTTCAAAACTGTTCTTATGTTCCCAACTTTATTGTTCTTTCTCTAGCATTACAATTGTATGAATTACTCATCTCTTTTGACAACCTTTGCATTTTAACACCAGGGCCATCACATCATGCAGCTAAAGCTCTAACTAGGTCCTTTAATTACTTTCACAGGGAGGATCTTTAGGCTGGCTTTTCCTCCTGTGTTGTATGCCAGGACTGAATGATCACAATGAGGGGGGGCTTCTAAACGGTCAAAATAATCCTAATGGAATTTGCTGGGGAAACAATCTGTCTTATTGGGAACCCTCATCAACGTGTCATATTCAGAAGGGGGACAGCAAAAACTCCAAGGGAAAAGTCTTTGTGGCTTTTCCCTGAGGTTTTTTTTTAAGTGAGGGAATGCACATTCCTGCTCTTTGAGACAAGCAATTTGATTTGAATCACTTTCCCATATGGGAGGAAGCACACATTTGATTGGCCAGATGAGCTCAGGGGGCGGGGCTTGCAAACAGGGCAACAGTCCACTGCCAGCAGGTTGGATTTTCACCTTAGTGAGCAATCGGTAAGGCGATAAAACAGGGATTTGTATTATCTTTCTCTTTTTTTGTAAACATGAAATATCACTTGTGCACACCATGGAAATAGGGTTTTTTTTAAAAAAAATGGTGGCAGCAGATTTTAAAATGTGAGTAATTTACTCGTGGCCACCATCTTGGCTAGAGGGCATGGAAAGTTTATGAGGGCTGTAAAACCATTAAGACAAGTCACAGCTGCTGCTACTTGCTATTACTGCAGAGCAATCTGTTTTTTTTCAGCTTATATAGACCTGAATTGGTGCTCCTTTGCCACAAAGGGGGATGGGTGGGAATTCATTTTCCAGGCTGGACAGGGGTAAAGAAGACCACAGGCTGCTGATGCTTTTGCTATTGGTTTTCATCCTTTTCACCACTTATTTATTACACTGTTGCTATTCTTCCATGGAAACTAAGCCAACATACACTAGGTTCCTGGGAGGTCTCCTCCTTCACAAACTGGCCAGATGCAGGCATATGTTTCTTTAATGGTTTAGGTTAGATGAAAAAAGCTGGGAAGAGCAAACAGGAATTATGGAAAACTGTCCATTTTGCTTTCTCTTGCCTTCAGTTTCTCAGCTTTCAGGTCTTCTCCATGCTGACTATATAATTGGAAAAATGTTGCAAATTCTTATCAAAAATGGTTAGATGTAGCAACCTTAACAAGCCCATACTCAGTGCTAGTTTGTTGTCTCAGAGAGTTTAGGAATAGCATGTTTTCATGTCATTGCTAGGGACAAATTACATATAACTTATCCTGAATTTTCATGGAATGTGGCAAAAATATAGGAATGTGTATCCCCCTAAAAATATGGAAGTTTTTTTTTTTCATTCTGAGCCATCCATATCAAGAAATGCCTTGAGGCCCCTGCAGTTAATTACCATTTAATTCCAACTGAGTTTATTTCAAAGTAAAAGAGATTGGCATTGCAGCCCTAACCATCTTTTGCATATACCTTTTTCTTGACCTTGGTCTGTTTTTAGTATAAATTACTTGAAAGCATGGTTAAAGTTTACAGGACATATATTTATTGAGCTTCCCCCCTCCTCCCCTGTTCTATATTTGTTTTCTGGTATCCTCAAAGATGCTCCCAATGATAAAATTCACTTGAGCCAACAGACAACTTCTGTTTATTTAAGATCTGTCTCCTTGACCCTGAATTTGCTCTAAGGATGATTTATTTCAACTAGAAAGTGATGCTTTCTCTTAAGTCCAGGGGAAAAAATAACAATTGACTACTAAGGTCAACAAATTTTCCAGATCTTTATCTAGAGTGTCTGCTGCCTAATTGAAATTACTTTTTTTCCTTGTAAATAAAATGTCCATTAGAAGGGGGGGTGGAGCAGATTTTCAAAGGAGCCTCCAGGATGGTGGTCTTCTTACATCTGATGCTTTCCTTTTTTTCAAAAGTTCCTAAGATTCATTCTGTACATATTTAGGATCTTCCTCTCTCTATCCACAGATAAATAAATAAATTTCATTGGGACATTAGATTTTTTTCCCTTTTTCTTTTTAAATTGAAATAGTGGTCATAACTGCTTTCCCCCCAGACATTTTAATTTATGTACCAATAAATTATGGATTGCTCTAAAAGAAATGGGTGTAGCAACACACTTGATAGTCCTGATGTGTAACCTGTACTCAGGACAGGAGGCTACCATCAGAATGGAATATGGAGAAGCAGAATTGTTCCCAATCAGAAAGGACATCAGACAAGGTTGCATTCTATCACCCAACTTGTTCAATTTGTATACAGAAAACATTATCTGCAAAGCAGGTATAGAGTTGGCGGAAGGAAGAGTGAAGATGGGCGAAAGGAACATTAGCAATCTAAAATATAGAGATGATACCACAATACTAGCTGAAAACAGCACAGACTTGGAGCAACTACTAAAGAAAGTCAAAGAAGAAAGTGCAAAAGCAGGCTTAACGCTGAACATTAAGAAAACAAAAATAATGACTATGGAGGATTTACATAAATTCAAAATAGATGCCAACAAAATTGAAATAGTGAAAGACTTCTGATTCCATGGATCAATCATAGACCAAAGTGGAGATTGCAGCCACGAAATCAGAAGACTAGGATTGGGTAGGTTAGCTATGAAAGAACTAAGACAGGATCATAAAATGCAGAGATATCATACTGAACACTAAAGTCAGGATAGCTCAAGCCATCTTCCTTACCATCACCATGTATGGATGTAAGAGCTGGACAGTGAAGAAAACTGATAGAAAGAGAATTAACTCATTTGAGATGTGGGGTTGGAGAAGAGTTCCAAGGATCCCACGGATGGCCAAAAACACAAACAAATGGGTTTAGTACAGATCAATCCAGAGCTCTCATTAGAAGCCAGGTTGACTAAACTGAGGCTATTGTACTTTGGTCACAACATGAGAAGACATGGCTCATTGGAAAAATCAATAATGCAAGGAAAGATGGAGAGGAAAAGAAAGGAAGGAAGACTGCACACCAGATGGATAGACTGAATTGGAGAGGCCACAGGCCTGAACATGCAGGGCCTGAGCAGGGCCATAGGGTTGAAATCCATAGGGTTGTTGTAAGCTGACAGGCAAATTGAAGGCACATACATATACATAGAAACTGGTGGAGAAGAAAACAGCTCTCTGCCCAGCGAAGACACTCCATGGGTCCTTGTGGTGAATGAGCTTTTCCCTTCTACTTGCTGATGTCAAGGATGCGACACTTTTTGCCACAGTGCAAAATAACGGGTACATAATTTCCCTTGTTTTGCATGTGGGAAAAGAAAGGGTGCAGTCCCAGTGTAGTCAGTGTAATCAGCCATCCTCCAGCAATAGGACTGTGCCTGAATATTACAGTTTTGGTGCATCAGTTTCAGGTGATGGGCAGGGGGTTCATAGTCTCCAGTTTTGATGGGGTCAGCCACAGGCAAGAAACAAGGCTGAAAGCAAACCTCCAATCAGGAAGAGAGTCTTCTCGCTGGCTGAACTTTACCCAAATCAGATCAGAACCTTGGATAGTTCTTGTAAAGTTTGGACTAAACCCCGGAGCAGATGCACCACTCTGCTGACATGGAAACTACCACTGGGTCAGACGGCAAGCCGTTGGAACAAATACCTGCAGCTTTTATAGATTCCAGGTCAGTCCTGGTCATTTCCACAGGAACATGGAGGGAGGGCCCAACTTTTGAAAAAGAGTATCCATTGGTTCCACATGGTATAAAAGCTGCTAAATGTGGTAACCCAGAAAGGTGGCCAGTAAAGCAATGAAATAAATTACAGTATTAAATAATATATGGGTGTGCCTTAGTGGGTTAAATCTGTTTTAGAAATCTGTTTTCATTTGTAATACACAGGGCCATCAACATCAAATCCTCTGGAAATCTCCAGAGAAATGAGAAGATTTCCCTTTCAAATGAATACGTTATTTTTGGAAGAAAGAGAGCACTGGTATATTACCAATAAACATTAAATTTCATTAATGCATTGGCAAAGTACAGTTGTTAAAATTTCTCTTATTTATTTTACTCCTCGTTATTTCACACATACTGGAAAATCCAACTCTGCATCTATGAGTAATTCTGCTTTTTCTGTAATCTCTTTTTTTTTTTTAATTTGCAACTTCTTCTAAGGACATTTTTGTTCCAAAAAGGTGTCTTTGTGCCTTTTAGTAAGTTTTTTTAAGGGGAACTTAAGAGCATTGGAAACATATTCGGGGTAGAGGAGTTGGCAAAATGCAACAAAATACAAAATCCCAAAAGAGAGATACTTTTATTGGCCAACCAATATACACAAAATACATCATGCAAGCTTCAAAGCTCCACTGCCTTCTTCATCAGGCAAAAGATGTTAAAAATCATACAGGAGAAGAAAAGTGATGATTTTGGGGTCACAGGACTACAGTTTATATCAGCTATTCTGTTGTAGTTCACTTGGTTTGGAGGGAATGAAGCCAGAGGCTACTCCCCTTCTTGGCCATGTGGGGACTGAGACAAAAGACAGTAAAATTTAAACTCCATCCATAACTTCTCTTGGGATCCAGGATGCCTTTGTCTTTTTTGAAGCCACAGGCCCCTTTCTTTTGCAGAGAACATTTAATTTCTCAATAAGTCTGTGTACTGCTACATCTGAAAAAAAACCCACCACTTTTTAGATGCTGTATAGGTAAAACTTGCCAGTTATAGTCCAAATGAAAAATAAAGTTTTACCTTTGTTGGAGGAAGAAACCTCAGAGTTACGTCCTGGTCCTTAGGGGATTATCAGACATAGGGGAACATGGCAAAAAACCATGTCACCAACCGCATCAGAATATTGCGAGGAGAACAGAAAGGGTGACATTACCAGGCATCCACACACTTCAGCTGTTCCCCGGGCCTAGCAGTCCCACGGATGAGGCTTCCCTGTTTCATTGACACTGACAAGCCGCCAATAAAAAGCGATGCCTTACTCACACCTGCGCTATGCCCCCGGGATGCTGAGGGACATTATCGCTTGATAATGTTGCCCCTTCTTGTTCTCCTAGCGATCTTCTAATGCATTTTTTGCTGCATCTGATAATCTCCTTAGTCCCTCTTGTTTAGGATTCCCCTGTTGCTGCTAAATGTGGTATGTTCAAATCTAGGAAACATATTCAGGGGTAGCTGTGTTGGCTATGTCACAAAATACAAAAAGAAGTCCACAAAAGAATGATACTTTTATTGGCCAACCAAAATGCACAAAATATATCATGAAGGTTTTCAAACCTCCACTGGCTTTTTAATCAGGCAAAAGATGTTTTAAAAATCATACAGAAGAAGGAAAGTGATAATGTTGGAGTCACAGGCCTACATTGTATATCAGATGTTGTTTCTGTTGTAGTTCAGTTGGTTTGGAGGAATTTGAATGCAGTCCCATTAAGAACTCTGAAAACACTGTATTTATAAGCAAGCAAACACACGCTCCATTACCAACTGTCTGGATGCAAAATAAATAAATAAATAAAATGAGCCAAACTTTTTATGTTTGGAAGAATTATATTAAACAGGATGGCTAAACACTAGTGCCCAATAATCATTTCTATGCCGTATGCCTACTCACATTTTCCCTGAATAGGCTTCTGTTCAGCATTCACCATTAAAGCATTCAAATTCCATAAGGCCTTCACCTTGGCACGATGTCGTGGCCTCCCATCAGCTGTCCTTGAACATTGCTATAGGAGAATTGCATTTTCTGAGAAACGCTGTCCATGTGACTCTAGCCAAGTAGAAACTATAGAACATGTGCTCCACCAATGCTCTGTTTTATAAAGATTTATGGTCTGAATTTATTATACTTTACAATTATACTAGTGGGAGTTGATCGGTTTTTTGTATTTCTGTTACTCTCAGATATGAATCCTAATATAACTTTTAGGGTGGCTAAATTCTGTGCAATAGTTATTAAAATACGGCAGGCAATTATTAGCAACATAGTTAGTAAATTTAGATACAACAGCTCACATAGGTTTATTAGGGCTCCACATTTAATAACTAAATATTGAATTTATATATATATATATATATATATATATATATATAATTTTAGGTAGTTGTTTTTATATGTTATATTACTGCTTCTAGTCTATTGTATATTTTTATATTTCTGCTCCAGTCTATGGTTGCAATATTATTATTTTTAGCTTTGCATTTATAATGTTTTAATGTTTTAAACACTGTTTTAAATGTTTTATTACTGTTTGTAATGTTTTTATATTTTGTATTCCCTTTTGTGCTGGTCAATGACTGTAATAAAGAATTCACTCATTCATTAATGCACTCATCAAACTTTTTAACAATGAAATTTCTAGAACAATTCTAAGTGGGGCCAAGGAGGAAGAGAATGCTGAATGTGTATTGTGGTGCAGGGCCATTTTACTGGGCTTTTTCATTCAGTGGAGTTCTAAAATCACAACTTCCTTCCCTATTGACAGTTGTTAGACTAGGAATGGCCTAAATGCTCCCATATCTTTCAGCTGTCCCAGTTTGGTAGAGACAGTCCTGATTAATCTTCCGCCATCTCAATTTTTCAGCTGCTTTTGAAATATCTCAGTTTCTCTCTTGCTCCTACTTCTCCCTTTGTCCTCAGCTTACTTCCATTGGTGCAAACTGAGTTCAAAGTACAAAAGTAATTTGTACTCAATTAACTCAGCAAGGGGAGAGAACAGGAGAGGGCAGAATCTTGCCCTTCCCAGTAGGCTCAGGCAAATGCAAACTGCTGCAACCTATCCTAGCTTCTGTGTTCTTCCTCATTAATAAATTTTGTTATATCAACCACACTCTCATTTTCTGGCCACATTCCCAGTTTTCATCTATGTAATGTTAGGGAGTACATGCTCCCTATATTGAGGGCATGACTGGAGGATTGAAGACCTAGTGATCTATTGGATTTATGTCCTCTCTCTTCCCACACACCTCCATATCTCAAATAACTTCTCCCCTTACCCATAAGGCCAACATTTTGCTGTGTTTGCAAAGGACCTGGACAGGCACTTCGAGCTCAGATTGCTGTTACCTACCCTCGTAGCCCCCCATCTTGGAATATCTAATAATTGGCTATATTTAATAATTTGGCAAAATGTGACCATCCCCATGGTTTCAGGTAAACTAGGAACCCCAAAATACCAAGGCAAGACTCATGTAAGACAGAGGGAGGGGCCTTTGGCAATTCCCCAAAAATCAAATACTCAGGTCAAAGAGTTGACACCTGGAGGTGAGTCATTCATTGACTAACCCACTCAATGTTAGCAGAGACCTTAATGCTTGTAAAATGGTTCCTTCCTCTCCCCTCCAACAAAAGACCTTGCCTGTTCCTATTCAAGTTTAAAGGCATCAAACATCAGTGATCATTAACTCTTCCAAAGCACCCATTGTCTTGTCCTGAGAACCTCTGAGAAACATTGTATTTCACTCAAAATCCTATCCCTTCAGAGGAATTATTTAATATAAATATAATCCCAAAACACCACCAAAATGTGCACAAATCCCCTGCCTTTCAACTCCACATCAGTTCGTGTCACCATTCTGCCTCCCGACCTCCTCTCTGCCAGTTTACTTCAACATCTCCACTCTGCAGGATCAGTACAGTATAACCCACAACCCCCTTACTCTGTCCCTCTAGCCAAATACCTGTGTGAGTGTCTGAAGCCTGAGTTTTTGTGTGACTGCTATTGACATTAATTTCCAATAAATATAATTTAATTATATCTTTTTAGCTTAGAATCTCCTCCATTATTACCTGAACACATAGGTTAAAAGGTTCCGCTGTTGCCTGGCCTTTCACATGCCATGTGGAGTTAGCTAAATTCCCCCCAATTTAATATTAAGACATTAGAGAGTTCCCTCAGACCCCAAGCAATTTGGGTAACACTGCTTCCTACAAGCATGATGCTTTGTCTAAGATTTCAGAGAGAAATTTCTGCTTTTTCTTATGATCTATGGGACCATGGGATTGCTCACGTAATTGAGCTAAAACACAATGTGCAAAATCTTTCTTCCTTCTTAGAAAATCATACAAAAGCTTTTCCCCACAAGGAGTGGCTACATTTTATATCTTATTATATCAGATTGACATTCAGCCTTCTACCTTTGTACTTCTCCATGGCTGAAAAGCCTGTCATAAAATGGTTTAACTGCCTTTCATCGTAAGAATGCCTGACTAATAACATAACCATATTTAGCCATTGTCCTAAGGATAAACTTTCTATGTATTTGTCCTCCTGGATGGAACAAGGGGTTATAAACAGATGTTACAACCTTATTTGCTAATAATCATGCTCTCAGTTCTCCAAGTGCTAGTTCTTATGTAGCCAAAACATCACCACCCTTGTACAAAAGACCTGCCTTTTATATCAGCACAACCAGGGGAATACTAAGGTTGGCAACAGATTGGCAACAGCAGAAGTACAAACAAACAAACTAAAAAGCCAACAACCCATGAAACACCTAGATGTGGGAGCACCCAGAGGCATAGCTACAAGGGAGGCAAAATGAAGGTATTGCACTCCAATAAGAACCCAAGCCATCAAAGAAATTTTCACAGGCTCTCCAAATTTCCAGCATTGCAGAGAGTAGGATATTGAAAATGGTTCACACCTAGAACTCTTCTGTTTGCTGTGTTCACATTTCTTTGGTCACTTTGCCTGGCCCTTTTCTTTGGCAGCCCAAACTATCATTTCCAAAAGCTCTATTAAAGTTTTAAGAATTAATAATTTAACCAGTTTTCCTGCCTTTTGAAAAAGTTTCAAAAACTACTCAGTGTTCCAGGACTATTCGCAGTTCAGGATTTATTCTACACACACACACACACACACATACACAATTGAGGGGGGGAGTTGTGAAGAAAACAGCATTTTTGCAGAAAAGTTTTCTGCACATAAAAGTTGTTTTCCATGAAGAAATTCCTTCTGTGAAGAAAACCATGCACAGAATTCCTATGCAGAAAATTGCATCATTTTGTGCATCATAAAACCATATGCATTTCTTATGCAGAATAAGTCCCAAACTGCAAAAATTCTCATCCATCCAAGAGTGCAATGCCTTCAAGATACTTGGGAAACCTCTTTTTCTTCTGGGATTTGAATATTTATGAATATTCTTTCCATTCATATCCTTCACCTCTATATTTGTTTTCCTGGGAGTTAATCCCATGGGATGCAGCAAGGCTTGTTTCTGAGTCGACATGTTTCAGACTGACCTTAAATCACACTGATCACAGTGAGCCTTCCCATAAGTAAACATAAAGCACAAGTTTCCTAGCTCTCCATTTATTTACATATTTAGTGAGCATGTCTTTAATCTAAAGTAAACATGGGAAACAAACTGTCTGGTTCTCCATTTATTTGGATATATTTATCTGATACCATCCATTAGCATGATGCTTCACAGGCACCTGCCCTGGGGCCTTACAACCTGTAATTTGTGTAAGAGATGAGTATTGAAAAGAGGGCACTTCCAAGCCTTCTAATCTCCTTGCTAATTTGCAATTCACTCCTTTACTTCCAGTATGGATATATTTCATCACAAGCATCAAGGTGTTTGTGATGACATTCAACACCCTGAACAACATAGGACCTTACTATCAGAAGATGTGCCTCTTCCTTATATATGTCTATCCTGAGGACTGCGATCTGCTGGACCTTCCAGACAATACGTGGTCTGAGGACATGGAAAAGAGTCTTCCCAGCTGTGGCACCCTAATTGTGGAATGCTTTCTCCTCAGGTGGCCAAATCCACACTATACAATACTCCAGTTTGAAACTGGATTATTTGTCATGGCTCCTTCCTATCGAATCCTGGGATTTGTCATCTGATGAGGCACCAGCACTCCTTGGCAGAGAAGGCTAAAGACCTTCTAAAACTACAAATAAATCCAACAATTCAATAGGAAAGAGCCATGGCAAATAATCTAGTTTCAAACTGGATTATTTGTGTAGTGTGGATTCGGTCCTAGAAGTGCTAAAACTGGCTTCTTTTTGGCACAAGTAAAATCATGGTTGTTGATTAAAACCTTTGGGGTCTAATTAATGGATTGTAAAACACACACACACACACATATATATGTGGTTTTAAACCATTCTAACTTTCTTATCTGTTTTAATTTGCGGAAATGCTTAATATGTAAATATTCACATGTTTGGTTTTATACTGTTCTGGGTTTTTCAATTTAAATTTTTTGAATTTCTTAATATGCTTATTGCCTGTTTAAACTGTTTTTATTATTTTAAATTGTTTGAGACTGCTTAAAAAATTTCCACTTGTACACTGGTCTGAGATCCCATGATACAGGGTAAGATATAAATATTGCAATAAAATAAAATATGGTGATAGCCATCAGCTTTATGTCCCTTAAAAAAAATGGGGTAGATGACTGCGTGGAGGAAAAGATTACCAGTTGCTATCAGTTGTGAGGACTAAGGAGATTTTCACATGTCAAAAATATCCTCCAAGGAAATCGGGACAGAAATATTTCTGTCCCGGAAGCAGCGCTGCAATTCGCACGCCCACCTCCCTCTCCCGATATGCCGGCGTCCTCGCACTGGGTTTTTTCTTCCCTCTTCTGTAATATTTTACTAATGGGAGTTTGCCATTAATAAAATATCACGGAAGAGGGAAGAAAAAACCCAGTGCGAGGACGCCGGCATATCGGGAGAGGGAGGTGGCTGTGCGAACCGCGACGCTGCTTCCTGGACAGAAATATTTCTGTCCCAATTTCCGCGGAGGATATTTTTGACGTGTGAAAATCTCCTAAGTGAAACTGCCAAAGGCAGAGACAGTAGACCCTCCCCCGAGTACGTACAGGAGAATATAGTATACAGGAGAAAAGAGAGGAAGATTGTCACTTTTTGTGCCTCATTTGTGAACAACTAAAAGCAACTGGCTGAATGGCTGGTGATGTCAACAGAATGCTGGAGTAGATGTACTTTGGTTGAGTCAGCCAAGGAGGATTCAATTAGGATTAATATTTGGGTGGTGGAGGTTGTTGTTTTTTCCTTTTCATTTCTTCATCTTCAATTCCACATAAGTTTGTCTTGTGACTGCATTCTTGAGCTCCATCTTTTTTTTTTTTAAGTAAATCATCAGGGAGGCATATAAAACCTTTCTCTCTGGAGGAAGATGGAGCATTTGGACTTTATCATATGAGCTGAAATCATGCAATTACTACTGGATGGTAGCACAAATGGGTTCCTGTTATTGCATGACGTAACCATCCTCCCATGGTCTCTGTGTGTGCCACCTCTTAATTATGCATAACTTTTCATTGATGGGCAAAACCCATCAATAGACATCAATATTGCTCTTTTTGTTGTATTGATGAGTGTGTGAAATTACATCCCACTGTAATCGCACAATTATAGGATGAATGGGCTGTCCTCTTCTCCCCCTCCACTTCCCCAACAAGAACACATAATTAAACTTCCGGAGGAGAATGTGAAGAGGACCTACAGGATGCTCTTTTAATCAACTGTCGCCTTTTCTTGCTCCCTCCCTCTCTCTCTCTCTCTCTGGCTTTTCTTCGCAAACGAAGATTCAGGAAGGACTCATCTCGTGCTTTTTTCAAGCGCGCTGATGACTGAATGATAATAATACTTAGTTATTTATTACCTACCTCTCTCCTCAGAATCAGGGTGGGGGTACAACAACACACATTTATGTTTGTTTAAGTGTTTATTTGTGAATTTCTTTGGGTGTGTTTTTTTCTTTAGTGTTTTAGAGCAAACTCATATCTTCTCGCAAGAACAGCCAAAATCTCTCCCATGCAAAATCCAGGATGTAAGAGAAAAAAATTGTTAAAGTCACATGCGCCGGCCAGCAGGAGGTGTTAATACTCTGTCATTAGAAGGCAATGCGAAGACAAGTGTTTCTGTAGTGCAAACTGAAATCCCATTCCGTGGCAATAGTATTGCACAATTACGGTGACATGTGATAATTACAGTAATCATGCCACTATGTTTATGCTTTCCTCAGTCATGGAAATTACAGCGTTTTTAGACACTAGTCTGATAAAGTCCTTTGTTGTGAATCCCACCAAATAATAAATGTCTCCTCATATTTAAATAAGACCTCACCAAGTATACGTAACTTCCCACCAGTTACAGAAGAAGAAAAAAAGAAACTTGTATAAGCCCTGTAACAGACTGTCTTGGGGAATTAGTAAGTGTAACTTTGGGGTACAGTTATTAGTTAACATTATTTCTGTAAGACTGAAAGTTTGTCGAAAAGGAGCAGGTTGTCTCTGAGCAAAATGAGCCCAGCCCTCCAGAAAAGAACACCCATGGTTTGGGGAGACCAAATCAATGATGGTTAACAAGATTCTTTCTTCCTCTTCCACCACTTCTCCTCTTTAATGAGAGTCTTTTCAGTGAAACAAATGGTGCCTGGAAGCACAACAGAAAGTAGGATGATGAAACCATTGGCCTTTTCTTCTTGTTATGTAGGCAGAGCAAGCCAAAGAAAATCTAATATTGTTCTGTTAAAACCACATTATGTTTCTGGCATGAGCAAGCAAACATTACAAAAGGTTATGACTTTGGCTTATTCATCCTGTCACCTCAAGCACCCCGTATTCAGACTTGCATGCCCTGGAGACCTCTCGAGAGTGGGAAGACACATTTCATGTTGCAGATCAGAAGGAAAGGGGTTTTTTTTAATGAAAATGCCACTGCCATTTTGTCTGTATAAAAATCTGTGGTGTGACCACACATCTGGAATACTGTGTACAGGACGGGGGGGACTCATGCAGCCTCCCAATATTGTTGGACTGTGACTCCCAGCACTCCTTGCCATTGGCTGTGCTAGCTACAGCTGATGAGATCTGTAGTCTGACAATGGCAGAAGGACCACACAGTTCCCACTGCTGGTGTACAGTTTCATTCACCACACCTGTAATTGAATGTGAATGTGTTGAGTTGCGAAATTATTATTTTTATTATATTTATTTATATCCTGCCTTTCTCCCAGAATTGGGACTCAGTGCAGCCTACAGATACCCCCCACAGCTTATTTCCAGCAGAAAAGAGCAGATGTGGAGAGGTGTCAGGAATTGGTTACTGAACCCTAAGTTTTAAAATGGCCAAACAACTTTAGAAATCATGTTGAGTCATCATGACTGACTCCATGATCTGCCAGTCATGCGAATCATGCTACAGCTGCATGAGAAGGGTTGCATCAGAAGGGTTACTAGAGTACAAAGCCATGACGAGTATGGAAACCTGAAACAATGTAACCATGTGCTTGGGTAACCAATGCTGTGCTGAGATGTATATAAGAAAGCCAGATCAGTATTCATTCTCTTCCTATGATCCTGAGACACCTGGTGTAGCTCTTGCTTGTAACTACTACTTGTGACTATTGAAACTACTGGAGATTAAAAACACCTCCTGTTTTCTGGACACCAAACACTCTGTGTGTGAGTATTCTTGGGAAAAGGTTGCTACCAAGTCTGCTGAGACAGTTTTTGGCTTCACCTTGGGATTGATTGTCCCATCATCCCCTGACAAGGGGGAGGTTTCCAGTGAGATTAGAAACATTGGGGAAAGGGTTAAACTCCCCATCTACCCAAACCATGTCCCTGATCTGGGCGGTGGGGGGAGAGTTCTTTCTATTTTATCCCCTCTCTGTATTTAGAGTGATCAAAGTGTATTTTGGTTCTTTTTACTAATTAATTTCATTCCAGAACCAAATTGTAAATTTTGTACCAAATTAATGTCACCGAGCCCCAGAAAATGACTAGACATTTGCTCTGCAGACAGTAATGACTTGATGGAAAGTATGTGTTTCAGAGGGGGGAAGGAAGAGTCCTTAAAATTTCAAGTTTTCCAGTAATTGTTTTTTTTTTTTTTCAGGCAGCCCACTGCAGACTGGCTTGTGAGAAAGAACACAGCCTATTGAGAAGTCTGTTTATGCAAGGAGACAGAGCAGCATTGAATCATCTGCTCCAATCATGCAAGGAATAAAGAGCAGCGTTGAGTCATCCACTCCAATTGGTGCTGAAATGGCCACCATGCTGAAAGAGTTGAACTGTCCATTGCACTGTATTGGCCACACTGTAAAGGCCGCTAGCAACCGGCCAAGATCAACCAGCAGTTCTGAAGTGGCCGTGCTGAACTAGTCGTGATGAATCATCCCATTCCAAGCAGTTTTATTGGGGCATAAACTTTCATCAAAACCCTGAGTTAAATGGATTTGTAATTGGTTGACCGGCCGAACCCAAAGGGTGCTCAGCAGTGGCTCCTCTTCGTCTTGGAAAGATGTGACCAGTGGGGTGCCACAGGGTTCTGTTCTGGGCCCAGTGCTATTCAACATATTTATCAATGACTTGGATGACAGAATTAGGGGCATACTTATCAAATTTGCAGATGACACCAAATTAGGAGGAGTAGCTAATACCCTAGAGGACAGGATCAAAATTCAAAATGACCTGGATAGACTGGAGAGCTGGGCCAAAGCTAAAAAAAAATGAAATTCAATACGGAGAAATGTAAGGTACTGCACTTAGGGTGGAGAAATGAAATGCATAGATACAGGATGAGGGAGACCTGGCTGAACAAGACTACATTCAAAAGGGATCTAGGAGTCCTATTAGACCACAAGCTGAACATGAGTCAACAGTGTGGTGTGGCAGCTAAAAAGGCCAATGTGATTTTGGGCTGCATCAATAGAAGTATAGTGTCACTCTATTCTGCCTTGGTCAGGCCTCACCTAGAATACTGTGTCCAGTTCTGGGCACCACAATTCAGGAAGGATATTGAGAAGGTGGAAGGTGTCCAGAGGAGGGCGACTAAAATGGTGAAAGGTCTGGAAACCATGCCTTATGAGGAAAGACTTAGGGAGCTGGGCATGTTTAGCCTGGAAAAAAGACGATTAAGGGGAGATATGATAGCCCTGTTTAAGTATTTGAAGGGGTGTCACATTGAGGATGGAGCAAACCTGTTTTCTGCTGCTCCAGGGACTAGAACACGGAACAATGGATGCAAGCTCCAGGAACAGAGATTCCACCTCAACATGAGGAGGAACTTTTTGACAGTCAGAGCTGTTCGGCAGTGAAACACACTCCCTCGGAGCGTGGTGGGGTCTCCTTCCTTGGAGGTTTTCAAACAGAGGCTGGATGGCCATCTGTCAGGGATGCTTTGATTGTCATTCCTGCGTGGCAGGAGGTTGGACTGGATGGCCCTTGTGGTCTCTTCCAACTCTACAATTCTATGATTCTATGAAAAGAACTTCTATGTGCACATCTCTAAATAGTTCTCTAAATGTTCCTACATGACAGGGGGTTGGACTGGATGGCCCTTGTGGTCTCTTCTAACTCTATGATTCTATGAAATGCCAGATGCGAGCATTTGACAGCATGGTTGCTTTCATGCCCTGCTAGTGGGCCTTCCAGGGACCCCTGGTTAGCCAGGGTAGGAAATAGGATTCTGGGCAAAATGAACCCTTGGTCTGATTCATGGGCGCTCTTCTCCTCTTCCTCCATTGGTGAAATAGAAACACCCCCCTACAAAACATGTGTTCAACCATGTTGCACCAGCACTTTTGCCATGATAATTTCACAAAAGTGAATGGGACTATTTGCACTATATAGTAAATGGGTTATTATGTATTACTGCTTTGCTATATACAGAAAGAGGAAGGAGTGTTAAAAGGGGATCTTACGTCACTACTACTGCTCATTTCAAGGTCAGGAAGCAGACGTGTAAAGCGAGACAAATAAACCATCAAGCTGGATTAGCTGATAGCAATTTTACTTCAATTTTATCTTGGTGAGGAGAAACACAGGATAAGGTTTATGGGCCTATGAACTTCATAAATGTAAGTAAAGTCCAGGAAGAATTAAAATGATCAGGCATAAACCAACACTTTGAATTACCAAGTCATCCATCATTTAAATGATACAGATATGCCAGTCGAGGGCGGGATGACGTCAGCGTTAGTCAAAACTGTGATTTATATCATAGACATCAATCTAACCAAATGACATTTAATCTCACTTGATGCCGTCTTGTTCTTGTGAACAGTAGATGAGGTGGTAAGCTTGTTTCTCGGCCAAACCATTTCAGAATTCAAATTAGGGAACTGTAGAATTGAGTTCTCTTCTAAATTGGGGGGGGGGCAAACAAAAATTGTTAATGTGAAACTAACAGTTCAGAAGAGGGTGGACATTATCAGACCATAACAGTTCAGAAGAGGGTGGACATTATCAGACCAGGCAATACAGTGTCATAAGGATGCCTAATGATCTCAAAAGGGCACATATACCAGATGATGGCATCCTTTCGTGATCATGTAAAGTCCAAACACTGTACTTTTTTATTGATTGCCCAAGCCATCAATAGATCAGCCATGGTGCTTTGTTGCTGGCATTGCTGGCATTTTAATCCATGCGCTATTGTACTCACGTGAATACAGCGTCAATGATAGAACACTTCCGGGTGAGATCATGACAGCCAGGTAGGGGATGATCTTTATATGATCCTGCCCCCCCCCATCATGTACTTGGGCCTTTTAAAGTGTGTTTTAGTGCTTTGCTGTACTTTTTGTGTCTTTATCTTGTTTTGTTTTTGAATTTCCCGTGCTAGCATCTTCTCATGAAAATTGTGAGATTTCAACCCCAAAAGTAAATGGAGTTCTGTTTGTGCTCTGTTACTGCCAGGGAAGCCTCATTGATGCTGCTCAAGGTAAGTCTGATGGGCGGGGGGTGTCTTTTGCCAGCATAAAAATGACACAATTTATGCTGGCAAAAGAATGTTAAGGTGGGGGGTATGATAAAGTCCGGTGAGTTGAGAATCTTTAAAAGTGTCAATGTGTGTAGGGAAAACATATACTGGATAAATATTCAGGTACGTGAACTCCACCTGCAGTCCGAAGTGGCACAGTTATATCTGGCAAAAACATGGTGCAAGCTTTTGAAGCTCTATAGGCTTCTTCATCCGGCAAAATATGTTAAAAAATAAAGAAAAAAAGAAAAGTGACAATGTTGATGTCACAGGCCTACATGTTGTTTCGGATGCTACTTGTGTTATTGTTCAGGTGAGGGACCTCATGCAGGCAGAGGCCACTCCTACTTTTTGGCCATGTGGAGCTGAGACAAAGGACAATAAAATTTAAATCCTTTTGCAGCGGTGAGGCAACCTCTTTGGTATCCAGCATGTCTCTGTTCTTTTGTGAAGCCATGGGCTCCTTTGTTAGGCAGAAAGCATTGCATTTTTAAGAAGTCTCTGTACTGCTACATCTGGGGGAAAAACTTACAGGTGCTGTATAGGTAAAACTAGCCAATTATAGTCCAATTTATAATTTACCTTTACCAAAAGACTATAATTTACCTTTGTTGGAAGTGGGAGCCTCAGAGAGTTTCACCCTAGGTCATATTTCCATCTTTATTAGGATTCCCTTTGTTGCAAAAGCTTGCCTCAAGTGTTTTGCATTTTGGTTGGCAATAAAGGTATCACTTTTTTGTGGATTTTGGAATTTGTTTTGCTGCATGGCCAACACGGCTACCCCTGTATGAGTCACATCTGCTGTTTGTAAGAACTAAGTCCTAAGGAGATTATCAGACACTCTAAATATGGCATTATCATGATGCCAGGAGATCGCTAAAGGGCTTCTTTTTCAGATGCCGCCATTCCCATCTCATTATGCTCCTGTTTGGCTGTCGATATGCCAGCACTGCTTTTTACTGACAGGCTAAGCCATCAATAGATCCCTCGTTCCATTTCTGTAATGGAATGTCCTGCAACTGAAAAGATGCCCTGTTATGCTGGCACGACACCAGTATCAATAGGAGGTCCATGCCAGAACACTTCTGGGTGAGATCGGGACATCCAGGTAAGTGACACACTTTTTGTACCCTTCATGAGTTACTTGTTAAGTTTTAAGTGTGTTTTGGTGCTTAATGTCACTTTTACTGTTGTATTTTGCTTTTGCTTTTTGAATTTCCCGTGCTCTCGTCTTCTTGTGAGAGCAGCCGGGATTTCAATCCAGGAAGTGAAAGGAACTCCGTTCCAGCTCCAGTCACTCCTGGGCTACCCTGCCAAGGCAACGAGCCATGATTAAAGTAGGTGTGAAAACTTTGGGGTTTTTTTAGGTTTACAGGGACCAGAGAAGGACGGGAGAGGAGACTGCGAGACGAGAATGATATTTTTTTGTTGTTCCTGTCTGATAATCTCCTAGGATTTGGGAAACCATGAATGCAGGGACAAATGCCCATACAGTTAGGTGAGTAGTTTGATTTTGATTGTGGTAAGAGAAGACAAAAAAGAGATCAGATTCATTCCTTCCTTCCTCTCTGGCACACAAGGATAACAGTGGCCTTTGGGAGTTGCAGTTTTCCAAAAACTCCTCACAAAGGTCTGCTGCATGTTTTAAAGAAAGAGATGAAAAGAGACGGTTTTCCTAAAGGCACCAGATCCTGTCTGATCTTGAAAGCAAAGCAGGATCCACCCCAGGATACGTGGATGGGAGACCATGAACAAATACCAGGTCCTGTAGGATATATTTCAGAGGAAGAAACTGGTAAAACCAGCTCTGATAATTCCTTGCCCAAGAAAGCCATATGAAATTCATGAGGTCTCCATAAGCCAACTTGAAAGCACATACACACACACATTTACCAGAACAGTGTGCAGTTCACAGTGACTTAATAAAAAAATGCCGTGCAACCAGAGTTTCCGCATACAAGTGGCATCTGGTACAGGGATGGTCAAAGCTCAAGCCCACATCATTGTGACTGCATGTGTTTGTGCAACACCTTTGTAAATTGTCCAGTGTACCCTTGCATTGAAGACAGAGCCTGTTTCCTACCATTTAGCCCAGAGATTATTGATACTTTCTTAGGCCTTCTCAGTGGCCATCCCCATGCTCTCAGGACATTATCAGATGCAGCCAAAATCACGGGATTATGATGTCAGGGTAGTGTGAATGGGTCCCCTATCACATCACGCTGTTGTCTTCATGTTATTACTCTGTGCTCCAGCTGCAAAAAAAAGGTGTTCTTTCTTATTCACAGGACAATCCATCAAAAGATTGTCAATAGCACTCTTTTCATGCTATTGATGGTGCGTGAAACCACGTCCCATTGTAATCATGGGATTACAGCATGAATAGGCTGTCCTCAGTGAGAAAACTTCCATGAGAATGAAAACGGAGCACAGGACACCCTTTTTATGAACCGTCCCATTTAGCTTGCATAGTTTTAAGTTTGTTTCAGTGCTTGTGTGTTCATTTACTTTGTTAATTAAAGGTTGTTGTTTTTTTAATTTTAAGCATGCTTGCATCTTCTCAGAAGAACCGCTAGAATCTCACCATGTCAAATCGTGGAAGTAAACTCCCATTCTTAAATTGCTGGTGGTCTTCGTGAAATAATTCCATGACATTTCTTTCATGTGATTACAGCTGTGTGTGATAGTAAGTGTCATAAAACCACCATGTTCCCGCTATCTTCATTCACAGAATCACAGTGTCTTTAGAAGCTAGTCTGATAATGACCTCACTGTCTTCTTTCTTGTTTTTCTCCTGTCAGCAAGCAAAACCTTGTTTATTCCCACAAGTTTCTGAAAACTGCAAGGGCTTTTGAGAAGGTATTACCCTAGTGTTTTTATTCTGGCTTTCAGTATATGTATTTTAAATTGTACTAGTTCTATAGATATAAGAATCACCATGATGTAGGCATTGGAGTGTTGAACTAGACCTTTAGGAGACCAAGATTCAAATCCCCACTCAGCCATGGAAGCCCACTGGGGTGACCTTCAGCAAATCACTTCAGTTATAGAGGAGGGTAGTGGCCAAGAAAACCCTAGGATAGGGTTCCTACAAGTCAGAGTCAACTTTCAGGCACAGAACAACAACAATTCTGTACATATTTTATTCACATTTTAACTGTTCTTTTTGTACATTTTTATCTACTAGTGGTTGTATTTGTCCTTGTTTTAATTGCTGCAAGTGTTTTTGAGTCTCAGGGCTCATCTACATAACAAAACAAAAAAAAATCCAGCAGGAATGCGGACAGACTGCCTGTTGTTTAGATGAGCTCCTGCCAGGATTTGCCATATTAAGAAGGGTGGGGAGATAAACTCCATATAGATCACAGTAACAGCTTTCACTGTCTCTTGCAATCTTTTTTAAAAATTGTGCGCAAAATTGGAGGCAATGGAGTTTTTAATCATAAAGCCTACTCCTGAAAGATGTTTTTCAGTTTTGGGTTTGCCAGACCAGTAAAGTGTGTAGCCGGTGCCATGTTCTTTAAGGCTGCCTTCCTCATGGAGGCGAACTTCACTAAGAGCAGCAATGTCACTGTTAAGTCGTGATAGTTCATGGGCTATTAGGGCAGAATGACGCTCAGGCCGTCCACTATCTTCAGAGTCTCGCATGGTTCTGATGTTCCAGCATGCAAGTGTCAGTTTATTTACACCTTTGGAGGCCGGTGTGTGCCTTTGTTTCTTTGCCTTGGTTTGACCACATCAGAAGATGCCCGTTGGCCGCGGCTAGCCAATCAGGTAGTTGGGCATGAGCTTTTGTTAGGCCACCTTTTCTAGGCCCCTCTCCATATGGAGCAAGCAGTGCTCTCCTTAAAAAAAGGCTGCTTGGTCGTTCAGGATGCTGCCGAACAAGACTGTCATCTCCCGGGTCAGCCTCGAGTGACCAAAGTCCTGAACCGCCTGCATGCAGGGTTGGGTCTGCGGCTTCAGCGTAAGAGGGGCACTCCAAAAAAGCGATACAAGGACTCCCTGAAACAACATCTCAGGCTCGGCCAAATTGATCACCAACAGTGGTCCGCCCTGGCCTCACATCGGGAGGCATGGAGACGCACTATCCACAATGCTGCAGCCTTATTTGAGAACTCACGCTGAACAAGTCTTGAAGAGAAACGACAATGCAGAAAGAATCACAACCCAAAAACATCACCCAAGGAGACCTTCTGCTGTGCTTTCTGCAACTGGACTTGTTTATTTCAGATTGGCCTTTGTGGTCATCAACGCGCTTGCAGAAAGTGCGAGATGAGTCCTTCCTGAATCTTCGTTAGCGAAGAAAAGCCAGAGAGAGAGGAGAGATGCATAATAGTGGTCTGTACAACCAATTCGAAAATGGTCTGAAATCTGATTGGTTGGTCCTTGGAGGAGCGGGCTTGCAAGGGAGTGCTTGCAATGCCAGACCTGCCATTGTTGTTTTCTTCTTGCCGGTACAATTTTCCAGCAGCAGAGGAAAAGTACAGCAAAGGTTAGGCAGAAAATAGCTGTTCTGGATCATATTTTTTTAAAAAAAGGGGGGGTTATGTATTCAACTTACTTGCAGCCTATTTTATTTTATTTTATTTTTGTGCTGCTTCGTGTGAACTGCAAAATTGCAAAGTTCCCCTTCCAACAAGTTTGCGGATGAACCATGGGCACAAATGGACTCTGCAGCGAAAGGGAAGTAAGTCGCTATTTTTCATGTCAAATTCTCCCATCTAGCTGTTCCCCCAGTTCTGGGGAAAAGATGGAATATAATAAGAGCAGCTCAGCAGCAACAACAATGCCCTTCAGTACTCTACATTGGGCAAAGAGGCCAGTCTCTCTGCCAACGGATAAATGGACATAAATCAGACATTAGAAATGGGCATACAAAAAAGCCACTTGCACAACACTTCAATCTTCCTGGGCATTCCATCTCAGACCTTAGAACAGCAGTCTTGAAGAAAAAAAGTACAAAGTAAAATTGGAAAGAGAAACAGTAGGATTGGAATATGTCCACAAACTCCAGTCCATTGACAGTGGCTGAATAGCAATAATGCTTCCTGGAACATTACACATATTATAACACCAGTCAGTACCCCAACCTCATTAGTACTCTCTTGGCCAGTTTATCACTCCTTGGCTGCCAGAATGATGGGAGAGGAGGTAAGTGTGGTGGGGAGGGTGATTGTGGTGTGACAGGGATGGGAATGGAGATTGTGCGACAGGAACGCTTTTTTTATCACACTACACAGGATTTTATCACACTACAATGTTATAGTGCTATTGTTCCACTTTAACTGCTATGGCTCCCTCCAGTGGAATTCTGGGGTTTATAGTTTAGTCAGGCCTAAGAGCTCTCTGGATGAGAATTCTAAATATCCCTCCCTAAATTGCAAATCCCAGGTCTTCACAGGAGGCAACCAGAGTAGTTAAAGTGGAATAATAGCACTATAACAGTATAGTGTGATAATTGGTGAGCCTGTATGAAGGCTTGTCTAGATGGGCTATTCACCCTGGCTTCCCCCCATCTTGGAGCCCTCCAGTCCAAACAATGCAGAGTTCTTGACCCATTTCACCTCCTGACGATGCCTGAGGCAATGCCGAGGTACATTTAGCACATACTGCATGCTCCAGATATGTTCAGCTTCATTAGACCCAGCAATATGGGATGAGGGTAATGGGGGTTTCAATGTTAGGTAAAGCACCAAGTTGGGGGAAAGCTGGTCTAGCAATGGTGTGATTCATAATACAGTACAGTATTCAACTTTTCACCCAGACCACAATTTTTCAATGAGCCCCTGCATATGAACCCACTGTGGTTCACAGTGTGTATTTTCAATAAACCCACTGTGGCCCTTGTTTTGAAAACCTTTGTGGTGGTACTGTAGTACTGTGGATATTAAATAGGAAGGAGGCATACATATATCAACACAGGTACTTTATCAAAGGAAAGCAAAATGAAAGTTTATGGCATGATTATACTGCCACCTGATGGTTTGACAGAATAGCTACAGTTTTGGTACGCAATAGATGTTCCCCAACTCTTTTCATGTTACATCAATCACACTGTCCTGCCTTTCTATATGTACAGTATATAGTCAGGGGTGGGGCTATGACAGGGTACAAAATGAGGAAATTGCCCCTCCTAAGAAAGAATTCTGCCCTACAAAGGAAATTTTCGTTCAGTCTCCAATTTCTAACATTGTAGTAACTTAAAACATCAACTGAGCACACAGTTTAAGCATCCAAAGAAAAGAGACGGCAAAGTTACCAAGGGAATGCAAACACTGGACAGCAAATAAATAGGATACCAAATAAAAATCTTATCTTGATTAGAACTTTTAAAAATTTTATCTGCCTCTTTCTGGCCAAGTGCAATGGCTGTGTTTTTGGAAGATTAGCAGAGGGTGTAGTTAGTGAGCTTTTAATCAATCCATCATATACTGTTCTTATGATTTATGTTTTTTACACACAAACACATACACATTAGGTTGCTTAGAGGCCTAAATATCCTAAAGGCACAATATCCCCTCTGATCTTGAATACTAAGCAGGATCAGTCCTGGTAGTAATTAGATAAGGAGATCACCAAGAAATACCAGTTCCTGTAGGCTCTATTTCAGAGGAAGGGAATGGAAAACCACCACTGAGTATTCCACTGAATATCCTATGAAGTTCACAAGGCTGGCAAAAGGCAACAAGTAGTTTGAAGGCACGTACATACTAACAGGCCTATTTCCTCTGCTTGTGCAGAGAAAAATTGGGCAAATTAGAGAAAGGATAACCTGAATATCTGTGTAGCTAGTGTTAGGCGGTGCTATCCTTTTTACTGATAAGGGCATTTCTCTCTGAGAGAAGGCATGCCTTCCCTTTCTCACCCACAAAGAAGAAACAAGGAAGGAGATGATAAAAAAATCCCCTTCATAACTATGAAAAAGTCATTAGTTTCCTTACTTTCCTCTGCATCTTCTCCTGTGAATCATCACAGTCACTCTCAGGAGCATTCAGTGACATTTTCATGGATTTGTACCTTTCTGCCATTAGAAAAATAAAGTTGGAATCCTGTTGGGCTATGGCATGCTCATAAGTGGACTTATATCCTCTCTAGGAAATAGCATTGCAAAGATGTGAAATGCCCAGGAGAGGGCTGCTGCTACATAACTACATAGCACAGCCAACAAAGAGAGTTACCTGCAATGGGACTGAAGTGCATTGGGACTGATGTTCTACAGTCCCTAATGTGCAGTGGGCCCACAATGAACATGGGGCACCCATAATGTATATTGGGCACTCCTGATGTTGTCAGTGCAGGAGTCAGTAGGGTGATGTGGCAGCTAAAGAAACCAATGTGATTCTAGGCTGCATCAATAGGAGTATAGTGTCTAGATCAAGGGAAGCAATAGTGCCACTCTATTCTGCTTTGGACAGACCTCACCTGGAATACTGTGTCCAGTTCTGGGCACCACAATTCAAGAAGTCTATTGAGAAGCTGGAACGTGTCCAGAGGAGGGCAACCAAAATGGTGGGAGGTCTGGAAGCATTGCCCTATGAGAAGTGGCTTAGGGAGCTGGGCATGTTTAGTCTGGAGAAGAGAAGGTTGAGAGGTGACATGATAGCCATGTTTAAATATTTGAAGGGATGTCATACTGAGGATGGGGCAAGCTTGTTTTCTGCTGCTCCAGAGACTAGGACATGGAGCAATGGACTGAAACTACAGGAAAAGAGATTCCGCCTAAACATTAGGAAGAACTTCTCGACAGTAAATGCTGTTCAGAAGTGAAATACACTGCCTGATGTGGTGGAGTCTCCTTCTTTGGATGTTTTTAAACAGAGGCTGGATGGCCATCTGTCAGGAAAGATTTGATTGTGTATTCCTGCATGGCAGGGGGTTAGTCTCTTCCAACTCTATGATTCTATGATTCTAAGTGCTTACTTCTGTGCCCCAACTGGAATGCTCGTGATGGTGTGTACTGAAGATCATCATACCCCAAAATCACAACATATGGAGATTCCACACAGGACCAGCCCTACCATTAGGCACAGTGAAGTCACTGCCAGGTGGCAGATGCTGAGGATGGGACAGAAACTGCATCTTGCTTCCTGCTCCTCATGTTTCTTGTTCCCCTCTGTTGGAGAAAAGAGCTGTGAATAATACTGTACATCACCAATCCTGGAGTCCATAAACTAGCCTGCTGCCTCAGATCCATTGAAGAGGACTATCCCTATCTAGTTGCTGTACTGTTTCTGTACATGGAGTGGGGAAGGAACACACTTGCTACCCTCCACCTTAGGCAGCAAAACCTTTTTATAGACAAACATTCATGCAGTTCTAAACAGCAACTCTAGGGGGCAAACGTGAACCATTATTCTACAACAGTGGAATTTCCATCTAGTGGGTGTAACGCTTTCTTTTCTTTGCTCCAATTTAATGCGGAATTTTTAAAATAGGCCATTGTACAATGAATTACAAATTGCACAAGTTCTTGATTTTTAAATTTCTAAATGTTTTCCAGTTTCCAGCATTTTCCCTTTGACAACCCAGCACTCTAGCCTCATTCACAAATTATATTTCAGTGTGATTTTACACATATTTTCCCTAAGTTTGTAAAATAAAACAAACCAGAATACATTACATTTAATCTAATTGACATTTAAGTATGGAAGACAGTAGTAAAAGAGGGAGACCACATTATAGGTGGATTGATTCAATCAAGGAATCAACCCCTTTCCCCGTTAACAAAGATATAACTGCATTATATTACAGCTGAAATTTAGCAAGGGATAATTTTGTCTATTTTCATCCCTCTCCACCAGCGCACACTCCCTTCAGATGAATGGTACTGTTCTTCTAAAATTGTGGTCACTTTAGAGCAGGGCTGAACACCTATGGAAAGCCTGGGGGCCATGTTTATGCTCTAGAACCCTCTATTTTAAACCAGAGGTAGACAGGGGAGATTATCAGAAAGGAATGCTTTTTTCCCCAAAATTGCACAATTTTTCCACAATCTCCAGACCCATTCCTGTCCCAACACAATAACCCTCCCTATCAGACTTACCTTATCTTTCATTCAAAGCCAGCCCAGGAATGAATGGAGCTCTAACTTCCTGGACCGAAATTCCACCCGTTCTTGCAAGAAGACACAAGTGTGGGAAATTGAAAAAGAAAAAGAAATATATACCAAAAAAAGTTCAGAAAAGAACATACGCACACTAAAATAATACTAATACTAATACTAATAATAATCATCATCAATCCGGGGAGGGTACAAAAAAGCCGGTAGCCTACTTGGTTCTTGCAATCCCACCCGAAAATGTTCTGGCAGGACTGCCCATTGATGCTGGAATCACGAGTCAAAAACGGTGCAAGGTTTCAGATGCCGGCAATGCCAGCACCAAAACAGGACGGGCGATCCATTGACAGCTCCAGCCTGTCAATAAAAGGAAATGACAGAATAACAACAGCAGAATGCAAAAGGATAACATTGTGTAATATTGGTGTGCTTTTGCATTCCGCTGTCGTTATTCTGGCTCCTCATTAGCCGTGTCTGATAATCTCCAGAGTATAGACCACGGGCTGCATGCTGCTCCCCCAGGAGGGTCAAAAAAGTTTCTAAAACATTTTTCAAAACATTTTTTCCAAAAAAAAAAAATTTTTTTTTTGCTCCAGAATATCATCTAGAAGGTTTGTGTGGGAGGCATTTAAATCATGTTTCCAGGGGCCCAGGCCAATTAATGCCCATGAGATGCCTTTTTTTGAAACAGGAAAGCGACAGTGATTTCCGCTCACTTTCTGTACCTAAAAAAAGCCCTCTCCTGGGCTTAAAACGGCCCAGGAAAGTCCAAAAACATGGTGAGAATGAACCTTGTGTCCTTTAGAAACTGTTTGTAGGCATTTGAGGAGAAATTTGTTTTTCTTTTGCAGGAGCAGGTGCAGTATGTGGGGGGGGGGAGGCTAATGCAGTCAACTACCCTTCCAGTTATCCACCCCTGTGTTAAACAGTACAGTGTGGCCTTGCAGCCTATTTAGAAGATAAATGGTTGCACCTGGACAAAAAGAAAAGATTAAACTGTGGATTCTGGAGATATTGGGACACACAAAAGCATTTGTGGAGGGGGGACTGCACTTTGCCTGCCCCTATTTTAGAAGGAGGGTGAGTTCACCAGTCTTTCTCTGCCTTGTGTGTCTGCTGCAAAGTAAGCATATTGCACAAGGGTTAGAGTTCCTAAGACCAGAGGCGCCAAATTTCAAACCCTCACTCAGCTGTAGAACTCACTGGGCAACCTTGGTCTGATCACTCTTTCTCAGCCTAACCTACCTCACAGGGTTCTTATGAGGATCATCTGAACAATGGGTACAAGCACACATGCTCCTCTCACAAGGCTGGATAGACATGTACATGTCACAACCCATATTCATGGGGGATATGTTCCAAGACCAGCATTTTTAAAAAAATTAATTAGGTATTTATACCCTGTGCTTCAGCCACAAAGGCTATCGGAGCAGCTCACAAATTGTTAAGCAATCGCGATTTGCATATCTACACTGCACTAAGCAGTTTCCAATGTGTATTAGCTAATTGCCCCCACAAGCCAGGTACTCATTTTACTGACCTACGAAAAGATGGAAGGCTGAGTGAACCTTGGAGCCCTCTGGAATTGAACTTGCAACATGGTGACTTGCAGTACTATCATTTAACCACTGTGCCACCATCACCCCCTGTGACCATAGAGTTGCACTGGAGGACCTAGAAATGCCTAGAGAGATTTTTTTTCAGATATGGATAAGTGAAACTGTGGATACCGAATCCATGGATATGGGGGTCAGCCTGTACTTAATAATCACAGCAACATACCCTCAACCATTTCACAGATGAAAACCAGGAGGCATGTGGCCAAGCAACATCAGAGTCTGAGGAAGAACACACAAGTTAGGAGAGGCTGCAGCAGTTTGCTTTTGCCTGGGCCTACTGGGAAGATTCCACCCCTGCCTCTTCTCTCTCCCTCTGTATTAACTGAATACAATTTATATTTTCACTGTAAACTCATGCTCAGGTCGTATGCAGCAAGGTAGATGTCCAATGTCACCTACTGTTCTTCATACACAAGCAACTATTCAATCCTGATTTTTTTAATATAAAAAAGTCCAAATCCACTGTGAGAGCCAGTACTACTCAACCCCAATCATATGGGGAAACATCATAGAAACCAAAACTCCACACCAAAATTTAAAAAATGTATATTATTTCAGACAGTTGGCCTCTATCCCACAGACACAGTCTTGGCTCTGAAATATGAGGACAAAGTTCAACTAACAAATTAACAAAGAAAATTAATCTAGCCTTAATCCCTTTAAAACTCAGAATCCTTTAAAACCTAGGGCATATTAACAGCACATATTTGAAGTTCTTTTGCAGCTGTTTAAGTCCCCCCCCTTCCCTTTATGTACATATAGAACTGGAAGTAAGGGTCAGCTGGACTTTGTTCTTTATAAGTAACTTGATAACTCAGGAAACTCAGAAAACACAAAATTGTCCAGTCAGCAGTTTTCCACACTGCTGGTTGGGTACTGTAGACTATATAGACAAGAATGTTAGACAGTAATATTTTAGAGAAGGCAAGGAACCATTTGTATAAATACAAGTGGGACTTGCAACAAAATGTGGCAGTGTGGAAATCTGTTTAGAATTGCACACATTCCATTCTATACCACCACTCTCAAAATTCCAGTTTCCCTCCGTCCCCTCCCTCTCTTTCTTTCTTTCTTTCTTTCTTTCTTTCTTTCTTTCTTTCTCTCTCTCCTCCCCCCCCCCGCCAACAGCCAGTCAATGTTACATGCCCACAGACCATATTCATTATTCACTTGGCTGGAGGGAAGGATGTCTAAACTCGTGATCGATTCCTGCTGAATTGAAATTTTGACTTAGACTCATAGAATCATAGAGCAGAAAAATATCCAAAGAAAGAGACTCCACGATACTCTGAGGCAGTGTATTCCAATTCCGAACAGCTCTTACTGTCAGGAAGTTCTTCCTAATGTTTAGGTGGAATCTCTTTTCCTGTAGTTTGAACCCATTGCTCCATGTCCTAGTCTCTGGAGCAGCAGAATACAAGCTCGTTCCATCCTCAGTATGACATCTGTTCAAATATTTAAATATGGCTATCATGTCACCTCTTCACCTTCCCTTCTCCAGGCTAAACATACCCATCTCCGTAAGCCGCTCCTCATAAGGCATGACTTCCAGACCTCCTACCATTTTGGTTGCCCTCCTCTGGACATGCTCCATCTTGTCAATTTCCTTCTTGAATTGTGGTGCCCAGAAATAGATACAATGGAGATTATCAGATGTGTAAATAATGGTGTAACAATGACCCCATGAGATCGCAAAAGGGCTTCCTTATCAGACAATGTCATGTTGCAGTATTATGCAAGCATTCTGCTCTTGTTACAAGGGAGTTCTTTTTTATTGTCAGGGAGAAGTTGGAAATTGATCTCCAGTCGTGTTTGTGTTCCAGATTTTTATGTGTAAGACAAGGTGCCCTGTTCTGCTGGCATGATTCCAGCATCAATGGGTGGTCCAGCCAGAACACTTCCAGGTGGGATCATGAGAACCAGGTAGGCTACCCTCTTTTTTGTACTGTCCACAGGTTACTTGTAATTTTTTCAGTATATGTATGTGCTTTTAAAAACTTTTTTGTGTGTATTTTTGTTTTTGAATTTCCCACACTTGTGTTTTCTCATGAGAACGGGTGGGATTTTAGTTCAGGAAGTGAATGGAGCTCCGTTAGAGCTCCATTCATTCCTGGGTTGCCTGTCAACGGAGGTGTAAGTGTGATGGGGAGGGTTATTAGTTAGTTAGTTAGTTATGGTTTATTTGATTAGTCAATTGACCATATCAAAACAATTAACATCAATTAAAACAATTAACGTTTAACATCAAACATTATATAAGAAAGATAGATAAAAGATATATTAAAATATAATATAGTATAAAGTTAATTAATTAAACCTTACCTGACTTAAGTAATAAAATATAACAAAATTCGATGAAACAAAATATGTTAAAATTAGAATTAGAATTACGAAAATTGCCAGTTAGTAATGATAATAAAATAATTTTCTGAATTAAATAATACCTAATACATATAGTGATATGTTATCATCTTGCAGTTATATAGAATGATAAAATACAGAGACAATAAAAGATTTAAATAAGTTCATCATCTTTGCATGCTACCCCAATTTGTTCAATAAAACGAGTTCTTAATTGTATAGCTTTAGTTATAAACTTAGCCAGTCTAGTGACTACAAAAATATTTGCACTCTGAAGGAAGTAATGTAAATGTCTATTACAGTCCCAATGTGTATTTCTATCCAGTATTGTCTGCAGGTACTGGGCCCTTACTGGAGCATATAATTGGCAATTGAATAGCACATGTGCAATGTCTTCTATTTCAGGTGCTCCACAAACACATGTTCTCTCAGTGTATGGCACTTGATGATAGCGGCCGTATTTGATCATGGATTCAAGCTGTTCAAATCTCGCTCTGGTTACAGCTATTCTATGGTATTGAGTCAGGCCCATTTCCAAGTATTTTTCTGTTTGGTAGGACAATTTCATTTTGGGCCAACCATTTCAGCGACTTGATATTTGCAAGTGTCTCGATGTCCATTTGGGCATTCACATCCAAGACTCTTTGTCTGAATATTGTTGTAACTGAATTGCCGACTGAAAATAGGTATTGCATTGAGAAGCCAAGTTGTGGAATAACTTGTAAAAGCTGTTTAATCCATGCGGTGTGTTGAGATTGTAGTGTGCCCATTTGTTCTTCCAAACACATTTTTGGCAATCTATCAGCTTCCATATGAAGGATCTTCCACCAGTAATTAAAGACTTTAATTACTGCTATACTGTGAATAGAATGTATTCCTGTTTCAGCTCTTACTGCTGCTGCAGGAGTATTTCTGTCTGTCCCCAATATGGTCCTTAAAAAGTGTGCTTGATTTTGTTCTAATAGTGGAGCCTTTGTTAGGCCCCACAGTTCAGCACCATATGTAAGAGCTGGTACTATTTTTGCCTTGTAGACCTTTAAGATAGGGAGCAGAGAAGTTGGATGATTATAACTGAGTAGTTTGGTTAACATTTTAGAGCGTACTGTGGCCTTTGTAGTACCTTGTTTAAAATGATTGGTCCAAGTTCCTCTGTCCGAGAAGACAACCCCTAGATATGAGAAGAAATCTATTTGTTTTATAGGTTCCCCGTCCAAATACCAATTGTGTTTGGTCCGTCTTTGGGAGGGTTATTGTGCTGGGACAGGGACGGGGTTGGAGATTGTGAGACATGAATGCTTTTTGCATTCCTGTCTGATAATCTCCAGTATTGCAGGTGAGATCTGACCAAAACAGAATAGAGTGGCACTATTATTTCCCTTGGTCTAGACACCAGACGTTGATACAACTTAGAAACACATTGCCTTTTTTGCTGTCACATCACAGTGCTGACTCATGTTCAGCTTGTGGTCCACAAAGGACCCCAAGTGGTCCACAAAGGACCCCAAGTGGTCCATTTCTGTCCCGCTACAACCCCAACCCACCCCTCTCCCATTCCTGCTGCAGAATAAAGAAAAAACTTTCACACACTTACCTGTATTCCATGACAGGAATGGGATCCCCCTCCCTTCCCTGCCCAGTTGTAAATGCAGCTGTTGCAAGGCTGCTTATATGACTGGGAACTCAAATCCCGGCTGTTCTCGCACAAGAATGTCTGGGAGGGAAATTTAAAAAGACCCCCCCCAGCTGTCAAAAACAAAAGCAAGCACTAAAACACACATAAAAAAGAAAAAACTACCCGGGGAGGGGATTTTTTTTTTTTTTACTTACCTTTCTGTGCCAATTGCACCCGGAAGTGTCCAGCAGGGACCTCCCGGTGATGTCACACCAAGTTGTCATCCTGGGAACACAATGGAGCTCCTGTTCACTCGCCCATTGTTCCATTATATTAATGGAACAGGCCTCTTATTCACAGATTTTTCCATGAATAAGAGGAAACGGGGGAGGAACAGGAGCAGAATGGGAGCATCCCAAGACAGGGATGACGTCGTCTAAAAGGTAAGCCTTTTAGCGGTCTCCTGTTGTCACTGTCCTGGGATACTTTACACGTCTGATAATCTCCTAAGACTCCTAGACCCCCTTTGCTGTCAAGCCAGGAGTCACCCATCCTATATCTGTGCATTTCATTTTTACTGCCCAAGTCTAGTATCCTACATTTCTCCCTGCTGAAATTCATTTTTTTTAGTTTTGGCCCAGCTTTCTAATCTGTTAAGGTCATTTTGAATTCTGATCCTGTCCTCTGGGGTATTATAATAATAATAATAATAAAATTTTATTTCTATCCCGCCCCTCTGCAACACAATCGGGGCGGCTTACAATATAAAAACTCCATAGTCCCAGTACCCTAGCCCACCCCCCCTTAAAACAATATTAAACTATAAAAGATTAAAAACATACAGTAAACTAAAAATATATAAATTAGAAAAATATTAAAACATACAATAGGTTTTTTTAAATAATAATAATATTAGCTACACCAAGTCATCTGTAAACTTTATAAGAATGCCCTTTATTCCATCATCCAAGTTATTGATAAAGATGTTGAATAGCACTGAGCCCAGAGAGAACCCTGTGGCACCCCACTAGTCACTTCTCTCCAGGATGAAGAGGAGACATTGGTGAGCACCCTTTGGGTTCGGTCGGTCAACCAATTACAAATCCACCTGACAGTGGGATCTAGCCCACATGTTACTAACTGTTTTGGAAGAATATCATGGGGGACCTTGCCAAAGGCCTTACTGAAATCAAGATACATTACATCCACAGCATTCCTTTCATCTACCAAGTTTGTAATTCTGTCAGAAAAAAAGAGATAATATTAGTCTGGCTTGACTTGTTTTTAAAAAACCCATGTTGACTTTTAGTGATCACAGCATTCATTTCTAAGCACTTACAGACCATCTGTTTAATGATCTACTCTAGGCTTTCTCCACTTATTTCCTTGATCAGTCCTCACTTGTATGTTGAGTAGGGTTGCCAGCTCTCAGTGGCTGGGTGCAAGTCTCTAGTGTTCATTGGTTATCTCCAGGGAGGAGATTAGGATTCAAATTCTCCATTTTGGTGGGTTTACTCCCACGCAAGAGAAAAGGTCTGTGTACAAATCTCCAGCTCAGCTAATACAGCAAGTGCTTACTACAGTTCACAAGCCTCAACTTATTGGTTGCTGAAACTTGCAGACTCTCTGAACAAATCTTGCCCAGAAAACCCCATGATAGGGTTGCCTTAGTGTTGCCATCAGTTGGAAATGAATTGTGGACACACAACAATAATGAATACCTTTTCTTTTGAGATGTATGGAGACAAAGTATCCAGCACAAAATGTAATGTTCAGTTGCATAAATGGTCTCTTTATCATTGTCTACTTTAATTTTGATTCTGTAATCACTATTCAGCTAAATTAAGGGGTGGGTCTGCATTTCTCTTTCTATCTCTCTGGTTCATTCTCAAAATCTATAAAGGAGCCTTGTTAAAGAATTTTAAAAACCTAACTATCTTGGTTAAAAGTTTTTTATTAAAAGCTGAATAATTGTTACTAGAGAATGAAGTAAAAAACAGAGTGGAGACTGTATTTTCAAAGAGGGTAAGTAATGCAGATCTTCTTGTCTTGTAAAGCTTTACCAGGTGGTGCCACCTAATTTCAGCAAAACAAGCTGCTATAAAAAGCACTTAAAATACATCAAATGTATGTGTTTGGAGGGCCAAGTAGAGGCTCACTGGGGACTGTTCTAGGTCTAGATGTCTTGTGTGGAGTCTAAGGGGTTGTCTATATGAGGCAAAAAGAAGTGGATTGCTCCATAGTAAAGGCAACTCACAGCAGCTGCGATTTGTCTTTATTGTTTTGGTGGGTTGGGGTTTAGGTAGATCGCAGGCATGTGGAGCTATCTGTGTTTGTTGTGCAAACGGGCATGACTGTGAATCAAGATGTCAGCCATGAGTGAATTACTCACATTTTTACTTACTCCTTTGCTGCTGCTGAACAGTATTTTTAAAAAAAAATCCCAAGGGGCGATAGAGTGACATTTCGCCTTAACAGAAAAGCAAAACAAACAAAAAAGAAAAATTACCCAAACCCCATTTTGTCACATTAGCACTTGTTTGCTAAGGTGGAAAAAAAAGGCTGTTCCAAGTGATTGCCTTGTTAACAAACCCCACCTCATGCACTTGTCCGGCCAATCAGTTTTCAGCTTCTGCTTCTTTGGGATCAATTCGCATCACTTGTCCCAATGAGCAGGAATGCACATTCCTCTCGCTGTTCTTTAAAAATGTGGGGGAAAGTCATGAAGGTTTTTCTTCAGGAGTTTTTGATATTTTGGGTCCCCTCCTTCCCAAAACGGCAAAACAATGTGGAATGCTATTGAGGACATTTTCAGACACCCCTTACCGTGCAAGAAGCCTCCAGAACAGTTACGACACTGTCATGCGGCAGGGGGTCCATTTTGGATGACGCTATCTCTCTCTCAGTATTGTCCATGACTGTTCTGGGTATGATTGGAGGCAGCCGCACCATTTTTTACTCATGGACAATTTCCGTGAGTAAAATATGGCGCAGCTGCATGCAATCATACCCAGAACAGTCACGGACGACGCTGAGAGAGGGACGGTGGCGTCCAAAATGGGCCCCCTGCCGTGCGACAGTGTTGTAACTGTTCCGGAGGCTTCTTGTGCAGTAAGGGGTATCTGAAAAAGTCCTAAGACAGGTTGTATTCTCCTCACATTCCATGAGGAATATTTTTGCTAAATGGACATAAGAACAGACATGCTGGACCAGATGCAAAACCTATCTAGTAAAACCTATCTAGTTTCTTGCCAGGGAGAAGAAGGAGAGCAGCTTCTGGGCAGCCATTTAAAAGTATAGCATGCTTAAAAGTACAGCGTAGAGTTCTCAGCATTAGCTAAGAGTTCTTAGATTACCTAAAAGCTCTCACCATGGACACTGAAAGAACTGCTGCAGTCACCTGCAACACTTGTGGGATGTTTCTCTTCTTGTCTACAGACATGGGGAACTTCACATGCACCAAGTGCAAGTTGGTAGCCCTCTTGGAGGAGAAAATCCAGCAGCTGGAGACAAGGGTAGCTACACTTCAACATATTCGTGAGCAAGACATTTTCCTGGACAGAACAGAATGAACAGTCTTGGACAGGGACCGCACAGAAGAAGTGGCTGGGGAGGAGTGGGTCACTTCACAGACACAGGAGGTAGACAGCTGGAGGAATGTCACACACAGAACAAGAAAAACCAGGAATTCTTTGAGCAGCTTGCAGCTACAGAATCGATTTGAAGCCCTCTCCCTTATCAAGGATAATAAGTAAGAACAGCATGGACAGACTTCAGGGGCAGAGCAGGGGACCTTGAGAGCACCACCGCAAGGAACAGCAGCTGCGAAGCCTCGGGGGTGGCGTGTGGTGGGGGTGGGGGACTCCTTGCTGAAGGGTACAGAAGCAGTGGCTTGTGGGCCTGACAAGATGTCTTGGGAGGTGTGTTGTCTCTCTGGGGCAAAGATCCGTGATGTGACGGAGAGGCTGACAAGACTGGTCAAGCCTACTGATCCTTACCCCTTTCTTTTGGTCCATGTGGGAACCAATGATACTGCAAGGCACAGCTTTCCGAAGATCAGAAGAGATTATGAAGCTCTGGGGAGGAAGCTGAAAGAAATGGATGCACAGGTTGTCATCTCGTCTCTTCTGCCAATTGAAGGGCATGGTCCAGGAAGGGAGAGGAAAATAGCCGACGTAAACAACTGGCTCCGTAGATGGTGTCACCAAGAACAATTTGGATTCTTGGATCACAGGCTGCGGTTTCATGAGGGGGGACTTCTGGCAAGGGATGGGGTGCATCTCACGACAGTTGGCAGAAACGTTTTTGCCTACAGTCTCAAGAATTTGATCAGGAGGGCTTTAAACTGAGTCATATAGGTGAGGGAGACAGTATTCTGGATGGCAAAATGGCTGGAGAAAATAGTCAAACTCCCAACAGTGGGAGGCAAAAAAAACTTGCACAGACAGCAAGTAAAGGGAACACATGGTCTTAGATGTCTCTACACTAATGCACAGAGCATGGGAAATAAGCAAGATGAACTTGAACTCCTAGCACTACAAAGCAAATATGATATAATAGGCATTACTGAAACCTGGTGGGATGAGTCGTATGATTGGAATGTAGGAATAGAGGGGTATAACCTTTTTAAGAGAAACAGGCCAAACAGGAAAGGAGGAGGAAGAGCATTATATGTCAGGGATATTTATACCAGTGAAAAGATCCATGATATCAATAATTGAAGCCAGGTGGAGAGCATCTAAATAAAAATTAAAGGGAAGGGAAACAACAGGGATGTTATTGTGGGACTCTACTACAGACCCCCAAGTCAGATGGAGGAATTGGATGATGCTTTTCTAGAACAGATGAACACACATGCAGAAAGGAGAGATGTAGTAGTGATGGGTGACTTCAACTATCCTGATATTTGCTGGAAATCTAAATCAACCAAAACTTCAAGGTCTAGCAAATTCCTTACTTGTCTGGAAGACAATTTCATGGTCCAAAAGGTGGAAGAGGCAACAAGGGGGTCAGCTATTTTAGATCTGATCCTAACCAACAGGGATGACCTGGTTAATGGGGTGCAAGTGGTGGGATCCTTAGGTGAGAGTGATCATGTTCTCCTGGAGTTTGTTATACAATGGAAAGGAGAAGCCAGGCATAGTCATACATGCATTCTTGACTTTAGGAGAGCTGATTTCAATAATCTCAGGGAAATACTGGGGGTGATCCCATGGTCAGGAATACTAAAAGAGAAGAGACTTCAAGACGGATAGGACTTTCTCAAAAGGGAGATACTGAAGGCACAATTTCAAAGTGTACCATTGAGGAAGAAAAATGGGAGGTGTCTCAAGAAACCAGGATGGATGACTAAAGAACTTTCAATGGAGCTAAGTTTTAAACGGAACATGTATAGGAAATGGGAAAAGGCGGAAATCACAAAAGAAGAATTCAAACAGATAGCAAACACATGTAGGAGTATAGTCAGAAAAGCTAAAGCGCAGAATAAGCTCAGGCTTGCTAGAGATGTTAAGAACAATAAAAAGGGGGTTTGGGGGTATGTCCGCAGCAAAAGGAAGAAGAAGGAAATGCTAGGGCCACTATGCGGAGAAGATGGCAAAATGCTAACAGGGGACAGAGAAAAGGCAGAATTACTCAACACCTTCTTTGCCTCAGTGTTTTCAGAAAAGCAAAAGGTTGATCAACCTGAGCATAATGGGACAGAGGACACAATAGGGGAAATCCAGCACAGAATAAGCAGAGGTAGTACAGGAATACCTTCTTAATCTAAATGAATTTAAATCTCCAGGACCAGATGAACTACATCCAAGGGTATTCAAAGTGCTGGCAAATGTGATCTCAGAGCCATTGGCAATAATCTTTCAGAACTCCTGAAGAATAGGAGAAATCCTAGCAGACTGGAGGAGGGCAAAAGTTGTCCCCATCTTCAAAAAGGGGGGAAAAGAGGCTCCCAACAATTATCGTCCGGTTAGTCTGACATCAATACAAGGGAAGATTCTAGACCAGATCATTAAATAGAGAGTCTCTGAACATTTAGAAGGCAATGCCATAATCATAAGAAGTCAACATGGGTTTTAGAGAAACAAGTCATGCCAGACTAATCTGATCTCTTTTTTTGATAAAATTACCAGCTTGGTAGAGGAAGGGAACACTGTGGATATCGCATACCTTGATTTCAGTAAGGCCTTTGACAAGGTTCCCCATGACATTCTTGCAAACAAGCTTGTAAAATGTGGGCTAGACAAGTTAACTCTTCAATGGATTTGTAATTGGTTGACTGGCCAAACCCAAAGGGTGCTCAGCAGTGGCTCCTCTTCTTCTTGGAAAGATGTCACCAGTGGGGTGCCAAAGGGTTCTGTCCTGGGCCCAGTGCTATTCAAAATCTTTATCACTTACTTAGATGATGGAATTAGGGGCATACTTATCAAATTTGCAGATGACACCAAATTAGGAGGAGTAACCAATACCCTAGAGGACAGGATCAAAATTCAAAATGACCTGGATAGACTGGAGAGCTGGGCCAAAGCTAACAAAATGAAATTCAATACGGAGAAATATAAGTTACTGCACTTAGGGTGGAAAAACGAAACGTATAGATACAGGATGAGGGAGACCTGGCTGAACGAGACTATGTCTGAAAGGGATCTAAGAGTCCTAGTAGAGCACAAGTTGAACATGAGTCAACAGTGTGATGCGGCAGCTAAAAAGGCCAATGTGATTTTGGGCAGCACCAATAGAAGTATACTGTCTAGATCAAGGGAAGTAATAGTGCCACTCTATTCTGCCTTGGTCAGGCCCCACCTAGAATACTGTGTCCAGTTCTGGGCACCACAATTCAAAAATTCAAAAAGGATATTGACAAATTCAAAAAGGATATTGACAAATTGGAGCATGTGTAGAGAAGGGCGACTAAAATGGTGAAAGGTCTGGAAACAATGCCTTATGAGGAAAGACTTAGGGAGCTGGGTATGTTTAGCCTGTAAAAAAGTCGGTTAAGGAGCAATATGATAGCCCTGTTTAAGTATTTGAAGGGGTGTCACACTGAGGATGGAGCAAGCTTGTTTTCTGCTGCCCCAGAGACTGGAACACGGAACAATGGATGCAAGCTCCAGGAACAGAGATTCCACCTCAACATTAGGAGGAACTTTTTGACAGTAAGAGCTGTTCGGAAGTGGAACACACTCCCTCGGAGCGTGGTGGGGTCTCCTTCCTTGGAGGTCTTTAAACAGAGGCTGGATGGCCATCTATCAGGGATGCTTTGATTGTGTATTCCTGTGTGGCAGGGGGTTGGACTGGATGGCCCTTGTGGTCTCTTCCAACTCTACAGTTCTATGATTCTATGATTCTAGTCCAACATTCTGTTGTCACTTTGACCAATCAGATACTTTTGGGAACTCTGTAAAAAGATCAAGATTATAACTATACCCTCCCATTTGTGCTCTTCAGCAAGTGGTACTGAGAGACATACTGCTTCTGATCATGGATGTAATGTATAGGCATCATGGCTAGTAGCCACAGACACTAGCTAGACCAGATGATGAAGGGGCCTTTCTAGCTATCACAGTAGATAGTCACACGGCTCAATTGATTAGTTGCTGGAAATGCTAAGACTCTCCAGAGGAGCTTTGTATTAGTTAGGTTCCCCCTTCCTTCCCAGTCATTGTGACAGCAGGGACGTCTTCAGACATGAACTTACCGTGCAAGAAGGCTCGTAACAGGCATGACGCTGCTGCGCAGCAGGGGGCCTGTTTTGTACGATACCGTCCCCCTGCCAAAATCAGCTGTGTCAGTTCCGCGAGAAACTGGTGGCAGCCGTGCCATATTTGGCCATTTTTTATTCACGGGCAACTTCTGTGAGTAAAAAATGGCCAAATATGGCGCATCTGCCTCCAGTCTCTCACAGAACTGACACAGCTGATTTCGGCAGGGGGACAGCGTCATACAAAACAGGCCCCCTGCCACGCAGCAGCGTCACGCCTGTTATGAGCCTTCTTACATGGTAAGTTAACATCTGAAAAAATCCCAGGTCTCACCCTCTGCTCAGCATCTACATTCTGGCTAGCAGCAAGTAGTCTATGGACTTTAATGGACAAGCCTCTAAAAATGTTATTTTGCCACCATATTTTACACAATTTGTGTGCTGGCAAAAGAACCCTTTTTCAAACGTCTCTGTAATAATGTGAAAAAAAGCCCAGTGCTTCTGTGTTCACTGGGTTGCCTGATCTTGGCGATTCTTGTGAGAAGAAGCAAGTGCTCTTAAAAGTTTTTTTAAAAAGCTAAATTTAAAAACCAAAACAAAATAGGCTTAGCCTATCAATAATAAAAAAAGAACAACCTTATTGACCACACAAAATTGCAAAAGCACATCATTGTGTGGTATTGGAACCGTTTCGCGTTCATTAGGCGTCATTTTGAAACTGTGTTTTCTTTATCTGATAAAGTCCTAGGCTAAATGTTCCTTATCCTATCTCCCTAAATGAAGATTTTTTTAAAAAAATATTTCACCTTAATATGGAAACAGTCCCTTTAGCTAAAAATCTCTGTCAGAGGAGATTATCTCATGGGTCCCTGGAAACTATCTCTGTCCTGTTGTCCCTCCCTATCCACAGATTTGGTATCCACAGATTTAAGTATGCATGGCTTGAAAATATTTTTTAAAAAATAATAATCCAAAAAGCAAACCTTGATTTTGCCATCTTATATAAGGGACACCATTTTGCTATGTCTTTGCATATAATGGGACTTGAGTATTCACAGATTTTGGTATCCATGGGGGATCCTGGAACCAAACCCCAACAAATATGAAGGGACAACTGTAATATCCTCTGGAATGCAGTAAGGAAGAGAGGGAGACTTGTCCTACAAGTAGATTGATTCATTCAAGGAAGCCATGGCCCTGAGTTTGCAGGACCTGGTTGATGACTGGGGATCTTGGAGGTCTCTCTTTCATAGAGTTGCCATAAGTCAAAGTCAACATGACAGCAAATAGCAATAAATGTGTCCTCTCTTTTATCTTCTTTTTAGTGATGTATAAGTGGCCACCCTAGTTACTGGGGGAAGGAGAAGGTCAAGGAGAATGTATTTCTCTGTTGAGCAGGAAGTCTGATACCCAGCCCCCAGCCAGACAATTTTAAGTCCTCCCTTCTACCTATCAACTGCAGGGCTGATGTTCAGTTCTGACCTAATAAATGTTGCTGCCTGAAACAAATGACAAATTGGCACCCTTCATTCTTTACAAAAGCAACAAGCAAGGACTAAGGTTATGGGCCTAAAGCAGTGGTGTCCAACCTGCAACCCTCCAGGTGTTTTGGACTCCAACTCCTAGAAGCCTGAGCCAGCTGGTCCAATGGTCAGGAATTCTGGGAGCTGTAGTCCAAAACACCTGGAGGGCCACAGGTTGGACACCACTGGCCTACACAGGGTCAATAACTGTGATGGAGGCAGACAGAGCCACCCAAGCATTCCTTCCCTTTGTTTTTATCTATCCCAGGGTGACCTCACTCACTCCTGAACCTCATCTTGTCTCCTTTTCTCCTGAGCATCATCTTGTCTCCTTGGGGTGTTTAGCAGTAACACCCCAAGCTTATCTTCCTATCTCTAAGAGCATACCCACATGGGCAATATACTGCATCTTGCACCAGTCTTAGAGCCCTGCAGTCCTGATTATGCAGGGCTTTTGCCCTGTTCTGCCCCCAGGCAGTCCTCATGACTCTGGGACAAAGACGGGGGGAAGACAGGGTAGGGCCTGATAAAACATTTTAAAAAAACTGCTTTAATCCATTCCCGCCAGCAAAAAAAAAAAAAAAAACAGCTTGGACCCTGTCGTTGCAGCTGCCAGTCTGCCATCCCTCTTCTGCAGCAGGAAGGAGTCCCACAGAATGTGATCAAGGCTGGCCACATGCAAGGAGACCTTGCTCACATGTTGCAGGCCAGCTTCCTAGCTTCTGGGAGAGAGAGGGAGACTGCGGCAGTGGCAGCGAAGGTCCAGCATGCCCATATGGACTCCGGCCCATTTCATGGAGGGAATGGTGGAGGAATGGGCATGGTCCAAGGCAAGATACATCAGCGGGGAACCAGCATGTCCTTGCCCATATAGATAAGCCATAAATGGAGTTCCTGTGGTACACTTTCTTTTGCTTTTTTCTACATGACTTGCTGCTTGATCCAGCACCTCCTTGACATACAGGTGCACCTCAGTTAGCAAAATACATGTGTTTCTGGGCATTACTTCCATAACAGGACATTTGGTACCAGAGGAAGAAATGACATGGAGATAAAAGGGATAGGTTTGTATGCCACAAAAAAACAGCAGTTCAATATATTTCAGCAAACTTTTTATTCAGAATTAACAATATGAATACTGTATATGAAATGAAATGTGCCAGATAAGCTTTGAATAATTAGACAAAAACATTTTGAACCCATTAAAGACCAAGTGAAAGTTTCTTCCAAAATGCATCCAGGGAAGACTCTAGGGATTCTGCCTGTGCTGGATGGGGTTACACTCCCCTTGAAATTACAGGCTTGCAGCTTAGGTGGTCTCCTCTGAGCCTGGATGCCCAGGTTGCAGCAGCGGCCAGGAGTGCACTTGCACAATTAAAACTAGTGTGCCAGCTGCACCCGATCCTTGGGATGTCAGATCTGGCTACGGTGATACATGCCTTGATTACATCCCATTTGGATTACTGTAACACATGCTACGTGGGGCTGCCTTTGGAAATTGTTCATAAACTTCAGCAGGTCCAGAATGCTGTGGCCAGAATGCTGACTGGAGCCAATTATATAAGGAGCATACAACTCGCATGTTAAAACAGCTTCACTGGCTACTGGCTATTACTTCTCTTGATCTAGACTGCATACTAGTATTGATGCAGCCTAGAATCCCATTGGCTTTTTTAGCTCCTTAGGTCCAGATTATCTGAAAGATCATATCTCCCTCTACGAACCTGCATGGGTTTTAAGATCTTCAGGGGAAGGCTCTCTCTCGGTCACACCACCAGTACAGGCCTGCTTGGTGAGGACACGAGAGAGAGCCTTCTCAGTGGCAGCTCCTATCCTCTGGAACTCTCTCCTGTGGGAGGCTAGGCTGTCCCCCTCCCTGCTTTCATTTCACCAGCAGACAAAAATGTTTTTATTCAAGCAGGCCTTTGATATATAACTGTGCCCACATAGCTTTTATCAGAGGGTGATTTTATGTTCTTTTTAAAGTAGCACCCCTGCATCTGCTGATTCAGTTATCCATGGTTGGCTATGGTGGGGGGAGTGAGGGGGAAGGAGGAATCTCACCTCTCCCGTCCCTTCCCCTGGGAGGGCTCCTGGTTGCCGCGAAGGGGGAAGGGAGGGGAGGAGCGATCTAGCCTCCTCCCCTTCCCCCTTCCCCCTGCAATCGCCACTGCTGTGGAACCATGGCTGGAGTGAAGGGGGAAAGAGGGGAATGATCTAGCTTCCTCCCCTTCACCCTTCACCCCCGTGAATGCTTCAGTGGCTGGGCCATGGCAGTGGTGAAGGGGGAAGGGGACGAGGCTAGATGGCCCCAGGGTGGCATTAGCTATTATCTGCAGAATTCGCCATCTGTGGAGGAGGGGTAGAACCACTCCCCCACGGATATGGGGGTGCTACTGTATCTGCTTTTTTTTAACTTTGTATGCTTTTAATTAATTTTAATTGCTTTTAACTGTTTTAATTGTTTTGTGAGCTGCCTTGGGTCTCAGTTTGGGGGAAAGGTGGCATATAAATCAGATAAATGAATGAATGAATGAATGAATGAATGAATAAGATTTTTCCTATGATTTTATTTTGGTGGGCAAACTTACAGATCTATACTTTTATTTAACATACTATGATAGCTGGTGATAGCTGCTCTCTGTTTTGCTAATCACATATGCTCACTATAGGATTTGAGGGATGACTGCTGTTTACCTTGTATGTTGTAGGCAGGGACACATATCTACAGTAGGATTGACAAGAGAAGAATACCATTCTTTCTCAGCTTAATCTTTTGTTGGATTGTTTACTGAAGACATGCTGCTGAAACCCAACAAATAAAGTCTGTGTTACTCCAACCTTCTTTCGTCATCCTCTACCCAATGAGGATGCTAATTAAAAAAAAAACAACCAAATTTCTAGCTCAACAGAGGTCAAGGAGGAAGGGGGGTTCTGGGCAGATGTAAAAAGGAGCTTTATTGTCAGAGGCTTTGTTAACTGAGGTATGCCTGTTCATATCCAGCAAATGAGATAGTGTCTTTCACCACATCTGAAGGCAACAAGCCAGTTTAATGAATCAGGATGGGGCTGGTGGCATATACAGTCCTGTTCTTCAACAGTGTGGAATGGATAGTAGGACTCAATAGGAACAGGAGCAGAACTGCCATTGCTGTCCTCCTGAATTTGTTTCCTGAGGTGATTGCCTCACTCTGCCAAATGGTAGGGCTAGCCCTGTTGATGGTATATACAACTAATATATTCTGTGCTTGAAGAAGACACTGGGGCACATGCACCTATGGCACAAGGTAGCTACCAGGGTACGTCCCAACTTCAAGTCATGAGGCCAAAGCCCTTGAGTTCCACACTTCAATATCCCAGTGACAGAGAGCTTGTAGTTCAATTAATAAAGCACACGCCCACACACAAAAGATCTGCTTGACTGGTTAGAGAGCTGAGGTGAGTCGGAATACTGGACTAGATGGGCAAATAGTTTGGACTACAGTTGTCCCTCCGCATTTGCAGGTTAAGCATTCACAGATTTGGTTATTCATGGATTACTAAATATGTTCTCTCTAGGCATTTCCTAGGTCCTCCAGTGCAATTCTGTGGTATGCTTCCACTGGATGTTGACCATAGAGTCACTCTGGAGGACCTACAAATGATTAGAGAAGTGTTCTATCTAGGAACCTCTAGGTCCTCCAGCACAACTGTATGGTCAACCTCCGGCAGAAGGATACCACAGAATCACACTGTAGGACCTACAAATGCCCAGAGAAGTGTTCCCCCATGTAAAAAAAAAAAATAGTGGTCCTATATTCATTTTCAGAGAGGTCCACTGGCCTAACCTTCATGAAAGTTGAAGGCTGACTGTAGTATCTGAGAAGTTACTTTTAGGACTACAACTTCGAGAATCCCTTGGCCAGCATGGCTTGGAAATTCTGTAAGCAAGCAAAATACCTTCCTATACTTCCTCTGGCAAATCTCCCATCATTTATTTGTTTTAATGTGTTGCGATGTATAAGAGCATATCCCATGTTAACCAGATCAACCTGCTGTGAAATCACAGTTTGAGTCTTCCAACAGACATAGCAAAGCAAGGAAGACAGCAGGCATCATTATTCATATCCAGGAAATGATACACAAAAGGCCTCTTGGGAACTCAAGAAATGAATGTCCTCTTCCAGTTCCCCCTGAATGATCTGGATCATCTCCTCCCCCTGAACACTGTGTTGCAAACCCTCTGATTTAGTTTTGAAAAATTTAATTAAATGGCCAAGAACATAGGAACACAGCTGATTAGGGTGGCTGGCCAGCTGGCTGCAGCAAACTGCATTTTTCTTTGATAACCGGATGCAGACAGACCACTGTTAATCCACAATTCATCAGTCAGTGATGTCTCCCAAGGCACTCTTTTTCTCCCGGTTACAAACCTTTGGGCTTCAAGCTATTGTGGTTAAATGCAAAAGTTGCAATCCCATAGCCACTTACTTGCATGTAAAGGCCCATAATATCTAAAATCTGCACAGACATAGGACTTTTTCGGACAGCAATTTGTAACACAAGCAGCCTCGTCCCCATTGTGAGGCTGCTGCGCTGCAGGGGGGCCGTTTCAGATGACGCTGTGCCCACGGTGATACTGTTGCAGAAGAGCTGGGAGGCTGCAGCACCATATTTGGCGATTTCCTAATCACGAAAGTTGACCGTGATTAGGAAATCACCAAACATGGTGCTGCAACGGGGACGAGGCTGCTTGCGTTACAAATTGCCATCCGAAAAATCCATATATAGATTTCTGCCATAAGGTATCTTTGTTGACCCCACCCCCACCCCTCCTAAAGAGAAAGAAAACTTCCTTGTGCTTATTAAACACTGTAATAATAACAACAACAATGCCCGATCTTACTCCACCCTAATTTTTACCATCTAGATAAGCTCCAGCAGTTTAAGAGATGGGAGGGACAGGTATTCATCTAGTATATGATCTCTTCACTCAGGGCAAGCTTAAATCCAGAGGTACTTTGATTTCCTATAGTGGTTTCAAATTTCCAGTTTACTCAAATTATTTCCTTTGGGACTAACCTAATAAAGAAAGGAGAACTCCCCCAAACTCTAACATAGTTGGTGTTCTAACATCTAACATAGATGGTGCATCGATTCAAAGTATAAAACCAAAGATTTAACTTCCGTTATCTATCAATGCTTAGTGCACTCTCTATATAACAAAGGACATAATGCCTGGGAGTTGGACCTTGCCATTACAATATCAGACTCCTAGTGGGCGCATATTTGGTCCTCGCCCTCTTTAAAATCCCATTCAGCATGGACCAGGGAGACAGCTTTAAACATAGTCAACAAGTGGTATATGACCCCTGTCAGGCTTGCAAAAACAGTAAAATCTATCCCTCTGAAATGCTAGAGGAGGTGTGCCATTGTTGGAACATATAACCATATGTGGCTTGACCATCCAAAAGTCTCCATGTTCTGGCATGAATTTCATCCATCACTAAGCAAAATATCTGCTACCGTCCCGGTCTTTTATTGTTTTCACTCTACTCTGGTAATAACAAACTGTTGAAGCACAAATCCTTGATATCCTTTCTGTTAGCAGCTGCATGCACCAAAGCTGCTAAAGTCTGGAAAACTGGGACAGTTACTCTAGACAACTGGAGGAAGAGGACCTTTGGTTATTAGAAACCTTTGGTTATTAGAAACATTATCAGATAAAATGGACAGGTGCAAAGAAAGCACAGCACAGATTTCCTTAGTAGAGAAGTGGCAATCTTTTATTGATTTTGTTAACCTCCATCTACCACAGGTTAACATCCTCCATCACATCTAAACATATGGTCTGGCTCTCTCACTTCATATTGAAATCCAATGGGAGATTCCGTTTTGTCTGCAACTCCGTGGTTGGGATACAATTCAGCTTGATTCTCTGACACAATTACCCTTGTATTTCTGACAATTTCTGAATGATTGATGCTCACATAGCTTGTTGTTTTTCTTTTTTATGTAAAAGAACATTTTCTATATATATATATAAATTTTTCTATGCCTTGTACACCTTGTATTGAAAATAAACAATTTTTTTAAAAAAAGTAATAACAACATCAACAATGGAAAATTTTGAACAAAGGACTTTGCAGCTTTCTGCCACTGCCCAAGAAATGTCTCTTATTTGGGTTCCCCATTTCCCAGCAAACTAGAAAATGCTGCTTTGGCTTAATTCATATGCATTTGGGATGGCACCAGGGATAGGTAATCTGGTGCCTTACAGGTATTGAGAACTAAAGTTCCCCTTATGCCTGACCATTGGCCACAATAGAAGCTGTAGTCCAAAACATCCACAGGGCAACAGGTTGCCTAGGCCTGCCCCACTCCATGTGCTCTCTCCTCCTCACTCCTAAACTAGCCTATTGTTGTCAGATATAGTGGAGTACCCTGTTCTTTTGCCTATGCTGAAATAAAATTCAGCTGCCAGTCAGTTTCTGTACAGTGAATAGGGATGGTGGGGGGAGATGACAGGTTGTCCTTTATTTCAGGCAGCAAAATGTCTTAGGCCTTGCAAACAACATATACACTATGTAGATTTAAGAGACACACAGATGGAGGCTTGCAGTTGCCTCAGCTTGGCTGAAATAGGGAGTATGCAACACTATATAGCAATAGCATTTATATTTCCATACCACTTATCACTGCAAAGCACTCCCTAAGTGGTTTTACGATGCATTAGCTAATTGCCCCCAACAAGCTAGATACTCATATTACTGAGCTATGGAAGGCTGAGTCAACATTGGAGCCCTGTAGGGTCAAACTCACAACAATGTGGCTTGCAGTACCAGCCTTTAACCACTGCATCACTAGGGGTCCTAAACACCCAAAGGGATTTAGGTTAGAATACAGTTGGCCCTCTACATTCATGGGTTTGACATTTGTGGTTTTGATTATTTGTGGCTTTGCCTCTGCCCCCGTGAAGCTCAAGGCTGGGAGAAGGCAGAGCAACAGAAACCTCTGTTGCAAAGAGACCCCGAAGCCTGCTTCTTCATGGGATTAGGGAGATTATTTCCAAAGGAGATTTCTTCTCTCTGCCTTCCCCTGGCACTTAGCATTTCCTCGTGGGGCAGGGACAATCCAAAGCAGCAGAAACCTCCATTGCAAAGAGCTCCTTAAGCTTGCTTCTTCATGGGATTTGGGAGGCTCTTTGCAAAGGAGATTTCTCCTGTCTTCTCCGAGCACTTAGCACAGCAGCATGGGGCTTCAAGAAGCAGGTCAGTGGCTGAGGGACCTGTGTGCCAGGCCGACATCCTTCTTTGTACTCCCCAGCCTCAAGGCACCCACTTCACAAGCCACCACGGAAGCCATGCCAGGGGGTGAAGGGAGGCAAGATGCCTCTTCCCTTCCCTTCACCCTCCTGTCACCACTGGAGCCACCAGAGCCATGGGGGGGGGGGAGAAGGGAGGCAAGGTCAGAGCTCCAGAGCCACTGGAGAGTCATCTTCCCATTTGCCATTAGAGCCACCGGAGCTTCACCCCCTCCCTTTGCCCTCACCAAAGCTTTGCCTCCCTTCACCCTCACTGGAGCCACTGGAGCCGGGGGGGGGGGGTGAAGGGAGGCAAGATGTCTCTTCCCCTCCTTTCACCCCCCCCCCCAATCACCATTTTCACCATGGAAGCCATCTGGAAGCCTCCTTCCCTCCCTCCCCCATCCACCCCTCACCTGCTATCACCAACCACAAATAATTGAATCAGCAGTTGGCAAATCAACAGATATGCGGGTGCTACTGTACTAATTTGTCTGCTTCTAAACTTGAAAGGGGAGGGTGCTGTTTTGTCCTTTGCCTTAGGAAGCACATTATCATGCACTAGCCCTGACTTTTTATAACTTTAAAAAAAAATCACCAGAGAATAACTGTGTGTGAGTGTATGTTTGTGCTTGTGCTATAATTGGGAACAGATGCTGCTTTTAAGCTGTTTATTAATTTTATTGTAAGTTCCTACAAGGCCCACAGTATAGTGAATAAGTATGAAACAAATATATTTCTTTGAGATATTGTTTGTGGAAGTATCAGTTGCCAGAACTTTCTCAGTCATTTCCAATGAGGTTTTGTTTTGTTTCATTTGGTAAATTTATATTATTGTTTTAAGACTGAATGCTGCCATTTCTGGAATGGGGAAAAAAGTTTCCTTTTCTGTTTCACAGCTTCCACACCCAAAAAATTGTGTGTGAGAGAGAGGAGAGAGGGGGAGATATGTCTATTTTTCCATTCTTATTCCAGTATGTGAGAAGACATTTTTTAAATACGAAGCATCACTTAAGCTTTCAGTGCAAAATAATGATGGGATTGCCCATCCTATGTAAGAAACAGCCAAGAAGAATTCAGCGGGGAGATAAAATATCTGCTGAGGATGCAGTCACATAATCCCCAGTGGGAAAGAAAAGAGAGTGACTGTGAAAAATGAACCGTCAGGGGAAAGGCTTCTAAGCTCAGCGTCCTTGGGGAATATTTCTTCCCTTATTTTGTCAGCATTCCAGAGAAATAATAGAGCCTGGAAGCCACTACTTTCAAATAATTATACTGTAATTGGCTGCAGCTAATGAACATATTTTTGTCAAACAAATGTAACTATATTAGGTTACATTTGTTGTTGTTACTGTATGTGCCTTCAAGTCATTTCCAATTGATGGCAACCCTAAGGCAAACCTATCACAGAGTTTTCTGAGTCTGAGAGTGTGTGACTTGCCCAAGGGATTTGAATCCTGGTCTCCAGAGTCATAGGACGTTATCAGACACAACAAATACAACATCATAATGGCACCACATAAACGCAAAAGGGTGTGCCTACCAGACAACATCACCCTTTTGCATTTATGTACTGGCCAAAACCATTTTATTGATGGCTCAAGCCGCCAATAGATCTCCCCAGTGCTTTTGTGCCAGCATTGCCAGCATTTGAATCCGTGCACCATTGTACTCATGTGAATGCAGTGTCAATGGCCAGTCCGACAGAATACTTCTGGGTGAGATAGCAACATCCAGGTAGGTGGCACACTTTTTATGACCATCCCCTGTTTACTTGGGACTTTTTTAGTGTGTTTATGTGCTTTTTAAAACATTTTTTGTGTTTATTTTGTTTGTTTGTTTGTTTAATTTTCCGCACAAGCATCTTCTCACGAGATTAAGTGTGATCTTAAACTAGGAAGTGAACGGAGCTCCGTTCACTCCCTGTTAGTGCCTGGGAAGCCTTTTGCCAGGAAAGAAAGTAAGTGTGGCATGGGGAGTTGTTTTGCTGGCATAAAAATGGCAAAGTTATACCAGCAAAAGAATGGGGTTTAGGGGGGTTGCCCGTGATTAAAATATGGCTCTGCGGCTTCTGAAGCTTCACGGAAGTGACATGGATGGTTTCGGGAGAGGGACGGCGGTGTCTGAAAATGACCCTCTGCCACGCAAGACCGCCGTCCCTCTCCCAGAAGCTCCTCCCGCATGAGCCACGGTAAAACGCGGTCTGAAAATCTCCTCAGTCAGCAGGAATTGAAATCAGCCAAGGAGAAAGGGGGATAGAAGGAAAAGATGAGGGAAACTAGGACACTTTAAGAGCAGCTGAAAAAGTGGGACAACAGTGGATTAAATGGGACTGCCCCTGCCAAATTGTGGCAGTTGGAGGGTATGAGATTATGACTGCTGCTTAATAAGGAATAACTTCACTTCTTTTTCAGTGTGATCATAACTTTCAGTTCCTTTATCGTTCCAGAGTATGGTCTCACTAAAAGGCAGAGGAGGAAAATCAGATGAGTCAAGTGCTGGCTTGTGCTGTGCCTCATCTTGCCACCTCATACACTGTTGTGGTTTCTATAATGGTAAGGCTGACATGCAGCATGTTGAAGCAACAAGATAGATGACAGGAAAGTGTGTTTTATACCACAGGCAAGTGTTCATATTTTTAAAAGTAACTACTTCTGTGAACTGGAGAAGTAAACTGTGGACACTAAGTACTTTTAGGGACTTTTGACTATGGCCTAAAGGTAACTGTTACTCCCAGCTAGAACAAAGCAGACCCATTGTAACTGGGGGCTTGTCTAAATGAGAAGGTATAATGCTGTTGCTGTGTATTAATGCAAAATCGCAGCAGCTTTCATTTGTCTCCACAGTCCTTTGGCAAAATGATTGGTATGCGAAGCTATCCATGTCTGAAATTCACATGCAGCCATGCCTGCGAATCAACATGGTGGCCAAGAGTGAATTACTCATGTTATTTTTCTCAAAAAGTTGTCACACAGTAATTTTTTTTAACTGCAAATCAAAGGTGCACAACAGACCTTTCGCTTAAAAAAGCTGTTTGGTTACCTCAGTGCAGCAAAAAACAAACAAACAAACAATCAGCAAGGCAAAATTCCAAAATGGTGCTTCTGGCCACTTCCTTGCTGGCAAGCCCACACATCCCGCACACATTTGATCAATCAGCTTTCCCCTTCCACCCTGCGCTGCAATGCAAATTAGTTGTCTACATGAGTAGTAATGCATGCTTCCACACATTATTTACCAACCTTTGGGGAAAGCCACAAAAGCTTTTCTCACTGGAGTTTTTGGAGTTTTGCCCCCCTGCTCCTTCTGAATAAGGCAAACCACCATGGGATCTCATTGGGACAAAAGGTATTCCCTGCGAATTCTGTTATGATTATTTTCACTGTCTAGACAACCCCTAGGGTTGAATCAATGGAATTTATATAAATGTTGCTTTGCCAATTTTCCATTAAGTCAAAGGGTCTACTCTAGTTCAGAGTAACATCTGGATTTAGGCCCCAAACTGTAACCAATTAATGTTTTAAAATAAGTTTCTAAGCTCTGGGAAATAAGACTCACATTGGGCATATGATTTCTGCATACATCACCAGAATATGAAGACAAGGCTTAAAATGGCAGACAATTCCTGGAAGCAGTAATGTAGGAATAGTTTTCAGTTGGAATTTTAATGTTAAACATTGTGCTGATTACTATATTATACGTCACCTGAAGTGTTAGATTATTCCAATCGGGATGCAAGCAGTTAATACTAGTCAAGGAAATGACATTTTAAAAGTGAATTGGACCATATTTTCCCCTCAACTTTCAACCACAGTGGGATATTCAATAAAAACACCTCATGCTTCACAAGTGGTAATCATGCCATTAAAACAAAGAAACATTCTTCCTTGCTTTTAGGGGAAAATGTCGGCTGCTTATGCATTGGAAATGCTTTGATTTATGTTCTATGCCACTTTTCAGTTATGGATTTTAGATTTATATACACCAAACAGAGTTGTTGTGTACAGGTTTGAAAGGATTAAGCAAAGTCACTAAACCTCAAACTGTAATTTTCACATGGTTTTATGTACTCCTTTTGTTAAAGTTAGGCACGTGCTTAGGTTAACAGTGGAAGGAAACCACCTTTTCCCCCTTGGAGGCCCAGGGCCCTTTATAGAAGGAACTAACATGATAAATGGGAGCTATTCTTTTGACAAGTTCATCCACAGTGGGGAAATGTCACTCTGAGTTCCTCAAGGTTTCTTCTGCAGATATACAAGAGGCTTCCACACACCACTGTGTATGAAAATCCAACATATGTCAACTTCTCCAAGTTTATAGACATTGGGGACTTTATCAGACCCTTTATCAGACCCTCCAGAAACGGGTTTTTTTGTTTGGTTGGGTTTTTGTCAGCATATTTTGAAAGGTTTTATGCTGGCAAAATAACCCCCTTTACCAGACCTACCTTGAGCAGCATTAAAGAGGCAGCCCCAGCATAAACTGAGCTCTGTTTACTTCCTGGTCTGAAATTTCACAGATTTCTCATTTTCTGATTTCCTGTGTGCTAGTCCATCATAGATAGTATAAAACTTGAAAGCCTTGCTATCATCTCATTCAGTGGCCAGGTCAAGGTGGGTCTGCTAGTTAATCTGCTGCTCCAGATGATAACACAGTGGTTTCCAGATGTTAGTCCTCCAGGTGTTTTGGATTTCAGATTCTGATAGTTGTCCAAACTGGCTGGGGCTTCTGGGACTCCAAATACAAACCACCCAGAGGACCAAAGTTAAGAACTCCTAAGATAATGTAATTGCCACTGCATGGGAGGGGGCTAGAACTATATTTCACTGTGTTCCTCCTCCTTTACACCACCAATTATTCCCCAGATCCTCCAAGACCCTGATTACCAAGTTCTTCTTTGCTCAATGGGTCTCCACTGGGAGTAGCAATTGGTTTAGGTCAATGATACCTTCATTCTGTACTCTTTTCCTAATTATTCTTAACTTTCATATACACCTCCAATGAAAAACCATAAAATAAACAGACAACAAACTAGGGCCACCATGTATGAGTATGAATGTCCAGTTTCATTTTAAAAGTTATTCCTCATGTCACTGTTTGCACTGGACTTCTTATAAAATAATATGGATGGATTTTTCTCACTTCCCTTGAATAGAGGGATGTTTGAAAATATTCAAAAAAATGGTCCAAAAAACTTAAGTTGGGGAACCCTGGTTAGGAGAATACTAAACTGATGAAAATTTTTGCAGTTTAGGACTTATTCGGCACAAAATTTGTACATGGGTTGGTGTGGTTTTTTTGGTTGGGGGTAAAAACCAACATTTTCTGCACTGACAATGCTATGTGATTTTTGAAAAGTATTTGCAGTCCAGGAGTTATTCTACACAAAATTTGCACATGCTTTTTTGGCTCAGAAGGCAGCCAGGTTTGTTGCAGATAATAATATTTCTGCACCAAAAATAACATTTCTGTACAGAAAATGCTGTTTTCTTTACAAAAAACCCACGTGCAAATTTTGTGCAGAATAAATCCCAAACTGCAAATAGTATTCGAAAACTGAAGAGACTTCAAAGACTTTCTCTCAGCAGGAAGAAAATTGCTAAAATTATTCATTGTTTCATTCAAGAAAGAAATTAGCAAAGAATTATATCTACAGAATAGAATTCGTTGGTTGTACTTGGGGTACTGCTACAGTTGCAAATAGCCATACTTATTCTTCACTAATCTTTATTTTCCTTTCTCCCTTATAGTACAGAGACCAAATAACGAGTTTCTTCTCTGTAGTGAGGTAGGAAAAAAAAATAGGCCAAATTACATGGGATATACGTCTGTGTATGAAATTTGGTGCACATGTGCACCACACAAATTCTATTGCAATTATACAGGCGCAGTGATGTGGAGCCATGACTCACAGGGTCAGAATACTGGGATATTTTAATTAGTTGCCTCCACCTCCAAGCGCCTTTGTCCTTCTGAACTTATCTGCAATCCTCACAGCAGCTGGGGAGGAAATTAATCTTCCCAGCAAAAATATATTATCAGGCTTGTCTATAAGAGGCTATGATATGTGGATCGATGCACACTAATGCCAATTCACAGCAGCTTTCATTTGTCTTAATAATTTTTTGGAAAAACTTCAGACATACGAAGCTTTCCACGTTCATTGTTCAAACGGGCATGCCTGTGGATCAAGATGATAGCGCAAGTAAATTACAGGTGTCCCTTCATATTTGCTGGGATTTGGTTCCAGGACCCCCTGTGGATACCAAAATCCATGGATACTCAAGTCCCATTATATGCAATGGCATAGAAAAATGGTGTCCCTTATATAAGATGGCAAAATCAAGGTTTGTTTTTTGGATTGTTATTTTTTAAAAAATATTTTCAAGCTGTGCATACTTAAATCCGTGGATACCAAATCTGCGGATAGGGAGGGACAACTGTACTCACATTTTTATTGTCACCAGTTGCCACCGCCAAACAGTATTTTTTAAAAAGCATATCCAAGATGTGGAAGTATGATATTCCACTTAAATAAATAGGAAAAAAATAAAGAAAAGGCCTTTTTGTCACCTCAGCACAAATCACTACACTGAAAATCTAACATGGTGGTTCAGGACACTTGCCTTGGCAGCAAACTCTACCCCCTGTGCACATCTGACCAATGAGCTTTCCACTTCCACTCTTATTGGAAATGTACATCAAAGCAAATAGGTTGTTCCAGTGAGTGAGGCTTTTCCTGCATAGTTTTTGGCATTTTTGGACCCCTCCTTCTGAATAAGACAAATCATATTCTCCTTGAATTCTATGAGGAGTGTTTCACTGTATAGAAAACCTGTCATCACCCATTCCTGTTATAATCCAAAGCATTTTGGTCTGACTTGGTCTTGAATGGGCAATGAAAATCTATTAGCGCTATAAAATACCTGTTGCTGGTAGAGATGACAACTGCAAGAGCTGGTTTCTGGATATACAACCACACCACTACCTGGATTTTTTGAATCTCCCAAACATAATCCATGACCATCCTAATATTCTCCATGACTTACTTGCTTGAATTGGCCAAATTTGTCCTTCCCACACCCCTGGCCGGCTGCTTTCGTGGTGGTTCCATGGTAGCCACCTCCTTCCCCAATTCCCAGTTGCAAATAAGGATTTAGGTGGTTATAACTGTGCTGTTTGAGTATGTGTGACATGTATCAGGAGCCAGTTCTCACAATGCCATTGAGATGTGTGACTCAAAACTGAAAATCTCACCAGAACAGCCATTCCAACTTTGAAATGTACTAGTACCTTCATTGGAAGTATGCATGAACAAAACTGCAGTGAGAGAACAGCAATCTTTCACATAACTGCTTCTAAAAATCAGAACTTGGAGAAGTTACTCTTTTGCACTGCATCTATAGAGTCTTCCAGATGGCATGTAGAACCAAAACCAAATATTTTCTATAGTGCTGCTGAAAATTTAGCTGCATTTAAAATGGGATTTGGCAACACGGCTGTAAATCAGGGATGCAGAATCTTTGGCCCTTCAGATGTTTTTTACTACATCCTCTACAGTCCCACACCACTGGCCATATGGAATTTGGCTGAAGACAGTTGTAGTCCAAAACCATACCCTCTACCAGCTGTCCTGATTTGGCAGGGACAGTTCTAATTGATCCTCTGTCATCCCACTTTTTCAGCTGATTTTAAATGTTCCAGTTTCTCTCTCTTTCTCTCACTTTCTGCCTTCGCCCTGGCTTACTTCTATTGCTGCAAACTGGATTCGAAGTGCAAAAGTAGTTTGAATTCATAAGGAGAGAGCGCAGGATTCTATCCATCCCTGGAGGCTCAGGCAAGTGCAAACTGCTGTGATATCGCCTACCTTGTGTCTTCCTCATTAACAATTGTTGCCATCTTGGCCACACTCTGTTGTTGCTTGGCCACACATGCCCTAGTTTTCACCTGTGAAATGTTGGAGGATAAACGAAAACATCTGATGGACGCTAGGCTTCCCATTCCTGTTTTAGAATTTCCTTACCAAGAAAGGAACTTCCAGAGGTTGGGAAAGGTTAATTTTGGGACTACAACTCCCAGTATCCCCAGCCGCCATGGCTGCTAGCTTTCCCAGGCTCTGGGCCTGTTAAGGGAAGCTTGCAAACATTTCCCACTGTAATTCTCTACACCTTGCCGCTACCACTCCCAACACACACGCACAAAAGTCATATTTCTAGGAACCTGCCTTGCTGTTGACATCCTTACCACTTTGGAACAAAGAAAGATGATGACACAAGCATATCCCTTTCCCCAGGCATATGGATTGTGTGTGATTTAACCTTTGGCTTCTTCCTTGTTGACAGAGGTGAGAAGTCAAATATTTCTAAGTGAGCTTTTGGCATAGGTTTGAGTGTCTTTTCATCTGTTATCCACAAAACCAGCATAGCTGCATTTAGAGGAGCTGTGCTGCCAGTGCGGTTGTGTGCTGCTAGCTTGGCTTTCCTTCTACTCACCCACCCTTGCCTTCCCTGGCCGTTTCCTTCAGACAGAAACAGGAAAGCTAGGACAATGGACTGATCGATGCTTTCCCCTCAGTAAATCTGTAACTACTTGAAATGTCACTTCCTGCTTTTGAAAGTAGGTATTTGAATACTCCTATAAAGCCTAGGGGGCCCATTGCTGAGAGTTTTCTAAGAATGTAGCATTCATTCTATACAGTTTAAGCACAGCCCAGATTTTCCAACAGGGGTTGTGTTACAATGCAGGTTTGAAATGAATGGTATAAGGGTTAATTTGAGGGTTGTTTTAAAAAGCCACCTCCTACCAAGGGTAATTTACATTTCTGAACAAGACCATGGCACATTTCTGAATCAGATATCTGGGTCTCTTTTGAGACCAACTTGTCTGACTGCATACCCAACAACTGTCCCAATTTTGCAGGACCAAACATGCCATCTCTGTCTAGAAAATGACAAGAGATTAGTAACCTACACCAGTGCAGAAATAGTGCTATTATCAGTACCCCCTCCTTTCTTTGGAGATTATCAGACAGGAACACAAAAAGCATTCCATTCCCACAATCTCGAATCCCATCTCTGTCCCGACACAATAACCCTCCCCATCAGATTTACCTTATCTTCCATCCAAAGGCAGCCCAGGCATGAACGGGGCTCTAACCAAGCTTCATTCACTTTCTGGATTGAAATCCTGCCCATTCTCGCAAGAAGACGTGAGTGCAGGAAATTAAAAAATAACAAGAAAAATAAAAAGAAAAAAGTTTTCACAAGTACATAAATATGCTAAAAAAAATAATAACAAGTAACACAGGGAGGTTCATAAAAAGAGGGTAGTCTACCTTGTTTTTGCGTTCCCACCAAGAAGTGTTCTGACAGGTCTGTCCATTGATGCTGTATGCACAACAGGACAATGGTGCAAGGTTTCAGACACCAACAATTCCGGCACCAAAATGGGATGAGCAATCCACTTACAGCTCTGGCCCATAAATAAAAAGTAAAAAAAGAGCAAAACTTATCTGGATGTCCCGATCTTACCCAGAAGTGTTCGTGCTGGACCGACCATTCTCGTTGGATTCAGAAGAGTTGAATGGCCTGAGTTTTTGCACGCTGGCAATGCCAGTACCTAAATAGAACTGAGGGAATCTATTGATGGCTTCAGCCATCAATAAGAAGAAATTCCAGCATAACACTAGCGGAATGTAAAAGGATGGTGTCATGTGATATTGGCATCCTTTTGCATTCTGATGTCATTACTCTGGTGCTACATTAGCCGCATCTGATAATCTCCTTTGTAGCTCAGCTCCAAGAGTTTTGCTGCACTATTAATTGGGTGGAACAATATTATTGAAATAATAAATTAAATAATAAAACACAGTTGTCTCTGCACATTTGCAGGTTATGCAGGTTTGATTAATATGTTCTCTCTAGACATTTGTAGCTCCTCCAGCACAATTCTATGGTCAACGTCCTCCAGGTGTTGATCATAGAGTTTTGCTGGAGGACCTACAACATCCTAGAGAAGTGTTCTCTCAGATTAAAAAAAAAGCATCTGTGCTTTTTATTTACATTTGCAGTTTTCCACTTTTGCAGGGGTCTTGCGTCCCAAATTTCCATGAAAGTGGAGGGCCAATTGTAATAATAAAATAATAAGAAGTGGGATTTGAAAGACTTTCATAGTCCCTACATAATCTAGGGGCTACATAGGGATCATGAACATGTAGTAGTTATGAATGCATAACTGTAGATTGCATGTTCATAACTGCCCAACAGGATTCCAGCCCAGTTTTGCACTGGGCAAGTGTCTGTTCAAACAATTGGTCTGCTTTAATGAGAAATCAGTAACATATGCTTAGGACTTGGAAATATAACTTTTTTTGTAGTACAAATCCCAGAATGCCTCAATATTCCAGAAAAGTAACGGCCAAAATCCTACCCCAGGGTTATGCAGTGTAAATCTCTACCCAAGCTACACATGGGCTGTGCAACACAACTGTTGCACAGTCCAGCACCTGCCTATATATATGCATGCATAATTGTACTACATGCACAACTCCACTTCTGCAACCTTGAACTGAATACAGATGTTCTGCCTCAGACAAAAGTTTTCAGCTGTCCAACTTCAGGGGAACCTATGCATGTGTAAGGTGTCAGCATAATTCTGGCAAATAATTTTTCCAAACTCCAGTAATACTAGAGAAGCCTCTTCATGAAACATGTGATTGCCATGAGGGAGGCATACTGGGAAAACTACATGTCTCTTGTAGAACCTGCTGCTGGAGTGATTGTGTAGATTTTATGCTCTCTATGGACTTTATCAAACTAACATACAAAAATGTTTCTGTCCGACCAAAAGCTAACAGTGCACTTGTCCTGGCAACATAACCTTTTTTTTCCAGACCTACTTTCAATAGCATCAGTAAGCACCCCCAGCATGAACAGAGCATGAACAGAGCTCTGTTTGCTTCCGCGCTCATGATCTTAGTGATTCTCACAAGAAGACGCAAGTGCAGTAAAATGTAAAAATACAGCAAAACAAAGACAGAAAATATACACACAAGCACAGAAACACACTTTAAAACTTAAAAGTGAACTGGGGAGGTTCATAAAAAGAGTGTCCCCTACCTGTCTTTCACATTCTTACCTGGAAGTGTTCTGGCAGGACCACCCATTGATGCTGTATTCATGAGACAAAAACGACATGCATTTTCAAATGCTGGCAATACTGGCAAAAAAGCACCACAGGAGATCTATTGGTGACTTGGCCCATCAAGAAAACAGAATGGCTTATTTTCAGGACATTATCACGAAAGAACAATGTTGTGCAGTGTAGGTGCCCTTTTGCGTTCTTTTGGCATTGTTATGATGCCATTTTTGCCATGTCTGATAAAGTACTATGATTCTCCCAATTTGAAGAATGCAGCTTGGTCCAATTTTAATTCTCATCCAATGGATTTGTTGTTATGGACTCCCTGTGATTTACGTCTTGTTTTGTGCTGTTGACACAGTTGGGGGCTATTATGCTGACTTGGATTGGTCTGATCTAATGTACAGTATATTACATAGCTGTATGCATGCAGACACATAGGACCAGACAAGACAAGATGCCCTACGTATGAATAGCAAAAAATTAAATTCTTTGACATGGAAGCCTTGATCTGGACTGGACACCTGGCATGAGAGTGGGAGAGCAGCTTTAACTCAGCCCTCCACTCTGCTCATGATCCAAATTAAGACGTCCGCACCACCTGTTTGCATTAGGGCAGGGAGTTCCCATTTGCTTCAGTGGAAATTGTTCTCAGAGGGCCCCCGGTCCTGATCAAAATCACAGCAGGGCTCAAAAAGTTTTAGCTCTCTCTTCTCTCTGCCCACACCTCTTGGCACCCTGCAGTACACACAGCCTGCCGCTTCACACGCTAGCAGGGCTCATTTTGAACTGTTCTTTTTGTCCATGTTTAGAGGACAATCTTTGTCTTAACCAAAAGTACAAACATATCCTAATTTGTTCTTACCCAAAAGAACAACAACAACAACAAAACTTCTTGGAGTTTTAATCAGTACAGGACAATCTATTGAAGAGTAAATAAATACAGCAGGTAGAGTAGTATCTTAAGTAATATGATGCCTGTGTGTGTATGCATGAAATTCAGGCACTATCCTTGGCACTGGAATGATCCTGATTGCCACTAGAGAGCCTGGCACAGATTGCCCTTGGCATTAGGGAGATAGTTACAACATCCCTTTCTGTCTAGAAAATGATAAAAGGTTAGTAACCTAGACCAGTGCAGAAGCAGCGCTATTATCACTAGCTTTCCTATCTTTGTATCTCAGATCCAAGAGTTTTTGCAGCACTGTTAATTGGGTGGAACAATACAGTGGGCCCTTGTTATCCACTGGGGTTTGGTTCCAGGACCTCCTGTGGATACCAAAATACGTGGATGTTCAGGTCCCATTATATACAATGGCATGATAAAATGGTGTCCTTTATATAAAATGACAGAATCAAGGTTTGCTTCTTGGATTATTATTTTTTAAATATTTTCAAGCCATGGATGGTGGAATCTGTGGCTGCCAAATCCATAGATACAGAGGGCCACTGTATTGTTTTTAAAACTTTAATTTAAGACAAATTTCACTCATTCTTCTGAAAGACAAAAATATATATAAGATGTTTTTCCATTTTCCCCAAGTCCCCAACTCGAGAAGGGGCACATGGAAAAAAATCCTAAGGAGATGGAACTATGCTCCCCTTTTCTGAAGCTTTCATAAGTGCCTCACTCATTTCCTGCAGGGCCTTGCCTGTCTATTTTTTTTTTTTTTTGAGAGTTACTGAGCTTGTGGCATCATCAGACCATGTCACCACTAAGTCCTTAAACAGACTCTCAGATGTTTGGGATGCTTCAAACCTGCCAAACATAATGAACCAAGGAGGAAAGCTACAGCAGAAAAAAAAAAAACCTATATCTAATTGAGGAGCAGGGGCAGACAACTTCTGAGGGTTTGGTGACCATTTTTGCTTTCCCCATGCCTTGGAGGGGTGTGACACATTAAAAAAACAAAACAAAACAAAACAAAAAACCTTCCACGCACCCTAAAAATGAAGGAGGGGTGGAATGGCCAACTGTTCTCCAAGAAGCCTCAGAAGAAGGCATGATTTATCAATTTAATATGGTTTTACCTTACCTCAGACCTGTCTTTGTAACTGAAAGTTTCTTTTCTAAAAAAAATATATTTTTATTAAAGACTACAACATATAAAAAGAAAGTAAAAACCTAACAAACACTCCAAAACTCCCACCCTAATCAAATAACCAAGCTGCATACTAAATATTAAAACAAATATAAGATCAGTCAAAGCAGTTAGATCCTCAGACAAACATAATACAACACAACATAATGCATAAATTTAAAAATTTCTAATTCCTAAAATTACATATGCTATAACACAGAACAAGTAATCCTTTAAACCATGCTAAAAAGAAGTTCAAAATATTTGATGTCCTAAAAGTTTTAACTTAACTCTGGTTTTGACCATACTTAAAAGACTTTAAAACCTTCCACCCTTTAGAATTCTAGGTTTAATCTAACTTCTATCTTCAATCAATATAAATCTACAATCTTATGAGATTTTACAATGATATCTAAATTCAAGATTTTTCTAAATTTGTTACATTCCTGATCTCCCCCTCCCCCCAGTATAGATCAACTGGTTTCCAATCTCCCTTTACTTCATTCGTCACTGTATGATTGATCCTTTAACTGGAAGTTTCTGAGCAGAAAGCTGGGGACACTATTTGCCATTCTGATGGGAGAAATCAAGCGGATGTTGAAGAGGGTCCTGGGAGCTGTACTTGGGGCCCATGGGCCACACTTGGCCCATTAATTTTCAGGGCTGAAGGTGGGGAGAGACAAATTATTGGACCAGGCAGTCTGGAACCAAACTATGCCAAATATGTTTCAGTCTTTGGAGATTATCACATGGTACCCTAGAAACTGGGACTGTCCTGCTACTCCCCCCACTACACTCCCACCTCACTCCCATCCCTGTAATGAAAGAAGAAAAAAATGTTCAGACACTTACCTTGCCGCATGATCTGGAGTGCTCCCCCTCCCCTCAGCAGTCCGAGCGTGAATGGAGCTGTCGCAAAGCTCCTTTCACATCCCAGAAAGCAAATCCTACCCATTCTCGTGAGAGAACGATCGCGCTGGTATTTTAAAAATAAAAATACAAGAATAGAAGTGACAGCAAGCACAAAAACACACTCTACACTTACAAAGCAACCTGGGGGGGGGGAGGGTGACACTTACCTGGCTGTCCCAATCATACCCAGAAGTCTTCGGCACGGACCTCCCAGTGACACCATGTGCTGCTGGCATCACACCAGCAAAACGGTTCACTCGCCCATCATTCTGTTGTTATTATAAAGGTACATGCTTCTTATTGACAGCTTAAGTCGTGAATAAGAAAAAGCGGTGGAGGAACAGGAGCAGAATGGGAACATCACAGGAGAGGGACATTGTCATCTAAAAGGTAAGCCTTTTAGCAATCTCCTGTCGTCCCTGTCCTGGGATGTTTTGACCGTCTGGTAATCTCCTTTCTCAGTAGTATTGTTATTTGCCAATTGCTTTTGACTTCCATTCTAAGATCAGTGAATTTCAGACATTGAAGATGATGATTATTGATGAAGATGATAAAGATGATGATATACAACATTCTATATTACAAAATACTAGCAATTTTTTTAGCCAATTTGTCCTTGCTGCAAGAGAGAACAGGACTGGGGCCCAAATGAGGGAAAGGAAGCCATGAGTGAGCAAAGGGGTGCAATAGGACCTAGGGTTGCCAGAGCAAAAATTGGAGAGGGCTCCTGTACCTTTAACAGTTATATAGAAGTGGGAATTAGAGCAGGTGCTGCTAGGTACCTGGTTGTGTGCCAAGCAACAACTGCTGATATTCCCTCTTCCACACAAGCATTAAAGGTACAGGAGCACTTTCCAGTTTTCAATCTGCAATCCTAGCACCACTAGCAAGTGGGAGGAAGGGCCTGAAGGGAACTGCAGGGTGGAGAGGCATGGAAGAATTTATTTTTATTTTATTTTATTTTATTTTATTTTATTTATGTCCCACCTTTCTCCCAGCCCAGGATTTAAGGTAGCTTACAACCATTTATGGAGAGCCATCATGGTGTAGTAATTTGAGTGTTCGACGAAGATTGCAGGAGACCAGAGTCCAAATCTCTGCTTGGCCATGGAAACTCACTGTGTGATCTTCTGCAAGTCATAGTCTCTCAGCCTCAGAAGAAAGCAATGGCAAAGCCCCTGTGAATAAACCCTGCCAAGAAAACACCATGATAGGTTCACCTTAAGGACTTTATCACACCAGAATGCTGTCTCACCACAATTACACTAGTTTAATTATGGACACATACTGGTTTTGCATCAATCTTTATCACACTTTCTCTGCATTAGTGCTTAAGTGCTGCCTTGGTGATCCATGGCCACACAATCTGTTTTCCACACCACCACCATAACTCTACCTTCTGATCTCTGCATGCCTTACCCTGTAGGCATGTGTGCCTTTTAGATTTTTTAATTTTTATTTGCTATAATTTTGCAATTGCAGCAATACAACCCACCAAAGAAGGAATGAGAGCCCTTCTTCGCAGGTAGAAGTTTCCCCAACGAGGAAGGACTGTCATGCTTTCTTTGGAGGGGAGGGGAGAAACTGGGTGCACTCCTCTGCACCCTCCAAAGAACAAATAAGAGTCCTTCCTCAGAGGGATAAATCTCCTGAGTGAGGAAGGACTGTCATGCTTTCTTTGGTCAGGGGGGAAAGCTGAGTGTGCTCCTCTGAACTGGCCAAAGAACAAATAAGAGTCCTTCTTCCCTAGGGAGACTTTTATAAAATAAAAAATAATTTAAAAAGGAATCAAAAATAAAAGGAAAAAAGTATAGTGAGGGGGAAGGGAAGAGGCACAGAATCATGCCCACTGACTGCCTGAGAAGAGAACTCAGCTAATACACATTGGAAGCTGCTTAATAATTCAGACATGGGCCTTGGATGGGAGGTCTGAAAGCCATGCCCTATGAGGAGCAATTTAGGGTATGTTTAGTCTGGAGAAGGTTGAGAGGTGGCATGATAGCCATGTTTAAATATTTGAAGGGATGTCATACTCAATGGTGGTCCGCCCTGGCCTCACATCGGGAGGCATGGGGACACACTGTCCACGGTGCTGCGGCCATATTTGAGAACAAGTCTTGAACAAGTCTTGAACATGCCAGGCAAGTCTTGGGGAGAAGCGGCGGTGCGGAGAGAGTCACGGCCCAAGGGCATTGCCGAGGGAGGCCTTCTGCTGTGCTTTCTGCGGCTGGGCTTGTTTGTCTCGGATTGGCCTTTTTGGTTGTTGGCGCGCTTGCAGGGGACACGGGATGGGTCCTTCCTGGGTCTTTGTTTGCGAGGAAAAGCCAGAGAGAGAGATACTGGGGATGGAGCAAGCTTGTTTGCTGCTGCTCCAGAGACTAGGACACAGAGGAATGAGTTCAAACTACAGAATAAGAGATTCCACCTAAACATGAGGAAGAACTTGCTGACAGTAAGACTTGTTTGATGGTGGAATGCACTGCTGCCTGGGAGTGTGGTGGAGTTCCTTTTTTAGAGGTTTTTAAACAGAGGCTGGATGGCCATCTGCCGGGTATGTGTATTCCTGCATAGCAGGGGGTTTGACTGGATGGCCCTAGGGGTCTCTTCCAACTCTATAATTCTATGAACTTCTATGATCTATGATCTATAATACAGTGTTGATGTGTAAATTTCTATTGATTAAAAACAATTTTTAAGCCACTCTGATAGCCTTGTGGCTGAAGAGCAGGGTATAAATAAATTTTTTTAAAAAAACTGCAGCAGGAGGTACTTTTCGCAAGTAAATCCATTGTGGAAAAATAGCATGATTGGGAGGCATTGACAAGTTTTACCCATCAATGAAAAGGAATGCTCTAGGAATGGGTGGGATACCAAGCACCTACAGAACAGACAGGGTATCCTTCCTCTGATGCTGAGAGAGTGTGGTGTGCCCAAGGTCAGCCAGTGGGTTTCCAGGTCCAAGCAGGTATTCGAACCCTGGTCTCCAGAGCTGTAATCCAATGCTCAAACCAGTACACCATAAAGGTGCAGATCTGCTTAAATAAAAGGCCTATAGGGGCCTTCTTAATTTTTTTTTAAAGGGCTTTGCCTGCCAGCAGACAGCAGGGAGGGAGTCAGCTGATTCCACATGGAAGGGGGTTCAAAAATTAGGAGCAGCTGCCAAAAAGGCTCATGTCCTCACCAAATGTGCCTGTGATGGTGGTGGAACCTAGAGAAAGTCCTCCTCTACAGATCTTAATACTCAGGCAGGCTCATATAGAAGTCACAGGTAAAACACAAGACCTCCAATGACAGTGGAGGTGGTGATGGTGATTGGAAAAAGAGACCCAGAGGTGATCAGCCCATCACAGCTTCAGTGGCCCAGAGGACAAGTGCTTCTGCCTCCACAGACCAGGCAAACAGCTTCCCCAATTCTTTGCCACCCACCTCCTCTGTGTGGGGGAGAAAGAGCAGTGTTCAAACATGTGCACATCTGCATACATGTGTGCATACATGCACACACTCACATGCATGCACCATATTTTCCTGTTTGGAAATGTTAGCTAAAGGAGCTGTTCCCAAATGCGATAAGGAACATGTATTGTAGACCACTTGCTTCTAGCCAAAAGGTGGATACAGAGCAGAGTGGAGGGTAAGCTGTGGTGCCACAAGAACTGGGAGGAAGCTAACTAAGTAAATACATAAACCACCTATATTAGAGTCTTTGCAAGTTGCTCCAACAAATGTACAGTATTAAGTCTTTCAAATTGTAGCAAGCTGCTACTCTACTGATCAGGAGAGTTTCACACAGCTTTTTTTTCCCTTATAACCTAGAGCTGACCCCACCAAAATCAGAGAATTTGCACCCTCATTTCCACCTGGAGGTGGCCCAAGAAAACTGGAGACTTAGGTCTAGGCCCTGAGATCTGGCTACCCTGTGGAAGAGCCACTAGATTTCCATCCCTGGGCTAAATCCAGCTGTAATCCCAGTAGGTCCTTTGAATCAAGAGAACTTGCATAAATATTGCCTTAGCTATTTTGCATCAATTTACTGGGTCTACTCTAGATGGGACTGACTATACTATTGAGGCCAGTGAGTTCTTCAGCTACACAGCACACTGCTTGGCCTTTCAAATGCACGGGCTAAAATTATATGCAAGCTTTCCTAAAAGGAATCTCCACAGATATTACTCCTGCTAAGTGCATAGAACTGTGGCTTGCTTTTATTCAATTGTATTTTATTTACCTAGCTGTTTAATATCCTACATTTCTCCCAATGCATGGCCCACAAGGATTAAAACAAAAAGAGCTTAATCAGGAAATTGTAACATTAAAGAGCAATTTTAAAAAATTAAATAGGCAATCATATTTAAACCAAGCAGAGGGTTGCTTTTTTAAAAATCAAGTTATTGTTACCCAAATTGCATGGGGTTCATGGGAACCCACTCATGTTACTCAAATTAAAATATTAAGTTGGGGAATTTTAATTAGCTCAAATTAGGCTGCGAGAGGTTGGGTAACTATGGAACCTTTGGACCTGTGTATACCAATATTCACTGATGAGACTCCAAGCCAGGAAATAATTTTTTTAAAAAAATATTGAGAAATAATCATGGAACCACTCACACATACACTCACTCTTCAAGCAATCACACAAGGCTACTGAAAGATAGGAGGAAGCATTTGGATAGAGGAATAGATTTTGGAATAATAATCTATACTATACCTGTCTGATGAGCAGAGGTTCATGCAGAGAAGAATGCTCAGGCTGTATGCTGAGGTTGCACAGAAAATGGGCAGTGTGTATGAAAACTGTGTGGTTGTGGTTTGGGATAATATTTATGCTCAATGTTTACCTTTAAGCAGTGTTTTGAGTGGAGGACAATGTTTGAGTGAGTTTCCCAGAGTGAAACAATGGGAGCTCCGCCTACATGGATAACTGTTAAAAGTTGAAACATTAAGACTGATTGGGTTCAGGTAACCTTCGCTTTGTGTGTAGGAGAGGTATGAAGGAAAATCCTTTGTAGTATAATGGATGTTCTGGTCATATGATTGTTTTAGCATATGACTCACTTCCAAGTGTGTCCAAGAGAATTTGCACATTCCACCCTAACTATGGTCTGAGGAGGTTCCGCATAATTACTTCCTGGGCATGTTTGCTTTTGGGAAATTTCCAAGACTTCTTAGGTTTTGAGCAAACCTCCACTAGCCCCTACATTTGGGCTGTCTTGGCCTACTGCTAACCATGTGAAGTGTCTACATAAGCCAAATTATGAAATACACATTGCCAAGTAATGAATTATTGGAAGGGAGGTGGTATCAGGGCATGCAACAATATAACAAGAAATGAGAAGGAAAGCTCAATGTCCTGATTAAAATATTCTTCCCTAATAGTCTGTTAATGGTTGACCACCTATCTAAATAAAAAAGGTATTTGCCTGCTGGTAGCAGGGAAGGCAAGAGAGAACAAGCCTAACTTCTTATGAAAGGGAGTTTTCTTGCCTGGGAGTAGCCACCAAGAAGGCCCTCTCTTCTGTCCAAAATATGCCTTCAAGCCTGATGAGACTGAGAGAAAGCCCTTCATAGGCTTCAGTTTCTCAAAAGAGGTGTCCATATCAAAGTTTTAGTAGCTTGCAATTATAGTTCAAATGTAATAAAGTAAAAATGTTCTTCATCAACAACAAACAGCTGTGCCTGTGTGTTTGTCCACTGCATAAAACATCAAAATCACTTTGCTCAAGCCAATATTTTCGAAGCTGAAATCAAGTATGCTGATTTGTTTTTGTAGCTGCTTTTCTTTGTTGATACTCTGACAGGAAAAAATTGCATATTCAACAAAAATCAGGGAAATAGGTTAAATGGATCTGGCTTTGAAGTTCAAAGCCTCCCACACAGAGACTGTGTGCTGAGCTCAGTCACTACCAGCATGTAGCAGAAAGTGGAGGAGGGAAATTCTGCAGAAATAAATGTTTATCATGTGTAAGACGGGACAGAGAAGGATCTCCTAAAAATGTGAGGCGAAACAAAGACCTCTGAACATCTTTAAAAACTATGGAATTGTCTGCAATCTCAATAGATGCATCTGCTTAGTTATTCACCCAGAAATTCTCCTGGGTCTAAAATCATTAAGTCTGCATTTATAATTTCTCAAAATATTTTAAATATATTATAGATTTCCCTGCAGATCCAAACCACGCAAATTAAGGGGCATCCTCATATGCATTCTCCCTAGTCCTATTTTAGCATCAACATGTTTGCTGACATGTTTGCTAACATATGTTGAATTTGGTTTTGGCTGTGCTGATCTAGAGGACTGATCTGCAGTCTTTCTGGACAGAAGCCATTTGCTTATCATCAGTGGGGTTATGGTAAACTGCAAGGTGCTTAGTGTGGCAGCCTTTCTCTCAGAACCAAGGGGGACTGGAGTGGATTGAACAGCAATGCACAGGCCAAGTTAGCCAGCCTTTTCCTTGGCTCCTGTCATATGGGCTAAGCAGCATTCAAGACTTCGTGGACCCCCTGCGAGGACATTATGGCCTCTGGAGGTCCACGGACCACAGGTTAAGAACCAATCCCCTACCTCGTTAATGAGGTATACCTGTACATTAGAATGAAGCTAATATTTGCATGGCAAGGAAATCCCTCTATGGTCCAAAAAACAGAACCATCCTTTATTGAAAGGGACAGAGACAAAGGATCGTCAAACGTGTAGGTAATTGCATCCAGAAGACTGGATCCATCCACATGTGTAAGTCAGGGTGGGGCTCATGTGATCCCCCCACTGTTGTTGTTGGTCTCTGACTCCTTGTATTTGGACTGCAACTCTAAGTAGCCCTAGCCAGCATAGCCAATGCTAAGGGATCTTGGGATTTGTGGTTTAACAACACCTGGAAGCCCATACAACTTCCATTTCTGATGTGATACTATTGGGTGTATTAATCCAAAGTTTACTTGTTGGTTCTGGATCTCCAGTATGGAACAAAGCTCCCTTCTTTGCCAAAGGTGTTCTAGTCATGTTCATGTTGGGACCCAGTCTGTCCCTGGAAAGAAATCCTACATATGTTGGAAGAACTTTCCTCTAAACTACATACAGAAGGCCATACAAAAGCCATTTTGAATAGGCTGAGATTGGCAAAGTTACTTTCTTGGCCTACAATTCAAGCATCTCCTAGCTAGAATGGCCATTCTGGTATATGTATTTCAAAAATGTAACTATCCCAAGCTCTTAGAATGGATGACAGATTCATGTCTGAATAGCATTGGATAGTTGTCACTTTTGCTGGGGGAAAAATGTGATTCAAATAAGCTGAAGCCTCACTTGTGATGGAAGTACGTGTATGAATGAGACCAAAGTGTCATGAGAATCAGCAAGCTTAATTGGGCCAATTACTATCTCATAGCCTAACCTACCTCATAGGTAGAGCATGGAATGTTAGTTTATTGTGATCACCCAAAAGCTCATTATATGTTGCTGCTACTAAAGTCCAAGAAGACAATCTGTTATATCACACATTACTCAGTAAGGCCTTTGACAAGGTTCCCCATGACATTCTTGCAAACAAGCTTGTAAAATATGGGCTAGACAAGTTAACTGTTAAATAGATTTGTAATTGGTTGACCAGCTGAACCCAAAGGGTGCTTAGCAGTGGATCCTCTTCATCTTGGAATGATGTGACCAGTGGGGTGCCACAGGGTTCTGTCCTGGGCCCAGTGATATTCAGCATCTGTATCAATGACTTGGATGATGGAATTAGGGGCATACTTATCAAATTTGCAGATGACACCAAATTAGGAGGAGTAGCTAATACCCTAGAGAATGGGATCAAAATTCAAAATGACCTGGAGAGACTGGAGAGCTAGGCCAAAGCTAACAAAATGAAATTCAATTTGTAAGATACTGCACTTAGGGCGGAAAAATGAAATGCATAGATACAGGATGGGGGAGATCTGGCTGAACGAGACTACATGCGAAAGGGATCTAGGAGTCCTAGTAGACCACAAGTTGAACATGAGTCAACAGTGTGATGCGGCAGCTAAAAAGGCCAATGCAATTTTGGGCTGCATCAATAGAAGTATAGTGTCTAGGTCAAGGGAAGTAATAGTGCCACTCTATTCTGCCTTGGTCAGGCCTCACCTAGAATACTGTGTCCAGTTCTGGGCACCACAATTCAAAAAGGATATTGACAAATTGGAGAGTGTCCAGAGGAGGGTGACTAAAATGGTGAAAGGTCTGGAAACCATGCCTTGTGAGGAAAGACTTAGGGAGCTGGGTATGTTTAGCCTGGAAAAAAGATGGTTAAGAGGCGATATGATAGCCCTGTTTAAGTATTTGAAGGGGTGTCACATTGAGGATGGAGCAGCCTTGTTTTCTGCTGTTCGAGACACTGGAACGCAGAGCAATGGATGCAAGGTCCAGGAAAAGAGATTCCACCTCAACATTAGGAGGAAATTTCTGACAGTAAGAGCTGTTCAGCAGTGGAATACACTCCTCAGAGCGTGGTGGGGTCTCCTTCATTGGAGGTCTTTAAACAGAGGCTGGAAGGCCATCTGTCAGGGATGCTTTGATTGTGATTTCCTGCATGGCAGGAGGTTGGACTGGATGGCCCTTGCGGTCTCTTCAAACTCTACAATTCTATGTTTCTAAGTTGCAGTTACTGTTGTTATTGCACCATTGGAAAATATGGGGAAATGCTCTCTGGTGCCCTCAAGTAGCCAATTCAGATATTGCATCTTTGGAATTCTGAGAAAAATGCGAAAGACATTTAGGACTTTTTCAGATGGTACTTACCGTGCTAGGAAATCTTGTGAGAGGCACGGCACTGTCGCGCAGCATGGGGTCAGTTTCAGACATCGCCATTCCTTTTCTGAAATCATCTGTTTCACTTCCGTGAAGGATTGGAAGCAGCCACACTATATTTTAATCACGGGCAACTTCCATAAATAAAATCTGGTGAAATATGGCACGGCCGCTTCCAATCCTTCATGGAAGTAAAACAGATGATTTTGGAAGAGGAACGGCAGTGTCTGAAATGGGTTCCTGCCACGCAACAGCACCGTGCCTCTCGCGAGATCTCCTAGCACAGTAAGTACCATCTGAAAAAGTCCTTAGAAAGCAGTCCTTCCTGGCAGCAGCATTAGGCAGTCACACATGTGACCCTTGTTCCTACCCTTCCCATTGGTCAGACTGAATCAGCACACACACACCAATGATGAGTGACAGGCAAACAAGCCATTCCTGTTCCTGTAAAAAGTAGCAAATTATTGCCACAGACATTATAGACAAAAAAGTAACTGTCTTCAAGCTTGTTACTGAAAAAGTAACTAGCTACCAAGAAACTAAGTACAATAATAAGTTATTTCCTAGGTGTGCTCAAAAGGTTGATGTGAGGAATCACATATCCCTGGATATCCTTGGAAGAAAGACAGGAAAAAAGTATAGATAAATAAAATAAAAGATTCATGGCTATGAAAATACTTGTACCTGGAAGTCAATATCTTTGTGCCTGTTCCAGTGTGGTAATGAGTGAATGGTCCCTTTCAGTGGAACATTTTTTTCCCAGGGAATGCTCCCTAGTTGCCACCTTTTTGGTGCCAGAGAAAGACGTTACTCTTTCCTTGACATTTGAGCAGTTTTCAATGGTGGACAACTTGGTATTCATTTGTATGTGGGGTAGCTGATCATATGTTTGGATGATTTCCTAAATAGGCATTTCAAGAAAATGTGTGTGGCTTTTATGAGTACAGTAGGACCCCCATATCCAGTGGGAATTGGTTCCAGGGGGGCTGTGAATACTGAAAACCGTTGACAACAGTGAACGCCATTGAAAATAATGGGACTTCTACCAAGAAGCTTCTTTAATCTGATGGAGGAACTGGTTCTAGAAGACGTTTGGAGTTCGAAACATGGGAACAAAATGGGTTATATGTTTCATTCAGAAAGATATAAATCCATGTCACGTATAGACATATGTCTGGTCTCCAAAAATTTAATCACCCAGATTCAGGACATAGACATTCTCTCCAAAATTACATCAGACCATTTTCCAATTAGGATAACCATGAAGACAAAAAAGAGAATCTACAATTGGAGGCTAAATAAAAGCCTCCTGAAAGATGAAAAATACTGAAAAGAGTTTAAAAAAGAAGTTAAACAATATTTTCTTGAAAATGATATGGGAGATTGCCAGACAAGGATGATCAGGGATGCAGGTAAGGTGGTGTTTAGAGGATTACTAATTAAAAGAGGGGCAGAGATAAAGAGACAGAATTCAGATAGATTTAATTTTTTAAGTAATGAGCTAAAAAAAAGAAGAAGAGCTAAGGAAAAATCCGAGGGATAAAAAATACAGTCAGACAAATAAAACTGATTCAAAAACAGATAAATTGGGAGATCCATGTCAGAAATAGAAAAGAAATTGAAGAAGATGAGACAATCAAATTTTGAACATGCCAACAAAATGGGCAGGTGGCTGTCTTACAGGCTGAAAAAAGAAATGGAAAAGAAATTTATCACTGAAATTAGAAAGAAAGATAAGTTAGTAACTAGAACAGAAGATATAAAACAGCTGTTTAAGGAATTTTATGTTAACCTAGACGATCAGAAAGACACAAAAGAGAGTGTCACAGATAAAATGAAAAAATATCTAGATAAGCAAACATTTCAAAAGGTAAAGACCATTTGAAGATCTTAGAGGCATCAATATCTATGAATGAAATTGTAGAAGCAATTAGAGGCCTGAAGCCGAATAAAGCACCAGGCCCAGATGGATACACGGCAATATTTTACAAAAAACTGGAGAATGAACTATGTATGCCTCTTTACCGCACCTTCAATGATATAGAGAAGAATGGGATCCCTAAATCGTGGTCAAATGCTAACATAACACTCATACTGAAAGAAGGGAAAGATAGGTTAGATATTACAAACTATCAACCTACGGTATATCCCTGCCAAACCTAGATTACAAGATGTATGCAGCAATTCTGGCACAAAGGCTGAAAAGAGTGCTAAAGGATATAATACACGAGACCAAAACGGGTTTCTGCCAGAAAGACAATTAAACCATAATATAAGATTAATGTTAGATCTAATAGAATATTATGAAGTACACAAAAAAACAAAAAAAAAACACCTGGACATAATGTTTATTGATGCAGAAAAGGCACTTGATAACATTAAATGGGAATTCATGCTAGAGGTTCTAAGAAGAATGGGAATGGAAGGAAAATTTGGGGAAAGGATTCAACAGATATATAAGGAACAAACAGCTCAACTTATTGTGAATGGTGAAAAAATGGAGACCTTTAACATCAGAAAAGGGACAAGACAAGGCTGTCCATTATCACCATTACTATTCATAACAGTGTTGGAAATCCTAAATAACAACATCAGAACAAGTAAGAAAATCCAAGGGGCAAAGATAAAAAGGCAAGTTAGGGGGGAGTGAAAATAGAAGGAGGAAAATTCACAGCTCATTGTATAAAATATAGGTTGCCTGTACTATGAGATTTATGTTATATGTTATATGCTAAATAAGTTATGGAATACTTATGTGGTAAATTATGAGAAGAAAATAATAAAGAGAAAATGAAAAAAAGAAGAAAATAATGGGGCTTCTGGTTTAAAATGCCATAGAGTTGTCTTGGCTAGAGAGGATGCATTTTCTAGGAAGAATCTATGGTAGGTGTGCTGTTTTGTGTCCTGTGGATAACTGAATCAGTGGATAATGAATCAGTGGATACAGGAGTCCTACTGTACTGTATAGTTATAATTTATTTTATTTTAATATCACTTCAGAATAGGAATGGGGGGGGAAATTGATATTCAAAAAAATTAAAAACAAAAACAAAAACAAGGCTCCTGACAGTCAGGAAGCTTCGTTAGGGAAGAAGAATAGACCAATGAGAATCTTGTGTAATTTTCTACTCATATTTGAAAGTCTCAGTGTGTAGGAATTATTTTGCATAGAAAAACATATCGGTTTTTTTGTGCAAACTGCCCCCCTTTTTTTCCAAATAGGTTTCTACTAAAAAACAACAACACCCCTTTTCTGCAGAGAAAACACTGTTTTCTGCATGGGAAACCTTGGGCTTATCTACAGTACATCAGCCAGGAAATGCTGGCTCCCCACTGGCATATCCTGGCTGTGGAGGTGGCCCATTCTGCCTCTGTTACCTCCACAGAATTGGCCAAAGTCCACACAGGAATGCCAGCCCATCCTGCAGCTGCCACCACCATTTTCTCTACTGACTGGAAGCCAGGAAGGGGGACCACAACATGTGACCAGCCTTGCTCACTCGCTGCAGGACCCCTACCTGACTTCTGGGAGAGCCAGGGAGCTGGCAGTGGCCAGCGTGCTGGATGGGATCCTGCAGACACAAAGGGCCCAGTCCAGGTTTGGGCTGCCAATACCAGATTAAACTGGGCATTTTCTTATAGTGGTTCATCAGGCCCTATCTCGGCTTGCCCCCGACTCAGCCTCGTATCTGCCCCAGAGGAAATGCCCTATATCCTTTGGACTGCAGGTCTCTGAGATGTAGGCAAGCTGGCATATTTGTCCCATATAGATAAGCCCATTGCTTCTGCCCAGAAAACAGGTTTTTGCGCACACAAAAAGTGTTTTACTTTGCAGAATAATTCCTCCAAAATGATTTGGTATGTAGGAATCGAATCATAGAATCATAGAATTGTAGAGTTGGAAGAGACCACGAGGGCCATCCAGTCCAACCCCCTGCCATGCATGAATACACAATCAAAGCATCCCTGACAGATGGCCATCCAGCCTCTGTTTAAAGACCTCCAAGGAAGGAGACCCCACCACGCTCCAAGGGAGTGCGTTCCACTGCCGAACAGCTCTTACTGTCAAAAAGTTCCTCCTAATGTTGAGATGGAATCTCTGTTCCTGGAGCTTGCATCCATTTCTCCGTGTTCCAGTCTCTGGAACAGCAGAAAATAGTGTGACAGAATGTTTGTTTTCTCCCACAGCAGGTAGAAAACTATTGTTATCACTAATCTCAGCATGTGAGGACAAAATAGTTGAGAACTTACACCCCAGCTTCAGGAATTCTTTTGGTTATGTGAAGTATTGCATGCACTTAATAAAATCAGCAAACAAAGCACATCATGGCTGGCATCCTGTTAGTGACATACACATGCATAACTGTCTTTTACTTATATATAAGTCTTTGGGGAGGGGCGCTGGAGAGGTTGGTATTCCTTTCCTCCGTCTGTAGTGCCTAAAGCCCCTCAACTTACTGAAGAGCCTCTGAAGCCCACTGCAAGGCCATCCCTTGCTTTTTGGGGAGCAGTCAGGATCACAGAAGCCTTTGGCTATGTCCCTGTGGCTGTGGAATGATGATATCAGCATTGAGATCCACTGAGGTCCTTTGGAATTCTTAGCACTGCTGTAATTTGCTTCTAACTATTCAGTCACAGCCAGATACTTCTGCTATCCTGCCTGCTCCCCAGGAAGCATGGACTAGCCATGTGGGGGGCTTCAGATGCTGTCCAGCAAGTCAGGGGTGATATATGGCTAGGGACTTGTCTATTTGAGGCTATAAAATGTGGATTGCTGTGCACTAACACCAATTCTCAGCAGCTTTCGTTTGTCTCCATGATTTTTTCAAGATCGCAGGTATGTGAAACAATATGCGTTTGTTGTTCAAATGGGCATGCCAGCAAATCAAGATGGTGGGTGTGAATGAATTACTCACATTTTTATTGATACTAGTTGTCATTGCCAAATGGTATTATTTTTTAAAGCATATCCAAGGTGAAGAAGTACAACATTCCACTTAAACAGAAAAAAAAGAGAGAGAAAGGCTGTTTTGTCGCCTCAGCATACGATCGCTATGGCAAAAATCCAATATGGTGGTTCCAGGCATTTGTCTTGCCAGCAAGCTCTGCCCCCTGCACATGTCCAACCAATCAGCTTTCCACTTCCACTTTTATTGGGAATGCACAGCAAAGCAAATAAGTTGTCCCAACAAGCAGGAATACACATTTCCTTCTGAGTTTTTTGTTATTTATTTTTTTAAATACAGGAAAAGCCATGAAGGCTTTTTCCATGGAGTATTTGGTTTTTTTGCCCCCTCCTTCCAAATACGGTGGGTTGATGTGGGATCCCATTTAGACAAAACATATTCTCCTTTAATTCTATGAGGAGCATTTTTACCCTATTGGGTAAGTCCACATGCAGACCTGCTACACTACACTGAGCCATGCAGGACTGCAGTCAGTGTCTTTTAGAAGCTTGAGAATCCAAGTGTTTCTGTAACAATTATTTTAAAGGTTTCTAACCCTGATGGTCTGAGGATTGTCTGCTGCTAGTCGTTTCCTACTCCATTGCTCAGTCATATGTTCAAACTGGAGGTCCATCTGTTTTTCTCTAAGAGTGTGCTGTTCCATGCTAGCCATGTTAGGGATGCTCTAGAGCTTGTGATACGTAGCCTAAATATGCTAAATATCCTTTCTGATCTTGGAAACTAAGCAGGGTCAGTCCTGGTTAGTACTTCGATGGGAGACCACCAATGAATACCAGGTGCTGTAGACTATATTTCTGAGGAAGGAACTGGCAAAATCACCTCTGAGTATTCCTTGGCTAAGAAAACCCTATGAAATCCATGGAGTCACCATAAGTCAACAGGCAACTTGAAGGCTCATACGCACATAGAGCTTGTGATGGTTCCATAATGATATTTATTACATTAAGGGTAGGTTTCTGGAAATTAACGTATTCAAATATACCAGATTTTTAAAGCCACAGCATGTTTTTATGGTTACTCCTTCTGAGCTTTCAGTTACCTGGAGTTTTCATTGTACAAGGCCTTTTAGGCTGCAGTCTTATCACCACTTAACTGGGAGTAAGCCTCCGTTAAACTCAGAGGAAACAGAGAGGACACACTGTTAAAGTTCACTTTTAAAGGACCAGAACAAATGAAATGCTTTACCCAGTATTTTCCTTTGCTAAATTTTATTCTTATTAATAAACATTAAGCCGCAAAGCTGTATTCTATTCAGATTATTTTTTTTTTAAGAATTTTAATTTGTTCTTGTTTTATTGCTGTAATAGTCACTTCCTAGGGATTTGTGCCTGGAAAAATTAGAAGAATGGACCACATAAGGCCATGAGAGAAAGAGAGAGAGGTTATAAAATAAACATTATACCATATGCGAGGGAACATTTTTACAGTAAGTGGCTGCTCTCACTTTCTGGCATTTTATACACATGGCCATCTGTTTGGACGTTGTTTGAAATGGCTATTTTCCAGCATTTATGTAACTAGGCAGCAGAGAGGAAATGATGTCACAGTTTCCTGAAGAATATTAGCAATGTCAAAATGAAGAAAATATGGTGGATAAGAGGGGGGGGAATTCCCCCCAGATTTGATTTTTTTTTTTTATCTTACCAATATTTCTGTTTTTCATATGGTGATTATGCATTCAGAATAATCATAGGTTTCTTTGGGTATATTAAATACGACTTCTCAAATAAAAAAAACAGCCACACAAACTGTTTTGGTGGAAAATTGTCACAAAGTGATCAGACATGAGCTGAGGTGGGACAGCCACCCTCATTTCATCTTCACTTTTGTGAGTGTCAAAAAGCACTTTTCAACTCTCTTCTCTGCAGGTGTTTTAAAAAAAGTTGGCATTGTTCCACTGTCATTTAGCCTGGGACTGTTTTCCTGCATTGCCTTCAAGTGGAAAGATTTATTTGCTTGCAGAAATACTAACCCTGTGGGCTGTAACAGCAACAAAGCATCTTGGGAAAACTTAAAGCAGGGATGAGCAACTAAGGAGGACCCTACCCCCATTTCCACCACCATCTCTGGATCCAATGCCAGAGTGCCCATCCCTATTGCCAAGATACAAATGACTGGTTAAAAAAATGCTACTGGAGGCACAAAGCATTAAATAGGAGATAACACCCCCTGGAGACTTCTTACAGACATGATTGTCTATTTGAGGGCTGGTGTTTGTCATTCTTATTATTTTGGAGTACAGTCAGCTCTCTGTATCAATGGATTTGGCAGTCACAGATTCCACCATCCACGGCTTCAAAATATTCTAAAAAGGTAAATTCCAAGAAGCAAACCTTGAGTTTTTCCATTTTATATAAGGGACACGATTTCACTATGCCATTGTATAAATGGGACTTGAGCATCCACGGATTTTGGTATTCATGGGGGGTCCTGGAACTGACCCCTGGTGGATACCAAGGGCCCACTGTACTATAAGATGCCAATGTGCAGTACAATTCCTACGCTTGCCTTAAACAGCTCACACATAACACAATGTAACCTAAAGTTTAATTGGTGAGTCCCAGTTGGAACAGACCCATTGACTCATGGTTAAACAGTGGGCCAGCTCCTGGTGGTGCAGTGGTTAAATGCTGGTATTGCAGCCACAACGTTGTGAGTTTGAACCTACAGGGCTCCATAGTTGACTCAGTCTTCCATTCTTCTGTAGGTCAGTAAAATGAGTACCCAGCTTGTAGGGGATAATTAGCTAACACATTGTAAACCACTTAGGGAGTGCTTTGCACTGATAAACAGTGTAGAAATATAAATGCTATTGTTGTTGAGTAAATTCCATAGATTCAGTAGGTCTTTTCTAGCTGAGACCACCAATAGGATTCTGGCCTTATTATAGCACAAAGATATGGATGGGTGTCCACCCCATCAGATGCATGGTATGTTATCCTTCATTTGGTGGTTGCGTTGCTACAGAGCTTGTAGTGCTGGGAAAAAATCAAGTAGAAAGGGGTCAGGAACTTGCCCACCCCAGTCCCTGGGCAGATGTCTTTAGAGGAAGGGGACTGGGATTCCATAGAAAATCTCATTCCCATAGAAGATCTGAAAGAACATGCAAGAGACCCAAGACAGCCAGAGCAACTCCATTGTAGTGGTGGAACTGATTCCCCCACCCCAACACCCCCATAATCCCTTTAAAGCTATCCTGAACCCTAGCCTGACCCCAGTTCTCTTTCTTCATCTTCTGGGGATCCAGAGCAAAGGCAGCAGCAGAACTGCTGGAGCACTCGGAGTTGCAGAAGGAGGCTCCATTTGGCTGCAAGAAGTCTTGGAGTGTATCTACACTGTAGAAATAATGCAGTTTGACACCACTTTAACTGCCATGGCTCCATCCTACAGAATCCTAGGATCTGAGGAACCAACACTCTTTGGAAGAGAATGTAAATCCCAGGATTCTGTAGGACAGAGCTACAACATTTAAAGTGGGTGCACCCTTAGTTGTTACGGATCTCCACAGGAGGAAAAGCCTAAACAGGGAAAAGAGTCTCCTCAAAAAGAGAGAAAGACCCATTGGCAACGAACCAATAGAGAAGGGGTGAACAACTGCGGCACAGAAGGGGACATTTTTCAGTTTGGCCAACGAGTTTATCACAGAAGCCAGTTGTCCTACATTCAAAACACTTTCCCCCTACTCAGAAAGGATGGGAGAATAATGCTACCTTTTGCAACAGCAGTGCAGTGCTGATTCAACAGTGTTGGTTCCTGCATTTGTCTTTCCACACTCTGGTGTTGAAGGTAGGTTTGACCTGCCTTCCTACTAATAATTTGTGGTCGATGAACTTCTCACACATACTCATTCATAAAGTTTAAAAAACAAGCAGACCAGCAAACTGCAATTGTGCTGTAATGATACCCCCACCCCTATCATATTTCATCAGCACTCTTGCTTAAGCTCCACCTGTACCACATATGCTTTTCTTAATTTTGGCTTTTTAACCTTCTCACTTTTTCCTCAGTCTTCCATTGCTTGAATCAAGCAGGCTTCTGTTTATTTTATATGTAGCATTCTGATGTTGCTCTGGATTTTGGTTGGTTGGTTTTGCCATTTGGCTCTTGAACCTGAGATAGCTGTTCTACTTCATTGGCAAATTCAGGCTGTTGTCCTGAATTACTACCTTCTCAAGATAGTATTGCGCTGTCTTCAGAAGTATTAAAAAGGAAAGCATGACTTTAAGTTTCCCCTCCCAGAGCCCCCCAATACTGGTGTGTTGCTATTTCACTATTTCCACCCTTTAAAAAAAAAAAGTGTACCAGCAGGGAAGGAAGGGAAAATCAGAGTGGTTTTCCTGTGAATTCTCCTCAGTCATGATTCCAGTTGGTGTTCTCCTCACTCAGCCACTGGAAGTAGACTGAAGTTGCCTTATAGGGAGAGGTAACCAAATGACACCTAAACCCCATCTATATCACACTAGGGAGATTATCAGAGATTACCTGTCCCACAATCTCCAATCCCATCCCTGTCCCAGCATAATACTTCTGGTCCCAAACATTTCAGATAATGGAAACTCAACCGGTAACTATAGATTTTCCTTGTTTTGTTTTGTTTTTTCTGGGCTGTGAGGCTGTGTTCTGGAATAGTTTCTTTCTGGTGTTTCACCTGCATCTGTGGCTGGCATCTTCATTCTCTGAAGATGCCAGCCACAGATACAGGTGAAACGCCAAAACGAAACTATTCCAGAACACAGCCTCACAGCCCAGAAAAAAAACAAGGAAAATTTATGGATGCTGGCCATAAGCCTTTGACTTGACATCAACCGGTAACTACTTTTAATTCTGCTCAGATACAAACTAGTAGGTAGTGGAGCTGTTGTACCAAGGGATTTGTATAAATCTACAATAAGAGGTTAGGAGGGCTCATAATCGTAAGCAATATTAGTGTTAAGGATGAGGAGCCTTTCAGGAAAAAGAGAAGTGGTAACCTTAATTCAGTACCACAACTAACATGATGGATTCAGCACCCAACAGCCAAATAAATGCAAGAATCTTCTAGATCAAGACTTTTAAATTATAAAGCATACAAATCCTTGAGCCTACATGGAAAAAGCTGTCTACTTCACTTTCTCTGACATTCAGGGTTGTGTTGTTGTTGTTTTTAATTTCAGATTTGTTCCCTCCAAGACATGAAAGCATGTGCAAGTTTTAGTAAATTCTTATTTAAAATGAATTGAAGCACTCTTATCATCCATTCTGGTAACATTCCAGCATGAACTGTTGGACCATCTTAGGAGACTTCACAGGCTGTCTAATGAAAGCTCCAGAAAATGTTGAACAGGAAAGCAGCAGTGAGGTGCTAAGAAACGAACCATCAAACTGTCCTAATTTTGTCAAGTGTGCCTCTCTATATGGTTAAATACTTGAGCAATGTAATGTTTTAGTATCATAAAAACATAGGACTTTATCAGACTAGCATCTAAAAATGCTATAATTCCGCTATTGAGGACAACAGAAACATAGTGGCATTATTACAGTAATTATCACATGACCACCACTACCAGTTTAAGAATGGGATTTCAGCTCACACTATAGTAACACTTCTCTTCGCATTGCCTTCTAATGACAGAGTATTAATGCTTCCTGCTGCCCGTCACATGTCCATTTAAAAAAATTTCTCTCTTACTTCCTGGATTTTGCATGAGAAAGATTTTGGCTGTTCTCACAAGAAGATGTGACTTCACTTAAATACACACACACAAAAATACATAACAAAAGAACTTCACAAATAAACACTTAAACAAACATAAAAACATACCAAGCAAAGGCAACAGTTCATTGAAACAGTGTCCTGTTCGTCCTCTTCATATTCTCCCCTGGAAGTTGAAGTATATGTTCTCATTGGGAAAGGGGAGGGGGGAAAGAGGACCGCCCATTCACTCTGTAATCATGTGATTGCAGTGGGATGTGATTTTTCATGCTCATCAATACCGCAAAAAGAGTGCTATTGAGGGCTATTGACAGCTTTTGCCTGTTAATTAAAATTGGCGCCTGATGGTGGGGCATGGACTGAGCATGGGAAGACAACAACATCATGTGATAATGGGAGCCCATTCATGCTATTATTTCATCGTAACTGCACGATTACAGCTTTGTGTGATAGGACTTTATCAGACCACCACCCCCAAACCCTGTTCTTTTTCCAGCATAATTTAGCCATTTTTATGCCAGCAAAAGAACTCCCCATGCCACACTTGCCTTCTATCCTGGCAAAAGGCTTCCACAGCAATGACGGAGGAGTGAACAGAGCTCTGTTCACTTCCTCATTCAAAATCCCTTGTATTCTCGCAAGAATACATAGAAAACAAAAATAACACTCCAACCGTTTTTAAAAGCACACAGACACACTTAAAACCTTACAAGTAAACTAGGGAGGCTCATAAAAAGTGTGTCACCTACCTGGATATCACTATCTCACCTGGAAGGTGTTTTGGCTGGACTGGCCATTGACACTGCATTCACGTCATTATAATGGTGCACGGATTCAAACACTGGCAATGCTGGTACAAAAGCACTAGGGGAGATCTATTGATGGCTTAAGCTGTCAATAAAATAGGATGGGTTTTTGGCAAGACATAAACGTAAAAGGGCAACATCATCTAGTATGCACGCCCTTTCACGTTTATGTTTCATCATTATGACACCGTATTTGATGTGTCTGATAATGTCCATAATGTCCATACCCTCTAAGATTTCACAGATGAAAACCAGGACACACATGGCCAAGCAACATCAGAGTGTGGTCAAGATGTCAAAGGGTATTAATGAAGAAGAATACCTGAGCCTCCTGGAAAGGGAAAGATTCTATCTGTTCTCTCTTTTCCCCCGCTGCTGAGTTAATTGGGTACAAACTACTTTTGCACTTTGAATTTAGTTGCAGCCAATGACTAAACTCAAGATAAAGGGGAAAAGTGAGACTAGGAGACAGGAAGTGGGACATTGTAAAAGAATCTGAAAAGGTGGGGATGATAAGAGGATTAATCTGGACTGTTCCTGTCAAATTGAGACAGTCAGAAGGTATATAAAAAAGGGGGACAGCAAATGCTAACTAACCTGTTTTGCCTCAATGGGAGGTTTATATTAAATAGGGTTTGTGCCAGAGCTTGGAAAAGTTAATATTTTGGACTACAACTCCCAGGATTCCCACAGCCAGGCATGGAGGAATTCCAGACACTGAAGTCCAATATATTAATTTCTCCAACCTCTGGCTTTGTGTCAGCTGTGTGACCATTTTCACATAGCAAAATGCGTTTGGAGAGGGAAATAGAGAAAGAAATATGATGATTGAAATTGTAATAATAATAACATCTTCCATAGTCCTTCATAATGAACCTTTTGGATAACACTTTGAATAGTCAGAAGCAATGTTTTGCATTATAAAAATAGTTCAAAAGCTGTGGGTTCCTGCCAAAGGGGGACCAAAGAAAAATAACCCCACCTGGAATTCATTCTGAATTCTGTTGCACTTTTATTCAGGGGCTAGCTTGCCAAGACTGCAAAATTATTTTTAAATGGGGAGAGGTGGCAGGGGGGAAAAAACCCTTAGGGATGCAAAATTCAGAGATGCCAACTGACCACTCGGCTTAGTGAAACCAAGAAAGTTCTTGGCAAGCTGACAAAAGGTGGTAACATAATTCCAAATGAACAGCAGGTGGGTTTGCTTTGACTTTGGCATGAAAACAAAGCCTTTGAATTCATTTTTACGCTACTGGAGAGGGTGCTGCTGGTGCTTTCAAAGCTTTTGGGAACATTATATCTAGGCCAGTAGTTTCAGAACTGTGTTCTAAACCCCCTGGGATCCTTAAAAGCTGCTCAGGGGTTCCTTTTTCTCAATAGGACTAACAGGAATGGTGAGCTATTTTCCCTGAAATATTGCTTTTTTGCTATTTTTGTCTTCAACTCTGTACAGACATATGGGACTGGTAGTATTCTGAGATGTACTCAGTTGACACAGAGGAAAAAGGAGGCCCGAGCATAAAAAGACCTCTCATTAGTCAGAGTGAGGAAAGGAAGAAAGCAGATAAATGATGGTAGCGATGACCATTATGATGATGACATCAACAGCAGCAGCAACATCATCATCGTTCTTACCACTGCTGCTATTTCTAATAGTACTCCTATTGATTGGATTTATACCCTGCCTTTCCTCATAGTTGCACAGAGCAGTTGGCAATCTATATAAAAACATGAATTACAAATAAAGAGAACACCTAAGATCACAAGTCTAAAATTGCACAAGACACATCCCAAATTGCATGTGTATATGCCTTCAAGTCACCAGTCGACTTATGGTGACCCCATGAACTTCATAAGGTTGTCTTTGGCAAGGAATACTCAGAGGTGGTTTTGCCAGTTCCTTCCTCTGAAATATAGCCTACAGCACCTGGTGTTTGCTGGTGGTCTCCCATCCAAGTTCTAACCAGGAATGGCCCTGCTTAGCTTTCACAAATACAGTACCTAAAAAATCGCAAATGAAATTGTCTGCTGAGATAACAAAAAAATCAATGCAATGCAAAGGGTGCCTGCAAGATGAAACGTGTGGGAACAAATAGCTCTTTGACAGGGGCTCTGTAACCATGGTGCCACCAACAAGAAAGCTCCTGGTATCTCCTGAATACAAAGCCTTTAGTCTACCACAAAAAAGATAATATCACGTGATACTAATGAATTGATTAGTAATCATTTTTTTAAAAAAAATCAATTTAATATCAAGCATTGGAGTGGGGATGAGAAATAGCAATTGCAAATACAGTACATAAGAAAGTGAGGCTTACCATTTCTCTTCCCACCTGCAAACACAGTAAAAGTGGTCCCAATGGGTCACTTTCTCTTACACTAGCTGCTGCAGGGGAGAGGGCAATTTTGACTGTGGCTTGGGGTAGAGGTTCTAAGCTGCACCACCACCACCCGCCATTTCCCAGTTCCAATAACTATTCCTTCCCCTTTCCTGCCAATATGGCTTATATTAATTTAAAAATTAAATATCAGCCATATTTAATTTTAACAGAAAACCAAAAATTCTCCAGCTAAAACATCCAATTTTCCAAGTGAAAGCTTGCTCATTAGTTACATTGGCTCAAATCCTAAGAAACAAGTCTTAAAATGCCCTTACTTCTTTGATTTTGTGATAAGCTGTGTAAAATCTTAGGAGATTATCAGACAGGAATGCAAAAAGTGTTCTTGTCCCACATTCTCCACTCCCATCCCTGTAGCGTCCCAGTCCCGCCACAATACCCCTCCCCACCACACTTGCCTCCTCTCCCCTCAGTCAGGCAGCTCAAGAGTAAATGGAGCTCTAACGGAGCTCCCTTCACTTCCTGGATCAAAATCCCATGGATTCTTGCTAGAAGATGCAAGTGTGGGAAATTCACAAAGAGAAAAAAAAAGAACACTGAAAAAGTGACAGCAAGCACAAAAACACACTTTATAAAGTACAAGTAATCCAGGGAGGGTCATAAAAAGTGTGTCACTTACCTTGAGGTCCCGATCTCACCTGGAAGTGTTCTGGCAGGGACCTCCCATTGACACTGGGATCTCACCAGCGAAACAGGGCACCTTGTTGCACACAGGAAAATCCATTACTAGGAGCAGAACGGGGGATCAATTGATGGCTCTCCCATCAATAAAAAGCAGTACCCGTGGAACAGCAGCACAACAGGTGCATAACAATGGGGGGCAATAATGTCTGATAAGGAAGCCCTTTTTGCGATCTCCTGGTGTTGCTGTAACACCACTTTTAACGTGTCTGATAATCTCCATAGTTGGATGGATGGCTCATTGCTCTCCTTTCTCCACTTTCCTGCCACATTAATGACCAGCAGATAATGAGAAGGATCCTGTCCAAGAGTTAGATGCTACTGTTGCTCCACTTCCTTTCTGTAGCATCTCTGAGCTTCTGGCTGCACACCCACAATGTACAGCAGGTGGTTCAAGGGGGGTGGTCTAGAAGCCAGGGGACTTTTGCCAGCATCTGGCTATAACCATGCAAATAGGAAAGAACAGCTGGTACCCACTTTGCTTGATTGGCTATGGGGATGTACCCTGTTATCTCCCTGTTACAGTTGTATGGAGAAATATTGTTCCACAAGAGGATAACTCTTTTTGCATCAGCTGAAAAAGTATGTATGCTGGCATACAAAAGGTTACACCAGAGTATGTTACCAGCAGGATTCCAGCCAAGAATTTAAATAGCAGGACACTGCTCAAATGCAATATAAGCTCCACATGGGGGGCATATGGCATGTTTTTCTGTGAGGCATAGTTCCATATTCCCTTTAGATTCAAAAAAGTTCAAATATACGACTTAGAGATTTGGGCTAGAGATTATTTCCATTTAGCATAAGATTCCATCGCAGCCATTCTACGTGCACATTCTGGGATGTGGTGGAGATCCAGAACATGAAAAAGTTATTTCTACAACTCCCAAAATCTCCTAGTAGCATGCTTAGGACAATTGTAATCCCCAATAATTACATTTCCAAACTCTAGGACAAATCCTGTGTTCTCCAATGGAGATGTGACTACAACCCTGCATGTATTAACTAGTACATTCCTTAACCCAGCTACTTTTTATGCAAACAATATTGCTGGGCCAAGTGCAGAAAACCTGCACCAACTGTGGCTAGTTTGCTCTGGATAAAGATACAGTTGGCCCTCCACATTTGCGGATGGAGCCTTGTAAGTCCATATTAAAAATGGTATAGGGCAGCAGCCTTGTGAAGTTATCCTGCCACCTCGAAGGTTTTCTGCAGTGGGTTGAATCCACAGATTGTACCTTTTTGTGTGTGTGTGTTAAATATGGTTTGCTAGAGATATTTGCAGTTTTTCCATTTTCACAAGGATCCCACACCCCTAAACCCAGCGAATGTGGAGGGCCAACTGTATTCATATGTGGCTGAGGTACAAAGAACTCCTTTTGATGTTATGTTTTGGAAGCCACAATTGGGTTTTCTTGACAAATTTTTTTTATACTTCTGCAAACTTGTGAGCTCCCAAACCTGCTCCTACTGCCTTCCTACACATGGGATGGCTATATAGGGAGTCTAAAAAACTGAACCTCACTTGATCTATATAATGATAATTCACAGTACAGTTGTCCCTTCATATTTCCTGGGGTTTGGTTCCAGGACCCCCCGTGGATACCAAAATCCATGAATACTCAAGTCCCATTATATGTAATGGCATAGCAAAATGGTGTCCTTTATATAAGATGGAAAAATCAAGGTTTGCTTTTTTGATTATTCTTTTTTTAAGAATATTTTCAAGCTGTGAATACTTAAATCTGTGGATACCAAATCCGTGGATACAGAGGGACAACTGTATGAACATATGATGATAATCATACACCATAATAATAATAATAAAATTATTTATATCCCACCCCTCTACAAAATGCAATCATGTGATATGATGCCTGTAATATGATGCCTAGAGAGGCATCCCCTCTAGTCATTTTCTAAGTCCTCAGGCAACTCAATGTTACTTCAAACTGGAAATCCCATTATTTTCAATGGGGTTCTCTATTCGCAGTTTCTGGTATCTGTGGTAAGTCCCACAGATATGGGAACCAAAGCCCCACAGATACGGTGGTCCAACTGTATTATAATTGTTGTGCACACACAACTCCCTTGTTGCACCAGCTTCACTCACTGCTTGTCCATGTCTGGGCAGAATTCAAAGTGCTGGTGATGACGTATAAAGTTTTGTTGTTGTTGTTGCTTGTTTTCACTGGCTTCAGTTTTATGATGGTTTAATTGCTTTTTAACAGTTAAAGATGTTTTTTAATGTTTGAGAGCCAGAGTAGTGTAGTGGTTTGAGCACTGAACTACAACCCTGAAGATCAGGGTCTGAATCCCTGCTCAGCCATGGAAACCCACTGAGTGACCTTGGGTAAGCCACACACTCTCTCAGCTTCAGAGGAAGGTGATAGCAAACCCGCTCTGAACCATCTTGCCAAGAAAACCCCATGATAGGTTCATGTTAGATCTGCAGAAGTCAGAAATTATTTGAAGGCACTGTTCTGATTCAGGCTTCGACACTCCCACAGACAGTTGTTAGGGAGGAAGCAATTCTCTCCAAGCTCTTGCAGAAAAGGCCAGAAAGTAAATTAAACAAAGTTACTGGAGACAAACTTGCCTTGAAGGGTTTGCTAACCAGGGAACACTCAGGAGAGAAGTCAAAACCAGTCCAAAAGTCTGAGAGCCAAACAGGGTCACTAGCCAGTCCAAGGACATTATCAGAGGAGCATCTAAAAAAAGTGCTATTGATGATCTATTGACAGCTTGTCCCGTGAATTAGAAATAACAGCTTTTTTACAGCTAGAGCACAGAGTAACCATGCAAAGACAATGTCATCATGTGATAGCAGGGCCTGTTTGCGCTAGCATGGCATTGTAATCCTGTGATTTTTGCCACATCTAATAATGTGTCTAAGAGTCAAGAGTCTAACTAGATTTTCAGACAACACTGTTATAGTGTTACTATTCCACTTTATTTGTTATGGCTGCCTCCTGTTGAATCCTGGGATTTGCAGTTTAGGGAGGGGCATTTACAACTCACAGCCAGAGAGATCTTAGGCCTCATTAAACTACAAACCCCAGAATCCCACAGCAGGAAGCCAAAGCATTAAAGTGGAATAGTAACACTATAACAGTGTAGTCTGAAAATCTCCTCAGAGTCACATAGATTCATCAGCCAGTCCAAGGTCAGGGTTTCAGGGGTCTGAAGCAGAATAACAGGAACTCATACCAGAGAAGAGTCAGTTGTTTCCTACAGAGAACATGGGTCAGAGATGTTTCTTAAATTGTCTACAGCCAGCTGATCTTGATTAAGACAACTGCTCATTTTGCTTGGCAAGAAGCCTTTGCTCTGCTCTCTCTTCTGCCTGATGAGACTGTGGACTTGTGAGCCAAGCCTCCCCATCTGACTGCTCCAGCTGATATGGTGGTGCTGATGTTTGATCAGTCTCAGTTGAGTACTGTCTTGGTGTGGCCTGAAGGCTGCCATTTCACAGGTTGAGCTGCAGCAGCATCCTCATTTTCAGAGTCTGACAGGCACACAACAACAGTGTTTGTATGCTGATAATTTTCCTCCCAAACTAGGGAAAAGGCAAGATATTATTATTATTATTATTATTTAGAAAGTCTAATACAGTCAGCCCTTACTTTTTGTGAGGGTTAGGATCAGAGGCCCCCACAAAAGTGGAAAAACCACAAATATAGGCCTGCTATTTTTTTTAACCTAAGAGAATACTTTTCTACTCATCTGTAGATCCTCTAGCATATGGTATGCTTCTACCATACATTGACCATAGAGTTGCACTGGAGGACCTACAAATATCTAGAGAAGTGTTCTCTTTATGAATCTCTAGGTCTTCCAGCATGACTCTATGGTCAGTTTCCAGTGGAAGCATACCACAGAATTGCACTGGAGGACCTAGAAAATGCCTAGAGATAACATCTATTCTATTAAATATATATAGCTCTTAGGTATGTTGCCATTTCCAGTGTGCTGATTTGGCTGCTTAGGGAACTGACCAACCAATCAAAGCTCTGTTGGGCAGCCAATCAGCACACTGGGGGCAGGACCATGTGGAAGTTTCACTCCTTCCTAAACATGGCAGAGGGTGTGTGAGTAGCAATTGGGGGGATGTGGCATCGTGTGTGTGTGTGTAGCATGGCGTGTGCCTGAGTGTGGGGTGGCAGCAGGGGACCAATCCTGGTGGGGGGGTGTGATCCTGGTGGCGGGGGGGTGCGATCATGGTGATGGTGATGGGGGTTGATCCTGGTGATGGTGTGTGTGATCCTGGTGGGGGGAGGGGGTGCTATTCTGGTGGGGGGTGCGATCCTGGCAGCGGGGGAGCAATCCTGGTGGCAGGGGGTTGCATGATCCTGATGGGGGGGAGTGGACCCAAGCCTGGCGGGGAGGGGGCATGATCCTAGTGGGGGGAGGGGGGCCAAGCCTGGCAGGAGGGGCTGCAGTAGGTGGGGGGATTGAAGGTGTATATTACACCAGGTATAGCTAGAATTTAATAATTTGAGATAATCATATTTGCGAATGTTTAACCCACAAAGGCAGAGGGAAAACTGTACATTGTTTTGAGCTTTATTGATTGTATTTTTTACAATCCCTTCCCAAAAGCAGGTGGCAAATCTGCAAAGCTATCTGCTTATCCAAATCCACAGATTACTCTTTCAGTAAACAGCTTTGTCTTCTATCATCTCCATAGCATTTCATCACATCTTTAAGCTGCCATGTTGTAGGTTATTATTTCCCAGTGTCAATAAAGGACACCTTTGTTGTGCCTGTGTCTTTCTGGTCAATAGGAGTGGTATTAAACAGGAAGAAGAGGCCGGCAGGTGCTGCTTGACTGCAGTTCATTTGTCTTCCTTTTCGGTGGCAACTGTCTTTGCATCTCCAAGGAGACAGGCTGACCCTTCCTGCCAATATCTCTGGAGATGGAGGAATCCACATTAGTGAAATCATGGAGTCAGAATCTCTCATGCTACATTACGTCACTCAAAGGGCTACAGATCAATGCCATTTGCCAAAAGGACAATACCAAGGAGAGCAGCAGGGGAGAGAAACTACTGTAAAGGGAACATAATGGGCCAAATTGTTACTTTTCACAAGCTGTACATGTAAAGCTTTAGAAAGAGACCACTATCTATGATTGTGAATGTTCTTTGTGCCCTTGGTTGCATGTGCTATGTTGCAAAAGAACAGTTGCAGAAAGATGTTCATTCCTAAAAGTTAGGACTGTGCCCTCCAATTTTGTAAAGGTTCTCTTAGTTTGGACTGCTTGAACTTTACAAAATATATTAATAAGTTCCATATGTCCTATTGTTGTTTTTCCTCGTTTCTTCTCTTTTCTCTTTCTTTCCTTCTTCTTTTTTTAAGTACACATTTTCAAAGCTGCAAATGTTTTGACGGCTAGGCTTGCAGAGGTCCTGAATACTGTTATACACATCGTTTAGCATTTCACAAGGCCCCCACTGTTAAATTCTGGGAACAGGGCCAGAGTGACCTACCTAATGTTGAATTAACTAGCTCCAAAAAGAGAGCAAGAGGTTTTGGGGTGGATGGGAGAAGGGAAGAGAGGGAGAGCACTTAACTATTGTGCTGCTGCCCTAAAACCTATCTGGACTTTGAGCAAGATATATTTGTGAATACTGGATTTGATGCCTCCTGGTAACCAGGAGAGAGAAAAGCTTTACAACTTAAATAAAAGAGAAACTTCTTTGAACCACAACACAACCTTTGCACAGAAAACAAAAACAGGCAGGGTGCTCCCAAGCTGATCTTATTTACAGTTATTCAGCAAATATGTGAAATGGCTTAGTTCCAAGGAAAGATACCTGTGATTTCATCCATCTCCTCCACAACTGGCCTGCAAAAATGGCCTTGATTAATGGGACACCGCTTTTTTTTCTTCTTCAAGCAGGAATTAGGTGGCTTTTCAGAGACTGTTGGACTACAAAACCCAGTAGCCTTGCCCCATATAGACATGGAATTTTGAGAGTTGCAGCCCTACAACATCTGAAGAGCCACATGATTCTCACTTCTATCTTAAAACTATTCTTATACCACTCCTCCAGAAAACAACAACAACCCAGCTTCCTGTCTTATTCTCTTCATCCTGAAAGTGATCTAGCACTGGATGTCCTCTTACCTGGTCAGTGGAAAAGAAGTGCCATAAGATGAACATCATCCTTCAATTCTTTTAATTCGATGAGTCAATTTGCTAGGCTCTTGGGACTCAGACACTTACATCAGAATCTGTTAGCCTTCTTTTTATGAAGACCAGAGGAGTCTGAGGCCAATCATTATGTTCATGGAGGCTGCATTTTATGGTTCTCCAGCTTGCAGACACCAGAATTGTGACTCTTTCCATACTTCTTTTCACCCTCTCTGTTGGCCCAAACTAAGGTTTTATTTGGAATTAGAACTGGTGGCCTAAAGGAAGATGATGATTCAGCACTGACAGGCAAACAAGCAGATTGGCAGGAAATCAATCAGGCAGACAGCTTAAACACATTTCAATCTGTACCTAAGCAAAGAGTTGTCTCACTTGAAAAGTCATGTGAGCTTGGCAAGGTCTGGTAGGAGCATACTCATTCCTCATGTTGCTGGTAGACTTGAAAGAAGCAGTACCACTCTCTGCTAATTTTTGAAAGTTCTATAGGAATCAAACCAACTGTTCCCTCTACTTCCAAGCTGCCATGGTGGTGTGTGAAACCAAGTTTTTGCTGAGGATGACTCCTTATGATGTCATAAGGGATGGGACCTGTGTTACCTGCACTGACACCTCCCACTCTTATAATAATTCATCAATTGGCTAAATATCATGAATTGGCATATTATTGACACTCCATATGGTTTGGTAGTAGAGCAGGGACTCCCACGTTTGCTCAGAAAACCTAAGGAAGTAGCCTGCTAAAATTCCTCAAAGACACACCCAGGTAAGGATTAAGTGAATCCCTCCCCCCAGAACTGATAAATTATGGAACAAAATGGGCTAATTCTCCTGGACATACATAGAAAGGAGTCATTCAATAATCCCATCAAAGTAGCTGGACACTCTTTGCTTGCAAAACTGGTCCTTCCTCTCACCTGTCCTAAAACAATAGAGGGTTGCCTGAGACCCATTAGTTTCAATGTTTCCACCATTAGCTATCATTAACACATCCGGAGAATCCATTGTTTACTCTTGGAAAACTGCAGCAGACATTGTATTCAACTCAAACTCACCCCTTCAGAGGGAATAACAAATATAAATATGACTATGACTCCAAAACACAGCCAAAGTGCACACAACTTTCCATCCTCCCGTCACTCTGTCAGTCTGTGACACCAGGGTTGCAGCTTCTACATGAATCTCTGCTCGTCAGACAGGAATAGTGTAAACAATCATACCAAACGCTATTCTTCTATCCCAATACTTCCTACTGTCTTCGTTAGCCTTATGTGGCTGTTTGAAGCCTGAGTGTATGCATGTATGCATTCCCCTGATTATTTTCCAATAAAAACATTTTTATTTCATCCCCTGGCTTGGAGTCTAGTCAGTGAGTATACACAGGTCAAAAGATCCCATCATTACCCGGTCTCTCACTGCCATATTGAGCTAATTAAAATTCCTCATATTAGAATTCAGACACTAGTGGGCTTCCCACAGACCCCACGTAATTTGGGTAACATCTGGTGATGTTGCAAGGGTCATGTTACAAGGGGCAGTTCCTGGTATGATTAAGTATAATATCTTAAGCATCAGCCACAGTTGCACAGAGTATGTCATTCAAATTTAAAAAAAAGCCTAACAAATGAGGAAAATGCATATATACACACCTTTCAAGGCAGCTGTCTTGCCCTGAGACTTTCCCCCCTCACCCTGAGCACATCAGAAGACACTGGACTATGACTCTGAAGACAAGGGTTCAAATCCCCACTCAACCATGGAAACCAACTGGATGACCCTGGGTAAGTCACACTCTCTCGGCCTCAGAGGGAGGCAAAGGCAATCCTCTGAACAAATCTTTCCATGAAGACCCTATGATAGAGTCACCTTAGGGTCACCATAAGTTGGAAATCAGTTGAAAGCACACACAACAACCCTATACTTGAAGAGCTGGTCCAAGCACAAAACAGGATTGCTTGTAGGATGCTGTTACCTCACTTTGTCTGGCTTATAACAGACTTACACACAAGATAAGCTATAAGATAAGAGGACTGCTATAACTGTGCCAATAGCCAGAGTTGTCCACTTCTGGTTTCTAGATAAAAGTAGCACTAGAACTTCAGGGAATGGGAAAGGAAAGTTTAACCCATTCCCTCTCTACTGCCATACTGCCAAAAATCCACATCCAAACCTGCTATTTGCACCAATATGGAACCAGATCTTGGAAAGTTGTGTTTAAGAAAAATGTATATAATTGCATGCTGAAGCCATTCGTAACTGAGTTCATTGATCAGATGACTTCAGATTACTATTATTTTCATTCTTCTTGAAAGATATCCAGTCTCTGAGATTTGGGGAATTGAAGTTTAAAAAGTAAAGTGGTTGTATGATTTGGTTATCATTGCAGATTATATAGTGGTTTTGGATTATACTGGCATTTCTTTATTGTATTGACATATCACATATTCTTGCTAATAATCAAAATTGAAACTTATAAAATCACATATATATTTGCTACAGAAAGTCAATACAGCACTGGTCATCTTTATAGACTACCATTATCAATCTTCCCTTAGGTTAAACTAAACAAATTGCTCCTTCTCACGAACTCATTCTGATTTATTTGCAAAATGCTGACACCTACAACAAATCTTCCAACTTTTTTTTCTTTTTAAATCAAAATCTTATTAAACTTTCTGATTTCAAAATATAATCTTAAAGATTCTTAAAAAATAAGGGTGTCTCGTATTGGTACGGAAAGCAAGAAACTCATCGAGACAGTATTGTCACCACTGAACCAAAGGTTTCTTTTTGTTAAGCAAATTCAGATGTTTTTAAAAAGTAATTAGAAAGAAAGTGATGTTGCAGGCTTAATGTCCTTTAAAGTCTTGAGTACAGCTGCATGAGCTTGATTGATTTCCCCCCCCATAGTCCCCCCCTTACTTTGCTCAGATTTGACTATTACAGTCCCCACTAGCTTAGTGAGGTTCTTGAACCCTTGTGGGTGATCTCCACACTCTCCCCTTTTCTGGGGAGAGAATCATCAGCCAGAATTTGCTTCTGTGCCACTGATCATTGCTGTTGCAGCTTTCCCTTTCATAAAGGAAAGGGACCTCCATCCACTGTTCCATCACTTGGAAGTCCCCTGTTTTAGTTTTCTAAAACAGGAAATCCCAGGAAGCTCCCTGCTACCTACCAGGTTTTTCCCCCTGCAACAGCTTTCTCAGTCTACCTAATGAAAGGGCCAGTCCTGATGTTGTTTGGGATGAACCTGAGACCTTCTGCACACCACTGAACTATGAGACCTCTCTAAGCAGACTGTTTCCAGCATCATGTGAAATGCAGAGACCTAACAATAGAGGTTGTGAGGTGATATGATAGCCATGTAGAAGATGCGGTGACTTCTTTTCTGCTCCTGCAGAGACTAGAAAACAAACCAAAGAATTCCTTAACTGTAAGAATTGTTTGCCAGTGGAATAGACTGCCTTAGAGGGCAGTTGACTCTCTCTGGAGTCTGTAAACAGAGGCTATCTTTTGCGAGCTCTTCAGTTGTGTGTTTCTGTATGGCAAGTAGTTGGACCAGATGGTCCTTGTGGGTCCTTCCAACTCTATGGATTTATCAAACTCTCTAAATATAGCATCAAAATGACACCACATAAAAACAAAAGGGCATGCATATCAGATGATGTTGCCCTTTCGTGTTTATGTACTGGTCAAAACCCATTCTTTTTTATTGATGGCTGAAGCCATCAGTTGATCCTCTGTGGTGCTTTAGCATTGCCAGCATGTGAAACCTTGTGCCATTTTACTCACGTGAATGCAGCATGAATGGCTGGTCTGGCACAAACACTTCTGGATGAGATCACGATGTCCAGGTAAGTAACGCACTGTTTACGACCCTCCCTGGGTTACTTGGAAGTTTTTAAGTGTGTGTATGTACTTTTTAAAACTTTTTGGGTGTTGTTTTTGGTTTGTTTTTTGAATTTTCCATGTGAGCAGCTTCTCGCAAGAATCCACAGGATTTTGAATGAGGAAGTGAATGGAGCTCCATTCACTTCCTCTTTTATTGCTGGAAAGCCTTTGGACAGGAGGCAAGGTAAATGCAGCATGTGGAGTTCTTTTGCCAACATGAAAATGGAAAAGTTATGCCCACAAAAGAATGGGCTTTTTTGGGGTGGGGGAGGTCAGTGTGATAAATTCCTATGATTTCATGACATCTTGATCACAGCAGGATGAAAATAGTTCAGCTCTCTTATCTACCTCTTGTAATTTAAATGCTCTTTAGGCTCCCTAATGTTTACGGTACTAAACATTGCTTGCATTTTAATGTGCCACATTTGCATTTTAATGTGTCTATTCGTTGCACTCATAAAATCAATGTCATTTTTTCATTTGTCCCTCAGTTGATGTTGGGAGCCTGGGATGAAGGGTTTATAACAATAAATATGTTGTTATTTATTTATAACAATAAATAAATTTTTATAAAATTTATTTATAAAATATTTTATAAATTAAAATATTATTTTATATAAAATATAAAAATATTTAAAAATTTATAAAATAAAAAAATATTTATAAAATAACATTTTTTCATTTGTCCCTCAGTTGATGTTGGGAGCCTGGGATGAAGGGTTTATAACAATAAATATGTTGGTTTATAACAAGCATCTCCTGCTTTCCAAAGTATTTTTTCTTTGCTGTTCATTTTGGTTTTCCTGAAAGTAATGGGGCCATACTGAAAGCAGATAGAAACAGCTGTATAATGCAATTGAGCCTGAATATGAGATAGGGCAAATCTGGGTAGTCCAAAACCTACTCATTATTGTATGAATTGCACACAATTTTGTCTTATTTTGAATGACTCTCTCCTTGGGCAGCTGCAGATGTTAAGCATCAGGTATATCTCTTGATGATAACTGTACAATCATTGTTCACACATGTTCTAATTGTTACCTGGGAGTAAGCTCCATTAATGACAGCAAGAGTTACTAAGGAGTAAAGTAACTCATTGTGTAAGATTTCAAGTTAAATCAGCTTAAATGTGCTTAGGTCAATGCAAGATTCAGCCTCCCACATTCATTTAATTTAAATCCCTTTTTGCACAGAAATTTCAGTTGTAGTTTTAAGTACAGAGATTTGTGTGCTCTCTTATTTATAACAACACACACAGCATAGAGGGAAAACCAGACAGGATCTACTTTATCAGGGTGTTAACTGGGTCAAAAATGCAATGTAAATAACAGTGGTTTCCTTCTGCTGGCAACACTGGAGAGTTATCCCCATCCACTAAATCATCAATAATAGGTGGAAAACAGAGAGGGGAAAAGAAACAAGGGGCTTGGTTACACGATGAAAAAAAAAACTGTGAAGAATTCGCCAAGATTCCTAATTGTTTACATGCATTGTGGCACAAAGTCACCTCTTTCAGAAGGAGGAGGGCACAAAAACCCATTAGTAATGCAAGAAAGGATTTCAGGACTTTTCCCAACTTTTTTGAAAAGTAGCGCATTTTCGATAGTCTGAACAACCATTACATTAAGTGCTATGTGAATTACCAGCAATCTTTCCAATCCACTCACAGCAGAGCTGTGCCATGATTGGTTGAACTCACCAGGGAGGGGTTTGGACAAGGAGGGGATGGAGGAAGATCCATCCACTGTTGTTTCCAGCCATGGAAAAGACTGGAGTGAGTGCTAGCCTTGTGTGTGTGTGTGTGTGTGTGTGTGTGTGTGTCTTTCCTTCCCTCCCTCACTCCTTGGTCTTTTTGTGCTTGGCTGCAGCAGGCTGATGAATTCCAAGATAGCCCTTTTGTCTCTCTGTGTGAATGTTCTTCATCTCCCCTGATGAGATCGCGTTCCTTTCCTTCCCTCCCTCACTCCCCAGGTATCTTCGTGCTTGGCTGCAGCCAGCTGAAGAATCCCAAACTAGCCTGTGTGTGAATGTGTGTTTGGCCGACACTCCATGCTATAGGAATAGAAACTAGGCATTCCTGTAGTAATCAGAGGATGTGCTTGGAAGGCCACGCCCCCGCCTCAGTCTGTGTGTGAATATCAAAGCGGAAAACAGCGGAAAACTAAACCGATAGATCAATTAAGCAATAAATCATGTGAACAATGCAGAACTGGTGCGGAACAGCGATAAAGCGCAAATTACTGCAATAAAAACTGTCGTGTAACTGAAACCAAGGAGACTGAGAACTAGAGAATAAGCAGCTATTCATGAAATACTACAGAGAAAGCCAGGTTTAATCTGATGATTTACAGGATGATATTACAGATGGGGAAAATCTGTCCATTTTTTCTTTCTACTACATTTTTTAAAAAATGACTTAAGTTATTTCTGTCCCAAATATGAAAACATATTTTTTTGCAAAGAGAAATGAAATGAAATCATTTAGTGTCTAAGGATATTATCAGACACATGAAAAAGTCCCAAAGGAATTCATGAAAATGATGTCACTATACTGGGAATGGTTCTCAGTATTGCACAATGTCATCTTCCTCGTGTGCTTGCTCCATCCTCCCGCTGTGCTGATGTGACAAAAAAGGTGCCACTTTTCATTAGTGGAAACTCCCACTAATGAAAAGCAATGCCTTTTTTGTCATCTCAGCACAGAGGGAGGACGGAGCAAGCACACCACAATGATGACAAGTACGATGCCAGGACCCATTCCCGGTATAGAGATGGTGTTCTCACAAGCTCCTTTGGGGCTTTTTTCAAGCATCTGATAATCTTCTATATTGAGGAATGAAATAGTACCATTCTATTCTGCTTTGCTCAGATCTCACTTGGAATACTGTGTCAAGTTCTGGACACCACAATTCAAGAAGGATATTGACAAGTTGGAGTGTGTCCAGAGGAGAGCAACCAAAATGGTGAAAGATATGGAAGCCATGTCCTATGAGGAGTGGCCTTGGGAACTGGGTATGTTTAGCCTGGAGAAGAGAAGGTTAAGAGGTGACATGATATCCATGTTTAAATACTTGAAAGGATATCAGATTGAAGAGGGAGCAAGCTTGTTTTCTGCTGCTCCAGAGACTAGGGACATTATCAGACTAGCATCTTAAAACACTCTAATCGCTTGAGTAAGAAAAGCGGAAACATAGTGACATAATCACTGTAATTTTCACATGTCTCTGTAATTGCGGAATTAAAGATCATACCACAGTAACACTTGTCTTCACACTGCATTCTATTAAGACAGTACTAATGATTTGCAGTGGCCCACCCATGCTCCTTTAAGGGAAAATGTTTACTTACTTCTGTGATTTCCCATGGGAGCAATCTTGGTGGATCGCACAAGAAGACACGACTTCACTGAAAGACTCCCCAAACCTCTTAATTTACAAAGTTAAGAAAGACAGTACCACTGAAACCAGCCTAAAAATGTGCCAACAAACCAGGACAGTCCATTCCTGTGGCTTGTTTTCCCATTGTCACCCGAAGGTTTTCTAGCTGGCAACAGGGAGCCACGAAAGACAACCACCCATTCACTCTTGACTGCTTGTCCCATGAATTGAAAGTAATGCCTTATTCATGCCTGGAGTACATAATGAGCATGCAAAGACTGTGACATCATGCAATAACAGGGACCCCTTCACATTCATATGATGTGGTAATAATGCAATTTTTGCTGCGTCTGATAAAGTCCTAGGACTCAGAGCAATGGACTCAAACTATAGAAATAGAGATTCCACTTAAACATTAGGAAGAACTTCCCAGTGGTAAGAGCTGTTTGACAATGCGCTGCCTTGGAGTGTGTTGGAGTCTTCATTGGAGGTTTTTAAACAGAGGCTGGATGGCTATCTGCTGAAAATGTTTTGATTGTGTATTCCTGCATGGCAGGAGGTTGGACTGGATGGCCCTTGTGGTCTCTTCCAGCTCTAAGATTCTATTTCAGTGGTTAACTAAAAATAAAGTAAAATAAAGTAAAAATAAAAATAAAGTAAAATCCTCCTTACCCATAGAAGAAAGAGAAGAGGGAATACACAAGTCCAGCAAGAAGCCAAGAGAGGACTATGTTGTATCTACCTGTACATAGGTGGTGAAGATGAGGAGAATCTCAGAAAAAAAGAGGAGACAACCCTAATTCAGCACTCATTTGGATGAATACTTTTAGTTTATAAACTTTTAGGCCCTATTGGCACACTACACAGGTATAATTCCAGTTACTTCAAAAACTGTACTTTTTGTACACCTTTGTAATGCCTTATTCATCACTTGCATATACAGACAGTTTCCCATTTGCCTCCAGCACCTCATGACCCTGAATGACTCAGCAAGGCCACTAGAATGTTGCCCAGGATATCACGGCTGGGTAAGTATGTCCGTGAAGCATGGAACTGGCATGAAACAGGATCTTGGGTCAAAGTATTCAAAGATCCCTGGGGCCAGTATGGAGAAATCTATCTCTTTGGTTTCTCAAAGTCAGAAACTAAAAACTTTGGTTTCTCAATGTTTTTAAACCATAATTCCTTTCTCTCTGACATATGAAAAAAATGCAAAGATGAGTAAATTACTATTATCAGAAACTAACTGAAACAAAATTTTCATCCATCCACAAATTATCTTGGCTTGAGTTGTACTGGCCAATCCCAACTAGAATAGAGCATGGAGGTCCTGCAGCAGTTTGCTTTTTCCTGAACCTACTGGAAAGGGCAATATTCTGCTCCTCCTCTCCTCTCCTTTGTGGGTTGTTGGAGGTAAGGGTTTAGGGGGGGTGGTCTGATAAAGTCCTGCGTACAAACGACTTTTGCACTTTGAACTTAATTTGCAGCAACTGAAGTAAACTGAGGACAAAAGTGGAAAGTGGGAAGGGGACAGAGAAGATGGAATGTTTTAAAAGCAGCTTCTAGTTTGTCTGTTCCTCCCTGTTAATAATTTTGTTATCTCTATCACACTCTGATGTTACTTGGCAACATGTGCCCTGATTTTCATCTGTGAAATGTTGTAGGGTATGGAAGTGGCTTGGGACTGACCATCAGGAGAAACTACAATTTTAATCAGTTCAGCAATAGAGCCTATTACCTTAAGGAGTGGTGGGTTCTTCCTCACTGGATGTCTTCAAGCAGAGGTGGGATGCCTTCTGTTGGAGCTATTTTACCTCTATGTCAAGCAAGGTTGTTATCATTGATGTTTCCATTAACTTTATTCATAACTTTCTTTTTCCCCAATGTTGAGACTCAAGGCAGCTTACAAATTAAAATAATTACAATATCATTCAAAACATATGAAAATCGGCATTAAAATAGAATTAAATTCTTAACAATATTAAAAGATGGTCGCTCTCTGGCTTTTCTTCGCAAACAAAGATTCAGGAAGGACTTATCCCGTGCTTTCTGCAAGCACGCTGGTGACTAAAAAGGCCAATCCGAGATAAACAAGTCCGGTTGCAGAAAGCACAGCAGAAGGTCTTGTTGGATGATGTTTCTGGGTTGTGATTCTTTCTGCATTGTCGTTTCTCTTCAAGACTTGTTCGGCATGAGTTCTCAAATAAGGCTGCAGCATTGTGGATAGTGGGTCTCCATGCCTCCCGATGTGAGGCCAGGGGGGACCATTGTTGGTGATCAATTTGGCTGAACCTGAGATGTTGTTTCAGGGAGTCCTTGTATCGCTTTTTTTGGAGCACCCCTCTTACACTGACCACAAAAGTGAAAATAACAATCTAAAAGCAACATTTAAAAAAACAATTAAACAATTTTAAATTTGAAACATTAAACATTAAAAATACTAAAATGCATTTAAAAACTCTATAGAAGCCCTTAAAAATCTTAAAAACAGCACCATACAACCTTATAAGCCCAGCTCTCATCAGTCTGTATATGCAGAGTGGGACTTGCCCCTGAACATGCAAACAGGGCTTAGCATGACTACACACACAGGACTTTATCAGATGAGCCTCTAAAAACATTTCTTTCCCATCATATTTTAAACCATAAGTGTGCCAGCAAAATAACCCTTTATATCAAATGTTGCAGTAATAATGTGAAAAAGCAGCCCCATATTTCTTCGTTGGCAGGTGCATGTGAGCTCAGTGGTTCTCTCAAGAAGATGCGAGCATGCTTAAAAGTCTAAAAACAGCTAAATTAAAAAAAAAAAACAAAATGATCACACAAGCACTGAAACACATTAAAAACTTGCCTGCAAAATGGGGAGGTTCATAAAAAGAGCATCCAATAGCTAGTTTTCACGTTCTCACTGGAAGTGTTCTGGTGGGGACCACCCATTGACACTGAAATTGTACCAGCAGAATGAGGCATGGTTTCAGATGCTCACAACTACGTGAAAAAAGTGCCATGGTAGATCAATTGATGGCTTGGCCCATCAATAAAAAAGAACATCATTTTTACAGCAAGAAAATGCAAAAGCACAGCATTGTGAAAAATGGGTGCCCTTTCGTATTCATTGGGCGTTATGACACCATATTTACCACATCTGATAAAATCCTAAGGCCTGAATCCTATGGGTCGTCCCAACTAGAGTAGACCCATTGAATCAATAGTTTAGTGGTAGGCCAATACTTACGCAATTTCCATTCATTTAATTTGTCTGTTGTAGCTGGGACTACCTTAAGGGTGAAATCCAGTCTTTATTGCCAACTAAAGTTAGACCTATTGAATCAACAGGAATTTGTAAGTCAAGAGTTTCTGTTACGTCATGTTAATTTCTCAGTTGTGCTTTTCTTTTCTTTAAAAAAACAGTTATTATGTCAGTTCCTTTAATTCTGTGAGTCTGCTTTAGTCAGAATTAATAATTGGATTTGCAGAAGGCCTAAGAGTAAAATCCAGAGCTTGGAAAAGTTACTTTTTAGGACTACAATTTCCAAAATTTCCCACCCAGCATGCTTACTGGGAGACAAGCTTGGATTCAGTGTGTTGTTCCCTGAACAAAAGGAACTTTTCCAAGCTCTGGTAAAATCCAATACAGTTCTTCCATTCATGAAACTGTGTCCATCAGCAGAACCAGTAGGAGAGTAATTCAGTGAGTTATAATCAGTCAGAGGCTTAAAATTGTCCATGCTGGTTGCTGCATTAGACTGCTATTGAATGATTGAGTTGAATCCCATAGTTTAGCTCTGTACTGTCTGAAGAGGTTCTGCTGGCCATTACCAAATGAAGACAGCTGAGCAGATATCAAAATGTATGTGTGATTTCCCTGTCACTGCATTTTTCTCAAATTCTGTACCAGACAACTTAAGTTAGGTGGTGTGAAGCCATACAGAAACCAATACCATTAAACAGGATGGAGTTAGTCAGACATTTGGGTTTTGCAGTGGGCTGAAGCCACAGAATGTGGTGAACCAAAGCTGAGCCATGTCACCAGATAATCATCTCATGGCCACAGCATCCTTGCAGAGCCCATACCATACAAACCAGGAGCAGCAAGCCAAGGGCTACTTCCTGGGTTTTTGAAGCCCTAGAAGTATAGCTTTTCTTGGCCAGGGGTATCCCCATGTGGTCACTTTTCTTTCAGGCCACCCATACTTTTGGAATGTTTTCCTAGAGTGCGGGCTTTTTTCCTTTTTTCTTTGGCTCATGCTTGAGTGGGGTTAAAGTTGTGATGGTTGTATCTCCTTGACTTTAGCCTCAGCCCTCTCAAGTCAGCAAGTTGTGATGGATACAAGTTTGGCCTTAATCATATCCAATTTCCCCTTCATGATCAGAAATAGACATTTGTGTAATTAGTTCACAGTTTAAAAAGAAATAATCTCATCATGCTGCTTAACCATTTCAGATTATGGCCTGGGTTCAGCAAACGTGGACACCACCATTGGAGGGGCTAGAGCCAGTTTCCTTGTTCCCACTCTCTCCCTGGTATGTAAGAGCAGCCAGTGGGCTTCTGGGGGTGGTTTTGTTACCCTGGCCAAGGATCGGGTGTAGGTTGGTGCCCAGGCACATTCTGGCTGGCATAGACAATGCCCTTTACCCCTCATGTTTCCTCATACTTTGGAATTTGTCAGTAGTTCTTCCTTTGGGCGAAGCATGACTTTCTCTTGGGCTCCTTACAGCGAGTCCCTGACCTTTCACTGCTCTTTCCCATAGAAGACCACATTAATAAGCCAGATTATTAATAAAACAATTTTGGGGCTTCTGGAGGTGGGGACTCATTAGGGTCACTAAAAATCTGAGATTTCCCCCCCTCGTATGGATGACCCCTGAGGGTGCAAACGCTGTACATATGGATGACCTGTGAAGGTGCGAATGCTGTATAGAATGCTGTACAGCAGCTTAACCACCTTATGTCACCAGGAGGATCCTTGCTTTCACCCCTAAACCAATAATGGGCCATATCTGGCAATGGGAGAGCCACATTGGTCCATTGAACAGGGGTGAACTGTACTCCAAACCACTACTGTATATGCCACTGTGCTGCTCCAATCCAGGACTGTGGTGGCAGCAGCAAAAAAATAAGCTTTAAAACAAGTTGTGTGGGAAGTGTGCCACCTTGTTTGCAAGCTGAATTGCACTCCTAAGAGGTTTCTGGATGCACTTTTCATCTTGAAAACAAGGAGTATGTTCTCTGTGCTCTTTGTTTTAAATGTGGCTCCTTTTGCCACCACCACATCACTGAATTTGGGTGGTATAGTGAAAAATATGGTGGAAGGGACAAGGGTAGACATAAAAAGGGGTGGGGTCGATAAATGTGGTCCATTGTTTGTATGTTACCCATCCCTGTGCTAACTAAGAGGGAAGACCTTGGAGGAAAGACAAACGGAAGACGACAGATAACAGTTTCATTCACTTAATTTGTGGAGCGGGTGGGGAAATAAAAGCACTATAAAAGATATCTGGTGAACTGAACGTCATAGAATCATGGAATTAGAGGGGACATTGTAGGCCATCTAATTCATCCTCTTGCCTGCCTGGTATGAGCCTACTAGGACTCCAAGATCCTCAGGAGACACTCTTCTTTCAGTCATACCACCTTCACAGATTTGGCCTTCTCAGTGGTGGCCCCTTGGATCTGGAATTTCTCTCCGTAGGTTGGCTAGAACAGTTTCCTCCTTGTCCTTCCAGTGGCAGGTGAAGATTTTGTATCCCCATTCTGTTAGGCTTTTAGAAAGCTTAAAAAGTTTTTAAGGGAAGAGCTTTTAAGAGGGCCCTATGTTATTTAAATTGTATTGTTTTTAACTGCTTTTTACTATCTTTTAGGTGATCCCTGCTTGCTCAGTTTGAGCTGTCCTTGAGCAAGCAGTGATCACCAGCGGCCACGATATTGAGAACACAGCTGCGCTGGGCAGGGCACGTTTCTAGGATGGAAGACCATCGCCTCCCAAAAATGGTATTCTATGGTGAACTTCTGCTGTGCCTTCTGCAACTGGACTTGTTTATCTCAGATTGGCCTTTTTAGTCATCAGCACGCTTGCAGAAAGCACAGGATGAGTCCTTCCTGAATCTTCGTTTGCGAAGAAAAGCCAGAGAGAGAGAGAGAGAGATTGTTTTAAATATGTCATTAGCTGCCTTGAGTCTCATTATCAGGAGAATGGTGGGATATAAATGAAGAAGAAGAAGAAGAACAACACATATTAGAAGGAAGAGGTAGGACACAACTTTTATTGGTTATAACTGTTGATAGGGTTGGCATACATGTGGGTGTGGATCCAGGCATTGACCAACCCCCCATGGCTGCCCCCATTGCTGTGCTGGGACGTCATAAGCTGTCTGCTTGCTGAGTGGGAGCATGAAAGTCTGGGGTGTGGCCCAAGGCAGATCTCACAATTTGTGTTCAAACTTGCACCAAGCTTACTGGCATTTCCCCTGGTTGTATTCTGAACAAACCAGTCTCCGGGAATCCTTCTTACCTGCCCAACAAAAAGGCTTGAAGCCCTTTTCTTTTATTGGGGGCCAACTGACATGAGCCAGAGTTTGTCACTGATTAAGTCCTATCTGGCTTTCTCACTTTCTGAGGCTCTCTTTCTAAATGTGACCTCATATTCAATCACCACCAAGGCACGTGCCTTAAGAACATTGCCCAGTGGTTGGAGAGGTACAAGCCTTGGTGTGGGTAGGCTACAGCCATATACCCCACCAATTGTTGAACAAATGCTCAACTGCCTCCACCCTTCCTCCTTCCTTTTCTTTTTATCTGACTTGAGGGTACACCTTTCCTTGCCATGTGGCTTAAGAAGCAAGAATATGTCCACGTAATACCCATTCAATATCCCCCCCCCCGGTCTTCCTGTCCAAATGGATGCCCAGAGGATCTTCGTGATCAGCCAAAGTGGCATCAGATGCCACTGTCCTCACCTCTTCTTCTCTGTCCCATGTCCTACTGGGACCTTTAGGTGCCTGGACCCCTTTTACCTTTCTCATGATTGCCCACAAAGGGAGACCGGGGACATGTCCAGCTGCCCTCCATAATGACTCCTATCCCAACATTTCTCCTTTGAGGACTCCCCTTTTGGTCCAGCACTATCTGAGTCCTCCCTAATGTTAGACTTCCTGTGCCTCTTGGTCCTTCCCCCTTTCTTCCCTCTACTTGCCCTCTCATCACTTGATGGCTCTTCTCCTGAGTCAAAAGTGCTCCTACTACTGCTTGATGGTGAACATGGCCAACACCAGCCCTGTGACTTCTACTCCACCTGAATCTGCTGGGTCCCTTTTTCACAGTCTCACAATCCCACACCTGCCTGGGACTCCAGCCACTCCACTTTCTCCACCAGCTTCTCCAGCATCTGGGACAGGCCTTCCAGCACCACCATGCTACTGGGTCCCACTGCAGAACTTGATGGTCAAGAGGTGTCAGTGCTGGTGGTGTCCTCCTTTCACCTCTTTGCCAGTGCCAGCTCTTTCCAGGATTTCTGCACTTGACCAGCCTGTTCGCTCATACTTGGTGGTGTCTTCTGCACCTTCTTGGGTGGCATTGCAACAACTGACCTATGCAGAGGAAAAGGACAAGAAAAAAAACACCCACCAGCTGCCACTGATGCAGCCATCCCCACTGTTAACAATGTGCACACAGTGATGTCAGCTGTTTTCAGGATACAGGGTATGAGATACTGCTCCATTAGCATATGATCATGCAGTGTATGTTGCCTAAAAGAAACTAGGTTCACCCCTTCACTGCTGCACCAGTCGGTGCCTAGAAGCTAGCACCATGGATTCATACCAACCACCCCTGAGCCACTATCAGAAGTTAATTGTGTGTGGGGGGGTTGTTTTTGCTTTATGGAAACCAAACCTTGATTAGAGAGCTCCTCAGTAGCTCTAGCTAGCCAAACAATACCCAGGTGAGAGAATTTTAAAAATGGATGTGTGTGGAAAGGGCAGCACAAAGCTGCCCAAGTTAGTATGGTGAGAGAAAAAGGATGGGGGGAGGAAAAAAGGAGGGAAGAACAACACAAAATTGCCACCAACTTGATTAACAGGAGAGAAACCACTCAATTAAGAGGCTCTCCTGAGCCCTTAAAAGGGTGGTTAATGTTGCTGCTGCTAAAATAGGGGCTGAAACACTCCAGACCCTGCTCCTGCCATGTCTCCTCCTCCAAGGACCATGGCTAATACCCATCAAGCCAGCAGATGCTGGAAATTCTCTGTTCAACTACAGAACCAGTTGAACTACAGGAGACAAGCCTCTCTGCCCGCTGAAGCTACTGCCTCCAACAACAAACCCACAGTCACACTCATCCTGAGCTCCTTCCTAAATCTACTGCTGGACAGATGTGTCGATAGGTTCTGCTCCCATAATGCTCAGGAAACAACAGCTGAGTGTACATGGGAGCATGTAGCTAAATAACCCCACTGACCCAATTGGAGTGAAATCTGCATCTGGGTCACTTCAGCTGGACTTGCCAGCCAATGAATTCAAAACGTGGTTCAAATTCATTAGTTGCAGGTTCCCGCTTTTCCCCAGGGCCGCACCAAGCCACATGGCCTTGGGAGGAAGAAACTGGTGAGCCACCATGCCAGGGAAGATCCCTGGCACTCCATTCTCACCCTGAACTGCAAACTTGCCATGCAGTAAGTTGTGTAGCACCATTCTGTCCAGGTCCTTCAATCCTATTGCTTCTTCAAGTGTCCAAAGATGCACCGAACAGCTGGTGATAAAACAGCAGCCATGATTTTTGCCCACTTCCAACATATACCTTGTAGCTTCCCTTGACTGTGCTGATTTAAGCAGTTCTGCCTCCAGTTATAGATATTAAGCGACACTTGTGGACTAGGGGATGTGTTAGTTTTCTGACAGAATCCATGTTCCCACCATTCAGCCAAGTCTCTGCAGGGCCTTCAGTTGTTCCACCTAGTGCTTTTTCCATTGCTTTCACCATCCCAATGTTTAATTAGGAACAGCGGGTGCTTCCTTATACTGAGTCAAACCTTTGGCCCATCTATCTTGGTATCATCTTGCACTGCCAGCAGTAACTCTCCAAGGTTTCAGGGGTCTTTCCAAGCCCTACTTGGAAAAGCCAGGAATGGGACTTGGAACCTTCTGTATTCAAAGTGTATGCTTTGTCACTGAGCTATAGCCCTTTCTCTTCCATGAACACGAAATGTGAGATAGTCCTGTACCAAGCCTCCTGTAACAAGTCTTTTGCCACTATAGTAATCCCCTGCTGCAGTCTCCCTATGTAAACACAAGAATTTTATTAGTTGGCTTGGCATTGATGTTCTTCTGATACATTTGCCTGCCTTCTTTGCCACTCTCCAATGTCTCATTTCCTCTGCATGTGTGTTTGTTTGTGTATTTGTTTTGGAGATAGCCATTAGTATATCTCAAGGCTGTCCAAAAATTGGGAGTGAAGTGCCACTCCATTTTACCAGCTTGGAAAGAGCACACTGTTCTTGCAAAGTGATGGTGTCCAATTTAACCCCACTGGCGCTTATTAGATGATAATAAACAAAATTTATCTCTTTAATAGACTAGGTTACCAAGACAGCCAAAATTAGCTTTCTAAAAAACTGCTTCTTAAAACAGCTGTCCAACCTTCATCCAAACACTGAGTCACTCACATCCCACACCCTTTTTCCTTCAATGTTTTCTTTGTAAAAAATGGAACATACTTACATAATCAGCAAGCCAGCAATTCCACATGCAAAACCACTGCTTATACTGATAATATGGTATAGTATCTTGGTTCTTGAACATCTACTGGGAATGGCTTCAGAGGCTGTAGAGAAGCCAGGAATCAAAAATGCACATGACTTCTGCCTCTTCTTTCCAGATTGCTGGAATGTACATAAAGTATTATAGTCTTAACTACACAACCTGAATTTTTTGTATTGGATGCTTCTGCGTTTAATTCCACATGTCCTTTCTTGTATTATTACTCCAGAAGCACAAGAAGAAAAAGACTGACAATGGTTCTTTCCACGTTTGCTTAGGAATTTTTCCAAAAAAATTGTTTTCTATCAGCCATCCTTATCCACAGATTCTGTATCCATGGATTCAACCTACCTCAACTCAAAAATATTCAAAAACAAAAATGTCAACAAACAAACCTTGCTGTTTGCCATTTTATATGAGGGACACCATTTTATTACGCCATTGTATATAATGGGACTTGAGCAGCCACAAATTTTGGGATCTAGGGGGGTTCCTGGAACTAAACCAGTGGATACCAAGGGCCTACTTTACTCTCTTTTTCTATAGAATAGTTGTTAACCATTTGTTGTATTGCAAGAGGTGGTTTTTTTCCCCTCATTTGTGAATATAATTGTGGTAAATTTTCCCTGGCCTTGGAAAACCAGCTTGTAGGTTTTTCAGCACTACTGTACCTTTAATCAAGAGCTTCCTGTTTTACTGCTTTCTTTTAAGGGTTGCAACAAATTAATGACTGTATAGTACTCTGTTTATTTGGCCCATATTAGTCATCTTTTCTTCTTGGGAACTGGGGTTAATTGATGGCTTTCTGACATCATTTAATTTTTTTTAACATGAAAAAGTAATCTAAAAACATAGTGATTTAATGCACAGACATTTACTGGAAACAGAAACTGACTAATAAGGTGCATGTATCACCAATCTTCCAGTTGCACTGGACAAGAAAAATGGCCAGAACCTGTGGAGAGGAGAATTTTGATTTATATCTGATAGTACCTTTGCTGGAGTTACTTGTATGTAAATTTTATAGAAAAATGTAGAAATGACATTATTAAATAACACATCCTTATATAAAAAGTGTTGTGTGTGTGTTTAATTCCATTTCTAGCTAATTGCTGAAAAGCAATATTTTAGTACCACATAAGATCTCTAATGTGGAATGGACCTCTAATGTGAAAGTGTATGCCCCCTCTCCTGCTTCTTTTGTTTGCTTAGTGCCTTCAAGCAGAGGATGAGGAAACACCGTTGTTAAGGAACCTTTGCTTACTATCCAGCTTATTCAGTTGTCAAGAAGATACACATAATTTAGTCCTCACAGCATGAGGCATGGTTTTCCACCAGTGGCTCTCAATAGGGGTAGATACCAGAAGTAAAGGGAGAGATGGTGCCTGCTCAGTCCAGGTACAGAAGTTGACCAAATACTGGCCTGAGGCCTACTGGTTAGTTCTAGCTGGAGTAGACTCACTGAATCAATTGTTGAATAGAGAGTCAAAGCATAGGTAAATCCCATTGATTCAGTGGGTTTACTCTAGTTGGGATTAACAGTAGGATTTAGATCAAATGCTTGAATCTTATCTTAACACTGGCAATGGGACATAGCCTCAGCTACAACCACCCGCCATATGGTCCATACAGCTTTGTTCTCCAATACTCTGCTGCCTGAGATGCCTGAGGTGACTAAGACAATAGTTCTAATAGCAGGGCTAGTGTCCATCAAAATGGAAATCATAAGAAAAGTGGAGGCTGTGGAAAGAGAAAAAAATAATCCCAGAATGCATTTTGGAAGAAGCTTTCAAGTGGTCTCCAGAAGATTCAAAATGTTCTTGTTTACTTATGCAAGGCATACCTGACCTGGCTGTTTCATTTCACATTATTATTAGTATTATTAATATTATTAATAATAATAATAGTATTATTAATAATATATTATTAGTTTTGAATAAAAGTTTTGCTGAAACATGTTGAACTACTCTTCCTTTTTGTGGTGTAGGAATCTGTCCCTGTTCTCTCCATGTTATCTCTGCATCTGGTACCAAATCTTCTGTTAAAGAACTAAAGCCTAGGGACACATCTACTTCATTAACTGATGTATACCTGTATTCTGTCTTAAAAATCCCAAGCAATACCTTACGAAGGATGGCATGCAACAAACCTCAAGAGAAAGATTTTTCTTTCTATAGTGAAGGTAGGATCCTTGTGCAAAATGTCTAGGAAAATGTAGGCAGAACCACAGGAAAGCAAGAATGTGGCTGTACCCACCTTTCTACCTCAGCTGACCAAGATCCATGACAGAAAGTACTATTTCCATATATTCTGCTTGGCTAGACTCAAGACTCAGGTAAAATGTACTAACACATTTATAGCTCATTCACTTTACTGATTAAAGTCTTTGACTGTTCAGTTAAAATGACAGTGGAGTTGTTGAATATAGAAGGTTCTGGAATGTTTTGGATGAGAAGGGTTCTGTCAGTGTTTGAGAAAGTTACTTTTTATACCAAAACTTCCATCCTACATCAGTTTACTCTTGCCTTCCCTTCTAGATTTGTTGCATTGCCCCAGAGTAACACTGAGTGTCACACAGCATTGTGGGAAGTTTGAATGGTAGCTGGTTCTCAGGCTCATTCTCACTCATTATCAAGTGGGGCAAATAAAGAACTGTTTGGACCCTGAGAGCTTTCCAAGTTCAAGAACGATATTGACAAACTGAAACATGTCCAGAGAAGAGTGACCAAGCTGATCAAAGGTCTGGAAACCAAGCCATTTGAGGGAGATGGGGATGTTTAACTTGGAGCAGGGAAGACTAAAAAGTGACATGGTAGCCATCTATAAATATTTGAAGGGATGGCATGTAGAAAATGGAGCCAGCTTTTTTATGCTGCTTGAACACAAACCAATGGATTCCAAATACAAGAAAAGAGATTTCACCTAAATATTACAAAGAATATTTTATTGTGAGAGCAGTCTGACAGTGGAATGGACTGCCTGGGAGAATGGTGGACTCTGCATCTTGGGAGGTTTTTTGAACAAATGTTGGATGGGCATCTTTCAGGGGTGCTTCAGTTATATTCGTGCATGGCATGAGGTTGGACTAGAAGGCCCTTGTGGTCCCTTCCATCGCTAAGATTCTGGGGATCTTAACCTACTATCCTACCACTGGGACCACCAAATGTGGGGTTCTCTGCTTACATCCCACCACTGGGATCACTAAATATGGGATTTTCCACTCAGGTAATCACACCAGTGCCACTAACTTTGAGGATTCATCACAGACAATGCCACCACTGTGGCTAAATGTGGGCGTCTTTGCACTTAACCCACCAAATGTGGAGACTTTACAGCATTCTATGAAAACACTCAGTGTGGGGGCTTTCCCTGATCCCAACCTCTGCTACACATAAGGACTTCATCCTGTCCCCCTTGTATGACACCAACTGTGGGGTCAGTCTAAATGCCCTCAAGGTTCATATGAGGATTTATACTGCTTTTATCTCCAACAGGACACCACCCTTCCACCCTCAATGCTGCCACCACAGATACCTTGTCTGAAATCAAGCTCTCAGAATGATAGTGATTCGGAGGCCAACAGTCAAAATTTTATTTACACAAGTTATGCATAAAACAATAGATTATTTATATATAACATTTACAACACCTCACTCTCTCCTCTCAAGCTAAATTGGACCCTTACCAATCACTCAGTTATCTTACTCCAACTCTAGTCTAACTCAAACCCTTTTTCCTTGTTGCACTCATCTCAAATCCTAGGTTACAACTGCTCTTCACTTAAACTTAACTTCCAGCTGTCATTCACCAGTTGCCTGGTGCAAATCTCCTTGAACATTCCACTAATCAGCATTCACTTCAACACTCCTTTCTGTCCCCACTCCCAACAGCTACTTACCTCATACACAATCAATCAAGTAAATAAAATAAATAAAAAGTAACAATTTTATATACAAATCCATGACATCACAATGGCACTGTCTGTGAACCTCAGCATCACCAGATTTTTTCTCTCTCTCCATGTTATATGTTCTATCCCACTTTACATTTTAATTCATCTTTTATTTTGCTGTCATTAGATTATTATTTTTTACTCAAAAGTAATGTTTTCACTTAGAGTACTCAGAAACATGGTGGTCTAGCAAGCAATATAAATGATATATAAAACACTATTGAAAAATGCAACGTATGAGATGCTTCCAGATTCATTTTTGTTCTGAAGAACTTCCCAATTTCTGTATTGAGCAAGTCTAACATCCATCTTTTACTCACATTCCTCCAAAAATGCAACTTGTACAGAAGTTCTGTTTGTTCTTTAGAGAGACTTTCCCGGAATTGAAAGTCACAGATAATGCAGCAGGTTCAAGAGCAAAGAGCAGTCACAACAATGTCTGGCCACATCAGAATCCATCTTTGCCCTTTTGAAATAGATTTCATAATAGGTCTTAAATGTAACAAGCAGCACACACAGAGAGATGGAAACAGCTTGCTGCCAGTTATTTTACAATCCATTTGCTGTAAAATGAAGTCTGTCAGTTGAAAGGAAAACATAGTAAGTCAGATGTCCAGAGTTTATCCCTAATTCCTGAAAAGTCAAAGAAGAAGGTGCAAAAACCTATAAAACAAACAGATAAGGCCTTTGTAAGAGTAAGCATGTACAGTAGGAATGGGAAATCTCCACCTCTAGGCAAAAGGACAAAGGGACCCCTTTCCCCAGATTCCACTGAGAAGGAAGAAAGAAGTCAGCTCTTTTGGAAGCCACCTTGATGTAAGCTGAGGGGACATTTGAACAATGAGGCTTATCACACAAGGGAAGGGAAGTGCAAGTGCAGCTGGATAACAGTGCCTCCCATTCTGCCTTATTGCATGTCATCATATTTCTTAGTACAGTCATCCCTTCACATTCGCAGGGGTTAGGGGCAGAAGACTGCCGCAAATGTGAAAAAACTGTGAATAATAATAGTCCTCCCCCCACCCACCTGCAACAATCCACCCCGTCGCCACTCACTCCCACCCCTCACACCCGCCTCTTCCAAGTAGCGATGGGGGCTTCTGAAGCCCCCATTGCCACTCATTCCCACCCCCCGCCTCTTCCAAAGTGGCGAAGGGAGCCCCTTGCTGCCTTGGGAAGGGACTGGGATGGGGAGAGGGAGGGAGGGAGGCTTTCCATCCCCCCCTTCCCAAGGCAGCGACGGGCTTCGTGAGAAACCCTTCACTGCCTTGGGAAGGGACAGGGTGGAGAGAGGGGGGCAGGCAGCTTTCCACGAATAATCAAAACCACGAATGTGAAAGTCACAAATGTGGAGGGACAACTGTAGTTCTTCAGTTCTGGCCCCATGAGAGACAGTTGTAAAAGCAAGTCTTTTTTTATATAATTGAAAAAAATCTGTTAGAAAAAAAGACTTGCTTTTACAACCCCATGGGACCAGAACTGAAGGAATACTGAAGAAATATGATGTCATGTGATAAGGCAGAACAGGAGACACTATTATCTGGCTGTACTTCTCCTTCCCTTCTCTCCTGCAATAAGCCTCCTAGTCTTCTTCTTATTTTTTGACTACAGTCTCCATTTTGATGAATGACTGAGCCAAGGTATAGGAAATCTTGACTCTCCCAATGTCTTCATTGTCTACTTTAAATTTATGTCATTTATCTGTAAAATTATGTTTATAGTTATGTAACTCATAATATTTACTTAGAATTGCAGTGTTATAGCAAAACACTCTCATCTTCTGAAATAAGAGAGAGTACTAGAAGATGAGACTTTTGCACTATAACACTGTAATTCTAAGGAGATTATCAGACAGGGACAAATAAAGCATCTCCGTCTCACCTTCTAATTCCCGCCCAGCTACCATCCCTGTCACAATTTTAAAAAATAATTTCACACACCTATCTTTATAGCGAGACAGAAACTGCTCCTGCAGCAATCCAGGAAGTGAATGGAGGAAACAGAAGCAGTACGGGGGGCAGAACAGGACAGAGATGACGTCGTCTGAAAAGGAAGCCCTTTTGCAATCCTGTGGCATCCCTGTCTAAGATTATTAAGCTCATGTGATAATCTCCTAAGTAAACATTAGAAAAGAACAGAGGAGAAAATTTGCCCTTCAAATCATAGCATGATCTCAGCAACCCATAGCCATATATTTTTTTACAAGGAAAAAAAAACCTGGAAAACTCCTAGTGTAGATTTAAGAAACTGCTATGAACAACCCGCTTCCCCCTGCCAAAAAAAGAATGGAGCAAGTGGGTGTGGAGACAACCACCAGCAAAAACCAAAGAACTATATAGTGAAAACCCTTCCTTAGAGCAATCTAGAAGAGCCTAGTCACATCTTTGAAAGCACCCCTGATAACTCTTTGAAAGGCAAAATAGAAGGTATCAGAGTAAGGAATGTTGCTAGTTTACTTCCCTATAATGTATGCCATCCTTTTGTCTATATTAGTAGTAAGGGGCAGGGATTTTGGTCTGAAGATGGCATTCACTCCTCGAAGAGATGTTGGAAACAGTGCACCTATGGTGGGAGGGGCCATTGGACAGCCCAGCTTACCCAATTCAAGGCATAGTAGCATCACGTGGAACTGTGTGTGGCATGCAGACAGTGGACATTATCACACAAGCATGCATAAATGCTGTAATTTCTGCAATTAAAGAAACCAGAAACATACTGGCATTATTACATTCACTTTCGCACTTTGTCACAATTGTGCAACACTACTGCTAATGGAACATCACACAGCCATCTACTAGTGATTTAAGAATGGGATTGAAGCTTGCAGTATTGTAACACTTGTTTTCACATTTTGTTGGAATAGTGCTGCATTGCTGCTTCAAGATGGCCCACACATGTGCCTTAAAAAAAAAAATTCTCCACACTGAAACGAACTCCAACCGTTACTGTGGCAAACCTTTACATTCATGGGCACAACCCATTAATAACTGTCGATATTGCTGTTTTCCCAGTATTTACAAGAGTCCAATAATTAATTCCCACTGTAGTTCCAATATTACAGCATGAGTGGGCAATCCTCCTTCTTTTCCCTTCCCCACTTCCAACAAGAACACATAATCAAACTTCCGGTGGAGAGCACAAAGTGGACCTCCATGATGCCCTTTTAATGACTCATTGCCTTTTCTCAATACTTTTTTTTTGGTATGATTGTTAATTTGTTAATTTCTTTGATTGTTTAATTGAAATGGTATCTTCTTGTGATAATGGACAAAACCTCATTCTTGCAAAATCGCAGTAGGAGGAGATTTTTTTTAAAGGTGCATGTATGGGCCAAACAATTGTTACAATAGTGCAGGCTTCAATCCCATTCATAAAGAACTAACAGGTGGATGTGCAATATTCCATTAGTAGTATTATTGTGTGATTGCGGCAAAGTGCAATAATTAATGAACTGGTAATAATGCCACCAAGTTTTTGGTATCCTCAGTTGCGGAAATTACAGTATTTTTACCTGCTTGTGTGATAAAAGTCCTTACATTTTGACTCTTAAGTTTCAGTCCAATGTATAGTCAGTGGGAGCAAGCAGCCCAAAACGCATTTAAGATGCTGAGCCTGGAAGTAACACATTTAAGTAATTTCACCTGTAGTGAGCTACTTTAATGGTGAGAAGAGCATAAGCAAGCTATATCTTAAAAGTAACATAACAAAGTTATGTTTCTGGTTATTCTTAAAAGAATTTTAGAGGATTTTTCATGTTTAATGCCATTCTCTTATCAAGAATACTTTTTAAAATAATAAGTTTTTTAAAGTAATGGAAAAATAACAAACAACACTGTTATGTACCCTGACACCCCCTGCCTCTTATCTATCTATAATAAATTGGCAATGTTTAATAATTAGGTCAAATGTGGCCTTCCCCATAGTGTGACCATTAAAACTGGGAAATTCCACAACCAGGAATCCCAAAGACAAAAATTGCTCAGTCAGGTATGCACTTAAGGAGGGGTTGCCCAAATTCCAAAGAGATGTTAATTTGCAAGGCAACTAAGGGTATGAACACCTGGATAATCCTATCAGCTAAAGCTAGGATACTTAAACCTGTAAATGATCCCCGTATCTTTACCCTGCCACAAACAACAAGGGTTACTTCCTCCATTCAATCACAAAGTATGCACACATTAAAAACCATTAACATATCCAGAGTGTCAATTGTCTCACACTGAGCAACTCAGAGAAACATTGTCTTTCACTCTAAATCCCATCCCCTGAAGGCAGCTATTTCCTATAAAAACCCCTTCAAAACCCCACTCAAGTGCACAAGGATCCCCTTCCTGTGGACACTACATGCATTTGTGTTGCTGTTCCTGCTCTGTACCCCCATCCTGCTGTTTTCTTCTGCAAACTCACCTCTTTGGATTGGTATAGTATCACCCGAAAACAAACTCCCTTCTCTGTTCCTCTATCCCAATATTTCCCACTTTATTCGCTAGTCTTGCATGAATGCTTGAAGCTTTAATGTGTGCATGTGTGATACATCTTGGGGGCTCTTCTGGCTCCTGAAAACCCTAAGCTGCCCTTTTTATACTGCTGTCACCATGTGATACAGCTTTTACTCAGTGTGCACTAATGCACCTGCCTCTGAGGACTTGCTGCTTTAGTGAGATGCAATCTTGCAGTTCCTCTGCCTTGGAATTCCCTTTATTGCACCTCCTTTGATCTAGCTGCCACCACCCTTTGAATTCTACACTCCCTTTCAACACAGTCCAAAGGGAGACTGTGGGGTTTCCTCCCCTACTCCTTGCCACTTTCCAGAGATTTACCCCCCCCCTTTCTATCCTGAAGAGGAGAGAAAATGACCAAGCAAAACAAGGCACATGTACCCATCAGCTGAAGAAAGATTAGGAAAAGCTTATTTATTCGAAGCAAAGTTCATAACATGCAGATGATTCTCATGGAAGGCTCCTCCCTCCCAGGTACATTCTTAGAAGTTACAGACACAGTAAAGCATTCAGCTAGCATCCAGCTAAGTGGGAAAATAACATAATTCCCTAATGCACTCTATCTAATACATTTTCTGATCTATTCACTCATTGACATGAAGTTCAGTCTGTTGGGTGGAGTTGGGAGCCATGTGTCTGTTTCCAGGCCAGTTTCAAACAGCCTTCCCCTAGCTGACATGAGGTCCATGCCTCAAGAGGCTCTTTTGTGGTCTTTGTTCTTCCTCTTCACCTGAGAGGAGAGGTTCCCCATCCCAGGGTCTCTTTGTTCTCTCTCTCTCTGCCTCATGGCCCCGAGGCAGTATTTATTATCTCTTCTTCAAAGCATCCCGAAGGTTTGTCCACTCTGTAATTCCTAATTGGTCAGTATCCCTTGTGACCTATGACATCTGTGATTATGTCGAACCTAAAAGTTGCTACCTTTCTCTAAACCCTAGTTAACCCTTCATTTACCTGATTGCTGAGCTGGCAGATAATGGGAAATGGAGTCTCCCCATTATCACACCGTGAATGTTGTCTTTATTGATTTCTCCAATAAAGACCAATTTATTGTAATATCTAACTTATTGTCTCCTCCTTAGTACCAATAAACATAGGTTAAAAGATCCTGCTATCTGTTGCCCCCACTCGCATAGCCAAGCTGAGTATAATTCCCCAAATTAATATTGATATTTTGTGGATCCTTAAGACCCCCCAAGCACTTAGGGTAACAACACAAGTAAACAGTGGAAAAAATAACAGCACTATAGTAAGCAGTGGAAGTGAATTTCTTCTAAAAAGTAACTTTCCAAGCTGTGATATATTGAAGCAGTACGTGCTACACAGTCTCCCTGTTTTCTGCTAGGAAATGTTGGCTGTTGTGGGATAGCTGTACAAATTCATATAATCAACATTGGCGCAAGATGGGGAGATAACAATGATTTGCTGAGGGTAAACCCAAAACCAGAGTGTAAAAACAAGAAAAATATAACTCTCAAAGTATATTATGTTGATGTTGGCAGAGGCTACTGCTGAGAAGCAGAGAAATACAGGATGCTCCTGCTGCTTCCTTTTCCTTTCAGAATACATTTTCTCTCCTTCTCTTCTTGGATGCATTCCCTTAAAAGCTTTCTCTGCAAACACAAATAGCCCAATTTAAATGAGGTTGAGTCCCCTTCCCTGCTTTCGCCAGCTTGTTTTAACTGTTTACTTTTGCTGAATCAGGAGCAAGCAATTTTGAAGAGCACGTGGTTGAGACCGTGAGTGATATGGAGAGAAAGCAAAGCATTTTGAAGTCTTGGGAAAATGAATCTTGTACTAAGAGAGGAGGGTAGAACTTGGCAAAGGCAGGTGCAAAACCTTAAATGACTGCATTGCTTTGCTGTTAAAGAACAATGGAAGTGGAAGAGTCCAAATGAAAGAAGCAGAGCCGCCAAATCACTAGGGCCACAGCTCAATTTAGGATGATTGGATTTGTCCCAACGCAAATAAATCATGTTCTCATGAAGCACCATCTTTTCTGGGAGGGGAAAAAACTGAATTATATCACATGATGCATGTCCTGAGTCAGGACTTTCAAACTAAAGAGCCAAGAGTTACACACTAAACATGGAGGAAGCAGAAACAGAAAGGACCAAAAGATATGAAATGCTATAAACTTAATACAGCCTTCCCCAATCCTGGACCTTTCCCAGCTACAGTTCCTATCATCTGTGAGCACAAGGTGTGTTGTCTGGGGCTGTTGGGAGTTATCAATCTAAACATCTGTTGGAGAAGTGGTGCACTAATGAATGGCAATGGCCTCAAACTTACCATTAGTCCAAACTAGGGTAGACCCACTGAATGAATTAGATTTACCTATGTATTGATTCAATAGGTTTACTTTAGTTGGGACTAACCAACAGGATTCAGGCCAATATTAGGAATGATGCTTCTAGAAACCTCAATTGAATTTCTCATCAGATTTTGGAATTCTAAACCACAATGGATAAATCTTACAGCTTCGAAGTTCATACTTGGGTATCAGAGCCCAACTGAGGGGGGAAATGATATCAGGAAATTTAAAAAGTATGGGGAGGTAAATCATCCCTGCTTCAGTGGTGCAATGAGGTGATATTCGGAGCCTGGTAAGGTTATTTTTTGGACTACAACTCTGAGAATCCCCAGCCTTCAGGGCCATGGTACCATGTTGACTGGGAATTATGGGCACTGTAGTCCCCAGAATTATTTCTCCCAGCAATGGTAAGATTAAATCTAATAGTATTACAGCAAGATGGATCAGAGGGAGTCTTTAGGTGACATTATTTCAGTTATAAAGCAAACAATTTACATTTCCATATGCCCAGTTGTTTTAATATGGTAGGGACAGTCCCAATAAATCCTCTTTTTCATCTCCTTTTAAAATGGCCCAGTTTTTCTCCCTTCCACTTCCCCCCTTTGTTTTCAGCTTACTTCAATTAGATCAAATTGAGTTCAAAGTACAAAAGTAGCTTTCACTCATTTAGTTCAGCAAGTGGGAGAGAAAAAAGAGAGTATAGTATAGAATCATAGAGTTGGAAAGGGCCTCATGGGGCATCTAGTCCAACTCTCTGATCAATGCAGATCTCTTGCTAAAGCATGCCCAGCATGTATCTGTCCAGCCTCTTTTGGAAGAAGTCCAAAAAAGGAGACCCCACCATCTCTCTAGGCAATTGGTTCCATTGCAAAACCACTCTTATTATCAAGAAGTTCCTTTCCAGTAGGCTTAGGCAAAAGCAAACTGCTGCAGGTTATATTACACAGAGAAATAAAACTGAAGAAAGGTCTTCATCTAGTGTATAGGACTGACTGCATGACAACACAGCCTCTCCCCACCCCCAGACAGCAGTAATTCCAGAAAGCTCTCTGAAAGATGACATTCCTCACATGCAGTGCTGTTCTTTCCGAGACATCCTCAAATTTTCCTCAGAAGTGAGAAGTGAGACAGTGTTGTGTACAATTCCCATGAATGTTGTGGAACTAATTATTCTTTACTGTTCTTTAGGAATTCTGTCATATAACTTAGAGGATTACCTGAAAAAGAAGAAAGAAGCCCAAACTGCCATAGTATTTGAACACTGTAAATTAAAAACATGGTGGGTTGACATTATTGTAGTCTGAAAAGCTGGTTCCTGCTGCTACATACATTCCAATCAGCCAGAGCCGAGACATTTATAGTATATGAATCTTGAAGCAAAGCTGACAAGTTTATTTTTTCAACGCAGGAGGCAGCTGTCCCAAAGCTACATTCTGCATTAATGACTTCATCTTCTCTGCAGTGCCAACTTCATTTATCGTCGGATGACAGTGCTTAAGAATTAGAACCCTGGATTGCATTGGAATGAGTGGATTCGCTTAGGAATGAGCTGAATCCCTTTCTGTGTTGCGGAGTTCATTTTTGTTTTCCATAAATATATTGTTGCCTTTGTGGGTCTTTCATCTAGTTTCTTTCAGTTTTGATTCATTCCTCAAAATGTTCTAAGTTGTCCATTTCTTAAAATCCCTGAAGTCATAATTTCATCCATTAATGCATAACAACATTTCACTTCTTAAATGGTACTTGATTGGCTCCTTGGAACTATGTGAGGTCATGACATATTATCATGTACTCTTGGGATATGATTGGCTCACAGGTGTACATTATCATGAGCTCCTGGGACATGTGCTGTCTGTGACCAAAGGGCAACCAGTGGATCTGTTGCCACAGTAGCTACAAATCCACTCTTGGTTTTACAGCTGCTCTGTGGCGTCCGGAAACTCTCCCAATGTTGAATCTCAGCCAGAATTGGGTCCAGCACCAGGAGAACTCCCATACAGTTTGGGGATGCTCTAAGAAGAGCCATTGTAAAACATACACAAAAAAAAATGGATTTCCTGTATAGCCCTGCACCAGATCAAAATGTGCTGAAAACATAGAAACCCGTGGCAATGTATATGTGGTGGTAGGGATACATTTCAAACCAACATTCATTTCAGAAGGAAGGGAAATGTGGTTATCAATTAAACAAACATGTCTAGGCCATATTGGGTTGAAGTACTCCCCCGTTTTGCATCTTGGTTTTGCACCAGCCAATGAGTAAAGCCACTGGCCCATCTAGCCCTGTATTGTCTACAATAGGGGCAGGCAAAGTGCAGCCCATGGCCACACACCACCCTCTGGCTGGAAAAAAAGTTGGGGGAAAATTCACTGGAATCCTATATCACCAGCTACGTTGTGTAACTTTTCGTATACTCAGCTATGTAGCAGAGATGGTAAGAAACTCAGTTAGTGAATTGCAAAGATCCCCCTTGAGACACTGGCAAGACTGCCTGCTGTGCATTGGCCCCCTTGTGCATCGGTCTGATTGCGCAATGGCTACTATATATATATATATGTATATATATATTAAGATCGACCGATTAGAGATCAAATAAACAACAATCAACTATTATAGTAACACGCAAATAAACATCATAGTAGATCATCCAATTATAAAAATATGTGATATTAATTAGAAATTCAGTTAGAACATTATATTAAAAAATAAAATTTAACAAGATAGATATAAATAAATGAATATAAATTCATTGTAGAGTATAAAATATATTATAAAAATTATTTAAACAAACTAAAAAATGTATTAAAATTTAAACTATCATCTTACACCAGCATACCATTGCTGCTGCACAAAAACTGGCTACCCTTGTTGTTATTGGTGGGCAGTGGTCTGATAGCAAATAAGATACATAAAACTCATCTGTTCTTCCAAGAAAATGATTAAGAATTAGATAGATAAAAATTTGTCGATAACCATTATAGAAAGGACAATATAACAGCACATGACCTACAGTCTCCACTGAGCCAGTTCCACAAGGACAAGTGTGTGCAGCATAGGGGATACTATTGTATCTCCCTTCCAATAGGGCTGAGGGTAGAACATTAAATTTTGCTAATGTGAATGCTATCCTGTGTTTTGGAAGGGTTAAAAGATTCAGATGGTTAGCTAGCTTGAAGGCATTACCATTATCTCTAAAATCAGGAGATACAGAGGCTGCTTTCAGATGTTGTTGCATCTCATTATCTATAATCTGTTGATGTATTTCCTTTTTTGCTTTCTCATGACCCATTGCCAAAATGATGGTTTGTGAAAAACCCAATTTTCCTAGCTTCTCATTTAGAGTCTTGCTCCATCTAGATGGAAACCCATCCAACAATATCAAAGGAGCTAACTCTACTGGGTCGAACAGCATTCTGTGGGTCCATCTATATGATTTTTTTAAAAAAAATCCGTTTGGGGGGTAAAAAATACGAATAGGCAGCCGTTCGTATGCATACGATCCGCCTACACGATTTTTTATCCCCCTAAACTCCGTATGAGCCCCCTTCCCCAGCTGGCTGGAGCGAGCAAGCCAAGCAGCAGTTTTAAATCTCCCGCCGCTTTTTTTTTTTAATTTAAAAAGGTGCCTGCTTTGCGGACATTCAGTTTTCCCTATTTACAAAGTAAAATAAAAATAAATATATATAAAATTCATGGACTTACCAGACTCTTGCTTAGCTAGGAATCCAACATGGCAGCCGCTCCTAATTCCCCTCCTTGCTAGCCCTGCCCCCTCTACTCGGCCAGCCAATCAGATTACACTGCCTGTTTGTATGTGTGTGAACAGGGTGTACAGACCATCAGCCATTCAAACGGCTGTACAGGCTTTATGCTGAGATCCGCTAATCCTCCCAAACGCCAAATCCACATAGCTTATGGGGGATTCGCTAGCCCCCCTTCTGAACGACACCTTTGAATCCAAACAGCTGTGTGTACAGAAGAGCGATCTTCTGAACGGCATACGTATTTTTTTTTACCGTGTAGACAGGACCTGAGCCAAAAATTAAACTTAAGTATCCACACCCGTGATTCAACTGACATTTGACCTGTCTCCAAATGTAAAATTGCGTTAGGCACACACCATGGAAGAGCCAGAATGGATCTCAAAAATTTTGTCTGTGTAGATTCCATAGAATCAAAGTTAGTGTAAGCACACCACTGTACCCCATATAGCATCTGTGCCAGTACCTTCATATTAAAAACCTGGATGGCTGAAGGGATGTGCTGGCCAACTTTGGTGAAGAAAAAAGATATAAGTGACTTAATACTTCTCTGAACATTTGCTATGGCATTTGTAGACTGGGCCTTCCAAGAGCCTGAAGACTGAAAAATCACTCCTAAGTACTTATAAGATTTTACTTGCTCAATTGGTTGGTCATTTATTTGCCATTTATGGATGCTCCGTTTTCTGGTAAATACTAAAACTTTAAATTTATTATAATGAATCACCAACTAATCAGTTTGGCAGTACAGTCTCCCCTCCACATTCGCGAACTTGACATTCGCGGTTTTGATTATTTGCGGTTTTGGAAGGGCCCCCCGGGCCCCCCCAAAACCAGGACACGGGGCCTCCGGAGGCCCCGTGAAAGCCCTGGGAGGGAGCAGGGAGGGCCGGGGAGACGTCCACGGGGACTTCGGAGACCCTCCGGAGGCCCCGCGAAGGCCTTGGAAGGGAGGGGGAAGGGCTGGGGAGGCCTCCGCGGGGCCTTTGGAGACCCTCTGGAGGCCCTGCGAAGGCCTTGGGAAGGAGGGGGGAGGGCCGGGGAGGCCTTAACGGGGCCCCCGGAGATGCTCCGGAGGCCCCACAAAGGCCCGAGGAGGGAGGGGGACAGCCGGGAGAGGCCTCCGCGGGGCCTGGCTAGGCTCCACGAAGGCCCAGGGAGGGAGGGGGAGGGCCAGGAGAAGCCTCCGCGGGGCCTGGCTAGGCCCCACGAAGGCCCAGGGAGGAAGGGGGGAGGGCCAGGAGAGGCCTCCGCGGGGCCTGGCTAGGCCCCATGAAGGCCCGGGGAGGGAGGGGGAAGGCCCAGGGAGGGAGGGGGAAGGCCGGGAGAGGCCTCCGCGGGGCCTGGCTAGGCCCCACGAAGGCCCGGGGAGGGAGGGGGAAGGCCGGGAGAGGCCTCCGCGGGGCCTGGCTAGGCCCCACGAGGGCCTGGGGAGGGAGGGGGGATGGCCAGGAGAGGCCTCCGTGGGGCCTGGCTAGGCCCCACGAGGGCCTGGGGAGGGAGGGGGATGGCCAGGAGAAGCCTCCGCGGGGCCTGGCTAGGCCCCACGAAGGCCCGGGGAGGGAGGGGGGAGGGCCGGGAGAGGCCTCCTCGGGGCTTGGCTAGGCCCCACGAAGGCCCAGGGAGGGAGGGGGAAGGCCGGGAGAGGCCTCCACGGGGCCTGGCTAGGCCCCACAAAGGCCCAGGTAGGGAGGGGGAAGGCCGGGAGAGGCCTCCACGGGCCTGGCTAGGCCCCATGAAGGCCCGGGGAGGGAGGGGGGGCCAGGAGAGGCCTCCGTGGGGCCTGGCTAGGCCCCACGAAGGCCCAGGGAGGGAGGGGGAAGGCCGGGAGAGGCCTCCGCGGGGCCTGGCTAGGCCCCACAAAGGCCCGGGGAGGGAGGGGGAAGGCCGGGAGAGGCCTCCGCAGGGCCTGGCTAGGCCCCACGAAGGCCCAGGGAGGGAGGGGGAAAGCTGGGAGAGGCCTCCGCGGGGCCTGGCTAGGCCCCACGAAGGCCCGGGGAGGGAGGGGGAGGGCTGGGAGAGGCCTCCATGGGGCCTCCGGAGATGCTCCGGAGGCCCCATGAAGGCCCGGGGAGGGGGTGTGGAGGGCCGGGGAGGCCTCCATGGGGCCTCCGGAGACGCTCCAGAGGCCCTATGAAGACCTGGGGGAGGGCTGGGGATGCCTCCATGGGGCCTCCGGAGACGCTCTGGAGGCCCCATGAAGGCCCGGGGAGGGAGCGGGGAGTGCTGGGGAGGCCTCCATGGGGCCTCCGGAGATGCTCCGGAGGCCCCATGAAGGCCCAGGGAGGGAGCGGGGAGTGCCAAGGAGGCCCCATGAAGGCCCGGGGAGAGGGTGGGGAGTGCTGGGGAGGCCTCCATGCTCATGAAGCCCAGGGAGGGAGGGGGAGGGCCGGGAGAGGCCTCTGCGGAGCCCCGCAAAGGCCTTGGGAGGGAGGGGGATGGCCGGGGAGGCCTCCGCGGGGTCTTGGGAGGGTCTCCGGAGGCCCCGGGAAGGCCTAGGAAGGGAGTGGGGAGGCTGGGGAAAGCGACTATGGGGCCTCCGGAGGCCCCATGGTCACTGTGGTGGGGGAGGGGGAGGTCAGTAGTTATTCACGGATTTTTCACATTCGCGGGGGTCCGTGGAACGTAACCCCCGCGAATGTGAAGGGACGACTGTAATTACCCAAAGCTTTTAGTAGTCGGCGCAGCCCAATAAGGGTTAAAGAAAGAAGTACTACATCGTCCGCATACAGGAGAGTTGACAAGGGTCTGTCTGCTAATTTAGGAGGATGGAAATTTAAGCCAGACAAACTCTTGACCAAAGAGTTAATATAGATGTTAAACAAAGAGGGAGCTAACACATAGCCTTGTCTAACACCCGTAAATGATGGAATGGCCTTAGTAAGATGGCCTAGCCTATTACATCTAACTTTCAAACATGTTTTCATATATAGGCTATTGATCAAAAACAGCAGGCGTTTATCAATATTGGTTATTTCTAATTTCTACCATAATTTATCACAGGGAATCATATCAAAAGCCGACTTAAAGTCGATAAAGGCTGTGTAAAAAGCCCCACTAGGCTTCGTTGAATATTTGTTTACAAGATGTTGTAAAATTATTCCATGGTCTACTGTGGAGCGACCGGGTCTAAAATTTGCCTGTTCATCCTCCAAGACGGATTCATCATCCATCTAAGTTAGAAGTTTTTCTAGTAAATGATGAGCATACAGTTTGCTAATAACACTTAACAAACTAATAGCAATGGCTACTTTACCAGCTCTGCTACATTGTAATGTAAGAGCAGCCCTATACTAGATATAGATATTACAGAACTGCCCCATTCTAACTTCCACAGACATAACTCCCCAAAACAATTCTGACCATCTTTGAACCCCCACCTCTCTGTCTGTCTGTCTGTATCTGTCTGTCTGTCTGTCTGTCTGTGTGATGGCCAGAAATTACCTCTAGATGACATTTCCACCATGTTTTGATACCCCTGGACCCCCAGGGGTCAAAATAATTTTTTATGTTTTTTTTTTTTCAAAATGGGACACAGGAAGGCCCTAAAACATAACCCCATGTCCTGTAGCATTTGGGGGCAATTTTTTTTCTTTTGAAGGAGTAAATGCAGTGGGGTACAGCTCTCCAAACCCTTCTGGAGGGCTAATGTGACTTGCTAGTCTTCCACAGTTGTCCATCCATGATCTACACTGACAAGCAGTGGATCTCCTGGCAGAGATTCTGCTGAAGAAACCAGGGTTTGAACCTGGGACTTTCTGTCTGCATGTCACATGTTTTATCGTTAAGCTAGAGCCTCTCATGTAGATAACTTTCACCAAAGTCAATCTCAAGGACCATGGCTGCAGATTTGCTTGTTGTAGTGCTTTTCAACCAGGCATGCTCATACCACCCAGCATCCTATGAAGTCCGACCACTGGGGCTACTGGGAAAGCACTGGCTTATACACAACAGGAGAATCAATTGGTATTGTTTTAACTAGCCCATAATAATTGAGGCTGCCACTGTTAGGGCCACATGTTAAACTACCTTATTAGGGGCCAGGATGGCATCCTCCTCATATAGATAGGAACAGCATGTCAGTGAAGGTTTGACCAAATAATTCTTTAGGTTCTTTGTCTCTATGCAGGAGATTATTCCCATCTGTGATGCCTCAAGTGCAGTGTAACTTTTGCAAAGATGCTGTTGATGAGAAACTGAATCGCTTGACTTTTTCTGGCTGATCTGGCTCCAACCTAAGTGTGGACCTGAATGCAGTAAGTTTTTGCAATCCATTCTATCCATTTTGCAACCAGCTCCTTACATCATGTGCCTTTAAGCAGACGAGCTGGACAAAAGTTATTGTTTTACAGCACAGAGGATGAATGAAAAGCAAATAGTTAACAAGTGACCAGAAGTCCCTGTAAGTGCTGACCTTCAGTGGTCCATATAATGTGATTTCAGGCCACTGAGTAATAAATAGAATAGGGTAATATTTACAGACATGTCTGGAATGCCCTAAGTTCCTAGTTGTCTTACGGAAAGTCATAAATGATCTTGCAACAGGGTTGACGATTACATGTTTGCCCAGGAACACTACTTCTAGGTCTCTTTCCACAGCTGAGCAATTCTGCTCTGCTCTGAGCTGCTTTTCTTCAATTTGGTTCCCAACCAGGGTGTTCCAGGTGGGACCAAGGTTGCTTGCAAATTCTCCTCTGACCACTGGGGCCTTCTTTCAGGAACTAGGTAAGGGAACCAAAATAGTCTCTCTTATTCACACCACCTTGATAGGGGGGGGGGGAGTTATTCATCTGTAGGGATTTCCCCTCCTCTCTTGTACAAACTTGAACTATTTTCTTTGCTTCTGTCAGGCAGATTTCATTATTTTGAAATATGTTTAAAGAGAGACACATGGGAAATCAGCTCCAAAGAGAAGTCAAAACAGAAAGGAAGAATCTCTCCTTTTGCTTTTCTGAGCAAAACACTTCAAAATACAGGTTGAGTATCCTTTACCTGAAATTCCAAAATCCACAATGCACCAAAATCTGAAACTTTTGGCGCTACAACATGTACATACATGTACTGTATTTGCAAGGCTGGAGAGAGACATGGCTGGAGAGAGATACAGCTTGAAAGAGAGGCGAGGATCTGTGAAATGGTGGGAATCCACACTTCCCACTGTTTCACAGATCCTCGCATCTTTCTCCAGCCAAATGAATGAGCAGGAATGCTGCAGCTGCCACCTCAAAGGTGGAAGTGGGTAACTAGCAGCCCCATCGCTCTGCTGCCACTGTTGGAGTTGGGTGCAATTATTGGGTTCCCATCCCCAGAAGACTTGGGTATGAAAGGCACTGACTGGAATCCAGGCTCAGGCAGTGGAAGCAAGGGGGAGAGGACGGGGGGGATGGTGTTTTTGGCATGTAGCTCTCCTCTGGGCCAAGGCTTGAGACAGTTCCCAGCAGCTGCCACTGCCACATCCCGCTCTAGACCTCACTTTGGCTGTGGTGGTGGGATGGGATAGAGGAGCAGTAGCAGCCACCACAGCTGCCATTTGGGCAAAATTTGGCTGTGAACTCAGCCGCTCCATTTCCCTCCCTCCCACTCCTCTTCTCTTCCCAGGGGAGCCCAAAGAAAGCATGCCTGGTAGCCAGGTCTTACTGTCTCCTCTACTGCTGTCCTACACCATTGTATACAGGTTTCTGTACTGTATTCCAAAATCTGAAATTTTGGACACTTCTGGTCCCAAGCATTACTAAGCAATCAAAAATCTTCACTCTCAGGCTCCACTGAGAGATTTTGGATTTTGAGTTCTGCTGAGGGCACAGGATTTGTTAAAACAAAACAAAACAAAACACAAGGCATCTTTTTTAAACTGTTCTTTTTTTAAAAAAAATCCAGATCAAATTCATAATATTATGGTGTTCTGTAAAAATGCTTGGTAACTCTTTGCAGCTGCCTTGAGGCAGTTTTCTATAAATTCCATAACAGCACTGAAAGCAGAAAGAAAGAGGCTGTGTGCCAGTTTTCATTGATCATAGCGCTGGCTGTAAACCGCTCCCCTCCACTGTGGTCTCCAAAGCCATTCTGATTATTACTGCCTTGTTTCTGTCTTTGTGCCAGCAACAAGAAAATGCATAAATCTGCTTCCTATTTAAGAACTGGAATGCAATAACAAAACAATCCCATAAGATTATTATAGAATAACTGGCTAAAAATATTTCCATGTCAAAGAGAACAACCATCCAGTTATGGACCAGCAACCCACTTTTTCATTGGGGTTTTCAGTCATCATGAGCCTGCTTAACTCTAGGACACAATCAAGGGGCAGGGGGAGTGCATCATGTGAGCAACAGAACTGGACAACCTAGAAATGGCTGGCCTCTAGAACAGAGAGAGATGAGAACCCCTGCATGCTATTTTGGCATTCTCGTTGATGGTTTTTCATCAGAGGCTAGACACCTGTACAGAGAGGCATTTGAGTATTTTGTTCAGGCACAACTGTACCTGTTTTTTTAATTTATAATATAAAGCATCAAAAAAGGGGAGAACTTAAGTTCCTGTGTAAAGCAGAGTTACAGCTGAATATTAGGAGGATGAAAATAATGACCACAAATTACAGTATTTGCATAACTTTAAAGTGGTTAACAAAAATGTTGAAATAGTTAAAGATTTCCTATACCTTGGCTCAGTAAAGTGGAGACTATAGTCCAGAAACCAGAAGAAGACTAAGGCCTTGTCTATGTAGGCTAAATACCCCATCTTGCACCTTTTGCAGAGCCCTGCAGTCCGTATGATGCAGTGTATTTGCCCCATTCTGCCCCAGGGCAGTCCTCACCACCCCAGGGCAGATATGGGGCTGAGACGGGGGAAACACAGTTTAGGGCCCAATTAACCATTTTAGCATAATACTCAGTTTACTCCGTTACCGCCGGCCAAAACCCAGAAAGGCCCCCACATGTCCGCAGGAACTGGTCCAGCAAGCTGGCCCTTGTTGCTGCCACCAGCTCCCTGGCTCTCCCAGACACCAGGCAGGGGTCCCTCAGCATGTGACATGCAGGGGACCTACAGTCACATGTTGCGGGCCCCCTTCCTGGCTTTCAAGACAGCAGAGAAAATGGCAGTGGTGGCAGCGGCTGCAGGGACTGACCAGCATTCCTGTGTGGGCTCCAGCCCATTTCATTTAGGAAACGAGGGAAGGATGGGCTAGCTCCATAGCCAGGATACACCAGTGGGGAGTTGGCGTATCCTGGCTGGTGTAGATAAGCCCTTAGGCTGCTGACACACTGCAGAATTATCCACTTTGGCACTGCTTTAATTGCCATGCCTCAATGCTATGGAATTCTGGGGTTTCTAGTTTTGTGAGATATTTAGCCTTTGCTGACAGAGAGCTCTGATGCCACAACAAACTACAAATCCCAGGATTGTACAGGATGGAGCCATGATAGTTAAAGTAGTGTCAAACTGCATTATGTCTGCTGTGTGTCAGCAGCCTGAGACATAGAAAAGCAGCCATGAAGGAACTAGGTAAGATCCTCAAGTGTAAAAAAAGACATGTCATTAAATACCAAAGTCAGAATTGTCCAGGCCCTAGTATTTCTGATGGTTGTGAAAGCTGCATAGTAAAGAAAGCTGACAGGAAAAAAAACATTTGAAATGTGGTGCTGGAGGAGAGTTCTACAGATACCATGGATTGATTGTTAAAAAGACAAATGAAAAGGCCATAGAGTAATTCAAGCCTGAACTGTCATTGTAAGTGAATATTACTAAACTGAAGCCATCATACTTTGAACATATCATGAGAAGACGTGATTCATTAGAAAAAACAATAATACTGAGAAAAGTGAAAGGCAGCAGGAAAAGATGAAGAAAGACCACATGACAGGTGGATTGAGTCAATCAAGGAAGCCACAGCCCTGAGTTTTAAGAAAGTGAGTAAGGACTTTATCAGACCACCCCCCAGAAAAGTTATTTTGCCAGCATAAATTGTGGCATTTTTATGTCAGCAAATAACCCACCACCACCACCACACTTACCTTTACAAGCGTCAATGAGGCTTCCCTGGCAGAAAGGAAACATAAATGGAACTCCGTTTACTTCTGGGGTTGAAATTCTCCTGAGAAGATGCTTGCATGGGAAATTTAAAAATCAACAAACACACATTCAAAGTTCAGGAAAGCACAAAAACACACTTATAAAGTTCCAAGTACATGGAGGGGGGTCATAAAAAGGGTGTACCCTACCTGGCTGTTGTGATCTCACCTGGAAGTGTTTGCCCATTGATGCTGCATTCATGGGAGTTCAATGGCGTATGGATTTAAACGCCGGCAATGGCAGCAACAAATCACTACAGGGATCAATTGATGGCTTGGGCTGTCAATAAAAAACTACAAGTTTTTAACCAGATATGATCGTGAAAGGATGATGTTGTCTGGTACACGTGCCCTTTCGTGATCATTAAGCATCCTTATGACGTATTTGCTGTGTCTGATAAAGTCCTAAGGCAGTTGATGACCAGGGGTTCTTGGAGGCCTCTCATTCATAGGGTGATCATAAGTTGAAGAAAACATGATGGCAAAGAATGAATAATAAATACAGTAGGACCCCTGCATCCACAGGGGATTGGTTCTGGGGGGCCCGTGGATACCAAAAACCGTAGAAAGTAGCAAACACCATTGAAAATAATGGGACTTCTGGTTTAAAATACCATAGAGTTGCCTTGGAGGACCTAGAAAATGGCTAAAGAAGACACATTTTCTAGGAAGACTCTATGATAGGTGTGCTGTTTTGCATCATGTGGACAATTGAATCAGTGGATATGGGGGTCCTACTGTATAAATAAATAAATGAGATTTCTTTTCAGATTTTTTGAGAATTTATTAACCTTCTCTAGTTTCTTCATATTTGGGATGGAAAAACTTGACATTTGAACCATTCAAATATGGGAGAAAGCAAAACCAACAGATTGGTCCATCCAGGGCCTTGGATTTGATTGTTATACTTCATTATCATAAAAAATGAATTAATCACAAGTGACTAGTTTTTCACAGCTAGTTACTTCCAAGCTTTATAATTACTTTTTTAAAATGACTTTCCAAGCTCTACACAGATGTTATCATTCCTTTATATCTTAGTCAGAATGTTGTTATTATTATTATTTACCTACCTCTCCATATGGATCGAGGTGGAGAACAACAAATTAAAACATAATGATAGTTTAAAAAACACACATCAGTTAAAATATATATCAGTTTAAATGAACAGATAAGACCAAGATGTTTTAAAACAATCAAGACACAGTTTAAAATTCACAGTTTAAAAATATCTGGATATGCCTGCCAGAAGAATATGGCTGGTAAGTGGTCAAAATGGTCACAAGCATGAAGATATCACTCCATTGCTCTGATCATTTCCATAATGTGGCCAGTTTGCTCGTGGAAAGACAGCAGTCTAGACGGACTGGGACATGGTAAGCCCAGGGCTACTAGAGCAAACCAGAGATATCTCATCCAAGCAAACAAAAACATGTGGCTGTTAATTAAATAAAGTGGAATGATGATCAGCTGGATACTTGTCTCCCCTACACCTCCCAAAGTTTGGAAATTATTTTTATCATTGGGAGAGATTAAAACCAAGATAGTATCATGGATGGTCACCTCTGAAGAAAGAGAAATTAAGAAAATGTGAGAAATCTGTTCTGTTATTGAAGCTATAATAATCACCTGGAGGAATGAAGAAACAGGTGAGCAGGGTCAGACAGGTTAACAAAGTCCAGCAGTAAAGATAACCATGTGCCACTTATCTTCCACAGTTGTTACCTAGAAACATCTCTGGAGTTATCAAGGATCTACAGCCAAACCTGGAAGATATGCTTTGGGTTCGAGGGAATCCTGCAAGATAACTGGGTGCCAACTCTTTCCTTATTTGGGCAACATCAGAATGGGACCAAACAATTACTACCATACCATCTAGGATGGAACTGTAACTCCCAGCATGCCTCACATTGGCTAGGCCTGCTTGGAGATGGAGTCTAAGAACATCCAAAGGGCCGCACACATCCCATCCCTGATCTAGGAAGCATTTACTTGCACACTTTCTGACATAACATTTACCATCATTTCCACTTCTAGAAGCCCAATAGGTCAGTCTCCAGGTGACAGAATAAATCAACACCCATTCCACCTCCCCAAACCTCTGGCATTTTCATGGAACTTGGCCTTGTTTTCAACTGTCTGGAAAACCTTTCACTTTCTCTAGTTTACAAGGTGGGTGGTACAAGCAGTACCCTTTGTAAATGCCATCTCTTCCCCTGTCTCTTAATTGTAACTCCATTAATTTATAATTAGCCCATCTTGGTAGACTGTAGGTTGTTGGTTTCAAAATCCCCTTGGAGAATTTCAATTACCTCTTCTTTTGTGCAGCTAAGTGAACTCTGATTAAACATTCATTAGCATACAAATGAAAAGTTCATGCCAGGAGAAGCTATAAGGCTAGACCAAAGCTTGCAGTGAACAGCTTAGTCTGAAAGGCCAAATTAAAAAGCGCAAATGCAGCAACCACCAGGATTTCAAGGAAAACAGGGTGGGTTCTGACTTGTCTCCCTCTCTAATATGGGTGATTCATTTATTTCACTTCTCTAGAGGTTTCTTTTCAATAGCTGGCTCCATTTCTGAAGCCGGATTTTGCCAATATGTAAATGGAATGCTCCTATTTTTAGATCCTCAATCCTTCTTTAACTCTCTGTTCACTCAGAAAAAAAAATGTAAGGCCTCTCAATTCTGCCTCTCAATTTTATTTCCATTCTGCCTCTCTTAATTTGTTGGAGTCATCGTACAATACATGTGTCATTGTACAGCCATCTATATAAACTTCTCCTTTTCGTTTCTCTCTTAAGACATACAGTATTCTGTTTCCAAATGCCAGATCTAATGATTCAGAGATGCAAATGGAAACTGTGTTATGATGAAAACGGTAACTCCAGTCCCCACCCAACCCCACAACCTCCAATGAATTTTATCTATGCCTGTCCTTCTGGAAGTAATTCAAAGGCTCATTCATTCAAGAAAGCCACTTGGCATAATTCCCAGGATTATCAAGATATGGATGGCAAACCATTAACACACTGTATACTATTATGTATTTCACTAAGGAGCATCTCAGTCTTTCAGAGAGATACTGTGTTAGCACTGCATAGAAGAAGAGAAAGAGAACAATGGCAGCAACACTTAAGACTTCAAATAGCTTTTAGAAGGCGCTGAAGTTCAGTTTTGAGAATAAAAGCAGTAGTTGGTAGAATCCTGCCTTGAACTCCGTGGGCTGACTGTACATAGGATTCTGCATCCATGGATTCTGCATCCACAGATTCAACCAACCATGGTTTGAAAATATTTTAAAAAAATAATAATTCCAAAAAGCAAATCTTGATTTTGCTGTTTTAGATAAGGAACGGCATTTTGCTATCCCATTGTATATAATGGGACTTGAGCATCCACAGATTTTGCTAATGGGTGTGTGTGTCCTGGAACCTAGCGCCAGTGGATACCAAGGGCCCACTGTATGTCTTTGCTGCAACCCCTTGTAGTTGTCACTGACAAGAAATGAATAAGCTGTAAGCAACAATGCCAGCTTTAATCAGAGCTTGGAAAAGTTAGTTTTTGGAACACAGCTCCCAGAATTTCTCAGCCAGCCTTTAAATTCCTCAGCCAGCTATGGAATTCTGGAAGCTGTAGTCCCAAAAGTGTAGCGTTTCTGAGCTCTGTGTTTGAGTCTCATGCTCATTTTTAATATGGCACGGTAATCATTCAACCATTTTTTTTGGCTTCTGAATATTGCTTGTGCAGTCACCTCAACCAAGTAAAATTCCCATTAAGAACTTCAGCTTTCAATGTCCAAAGTCCATATTGTGGTAACACTTTTATTAGACCAATCAAAAAGGCATAAAAATGTCTGTGTGAGTTTTCAAAACTAGCTTTGATCATCAGAGAAAGACATTTTTAACACATCCCAAGATACATTACTTTTATCTTTCATTAATTACACCTTTTAATTAATATTACCATTTTATTTTTATAACTGTTAGAATGATTAGTTATAGCTTTTAATATAACCTGAAAGCATATCAAGTAAGTTGAATTCGTTACCCAAGCCGCATTTTGACATCTAGCATTTTCACTACCCACTTTGCACATCTGACAAAGTAGTCCCTTGCTTATGGAAGCAAATGGTTTTCATAATGCTCTAGATACATACTGTAAGCTTATGTCATTTCAAGATTTGTATACTGCTCTGGGTAGTTCGGCCCTTGAAAAGCAATATACAAATGGTTAAGAAAAATAAAGAATGCCACAATATTTTTTATAAAGTTGGGAAGCTGCCTTATACTGACTATTGGTCTATCTACTTCAATACTGACTATTCTGACAGGCAGCAGATCTCCAGGTTTTTAGACCAAAATTGCGCAAATGCCAAGGGCTGAACCCAGACCTAATCTCAACTGTTAATCCCAACTAGAATAGACCCATTACATCAATGGAACTTCTGAAGTATTGACATCTAAATTCAAATGAATTCAACTGGCCTACACTAGTTATAACTAACAGAGTTAGGCTACGGGGCCCTGCTTCAGCTTCCCTTTAAGAGTCTTCCTTGTGGGTTGAGTCAGTTTTCTTGTGGTGTTTTCCTCTGACCAGAGCTGGTACACATGCTAAATCTTTTCTTAGAAGTGAACAACTCATCCAAAGTGGCCCAAGGCATTGGGGTTTGGCAGGAGTTGTACAGTACCTTTCTCTTTCTCATGAATTTCCAGAACTAGCTGTGACTTTTATAACTGAGGGCAGGGGGTACAGTATGACCCCTGAATCTGCAGGGGATAAATTCCTGGACTTACCAGGAATACCAGAAACCACAGATAATAGCAAACCCTTTTGAAATGAATGACTTCCAGCCCAAGCATACCTAGAGTCATGCTGGAGGACCTAGAGATTCCTAGAGAGAACACCTCTCTAGGCATTGGTAGGTCCTCCAGAATGACTATGGTCAACATCTGGTGGAAGCATACCATAGAATTGTGCTGGAGGACCTGGAAAAAGCCTAGAGAGACTATATATATATATTTTAGACACAGGTAAGTGAATCCCCCATGGATATGGGGGTCATGCTGTATCTTTTTTTCTTCCTGTCCCAGGAATTTCCAATACAAGCATGGGTAAATTCCCACATCTATATTCATTGTCTTCATTCCTTCTGTACTTCTGGGCAGTCTCACTGATGATGGCTTGAATAGAGATGTGACCTTTGCTACAGATGTTTCCCTCTGACCTTCCTTCCCTCATTAAATTTCCAGTTACCAGGTTAAACGCTTCCTCTGTGCTGCACCGCATGCACAGTATGACTTTTTTCTTTTCTTTCATTCCCACCAACTTTCTACAAATATAGTGCTAAAAGGGTACAGCCATTTACCTCTATAGCACTTTTGCACTATTACTATTTAAAATAATAATAATAATAATAATAATAATAATAATAATAATATGTGCCAGTGCCAGACTGGGAAGCAGGATTGGGGGCATGGGAAGGAGATGTTGAGTTCATGGAGGGGATGACATGGAGGGAAGAAAACCCCACCCACACCACCATTCTTCCATCAAGCAGGAAGAAAAGAGTGGACCAAACCCCAGTGGGAAGTGGGAAGCTGGGCAAGTCTGTGTAGAAATAGCCAATCACAACCCACGGAATGCTGTTAAGGGGGCGGTGCTATGTGGGAAACAATATAAGCAGAAGGATTGTCTAAAAAGGCGGAGTTAGAGCAATCAGAGACAAAGTGAAGATCAATTAGGAATGGCAGAATTGACAAGATCTAAATAGTGTTTGTGGAGCTGGGAATGTTGAAAGAGTTCAGGGAGTTCATGTTTAATTTATCCTATAATAAATCTTTACTGCTTTTATTTTCTATAACTGTGTCTGACTGGTCACACTTTACCACCCTGAACCCACTGATCAATACAACCGCATGTTCAGGATAGCTGTCACTTTGAGGTCCAAGTACCAGATCCAGGCAAGGATCCTAAAGGTAAAAGGCTGTGTGATTGAAGCCCAAGGGCTGTGACTGTGGTCATTCCTGGATTAGGGTTTCATCACACCCAGTATATTTAGGGCATGACTGGATGTGAGAACAGGAACAACCATTATAAAATGTCACCGAGCAACAGAATAGCCTGACATTTACCAGAACTATTGGACTATCCAGATGAGCCCTCAGACGCCTTTCTGTTGAATTTCTCCAAATGCTAACTACATTATTCCCTGTTTTTGTATCATATTCTGTTTCAGGAATCGGTGTTTTTTTTATCCAGGGGCTTGTCTATATAAAATAATGTGGACTCACCCTGAATCCATTGCTGGCAGACCAGAGAATTAAAGGCTACTTCCGGGGAGGAACTGCATGTTGTTGTTTTTTAATTATTTTGCCCTTAACCCAAATTTGCTCCATACTATGCAAAGTTGGGAAAAGCTCTGGGGTGTCCTGGAAACTTAGGAGTGACTTCAGGTTTTTTTACTGTCTGGACAGCTGGATGGGGTTCAAATTTGGCCCAATCCAGTTGTCCACATGCAAATGCAGCACCATCTCCCTTACCCTATGCTGAGCAGCACAGAGGAGATGGATCCCCATTGGAGCCGCTGCTGCCATTGCCACCTCACCGGCCGAGCAGCTCCCTGCGATAGCCTTGCTTCTACTGAGGTCAGAATGGGGTGCCCGTGTAGAGTGATCCCCTCTTTGCTGATCACATGTCATACCTTAATATCCATTTATGCACGGGGAAGCATTTTTCAAGAAAGTGTAAAAAATATAATGTTTTAAAATGACCCCCTCCAACTCTTAGGGTTGGTGAAGAAAGTAGAATTGAAACATGATTTTTTGACACAGCAACTAAAAATTGGGGAGGGGAGAGAAGAGAAAGCAACATGATCATAGGGCCCATCTACACGAAGGGGGGAAAATCCAATGTCATAGTATTGGCATCTTGCAGCAGCAGCAACATGTCTAAACAATTTTTCTGGCCTCAGAAGCCACCATAAGCCTTACATTCCTGATGGTGGCACCTAGTGATTTAGGAGATTTTCAGACACGGAAAAATCGCCCCTTGCCGCGCGAGCAGCCTCCCGAAACTGCTGCGCGGCAAGGGTCTTTTTCGGACCGCGCTGTGCCTGTTGCGAAGCCGTCCGTGTCACTTCCGTGAAGCTTGGGACGGCTCCGCGTCATATTTCAATCACGGGCAGCCTCCGTGCTTGAAATATGACGCGGAGCCGTCCCAAGCTTCACGGAAGTGACACGGACGGCTTCGCAACAGGCACAGCGCGGTCCGAAAAAGACCCTTGCCGCGCAGCAGTTTCGGGAGGCTGCTCGCGCGGCAAGGGACGATTTTTCCGTGTCTGAAAATCTCCTTACTTGCATTAGTTCTTTGCCACCGCTGGGTTGGTTTTTTTAAGTCATCCCAAGGTGCGCTGGTGCGATAGAGCAATTTTCCAATTGTATAGGACAGCAAAATGGAAAATATTCATCCTGTTTTATCACCTTAGCAAGTGATTGCTAAGGCGAAAATCCAACATGGCGGCAACAGGCACTTGCCCTGCCAACAAGCCCTGCCCTCACTCTCGCCCGGCCAATCAGCTTTGTGCTTCCCTTCAAATTTTTCGTTGTTCGATAGTCCAAACGAGCAGGAATGCACACTGGGGAAATCTGCAAAGGCTTTTACCCCATTGTTTTTGTCATTTTGCCCACCCCTTTCCGAATACTGTGGGTTGGCACTGGATCCCATTTAGACAGGTAGGATTTCCAGCGAATTTCATGAGGGGTATTTTCACCATTTAGACAGGCCCATATACTTTATCATGGCTACCATTTTGGACTCCTTTAAAAGGGGACCATGAACATTTGTGGAGGATCCCTGAAGTGGGTATTAGGCATGATGGAATATGCATTTCCTGCAGTATCAGAGGGTGTGTGTCTCTATATGTTACTTTTTGGGGGGAAACTGAGCCTGAATTGCAGATGCTCTCATGTCAGGCTTGTGGCCTTCCCACAGTGTCATGCCCCATGAGTTTGATGAGGGTATGGAATCAGAGGAGGGGGTGAACATGGCAGGGAATGGCCCTATGGACCCTGGCACAGGTTCATCTACACCTGCGCCAGCAGGGAACCCTGCCAACCTGGAGGCTCAAGCAGAAGAAGAGCCTGGCCCCAGCGGGTTAACACCAGTCCCGGCAGAGAGTCCTGCCAATTCAGATAAGGACAAAAAAGAAGAGACGGACTTACCTCCACCATCATACACCCAGCAGCGAGCTCAAAAGGAAGCTTGAAGGAAATCTGTGTGACTTTATGAGAAAAACCTGCTCTTCAAGAAGCACCTGACAAAGCCTTGATTGCTATATATATGCTCATGAAGCGATGGAGGCTTTGTCAGAGATCAACTGATCTTCCTGGAGAAAGCCTCTTGCTGACTTTGTTGCCTTGATCCTTGCTGCCTTGACTCATGCCTCAACCTCAGACTATCTCTGATTACTCTGCTGGGATGACTCACAGACTGGTTTGGACCCACGCTGCCTGCTGTATGCCTTTGACTTTCTTGACTGTGTTTGCATTCTGGTGTGCTCATTAAAAGCTGGCCACCTTCCCAGCTACTTGCTGTTTGTATATGCTTTGCTGGCTGATGTCAAGCTTTTCCAGACACACAGACAACTGGTTGGTCACAAGCACTGAATCTCCAAGCACAGAGCAAATTCTCTTCTTCTGAGAGTCTAGTGTGCTCTCCTCCTCACATGTACAGTTTCACCATTTTATGGATGCCTGCATAGGTCAACAGTGTGAACAACTGCTGGACTAGATAGGCCTTTGTTCTGATCCACCATGGATCTTCTTATGTGCTTATGTGGAGGCAAAGATCTCCCCTGAGTGTGATCTGGCCAGCCCCTCATAGCAACATCTCCCCACCACCACCACCATTTTCACAGAACTCCAGAGAGACATTCTCAACTCACATCACTTTTATCTTTAAAACTGTCAGCTACTCTCTTTTGAGCAGTCTTCGGAGATTTTCACACAGGGCCAAAATGCTCTGTTACCTCCCTGCCACCTCCTCTCCCGTTCCTGCCACGGAATAATGTAAATCCTTCACACACTTACCTTAATTCCGTGGCGGGAACAGGTTCCTTCTTCCCTCGCTGGCCAGCTGTAAATGCAGCCGTCGTAAGGCTGCTTTTACGACCAGCCGTCTGAAACGTTATCATGTGATAACGGCCTGGCGGTAAATTTAAAAAATAAAACTCCCCCAAACATAAAATCAGTTCACCAAGCATAAAACACACTTTAAATCACACAGTCAAAACAGGGAAGGTAAAATAAAGGGTGCCACTTACCTGGGTGTCCAGATCGTACCAGGAAATGCTCAGAACGGACCTCCCCTCTGCGGCTGTCATTTCGGAACAGGAACGGGGCTCCTGTTCGCACACCCGTGATTGCGTGATAGCGACGGAACAAGAGGTCTATTCACAATGAAAAATCATGATTACATTGTTCTGGAACAGTCACGGGAGCAGGATGGATGCAGGACAGAACGGGGTCAACATCATCCGAAAGGGAAAACCTTTCCCGACCCTGTTCCCTATATAGCCCATGTGAAAATCTCATTTATCTCTCACATGCAGGCACCTACTGACTTCCACAGCAAAGGAATCTTCTCCAGTGGGAATCTCATTCAAAAAAACAGTGGGTTTACACAACTATCAAGAGACAATGTCCTAAACATTCATTGCTTGCTGATGAGTAATACTGTAGCTAGCAACCTGCCTGACAGAATGGTCAGCCAACAGCTATGTGAATATCCAAAAGCAAGTCTCAGAGCCTTGATAGTAATCTTTGCTTCTGGCTTCCCTGTCTACTGAAACTTGAAACGGTATATAATTCAGGTCTCAAACTCAGGACCTGGCATTTGTATTTCTAAAAGAAAGGGGATTTTTAAAATGCAGGGTGGGGGAGTTCAGGGAGGATTTGTATTTGGCCGGCACATTTTTTTTTAAATGCAGCCTTGCAGATTCCGAAAATACATGCTGAATGCTCAGAATATGCTGAAACAGGAACTTCGGTTTCTTACAAAATTAGAATGTATTATTTTCTCTTCAGCGAAATTGAACTATCTATCTAGGATGTCAAGGACACACACACACACACACACACACACACAGAGAGACATATGCATACCACACCACATACATCTCTGTATCCTGGTGTTCTCTCAGTGGGAGTTGCATATTATGGCAGTGTTGTTGCAAGACTTGCTCCAAAGGAGGGAAATGTTTTTGCAGGGTCAGCTTCCAAGTCATCATTCATGTTTACAGTTTCAACAGCAGCTCACATTGCTATAGTAACTCTTAAAGGTACATTCCCTGAATAAAGCCAGATTGGAAGGAAAACAAATCCTTCTCATTCTGCCTCTCAGAATTCCTAACGTGGAATTCCTAACATAGGAATTGTCATGGAAGAGGGCAGCGAGGGATTTTTTTTGCTTTAATAAACTGGTCCAGAAGAAAATGAGTCTCTTGTTTAAGGACTCATCTATATAAGGCAATAAAATGTGGATTGGTGCGCACTAGCACCAATTCGCAGCAGCTTTCATTTGTCTCGTTTTCCCCCAAGATCACAGGCATGTGAAGCCATACACATTTGATGTCCAAACAGCCATGCCTGGGTATCAAGATGGCAGGCATGAGTTAACTACTCATGTTTTTATTCTCACCAGTTGCTACCGCTGAAACGTATTTAAAAAAAAACAACACCAAAACCAAGGTGCAAAGTGTGAGCTTCCGCTTAAATAAACAGGACCCCAAAAAGGCTGTTTTGTCGTCTCAGCACATGATCACTATGACAAAAATCCAGCATGGCGGTTCTGGGTACTGCCTTGCTGGCAAGCTTCACTCCCCTGCACAGGTCCAACCAATCAGCTTTCCACTTCCGCTCTTATCAGAAATGCACAGCAAAGTGAATCAGTTGAGCAGGAATGTGCATTTCCTTCTGAGTTTTGTAAAAACATTGGGCAAAGCCGCAAAGGCTTTTCCCACAGAGTATTTAGATTTTTTGGCCCCCCTCCTTCCAAATACAGTGAAATTATGTAGGATCCCATTGGGACAAAAGGTATTCTCAAATTCTAGGAGGAGTATTTTCACTGTCTAGCCCACTCCTAAGTGTTTTTCTCTAAGCTGACTTCCTTCAAATGTGTTGGATTACAGCTCCCATCATCTCCAATTACTGGTCATGCTAGTAGAAAACATGAGGTTTATAGTCCAATATATTTGAAGGGTACCAAATTGGGAAATGTTAAAATAGTAGGTCAGTTTTTAAGTAATAGTAGTCAGCAGAACTTGGACCGAATAGTAGTCAGTCCCTTTCTCTCTCTCTCTCTCTCTCTCTCTCTCTCTCTCTCTCTCTCTCTCTCTCCAACATTCTCGCCTTCTAATTCTCAATCTATATTTTACTCAATATCTCTTTTCAAGAAATAGGTTTCTTCTTTACAGTGAAATGAATATAACATACCCTCCAATATTTCACAGACAAAAACTGTGAAAGGTATGGGAAACATTACTGAGGAAGAACACACAAGTTGGGAGAGGCTGCAACAGTTTGCTTTTGCCTGAGCCTATTGGGAAGGACAAGATTCCTCCACCACCTCTTCGCATCCCACTCACCCCCCGCCATTGAGTTAATTGAGGGCAAACTACTTTTGTACTTTCAAGTCAGTTTGCAGCAATTGAAGTAAGCTGAGGACAAAGAGTGGAAAGAGGAGAGAAACTGGAACATTTAAAAGCAGATTTTAAAAAAAAATTGGACAATAGTGGACTAATGGGGTCTGTCCCTGCCAAACTGGGACAGTTGGAAGGCATGGTCTAAAGTTACTTCTGGACAGAGCTAGTTCCTAGTGCTACCAATGAAAGACGCTATGCATGTGCAGCTATTTATCTTCTTTCCCTCCATAATTTTTCCCCTGTGGTAAAAAAAAGATAAAAGTATTTAAAAAACGCAGGATAGATGCAAGCCAATAATATTTGGAGGCAGTATTGGATTTGTGCACAAGTTAAGTAAATTATAATTTAGGGCTGTAGATCAACACACACACACACACACACACACACACAATTTCCTCAATTTGAAGTAACACTATAGGGCCTCTTAAAACATGACCTACTTTAGGGTATCAGCATGTGTTCATCTAACCATTTCTGGCATCCTCTGTAAAATTCTGTGTTTGAAGCACAGCAATGGCACAATAAAAGCTTCATCTGGAAGCAGTGTACCAATAGGTACTGGAACAGATTAAAAATGTTTCTTGCCAAACAAAAGTAAGAGAGAAAGAGAGAGAGTGTGTGTAACTGTAAAAGTGAGCAGCTATTTGCACATTAGGTAAATACCCACAAGTATAAGAGGGAACCATTCTATGTCATTAGCATCTTTGAAGCATTTCTTTTTGTGTTTGTTAATTTATAGATAGTCATGTTCCTAGTTTATCCTTTAAAAAAACAGATAAGATCAGGAATGTACAACAGACCTCCATCATTTCTCATATAAACTGCAGCCCCTTTTAAAACCAATTAACTTTCCACATTCATCATTCCCATTTATAAGACTATCCAGCTCTGAACCTTTACTATGTCTATATAAATTTATGCTTATATTTTAAAGGCGACTGAGGATTTGCCCAGTGAACCAGACTAGTTATATGCAGAGCTCAAAAAAATATTTCTGGAATCATTTGAGATTTATCTTCTGAAATCCTTATGAGTCTATTGTGCTTTCTTTTCTTTAAAAAGTTGAAAGCTAGTTTTGAGGACTAGGCAGAAGAACAGGTATGTTTTGGGGTTAAGGTCTCAGGTTGTGGGTTTGTACTAGGATGTTTATATTCTGTTTGCACCCATTTGTTCAGTTATTCTCCTTTTTCCAAACCACTGAAGCCTACAGTATCTTAGCTTGGTTTCTTCTGGGCTTCTGCTAGTTTCTCCCAATCACATTGTGTTTAAAAAAAATGGAGATGTAGAGATGCTGGAAGCAACTGTTACCCAAATAGGTGGGGGGGGGGTCTGTGGGGAGCAACCTATGCTCATTTACTAGCTAGGGGAAATATTAGCTCAAATGGATGGCTGTGAGAAGTCGAGTAACTTATGGGATCTTTTCATCTATGTATACCAGTACTCAGTGCAGAGAACTCCAGTTAAAGTAAAATAAAATAGTTTTTATTGGAAAATAACACAGAAACATTACACTTGCACTCATGCTCACAAGAACCACACAAGGCTAACAAAGAGGTTAAGGCAGAAAGGTTGGATAGAAGAATAGAGTTGGGCAATAGGTGAGAATTACCAGTGTAAAGAGAGAGAGGTGAAGAACTCAGATCGAAATCTGAGGGTGGCACTGGATTCCATTGTGAGGGTGCGCCGACAGAGTGTCCGAGTGTCATCCACAGTGGCATACCTTGCTATTCTTTGGGCACTAATATTTATACTGTATTTCATATCCTGAAGAGGTGTTTGAACTTAGAACAAAACTTAGATGGGGTTCCCACCATTAAACAAAGGAAACCGTGACTTCGCTGAGTGCTGTTAATGGTTGAGAGATTGGAATTGATGGGTTTATGATAACCTCCATATTGTAGGGTAGGAGAAGTACAAGGGGATGTTTCCTGAGGATAATGGTTATATTTGTCACTTGTTTGTTTGTGATATGATGCATCGCTGAGGGTACCCAAGAGTATATTAGTACATACCTCCATAATGGCGTTGTTTACTAGGGGCTTCACTTAATCCTATCTTGGATGTCACTCCTGGTAGTTTTCCATGACATTTTCTTTGGGTCCTAGTGACCTCCATCTGCCCTCATGTTTGGTCCACCCTAGTCTACTAGATCCTGTGAAGGGTTTTAATATTACCAAATTATGAAAATATTATAGGGAGAGACATGGTAACACTACACAAAAATCAAAGTAAATCAACTAGATGCTCACTAAAAGGCATTTGTTACTCTGCAGAAGTGGACAGTAGAAGAGAAGCAAATAGCAGAATAGAGGCAGAACCCAATATGCTAGTGTTTGGGTTCAATTTTGGAATTACAGTAGCTCTCCTGTATCTGCTGATTCGCCATCTGCTCTGGTGGTGGCAGGGGAGATTGCCAGACTGTAAACTAGAGTGCTACTATACCTTTAATGGTTGTGTAGAAGAGGGAATTTCAGCAGGTGTTACTTCTTACCTGGTTGCTTGACAAGCAACACCTGTTGAAATTCCCTCTTCTACACAACCATTAAAGCTCCAGCAGTTATCTCCAGTTTTCAGTCTGTCAGTTCTAAAATTGCTAAGTGCCCCTATCTTGGCCTTGCAAGCACAGTCATAGCCAGGGCCAACAAGAGTGGATTTGAGCCCTAGTGATATTTGTTTTCAGCATCTGGAGGTTCACTCACTCCCCCAAGATCCCTGTGAACAATGGTGGAACACACAATCCCTACCATCTGCAACCAGCACCTTCCCCTCCAGTCACGTGCCTGACTTCACTCTTCGAGCTGTACGTACAGGATACCTCCCTCTGGCATTGCATGCCAATTGGGACTAGCCAAGTGATGATGGGGAACTGTTCTCCTCTTCCAGGCAGCTGAGGCCACAATGGGCTGTTTGCCTCTGGGTCTTGCGAGGTCTTGCATTTTACATGCAGCTTTTTCCAACACCACCTGCATGCCCGCCTTACCCCTTCCTTCCACTCTCTGGCAAAACAGAGTCCCTTTGCTCACTTGTGACTTCCTTTCTGCCATTTGGAACCCAGCCCTGCTATCTCTTGCAACAAGAACAGACCAGCTAAGAATCATTTGTATTGGTAATACAGAATTTTGTATATCATTATTATTTGCTTTAAAATATACAATGGATATCAAAACAATCAACAAATAATACTACAGAGAAAGATAAAAATATATGCTACACTGCTGAGTCCCAGGCTGCCTTCCAGACCACCAGCCCTCAGTAATTTGTACTAGCTGCCACCATTCCCTTTTCTTCCCCATGGACATATCCTTATGATTCCCTCCCTCACCATCTGTTACCTACCCTGATAGCCCCCATCTTGAAATATCAAATAATTGGTGATATTTAATAATTTGACCTAATGTGGCTATCCACGTGGTTAGTAGGTAAACCTAATACCAAGGCTGGATTCATGTGTGACCAAGGGAGGGGCCTTTGGAAATTCCCCAAAACCAAATACTCAGGTTAGGACTTAACATTTGGAGGTGAGTCGTTCACTATTTAATTCAATGATAGAAGAGTCCTCAATGCTTGTAAAATGGGTTCTTCTTTCCCTCATCCCCTTCCAACAAAAGACTTTGCCTGCTCCTGTTCAATTCCAAATGCAGCACCCATTAATGATCATTAACTCTTCTGGAATTGTCAAGTCCTGGGAACCTCCAAGAAACATTGTATTCCACTCAAAATCCCATCCCTTCAGGGGAATTATCAGATATAAATATCATCCAAAAATACTACCAAAATGTCTGCCGTTCCTCCTCCTACATCTGTGCTGTCAGTTTTTGTGAGACCCTCAGAACAAATCTCTGAGAATCTTCTGCTGCACAAATCTTGGCTCCTCTGAGAGGCATTGAATCACCCATCATCCCCTCACTCTATTCCTCTATCCAAATACTTCCTACTTTCTTCATTAGCCTTGTGTGGTTGCTTAAAGCCTCAGTGTTTGTGTGGCTGCTGTTTACATTAATTTCCAATAAAGATCATTTAATTGTACGTTTTGGCTTAGCGTCTCCTCAGTTACTACTGGTATACATAGGTTAAAAGATCCTGCCACTGCCCAGCCTCTCACATGCCAAGTTGAGTTAATTATATCCCCCAAATTAATATTAGGACATTAGAGGATCTCCACAGAACCCAAACAATTTGGGTGACATGTCCTTTCCCAGACAGCAATGTGGGGGGGGGGGGGTTTCCAAGCTGAATTTTAGTTCCATAGTCCAGCATGCCTATCCCATGCCCTACAATTGTCCCAGTTTAGCACGGACAGCTGCAGTTGGTCATCTGTTGTCCCACTTTTTTAGGCTACTTTTAAAATGCCTCTGTTCCTCTCTCCTCCTGCTTTCCCCCTCGGTCCTCAGCTTATTTCAAATACTGCAAACTGAGTTCAAAGTGCAAAAGTAGTTTACACTCAATTACTCCAGCAGTGGGGTATGAGAAAACAGGAAGGGGAAAGAGACTTGCCCTTCCCAGTAGATTCAGGATCTGCAGTAGCAGCAAGTCACAGCAGCTGCGGACTGTCTATGGCTTTACAGCCCCCATAAACTGCATGCCCCCTAGCCAAGATGGCAGCCACAAGTGAATTACTTGGGTTTTAAAATCTGCCACCACTGAACTTTTTTTAACCATTTAAGATGGTGCACACAAGTAATATTTCACATTTACAAAAGAAAGGGAGAGAGAAAAATTTGCCATTTTATCACCTTACCAGTCACTTGCTAAGCCAAAAATCCAACATGTTTGCAAGCCCTGCCCCTGTGCTCATCCAGCCAATCAGCTTGCACTGCTTCTCCTATGGAAAAGCATAGCAATGTGAATGCAACTGTCTTTTAACAAGTGGACTTGTGCATTCTCTACGGAGCTTTTAAAAAACTTCATGAAAAACAGCAAAGGCTTCCCTGGCAGAGTTTACAATGGATTTGGTCCCCTTCCTTCTGAATATGATACGTCAATGCAGATTTCTGTTAGGACAGGACACATTCCAAGCCAATTCCAAGAGGATTATTTTGACCATTTGGACAACCCTCCAGACAAAAACAAACTAGTTGCAATAACTCCTGGTTTGCATGTTCTTCCTCATTAATAACTTTTGCTATGTTGACCACACTCTGATGCTGCCTGGCCATACATGTCCTGATTTTGATCTGTGAAATGTTGGAGCTTACACTGTCTCAGAAATTAGATTGCTTAGGTTCTGCTATAGTGTATATTGGTTAAGCTGATAAAACAAAGTTTATGGCAAGGTGGGGAGCAATACCACCCCTATATTGCAGATGAAGGACCTAGAGTTAAGATAAAGACTCATCTAAGCCTACCTAGACAGTTCCTGCAACTGGGGAGATTAAAGCAACATTCTTCTGGATTCCTAAATCTTAGTCAATGTACCAGGGCACCAGTCACACTAGAGAATTATAGTGCTATTATTCCACTTTAACTGCCATGGTTCCCTCCAATGGAATCCTGGAATTAGCAATTAAGGGAGAGGCATTGAGAATTCTCAGCCAGTGCCTCACCAGTTTGTCAATCCCAGGATTTCATAAAATAGGCTAAAATGGAACCCTGGCAGTTAAAATGGAATAACAGTGCTTATAATTCTTCAGGTGGTTGGGTCTCTGGAGCTGTTCCAAAATTAAGGCCCCATTTGGGCATATGTATGAGGTATTCTAGGAGTTTGTGTGGACCTGGGAATTAAATAAATACATAGATAAATAAAATATGCTCAAAAATTAATTTTCTTGTGTATACTTGTTGCGCAACCTGATCCCAATGCATTTTTATTTATTATTATTATATTTATTTATATCTCCCCTTTCTCACAATATAGGAGCTCAAGGCGGCTAACAGTGAGAAGTCGAAGGCTTTCACGGCCGGCATCCATAGGTTTTCCTGGGGGGGGCGGGTTTCGGGCTGTGATGCTGTGTTCTGGAAGAGTTTATTTCTGACATTTCGCCTGCATCTGCGGCTGGCATCTTCAGAGAATGGTTGGGTAGGAGTGTGTGTTCTCTGAAGATGCCAGCCACAGATGCAGGCAAAATGTCAAAAAACAGATGCAGGCAAAAAAAACCTCTTCCAGAACACGGCATCACAGCCCAGAAAAAAACCAGGGAAAGGCTAACAGTGAGTTTAAAACAATGCACAAACATTAAAAATATAAATATTAATATGAATTTTTTTAAAAAAACAGATTAAAAAATTTGCAGTATGAAAACATTTAAAAGTATTAAAAATGTTAAAATACACTAAAACTATATACACCTTAACAAGCAAACTGCACAGCACATACAAACCCAGCCCCCATCTCAAAGACTAATTTTATTCCATTTCTCAATTAACACAAGAAATGCTGATCATAACAGAAATACTGTGAGTTTCAGGAAATGATTGGGAAAGAAAAGGAAGCAAGTGGCAACATTTTCCTCGAAGACTTGACCCTGTGGGCAGTGAGGGAACTGGAGCAATTGCACCAACTGAAACAGTGGCAATCTGGCCCTAGGAGTGCGGAATCCATAGCCTTCCAGATGCATACGCTCCAATTGTCCTGATTTGGCTGGGACAGACTGGATTAATCCTCTTTTTCAGCTGCTTTCAAAATGTCCCAGTTCTCCTCCTCCTCCTCCTCCCCCACCCCTTTGTCTGCAGCTTACTTTGGTCTGATCTGTATGAGAGAGGGGGATGTAGTACCCTGAATAAATAGCACATTGCAGCAGCTGCAACTTGTCTTAATAGTGTTTTTGCCCCCTGCAGCCCGCATAAGCTTCGCATCCATGATGTCAGCCACCCTCCTCCCTTCCCTGATACCTGCGGCAGTGGTGGCAGTGGCACAGGAATGCAGAGACTGCATTCAAAGTGCAAAAGTAGTTTGCACTCAGTTCACTCAGCAAGAGGAGAGAAGAGGAAGGGGTGAAATCTTACCCTTCCCAGCAGGCTCAGGCAAAAGCAAACTGCTGCAGCCTCTCCAAGCTTGTCTGTTCTTCCACAATAATGCTTGCCATCTTAACCACACTCTGATGTCCCAGTTTTCATATATGAAATATTGAAAGGTATGCAGATGTTGTTGACTTGCAAATCCCATCAGATCTAGGAAGCATCGCTAATGGTGAGGGATCCCTCAAAATTTAAAGGCTAACAAATTACCCACTCTGGTTTATTCCCTATGGGGGACTCCCTCCCCCATGGATACCAAAATCAATGGATGCTCAAGTCCCACTAGAAAAAAATGGCATAGTAAAAATGGCCTTCCTTATATAAAATGGCAAACAGCAAGGTTTGCTTTTTGGAATTTCCCCCCAAAATATTTTCAAGCCATGGTTGGTTGAATCTGTAGATGCAGAACCCATGGCTATGGAGGCTGACTATAATTCTAACAGTGATAAAACAAAGCCAAGATGGAACTCAGTAATAAAGCATAAGAAAGAAAGAAAGAAAGAAAGAAAGAAAGAAAGAAAGAAAGAAAGAAGGCAAGCAAGCTAGCCAGCCAGCCTCGGTTCAATTGCTGATATTTCTAGGCAGGACTAGAAAAAACAGTTGTCTAAAATCCTGAGGAACTGCTGACAGAAAATACACAGCCTAATGTGGTGTACGGCAGCTCCACAGAATTTGGAAACATTAATTTTTGACTTCAAATCCTATAATTCCTAGCTGCCATGGCAAATGGCAATGTTGGCTGGCGAACCCAAAAATGAATTCTCCAACCTTTCAGCTTCCTATGTTCTTTCATAAGTTAATCATAATTTAAAATTCCCAGGGTGGTAATTGTGTTAAATTTCTTGGGGCAAAAACAGAGCTTTGTGATATCTCAAAGGCTAATAATTTTTATTTGGCATGCAGCTGATGAAGTGAGCTGCAAACCACAAAAATGCTGTCCCATAAAATATGTTAGCACCTAAGGTACCACAGGACTCTTTTGCAATTTCTGAATAATTCAAATATGGGACTGACAAAAGTCTATAAGAACAAGAGGATTAGCTAATACCACTTTATTCAAAGGAACAAAGGAGTGCCCTAACAATGGAATTATTTATCAGAAAAGAGCAAAAATGTGGTTTATTGCAGTAATCATGAACTGTCTGGATGAATGAGAAGGTGAAGTCATTGGATGGTGCTTCCCTCTCGCCATCAAAGGGCGTTTGTATGTGTTAAGGTTGCTGCCTAATATAAGGAGTGTTTCCAGTAAACCAACTCAAGTTTTTCTAAACTGGTGACCAATTAGCTGAGAGAGGGTGATAGAAGAGGACAACCTATTCATTCATGGATGGGTTAAGGAGTGAGGAAACCAGAGATTATGCCTTGCCTACCTGGCACAGTCCGAAAGCACATGACAAAATCAGAGAGAAAAAATCCATCCCTTATATACTATGTGAATTGTACTTGAAACTCCAAGGGAATAGGGAAGCTTGAGGGTTGTGGCAGATCATGTACAATAATTGCCTCCACTAAGCAAAACCAAACAACAACAACAACAAAACCCCACTCTTCTGGTGTTCCAGCTCTTGGACTCCACTATATCAGTGGTCCCATTCCCCCTACATGTGCTTTTAACACATGAGTTTATCTGGACCACGCTCCCTAACATGACCAAACAGGTCCCTTTTCAAACCAACCTCATCCTTTGAAGATTTTATGTAACTGTGAGGGCGGTGATGTTTTTATAAGGGGGGGGGGGGAATCCTGATTGTTTTGTACACAGCCTGAGATCTCTGGGTATAGGGCAGGATAGACATTTTTAAATAAAGAAATAAATAAAACTAGCTGTACCTGGCATAACATATGCCATTTAAAAACTCCCCCCCCCCAAAAAAATGACTGGTAGGCCTAACGACAACCCTGTAAGGTAGTCTGGTGGATTTTTAAATTCCTCCTCCCCCTTTGCAGCATTCCATACTTTCCCCAGAATTGCTGAGGGTGACTCATTCTATTACCCTGCCAGTGCCAGTTGACTGTCTGGGTCCTATTGCAGGAGCAGCAGTGGCGTGCCGCTGCCACCAGTTAACTGTCTATGTCCCAATCTGGGCCACAGACTGAGTGGCAGGAGTGGATTGTGAGGTGGAGAGGGAATTTGCCTGTGGTTGTTGATTGGTTGGCTGTGTTTCCTGAGCAGCCAATCAGCACACTGGGAAAGGAAACAAACCCAAGAGTTTTAGATATAGATATAGATATAGATATAGATATAGATATAGATATAGATATAGATAAAGATATAGATATAGATATAGATATAGATATAGATATAGATATAGATATAGATATAGATGATGCTACATGCACCAGACTGCAAGAGCTAGTCCCAGCCCCTGCCAATGGTTCACTGAATCATCTTGTTTACTGCCAGCTACTCAATAGCAACTGTGAGAAGAAACCCTGTAGGCATACTAACAAACATGTATAGAGTCTATTCACACAAAGGAAATCACTATTGTGTGAATGAGTTGTGTGTAGCACAGCGGGTCCCTTCTCATGACTGCTAAAGGCACAGTTGACGCAATACAAGGTTAGTGATGCCCACTAGGAGGTAGTGGGCATCCTCTGCAAAGAGGTACCAGTGGTAAACCTGTGCAGCTCTGTGTCCTCTCCATGTGTTTTTAATATGAGACAGTGTCATCTGGCACCCCATTGTTGTTTTTGTTACTTGAAGGAATCAGTCTCACTCCTGCAAAGTTACTATTCACCATGTGAGTCTTACTTGGGGCTGCCGAAAGGCCCCACGGGTAATTTTCTTTGTTGCTCTCTGAATGCTAATACTGTCTAAACTAGCGATTATTCTGCTCACTGGCATTTTGTTTTGAATGAAGATTAAACATGGGTGGGCAGGGCAGGAGAGGATTACCTTTAAGTACTTGTTGGCAATGTAAGTCCTTCATATGGCAAGACTTCTAGCTTTAAAATATGCATGTGTGGGAATAATAGCCATGTTGGTTTGCTACAACAACAAAAATCTACTTGAAACAAAAGATCATGGCAGCTAATCCCTAGGGTAGGGGCTTCCCCCCACCCTAATTTACCAAGAATTTTCAGTCTGCTCTAAGAACAGAATCTTTTAAACTCATGTTGAAAACATTTGCAGTCATATTGCTGATGTCTCTGTAAGGGTCTTTTAGAACCTACAATAATTCTTCCATCTGGGTCCACAGGAAATGATGATGGGGACCCTCCTACTATGAATAATCTTTAGCTCAACAGTTCAGCAGATATTCACATTCTGGATTACAGTATACTCTTGTTCTTCGGATTTACTTGCATCACTTCCTTTTCATTTTTCAGCTTCCTTTTTATGGTCTTCCCTTCTGGCTTAAATGCTGTAGCTCAGCCCTTTATCTATGACAGTATATCAGAGACCATCTCCTTTCACCTATTCTGATGAATTTTCAGCCAGAGTTCATGGGAGTTTTCAGCAGAAAGCCTGCCAGTACTGCCAGTGTCTTCACTTTACAAATAGCGAGAAGTAATATGATAGCTACCTTCAAACATCTGAAGGGCTGCCACACAGAAGATGAAGTAAGATATAATTTGAACCAATGGATTCAAATATATAAGAAGAGATACTGACTAAACATTAGGAAAGCTTTGTAATGGTAACAGCTGTTCAGCTGAGGAATTGACTGCTTCAAAGGGTAGCAGGCAATCCTTCACTGGATTTTTTAAAAACAGAGTTTGGATGGCCAACTCTCAGGATTGTTGTAGCTATGGTTATCCTGCATTGATAGTAAAATACACTGGACCTAGAGGCTATCTCTACAGTTCTTAGCAAAGGTCTTTCCAACTCTACACTTCCAGGATATCAAGGGGCACAGGAGACCCCCTGCCACTTGCTCTGCTCTCCGTGGCCCCTAACACAAGCTCTTTATTCTTTGAGGGAACAAAGACAAGGTATCTGTGCCAAACTCAGTTCTACTCCAAAGAATTTGAACCAAGGCATTCTCGGGAGACAGCATCCCTGGCCAAGTCCTTTCAGCACCTGTATCCCTCTTGTCTATCCAGGATGCCATTGTAAAGATGCAGAATATATTAGATTGTTAACTATCTTGCCAAATATTTGTCTACTCTTACCATCCTTTCTAAGGGCTAGATGCGTTACCAGGAAAAAAAGGGGGGGCAGAACATTTCCTTGGTTTAGTTCAGAAGGCTCTCATCTTACTCTTGCCTTTCTCCCCAACTCCTCCCATGGATTACTGGCACACTAAACTTTTTTTAAAAAACTAACTAAACATGCCTTCTTTTAAAAAATCCCCTGTATACTAATTTTCTATAATTATCTTAACTCACCTGATTTAAATCTTCTGTAATTGTTCGACATGCACATTCTTTGAAAATCTGTTATTACTGCCTGTAAGACATACATCTGAAAAGTAAACCACAAACAGATAGTCTCCAGTTGATAACAGAAGCTAATCATAGCCCTGCTCTCAATCCTGATGTTTAATCGTGGGTGTCATCAAGGCAGCACTTTGGGGTATAGCTCTAGGGGCCCATTCAGCAGAAGGGACCAGAAACACAGAAAGCCTGTTGTACCACTTTTATCCGTTAAGCAGGGTGCATTGCACATAAAGCCATTAAGTCCACTTGAGTTTGATACCCACTAAATTAAATGGATGAAAAGGACTGTGTCTCATCTGATTGGTTTCTTCGTTTGTTTGGACTGACATCTACAAATATTTCAACTCTCCAACCCCAATGTATGAAGGAGGTAACCCACTGACTTGCAAGATTATTCTTCAGTAATTAGCTTGAGCCTTCTAGACATGCATTGTGCAATGGAAGGAAGTCAGTGATTTTTTTACTTCCTTATAAAGATGCAGAAACATGGGGGCCGTGGCACAAGTGATTGGTTGGTGTGTGTGTGTGTGTTTAAGAGAATGATTTTTTATAAAGTGAGGGATGGGTTTCAAATACAAATACCGTTGTCCCTTCATATTCACTGGGGTTTGGTTCCAGGACCCCCGTGGATACAAAAATCCATGAATACTCAAGTCCCTTTATATTCAAAGGCATAGCAAAATGGTGTCCCTTATATAAGATGGCAAAATCAAGGTTTGCTTTTTGGCTTATTATTTTTGGCTTATTACATTGCTAAAGTCAAGTTGCTGCCAATTTCCCCAACACATTAGAAACTCGATATGTTTGTGGAATTTCCAAGAGCACCTTGGGTACCAAGCCTTTGTAGCTTTCCCCAAAGTTTTTTTAAAACTCCAAAGGAAATGCTCATTCCTGCTCATTGGGACAACCAATTCACTTTGCTGTGTTTTCCTGATAAGAACGGAAGTGAAAAGCTGATTGGTCAGACATGTGCAAGGAGTGGAGCTTGCCAGCAAGGCAGTGCCTGGAACCACCATGTTGGATTTTCACCATAGCAATCGTGCACTGAGGCAACAAAACAGCCTCTTTTTTTTCTTTTTTCTTTTTTCTGGGTCCTGTTTATTGAAGCAGAAGATTGCACTTCTGATTGCGTCAGTTGATAAGCTTGAGTAGCTTTAAAAAAGCACTAAAGACGGATCTCTTTCGCCAGGCCTTTCCTGATTAGATCCCAGCCTCAGGAGCTCAGTCTCCTGGCTTTTTAAAATTATGTATATATTTATTTTAATGTGTTTTTAGTTAGAAGGTTTTAATTTTATAGGGTTTAATGTCTTTTTATGGGGGAGGGTGGGGTGGGTGGTGTTTTTAGTCTTTATTATAATGTTTTAATTGTTGGAAGCCGCCCCGATTGTTTTTAGCAGAGGGGCAGGGTATAAATAAATAAATAAACAAACAATTGTTGTTGTTGTTATTGTTATTATTATTACTACTTCTGCACCTTGGATTAGTTTTTTCTTTAAAAAAAATACTGTTCCATGGCAGCAACTTGTGAGACTAAAAACACGAGTAATTCACTCCCGGCCATCATCTTGATTCGCTGGCATGCCCATCTGAACGTCAAACATGTATGTCTTCGCATGCCTGCAATCTTAAAAAAAACACATGGACACAAATGAAAACTACTGCAAATTGATGTTAGTGCACACCAATGCACATTTTATTGCCTCACATAGACAACCCTAGAGAGAGTGGCTGCACTGGGGGTAAAGATCTGAATGAATCAGATGGAGGTTTTGACCAAGGTGTTATATACCAAGGGCTTACATCTGGACCAGAGTGGTCTGAATTTCATCTGGCGCAGCTCCAGGTCAAAGTAGTCCATATTTCTGTTGGGCTTTACACCCAGTGTAGACAAGCCCTCTGTTTTTTGTTTTTAAGAGAAACCAGTTCAAGCAATTGTCAAGTGTTTTGCATGTGAAAAGAGTACCACCTGTGATTAATAATATATAAATGATTGTATGATACAGGGTGGTTGGCATCTGCGGTATTAATGTTTGTTTTAATTTCTTGTTTTTCCTGATGCCCAAAAATGTTAGTTTGATACTTTAAAAAAAATGACATGTGAGCTTTCTTCAGTTCCTCATATGCAGGCTGAAAAGCAAGGTGAAGTTGTTTTTATTTTAATGAAACTACCACCTGAACAGATAAATAAACAGAACTGGTTTTCTACTTCTGTACTGATCTTAGCTTCATCATGAAATCATGGCAGGAGCATATTTGAAGGTGTAACCCCCTAGGAGTACCAGTGGGTGAGGAAACTCTAAGGAAGGGGTTGTACTTGCTGGTTGAGTTCAGAAGAAGAGGAAGAGCTGGAGGTGGAAAGGAGCTGCAGTTACCAATTCTAAGAAACAGGCCCTTTTCATCTTGAATAAGATAGTGGGGTTTTCAATTGCATATGGGGGGGCAACAAAGGGAGTATAAATGGTTGTTTTATACACATACACACATATAAATATATACGGACTGAAATTGTGATTGTGTTTGCAATATTCAGTTATAGTTGGCCCCATAGAACCCAGAATGAGGTGCAAGGGCACCTAAGGGCTCATCTAAACAAGAGGGAAAAATCCACTTGCTCATGCAATGTTCCCAACAGTAGCATCAATATGTTCCCACAATGTTTTGCACACTGTGGGGGGGCATGATCAGAGTAATTGAAGGAGAAAGCAGGTACTGTCTTTCATGAGCAATCCTTGTAACAAGCCACCAATAAATATTACAAAATCATCATTAAGAGAAAATGTTTGAGACCTTTTATATAGGCAGGCCTTTTTTGCAACTGGCCTTCTTTGCAGCAGAACCGGTTGTAAAGGGACAGGATGAACTGCCCTCCTCTTCTTTCTCCTGCAGCTACTGCCGAGATGGGCAAAGGGCTGGGATCTCTCTCCTCCTCTTTCTCACTGTGGCCACCTTCTTGCCTTCAGTGTCTCCTCCATCACCCCGATTGCCCTCCCCCATGCAAAATCTCATCATCTCTGGGTGCTGCCTTTTTTTAAAAAAAAAAAGTTTAAAAGTGCACAATCGGGTGCCCTCCCAGATGCTTGATGGGAAGCCCACCCCCATGCACAACCGACCAATCAGATGGTCAGCTCCACCCTCTCCGGACTGCGCAACTAATCGTGTTGCTTGTTCTGATGAGCAGGAATGCGCATTTCCTGTGGGGCATTTTAAAAAGTTCAGGGAAAGCCACGAAGGCTTTCTCCATGGAGTATTAGGTGATTTTTGCCCCTTCCTTTCGAATGTGTCAATTAGCTGTAGGACTCCATTGGGACTAAAAGTATTCCCCTTGCATTCCATGAGGGTTTTTTTTCATCATCTAGACAACCCCCAAGATAACAAGATTTAGGGCCCATTCACACTACACATTTATAGCACTGTTGTTCCAGTTTAAATGCCAGGGCTGCACCCTGTGGAATCCATGGGTTAGTAGTTAGGTGAGCCACTAGAGCTTTCTGGTTGATAATTCTAAATGCCCATTCTAAATTGCCAGTCCCATGATTTCATAGGATGGAAGCATGCCAGTTAAAGTGGAAGAATGGCGCTGTTATTCTGTAGTGTGAATGGGCCCTAGTCAATGCATCCCCATGGGAAATTGGGGCTGGAAACCCCCTGTTTGCCACTTTGAGTTTTCTTAAAGAAAGTCAGGCTGTAAAATATAGCAGAAATAAAGCTGCATATGTATCAAGTGATTGCGACTTCTCACAAAGGCTGGCAAAACACAGATGATAATACAGGCCGCCACCACCCCAATCCTGGACTTACCATTTCTAAGTCAAATGGATAATAGCAAACCCTATTCAAATAAAGGACTTCCGGTACAAACATACCATAGACCTTTGTTAGAAGACCTAGTGATTACTGGAGAGGACACCTCTCTAGACATTTTCCAGCACGACTCTATGGTATGTGTCCCTATTTTTTCAGCCACAGGTAACTGAAACTGCAGATATTAGTTTGGAGGATAAGGGGGGGCAACCTGTGCATATGAACACAAGGCCTCCTGAATATCAACAAATCAGTCAAATAATTCAGCAGCCTGCTTACCCTGTGGCAAACCTGATGTCCTGCAAAGCCTACAGGATGTGAAGGCAAAATCAATTTAAATTTAATCACATTTTTTAAAAATATTCCTGAAAGTCCTTCTGTTTCATCAAATGCCAAGATACTTGTGAATTTTGGACAATTCTTCAAAAACAAACAGAAACCACCCCTCCCACTCTATATGCACCAGCCAAATTCAATAGGTACAGCTAATGCTAGCATGGAACGTACCGTGTTGTTATACCTGCATGCCATATAGGTATTAAACATGAGGAGCATATCAGAAAAGAAGACATGGCAATCAATTTAGCAGGGATTCAAAGAGAGACTTTTAAAGTTTGGCACTTCTAATGAGTGGATGGATGGATATATGAATCAGTCAGTTTTGATTTTACCCACCTCCATATCTCAAATTCTATCTGTCCCAAATATGAAGAGGGCTCCTGTACTTTTAATAACAGTTGTGTAGAAGTGGGAATTTCAGCAGGTGTTGCTTGTCACCAGGTTGTGTGACAAGCAACACCTACTGAAATCCCTTCTTCTACACAGCTATTAAAGGTAGAGAAGCCTTCTCCAGTTTTCACTTTGAAACCCTAGGAAAGAAGTGTACATTTTTAAAATAAATCTCTTATAAAAATGAATAGGAATGAAATTCTCAACCAGCCCTAATCCTGAATGAGGGATTAGTGCTTCTTACAAGGATTTGGTATGAAAAATTTTTATTCTGTGGTTCAAGTAAGAGTTTCTTCTTGTTGCTGAAGTAAAACAGTCAGCCTGCACATCTGTCTAGGACCAGGAGAAGGCAACCACATATCCTCCACCTTTTTTGGGACTATAGTTTTGATAGGCTCAAAACTTTGGGGCAGAACACAAGTATATTTTCTATCTGTGGCTCAGTTCTTGAATATTTAAGCTCATCCTGAAAACTATTGCTGTGGAGCCTTCACTGGATTACAAAGTAATTGCCCACCAAAGTCTGGTTGATGTTTCATAAATGGGAATGAATGATCAGGAGATGGTTCTTGAAAGCTGGGGAAACTCTTGGTTTCAATGAACAACACAGCCAATAGTAGGGATGGAAAGAATATTCACAATTATTTGTGAACAGGTCAACAAATGGGCTTCCTGATAGATGAGAAACCCTATCAAGAAGAATAGTACAGCAAAAAAAAAAAAAAAAAGTGAACTCACCCTGAATCTGGTGCTGGCAGTCCAGATGACTTACGACTACTTCTGGGGAGGAACAGCAATTTTTTTGCCCTTAACAAGACTTTCCTCTGAACTAAGCAAAGTTGAGGAAAATGCTGAAGTTTCCTGGAAACTCCAGAGTGACTTTTGGTTCTTTTGCTGTCTGGACAACTGGACTGGGTTTGATTTGGCCTGATCCTGTTGTCCATGTGCAAACGCCGTACCATCTCCTTTACCCTGCAGGGAAGGGTATGGCTCCCCATCAGAGCCACCACCTTGCCAACCAAATGCTCCCTGGCTACCAGCATTACTTCTGCCAAGGTCAGAATGACTCATGTGATCAATGAGGCTCACATGTTGATCCCCTTGTTCATCACATATCTGGGTGCCCTGTTCTGACCTCAGCAGAAGTGATGCCACTGGCCAGGCTCTTTCAGGGAGCTGAGGAGATGGCAGCTCTGAAAACAGGTAGTAAGGCAGTGAAAACAGCTCTGAAAACAGGGGCCCATGTGCACAACAATTTGGTATTGCACCAGATTCAGCCTGGTGCATGTAGCCACCATTGTAGTCAATCTGGCTCCAGTCCAGAGCATAATGCTCTAGACTGGTCCCTGATTAAGAGGCCAGTGTAGACAAGCCCTTGCATAGTTTTCTCCTGGTATTCCCATTGTCTCAAAGTGCTGTGGAAATATTACTGTGTGGAGAAAAACATTTTTCTGCACACAAAAAATCAAAGAAGTTTCCTGCACAGAAAACACGTTTTCTGCACAAAACTCAATTTTTGCTCTGCACACTTCCTCCACTTTGGAACATTCAAATATGAGGAGAATGCTGCAAAGACATATTTGACTAATCCTGTTGCAGGGAAAAATATGTACCCTTCATGGGAGGACAAAATGATTAAGGAATTATTTCTCTACGCAACTCAATTTGAAGCAGGTGACTCCCCCACCCCCAACTCCCTCAACAGAGGCGAGTTAAGTAAGGAACTGGAAATTCAGGATAGAAAGTGAGATGCAGAAAGAGAAAGCGAACTGAGCATTTCCAACCAGACTTAGCTCAGAGTAAGGGTGCAGTCTTGGAAGGTTGCCCAGGTGGCTCTCTGGGGGATCGTCTGCCTTGAAGGACTGCCAGTACACTTTCATTCATGTTCTGCATATATAGTTCTGCATATATATATATACTAAAACAAATATTACCAAGATAGTGTAAGTCTCCAGTGTGATTTCTCATCTATGGCAAATTAAGGCTTTGGAAACTGGGAGGATGCAACACTAATAATAATACCACATGCAGAGGAAGAGGCGGCGGAGGAGGAGGCAGAGGCCACATTTTATACATACCGTACATATGTATTTCTCTTCTGTCCAGAGCAATCAATATATATTCCTAAAACAATCCTGTTAAACTAAAGCTAACCCTGCCCTACCCCTGTGCTCTAGACAGAGGTAGAGATTGAGACTGGCTTACCTAAGGTAATGAATTCATAGCAGAGATTATTGTAAATTCAAAATGGGAACTTCAGCTGTATCCCTGTATATTTGTATGTCAGCCACTCCATTACACCAGTTCTTTATTTTCATTAACTTTGTAATGTGTGAAGCACTAATAATGTAGAAAGTGTCTTTAAGTATACACAGTATGCAGTTGGTCCTCCACATTCGCTGGGGTTAGGGGCACAGGACCCCATGAAAGTGAAAAAACTGTGAATATTTAACACACAAAAAAGCACAATCTGCAGAGTCAACTTACCTTGGATACCTTAGAGGTAGTAGGGTTCTTTCATAAGGCGGGAGGCAGGCAGGGCTTACCACCACTGCTGCTGCTACCCTACACCATTTTTATTAGGGATCTACAAGCCTCGCTACACATTTGCAGTCTCACTCAGCCTCACAAGACTTGGAGTCTCTATTAAAAATGGCATAGGGCAAAAGTGGTGTCAGCAGTAAATAATCTGCACAGGATCAGTTTAAGGAATTTTGGGGGGCCCTGTAATGCTTTATTTTGGGGGGGGCATATATTTATCTCAGGTCAGTGTAACCTAAATCAGCCTAAGCTATTCACAGTACAGGATATTCAGATTATTACTAATCATGGTTTTGCAGGAGTAGGGTACTACTGGGAGGCCCCATGATGATGGGAACCCCTGCGGATGCTGACACCGCTGGTGCCTTAAACCGGCTCTGAATCCGCAAAGAGTCAAATCTGCAAAAGTTAAACCTGCAAATGTGGAGGGCCAACTATATTTCTCTTCCTTCTGAATAGTCTAAGTATAAAAAGCATGTCAATCAGAATTTCTTTCCCTCCCCCTTTTAGCCCTTGGTACTGCTTGAAATTTGGTTCTGGAGGAGTTCCTAATCTCCCTGACCAGGTTTTTCAGTGCACAGCTGCACTGGGGAAGAAAGAACACCCACTAATGGAAGCAGATCTGTCAGCAGATGTCATGTTTTTCATTTGGTTTAAGCCAATAACCATCCCACATCACAGGACTGAGATTAAGTCTGTCAACCTAGGAAGACATACTTAGAATGGCCCATGGAGACTCAAGGCATTTTTTTTTAAAAGAAATTGTTATTGAGGATCCATTCTCCTAGTCAAAAGGTTTATAAGTAGAAGCTTTTCCACTACATACAATCCTGATATTCAGACTGCATTGAAAATTACTTTTTTAAAACAAAAGAGAGAGAGGAGGAAATCAATACAGAGCTTCAAAAACATTTACATGCATCACTATCTGAGCAATTTTCATTATCTTTATTAAAGCTTATGAAAAAAGGGTTGAAAACACAAGCGATCTAAGATTTTAAAAGATATCTATCTGGAGAGTATTCTTATTTTCAGTAGGCAGTTATTGCAGAAGGCATTGGAACAGGAAACGGAGTGGGTGGGAATCAGGTCACTGATTAAATTGTATGTGTCCATTTGTTTCCACTGAGTGTCCAAAAGCCGAAAGCCTTCAACTTCACATAACTGTTACTTTAAGAATGTCTTTGTTGGACTTCTGAGTAAACATGGACTTTATCTGGCCCATTTCCAAAGGCATGAGGCAGGGTCTGTGGACATTTAGACTCTAGTATATGGAATCTGTCTTGTTTCCTGGAAGGCCAGAGTCCTCTGCATTCAGTACTATAATGCTTTGCATCCAGAACTGCCAAAGGCCTATCTAATCTAACATTCTGTTCCTATAGCAGCTCTCCAGATGTCTCTAGAAACTCCACATATGGGGCATGAGTGCAATAGCATCCTCCTGCTATGCCAGCAACTGGTTCTGAGAAGTACACTGCTTTCAATCCTGGAGGCAATAGTCGTTATGATTAGTAGCCACTGAACAGTGTAAACACGAAGAGAGGGTGTGTGTATCCACACTGCACAATTAGGGTAGTTTCATAGCCCTTTTAGGAAATGTTCACATGGGGCCAAAATGCCCCATTACTGCCCCGCCACCTCCTCTCTTGTTCCTGCCACGGAATAACGTAAATCTTTCACACACTTACCTTAATTCCACGGCAGGAACAGGCTCCCCCTCCCCTTGCTAGCCGGCCATAAACACAGCCGTCATAAGGCTGCGTTTACGACCATCCATCTGAAATCCCGGCTGTTATCACGTGATAACTGCTGGGCAGTAAATTTAAAAAATAAAACTCTCCCAAACATAAAATCAGTTCACCAAGCACAAAAACACACTTTAAACCACACAATCAAAATATGGAGGGTAAAATAAAGGGTGCCACTTACCTGGATGTCCAGATCGTACCAGGAAGTGCTTGGAACGGACCTCCCCTCCGCGGCTCTCATTTCGGAACAGGAACAGGGCTCCTGTTCACACACCCATGATAGCAACGGAACAGGAAGTCTATTCACGATGAAAAATTGTAATTACATTGTTCCAGAACAGTCACGGGAGCAGGATGGATGCAGGACAGAACGGGGTCATTGGGGTCCGAAAGGGAAAATCTTTCCCGACCCTGTTCTGTTCCTGTCACGGGATATATAGCCCATGTGAAAGTCTTATTGCCATATCTCCATCCTGTGGATTTGTAGTTTCATGAGATACTCAGAATTCTGTAGCACGCTGGCCTGAACTAGAGCATTAGAGCTCTCTTAGAGCAGGGAATTCTGAGTACCTCACAAAACTACAAATCACAACACTCTCCAAGACAGCAGTTAACGTGCTATAATTGTGCAGCATGGATACTCACAAAGTTAGGCTATAAGAGCACTTTTGAATACCCTTCATTCTAACATGAATAGTTAATATAATGTGAAAGAGGGCCATTCTTAAATCCAGGGCTCATTCACACTGCACAGGCCAAATCCACACTATACGGATCCAGTTGAAACTGGATTATTTGTTATGGCCCCCTCCTACGGAATCCTGGGATTTGTAGTTTGGTAAGGCATCAGCACTCTTTGGCAGAGAAGACTAAAAACCTTATAAAACTACAAATACAGTTGTCCTTCCACATTCATGGATTTGGCATTCACAGATTTAAGTATTCATGGCTTGAAAATATTCTTTAAAAAATAATAATCCAAAAAGCAAACCTTGATTTTGCCATCTTATATATGGGACACCATTTTGCTATGCCATTGCATATAATTGGACTTGAGTATTCATGGATTTTGGTATCCACGGGGGCTCCTGGAACCAAACCCCAGCGAATGTGAAGGGACAACTGTACTAGGATTCAATAGGAAGGAGCCATTAAACTGGATTATTCGTGTAGAGTGGATTTGGCCACAGTTTTAGTACTATCATTCCACTTTAACTGCCATGGTTCTGTTCTATGGAATCCTGGAATTTTCAGTGTAGGGAGGAACAGTTAGAATTCTCAGCTAAAAATTCTCCCAGTGCCTCACCAAACCCCAGGATTCTATAGGATAGAACTATGGCAGTTAAAGTGGAATAAACGTCTATGGTGAGTTGGCCCCAGATGTAAATACATAGGAGATTTTCAGACACGCATTTAAATCTGTGGGAGACATGGAACAGGGTCAGAAAAAAAGTCTTCTTTTCAGAAGACGTTGACCCTTTTCCATGTCTCCCCCATCCCTGTTCTGGATTTCCCTGTGATATTTTCATCACGGGAAAACATTGTTTTTGGACCACCCGTTCTGTTTCTGTCACAGAATCATGGCTGGTCCGAAAGGTGTCCCATTCCTCTCCTGCAATGATAGCCATGGGAGGGAGGTCCATTCAGGACCCAGAAACCCAGGAATGGGACACCCATGTAAGTTGGACCCTTCCCCTCCCCTCCCCAGTTACTTGTATTTTTTTATTTTATTTTTTATTTTTTATTTTTTGCTTCTTTTTCTTTTTTGACAGCTGGGGGGGTATTTTTGAATTTCCCTCCCACTCGTTCTCTTGTGAGAACGAGCGGGATTTGGCTTCACTGCTGTAAAAGCAGCTTTACAGCAGCTGCTTTTACAACAGTGAAGCTGAGGGGAGAGGGAGGACGTTCCTGCTGTGGTATTAAGGTAAGTGTTTGAACATCTTACCTTTATTCTATGGCAGAAACGGGAGAGGGGCTTGCAGAGCAGGAATGGGGCATTTGGCCCCGTTTGAAAATCTCCATACTGTACATTCTTAGCCAATGCAAGGTTTAAGTTTCACACATCCTTCAACACATACAAATCGCTACATAAAATGAAGCATCATGTATAAGAAGAAACAAAAGCAACCAAAATCCCCCAGCCAGAAACTGGCAAAAGTGATGCTACAGACATCACTTTTTAACAAAATCTCTTTATGGTCACAGTCCTGAACTCTGTTACTCAGAAATAGCCCCACTGAATTCACTGGCAGGACTCCTGGCTGAACCAGTGGGAAGGTTGGGAAAACTCCCTCTGAACATTTCCACTAGCAAAACACAGAAAGCCCTGTTGCATTCTTCTTGCGTGCCTAGCTGGAGCAGCCTGATGGCTTCATCTTTTAAGGGTCTAAAATGTAAATCTCAAAAAATCTCCCTTTCCTCTCATAGTCTAAGCCTTGTCATATAGCAGTGGTTCTTAACCTGGGGTCCATGAACCCCCAGGGGTCTGTGAGGTCCTCACATGGGGTCCCCAAAGGCTTAGAGGTAGCTTGGGCCACCTCCTCCCTGCAGTGGAGTGGCCGCATGACAGGAGCCAAGGCATTCTTGACTCTTCAGTGCTAAGCGTTGTTGCACTTCTAACAGCTGTGGAACCAGAGCTCTTTGACAGCGAAGGCTAAAAAACTCACAAAACTACAAATCCCAGAATAGTATTGAGCCAGAGTAGTTAAAGTGGTGTCTAGCTGGATTTTTTTTGCTGCAGCAACCTCAGACTTTGGTTTAGTGAGTTCAAATGACCAGAGAAGAGATTCCGCCTAAGTATTAGGAACACCTTGACAGCAAAAGCAGTTGGATAGTAAACTAGACTCGGTGCGGTGAGGGTAGTGAACTCTCCCTCTTTGGATGTTTTTAAACAGAGGTTGGATGGGTGTCTTTCAGAGTTCTTGAGCTGTGTGTTCTGTGTTGCATGGCTGGAGGCGGTCGCACTAGATGGCCCTTGGGGGTCCCTTCCAACGCTATGAGTCAATGAAAGGCTGGCTGGCTGGCTGGCTGGCTGGACCTGTACATTGCTTTTCAATCCACTCCAGCCACAAACTTGCAGGAAGCAGGAGAAAAGTCTTCCCTCCCCCTCCAGGAAGGTTTAATGGATGGTATAATTGTGTTGTTGTTGTTGTTCTTATGGTTTTAAATCTTGAGTTAAATCTTGGGGGTTCGTGGCAACAAAAGATATTTAAAGGGGGTCTCTGGTAAAGAAAAGGTTAAGAACCACTGCTGTATAGTTCTCTCCATGTAGGGTTGCCATTTGTCCTGGAAAATCAGGAAAATCCCGGATTGAAGTGACTAAAAAATGTCCCGGCTTGCTGGGCTGGTTGAAGCAGCAGATCCTGGATTCCTCCTTACTGGGAGCGCAGGCCATTCTGGGGAGTAGTGCACAGGCGTGCCAGAGCCCAGAAGGCAGGAGTGCTGAGTGCAAGAGAAGAGCCCAGAAGGTAGGAAAGGAAAGGAGGTGAGTGGAGATGCCAAGTCCAGGAGGCATTGCGTTGTGTGGCGAGTGTGACAATGCTGAGTGTGGAACTTCACTTCCAAGCAGTCTTGCAACTAGCAAACAAGTGCCATGTAAATTGATGGTGCAAAATAAATCAACAATGTTGATTAGTGGACCACAAGCTGAACATGAGTCAGCAGTGTGATGCAGCAGCTAAAAAAGCCAATGTGATTCTAGGCTGCATTAATAAGAGTATAGTGTCTAGATCAAGGAAATAATAGTGCCACTGTATTCTGCTTTGGTCAGGCCTCGCCTGGAATACTGTGTCCAGTTCTGGGCACCACAATTCAGGAAGGATATTGAGAAGCTGGAACTTGCAATCTCCAGTCCTGGATGGGTTCACACTCTCCTCCAGTGACTGTGTTCGCACTCTAGGGGTGCTCCTTGACTCGTCGCTCCTGATGACAAACCAGGTAAATGCGACAGTCAGGAGCGCTTGTTATCAGCTTCGGCTAATACGCCAACTGCGCCCTTTCCTGGAAGTAAGGGATCTTGAGACCGTTGTGCACGCACTGGTAACCTCACGTCTTGATTTCTGTAATGCACTCTACATGGGGCTACCCTTGTGCTTAGTTCGGAAATTACAGCTGGTACAAAATATGGCAGCCAGGCTAGTTTCTGGAACATCTAGGAGGGACCACATTACTCTGGTTCTGAGGTCCCTTCACTGGCTGCCTATCAGCTTCTGGGCCCAGTACAAGGTGTTGGTTATCACCTTTAAAGCCCTAAATGGCTTGGCCCCAAGCTATCTCAGGGACCGCCTTCTCCCTTATAATCCTCCCTGAGCTCTCCGGTCCTCTGGGAGGAATTTGTTGCAGCCACAAAGACCTAGGCTGGCGACCACCTCCCAGAGGGCTTTCTCAGCTGTTGCCCTCAAATTGTGGAACGGCCTGCCGGATGAGATCCGCCTATTGACATCATTAGACAGCTTTAAAAAGGCTGTCAAGAGGGTTCTCTTCAGGCAGGCTTTTCCGGAATAGTAAACCCCGGCCTCAGGAACCCCCTCTGGAGATTGCTTCTGGACCTCCAAACTGATGCTGCTTGCTCGAAAGGGTTTTTAATAAATTGTATTATATACTGATTTTAATTTGTATTAATTTAATAAGGTTTTAAGGGGGGGAAGGGATTTTGAGTTGTTTTTACTGTGTATTATTTTATTGTTGTAAGCTGCCCCGATTGCTCACAGAAGGGCGGGATATAAATAAATATTATTATTATTATTATTATTATTGTCCAGAGGAGGGCAGCCAAAATGGTGGGAGGTCTGGAAGCCAAGCCCTATGAGAAGTGGCTTAGGGAGCTGGGCATGTTGAGCATGAGGAAGAAAAGGTTAAGAGGGGACATGATAGCCATGTTTACATATTTAGAGGGATGTCTTACTGAGGATGGGGCAAGCTTGTTTTCTGCTGCTCCAGAGACTAGGACATGGAGCAATGGCTTCAAACTACAGGAAAAGAGATTCCACCTAAATATTAGAAAGAACTACCTAACAGTAAGAGCTGTTCGGAAGTGGAGTACACTACCTTGGAGTGTGGTGAAGTCTTCTTCTTTGGTGGTTTTTAAACAGAGGCTGGATGTCCATCTGTCAGGAATGATTTGATTGTTTATTCCTGCATGGCAGGGGGTTGGACTGGATGGCCCTTGAGGTCTCTTCCAACTCTATGATTCTATTATGATGATAGGAACAACCCTACTACTGAAATATCTATGCAATAAAACAATATTAAAGGTCAAAATGTGGTTTGTTGTGGGGTGTGGGTATGTGTGTGGTGGTTGGTCAATAGATAGATAGATAGATAGGATTGCCATAATTCTTTCCCACAAAACTGGGACAAAAGTATACAGGGCTGGATTGGGCATTGCCTGCACCACAGGACCAGCCTGCACCACAGGACGAACACCACCACACCCACATTGCCATTGGCAAATCTGTGCTTAAGTCCATTCAGCAGTTCACCTACCTGGGAAGCATCATCTCCTCAGATGCCAAGATTGACAAAGAGATCAATCACAGATTAACAAAGACATATAGTGCATTTGGATGACTTTACAAAAGAGTCTGGAGTAATAAACACCTGAGGCGAAGCACAAAAATCAGTGTGTATAGAGCCATCGTACTGTCTATCCTCCTTTATGATCTGAAACATGGGTCACCTATCGCCACCACCTACGACTCCTCGAGCGCTTTCATCAGCGCTGTCTACGCACAATCCTAAATATACACTGGACTGACTATGTGACGAATGTTGCTGTCCTTGAACAAGCAGGGATCACCAGCATTGAGGCCATGATATTGAGAACACATCTGCGCTGGGCAGGGCACGTTTCTAGGATGGAGGACCATCGCCTCCCAAAAATACTACTCTATGGTGAACTCACCACGGGTCAGCGTAAGAGGACTCCTTGAAACAACATCTCAGGCTCGACCAAATTGATCACCAACAATGGTCCACCCTGGCTTCACATCAGGAGGCATGGAGGCGCACTATCCTCAATGCTGCAGCCTTATTTGAGAACTCACGCTGAACAAGTCTTGAAGAGAAACAACAACGCAGAAAGAATCACAACCCAGAAACATCACCCAAGGAGACCTTCTGCTGAGCTTTCTGCAACCGGACTTGTTTATCTTGGATTGGCCTTTTCAGTCATCAGCATGCTTGCAGAAAGTGCAGGATGAGTCCTTCCTGAATCTTCATTTGTGAAGAAAAGCCAGAGAGAGAGAGAGAGAGAGAGAGAGAGTTGCCATAATTCTTTGCCACAAAACCGGGACAAAAGTATACTTTTGTCTGTATACTTTTGTCCCGGTTTTGTGGCAAAGAATTATGGCAACCCTATCTATGCCCAATCCAACCCTGTAGACTTTAGTCCCATTTTTGGGGGGAAAGAATTATGGCAACCCTATGTATGCCCAATCCAGCCCTGTAGACTTTAGTCCCAGTTTTGTGGGAAACAATTATGGCAACTCTATCTATCCCCAATCCAGCCCTGTATACTTTTTGTCCCGGTTTTGTGGGAAAGAATTATGGCAAGCCTGTCTATGCCCAAACCAGCCCTGTAGACTTTTGTCCTGGGTTTCTGGGAAAGAATTATGGCAACCCTATCTTAGCTAGCTAGCTAGCTCTATCCATCTATCCATCCGTCCCCCGGTGGTTCTGAGTAGGAGCCCAGGCCCACCACCTCCCTCCTCCCCGAGGTGGAAAGAGTTAAGTTCGGGAGCCCCAGACACGTTGAGGGGGGAGGAGCCCAGGCCGAGGCGGCCGCAAAAACATCTCCCCGCGCATTCCTGCCTCGTCCTCAGCTGCCAGCATCTGATTAAAACCAGCGCGCGGGCGGTGAGTGGCTGACTCGGCAGCGGGCTGGCGGGCCACCGGGGCTATTTAAGCGGGCGCGTCGTGACAGCTCAGTTGCCGGCTATTACGGGGCTGGGAGGAGGAGGACCATGCGCTGAGCGGCTCGCAGCTAGGCTTCTCGTAAGTAACCGGGGCTGGGGGGTTTCTCCCCCTGAGTGGTGGTGGGGGGGAATGGGCTCTTCTTTCCCACAGGCGGCTCCGGTTTCTGGAGCTTTAAGGGGGCTTCAGTGGAGGCGTCTCTCTCAACCACACCTTCCCGCTTTAAAACGTACAATATTGTTGAGGAAGGCAGTCAGTCAGTCAGTCGCCTGAGCTCCAGGGAGGAGGGCTTGGTGGGGTTAAAGCTTTGGCTGAGTATGAAGGAAATTTGAGGTGACATGGATTAAAAAAATTTTTTTTGAGGTGACCTGTTTTTTTTTTAATACTCACCCACCGTTGCCCACCCAACCCCCCCCCCCACCCCGTCCCTATATAACTGTTTTCTGTTTTGATCTGGCTCACCAGGCAATGTGTTTCCAAACCCCGAATCTACACCAATACACCAATAATCCCGTTTGAAACTATAGATTATTTGCCAGGGTTCCTTCCTAGAGAATCCTGGGATTTGTAGTTGGGTGAGACACCAGCACCTTTGGCAGAGAAGGCTAAAGACCTTATAAAACTACAAAGCTTTGGCTACCCTAGGAAGGAGTCATGGCAACCAACCCGGTTTCAAGCTGGGTTATTTGTGCGGTGTGGATTTGGTCCATTGGGTGCATCCAGGCTACACCTAGTTTGAAACAGGATTATTTGGCAGGACTCCATTCTAGGGAATCCTGGGATTTGTAGTTGGGTGAGGCACCAGCACTTTTGGGCAGAGAAGGGTTAAAGACCTTGTAAAACTACAAAGCCTCCAGCATTTCATTGGAAGGAGCTGTGGCAAATAATTGTTTGTGTAGTGTGGATTTGGCCCTGTATGGTTTTCTAGTTGAACCTGACCAAGGGGGAACAAATCATCATCATCTTCTCCATCGACTACCCAAGTGTCTTGGTCCAAAAACAAGTATTGGCTTTCACCCTCAGGATGCTGAGTAACTTTCCTGAATAGATGATGGGAGTTATAAAAATACCTACCAAGCTTTCTCCTCTGCTTTCTTTTCCCCTTAAAAATGCCTTTAAAAAAACATAACAAACCAAAACTGTATTCCTCGATGCCAGAAGATTGCTGCTAGAGAGCTTTAAAAAAAAAAAGCGGAATTCAGCACTCTTGGCAAACTTGGGTGGTGGTGGGGGAGGAGTAAAGGAGAATGAATGGGGTGTGAGAGAGATGTGAATATGGTGTTTGCCTGTGTAGTGCAAGCATAGGAAACTTGGCTTGGGGATAATGCCCTAGCAAAAACTGCATGGAAAGTACCACCCTTTAAAAAAGCCAGGATTTTGGCAGTTTGGGGAGGGATGAGAGTGGGTCTGAGAAGCCGAAGGAAAATAAACAGGTATTGGAAGTGTCTGGGTTTACCAGCAGGCTAATGTATACAAATGGAGGAGGGTGAAATAAAACAAGGTAGCGATTAAGTTACAGAATGACAAATGATCAAGAATTCCTGAATGTTGGGAATACCATAGGCTTGATACAGCAGTACTACAAGTTAGCATCTACAGAGTTATAACCCCAGGAAAGCTTATGTCATAGTCCTTAAGGTGCCTCGGGCTCTCCAGAATGGTGAGGCTTAAATTTGGCCCCCTGATAAGCTTCAAGGCTGATGGCTTTGTAGTCCCAAACTAATGCCCTGCTGAGCATAATAGCTTTGCCTGGAGCAGAGCTTCCTCCCAAGTGTAAAATCATTCCTCTAACTTCTTCCTTGGCCAAGCAAAAACAAACAGTAGCTCACTTAAGAAAGCCAGGAGGCACTAGTAAATTGTTCCTTCAATAACATACTGGCTGAAAGAGGTTTAGTCTATGACTGAACAGTTAGCCAGAAGACTGGGACAGTCTTGAGAGTTTGCTGTTGGCATGAGTGGCATAATTAACTTCTAAAAGCCCCTGGAGCCCTCCTAAGATTCTGTTCTTCTTTGCTTTCCATTTCACCCTCTTCCCCACCCCTGCCAATGCTAGCTGAGAAAGGGGGAAATACTTCTTACAAAGGGTAAAAATGTTAGATTTTGTACTCATGCATTGGAAGTGAGTAACTTTAGAGCAAAAAATAAAATAAAATACAGCACTCTGAGTTGCATGATTCTATACTTGGAAATCACTCATTTTGTGGAGGGTAGTGGTCTTAAGAGGGTGTTTGAGGAATGTAGGATTAAGACAGTCAACAAGGAACTGTCTATAGAGTTGAAGACTGTAACGTCACCACTTTTGAGGCAAGATTTGCTCCAGTGCTTGTGGCATAGGATTTGGAAGCCTACAAACTAGGAAGAACTTCACCTGCTAACTGGTGGGGAAATTCTCACCCAACTTGTTGGGCACCTTGTTGAGGCACAAAACAACAATAGCCAAACCAAAATCCAAAGCATAAATCTTAAGTTCCTATTGATGGTGGCTACATTGGAATCCAGCCAGTAATGTCTTGGAGGGCCCTTCCGCATGGGTGTATAATCTCAGAATTCATTTTTTAAATTGTGGTTTCAGCCAGGAAGTAGGAGAGGGAGCTAAACAATGTTGGTCCTAAAATAGAAATGTGTTTCTGTAGCAGTGTGAAAGAGAAGAAATTGAAAAGGAGGTGCAGGTGACCTCTACCCCACAGGTGTCGTTAGAAGAGTTAAAGGTGCTATAAGAATTGCTAATAGCCAAGGAACTGAGCTGTTAAATTGAGATTTAAAGAAGATTGTCCACAAAACAAAGTTTGTTTCTTATTTGTTATGTTTATATCCTGCTTTTCCTTCAGTTAATTTAAGTTAGCATATATGTCTCTCTTTCTTCTTAACTTTATACTCACAACAGCCATGTGAGGTAGGTCAGGTGTTGAGAGAGAGTCTGGTACAGTTAACTTCATAGCTCAATAGGGACTATCACCTTGATCTTCAAGTCCCAGGGCAACATTCAGATCATCACATCCTTCTGTCTGTTGGTTAACCAATTTTTTCCTTCCTCTACTTATGGAGCGAGTATCTCATCACCCTCCAGATTTCTTTGCTGATTACAACTCCCATCACCCCTTACCATTGGCTATATTGGATATTGCTATTAATAATAATAATAATAATAATAATTTATTTATTTATATCCTGCCCCTCTACAAAATGCAATCGGGACGGCTTACAACAATTAAAATATACATCCAGTGGGATGGGAGTTGTAGACCAAAAACATCTAAAGGGCCATGTGTTTCTAACCCTGCTTGACTGTAACTTTATTTGGCTAAACAGTACTTTGCTTATGTCTCTTTAAAGAACACTAAAACTTGAGATGGGAGATTGCTATAGCATTGGGAGATGAATTTCAAGCAAAATATACTGCATCTGCCTTTTGGTGAAATGGGTAGAGTTCTGTTCTTGGACTCTGTATACAAAGGTTCCAAGGTTTGCAAATTGCCTTGGAAGCAGGAACTGCCTACAGCTTTCTCTTTGTAGATGCAATGCTTAACTATGGTTAAGCATTACTCCTTAATGGAGCCATAGAATTTGGGAGCTGGTCTAAGATCTAGGAGTCCAACTTCATGGAGCAACTTCATGGAGCAACTTTATTAGTTACTTATGAGTAGGTTTATCAGCAACAGCATTGTAAGCCCAGTTCCTCTAAATCATCTGGTCCTTCAGAGAAGGCACAAGATCCCAAGGTAGTCACAATGTTCTTCAAGTCATATAAATGCCAGGTCATCCCTCTAGTTACACCAAAAATCTATAACTGCAAATATGTGCTTAAGATAACTCTCTGATCTAGCTCTGTGCAGCTCATATGCACCAAGCACAGAAGCGATCTCGATAAATGTACGCTACATCCTGCATGCACTTGTGATAGAGAATATGTATTAATTACCAGGCGATTCTTTAAGTATTGGTTTGTATGCCTAATAGTACACTTGACTACAATTATTACAGTATCTATTTGGTGCTTCTGAGTGGGGAAATCGTCCTCATTAAGCCTCACGCATGGCCTTCAGAAGGGCTCAGCCAAGTCATTCTGGTGCCTGAGGTGAAGAACAAGATGGCACTCCTCCCACCCAATCCAAGTGGAAAACTTAACTGAAATGCTAAATAAATCATCTTTTTTCAACACTGACAATGGGAGAGCATCTCATACCATACCTGAACACAGCAAGCTAGCTTAAAGGGTGCAGGGCTCCAGCACCTTGCTGCCACCTCCCAAAATCTGCTGCCTGAGGTGACCATTCCACTGTACTTGGAATGGAATGTGCTTGATGGTGATGACCTTTCCTTGAGTCTGTTCACCTCTTGCAGGCCATTTCACTCCACCAGTGGTACTTCCCAGAATAAGAAATGCACTTCCACAGCATGAAATGTGCAACAAAGAAATGTGGACTTAAATAGCTTTCCTGGAATAGTGATACTTGATTGGAGCCAGATAGCTTACATTACAACATTTCTTTTACATCTTTGGTGCTAAGGGAACCTGAAATCCACAGAAACTGAGCTAATTCAAAATACTACACAGGGTAGGGCCAGCTGAGGACAATGTATTGGCACTGAACCTTTAATTTCCTGCTAGCTCAGCAGTTTGACTATAATTGAGTAATAAGGTGGTGAGTATCCTGCCTATTGGGATATGCATGCATGTTTCGCCTCATGCTGTAGGATATACCAGCTGATAACCTCAGATGTTCTGAGTTCAGAGCAGGAAGCAGCCAGCAGAAGGAAGACTATATGAATGAGTACATGCCAAGTAGATAGCCCCTTGGCCAGTTATTTTTGATGAACAGAACCAAGATTGAAATGAAAGGATGACACTTTCCACACTGTCCCCGTGCAGTTATGCATTTATATAGAATCATAGAGTCGGAATAGACCACAGGGGCCATCCAGTCCAACCCCCTGCCATGCAGGAATACACAGTCAAAGCACTCCTGACAGAAGCCCATCCAGCCTCTGTTTAAAAACCTCCAAAGAAGGAGACTACAACACTCTGAGGCAGCGTATTCCACTTGCGAACAGTTCTTACTGTCAGGAAGTTCTTCCTAATGTTTAGGTGGAATCTCTTTTCCTGTAGTTTGAACCCATTGCTCTGTGTCCTAGTCTCTGGAGCAGCAGAAAACAAGCTTGCTCCATCCTCAGTATGACATCCCTTCAAATATTTAAACATGTCTATCGTGTCCCATCTCAACCTTCTCTTCTCCAGACTAACCATACCCAGCTCCCTAAGCCACTTCCTCATACGGCATGGCTTCCAGACCTCCCACCATCCTGGTCGCCCTCCTCTGGACACGTTCCAGCTTGTCAATAACATTCTTGCTTTGTGGTGCCCAGAACTGGATACAGTATTTCAGGTGAGGTCTGACCAAAGCAGAATAGAGTGGCACCATTACTTCCCTTGATCTAAACACTATGTTCCTATTACTGCAGTCTAGAATCTCATGTAGATCTCTCCCCTAATACCTATATGTTATCCACAGCATCTTAAGAACAGTTCTGCTGGGTCAAAAGAAAAATGTCTCATTTAACTCCTGTTTCCATGGTAACCAGTCAGATGCTTCTAGGAAGCCCATAAGCAGGATGTAAGTCAGTGACACCCTTCTATTTGTGCTCTCCAACAACAATGTATCTTTAAATATAAAAGATAGCTACATTGATACATAGAACAAAGAGTTACTACAGACAAAACTTAACATTTACATAAAATACAAGGTGTTATAGCAGGCAAAACTTGTAATAAATTTATTGTTACTACATGCATGTGGATTATTACTATCATGTTGAATACAAGATGGGAAGTTCTTTATCACTGAAAATAGTGTTAACAGTTTCTGTAAACATGCTCCACACAGCAGAGTATCTTAATTTTGGGGTGGTGCAGTGGTTAAATGCCAGTACTGCAAGCCACCACATTGCAAGTTCGATTACAGTGGGCTCCAAGGTTCACTCAGCCTTCCATCCTTTCGTAGGTCGGTAAATTGAGTACCCAGCTTGTGGGGGCAATTAGCTAACACACATTGGAAACTGTTTAACGCAGTGTAGATGTGTAAAAGCTGTTGCTTAAAACAATTTGTAAGCCGCTCTGATAGCCTTGTGGCTGAAGAGCGGGGTATAGATAAATAAATAAAAAATTTTTTAAAAAAACCCAGATGAGAATTGTGGAGACTTTGCTTTATTTAAGTTACTAAAGGGAAAAGCCAAGAATTTTATGGTATCAACAGCCTTGTGACAAATGCATAGCAGTATACTGGTTGTGCATTCCTTTTGGACTAATGAAAGCAATTGCTAGTTTCATGATTTTCTAATCTTTACTTCCCACCCTAAAGTAGAAACCTCCAGGCTACATTCCTTGTACCTTGCATAAATAGAGTAGTCATTTCTCCTACTCTACAGAGAACTGTCTGCTGTATGAAGTTATCTTCTATTTGAAGGGTTGTCCAGTCTAAGTCTGGTTGTAAGATAAAAGAACCATAAGAAGGGATAGTATTGGTTTTCAAGGTGCCCATCAATATTTTCTGTCTGGAGAGCAAGCAGGCAAATGCATCACCATAGAAAGATGTGCTGTATTTCTATTAGAAATTTGTATCTATGCATAAAAATTAGCCTCTGCAAATTTTATGCAAACCTGTCCCCTCTTTTGTTGTGTGTTTGGGGGTGTATTGCTTCTTTTTGGTGACCCTAAGGCAACCCAACCATGGAGCTTTCTTTGCAAGATTTGTTCAGAGGAGATTTGCCTTGCCTTCCTCTGAGGCTGAGAGAGTGTGACTTGCCCAAGTCCACTCAGTGGGCTTCCATGGCTTATCAGGGATTTGAACTCTGGTCTCCAGAGTCGTAGTCTAATGCTCAAAGCACTACACCATGCTGGCCCTCTTTTGCATAGTCTCCAATATCTCACAGATGAAAACCAGGATATGTGTGGCCAAGCAACATCTTAGTGTGGTCAAAATGACAAAAGTTATTAATGAGAGAGACCACACAACTTAAGAGAGGCTGCAGCAGTTTGCTTTTGCCTAAGCCTACTGGGAAGATTCTATTGCCTCATCTCCTCTTTTCCCCTGCTAAGGGAACTGAGTGCAAACTTCTTTTGCATTTTGATTTCAGTCTGCAGCAGCTTAAGTAAGCTGAGGACAAAAGGGCAAAGTGGAAGGAGGAGAGAGGAAACTGGGAAATTTTAAGTGCAGTTGGAAAAGTGGGATGGCAGAGAATTAATTGGGAGTGTCCCTGACAATTTGGGATAAGGGGGGTGGGTATGCATTTGTCAGTCTGTAAGTGGCTGTCCTATGCAGAGACGTTGTGCTGCTTTCCTATTACAGTAGTTTGAAACTGTTGGGTCTTGCATAAAGTCTGGAGATTTGTGCCCTACGCTGGGATCGCTGAAGTGAAGAACAGAGCCTATTAATATTCCAGGATATGATAAAGTATGACTGATTTGCAGATGTAAGAATTAGTTGGAGTCCTTCCCTATCCTCTGTCCTTGGAAGTGCTAGACTGTGCATAATATTGCAGTGTTATACTTCAGAACAAAATACATATAACTCAGATAGAGGCTTCCTTTGATGGTGGCAAGATAAAAGCTTTGATGACAGTCATGTTGTCACTTCTAAAGTTCAGGTACTCATGATGACAGTAAATAAAGCCAGATACTGATGGAGGGCCAAAAAAAATAAAAAAAATGCTAGCCCTGTGCTGATCCATTTCAACAAATAGTTTCTATCTCCACTAGGAACATGGATTTGGTAAACTTAATGGGTCTTAATTACATAGTCAAGACAAAAACATCACAAAATATTGTGCATAAAATAGATAGCTCTTAAGGTAGTATTGATGTTGGGGGGGGGGATATCATTAGCAAGCCAGACTTGTCAGTCTGGTTCTAGCTAATCTAAAAGTCCCAATGATTCAAGTCTGCAGGCCCTGATTTGGTTATACCACCCTTCTTGATGGGATATAAGAGAGGCATAGTGAGTGCTTGGAGCTATAGCTATGGAGTTTGTTTCTCAAGAAACACGCCTCTTGTTCCCTTCCTAAATTAATCAGTGCAGGATGCACAGTGTTCTTCTTTCCTCTTCTCTCATGCATCCTAACACCCCAAAGTGATCTTTTTGACTGCTCCTCCCCAGAATGTAGTAGAAACTTGTAGAGTTCTATGTCCATAAGAAAAACACCTATTCAGGTTCAAATGCTAACAAAGGCAATTGCTGGCTTGTTAAATTCTAATAGTTGGATCTTGAAGAAGTAATTAAAGCCCTAATAGGGACAGTGCCCCTCCCTCTGAAACAAATAAATTAAACTCTGTCCCACCCACCCCTTCACACTCATCACTATTTTCTTCCCCTTCCAAATGCAAAAAAAGTGAACTTCTGCAGTGGGGAGCCTTCTCTACTCATAGAGACCTCCTTCCAAACTGTTTGAAACCCTAGACATTGGGGTTCTGAATTGCACAAAGAGCAATTTTGTTTCCCTGCTGCTGAAGTTAGCCTTATACTACATTGGTGGAAAAGCAACTGGAGATACAATGGAAGTGGCAGGGTCAAAAGGAGTTTTCCCTTTGGGCTTGGAGAAAGTTACTCCAAGTGGACATGCTGACTGAAACAGACTATGGAGTTGTCACCCAAAACATGACTTGAGTTCAACTCATCCCTATTCTTTTCCCTCGCACAATGATAATGGGTACAAAAGAGAAGTTTGTGGAAGGTTTCAATCTAACACTGTCCATAACTGGTAATAGCAGTCAATTAGCTAACACACATTGGAAGCTGTTTAATGCAGTTAGATGTGTAAATAGCTATTGATTAAAAACAATTTCTAAGCCGCTCTGATAGCCTTGTGGCTGAAGAGCGGGGTATAAATAAATAAATAAATAAATAAAAAATAAAAAAAAATCTGGGAACCTGACTTCAAGCTGCGATTTCCTCCAATATTTTGCTCTGCGCCTACTTCATTTTGGCAATATCCTGCCAAAAGAGTTGGGCAATATTAGCCATTGAAACATTTAGGACTTCTGCTATCATCAGCCCAACCCAGCATGACCAATAGTAGGGGATTATGGGAGGTGAAGTCCACAGCTTCTGAAGGGCCAAAGGTTTCCTGGCTCTCATAGTAAAATGAGTTATAACAAGGTGTGCATGAAGTTATCTCCTTCTAGATGACCTGAGAATTTATTGATGGAAAAATGGTAAACAAGGTTTGCTTATATTTGATGGGGAAATGGCTATAAATGTAAATTCTTGATTTGTCCTGGAAAAAAGTCTAGAGTTTAGGAGACTATCAGATTAATGATGGCACTGACTATTACACCCACTATGTGAAACATCTGGTAGGAAGCCCAGGCCTCATGTCCCTGGAAAAGCAGGAAATGGGAGATGACATAAATGGAGGCCATCAGTGTAGCTGGCCAGGTCTTCTTGCTTTTTGTAATAAAGGAAAGGTCTTCTAATGTCAAGGCAGTTTGACTGCCAAAACTGCCGCAAATGTTTAGCTTTCTCTTGTGAAACAAGATTCCTCTAAAATGAATCAGCTCTTCCCCTCACACACTAGAATTCATTATTAGTTTAAAAAAAATGTCCGTTATAATTCCAGGAATGTCTGTTTCTCTTAGTTCCTGCTTCTCCTTGATGTTCAGGTGGCTATTCAGCAGCCTGGGGCTAGCTACCAGAACCACTTACGGTATAGTCCCAATTTTCAACTGGGGATACCTTCTAGTCACTCTATGATGAATCCAGGTGGAGTGCTGAATTAAACTGAATTTGAGTCTTTCAGCACTTAAACTTCAGCTTCCTAAAACAAAGCAGCTGAATGTAAATGTAATGCACGCTGCATTTACAAGGGAAGGCAGGCGAGATCTATCCCTATTGACTTAAGAGTCTTCTTGAGCTTCCAGCAGTTGATTAAAACTGTATTTTATATGGCCTTTGGTCTTTAGAATCATAGGTGGCTTCTTTGCCTGTTTTGGCTGCATTTTTAAAAAACCAACTATTGTCTAAGCAGTTGTTTTAGTATAGTGTTAGATAATGTTCTTATCTGGGGGGGGGGTTCTGTTTAATATGTTAACAGTGGAGGCCCTAGCAAGCTGAAAGAGGCCATAAATAAGTACTTTCAAGTCAGTCTTAGCAACTTCCAACCAGGGAAGTTCCTCTAAGTCAGCAGAGGCTGGTTAGACAGTATCTGCTGTATTAAACCACCTAGAAGTGGCCATCAGACTCTTCTTGCTCAGGTTTTCATTGAGTATGCCATTCAGCATCTAATTGACTCCCTGCTTACAGGAAAGTCATTTCCTGTCTGTACCATTGTGGATCATGCATATTGGCCATGTTTTTTGCCTCATTTCAGATGAAACTATTAATATAGGGTGCCTTGTAGGTCACCTAGTGCAATTCTGTGATCAATAAAGGATGCAACTGCTGCTTCTGTGACACTGATGAGCTGTCCAGACTTTTCTTAACTACAGTAGGACCCCCATATCCACTGATTGATTATCCACTGATTCAGTTATCCATGGGACACAAAACAGCACACCTACCATAGAGTCTTCCTAGAAAATGTGTCTTCTCTAGCCATTCTCTAGGTCCTCCAAGGCAACTTAAACCGGAAGTCCCATTATTTTCAATGGAGTTCACTAGTATCCATGGTTTTCAGTATCCGTGCCCCCCCCCCACGAACCAAGCCCCAGCAGATATGGGAGTCTTCTGTACCTACAGCAATAATGTTTTACAAGTTACCAAAGAAAAAACAATATTTCAAATGGGAAAAATGTCAGTAACCTATCCTATACTGCTTACTGGAGCATGGAGTATGGCAACATGTAATATAATGTGCTTCACAGTAAATCTGGACATTGCTGCTGAATTTGGCAGTCTTGCTAGAGTAGAGTAATGTCTTTGCTCTAGTTCATGTGGCAGCCATAGTTGTCTATGTGCTGATATGTTCCTGATTGGACTATTATAATGTGTTCTAGATTGGCTTCCCTTGAAGAAGGGCTGGAGGCTGCAGTTGATGCAGAAGGCCACTCCCTGTTGAGAGGTGAGCCTATACCAATTCTTAAATCTTGGAATTGACTGCTCTTGATGCCAATTCAAGATGCTGGTAAATGTGTGCAAAGCCCTAAATGGTTCAGATCCCATGTACTTGGTGGACCTCCCCGCCCCCCCCGCCCCCCCTGCCCCCGGATCTACCAAGCCAGAATTATTAACCCAAGAATAAAGACTGTGGTGCTTTGGAATAGCATGAACCATGGGGCTACCACGTATGACAGAATCTTCTTGCTGGTGGTGATATACCTTTGGAATCCCTATCTGGCAGAAATTCACTTCTCCTTCATGCTCTTTATCAGTTTGTGTCACATGAAAGCGTATTTATTTGTACAAGATTTCAGGGTGTAAGCAAGTGTCTTATCTTTTTTTTTTTTTTTTTTTGGCTGCTTGTTTTAATCTTATGGTAATATATTGGGTATTTTATACACTTGTGTGATTCAAGTTGCGATTTTAAGTTGTATACTTTAATGTAAGGGTTGTCTCTAGGTGATGAAAGTACTCCTCATAGAATTGGACCAGAATACCTTTTGTCCCAACATGTTGTGAATGAGATTTGGAAGTGGGGGGGGGGGGAACACCATCTACTGTGCGGGGCAAGCCTGTGCAGATTTCCCCAAGGTTTTTTGAATAATGTGTGGGCTTGCACATTATCACACATCTGGACATCCAATTTGTGACACTGCACATTCTCAGCTAGGGCAGAAATGAAGAGCAGATCAGTCAACCATGTGGGCAGTGGGCAGGGTTGCTGGCAAGCAAGTGACTGGAAGTGCCATTTTTTAGTTTCGTGTCATTGAGTGTGTGCTTTTTTGCTGTGCTGAGGTGACCAAAGAGCTTTTTATAAGCAGAGAATTGCACTTGCACAACTTTGATTTACAAGTAAAATAATACTGCTCAGTGATGAAAGCACGTGTGGAGAATAATAATGCACAGTACTCTCAGCTTTCATCTTGATTCACAGGCATAGCTGCATGTGGACATCAAACATGGACAGCTTTTCATTCAATAGATTTTGTCAAAAGACTGTGGAGACAAATGAGCACTGCTGTGAATTTGCAATAATGCACACCAACCCACTTTATATCGTCCTGTCTAAACATTCAGGTAGATTGTTAGCTGCTCTGTGCTTCTATGAGGAAGACAAGAGATTTGATAGCTGCATCTGCTGGAGGACAAATTATAAATCTTTCACCATGGGGAACACTGTGAATCATAGCTCTGTCACAAAGGAGGGGCTAGCATTCCCTTTTTAGCAGTCGGTGTTATAATTTGGTGAGGTAGTGATGATTCTTTAGAACTTGAGGTAATGAAATTAGAGAAATACCAAGCAGATTTATTATGTAATGTCTATACTGCTCATATTTGGGAGGCAAAAATACTACTCTACGGTGAACTCGCCACGGGTCAGCGTAAGAGGGGCGCTCCAAAAAAGCAATACAAAGACTCCCTGAAACAACATCTCAGGCTTGGCCAAATTGATCACCAACAGTGGTCCGCCCTGGCCTCACATCGGGAGGCATGGAGACGCACTATCCACAATGCTGCAGCCTTATTTGAGAACTCACGACGAACAAGTCTTGAAGAGAAACGACAACGCAGAAAGAATCACAACCCAAAAACATCACCCAAGGAGACCTTCTGCTGTGCTTTTTGCAACCGGACTTGTTTATCTCGGATTGGCCTTTTTAGTCATCAGCGCGCTTGCAGAAAGCACGGGATGAGTCCTTCCTGAATCTTCGTTTGCGAAGAAAAGCCAGAGAGAGAGAGAGACTGCTCATATCACAACATCTTGAAGTACTTACTATATCTAATATCTCAAAATATTTTTTACAATCTGTAACTCATATGCATACTGTTTAGAGATACAAAGAAGTTGCTTGTGTGCAGGAGCATGACTGTTAATCCAAGCCAAAAACCTCTTTAGAAAAGTCTCATCTCTAATGTGAGCTGCTAGAAAGACTCTGCCTCCTTTACAAAATTCTCTAGCAGTGTTGTAGGAAAGGAAGACATTTTTAGAAGCAGAGTGACAGGTATTGCAAGAGTACATGGGAGACACTTAATCTTCAGTGCCAAGAAAAATGTATTGATCTTGCATGCTGGCAAGACATGAAATAACTTTATGAGATGTCTGATCCTCCTGGAGCAGGAGTGGAGAACCTCTGGCCTTCCAGATGTTGTGGACTACCACTCCCAGCATTCCAGATCATTGTAGTGAAAGGCTGGTTGGGGCCTATGTGTATATAAGTGTCTGGGGACTATGGATTCCCCATCTCTAGTAAAGTGGCTAAGTTCAACTGCTAGTCAAGTTGCTAAAGCAGAGCCCAGGAGAACATGGTTTGAATCTCCCCTGTTTACATGAATATACTAGTCTTCAGAAAGGCTCTCTCTTTCATATCCTTGGACTATATGCATTATGAGGATAATGCAATTGTCCCTCCGTATCCATGGATTTAGTATTCATGGATTTAAGTATTCACGGCTTGAAAATATTCTTTAAAAAAATCATCCAAAAAGCAAACCTTGATTTTTCCATCTTATATACGGGGACACCATTTTGCTGTGCCATTGCATATAATGGGAGTTGAGTAGTCATGGATTTTGGTATCCACAGGGGCTCCTGGAATCAAACCCCAGTGAATATGAAGGGACAACTGAACTGACGTAATAGCATTGTGGTGAAAATTAAAACAGGAAAATGCATGTAGTAAAGGTCAACCCCCGTATCAATGGTGGATATATTCCAAGGACCCCTATGGATACCTGAAACCATGGATAATAAGGAACCCTATTATTTTCAATGAGACGAATGCCAGAAGTTGACCATAGAATTGCTTTGGAGGACCTAGAAATGTCTAGAGAGAACCTGGGGTTTTTTTTTGTTGTTGTTGTTTTTAACATGGATAAGTAAAACTGTGGATACAGGGGCCAACCTGTACTTTAAACACTGCGAAACTGAATGGGCTAAATTCAAGTTCAGTCTCAACTAGATTGGAGCTGTCAAAATAACTAGGATTGGTGAGTTTCACTTATGGAAGTCCCATTGATTTCAGTGGGTCTACTAGTTGAGACTAATATTGAATTCAGCACTTAGAAATATTAAACTTTACATCAACTATAAAAAGGCTAAAGCTGTCCGGGAACTGAAAGAAGGTCAAGCATGTATCACCCCCAAGGTAATGCTGACACACTTAATGCTTCTATTTTAGCTTTGTTCATGTACCAATATGGAGAAGTACTCTACTCTTCAAAGGAAGTGTACTCACTGACAACCATGTCAGGTACTAAAATGTGCTATAAAAACAAATGTGCCATAGCTTTTGAGCTAGGATGCTCTAGTTCATGAACTTCACAATTTCCCCTTTTCTCCTATGAAGTAGATAATGCTTTGGGAGCAATTATCTTCTTCAACTTGCCCTGGATGTATGCTACTACACACAACAGATATGCTGGTCTTGCAAATTCTTGACATAATTGCTAGTACTATATTACTATTTCTACTCTAGTGGAATGTGATCAAGTATAATGCTTCATTCATGTGCATGGGTGAGCAAATGAGGGTAAACTGTCCATCTCTCTCCAAGATAAATTCATTCCCCCCTTGCTATTTCCAGATTCCTGCAGGCTGAGCAAAGGTTTCTCTCTTTCATAGTGCAGGGAATAAAGATGCTGTACATCTTAATGTTGTATAGTCCCTCATACGACGGAATTCTGTTGGAGACATATGCAACTGTAAGTCATGCTATCCATGCAGAGCCAAAGAATCACCATTCCACAACGGATACATTCTGCTGATAGTGGAAGTGGAGTTGTGCAGACAGCATGTTCCTTTTCTTTGCAAGTTGTGCATTGTGCACTGTGTTGCACTTGTGCACCATAGGCTTTGTGTTGTGGTTGTGATCGTGCATTGTGCATTGCACAATGGCACCTAGAATCATAGAGTTGGAAGAGACCACAAGGACCATCCACTCCAAACCCCTGCCATGAAGGAACACACAATCAAAACTTAGTCATTGACATGTTGCACAATGTTGCTGTTCTGCATGGAGGTTGTGTAACACTTATGTAGCATATCTATGCATGCAGGTATTTACACTATGCTAAGGGGACGCTGGATTGAGGCTGCTGCTTGATATGCCAATGGCTTTAGGACCTGGGGGAAAGGAATGACCCAGGCAGACTTTCAAATGGGTATTCAAAAAAGCTGGCCAATGGTGTGACTTTTTCATGCACTCTGCCCACTGAATAACATGGAAAATACTTGCAAAATTACATGTCTTTAGACATTGTAGCTTATTCAGAGTGGCCATGTGTCCTGCTGGAGAGAAGACAGTCCTTGATATGAAGTGTTATCTATTCCAGTCCCTGTTTAAAGAACTATAAGAAGGTAGGATGTTGGAAATTGCCCTTCCCTCTAGTTAGCCTTTGGGCAATAAACACAGACTACCCCCCACCCAAAAAAAGTGATATCCTTATTAGCCAGCCAAATGCAAAGCACATGATATAAGCTTTCAAAGCTCTACTAGTTTCTTCATCAGGCAAAAGATGTTTAAAAAAAAAATAAAAAATAAAAGTGATATTGGAGTCACAGGCTTACAGATGTTTGAGGTGTTACTTGTGCTGTTCAGGTGAGGGGGTTGTGCTGGGGTCTCCATGTGGCCAGGAAGTAGGAATGGTCTCTGCCTACATGAGACCTCTCACCTGAACAGCACAAGTAACATCTGAAACAGCATGTAGGCCTGTGACTCCAACATCGTCACTCCTCTCTTCTTTAACATATTTTGCCTGATGAAGAAGCCAGTAAAGCTTCAAAAGCTTGCATCGTATCTTTTTTTGGATTTCAGATTTGGGTTTGCAGCATTGCCAACACAGCTACCCCTGGATGTGTTATTGAGACTGCATGGCCATGGATTTTTATTGAAATTATAGCAGTTCTTTCTAAATGGCAAAGATTTGTTGGTGCACCACCACAATAGTGTGTCCAAGTAGGACATGCACTCCCTGCATATAGGGAAGAACTATCTCACATGTGTGTGGAATGATTTCTTTCCTTAAACACTCTCTAATGAGTTATATCAGGGGTGGAAATTATGTTGCCCTCCAGATGTTATTGAACACAGCTCCCAGCATTCATCACTATTGATTCACTATTTATATTTTTAATGCTTCTGTATTGTTTTAAATTTGTATAGTTTTAAACTCATTGTTAGTTGCCTTGAGTCCTTATATTGGGAGAAAGGTGGGGTATAAATAAAACAATAAAAACAAAAACAATATTGCTTATGCTGGCTAGGAATCCTGGGGCTTGCAATCCAATAATGTCCAGAGGGCTGTGTGATTCCCAACCCTGTGTTAGACATAATAGTTGTACTTTGATTTCAATTGTTCCTAGAGAAATCGTATGGGAATTCTGGATAATCTCTGAATTCCAGAAACCAAATAACATGTTTACCCTCCTGCTATCAAGTACTTCATCAATGATTAGTGAGGTCTGGGAGAAATGTAATTGTAGTGGGGTTTCCACTGTTTCTGGAAGCAAGTTGAAAGGTGCTGCTGGACTATGTAGAGATCACAAGGGAGAATAACAATCTGCAAAATAAGGGGTTTTGCCATCTAGCTGGCTATATATTAATAGAACTCACAGCAGTAAATACCAAGTGCCAAGACTAAAACAGTGGGCAGACTTGCATAGATTGTCCCGCAGGCTGTTGTCCATTTAAAGCAACCGTAATTGCCAGCCAACCTACACTTGGTATGACTAATACAATCTTTTTAGACAGTGGGGCATCTGAATATTGCATCAGAGGACTGCTGCTGTGGGGTGGCATTGCTGGAAACCTGCTTAAGCCCATCATTCACAGTGCCTGTGCCCCACTCCCCCAGCAGCCTGACCCTACTGCAGCCTGTTGATGTTGCTACCTTCCCTCCATACACACAAGCAGAGATGTGAGTGAAAAGGCAGAGTAATGTCTTGCTTTATGCAAGGGCTGGCAGGCCTTTGGCCTCCTGGATATTAATGAACAACTGCTCCCAACGTGCCTCCCTCTTGGTCAGGCTGGCTAAAGCTGAGCCAGGCTAGTTAGAATTCAACAGAGTTTGGAGGGCCACAGATTTCCCAGCCATAATTTGCATTGTATAGATAAAGCCTAGGTGGATGACATGTAAAAGGGGAGGAGGGGAGGAAGGAAGGGGATGAAGAGAGAGAGAGAGAGAGAGAGAGAGAGAGAGAGAGAGAGAGATCTATTGAAACTATATTACCTCCCTTCCAAACCAGGAACTAGCACTAAGAGGCACTCCCTTCTGAGAATGAAGAAGGAATTAAGTTTCCAAGAGGAGGTATTACCCTTCTCTGTAAGCTCAGGGTAAAGCAGACTGCTGCAGCTTCTCCTAGCTTGTCTGTTCTTCCTCATCAATAACTTTTCCCACCTTGACAACACTCTGTTGCTTGTGTCCCAGTTGTCTGCGACATGTTGCAGAATATGCAGTTATGGCAGTTAAATTGGAAAATGCTGTTGGTGCACTATGCTGGTTAACTACAGCAGTTTAGGTGGTGGAGACAAGAAGAGAAAGCCTGCATGAATAGATGCTATGGAAAAACTAAGCAATAAAAATATAGTCTGCTCAGATTTTGTCTGCCTCCCTTTGCTACCACATTAAATCCTGCAAAAAGTGCAACTACTACCTTGATCAACCCACAGGATTCTGGCTTACCAACAGAATTGTGCCATACACACAGCTCTTGCGTCTGTATCTACTTTTGGCTTTCCAGTTGCACAAATGACCCATTTGCTATTCAGTCACATGCAACTTGTACTCCAGCCCCATGCTTGCACAATGCCCTACAAAGCCTTGAAAAGCATTGCCAGCACAAGACCATATCTCAGTGTTGAGCAGGACTTGTATGAGATTTATGTGCATAAGCGTCACAGTAGGTCAAGGCTCACTGGCATACATGAATATGCTATTGTGTCATGCACAAGTAGGGGAGCTTAAATGTACAAATGGGCAGCTGTTTAGGCCTTGCTTGTGACAAGGTGGGGGGTTCAGTGGCGTAGTTTAGAGTTCCTCCCATTCAAGCTTTATAGTGTTCTCAGTGGGAGGATGTCTAATTCAGAGATGAGTTTAGGAGCAATGGAGCCAGCCATCCTTATGGGCTTCACTGAAACCATCAAGATGCTTTTAGGATTTGTGGACTGACAGGTTCCAGGTACTGGCATACAAATGTATTTTCTCTACACCCTCAACTCTTAGCAGCCCCAAGCACCAGTGGCAGTGGATTCTGGGAGTTGCAGTTCAGCAACATCTGGAGGACCACACAGATCCCCTTCCTCTGCTGCAAAGCTTATGAGTCTGACAAGTGAGAACTTGAATAGGGGGTCAGGGTATTGTGGAAGTGAGTGAGTTCCTTCAGAAAATTCCCTAGAGTGAGGGTAAGTTTTAATATGGGGCTGGAGCCTTGATATTATGAATAAATGAATGGAAGCAATCTAATCAGCTTTCTCCAAACCTGGTGCCCCACAATTGTGCTGGGCTACAATTCCTTTCACCTTGCCAATGGATAATGGTGCTTGTAGTCTAAAGCACCTGAACAGCATCAAGCTGAGCACCAGACTGGTCTACATCTGCAGGGAAACACAGAAGAGGTAGGGATGAGCCTGTGAATTTTCCGAAGGTGTGTGGAAAGACAAGCTCTCAGCCCACCAAGGAGCTAACTTGCTCTGGCAAGGCTAGCATCAAACTTGGACAGCTTTACACTTGACAGTTGAGCTGAACACCCAGAGAGTAGGTAAAATATTGACACTGCAGCTGATGTTCCAGATCATGAATGTAAAGCTGCTTTCAGAGATTCCCAAAAACAAGTCCTTGCTATTTCAGTGTTCTGCACGTATTCCAGGAAGAAGTCCCCCTTCCAAGAGTTATGTCATGGCTGGGGAAGGTTTAAAAAAAAAAAAAGAGCTTGACTTGCCAAAGGAGGCTTCCCAAACAGGAGTCTAGCCAGATGCTTCCCAGCAATAGACTTTATCCCAGTATTGGCCATGTTGGTTTTGTTGCTGGGTGGTAGCAAAACAGGATAAATATCCATGGGTGGGGTGCCTTTCTAAGCATCTTGCTCCAGGGATATGATGTTCCTGCTCCAAGCAAGACACAGGCTGTTTTCCTGTCCACCCCCCCCCCGCCAAAAAAAAAGTAGTGTAGGATGACTTATAATGCAGAAGGATGTGCTGCTTTTTGCAAGAGTTCCCAGAACTATGGATAAAGCTAGACTTCCCATAGTACCATACCAAGGGAGAACTAAGCTTCCAGATGGGGTGGAAAACAGCACTTGGCAGTTATAGCTTCTTAGGGATGGCTCAACTTATTTTCTTTGAGGCAAAGGACAAGATGGTCACTACCTCATGCAAACAAAAGCCAACCAGGCAGGCAGTTGGATCTTAGTCCAGTGCTGGCAACAGGACAGCGGGCTCACTTAGGGGATAGAAAGTGCAAGACTCATGGTTTTATCCTCAGTGTCTCACAGTCTCTCCTTTCCCCCCAGTGTCTAATGTCTGAGGCAGCTGCCACTTTCAATATTAATGACAAGATGAGCCCTGGATTTTTTTCCAAAGGTGCTGAAAAGTGAGGGAGAATTAGAAGTACTTTCCTGGGCTTCAGCAGTTCAGCCATGGCCATAAACTGAACTATGCATAATTTGCAGGGGCTATGGAGTCTTTTTGTTCTTGATAAATAATTTAGAGTCAGCTCTTGGCTGCTTTATGTTAGTTACTTAGAGATCAACCAACAGATAACACTCTTCCTTCTGCCCACCCCTGGCAGGAGTCCTCCAAGGGTTCAAATGGGAGGCTTTCTCAGCCTTATCTCAAAATGCTGGAGACTTGTTGTGACTGCTTATTAAGACAGGTCATGTATTCTTTTGTGTTAGGATTGGCTCTGTGTCGTTCTTTAGTCCTATATTTTGAAAGACCTGTATTTGAATGGCAGTCCTCAGTTTGAATGGCTGTCTACTCCAGGACTATTTGAAAGGTAGAGAACTATATCAAGGAAGATCTGGAGGATTGATAATGCCCATCAACAGTTAGCCCCTAGCTAGCTGGTGGAAGTCATATCAATCAGGCTTCCCCTATTATGGTGAGATGCATTGAATTTCCATTTGAATTATGCCAATTTCTAAATCTGCATCTATACAAGTTCACTAGCATAAGCAAATCTGTATCCTTGCATATTTTCTTCTGCGATGCATGCCATCTCTCCCCTTTGGCAAATGGTGATGTTGCCCACCAATTGTTAACCCCAGATGGGAGACAGAAGGCACAGGCCACTGGCTCCCAGTCCTGCCACTGTCATGACTGTATTTTTGAAGATGTGTCTGTACATTGGACAAAGGTTTGCATAAATTTTGCCTCTACCAATGTTTTCAGAACTCTGTAAGGGGTCACCCTAATTGGTATGAGGTTTGGGGAAATACACCTCCCCACCTCCAAAAAAAGACCCAGAGCATCTTATACTGTTTCTGAAACCATACCTAGCATGCAGCATTCCTGTAGAACTGAGAGCGTACAATCTACGAATATGAGCAGGACTTCTAGTGGTGGCAAGAGCCATAGTACAGGCATAGGCACCTACATCTTTAAGAGGCTCCATAGAGGTGTTCTACTGCAATATATACATATGTGTGTGTGTGTGTGTGTGTGTGTGTGTGTGTATATATATATATATATATGCCTTACCTGGCTGGTATTTAATAGAATCATAGAGTTGGAAGAGACCACAAGGGCCATCCAGTCCAACTCCCTGCCATGCAGAAACACACAATCAAATCATTTCCTACAGATGGCCATCCAGCCTCTGTTTAAAAACCTCTGAATTTGCTATTCTGGCAAGTTGGGCAAATAGCAGCCGGGTAGTGGTAGTAATTTTCAAACACAAAATGTACATGGGCTTCTTAAAGCCATAATTGCCCAGGCCTGAACTGGGCCCCAGTCCATATTGAGAGCATGTTTTGGGTTAGGATACCAGAGCTGCTGTTTACTGAAAAATAAAAGTAGGCATCTGAACCATGCTTGTTTACACCATTGGGGGCAGTTTGGCCCTGAGTCAGTAACAGGAGTGTATGTGTAGGCTGACAACTGAAGATCAACTCATGCTTCATAAGGAATGGAGAGTAACAGGATTGAGAACTTGCTCAGTTACATCTACATTTTGAGGAAGTCAGACAGTTTTGGTACGTCTTGCTCTACTTATACTACTATGTTGAGATGGCATAAAGGAGAAAAGAACAACTTTTTAAAGTGCAGGTTTTACAACTAGATTACAAACATAAATAAGCACTGTTTGTGAAGTCCCACAACTTCCTAAAAACATGTACTTGCACTATGGGTATTGTAGGATTAACAAAGATGTTAAGACTTCCTTGAAGGGCTTCAGTTTGTAAGGATGAAAAGAGCAAGTGGAAACCACGTGTGTTTGCAATCCTCCACTGTCTCAGACCAACTCCTATAGTAGTGAGTTCCCTTACTGAAACTGAGATTGAGCTGCAGTTCATGAAGGAGAAAATCTGTCTCTTAACCTGTATGTTTGCTGAAGAAGAGCTTGGAAGGATCAAAGGAATCTCAGTCACTAAAATATTAACTGGCTTAGACTACAACCTTTGTACCTTGAAAACACTGATCAGCATTCCAGGACCTTCAGTGAATGGTAGGATGCAAGCAGAAAAGTAAACATGATTTGCTGGAGGGGGACTCTAGAATGAGAGGCAGGAATTGTACAATGATACAGATGTTGCACTGCAAGACTCAGCATTCGTTACTACAGACTATAGTGGCTAGGGCTGTTGGGAGCTATTGTTGAACAAATCTTTGACTCTAGCTCTAGAAAAATATCCATCTTCCTTGCAAGAGTAAAAATACAATGGGGACATGGGAAGGAAATAGTGAGACCATGGCCCCATCTATAAGAGTTGGGGGGGGTGAACTGCTCCATGGTAGTACAAGCTGCAACTTGTCTTAATGGTGGTTTTCCCCCCAGTAGCCCCCATAAGCTTCCCATACAACGATAACAGCTGAGGAAGGGAGAAGAGGGTGAGAGAGTCCTCCTCCCTTCCCCATCCCCAATTACTCAGGAGAAAAAATGGCAGCTCCAGGCGCTTGCCCTGTCAGCCAGCCTCGGCCCCATGCTTGTCCAGCTAACCGGAGTGCACTTCCTTTACTATGGAACAGCAGTTCTGATTGAATAAGTATCCTAATGAAGAGGAATGCACACACCGCTGGAAGTTTTTCAAAAACTCCAGGAAAAGCCAAGAAGGCTTTTCTCACAAAGTTTTTGGCCTTTTTTTTTTGCCCCCCTCCTTCTGAATATGTTGACATGCTGCAGGATCCCATTAGGACAGGTAGCCTTCTCCTCACATTCAACGAGGAGTATTTTCACCATATAGATGGTCCTCATATCACTAATGAGAAGTGCCTGCTATTTATACATGCTGATTCCCCCAGTCTCAAGGTATATGCTATATGGGGCTTTAACATGACTGTCGTTTAAATCATGGATGGGCACATGCATAAAGTGAGAAGACCACTTTTGGCTCCTCCTGGCTTTGTGTGGGGGCTGCACTGCCTCCCATTTGAGGGACAGGAAGTACAATTGTGGTCACTTTTTTCCCATTGTGGAGCAGGGATTCAAGCCCTTGTCTCCCAGACTCCTAATTCAACACTCAAACCAGTACACTACACTGGCTTTCTGTTTCAAATGGTTAACGCTAAAATTGCACTCTCAGAAGCAATTTTTCACTTAAACACATCTTTTTTGGGTGTGTGTGAATTTTTGGAAGTTTTTTGGGGGGGGAGTCAGTAGGAGTATAGGAGAACCATATGCTGCACAGACCCTTGCCCCAGGCAGCATGTGCACTGTCAGCCATATCATTCCCACCACTGGTATAAATACACAGGTGTCACCATAGTAGTAAAGATTGTGACCAGGAGATCTGCTCAGTCATCTAAGTCCTAATTGTTGTTAGGCAGATAGGGTTGCCATAAGACAGAAACAACTTGGAGGCACACAACAACAACAATAATAATTTGTGGGCCTTCACAATCTTTTCCTATAGTTTTTCATCTAGATTTGGACTTGACAGTCCTTTATAAAAATCAGTGCATTCTGTAAAGAGAGAGAAAAGAATATGGGCTAGAATTTTCAGCTTCCTTTAACTTAAAAGGATCTCTGAGGGCTTGTCTACACCAGCAGGAGAAGGCTGTTTATGTGAAGGTGGCAGTAGTGTACTGTGAATAAGAGTTAGAGCTCCTTCCCCTTCATGGCCTACATGAGTGGTAAATGTATGTTTGTCAAGAAACACATCTCTTGATATAATCATGACCATGGAACTAGGGAGTGTATTTGTTGTAAGTTCAGTGAGAGCTAAAAGATACCAGCTGGTTCATTTATTTCAGAAGCACATTAGCTTAAAAGATGAGCAAAACATATATTACAGCTTAAGTGATACGTTTTATCTGGCATCATTTCATATGGAGAAGACCCATTTAAATCCATTGGAATGGATCCTGTCTCTGAGGATGCATGCTTTCTAGACAGAAGGTTTAGATCTTAGTTTGTCTAACTTTAAAATCAGAGAAGGGAATTTCATATTCCTCATCAATACATACCCAGAACATCCACAGTCAATAATGTTAAGCTTTAATTCACTCTGAAATCTGGTGTTCTTAGTGCCCTGTCCTGAGATAGCTCTAAGTTGTGCAAAAAAGAAAAAGAAAAGAAAAAAGAGAAGTAAACATTAGGAATATGTATGTGGGGGTGGGTAGGTAACTTTCTTCTGTTGATGGGGTAGTGGGGGGTTGGTATGGCCAGAAGCCACTAATTTTACAAAACCAGAAGACTGTTTACTGCAGTGAATATCTGAACTTCAGTATGAGTAAGGACTCTGGGACCCCAGTACTTAAACTGTGTTGCCCCTTAGTGTGCTTAGCTACAAACATACTGTAAAAGCTATGGAATACCTGTTCTACAAATTCACACAATGTTTACTACATTGTACAATAACAACAGACTGCATAGTAAGATGCCTGGGAAAAATGCATACCACTCAAGTCTTAAAGGTAGAGTGCTTGATGTAAGGTAGCCATAAATCCTAGCAAAGAGGTGACTTAATGGTGAATTTCGCAGGTTGAATGAGATAGCAAAACTGTATTGTACCCTCAAGATTGCCATGTAAGACTGGTCAAAAGCAAAATCCCCAAATACCCGTAAGCTACAACACCTGTATCCCATGTCCTAAATACTTTGAAATCCGACCTTATCTCAACTAGCATTTCCAGAATGAGCTCAGGAAAAGCAGCCCTGGTAACAAAATTTTAAGTTACTTTTAAGGGGCTAAAATATACCTACAACCAAAAAAGAGGACTAGTTCTAGGCCACAGGAATGTTGCAGAGCTAGTAGTGAGTGAGTTGTCTGGTTTGGAAGCTTTAGTATTTCAGACACTTGCGGGTGGTAAGTGTATGTCCCTTTCTGGGACTGTACCATATAGAATCTAACCCACTTAGCACAGTCTAATACACTCCTACAGTAGAGGTTAACCCCAGTATCCATGGATTCAGTATCCTTGGTTTCACTTATCCATGTCTGAAAAAATATACAGTTGCCTCTTCACATTCGCTGGGGTTTGGTTCCAGGACCCCCCATGAATACCCAAATCCATGAATTCTCAAGTTCCATTATATGCAATGGCATAGCAAAATGGTGTTCCTTATATAAGATGGCCAAATCAAGGTTTGCTTTTTGGATTACTATTTTTTTAAGAATATTTTCAAGCCGTGAACACTTAAATCCGTGAATGCCGAATCCGTGAATATGGAGGGACAACTGTATTCTCTCTAGGCATTTCTAGATCTTCCAGTGTGATTCTGTGGTCAACTTCTGGCATTCATCTAATTGAAAATAATAGGGTTCCCTATTATCCATGGTTTCAGGTATCCACAGGGGTTCTTGGAATGTATCCCCCATGGATATGGGGGTTGACCTGTATAAACAAACAAACAAACGGTCAATGGGGAAGCCTTGGCACAGGGAGCAGAGTGAGCAGACTCTAAAAGCAGGAATATGTAAATTCATAACCTTTCGGGGGGGGTAGTTCCCAGATGGCCCAGTCAATAGGGGAGATTAAAGCCCTAAACCAAAGGGCTCCCATCACTGTTCCATAGATTTAAAAAGATATCAGTCTAAGCTGAACTGGCAAAACTGTCTCTGAGTATTTCTTACCTAAGAAAACCCTATAACATTCATAAGGTCACCATAAGTTGACAGGTGACTTGAAGGCGTGTGCGCATGTGCACAAATGATTCTAAATTTGTTTATAAAGGTAAGTTAGTATATTCAAATCTGATTTATTGATGCATTTCTCCTTTTTTTTTTTCTTTTTTGCAATTTCATACATGGCAATGGTATTGGGAGGAACCATAGTTAAGTGAATGCACACACAGCTTATCAAACTGCTACTTACCTCAGGGGGTCAGCAGGTGCTTTGTCTTTAGAAGGTTGTACATTCAACCTTCAATTTCAAAGCTGTAGTTGGATACCCAACTACTATGTGGTTTTGTTGGGCTGTTTTTAAAAGCTTTTTATCTTTTTAAACAGTTTTTAATATTTTAAAGTATATTTTATTTTTAAAATATTTTGAGGTTGTTTTAATGATGTTATTGGTTTAATTCTGTTTTAATGGGCACTTTTTGTATGTTTTAATTGTATGTTTTTAAAACTCTGAGCTGCATTGGGTTCCAGCCTTGGGGAAAAAATAGGCTATAAATAAAGATAATGATGATGATGATGATACCCCTAACTGTATCAGTTTGTCAGGGAAAGTCCAGATTAATCCTCTGTCATTCCACTTTCCCCATTTTCTCTCTCCTCACACTTTCCCCTTTTCTCCTGGCTTACTTCAGCTGGTTCAAACAGAATTCAAAGTGCAAAGGTTAACTGGAAGAGGGAGAGGAGAGGCAGGGTGGAATCTTGTCCTTCCCTGTAAATTCAGGCAAAAGCAAACTGTTGCAGCCTCTCCTAGTTTGTGTGCTCTTCTTTGTTAATAGCTTCCTCATAAATAAGATTTTCCATCTTGACCACATGCTGATGTTGCTCAGCCACATGTGTTCTGGTTTTTGTCTTGGAATTGTTGGAGGCTATGTAGTGAAAAATGCTGAGAAGGGTTCCCTTCTGCTGGTTAGAATCTCTGTGGTAAGTTTAATTAATACTAATACTAAGATAGATGGACAAGAAGCAGCTTAGGTAGCTGGGCATGTTTCGTCTGGAGAAGAGAAGGTTGAGAGGTGACATGATAGCCATGTTTAAATATTTGAAGGGATGTCATATTGAGGATGGAGCAGACTTGTTTTCTGCTGCTCCAGAGATTAGGACACAGAGCAATGGGTTCAAAAGACAGGAAAAGAGATTCCACCTAAACATTAGGAAGAACTTCCTGACAGTAAGAACTGTTCGGAAGTGGAATACACTGCCTCAGAGTGTGATGGAGTCTCCTTCTCTGGAGATTTTTATGCTGGATGGCTATCTGTTGGGAATGATTTGATTATGTATTCCTGCATGGTACGAGGTTGGACTGGATGGCATTGTGGTCTCTTCCAACTCTATGATTTTATTATTCTAAGTCTTACCTAATATAAAACAACTTTCTGTGCTCCTGTTTCTTAAAACGTGTGCACATTTTAACTCGATCACAACATAAACAGAATTGGAAACTGATTATTCTTATTCTTTTTTTTTTTCTGAAGGTCAGAATAGTATGCTAGTCCACTGAGGATCACTAACTGGATTCCAATTGCACTATCACATCCAAGATTTGCTCCTGGAGTTGAGGCTGGCCTCTCACCATGTCAAGCGAAGCAGAAGCAACGAGTGTAAATAATCAGCCCACTCAGCAACAGACACCACTGAAACCACAACCTTCCAAAAAGGAAAAAAAGAAAGGTACATTGAAGAAGGAGGCCAATCACCTCTACGTATCCTGAGGTGTGGGACCATGCAAGGCCATCTTGATTTGGTTCCCAGTCCAATTCAGATTGGTCCCATCATCAATTTGGACCTACTTAGGATACCAAATCCAAATAACTATTTAGACATTTACATTTTTGAGGTTCCTATTGATCTGTATTGGAAAACTAAAACAGCTACAGCTCTCTCTCTCTCTCTCTCTCTCTTTTTTTTTTTTTTTAAATGGGGATTTACACAAGTGCATGAAATTTGGAGAGATGGTACCTCCGTTGGGGCTGATAACTCCTGCCAAATTGCAGGCAGGCAGCTCCAGGGATTAGCTACTTTTAAATTTTCTTTTTTTAAAAAAAATTAAATCAATTTTAATGCATGTACAGTGCTCAGTCCTGCCAGTTCAGACTGTCATCTGCACCATAGTGTCTATATTATACATGTGCTACTTTTGTGGTAAGTGACTGCAAACACACACACGCACAGGCACACACACACATACACGAGTATAGACAGACACAATGCAACAAGCTAGGGAGAGAGGGAAAAAAGTAGGGCACGCTTTCCAGGCAGGTACAGTCTCCCCAATACTGGATACACTGTGCTTAGAGCCCCTAAGATCATCCCCCAGATTCAGGTACTGCTGCACTGAAGAGCACAGCTGAAGACTGGAAGTAATGGCAAACAAGTAAAGTATTGCCTTGAAAAGCAATGTGGTCATCAGTGTGAGGATTTTTAATGGACAGCAGGGACCTGCTACTGACTAAATGTAGAAAAAGACCACAAATATGCAGGAGAAAAGTAAATGTATACAGATCACTGACTTCATACCGTTCCCCCTACCCCATCTACAGAGAGTTTGGATGAGACTCTTGTCCCAGATTGGAATCTAGAGTTTTCATGCCACAAAGTCCAGCTTGTATCCTCCCTCTCTGCATCACTTCACCATGACTTTTCCTTATATGGTCTAGTTGTAGAAACACTTTCTAGCTCCCCACTCCCTATGGTTTAGTCGGAACCATATTGCTTCAGACCAGGCCAGTCTTCCCCAGATCCAAATTGGGCTGCTCTGACCTGCTTTGCACCTGATCCAAAATGGTCTGCATTGTCAGAATTTGCATTGGAATTCAGGAATCATCCAAAGTGGTTGCACAGCCCTACTGAGGAGTTGCCACACAGTCTTAAGAGGGCTGATAAAAATACACAGAGCCTAGTATGGGTCCAGTTAATTGTCTGGTAGACAGCTTATCCAGACTTTACAAAGATGTTCTTCACCAGAAACCTGTTACTTGGAAGCCTCCCCATTCTGTAAGTTTCTTTTTGATGGAATACCAAAGTAAGTCACAGGGTGCATGTTGTTATTGGACTACAACTAGCATCAGCCTTAGCCAGCATAGTCGATGGCTGAAGAATCATGGGAGTTGCAGTCAAACAACATCTGGAGGGTCGCACATACATAACATTACGAAGATTGGCCTACATACCCAACTGGTGGTGTGAACATAAAGTGACATAAATTGGAGCCTTGAGAGATGCAGATCTGCTGGAATTATGTAGTATGCTGCCACCTTAGGGTCTTGCCATAGATTTTATGATAATCAGGATCTGCTGCCAAGCAGACTCTGGACAGGGGTATGCAGAGAATCCTGGCTCTGCTGCCCTTTTTAGCTATACGTCTAAAACCTTATTGAGTCAACTTGACTCTTTTATGTTCTTCAATACACAGCTTTACTCAATTGTTTTCCACTGCCCATACAAATAGAAAACAGTTGCTACTCATTGAATACCTGATCACTGTATCTGATGAAAGACATATTTGTGTATATTAAATGAACAGATGTGGGAAATTTGCTGGCCCTTATAAAATGCATCATTAAGAAAGAACAGACACAAACTCAGATATTTATGGCTGTGACACAGCACAAATAGATTTACATGGCTAAAACTGGATTTTCAGGAACAGAAAAGACAGAAGAATTCCTTTTGGCCAGATTTCAAGGTGATGGTGTACGATACAAGGCCAAACTGATTGGTATTGATGATGTTCCAGAAGCAAGGGGAGACAAGATGAGCCAAGACTCAATGATGAAACTAAAGGTGGGTTTGCCTTACTTCTTGCTGCTTTAAGGCACTAAATAAGAAATGCCTTTCCATCAAAGACCTTGTGCTCTGTGGGGTTTCACGGCTGCCAGCAGAAACCCTTTCAAAACTAGAACTCTCGGTCTTCCTGAGGCAATTATATTACCTTACTTGCAAACTGATGTATAGGCCAGGATAAGAAACCTAAAGTCTGCTTAGAATGCTAAGTGAAATAATAGGAGACTGCCAAGAAGTTGCATAGGGTTTTTTTAATCCAGTTAAAATGTAGGCATTGTTAGAACACACTAGCATACCTGTTCCTCTTAAGGTTCAAGTTCACACTACTACCTTCTTATGTGCCTGAATACATAACTGTTTTGGGAAGGTTAAAAAAAAGTACAATGAAACAGTACATGCTAATGTAAGGAATTCATTGGTGAATTCATCTTCTTGAGAACTGACACTTCTCCAGGGTCAGGATTCAGCAACTGAACTTGGTGCCTAGATAGAACACATGACTTTACAGATTAGGGATTGGAATCATGTGTCCTGTGTACCACATGTGTCCCCAAAAGGTGTTCTGAGGGCCCTTCCCAATCTCCCCACAGGCTTCCCTTGCTGCCTCAAAATTGGGAAAAAAAAAGGGGGGGGGAATGTCACTAGGATGGTTCTCATTTAAATAAGTTGCAGCCCACCCCCCATATCTTTTAACAGTTTAGAGCCCATTTTTACCAGCCCAAAGTGGACTTCTGACCACTTACAATTAAGTTTTTCCTAGTTTGGGGGACTTGATGCATCCTCTAGTTAATCCTGTTGTTTTTATTGTTGTTGTGTGTCTTCAGGTCATTTCTGACTTATAGAAACCTTAATATGAGCCTATCACAGGGTTTTCATGGCAAGATTTGTTCAGAGGAGGTTTGCATTGCGTTCATTTGAGGCTGAGAGAGTGTGACTTGCCCAAGGTTGTCCAGTGGATTTCCATGGCCAAGCTGAGATTCAGATTCTGGTCTCCCAGAGTCATAGGCCCACACTTAAACCACTGCACCACACTGGATCTCTTGAGTCTTGGGGAGTAGTGAGTACTAGGGGGTAGGAAATTCTTCCCTGGAGCTTGCCCACCCTGGTTTAAATGGCATTCAGGTGTAGTAAACATTGTGAGTATTTGCCAAGGACTGCTTGAACCTCTGAAAGCGTGTGAGCCTACCTGACTGCTCCTAGGGAGGGATTGCCAGTGAACTCTTCTAAAAACAATGAGCCCAATTATTCATTCTAGCCTAAGTGAGTAATTATAAGGAACCTGGAAGGGAGTGCATGCCTGTCATTGGGTATGAAATATAACTGATTGATGACCCTGAATTGAGCAAATGAAATTAGCTGTAAGTATAACACATTTCAATTACTGACGCACTTCTATTCATGTCGGCTTTCCATTCCTAGGGAATGGCAGTAGCAGCCCGTTCTCAAGGACAACACAAGCAGAAAATATGGGTGAACATCTCCCTTGCTGGGATCAAGATCATAGATGAGAAGACAGGGGTAAGCTTTGCAGTCAAGCTGTCTGGAGCAGTGGAAGCTGACCTTACTTAGAAAGCTGCTCGCTTTATGAACATGGGAAATTAACCTTACATTGCTGAACTTCTACATAGTTGGTTAACAAAATAGAGGCTCATCTTCTAGAAACACTTCAAAGAAATGCAGTAATCCTATTAGTCCAGATCAGTTAATTATTCAGCTAGGTGAAGTATCTTTTAAATGGGTGCAAACATTTCTTATGGATCGTTTCAACCCAATGGAGAAGTAGATTAACTGTGCCTTATAAACTGTGCATGAGAATTTAATCTTGATACTCTAATGTCACTGAGTCAAAAGCTAAGCAACTGACTCACTTCCAACCAGAGCTAGATTTCTGGGTGTGTGTGTGTTTCCCTTCTTACTGTTCCCTTCTAAGCTAGCACAAAACCTTATTGTGGAAGACGTCATTGCTACCTCAGTTTCCCCAGTTCTGTTATGAACATGAGCTAAATGTGATCAGTGTGTTCTTAATCTTTTTAGTACTTAAAACAAATGTAGTGTGTTGTGTTGAACAGTAGGATACTTAAGGTAAAATTGATTAGGGCCCTGTCTACACTAGCAATAAAACCTGCCCCCCACAAAAAAATCCAGTCCAGTACGTATGGCACACGACATATGGCCCTAACTGCACCAGACTCTGTGTATACCACCTAAAACCTGGTTTCAGAAGACTCGCACGTTTTGCCAGAGTTTGCTGGAAACTCTGGGGAGAAAAACAACTACAGTGCGGACAAAGGATCCACACTGGATTCAGGGGGAGGCATGGCAGGAAAATCACTGCCTGACAGATGCTGCATTTCCCCCTGTTCTTGGCTTCGCTCCTGCTGCTTTCCCAGCACGGTCACTCATTCACTGTGCACCAGGAAGGCATATCCAGTGACAATGGCACCAAGGAGGGAAACAAATGGCAGCACAGAGTGCAGTCCTGATTGCAGGGCACAGTCACTCCTTCTGACCCCAGAAAGAGCAGTTGTATGCTGGATAAGCAGACTCCCAGCAGGCGCCTGCTCATTCTGAGGTTAGAAGAAGTGACCACTGGGTGCAGTCCCTCTTTCTGACCTCAGAGCAGCTATAAGCTGGGAAGGCAGACCCCCAGGGTGCAGCTGCTCATTGCATGCCAGCACCACTGCCACCACTGCCAAGGAGTTGCCTAGAAATTGAGGCAAGCCTGGCTAGGTAGCGGCAGACCTACAGCAGCACTAAAAATCCAAACTTTGGCCAGGTTGGTGTGGCACTTAAATTTGGGCCAGAGAAGTCTGAATTTAATTCAGTGCAGCTCTGATGCACCTATGGGCAAAAGAGGTTCAAATTTTAATTGGATTTTTACCCCCATGTAGACAAACCCTGGGTTAGCAGCATTCTTAATGAGGAAGTGAAGTTCACTGCACTCTTTTAAGACAGTGTACAATTAAGAGTGATATGCACATATTTTCATTTTCTTGTACTTTAATGAACCAACAATACATCTTCCAGGAATTAAAAAGTTGGTCCTGTGTCATCCACTCTGATTCTAGGTTATTGAGCATGAGCACCCAGTCAACAAAATCTCCTTCATTGCTCGAGATGTGACTGACAACCGCGCCTTTGGCTACGTTTGTGGAGGAGAAGGGCAGCACCAGTTCTTTGCCATAAAAACAGCACAACAGGTGAAACTTTAATAATGGAGCTGTCTTGAAACCAGGACTGATGTATTGTAATCCAAAATATTTTTGTTCCATGTTCATGAAAATCAAATACAACTTCAGTATGGATAGCACTTCATAAACTGGTTATCTTCAAAGGTGGAATTATTTTGGAGGCAGTACTGAAAGAGGAGAAATGGAATTTACAGCATATCTAATGGATTGCAAGCCTTAGGAGAGATATAGAACAAATTACACTCTACTAAAACTCTCTATACTGCATTCTCTGACATTAAAAACAGTAGTACAGTCAGACCTCTGTATCTGCAGGGGTTCAGTTCCCAGACTTACCAGAGATACCAGAAATCACAGATAATACCGAACCCTTAATAAAGACTTCTGGTACAAGAATACCATAGTGTTGCACTGGAGGACCTAGAAGATGCCTAGAAAGGACACTTCCCTAGGCATTTCCCAGCTGATCTATGGAATGTGTCCCTATTTTTTCAGCTTCAGATATCTGAAAGCACAGATATTGGTTCCATGGATGTGTGGGTCTGACTGTACCTAAAACCATGCAACAGGGCTAAAAATAACACAGTAGTGATAAGGCCAGGAATCTGCTACTGAAATATTTTTCTAAATTCATGTCTTTACCTGTTGTCAGAGACAAGGACAGTGGATTCTGATGTGCTTCACTGGACATTAAACTCCATAGGCAGAGCTACACTACAGGGTGAATTGTTGATGACATGTTGATGGCATGTAGATTTAATAGTGCAGTGGGAAATGTGGGAGGAGAAACAAGTGCAAAATGTACACAAAATGTGCAATGAAGAAATGTGTAGTGTTGCAACATGATCTCACTTATCTTCACAGTAGCCTGCCTAGATGTAAAATAGCTCACTATTGTTATACTGATAGACTGTTGGTTCCAGTTCCATTTTAACTTAAATAAGGAATAAATGCATTAGGCTGGATTCAGAGATATAAATAACTGACCAAAGTCCCATTTGATTTCAGTCAGGAATTAACACCAGTTAATTTGGTCTGATACAACTCACTGTGATGGTGACTATCAGCATCAGCTACATGAAAATGTATAGGAAATGCACAATAAAGAATCAGTTGGAAACACATTCCTGAAAAGTATCCAAACTAGTACAAGAACTCTGGCCTTGGATTCTAGCAAGCGGCACAGCAGGTCAGTACCTGCTGTGCTTTGTTCAACTAGCATTAAAGGCAGAAATGCTTCTAAAACAATTCCACTAGATTGTATAAATTAGCAGGAATTAAGTCATTCTCCTGGGATACTATGTAACTAACTGGATTCCATTCCTTTGAAATGATTGATTCCCCTCTCTGCACACACATAATTTCAATAGTAGCAATTTCAGTTCAGTTGATTCTAGTAGTTTAAACACTTGAATCACTCTTATATATTTCTTTTTTTAAAAAAAAGTCCTTTCTTCAATGTCCCCAGGCTGAACCTCTTGTTGTAGATCTGAAGGATCTTTTCCAAGTAATTTATAACATCAAGAGAAAAGAAGAGGATGACAAGAGAAAGGTACTGTTGTTTAATGGGTTATTTTTTCCAGATTACAAGGTTAACCATTATTATAATGGTGGTGATGGTGCCACCTTTTCCCCTTGTTTGGAATTCAGTGCAGCTTTGTTGTGTGCCTTCAAATGGTAACCCTAAGGTGAAACTATCACAGGGTTTTTTTGAGGCTGTGTGTGTATGTGACTTTCCCAAAGTCACCCAGTGGGTTTTCATGTCCGAACAGGGATTCAAAACCTGGTCTCCAGAGTCATAGTCCATCACTCAAACCACTATACCATGCTAGCTGTAGCTTACAACAATTAAAAATGCCATAATCACAAAAAGTCAACATGGGTTTCAGAGAAACAAGTCATGCCAGACTAATCTGATCTCTTTTTTTGATAAATTACCAGCTTGGTAGATGAAGGGAACGCTGTGGATATTGCATACCTTGATTTCAGCAAGGCCTTTGACAAGGTTCCCCATGACATTCTTGCAAACAAGCTTGTAAAATGTGGGCTAGACAAGTTAACTGTTAAATGGATTTGTAATTGGTTGACCGGCCGAACCCAAAGGGTGCTCAGCAGTGGCTCCTCTTCCTCTTGGAAAGATGTGACCAGTGGGGTGCCACAGGGTTCTGTACTGGGCCCAGTGCTATTCAACATCTTTATCAATGACTTGGATGATGGAATTAGGGGCATACTTATCAAATTTGCAGATGACACCAAATTTGGAGGAGTAGCTAATACCCTAGAGGACAGGATCAAAATTCAAAATGACCTGGATAGACTGGAGAGCTGGGCCAAAGCTAACAAAATGAAATTCAATAGGGAGAAATGTAAGGTACTGCACTTAGGGAGAAAAAACGAAATGCATAGATATAGGATGGGGGAGACCTGGCTGAATGAGACTACGTGCGAAAGGGATCTAGGAGTCCTAGTAGACCACAAGTTGAACATGAGTCAACAGTGTGATGCGGCAGCTAAAAAGGCCAATGCGATTTTGGGCTGTATCAATAGAAGTATAGTGTCTAGATCAAGGGAAGTAATAGTGCCACTCTATTCTGCTTTGGTCAGACCTCACCTAGAATACTGTGTCCAGTCCTGGGCACCACAATTCAAAAAGGATATTGACAAATTGGAGCGTGTCCAGAGGAGGGTGACTAAAATGGTGAAAGGTCTGGAAACCATGCCTTATGAGGAAAGACTTAGGGAGCTGGGTATGTTTAGCCTGGAAAAAAAGATGGTTAAGGGGGCAATATGATAGCCCTGTTTAAGTTTTTGAAGGGGTGTCACATTGAGGATGGAGCAAGCTTGTTTTCTGCTGTTTTCTGCTGCTCCAGAGACTAGAACATGGAACAGTGGATGCAACCTCCAGGAACAGAGATTCCACCTCAACATTAGGAGGAACTTTTTGACAGTAAGAGCTGTTCGGCAGTGGAACGCACTCCCTCAGAGCGTGGTGGGGTCTCCTTCCTTGGAGGTCTTTAAACAGAGGCTGGATGGCCATCTGTCGGGGATGCTTTGATTGTGTATTCTGCATGGCAGGGGGTTGGACTGGATGGCCCTCATGGTCTCATCCAACTCTACAATTCTATGATTCTATGAAAATAAATATAGGTTTAAAAAATCACAGTATACAAAATTTAAAAGTTATTAAATTGTGAAATGATCAAAAGCAATTAAAAACATAAACCATTAAATATAACATTTAAAAAAAAAACCAGCATATTATACAGACCAGTTTCCTCCTATAAACTCAATTTTTAAAGGCCTTCTAAAACAAGGAAGTCTTCATCTGCCTACATCAAGGGCCCATCTATATGAGGGGGGAGGGAATGGAGTACCAAAATGGCCAAAATGGCATTTTGCTGCAGCAGCGACTTGTCTTGATGCTGTTTTTTGCCCCAGAAGCACCCATAAGTTTTGCATGTCAAATGATGGCAACGAGTGATTTACTTGCATTAGTACTTCACCACCGCTGAACTTAATATCTATATCTATATCTGTATATGTATATTGTCTAAAGTGCACTGGAGCAATAGAGCAATTTTCTGAGCAAATGACAGCAAAATCATCATCATCATCATCATCATCATCCAAAGTCATATGAATTTGAGTCTAGTATTTCTGGGCTTGATAGGTCCACCACATGTGAAACAGTGACCCAGTTTTCTGCTTGCATTTCCAACACTTGTTAGAACGACTTTATACATTGTAGAAAGCTTCACATGAGTCAAATACCATCTGTACATCATGCCCTATGCCATTTTTAATAGAGACTTGAGCATGCACATTTCTTGGTATCTGCCAAGGCTCCTGGAACCAATCCCCTGCGGATACCAAGGGCCAACTGTATTCATTTTAATTTGTAAGGTGCCTTGATTCTCGGTTTTGGGGAGAAGTCAGGTATAAATAAAGCTGCTGCTTGCTATTATTAATAATATAATATATTTATTTACATCAGAGTTCGGTAAAAGCTGCTATCAGTCCAAATCTGAACTTAACTGTTCTAATGTAAACTGGACCAGGCTGAAAGGAACATGTCCATATTCAGTAATACCAATCATTACCACAGCAGTCTGTTTTAAGATGGTGCATTTCCTGTCAGCCAAACAGTCTCTGACTGAATCCTAGGGAAAAGAAATAGGTAATAGGTGATGGGGAAATCTACTTCAGACATCAGAGAGCAGACAATAGCCTAATGTGATATAAATTAGCTTCCTATGAGTAATGGAAATATAACTTCTCTTTTTCAGAATGAAGAGGCCAATAAAACTGAGGTAAGAAACAAGTTAACTGTCCTCAGGCATGGAAAGCTTGCCATCTAACAGACCTCAGTACAATTGCTAGTTTCAAACAATGTGAAGCAGGGAAAGGTTTCTTGTTACATGTTTTATGTTTCACAGCAACTGAGTGTCAAACCTGACTTGACTTTGCTTTGTTTCAGAATGGTAGCAATGAAACAACTTCTGAGCAAGCTGGCAAAATAAAGCTGGTACGTAGAAGTTTCTGACCTGAACAGCCAGTTAACAGACTTCCAAATAGCAGTTAGACCAGAAGAAATTGCATTGCTTGAGCAAACCCAGGCTCAGCTAATACAGCAAGATAAACCAGAAGAGACTGCAGAGATTCAGGTTTTTCAAGAGCTCATATCCATGCTGTTGCTTAGACTCACATTACTTTATAGTCCAATGTGTGCAATCCTGATTTCTTGCATATTTTCCTCATAAAGGGTGTTGACCAGATGGATCTCTTTGGGGACATGTCTACTCCTCCTGACCTGAACAGTCCCACAGTGAGTAGTAAAGGATTTGACTTTTAGTCTTCAGGTTTGGAGAAACTTTAAATGACTTGGACAACAAGAATCCTCAATGTGGCTGTGCAGGGTGGGTTCAGATGAACAGTTGAGTGTTCATGGTTGAATCTTCCCATGGGTGTGTTGGAAGCCAGAATCCCCATCCTCTTAAGGTCTATGACAGTCAAGACCAAATTTTCCCATAAGGTACAGTGGTCAATATCAGGGAAACAATGACCATGATTTAGTGGTTTAGTAGTTTATCTGGCTTAAATCCAGCTATTAGTTCCAACTTGAGTAGATTCAATGAATTAATTGTTGAGTGGTAAATGAATGTACAGTAAATGCCTTTGGGTCTCTAGCTGCAATTAAGTAATTGGGTTTAGGACTTTATATGTGCACTAATAGGAACCAATTCTGACATTTTAAGTGACCATGCTGAAAAGTTCCAAGAAGAGAATCAAGTATTGATATACTTCAGGTGTGGATGAATTCCAAATCCAGAAACAAACTAGACTGATTCTGGAGATAGTGAAATTGAAGTGGTATTTCTCTGAAGGAAACTGTTCTCTCCTTGCCAAAAATTCATTTGCAATTTGGATCTGGGGGGATGCAAACATGAGATAGCATATCCACATCTCAAAAACAAACAAACAAAAAAAAAACGACTGATACATTTTCCCTGGGACCCCATATAAGGTGAACACTGGGCTGAGAAGAGGAAACAGGGTGGAGTTTGTGGCTGGTGGCTGTAGCTTTTAATCACAGGGAATGGTTTTACTGGGGAACTGAAGGAATATCTCCCAGGGCTAATCCAGCATTCAATGCTTTGGAGCTATTTCTCTCACAAGATCAAAAATATTAAATCTGTCTTGGTAGAGTCTGTATGAGTTAAGAGTGTGTTGCATTAAGTCCTTGCTTAAAAAGCACTGGGTGTCCAAATCCTGCTGCTTGTCATTGGATGCTCTACATTCGTCATCCTCCCCTGTCCTGTTACATTTTCTTTAAACAGAAAACAGTCTTAAACCATTTTTCATCCATCATTACTCCATGGCCTCTGCACCCATCCTTCTAAAATATTGCAGGTTTCCTTTGATTTGCATTTAAATTACTTCCCAAAATAGAGTGGGGAAGAGAAATCATCCCTCTCATAAATGTGAACACACCCCTTTCTACCCAAAGTTTTGGACCCAATCCTTCTGAAATTTTGCAAGTTGCTTAATTTAGTTCAGCTCTGTTCCACATGTCATTTTCACAACAGTTGTTCTCTAAATTTTGGGTTAAGCACTTCCTGGGGGCTTCCAGGGGAGGTGGTTGACTTTTTTCTTTTTGGCCAGATAAAGGAGATTCTGGGGAGTCTAGAAGCACTGAGGACAGAAAAAAAACACCCTGATGGGGCCACATGCCACCTCAGGGCCACACTTTCCCCACTTTTGCTGTACAGGCTGCTCTTGTACAAAGCTTGGCACTTGTTCTTCTAAAATTTGTTGGGCTTGGTTCCCTCAGAAGGGGCAGCTGTCCTTATGAATTTCATCTAAATATTTTAACTTTTTTTAAAAGTTACAGGCAGCTTTCCTTGCCCTGAACACCCCCCCCCACACACACACACACTTTAAAAAATGGATCATAAACTTCCCTGTATCTGATAGCCTCTTTGTCTGAAAACTGGCAGGCATAGTTCCCTCTTAAGGTGCTAATATGTCTTCAAATTTTATCTAATCTTCATAAGGAGAATATATATATGTGTGTGTATACACACACACACACACATATTAATAGCTGATGATTATTTTTTTTTTTAATGGGAGGCATGAAGATCTAGATTTCTTAATCGGGATTTGAATTTGGACCTGATTCAGGGCTGTTTTTCTAATTGGAGTTTGAACCAATTATTGTACGTTGTATTTACTGTAGATTGTATTCAGTGTAGCTTGACCACCAAAAGTCTGGGTTGGTATCTCTATACAATTGTGGCTGGATCAAACAGTGATAAGATTGAAGGTATAAGCAGAAGTTTAGTGCTCTTCTAGAGAGCATTGTAAGGTAAGGCTCAGGAAGAAAGCTTGGTTCAAGAAGCATGAGAAACCCAGTCAGACTCATGTGAACAACAGCTCCATGGCCTGGCTTGCCAGTCAGATAGCCCTGGGAACTTTGTAACACTGGCTTTCTTCAGGTATTGTCAGACTGCAGCTCCTAACTTTCCTCATCATTGCCTACATTAACTAGAGATGAGGGGAGTTGCAGATCTACAGGGCTGCAGTTTGCCCACCCCTGCCGTAGGATGACTGTCAAATAGCAAAATGTATTTAGGTCATAGGTATTTTTAAAAACCATGTTTCCTCCCTGCTTGCTTATCATGTTTAATCAATGAGCACATGAAACTACTTGCACATGTCTAAATAACTTTTCTGATAATCTATCTTTCCCAAACCTAACAGGAGGAGGATAAAGAGATCCTGTTAGTGGATTTAAACTCTGAGATTGAGGTCCCTCCAGCTTCTCTCAAAGGGGAGGATCTTTTCTTGAATGACATCACTCCTTCCTTACCACTGCCAAAGCCACAGCCACCTTTCTTGCCCGAAAATGCTTTCTCTGCAAACCTCAGCTTCTTTCCTACACCCAACCCTGACCCTTTCAGCGACGATCCTTTCACGCAGCCTGACCAATTGGCACACCCTCCACTTGATTCTCCTCTCAAATCTCCCAATCAGAAGATGGGGAACAGTTATATAAATGGGGACGTAGATTACTTTGGGAAACAGTTTGACCAGATCTCTAACCGAACTGGGAAGCATGACATTCAGACCAGCCAGTGGCCTCTTGAGATGAAGCCCACCCAGCTAGCAGCAAACGTTCCAAATGGGATCCCAGAGACAGAACAGAATGGTTTCACTGCCAAATCCCCACTAAATGCCTTCATGGAGAGCTCTTCCAAAGGATTACCTGTGCAAAATGGATTACGGCTAGACTCCGATAGCACCATCCAATTGACGGCGCATGACTCTATAACGATTAGCCCACCTCCACAGAGTACCAAGCCAGGAAGAGGAAGGAGGACTGTTAAGGTGAACGTTTGTGCATGCACTCAGTGGTGACATGCATGCTTTGTACTTGGACTAGGTGATGGAATTTCCCAGCCCCTTCTCAATTAAAGCTTTGCTGGCAGAGAAATACTTTGCCTGCAGCTGTAAAGCTGGGGGCTATGACTGCTGTTAACTCTACTCTGTGGCTTAGCTGTCTGTTTACATCGATTGTCATTCTTTCTAAACCTAACTTTCTCTCTCCTAATGCTGCCATGTCTCTGTAATTTGGTAAGTAAGATGCTCAACTCATAACGCTGTAGTTGACTATAGCTTTGGAAGGAAAAGTAGTTATCTTGGTATAGCTTACTAGAAGTAGGAGAACAAGGAATTATTAACTTGTGCACTTCCTATAGATGATGGGGGACAGAATTCTTTAAGTGTGAAGTATTCTACAACATAATAGACATAAGACACTCTAAACAAATGTAGGACAGGTAAGTCCAGGACAGAGTTCCGCAAAAGGAAAATCCTTTCTGTCATCAGCTCAGCTTCCACCATAGTAAGGACATAGGGCTCTCCAAAAGAACTTGGGTACTAGCAGTCTGGAATGAGAGGAGGCAGCCCCTTAGGATATTTTGGACCTCAACACATTGATATGTGCCCAGAAACAAACTGGTAGCCAGTATAACTCTTGCAGGACAGGTGTTAGCAAATGCCCACAAGTAGTCTCACTACTACATTTTATACCAATTGGAAGACTGTCCAAAAATAGTCTAGATATAACCAAGTCTTGCACCACCATGGCCAAGTCTGACTCCATCAGGAACACATATATTTTTGCACCCCATAAGCTGGACAAAGCAGTTCTGCTACAGCAGCCACTCTGAGCATTTGAGTACAAATCTGAGTCCAGAAACACCCTTGTCTTCAACTCTTGCATAGCTGATTTTTCAAGAATAGCATTGCCCTATCCAAAATGAGTTCAACTCCTATTCCAGAATTTGTCTCTTGCTCAAAGAGTATTTCTGTCACTCAAGAGATCTTACTTAAGCACTCAAATGTCTAGTTTCTACATCAAAATGCTAGAGAACAGATTGAGAATTGTAGTGGCTTAGAAAAGGCATGAAGTAGCTTAGTCCTGGTAAAATTTAAACTTTCTGTACAAAATTTATCATTTTAATGTAGTTGTTCTAATAGTCTCTTTCCTTTGACTTTCCAGAATTCAGCCAATGACTTGTTTGGCTCTGACATCTTTGCTCCTGGACCTTCCACAACAAGCACTCTGACCTCAGTAGCACAGCCGGCGCCTGTACAAACTAACCCTCTGGACCTCTTCAAAACAAGCGCTCCTGCAGCGGCCCCCATGCCTGTACTAGGTTAGTAAGGACTGTCAATAGTTGTTGACATGTCATATTGGCATTGGGTGAGCACCGTTATAAGTCTGGGTCACACGATTACAGTTGGACCCTTGTATCCACAGGGGTTTGGTTCTCAGACTTACCACGGATACCAGAAACCGCAGATAACAGCGAAACCTATTAACAATAATGGGCTTCTGATAAAAAAGACCATAGAGTTGCCTTGGAGGACCTAGAAGATGTTTAGAGAAGATGCCTCTCTAGGCATTTTCTAGGATGTCTCTATGGTATGTGTCCCAGTTTTGGGTCTCGAGGATAACTGAAACTGCAGCTATTGGTTCTGTGGATACGGGGGCCCAACTGTATTTTGTAAATAAATACAAGTTACAGACTATTTTTTCCACACATCTTGAGGTGTACAATTGCACTTGCTAGGCGATTGTGCAAGCAGTCATTGCTGCTTGTTGTGCCATCCAGTTCTACTCCAGCATAGCATAACTTGAGTGTAACTATGCTGATGTGAATTTACACTATGCCACCACTAAATGGGGTCTCTGACATGGGCTGTATTTTCCCCTCCCCACCAGCTTTGGACTGCCTGTTGCATTAACCTTTTTGTTGCTGTTTCATTGCATTCATTTTCTTAATTCCTTTCTAAACCTCTACTACTTGGCTTACTTTTATTTCTGTAAAGTGACTGTTGGGAACTGTAGTATAGTGCAGGAGGTTCTACAACATCTGTTACATCTTCACAGCTTCTCTGTGCGGTGATGGAACTGTTTGCCATCTAGCTATAAAGAGAGTTGATTGTGGCATACTGTGATAAGTTTGTTGGAGATCAGAAGGAAAAAATGCTTGTGTTGATCACAACTTAGGCTCCACAGTTAGTGTAGGTCCGGTAGGAGAGGTGTCTAGAATATCTGGTCTAGTTCTGTTGGATGAGTTTTAGTTGCTGACAAAAGAGAACAAGGTGCTTGCTCACCTTTAGTTGATCATTGTATGCTTGATCTTTGGCCTTTCTGGCTTATTTCATCTAATGGGGTTGGGATATATGGCTGGATCAAGGAAGTTTTTAGGTCTTCTTTGATAAACGGAGGTTGTTTCATCCTCACTAAAAGAGGCAGGGATTGGGGTTTTCCCTAAAGAAGCCAAACCTGGTCCCAAAAACTGAAAACTATGCAGAAGTTGCCAATATCCTTTTCATGGGCAAGGTGCTGGTGTCATTAGCTGCTGGTCAACTCAAGGCATTTTAGGCTAAAATTTTCCTGTATAAATTTAAATTCCTCTTCAGGCCTTGTTTTGGAACAAACTATCTTGGCCAAACCTGAGAGGTGATCTCTGATAGGGGTCGGATAGGAGTTGTGTGTGTGTAACTTCTGGTCTCTTTGAGCTTGTGTGTGTGTAAGTTTTGGTCTCTATAGAAAATGGATTGTTAGTGTGTGTGTATTTTTCCCAGTCCTGGGACTCAAGGTGGCTTTCAAAAGTTAAAACAGATAGAGATAAAAATTCACATCAGTAAAAAAATAAATAAATACAGAAGTTAAAATATAATTAAACTATCAGTAGAATCAAAATCAATAAAAGCATAGCTATTGAAAAAAACAATGGAAATACCACCAACCAAAGAATCCTTTTGGGCAGGTTGTGTGACTTGGTATGTGCAGCACTACATTGCCATTGTTCACCTTCTGCTTAAATGGCCAGTTCCAGAAAGCAATGCTGTGGGATTATTGTTCTCCTGCTTGGCAATTATGCTGTTGGGTTTCTTAAGGCCATATTTTATTCTCCAACCTTTAAAGAACTACATGAAAAAGCTACGAGATGTTATCCAAGGATCGGACTGAGGTCTCACAGGTATGCAGATCACAGCCAATTCTACCTCTCCTTTTGGGTTGAGGCAGGTGACAGCCTGAATCACGGCTTAGATGGCAAAGGTTAGTCCAGACAAGGAGTGTTAGACTGTGAAGTGGCTACTTTTATCATGCTATGACAGTACTTTTCCATCTATGCTGGCTGCCAGTCCATTTCTAGGCACAATGCAAAGTGACCTTAAGGCCCAAAGAGGCAAGCATCCAGGTTATCTGAAGGAGCATCTTCTGCTATATTTGCTTGGACACAAGTCTAAAGCCTTTTTCCATGTTGTTCCATGATGTAAGGTGAAATGAGCGACTACAGGAGGGAGCTTTGAAACAGTTTCTCCCCGTAGCAATATCAATGTGAAGTTGAAGGCTTTCACGGATGGCATCCATAGATTTTCCTTGGGTTTTTTCTGGGCTGTGAGGCCATGTTCTGGAATAGTTTCTTTCTGACGTTTCACCTGCATCTGTGGCTGGCATCTTCAAAGAATGGTTGGGTAGGAGTGTGTCTGGGGTTTATACACTGTGAACCCCTGTAGGGGAGTATATGTAAATTTGTGTAATTGAATGGTTAGTTTCTGGATATAGAAATGCAAGGCTTGTTAGTGTCTGTTTGGCTGATGGTTGGTTGATGGGCCATTATCTGCTGGGAATCTCCATGTCCCTGGGTGGAATTCCTTTGTAAGTGTTGAGTTTTAATTCTATTGTATTTCAAAACTGGGAGCCAGATTTTGTTTACTTCTAAGGTTTCAGCCAAACAGACACTAACAAGCCTTGCATTTCTATACCCAGAAACTAACCATTCAATTACACAAATTTACATATACTCCCCTACAGGGGTTCACAGCATATAAACCCCAGACACACTCCTACCCAACCATTCTTTGAAGATGCCAGCCACAGAAGCAGGCGAAACATCAGAAAGAAACTACTCCAGAACACAGCCTCACAGCCCAGAAAAAAAAAAGGAAAATCTACAGGAGGGAGCCTTTTCAATAGTGGCACCTTGCTTGTGGAAAGTTCTTTCCTGAGAGGTTTGCCTGCTGCCTGCATTATAGATGTCTTAACACCGGATGGAGACCACTTTGTCTAGAACTGTTGTCATATCTTTAGATCTCTGCACTGTTTTATGGTGGCGTCTAGTTATTTTTTATTTTGTTCTCTCTACACACACATATATATACAGTGGGCCCTTGGTATCGGCTGGAGTTTGGTTCCAGAACCCTCCGTGGATACCAAAATCCGTGGCTGCTCAAGTCCCATTGTATACAATGGTGTAATAAAATTTTGTCCCTTATATAAAATGGCAAAATCAAGGTTTGCTTTTTGGATTTTTATTTTTTAACTTTTTGAAGCTGTGAATGCTAAATCCCTGGATACAGAGGGCCAACTGTATAGATATAGATACAGGTCAACCCCTGTATCCATGGATTCATATCCACAGTTTCATTTATTCACATCCAAAAAAAATAAGTTCTCTCTAGGCATTTCTAGGTCCTCCAATATGATTCTATGGTCAATGTCTGGCATTCGTCTAATTGAAAATATTAGGGTTCCCTATTATCCATGGTTTCAGGTATCGATGGAGGTTCTTGGAATATATCCCCCATAGATACAGGGGCTAGCCTGTACATATAAACATACCTTGACATCACTTACAGACCTCTGGTTACTAGGTGGGCTAAAAGTGTAATATTTTTTTTAAAAAAATGTAGCCAAGTTCCTGGCAATCCTTTGTAATTAATCAGACTGGGACAACTGCCCATAGGTTGCACAGATCTGGCAGGCTCTTAAAGAGACATTTTAACTTGGCTTCATCATTTTGGCCTCTCTCTCAAGTGAGGCCTTCACAACTTTCAATTTTCTGGAGCAGGAGTGGTCAAGTTCTGGAAGTCCAGGGGCCAATTTTCCACCCCCAGGACCCACTACAAATTGCACTAGCCCCCAAAGGGGTTTTCTCCATAAAAAGCTTGGAAGGGCATGTGTAACAACATGCTGCACTTTGCTCACCCCTGATGACATTATTTATGCATGGCTTTACTCCCAGAAGACCTCTCTTGCAACACTGCTTTGATTCTTTCACAGCAATCCCCAGCCAGTTATAGAAGGCTGAAATTGTGACTTAGCATGCAGCTGAGCCAATATGCCTTGTAGAGCTTTATCCAGGGTGAGACAGTTAAGCTCTTGACTTTGAGGGATAAAGTTCAGTGTAATCAAGAGGCCAAAACAGTATGAGTGTAAATAGTAGTCTGTGCTTTCCTGAGTCCTGGAAGGCGCTCAGAAAATGTCTCTAGAAAGAAATGCAATAACTTGAGTACACTATCTTCAGTGGTAAGCATATCACATACGAATAATGCCAAAAATTATATGTTATAATATAATTACATATCTTATATGTCTCTTAAGGATAAAGGAATTGGGCTGAAGTATACACTTCCTGGAAGCTACAGAGTTTAGAGAAGTTGCTGTAACTAGGAAATTAAATTTCCACCTTAGAAAAGATCCGTATGATACATTGCTGGTATACTAGAAAATAGTAAGAGGACTGAGTTGGCAAGATTGGTGGCAAGATGCCAGCTTATCAATTCCCAGTCTGAGGGGGTTCAAACAAGATTACAGTCCCAGCAGATTCTAATGGAGTGCAGCCCTGTATTGTCATCATGGTGCTTCTCATCAGATGGCAGATCCCAGAAAGGACTGATTAATAAACTCTACATAGCATATAATTTTAAAAGCATTAAGTGGATAAGGAAGGGAGGAATGTGCATCTCTGCAGCAGAGTTTGGAAACTTCCATAATAATAACAATAATAATAATAAAATGTATTTCTATCCCACCCCTCTGCAACGCAATCGGGGCAGCTTACAATATAAAAACTCCATACCCTAGCCCGCCCGCCCCTTAAAATAATATTAAATTAGAAAAGATTAAAAACATACAATAATTTAAAAATATTAAATTAAAAAAGATTAAAAACATACAATGATTTTTTTTTTTAAAAAAAAAATTCCAACGGCAGCTCAAAGGGAAAGGACAGTCGAGTCTTCAGGCCAGGATAGTTATTCAGGAAAGGCCTGCCGGAAAACATCCATCTTGACAGCTTTTTTTAAAGCTGTCTAAGGTGGTAATAAGATGGATCTCGTCCAGCAGGCCATTCCATAATCTGGGAACGGCAGCAGAGAAGGCCCTCTGGGAGGTCACCGACAGCCTTGTTTTCATAGGTTGTAACATATTCCTCCCAAAGGACCAAAGTGCCCAGGGAGGATCGTATGGGAGGAGGCGGACCCATAAGTAAGTTGGACCCAAGCCATGTAGGGCTTTAAAAGTCATAACCAACACCTTGTACTGTGCCCGGAAACTAATAGACAGCCAGTGGAGAGCTTTTAGCACAGGTGTTATGTGCTCTCTTCTGGAAACACCAGAAATCAACCTGGCTGCCATGTTCTGAACTAGTTGAAGTTTCTGAGTCAAGCACAAGGGTAGCCCCATGTAGAGCGCATTACAGAAGTCAAGACGAGAGGTTACTAGTGCAGATATCACAATTTCGAGGACCCTGGTTTCTAGGAAAGGGCGCAGCTGGCGTATCAGCCGAAGTTGATAACAGGCACTTCTGACCGTCGCATTAACCTGATTAGACATCAGGAGTGACGGGTCCAAGAGCACCCCCAGACTGCGAACACAGTCCTTGGAGGAGAGTGTAGTTCCACCCAGGATTGGAAGTTGTATTCTGAGACCTGGTTTCGGGCCCGTAACTGTTAGTACCTCTGTTTTGTCTAGATTCAGTCTCAATTTGTTTTTCCTCATCCAGTCCATTACTGCTTTAAGACAATCATTGAGAGGAGAGACGCCATCTGAAGTCGAAGCTGATGACCAAAATGACCATTCAAATGGCAGCGGCAGCTTTAAAAAGCCAATGTGATTGTAGGCTGCATCAATAGGAGTATAGTGTCTAGATTGAAGGAAGTAATAGTACCACTCCAGACTTCACTTGGAATACTGTGTCCAGTTCTGGGCACCACAATTCTAGAAGGGCATTGACAAGCTGCAACATGTCCAGAGAAGGGTGACCAAAATGATCAAAGGTCTTGAAGCCATGCCTCATGAAGAGTGGCTTAGGGAGCTGGATATGTTTAGCCTGAGGAAGTGAAGGTTAAGAGGTGAAATGATAGCCATGTTTAAATACTTGAAAGGGTGTCATATTGAAGAAGAAGCTGGTCCAGAGACTAGGATATGGAGCAATGGTCTCCAACTACAGGAAAAGAGGTTCTACCTAAATGTTAGGAAGAATTTCCTGACAGTAAGAGTTGTTTGACAGTGGAATATGCTGCCTCCAAGTATGGTGGAATCTCCTTCTCTGGCAGTTTTCAAACAGAGGCTGAGTGGCCATCTGTTGGGTGTGCTTTGATTGTGTATTCCTGCATGGCAGGGGGTTGGACTGGATGGCCCTTGTGGTCTCTTCTAACTCTATGATTCTAAGAAGAATGACTATACAGAATGTATGCCCAAGACTGGTACCTGTTGTTTCAATTATCCATTTTCTGAAATATATGGTCTCTCTAGGCATTTCCTAGGCCATCCAGCATGACTTTATGATAACTTCTGGCAGAAGTTACCATAGAGTTACACTAGAGATGCCTAGACAGGTGGCCTCTCTAGCCACTTCTTAGGTCCTCCAGTGCAATTCTATGCGGTTTGCTATTAGCAATAGCATTGATATTTATATACCGCTTCTCAGTGCTTCCCTTAAGCAGTTTACAATGTTTGTTAGCTAATTGCCTCCAACAAGCTGATTTTACCAACCTACGGAAGGATGGGAGGCTGAATGAACCTTGGAGCCCTCTGGGATCAAACTCATAACCTTGTGGCTTGCAGTACTGTGCCACCAGGGCTCCCTGGTTTCACGTATTAACAGTAGCATATAGAAGCTATCCATAACCGTGTAGGGGTGGGATGATGCTGTGGGACCTAGAGTATTAATCTATTAGTGCTCATTTGTGAAGGAGTTTTGCATGTCACATTCATTCTTCTTAAAGGTAATTTTCCAAATTCTGCTCTTTACTGGAGACTACTCTAGAAATTGTCTTAGCTCTGCTTGGTCAAGTCTTCAGAACTGTTTCAGGACATATAAGCCTTTTGAAATCAGTTTAGAAAGAATCTAGATGTACCTAAAAAAAAAAAAAAAGTCTCACCAATAAGGATATTTGAGACTTTGGGTCTGCCTTGTGAAAGTGAATCATCCTGATCTGTCCCTCCCAGACTAACGTGTGGATCAGAAAGCTGGTATTCTTCAGATTCTGCACTCTTTTCTGCACTTTGCAAAAGTAGTTATATGCCTAAAACATACAACAATGTTTATATTAGATATTAGAATGAAATAAAGTTAAAACATGTATTTTGTGAGAATGTAAATTTGTGAATATTTGAATACAGATTTCTACTTTAAAAAGGTCCAACTCAGATTAATGTAGAAATGGCACAGGATGGTAGAATATAGAAAGTGTACACATGAACACATGCAAAAAATGACCCAGCTGGGAACAAGCTGATGTGTATCCATCCTTACCCACTGCATGGCATGAGAGTGCCCTCAGGAGGTTAACAATATAAAACAGTTTGTAATTAACAACCTAAAATCCAACTGAGTCAAAGGCAATAATCTTTTGGAGATCTTTGGGAAGAAAAGAACAAGGATTGCCCTGCTACTGAGAAAGCAGTATTCCATGTTTTGAGTCAAGGCTAGCAAAAGTACTTGTTTTGTTTAGCAGATCTTGTGTAAGGCCTCAGAAACAGGTTGGTAAGCCAAAAACTTGCTGGGGGGTGCAGGTCAGGCTTGGATCTGGGGACAAATTCAGGGGCCCACAGCTCAGGGACACACTAGAATAGCACTCTATGGACAAAGAGAGAGAGGCTATTCTCTCAGTCCCACCACGATTGCAAGCACAGTTGCTGGGGACACAAGAGAGGGACTTGGTGGCTGCCCCTGGACTCTGGAAATCCTTTCCAATGGAGGCCAGAATGGCCCCCTCCTTGTTGTCCTTTCATCAGGAGGCTAAACCCTTTTTATTCAGACAGACTTTTAAAACAGAAAGAACTGGCTAAGGGGTGCTGTACTGTTTTAACTGAATTGTTTTTGGAACTTTTTATCTTTTTAATTGTATTTTATTCTTTTATTGATGTGTTGCATTCTTTTAATGCTGTAAATAGTTTAATTCTATTTTAATGTTTACTTTTTATATGTTTTTAATTATATTGTTCTTTTAAATTGTGAACCTCTTTGGGTCTCAATATTTGGAAAAAGCAGGATATAAATATTATAATAACAGTAGCAAGAAGAAGCAGCAGCAGCAAGTGCATAACTATTTGCTTTACTCATTTTATCTGACTTTTAAAACCTTGCCCTTTTCTATAATGACAATGATGCTCATTCACAAGTACATTTCTTTAGCACCTGGGATGCAAAAAGTAACTTCCATTTTATTCCAGGAGATATGATGATGCTAGAATTTCAGTTTTAAGTGCTAAACTGCAAATCCTCAGAATACTTCTTTTATTTGGGGGTTAGCAAATTTTTAGTTTTCTCTAATATATCATTAATGTAGAAATAATTGTACAGCATTCACTTTGGGGTGGGGAAAAATGACAAATGCTTCAAAACTGAAATAAAACACATGGCTTTCAAACACATACACACCATCCACCATAATTAAATCCAGGGTCTAAAAGTGCCTGACTTTATCATAGCAAGAACTAATTTGTAAGCTGATTTGAGTCTTGGTTCTGGGGGGCATGGAGGCAGATATAAAGACAGTAGATAATAATAAGATGATGATGAAAAAAAACTATGTTGGTGAAATGGAATTATTTTTAGTCTTTTTAATGTTCACAATAAGATGAATTATAGAACTGTGAAATATTTATAATAGATGGTTTCTGTTATTAGTGAAAAAAATGGTCTTGCTATCTCTTAAATATTTACCATTTTAACAAGAATAAAAGTTTTAAAATACATTTTATCTCTTCTGTGCAACATATTGAGCCTGCCATAAACCTGTACATTTGCTTAACTCAGGGCTTGACTACACAAGGGATAAAAATCCAGATGGGTTTGGACTACTTTAGCCCCGAGCTGCGGCTCATGAAGTTTGGACTATTCTGGCCCAGATTTCAGTGCCACACCAGCAAAAGCCCAAATCTGTGTTCAGTTATTACTTTTGCTTCCCATTCAAAGCTGTTACTCAAGCTTAACTCTTGAGCTCTGGGAAAAGCAAAGCTCCAGCAGTAGTCACCTTCTCTGAAGCCAGACCAGGCTACTTACTCACAATGGTGGGGCAGGTGCTCCTTCTGCCTTCAGATCAGGTGACTACCACTGGTGATTTGCTTTTCTGGCACACGATGACCCCTCTGAGCTCTGGGGAAAGCAAAGCACCAGTGATAGCTGCCCAATCTGGCTTATGAGGTACGACTACCATTGACTCTTTGCTTTCCCCAGAGCTCGTAAGGGTGATTGTGCACCAGAAAAGCAAAGTGCTAGTGGTAATGGCTTCTCTGAAGCCAGAATGGATGGCAATGGCAGGGCTTGCTGGAGGTTCTGACCTCAGAAAGCGCAATTACTGCTGGGGCTCTGCCTTTGGACTGAAAAGTGGCATCAAGGGTGGGGAGGAATGGTGGCTCCTCAGCCAATGGTTGTCCTTCCTCTCCTTCCCACCCCCAAATCCATTGTGAATGGATTGTTCACATGGCAGTTTTCTCTGGAGTTTCCAGCAAACTCTGGAGAAAACTGTGAGTATTCTACAACCTGGATTAAGGGAGTATTCCCTGAGTCTGGTGCAAATAGGGCTGTACAGCATGTGTCACTATCGCACCAGTTTCAGAGGAAAGACCACACTCCATGTGGCATTATCAGGCCGGATTTGGCGGGGGGGGGAGGATTTGGGGTTTGTGACTGGTGTAGACAAAGCCCTAAAGGTCCTGCTTAAAATGCAGATGATACACTATGTACAACCTGATATTGGCATCCACAATCTTTGTTTTGCCGAGGGTTCAGAGTTTTTCAATGATATCTTTAACATAATCCTTAAGATATATTTTTTTTCCTCCCCAGGTGGCTTGCCTACAGTAACTTCCCCAGCACCAGCATGGGGTCCTCAATCTGCAGCTTTCAGCCAGCAGCCTCCGGTCTTTCCTGGATCGGTTTTAAGTTCTCAACCAGCAAGTTTTTCTCCACCTCTTGGTTTTGGTGCTACCCCGCAGGTTCCTACCTGGAACCATACAACATCTCTGGGAGGCCCAATCCAGCCTCCAGCTCCTGATCTCTGGGGTCAGCCTACAGGTGTTTCTCCTCCTAATGCTTGGGTGCAGCCACCCAGCACTGGAAACCCTTTCCAAGCCAACATGTTCCCTTCCTCACTGGCAGCCCAACCCCCATCTCTGTTGCCTTCCATGTCGTCTACTAGTCCTCCTCCTCAGCTGCCTCCCAGAACTGCACCTCAGAAAGAGCAAGTCAAGAGGGAGAGTGATGCCTTCACTGCTCTGGATCCACTTGGTGATAAAGAAATAAAGGATGTAAAAGAGATGTTCAAGGACTTCCAGTTGACAAAACCACCAGCCGTGCCAGCAAGGAGGGCAGAGCAGCAACAGCAGCAGCAAGGTCTGTTGGAGGCTTTGGAGTTTTGCAAGTTGCTTTGATAGTAGAGTTGACCATGATGACTTTGAGGCTAGTTGGTCATCTGTTAAACCAAGGCAAAGCTGCTATGCTACTTGACTAATCTTGAAGTGGTGACCTCTTTAGTGTTTTAGTGTGTATGACAGGTATCTTAGGTCATCTTTGGGAGAGAGAATATTCCTTAAATCTTAAACTTTAGAAATGCTTGAATTTCATTGGTATAGTTATAATGACAGCAATCCCCAGCTCAACTTTAGCTCAATCACAAACCCATTGCATGGATTTGAATATTATCTCTTCACTTGCTTCCTCCCCAGAATGTGTGAAATGATTTTTATTTATTTATTTATTTATTTATACCCCGCTCTTCAGCCACAAGGCTATCAGAGCAGCTTACAAATTGTTTTAAGCAACAGTTATTTACACATCTACACTGCGTTAAACAGTTTCCAATATGTGTTAGCTAATTGCCCCCACAAGCTGGGTACTCAATTTATCGACCTACGAAAGGATGGAAGGCTGAGTGAACCTTGGAGCCCTCTGGAATCGAACTTGCAACGTGGTGGCTTGCAGTACTGGCATTTAACCACTGCGCCACCAGGGCTCCATGATAACTTTTTCAGTATACAGGCTTAGTCTCTCTTATCTGGAATTCCAAAATCTGAAATGTTCCAAAATCCAAAATGTCCACATGGATGGCTGAGATAGTGACACCTTTGCTTTCTGATGGTTCAATGTATACAAACTTTGTTTCAGGCACAAAATTATTTTAAAATATTGTGTATAAAATTGTGTATAAGGTGTATTTTGAAAGATAAATACATTTCATGTTTAGACTTGGGCCCCATCTCCATGATATCTCATTATGTATATGCAAGTATTCCAAAATCTGAAATATTCCAAAGTACTTTGGTCCCAAGCTTTTCAGATAAGTTAGACTCAATTTATGTAGAGTACTGGAAAAGAGATCTTTTCAATTGTTCTCCATATTAGTGCCAGAATGGAATGAATCCCATTGGTGAATCCCAACTGAAGTAGACCAAGTGAATCAATTGTTGAATGATAAAGTCAACACATAAATCCCACTGATTCATTGGGCCTATTCTAGTTGGAACTAACAATAGAATTTAGACAAAGATCTAACTGTAGCCCACATGCATGATGGAGAGAAAAGGCACAGTCTTGAAGGCACATGATATACCTGCATTGCTGAAGCTGAGAAGATCAAGATCTGGTCAGTGCATATATGGAAGACTAAGTTGGAAGTCCTGCCATGAGTTTATCATAAGAGAGCGGTGGGATTATTTTTTTAAAAAAAATCTATATCATAATTATTAGCATCTGCACAAGTGTAACAGTTCTCCTCCTGAGAAAATAAGGCCATTCATGTAGACTAGGAATGTGGCTTAACTGACCTCCTGGGGCAAGCGCACCACCAATGATACACAATACAAATGAACTCCCCTTCCTTCAAGATACTTCTTGGATTCTTCTTGGCTAAACAAAGTCTCTGTGGGACCAGTTCGTTCATTCTCTTGCAGAAGTGGAGTTCATGGTAGGCTTCACTGAGTTTGTGGTTTAGCAATACAAGATGTACCAATTACTTAGCTACAAGTGAAAGGTAGCATCAGAAGGAATCCTGCATTTAAGTGTTATATTGTGCTTAAGGAAATGGCTGCAGATTTGAAACAGGTGAATATGGGAACACTGCGGCAAAGTGTGTTGGAAGGAAAGGCTGTCTAAAAAGTACACTTTCTCATGAATTTGTAGTAACAGCCAGCATGTTAAATAAAGCCAGTGCACACAAGCCTAAATGGGAAACACTGATGAAACTTTTGGTCTTTTGATTTAAGGACCAAGTGCTTAAATGAATCAACTGTATTACATTTGTCCAGTTTCTGTGTTTCTGGACACAAGGGGGCTTTTAAAACCACTTTTCCAGGAGGTCCAAAGTCCAGTGGGGGAGGTCTGTGGGGTCCCCAGATGTTGCACTGGGCCTTTGCTCATTGGCTACAGTTTTCCTGTTGAGGGCATATATGATGACAAGCATGTTTTGGTTTGCTGTATAATGTGAAATGAGTTGCTTATAGTCCCTTCTTAAAAGGGTGGCTTGATAAAAGTTGTCTTCTTCCACAACACAGTGCCACCTAAGCCTATTCCCAGGCAAAATGCTATGTCTCCTAAGCCTGCTGAAGGGCGGTTTGAAAATCCTTTTAAGATGGATCCTTTTGCTGCTCCATCACAAAATTCAGTAAGTATTGAGTAAGCATTGCTTTCACATACTATATAATGGTATCAATGTGTTGGGTATAATAAGTCATATGCCCAAGATTGGGAGACTCTGTGCTTTTCCAACCCTGTAAAATTCTATTTCTGTGAAAAAAATACTGGTTTTAGTTAATCCTCTGTATAGGCATGACATTTGGATATCTGTAAATTATTGTAAGGCTTGACTCTTCCTTATTCAAACTTAATTGCATTCGTGGTTTAAATTTCCATGTGTCTCATTCTTGCATACAAGAATGAATACCTTCAACCAATTTTGGCCTATTTCATGAGAATGAGAGTTTCTGCTTTGTTTTCAATGACTATTCACACTTCTGGATTTTGATTTTGATTTTTCAAAATTAATCTGCACTAAAACATGTGCTTTTTGTGCAGAAAGTGCACCTTTTTTGTCTATTTTGTTTTGTTTGTGTTATCTTGCACAGACTTTTTTCTGCGCAAAATGCAATGTTTTTGCATAAGAGACAGTGGATTTTACACAAATGTACAAAGAATCATGTGGCTATCCCCAGTTTTCCTCACTGGGTGCCTTGCATTTTGAGACACTTTTTTAAAACTGAGAATCAGAAAAATTACAGATAGACTTTCTGACTTATGGTGACCCTAAGGTGACCTTATCACAGGGTTTCCTTGGCAAGAGGAGGTTTGCCCTTACCTTCCTCTGAGGCTAAGAGAGTATGATTTTCCCAAGGTCTCCCGGTGGGTTTCCATGGCCGAGCAGCGATTTGAACCCTAATCTCCAAAGTTGTAGTCCAATACTCAAACCACAACACCATGTTGGTTCTGATTGTACATCCCTATTTTAAGTGCAAAATAGTCTAGTTATGGTGCCAGTCAGATTGTGGGATTGGTCTGTAGAATGATGATACCCAATGCCTCTGAGAGCATTGATAGCTCATTCCAATGTGGCTAAGTCTGTGCAGATATAAATCAAGGGATGTGAATGCTGTTTGGACAGTTTCAGAAAAGGCTCCACACACCTCTTTCTAAAAGTGAGGTTCTAGAACTGTAAATAATAGGAACAGTGTAACAGTTCCTGGAAACATACCCACCCACTAATTCTTAATCTCCTTATTACCACTTACTGAGCAATTAGCACTTGCTGACATCATCCATTCATGGATGACAGTGAAATGTCTACTTGTTCAGGTTTGTTGAAAAGGCAAAAGGACTGCAGGTTGGGTCACTTAAATGGCACAACTTAAGATCGTCCCACCTCTGAGCCTGTAATTAAAAAGAAGCACACATGTCCAAGCAGTGCAACACATGTCAACCCATGTGACCACACTGATGCTTATCCAAATGAATAAGCAGGGGGTGCATGCCAGAATAACATTCACTGGTAGGACCAAGCCCCCATAGCAGATGATGCTACCTCAGAAACATTTTTCTGATTCCCTCTCCCATAAAGGTCCTTCACCCTGCAGGGAATGTCAGATTACTTATCTAAAGTGCTCCTAGGAATTTAATCATTTGATCATTGCTTTCATCCTTTCTGCCTGCTAAGAGATCTGCATGTCAGATATTGCAACTAGTGATGGGAGTTGATACCAGACTGCAGCTCTCACTGAAGAAGCACAGCTACCTCTGCATTAGCTGTCAAAATGTCATTATGTGTTTGTAATATATTAATCTTTCCTGTCCATTTCTAAGACTTTCTCCTTTTCTCCACCTCTCAGCCCAGCCCATCTTGTTCCTATACTGATTTTTAAAATACAGTTTTATTTAAAATTTGTGCATTTTTCAGATTATACACATTGTTTCCTTGCATTTGCCCATTGACTAAAACATGTTTGTATGCATCTTTGAACTGCATACATTTTCTATGCACTCTTTTCAAGCTTGTGGTATTCTTGGATGTGTTTTTCTGAGTGCTAAAAAATTGTGGATTTCTGAATGAAAAGCACATCCTATCAAAATCCATCTAAATGGTTCAGACCAGGGAAATCTGCAGGGTGGGGGGAGAAAACCTGGTACAGATTCCTCACAAATACCTACTAGATTAGACTGGTTAATTCAGATTCTGTAGTCCACAGAAAAACTTTGTAAACTTGAAGACTGGTCTCAAAGTCTTGATGAATTGCTAATTTTCATGCATCTAACATTTCCAGCATGCCTACAAACACATTTCAGAATAAATTAAAATGAAGGCTGAAAGCCTCAGTAGGAAGAGAAAAACAGTAATTTTTGTGAACATTTTCTGGGGAACTTTAAGGAGAAAGTCTAGAAAACTGTGCCACTACATACATTTGATGATGATCATGGACAGTCATGGAGTTGTTGCAGTGACCTGCAACATTTATGCCACATTTGTTTTCTTTACAGAGGAAACCTTGGGGTCTCTTCCCAATCCTAAGATTCTATGTATAATTCTATGATCCTCTCTCTTCTGTTTTCTAGATTACAGTTCAGCAGCCTTTGTCTTCTGCTCCATTTGGTGACCCTTTTGGAAATCCATTTGCATAGACTTGATAGGTAAGTGATTTTTAATATTGTGGCAGTCCATCATGAAATTTTATAATCAAATAGGCTAGTGTTGGCACTGGAGTTCAGCCAGTGTTAAGGAGTCAACGTTTTAACATTATTTGAGCATAAATTAAGAGTGGGAAAGTTCACCCTGCAGACCACATGCAGCTGTGAACCTGCATCTATTTATATATTTTTTAAAAAATCAGATGAAAAACGCCTGCAACCCCTCCCCCCTGACTTCACTAGGAGACATGGGCTGGCATCCTATTAGTGAAATGTTTTTATTTATTTGTTTGTATTTATTTATTTCATTTGTATGTTGCCTTTCTCCCAAAATGGGACCTGAGGCAGCTTCCATAAATACAATATATACAATTAAAATTTATAAAATCAGTTTAAAACATATAAAATCTAAAACGTACAGAAAAAAACAAGCCCTGCTGTTTATACATTAAAAACCTGCTTGAAAAGAAAAGTCTTTGCCTGACGGCAAAAAGAAATCAGGGAGGGGGCCAGACTAGCCTCCCATGGAAGGGCATTCCAGATGGTAGAAGCAGCCACTGAGAAGGCTCTCTCTCGAGTCCTCACCAAGTGAGCTTGTGATGAAGGCAGGACTGAGAAAAAGCCTCCCCCTCATGACCAGGGCTCTGGTGGTATCTATCGTATCAGGAAATTGGTCTTTCAAATAGTCTGGACCTAAGCTGTTTAGGGCTGTATAGGTCATAACCAGCACTTTGAATTGTGTCCAGAAACGAACCTGTAGCCAGTGAAGCTGTTTTAACAAAGGAATTATGTGCTCCCTATAACTGGCTCCAGACAGCATTCTGGCCACAGCAATCTGGACCCGCTGAAGTTTCTGAACCATTTCCAAAGCCATGTTATTATTGGTTTGTGCCTTCAAGTTGACTCTGAGGTTTGTCTTAAGGTCACCGTATCACAGGTTTTTCCTGGCAAGATTTGTTCAGGGAGGATTTGCCACTGCCTTCCTCTAAGGCTGAGAGATTGTGACTTGCTACCAAAAACAAACCAGGGTTAATATGTTATCAACTACCTGATATTTATGTAACACTTGTGTACAATAAGTATTATATACTGATCATGTACACTGGAGATTTGAACCCTGGTCTTCCAGAGTCTAATCCAACACTCAAACCACTACTCCACAATGGCTTTCAAGTTAGTGGGATACCTTATTTCTGTGTGCATCTTTTTGGAGGGTTGTTGTGGAAATTTGTGTTCACTTCCTCCCTTCAGAATGACCGAAGCCGCCACCACCACCCCACACACATCCGTTCCATGCCTGATGGAGAGTGGAGTGGGTAGAAGCACTTGTCTGTGTTCTTATATCCTGTGGGTCTGTCCCTAGAGGACAGCAGTGGCCCTCCGCAGATGATGTAATCATTACACATCTGGCTAAAGTGATATAGCCATATGTTTCTTGTTCCCCACTCCACTCCGACCTGGCATGAAATGGCTGGGGGGTCTGCAGCAGCTCAGTGGTAAGTCCAGGGGGGTGAATGGCCAGCTGTAGTGTAGAGCTGCAGGCATAACTTTTACATTACGCTGAGCCATACAGGATTCCAGTCAGGGAGAGGCAAATCTGTGGGGGGGAGGGGATTGGGGGGGTCTGGGTCTGTCCTAGGCTAATAGGGACTTATTTCTCAAAGCAGAAGTGACTTCCAGTCACTTCTTTGTAGGGGAAAAAGACTCCTCCTGGCCAGGAACACATCTGGAGCAGGATATGTGACCTCTAAACATGGTATAGCTGCCCATACTGGCTGAAATGTTACTAGACACCATGTGACAGGTGGTTACAGTTTTCAAATGCCAGTGAAGATCCAAACTGTTGCCTTTTGCAACCTAAAAGTGCTCCCTAGCAAAAGAAACAAAAGCTGATTCTGACATTATGCTGCACCACATTTCCTGTACACAGTTCACATCATTCTTTATTTGATACACTCCCTCAACAGTTCAAACTGTGAACCTCGAGAAGTGTTGTCTGACCCAGCCCTGGATTGGATTGCTAACATTCTTATTTTTCCCTCACCAGAATGGAGCATAAATTAACTGCTATGGCAAAAGGATGCAAGGAATAACTGGACACCCCCATTACTGTCTTTGCTTTGTACTTCCTCATTCTTCCTCCAGATTTATTCTGCTAAATCCTTGGGTCACAGTCATCTGAGGCCAAGGAACGGATCTGCTAGAGACCAAACTGGAACTGATTATAAATGTCAGCCTGTGTGGATTTATGTAACTGAACACACTGTGTGTCTCCTAGTGCCTCACTTTCACTTCTGTCAAGGCTCAGAAGCATGTATCTGTCAGTGTATGAGAACCTGATTATCCTCCTAGGATGGACCCACACCAGTTTGAATCACCTTCACACAAGGGAGAGAGCCATAATCTGAAGTCTCAGCACTGAATCACTTAGGACATAAAATGGTCCAATACTATTATAGACTGGTCTTAGTCGTATGGCAAGATTTAAAACATCCAGCACTCCATTTCACGTTACCCAACTTGTCAAGGTGAAAGAATGAATTATTATGAAAGAGGCAAATGTTGTGTGTTGCTTCCAACAGTTAGGCTTCTAAATTTATAAATTACTGACTCTAATGCTATACAGTCCAAAGGAAGTTCAGACACTCCTGCCAATCTCTTGTGGTGATTGAAATTACTTTTCAGTTTGTTTTCCTAACACAGCTCGTATTACAAAGTTGGCCTCTAGCAAGAGTCTTATTCCATAAGCAGATCAGTACTGATTGAAGGATGGATAACACAATAGGCAGGTGTCCTTTTTAAAAACAACTTGGTGGACACATGGTTAGCAACTCGAAAGCAACACTACTCCAGTTAGTTTGTCAAATAAAATGATAATCTTTGCAATCAAGGTATGGTATGGCTGGAATTATCTCCAGAGTGAAAATGTACCATTTAAAATAGGACAGAGGTGGTGCCAAGAGCCAAGTGTCTCTCAATTACGGCACTTACCGAGAAACTTGAAACAGTATCCCTGTTTAAATGTTTAGGTAAATGCAAATTTGGAGTTCTGCTTACTAGGCAAACCTTAAATCTGTAGCAATCTGTTCTACCAGACAGTTATGCAATCTGCTCTGTACATACTGTACTGCACTTTCCTGTAATGCAAAAAAAAAAAAAAGCTATCAATTTATACGTATTTGTCTTGGACTGGAAATGTAGAAACTTATGGATTGTGTTACAGTGTAAAAAGTAGTTGTCAAGTGTTCTGACAATTAAATGTAACTTCATTTCAAAAGTGACACATGCCCTTTCACTGAAAACAGGTTTATTAAATGTGTCTTTATTTGCATATGAAAGCACAGCTGTAGCCTAGATCCAGTTTACTGAGAGAGAGACTCATGTGACTAGAATGTGATTTTATAATCAAGGCAGGACCTCTGAGTGACCTGGTATATAGTAGACAGAGCTATGTGGTATTTATGGTCCTACTTCTCCAGTGACTTGTTATGTAACCTTGGCATGTCAAAAGTCAAAGCATCAACAATACAAGAAGCAACAAAACATACCAAAATAATAGCAGAAGAGCAGTAGTGGGGTTCTCTCCCCCACAACACTATAGAAATAGAGAAAATACAGCCTGGTCCAGACCATCATGAAGCTCCTTAGTAGCATCTTAAAGAGTTTCTTACACTGGTGCAACTGTGGAAGAGCAGGATGGGGAATTGCGTCTGTCTAGGTGCTGGACTACACCTGGATCCCTGATGTACTTTGCACTGGAAATGTGTCTAAGCTAGCTGTACATTTTTTAACAAAATTAATGGATTGAAAGAACAGGAGTCACAATTCATATCCCCAACAGAAAGTATCATTATGTGGTAAGAAAATGCATTGGGTTTGGTCATACATCTGGCCCCTCTGGGTTCTGGCATTTTATGAAATGAAGTGGGCCTCCACCTGAAACCTGAAACAGTGAGAACCAAAGCTGGATTCCACGTGAAGTTTCATTAGCAATTCAGACTTCAAAAAAGGGATGAGAAATATGGGGCTGTCCAGATGCTGTTGGGATTGCAAAGTCCCGGTATCCCTAGCTAGCTTGTTTAGTGGTGGTGAAGGCTAGAAGCTGCAGTCCAATAACATCTATAAGGCCACATGTTTCCCACATCTGATTTAGAAGGCCGCTTTGTTTTTAAAAGGCTTTTTTTATTTATTAGATTTGTATCCTGCCCCCTTCCCACACTGGAGATAATCACACTACACTGCTATTATTATACAGTACTTTAACTGCTATGGCTGCCTCCTGTGGAATCCTGGGATTGCAGTTTAGGGAGGGGCATTTTAGAACTCTCAGCTAGAATTCCACAGAAGGCAACCATATGTTTTCCACTTCAAGTGGAAAACATAAATCAAAAAGTGGTTAAAACATAGGAAAAACAGCACCCACCAAGATGAAAAAGTCCCTTTAACAGCATCCAGCTAACTGCCAATGGGCAACCTGGATAAAAGAATTTGTGCCTGCTGGCAAAAGAACAACAGGGAAGGGGTTACCCATACCCTAGCCTCCACTGGTAGGGAGTTGCCATCAAAATCACCCTCTTGGATTAATTTCCCTGGAAAAGTTGAATGTAAGAGATGGGGGGGGGTGTGTGCCTGAATGACACTTAAGGTCCACCTTCTAATTATAGGGCATGTTTTGCCAGGGTGCCTTCAATGGATATAGGGTTTGTTTTCCCAGACTGTCTCCAATGAATGTACTTTGTGGGACAGTGAATAAGATAAAATTGCTGCTTTGGCACTTTAGCACCCTGTGAGAGAGGGGGGCAGTGAGCAGCCAAGACCCTTTGCCAGATAAAGCAGGAGCATTTAGTGCTATCTTGCTACTTTATCTCTGAGACTCCCATGACTCTTTTATCTTGGGCACCTGATTTGGCAGTTTTATCTTTTCTGCCCCTGACTGCATCAGCATCCTTGAGGTGGGACATAAAAGCTGGGGGGGAGGGGTGCTAACAGAGGACTGCTCCTTAGGGTAAAGATCTTTACAGCTTTCATGCATACAAGGATGAATACCGTACTTTCCATAGTTTTCTTCATCCTGCAATAGAAAAGGGGGGTTTCTGCAGAGTTCTTGAGGCACTGGCACTTTGCAAAGTCACTGTGCAGAACTACACTTGACTTTTCTGTAAAAGGCCTATTTCTTGCACAGTGAACAGTGTTTTCTGCATGCACAAAATGGACTGTTTCCTGTGCAGCAAACATGTTTCCTGGACAAAACCTGTGTGCGTGTGCGTGTGTGTGTATAGCAAACCCATGTGTATGCCTGTGCAGCTTAATTGCCCAAGAAACTTCACAAAGTGTCTCACCATTTCAGTATTCTTCTTAACTGTGAAATAAGTCCCTGGATCAATAGAAGCAAGGTGGCAAGAGGTCTCCACACACATCCTTTGTTGTTGCTCTTAACTGCCATCAAGCTGGTTTTGACTTATGTTGACCTTATAAATTAGAGACCTCCAAAAGCCCCTGTACCACTAAATGTTGCACTGTATTTTCAGCTCTAGTGCAAGTATTCATGATCGGGGTTCCGATAGGCCATTCTCTCCAAACAAGGCATTCTCTTTCTCTTTCCACCCTGTTCTTCCTTTCCAAGTGGCACCCAACATTCATAGCTATTAAGCATAGTCCCTCCTCATCCTATTACTTGTTGAAAGGTATGTGACCCACTTAGGATTTTTAAAAATGATTTTGTGCACTTCTGAAAAGCACCTGCCCCGAATATGCTAATAAAACCACCACCTTTCTCTTGTAGCTTTTTCTTTTATGTGTCTTTTGACAGGTGTCTGACAGCCTCAATGGCCTTCAGATCTACATATTTATATTTCCTGTTCTCAAAGAGATTTTTAAAAATATACCAGATGAACTCTGAATCTCAGAAGTTAACAGGATGCAGCAATACAACTCTGCCCACTTCTCTGAGACAGAGTTTGGAGTCACTGTTGTGCTATATTTCTAGATCCAAGGAAACTGCTTTAGTTCTATACCCATGATTGATATCATTAATGGATTGGATAAGGCTGAACAAACTGAAGCTTAATCCATACAAGACAGAGGCTCTCCTGGTCAGTCAGAAGGGATTCATTCTCCGGATGGACTAGGAGGAACAACACACTATATGAATGGGTTATTCCCTCGTGCCAGATGGATGGCATGAAAGAATAACCCATTTGTATAGTAGATTACTCCTCCTACCATCCAAGAATGACTGTTCACAGTAATTACCAACTCTTCAATCTGTGCTGGAAGCAATAACACTCCCGGAGAAAAAATAGCTTTCAAGTTTGGATATACTCTGAGCCCTCAGGGTGGCCAGTGGATCTACTCTATTGCCTTTCCTCCTGCAACCATTCTGAGTCTAGTGTGCAGGTAGATCAGGGGCAGAGCTCCTGTTCAACTCAGAGCAACTACAGGAGGAGGTGTGGTCAAATCCTGAGTGGATTCATTGTTCCTACAGGGGGAGATCTACCATTGCCACTGTTGGACCCTGAGCCTGGATGTCCAGGTTTCTGTGATAGCCAGGAATGTATTTGTATGATAAGCTAGTTTCTTTATGAGGTTTACCAGATCTCAGGGCTCCAGTTAGAAGAACTTACTGTCAGCCATGTGACTGTGTCGTAATGGAGGATTTCAACTACCCTGATATTTGTTGGAAGTCAAACCCTGCCAAGAGATTAGTCCAACAAATTTCTCATTTGCCTTGCAGACAATTTCATTATCCAGAAGGTGGAAGAGGCAACAAGCTATTTTAGATCTGATCCTAACCAACAGTGATGACCTGTTTAATGGGGTAGAAGTGGCAGGATCCTTAGGCGGGAGGGACCATGTTCTTCTGGACTTTGTTACATGGTGGAAAGGGGAAGCCAAGCACAATTAAGTGTGCATACTAGACTAAGAAAGCTGATTTCAGTAAACTTAGGGAAATACTGCACTAAAAGAGAAGGAAGTTCATGATGTACAGAATGGGGTTAAATCAGGGTTTATTCTAAGCTTTTTTTCCCCCTTACCATATTGCACATGAAGCCAGAGGGCCATATCAAGGAGATATTTCTTGCCAACCCACTCAGCAACATGTGTTATTTTGAATGGCCATGCAGTGCATCATAGAAAGGGACAGAGGCAGCCTCTTCAAGACATTGACTGAAGATAAATTGACACTGTCCCTGTGGTGAGATGGCATTGCAGAGCAAACCAGAATTGCCAAAATGTATGTAATGAAGAAAGTCATTACAAAGTCTGACAATAAAAGGGAATAGTTTCTAGGTGCCATGGGCCCTGCAGCATCTTTATGTGTGCATCATCCTTGGTCACAAATGGAGCAGTCAGATAGTTGGCTCCAGTGCTATTTTGCTTTCCTTCTGCATTAAATGTTTTCAATTGCACATTAGAAAAAAGCCTGTATCCAAAGCAAATTAAGGGACAAAACACCATTATTAGCTGATTCTGGGTCTCCTCACACCATCATTCTTGCTCAGGTATAATTTTTGAACCCATATTTTGACTTGGAAGCTCTGGATATACGTAAAACCTAGGGACTTATGGCAGATCCTCTGGGAGGTTTGTGGCTTTTAGGGCTGCACAGCTGAAAGTTTATGTGCCAGAGGACATCTCATAATGGCATGAAACTATCAATGAGACCGCTACATGATTTTGAACTTCTATAGTATGAATATCAAATTACAAAGAAAATGTGAACCATATATAGACATGGACATTCAGGGGTAGTCCAAACAATGGAGGGGGAAAGCCCCTCTTAGAATCAGCGAGGAATCCCATGTGTCCAAATTGGATACTGCAGTGTTCTGTCCTCTTCAGAGGGAGGTGGAGCAAAAGTCGGGGAAAGTCCGCGGCACAAGCCTCCGGGACTTTTCACGAGTTTTTTAAAAATCCCAATGGAAATGTGCACCCTTGCCTGTTAGGACAACTGAATCGCATTGCATTGTATTGCATTGCATTGCATTGCATTGCATTGCATTGCATTGCATTGCATTGCCAAAGAGGACAGCTGATTGGAACAAGTTGGGGAGTACAAAACAATGAGTAATTCACTCGCACCCGCCATCTTGATTCACTGGCATGCCTCCGTGTCAACAGGAAACATGGAGCTTCGTACACCAGCAATCTTGCAAAAAAAAAAAACATCATTGAGACAGATGACAGCTGCTGCAAATTGGCATTTCTGCACACCAATTCATGTTTTATCCCTTTGTCTAGACCAGCCCTCAGTTATTCACATTTTCAGAGAGAGAGAGAGAGAGATGTTGGACATTCCAAGTGTCACTATGCATGTCAAACATAAAATTCAGATCAAAGTCAATGTAGCATCTAGATAACACAAAATGAGGAGAACCTGAATAGCAGTGTTTGTGTGTGTGTCCCCGCACCTTCAAGTTGCCTGTTGAGTTATGGTGACCCCGTGCATTCTGCAGGGTTTTCATAGGCAAGGAATACTCACAGGTGGTTTTGCATTCCTCTGAAATATAGCCTATAGCACCTGGTATTCATTGGTGATCTCCCATCCAATACTAATCAGGGTAGGCTTCGCTTAGCTTCCAAGATCAGACAGGATCTGGTGCCTTTAGGGTATGCATCCATTAAAGGAAGACCTACTGAAGCTGTGAAATGCTGACATAGTGCCTGTTGATTTCTCTAAATAAGTTTCTTCTATTGTCTATATGTGAAAACAAAAATGGATCCTTTCACATGTACACTGATTTCAAACATAGCAGCATATTCAAAAATAATAATTGGTTAAGATCTTTATAATGCTACTAAAATATACATTTCTAAAGTGACATTTCAAGTCCTTTTGAACTCTTCATCAAGCTGGGTATTACTAAAACAGCAGATTACTATCCCTTATTCAGCATCAAGGAAATGCCACTGTTTTCATCTACAAGTACTATACTCATCTGCAATTGGATTATTTATAGTTTCTCAGTCAGCCTTACTTTGGATTACATCTGTCTGCCATTTGGCTTTATTTACAGTGTTCTACAGTCTTACTTTTGATATAATTAAAATTTTAAGTGTCTTCATTTAAAACGCTGCTGTTTGACTCCAGCGCATGCTTAGAGACATGCCTCATGAGGAGAGACTTAGGGAGCTGGGTATGTTTAGCCTGGAAAAAAGATGGTTAAGAGGCAATATGATAGCCCTGTTTAAGTATTTGAAGGGGTGTCACGTTAAGGATGGAGCAGGCTTGTTTTCTGCTGCTCCAGAGACTGGAACACGGAGCAATGGATGCAAGCTCCAGGAACAGAGTTTCCACTCAACATTAGGAGGAACTTTTTGACAGTAAGAGCTGTCCGGCAGTGGAACATACTCCCTCAGAGTGTGGTGGGGTCTCCTTCCTTGGAAGTCTTTAAACAGAGGCTGGATGGCCATCTGTCGGGGATGCTTTGATCATGATTTCCTGCATGGCAGGGGGTTGGACTGGATGGCCCTTGTGGTCTTTTCCAACTCTACAATTCTATGATTCTATGAGTATCAGTTTAACGCCCACCAACATTTCACAGAAGACACGTGTGGCCAAGCAAGCTGTGTACGAGTGGCTGCAGCAGTTTGCTTTTGCTTGAATCTACAGGGAAGGGCAAGAATCCACCTCCTCTTCTCCTTGCTGAGTTAATTGAGTGCAATCTACTTTTGCACTTTACACTCAGTTTGCAGCAATTGAAGTAAGCTGAGGATAAAGGGGGGAGGAGTGGAAGGAAAGAAAACCTGGGACATTTTAAAGGCAACTGAAAACATGGGATGATCAATGATTAACTGAGACTTCCCCTGCCAACCCCCCCCCCCCGTTGGAGGATATGTGTTCATTTCTCCATCTCACATCTGCAGAATTGTATTTTATGTTAGTTGTATATTCCATTTAGGATCCCACCTATAGTGTTTATATTTGTGCATGCTAATTAGGTCCCCCTTTCTTTCCTTTTTTATCTTTGGATCACTCCCTGTTCAGTTCCATTTTGTCCTAAGAGGAAAACCAGAACTTAGAGATCTGTGGGCTTTTGCACTTCCTAAATGCTTTGCCACAGTCCTTGGCTTAATTTTTTTTTTTTTTATGAATTTAAATATACAGGGAACATATATTGGGAAACAAACATTTGGAGACAAAGTGGGGTTATACCCAAATGTAAACATGCTCAGAGTAGAACCACTGAAATCAATGGGATTTTAATCATGAGCCTACTCTAGGCATGACTAAGGACATTATCAGATGAACATCTAAAAATACTGTAACTACAAATGAGGATAGCCGAAACATTGTGGCATTATAATACTTACTATTGCACATCGCTGTAATCACATGAAAGAACCACCATGGAATTATCGCATGACAACCTCTAGTACTTTAAGAAGTGGAGTTTACTTTCGTGATTTAGCATGGGTGAGATTTCAGCAGTTCTCACAAGAAGATGCGAGCATGCTTAAAACTCCAAAAACACCTTAATTAACAATGTAAATGAACACACAAGCACTGAAACAAACATAAAAATGTTGAAACTAAATGGGGCAGTTCATAAAAAGAGTATCCTGTGCTTCATTTTCACGTTCTCACCTGGAAGCTTTCTTGGTGAGGACCACCATTCATGCTGTAATCTCACAATTACGACGGGATGTGGGTTTGCATGCCATCAATACCATGAAAAAAGTGTTATTGATGATCTATGGATGGCTTGTCCCATGAATTAGAAATAACACCTTTTTTTCGGCTGGAGCACGGGAGTTACCACGCAAAGACGACAATGTAATGTGATAGTGGGACCGGTTCGTGCTAGCATGACATTGTAATTATATTTGCCATGTCTGATAATGTCCTAAGTCTAGTTCCAACATAATACATTCAGTAGTACCGCTAAGCCAAGTCCTAACCCAACATGGGCCAATAATTCTCTACATTTCTTTTTAAGCATGATTCCATAAACACTCTGAAAATCTTGCAGTGAGTGGATTCTCTATAGTCTGTTCTAGACTGCAATGAAATGAATCTGAAGTTGCTTCATTTGGGATTTACCAGGTCAATATTAAGAAAAACCTTCTAGTAAATGTTTAATTTCTTTTATCAGAGAGTGCTGCTAAAGAACCAAACATCCCTCTTGCCATCTCTAAAAATGAATAACCTGATTTAAGCAAGGTCTTCATTACAAAGTACTTCATCAAAGTTTGTGTGCAACCAAATCACATTCAAATCACACAGGTAGAATCCAGACTGTAGCAGCTGCAAACAAGCTTATCTTATCTACAAAGCAGCTTGCAAATATGCCTCACAACAAAGCATTCAGGAGACACCAGCCTCAGGAGAGAGCATGGATCTGTCAAGACTTTGAACTAATCAGCTCTAGCAACTCCAGACCAACTATGTTGAACAACATACTTGCAAGCATCTCACAAATGAGAACTGGAACATGTGTGGCCAAGCAGATGTCTTCTGAGTGCTCTGTGTGCAGCCTGAGGATGTGGCCAGGATCCTTGGAGAGATGAGAGCCACCACATGTGTATTAGACCCTTGCGCTTACTCGCTAATTAAACAGGCCAGAGGAGGACTAGGTAAGGGAAGTGATTAATGCCTCTTTAAAACAAGGCATGGTCCCAACATGCCTGAAGGAGGCTGTGGTAAGACCTCTTTAAAAAAAAAAAACCTTCCCTGGATCCTACTATACTAGATAATTATAGGCCAGTCACCAATCTTCCATTTTTGCATAAGGTACTGGAACATTAACCCAAAGGGTAGTCACCAATCACTCTTCTTCATCCTGGAGAGAAGTGACCAGTGGGGTGTCACAGGGTTCTGTCCTGGACCCACTGCTATTCAACATTTTTATCAATGACTTTGGATGAGGGAATAGAGGGTATGCTTATCAAGTTTGCAGATGACACCAAATTAGAAGGGGTAGCTAATACCCCAGAGGACAGGATCAGAATCCAAAATTACCTCAACAGATTAGAAAACTGGGCCAATACTAAGAAAAAGAATTTCAACAGGGAGAAATGTAGGATACTACACTTGGGAACTAAAAATGAAATGCACAGATATAGGATGGGTAACACATGGCTTGAGGGCAGTACATACAAAAAGGGTCTAGAAGTCTTAGTGGACCACAAACTGAACATGAGTCAGCAGTGTGATGCAGCAGCTAAAAAAGCCAATGCGATTCTACAAAATGCTTCCTTGGATGATAACTATCCTGGCATATTGGGGCTCAATCTCCTCTTATATCTGTGAGAGCTAGTGTGGTGTAGTTTGGACAAGTCACACTGTCTCAGCCTAAAAGGAAGGCAATGACAACCACCCCTGCCTCTTAATAAATCTTGTCAAGAAAACCCTATTATAGGGTTGCCATAAATTGGAATCAATCCCGTAATAACAAACAACATAAGAACAAACAACTTCCTACCCAGAGCCTCATAATCCCTTCTGATATTCTCATTGGTTCCCACATGGACCAAAAGGAAGGGATAACAGTCAGTGGGCTTGACAAGTCTTATCAGCCTCTCCGTTACATCATGGATTTTTGCCCCAGAGACACAGCACGCCTCTCGAGACATCTTACCAGGCCCACAAACTACTGATTCTGTACCCCTCAGCAAGGAGTCCCCTACCACCACCACACACCTGCTCCAAGGATTGACAGAGGCCAGTCTGTGTGCTGAACCTTCCAATGTTTTGTGCACATTCTCTGAGGACTGGCTCTGCTGCTCTCTTTCCCGTTCCTTATCATAACTGACAATGGAGAGAGCTTCAAACCAATTCTGTAGTGTCAAACTCATAGCATGCCTCCTGCTCCTTCTACTTCTATGTGTGTTATATTCTTCCAAATGTCCACCTCCTGTGTACTGGACCTAACCTCCTCCACGGAGACATCCCCTGTGTATTCCCTAGAATTATGGATCCCAGACTATCCTGTATTCAGCAAGACTACAAAGCACAAGGAAGAGGATGTTTTTACATTCTACTCACTGAATAGCCCATTGTTTCCTAAGAATGCAGTCTAAAACCACTTGCCAGACATATTCATAAAGTTGAACACTAATGCTGATCCAACACTGGTGACAGTTTTTCAGTGATCTGAAGGAGTGACTGCGGATATGTGGTCTAGCTTACTTTTGGGTGTGCCACCCACATTCCTTTCCTCATACTTTTTTTTCTAGTGAAAGTTGCTCTTGCTGGGTTTTGTTGTTTTTTCTCCTTTTCACAGTGAAACACAAAATGGTTATTATTCTTTTCTTGATTGCTCATTATTTGCATAAGTTTCAAAAGCTTGGCATCTCCGCCTCCCATTTATCTCTGTTCAGGGGAATACTCCAGTAAATGGACTTCCCAAATTGAGCATAGTCAGTGAACTCCAGAGCACTTCCCGAAAGCTAGGGCAGCTGACTTGGCCTACCTCTGGCACTTTTTTGTTTGTTGTTCTAGTAATATATAACAAAAAGAATGGATTAAAAACCTTCAGTGTCAGTACTACTGCCTTTCCTCACTCCAGCATTGACATCATTATCAAGAACAGCACCATGTCTACTTTCTTGCTTCTCATAGGGACACTCTTCATTTTAGGAATAAAGAGCTTTGCTTCAACAGAGAAGATAAGGTAAGTTATCATTTTTTTAAAAAAAAATGAAAGTCAGGCATCTTTTGTATGAAAGCTTCTTTGTATTTTTCAGCATTCTAGTTCCTTGATGTAAGAATCTACAAGGAGCATGGAAGGCTCAAGAGTCAGTGCCATTGAACCTGGTGGAATTTGTTTAGGTAAACCTTTGGTGGTATAAGCTAGATGACTAGTTGTCCTCACCTCCTCCCAGGCTCCAATCCAAACATGAGAACCATGGTGACAATGATAGGAGACCAAAATCCTACTTTTCAGCACTAGTTTGGCTATAGAGAAAACATCAGTTGCCCAGAAACTGATTCTCAGTGAAAGTGCTGACTTTGCCTGCATTATGGCAACTTGCTTGAGAAAATGGGGACAGTTTGCCTCACCCGCCACTATCTGTTAGGTTAACTCTGGGGTTCACTGAAATGGAGTGGCTTGTTGTTGACTATTATGTTACTTCAGATTGATTCCAACTTATGGCAACCCTATAATAGGGTCTCCTTGACAAGATTTGTTCAGAGGGCAGGTTGCCACTGCCTTCCTTTTAGGCTAAGACAATATGACTTGCCCAAACTACACCACACTAGCTCTCACCAGTGGAGAGTAGCCACAGTCTATAAAAGTGGCTGCAGTATATAAAAGTTTCCTCTCACTAATGTGCCATCTGTTATTTTTGGATGTTTGTTGCTGTTGCTGGTTGGCTAGGACGGTTTTGGGATTCTGCACAACCCAGCATCCATCAATCTCCCTTCCTGTGCTAGCTAGTGTTGGGCACTGGGATATTGTTCTGGGGAACTCCAATGTTCATGCTGACATTGAACCATGACAACTATGGACCAGTCCCAGTCAGTATTGGGCCTCTTGCATCTGGTAAGGCATGCATTTGATCTGGTCTCTGACGGAGCTGGTGATCTGGAGGTGGGAATTTACATGTGACCATTTTTGTCACAGACAGATCATCATCTCATTTTAGTTTCAGACCTGCTGCTGATACAGACCTGAACAGAATTGGTGGACCAGTTAAAGTGGACCAGGTGCTTGATGGGTTCAAATGGAATCCTTAATGATCTTCCAACCTCATTTGTCAGTAGCACTATCAAAGGTCTAACTGTTCAGCACAATACAGAAATATCCAGGGCAGTTGATGCTATTGTTCCTCAATGTCCTTTCTCCACTGGTAGGCATAGTTAACTCCCTTGTTTAAGAGGAAGTTGAATCCAATGAAACAGGACAGATAGATCCTATAAGAATGTGGGGAAGTATTCAGGATGACAGGTTACACAGGTTAGAAACCATTTGACAAGTTATATCACACTGGTGACAGCAGCTGAGGAAACTCACATCTCAGTCAACACTAGAAGAAACTGGCAATGTTTTTATGTTTATTTATAGCATTTTAGTATTGATTTTCATTTTTTTTAAGTCGCAAAGCAATGTACAAATGAAAGAAATCCAGCAGCTAAAATTATAAAACAATAAAAAAATATTAAAACCCAGTAAAACATTCATTAAAATCCTGTGGTCTGTGGTAAAAATTGTGTTAAAAACTGGCAAATAATCAGGCAAATGCTTGGGTAAATGGATAAGTTTACTTATTTTTTAAGTGAGGATTAATTGGCAAAACATTCATTGAGAATTAATTGGGAAAACATTCATCACTGAGAGGTCTATCTAGTCTCTATGGGGAACCATTCCACATAGTGAGTGCTACAACAAAAAAGACAACCAACTTTACAACCAAATAAGCCTCACCAGGTTGTGACATAGTATGCAGAGCCCCTCCACTCAAAACATAAAGACCAGGGCAGTCTATATGGGAAAAGTTGATCTCTCAGGTAGCCTGAATTATATAATTCCTTATAGGTAAAAAATAATAATAATAACCCCTTGCATAAGGCTAACTCAGAGCCTTACCATGCTCCAAGGAAATGCACGGCAAGCAGTTTTCCTGCTGCCTTCCCACATGCTGTCAGCATCCTTCCGGCATCCTTTCGTTCTGGTCCCATAGGGGTCCCAGCTAAAACTGTGCTTTTTGCAAACAGGTTTTTCTTCTTAGCAAAAAGGCATGGTTTTACATTGATCCCTTACAGGACCAGAATGAAAAAAACAACTATACCTTGCAGGAAGGCAGCAGTAAAGACAAAAAAATCCTGCTGCTTTTCCTCAGAGTGTGGGAAGGCTCTAACCAGTACTAATCTTTGGTTTGAGCATTGGACTAAAGCTCTGGGAGACAAGGATTCAAATCCCTGCTGAGCCATGGAAAACCATTGAGTGGCCTTGGGTAAGTCACATGCTCCCAGACTTGGGACTTTATCAGACACACAGAATAAGGTGTTAAAACGATGCCACATAACCATGAAAGGGTGCGGGTATCACATGACATCACCCTTTCGTGGTTATGTTCCCTTAAAACCTATACTTTTTAACTGACAGCTGAAGCTATCAATTGATCCCCTGTGACACTTTTTTTGCCGGCATGGTCGGCATGTGAAAACTTGCATCTTTTTTTACTGTATTGACCCCATCAATGGCTGGCCCAGTGCAAACATGTCCGGGTGAGATTGTGAAATCCAGGTAAGTGGCACACTTTTTATGACCCTCCCTGGGTTACTTGTAAGTTTTAAAGTGTGTTTTTGTGGTCCCCCCCCCTTTTTTTTTTAGTGTTATTTTTGTTGGGTTTTTAAAATTTCCCATGCAATGAAGTCTCGCGATATTCTGCGGGATTAAAAAGAAGGAAGTGAGCAGAGCTCCGTTCACTTACTCTTTCATTGCCAGAGCAGCCTTTGCCAGGAAAGCAAGGTAGCTGTGATGGGGAGTATTCTTTTGCTGACATAAAAATGGAAAAATTTTTATGCCAGCAAAAGAATGTTTTAAAAGGATCGTCTGCTAAAGTCCTTAGAGGAAGGCAATGGCAAATCCCCCCTAAATAAATCTTGACAAGAAAACCATAGTATAGCATTGTCATAAGTTGGGGTTGACTTGAAGGCATATAACAACAAACAACAACACATAGCTTTCAGCACACTTGTTATAGGTGTATGGCAGGAGGTCCTAATAGGCAGCCTTAAGTGTATAAGTACTGGAGAAGGGTTATCAGAGATGGCTCACTGTGAGCAGTTCCCTGCAAACTCAGTCAGTTTTCCCTTTGACTTGGAAACTGATATCGGGGCAGGTCAGATTGATGTAACTTTGACAACAGTTTGTCATGTTTGATAGGATTCTTTCAGCTGGCAGATCTCCAGGATGTGTATAAAGTATCCCAGCTGATCAAATCTGCCAAAGTGGAGCTGATGCCGTGGTTAAAAGAAATTATTGGTGCTTCTTTTCTGGAGTGGCAGTGGGTGATTTTGCACAACTCCACTTAGTGTGCCAGCTATGAACCTTTCCTGAGCAGAGCTAACTTGCCAAGAGCCATTCATGCCTTATTTACACCATATCTTAGCTACTGTGGTGGGGCCTACTTAGGGCTGTCCTTGAAAAGTGTCCAGGAGCTTAGTACAAAATACTGGACAGATTTGCATTCAGTGCCTACTTTCACTGCTCTTATCTCTTCAAACTGGCCTTTCAAAATGTTTTGTTATTTACTAGTTATTATAATGATTTAACGGTTTTGATTATTTCATGATTCTATTGTCTTGTTTATATTTTATTTGTTCTTAATTGTTTTTAAGATGGCTATTTGTCCCCTTGAGTGCTATTTTTTATTGGAAAAGTGGGATTAAAAATGAACAACATACTTACATACATATATAAATACTTGGAAATGATTATACAGAAATTCAAGCCACTACCTGTGTAATATTTAACCTTCTCTAGAGTTTAGTTGTACCTGCACAAACTGCAAAATAATACACACACACACACACACATATATGCATGCAGCCGTCACCCAAACCAAACAGGCCCCTCAGAATGAGGATTCATGCCCAACATGCTAAGGTCTCAATTCAGTCACCACTATGAGAGGCCTGTCTGGGTCTGATTCAGGTGACACAGTCAATCCTGAAGGTTTCCAGAAAAGGCAGTTTGCCTGGGGAGGAGGCAGAAAAGAGGGTGGTCCAGGGTGTCTGGATGGGTTAAGAGTCACAAAACCAGTCTTTGTGAGACATATGTAGCACCAAGGCCACATTTTGTTCACTCTTATGATGGTCCAGCAAATCTAATGGGAGTGAGGTTGTTTAGGGTTGTATCTAATTATTCTCCATCCATTTGTGAAAGCTGTTTGATCTGGAGGAATTTTCGATCGGTAGAATGGTAAAGGAGGCCCAGGATGGAGGTTGCACAGAAAATAGGATTTTCTGCAAAGATAATGACATTTCTGTGCAGCAAATACTACGTTTTGTGCAGAAATATTGTTTTCTGTGAAGAAAATACTGTTTTGTGCAGAAATATTGTTTTCTGTGAAGAAAATACTGTTTTGTGCAGAAAATACTGTTTTTGTACAGAAAATTCATCTTCTGAATAGAAAAATCAAATGCACTCTTCGCACAGAATAATATTTATTTGTTTGTTTGTTTGTTTATTATCTGCCTCTCCCCATGAATTAACATACAACATATAATGTCTATTAAAAACACACAACATCTATTAAAATGTGTAAAATCAATTTAAAAGAACAAATAAGATAAATACGTATGAAAACAATTAATCAATATTTAAAATTCATAGTTCAAAATTAAAATAATGATAATGATAATGATGATATTTATTTCTTACCCACCTCTCCCTATGGATCAAGGCAGGGAACAAAAAATTGACACATAAACATAACATTGGTTAAAAGCACATATCAATTAAAAAACATATATCATTTTAAAAGAAGAAGTAAAACCAAGACATTTTAAAACAATCAATACACAATTTAAAATTCACATTTTAAAATCATCTGGATTGTCCTGCCAGAAGAGGATGGTCTTTAATGCTGATTTGAATTCAGACCACATATTCAGCTGTCATATTTCTTCCAGCAGGCCATTCCAGAGTCATGGGACGGCTGAAGAAAAAGTCCTCTGGGTGACAGTTGCCAACCTAGTCCTGGCTGACTGGGGCAAATGTCCCCCTATGTCACCTCCCAAAGAATTCCTAATATACCTGGAACATATTTGGGGATGACATGGAGGCTGCAAGGGCAGAAGGAATTCCCCAAAATTGTCTCTCTCATTTCACTGATGGAAGCCAAACATTTACAGATATGCCTCATCTTGGGTCATCAGCACCCTTGTCCCATCATTCCTGCTTTCCTATCCCTTTGCAGTGGCGATGGCTCCCTTCCCTAGAAAATGAGGCATACAGGTGGTTTCCCCACATGATTGGCCTTACACAGAGGGCCATTTTGTTCACACAGTCAGTAGTGAAACCACATTGAACAGTATCCTATCCTTCTCCATGTGTGTATACACCAATGAACTGTCACACTCTAAAGATTACTCTTGATTTCAGTTTACTGATTAAATGCTCTAAAACAATGGTTCTTAACCTATGGTCTGGGGACCATCCGGGGTCCGTAATGTCCTCACAGGGGTCTGCCAAGGCTTGAAGGCTGCTTGGCCCACCTCCTCCTTGCAGTGGAGTGGCCACATGACAGGAACCAAGGCAAAGGCTGGCTGGCTTGGCTTGTGCATTGTCATTCAATCCACTCCAGCCACAAACTTGCAGAAAGAAGCAGGATAAAAGTCTTCCTTCCCCCTCCAGTTTAATGGATGGTGTATTATTATTATTGGTGGTGGTGTTTTAAATCTTAAGTCGTGAAGGTCCATGGCAACAAAATATATTTAAAGGGAGTCCCTGGTAATGGAAAGGTTAAGAGCCACTGCTCTATAAGAATATTTTAGCATTCAGAGACATAGGAGATTTTCATATGGGGCCAAAATGCCCCGTTACTGCCCCGCCACCTCCTCTCCTGTTCCTGCCATGGAATAAAGTAAATCTTTCACACACTTACCTTAATTCTGCAGCAGGAAGAGCTCCCCCTCCCCTTGCTGGCCAGCTGTAAATGCAGCCGTCGTAAGGCTGCTTTTACGACCAGCCATCTGAAACGTTATCACGTTATCACATGATAATGGCCGGTCAGTAAATTTAAAAAATAAAACTCCCCCAAACATAAAATCAGTTCACCAAGCACAAAAACACACTTTAAACCACAAAATCAAAACAGGGAGGGTAAAATAAAGGGTGCCACTTACCTGGATGTCCAGATCGTACAGGAAGTGCTCAGAACGGACCTCCCCTCTGCGGCTGTCATTTCGGAACAGGAACAGGGCTCCTGTTCGCACACCCATGATTGCATGATAGCGACAGAATGGGAGGTCTATTCACGATGAAAAATCGTGATTACATTGTTCTGGAACAGTCACAGGAACAGGATGGATGCAGGACAGAACAGGGTCAACGTCGTCCGAAAGGGAAAACATTTCTCAACCCTGTTCTGTTCCTACCACAGGATGTATAGCCCATGTGAAAATCTCCTCAGCCATGTTAGCCTGGAATATCAGTAAGCAAAGGGATCTTGTAACACCTTTGAGACTAAGGAGATTTTCACACGCCTAAAATACCCCCCCCCGAAGAAATCGGGACAGAAATATTTCTGTCCCAGAAGCAGTGCCGTGGTTCGCACGCCCAGTCCCCTCTCCCGATATGCCGTAGTCGTCACGCTGGATTATTTCTTCCCTCTTGCAAAATATTTTATTAACGGTAAACTCCCGTTAGTAAAATATTCCGGAAGAGGGAAGAAATAACCCAGCATGACGACGACGGCATATCGGGAGAGGGGACTGGGCGTGCGAACCACGGCGCTGCTTCCAGGACAGAAATATTTCTGTCCCGATTTCTTCGGGGGGTATTTTAGGCGTGTGAAAATCTCCTAACTAAGAGAAAGAAATACAAGATCCTCTCGCTTAAAAATATTTTGTGCTTGTTTGATACAAGGTTGCCAAGAGAACCAAATGCCCCACCACCTGTGGATTGCTTGCTGAGTGACTGGAGTGAATGGGGACCATGCAATCCCTGTGTAAAAGAAAGGGTAAGTGATAAATATGTAACGTAACCTCTAGTTGATATCTTTATTTTAAGCAGCTGATACCATTTGTGACAGATAGGCTGGGCCTTATGACAAGTGATGGGGAAACTCTACATGACTCAAGCTATAATTGACTCTACAGTTGCCAGGCTGGATAGGGGATTGGGGCTCCTGTAACTTTAATCCTGAATGGATCGTAGAGCAGGGAAGAGGGACTGTAAAGCTCTGTCAAGTCAAATGAAGGTGTCCTCTCACTTTCCAAACCCCAAATTTCAGGCTCAGGCATCCTGTCCAATACAGCTTTTTCCTCACTAGTGGAGGTGGGGAGGATGGGGAGGGGGAATTTTTGCCTCTATTAGGGAAGTGATAACTGTACTGGGAGGGGATTGCTGCAGCTGACATTTGGGGTTTGGAAGGTAAGGAAGGACAGGTACCTTTGCTTTACTTGACAGAGGGCTTGTCTATATGAGGCTATAAAATGCAGATTGATGCACACTAACGCCAATTTGCAGCAGCTTTCATTTGTCTCCATGCGTTTTCTTTTCCAAGATCACAGGCAGGCAAAGCCATTTGTGTTTGTTGTTCAAATGGGCATGCCTGCGAATCAAGATGGCAAGCAAAAGTGGATTACTTACATTTTTATTATCACCAGTTGCCACCACCGAACACTGTTTTTAAAAGAAAAAGGAGGGGGGGAAAGCATATCCAAGGTGTGGAAGTGCAATATTCCACTTAAATAAACAGGGGGAAAAAGAGAGAAAAGGCTGCTTTGTCACCTCAGCACACGGTTGCTATGGTGAAAATTCAACATGGTGGTTCGAGGCACTTGCCTTGCTAGCAAGCTCTACCCCCTGCACACATCTGACCAATCATCTTTCCACTTCCACTCTTATTGGGAATGTACAGCAAAAATGTCCCAACAAGCAGGAATGAGCATTTCCTTTGAAGTTTTTTTTTAATAATATGGGGAAAGCTGCAAACGCTTTTCCCATGGAGTATTTGGCATTTTCGGTCCCCCTCCTTCTGAATACAGTTGATTGTTTCAAGATCCCATTTAGACAAAATGTATTCTCCTTGAATTCTATGAAGAGTATTTTCGCCATATAGACAAGCCCAGAGCTTTACAATACTTCTTCTATGATCCATTCTATGACCCATCGCTCTATGATCCATTCAGGATTACAGTTACAGGAACCCTGCTCTACATCCAACCTGGCAGCCCTAACTGACTTCGAAATTATGTCTCCCTCTGGCTTTTCTTCGCAAACGAAAATTCAGGAAGGACTCATCCCGCACTTTCTGCAAGCGTGCTGATGACTAAAAAGACCAATCCAAGATAAATAAGTCCGGTTGCAGAAAGCACAGCAGAAGGTCTCCTTGGGTGATGTTTTGGGGTTGTGATTCTTTCTGCGTTGTTGTTTCTCTTCAAGACTTGTTCAGCGTGAGTTCTCAAATAAGGCTGCAGCATTGTGGACAGTGTGTCTCCATGCTTTCTTGACAAATGTTCAGGAGGAAAAAAATTCACTGATAGCTGAGGATCTGTAAATCCACCAGCTAATTATGAACTTTGGTGGCCTTAATAATCATAATCTGATGTTCTGTAAGGAGCAAAGCATTACAGTCCTTGGGTGCTCAGAATCTGACCAGTGCTGGATTTCCAGCAGACATGAGCCTCTTTGAGCCACATTTCAGGAACCAGCTAAGGTATGCCTTTGGCTAATGGAAATGGAAAGAGTGACACCGACTGGTAAATTATAGTATAGCTTAAGAAGGTTTCTTGTGTGTCTTCAAGTCTTTTCAGACTTAAGGTGGGTGACCCTAAAATGAACTTATCAAGGGGTTTCCTTGGCAAGATTTGTTCAGAGGGGATTTTGCCTTTCTTCTGAGGCTGAGACAGTATGACTCGCCCAAGGTCACCCAGCGGGTTATCACAACATTTTTTTCCCAACCTTGTGCCCTCAATTGTCCGTTCTGTCCATGGATGATCGGAGATATAGGGCAATATATCTGGAGGGTACCGGGTTGGTAAAAGTTGATATACAGAGTCTATAACTGTATGGGAATGGTTTTAAAGCAAAAACAAAACATGCCTTTTTTGCTTTCTAATGTTAAAATAATATATTTTATTTTATGTTATGTGGCAGGGTCAACCAGAAGAGCATGAGAATAGTGAAATATGTCTTTTATAACTTGTTAGAAATTTGAAAGAGAATATATAAGAGCCTATATAAGACTATATGTGAGCCTAATCAGATCACTAAAACCTAAAACAAATTTCATTAGAGGCATATATCCAGAGACAACCTTATGTTTTAGCTGTTCTGGATGGTCTTTGGGTCAGAATTTCTTTCCTCTTTTGAACATGTAGGCTCAGTCCCAAATGGTGAGCTTCAAGATGGCTATGCAATCATATTCAGTTCCTGCAATAGCCAATACAGGAGCAAGGAGCAGAGGAGGTGGAGTAACAGCCACAAAACTGACTAATGCCAGGTCTTCCATACAACAGGGAAAAGTAGCAGCGGCCATTTTGGGAGTTTAGCTTTTGTCAGGAGTGCCATTTTGCAGGGTTGATAGTTGTTTTAGCCTCCATTGTGGTTTCTGGATTTGGGCTAAGCAAGGTCAGCACTGGTTGGTATTTGTATGGGAGACTGCCAGCAGCACCATCCCTTTTTTGCCATCGAATGTCCCATTTTTGTCTCTAGGAAATATGGTAAGCCTATGTCAAAATGATGCGGCAAGACTTGGCCTAAGCTTGACTCCACATTAGGTACTTGATTTGATCACTTGTGCAGGTTTTCAGCTGTGAAAAAGTTCAGCTTATGATATAATTGTACTATGTAAAGAACACAGTTTTACATCTCTTTTATATTTATTTTTTTCATGGCTGTTCTTCCCACCCCATCCCACTGATTTTATGCACTTATTCTTTGTACCCATAAAAGTATCGCTCAAGGAGTGTCCTGAAGTATGGACAGTTTGGAGGAAAGGCATGTCAGGTACCTCTGGGACACAGAGAAAGCTGCGAGCCAGATGCTCCTTGCCTTGAGGAAGAAGTTGACTGTGGCACAGACTTCAAGTGTGACAATGGTAGTCTTTAAAATGATTCTTTAAAATCATTTCATTCCTTAAAATGATTTTTTTTCCCAAAAAAGCAGATGCCAGGGTTGTATTTAACTGACCGAAGCATAAATGCTATTGCTGACTAGAGTAAATCCATTGAACCAATCATTTTATCTACATGTTGACTCGCCATTCAACAAACTGAGTGAACAGAGTGAATGCCTTGTTCTAAGCATCCCTCAGAGCGAAACATTTGGGGCCTGTCGAGCTTTGAGGAGCTATATGCCAGCCATTTATCAGTCAGGTTTTTAGCTCCTCAGCATTTTGAGGCTGTCCAAATTTGATTCCCACATGAAAGAATTCATCATTTCAGCTGTTTCCTCCCAGCTGAGTGATAACATAGGGGTTTCCATGCAATTCTCAACTACTATTTGCACTCTGGGGCTCGTTCAGGGAAGATTTGTGCAAAAATATGCAAGTTTTGTTTCTGTGCAGAAAATGTGTCATTTAGGACCACAAAAGTATATTCTGAACAAAATACAATTTCTTGCACAAAAAATTGTTTTGTGTTCAGAAAGTAATATTTTCACAGGAAACTGCATTTTACACAATGGATGCTTAGAACAAGGCATTATGGATGAGGTGCTCTCACAAAAGCAATGGGCAAGGTGCCCAGTGAGGGGACAGCATATCATTCAAACAAAATAACTGTTGAGATGTTCCCACTGTTTTTCCTGAAATAAATCAGACCTGTAAAGCAGGGATAGGCAACTTTCACAGGTCTGAGAGCCAATGTTCTGGCTCTAGGACTCTCTAGGGTGACAAAAATTCCCCCCCAAAAAAAAAACAAAGAAAAAACCAACCAAACAAGGAAGAGGCCAGGAGTCCATTTTTTTTTAAATCAAGTGGTTTTTTTTTTCCAAAAAAGTCAAACAGTACAGAGTGCCCCTGCAATCTGTTTGAAAGATGAATTGCCTCTTCTAGAAGCAAAATACATGCAGCCCCTGGGCCACACTTTCCTATCCCTGCTGTAAACTGAGCAATCATTGTGATATACTTTGGGAGGGGATTAAGCAAAGAGTAGAAATCTTGTTTTCTGTCCTCTGTGTTATCTTCAGGACAATGTATAAAGACAAGGCTGACATGTAATACAGAAGATGACTGCGGAGACATGTCCGATGAAGCTGATTGTGATGACTACCGCCCTGCCCCCTGTCGCGATCGTATTATTGACGTATCAGAGCTTGGAAGAATCGCTGGCCAGGGGTAAGGTCTGGGAAGTGTTTATGAGAAGAATCAGAAACAGAGACTTGTGGATCTCTTTTCTAGCACTAGATTACCTAGAATGTTTAAGGACTTTATCAGCCCGCCTACCCCTAAACCCCATTCTTTTGCTAGCATAACTGCCGTTTTTATGCCAACAAAAGAACTCCCTATGCCATACTTACCTTGCATCTGCACTAAAGGCTTCCCTGCCAATAAATGAGGAGTGAACAGAGCTATGTACTCTCGCAAGAATATGCGGGATTTCAATAGAGGAAGTGAATGGAGCTCCATTCACTTCCTCTATTGAAATCCCATATATTCTTGCAAGAATACATAGCGTGGGAAATTCAAAAATAAATAAAAACAAAAAGAACACTCAAAAAGTTTTTAAAAGCATAAAACCACACTTAAAAACAAAAGTGCTAGGGGAGATCTATTGACAGCTTGACCTGTCAATGAAAGAACAACAGCTTTTTAACTAGATATGATTGTGAAAGGGCGATGTCATCTGGTATGTGTGCCCTTTCGCATTTATGTGGTGTCATTATGACGCCTTACTTGGATGGCCTGATAAATTCCTCAAAGTGTAACAAAATAACTCCCTCAGAAGACAAAAGATGTTTTTTTAGGGGTGCTCCAAAAAAGTGATACAAGGACTCCCTAAAACAACATCTCAGGCCCCGCCAAATTGATCCACCAACAATGGTCCGCCCTGGCCTCACATTGGGAGGCATGGAGACGCACTATCCACAATGCTGCAGCCTTATTTGAGAACTCACGCCAAACAAGTCTTGAAGAGAAACGACAACACAGAAAGAATCACAACATGGAAACATAATCCAAAGAGACCTTCTGCTGTGCTTTCTGCAACCGGACTTGTTTATCTCGGATTGGCCTTTTTAGTCATCAGCGCGCTTGCAGAAAGCACGGGATGAGTCCTTCCTGAATCTTCGTTTGCGAAGAAAAGCCAGAGAGAGAGAATATTGGAAGTAATGGCCATACAATTGAGATATGCATCCTGTGTATCCATAAGACTTTTCTCTGGGTATATGTTTCATGCTCTCAGCCTTGCAATTTCATGTCATGAAAAAACTAGATATCAGTATTTGCTAATCTTCAAATTATTGGCCACTAGCCCCTTTCTGTTTCGTAGCGTTATTTGGAACATGTAGATTTCTCATCCAGGGCTTACTTGGCTTCTTTTTATTTTATTAATGGCATTTATATTCCACTTTCCTTCATGAAACATGGGACAGCATACATAGGCTGCATTTGCACATCATGATAACTCAACTTTCCTATCTTAGCTGGGCTGACTCTGAACAAACAGTATGCTTATACATGCTGCCTGTTTGCTCCTCCCTTTGCTCAGGTGGGTAAAATGAACAAGGTGACACTTTATCCTGATCTCCAAACCCAGGATCCTGGTTTATTGCTCCCAAACAAACTAGGATTATAAACTAATCACAACCTCCACTGCTAGTTTACAATTCTGGTTTATTTGGACGCAAGAAATCAGCATCCCCTGTTTGGACATTACTATAAGCTATGCTTTCTCACTCATTTTCCTGTTCACAAGAAGACAAAACGGAAAGTAGGAGTGAATAGGTTGTGTGTATCAGCACACAGCTCACTCGCAGTAAGCCTTAATAAACCAGGAATACTGGTTTATGTGCAAATATAGCCATAGAGTTTCTTAATCATTTCCCTACCAGATACTGCCTGTATGTTGTCTTACATATAAGTGCCGCAGCTTTTATTGCCATTCATTATTTCATGGCACTGAAATGTATGTTTGGACGCATGCATGCATGATATTTGGGTGGTGTAATAGGATAGCAGTCTTGAATACAAATGATCCCACTCTGGGAGAAAGGCAGCATATAAATTATATAAAATATTAAATAAATAAAAATTCTGGAAGATGTTGGAAATGCAATAATAATCAGCATTAGAAGACTGTAAGACATCATAGAGAGCAGCAACGATAGACAGAAGGGTTGTCTAGATGGTGAAAATGTTAAGGAAAATGCAACATGGGACATACAGTGAAAGAAATAAAATATGTATGTGAAAGTCACAATGACTAAGCAAGAGCAATTATGAAGCTACACAGGTGAAACTGCTAATTTAATCTAGAAGGCCTGAGAGCCAAGGACAGAGGTACTGAATGCAGATTGGAAACACCTGAGAATCATTAAGTGTACAAGGTGAAATGTTGAAATACATGGGTTGGTCTTAAGCATGGGTGGAACTATATGGACCAATCAGAATGGAAGTACACACCCACTGGGTGGAAACTAACTAGTGGGTGGTGATAAACAATGGCTATAAAATTGCAATGTTTGCCAATGTATTTTTGTGGTTGTGGTTGAGTAGAGGTGGAGTAGTGTGTAGAGATTGTGATTTGTTGACCTTATAGCATATAGTATATTTATAGAAGAATAAAGTAGGTTTTATATAAAACTACTGAGTTGCCTGAGTGAATCCTGGAGACATTTTGGAGACACCTGGAGAAGAGTGAGAAGGCTTGGAGAGTTTGTCAGGATCTTCAGCCTATTCTCTGAAACTCTGCTGCTTTGGAGAAAAGCATTAACCACTGATCTAAGCTGGTTGGCTCTGCTGCATAATAAGGTGGTGAGTTTGAGCCAGAGGTGAAGAGCTACAACTCCCATCATCCCTGACAAGGGTTATGGGCCCAGTTACTAGAGCACCCAGCATCCACAGAAGCTGAAATTTCCAGAGAGTGGAAGAAAGCTTTGTGGACGACAGATCAGAGCAAGTTGTTTGTGCTGCACTGATAAGCCTCGTGAGTAAATCATTTTGTGTTTTGCTTAAGCCCAGACGGGTTGGCTGTGCATACTCAGAAGGACTGTGTCAAATTGAGTCACTGCACAAATCAAGATGGAATTTCTAAAGTTTAGTAAATTGAATAGAAACAACTACTCTACCTGGAAGATTTATGCCCAATCTCTACTAGTAAAGGAAGGTCTGTGGTCAACAGTTGAAACAGGGCTGGCAGCTGATGCTGATGAAGCCACTAAAGAGAGAGATAGTAAAGCAAAAGCCTGTCTTTATCTCATGCTTGAAGAAGACTTAATTAATGATGTCAGAGATAAAACGTCCGCCAAGGATGTGTGGGATACTTTGCAGAGATTACACACTCCTTCAACTGCTTTTGCAAAAATGCTATGGTCTAAAAGAATATACAGGCAAAAGATGGCTAAAGGGCAGTGTGTGATAGAACATTTAAAAATAATGCAAGACTTGTTTGTGCAAGCTGAACTGAGGGGAGTGCAAATAAGCAAAGAGCAGCAATGCTACATTTTAGTAGAATCGCTAGATTCTTCGTGGGACAACATAACGAACAGCCTGCAAAACCTGCCAGAAACTGAGCTTAATAGAGATTTAATTGTGGCCAGAATACTGGAAGAGAACCAGAGAAGAATGTCTGAGCAGGGTGACTCAGCAAGTTTAAAGACTGTGCCAAAACAACAAACAACTCCTGACTGGCGAATGCAGGAGGAAGCAGCCTCTACAAGGGAGCAACGGAGGTGCTTTTATTGTAAGAAGATTGGTCATCTGAAGAGACATTGTAAACATTTTGCAGCTGAGAGACGCAAGCAAGCAGAGAGCAGATGGCAGCCGCGGCAGTATCAAAAACAGTCCAAACCTCCATTTTTGAAGGACAGTGGTAATAAAAAGGGGGTTGCAACCATGATTAAGGAAAAACAAAATGCAAATTCTAAATGGCTAGTAGATTCAGGAGCCACATCTTTGATGTGTAATGACATAAATTTAATAAGTAATAGAAAATCAGCTAATGTAAATGCTGTAGTTTTGGCTGACGGGAAAGAGCTAAGTACTGTAAATCAAATGGGTACTGTGTACATTCCAGGGCTAAAAGAGAATTTTAATGATGTCTTACATGTAAAGGAGTTAGAAAATAATTTGTTATCAGTAAGCAGATTAACAGAAAGAGACTACACAGTCATCTTTGAAAAGAACATGTGTAAGATAAAAATGAATGGGGAATTGCGTGGCATAGGTTTGAAAAAGGACAAACTTTATTATTTGGAGGACAATATTGATAGCTACAGGGTTGAAGAAGCTAATAACATAGAAAATATTCCAATCCACAAAGACTGCATACACGAGCTTCACAGAAAATTTGGCCATGCGAGCTTCAAATGTTTAAAGAATTTAATCAGTATGTGTCCAGATTTAAAAGTTACTGAATGCAAAAACCACTTAGATTGTACGGTATGTCATCAGGTAAAGGTCAGAGCTTTTCCAGTAGCTAAGAAAACAAAAAGAATTGCTCAAAGACCATTTCAGTATGTACATGCAGATGTCGCCCAAGCTAATTGCTTGTCCTTAGGGGGAAGCAAGTATTTCCTAGTAATTGTTGATAGGTATACAAGGTTTGCATTTGTGAGAATAATGAAAAACAAATCTGACGCTGGGCAAAGTTTAAAAGCATGGGTAAGAATGGTGGAAAGACAATTTGATAGCAGAGTAGGCACCATCATTACTGATAGAGGAGGAGAATTTTTAAATAATCAATTGTTTAACTGGTTTCAAAAGGTGGGAATAAGGCATGAAACTACAAACCCTGCTTGTCCTAGTGAGGATGGGTTAGCAGAGAAGAAAATACAAGATATAAAAAGAATTACTGCTTGTATGATGGCAGATGCAGGGGTGAAAGATAGTTTTTGGGCAGAAGCAACTTTGACTGCAATACATATCAGTAACAGATTGTATCATTCAGAAATTGAAGACATTCCCTACAGGGTATTGTATGGGAGAATGCCAAATTACAAGTACTTAAGGGTTTTTGGACAATTTGCTCATGTTTACACACCTGCTTGTTTCAGGAGGAAAGGAGAACCCAAAAGCAAAAGGCTTAGGTTTTTGGGGTATTCTGGAAATAGCTACAAGTTTCATTTGGGTGGAAAACAAGTGCAGTATTCTAGGTCTGCAAATTTTGAGAGACATGCTGGTTGGGACAAACTGCATGCCAATAAAGAAGTGTTTTTGAGATTAGGGAGTTCAAATGAGCCAGAAGCACGAACTGAACCAACCTCAGGAAACGGAGGGGTTTCAGTTAAGCAGGAAACATCACCTAGCAGCAGTAGTAGTTCCTCCGATGATGAGATAGCATCTAGGCCTACTACTACTCGAATGACTGAGGACAAGAGATTTAGTCATAGAACTACAACTCCCAGTAGAGAAAGTGAGGATGAAAGAGACAGAACAGCAGATTTTATTCCCAGGCGTAGTCATAGAGTTAGAAAGCCTCCAGATAGGTTTGTTGTGACAAAGGCAAGAGCTTGTTTAGCAGTAGAAGAGCCTGAAAGTTTTGAAGAATTGGAAAGTTATTCTAGCGAAGAACAGGAAAGATGGTTTGATGCAATGGATAATGAGTTTGGTTGCCTGGTAAATAAAGATGTCTTTGAAATTGTTGACAGACCCAAAGACAAGAAAGTAATTGGTTGTAAATGGGTATACAAAAGGAAAGAAATGCCAGATGGAAGTATCAGATATAAAGCTAGGTTAGTGGCTAAGGGTTTTGCACAACAGCAGTATGAGAATTATGATAAGACATATTCTCCAACTGCAAAGCCAGAAAGTCTGAGAATGGTTCTAGCAGTAGCAGTAAAAAGGAATTTAGTTGTAGAACATTTTGATTTTGAGACAGCTTACTTGAATGCAGTTCTGGATGAAGAAATATTTATGGAACAGCCACAAGGTTTCGAAGAAAATGGTAGTCAGAGAGTATATAAATTAAAGAAAGCGTTGTATGGTTTAAAACAAAGTGCCAGAGCGTGGAATCTGTGCATCAATGATGAGCTAGTTAAGCTAGGTTACAAGAGGAGCATTGCAGATGCTTGTGTTTATACAAAAGGAGACATAGTATTAGTAATTTATGTAGATGATTTGTGCGTAGCAGCAAAGTCAAAACAGGAAATTGAGTCAGTAAAAAGAGAATTGTCTAAGAAGTTTGTTTTGAAGGACTTAGGTGTATTGAAGTCTTATTTAGGTATTTGCGTTGAATGGACAGAAGAAGGACATTGTTTGTTAAGTCAGAGAAATAAAATTGAAAGACTGATTGAAAAGTGTGGATTACAGAATGCAAAAATAGTAAGAGCTCCAATGACAACTGGTTTTGTGTCTGAGGAAACAACTAGAGCTTTTGAGGACAAGACTTTCTTCCGAAGTATAATAGGATCTTTACAATTCATATCTTGCCACACCAGACCAGACATTTCTTATGCTGTAAATGTATTGTCTAGAAGGGTTAATGATCCAAAAATTGAAGACTGGACAGCGGTAAAACATTTATTGAGATATTTGAAAGGAACCTTAGATAAGAAATTGATTATAAGAAGCAGTAGTTCAGATCTAGATTGTTATGTAGACAGTTCATTTGCATCCGAATTAGGAGACAAGAAGTCAGTTACAGGAATGATAATTAAATATAGTGAAAGTCCAATAGTTTGGAGAAGTAGAAAACAAACTAATGTAGCGTTAAGCACAACAGAAGCAGAATTTGCTGCTTTGAATGAGATAGTAAATGAGGTACAGTGGATTAAGCAATTGCTAAATGATTTAAATGAAAGTTACAAGATACCAGTGGAAATTCTGGAAGATTCACAGTCATGCATAGCGATGGCTGAAACTGAAAGTTTGAAGAACAGAACAAAATATGTTGGTGTAAGATATCAAAATGTGCGAGACATGGTTCAGAAGGGTGAAATAGAATTGAGATATATAGAAACACAACACAACATAGCAGATTTGTTCACAAAAGCATTGACAGCAGAAAAACATGAAAGGCTGACACAAATGGTTGGAATGACATTGTAAGACACATACAATATTTTATTTCGGAGGGGATTGTTAAGGAAAATGCAACATGGGACATACAGTGAAAGAAATAAAATATGTATGTGAAAGTCACAATGACTAAGCAAGAGCAATTATGAAGCTACAAAGGTGAAACTGCTAATTTAATCTAGAAGGCCTGAGAGCCAAGGACAGAGGTACTGAATGCAGATTGGAAACACCTGAGAATCATTAAGTGTACAAGGTGAAATGTTGAAATACATGGGTTGGTCTTAAGCATGGGTGGAACTATATGGACCAATCAGAATGGAAGTACACACCCACTGGGTGGAAACTAACTAGTGGGTGGTGATAAACAATGGCTATAAAATTGCAATGTTTGCCAATGTATTTTTGTGGTTGTGGTTGAGTAGAGGTGGAGTAGTGTGTAGAGATTGTGATTTGTTGACCTTATAGCATATAGTATATTTATAGAAGAATAAAGTAGGTTTTATATAAAACTACTGAGTTGCCTGAGTGAATCCTGGAGACATTTTGGAGACACCTGGAGAAGAGTGAGAAGGCTTGGAGAGTTTGTCAGGATCTTCAGCCTATTCTCTGAAACTCTGCTGCTTTGGAGAAAAGCATTAACCACTGATCTAAGCTGGTTGGCTCTGCTGCATAATAAGGTGGTGAGTTTGAGCCAGAGGTGAAGAGCTACAACTCCCATCATCCCTGACAGAAAAAACTCATAGAATTCAAGGAGAATACCTTTTGTCCCAATGTGATTCACCGTATTCGGAAGGAGCGGACCAAAAACTACATGGGAAAAGCCTTCACAATGTTTAAAAATGTGGGGAAAATGCACATTCCCGCTTGTCAGGACAACTGAATCTTATCACAGTGCATTCCTGGATAAAAGTGGGAGTGGAGCCTGATTGGTTGAACATGCATGGGGGATGGGCTTGCTGGCAACAAAGTGGCCAGAAGTGCCATTTTGGAGTTTTGCAGTCATGATCATGTGCTTTTTCACTGCGCTGAGGTGACTAAACAGCTTTCTAAATGGAAGGTTGCACTTGCGTACCTTAGATTTACAGTAAAAAAATATATATATACTGTGCAGCAGCAGCAACTTGTTGACAATAACAACACAGAAGATTCACTCCCGGCCACCATCATGATTCACAGGCATGGCTCTGTGTGAACATCAAACACGGATAGCTTCGCATACCAGCAATTTTGCCAAAAAAAAAAAAGAGGTGGAAACAAATGAATGCTGCTGTGGATTTGCATTATATCCTCTCATCTAGACAAGCCCCCAAAGTTTCCTCATCTCTTGTTGGCCCATCCTAAAAAAAACAAAAAAGTTCAAACACCTACCTTTAATTGGAAGCAAAATAGCTCCCCCTCCCCTCAGCTTCACTCCAAGTAAATGCAGCTGTTGTAAAGCTGCTTTTACTGCAATGAAGCCAAATCCCGCTCGTTCTCGTGAGAGAACAATCACGCAGGAAATTTAAAAATAAAACCCCAATTAAACATAAAAAAAACCAAGCCCCAAAACAGAAAAAGAAAAGCCCAAGGAACCAAGGAAGAGGGGGGAAGTGTGTCACTTACCTGGCTGTCCTGATCAAACCCAGAAGTCTCCGGCACAGACCTCCCACTTACATCACGTTGCGATGTCACCTCACCATCAGAACGGATCCTCTGTTCACTTGCCTGTTATTCCGTTATTATAACAGAACGGGCTTCTTATTCATGGCTTAAGAGGAAGTTGGGGAGGAACAGGGGCAGAACAGGAACATCACAGGACAGGGACAATGTCATAGGAAAAGGGAGCCCGATAGCAATCTCCTCTCGTCCCTCTCTTGGGATGTTTTGACCGTGTGATAATCTCCTTAGGATCTTTCCACCTGTTCTCTTCCTATCCCATTATTCTTTCACCTATCAAAAGTGAAATTAGTTTTGTTCAGTGTTAACACCCTTACATAGCTTTCCTATATTTAGTGGAGTTCTTACAATAAAGCCTTAGTTGGGGTTGGTGGGAGGGGGGGTAAGTCATTGGTGTCTTTACCTTTAATCAGAATTGCTGGCCACTGCACACATGAACTCTCCATCAGAAGATAGTCTTTTATAAAAATTAAATTACAATTTGTTCTCTCAGTATCAACATTCTAGGAATGAAACCACAGGAAAGTCCATTTTACAATGAGTTTTACAATGGAGTTTGTAACAGAGTCCGTGATGGGAATAGTGGCATATATTATCGCAAGCCATGGAATGTCGCTGTGCTGAATTATGAGGTAGGCCCTCTCTTTCCTCTAAAGTTGAGACTGCTTTTTGTGTTGGGTTCAGATACTATAAATTTAATCTTTCCTTTTCCCCTGCCAATATTCTTTTGGTTGTTGAACTTCTTCCAATTAGCTGTAAGGTATGTTTCTTCTTTTGTTTTCAGCTTGATGTTATACATATCATCCTCAGTTTAAAAACAAACAAACAAAACACAGAACCTGGCTTTACCTTGAGGTGATTTTATTAAGCACCAAAAGCAGTATAAATGTTACAAACATTTAAAGCTAGGGATAAGAATCATGCAGCCTCCCAGAAATCCCAACAGCCTTAGCCATCATAGCCAATGGTGAGATATGCAGGGAGCTACAGTTCAACAAATTCTGGAGGGATGCATGATTCCCACCAATGCTGTAAGCAATGTAAATAGCTTTTTTAAAAAACAGAAAAGAATGGAACACATTGATGGGGCATTGTGGGATCCTGAAGGCACTCCACACCCAGGGAGCTATTTATCCTTGGCCCACACTTAAGCTATCTCTTCCCCCTCCATAATACCTAATTCATGTTATTCTTGTGTTCAGATGATGGTCAGAACCATGTTGGTGTCTTATGTAAAAGTAAGGTTTATAGGGCAGGGGATTGGACTAGATGGCCCTTGTGGTCTCTTCCAGCTCTATGATTCTATGATTCTAAGTTTCCCTATGGAGTCCCTTGAAGGTTTTTGTCCAGTGCAGAATATTCCCATTCTGTTTGATGCTGTGGAAACAGAGTTGTGCTCTGGTGCCATTGTGCATGTATGGACACTCAACCATGCATTCACTTGTATGTTCAGGTGTGTTCAGTTGCACAACATTGCCACTTAATACCAGGAATGTAATTTTTTACTAATGTAATTCTAGATGGAAACAAGTAAATTTTAGCAATTTTCTTCCTTTTGCAAAAAAGTCTTCAAAGTGTATGGTTTTCAAAGGTCATGTGGTGTTTTTCACAGAAACAATATTTCTGCACATTTTCTGTGCTATATCTCTATTCTGTTATTTTCTGTGCAGAAATGATACATTTGGCTTATTTTGTGCAAATTTAGTGCAGAAAACAGCACTTCCTGTTCTTAAAAAAAAGCCTCCCCTAGCCATAAATGGTTCAGGGAGGCCCAAATCACTGGGGAAATCACCTAGGGGAGCCTAACACCTAGAGAGTGGGAGGGGGGGTGAATATATATTTTGCAGGGAGGAGTGGTCCTCCTAGTTCCCCTGTGTAGCTAATGGACCCCCTAGTGTCCCACAGTTGCCTACCCCTGATTTATACTATATGCCCCTGGTACAGGATCTCAGCATAAGTATATCATATTGTTTCTTTAGCTGGTTTGGATACACCCTCCCAGACAAGTTTTCATAGAATCATAGAGTTGGAAGAGACCACAGAGGCCATCTAGTCCAACCTCCTACCTTGCAGGAATAAGCAATCAAACCATTACCAACAAATGGCCACCAGCCTCTGTTTAAAAACCTCCAAAGAAGGAGACTCCACCACACTCCCAGGCAGTGTATTCCATTTCCACATAGCTCTTACTGTCAGGAAGTTCTTTCTAATGTTTAAGTGGAATCTCTTTTCTTGTAGTTTGAGTCCATTGCTCTGTGTCCTAGGCCCCATTTACACGGCAAAATATTCCCTTAAATAAATCACTAAGATTCCTAATTGTTCCCACACATCATGCCACAGTATCACCTCATTCAGAAGGGTGGGGGAGTTCAAAAACTCAAAAGTAGCATAATAGGGAAATTTTCTACTTTTACCGACTTTTGTGAAAAGTAGCGTGATTTAGCGCACTTTTGATTGTGTGAACTACCATTTCGCTAAGGGCTATGTGAACTACCAGCAGTCTTCCCGATATAGTCACAGCAGAGCTGAGCCATGATTGGCTGGAGTGACCAGAACGGGTTGGACTGACTAGGGAGGGGATGGAGGAGCCTGAAATGAAACGATCCAGCCACTGTTGTTTCCAGCCACGGAAAAGATCCAACCAGGGCTATCCCATCCCAATCACCCAGCTGTCTGCCTCCTGGCTTGCTTAGCTGCTGCTGGCTGAAGACTCCCCAGTTAGCCTTTTCCCGTCTGTGTGTGTGTGTGTATGTTCGTTCCCTCACCCTGCTGAGATCCTGTTTCTGTGTGAGAAGAGAGAGAGTAGGGGAGAGTAGGTGAGGGGAAGGGGGGCTTGATGGGGGACGGCTCCTCGGCTGACACTCCCTGCTAAAGGAATAAAAATTAGCAGCCATTCCTCTGGTAATCAGAGGGAAAGGTGCCAGCACTTTCTCTCTCTCTCTCTCTCTCTCTCTCTCTCTCTCTTTACCTCCTTTCCTCCCTCGCAGCTCCTTGGCATCTTCTCCCAGATGTGCTTGGGAGGCCACGCCCCCCCCACCCCTGTCTGTTTGAATTACAAAGCGGAAAACTAAACCAATCAACCGATTTAGCAGTAAATCATGTGAACTATGCAGCACTGGTGCGAAACTGCGATAAAGCGCAAACTACCGCAATAAAAACTACCGTGTAACTGAGCCCCTAGTCTCCAGAGCAGCATAAAACAAGCTTGCTCCCTCTTCAATATGACATCCTTTCAAGTATTTAAACATGGCTGTCATGTCCCCTCTTAACCTTCTCTCCCCCAGGCTGAACATACCCATCTCCCTAAGCTGCTCCTCATAGGGATTTGCTTCCAGACCATTCTCCTCTTCTATTCCCCCCTTCTTTCTATTTTGGTATATGTGTTTCATTGCTTACTTCACTAGTTATTTTTGTGCAAAATTTTCCCCTGGATTTGGTGTTAACCCTTTAAACTGTTTAAACTGATTTTAAACTGTCATGCTTTTAATTGTTTTTAATTTTTAATTGTTTTATTAACTTTTAACTTTTAATTGTTACATTTCAATTGTATGCTTTTATGTGTTGTGAGCCACCTTGGGTCTCATTCTGGGAGAAAGGTGGCATATAAATCAAATAAATAAATAAAATATGAGCAGGAAGGAAAAGGATGGCTTTGAGCAGCAGCAGGTAAAGAAAAAATTTGTTGCTAAAGTGGCTTGTTTCAATATTTCATGTTTACTGACACTGTGTGGGAATGGACATAAATATACATCAAAATAAGTGTTTAATTATATACTGTAGGACCCCGTATCCTCTGGGGATTGGTTCCAAGGGCCCCTGTGAATACCAAAAACCACAGATAACAGTGAACGACATTAAAAATAATGGGACTTCCAGTTTAAAATACCATAGAGTTGCCTTGGAGGATCTAGAAAATGGTTAGAGTGGATGCATTTTCTAGGAAGACTCTATGGTAGGTGTGCTGTTCTGTTTCCCACGGATAACTGAATCCGTGGATAATGAACCGGCAGATACAGGGGTTCCACTGTATTCTTAAAGCTGACCTAACCCATGCTACATATCTTTGGCCTGTGGGGGTGAGGATTGCTTTACCCATCTATTAAACACCAATTTAATTATAACCTTTTGCTTGTCCACTACAAGACACGAGGAGACAAACAATTCAGAGCTGAGTACTATGAGGACCAGGTGACATCCCTGAAGGAAATGCTAAGGGAAACAGAGCACACTTCTAAAGCAAGCATATCTCTAAAGCTGACTCCTACTGAGACAGAAGAGGCAAATGTTTCCGTGTCATTGGAGCACAATATAGGCTTCACGTCTACTAAAACCAGTAGCATCAGTGAGTTCTTGAATGAGTCCAAAGGAAAGGTAAGTTACCAAAAAATATATAGGTTGAGTATGATTCCAGGAGATCTGATATCAGCATGAGATCAGAAACACAGCTCTATTAAGATGGAATTCTCTGTGCACTTACTTAGGAGTAAGCCATATTCAGCACACTGTGGCATCCAATAAAAGTGTGTAGGAACAAACTGTAATCCTGTAAGCTCCGCACTCCCATTGCTCGGTGGCAAAGACAAGAGTTCAAAGGTCTCAGGAAGGAAGACTATGCAAGACTTCTTTCTGAAGTCCTTGATAACCACTACCAGTTGGTCTATAGCTTTGTGTGTCATTTGGGAGAATTAGCTGATACCAGCAGATATAGGTATCCCTTCTGTGATAATAAAGCTTGCAAAATTTCAGATAGGTGCATGGCTTTTTGTGCAAAGGAAAGCTTTACAGCTTGGAGGTTGCCAAAAGAAAAGGGGGGAAAACAACCCCACCCTTACCTAATCTCCCATGTTGCTGATCAAATTCACTACAAGGTATGTTCTTATTGCTCATCAAACAAAACACAAAAATGTTTTAGACATTTTTAAAAAAATCAAAATGTAAGAAATGTCCATCACTGAACACTACCTGGTAACATGATATATTTTGAAGCATGCTTGGCCAAGTGCAATGTGGAAATAATGGGCATGGCAACCTTCTGTTTTTTCTCTGAATCTAAGGATTTATCTACACTAGCCAAGATATGCCAGCTCCCTGCCAATGTATCCTGACTTTGGAGCCCGTTCCTCCCCACTACCACCATTACCTGGAGAAAATGGGCTGGTATCCAAACAGAACACCAGTTGTAGGTTGTTTGTGGTTTTTTTCTGAGTTGTGAGGCCATGTTTTAGAAGAGTTTATTCTTGATATTTTTTTATGGTTTTCCTGATTCTTCTAGAACATGGCCTCAAAACCCAGGGGGGGGAAAAAAACCTACAAAAACCTATGAATGCCAGCTGTGAAAGCCTTCAACTTGACATAGAACACCAGTCGATTGCTGCAGCTGTTGCTGCCATTTTCTCTGCTGATGCGGAAGCTAGAAGGGGGGGCTGCAACTTGTGATTGCAGCCCCCTTGCATGTGACCAGCCTCTGTCCAGCCTGGCTTCCAGGAGAGCAGGGAGCTGGCAGCGGCAGTGAGGAATGACATTCTGGGATGGTCTCCCATGGACATGTGGGGCCTGACAATTCCAGATTAAACTGGGTGAATATCACTGTAAAGGGCCCTCCCTATCCTGGCTTGCCCCCATTCCAGCCCCATATCTGCCCAGGGGTTGGTGAGGACTGTCCAGGGGCAGACTGGGGCAAAAGCACTGCATTATATGGACTGCAAGGCTTTGGAACAGGGCAAGCCAGGATATTTGGCCCATGTAGATAAATCAAGTGGCAGGATATCTAACTTCATTCTGGATTATGCTGAATCTGCTGCTTTATGGTATGCAGACTAGATTTCTATTTCTTAGCTAGAAATGATTTGTTATTTATCCAGTCTTTTTTATCCCCCAATCTGTATTTGGTGACCTTTAGCGAACATCACATGCATCATCTAATGCAAGAGCAATATTGGACCCTCCAGCTGCTGTTGGACTCTAATTCCCATCTACCACACTCAGCATGGCTGATAGCAGGGAACTCTCTACTCAGGGAGACTCTGGGGCTCTCTACTACAGAAGGCTAGGCTCACTCCATCCCTGCTGTCTTTCTGCCACCAAGCACAGATCTTTTTATTCAGGCTGGTGACTGAATTTACTGGCTTTCATGGGGTGGGTGCTGTATTTTTCTTTTGTTGCTCTTATTGTTTCCCTTCAAGTCAACTCCAGTTTACAGCAAGCCTATTGTAGGGGTTCCTTGGCAAGATTTATTCAGAGGAGGTTTGACATTACCTTCCTCTTAGGAGTGTGGCTTGCCCAAAGTCACTCAGTGGGTTCCCATAACTGAGCAGGGATTTGAACCCTGATCTCCCCAAATCCTAGTCAAACCACACTGCCTCTCTGGGGTGTTTTAACTGGCATGATTTTAAATTGCATTGTTATTCATACTATTTAAGAACCAGTGTGGTGCAGTCATTTGACTGCTGGACTAGGGACTTTATCAGATGGACATAATATGATGTCATAACGATGCCACATAACCACAAAAGGGCACACAAATCAGATATTGTCGCCCTTTCATGGTTATGTCCTGACCAAAACCCGTACCTTTTAATTGATGGCTTAAGCAGTCAATAGATCCCCTGTTCTATTTTGGTGCCCGCATCGTGTGCAAAACCTCGGGCCATTTATATCTCGTCACTGCAGCGAAAATGGCCGGTCCAGCATGAACACTTCTGGGTGAGATCGGGACATCCAAGTAAGTTTTGCTCTTTTTATGACCCACCCCAGGTTACTTGGGATTTTAAAGTGTGTGTGGGTGCTTTGTGTAACTTTTTATGTCTTGTTTTTGTTTTTGTTTTTTAATTTCCCGCGTGACCAAGTCTCGCCGGATTTCAAACGAGGAAGTGAACGGGGTTCCATTCACTTCCTCTTTATTGCCAGAGCTGCCTTTGCTGGGAGAGGAAGGTAAGTGCAGGGGGAACATTCTTTTGCTGGCATAGAAATGTTTGGGAGGGGGGGGTTATGCTGGCAAAAGAACATTTTAAGGGCAGCGTCTGATAAAGTCCTGGGACTCTGGAGACCAAGGTTCAAATCCCCACTCAACCATGGAAACCCACTGGGTGACCTTGGGCAAGTCACACAGTCTCAGCCTCAGGAGAAGGCACAGGTCACCCCTCCTCCAAATAAACCTTGCCAAGAAAAACTCCATGATAGGTTCACCTTAGGGTTGCCTTAAGTCAGAAATGACTTGAGCAGCAGCAACAATAACATCTTCATACTATTTAATTGTAAGCTGCCTTGATTTTCATGTATGGGACAATCAAATGAATATATTGTAGACCAAAAATATCTGAAGGAGCGGAGGAACACCACCCCTACTTGGGGCCCTGGAACCTCTAGAGCTGAAGGCAGACCTTTGAAGCTACATACCATGTAAATTTTCCCCAATGTCCTGGAGCAATTATACTTTGGGGGACAGAGGCTTTTAAGTCATGGGAAATGTATATAATGTGGATGTTTCCTAGTCACAGCTGTTGCCACTAGCTTCTGCTCAAGGGGATGAGTTCAAGGGTCAAAAGAGGCATTGGAACTAATGTCAGCATTAAAATGTTCTCTGTTATTAGATCCAAAGCATTTGGCAATGTTGGTTGGATGACTTCAGAGAGGGCAGCCTTCCTCATTGGCCATGAAGGATGGAGAGGGTGGGGTGACAATCTTGAAGACACTAGGGAAGGCTGGAAATAAGGCTCCCACACCTTTAAACCAGGGATGGGCAAAGTGTGGCCTGTGGACCACATGTGGCCTCCAGACCTCCCTGGATCCCCCCTCAAAAAAACAACAACCTGGAGGGCAACCTCTGCCAAAATATCAGTCACTGTTCCTGGAGGCATTTAGGTTGATATAAAATATCCCCCCCAAAATCTTTCCAACCTCCCTGGAACAACAGAAATTGCAACCAGAAGTCATTTCTAGTTGTGATTTTCAGCTGAAAATGAGGTGGTGTAGCTGCAGGGGTGCTCACCCCTTTTAAATGGCTGAGCCAAAGAGGGAAAATTGGCAGGTAAGGCTTCTGATACCAGATGCTGATCACATATGTATCAATACTACCGTAAGCATAGTTAGAATTGTTTTTCCTCATGAAAAACTGGATTTTAGTTTTGACAAGCAGCCACATCCCCAACATGGTAATACACATACAGAACTATCATTCCCCAAACCCCTTGCTAGCAAAATTAACAGTTAAGCTAGCTTAAATCTGTCACATATTTGATGCCACTTTAATGGCCATATTTCCATCCTATGGAATCCTGGGATTTGTAGTTTGATGGGGCACTAGAGCTTCTGGTTGAGAATTCTAAATGCCTCTACAAATTTCAGGATTCCCTAGTGTTATTAAAATACTGACACTGTGTAGTGGGAAAACTTATAGTTTTCTCATTAGGGTGGCAGGTATTAATACAAGAGGCAGAAGGAATTTGGTCTGTTTTCCTGCAGGCAGAATTGTCAGCACACTAACATCTTTTGCTTTACAGAAACAACAATATTTACACGTGAAATCAAGCATTGAGCTTGGATCATTCATAATGCGAACACGTGATCTTCGCCTGACCGACTGGTTCCTTGACGATTTAAAATATCTGCCCACTACATACGACCAGGGAGAGTATTTTAAATTTCTGGAAACACATGGAACTCATTATGCACATAGAGGAACTTTTGGAGGAAAATATGAACTACTATATGTCTTGGACGTTGATAACATGTCACGGGAAGGTAGAGACTCAGAATCAGACTCTTGTGTTTATTGGTTATATTCCGGGGTAACAGAATGTCAAGGAATACAACTGGAACCTAATTATGAGCTTGTTAATTTGAAAACTGTCCCTCAGAAACCTTAACTGTCCCCCATGATGTCCAATGTATACATGAACCTGCTGGGAATAGTTATGTGGAGTTTGGAGATTTGGTGTCACCAGTATGCTGATGACACCTGACTCTATCCCTCCTTTTTTCCATCTAATTCCAAGGATGTTTTGGTACTAAACTAGTCTCTGCTGTCAGTACTAGACTAGTGTTCCAGTTCCTAAAGATATCAGATCTGGCTACAGTAACACATGTTATGATTACATCGTGTCTGGAATATTTTAACACATTCTATGTGGGACTGCCTTTTGAAACATTTTGGAAATGTCTACAGGTCCAAAATGCTGTGGCCAAAAAAATAACTGGGGCCAGTTACAAGAAGCATACAACTCTCTTGTTTAAAGAGCTTCACTGGTTACTGGTCCATTTCTAGGCACAATTCAACTACTGGTAATGACCTATGAAGCCCACATGCATGGATCCAGACTCTCTGAAAAACTGTATCTCCCTATATGAACCCACCTGAGTCTCAAGGTCCTCAGTTTACAACAATTGAAGTAAGCTGAGGACAAAGGGGGGGAAGTGTGCAGAGGAGAGGGGTATTTTAAAAGCAGTTGAAAAAGTGGGATTAATCAGGATTGTCCCTCCACATTGGGATAGTTGGTGGTATGTACCTTGGTTGTAAAACTGTACATCATGAGAGGGATAAGTGAAGTGCAGAATAAAAACAAACAGTTGAAACTATAGCAACATCCAGTTAATGATATCTGCAGGCCCAAGTCCAAAGTATGTCTGTGTCATTTTTTTAGTCATTGCACAAGGTCTGAATTCACTACTGACATCCTACAATGACCAAACTCTTTTCTCAAACCCACATTTTACCTACTGCAGCCCCTCCATGGTCATTTATTGGCCAATAGAGAGCAGGGGTGTGTACAGAGAAGCATCCGGCTATATTCCTACAGGTGGATCTCCAGCAGATCATGGAAAATTTGTTGTCACTTTGCATCCAGCTATAGGAACATAAGTGCTGCCAGTGCCACCCCCTGGCCTGCAGAAGTGGAGGGAGCAAAGGAGAGACACATCCAGCTATGTTTCTATAATTGGATACTTCTCCACCTCCCTCCCATCAACTTTCCACAGGCCAGTAAATGGCCGTGTTGCGACTGCAGTACCTAAATGGATGCAGCACCTAAAAAGTGGGGTTTGGCAGGGTGATGGAGGAGATATGACACAGTTCTGCCTGGTGGAAGCTTACACTACATCTTCCTGATTCAGAATCTTGGCTCACATATATCTTCATTGCTAACCTGTATAACTAGATTGCCTTCCTAAATATAATTTCCTTGTGGATTCTTAAGTACTTACAGATTCAGGAAATTCTTAGCTCCACTTTTCCCTCTTTCTGTCTCTAATAATGTTCTCAATTCCATTTTCAGGAATTACCATAGCAGATGTAAAGTCATGTCTGGGTTATGATGCAGATTTCAGTTTAACCGCTGCTGGTGTTGAAATCAAGCATAGTGCTTCCAATCATGACTGCAAAACCGACAAAATTAAACAAGGTATTTTTTTCTTGTACTGTATTTGTATTTGCCCCTGCTTTCTTCTGAAGAATGTGGTTCAAGGATTAAGAGGCGTGTTTTCGGGAAAGGAAAATTTCTATCTATCTATTCCCCACCTCACCCCACCACATACACATATCCATTTGGAAATAAATTAAGGAAGGCAAAGATGTAGTTGAACTCCCAACCATTAATACATACATGTGTGTTCTACAGTTCAGTGATATACTGATTATTTTTTAAAGTGTGATGGCAAAGGTTTAGCAAAAATGTAATTTGCTTTTCCATATGTACTGTATATTCTTTCTGTCTATAAATAACATTCTTTAAAGTCTCTCTTGGGGAAAATATTATCTGACTTCATCTGTGTGCAAGGCTGAAGACGAATGTACCATTTTAGGTATGGATGCGATAGGGCTAAACACATGCTAGTTTTCCTGAAATGGCAAGCAGCATATGTGTGTTCTTATCTTTTTCAGCATGCAGAAATATGATTAAACCAACCATATTTTGGTAAATTTGATACATTTCTTTTGCATTATGTATATATGTGTTTATGTCTCAGCCCACAATACAGCTGTCATCCGAACAAGGAGCATGTTTATTACAAAGAAAGGGAGAATTATATTTAAAGAACCCCTAGGAGTTAGGGTTACCATGATTTGAAAAGCTAAAAAAGGGGACACATTTACCAAATGACTACTTCAAACCAATCGCTACAATGACTTGCACTTTAAATGCCCCTACTATATAAGCTGTGATTTTAAAAATCTTCCTAGAAAGAAATTTTAGCTTTGAAAAAGAGAACATGTCTAGGAAACGGAGGATGTAAAAGTTCTGAAGAGGACCCAGCCACATTTAGATACCACTCATTCCAGAAATCCTGTGAATTGCACACTGGCTTTGGGGCTGTTGACTGAATGTGGGAGTTACATCTAATTCCAACTGGAAGATTACCCATAGCCAACAGCCCTTCTGATCTGGGAAGTCAATCAGGAGGTGCTAAGAATACCGGTCACCCTGTGGCTACCAAAGGACATACAACGACTAGCAAGGCTATTGAATTCCCCTAACGTGCAGCATATCAGGAAGTGGCTTTCTGGTTGTGTCTCTTTTTTCCCAGACTTCTAGCTAGCCAATCTCTAACTTGTGTATCTATTGTTGGTGGTGCTGGTACTTAAAACCTTTCTCCCAAGGAAAGATGAAACAAGAAAATCAAATGACTCTTCATTGATCTACCAGTCAGGGCCTCTGAGGGCTCAGCTACACAACATTTTTTAAAAAAAATCCAGGAAGAAGCGAGAAACAGAGAACTCAGTTCTGTCACCCACTGTACACACAATTTGTTGTGGGTAGTAAAGTCTCGGATTTGTTGTTTACACATACTGCGCGCCTCCCCACCTCCAGCCTCTGCTTCCCTTCCAAGCAGCCGCAGCCGGCAGGGAGCCGAGTGAGGGCAGGGTGAAGGCAAAGCAGGCCAGAGCTCCCCTCCCTCCTAGTCCGCCCTTCCTCCCTGCTCCCCGCTGCCACCAAGGGACCTTCCCTCAGTGGCAGAAGCTGCTGCAGCCAGCAGAGAGCTGGACAAGGGCTGAGGGGGACAGGCCTCCCCCACGCTGGGTGGAACGGGCTTCTGCAGCCTAGGGTGTTTCATGTGTGTCAGTCATGGAGGAAGCATCCTTGGCCACGGCAGCTGTGGGGGCACCGGGCAGAATGGGCTGCTGCGATGTAGGGTGCTTCTGACACTCATGGAAGAAGCGCCCTAGGTCGTGGAAGCCCATTCCACCAGACGCTCATGTGGCTTCCACAGCCAAGGATGCTTCCTCCATGACTGATACTCATGGAGGAAGTGTCATCGGCCATGGAAGCCCATTCTGGCTGGCATGGGGGAGGCCTGGCCTGCTCAGCCCTCATCCGGCTCTCCACTGGCCACAGCAGTTTCTGCCACTGAGGGAATGATCCCTCAGTGGCAGAAACCTCTGCAGCCAGCGGGGAGCTGGGCAAAACGGCCAGCTATGGAAGAAGGGAGTTCTGGCCCGCTCGGCCCTCACCCAGCTCCCTGCCGGCTGCGGCTGCTTCTGCCAGCAAGGGAACGTCCCTCGTTGGCAGTGGGGAGCAAGGAGAAACAGCTGGCTAGGGGAGGGGAGAGGTCTGGCCCGCTCAGCCCTCACCCAGCTTTCCCCTGGCTGCAGCGGCTTCTGCCAGCCAGGCTTCGGAGGCAGTGGGGGACCCTATGCAGGGCCATTCAAAAATGGTGGATCCTAGATTGCAAGGCTTCCCTTGCAAGCTCACACCCTCCAATATCTGACCAATCATGATTCAGCCCTGCTGTGTGCCCCTTTCCCGGGATGGTTGCTGATTGATCAGACAACCAATAGTGCGGTTTTTCCTAGACTTTCCAAAAAAGTCTGTGGAAAATAGAGGGATGGAAAGTCACGAGTTTATTGGGTTTTTTGCTACCCCTCCTTCTGAATAGCGTGTATCTGCCCCGATGAGTGTGGGGACCAATATGGTTTGTCCTGATTTCTTCCCGGTTATTTTTTGCCATGTAAATAGCCCCTGAAAGAAATTTTGCAAGGCAGAACAAGACTGTTTTTACACCCTTCCCCCCCCCCCATTGGTGGGACGGGTGGGAACTGCTCTCAAAACTGAGGATTTAGATTTATTTATTTATTTCTATTTATTTCATTTCATTTCTATGCCACCTTTCTCCCAAAGTGAGATCCAAAGAGGCTTCCAAATGGCTTACCACACTCCAAAGAAAATCAGCAAGGCAGCAGGAACATTCCATCTTTCCTATTCCCTTACCACATAGAATCATAGAATCATAGAATCATAGAATTGTAGAGTTGGAAGAGACCACGAGGGCCATCCAGTCCAACCCCCTGCCACGCAGGAAATCTTGATCAAAGTATCCCCAACAGATGGCCATCCAGCCTCTGTTTAAAGACCTCCAAGGAAGGAGACCCCATCACACTCCGAGGGAGTGTGTTCCACTGCCGAACAGCTCTTACTGTCAAAAAGTTCCTCCTAATGTTGAGGTGGAATCTCTGTTCCTGGAGCTTGCATCCATTGCTCCGTGTTCCAGTCTCTGGAACAGCAGAAAAAAAGCCTGCTCCATCTTCAGCGTGACATCCCTTCAAATACTTAAACAGGGCTATCATATCGCCTCTTAACCATCTTTTTTCCAGGCTAAACATACCCAGCTCCCTAAATCTGTCCTCATAAGGCATGGTTTCCAGACCTTTCACCATTTTAGTTGCCTTTCTCTGGACATGCTCCAATTTGTCAATATCCTTTTTGAATTGTGGTGCCCAGAACTGGACACAGTATTCTAGGTGAGGTCTGACCAAGGCATGGCATCATTTTTTTTCATTTTGGTCCCATAAGGAACTGAGGTAAAACAATGCTTTGTCACTTTTCTTTAGAGTGTGGTAAAGTCCCAAAAATCAGGTCCAAATGTTTGCTAATCTTTGTAAAATAATGCAATGAAAAGGGGCTGTGAGTTTGTTGGTTTTTGAGGGAGGGGTCTGTCAAAAATTCACAACCCTGTCCTTGGCTCTCTGTACCCCAGACCTAGGTAGTGGCTGAACACCCACCCCCCTTATAGGTCCTGCTACCAGTCAATCCCTCACATACACACCCCACATCCTCCCATGGGCAAAAAGAAATCTATCTGTGGTAGGGCAGAGATGACCTCTCTAAGAATCCCTGATCTACTCTTTTTTTGTTTCTTATAGTTAACAACAGGAATCAAAATGCGATTATCAATGATGTGGTCTCCATAGTTCAAGGAGGGAAGACTGCTGTTTTAGTTAGGCTGAAGGAAAAGTTGTCCTCAGGTAATAGGATTATTGATGTTGAGGACTATGTCCAGTGGGCTGCTACACTTCCCGAAGCTCCTGTAATAATATCACAAGATGTAAGTGCATTTTCCTTCTAAATGCATATATTGATAGTTTTGTTGGTGAGGCACTGGTAATTTGTGAACCAGAAAATCAAAGATTCCTTCTCTCTCTCTCTCTCTCTCTCTCTCTCACACACACACACACACACACACACTAAATGTTCTGGTTTTCAAAGTCATCTTGGATTTTTAGATCCTTTCTGTATCTTACTATTTGTAGTATGAGTTGCATTACCGAGTTGGGGTGCAGAACTGGATTATCGTCCCTCACTGTAGTGAGGTTGTTGCAGGGATTACATCAAGATCTGACTAAAAGGAAGGCTAAAAAGGAACCATGGATGCAGGTTTCTCAGTCTTCAAATCAAAAACCTTTAGGGATGGAGCAATGTGAAAACTGTCTTTTCCCCTAAAGCAAACCATTATTGAAAGTTCCCTGTTGTCAAGCAATGGCATCCACACCTAATATCACATATAAAGTAATGCAGTGTTTAACTCTTCTCACAGTCAGAAATACAATACCTAGGAAATCTGTAACTCGAGAAAGTGAAACAAACCACATAATTGGATCTTGTTACCTCACCTAGAATACTGTGTCCAGTTCTGGGCACCACAATTCAAAAAGAATATTGACAAATTGGAGCATGTCCAGAGAAGGGCAACTAAAATGGTGAAAGGTCTGGAAACCATGCCTTATGAGGAAAGACTTAGGGAGCTGGGTATGTTTAGCCTGGAAAAAAGATGGTTAAGAGGCGATATGATAGCCCTGTTTAAATATTTGAAGGGATGTCACACTGAGGATGGAGCAGGCTTGTTTTCTGCTGCTCCAGAGACTGAAACACAGAGCAATGGATGCAAGCTCCAGGAACAGAGATTCCACCTCAACATTAGGAGGAACTTTTTGACAGTAAGAGCTGTTCGGCAGTGGAACACACTCCCTCGGAGCGTGGTGGGGTCTCCTTCGTTGGAGGTCTTTAAACAGAGGCTGGATGGCCATCTGTCGGGGATGCTTTGATCAAGATTTCCTGTGTGGCAGGGGGTTGGACTGGATGGCCCTCGTGGTCTCTTCCAACTCTACAATTCTATGATTCTATGATTCTACCCATATGAAGGATGTTGTTAAGGAGAAAAGCATAGAGAAGACATTCTAGAAGATATTTATCCATTGCACAGATAGAGAACATGGAGCCTGAGAACAGTCCCAAGGAACACAGAGTACATATGGAAGTGTGTCCAGCCACAGACTGTAGATCAAATTCTAAGGACATGATCAGATTAGCATCTAAAAACACTGTAATTCCACAAACAAGGATAGCGGAAACATCATGGCATTATAACACTTACTATCACACATTGCTGTAATCATGCGAAAGAACCGCCATGTAATTATCACATGACGACCACTACCGCTTTTAAAAATGGGAGTTTACTTCAGCAATTTAGCATGGGCAAGATTTCAGCTATTTTCACAAGAAGATGCAAGCGTGCTTAAAACTCCCCAAAATACTCAAATTAACAAAGAAAATGAACACACAGGCACTGAAACAAACCTAAAAACTTGCCAGCAAAACAGGGCAGTTCATAAAAGAGTATCCTGTTGATTGTCTTCACATTGTCACCCAGAAGTTTCCTCAGTGGCAAAGGAGATGGGGGAAAGAGGGCCACCCACTCACGCTGTAATCTTGCAATTACAACGGGACATGGTTTTGCCAGTATTTTTAAATGTTTAGTGTGTTTTTAGTTGTACTTAATGAACATATATGTAGCCTTCCTCTTTAGATGAGAATGCATGTTTCTTCACTTTCTTGTGGTACATGATATGCCAGACTTGTTTCATTTGGAGGGTCTCCTGCTCATTTTGTTGAGAAGGCCCCTTTCTTCCTCAGCCCGACCAAAGATAAAAATCCATGTGCTAATACCATGAGAACTGTGGCATTACTAAGGCCAGTGTCACCCTTCCCTCCAATGCTGTCACCTGCTGCGGTTCGGCCTCTCCACACATCCCTGGTGCTGCCACTGCATGAGAGAACTATTGGACCCCAGTGTAAATCAATTTATCACTGAGCTATGGTAAATTAATATGGCTGTCGCTAAGCTCTGGATTTTCAAAGTAAACAGAGTATTTACATGGGAGGCTAGGTATAAAAAATGTTTGGGTGCTCCTCCTGCTAAAGAAGCACTGGTCATGTCTTTATGCAGAAATATATACAGCAGTAGTCATAAACTGCTTAATTTTAAAACACGCATATGTTAGTTAACATGTTCAAAACTCTCTTCAGCCAAGGCCAATCTCTGAGCTTGTCCCATTGAAGATGCCTGACTCCACAATAAAAAAACGAAATCTTGACAGAGCAGTAGAAGACTATATTGCTGAATACAATGTATGCAAATGTCAGCCCTGCCAAAATGGTGGGACAGTACTGCTGCTGAATGGAAAGTGTGAATGCGGATGCACCCCTTATTTCAAAGGAGAAGCCTGCCAGATACCCACATCGACTTTTGTATCAGGTTAGAAGTTGCACTTAAGCATTTGCTTAAAGATTTCAATTCAGCCCAAGTGGGTTATGAAATGCCTTTGCCTTCTGGAAAAAATGCCATTAGAGATGAAGCCACCCCAGCCTCACTTGGGAGCATCCACTAAGGAGGACTCCTCTTGCACAGATATACACCTATCTGTTAATGATTTATAATATATTTATTACAATGATTAACCAACGAAACTATTTAAATGTTGTGGCAAGATGATTCACCTTCTGTCTTCTTCAGTGGCTCAAACTAAAAGGGAGCTGTATCAAGGATGGCATTTAAGAAGGTAGAGGATGGGACGGTACTGGTACCCACAGTTTCAGGTATCTGTCATCTGAAAAATATGATCTCTATAGGCATTTCCTAGGTCACCTAGTGTGGACTTTTTCAGGCAACCTTTATTCCAAGAGAAGACGTCGGGAGAGGTTCGCAGCTATCCCGCAGCAGGGGGTCCTTTTCGGATGCCGCTGTCCCTTTCTCGTCACCGTCCATGACAGTTCCGGTGTGGATCTATTGCCACCATGCCACTTTTTACTCATGGAAGTTGTCAGTGAATAAAAAATGGCACGGTGGCAATAGATCCGCACTGGAACTGTCATGGACGGCGACAGGAGAGGGACAGTGCTGTCCGAAAAGGACCCCCTGCCGCGGGATAGCTGCAAACCTCTCCCAATGTCTTCTCTCAGAATAAAGGTCATCTGAAAAAGTCCTATGACTCTATGGTAACTTCTGCTGGATGTTACCATAGAGTTGTGCTGGACCTGCCTAGAGAGGCATACTCTTCTGTTCTTATAATGGATGACATTTTAGATCCAAACACTGACAAATCAGACAGGCTGTGCTGCTCCACATTCATATGTTTAACTCTTCATGGACCATACTGTAGTTATCCAAAGGGTTGCAGGAAGAGAGTCACTTTTAAGAATACAGTGGTTGACAGAACTCACTACTGTATATTAAACAAAATATTACTTGCCAGTCCTGCAATCTTTATGTGGTTAATGGAGACAGACAAAATGCCCTCAGTAGCATGTAGGTGAAACAACGATGTACCTGACTACATGTTCCAGGAATCACAAGTCTGTAATTCTGACCTGGAAACTGGAACAATATGATAAAGCTGGATATGATAATGGTTGTAATTCAGTACATCTGGATGGTGCCAGCTTGGACAAGGTTACTTTATAAAGTCCCTTTTATGTCTTTATGTCAAAAATAAAGGAGACATTTAATACTTGGCACCAAAATGTTCTTAGACCAAAGCATCTGGTTGATAGAGCTGTGAGTGCTTTGAAAATGAACAGATTCTGAAGCCAGAGCTACCAGTTTGATAGAGATGTGGAACCAGGAACCTGACTCTCCATCACAAAACAGTAAGACAGGGATGAAGAAGGCACAATGTATAGTGGAGAATTTGGTGGAATGCAGCCTGGGGAACAGTTTATAGAGGGGAAGCCCTGTGACATCACTAAGGCTGGTGGCACCTGGTACAATTCAGCCTCTTTGCACCCCCTTAGTGCCACCACTGGAGAAGCCACGGATGAGGAAAGGGGTACAAATTCATTTCCTACCACACTTCCACATTGCAGCTGCTTTTTGCCTTGCAATGCTCAGCCCTGCCAAAGCAGTGGCACCATTTAAAGAAGCATCAACATCCCAAATTGCATCTTGACTGGTCGTTGGGACTAACAGATATTAAGGCCTGTTGTAAGAACTGTACTGGGGTGTTCTTGATGTTCTGATGTTTGAGTAATAAGACATTTGTACGTTATTACAGGTCAGGTAGCCACTGATGGGGGATGGAGCTGCTGGTCTGATTGGTCTGCATGTGAAGGCAGACAGCGCACTCGAACAAGACAGTGCAATAATCCTGCACCCACAGCTGGGGGAAAGCCATGCGCAGGATCAGATTCACAAACGGGCTATTGTTCTGATGCGGAGTAATTCTAGAAAGTCCAAAGCAGGTTTGTGGCTAATTGGTGTACCTAAGGAATAGAGTACAACTTTCCAGCAATGAATACCTTTGAAAGAAACATGCCACCTTGATATGGATGGATGGATTTCAGGTGGCAGGGTGCCACAGGCCCCCATATATACAACCCTACTTCTACTATAGACCCAGCATGGTATAATGGTTTGAGTGTTGGACTATGACTCTCAGAGATCAGAATTAATCTCCCCACTAGCCATGGAAACCTTGGGCAAGTCACACTCTCTTGTCCTCAGAGTGGCAAACCCCTTCTGATCAGATTTCCAGTTGGCCACTCCCTCAAAGCAAGACATTCCTTTCTTCCCTCCACCCTATTATTATTTTCCAAGTCATGGCTTCTCAGCTGTATCATTTCTTATTGTGCTGTTCTTTCCTGGGAGTGTTGTTGTTAAGATTATATTTCTGTAGAAGCCCACTTATCCCCATTACATGCTGATACTTCCACCTTGTTTCTCTTGCAGCTGATTTCTCTGTGTGTCCTTTGACCAGTGTTTGATGAGAAAGTAACACAGCCTGAATGACCCTCAGATCATGCTTTCTGCTCTCAAAGTGATATAAAAGATATGCCAAATGATCACTGAATCTCCGTTTGCTGTTAATTTCAAAACAAGAGAATCTAAAATAAACTTAAGTTGATTATATGCTGAGTATGATACATTTGTGTTATCAATTTGTTTAAATGTGTACCTGGCCCTTCAGGGTTGGTGCCAGACCTGGACGGGCCCTTGGCATACTCCCAGCTATGCTCCATCCCTTGCCAACATATTGCAGTTCTATATTCTGATCCCCTCCAAGGTGGCACTTCTGCAGCCACTTCATCCTTTGAAGGGAAGGCTGGGGGTTGTCCTCATGGAATTCACTGGGAATCCTACCCTGTCTAAATGGGATCCAGTGCCAATCTACACTATGCAGAAGGTGGGGGGGGGCAAAAGGCAAAAACAATGAAGGAAAAGCCTTAGCAGCTTTTCCCGTACTTCTAAAAAAACACAAGGATGTGTGTGTTAGGACTATGGAATGACCAGCAATTAGAAGGGAAACACAAAGCTGATTGGCCAGGTGACAGCTGGGGTGGGGTTTGCAAGCAGGGCAAATGCCCACTGCCGCCATGTTGGATTTTTGCTTTAGCAATCATTCACTAAGGCAATAAAACGGGGTGGTTATTTTTTGTTTTGCTTTCCTGACGGAAATTTGGAAAATCAGTATACCACTCCAGCAAACCTTGGATGACTTTTAAAAAATGGTGGTGGTGAAGAACTAACGCAAGTAAATCACTCGTGTCCTCCATCTGGAATGTGCAGCTTATGGGGGCTTCTGAGGCCCAAAACACCGTTAAGACATGTTGCTGCCACTGTGAAATGCCATTACAGTTGTTCCTCCGTATCCATGGATTTGGTATCCACAGCTTTAAGTATTCAGGGCTTGAAAATATTCTTTAAAAAATAATAATTCAAAAAGCAAACCTTGATTTTGCCATTTTATATAAGAGACACCATTTTGTTATGCCATTGATCACCAACAATGGTCCGCCCTGGCCTCACATCGGGAGGCATGGAGACACACTATCCACAATGCTGCAGCCTTATTTGAGAACTCACGCCGAACAAGTCTTGAAGAGAAACGGCAACGCAGAAAGAATCACAACCCAAAAACATCACCCAAGGAGACCTTCTGCTGTGCTTTTTGCAACCGGACTTGTTTATCTCGGATTGGCCTTTTTAGTCATCAGTGCGCTTGCAGAAAGCGCGGGATGAGTCCTTCCTGAATCTTCGTTTGCGAAGAAAAGCCAGAGAGAGAGAGAACAACATACTAAAAGAGAACACTAATACATGACTGGTTTGTTGTCCAAAAGAGTGCTTGATCGCCAATAAGCCAAAGCACATCTGATGATGAGGACTGATTCATCATCTGATGATATTGAGAACACAGCTGCGCTGGGCAGGGCATGTTTCTAGGATGGAGGATCATCGCCTCCCAAAAATACTACTCTACAGTGAACTCGCCACGGGTCAGCGTAAGAGGGGCGCTCCAAAAAAGCGATACAAAGACTCCCTGAAACAACATCTCAGGCTTGGCCAAATTGATCACCAACAGTGGTCCGCCCTGGCCTCACGTTGGGAGGCATGGAGATGAACTATCCACAATGCTGCAGCCTTATTTGAGAACCCACGCCGAACAAGTCTTGAAGAGAAACGGCAACGCAGAAAGAATCACAACCCGGTAACATCACTCGGGGAAACCTTCTGCTGTGCTTTCTGCAACCAGACTTGTCTATCTCAGATTGGCCTTTTTAGTCATCAGCGCGCTTGCAGAAAACGCGGGATGAGTCCTTCCTGAATCTTCGTTTGCGAAGAAAAGCCAGAGAGCATATAATAATAATGCAGAAAGCTGTGCTTTCTGCAACCGGACTTGTTCATCTCAGATTGGTCTTTTTAGTTATCAGTGCGCTTGCAGAAAGCACAGGATGAGTCCTTCCTGAATCTTCGTTTGCGAAGAAAAGCCAGAGAGAGAGAGAGAGAGAGAGAGAGAGGCATATAATGGGACTTGAGTATTCATGGATTTTGGTATCCATGGGGGATCCAGCGAATATGAAGGGACAACTGTACTTCAAGGTACTCCATTTTTCTTTACCTCACGTAGATGGGCCCTGGTTTACCTGGGCCAACAAAATGGTGACAGTATCATATAGGAAGTTACCCTTGAGTAGCCTTAAAAGTAGTTCATTGTTGGAAGAGGAAATTACAGTCTGCAAGCTGGGAAAGAACCTCTCTTGGCTTCTCTAAAAGAATCCAAAAGAGGGAAGCATTTTAAGGTAACAAAGAGCAATTCTAAATTCTTTAGGGATATACGCTATTACATTTTTCCCATGGTTAAATTCAGGCCAGCACTCTGCCAGTCTGGAAGATGATTTCTGCCCACTTCCTGGTGCCATTCAGGCTGCAACCCACAAAGCATTCAAACCAATGAAGCCTCACATAGAAGTCCCACTGAAAACTGCAGTGAGGACAAGTCTGTGAATGACAGCCTAGCTGAGCAGTGCTGATAATAACCTGCGGGGAGGAGTCAAGGCAGCAAGGCAGGGAAATGGCCCCATCCTCTAACAGAGCTACTGCACCTTTGACAGCAAACATCTCACAGTCTGAGCCACTGACTCATTTGCTGAACTTCTTCCTTATATTGTTTGGATTTCTTTTTTTAATAGCCTTTGTGACCAGACGTGGGATGATTGCCTCACTTGAAAGAAAATTAGGGCATTTTATTTTTTCTGGTATTTTGTTTTTCTAACAGAACTGGAGCTGTCATAGGACAAGTCAGTAAGCTGGACACATATTCACAGCTGTGAATGTGAATATACAAGACACAAATCATATTTTCTAATATACCCGCAATACTAATAGAGTTGCAGATGTAAGTTGCAGCATTTGCAGCAGTGGTAGAAGATGTTCAAGGCCTGTCTTCAGATGATCATTCAGACATGCAGATTTGCAGTTTAGGACAGCAGTCCTCAAGTGACATCCATATGAACTGGCAACAGGCAGATTCAGTTTATGTAACCTCTTTTGTATCATTTTATGAATGCTTCCTCCTGATCTGATATCCCCTAATAGGTATCTATTTATATTACTGGATACACATGATTGGATCTAGTCAAACAGGTATGGAAACAATATGTGTTTCCTTGAGAAGTTGTTGGACTGCAACCCCAGTCTTCCTCACCACTGGCTATGCTGTCTAGGGATGCTAGGAGTTGCAGTCCAATAACATCCCGAGGGCCACATGATCCCCTTCCTTATAATAGATCTAATGCTTACAGTAGGTTAGTTGAAATCCGTGGGACAAATTAGCCATGACTAGCTTAACTCTTGCTGGTTTCAATGGATCTACCCATGACTAAGGACTTTATCAGACCACCACCACCCTAAATCCATTCTTTTGCTGGCACAATGTCTTCTGTTTTTATGCCATCAAAAGAACCCCCTATACCACACTTACTTCCTATTCACGCGAAAAGGCTTCCCTGGCAATGAAATGAGGAGTAAACAGAGCTCTGTTCACTTCCTCTATTGAAATTCCACAGATTCTCGTGAGCATACATAGTGCGGGAAAGTAAAAAATAAAAACAAAAATAACAAAGTAAAAGTTTTAAAAAGCACATAAGCATACTTTAAAAGTCCCAAGTAAACTGGGGAGGATCATAAAAAGTGTGTCACCTATCTGGATGTTGCAATCTCACTTGAAAAACAGTGTCATAATGTCATATCAGACGTTGCCCTTTCGTGTTTATGTACTGGCCATAAGCCATATTGTTTTATTGACAGCTGATCTATTGATGGCTTGGGCTGTCAATAAAAAAGTATGGCTTATGGCCAGTACATAAACGCAAAAGGGCGACATCTGATATGACATTATGACACCGTTTTTCATGTGTCTGATAAAGTCCGGCAAGCATGGCACTGGAAACTGCAATGATAATGGATGCCTCCTGCTAGAGTTCTGTGCAGAACTACAGCTGACTATTACAAACACTATCTTTCAGTAGAAAGATAGCTTGAAGATAACCTGGATGCATCCCCGATCCAAACATTGGCACCTCATTGACTATGTTCTAGTCCACCAGAGAAACATGTACATCATACTTGAGTGATGCCCAGTGCAGAATGCCAGACAGATCATCGCCTTGTAAGATGTAAACTCAACCTTCATGTTAAGTTCAAACCTAAGAGGGGTGGCATCTTAAAGAAGAGACTCCAAGTCAACAATCTCCAACAAGCTACCACGAGAGACAAATTCCAGGCAAACCTGCAAACAAAACTTGAAGACCATCCTACAGATCCTTCTCCTACAGTGCTTTGGCAGCATATCAAAAACAGCATCCTGCAGTCTGCGGAAGAATCCCTCGGGTTCTCCCACCAAAAAAAAATCAAGACTGGTTTGATGAAAACAACCAAGAGATCCAAGAGCTGTTGGCAAAGAAGAGAACTGCTCACCAGGCATACCTTGCCCAGCCAAGTTGCCATGTAAGAAAAGCAGCTTTCCGTCTCACATGTAGTAAACTTCAACAAAAACTCCGAGACATACAGAAAAGTGGTGGATCAATATAGCAGAAAAGACACAACGCTGTGCAGATCTGGGTGATTCTAGAGGATTTTATGAAGCTCTTAAGGCAGTGTTTGGACCTACTTATCAGGTCCAAAGCTCCTTATACAGTACAAATGGTCAAACATTAATTACTGATAAAGCCTCCATCCTGAGTCGATGGGCTGAACACTTTCAAGTCTCTTCAGTGCCCAGTGAGTAGTCCAAGGCTCAGCTATCCAACATATGATACAAAAACTAGTGAAAAATGAATTGGACATAGCTCCCACTTTGGAAGAGACCCTTAAGGCCATACAGCAGATGAAAAACAGCAAGGCAGCTGGGATTGATGGAATCCCACCTGAAGTTTGGAAACACGGAGGTCATGTACTCCATGATAAATTCCACAAACTCCTTGTGAATTGCTGGGGAAAGGAGGAAATGCCATCAGATCTCCGAGATGCAGTCATCATCACCCTGTACAAGAAAAAAGGAGCAAAATCCGATTGCTCAAACTATCGAGGCATAACACTGCTCTCTATTGCTGGAAAAATCCTTGCAAGGATACTCCTGAACAGATTAGTTCCTGCCATTGCAGAAGAACTTCTTCCTGAAAGCCAATGTGGCTTGAGAGCCAACAGGAGTACTACAGATATAGTATTTGCCCTTAGACAACTGCAAGAGAAATGTAAAGACCAGAAGAAGGGTCTCTATGTAACATTTGTTGACCTCACCAAAGCCTTCGACACCATGAACAGAAAAGGTCTGTGGCAGATCCTGGAAAGACTAGGATGTCCCCCCAAATTCCTTAAAATGATTATCATGCTACACGAGGGCCAGCATGGTCAAGTCAGATATGGCGATGCTCTTTCAGAGCCCTTTCTAATAACTAATGGAGTGAAGCAAGGTTGTGTTCTTGCTCCAACTTTATTTACAATCTTATTCAGCATGATGCTCCAAAGGGCTATGGCAGAGCTTGAAGAAGAAGACAGCATCTATATTTGTTACTGTACTGATGGTAGCTTGTTTAACTTAAGCCGGTTGAGGGCTCTCAACAAGACTCTAAACTATCTAGTCTGTGAGCTGCTCTTTGCTGATGATGCTGCCCTTGTTGCCCACACAGAAGCAGCTCTGCAGCGCCTAACATCCTGTTTCGCAACAGCTGCAAAGCTGTTTGAGCTGGAAGTTAACCTGAAGAAAACGAAATTTCTTTACCAGCCTGCACCACAGGATGAACATCATAATTCCCACATTGCCATTGGCAACTCTGTGCTTAAGTCCGTTCAGCAGTTCACCTACCTGGGAAGCATCATCTCCTCAGATGCCAAGATTGACAAAGAGATCAATCACAGATTAGCAAAGGCATATAGCGCATTTGGAAAACTTCACAAAAGAGTCTAGAGTAATAAACACCTGAGGCAAAGCACAAAAATCAGTGTGTATAGAGCAATTTACTGTCTATTCTCCTTTATGGGTCTGAAACATGGGTCACCTATCGCCACCACTTACGACTCCTCGAACGCTTTCATCAGCGTTTACACACAATCCTAAATATACACTGGACTGACTATGTGACGAATGTTGTTGTCCTTGAGCAAGCTGGGATCACCAGCATTGAGGCCATGATATTGAGAACTCAGCTGCGCTGGGCAAGGCACATTTCTAGGATGGAGGACCATCGCCTCCCAAAAGTAGTACTCTACGGTGAACTCGCCACGGGTCAGCGTAAGAGAGGCGCTCCAAAAAAGCGATACAAGGATTCCCTGAAATAACATCTCAGGCTCGGCCAAATTGATCACCAACAGTGGTCCGCCCTGGCCTCACATCAGGAGGCATGGAGACACAGTATCCACAGTGCTGCAGCCTTATTTGAGAACTCACGCCGAACAAGTCTTGAAGAGAAACGACAACACAGAAAGAATCACAACCCAGAAACATCACCCAAGGAGACCTTCTGCTGTGCTTTCTGCAACCGGACTTGTTTATCTCAGATTGGCCTTTTTAGTCATCAGTGCGCTTGCAGTAAGCATGGGATGAGTCCTTCCTGAATCTTTGTTTGTGAAGAAAAGCCAGAGAGAGAGATAAAGTCCTCTGGATCCAGCCCGTTAATTCAAGGATTTATGTTGTCTACTAGATAGCCAAATATCCTGGTTCTTATTTAGAGTTTTAATCTGTCCAGACTTGGGTTTTGATAATGTAGGGCACTTATTTTAGGCATTTTTCAGGCTATCTTTATATAAACTATTGTTCAAAAGCCTGTCTTTCATTCTGTCACTAATGAGCTCTTCCTGGAGCTACTTGCAGACTACAAACAAGTTATTTTAATACATCCCCCATTTTCTTTAGATGTACAAAGAGAGCTGATGCTTTCCCCAGAACAAAGTCTGTCTACATTACCTAGCCCTGGAGCTGTCAGACATGCTGAACAACTAGAGAAAGGAAGCACTCTCCTTACAATGAATACAAAAATAAAATAAAATCATGTAATTCCATTTTCAAGACCAGCCACATTTTTCTGACTTTTAAATGTTTTTATAATATGATAACAAAACAAACAACCAAACACATTCCATTGTACATGGTTCATAATGATAAACGTTTAAGTCTTTATGCTGGAGAAAATCTCGCAAGGTAAACTTCTGTACCAAAGACACCTCTCCAAAGGTTTAGATGAGCTAATGGAGGGCAGGGGGTTGTCCCAGCCAACATTTATTTATTTATTTCATTTATATGCTGCCTTTCCCCCAGGTTTGGACCCAAGGCACCTCATAGATGAAAGTATATTAAAAACATACCAATACAATTTTAAAAAACAATTAAAAAATCAGAAATAAAACAAAATACAATATTTTCAAACATAAAAAATAAGGAATAAATAAAACAACACACACACAACTAACAAGTCTCCCTGGGTGCAGTTACTTATTAAAAACCTTTTCTAAACTGTATTTCTTAGAAAGGAGATTATCAGATGAGTGCCTAAAAATGTTATTATGGCACTATATTTTACAGCATCCATTTTCTGGCACAATGACAAACATTTCCACATGCTGCTGTGATAATGATACAAAATTGCCCCCCAAATCCAGCAATACTAGCACTTATGCCATTTACTTCTATGTTTCCCCATGAACGAGATTTCAGAGTGTCACACAAGAAGACACGAGCATGCTAAAAAGGCCCAAAACACCAACATTAAAAGAAAAAACATTCAGAAAAGCACAAATACATGTTTAGAAACTTGCAAGCAAGACAGGGAGGTTCATAAAAAGAGCATAAGGTACCTAGTTTTCCCATCAGCACCTGGAAGTGTTCTGGTGGGACCGCCCATTGACACTGGAATCATGCCAGCAGAACAGGGCACCTTCTCACACACATGAACATCTGGAACACAAATTCTACGGGAGATCAATTTTCAACTTCTCCCCAACAATAAAAAAAGAACTCCCTTGTAATGGCAGCAGAATGCTTGCATGATCTTGGGGCACAATGTCGTCTGATAAGGAAGCCCTTTTGTGATCTCATGGCATCGTTATAACACCATTTTTGATGCATCTGATAATCTCCAAAATCTCAACCGATACTGGCTACTCTGGTGCTACTCAAAGTGGCATTCAGTGTCCTGGTTATATTTTGCAAGTCATTGCCTCCTGGTCCAGGGTGGACCAACTTCAAAAATACAAGATTATATGGCACAAATATGGTACTGGTCCCTGGCACATTGGGGGCAAAACTGTTGGCTGACCACATCAGATAATTTGAGAAGCCCTGGACTACATGAAATCAGCTTCAAAGGCCTACAAGCAGAAAGGGATTTCAAACTTCAACAAAAAGTCTACAATGTTGAAGTTATCTTTTCTGCTGACACTGCTTTTTGTAGAAGGAAGTGAGTCTTACAGTGTCACTTCTGACATAGAGGGACTTACTTTCTTTGTAAAGTTTTAGTTTGGGGGATGGGAACTCTTCATAAATTTTTGCTATTTACCTTCAAAGATCATAGAGTTGGAAGAGACCACAAAAGTCATCTAGTCCAGCCCCCTGCCCTATAGGAATACACAATCACTCCCAACATCCAGCCTCTGTTTAACAACCTCCAAAGAAGGAGACTCCACCACACTCCAAGGCAGCTCATTCCACTGTCCAACAGCTCGTACCATCAGGAAGTTCTTCCTAATGTTTAGGTGGAATCTCTTTTCCTATGGTTTGAATCCATTGCTCCGTGTCCTAGTCTCTAGAGCAGCAGAAAACAAGCTTGCTCCATCCTCAGTATGACATGGCTATCATGTCACCTCTTTAACTTTCTCTTCCCCAGGCTAAATATACCCAGCTCCATAAGCTGCTCCTCATAGGGCATGGTTTCCAGACATTTCACCATTTTGGTCACCCTTCTCTGATCACACTCCAGCTTGTCAACATCCTCCTTGAATTGGGGTGCCCAGAACTGGACACAATATTCCAGGTGAGGTCTGACCAAAGCAGAGTGGCACTGTTACTTCCCTCGATCTAGACACTGTACTCCTATTGATGCAGCCTAGAATCACATTTGCTTTTTTAGCTGCTGCATCACAGTGCTGGCTCATGTTCTGCTTGTGGTCCACTAAGACTCCTAGATCACTTTCCCATGTACTGTCATTGATCCACATGTCACCCATCCTATATCTGATGGTTCTATGAATGAGTGACTTCCAAGAGTTCCAGTCATCAACTGCCCTGCTCAGGTTTTGCAGACTCAGGGCTGTGACTTGCTTGATAGAATCAACCCACCTGTAATGAGGTTTTCCTCTTTTCCCACTACCTTCCACTTTAACAGGCATTATCAGCTTTTCCAGAGAGTCACATCATTTCATTATATGTCCAAAGTACAACAGCCTAAGTTTCATCGCTTTAATGGATGTGTTATTATATGTTGCTTTTCAAATTTTGTTCTGAGGCTTGTCTAGATGAGAACGTATACTGTGATTCCTGTGCATTATTGCAAATTTGCAGCAGTGTTCATTTGTCTCCATAGTCTTTTGGCAAAATTGATAGTATGCGAAGCTATCTGCGTTTGAAGTGCACACACCTGCGAATCAAGATGGTGGCCAAGTAAATTAGGGTGTTATTTTTCTCCACATGTTGTCACACTGCACAGTATTTTTTTAAAAAAACTTTAAAGCAAAGGTGTGCAAGTGTGACCTTCCGCTTAAAAAGGCATTTGGTTGCTTTGGAGCAGCAAAAAAGTGCATATATAAATTTATTAAACTCACTGAATGTGCACAAGATTGCACTCTGCCCTATGGTATGATTAACAGGATTGAGTCAGATCACTTGATCTGCCTAGCTCCATTTTGTCTTCAGGAACAGACTGGGAACAGCTAGTCTAGGGGGCCGTTTACATGGTAAAATAAATCCTCAAAGAATTTGACAAGACGCTTGACAGTTCTCACATATTTCGAAATCACAGCGCCCTTTTCAGAAGGAGGGGGAGCGAAATACCCATAAGTCGTGCAGTATCAGCTTTCGCTAGTTTTCCAGACTTTTTTGATAAAGCTTGCGACAATACACACAATTGATAGTGTGAACTTACATTTCCCAAATGTCCATGTGAACTTGCAGTGACCTTTCCAAAGTAGCCTGAGCAGAGCTGAATACTGATTGGTTGGAGTGACCATAGTGCCTCCTCCGGATTGACGGAGGGGTTGGAGGGAGAGCCCGCCATTTGCCCCTTCTTCTGCTTGCAGCCCACTTTTGGAAATCTGCTCTGAGCCCTTCCTGTCTGTTTCAAAGGAAGGCTTTGGGGGCAGGGAAGATGGTCGGGAATGGAGCTAGCCCTCGCTTGGGTGGTATGTATGTGTGTGTGCATGTGTGAGCGTGCTGCAACTGGCTGATCGCTCGATTGTTCTGTTGTGTGTTTGACAGTCTGCTCAGCTGCAGAGAAAGGAGACTCAGGAGGAAGCATGTGTGTGAGAGAGAGAGGGGGGGGATGGAGGGAGATCGGGAGGGAAAGAAAGATAGAGACTGAGAGAGAGAAAGTGCCCCGATCTTTCTCTCTGAGGAATGCCTGCTATTTTTCAAGCCTGTTATTCCAAAAGCCCTTTCAATCACAGAGGAGCTATTCCCCCCCATCAAGCCCCTCCTATGTCAGCTGTGTGCAGCTTTAATAACAGCAAGCGTTTCTGTGTGTTTTCAGTGAGTGAAGGAGAAGGGCTCCTTTTGGCTTTAAGACGCAGGCGTTCATAAGCCATTCCTTCCTCTCTCTCCTTTTCCTCCCTCTGTCTGTGCTTGGGAGGCCACACACCCCACACCTTTAACCGTCTGAACCAGAAAGTGAAAAAGTAAACAACGCAACTGAATCCCCCATAAATCGTCTAAACTGCCTGGCACTGGTGCAAAAAAGCGCTAAACCACAAATTGCCACATTAAAACCTGGCGTGTAACTAATCCCTAGGGTTTCAAGTAAGGATCATTTTCAGCTCTCCCTGAAGAGATGCCAGGGATTGACCCTAGGGGTTTCTGAATGCAAAGTATTTGTTCTGCCCCTGAGCAACATGCATGTATTTCTTCTGTTATTATTCCGCATTGCTTTAATTTTGATTACAAGCCACCATGTGAGTATCTACACTACACTACTCTTCAGTGAACTTTGATATTAGTTTAACTCCCATGGCTCCATCTTACGGAATCCTGGGATTTGCAGTTTCATGAATTCTCTGCCAGAGAGGTCTCAGAGTGCAATCCCAGGTAATGCAGTAAGGTTTTCCATTTACCTCACCAAACTACAAATCCCAGGATTCTAGAAGATAGATCCATGGCAGATAAAGTGATATTACATGGCTATAAATGTCCAGTATGGCTACCATGATTCCACTGTTGCTTCCAGATGTATGGATCCTAGCACTACCAATCGTAAGACCTTGTTCAGATATTCTGTCTTCTCCTTCATGGGATTTCTGCTGAGAGAAAAAGAAGAGGAGGGTGGGAAGAGGAGGAGGGAGTGGGGGGAGAGGAAAACACAGGAAGATTACAAGTAAAAGATTATCATGACTGGGCCCAGCACCCTATAAAATCAACTGAATTCGTAGGCCAGTTGCTCAATAGAAGCCTTATTTGGATGTGCTCTTTGTTAGAAAAATAGGGTGTAAATGCTGAAAATAAAATACACATACAATGAAAATGACAGGGGTTTTCAACATTCAAGATTAAACTGAGCATTCATTGGCAAAAAGTGTGCATTGTATGTATTATGTAGTACTCTTCGTTTCTGGAAATTTTCTATTCACTCACATGAACTTCCCAATTTCTCTGCCTTCTGGCCTCACAGTACTACAGTGTATTTTGCAAGTTGCTGCTACAAGCTCTGGTAAATGCCAGGTCACAATATGCAAACTATGAATGGTGCTGTTAGGTTTTTCCTACAAAGGCTGGATAAAAACCGCTTGACACTTTCAAAATAGGAAGTTCCAAGCAAAGGACAAAGAAAATGTTCATCTTGTAGCATTGCACTCTTGAGGAGGCTTGGAAGTACACACACAGTTTCACCAGCCATGGTAAGTGCAGAATTTTATCATTGTTTTCACTGTTTCATTGAAGCTGATAGAGAAAGCAAAAGGATAAGACAGATAAGACTGTTCTGCAAACTGCTCATGAGTGACTGATGCCCGGATTTCAGTTTCATATCTCTGAAAAGCCAACTCTGTAATGCACTCAGGAACTGTATAAAATCTTTTTCTGAACTATCTCCTTGCCAGGTGGCATACAGTTTGCAATTTAGCAGGTCAAATGCCACGTAGCCTGGTCTGCTGAGTGCTTGACAATACTGGTATTTTTGTGCTTCCAAACAGACTGCACAAACATGTTTCTCAAGACTCTGATGGACCATCACACATAGCTGGGGAACTGCATTTAGCTTGGCAGTTTACAAGTGGTTGGTGGAGAGCCAGAATTCTCTACTCATTGCAGTGTTAGGCTAGAAATGGGGAGTTCCAAGTTCAAATGCCTATGTACCATTGAGTTCCTTAGGTTACCCTGCCACTAGTGACTGTCTCTCAGTCTAACCTAGTTTGCAGGGCTGTTGCTTGAAATATAATTGGTGTGGGTAGGTGCTGGGGGAGAAAACTATTGAGATCTTTAGGGGAAAGGTGGGACAGAAATGTAATAAAAATGGTTTTTAAGGCTGAACACCTTACCTGAGAAAGAAGGCAATAGTAAACTTCCTCTGAATAAATCTTGCCAAGAAAATCCTATGATAAGGACACCAAAAGTCAGAAACAACATGAAGGCACAAAACAACAAACATCAAAGATGATGGACTCAGTACTAGGTGGATTCAAATAACCATAGAGATTTAAAGTGAGAAGGGGTCTTGGATGTCATCTAGTCCAATACTACTTAAAGTGGTGGTCTGTGGACTGGTGGTCTGCAGCAAGTTTCCAGGAAAGAAATAAGTGATTGTAGCCAATGGGCACAAATACAGTGCCAGTTCCTGTTAGGTTGGGGGTGGGGCTTCTGTTCCCCCATATCAGATAGTTTAAGAAGCTCTGATCTAATCCATGCAGGAATCTTTTAACTACATCATACCTGAGAGAAAGTCTTCTAGCCTCTGCTAAAATTTCTCCAGTGCATTGATTCCTGAAGAAGTCTATTCCACTGGACAGGTCTTATCTTTGGGAAGTCTCTCCAGATTTTTCCCAAATCTGCTTCCCCCCACCCCCATTTCCATCCCTTAATTCTGGTCCTGCCCTTTGGAGAAAGAGAAAAAAGTTCTCTTTCATTTCCAGAACTGCAAACATTTGAAGACCTTTGGACAGATTTGGCAGGGTTGAATGTTTTTATGTTGGGTTCTGGGAACTTTTCCTTGCAGTGCTCCGTTTAGGGCTTGCAGTTAGCTGTGTTCCAAACAGGTAGCAAAATGGATTCCAAAATTCCATTTTACTGGACTTAAAGACCTCCCAGTTTCAAGGAAGACATATTCCAGATCTATTATTTAAAAAAAAAAAAAAAACACGCAAGGCTTAGAATACCCTCCAGAGTCCTGAGACTTTTGAGCCTCTAATTGTGTCATATTGAATATTGTTAATGCTTACTTTCCAGCTTCTGAATTTAGTGGGGATGGTTCTAATTAACCCTCATTATCAGTCAGTTATCTCAGTAGTAAGAAGGGAGAGAGTAGAATCCTGACCCTCTCAGGAAGCTCAGGTGAAAGCAGACTGCTGCAACCTCTTCTAGCTTGGATGTTCCTTCTAATTAATAACTTTCCCCATCTTGACCACACTCCTGTCCACATCTATCCCAGCTTTCATCTGTGAACTATTGGGGAAGGGGTTGTGTAATGCAAGAAAGGTTGCGGAACAGGACTAGAATGCATGTTCTAAGTCATGTAAGTTTTATATTTGCATTGCAGATGGAGCGAAAGAAAAGGCATGTGCATGTCACTGCCCTTGGAGTGCTTGTGGCCAAAAAAAGAAATGAGGATGGGGTGGGAGGAAGGGAAAAAACCGATGGTGGTTTTTCTGCGCTTATCATCCATGTCCTCCATAGTCTGTGGTTGGCAGAATATGATAGCACGTGGGAAGTTGCCAGGCATTGAATCACCATGTTGTAAACATGACTGCAGCAGGGGCAGGCATCTGCTTCATGGCCCAACTCTCTCTCTCTCTCTGGCTTTTCTTCACAAACGAAGATTCAGGAAGGACTCATCCCGCACTTTCTGCAAGCGTGCTGATGACTGAAAAAGCCAATCTGAGATAAACAAGTCCAGTTGCAGAAAGCACAGCAGAAGGTCTCCTTGGGTGATGTTTCTGGGTTGTGATTCTTTCTGCATTGTCGTTTCTCTTCAAGACTTGTTCGGCGTGAGTTCTCAAATAAGGCTGCAGCATTGTGGATAGTGCGTCTCCATGCCTCCCGATGTGAGGCCAGGGCGGACCATTGTTGGTGATCAATTTGGCCGAGCCTGAGATGTTGTTTCAGGGAGTCCTTGTATCGCTTTTTTGGAGCGCCCCTCTTACGCTGACCTGTGGCGAGTTCACCATAGAGTACTATTTTTGGGAGGCGATGGTCTAGCCACATGCAAAATGCATGGAGAGCCTCCCAATCATTTATTTTTCACTGAAGCTGCTGTCAGGAACAAAGAATGTCAGGAGGAGAGACTGGCGGATGCTTTCCCTTTCTGCCTCTGTTTCCACACCTTTAGGTTCTCAGAGTCCTCCCAGCTAAGGGAAGGAAAGATATGGCTCACATCCAGGCTACCTGAAGAACTGTGTCTTTTCATATAACCCTGCTTTGAACTGTAAAAGCAGGATTTGGAGTAGGGGCTTCACCACCTACCTTCATAGGCCCATCTGCTATGAACACAAAAGAGGGCTTTCTTGGTGGCTGCTCCCAGGCTTGGAAACTCCCTCCCTATTCTGACAGGCTTTTAGGAACAGACTGCAAGAGCTTTTAGTAGTGCACTATTTAAAAAAAAATCTTTTTATTTTTATTTTTAAAGGATTTTTTAAAAAATGTTTCAATTCTTGGCATAGTTTACTTGCATTTTAACTGTAACTGTAACTGTTTTATGTATGACTTTGTGTGTGCACTTACCTGTATTTGTTTTCATATTTGAAAAGTGCCTTGAGTCCCAGTTTTGAGGGAAAGATGGGACATGAATAAAGGGTGGGGGGAGTGATGGATGACATTTGTCTATTCCCTCTCAACCCATCAGCACCCAGAGGCAATGCAAAACACTAATAGTAACACTGTTAGTAATAGCAATAATAATAGTAATATGCACTGATAAAGAGAAGGAAGGCCAGGACTCTACCACAACTTGAAATGTGTGGAAAGTGATCATTTGGGGTAGAGTCATCAGCTAAGATATTTTGACATGCATGACAATACATTTTAAATTGGCCCCAGCAAGCTGGGAAGTTCAAGTATAAGTAGATTTGGTCCCATTATTAGCCAGGTGAAGAGCTGTGTTCTAAAAATGTCCTGTTTCCCAAGAGCAACCTTGGAAGCCTTCATAATCATGCAAATAATGTATTTAAATCCACTTTGCATTTGTTCAAGGCAGGAAGTGTACTAATGTGTGCATTCATCAAAACAGATGAACAATACACACATATATGCAGTGTTTTTACACATGCAAATTTAAGAAGGGCAGAGACATGTTATTCTTCTGAGTAAAATGGACTTCTCTCCTTAGGTAGCATAACTAGAAATGATTGGAGGTGATGATGAGACTCAACATTTATGCAGCACTTTCCCATATACTGTACAGTACTTTACCACAAGAATCATTTTAGTGGGATCTCATTGTGGCTAACTTGTGTAGAAGACCACTGAACTGTGGGCAGCAGCTTCTCCATGACATTCTTCTAGACTGTGGGTGGATTCAGCTGCTGGTTGCTAGTCCTATCTTCTAGCTGCTTCAAAATGCTACTAGTGGCCCACCCTCTCCAGCATTTCACAGATGAAAACCAGGGCATGCCTGGGCAAGCAACATCAGAGGATGATCAAGAAGGCAAAAATTATTAATGAAGAAGACCACACAAGCTAGGAAAGGCTGCAGCAGTTTGCTTTTATCTAAGCCTACTTGGAAGAATAAGACTTGACCCCCTCTTCTCCTCCCTCCCCTTCTGAGCTAAATGAGTGCAAACTACAGTGCTTTTGTATTTTGAACTCATTTTGCACCAATGAAAGTAAACTGAGCAGAAAAGGGAAAGGTGGGAGGAGCAAAATTGGGACCTTTAAAAAGCAGCCGAAACAGTAAGAAGACAGAGGAGTAATCAGGGCCTGTACCTGACAAATCAAGACAGTTGGAGGTTAAGCTGAAACTGAGTATGCTTAAGGCCACCTTGTGAATTTATGGCTGATGAAAGATCTGAATTGGATGTTTCACCAGTGTCCATACTACTGGTTTCAGCTCTTCTTAAATCAAGACTTCTGCTTTAATATAATCCTGTTAATCTTTTTTTACATGTTGATATGCACCTAAATTTAAGGCTAACAGTAATAGAGCATCTGACGTCAAACAAATCACCAAAAAAACAAAAACACCCCAAACCCTTGATCCATATTTCTCTGTATTCTGGCCAGATGGTAGCCTCTTGCCCTGTGTACAGGTTATACATCAGAACAATCAAAAGCATACCCATTTCTTTAAGAGCGATCCATAGTTTTTCATGATCTACACAAACAAAGGCTTTACTCTAATCTGTAAAGCATGGGCTGCTTTTCTTCGGAAATTCTTTAGAGTGCTCGATTATACAGCATATGCAATATGATCTCTAGTGCCTCTTCCTTCCCTGAACCAAACTTGGACATCTGGCATTTCTCACTACAGTACATATATCGTAAAAGTATTTGTTGTAGAATTTTGAGCATCACTTTGTTTGGGGTCCCCTTTCATGAGGATTGGAATGTATATTGAGTGTTTCCAATGTGTGGGCTATTATTTTGTTTTCCATATTTGTTGGTTGATTTTAGTTAGAACAAGAGTAGATTCTGTCTCTGTAGTTTGAAGCAGCTCTATTGGTAGGGAACCTGTTCCTGGTGATTTATTTCTCCCAAGCTCTCTGCAAGCAGCTTGTACTTCACTTTCCAAAATTGTAGGTTCATCTTCAAATGGTTCTTACTTGAATTAATTTGTCATCCTTTTGTTTCTTTTATATAGTTCCTCAGCATATTGTTTCCATTGTCTTGTTATTTCTACTCAGTCATGGAATGTGTTTCCCTGCTGGTCCTATAATATCCCCATTCTTGGTTTAAATTTCCCTTAGATCTTGTGGAAGTGGTCTTTTGTTCTTCCATTTTTGTTATCATCTTTTATTTCTCTGCATTGATTATTATTGTAGTTCCCCTTGTCTCTGTGCACAAGTCACTGAACAATTTGCATTGAGGATTCTGACTCATTATTTTTGTTTTCTTATTGCATTCCTCCCCTGAGAATGTTCATGGCTTCAGTCCACAGTTCTTAAGGTTCCCAGTCAATTAGGCTTAATAGTGCAAATCTGTTTTTACATTATCATTAAATTCTTCAGGTTGTAGTTTGGCACAATGGTTCGTTTTGTGTTCTTTTTAAACTTTACTCTAAGTTTTGATATTAGTAGTTCATGGTCTGTGCTACAATCTGTTTCTGGTCTTGTTTTTGCAGAGACAATGGAGCTTTTCCATCTTCTGCTTCCAATTACATAGTCTATCTGATTTCTATATTGGCCATCAGGTGATGTCCATGTATGCAATCACCTCTTTGCTTGAAGAATGTGTTTGCAATGAACAGACCATTGGCCTCGCAAAATTCAGTTAGTTGGTCTGTCGCTTCATTTTTTGATCCTAGACCAAATTTTCCTACAATCTTTGATTCTGCTCTGTTTCTTACTTTTGTATTCCAAGAAGTCCTTTCTTCTGCCTCTGTAGTTGGAGCATAAACTTGGATTATGGTTATATTGATGGGTGAGTACCGAGGACGTGGACAAGCTACTTGGTAGGGTGAAGAAGACGACCTGCCCTCTCCATCCTTGCCCTTCATGGCTGGCCATCCAGGGGGGGACTGCCTTGATGGTGTTCCTTAAGGACATCATCAATGCATCCCTCAGAGAAGGGTGTGTTCCATCTTGTTTAAATGAAGCAGCCATTAGGCCGCTCCTGAAAAAATCTTCCCTTGACCCCCTGGACATGAACAACTATAGGCCGGTTTCTATGTTACCATTCTTGAGCAAAGTGATCAAGAGGGCAGTTGAGCTTCAACTCCAAGTGGTCTTGGATGAAACCGATTATCTAGACCCATTTCAAACTGGCTTTAGAACGGGATTTGGAGTTGAGATTACCATGGTTGCCTTGACCGACGACCTGCGTCTAAGCATTGACAGGGATAGTGTGACCCTGTTGGTGCTTTTAGACATCTCAGCGACTTTTGATACAATAGATCATAGCATCCTCTTGGATCGCCTGAGAGGGTTAGGAATCGGAGGCACTGCGCTCCAGTGGTTCCGGTCCTTCCTCTCGGGCAGGTCCCAGAGGGTGTTGCTCGGGGACAGCTGCTCCAGCAGAAAGGAGCTTACTTGTGGTGTTCCGCAGGGCGCCATCCTGTCCCCAATGCTGTTTAACATCTATATGAAGCCACTGGGTGAGATTATTTGGAGTTATGGGGCTGGGTGTTATCAGTACGCTGATGACACCCAGATCTATTTCTCTTTGTCCCAATCGTCGACCTCGAATTCCGATGGTGTCTCTCCTCTTAATGACTGTCTTAAAGCAGTAATGGGCTGGATGAGGAAAAACAGATTGAGATTAAATCCAGACAAAACGGAGGTGCTCACGGTAGCGGCCCCAAAACCAGGAGTTGGGTTGCAATCTCCAGTCCTGGATGGGGTCACGCTCTCTGTTAAGGACTGTGTTCGCAGTCTGGGGGTGCTCCTTGATTCATCGCTTCAGATGACGAGTCAGGTGAATGTGACAGTCAGGAGCGCCTGTTATCAGCTTCGGCTGATACGCCAGCTGCGCCATTTCCTGGAAGTAAAGGACCTCGAGACTGTGGTGCACGCGCTGGTAACCTCTCGTCTAGATTTCTGCAATGCGCTCTACATGGTGCTGCTCTCATGCTTGGTCCGGAAACTTCAGTTGGTACAAAATATGGCAGTCAGAGTAGTCTCGGGATCATCTCGGAGAGACCATATAACTCCAGTATTAAGATCTCTCCACTGGCTGCCTATCAGTTTCCGGGCCCAGTATAAGGTGTTGGTTATTACCTTTAAAGCCCTAAATGGCTTGGGTCCAACTTATCTCCGGAACCGCCTCCTCCCATACAATCCTCCCCGCACACTCCGGTCTTCTGGGAGGAATTTGCTTCAGCCACAAAAATCTAGGCTGTCTGCAACCTCCCAGAGGGCCTTTTCAGTAATCACCCCCAAATTGTGGAATGACCTGCCGAACGAGATCCGTCAGATGACAAGCCTGAGTAGCTTTAAAAAAGCACTAAAGACAGATCTCTTTCGGCAGGCCTTTCCTAATTAGATCCCGGCCTCAGGGGATCCTGACCTCTTTTAGTCCGCTGGCTATTTATTGTATTTATTGTTTTTAAAGTTGATTTAAGACAGTTGCTTTTAATTTATATTTGTTTAATATTTTTATGGGGGAGGGTGGCGGGGTGTTTAGGGATTTTTATATGTATTGTGTTTTAATTTTTGTAAGTCGCTACGATTGTTTTAACAGAGGGGCGGGGTATAAATAAATATTATTATTAGTATTATTATTATTATCCCTGAAGTCTTATTGACATGATTTGAACAAACTTTGCATTATATCTTTTGACTGCTTTTGCTATACCTCTCCTTGCTATTAGTGGCAGCCCATTTCTTCTTAGAATTTCATTTCCTAAGTAAAACACTGAATAATTATCTGATTCAAAATGTCCCATTCCTGTCCACTTTAGCTTGCTCACCCCTAGTATTGCAATTTTATACATTCCATTTCTTGTTTTACTATGTCTAGCTTCCCCTCATTCATGCTTCTCACATTTCATGTCCCTATAATATGTGTTGTGCAGCTTCAGACTTTCCTTTCACCTCTGCGCATGTCAACAGCTGAATGTCCTTTTAACTTGAGTCCAGTTACATCATTAGCTATAGCTGGGGTTGCCATAATTCTCTGCCACAAAACCAGGACAGAACACCCATGGGGGGAGGAGGGAGCCCTCTTCCCTCCCCCCATCCCCACAAGGAGGGCACCCAGAGCACCTGCAGAAGGGAGGGAGCACTCTTCTCTCCCCCCATCCATGTGAGCAGGGCACCCAGAGCACCCACGGGGGGGAGGACACCCAAAGACTTGCTCAAACTCCATGGGGAAGCAAGCAAGCAGGTGGACAGGAGCAGGCAGAGGTGTGCAGGCACACGGGGGAAGTGGGTGGGAGGGGGAGTGAGACAGGAGGGAGTGCCTCCCAAAAAAAACCTGCCACCTGAGGAGGATCCCCCCTGCCCTCCCTCCCACCATTACTACGCCAACCCGTCAGGCTTGAAGCACCAGACAGATCCTGGATTCCTCCAACTCTGGAGGGAAGAGAGACTCTCTTCACTTCAGAGCTGGAGGAATCTGGGATCCACTGCTTGGAGCAGCCCAGCCGGATGGGACAATTTTAAATCCCTTTAAACCTGGATTTTCCCGGATTTCCAGGACATATAGCAACCCTAGCCACAGCACTACTTGTAGTTGTCCTCTGCTATACCTCAGTATCTTGTTGAGTCCCATGTGGCCTAGGAGTTTCATCTTCTGGCATTAGCTCTTGTTTCATTTTGGATTGTCCCTATATATATATATATATATATATATATTGTGGCAAAAGACATTCAAAAGGGGTTTACTGGTGCCTCCTTCTGTGCAGTACTAACAAGCATTACCTATGGTGTCACTTCTGTTGTCTCTCAGAGATCCTCTGCCAGTGTCACCCGTCACTAAAGCAGCTTTGTAAGATGTGTTTAGCCCTCAGCAGAAGCCTGGCTGACATAGGAGACCCTACCAGTAGCACTGCTTCCATCAGCATAGCTTCTTGCCTCACAGGAGCATTCAATCAACCACTGCGGAAAGGTAGTGCCGTTGGTGGGTAGCTGCCCCTGATAAATCACAGTTCTTTTGCTTTTTACATTTTGTAGCTTAACATGTTCTGTTGTTGTAATTGCTGTAGGAAGTTTAACATGTTTGGTAGGTTAACATATTCTTTTGCTGACGTTATACATAGCCTGACTTTTTCTCAGTCTGAAGAGATTATTAGACAGGAATGCAAAAAGCATTCCTGTCCCACGATCTCCAGTCCCATCCCTGTCCCAATAACCCTCCCTATCACTCTTACCTTCTCTTCCATCGACAGGGATCACAGGAATGAACATGGGAAATTCAAAAATAAAAAGTAAAATAACAAGAAAAAGGTTTTAAAAAGCACATAAACACACTTAAAAAAAAATAACAAGTAGCCCAGGGAGGTTCATAAAAAGCGGGTAGCCTATCTTGTTTTCCTATCTTGTTTTCCTGATCCCACCCATAAGTGTTCTGGCAGGACCGCCCATTGACACTGTATTCACGGTAGGATAATGGTGCGAGGTTTCAGATGCTGGCAATGCCGGCACCAAAATGGGACCAGCGATCTATTGACAGCTCAGCCCATCAATAAAAAGAAATGCCAGAATAATGACAGCAGAATGCAAAAGGACGATGTCATGTGATACTGGTGTCCTTTTGCGTTCCAATGTTGTTATTCTGGTGCCACATTAGCTGCGTCTGATAATCTCCTGAGACTCGAAGTGGTTTACAAAAGTTAATACAGGTATAGCTAAAAATTTACACCATACAAAAATTAAAATATAATTAAACTATCAGTAAAATTAAAAGCAGATAAAAGCAAGCAAGCAAACAATAAATTTAAACAAAACAACCAGTGGTGGCACTAGGGGGGTGCGCTAGGCTGAACCACTAGGCTGAACTACACATGGTAACACCGTCAGAGGGAAGGGTGATACCAGCCTTAGTAACACCACAGAGCACAGCATGTAAAGGGCCCTTTCCCTATAAACAGTCATCCCTCAAAAGTTGGCCAAAAGAAAAATGGCTTCAGCTGCCTATGAAAGGATAGCAAGGAGGCTGTCAGTTTAACCTCTGCAGGAAGGGAGTTCCAGAACCTGGGAGAAGCCACTGAGAAGGCCCTCTCCCATGTGCCCACCAGATCTACCTGTGAGGGTGGTGGGAGAGTGAGAAAGGCCTCCCCAGATGATCTCAAAACAGAGGCAAGTTCATGTTAGGACAAGCATATGTGTATGTGCCTTCAAGTTGCCTGTGGACTTATGGCAATCCCATGAATTTCATAGGGTTTTCTTAGTCAAGGAATACTCAGAGGTGGTTTTGCCAGTTCCTTTCTCTGAAATGTAACCTACAGCACCTGGTATTCATTGGTGGTCTCCCATCCAAGTACTAACCAGAGTTGACCCTGCTTAACTTCCAAGCTCAGATGGTATCTGATGCCTTTAGGGTATTTTGGCCATTATATGGCCCTTCAAATAACCTGGACCTGAGCCATATAGTGGTTTGTAGCCATAATCAGTTTTTCAAATTGTGGCCAGAAATGGGCCAGCAACCAGTGGAGCTGTTGCAAGAAGGGAGTTGTGTGTTCTCTGTAGCCAGCCCCCATAAACAATCTGACTGCAGCTCTTTGCACCAGCTGAAATCTATCAATACTCTTCAAAGGCAGCCCTACTTAGAGTGAGTTACACTAATCCAAATGGGATGTAATTAAGGCATATGTCACTGTGGCCATATCAAAATTCTCAAGGAACAGGCTCATCTGGCGCACAAGCCTTAACTGTACAAATGCATTCTTGGCTATTACTGAAACCTGGGCTTTCAAGCTCAGGGTTGAGTCCAGGAGTACACCCAAGTTTTTTGTCATAATGTGGAAAGTTACTTGGCTACTGGCCTTCTGAGGGATTCTGGGAGCTGTAATCCAACAAATATTTCCAGACTTTGTGATCTACTAACCACTAGTTTGCTGTTTTGTTTTTTGAGGTTTTTGTGTGCAAATGATAAATGCAGTATAGAGGTTACAGTATCATACTAGAACTGAGAGATCCACTCAGCCATGAAGCTTGCTGGGTAACTTTGGGCAAGTCACACTCCCTCTCAGCCTAACCTAACCTACCCCGCAAGGCTAAAGTGAGGAGAGGACTGTATACACTACCTTAAACTCCTTAAAGGAAAGATGAAATATACATTTTGAAGGTAGTCAGATCTATAATAAGGTGCACAATGAAGAATCATAGAACAGAGCCTGAGACTGGATGAGGAAGAATGATGTGACTTAGCCCTGGGTCTATCCCTAATTAGAAGTATACAAGAATTTGAAAGTTCATTATTTGCTATTAGGTTGACTTTGATTTATGGTGACCCTTTGAATTAGAAACCTCCAAGATCCCCATCACCAACTGCCCTGCTCAGACCTTGCAAACTCAAGGCCATGGTTTGATTGTATCAATCCATCTACAATCTGGTCTTCCTTTTTTTCCCTAATGGAAAAGCTAGTGCAGTTCTTCTAAGACCAGACTTATCTGGTCTCTAAAATGCACACCCGACACCAGTCTGGATGCTGCATTTTACAGTAGCTGAAGCTTCCAAACACTTTTCAAGGACAGCTCATGTAGGGTGCATTATACAGGTAATAGTCTAATCTAGAGTTGCTTATGGTGACTCTATGAATGAGAGACCTCCAAGAAGAGCACTTGTCATCAATTGCCCTGCTCAGATCTTACAACTCAGGGTTGTGGCTTTTTTGATTGGATCTATCCACCTGTACTGCAATCTTCATCTTTTCCTACTGTCTTCCACTTTATCAAGCATTAGTGGCTTTTCCAGTGAGTGACATCATCTCATGATATGTCCAAAATGCAACAGCCTCAGGCTGCATCTGCACTGCAGAAATAACCCAGTTTGACACCGCTTTAACTGCCATGGCTCAATGCTATGGAATTCTGGGATCTGTAGTTTCGTGAGATACTTAGCCTTCTCTGTCAGAGAGGCTCTGGTGCCACAACAAACTATAAATACCAGGATTATTTATTTATTTATTTATACCCCGCTCTTCAGCCATAAGGCTATCAGAGCGGCTTACAATTTGTTTTAAGCAATAGCTATTTACACATCTACACTGCATTAAGCAATTTCCAATGTGTGTTAGCTAATTGCCCCCACAAGCTGGGTACTCAATTTACCGACCTACGAAAGGATGGAAGGCTGAGTGAACCTTGGAGCCCGCTGGAATCGAACTTGCAACGTGGTGATTTGCAGTACTGGCATTTAACCACTGCGCCACCAGGGCTCCATATACATCCCAGCATTACATAGCATGGAGCCATGACAGTTAAAGCTGTGTCAAACTGGATCATTTCTGCAGTGCAGATGCAGCCTTGGTTTATTCATCTTTACTTCTAATGTGACTGCAGATCTAATTTGCTGTTTTGTTTTGTTTTGTTTTGTTTTTTGTTAGCAGTGCATGCTAGCTGTAGAAATCTCATCCAGCACAATATTTCAAATGAGTTGATTTTCTTCCTGTTGGCTTTCCTCACTGTCCAGCTTTCATGTCCTTACATAGAAAATCTCCATTTTCAGCCATGGAGCTAACTTTGAAAGTTAGGCTTATGAAAAATATAATATGAATCAGTATGCTAGTTCAGTCAATAGCTATGTCTGGTTCTTACCATATGTGTTGCTACTGTTTTCTGTTACCAATTTTTGAGGGTCTAGGCTCATTTATGTTGCAAATTGAATGCATTAGGTTCCTTGAGCTCTTCTAAGGAAGGGTGGGATACCACTAATGTAAATAATCATTTCCTGATTGTTACCAAATTCAATCACCTCTTTACACACCAATGTGCAAAATGGACTACAAACTTTTGCTCATTACTCTGTAGTGAGTCTTGCTTCTGTACAGAGTGACTACAAAAGAGACCTGTGTTGCAATCCAGTGGCAGCAGATTGTGTCTGAATTCTGCTATAAAGAATGGAGTCCTGGATCTTATATTTGTGATCTCAGCCCTAGAACTTTAGGTCATAGAATCACAAAATCATAGAGTTAGAAGAGACCTCAAGGGCCATCCACTCCAACCCCCTTCCTTCCATATACATCAGGGGCAGGGGGAGTTCAGTCCATGGGCTGCATACAGCTCCTAGAGCCATTTTTGTGGCACCTTTTTGTGTGTGTGGGGGGCTTATTGTGCATAAAATTTGCCCATGGCTGTTTTGATGTTTTGCAAAGGATATAGGAAACAGCATTTTCTATACAGAGAATATTATGCAGAAATATTATTGTGTGTGTGTGTATTTAGAAAACTCTCCAGGATTCAAAATTTCCTTCAAAAGTTTTTTTTTAATTGTTGCCCCCTTTGGGGGCATTTGAGGGGGGGTTGAAATTTTTGTGGGTGTATATGTGTGTGCAATGAGGATGTGGCCCTCCAAGATTTTCTATGGGACAGCATAGACCCCTAACCCTGACAGTTCCCTGACACCTGCTGTATATTGATGTAATTTTAGTGATACTAGACAGACTACCACATGGTCTGGATAGCTGACAGCACACAAATTAATATTCTGGCATGTTCTCCTGTGGCAGCAAAGTCATCTGGGTGTGCAAGGGTGAGAGAGAAAGAGGGAGGGAGAGAGGGAAGTTCAATGGTATTGGTTAATTCTCTTCCTCTTTCCCTGGCCTTCCTTCCCCTCTCCATTGCATCAGCTGATAGGAGAACCTAACTGGAAATAGCAGTGTGTGAAAACCCTTAATTTGGTCTGGAGGCACACAAAAAAGTGTCAGAAGCGAGTGCAAAGAAATTCTCGGGGTGGGGGGAATGGGTGAAGAGGAGAGCCAAGAAGAGAATGTTCACTTCTCTATACTGAAACCCTTGAGGATAGGCACCATAGGATTTCTTGTTAAAGAATAAGAGGCACATACCACGCTTCAAAGCAGCCCTGACCTTCCTGTTCTTTAAGGAAGTGGGTGTGTGAAATAATATAGTCTTATTTTTAAAACATTCCAGCTAGTTTTAGTTGCAAATCTTAACTATTAACTGTTTAAGGTGTCAACGCAGTATCATGCCGAAAATTTTCAGCTGGGCCAGAATAGATGTGATGTTAAATGACTGAATGCACTTCATGTGTCTGGTTTGTTTTTGTTTTTTCCTTTAACAATAGCAGCTGCAGATGTGAAGCAAATTGGACTGAGACTATTCACGTTGTGGTCTTGATTTTGAGGGCTCCCTCAGTGGTCCAATGACTGGTCACTGATGAAATGTGTTATGCTGCCCTCCCCCCCCCCCGCCATGCCCTACCTTGACATGCTTTAAATTGTTCTCAGTCTGGCTGTTCTATTGCAATATATCCCATTGTCTTTTGTTGTTATAACTTACTTTTGGATTTTTAGTTCCATTTTAGGTTGTAATCAACCCTCAATTCCAGTACTGGGGAAAAGATGAGATATAGAGTTCCTCCAGGCTGCCCAATAGTTCCTCTAGACTCCCCAGTGTTGGGACTTTCTTTTTTGGGATTCCATGGCTTGTAATTATTGTTTCTGAGAGACAGTGTGGTGTAGTGCTTTGACAGACTCTGGAAACCAGGGTTTGAATCTTCACTCAGCCATGGAAACCCACTGGGTGACCTTCCTCAGTCACACTCTCTCAGCTTCAGAGGAAGTCAACGACAAACCCCCTCAGAACAAATATTGCCAAGATAACCCCATGGTAGGTTCACCTCAGGGTCTCCATAAGTTGGAAATGACTTGAAGACACACAACAACAATTGTTTCTGCTCCTGCATCCAGTCATGTCCTAATATACTGGGTGTTTAACCCTGGTTTGTTGCTTGTTGTAGCAGTGTTTAGTGCTACCTCCAATCAACACCTTCCTTTTCAACCATTCTTTCCTCTCACTTGAGCTTTGGTTAAGCTGTGGTATGATTGTGGTTTCCCCCCATCTCCCTGCCATCCCCTCCACGAACCAATTAGCTCTCATTCTTCTTCCCCGGCATCTGTGTTCCCTGTTTTGCACATTTAATTGTTTTTTAATAGTGCACTCAACTCTAAAAGAAAGAAAAAGAAACTGTTCATTTGGAAATGTCCAAATGTGGGCCTTGTGATATCCTTAGGAGATTTTCAGACACGGAAAAATCGTCCCTTGCCGCGCGAGCAGCCTCCCGAAACTGCTGCGCGGCAAGGGTCTTTTTCGGACCGCGCTGTGCCTGTTGCGAAGCCGTCCGTGTCACTTCCGTGAAGCTTGGGACGGCTCCGCGTCATATTTCAAGCACGGAGGCTGCCCGTGATTGAAATATGACGCGGAGCCGTCCCAAGCTTCACGGAAGTGACACGGACGGCTTCGCAACAGGCACAGCGCGGTCTGAAAAAGACCCTTGCCGCGCAGCAGTTTCGGGAGGCTGCTCGCGCGGCAAGGGACGATTTTTCCGTGTCTGAAAATCTCCTTAAGCTCCATTCTCACTATTCCCTCCATGGCCTCAAGTCCCAGTTTTGGAGAAAAGGTGAGGTAGAAATAAAGTGACTGATTCATAGATAAACTCAGCACTTTTCTTCTCTCACTCCACCCTCAGCATCTATTTCCCTTGTTTTCCATGTTTATTTTTTTTTAAATGTTGTTATAATCACCAAGCTAAAATGCGATATCATTTTAGTACTATAACTCTAAAAGAAAGAAAGAAGAAAGAAGAAATGTTCAATCTGATAACCAGAAATGTAATGAGGGTCACTGGAAAACCTCCATGGCAGAGATCACACCCTTTTCTGAATGTCATCCCTGGGACTGCCCAAAAGTACAGCGAGAGGAACTGAGACAATGGATACAGACATGTGACATTTACCCCATCCTGTATTGGAACCTTCCTGGACAGGAAAACTCCCCACCCCCTGCAGTGGGTTTTAAAAGTTGCTGCTAATACCAGAAATTCACAAGAAAAATACTGGGGCAGAAAAAATGTTTTATGGATATCAAGGGGAGAGGAGACCCAATAACTACAGCTATGTGTGTGTGTGTATATGCCTTCAAGTTGCCTGTCGACTTAGGGCAACCCCAATAATTCCCATCAAATCCCAAGGCTTTGGCCCAGTCTAGAAGAACCCATAAATAAAATAAATAGAAAACACAATTTCTCCCCCTGCCCTTCCAAATTCCATCACAGATGCTATTAGCTTCATGAGAAAATCTTCTAGCCTGAAGGTAAGAAGAGCTTCAAGGGATGGTTTTTCCTCACATGCATTTATTCAAGCCCTGCATTACAGCTAAGTGTTTACCAGCTGACTTCTTCATCAAGCTGGAAGGAAGTGTTTTAGATTTGAGGGGTGTGAGTTGTAAGTGCACTGCTGTTGTTTCATGGAAGGTTTATCTTTGGGATGTTCTATTGGAAAAGGTAGGACCAATGCTAGACCTGGGTATTCACATATTACTGAACTGGAGGGCACTCTCCATATGAAAGGCAGTGAATCCACACTGCTGCCCACACCATCTTCACAAGCTAACCTGTGAAGAGGTCTCAAATGCAACAACAAGAGTTGTCTCATTGCACTCTAAGATGTGCATTTTAAAAAATCTGAAAAGCATTTTTAAAAATGAAATGTGTGTATGGACAGCAGTAGGATCTGGTCATCAGGCAATTTTTGAGTCCTGTATCTCTGCCATTGTCTAGAAGGTTACTAGTGACAAGGATGAAGAGATGGAGAAACAGCCCCCCGTACTGAATTGTACAGAACTGAGGTTTTTAAAAAAAGGCTGGATGGCCATCTGCCAGGAGTGAATTGATTGTGTATTCTTGCAAGGCAGGGATTTGGTCTAGATGGCCCTTGAGGTCTCTTCCAACTCTATGATTCTAATGTTTCTTTCTCCCTCTGGTAAATTCTGTGGATTGGGATCAGAAGGTGAGGGCAAGTGGGAGAAATGACAGTGTCATAGGTGAGAAGGAACATGGAATCTGGTGACCTAAGAAACCATCTTCTCCCATCTAGACTCATTTAGTATTTGAAGTCCTCTGAAGAAACCTTCCTGGTAGTGCCACATGCTCCTGATCTCTATTTGGCACTCATTTGGACCAGGGTATTCAGTGTAGTGTCACCTGTTATGTGAAATGCTCTTCCATCAGAACTTCAATGTATTCCAACTCTCCTTAGTTACTAAAGTATGTTAAAATATACCATCTGAGCAAAGGTTTCCTATTTAATCATCCCTCACATCTATTTTTTGGATTTCAAAGAGAATGTGTGTGCTGTGTTCTGTTTATCTGTGTCTACTTTACACATATGTGGGCCTAAATACCTTAAAAGCACTAGCTCCTGTCTGATCTTGGAATCTAAACATGGTCAGCCCTGGTTAGTACTTGGATGGTAAAATGCCATCAGGTGCTGTAGGCTATATTTCAGAGAAAGGAACTGGTAAAACACCTCTGTGTTTTTCTTGACTAAGAAAACCCTATGAAATCCATGGGTTGCCATAAGTCAACAGGTGACTTGAAGTACATTGTGTGGTGTACACTGTTGTACGCTGATGTACAACACTGATTCACATTGTTCTGATTTCTTATTTATTTAAGCAATATATAAATATTAGCAAATAAAAAGGAGTTCAAAGGGGGAGGGACAGCTTGCCAAAGGCACACACACCCCAGATCCCTAAAGTGCTCACGCTAGGCAAAACAAAGTTTTTTATAGAGAACACAGCAAAGTCTATGCTTAGAAAATGAACATGGGAGCTTACTTTCCTGCAGTACTGTAGCTTTGTAGCTTTTACTGCTATATGCTGATAAAGGCATGTTTTCATCTACCTAAATCATTTTTTTTTTCATACTGCATACATTCCTTCTTTCTCTTTTCAGGCAATCATTTGCCAAATAAGAATATCATATGCAAAACCCAGCAGGGGTGTTTATAAGTAGCAAGACAATAGCATCTTGTTTTAGCTGCTTAAAAGCAAGATGAAGCACGCAAAGTACTAGCAGGGCAACCGCAGAGTGGTCAGTACTTAGTTGTAGAAAGGATAAATTTAGTGTGACTAGAGAGAGATTAAAGTATATGAAACAGCAGCTGTGTTTATTACAGTCATAGTCCACTTGAACTCCAAGAAAATGGAGTTGGTATGCACTGTCTTGCCCCTTCCCTTGTCCTATTATCACAAGTACCTTGCGAGAGAAGTTAGACTGAGAGATGAGGCATCCAGAATCATCACTCACTACGGACTTTATCAGACATGGGGAAAATTGTACAATTACAACATCACGGTAGCACGAATGGTTTCTACTTTCACATGACATTGTCATATTCACATGGTCAGTCTATGCTCCAGCCGCAAATAAGGCATTCCTTTTCACTGGTGGGACAAGCCATCAATAGCCCTCAATATCATTCTTTTTGAGGTATTGAAGAGTGTGTGAAACACATCCTGCTGTAATCACGAGATTACAGGGTGAATGGGCAGTCCTCTTCCCCCCTCCCCATTCCTGGCAAGAAAACTTCCAGGTGAGGATGTGAAAACTATCCATCGGATGCTCTTTTTATGAGCTGTCCCGGTTTGTTTGCAAGTTTTTAGGTTTGTTTTAAGTGTTTGTGTGTTCATTTACTTAGCAAATTAAGGGGCTTTCAGTGTTTTTAAGCATGCTTGCATTGTCTTGTGAGAACTGCCAAAATCTCACCCATGCTAAATCGTGGAAATCCTGTTCTTAAAGTGATAGTGGTGGTCATGCGATAATTCTGTGGCAGCTCTTTCATGCAAGTACAGCGACGTGTGATAATAAGTATAGTAATGTTACTATGTTTCCGCTTTCCTCATTCATGGAAGTACAGCATTTTTAGATGCTAGTCTGATAAAGTCCTACATGTTATGGCTGAGTGGACACTTCAGCCTGGGTCTCCCCCACTCCTAGTTCAACACTCTAACTCCGTGCACCACGGATGGAAATCAGATGGCATTGCAGTTGTTCTTGGACTGTAAGCAACCCTAGCCAGCAACCCTAGCCAGAAAAATCAATCATGAGGAATGTTGGCAGGTGCAGTCCAACAACATCTGGAGGCGCACATGATTCCTATCTCATGCTGTTCTAAACCACTCTGGCTCTAGTATTACTGACAGCTCATGTATCAAAATGAACATTGCCAATCTCACACCAATAATGAAGTTTTCATAGTCATGCATCAAGGAATAGGGGGAGATGAGGGGGGGTCAAGCCTCCCTATGGCTAGGCTGGGGACAGGGGCTGAACCCTGCTGAAATGATCAGGCAAGATTGATCAGGACCATCAACACTCCTATGTTGTTCAGCCACCAAAAGAATAAAATTACCAATCAAAAGTGTCTTTGTTTATAGACATCTTTACACTCATTTAATGAGGTCTTCTATATTGCCTCCTTTCCTTGCAAAACTGTATTAATTTTATGCTTCTAAATACTTTTATAATATTTCAGTTATTACTTTGTCATTGTCTTCATGGCAATCACATTGTTAACCACTTTAGCTGTTGTTGTTGTTGTTATTATTATTATTATTATTATTATTATTCAGTCTGCCCTGGCCTCACATCGGGAGGCATGGAGACGCACTATCCACAATGCTGCAGCCTTATTTGAGAACTCATGCCGAACAAGTCTTGAAGAGAAAGAACAACGCAGAAAGAATCACAACCCAAAAACATCACCCAAGGAGACCTTCTGCTGTGCTTTTTGCAACCGGACTTGTTTATCTCGGATTGGCCTTTTTAGTCATCAGCGCACTTGCAGAAAGTGTGGGATGAGTCCTTCCTGAATCTTCGTTTGCGAAGAAAAGCCAGAGAGAGGATTCTGTATTTTTACTGTTCTTTAAAAATATACATGTTCAATATACAAAATTCATAATGACCTGCCTGCCAGTCTTGATTCCTCCATATTCTGAAAAACAGTTCCAGGGTCCCTGTTCTTAGTCCCAATGTCACCTCAGATGTAATAGTTATTAATGGAATCAGACATAGCACCACTAGTTATTAAGGAGATTATCAGGCAAGCTTCTAAAAATATTTTTGCCCCACTATAGTTTAAAGCATAAGTGTCCTGGCATAATAACACCTCTTATCACACGTTGTTGTAATCACAAGAACGAGCCACCCCAGAATTTCAGCAACATGACTGCTCATGCTGTTTACTTTCATGTTTTTGCATGGGTGAGACTTCGGCAGTTCTTGCAAGAAGATGTGAGCACGCTTAAACGTCTAAAAACATCAAAATTAAGAAACACGCAAGCACTGGAACACACTTTAAAACTTGCCAGCAAAATGGGGAGGTTCATAAAAAGAGCATCCCATACCTAGTTTTTTCAACTGGAAGTGTTCTAGTGGAGACCGCCCCTTAACACTGAAATCACGCCAGCAGAACAGGACATGGTTTCGCACATAAGCAGTAACGTGAAAAATTGCCATGGGAGATCAATCAGTGGCTTGGCCCACTAATAAAAAAGAACACCTTTTTCACAGCGGCAGAATGCAGAGAGGAAGATGTTGAGGGGAGCCCTTTTGCAGTTTCCTGATGTCATTATAACACTATATTTGCCACATCTGATAATCTCCTAAGTGTAGTACATCCAAGTATAAACTAAATATATTCCTGTTCTCAAGGAATTCTCAAAGACCTCACCCGGAGTACTGTGTCCAGTTTTGGGCACCACAATTCAGGAAGGATATTGACAAGCTGGAACATATCCAGAGGAGGGTGACCAAAATGGTAAAATGTCTGGGAGCCATGCCCTATGAGGAGTGGCTTAGGGAGCTCGGTATTTTTAGCCTGAAGAAGAGAAGGGTAAGAGGTGAAATTAAGAAGTTTGGAAGGATGTCACATTGACGATAGAGCAAGCTTGTTTTCTGCTGCTCCAGAGAGTAGAACATAGAGTAATGGATTCAAACAACAGGAAAAGAGTTTCCACGTAAATTTTAGGAAGAACTTCCTGATGGTAAGAGCTATTTGACAGTGGACTACACCACCTCAGGATGTGGTGAACTCTCCTTCTCTGGATATTTTTAAACAGAGGCTGGATTCGGGATTGCTTTGATTGTATATTCCTGGATTGGATGGCCCTTATGGTCCCTTCCAACTCTATGATTCTACGATTCTATAAACTATGGATTAAGTGAAGTACACCTAAGTATAAAACAAGTTTTATTTTTTTCCCCCAGCCATCCTGCTTTCCTGCTTCAGAAAGATTGCATTGTAATGCTACATCCAGAATTCTGCCCCATATGAACAGAAACAGTTTGTTGTTCATTAGTTACACATTATTTATTACAAAGATTTAATACTGCCCTTCAGTGTCCTCTCTCCGGCTTTTCTTCACAAACAAAGATTCGAGAAGGACTCATCCTGCACTTTCTGCAAGCGCACTGATGACTAAAAAGGCCAATCCAACATAAACAAGTCCGGTTGCAGAAAGCACAGCAGAAGGTCTCCTTGGGTGATGTTTCCGGGTTGTGATTCTTTCTGCATTGTCGTTTCTCTTCGAGACTTGTTTGGCATGAGTTCTCAAATAAGGCTGCAGCATTGTGGAGTGAGCGTCTCCATGCCTCCCAATGTGAGGCCAGGGCGGACCATTGTTGGTGATCAATTTGGCCGAGCCTGAGATGTTGTTTCAGGGAGTCCTTGTATCGCTTTTTTGGAGCGCCCCTCTCACCAAGGGTTTGTTAAAAAGTATACAACAATTTAAAAGGATGCTAGACAATGGGTGCATGCTACGGTCAATTAGAGATTCTGTCTTAAGGAAGAAAGACACCAATGGATTTAGAGAAACAAACTAATGCTTTATTATAGGAACTCCATTTTAAGAAAGGAAAGATACTCAGGGTGCAATAATAATAATAATAAATAATAATAATAATAATTTATACCCCACCCCTCTGTTAAAACAATGGGGGCAGCTTACAAAAATTAAATACAATACAGATAAAATCCCCAAACACCCCCCACCTCCACCCTCCCCCATAAAAAAATATTAAACAATTATAAATTAAAACCAACTGATCTAAAATCACGATTAAAAACAATAAATACAATAAAATACAATAAATGGACTAAAAGAAGCCAGGATCCCCTGAGGCTGGGATCTAATTTGGAAAGGCCTGCCGAAAGAGATCCGTCTTTAGTGCTTTTTTAAAGCTACTCAGGCTTGTTATCTGACGGATCTCGTTCGGCAGGCCATTCCACAATTTGGGGGCGATTACCGAAAAGGCTAGCTACATCTCTAAAGAGGTCTGAGACACGTTCTGGGGAGGAGAAGAGGTGAAAACATCCCCAAGAGTATCAGTTTACATCACAGAGGGAGCAGGATTGGTAGACAAGCAGGAAGGACTGTAGGTGACTCAAACTATCTAACCTTAATGCTACTGCCCACTCTGAGGCATTCTTGATTCTTCAGGGAAGGTTATTACGGTACTACTTTCCTTGTACACCATCCTCCTCGTGAAAACATCACACACACACACACACATGTACGCACACAAGGTTATTTATAAAAGAGGTGGCGATTCATTCACACACCTCCGCCATAATGTGCAGTGTGCTTCTCTGAAGTTCTAAATCCACTCCCTTGTGAATTTCCTTTTATTCGCCAAAGTCTTGCCTCACTATGTTTTCCTCCCTGAAAAGTAGATCAGACTTTTCAGGGCTAGTGGTTATATTTGAGTAGGGACTATCCTAAACACACTGGGCACTTGGCAGCAGGCTGTTAGTGACAAATGTGTGTGTAAGTGTGGCCTATGTTTATATATTTCTCTTTTTGAATGAGGGGCAGCAAGCTATTCTTTAGCCCTTTACATCTGATCCAAAACTACCTACTGGCAGCTATCCAGCCCCAGGAGGATCCATTGTTGCTGCTGTTTTACTGGAGAGGAGAGGAAAGGAGAAGGCAATTCAGATAATGAAGATACAGGTGCTCTAGGCTCCCAGGGGAAAGAAAGAAAAGGAGGTTGTGCTCCATCTGTGAATGAAATCATTTTTCTTCCCCTTCTAAATCAAGACCAACTACTTCTTCTTTATCTGAGGTCCATCTACACGAGGAGGAAAAATCTAACCTCATGGTACTGTATTGGCATCTCACAGCAGCAACGACATGTCTAAATGGTTTTTCTGGCCTCAGAAGCCCTCTTAAGCCTCATATTCCTGATGGCAGCCGCAAATGATTTACTCACGTTAGTTCTTCACTGCCATCGAATTGTTGTTGTTGTTTTTTAACTCATCCCAGGATGTGCTGGCACAATAGAACAATTCTCCAATTTTATAAGAAAACAAAACAGAAAATATTGATCCTTTTTATCTCCTTAGCAAGTGATCACTACGGTGAAAATCCAACATGGCGGCAGCAGGTGCTTGCCCTCCTAGCAAACCCCGCCCCTGCTCCCACCCGGCCGATCAGCTTTGTGCTTCCCTTTGAATTTTTTATTGTTCTATAGTCCAAATGAGCAGAAATGTGTACCCACTTCACAGTTTGTGAAAAAATATGGTGAAATCTGCAAAGCTTTTACCCCATTGTTTTTGCCATTTGGGGGGGCCCTCCTTCTAAATAGTGTGGATTGGCACTGGATCCTGTTTAGAAAGGTAGGATTCCCAGCCAATTCCATGAGGGGTATTTTCACCATTTAGACAGGCTCAGAATTGCCTTCTTCCTCTCTCCCCTCCCCACTGGTAAGCAGCAGCTGGGTCTCCTACCAGGGCTTGACAACTTCCCAGGTGGGAGGAAGGTATCAGAACTTCTTTACTTGCAGTCATATCTGCAAGTCATATCTGCAGTCATATCTTTTTGGCTCAGTGTAGCTTTTCATACAGAATTTCCACCCCTTTATACATGAAGGGGTGAGAATTGTGTGACCATCCAGTTGTTAAACTGCAGTTCTCAGCATTCCTCACCATTGACTATGCTGGGAGTTGTAGTGCAACTTGATTCCCATCCTAGATGTAACATGATGTCCCTCCCACCAAATAAGGTGATGCTTTTGTAAAATGGCCACCCACATGGCAGCACTGCACTGTGCTTATTTTAAAATGGATGTATTTGTGCATGCAATTGCACAAATAAAATTGTTAGCCAGAGCTAGAGTAGATGCATTGAATCATAGAATCATAGAACTGAATCAATGGGGTTTACACAGGTATTGCTGTAATTGTTGTTGTTGTGTTCCTTTTCTGGCATGGCAACCCTATGATGAACCTATCACAGGGTTTTCTCAGCAAGATTTCTTCAGAGGGAGTTTGCCACTGCCTTCCTCTAAGCTGAACAGACCGTGACTTGCCCAATGTCACCCCGAGCATTTCCATGGCCAAGTGGTAATTCAAACCCTGCTCTCCTGGAATCCAGGGGCTTGTCTATATGAGGCAATAAAATGTGGACTGGTGCAATAATGCCAATTCACAGCAGCTTTCATCTGTCTCCATGGTTTTTTTTTCTGAAATCACTGGCATGTGAAGCCATAAGCATATATTGTCCAAACAGGCATGCCTGTGAATCAAGATGGTGGGCGTGAGTGAATTATTCATGTTTTTCTTGTCACCAGTTGCCACTGCGGAACAGTATTTTTAAAAAAAAGCAAATCCAAGATGTGGAAGTGTGATCTTCCGCTTAAATAAACAGGGGGGGGGAGGCTGTTTTGTCACTTCAGCAAACAATCACTACAGCAAAAATCCAACATGGCAGTTCTGGGAGTTGCCTTGCTGGCAAGCTCCGCCCCCTATACATGCCCAACCAATCAGCTCCCCACTCTGAGAATGCACAGTGATGCAAATCAGTTGTCCTAATGAGCAGTTGTGTGCATTCCCACACATTATATTTAAAAAACCACAGGAAAAACCAAGAATGCATTTTCCCATGGAGTATTTGGAGTTTTTTTGCACAATCCTTCAAAATACCACGAATCGCTGTGGAATCCTGTTGGAACAAAAGGTATTCTCCTCAAATTCTATGAGGAGTATTTTCACTGTCTAGACAAGCCCACTATCCAGCACTCCAACTAGTGCACCTCTTAAGTGACACACTTTTTGTGACACTCCCCAGTTTACTTGGGACTTTTAAAGTGTGTTCCTGTGCTTGTGTAACTTTTTCTGTGTTCTCTTTGTTTGTTTGTTTGAATTTCCTGTGTGAGTGTCTTCTCCCAAGAATCCACAGGATTTTGAATGAGGAAGTAAATGGAGCTCCGTTGACTTCCTCTTCATTACTGGGGATGCCTTTGCTGGGAGAGAAGATAAGTGTGGTGGTGGGGGGATTCTTTTGCTGGCATAAAAATTGCTTTTTTAATGCCAGCAAAAGAACATTTTAAGGGGCTCATCTGATAAAGTCCTTACTTGGCTCCCCACCATCACCACCATGGGGGGGGGGGAACCTTAAGAATAAATTGTAGGACCTAGTTCTAAATATATAAAGTAAATGGAGAAGTGCAGCCTTTTTATCTTTCAGAAATCACATGGGTGTGATGTTTATTCCTGAAGACAGATCAGACCCTCTGAAATGACAACATTCTAGTTCCTTGTTCTATTCCATCTCACAGTTCTTACCCAATATATGCTGCATATTATAAGAAGAGAGCCTTCTCTGTCTGTGTGCCCTTAAAAGTAACTGGAGTATAAGGAATTTATTTATTTATTTATTTATTTATTTTTGCTACAGACTTAAGCTGGGGACCAAGGATGCAGTTCTTTTGTATCTGGATTTTGAGCAAAAAAAGAGGTGACAATACATATCAATACAGCTACGGACTGATGTATGCCTCTCCGTTGCCCCAAGTAGTGGCTGCCGGCGGCTTCCATGTCCCTGGTGCTGAGAATCCAGTCTGGGTTTTATTTCAAACTTTAGATGAGCTATCCAAAGTGCTGAACCTTTTTTTAATGAGAGCTAGGGTTCAATACCTTTGGTAGTTCCATTAAAGTGTGGACCAAATGCCAGAACAGGGTCACTAATCCACTGACATAGAAGCAAACAGCTGTCACTGTTCCAAGGGGCGACATCACTGATTTTGTTGTTGTTGTTGTTGTTATGTGTCGTTAAGCCGCCTTGGTGTTATGATGACCCTATGAATGAGTGACCACCAAGAGACCCTGTTATTAACAGCCCTGCTGAGGGCTTGAAAAATCTGGGGTGTGGCCTCCTTGACTGACTCAACCCACCTGTGGTTTTCCTCTTTTCCTCCTGCCATCAACTTTGCCAAGCATTATGGCCTTTTCCAATGAGTCATGTCATCTTGCAATATGTTCAAAGTAGGATCGCATATATTTTTGGTAACATTCGCTTTATTCACAAATGTACAGGTAGAATATATGTGGAATCAAACAACAGACACTCCTCCAAAGCAGCATATCCAGTAGCTGGCATCAGATCCTTCTTCCATCCTCATTTGTGCCTTCAGCAAATTCACATATCTTCATACCCCTCTGCTAAGAAATAAGTGTGGGTGTTGCTCTGAAGTAAAATTTGTGAGTGTCCCAGTGCAGATCAGGAACCCAGAATGGGGGTGGGATTGAGACTTTAAAAATGTTGCTTTGTGGTTCCTGCCCAGATTAGGGGAAGCATTGTTGCACACCTACAATTTCACAATAAGAAACCATTTGACAGTGAAGTGGATAGGGGTTATTTCCTACATAAATCACATCTGGAGAGGAGAAATCCAGATCAAAATGATAGTATGGGTCAAAGTGTTAACCCCACTCCCCCCATGTTATGATCTGGATCAGATTCTCCACACTTACTTCTGAATAAAGAAAAAAATACTGTCATCACACTGTATTATGTATAAAAAGTAATGTGGAAACTTGGCCCATAACCACAACCATTCTATATATAGATAGGACCGGTTTAAAGAATTATAGGGGCCCCTGCAATGCTTTATTTTGGGGCCCCGTATGTTTATCTCAGGTCAGTGTAACCTAACTCAACCTAAGCTATTCACAGTACAGGATATTCAGATTATTACTAATAATGTTTTTGCAAGAGAAGGGTTACTATGGGGGCCCCCACAATGATGGCTGACACCACTGGTGCCTTAAACGGGCCCTGTATGTAGAACTACATTTAGCATGGGGTTGAACATTCTGAGTTTTCAAAAGTGAACTACAAACCCCCTTTCAGTGATACACCTCATTCATTAATTCAGCAGTGCAGGACATATCATGTATAATGGAGAAATTGAGAAGGACGTCAGTTAGGTAAATGTTGGTGTGAGAATGGTGCATATTTAACAAATCTTTTTAAAATGTTCCTGTTGTGTGTTTTTTTAAGAGGAATGTTGGAGTGCATGTGCTTCAGATGACCATGTATACTTTCTCCCAGTCAAGAGAAGGAGGAACTTAAGCAAGGACCATGTGTCATTGTGTTCCAATATTGACTCCTAGGGCCTGTCTAAATGGTGAAAATACCCCTCGTGGAATTTGCTGGGAATCCTACCTGTCTAAACAGGATCCAGCACCAATCCACACTATTTGGAAGGAAGGGGGGGGGCAAAACAGAAAAAACAATGGGGTAAAAGCCTTCACAGCTTTTCCCGTACTTTTTTAAAAACCGCAAAGGGGGTGTGCATTCCTGCTCGATTGGAGTCTCTAACAACAAATAATTCAAAGTGAAGCACAAAGCTGATTGGCTGGGTGAGAGCAGGGGTGGAGCTTGCTAGCAGGACAAGTGCCCACTCCTGCCATGTTGGATTTTCGCTTTAGTGATCGCTTGCTAAGGCGATAAAACAGGATAAATATTTTCTGTTTTGCTGTCCTATAAGATTGGAAAATCGCCCTATCACATCAGAGCACCTTGGGATGACTTTTTTTTAAAAAAAGTGGTGGTTAAGAACTAACATGAGTAAATCACTTGTGGCCGCCATCAGAAATGCAAGGCTTAGGGGGGCTTCCGAGGCCAGAAAAACATTTAGACATGTCACTGCTGCTGCAAGTTGCCAATACTACAAGGTACTTTGGATTTTTTTTTCCCCCTGGTGTAGTTGGTGCCCCTAGACAAATTCTAGGGGTACATAAAAGGAGACCAGTAATTCTTAGTTCCTATTAGGGCCAGCTCCAGGTATGAGCATCAGAAAGTTCTCTAGTGCACTTGCATTGTCCCAGCAATAGGTCCTGGTGGCTTGGCTTGGCTGTAGTGGCAACAGCACACAGTGTTGGGCAACAGAGAACAGCAATCCAAGCAGCTCTCCAAGCAATGCTGGGTATAGAATAGAATAGAATCATAGAGCTGGAAGAGATCACAAGGGTCATCCAGTACAACCCCCTGCCATGCAGAAACACACAAACAAAGCAAGCCCAACAGATGGGCATCCAGCCTCTGTTTAAAAACCTCCAAAGGAGACTCCACCACACTCTGAGGCAGCACATTCCACAGTTGCACAGCTCTTACCATCAGGAAGTTCTTCCTAATGTTCAGGTGGAATCTCTTTTCCTGTAGTTTGAATCTATTGCTTCGTGTCCTAGTTTCTGGAGCAGCAGAAAGCAAGCTTGCTCCATCCTCAGTATGACAGCCCTTCAAATTTTTAAACATGGCTAACATGTCACTTCTCAAACTTCTCTTCTCCAGGCTAAACATACCCAGCTCCCTAAGCTGCTCCTCATAGGGCATGGCTTCCAGACCTCCCACCATTTTGTTTGCTCTCCTCTGGACATGCTCCAGATTGTCAATATCCTTCTTGAATTGTGGTGAGCGGAACTGGACACAGTATTCCAGGTAGTTGAGGTCTAGCAGCCATTTCATTTCTCATAATGCCCCTGATGTAATGTCACTTGGGGACAGTGTAAGAAACTTAAATGGCAGCCCCCATTTGCTTATGAACAGCTGCCTAGCTTTTCCCAGAGCAGTGGACCAAAACACACATTTTTACAGGAGGACCAAAGATAGATATGAACCATGAAGTTTGTGGGGATGCTGGCACCTAACCAGGTATGCTGGTGGGAAGTTTGCAGCCGATGGGCCACACCCAACTTTTGGGGGATCCAGCATGAGCACCCAGCCCCTTATACCACCCCCCACTTCAGCTAGTTTCCACATCAGGTTTTTCGTCAGAAAACCAGTTACACAACAGCCCTGAAATGCTTACTAATGTTGTTTCTGGCACCCCACCCCCAAACCAGCAAATATCTCACTAAAATAAACCCCAAAGGTGACTAGATGTGATATAACATAAATTATTTTTGCCCAAAATGGCAGGTGCAATGGTGCTCTGTGGTTCCTCAAAGCAGCTGAAAATTGGGGGAATGAGGGCCTCCACTCCTGGTGTAAACACTGTTATATTCTGCCTATTATATTCATCCTTATAGCACCAACCTTCCTAAACCAGGCAGTTCATCTCTAACAGAGCTTCCGTTTTCTGGCCTTGCTTGTCTCAGAACCTTAACTCTACCTGTTGCTTATTAAGCAGCCACATCCTGAGTTTCATCTCTCTGTGTGTGTGCGTGTGTGTGTCTTTTCTTCACAAATGAAGATTCAGGAAGGACTCATCCCGTGCTTTCTGCAAGTGCGCTGATGACTAAAAAGGCCAATCCGAGATAAACAAGTCCGGTTGCAGAAAGCACAGCTTTGGGTGATGTTTCAGGGTTGTAATTCTTTCTGTATTGTCATTTCTCTTCAAGACTTGTTCGGCGTGAGTTCTCAAATAAGGCTGCAGCATTGTGGATAGTGCGTCTCCATGCCTCCCGATGTGAGGCCAGGGTGGACCATTGTCGGTGATCAGTTTGGCCGAGCCTGAGATGTTGCTTCAGGGAGTCCTTGTATCGCTTTTTTGGAGCACCCCTCTTACGCTGACCCGTGGCGAGTTCACTGTAGAGTACTACTTTGGGGAGGCGATGGTCCTCCATCCTAGAAACGTGCCCTGCCCAGTGCAGCTCTGTTCTCAATATCATGGCCTCAATGCTTGTGATCCCTGCTTGCTCAAGGACAGTAACATTCATCACATAGTCAGTCCAGTGTATATTTAGGATTGTGCGTAGACAGCGCTGATGAAAGCGTTCGAGGAGTCGTAAGTGGTGGCGATAGGTGACCCATGTTTCAGACCCGTAAAGGAGAACAGACAGTAAATTGCTCTATACACACTGATTTTTGTGCTTTGCCTCAGGTGTTTATTACTCCAGACTCTTTTGTAAAGTCTTACTGCCTCAGTTTTCCTTCTGAGGTTCATGTAACCTAGATGGAAACAGCAACGTTGCAGCCAATAGAACACAAACAAAAACATTTTGGAATAATGTTAATAAGTAACAAAATGAGTAAGTAACAAAAATAAATGTAATTCTTATGGATGACACATGAAACAAATTAGACTTTTAACAATGAAAATAAATGTTTTAAGGAAAAGTGGTTTTTCTTTACTCCCCCCCCCTTCCTCATATAAGGAAGAAAGGAAGGAAGGTACTGATGATGCATCATCACCTTTCAACATGTACTGAATTACTATACAGTACTTATATAATAAGGAAGAGAGTAAAGAGGCCAGTTCTGATCTTAACATCCTACCTTTACTAGTTATTTATGTTCTGCACTCTGTAGCAACACACAAATGAGGTTGATGGGCCATGCTGTCTTGAGATGTGTACAGTGTGTGTTGCTACCTGGAAATGTGACAATGTCAAAAAACAGTGTTGCAGTTGATATGTGTGCAGTATAGTTTTCAAGTTAGTGGCAAACAGGACACCAGCTTTACTATTGCTTTCTTCTATGCAGTACTAATGAGAGTTAGCTAAAGGGCCACTGCCATTGTTGATGGGCAGTCTTCACTTGGCATCCGCCTCCCCGTCCCCCCAATTACTACTACTGTCCAGATGCTTTTTGGCACATTTAGTCTGGATCCTCAGCAGTTGTCTGTCTGATTTGGGAGACCTTATCAGTAGCAATACAGTACTATTGTCGCTGTAGCCTCTTAGCTCATAGGAACATGCAATCCCACCACCGTGGAAAGGCAGGGCCAAGGTGGGTAGGAAGTTTTATTGGTCCCATATAAACATAGCTCCCAAGGTAATAGCCACAGATGGTGTGCCCCACTTTTTCCAGACTAAGGGCTCATCTACACTAGCCAGGATATGCCAGCTTCCCACTGGCATATCCTGGCTGCAGAGGTGGCCCATTCCCCCCCCCCACATTACCTGGAGAAAATGGGCCGCCATTGCCATTTTCTCGACTAACACAGAAGCCAGACAGGATTCCTGCAACCTGTGACTGCAGGCCCCCTGCATATGACCAGCCTCAGTCACATGTTGAGGGATCCCTGCCTGGCTTCTAGAAGACCCAGGGAGCTGGCAGTCATTTGTGTGTTGCTGCAGAGTGCAGAACATAAATAACCGGCATGCCGGATGGGCTCCTGTGAACATGTGGGGCCTGATCCTGTTTGTCCCAGGTAAATGGGTAAGCCAGGTATTTTGCAGTAAATGGATTATAAGGCACTATCTTGGCTTGCCCCCGTTCCAGTCCCCTATCTGCCCTGGGAGTCATTTTGACTGCCCAGGGACAGATTGGGATAAATGCCCTGCGTCATTTGGACTACAGGCCTCTGGAACAGGGGCAAGCTGGGGCATTTGGCCAATGTAGACAAGCCCTATGAGCTATCTTCTCCTTTGTAGCACAGGCTTGGTTCTGGGTATACCAGTGTTTCATTCCCCAAGACCTGGCAGTTCTGAACAACTACAGGAGAATAATGTATAGAAGAGTGTTTTTAGAAAGAGATTCCAGTTTCACCCAGAGCTACTGTTCTGCCCATTTTTCTTACAGAAGAAAAAAAAAAAGCATTTGCTCCCTGTATCTGTATTATTACTGTCAAGAGCTTTGGCCCACAGCCACTATTAAAGATTTGAATACCTTGGGACTACAAAGTTCAGAAAGGGATCTGGGCATTGGCTGAACAACACTGGCACACCAATTTGCATGGAACTTTAGACAAGGGAGTATAAATTATATCTTATTGGCACTCCCTATGTCTTCAAAATTAAGGAAGGGAATGGAGGGGGGCGTTATCTTGCCTGTATGCCCACACCCCAAAATCCTGGGCCTTCTGGATAGACCATTGTTCAAAAATAAACTCTTTTTAAACAAGTTATCAAAGCAAAATTGAGACTTCCTTTGTCATTCTCTTTAATTTGGAGCTCCCATATAGACCAACAGTACTTGTATTACAAGGATATAGGACTGCTGAGTTCAGGCCTGTAGATTTGTGCATCCTTTTTTGGGAAATGAAGAGCTTAAATATCAGTTTCATATTCCGCAAATATAACAGGAAGGGAGAGAAATTACAGCAGACAAAGCCAGGACAGATCCAGTCAGCAAAACTGCTCTCATCTGCAATAAATGCATTGAAACATACTTTAACCACAACAGCTATGAAGCAAAAAGTTGAACATCTTTAGCCATACAGGAAGCGAAATGCTGAGGGTATCTCTAACCAATCAGGAGAGTCACAAGCCTCAAACCAGGAAAGGCTTCAAAAGTACAGAATATGTGAACGTTGATCGTTGATGTAAAAGACTTCTCACTCTGCTCTTTTTTTTATCTTCTTTATGCACTGCAGGATGCCAAGTCAAACGTAAAATCCATCATGGCGAAGTTTAGTAACAACTCAGCTGAGGAGGTTCACAACCGGCAAGTCAAAATTGGTGGACAACCTTCTTTGACCACGAAAACAGCATTTGAGAAATTTGCACAACTGGAAAATGCTGTCCCACCTGTCAAACCCAGCAGCTTTAACAAACCTGCACCTCTTAAACCTCCTTTGGGTACAAAACCTTCTCTTCATGACTCATCAGACAAGGATCCAAAGCCGTCCCCTTTGAAGAATACTCCTGTAGCCAGCAAGGTTGCTGCACTGGCCCAAGCAGTCAGCAAAGAAGCCCTTGAAAGACCAGGATTCCCTAAGCCTTTGGGTCTCAGACCTACAGAAGGACTAAAACAGGAACCTAAGCCGCTTTTCCCAAAGCCATCTGAAAACAGGTTACCTAGCTCTGTGCCTTTGAAAAATGAAATAAAACTTCCAGGACTGAGGCCAAGCTTGAAACACGACTCCCAAGAAAGTGAAGCAAAGCCCGTGTTTCCAAAAGTCAAGGAAAAAATCTCCCCTTCGCAGGAAGATGAACTCAAACCTCCTTTTTCAAAGCCACCTCTTAGGGAAAAACCAGGCCTACATCCCATCCACACCGAAGAAGCTTCCAATAAAAATGTGAATTTGATTCGGGCACCTTCAGGTGCAGTAGGTCTCAAACCAAAAGTGAGCTCGCTTCGGGCACCAAAAGAAGCTGAGAAAAAGAGCAACAATGGGATGGATTCCACGACCAGCCCTTTCCCACCTTTGAAACATGTTGTCAGTAATCAGAGGAGCTCATCTCCAATCCTGCAGAAAACTTTGGCACAGCAGAATGAAGAAGGAAGGTCAAGTGTCATCAAGAACATTTCCAGATTCAACCAAGAGGACTCGGGTTCAATATCTGGTTCACCTTCTGCTAAATTTGTCAGTTCTGTCAAAGGGGCTACAACAGGACCCTGGGCCAATAACTCAGAAAAGGAAGAGAAAGACAAGAATTTGCCAAAGCGAAAGGCATTGCCTCCACTATTCAAATTAGGCCCACCTCCACAGAAACCCAGCAGGCCTCCAACAGTTGACCTGGAAAAGTTTAGGAAAAATAATGGAGAAAGTGAGTAATTCCCCCCCCTTTTTTTATTTACTCTTTATTTTATGAACATTGAAAGCTCCTTCATGTCAGCCAGGGAAATCACAAGCCCATATTTTATGGAAGGTTTTCTCTTTGACATCTTGTATTTTCTTTCTTTCTTATATTAGTTTGTATGGCTGGGAACAGTTTGGACTGGCCCAAGATATTTTGTGCCTGATACAGAGTGGGAAATGAATCCCCCTCCCCACTCAGCCGTGTTATTTTATTTTATCACAGGAGACAAAACAAACAGATCCCATAATTATCTCACCTCATTTCTGGCAGTAAAAAATACAATGCAGTAATAATAAAATAAACAGAGCAGTGTGCTGGTTTCAGTGTTGGACTAAGACTCCATGAGACCAGGATATGAATCCCTACTCAGCCATGGAAATCCACTGGGCAACTTTGGGCAAGTTATATTCCCTCAGTCTTCAAGGAAGTCAATAGCAAACCTCTGAATTATACTTGTCAGGAAAACTCTATGAGGGGGTCACCATGAGTGGGAGACAACTTGAAGGCATGTAACAATGACAACAAAATTAACATTTGCTGTCATTTTATCACACTCCACATCTGCTGCCTGAGGCAGACACCTTACTTAGCCTAATGATAGGGAACAGTATATAGGCTGAATCCACACTACACAAATAATCCAGTTTGTAACTGGATTATTTGCCATAGCTCCTTCCTACTGAATCCTGGGATTTGTAATTTGGTGAGGTGCCAGCACTCTTTGGCAGAGAAGGCTAAAGACCTTGTAAAACTACAAATCCCAGGATTCTATAGGAAGGAGCCATGGCAAATAATCCAGTTTCATACTGGATTATTTGTGTAGTGCTGATTCAGCCAAAGACACTGGTGAGTATTCTGTGGTTACCTGATGTTTCTAATAGGACCAAAGTAGATATTACAAACATATCTGTGCAAGATTAGTGGACAATATCCATTGCTGGATGTCCACCATGAAAACAGCATAAAAAGGGAAATGTTCTCTTCTCACTGCCAACTACCACCACCCTATACCCCCAAAAACCTGTCCTGGAGGGCTGGGAAACCATAAGGCCAATTTCAGGGAGCATCTGAGGGCCAGTCTAGGGAATGCAGCAGGGAGGAAAATTAAGTTTCATTGCACTAGTGCTGCATTGGCAGTTCAACATGGCATATTTAGGCCAATTAGCACCAAGGAATATCACTCTAAAATATAAATGGAAGGCAGCAGTAAAGCAGCATATTAAAAGCAGAAGGTAACAGAACAGCAGGGTAGTTTTAAAGCTCTGTTTTAAAATGGTTTAAAAGGCCTACAAGAACAAAAAAGTCTGCCTGATGCTGAAAAAGCCAGGTATCAGATGGACCTCTCTGTAGGAGGACATGTCTGAAACTGGAACCCACCACAAATAACTCCTCCTCACAAGGATTCCCCCACCTACTCATTATTCGGGGGGGGGGGTCTCAGATGAAGATCATAGGACTGAGCAGGGCCTCAGATGAAGATCATAGGACATTGGCCAGAATATGGTCTGGCATCTCCTTATTATACCCTTTGTGCATGGAACACCCTCCTTTTCAGTATCCAGATGGTGTTGTCTTGGTCCTGATTTAAGAAATTATTGGAAGATCATCCCTGCCTCTTGCTTGTCCTTGTTGATATTTAATTAGGTAGCTTACATCCTTTTTCTATTACATTAGTTACTGTATAGCTCATGTCTGTCAACTATTTCAATTTGGCAGGGATGTTAAATTAATCCTCTGTCCTCCCACTTTTTTAACTGCTTTTAAAATGTCCTAGTTTCTCTCTCCTCTTCCCATGTTCCCCCTTTGTCCTCAACTTCAATTGCTATAAAATGAGTTCAAAGTGGAAAAGTAATTTGCAATCCTTTAACCAGAGGTGAGACAAGGAGAGGTGTTATCTCGTCTTTTCCAGTATGCTCAAAGGCAAACTTCTGTGGTCTCTCCTAGCTTGTCTGTTCTTCCTCATTAACTTTTTCCATCTTGACCACACTCTGATGTTGCTCAGCCACATGTCCCATTTTTCATCTGTAAAATGTTGGATGGTGTAATGGGTTATTGCTGTGCCCCCCTCATAAAAGGGTGGGAGCTTACACTTTGCAGAGGAACATAACAGGGGAGGTTAGCTCCCCATCTCCTTCAATACTCTAATCAGATTCAGAATCTCTCTTCTTTAGTGTCATTAAATTTTTTAAAAAATGAAAATGTTAGGAGTTATAATCATGTTTCTCCCATGCAATGCTTAGCTTTGGCCATGAATAATATCCTTTCCTCCATCCAAATAGCCTGATTCTTTTAACTAGGCCACTTGCTGTATTTTTTTGGGTGTGTGGGGGGGAAGCATCTCTCTCTCCCTCTCTCTCTCTCTCTCTCTCTCTCTCTCACACACACACACACACACACACACACACACACCAAAAAACACAGTAGGGGTGTGTTTCTTAATTAAAACTGAAAGACAAGCAAGCACCTTGTAAGAAGAAATGCTCTAGCAACAAAATATAGTTTTTCATATCTTAAGTAACATGCAAGATTAAATGAAACTAATTACAGGCATCCATCTACAGAAGGTAGATAAATTTGAAGTGGATGTTGTCATTTATACAAGGGACCATTCTGGGGGGAGGCAGATTGCAGCCCTAGGTGATCAATGCTGGGGATATGAGGGAGTTGGAAGCCAATTGGGTACATCTTTTACGGTCATGTCAGGGTGTCACCCGTTTCTGGACAGATGGTATGAGGGCAATTAATATCACTTTTTTACATTATCACAAATTTTTTATTACACTGTACACCTAACCCCTGAGGTTTTAGAGGATGGCCAGGGAGCTAAGTGTATAGTTTTACAGAACTGGAGATCTAACAACATCCTACATAGCAATATATTTGTATTCAAGATACTCTAACATTGTCTGCTCATGAAAGCTTACTTTAAACAAAGCTATAGTAGTAGACTAAATTTCAAACAGTTAATGTTTTCTTGAATACAATGAAGTGATAGAGATATGTGTTTATCTTACTGTAGTGTACCATAGTGTACTTATCCATTATTTACTGCCCCCAATATCTTTTTAAATTTCTTTTGTTTTTGTTTGCTGAATTAATACAAGTCTCTTTCACACTACACAACTGTATCACTTTGATACCACTGTAACTGCCCTGGCTGTTAATGGATTACTGGAATTTGTAGTTTTGTGAGATATTTAGAATTCTCAGCCAAAGGGCTTATCAAATTGCAAACAAATTACAAATTCCATAGCATGCCACCACGACAGTTAAAGTAGAATCATAGTGCTATAATTGTATACTGTGAAAGGTACCCCAGGTCTGCAAGGCACACAGGTAGCTCTCTGGTATAAATTCAGGTTAAGAGAGATGTGGTTCTCATGTTTATGTGGATCCATGATTTGCATTTGATCAAATCATCACCAGGCCATACAAACATGAAGAACAGCAGCAGCACATTTTTTCACTCTATCTCCTGTGTGCACATGTCCAACTTTGCATCCTGGCAGGGTAGCATAAAGCTGCTGGTTTTATTTTCACTAGTATTCACATATGCACATCTATGATGATATGCTTATATAAACTTTATGTTAAACCTTGGGTGTATCCACACTGCATAATTGTACCACTTTGATGCCACTTTAACTACCATGGCTTCATCATACAAAATCCTGGGATTTTCAGTTTTGTGAGGTACAGTCAGACCCCCATATCCATGGGAAGGTTGGTTCACAGACTTAAGAACACTATTAAAGTAAAGGTCTTTTGTTAAAAAAATACGGTAGAGTTGCACTGGAGGGCCTAGAAGATGCCTAGAGAGGATTCCTCTTTAGGCATGTTCCTGAACTACTCTATGGTATGTGTCCCTTATTTGTGTCCCATGGATAACTGAAACTGTGAACTGTTCCAGGGATACAGGGATTCGCTGTCATAGAGCTCTAATGCTATAGTTCTGGGGATTCTATGTACCACCCCAAACTACAAATCCCAGGATTCCATGGGATGGTGCCATGACAGTTATAGTGGCATCAAACTGATATAATTCTATGGTCCATATGTGCCCCTTATAATTATTGAAGTTGTCTTTTACTGTCCCCTGTGTATACTATATCTTCTCATTTGTTTCTTTCATGCCATGTTGTCTGAGTGATCATATCAGTTTTTCTCTCATCCTCTTTTTTGAGGTGGCTCTCCCATCTCTTCAAGCCCTTTGTCCTAATCATCTGCCCTTGATGATTATTTTTGAGATACCCTGCCACTCCAACTCAGCAGTGGATACAGATAATTCTCAACAATTGCATCGTGAGGACCTTTCCTCGCTGCAGAAAAATAATAACCTATGGGGACCTAGCCACCTATCACAGTAGGGCTCTTCATGCATAGATGACACACCTGTATTTTTCCAACAACATCATGCTTGTATTTTCAGTGCTGTATGTGCTCATCTGGCCAGGATCCATGATGCGACACGCCAGGGGATGAAAGTTCATGATTGTTGGTAGATGTACGCAGCTTCTGAGCAATGGTGGGAAGACTCTGTGATGGGAATGTGGGCAGATGAACTGTGGCTCCACTTCTTTCAAATGAAATTGGTTTTCTTGTCCTGATCCCTGGAGCAGATTTGCAAGGTTTTTTTGTTTTGTTTTGTTTTTGGCAAAGGATGAGCAAATGTATAAACTTACTGGTGGTGCTCAAAACAAAAATAATTAAAAGGTGACTAATCTACATAAACGTGATAGGCAAGCATGATGATTGGTGTACTATTTTATTTGATAAATATCAAATGTGCATGACCAGCCTCACATTGTACATGAAGAACTCACTAGAGGTGTTCCCACATTATCTTCAACAAGATATGGTACTGTGTGCACAGATTGTTTATCTGTACACTGATGTAGATATTCACGTATAATATTCAAGACATATACAGTTAGCCCTCCGTATCTAGGGATTCTGCATCCAGGGATTCAGACATCCATAGCTTGAAAACAAATTTTAAAAAAATCAAGAGAGCAAACATTGATTTTGCTGCTTTATATAAGGGATACCATTTTACTACACCACTTATATAATGGTCCTTGAGTATCCATGGATTTTTGGTATCCATGAAGAGGGGGCGTGGAACCAAACCCCAGCAGATACCAAGGGCCCACTGTGCAGTGGAAGCATATTGGAATGTATGTACGTTCCTACACTGATTTCTGTGTGTACATAGCTGTTCAAGTACTTATATTTCTAGATTAACAAAACAAAATAAATAATAAATTCTGGTGTCTTTTTTAAATTTAAGCAATTATTCATAAAAATATGACTGCTATCCTATACATAAGTATCAGTGGGGTTTGCATAAAAATGTGCTCTCTGGAAAAATTACTAGCTTTGCCTAAATCATTATAAATACCAGTAGTTCAATTGTGTAGATGTGTTTTTTTTAATTGCATCTGACCACAAAAACACTGTTATGAAATCTTGAATGCTGAATTTAAAAAAAAATCTTAAAGTGAAAAATATTTGCTAATCAAATTAATAAGTGGGGAAGGAAGCAATGGGAACAATTCAGATAGCAATATTAATTTAATTTTCAGAAAACTGAGGGAAATGGGATGGAGTACATAAAGTAAGATATCCACATATGTCTTATGCATGTCTGCTGCTGCAGTGTCCTGGGCTGGAATGCTGCTGTGGGATGCCTCATCCTGCCATCTATGGCCTCAGAGTTGCTGTTGGATGCCTGTTAAGTTGGGCGCATGAGCTGCAGTATGTCCTCCAATGTTTTCTCTAGTTGGTGCCTTTTATTCATATGCTCTCCCTGTGCTCACCTCATTCTCTTTCCTCTCTGAAAGTTTGTACTCTTCCCTCAGAATCCGCCTCCCCCCCCCCGCACACATCCTCTTTAGTATTTGTTATGAGCAATTCTGGGAGAAAAAGAGTTGTGCTCTGTGGAAACTGTAGCAACTCTCATTTTACATGTGTGGCTTTTAATCTTTTTTTTTTAAATCATGGACTCATTTATGAATCTGTTCAGCCATGGATCCCACCTCCTGCTCCTCCTCAGAAAAATGCACTTAAAAGAAAGAAGTCAAAAGAAAATAATCCTTTTTTGAGGAGGGGGGCTGATTTATGGCAACCCTTAAGTCAACTCCATAAACTCCCTAGGTCAATTAACTCACACAAGCATACCATATATACCATTGTATTTGGTTGGTCAACCAGTTATAACAGTAACATTGTCTAGCCCATGTTTTACTAGCTTGTTTACAAGAATATCAGGGTGGGGGGAGTTTTACTCAAATCAAGATGTGCTACTTCCGCAGCATTCCCTTCATCTACCAAGCCTGTAACTCTACCAAAGAAAGAAATAAGATCTGTCTGACATGACTTGTATTTGAGAAACCCATGTTGACTTTTAGAGCCTTGTTGCATGAAGAAGGGAAGCGGAAGGAAAACCGGAGAGTAGTGCATCCCTCCTTGCCTTATTGCACAACAACACTAGTGTGTTTCAGCTGTTCTCCCATTCCAGTCCCATGGGGGATGGTGGTAAAGGTGGGTATTTTTGCTAACAGATTTTTCCACTTAGGAAAAAGACTCAGGTTTGCCACCATCTCCCATGGGACTGGAATGAGAGAACAGCTGAAACATGCTGACAGGATGTGATAAGGCAAGGCAGGTAGGTGCTATTTTTGGGGTCTGCAATTGTTTCTTTCCCTCATGCAATAAGCCCTGAGTGACCATGGCATTCCTTTCTAAGTGTTTACAGACTATCTGTTTAATGCTGTGCTCTAGATCTTTCCTGGTATTGATGTCAGGCTGACTGGGCCATAATTTTTTAGGTCCTCTTCCCCTCCCCCTTTTTGAAGATTTGCCCTTCTCCAGTCTGCTGGGACTTCTCCTGTACACCAGTAATTCTCAAAGATTATCACCAGTGTTTCTGAGATTACTTCTGCTAGTTCTTTTAATACCCTTGGTTGTAGTTCATCTGGCTCTGGAGACTTGAATTCATTTAGAGTAGTCAGGTATTGTTCTACTTCTTTACCTATTCTGTGCTGCATTTCCCTTACTGCATCAATCTGCTCCATTTTCCCTATGTTTGCCTTTTGGGGGAAGACCAAGGCAAAGACGGTGTTGAGTAGTTCTGCCTTTTCTCTGTCCCCTCTGTTAGCATTTCACCATCTTCTCCACACAGCGGCCCAACCATTTCCTTGTTCTTTTTTGCTATGGACATAACCCCCAAAAACACTTTTTATTGTGTTTGACCTCTCTAGCAAGTCTGAGCTCATTCTGTGCTTTAGCTTTCTTTTTTTTCTTTTTTTTTTTACTTTCTCCCCCACAATTCCTCTTCAGTTTAGTTTAGATTTCCCCCCCTTTCCATTTCTTGTATGAGTTGTCCCTTTTAAATCTTAGCTCAGGTGAAAGTTCTTTAATCCATTCTGGTGTCTTTAGACACCTCCCATTTGTCCTCTTTATTGGAACTGTTTGAACTTGTGCCTTCAATATCTCACCTTTAAGAAACACCTATCCATCATGAACTCCCTTCTCTTTTAGTATTTCTGACCATGTGATCACACACAGTATTTCCCTATTTTTACTGAAATCAGATTTCTTATAGTCTAGAACGCATGTCTGACTATGCTTGGCTTCTTCTTTCTCCTGTATAACCAACTCCAGGAGAACATGGTCACTTAGGATCCCACCACTTCCACCCCACTGACCACATTTTCACTGTTGGTTAGGAGCAGATCTAAAATAGCTGTTCCCCTTGTTGCCTCTTCCATCTTCTGGACAATGAAATTATCTGTGAGGCAAGTGAGGAAGTTGTTAGACCATATACTTTGCAGAGTATGAGTTCCAATAAACATCAGGTTAGTTGAAATCTCTCATTGCTACTACATCTCTCCGTTCTGAATATTTGGTCATCTGTTCCAGGAAGGCATCATCCAAATCCTCAGTCGGGCTTGGGGGTCTGTAGTAGACCCCCACAATGTCACTGTTGTTTCTCTCCTCCTTAATTTTTACCCAGATGCTCTCAACCTGGCTTCCAGGATTTAAGTAATGGATCTCTTCACATGTGTAAACATCCTTGATATATAATGCTACTCCTCCTCCATTCTTGTTTGGTCTACTTCTCAAAAATAGGTTATACCCTCTCTAGTACTACATTCCAATCATGAGAATCATTCCACCAGGTTTCAGTGATGCCTATTATATCTTATTTGCTTTTCTGTGTTAAAGAGTTCAGGTTCATCTTGTTTATTTCCCACACTCTCTACATTAGTGTAATGAACCATTATCCCTAGCTGCTTATTTAAGGGTTTTTTCCCCCTCCAGCTACTGAGTTCTTGTACTATTCACTCAGTTCTCTCTATGGACATTTTCAGATGCCTTAAAACCCATAAGCAGAGGTCAGGAGAGGTACGCAGCTATCCTGCAGCAGGGGGTCCATTTTGGACGATGCCATTCCTCTCCTGTCATCATCCGTGTAGCTCCCGTGCTTGGTCTATTGAAAAGGCACCACTTTTTACTCACGAAGAACTTACATGAGCAAAAAGCGGCGCCTTTTCAATAGATCGAGCATGGAAGCAACACAGACAACGACGGGAGAGGGACTGCGTCATCCGAAACAGACCCCCTGCCGCGGGATAGCCACGTACCTCTTACAAACCTCCGCTTACAGGTTTTAAGGTGTCTGAAAAAGTCCTATAACATTCAGGCTATTATCTACAATGCTTGCTGAACTCCTGCCCTCAAGAATACTGCCTTCCTCCCTCATTCTATTTAGATACATGTACCTTGGGTTTAAAAGGATTCTGGGAGCTGTTGTACAAATCTGGAATGAAAGTGTGCAGATACTGTCACAAATATCTGAACTTGTGTGCATACAGGGTGAATTATGGTACAGTGGGTAATGTATGAATATTATTACTGTGACTTCTACTTAAATATATTTGTCTTCCATCACTCCATTTTTCCCTTTTTCTTTTTTTTCCAGGCTCCAACAAACTGCCATCAGCTGGCTTACCCCCTCCACTTCCACCATCCAGCTCTATCACACAAGTTGCTGCCCCACAGCCACCAGAACCAGCACCCCCACCTCCTCCACCTCCACCTCCAAGTTCCCACCCGTCAGCACAAGCTCCACCAGTCCTTCCTCCAAGAAACATCAAGCCAAGGTGTGACACCATGTGAATATATATATGAAATCTGCTTCTCTTGTTTCTTGGTGAATTGAGGAAATCTCTTTGGTCATACCTCTGTTGAAATATTTTCCCCATACAGTCATTTCGAAACACTCCTTCTTTGATGCTTGTTATAGTATTTGTTTTCTATCGCTGCTATGTAACAATGAGGATGGTATTCCTGAACCCTGGAAGTTGCATAAATGCCACATTATGCAGCATTATACAGCAACCACATTTCTTTTATTGTGTCCATGTATATAAAACAGGGGATAGGATCTTTTAAAAATATAAATAGGAGATACTAGACAGTATCCTGCATCCCCTTGCCATTTGGATGGTCCCCTAAGTAGTGCCAAAAAAAAGAGGAAATTCATCACCAAAAAAATAAGACAAATGACACATTGGTTTTCATCAAATTTGCATGCATAGATGCAGAAGTTAGAAATAATTGCTATTATTTGAATAGAAATGCAGTATATCTCCAATTAGTGGGAAATCCCTGCTGCTTCATCTGATGCCTAGGCTGTAATTGTAGATGGGGGATTTCAAGACATATACTGATCTCTCTTAAAGGGTTATTTATCTTTAAACCAAACTTGGACCAGACAGCTATGTCTAGCTAGGTCTGTTCCCTGTAAAGTAGGATACATGGCCATTCTTATATCCACATATCTCTCCATACATCTGAGGAAGTAGACCAAGTCTACAAATTTTCTTTAGTCTCAAAGATGCAAAGATCCCTTTGCATACTTATATACTGTACATAGTTTGTTACTTGAAAGGCAGGGGGGAAATGCCTGGGTAAGTGCATAACTATGGCTGCTGACACACTGCAGAATTATGCAGTTTGACACTGCTTTAACAATGACCGCTCCAGCTTATGGAATCATGGGATCTGTCATTTGTTGCAGTACTAGAGCTCTCTGACAGAGTAGGCTAAATATCTCACAAAACTACAAATCCCAGAATCCCATAGCATTGAGCCATGGCAGTTAAAGCAGTGTCAAACTGCATTATTTCTGCAGTGTGGAAGCAGCCTTTCAGGTAGTGGTAAGCTCAGGAAGGGGAGAGGGTGCTGTTACTCCTGCCCCTTTTCATATCAACCTACTAATAGTGAACTTAGGTGCTATGTTCTATGGCAGCTATGGAGCTTAACTACTTATGACAGCTATGGAGCCAAAAACAGGACTACTGAAAAACATAAAGGAAATAAATATATATGTGTATATATAAGTGTGCGTGTGCGTGTGTTACAAACAGAAAGTTCAGAGGCTAAGGAGAATGGAATGAGATATGCAAAAAGCAAACACATCTGTATGTCTGGACCCTCAATACATTCACTTCAGACCATGGAGATTTACTTGTGTAGAGTTAAGACCCACCTCATTCCATCCTTTACAAGTGAATATGGGATCATGTGATTGATGCTATTATGACTATTTTTCCCCCTGTGTCCTCATTTGTTCAAAGTATTTAATTTGGTCTTTTAGACAAGTGTTAGTATTCCAGTGTTGGTCTTAAAGTGGCAACTTTGTAAGTGCTACTTATGAAATATGAGCTACCTATTTATATTCTCTAGTCACGGAAGAACTGGTGAACTCTTGACTTTCATAGAATCATAGAGTTGGAACAGACCACAAGGGCCATCTAGTCCAACCCCCTGTCATGCAGGAATACCCAATCAAAGCATTCCCGACAGATGGCCATCTAGTCTATGTTTAAAAACCTCCAAAGAAGGAGACTCCGCCACACTCCAAGGCAGTGTATTCTACCGCTAAACAGCTCTTACTTACTTATTTTGACTGTGGACTTTTTCAAACGTTGAAATAAACACTGAGGAGGTCGGGAGAAGAACGGAGTTGTCGCGCTTACACAGCTCCGTTTCAGACAGCACCATCCTCCTCTGTCTTCCTCCCGACCTCCTACCGACCTTCCTCCATGCTGCTGGCGCCGCTCTTTACTGACAGAGGTTTTCCATCAATAAAAAGCGGCACCCACAGCATGAGGGAAGGTCAGGAGGAGGTCGGAAGGAGGACAGAGGAGGATGGGGCTGTCTGAAATGGGGCTATGTAAGTGTGATCACCTCATTCTTCTCCCGACCTCCTCGGGGTTTTTTCCAACCATTTGAAAAAGTCCTGTGATGATTCTGCCCCCTGCCCCAGCAGCCTTAGCAAGCTTCAAATGTCACTGCTATGCAACTCTTATTAAATGCACAATTCATTGGATTGAAGAAAGAAATGGCTATGTCAATATCTTTTCTAGACAGAGGTGTGTGTCTCAAGGAGGCAGCATAGCGTAGTGGTTTGAGTGTTGGACTATGGCACTGGAGACCAGGGTTTAAATCCCTGCTTGGCCATGGAAGCCCCTTGGGAAAGTCATATACTCTCAGCCTCAGAAAGCCCTGTGATAGGTTTGCCTTAGGGTCGCCATATGTCATAAATGACTTGAAGGCATACAACAACAACAACATCTGTGTTGCAGGACTGCCTTTAATGGCAGCAGTAATGGCGGGGGGGAATCATTATATTTCCTAGCATGAAAATGCAATGATGTAGAAAAGATTCCTTGTTGAATTTCTGCCCTCAAGTGCAGTTTTTAAAAATATAGAAAGCATACACAGTCAAATTCAGAGGAAGAATATCAAGTTTGGAACATAGTTTTGAAAAATCTTGACTTCAACATAATGTGCCATATGGCTTAGATGAGGCTTTCACTCAATACAGCATGTTGAGAGTTTTGGCTTCATCTTTGTTGTTGTGATTTCTTCCTTTTTGTAGGCCTCAAGAAAATGAGGAAAACTATGACGATGCAGAATTTATTTCAGGAGGTAAGACTAGTTCCATTGAATTAATATTAAGATTTTGAAATGTGTAAATCATATTTAATGATCAAAAATTTCAATATGAAGAGTTCCTCTCCAAGGTTCACCACATCATTCATCACTTCTTCCAGAATATTTTTTTCCATCACATGTCTCCACTTCTGTTTTCTGGTTGTTGATGGTTTGGTTTTCTTTTCACCTATACTCAGTGTTTGGTACACACTGGGCATGCTCAGTCATCTTTGTCTCTATCAGGCTGTTTTCGTCTCCTCCCTGTCCCCTCCCTTAGGTATAGGTTTTCCATCTAAATATTTGAGTATTTTAGGATATGCCTGAAGGATATGCCTTGGGATATTCCCTCTTATATATGGATGGTGCCATTGTGGCTATGTAATGACAGGCATATGGAAAATCAGCTTGCCATTAATGTACAAGATTATTGCAATATGCCCTATTTGAAGATGGTCAACCTGTCCAAGTCCAGTTTCATAAGAAGGAAGCTGAAGCTTCTCATTGATAGTTAGTACCTGGAGCAGACAAGGCCCATAGCTTGCCAGATCCCCTTATGGCATTATTTCCACTGAAACTGCAGCAATTATTTTCAGATTTGCATGCATACTGACTGCATACACATGTTTATGCAAAGCTTTTGTCCTCCTTTTTTTGGCAGTGCATTTCCTCTTTCTTTACTGAGCAAGAATATGGCCTTTATTAATAAGGCCGTATGAATTTGAATGGCCTGGAAAATGTTCACAACATGAGGAAAAACCACACTATACATTGAAACCTGTACAGTGTTGTCTTCTCTTTTCATGTAATCTTAAATGTACCCTGGCATTGTAATATCTGCGGGTTTTGCCATGTCTGATAATGTCCAAAGAGGATCTCCCTTTATGAGCCCATTAGAGTCCTAATGTCATCTGGATAGGCCCTTCTCTCTATACAACCAGCCTCTCAGTCTCGTTTGGTGGGTATGAGGGAGAGGGCCTTTTCAGTGGAAGTTCCTAGACTTTGGGAACTCCCTCCCTAGAGAGTCCAGGATGGCCTTGTCTCTGCTCTCATTTCACTAATAGGTACAGTAAAAGCATTCTTGTGTCATCAGGCTCATGGAGGTTGAACTTGCAAAAACTGTGCGATTTAGATTTTAAGGTCCATATGGTTTTGCCACATTTTAATATTTTTAAACCTTTTAACTCTATAAATTGTTTAATTTGTTTTTTAAATTTCATACTTATGCTTTTAATGTTTATGTATTGTTTTAAATTTGTATTGTTTTAAACCCATGTTAGCCGCCTTGAGTCCCTATATTGGGAGAAAGGTGGGATATACATAAGTAAATAAAATCATAATCCTCTATATATAGTATAGAGGTATACCTCAGTTAACAAAGCCTCTGACAAAGAAGCTCCTTTATGCCCCACCCCATCTTCCTCCTTATCCTCTGTCTAGCTGGGAGTGTTTAGCAGCACCAGCAGTGGGATGGTAAAGGAGGGCTGTAGAAGGCCAAACTTTCATTGGTGTGTTATCAGCATGCTGGCAATAAACAATGGAATAAAACCTTGAGCTGGGAAAGAATGGAATTTTACTCTAGTTGATCCCTTTGTAGCTGTGTGAACCTACCTATAGCAGGCAAGGTAAACGGCAGCTTTCTACAGAATCCCTTACTGAGCATGACCAAGTGCAAGCAGCAAAACAGAGGGAGGGAGGGAAAGCAGGTTAGCTTGCCTTCCCACCTATCCCCATCTTGTTCAAAAAGCACAGAGCTGCAAATCTGGCCAGCAATGTGGAAAGCATAAGAACAGTGAAGGCTGGTAAAAGAAAAGATCAGGCCTACGTGCATTTTGGAAGGAGCTTTCATGTGGTCTCTCTAGAAGGTTCAAAATGTTTTTGTTTACTTATGCAAGGTTTACCTGACCTTCTTATTTTGTTTCACATGTGTGTATTGTTAGTTGGGAATAAAAAGTTTGCTGAAACATGTTGAACTGCTCTTTTGTATGTGTGATGTAGGAACCTATTTCTTTTCTTTCTCTGCTATTTCTGCCTATGGTACCAAATTTTCTGTTAAAGTAGTACTCAAGAACACATCGACTTTGTTAACAGAGGTATATCTATGCCGTGTATTATAGTGTACATTTTATCCATATATTTATAGTTTATAATGTATAATGGGTGACTCTTGGACATGCAGAAAAGTACAAGTATTAAAGTCAGTATCTGGAGTATGAACTGCATACTACCGCAGCTGACACACAATTCATATTCTGCTACAATTCTATATTATACAAACACTGGTATTTGAATTAGATTAAAATTCTTGCATATTAAAATACTTTTGTTCTAAATGTGGTTTCTCCAACCTGATGTCCTTCAGATATGTTGGACTGCAACTCCCATCATTTCTAATCAGGCTGTAGGTCCATTTGCAGTTGTCTGAGAAGGATGGGGGTTGTAATCCAACACATCTGGAGGTTAGGGAAGGCTCTTCTCTAACCCATGTTGTTTGTAGTGCTATAAATTAGTGCTTATAAGCCATAATTAAAGCTGATAGTGCTTTAATTATAGTCAGACATTATTAAATGAAGTACCAATATTTTCCTATAAATGAAAATTAACTATCACCTTTTGCCTTTTACTCCCTCAGGAACTGGAAGTGCAGATGAGGTAGGTCTTATCATTCATTACATATAAATACACCACAGCATATAATTAATACTTCTATTCTGGAATATAACCTACAATAGATGCTTTTTTGGTGCCTACTTCCTAGCCACCCATCTTTTAATTGCCAGTTTCACACCATTTTATTCTGTAAAACGTTTGGTAACAGCATGGTTTTATTTGCTGGTGGTTTATTTGATGACAGTGTGGTTTGTTAATTTATTTATGTTCATTGTCATCTGCCTATTATGCTACTGTCTTGCACAGGCTTTCCCAACCAGATGTTTCAGGACTACATCTCCAAGCATTCCTGACCATTCAGTGGTCATGCTGTCTAGAGTGAATGGGGGCTGAAGTTCATACCAACAAGTTGGGGAAGGCTGGTCTTATGTGTGGATGTGTATCTAGGATTGTTTCAATGGTGCAACAGCAGATTTTTACATGGTGTAAGACCATCTCTAGATTCAAGGTCAATATCCAGTTCTGTCACTGAAGAGAGAGAACAGGGCTGCTAGTTAAAGTGATACAGGAAGAGAAAATTGTGGGGAAAACCTAAAGATATATATTGTGCTTAAACTCCTAAAGACTAACAAGCAAACTAGCAATTAATAAGTATAAGCATGCAGAGATTGCTATATATTGTTACCTTGTTACCACTGAAGAAGATATTTGTTCTGTGTCATTCAAGGGCATATTTTTTTTTCAGTGAACATCTTTTTCTTTCTTTTCAAATAGGGTCAAAACAATGGGGCTGAAACATATGAAGACATAAATGATATGAGGTATGAAATTTGCTTCTGGAGATAATGTGGCCCCCATATAATTATGTGAGTTGGGGGGAAATGGGCTTATCTACATGGGCAATATACTCCATCTTGCCCCCATCTTAGAGCTCTGCAATCCTGGTGATGCAGGGCTTTTGCCCCATTCTGCCTCCAGGCAGCCCTCATGACTCCTGGAGCAAAGACGGGGGGAAGATGGCGTAGGGCCTTTTACAGCATTTTAAAATAATGCCTGCTTTAGTCTGTTCCCACTGGCAAAAAAAAAAAAATGGATTGGGCCCCACATGACTGCAGGATCCCATTCTGATACACTGACCCATCACTGCAGATGCTGGTCTGCCATCACTCTACTGTAGCAAGAAGGAATCCTGCAGCATGTGATCAAGGCTGGTCATATGCAGGGGGGCTTGGTCATATTTTGCAGACTGGCTTCCTAGTTTCTGGGAGAGTGAAGGAGACTGTGGCATAAGCAGCAGCAGCAATAGGCCAGCGTGCCTGTCTGGATTTTCTCCCATTTTGTGGAGGTAACAGGGGAGAAACGGGCCTGATTGGCAGGCATGATATGCCGGTGGGAAGCCAGCGTGTCCTGGCCTGTGAATAACTAGGTTGGAAAGCATGCATGAGAGGGAGTCAATCCCAGCACAGGAATCTGGGAGGCGAGGGGCTTCTGTGAGAGTGACATGAAAGAATGTCAGTTGAGAGTGTCAGTGGAGAGAAAGCTGTTGGATGAGTCAGATGTATGAGTGTATGAAAGCAAGTTGTGTGAAGTAGTTGACAGACTGAAGAGATAAAATACAGTAGATGTTAAAGATAAATAGTCTGACACTAAAGGGAACACTAATGACTTTTTCAGACGGGGCAAAAAAACCCGAGGAGGTCAGGAGAAGAACAGGGCTGTTGCACTTACAGAGCCCCTCCTCCTCCCTCCTCCTCCTCCTGACCTCCTCGGAGGTTCTCTGTCAATAAAAAGTGGCGCCTGCAGCATGGGGGAAGGTTGGGAGGAGGATGGAGCTGTCTGAAATGGGGCTCTGTAAGTGCAACAGCCCCGTTCTTCTCCCAACCTCCTTGGGTTTTTTTTCCCCCCATCTGAAAAAGTCCTAAGTGGAACTGAGTGCAAGAACCATTTGTTTTATATAGAGTTACCATACAGTTTTGGAGGTTGTAACCTCTGTGTTATAATAAACCAAATACGTTTGTTTGTTCAATGTTCCACCAACTCATCTTCCTTTCGTTCCCTCATAATAAAGGGAAATGTCATGGTAACCAAGAGAATACACATTAGTAGGTAAATCTATCCACATAAGCTGAGCTGCCTTGTGTGTTGGTTTCTCAAAGAGCAGTAAAATGCCAAAACTTCTTGAAGCAAAGGGGTGGGGGGGTGGGAGTGACCTCTACATGCAAGTAAGAAGTAAAACCTTGAAAACACAGATTAATGACATACAGAGATGAGTCAAAGGGATAGGCATGCAACTCTAGACTTTCCCTCTGTCCCCAGCTACTGTAAACAAGATTTTATGCTTCTTCATTTCCAACATTTGAAGCATCAGAGGTTTGGCCTGAATGGCTGGGGGTAATTTGCAAAAGAGATAGCCAGTGTGGTTTAGTGGTTTGAGCATTGGACTATGGCTCTGGAGACCAAGATTCAAATCCCTGCTTGGTCATGGAAACCCAGTGGGTGACCTTGGACAACTCACCCTCTCTCAGCCTCAGAGTCAAGCAAAGGCAAACCCTCTCTGAACAAATCTTGCCAAGAAAATCTTGTGATAGGACCCTGTGATAGGTGGCCTTAGGGTTACCAAAAGTCAGAAACAAATTGAAGGCACACAACAACAACCATGTGTAAAAGAAACCTTCCATGTTTTGCATTTGAGAGTGAGAGGCATATACCAGAAATGAAACTGTTTGGCCTTCTTTGTCTCCTCCTTCTCCATGTTCCATTCCAACATGGATTCTTGGAAGATGGGTGTACGTGTTTTCCACCATAGAAAATGGCCACTATTTTGTGTGGTAGATGCCTTTTCTCCACTCCAGAATGCTCCCCACAACAGAGCCTTTGGGGAGAGGCAAAGATGGCATCCATCAACTCATCAGAGTAAGGAAGCTCTGCTAAGTCAATGTGCACCAAAAACACTGAGCACCAAACAGTGAAAATATTTCAAATAGCCTCCCATCCACAAATAAATTAATTTACAGGTTACAAATGGAGCCACAAAACTGAAGGAAGATTTTGAAACATCCTTAGCTGCATTTTGGTTTTCATTCCTGACTAGATGTTTATTAGTCTGTTTGTTGATTCAAACATCAGTCTCTTCTCATTTTGCAGACCTACAACTAGAGAGGAGGAAAGGAGAAAGGAGAAGGAGGAAAGGAAAAAGTCTGATCAAGAGAAGAAGAAAGAACAAAAAGAGAAAGAGAAAAAAGAACAAGAGATCAGAAAGAAATTCAAAGTAAGGCCATATCCTAGAACATTATGCAAAGAATAATTCAAATGTAATACAGAAACTGTTATTTAGCATTGTTAAATATGCCATTTGACATTCTTGCTATTTCATTTGACTGCAAAACATAAAGCCAGTCACTCAACCAATAGAAAACCACTTCAGAAATCAACCAGTGCTGGTTATGACATATGAAGCCCCATATGGCTCAGGTCCAGGCTATCTGGCAGACAGTATCTCCCTTTATGAACTGGCCTGGGCCCTGAAATCTTCAGGAGAGACCCTTCTCTCACTCCCACCGCCATCTCAAGTACGGTTGGTGGGGACATGAAAGAAGGCCTTTTTGGTGGTTGCCCTAGACCCTGGAACTCCCTCCCCAGGGAGGCCAGATTGGGCCCCTCCCTATTGTCCTCCCAGTGGCTGGTCAGAACCTTTTTATTCAGGCAGGCTTTTTAAAGAACAGGCTGGGGGGGGGCTGTGTGGGTTTTTTGGGGCTGTTTTTAAAAGCTTTTTATCTTTTTTTAATAATAAATTTTAATACTTTTAAGTATGTTTTATTCTTTTAAACATTTGGATGTTGTTTTAGTGATGTAATTGGTTTAATTCGGTTTTAATGTATACTTTTTGTATGTTTTATTATGTGTTTTTTTAAAAACCATGAACTGCTTTGGCTCCCAGCTTTGGGAAAAAAGTAAGAACAACAACAACAACAACAACAACAAATATATATATATATATATATATATATATATATATATATATATATATCTTGGCCTGTCAGCAGAGAAAACAGAAAAGAGAGAGAGAGTAAACCTCATCTCCCACTGAAGAGATTCTCAGCCCTCTTATCTTTCCCCACCAACCATATTTCCAATGAGGCCCCTTTTCATATACCCTCCAACTGTTCCAATTTGGGAAGGTCAGTCCCAATTAATTTTCCTGTCCTCCAATTTTTTTTCAGCTGCTTTTTAAATGTCCCAATTTCAAATTCCCATTCGCCCCACCTTTTGTCCTCAATTTACTTCAATTGCTACAAACTGAGTTCATGGGCTTATCTACATGGGCTAAATACCCTGGTATGCCCCCGTTCCAGAGCCCTTCAGTCCATATGATGCAGGGCTTTTGGCCTGATCTGCCCCTGGGCAGTCCTCACCATCCCTGGGGCAGATACAGGGCTGGAATGGGGGCACGCCAGAATAAAGGTTAAAGTGTTGTAAAATAATACTCGGTTTACCCCATTACAGCTGTGATGGAATGGATCGGGCACTGTGTGTCCATAGGAAACTATCCCAGCACACTGTCCCGCACTGCCACCACTAACTCCCTGGCTCTCCCGAACGCCAGACAGGGGGCCCTCAGCATGCGACCAAGGCTGGTCACATGCATAGAGCCTTCAGTCACATGTTGCGGGCCTCCTTTCTGGTTTCTACAACAGCAATGAAAATGGCAGTGTCAGCTGCAGCAACAGGCCACCATTCTGTTGGGACTCTGGCCCATTTCTTTGAGGCAATGGGGGCAGAATGGGCCATATCCAGAGCCAGGATACACCGGTGGGGAACTGGCATATCCTGGCTGGTGTAGACAAGCCTCTAAGTGCAAAAGGAATTTGCACTCAATTAACTCAACAGCAGAGAGAGGAGGGGAGTAGACTCAGGCAAAAGCAAACTGCTGCAGCCACTTCTAGTTTATCTGTTTTTCCTCATTAATAACTTAATTAATAACATTCAGAAGTTGCAGTCACATGTGTCCCAGTTTTCATCTGAAAAATGTTGGAAGGTATACTTTCACAATACATTGGCTGCTGCCAGACTGCAGAAATAATACAGTTTGACACCTCTTTAACTGCCATGGCCCATTGCTATGGAATTCTGGGAGTTGCAGTTTTTGAGATATTTACTGTAGGCTTCTCTGTCAGAGAGCTCTGGTGCCACGACAAGCTACAAATCCCAAGTTTCCATAGGATGGAGCCATGATAATTAAAGCGGTGTCAAACTGCATTATTCCTGCACTGTGGCAGCAGCCATAGTTACAGCAGTTTGATACTGTGCTGCATCCAAAGATGTGGGTTTATATCCACGGAAGCTTGTGCAAAAATAAAAACCAGTTCGTCTTAAAGGTGCTGCCACATTTCCGCCCCTCCCCCTTCCTTCCTCCTTTTTATGCTGCAAGAGACAAACACAGTTACTTCTTTGAAAACAATTTGATACTACTGTATTTTAACTGTCAGAGAGAAGAGCTGCAAAATGCCTTTTGAGTGCTAGTGCTAAGAGCCTTTCATCTGGAAGTACTAAAGGACTCACAGAGTAGAACCATACTGCATAATTATCACAGATTAATACCACTTTAGCTGCTGTGGCCTCATTCTATGGATCCTGAGATTTGTAGTCTGCTGAAGTACTAGCACTCTGTGTCAAATATTTTTTTTCTTTCTTTTTTAGTTTTACTTGTTTTTTTAAAAAATATACAGTGGGCCCTTGGTATCTGCCAGGGTTTGGTTCCAGGACCCTCTGTCGATACCAAAACCCATGGTTGCTCAAGTTCCATTATATACAAAGGCGTAGTAAAATTGTGTCCCTTATATAAAATGACAAAGTCAAGGTTTGCTTCTTGGAATTAAAAAAATTCAAGCCATGGATGCCAAATCCATGAATACAGAAGGCCAACTGTATTTTTATCACAGCAGCTTCCATATAATAAAAAATTGACACATAAACAAGAACCCTTATAAACACATAAACAAACATAATGTGTCAGAATTCTAAATACCTCACAAAATTACAGATTCCAAGATTCTATGGAATAGAACCATGATAGTTAAAGTGATATCAAAGTGTTATAATTGTGTAGTATGAAAGAGAGACAGGCCTCTTCTGCTGAGCACCCTGAAACATAATAAAATATGATACTCTTCAGAATGTCTAATGCTGGCAGTTCCAATTCTGAAATATCAGAGCATGGAATAGTTGGGTTTTTTAAAACTCCTAGAATCCCTCAACCAGCACAGACAAGGAAGACACTTATGATATAAAATCCATTTCCGTAGAACTAAAATTGTTCACATGAAGGCACTCAGACAGCCTGTGCCTGGGCAAATTTGCTCAGAAGCAAATCCCCTTGAGCATAAGGGGATGCTTTGATTGTGATTTCCTGCGTGGCAGGGGGTTGGACTGGATGGCCCTCGTGGTCTCTTCCAACTCTGCAATTCTATGATTCTATGATTCTATGATTCTATAAGTGTGTTTGGAATTCTAGCTTTTTCAGGGATCCACTCTTGAAATGCTCTTTGCTTTTAGCTTCATGCTTATAATGACCAGATAACAACAACAACAACTAACACAGGAGTATATGATCATCAAATATTGGTGGGGTATTTGCAGACAATGGATGCAGATGCCTAAAACCAAAAAGTATATTGATAATATAGAGAGCAATATTGAGAGGTTATGTAAAGCAGGACTGTCTATATCTTTGAGCAGATCTTATGTAGGAAGCATAAGCTTCTAGTGTCTGTCTATTCGAACTCATTTTAATTTTTCTACACTGCAAGTAAGTCCAACATTAAGTAAGTGGATGTTAATTATCAATATGGATTGTTTCCATTTTCTTCCCAAAATCAATTTTGTAGCCTTGAGTACTAGCAAGATCAGTTTGTACAAAAAAAAGTAATGAATAATCGTCAGCTTACTGAAGAGGATCAAAGCTTGGGGCTCCACTGTCTTTATCATTCTATTGAGAAAGAAAACCAGCATAAAAGCACTGACTGTGTTCACTTTAGGTGACAGGACCAAATCTAGCCACTTCCTCCAAAATGAGGCTCATAGGCACACACCCCTTTTCTCCATTATGACCAGAAAGAGGAGACTAGATCGGAAGCTTCTGCTTTTAGATTAGCCACAGCAGTTTAAAATGTTGTCTGATCCCTAAACTGGTGTTGAATGTGGGGGGGGGGGTTGAGGGGAGAAGCCAGTGTTATAAACTGTGGTTTAAGTTTAACAATACTTTGTCTAGGTTTACATGATACAGAAAGTGGAAAGAAGTCAAAAATGGAAAGGAAAAGTCCTTATGGCTATGACAGAGGAGCAGGGAAGCTTTGGAAAAGGCAAGGTTCATTCTTGTATAAAACCAAACCATACCAAATTAATTTTTTAGTTATTGCTTTGGCTGCATCTTCATTACAGAAATAATCCAGTTTGACACCGCTTTAACTGTCATGGCTCAATGCTAAAGAATTCTGAGATCTATAGTTTTGTCAGATATTTAGCCTTCTCTGTCAGAGAGCTCTGGTGCCATAACAAACTGCAAATCCCAGGATTCCATGGAATGGACCCATAGCAGTTAAAATGGTATAAAACTGGATTATTTCTTCAGTGCAGATGCAGCCTCTGTCACGGCTCATCGTACTCTCTGCTGAAGTACTGAAGTTTAATAATAAAACCAAACTCTATGCCTGATGTTTATTTCCACACCATCCTTATACTTGCTTTGTGCAGCTGGTGGGTCCCATCGAAGTCATTCACCAGGCACGGGCTTGCACGGACTTCAAAGGAGGGAAGAATGATCTGTCCTTCAAACAAGGGGATCAAATAGAAATAATCCGCATCACAGACAATCCAGAAGGAAAATGGCTGGGAAGAACAAGAGGTTCCTGTAGGTATAAAGTACAGAAGTGACATCAATTGACAGGAATGTTTAATAATAATTTCTTCTCATTAGAAAAGCTGAGTTCACTCACTGTTTGGAGAATGTCATTTAGGCCAAGGACAGATTATGGCCTCCTGAATGTATGTTTGTTTGTTAGAATTCTATTATACTCCTCATACTTCTCTAGGGACACACTCCTGACCTCAGTTTGGTTTCCTTAAGAATAAGATTATTGAACGAATATTGTTCCTTCCCAGCATTTGAGCTTATTAACATACATTGGTGAGGGCACACAGTTTAAACACTGTAACAGTCCATCAAAATCCACTTTAAAGCACAGATAAGCCAAATGGCCATGCTGGCTGGTAGATTCTGGGAGTCATAGTCCAAGGAGGTAACTTTTCCAAGCTCAGGGCCATTTTTCTCTATGGAGTCCACCAATACCTAAAGAGAGAATCTGAGAGTTGCATTCCAAAAAAAGTAACTTGTTCAAACTCAAGCCCATTTTTCTCTAGGGTAGGGATGGAAAAAATGTGGCCCGTGTATCACATTTGGCTCCCTGGGGTCAAAAGTGGCAGTGTGGAGGACATTTCCATCATGCTAATGGGTTTCCCTGCCCCCCACCCATCAAAAAATGTTTTTGCCACCAAATGGTTTCTAGGGGGGCATGAGGAGCATATCCACCATGCATTGTATCCTGCTGGGCCATTTTAGGCCTAGGAAAAGCCTTTTTAAAGAGGAAAACCCAGAAAAATAACTTCAGCTCATTTCCTGTGGCTAAAAAAGACCTCTCTGGGACTTTGAATGGCTCAGGAAAGCCGAAAAACAAGGTGAAAATGACCACATGTCTTCTAGACAGTATTTGGGTACATTTTTTAAAAAATTGGGGGAGTGTGGTGGAGGGTGCAACCCTCCAAGTTCTTCTCTAGCCTTCTACATTTGCCACCTCTGCTCCAGAGAGACCACCAGTATTCAAAAATGCTTCCAGAGCCCAAATTCAGTTCATTTTCTCTTCTCTTCTGCCTGACTCAAAATTGCTGGAACAGAAGAAGTTGGTCTTTCATTCCTTTCATATATTTTTCAGCCATCCTGTCACTGTAAGGCGTTTCATAGCTTAATGTTTCGATTTTAAGCCAGGCAAAGAGGGCTCCAAGTTTCCTTGCAACTGTGGTTCTGAGGGAGTGTTTTTCTTCTCCCCCCATATATATATATGGTATCCTCTGCTGTTCATCTTTTTCTTTAACTCCATGGCAGAGTCAAGTGTTTCTTCTCAAATGAATGAAGGAAACTCTGCAAAATTAAAGGACAAGCCCAGTCTCTTTCAAAATACACAATACCACTTTGATACCACTTTAACTGTTTCAGCTCCATCTTATGGATTCTTGGGGTTTGTATTTTGGTGAGGTACTAGAGCCTTTTGGCAGATAATTCTAAGTACCTCATGAAACCATAGATACCAGGAGTCCATAGAATGGTATCAAAGTGCTATAATTGTTGAGTGTGGAAGGGACCTCAATACAAGCCCCCGGAAGGCTATATTTTAGGACCCCCATATCCACTGATTCATTATCCACTGATTCAATTATCCATGGGACACAAAACAGCACACCTATAGAGTCTTCCTAGAAAATTTGTCCTCTCTAGCCATTTTCAGGATCCACGGAGCCCCCCAGAACCAATCCCCAGTGGATACAGGGATCCTACTATATTTACAAAACCAGAATAGAATAACATAATTTGTTCTGTTTCTGTTGAATTAGTATAACCTCTCTCTTCTGATAACTAGAATTTTGGTTTGAACAATTGCCTGCAGGACAATAAAGTGAAGTGAAAACATAAGTAATAGAATGCATGTCTGCTATCACAATACAGGAACTCCCCTGCCACTTAGGAGCATGTGAAGCTGTCTTGTATGAGATCTAACCCACTATTGTCAACTTTGACAACTCTGCCTGACAGTGGTGCTCAAGCATTTCCATCAGAATTCTTTGTAGCCCTTCTTGGTGATTTCTGATATCTCTTGGTGGTCTGCTAGTCAAGCCCAATATTGCTTAATTTCCAAAATCAGATGAGATCAGCCCCTGTTTCCGGGTGGTAGGGTTAGGCTTCTACTCCTATGTTGAACTTTTTATTGTTTTCATTGTTGTTAAAATGCAGCTTTGATCACAACTCATTGTGAAGTTGCAAAATAAAACAACCACATTGTGGGTACTCCAATATTCTGTGTTTTAGATGGCTACATTAAAACAACTATGGTTGAAATTGATTACGACTCACTAAGAAGGAAACCACGGCCCTCCATCAACATTCAACCAAGACAGCAAGACAGTGACCAAGAAGTGTATGATGATGTTGGGGACCAGGACAACATCAGCAGGTATGGCAGAGGTAAAAAAGGGTGATGCGTCCAAACACCACAGCTGCCAATTCTAGCATGCCTTGTAGTGTAGTCCAGCTTGTTTTGTTAATTCTTTCCTCCATCACTTAAAACAGGAAGTGATGAAGAATTTGTTGCCAGCAAACAACAGTAAGAGGGAAATTTATTTTTATTTTTCACACGTATTTGTAGTTGCATTGAATTGTTACCTAAGTTTCTCCAAGAAGGGATAATCAACTCAATGTACAATGAAGCAAGTACAATAAAACAAACTAAAACCAAGTGTGAAGTAAGATGAACAGGTCTAAACAAAATGGATCTCAGGTAGCAATTGAGGACTTTATCAGACCAGGCAAATATGGCGTCATAACGATGCCTAATTAATGCGAAAGGGCACACATATCTTATGATATTGTCCTTTCACAATTTTGTACTGTCCAAAAACCATTCCTTTTTATTGATGAGCCAAGCTGTCAATAGCACATGGTACTTTTTTTTGCTGGCATTGCTGGCGTTCATTGTGCTCACATGAACACAGTGTCAATGGGCAGAACACTTCCGGATGAGATCACGAAAACCAGGGGACACTCTTTTTATGAACCTCCCTGGTGTACTTTGAACTTTTAAAGTGTTTCTGTGCTTGTGTGAACATTTTATGTCTTTATTTTGCTTTTTTTTATTTTTGCTTTATTATTCTCATGAGAATTGGCGAGATCTCAAACCAGGAATAAAAGGAGCTCCGTCCGTGCTCCATTTATGCTGGGGCAGCTTCTTTAACACTGCACAAGCTAGATCTGGTAAAGGGTTTTTATTTTTTGCCAGTGTAAAAGCAGTTCAGAATATGCTGGCAAAAGAACATTTCTGGAGAGTGGTCAGATAAAGTCTTGAGACACAGCACTAATAGCTCTATCTCCAAAACCTCCACCTGGACATTAAAAAAAAGTTTTAATAACACATTTGAAACTCAGCAATGAAGTAGCCTGATGAGCCTCCTTGGGGAAGGAATTACACGATGCTGGTGCAACCATAAAGGAAGCTATACCCTATGTACCATTATGGAGATTATCAGACAGGAACAAAAAGAATGTTCCTGTCCCACAATCTCCTCTCCCGCCCCTGTAACATGACAAGAACTAAACTTTTCAGACCTATCTTTCCTAGCCTTCAAAGGGCAGCCCAGGAGTGAATGGAACTCTAATGGAGCTCCATTCACTTCCTAGAATGAAATCTCGCCCATTCTCAGGAGAAGATGAGAGCACAGGAAATTCAAAAGTAAAAACAAAAATAGAAGAGAAAAAGTGACAGCAAGCACAAAAAAACACTTTAAAACTTCCAAGTAAACCAGGTAAGTTTTTAAAAAGTGTATCACTTACCTCGATGTCCCGATCACACCAGGAAGTGTTCTGGCAGGGACTTCCCATTGATGCTGGGATCGTGCCAGTGAAACGGGGCACCTTTTCACTCGCTGTCAAATCCGTGACAGCAATGGAACAGGGGATCCATTGATGGTTTCTCCCATCAATTAAAAGCAGCACTGGTGGAACAGCAGCAGAAAAGGTGCATTACGATTGGGGAACAACGTCATCTGAAAAGGAAGCCCTTTAGCGATCTCCTGGCATTGCTATAAGTTCGTATTTAGCACATGTGATAAGCTCCTACATCTCATCTCTCATTAAGAGGAAACCTGGATGGAAGCCTCAATGAACTATTTCAAAGCTTCATAAATAAAGATATGATGTTGATGAACCAGGTTGTGAGACAAGCAAGTCCAGAGTTAAAGGGAGAAAAGCTGTCATTTGAGCACAATCAATAGTTGTACTATTAGCAGGCATGGGAAAGAAGTTCTCATATACCTTGATCCTTCATCCTTTCCTATTTAAATATACTTATTGAGCCTGCACCCCTGAGGTGTCGTGCCTGCCTGCTTACCAGGCAGCTCATCAGCCAGCCAGCTATGGAGTACTGCCACTGCTTTGGCAATTGCATCAAATACAGTGTAATTTCAAACAGTGCATTTGCTGCTGCAGGAAAGCAGCCTGTGGCACTCTTACAGGAACTCTCTGGAAAACTTGCTCCTGTGTTTTACTCTAAACAAAGGGTCCCTCCTCAAAACATTGCAGGTGAGATGGCTCTGGAAAATCCCTGTGCTACTTTGTTGCAAGAATAGGAAATACTTCTTAAGGCAAGATGGGCAACTGAGATGGTTCCATGTGTATGTCATTGGAACATTTTAGGGGCTATACAGAGTGCCAGAAATGCAAAAAACAAAAAGAGGTGGGGAACAAAAATGGAAGTGGCTGGACACCCACCTCCATATCCCTCAACTGTCCAGATTTGGCTGGGACAGTCCCAATTAATCTGCTGTCATCCCACTTTATCAGCTGATTTTTAAATGTCCCAGCTTCTCTTTCGTCATCCCAATTTCCCCCTTTATCCTCAGTTTACCTCCCCTGCCACAAACTGAGTTCAAAGTGCAAAAGTAGTTTGCACTCAACTCTGTGAGAGGAGAGAAGAGAGAAGAGGTGGAATTTTGCTCTTCCCAGTGGGCATAGGCAAAAGCAAACTGCAGCCTCTCCTGGCAGGTATGTTCTCCTTCATTAATTACTTTTGCCATCTTGACCAAACTTTGATGTTGCATCACCACATGCATCCTCATTTTCATCTGTGACATATTGGAAGGCATGTACTTCTGATTTTGAAAAACAGGTATTTTGGATGTTAAACAGTCCAGAGGAGCTGCTAATACTTAAAAGGTGAATTGCTACTCCTGGATACTTCCAGGAGAGGCAAAGCACTGATTTTATGGCTAGAAAAAGGTCAGCCCAGGGAATTTGGATCGGTTGACAGCTGTTAAAAAAAAAAAAAGCTTGGCAGGGCTTAACTTTGTCTAGCCCAGTTTACATTTAACATAATCAAAAGATTGGTTTTAATGTAAGATGTAAGGAATATTTGCTGATGTTACAGCATAGTGGCAAAGGGGCAGGTGGTCTCCATAGCCACCTCACTCACAATGCATCACTCTGAAGAGGGATCCCTTCTCCAGGCCACAGCAAGATGGCCACAGAGATAGTCAGATTGCCTGTGCTGCCAAGGGAAACATGAGGGTAGGGATGAGAAAAAATAAAAGGAGGCTCAGGTGGTACACCTCTGAGATTCCTGATCTGAACAATACCTCTGATTGCTAAATTTATAAGCCAGACATCAAAAGATAGCATTTCCCTTAATGCCATGCATCTGGTTGTCGACAGTTCGTGATAGCATAGTGGCCTATGTTCACTATTGTTTTCATCCAGCAAAACACTTTTTACCTTCTGTGATTTTCTTATGGTTTCTGGGTCGCCAATTTGAATCTTGCTTGCAGTTTTCTAGCTTTGTGTAGACTGCAGAATATTTTGTGCAAGAGATATAGAAAAATCATGTACAATACGAGTTTCCTCAGAAGTCGTCATGTACTTGCATTCCCAGACTCAGTGAACAACAGTTTCAGAGTTTTTCTTTGGGTTTTTTCCAGGCTGTGAGGCCTCACAGCCTGGGTAAAAAAAAACCAAGGAAAATCTATGGATGCTAGCTGTGAAAAGCCTTTGACTTCACCGTTTCAGAGTTCTTCAGAAAACTTTATTGTCAGAAATCCAAGAAGCATGCCATACAAAGTTGTTGCTGAGAATCGAAAGTTAAGGGACACACACTGTATTTACAATCTATAACATCTGGCAGACTCTAATACCATTGGCTAACCATCACCCCCTGACATGACATTCCCTTACACCAGCCAGCCTCCTTTTCCCAAGCTGACTTTTTTGCAGTTGCATCCTTATCTTTCCCCCAAATGAGTTGAGAATGTACTATCCCACTCTCTCACAGTGGCAAAGAACACTTGTTAGCAAGTACCAAGAAAAAAACAAAACACTATTAGTATCAAAGTTGCAGGAAAGTAACTGAAAATGGCAGGAGCAGGCACCGTCAGGGGCTGATCCTGACAGAAGCAAGTCTCACTGCTTTCAGTGGGGTTTACTTTCTAACAAGCATATTTAGGACTGCACTTGAGATGTAGGACTTTATCAAACACGTGAAAAAATGCACCATAGCCCATCAATAAAAAAGTGATGCTTTGTCCGCACCAGTACTACACCCCAGGAATGGCTGAGGACACGGGCATCTGATAATTTTGCCCTTTGTGTTCTTGTCCTGTCCATATGACGCAGTTTGGGATGTGGTTTTTTGCCGCACTTCCATGCATCCCAGCCAGCATAGCTAATGGTCATAGAGGATGGTAGCTGTACGCCACCACTGACATAGAGGATGGTAGTTGTAGATCACAAATGAAAACTGGGACACATGGGGCCAAAGCAACATCAGAGTGTGATCACCATGGCAAAGTGATTAATGAGGAACATACAGTACAAGCCAGGAGAGGCTGTAGCAATTTGCTTTTTCCTGTGACTACTGGGAAAGGCAAAATTCTGACCCTTCCTCTCCTCTCTTTCCTGCAGAGTGAATTGAGTGCAAACTGTTTTTACACTTTGAACTCAGTCTGCAGCAATTAAAGTAAGCTGAGGACAAAGGAGAAAATGAGAACAGGAAAGAGAAATTGGGACATCTTAAAAGCAGCTGAAAAATGTGGGTCGACAGAAGATTAATTGGGACTGTCCCTGTCTAATTAAGACAGGGGGGGAGTATGGAACAAATGGAGGATAACTGATTTCCCATACCTGTATTTGTGTGTGAGTGAATGTGTGTATGTAATATTTCCTGCCTTAATTTTTTAATTATTTTTTTCTTTTTATGGTCAAAGTGGAGGTCAGAGTATTACAGGAAGTAAGTTTTTCTTTTATTATCATCTTTTTCTTAGAAATTAAAATATGCATGTCTATCAGTCTGTCCATTCATCCTGCCATCCCTCCATCCTTCCATTTCTCAGGCACTCCCCAAGCTACCATCACACAGTAGTGTAACCAAGAAATGTTGAACAATCTTTCTCTAGAACTTCTTCATGCTTGTCTATATGGCAAAAATACTCTTCATAGAATTTGAGGAGAATAGGATTTGTCTTAATGAGATCCTACATCAATCTGCCATATTCGGAAGGAGGGGGTCCCAAAATGCCAAATTCTCTGCACAAAAAGCCTTCATAGCTTTTCCCATATTTTTCTTTAAAAACTCCAAAAGAAATGCACATTCCCACTCGTTGGGACAACCAATTAGCTTTGATGTGTATTTCCAATAAAAGTGGAAATGGAAAGCTGATTGGTTGGACATGCACAAAGGGTGAAGCTTGCTAGCAAGGCAAGTGTCCCAAACCACCATGTTAGATTTTTGCTGTAGCTATCATGCACTGAGGTGATAAAACAGCCTTTCTCCCCTTTTTTTTTTCTATTTATTTAAGTGGAATATCACACTTCTGCACCTTGGATATGCTTTTTTTTTAAAAAAAAAAACCATACTGTTTGGTGGCAGCAACTGTTGGGAATAAAAAAAATGTGAGTAATTCACTTGCATCCGCCATCTTAATTTGCAGGCATATCCATTTGAACAATGAATGTGGATAGCTTCTTGTGCCTGCAATCTTGCCAAAAACCATTAAGACAAATGAAAGCTGCTGTAAATTGCCATTAGTGCACATCAATCCACATTCTATAGCCTCATATAGACAACCCCTTAATCTTCATTGCAAAAAGGCTATAACACTTTTCCTTTCTCATCTGACCTTTGGGATTTCTTTTGAGAATGGCTTCTCTGGCTGATACATTTTTCTAATTCTTTATTATTTGCATTCTAGTTATGTATTTATTCATTTACATTTGTTCTTGTGGATGGTATATATAGCCATAGCTTCTTTCCTCCCTGCCTCCCTTTTCCTCCCGTTATGAGCAAATGCTAGAAAAATGGGATAATGCACTATAAATAAACAAAAACAACACTGGGTGGTGCTTCTAGACAAATCCTTTCTTTTATAGTAGGGGTGGGGAATGTTTGGCCTTCCAGATGTTTTGAACTGTAGCTCCCACTACCACATCCAACTTAGCCAATGGCAAGGGAAGGCAAATGAAAGATGTCCAAAACATCTGGAGGGGCAAAAGTTCCCTTTCACTAATTCATAGGGCTATAGCAGGAAACTATCTGGCCCTATCAGGGATAATATTAGTTCCCTCCCTGAATGTTTAGTTTTCTTGGTGAGTAGGTTCTTTTTAAGTCCCACATGACCCCCCTCACTATAAATGTTCTGGTTGCAAGACTGATTTATTTATATTTGTTTGTAGACCCTTAATTTTAATAGATTTTTTCCTTCTAATTTCAAGTGGGATTCCCACCTCCTCCATCCCCTGATATCTATGATGGAATTGAGAATGTTGACGATGGTCCAGCAAGGTAAGTATGAAGATGAAATAAATAAGTATGAAATATGAAATAAGCAAGAGCTAGTGGAAGGTTCTGTCTTAAACCTGATTAGCTTAGGATAAAATGTTAAGAAGCCGTTCGTTGAGCAGGAGGTAAATATTAGTAGGATGTCAAAGTAATATCTTTATACAGTATATATGTTTTGACCATGGCATTCATTACTTTGGGTGTTACGTTGGGTGTTCTTTACACCTGGTTATACCTACAGAGTACAGTACATCTAAGTGTTACATTTCACAGTGTCTTTTTCAAATGTAAGTCATCAGCACGCTTGCAGAAAGCACGGGATGAGTCCTTCCTGAATCTTCGTTTGCGAAGAAAAGCCAGAGAGAGAGAGAGAGAGAGAGAAGTCAGTAAGACCAAATCTACAGATGGTTTTAAGCTCACTGCCACAAGGACAGATATTCTTGTGTCACAACTCCAGTTAAGATCAGAGTTCTTAGATCCCAGTTAACAGTATGCATACCTTGCCTATTTATTCTTGTAGACATCCACACACTGGTGCCAATCTATAGGATTAGCTTCAGAAAGTGCCTAAATTGAGCATTTAACAGGGCCCCAAGAATAGCATTGGCTCTACATCTTTACAGTACTACCATTTCCACTTTGTATAGAGTATCCAAGACCTGATGCTGTCTAAGAGGGTCCTTTAGTTGCCCAAGACAAACTTGGGCCTGTCATGCCCAAGGAACTGCAAAATACTGGAATCAGCTCTGCCAGTTGTATCAAACATATGTGTAATGTAAATCAATGCTTCTCAAATTTTGGGTATCTAGATGTTTGGGACATCAGCACCTAGAATTCCTGAGCATTGGCCATAACGGCTGGGACTTCTGGGAGCTCAGGTCCAAAGCACCTGGAGGACTAAAGGCTAAGAACCACTGATCTAAAGTATATGTAGGACTGGAATATTGATTAGTCCTCAGTCATCCTGTAACCATGGATTTAAAGGTACCTTTTCAATTTTATTGCATTTCTTCAAACTAATTTAAATCATAACCCATAAAAATTCAATATAATTGGATTTCATTGGAGCCTTAATGGGGAATTCTACTGAAATTAATGGCAGTTAAATTTGGCTTAATTTTGGCTGGGTCCGAAGCCAAAGATGGCAGGCCTATGCAAGTAAGCTTTAGTGAACGCAACCCAAAGCACTTTTCCATGGGAGTATGGCTCTTTGGATTCAATTGTACTTCTTTCAAAGTATGTAAATTTAGGATAGTTGTACCAATTATTTTTCAAGAGATGCAAGGCAATTTGAAATGCTTTTGTTATATTTTTAAGAGTAGTGGATTTCATTGCTTTTAATACTATTCCCTGTCTTGAGCACTGTTTAAACATTATATAGCAGCAACACCCAGTTTCCTATCCACTGCACATTCAGGAGGGAACCATAGCTGAACATACCATTTTTTGACAAATACAATGCCTTTGTTACCAAATGTGAATGTTATTACTTTCACAAATTACATTTTTAAGTGTACACTTAAATCATCTCAGGGCATTTACACTTCATTAGTTAATCAAATTCTGCACATATACAGTCATTAACCAGTGTTTTTCACAGGCAGCAGGTAAAGTGTAGCTGTCATTCATGCATCTTTAAAACACATGTACAGATGTCTGGGTCTCTTTGCTCAGTTGCATGTAGCTGCATGTATGACATCCACACTCAACTGCCTTGAATCTCTGTTTGGGGTTAAAGGCAGGGGAGATATAAATCAAATAAATAAAATGTGTTTGCCATAGAAAACATTGGTGAACATACAGCATTTTGGTGTGCTGTGTTAGGTGTGGAGCTGCATGTGGGGGCACTCCTAAAGTATATAATGTATGACTAGTCTAAGGATCATGAGGATTTTATTTAACAAATGTAAAAAAAAATGCATTAAATTTAACAGCCTTTAAATGCACAAGCCAAAAGTCCTTTGAAACACATTGCATTTCCTCTTCCATGTGATAATTGCATGCATACTCCAAAGGTCTGTATCACAGGATGAAGATAAGACTGATTCCTGGATTTTGAAGATATTGAAAGGAAAAGATTATCAAAAGAAAAGTGTACGAGAAACAACACCTAAAGTCTGTGTGACAGAAGATAATCGAGATTCCCTGTAAGAGACTGCTGTGAAAAAAACAAAAGAACATTCACTAAAACTAATAGCTAATATACTTATTAATCATATGCTACTAACAATTCTCACAGCAGCCTAACCAGCCACATAATCAAACCACCTATCAAATAATCCAAGCTATAAAAACATCTTTAAAGCTGGGCCATGTTCTATCCTTGATTACTTATTGGCTCAAATCACAGCTACAAATCAGCAAAGGCAGCTTCACCATGAGGCAAAACAAGATGGCTGCCTCAGATGGCAGGCTCTGGGTGTCATTATAGACATCAGAGTTGGAACAAGGCAAATCTGATGCACAGGTCTCAGTCCACTACTCCTCCATAGCTCCAGTTAACTTCAGTTGGGTTTGCATAGGAGAGTTTCTTGGTGAGTCACAATGTGACCCATCTTAATTCATGGAAAGCAGGGAATCCCAGTGGATTCTGCCTGAGGCCATTGCATTTGGTCCATGCTATATCTGAAAAGCTTATTGTGGGTCACCTTTTGTTCTGCTGTCATCTATTTTTTTAATGTGAAATAGATGTCCTCATGGTAAATGATTCATAATTAAACATGTTCAAAGAAATGCACATCAATTGCAAGCATTCACGTAAGGAAAAATATTGTGCATTGATCCTTCTTTGTTTTTCTTTGAAATATTAGGAGACTTTAAGATCAAAGAAAAATATAATCTCATTTCAGGAGAAACACTTCCGTATTTTCTGTAGCTGCACTTATGCATCTCAGTTTGCCTGAGCCTGATTTAAGCAAGTACATTTCCTAAGCAGAATGGATGTAGGAAATGATTGGGACAGATTCCCCCATGTTTGTGAAATGATAAGTTCTCTTAAAGTTGTCTTAAAAGACATCATTTTGATGTGAAATCCCTATAAGCTTAAGCAAATGTCATCCTGAGTCATCTGTCTCTTCATGTTACCATGGTTCATAGGCACTGGTATTCTATATCCTAGATGCAAAGGTTGGAAAAGTTACTTTCTAGATTCATAATTCCTCTAATGCCAGCATGGTAAGTTCTGGGGCATTTGAGTAATCAGATTCTGGAATCTATAGTCCAGTTTTCTAACGTAGTACAGGAGGACATGCTGTAGGAAGGGCAATATCTCAGTGCTAGAGTACAGGCAGAAGTCTCAGATCCAGTCTCTGGCTTCTCCTGTTCAGTTTTTGAAAAGTAGAGTATCTGCCAAGCAGTCCTTTGACAAAATGATCTCTTCTCAAAGGTACTGAAGAGCTGCTGTGAGTCAAAGAATATAGTTCTGAGCTAGATGAAAGGACAGTTTGACCTGATGTAAGGCAGCTTGCTGTGTACCTGTCCTACAAAGGATGAATGGTAAAGATAATTCCTGGCATGAAACAGAAAGGGACCATGTTCCTTTTATACGGAACTCCATTTGAACAGGTAATGGCTTTACAAAAAGAGCCTGCAAAGATGATCAGTGAGTATAGATGATATCCTTGCTATTTGAAATAAATGCCCCTTCCACTAACATGCTTATCACACTATGTTATAGCACTATTATTCCACTTTAACTGCTATCCCTGCCTACTGTGGAATCCTAAGATTTGCCATTTAGAGATGGGCATTTAGCATTCTCAGCCAGAGAGCTCTTAGGATTCACTAAAAACTATAAATCCTGCTACAAATATCTACATAGGCAGATCACAGAATCCTAATCTAGGATTATAACTGATCGTATGATAACAAATGATTAATGAATTTCATTTCTTAATTTATTTAACTTCTTCACAGGGGTTCTTCAGCAAAGCAAGCAGGGAAAGGTAAGAGTAATGAGATCAAAATATACAGCTGTTCTTAGACTGTGACTGAGCTACTATACACCTCATGTTGATGCTATCGTCTGTACAGAACATTTTCTTTCTCCATCCTCCTTCAGTTTTTGCCTGGATTGTCAGATAGAAAATCCCAACCATCTACCTGTTATTTGGCTTGAGAGGGAAGCTCCTGTTAACACAAAAGCTCCTTCTATCAGCACCTTCAAAGCCAAATATACGTATATCTCAGTTAATGAAGTAGATGTGTTCCTGGGAGTTACTTCTTTAACTTACTTCTTTAAGTTACTTCTGGTACCGCAGACAGATATTACATGGAAAGGCTAGGGCTGCCAACACATTGCAGAAATAATGCAGTTTGACACTGCTTTAATTGCCATGGCTCAGTGCTATGGAATTCTGGGATTTCTAGTTTTGTGAAATATTTAGCCTTCTCTGTCAAAGAGCTCCAGTGCCACAACAAACTGCAAACCCCAGGATTCCATAGGATGGAGCCATGATAGTTAAAGTGGTGTCAAATTGCATTATTTCTTCAGTGTGGCAGCAGCCTATGAATAGGTTCCTACACCAAAAAAGAGGACAGCAATTCAATATGGTTCAGCAAACTTTTTATTCAAAGCTTACAATGTGCTCATATAAATTGAAACAACCAGCTTAGGTATGCCTTACATAAATAGATAAAAACATTTTGAACCTTATAGACACCACTTGAAGGCTTCTTCCAAAATGCATTGAGAGGTTACTTTTTGTATTACCAGCCTCCACTTTTCTTCTGATTTCCATTTTGTTGGCCAGACTTACAGATCAATGATTTTTTTAACATATAGGTTAACCCCATATCCATGGATTTGATATCCATGGTTTCACTTATCCACATTTGAAAAAATACATTCTCTCTAGGCATTTCTAGATCCTCCAATGTGATTCTATGGTCAACTTCTGATTTATATCTCAATGAAAATAATAGGGTTCCCTGCTATCCACAGTTTTAGGTATCCACAGAGAGTCTTGGAAGTGTCCCCCACAGTTAGAGAGGCTGACCTGTACTGGACTTTAGCTAGTAGGGCAGACTTCTCTGCTTTCCCTTTTTCTCAGCGTCACTGTTCACACACATACACAGTGATGGATTGCTGTTTACTTTCCTTGTTGCAGGCAGGTACACATGGCTACAGTAGAATCTGGCTAGAGTAGTATCCCACTCTTGTCATATTGTAATTGTGTAACTTTTTTTGTTGTATTTTTTAATTATTGTAAGCCACCTTGAATTCCATCTTGGGAGAAAGGCAAGATATAAACCTAATAAATAATTGTGAGTAATTTCTAACCTATGGCGACCCTAAGATGAACCTAACATAGGGCTTTCTTGGCAGAATTTGTTCGGGAGAGGGGGCTGCCTTTTCCTTCATCTGAAGCGGAGTGTGACTTGCCCAAGGTCATCCAGTGGGTTTGCATGGCTGAGCGGGGATTTGAACCCTGGTCTCACAGTGTCCTAGCCCAGCACTCAAACTACTACACCCCGCTGGCTCTCTCTTTCTGAATTAGGCATTGTTTTCGTATTGCATTGCTAACTGCAGACATACTGCTGTAACTTAACATCTAAAGTCTGTGTTTCTCCAGCCCTTCTTTTATCATTCCCCAAATGTCAAAATTACTTTTTTAAAAAATACACCAAAACAACCCCTCCCCAACACATACACACAAATAACAACTAGCTAGACAGGGGACAAGGTAGAAAAGGGGACAGGGGGCATAAAAAGGCCTTTGTGAAAAGGAACTTCAGTAACAAATGCTTTGTTAACTGAGGTGTGCCTATAGCTAGTTCAGGGTGAGTGAATTTTCTTAGGGCTAAAACATGGGAGGAAAAGGCTAATCCAGTCCAGATTATCTGTGCCTGATATTTCTAGTTTAAAACACACACACACATACACACAAACCAGGGCCAGTCCTACCATTAGATAGAATGAGGTGGCCATCTCAGGCAGAATATATTGGAGGGTATTCTCCATAACCATTCTTCCTGAGATCTTCAGTAGTCTTCTCTATTAGAGGACAGAGACTTGTGTGTTACCTGGCCTGCTCTACACCTTCAATGTTAGCCTACTGCTTTGATGCTTTGATGAATGATGCTGTCCTCCTGTTAGTGTTGAAAAGTCAACTGCCAGACTAATTTCCTTTTATATGTAGAGTTGTGGGAAGTGCTCCTTCTTGTCTTTTGCCTCAGGCCACAAAATGTCTTGGGTCTTCAGACATGACACATTTCATGTATTGGCCAGAGAATGAAAATGTTTCTTGACAGAATTAACTTTAACATTCTTCTAAAGCAAAGGTGGGTAACATTTTTGTCTGCAGCTCAGTTCCATGTGATAGCTTTCCCCTTGCAAACCACACGTCAGATCTATCAAGTGTATTTTAAGTATCAAAACCTTAAAATGTCATCTTATCTCTGATCAACAACTGGAGATAAGAGCAAAAGAAGCTTTAGGGGTCCTGTTGCTAACCAGAAAATAATGTCTATGTAATATTCAACATTTTTTTTTTAATTCTTGGAGCCATTTCTTAGTAACCTCCTCTTTTAGGCTCCTACTTGAAGAAGTTGTCAACATTTACTAATGTCCTTCTGCAAATACGTAGGTCTCAATAACATATTTAACATTTCAAAGTTGAATATATACGGAAGAGGAATAGGTAAGCCTTAGAACGCCTAGGACCTTTTCAGACCCCCCTTACCGCGAAAAAGCCTCCGTAACAGCAACGAAGCTGCTGCGCAGCAGGGGGTCCATTTCGGACGATGCCATCCCTCTCTCAGCATCGTCCATGACTGTTCCGGGTAGGATTGAGGGTGGCCGCGCCATTTTTTACTCACAGAAGTTGTTCATGAATAAAAAATGGCACGGCTGCCCTCAATCCTACCCGGAACAGTCACAGATGATGCCGAGAGAGGGACAGCATAATCTGAAGCTTCGTTGCTGTTACGGAGGCTTCTTGCGTGGTAAGGGGCGTCTGAAAAAGTCCCTAGTCAACAAATTGAGCTGAGATAATTTTAGTCAATTTTTACCCATTTGGATTGTTCAAAGCCGTTAATATCAGAAACTATATAAATGCATATAATTACTATGGCATGCCACAGCAAGAAAATCCTCTGCTACAGACTTTGTTGATTTTCATTTTTAAAAAAATATTTCTTTTAGATTCAGGAGATAGTGATGTTTATGATGATGTAGAGCCAACTGACTTCCCTCCTCCACCAAAAGAGATAAGGTGAGTGAAAAAAAGATAACAGAGCTTTGTGCAAGGAGTGTGCATATGTGGCCAGTTATGGGAAGGGTGAGGTCTTATTGAACAGGTTGTTGCATAAAGAAGAAAACAAAGGAAGTTGAGGAAATCCTCTCATCTATAGTATCTGACTGTCTGTCTGTCCATCTGTCTAAACACACTCCCCATCTGTTCATCCATTTTACTTTACTCTAAATGCCAATATAGAGGCTATGTTTGCATGCCATGGCAAACCAGAATTCTTTAGCTTACTATGAATGAGGCATGCTGCCCAACTGTTCCCACTGCAAGCAGGATCAGTTCAGCAAACCACAGATAAGCCCTTCAATGCATTACTGCAGGTGGGGGTTGTGGCAGTGGAAGGAGCCACACCTACCTTATGCTATGCCATCATGTTGCACTGGGGACTTGGGGATAGAGGCCTCAGAAAGCATGCAAGGTTAGCTTTTCATAAAATTTGGAGATCAAGTCCTCACAAAGACAAGCTTATGAGTGTCTTGTAAAATGGTGGTTTGCCCAAGTTGATTTAAGGCCCAGCCATACAAACTGTAGACTTCAGTGAGCCAAGCAAATATGGCATGCACACTGTGATGCAGAATCCCACTGCTGCCACCAAATTTGTGACACTTATGCACACCAGCCAAATTTATGTCACTCTTCAGCCTGGCCGGCTCGTCACTTACGCTGCCACCAAATAAATATCTGTGGAGACCGCAATTCCACAGTTGCCACCTTTATGTCAAACTTCCCCCTTGTCCCTTCCTTGGACTGGGGTTTGACTAATCTGGATAGTACTCATATTGGTGTGTGATTAATTACAGGGTTAACATGCCAGATAATTACTAGTAAGGGAAATAATTCATGAGGAGTCGATTTGGATAAACAAAATATGATTGGTTTATTGTGTAAACAGTGTGATAGAAATGCTTTGAACTTTGTCTCCAACTTTGTTAACTTTAAACCAGTCACTAGTCCCACTTGGTGGTGACCATATAATTTCAGAAACTGCCAGACTCAATAACTGTCAGGGGATGATAGGAAACTCAATCCCCAGCAGAAGCCAAAAACTATCTCAGCAGACTTAGTAGCAACCCATTCCCAAGAATACTTACACACAGAGTGCCTGACGTCCAAATAAGCAGGAGGCACTTTTATCTTCAAAGTCAAGCAGTTGCAATATGTACAAATATTTACAATTGAAGGACAAACTGCTTCGCCAGGCATCAGCGTTCACAAGAAGAAAATGAGCTCTGAACTGAGCTTCTTTTATACACATCTACAGGCATTGGCTTACTCAACCACATGGGTGCATTACATCACATCTTGCAGTCCAGAAGCTATGCCCTCTAGTAACCCTCCTTCTGCAGCTGTGGCTATATGACTAGCATGACTTGGCAGGATTTGGCTTCAGCCATCATGACTCAACATGATTCAGCAATTGTTTGTCCATTTTCAATGGAGTTCAGTTTCCACTCCTGACAATAACAGCTTAAGTGTTTCTGTCTTTCCTCTCACTCTATATTCCTCTTAACACTTATCCTCACTGCTCATACATTCCCTCAGCTCCACTCACAGCCATACACAGATTCCAGCCCTATTCTCATCACATTACATCTTCAACTCCCTCTAGTCATCTCCCTTTTTTTCCAACTGTCATGCAACTCCTTTCACTCTAGGAGACCCCTCCCATACCAGTTTCCTGCCACAGGATTGGCTCCTTCATGCTCTCTTCCCATTCGCTCATCAACATTTCATCAGATGCTCATCACATGCTCTACACACAAACACCTTTCCTTTTTATGGGTTCACACTGAAGCTGCAACTGGTCTCTTTTTCTGAAGTCCAGGAAGGAATGTTTCATTCCAACGTTTCACAGATGAAAACCAGGACATGCGTGGCCAAGCAACATCAGTGTGATCAAGATGGCAAAAGTTATTAATGAGGAAGAACAGACAAGCCAGGAGAGGCTGCAGCAGTTTGCTTTTCTCTGGGCCTACTGGGAAGGGCAAGGTACTGCCCCCGCCTCTCCCTCTTGCTGAGTGAATTGAGAGGAAAGCACTTTTACACTTTGAACTCAGTTTGCAGCAATTGAAGTAAGCTGAAGACAAAGGAAGAGAACTGAGGAGAGGAAAGAGAAAATGGGACATTTTATAAGCAGCTGAAAAATTGGGATGGCAGAGGATCAATCAGCATTGTCCCTGCCAAACTGGGAAAGTTGAAGGGTATGGTATAGCCAATGGTGAGGAGTGCTGTGGGTTAACTGAATTGACACCCAATAGTTAGCATGTTTTTTACCTCCCCTGTTAATTTTGGGCTTTTTGTTAAGAGCATTCAATGAATGAATTGTATTAGACTTCTACCAATTACACATGGATGGGTTTTATATTGCCAGGCAGGCAGAATTGTAAGAATGGGGATGGAAAAAATGTGCAATGAAATCAAGCAGTGTGCCTATGGCAGGCAAACTCATTGTGCGTTAACCACAATTCAGAAATGGGGAACTGGTCGGGGGGACTGTCTACTTGGAGAAGGACACAAGACTGTAAGTCAGTAGGATCTGGAGAACAATGTACAAGGTGCAATCTTCCTCTACCCATCAATTTATTATGTTAATTAATTATATTCTATTCTGCCTTGGTCAGACCTCACCTAGAATACTGTGTCCAGTTCTGGGCACCACAATTCAAAAAGGATATTGACAAATTGGAGCGTGTCCAGAGAAGGGCAACTAAAATGGTGAAAGGTCTGGAAACCATGCCTTATGAGAAGAGACTTAGGCAGCTGGGTATGTTTAGCCTGGAAAAAAGATGGTTAAGAGGCGATATGATAGCCCTGTTTAAGTATTTGAAGGGATATCACACTGAGGATGGAGCAGGCTTGTTTTCTGCTGCTCCAGAGATTGGAACACGGAGCAATGGATGCAAGCTCCAGGAACAGAGATTCCACCTCAACATTAGGAGGAACTTTTTGACAGTAAGAGCTGTTCAGCAGTGGAACACACTCCCTCAGAGCGTGGTGGGGTCTCCTTCCTTGGAGGTCTTTAAACAGAGGCTGGATTGCCATCTGTCGGGGATGCTTTGATCAAGATTTCCTGCATGGCAGGGGGTTGGACTGGATGGCCCTCGTGGTCTCTTCCAACTCTACAATTCTATGATTCTATGATTCTATATTATTAGAACTACATGTAATGTTATTTACAGCTTTTGAAGATGACACAGGCCAGAAACCTGTAACCTGTCCTTGCCTGTTCTTACCCTAAGAGGTGGTGGGTGCTTTAGAGCCCATGATGTCAAATTCTTTATTATTATCTGGGGAATTATTAGCTCAAATGGAAGCTTGAGAGAGGTGGGTAACTTCAGGATCTTTGCACCTATATATACCAGTACTAAGTGTAGAGGATGCTCTAGTTTAAAGTGAAATAAAGTCTTTTTATTGGAAATAACACAAAGTGAACTCACACACGCAACACATGTTCCTAAGAACCATACCAGGCTATTGAGGAATAAGGCAGAAAGACTGGATAGAGGGAGATTTGGGAAGAATACGGCAACAATTGCCAGTCTTGAAGAGTAGAATTTCATGCAGGGAAGATACTCAGACAGGCATGTGAGGGTGGCACAGGAGGTTCTGATCTGGGGGCATGCTGAGAAAGAGAGTGGTCAGGTTTGTCCATGATGGCACACCTTTCTATCATCAGGGGACTAATATTTTTACCCTATTTCATATCCTGAAGGGGTACTTTGGTTAGGACAAAGCCTGGATGGCTTTCCCATAGGATAAACAAGGGAAATCGAAACTCAAGTGATTGCATAAATAGCTGGGTGATAGAAATTTATAGGTTTACGACAACCTCGCAAGGTTGGGCAGGAGTGACTTCCATAGGGCTTAGGAGTGACTTCCATAGGAATAGATTTGGGAACAGTTACTTAATTGTTTGTTTGATTGAATGAATCATTACTGAGGCACCCAGGGCTGGAAGAAAGGATTAGCACATACCTTCTTAACAACTGTGTTGAATAAGGGGCTTCCACACACCTAATATGGGCTTGCTTACCAAAATATTTCTAAGATACATCCCAGGTCATTGTGACCTCCAACTAAACTTTTAAGTTCACCCCAGTCAGCCTGATCCCCCCAAATATCCAATATTTCCAATTATGGGGCATTGTGGGGAGGGAGTAGTAGGGCATGCTAACACCTGACCCAATCAAACCTGACAAAAACATCATTCACCCATGCTCCAGTCTATGGCAGAATGGGTCTCCTTCTCGCCATAAAGTAGATGCCCATTAAAGCTGGTTTGGGGAGGAATTACAATTATGGCAATAGTGTCACAGTCGTTACTAAGTAGTGAAACAGTTACTTACCAATCACTAATTGGTCATTATTGTAGCACTATTGCCATGGTCATGACTCCCCTCTAAATCTACTTTATTGGGCATTAGCTACATGGCGAGAAGGAGATCCATTCTGTTGGCAATGGGAGTGTGGATGAATGACATTTTTGTCAGGTTTGAGGGTGATGGGTCAGGAGAGCTTACTTAGTTAAGTTTACTTAACTCAGTTAAGTTTACTCAACTAAGTAGCTAATAACAGGATTCTGACCACAAATAATATGTCACAGTTGACTGTAAGCTACCTGAACTTCTCCATACTGATAATTTTGCTGTTTGTTTGTTTTTGTTTTGTTTTGAAATTTGGTTAGCTTGGGGATAAATATGAAGTCTTCAAGTTTTGGAAAACCCAGATCAGATGAGCGTGATTCGCAGAAACTCAAGAAGATGGAGAAAGAAGAGAGAGAATTTCGAAAGAAGTTTAAAGTCAGTCTTTTCTTTGTTTATTTGTACTCCATCTTCAGGCACATGACATAAAAGAGAGAGATAAAACCATTTTAAAGCTGACATGGCATAAAATACCAACCATAAACAGAAGCATATGCAATTTCTAATATTTGCAATAATTCATAAATCACATAATCAGACTTAAGAAGGTTTGCCAAAACACCCAGCTGCCTAAAATTAAGCAGTGAAGAAGCCAGATAGGCCTGTGGGAGAATGGTGTTCCCAAGTCTGAAAGGATACAGCTCGCATACAGATTAAGCTGGTAAATGAAGCACCCCAATCCACCACTGCTACCTGGGAGCCAAGAGCACTGATGGTGCCAGAGCATCCTAAATGACAAATCAAATGTGTGTCTGTATGTGCCTTCAACTGTGTGTTGACTTATGGTGACCCCATGAATTTCACAGGGTCTTCTTAGGCAAGAAAAACTCTGAGGTGGTTTTGTCAGTTCCTTCCTTTGAAATATAACCTACAGCCTAAGAAAAGATCAGATGGGATCTGGTGCCTTTGGGTTATTTAAGTCCCCTTTTTCTTACTGAGTATCCCTTATTTGAAATGCATGGAACCAGAAGTGTTTTGGATTTCGGATTTTGGAATATTTGCATATACATAATAAGATATCTTGGAGATGAGATCCAAGTCTAAACACAAAATTCATTTATGTTTCATATACATCTTATACACATAGCCTTAAGTATTTAAAAAAAATACTAGTATTTTTAATAATTGTGTGCATGAAACAAATTTTGTGTACATTGAACCAGTAGAAAGCAATAGTGTCACTATCTCAGCCACCCATGTGGAGAATTTTTGATTTTGGAGCATTTTGGATTTCCAGATAAGAGATACTCAACATGTAGTGCAGACCCTTATTTTCAGTCCTGAATCATTAGCACTCTCAGTGACCAGTAATCTTATCTAGATTATGCTTCAGGTTCTTTTCACTCAGTCCATCACAGACACTGGTTCAGAACTTCCACAATTGTCCTAGGCTTAAATCATCAGCTCGTGGGCTATACATGGTCCTTGCCCACTCCCTATGTGGCTTATTAAGCCATGGAAGTCAGGCATCAATTGGGCTGCAGAAGGGAGAGGATATTATTTGGATGTATAGTGGGGATCATTGAGAAAGTGAGAGAAGTTTTCATCTCTTCCATTCTCCAGTGCTCTTAATGGGGATCAGTGCACAGGGGGTAGAAGCCTTTACCTCCTACAGCCCCCGTAGTCTCATTCCTAGATATCAATCAGCAGAGACAGGAGATTGCAATTTCCCCATTTCTATGGACTTTATCAGACTAGCATCTAAAAATGCTATAATTCCTCTATTGAGGAAAGTGGAAACATAATGGCATTATTACACTAAGTATCGCACATCGCCATAATCGCATGATACTACCACCATGGAATTATCACATGACAACCACTAGCACTTTTAAGAATGGGATTCTACTTCCTTGATTTAGCATGGGTGAGATTTCAGTGGTGCTCACAGAAAGATGCAAGTGCACTTAAAAACACCAGAAAAACCCTCCCCTAATTAACAAACTAAATCAACACATAAACACTTAAACAAACCTAAAAATGTGCAAACAAAATGGGACAGTTCATTAAAAGAGTGTCCTGTAGATCATTTTCATGTTCTCACTAGGAGGTTTTCTTGCTGAGAACGGGGAAGGAGGAAAGAGGACTGTTCATTCACACTGTAATCTCACAAGGACAGCGGGAAGTGTAAAGTCAAAGGCTTTCACGGCCGGCATCCATAGATTTTCCTTGTTGTTCTCCCCAGGCTGTGGGCTGTGTTCTGTAAGAGTTTATTTCCAGAAATAAACTCTTCTAGAACACGGCCTCACAGCCTGGAAAAAAAACAAGGAAAATCTACAGCGGGAAGTGATTTTGCATGCTCTTCAATACCGTGGGGAAAAAAACAATATTGAGAGCTATTGATGGCTTGTCCCGTGAATTAAAAGGAATGCATTATTGGTGGCTGGAGCACACAGTGACCATGGAAAGATGATGACGTTGTGTGATAGTAGGAAGCTGTTCTCACTACCATGACATCATAATCATTCAATTTTAGCCTCATCTGATAAAATCCTATGTCTTAATATGTGGAATGCAGATAGTAATATATGTTTGTGCCCCACATCCCACTACCTGTCACTATAAGCATTCCTTGGATTCAAAGGACTGCTCACCAGTGGTTTAGATTAAAAAAAGAGAGGGGGGGCTGTGAAATTATCTGTCCAAATTTCTATGTGTCATCACCTAGCATCACCTTACAATCCTCTCAATTGTAAGGGGTAAAATCTCCTTAAATCTCTATAGTTCTTCATGCAATGAAGGCAGTTGGGTCATGCAGCTTGTCTCCAATACCACCTTCTTGGGCTTACCACCACCACCACGAACAACAACAACAAAAAATTATTAAAGCCATTGAAGTTCTGTACCCACCATAGAGATCTAGCCTAGCATGGTAACTCCAAAAGATATTATATAGTCACTGGGACATCTTCCCAGAACACCATCCCCCTACTGGTCAGCTATGATCTCCTTCAGCATGCCATTATATTCATTCTTTATCCTACTGTTACTCAGTTGTTAACAGCTTCAGCATGTCATTATATTCATTTTTTATAAAACTAACTTTTCAAGCTATGGCTCTTTGTAAAATTCCCAGTTAGGATTCCACCAAAATAACAATGGGTGGTCTACCAATGGAGTATGATCTACCTTTTACAAATATTCCTCAAATACCTTGATTTCAGTAAGGCCTTTGACAAGGTTCCCCATGACATTCTTGCAAACAAGCTTGTAAAATGTGGGCTAGACAAGTTAACTGTTCAATGGATTTGTAATTGGTTGACCGGCCGAACCCAAAGGGTGCTCAGCAGTGGCTGCTTTTCGTCTTGGAAAGATGTGACCAGTGGGGTGCCACAAGGTTCTGTCCTGGGCCCAGTGCTATTCAACATCTTTATCAATGACTTGGATGAGGGAATTAGGGGCATACTTATCAAATTTGCAGATGACACCAAATTGGGAGGAGTGGCTAATACCCTAGAGGACAGGATCAAAGTTCAAAATGACCTGGATAGACTGGAGAGCTGGGCCAAAGCTAACAAAATGAAATTCAATACGGAGAAGTGTAAGGTACTGCACTTAGGGTGAAAAAATCAAATGCATCGATACAGGATGGGAGAGACCTGGCTGAATGAGATTACATGCGAAAGGGATCTAGGAGTCCTAGTAGACCACAAGTTGAACATGAGTCAACAGTGTGATGTGGCAGCTAAAAAGGCCAATGCTATTTTGGGCTGCATCAATAGAAGTATAGTGTCTAGATCAAGTGCAGCTCTATTCTGCCTTGGTCAGACCTCACCTAGAATACTGTGTCCAGTTCTGGGCACCACAATTCAAAAAGGATATGGACAAATTGGAGCGTGTCCAGAGGAGAGCGACTAAAATGGTGAAAGGTCTGGAAATGATGCCTTATGAGGAGAGACTTAGGGAGCTGGGTATGTTTAGCCTGGAAAAAAGACGGTTAAGAGGCGATAAGATAGCCCTATTTAAGTATTTGAAGGGGTGTCACGTTGAGAATGGAGCAGGCTTGTTTTCTGCTGCTCCAGAGACTGGAACACGGAGCAATGCATGCAAGCTCCAGGAACAGAGATTCCACCTCAACATTAGGAGGAACTTTTTGACAGTAAGAGCTGTTCGACAGTAGAACACACTCCCTCTGAGCGTGGTGGGGTCTCCTTCCTTGGAGGTCTTTAAGCAGAGGCTGGATGGCCATCTGTTGGGGATGCTTTGATCAAGATTTCCTGCGTGGCAGGGGGATTGGACTGGATGGCCCTCATGGTCTCGTCCAACTCTGCAATTCTATGATTCTATGATTCATTGAAGAATGGAGACAATGTAGCTTAAAGCACATGCTTTACACACTGAAGGCTCCCTGGTTCAGTGCCTGGCATCTCCAAGTAGGGCTGCCAGAGATCCTTCTTGGAAATCTTGTAGGATCTCTGCAAGTCAAGACAACACTGGGCTAAATAGCCAATAGTCTGATGTGATATAAGACAGCTTCCTATGTTGACTTGTCCCAACCCCATCATGCACCTTGTTCTAACCACTGTTGCGGTTCCTGCCAGTATTCTCCTTCAGTTTAGGGTGATAGAAGCTGGAGAGGGGACAGATGGACTGGGAAAACAACATGTGGGTGCATGCGAAGAGTTAGTCTTTCCTTCACTGCTGTAGTGCAGACCAAAACTGGAATCACCCCTGGCTACTTGAAAGTAAAAATGAAATGAAATGAAATGTGTATTCTTGAATGGCAGGGGGCTGGGCTAGATGGTCTTTGTGATCCCTTCCAACTCTAAGATCCCATGATTTTATGATATGTGGGGGGGGGGTGGATAAAAGGTGGACAGCATGTTATGTATGGTTTGCTTTCTTGTTTAAAACAAGTCACTGATTTCTTCTTAGAAATGTCAGATCAGCAGCATTTATTTATTTATTTTGCAAAATGCAAAGCACTGGATGCTTTCCTTTATAAGATCTGCAGAGAAATTTTACATATGTTTGCTTAGAATGGGAATGGAGAACATGTGGCCCTCCAGATGTTGTACTGAAACTCCCATCAATCCTAGCCAGCTTATTAAATGGTGCAGAATGAGGGGAGTTGCAGTCCAACACCCTCTGGAAGGTCACACATTTCTCATTGCTGAGTGCAGTGTAGTACAGTGATTACTAGGGAGCTTGTCCTTTTGAACTCAATGGAGCTTCCAGGGCCATTTATTTATGAGTATGCAGTTATGCTTAAACAATCATACTTAACTGCCTACTTATTTGAAAATATATCCCCTGAAATCATTAGGACTTTCTGATGAGTAAAACAGTTAGGCTTCTGCTGCCAGATTGTAGGCATCAGTACCTAGTAATAAGTGTCCCAAGTGTCTCAGTGAGATTTCCTTCCTTGTGACCATATTTAGGTTAGACTGTTTATTTGAAATAATGCATGGTATAATAGGAGTACAAAGCATTTTAAAAAAAACCTGCCCTATAATATAAATGTTTATCTTTATTTCCCCAGGGAAAATTATGTGGAAGTGGTGTATTTCACAATACAAATATGGTCAGTCAAGCTTGTGTTATGACTATAAGAGGAAGTTATTCAGTTCTCTCAGGAGTTTTTTGAGAACTTGATCCAGAGGAAGTGGAAGATCATTAATATATAGTCTCAGTATAGCACATTTTTACAGTTCTGCAAAGTACCATAAACTTTCCCTTGCCAGCTCTTCCACCGAGTGATTATATGTCAGTCTAAAATGGACATAAATAAGTAGAATGCAATGTAAATAGGACCGTATTGTGTGGAGGATATAAAAATATAAAGACAGGTAGGGATCAGATCAAAGACCTATCTAGTTCAGCATTCTGACTTGACAGCAGCCAGCTAGATGCCTCTGGGAAGCCCATAACTAGATGTGAGAGCAACAGTATCTATCCTTCTATTCATGATCCTTAGCAATTGGAATTAGAAGCATATTGCCTCCAGTTCTAACCATCGGGAAGATCAGCTAGCTATGGTAGCATTTTCCACCATTATAAAATCATAGAATCATAGGACTTTCTCAGACACACTAAATACAGCATCTTAACAACGCCACATAAACGCAAAAGGGCGTGTGTACCACACGACGTTGCTCTTTCGCGTTTATGTCCTGCCAATAAATCAATCTGTTTTATTGATGGGACAAGCTGCCAATAGATCAGCTGTGCAGTTTTTCTGCCGGCATTGTTGGCGTATGAAACCTAGTGTGTATATGTGGTTTCTGTCACTGTTTATGTGTTATTTTTTGCTTAATTTTTGAATTTCCCACGTGATGAAGTCTCATGAGAATCCGTGGGATTTTGAACGAGAAAGTGAATGGAGAATGGAGCTCCATGCACTTCCTCCTCATTGCCGGGGAAGCCTTTGCCGGGAGAGAAAGGTAAATCTGGTGGGAGGCGTTCTTTTCCTGGCATAAAAATGGCTTCAATGATGCTGGCAAAAGAATGTTTTTAGAGGCTCATCTGATAAAGTCAATAGACTCTTAGAGTTGGAAGGGACCACAAGGAAACATCTAGTTCAAACCTCGGCTATGCAACAATACACAGCTAAACCACTCCTGAAGGACAGTAATTCAACCTCCAAAGATGGAGAGTACACCATCCTTCAAGACAGTCCATTCTACTGCTGACAGCTCTTACACTGGAGAAACTCTTCCTAATGTTTAGGATGAATATTTTTTTTCTTGTAATTTGCATCCATTGGTCCATACTCTAGCCTCTGGAGCAGGAGAAAACAACCATGCTCTATCTTCTACATTATATCTTTTGAGATATTTAAAGATAGCCATCATATCACCTCTTAGTCTTTTCCAAGTTAAACATAGCTAGCTCCCTCAGTTGTTCCTCATAGGGCTAGTTTTCTAGACTTCTGATCATTTTTGTCATTCTTCTCTGGACATGTTCTATCCAGAGTGTGTCAATATCCTTTGTTGTCTTCTAATGCTATCCAAGTTGGTCACTGTCCTGTGGTAGCAAATAACTATGGGCTGTATGAAGTATTTCCCTTTGTGCATCCACAATTCAAATGACCACAGGTTCTCATATTATATGAGATGGATAAAAACCTCTCCCTGCTCCGTTTCTCAACAGTATGCTTATATTCATAGATCTCTAACATGTACATCTGGCACACATTTTTTTTCTGAACTAAAAAGCTCCAAGTGCTGTGATGTCTCCTAACACAAGAATTGCTACACATCTAGTCATTTTGTTTGCCACATTTGCACCTTCAGCATCCTTTTTAAGATGTGGCAATTGCCTGAAACATACATGTGCCTTTATGAATGTTTATGCAGGGTAGGTGTGCTAGGTGTGCTTACTCTCTGTCATGACATTGTGGCTACTAGTACCATCTGTTTGTCACTTTCCTGAAGCCAATTGAATAAGGATCATAGCTGAGAAAAGATTTCTCACTTTTGTAACCAAATGGTCTTGTCAACATCCTAGCATCGTGGGTGCACAATGATGATGCTAAGAAAGGACAGCCTATAGACAGAATCTGGGATGTTAGGTGTATCTGCTCAGAGCCTAATTGGATGTGAATGAGTTACTACAGTATTCAACACACTGTCAACAGGTATAGCCCTATATCTCACCATGTATTAAACTGGAGAAGGGATGCAGGCACACAGGCAAGCTCCCAATGTTCCTACAGTATGTGCATCCTTTTAGAGACCTTCACACGTTTAGCCCGAAGGTCTACAAAAGACAAGCATACAGTATTCCAGTGAAGGTACTTCCAAAGCTGCCTGAATTTGGGTGCCCCACTTTATCAGATTTCTGATTGCAGGAAGCTTTGTAACTGCATTCAGCCAAAGGTACTTGTAACACTCTATGAAATCTTCATTCTGTAATTGTGACAATCTCTAAGAGTAGCATGATGTGAAAGATTCTGGGAGTGAGACCTGTGTGAATGACCATATGCCCATCCAGTTTAATCCTTGATGTAATGCCTACAAACACCCACATACCATGTAGCTTTTAATTCAAATGCCCAGCACAACTACATTCTGTCATGTAACTATTACCAGACCTGGGGAAAAAATAAACTGCAACTTCTGCCTGGCTGTACCCAGAACTTGCTGATTTTGGTTTCATTCTGTCCCTTGCAAATCCATGTTTTATAAACTAGGAGAGCAGGAACTTCCAATCCCAGGTCTGAACTCATTCAGGGAAAGTTCATACATAGTACAGTTGGCTCCTAGAGCCAGCTAACAGCTGTAGGGGTGTTTACCAGGTGGCCCCTGGCTCTCGCAACTAGAGAGCACTCTCATACAGATAAGCCATCTCCATGGGGGACAATGCTATTGGGAATGTCACCACACCTCCATGACTTCTGGCCCACAAGATTATTGTGTCTGGTTGGTATGCCATCTTCCTCCACACCTATACAAGGTTTCCCAGCCCTGCTATAAGCTTCAGCTGAATCACAATGTTTTGCTTTGGTTCTTTTCCACCTAACCTGTCATTGCCCAAATTAAACAACAAGAGCAGAAATTTGAAAATTTAGGAGATTTTCGGACCTGAAATTTAATCCATGGGAGACATGGACCAGGGTTGGGAAAAGGTCTTCTTTTCAGAATACGTCGAGCCTTTTCCATTTCTCCCCCGTCCTCATTCCGGTTTTCCCCATGATATTCACAGGGAAACATCATTTTTGGACCACCCATTCCATTTCTGTCATGGAATCATGTTGGTCCAAAAGGTGTCCCATTTCTCTCCTGCAATGACAGCCATGGGAGGGAGATCCATTCTGGACACTTCCGGGCAGGAATGGGACACCCAGGTAAGTGGGACCCTTCCCCCCCCCCCCACCCCAGGTTACTTGTATATTTTTATTATTATTTTTCTGCTTTGTTTTCATTTTTGACAGGGGTGTGTGTGTTATTTTTTAATTTCCCTCCCGCCCATTCTCTTGCGAGAACGAGCAGGATTTGGCTTCACTGCTGTAAAAGCAGCTTTACGGCAGCTGCATTGACAGCAGTGAAGCTGAGGGGAGAGAGAGGATGTTCCTGTCGCAGGATTAAGATAAGTGTTTGAACATTTTACCTTTATTCCACAGCAGGAACAGTATTGGGGCTTGCGGGGGCAAGAACAGGGCATTTGGCCCCATCTGAAAATCTCCCTAGTTGCACAGGCCATCATCTAACTTCTGTCTTAAGATTTATAATTTCATGTCCTACCTAAAACAACAAGCAGCATATTGGTTTTTACCTCAGATATATGTAGCCTGAAAGTCTTGCTCATAATAATTAAGAAAAAAAAGTTAAGTGGAGATTTTAATAATAACTACTTGTGTTATTTTCACAGTTTGAAGGCGATATTCACGTCCTTTACAGTACAACCATCTCACGAGCACCATCTCAAAAAAAAAGAGGCTCAAAAGACCTGCAAGTGAGACCAGGAGAATCTGTTGATGTTATTAAAAATGTGGATGATACTAAAGTCTTGTGTAGGAATGAAGAAGGAAAATGTAAGTATCAAAACACAAGCACAATCTTTTTCTGTGTCCTGTCAGGCATGGATAGCAAGATATATAGAAGCTCTTTGTGCAGCTGAGAACATGGAAGCCATATAGATATTACTGGTGATAACCCTAATTTTGTTCATATTCTTCATGGAACATATTCTGAACAACTGCTCATGGTTTCCTGTTATTTTATATATCCTTGTCTATGTCCTATTGAAGTTTTTCTACCTAGAGCAGGGATTTCCAAACTTTGGTTCTCCAGGTGTTTAAGACTTCAACTCCCAGAAGCCCAGCCAGCTTGGCCAACAGTCAGGAATTCTGAGAGCTGCAGTCCAAAACATCTGGAGGACCAAAGTTTGGAAACCACAGACTTAGTTCATGCTTTTAAAACAGGGTTAATCTGACTGTCTAAATACCTTAAAGGCACCAGATCTTCGAACCTAAAAAGGGTCAGCTCTAGTTAGGACTTGGATGGGAGACTGCCCACCAATACCAGGTGCTATAGGCTATATTTCAGAGGAAGAAAATGGCAAAACCACCTCAGAGTATTCCTTGCCTTTAAAAACCCTATGAAATGAATGGGATCACCCTAAGTCAACAGGTGACTTGAAGGCGTGAGTGCATGTGCACACACACACACATGCACAAGTAATCACTGCAGAATTAAAGAAGTACTAGTTATTAAAAGTAAAAGCATAAAATGCTTATTACTGCACTTTAGTGCTGTTAATTTAACTAAGATGTACTTTGCACATCTAAACTAATTAACTTGGTGTAATTTGGGTACATTTATCAATGCAAAAAGAAGAGTTAATATGTGCTGAAGAAGCATTATAGCTGATGTAGAAAGCAAGAGCAGTCAATGTAAGCTGAGTTATTTAAACTAAGTTTACGACTGTAGTATGGTATTTATTTCTAGGCCACAAAACTGGGATATCACTGGAACCAACTGTAACTGTTCTAATCATTGTGCTGTAAACAGTGGACTACTTTCAGACACTCTTAACTCACCCCCCCCCACACACAAGGAGGTCGGGAGGAGGACGCCTCCGTCCCGCTTCCGGCAGTCGCTACTGCACGCCCCATCCTCCTCCTGTCCTTCATTCGTTCTCCCTCCGTGCTGGAGTGAGGGAAAGGCTCTGCTTTTTATTGACATAAACTTCTGTCAATGAAAAGTGGCACCTTTTTCGTCCCACCAGCATGGAGGAAGCATGGCAGAAGGACAGGAGGAGTACAGGGCATGCAATAGTGACCACTGGAAGCGTGACACCAGCGTCCTCCTCCTGACCTCCACGGGCTTTTTTTTTTTTTAGAGCATCTGATAAAGGCCAGTACCTACATTCCTGCCTAGATTTTATCCAAAGTTGAACTATCAATAAAGACAGCTTGCTAACGCGTGTGTGTGTAAAAGACAGTTTTCAACATTGTCACATTCCTGTGTGACCAAGAAATGAAAGTAAAAAAAGATTGTCCCTGAGACCGGTGGTCCATCCCACTGGTAAGGACCTAAGAGAAGAGTGAATTTTGCCAGGTTCTCTGCAATATGCATGTCCTACCATGCACGTAACTGTAACTGACTGAAATGTTGGGCATTTTGCAAGCTACTTAAAAACACCAGCTCTCCATGTCAGGCGACTAGCAGTTGCCAGGTTTTAAAAATAGCAATAGGGGATGCTCGAAATTTATGACATGCAGGACTGGCAATCAGGAAGCAGGTATTAACAACTTTGTGTTCTGCCTAAATAATAAATGAAAATATTGATTTCAACTAACTTAGCCATGTATTTCTCTGTAAAATTAACATATTGTTTACAATCATACATTGCATGACACACACATTTCTGTCTTTATGAAAAGCCCATATGCATACATGTAGGATTTTTTGGCAGTTTGTTCAGTGTGTATAAACAGAAAATGTTTCCAACCCTCAAATAGGGGGTATTCCTTACAATAAGGGACACTTGCTGGTTGTATGAGGGACAAGCTTTCCAGCCCTCAAATAAGGGACACCACTTATATATTAAGGGACAACTGGAAACCCCACTAGTAGTCATAGGGGCAATTACCTTCTAAAGTAGGTGGTGTGGAGGAATTAAAAATGAGCTTTGTTTCTGTAGTGCTTAAGACCAAGACAAGGTGTTTCCAGCCACTGGGTGGCATTACCACCAACTATTTTTATTTGGCATTGTGTCCCACAAGGAGTAATTCTAGTTTGATTTTCTCAAGGCAACTAGTCATTAATTTTTTCACATTACTGTCACTGTCCTCAGTGGAGGTATAGCTTTTAGAGTCATAGGAATGTGGCATGTAACTTGCAACCTTTCACTTCCTACCTCCATAAAACTATTCAGTATTTCCTGGGGCACAATTGCTTCAGTCTTTAGATTGAGGCTAAAGGCCTTAACATCTGGCATTCACAGTAGGATTGCCAGGCCTCGGGGACTGGCCCTGAGTTTCCAATTTTCATAGATCATCTGCAGAGGGGGATGTGAGTGCACATTCCCCAGTTTTGGTGGGCTCAGATCCAGGCAAAAGGAAAAGCCTGTTTGCAAATCTCCAGCTCAGGTAGGAGAGCAGCAGCTTGATAAAACTTGCAAGGATTAATTGATTTGTTGCTTCAACTTGCAAAGGGGCGGAGGGGGTCTATTTATTTACTTACTTGGCTTGCTTCTTCTCTCCCAGTCATTGTAGTACCAGAGTTCAACCTCTGTTTTGTTTTGCATCCACCTCCTGGTTACAAGCAAGCTGGTTGTTAGCTGCCGTCAAGTCAACTTCTACTTATGGTGGCTCTACCTTTCAGCGGTGGTGGGACTGTGTGTTCCTGTGAGGCTAGAGGCTATACTGATGGCAGCAGTGCTGCTGGTAGGGTTTCCTATGTTAGACAGGCTTTAGCTGAGGAGCCAGACTAAGGACTTTATCAGACCAACCCCCTAAACCCTATTCTTTTGCTGGCATAACTTTGCAATTTTTATGCCGGCAAAAGAACTCCCCATGTCACACTTACCTTCTATCCCAGTAAAAGGCTTCCCCAGCAATGACGGAGGAGTGAACGGAGCTCCACTCACTTCCTTGTCCGAAATCCTGCGTATTCTCGCAAGAATACATAGTACGGGAAATTTAAAAAATAAAAACAAATATAACACTCCAAAAGTTTTTTAAAAGCACAAAAACACACTTAAAACCTTACAAGTAAGCCAGGGAGGGTCATAAAAAGTGTGTCACCTACCTGGATGTCGTGATGTCACCCGGAAATGTTCTGGCTGGACCAGCCGTTGATGCTGCATTCACATCATTACAATGTTGCACAGATTCAAGCACTGGCAATGCTGGCACAAAAGCGCTAGGGGAGAGCTATTGATGGCTTAAGCTGTCAATAAAATAGGACGGGTTTTGGACAAGACATAAATCTGAAAGGCCAACGTCATCTGGAATGTGTGCCCTTTTGTGTTTCTGTGGTGCTGTTATGATGCTATATTTAACGTGTCTGATAACGTCCTAAATGTGCTAAACAGCTTCTGGGCAGCAGCAGAAGTAGTGGGGTGATACTGGCAGAGGATCTCTCAGAGACAACAGTAGTGGAACCATAGCTAATACTTGTTAGTACTATGAAGAAGAAGGCATGGTAAACCTACTTTTGAATATCTTTTCCCACAAAAATCCTATGGTGAGACAATCCAAAATGAAACAAGAGATAGTTCCAGACCATGAAACTCCCAGGTCAGATAGCACTCAACAAGCTGCTGGTGTACAGCAGAGAACAATTATAAGTAATGCTGCAGTGATCCAAAGAGGTCCATGAAGGGACAGTTGGGCCTTAAGTAGCCTACCTCCCCCTACGTGCTGCTTTCCGGCACCTGTTGCCACACACAAAGCTTGTATGACCATGGAGGTAATCAAAAGTGTACCCTCCCCTGCAGTATGTTTTGCCGTGCTGGTCCAGATATGTATTATAGGAACATGGAGTGTGAGAGGCATGAATCACGGGAAGCTAGACATAGTAAAACAAGAAAGAACAAGAAATAGGGTCACCATGTCAAAGTCGATCTGATGACAGTTAAAAGCAATGAATGATAGACCACCAAGTCATCCTAGCATTAAAAGCTCTGATCAGGGCTTACAGACTCAGGGCTAAGCTTCTTTGATTGAGTCTATCCATCTGGAATGTGGTCTTCCTCTTTTCCTACTGCCTTCTACCTTACCAAGCATTATTGCCTTTTCTATCATGTCACCTCAGGATATGACCAAAGTACAACAGTCTCAGTTTAATCATCTTGGATTCTAGGGAGAGTTCAGGCTTGATTTGCTCTACGATCCATTTGTTTGTCTGTTTAGCAGTCCATGGCATCCGTAGAACTCTTCTCCAGCATCACATTTCAAATGAGTTGATTTTCATCCTATTAGCTTTGCTCTCTGTGTAGCTTTCACAACCATACATAGAAATGGGAAATACAGTAACATAGACAATCCTAACTTTAGTATTCAATCGTGACCCTTCAAGGTCTTGTCTAGTACCTTCATAGCTGCCTTTGCAGGTCCTAGTCTTCTGAATTCCTGACTGCAGACTGCAGCAAGTAGGCTAGATTAAATGTTCCTTATCCCTAAGTATGTGAGGAGGAATAATCCCTTCATTTCACCTTCATATGGGAACATCCCCTTTAGCTAAGATTTCTACTCTAATTTTTGAACAGGAAAATATGTTCTCTGTGTGTTTGCATTGTGTGCATGTTAGAATGACAAGCTGTGAGCAACTGTGGTTTTTACTGAATGTGCAACACTTACAGACATCATCAGGGATGTCTCTAAGGGCTTGTCTACATGTGGGGCCAAGGGTCCAAATAGAGTCTTGAACATCATGTCCCAGCATTTGCCTTGAAGCTCTGAGCAAGTATTTATTCGCCACAGGGACATCAAGTACTTGACTTCACTGTCCCTGTGGATTTTTGTCCGCCGCTGCCACAGCTGCCACCACCACCACAAGTATTTTGAAGCTCATGAGGCATGTTCCTGGACAAAGGGAGAGCTTTCCTCCCTTCCCCTGGCTCAGCAGTACTGCTTCCACCCACTCTCTGCTCATCCATTGCTTGCTTCAAGCACCTCTTCCTGTGATGGATGATTCAGGATGCTCCTGAACTGGCAAGCCTAATTCACAAAAGGCTTTTTCTCTCAGAACTGACTTGGACCAATCTTTTTTTGGTCCAGGTTATTGGGTTTCCTTTCCTATGGGGAACAAATTACACATCACCCAATTTTAAAAATTGGGATTTTTAAATTTTAAAAAAAGCCACAAAAGCCTTTTTCACCTTTCTTCTATGATGACTATTCTTAAACTTAAACAGTCATGCAGAGGTTGCCAAGCAGTTTTCCAGGCCTGGCCCAAGACATTTTGCTGTCTGAGGCACAGATAAAACACATCCCTTGTACCTGTACTGGCAGTGTATTGTTATTTCAGCATTTGTTTATTGCCTCTCAGCCTTTCAGGGCTCCCAAAACAATGTACAGCAAATAAAAACAGATAAAGCAAGTAAAAACACACTTTGAAAATTTCCTGGGGCCATCTACACAAGGGGGGGAAATCCCAAATACCTCATACTATTGGCATCTTGCAGCAGCAGTGACCAGACCAAATGGTTTTCCTGGCCTCAGAAGGCTCCATAAGCCTCGCATTCCTGATGGCAGCCGTGAGTGATTTACTTGCATTAGTTCTTCACGGCTTCTGGTTTGTTTGTTTGTTTGTTTGTTTGTTTGTTTAAAAAAACATCCCACGGTGTGCTGGTGTGATAAAGTGGATTCTCCAAAGCAAAACAGAAAATATTGATTTTTTTTTAATCGCCTTAGCGAGCTATCACTAAGGCGAAAATCCAACATGGCAGCAGTGGGCACTTGCCCTCCTAGCAAGCCCCATCGCTGCTCTCACCCGGCAAATCAGCTTTGTGCTTCCCTTTGCGTTTTTTATTGTTCAATAGTCCAAAAGAGCAAAAATGTGCACCAGCCTCGTAGTTAGTGAAAAAGTACGGGTAAATCGGCGAAGGCTTTTACCCTGTTTTTGCCGTTTTGGGCCCCCCTCCTTCCAGATAGTGTGGATTGGTGCTGGATCCTGTTTAGATTGGTAGGGTTCCCAGCAAATTCCATGAGGGGTATTTTCACCGTTTAGACGGGCCCCTGGTTTTTTGAGTCCCCTGAGTAGCCACCTGAACACTGACTTACTTGGCATAAGGCCACATTATTCATTGGGGCTTTCTTCTGATTAGTAGACATATACAGGATTAATTGTAAGAATATTTATTGTGGAAAAGTTCAGTGCATATTTCTTTTAAGTCTACAGGCTATTCTTTAGGGAAATTACTTATCTTTACTCTCCAAAGGAATGCATTCTTTATTGGTTTAATAATGCTAGTTCTCTCTGGCATTAATAATGCTAGTCAATTCTCCACAGCATTTGGTTGACTATTAAAAGAAATGCTTGTTTGCTTTTCCTTCTTTCTTTTTCAATTATACTACTATTAGTATAAGCTCAGTAAGAAAAAGACATACTTGTCTTGTGATTCAAGTTTTCATGAAGTGTGCAAACTGAAGATATATTAGTTAGGATTTTTACAATAAATAAAAATGCAAATAGCTGCAACTTGTATTTTTTTTTTTAATCCATTTTAAAATGCTGAGTATTTTTTTTCTTTGTTTCCGGCAGCAGATCATCCATACACAAACAGAAAACTATGTAAAATCCCCCACCCCAAGACATTCTTTACATTCCTTTGATAGTGAAACTAATGTCAAAAGCTGTTGCTTAGCTATCCAGAGAACAAATGAGCAAACTCCACGCTCCCTCACAAGGCCTGAACATCTGCCTTGTCAGCTTCCACAGAAATTGCCAGCAACTGAAGCTGTTTATTGTCATTTCTGATTATTGTCATTTCTGATTTTGTCCTGGTTACTCGTGCTCTGGTTACCCACAGTCTTGGGTCAGCTTTTGAAGATGGTTCTGCAGCTATTTCGGGTCCAGAACACAGCGGCCCAGTTGTCCACAGGCACTATGTTAAATTGTGATACCTGAATTCATACTCTCCAACTGTCCCAATGTGGGAGGAACCGTTCTGATTAATCTTCTGTCATCCCATTTTTCAGCTGCTTTTAAACTGTTTCTTTCTCTCTCCTCCTCAAACTTTCCTTCTCCCTTTGTCCTTAGCTTAAAAATGAGTTCAAAGTGCCTAGGGTTGTGCATTCAATTAACTCAGCACAGGAGAGAGGAGAGGAGGGGATGGAAGCTTACTCTTCCCAGCAGCCTGAAGCAAAAGCAAACAGCTGCAGCCTCTCCTAGCTTAGATGTACTTTCTCATTAATAATTTGCTGTCTTGGCCACACTCTGATTTTGCCTGGCCACAGGTTTCCCAGTTTTGATCTGTGAAATGTTGAAGGATATGTTAATTGGTCTACACTCACTAATTTTTGCCTCAACTACATCAGCTGCATTGGTGTCTTGTTTGCTTCTAGGCCTATTTCAAAGTGCTAGAACCCTCAATAGTTTACGGTAGTTTGGCCTGAGTTACTTAAGGGATGATTTATATCCAGACAAAGGCTGCTGCCACACTGTAGAAATGATGCAGCTTGATGCCACTTTAACTGGCATGGCTCAATGCTATGGAATTCTGGGATTTGTAGTTTTGTGAGCTATTTAATCTTCTATCAGAGAGCTCTGGTCCCACAACAAACTACAAATCCCAGGATTTCATAGGATGGAGCCATGATAATTAAAGTGATGTCAAACTTCATTATTTCTGCAGTGTGGCTGAAAGAACATGAAGGTCAACTATAGAGACCGGCTGTTAGACCTGCCATGAAGGAAGGGTAGATTGTCAGGCATGACAAACAGGGCCATTGAATGGAACTCCTTTTCTTGACAGATGTGATCAGCAACTCCTTGTCATCTTTTAGGTGAACCATAAATGTTTTAAAATTTTTGGCTGCTTTTAATTGGAAGGTTAGATTATCTTTGTATTTGTTTTTAGATTTTTTTTAGTCATGGTGAACTGAAACAGAATGAAACTGGAACTGAATGAAAATGTCTGATTTGACTGTTGTTTTTCTGCTCATCATTGTTGTGATCTTATTTTTTTTTAATTGTTATATGCTTTTAATTCATTTTACCATATGCTTCTTTGAGAAATACTGTATTTTGGAAGATAGACAATACATTTCTTATAGTAAATCAACCAACTAACCAGTATTTACTCCCATCGTTTCACAATGACTACAGCTTTTGAAAATCAATAAATGTGTACCACAGTCCCTGACTATTTTTTATCCCAATAAAAGCACAGTTTCCTGTAGGTTGAACAACTATAAATGAAGACAGGGGTCCTGTACCTTTTACACTCATATAGAGAGCCAGTGTGGTGTAGCGGTTTGAATTTTGCACTGACTCTGGAGACCAGGGCTCGAATCCCTCCTCAGACATGAAAACCCCACTGAGTGACCTTGGGCAAGTCAAACTCTCTCAGCCTCAGAGGCAAACCTCTTCTGGCAAACCTCTGAACAAATCTTGCCAGCCCCCAACCCCCAAGATAGGTTCTCCTTAGGGTCACCAGAAGACGGAAATGACTTGAAGGAACACAACAGCAAACAAGAAGGGGAAATTTATGAAATTCTCTCTGACATAAAAATTAAAGATGCAAGAGCTTTGTTCCCTTTTCTAGCTGGGTATTTTTTAATCTTCCTGTTGTGCCTTTGGCCATGTTTATTGCAGGACAACTTGAAAACTCCAACAAACACCCCAGATCCATTGCTTCAACATCAGTTGTCTGCAGACAGAGGCAGCACTCTAAAATGCATATAGAGACCAAACTCCCTGGACATGCATCTACTCTGTAGAAATAATGCAGTTTGACACCACTTTAACTGCCATGGCTCCATTCTACAGAATCCTTGGATTTGTAGTTTTCTGAGGCACCAGCACTCTTTGGCAAAGAAGGCTACAGACCTTGCAAAACTACAAATCCCTACAAAGCTTACGACACTTAGGAGATTTTCAGACCTGCCAAAATGCCTGTTTGCCGCGCGAGCAGCCTCCCGAGACTGCTGCGCGGCAAGGGTCTACTTCGGACGACGCTGTGCCTCTCGCGAAACCGTCCGTGTCACTTCCGTGAAGCTTCGGACGGCTCAGCGCCATATTTCAATCACGGAGGTTGCCCGAGATTGAAATATGGCGCTGAGTCGTCCGAAGCTTCACGGAAGTGACACGGACGGTTTCGCGAGAGGCACAGCGTCGTCCGAAGTAGACCCTTGCCGCGCAGCAGTGTCGGGAGGCTGCTCGCGCGGCAAACAGGCATTTTGGCAGGTCTGAAAATCTCCTTAGAGTGGTGTCAAACTGCATTCTTTCTACAGTGTAGATGCATCCTGGTTATTACCCAAAATGGTATTGTTCAGATCTTAATTAGGGGAATGAATTAGCTCAAATATTTGGCAGCTCGAAGATGGTTAACTTGCAGGACCTTTTTCCCTGTGTAAACCACTAGGGCTGTCAGAACTCCAGCTGAGTAACAAAAGATAATTTTTATTTGAGAAATCAGCATACAAAAAGAAGGCATTCAGTCAGTAATACAAACTTTCAAGAGCTATCAGAAAGGAGAGTAAGGGAATAGCGATCAAGGATGATGGGCTATATTTACCTGTCCAGAGAAAGAGATGGAGACTCAGACTGCGTGCAGCTGATGTTGGGCTCTTAGAATGGCGTGGAGGATGCAGGCAGGTTGGAGACCACACTGAATGGCCAGAAATCCCAGCTTCTTATACCCTTTTTGCACTTTGAAGTAAGTCTAAAACAATGGCCAAATGACCCTTTCCTATAGAGTATTTGATCAAAGGAATTGATCCTACTTAATTGAAGTGGGGGTCTGTCATGATGGAGTGACCAACCTTCATAGGGTCTTTGATGTGTTGAGACAACCTTGCAGTGTTGGGAAAATTGATGCAAAAGGGGAACATTGGAGGAAGTGGCCACATTAGCATAATGACTTTGTTTACCTCAAACTTGTCTTCCCAGGCAGGAGGAAGCTTGTTAGCATAAACTGGCCATTTCACAGAAGCCTGCTAAACTGTATAATTCCTGCCCTTTTAATCTCAGCATCTAGTCCATATGGAATGTGCCTGGGAGCCTTACCTACATGGCCTCTGCGATCTTTGATTCAAGATCATGATATCAATATGGTGTTTCCTTTAATACCTTTTCATTGGGGTATGGTGCAAGTATATAACATGGGTTTCCTCTCTCTTGTTGCCCTAAAATTACAGTCTGTGTACTGAGATTATTTTATCATTTGTTGGGAAAGTAGAAAGTCTCCACCCCCTCAATTCCAGTACAGTTTTTTTCCTATTCAGAGCAGCTATTTAGTTCCTACAGCAACTTATCACATGTGGGTAAAGAAAGGTAGCCCTGCCTAGATTCAACCCATTGATGCCAATGGGTCTTCAGTTCATTATAACTAAGATGTTGCATTATTTCAGTGGCTCTACTCTAGTGAGGGCTGTTACATTTAGCCCTTTCTTTAACTATGGAGATTTTCAGACCGCGTTTCAGCGTGCCTAGCGTGGGAGGAGATTCCGGGAGAGGGACGGCGGTCTTGCGTGGCAGGGGGTCGTTTTCGGACGCCACCGTCCCTCTCCCGAAACCATCCGTGTCACTTCCGTGAAGCTTCGGAAGCCGCAGAGCCATATTTTAATCACGGGCAACCTGTTTTAATTTTAATTTTAAGTTTAATTTTAATCATATTAAAATATGATGACATGGATAATCCTAACTTTAGTATTCAATGATATATCTTGACACTTTAGGATCTTGTCTAGTTCCTTCACAGCTGCCCTTACAAGTCCTAGTCTTCTTCTGATTTCTTGACTGCAGTCTCCTGTCTGATTAATGACTGAGTCAAAGCATGGAAACATCTTGAACTATTTCAGTGCCTCCATTGTTTGTTTTAAAGTTATGTTTAAAGTTATATAAACCATCTAAATACCCCAAAAGCTCCAGATCCTACCTGATCTTGGAATCTAAGCAGAGTCAGCCCTGGTTAGTACTTGGATGGGGAGTCCAACAAAAACCAGGGGCTATAGGCTATATTTCAGAGGAAGAAACTGGAAAAACCATTTCTGGTTATTCTTGCCTAAGAAAACCTGAGAAATTCATGGGGTCGCTATAAGCTTAGTTGACTTGGAAGCACATACATAACAATTTTCTGATTTGTAGCTCAGTCTCTTAGCTAACCTTTCAAATTTAGTTCCAGTTGTAGCCATGAGCAGCTAATTGTGTGATAACAGTTGTGGAGTATAGAAGTAAGTATGCACTTCTATTTGCACCCAAAGTCACATCTAGACTTTTCATTAGGATACAGAGGAGCATGACAGTGAGGATAGTCAGATTTATCCAACTATGCATCTGGCTAAGAGAACAGAAGACTTTTTATACCTGTGGATTTCCCTTGATGGATTATGGCAAATGCTTAAGTCTTTCCAGAGGATTACAGACTGGAATATAACTGATAATCTAGAATGTAACTGTGGCATGTTTAGCCCATTTTACACTGTGCCATAAAGGCCTGGATTGCAAGGCTATGCCAAAACAATGCAATGTGGCAGAGGGGAGGACATGGGAAACAGTGCTCATGAAAACCTCAAATGACACACACATTTCAGGGGGTACTAACAAAATCATAGTCGTTATTTTGTTTCATAAAAATTGGCATGGATTGTCTAAGGGAATTGTCTACTTATCCTCCAAAAAAGCCCTTATCTCTAAACAATATGATGTGATTTATATATTATGTGGCCTTGACACTCAAAATCAATAATTTACTCTAAAAGGCTTGCTAATGGCAAAGATTATGTTTATGTGAGACAGGAAAGGGAATTAGAATACACTGAGTATGAGCTCATTTCCCCGGGGGAGTTGTAGTAAACATGTGGTATTGTCCCTCATTTAAGGGGGAGTCTTCCTGTCTTGAAAAGAATGACAGGAACTCAGGTTTCAAAGGCCACTGAGGGAGTAATATTATCAGGTTCAGAATGGCTGCAGTTTTTAAATGCAATTGCAACAAGGAAGGAAAGTGCTCTTCATTATTCTTGTACTTCTGATGGGAAACTGAGTCTCAAAGGCTATCTATAACAGGCAAGCCATGCATAGTGGTTGTAGAAATCAAATTCCATGTTCAAGACAAAAATGAGTTGTGAAGGTTTCCAAGGGCCCCTTGAAACTATAAATGTGCATGTGTGTGTGTGTGTGTGTGTGTGTATAAGTGTGTGTGTGTGTGTATAAATATATAAATGTGTGTGTGTGTTTCTTTTTACATATAATAGTGGCAGTGGTGCAGTATTAATGTACCGTAGCCTTTCCATAGGAGGAAATTGTTTTTTCCACTGGTTATACGTATATAGCTATATATTTCTTTATGTATCTCAAAATAGCAGGTTGACATAAGTTTTTAAAAACATAGAAAAACGATGGCCAAAAGTAGTCAGGGTTAAAATAATGTTTGTTGAAGCTTTGCAATATAAAGGATTCCCACTGCATATAGGTGGAGTAATACTGATGTTAGTGTGCCTTCAAGTCAGATGTTAACTTATGGCCACCTCATGAATTTGATAGGGTTTTCTTAAGGAAGAAGCACTCAGAGGTGGTTTGCCATTGCCTTCCCAGGAGGTATAGCCTGCAGCATCTGGTATTCCTTGGTGGTCTCTCATCCAAGTACTAATCAGGCCTGATCCTGCTGAGCTTCCAAGCCAATGGCGACAAATTACATTAATTTTAATGAGCCCATGCCATTTCAAACTTGCCCTGTGAATTCATCCTGCTGGAGCTAATTTTATTTTTAATAAGAGAAATAAAATGCATGAACTTCTCAACGCACTGGTCAGAAGTGGGTGACAATGAACATGTGGGGCATTACTACGGGGATGATGGCTTTTACATGTTTCATACCTGAACATTAAATACACCACAAGACACATTCTAATGTCATGTTTCGCTTATCTTTCAGCAAGATAATCAGGTAATGATATGATGCAACCATTCCAGGTCAAATATCAAAGACAATGTTTGTATCTCCTGACATCACCTCTAACACAATGGGTTGGATCCAAACTTGGTGTGGGTTGGAATAGATCCATTGAAATTATTGGAACTTTAAGTTAGTTGTTACCACTTTGTTCCATTCATTCCGTCTTGTTTATTCTAAGCATGAACAGGCATGAATGTAGATCAAAGGTTTTTAAATGGAGTTGGAAGTTGGTAAGTTATCAGCTGGCATGGGAGTAACCCTCCTTCATCTGATCTCTAAGCAAGGCCATAAAATGTATAAATAAAATTCTGATACATGGTGGTGAGAGACTAATTTTTTTTTTATTCTGCACATTTACATTGTATACATCCTCTCAGCATCTAAGATCTTCTTTCAAGATATCAGCTTCAGTTCAGGATGAATTCCAACACATATCAAGGAATTCAAAGACAGTATACAGAATATTTATATCATCATTTTCTTCTCTTTGTCTCTTGATTTCTTTTAGCTGAGAAATGTCAATTTAAGTTGAAAATAACCCGTGAACTTTTAATTTTACAGATGGCTATGTCCGAAGAAGCTGCATAGTGAATGAGTAAGTCAAACTTTTCATCTTAAAAGAGGCAGAATGGTTGAAAGCTGGAGGAAGAATTGTTACCTTTTGCTAAGCCACACAGGGATAGCAAAGAACAAGCCTTATGGGAGGCCTTTACAGGCCAAATGGGGAAAGACCTAGCAGTCCAAATGTGGTTGGTGGACTAGAAGTTTCCCATCCCTATTCTAAGGCCCCATTTACACAGCAAAATATTCCCTTAAATAAATTGCTAAGATTCCTAATTGTTCCCACACATCACGCCACAGTATTGCCTCATTCAGAAGGGAGGGTGCTCAAAAACTCAAAAGTAGCATAATAAGGGCTTTCACTACTTTTCCCAACTGTTTTGAAAAGTAGCACAACTTAGCGCATTATTGATTGTGTGAATTACCATTTCAGAAAAGTCTGTATGAACTACCAGCAATCTTTCCGATATAGTCACAGCAGAGCTGCGCTGTGATTAGTTGGGCTGTCCAAGGAGGGGGTGGGCTTGCAAGAGATGGAGGAGCCTGAAATGAACAGATCCAGCCCCTATTGTTTTCAGCCACGGAAAAAATCCAGCAAGTTGTTTGCAGCTTGCTTGACTGTGTGTGTGTATGAGAGAGAGGGAGACCGCGAGAGGGAGGGAGGGGGGAGATTGAGTAGCGATGGGTCACTCGCACTCCTCTGATCGCATTTGTATGTGAGAGAGAAAGAGAGAGAGACAGGGAGAGTGGGTGAGGGGAAGGGCTGGCTTGATGGGAAGTGGGAATAGCTCCTCCGTGGCTGAAAGAGCTTTTGGAAGAAGAGACATGAAAACTAGCAGGCATTCCTAAGGCATTCCTTAGCCTTTGCTAAGGCATGAAAACTAGCAGGCATTCCTCAGAGCAGGGAAAGATCCGAGCACTTTTTCTCTCTCTCTCTCTCTCTCTCTCTTTCTCTCCCTCCATCTCATCTTCCCCCAGATGTGCTTGGGAGGCCACACACCCCCACCTTTGCCTGTCCGAACCAGAAAGCGAAAAAAATAAACAGAGCAACTGATTTCCCAAATAAATCATCTAAACTACCGGGCACTGGTGCGAAAAAGCGCTGAAGCGCAAACTATCACAATAAAAACTGCCATGTAACTGAGCCCTAAGACTTTTCTGGAAAACACTGACCAATAGCTACCTTTAAATTTAAAAATCCACCAAAACAAATGCATTTGACAGAGTTCAAGGCCAAACGTTTCCCTGGTGAAGTTTGATAAGGATGTCAATCATTCACAGTCTCCCTCTCCCCTTTTACTAAGATAATAAGAGAAACAGTCTCCAAGGCCACCTCACCTACAATGCTTTGCTCTAAGGGAGGGTCACTCAGAGCAAGACATTGAGAGGGAGCTGGTGTCAGGAACTGGTAGGAAAGATGGGTGGCAGTTATGTGTGTCCCACCTCAGATGGTGGAACATCTTGTGCCAACCCATCTTATCATATTAATTAATTTGAACATGGCTTGCCCAGGAGACGTTCCCAGCAGATGTTGCCTTGTATCAGGGATAAGAATCATTGAACCTTCTAGATGTTCTTGGACTTCAGCTACTTTATTCTTCACTATTAGCTATGTTGGCTGGGACTGCTAGCAAATGCAGTTCAACAACATCTGGAGGGCTGCTTGATTCTGAACCCTGCCCTATACTTCTTCATAGCCTAAATTCATTTATTAGTCCCAACTAGAGTAAACTAACTATGTAATAGAACTTTGCATGTTCCTGTTAGTACTTGATTTACTAAGTTCCCCTGGGACTACTCTAGTTATGATTAACAATTGGATTTAGGTCCATGTGTTTTACCTTCAGAAACATCCCTTAAAATATTTTTAAATTGTTTATAAACCAATTACTGTAATTGCTTTCCCCCCATATATGGACATTGAGTTGCACTGAAATTTAATTCTAAGCAAATAAGCACAGGGGCTCTGGGAACTTGGAAACTGATGATGAGATGATGATAATTAATAATAATAATGTATTTATTTATATGCCAGCTTTCTTCCAAAATTGAGACTCAAGGCAGCTTACATTTTTTAAAAAACAAGTACAACTAAAAATATACAAAAAGATGAACATTAAAATAAGATTAAACTATCAAAATGATTTAAAAATATACTTAAAAGATCAAATACTGTAAAAAAGATAAAAAACCATTAAAACAATTAAGCAACTGAAACTAGTTGTTGTAGTGTTAACTAGTTAAAGGCTTTGAAGGGCCATAGTTTAGTAGTAGACCATGCATGCAGAAGGTCCAACATTTAATCCCTGGTGTCTATTATTTGGCTGGAAAAGATCCACCTGAAATGTTTGAGACATTTTACTAATGCAGTGGTTCTTAACCTGGTGTCCGGGGACCCCCAGGGGTCTGGGATGTCCTCACAGAGGAGCTTAGGAAGATGAAGCAGGCTGGACAACGACTAGAGCGCACCTGGCGGAAGACTCGACTCTTAGCCGACAAGACTCGTCATAGGAATTTCCTTAATTCTTATTGAGAGGCGATACGTGCAGCGCAGAAGTCTTTCTCCGCTGCACGTATTGCATCTGCAGAGACCTGTCCAGCAGAACTGTTTAGGGTGGTGGGGGAGCTGACGCAGATTCTACCTGCGCAGAACCCCTTACTCAACCCGACAACGGCCTGCTGTGATGCATTTAACATCCACTTTGCAGATAAAATCTCTCGGATAAGAGCCGACTTAGATGCCAGTGTTATGACTGAATCTATAGACGAGGTGTCCAGCAACTCCGTTGATGAAATTTTATTGGATCAGCTTCAATCTGTGAGTACCGATGACGTGGACAAGCTCCTTGGTAGAGTGAGGAAAACGACCTGTCCCCTCGATCCCTGTCCATCTTGGCTGGCCACCCAAGGGGGTGACGCATTGAGAGTACTCCTTAGGGATATCATCAATGCGTCCTTCAGGGAGGGGTCCCTTCCACCTTGTCTGAAGGAAGCGGTGGTTAAGCTGCTCCTGAAAAAGCCTTCCCTGGACCCCTTGGACAGGAACAACTATAGGCGAGTCTCTTTGCTGCCTTTTCTAAGGCGGCACTTCCCAATTCCAAGCTGTCTTGGATGAAACCGATTATCTAGATCCATTTCAAGCTGGCTTTAGGACGGGTTATGGAGTGGAGACTGCCATGGTTGCTCTGGCTGATGACCTCCGCTTGGGGATCGACAGGGGTAGTGTGACCCTGTTGGTGCTCTTGGACCTCTCAGCGGCCTTTGATACAATAGACCATTCCATCCTCTTGGATTGCCTGAGGGAGTTAGGAATCGGAGGCACTGCCTTGCAGTGGTTCCGTTCCTTCCTCTCGGGCAGATCCCAGAGGGTGAGGCTTGGGGACAGTTGCTCTACTAGAATAGAGCTTAACTGTGGCGTTCCTCAGGGTGCCATCCTGTCCCCGATGCTATTTAACATCTATATGAAGCCGCTGGGAGAGGTAATTTGGAGGCATGGAATGCGGTGTCATCAGTATGCGGATGACACCCAGATATACTTCTCCATGTCTCGGTCATCGGCTTCGACTTCAGATGGCATCTCTCCTCTCAATGATTGTCTTAAAGCAGTAATGGACTGGATGAGGAAAAACAAATTGAGACTGAATCCAGACAAAACGGAGGTACTAACAGTTACATGCCCAAAACCAGGTCTGGGAATACAAACTCTAATCCTGGATGGAACTACACTCTCCTCCAAGGATTGTGTTCACAGTCTGGGGGTGCTCCTGGACCCGTCGCTCCAGATGACTAATCAGGTTAATGCGACGGTCAGGAGTGCCTGTTATCAACTTCGGCTGGTACGCCAGCTGCGCCCTTTCCTGGAAACTAGGGACCTCGAAACTGTGGTACATGCACTGGTAACCTCCCGTCTGGATTTCTGTAATGCGCTCTACATGGGGCTACCCTTGTGCTTGACTCGGAAACTTCAACTAGTCCAGAACATGGCAGCCAGGTTGATTTCTGGCATTTCCAGAAGAAAGCATATAACACAGGTGCTAAAAGCTCTCCACTAGCTGCCTATTAGTTTCTGGGCACAGTACAAGGTGTTGGTTATGACCTTTAAAGCCCTACATGGCTTGGGTCCAACTTACCTCCGGGACCGCCTCCTTCCGTACGACCCTCCCCGCACACTTCGGTCCTCTGGGAGGAATCTGTTACAGCCTATGAAAACAAGGCTGTCGGTGACCTCCCAGAGGGCCTTCTCTGCTGCTGATCCCAGATTATGGAATGGCCTGCCAGACGAGATCCGTCTTATTACCACCTTAGACAGCTTTAAAAAAGCTGTCAAGACGGAGCTTTTCCGGCAGGCCTTTCCTGAATAATTATCCCGGCCCAAGACTCAGCTGCCCTTTCTAGGCTATGATTCCATGTTTTAATTTTTTTTCTTCTAAATTATATATATATATATTAATTAATGCATGTTTTTAATCCTTCGTAATTTAATATTATTTTAAGGGGTGGTGGGCTAGGGTATTGTGAGTATGGAGTTTTTATATTGTAAGCCGCCCCGATTGTGTTGCAGAGGGGCGGGATATAAATAAAATTTTATTATTTATTATATTATTATTATCCCAGGGGGTCCGTGCAGGCTTGAAAGTTGCTTGGCTCACCTCCTTCCTGCAGTTGCCATGTGACAGGAGCCAAGGCAAAGAATGGCTGGTTTGGCCTACCCATTGCCATTCAATCCGCTCCAGCCACAAACTTGCAGGAAAAAGCAGGAGAAAAGTCTTCCCTCCCCCTCCAGTTTCTCTAAGGGATTATGTATTATTATTGTTGTTGTTGTTGTTGTTGTTATTATTATTATTATTATCAGGTATTGTTGTTGCTGTTGTTTTAATTCTTGACTTAAGTCTTGAGGGTCTGTGGCAACAAAAGATATTTAAAGAGGGTCCCTGGTAAAGAAAAAGTTAAGAACCAGTGGAGTAATGTATGGCTCACTATAAGGCAGCTTCCTGTGCTTCTCATATATATATGTGTGTGTGTGTGTGTGTGTGTACATATCATATATATATATATATATATATATATGAAAGGAAGTAACTAAATGGATTTTCCTCTCTTTATGAATTTACAGAGATGATGAAATCTATGACGACATCGCTGATGGTATGTTACACATGTCAGATCAGAATAGTAATAACTGAGGATCAAATTGGTTGAAATATTCTGTTTTGGTTTGTTTTTAATTACAAAGGCAGGCAGTTTTCATACAAAATTTATGTTTTAATTTCCCCCCACATGCAGGCTGCATATATGACAATGATTAGCTACAGACCTCCGTGCTTCATCATTTTTGAATCTCCAGTTAGTTGATAGAAGAATGAAATGTATTACTCATGCTGGCTGCTGTTGTATAGGTACAAAGTTTTGATCAAACTTCTCCAGCAGTTTCTGGGCTGCAGTGGAGATGTCACAATGGAAGCGTGGCATTGTTGCTGAGTTTGCCTCTACTTTGCTGGATTGGGGCCATGAACAAGATTTTCAAGCCACCACATCTTTCTCAGCACAGTGCATGGAACTTTTAAAGCATCAGCACCAAGCATCCAGTTCTTCCTCTCTTGAAAAGCACATTATTTTTAATATTTCACAGATGAAATTTGGGACACTTATGTACTTGCAACATAATTTTTTGACATCAAGGATCACTATCTGAAGTGTCCTTGGACCATTACTGTTTTTCTTTATGTATAGTATACTGTGTCCATTTACGGTACTCTTCAGTAGATCCTGTGCTGGCTTCTGAAGCAGGGTACTATAGCAAAATTAACCATAACCATTTTGTTTTTATTTTTTTAAGAACAAAGTGGTGTTTCATCCCTGAAAGGATGTGATTGTCCAGTTTTCCCTCCACATTCGCGGGGGTTAGGGCCATGAGACCCCTGCGAATGTGAAAAATCCATGAATAAAAACTAGGTCACGCCACCGCCCTCCCTCCCCCCCCAGGAGCAGCGACGGGGCTTGGAAAGCCTCGTCACTGCTTCCTCCCACCCTCTCCCACCCCCCCCAAGACCTGCGATGGGGCTTGGCAAGCCTCGTCCCTGCTTCCTCCCACCCTCTCCCACCCACCCCCAGGAGCAGCAACGGGGCTTGGCAAGCCTCGTCGGTGCTCCCTCCCACCCACTCCCACCCCCCCACACACAGGAGCAGCGACAGGGCTTTGCAAGCCTCGTTGCTGCTTCCTCCCACCCACTCCCTTCCCCTTAGGAGCAGTTTTCTGGATGGCAGGGGGGCGCTCCCAAAACCGCGAATAGTCAAAACCACAAATCTTAAAGCTGCAAATGTGGATGGGCAACTGTAGTTATTATCAAACAACCTGATCAAACACATTCCATACATCCTTGTCTTGTGAATGTTTCATACAATGCCAAAAAACACCTAAATTAAAAATAATAAATGAATACATTCACAGCTTTTACTATATAGATTCATGGGATGAAAAATGTGGAGTTAAGAAGTATACGTATTTTCCTTTAGATGCATTTTGGCCCCCCAATACATACACATGCCTTTTCGTAAGCTGCCTTGACTCCCAGTCTGGGCGAAAGGTGGGAAAGAAAGGGGTGGGTGGATGGATACACAAAGATACACACACATACACATGATTTCTCACACTCCTTATCTTCTAGCACTAGGGACTGAAACTGGAAGAATTCTACTGCATGTGTGTTGAAAGTAATAAACACTTTTAAAAGCATCCATTTTATCTCTCCAAAAGGTAAAACAAGGACAAAATATTTTCTAAGGGCAGAAATCAGACACTGGACCTGATATATGAATATATGAAAATGATAGCTATTCCTCTGCATAACCCAACAACTCTTCCTTTCCTTTGATTTGCTCCCACTCTGGTCAGAAAAATAGTGAGCACTTAAAAAAAGCAAATGGTTTACTGTAAAGTAGGTTAGGGATGAGAACTCTCTTGTTACAATTTCACTAGATTACTCTGGGCTTGTCTATACGAGGCAGTAACACCAATTCGCAGCAGCCTTCATTTGTCTCCATTCCCCCCACCCCAAGATCACAGGCATGGGAAGCCATACACATTTGTTGTTCAAATGGGCATGCCTGCGAATCAAGACGGTGGGTGTGAGTGAATTACTTGTGTTTTTATTGTCACCAGTGGCCACTGCTAGACAGGTTTTTTTTTAAAAGCATATCCAAGGTGTGGAAGTGTGATATTCTGCTTAAATAAACAGAAAAAAAGAGGGGAGGGGGAAAGGCTTTTTCATCACCTCAGTGCATGATCGCTATGGCGAAAATCCAACATGGTGGTTCTGGGCACTTGCCTTGCCAGCAAGCTTTGCCCCTATGCACATCCAACCAATCAACTTTCCACTTCTGCTCTTATCAGGAATGCACAGCAAAGCGAATCAGTTGTCCAAATAGGCGGGAATGCACATTTCCTTCAGGGTTTTTTTTCTAAAAAAATTACAGGGAAAGCTGTGAAGGCTTTTCCCACAGAGTATTTGGTGTTTTTGGTCCCCCTCCCCTTCCTTCCAAATACAGGGGATTGATGCAGGATCCCATTTAAACAAAATGTATTCTCCTCAAATTCTGTGAGGAGCATTTTCACTGTATAAACAAACCCTCTGAATCTCATCAGCATTTCCTTCTTGTCTTGTTGAGAGACTTTAAGGGCCAGGGGATCACATGGAAATATGTGGACATTATAAGACTTTATAATGTTTAAAATGTCTACATTTATTGACACATTTTCCCTAATTTACACATTGATTAAAGTATACAGTCGGCCCTCCACATCCATGGATTCTGCATCGATGGATTCAACTGTCCACAACTTGAAAATGTTTTTTTTTTAAAAAATCCAAAAAGGAAACCTTGATTTTGCCATAAGAGACACCATTTTACTACACCATTATACATAATGGAACTTGAGCATCCATGGATTTTGGTATCCACAGGGGGTCCCCAGGGGATATCAAGGGCCCACTGTATTTGTGCATATTTTTGAACTGTGCATATATTTAAATGTCTTGTATTTGAAAATGTAAGAACTGTTTTGCATGCATTGTGCACTTCCATCCTTGAGGTAGTGTGCATTTCTTCTCTCAACAAGTCTCAAGAGGTGCAAAAAGACTTAAGACGAATCCAATCACATTCTTTTCTATCCTTAGATGTACTTTAGGAGACTTGGACTCCTTTATTGTTGACTGAGCTGCTGACATAAGCTACACTACTGGATATAAAAGTGAATATTTTATCATATGTTTCATTCTCCCATATTAAACTAGCCTTATATCAAATCTTGCCTATTATTTGACACCTTTTAGGAAAAAAACAGGTGTCCTGTCCATTGATACTCATTGATTAAGACCACACAGTTAGTGGTAACAGTGAATGTAAAAGTTGCCATGATACATTTTTTAAAAAAATTACACCTGCAGTGATACAGCTCTAAATCCAACGTTAGCTGCAGCTGGAGTATACCCATTGAATCATTACAAAAGTGCTACTTACTTAACCAATTTTGCATTGATTCATTTGGTCTGTTCTAGTTGGGAGTACCAATAAGATTTAGGCCAGGCGTGGCTATCATGCAGCCCTAGAGATAGTGTTGGGGGAAAGGGAGCGTGAATAGGGCTAAATCTGGCCCCAGCTTTGTCACCTAGACAGCAGATGAACAATTTTGGCAGTTATCTGATCAGCCCCAATGTCTGCAGCCCCAACTGGCAGATTAAACAGAAACTATGCCACATGCACAGCATCTGTTTGGAGACATGCAGTTCCTCACTGTAGAATATTCATGTGGAAGACCCTAGTCAGATCAGAGTGACATGTGGGTCCTTTCAAACTGCAGAATGATAGCACTGTGATTGTGCTTTAACTGCCATGGTTCCATCCTATGGAATCCTGGAGTTTGTAGTGTGATGAAACACTAGAGCTCTCTGGTTGAGAATTCTAAATATAAACTGCATATCCCAAGATTCCATTGGATGCAGCCATGGCAGGTAAAGTGGAATCATATCCCTATAATTCTGTAGTTTCAAAGTGCACCTGAAGTAGTTCTCTCACTCACAACCAAGGAATATGTTTGAAGTTGCCCAACAACTTGAACGCAAGGCAGAGGTCAAGGCTGAGTCCAAGGGTATAAAAACATTGAGTTCAGTTTTCATTCCAACATACTACCCATTTCACAGAAAGACAAGCAAATAATTTTTCCAAATCATCTCTAAAGTTCATATATTCCACCAGATGAATTTCCTCTAGTAGGAAGACTGCCCTAAACACATTATCAGATGCAATAATTTCCCCCTACCTGGATCACCCACTAATTACACTTACGGTTCACTCCTGTCCTGGACCACTATTATACTCATTACCTCTTTCTCAAAGGGTTGGACTTGATGGTCCATGAGGCCCCTTCTGTCTTGCATATATGCACCTCAACATGTGTCTATCCATTCTCCAATATGTAAACCATCCATCCATCACACAAACACATACACATAACTCTTTTCTCTGTCCCAAGCCACCTCTGATAGCCTTGTGGCTGAAGAGCGGGGTATAAATAAATAAATAAATAAATAAATAAACAAACATACTTAAAAAGAATAATAAAAAAAATGAAAGGAGCAAGAGGTCTTGGTAGTGCCACACTGAGGAACCTTGATGTTATATATGTTTATATATTTATGCACACATGTACTTTTGGCTGCATTCTGAGATATTAGGCTTATAATAGGCTTATAATAGTATATTTCCATGCTATCCACAAAAAAAATGGTAGGGGGAAGGTTATTCATCTTGTGGGTTTTTTTCGTTGTATTTTGTTCTTAAACATTTTTCTGATTCAGAAAATATTAAAGATTTTATGAGTTTTCTCAACTACAGCATTTTAAAAATCTACTTCTTCACTCACCAGTGTGCTTACCCTGAGACAGATATCATGCTGTTGCTTCTAGAATGCGTGACACAGCCAATCTGAAGAAGGAAAATAAAAGCACAAGCAGGGTATGTCTAGTATGATGCTGGGTACTGAGAGCCAGTAGCAGGAATGAGAGCTTGCAAGAGTAAGTGGAGATGTTGCCAACATTTGTAATTCTTTCACTTCAAATTACAAAGCATGGCAATTTGCAGTGCTCACCTCTAATCCCAAGCAAGTATGACATTTTCCTCCAAGGGGTTCAAATTGTAATCTGAACCACTGAAGAATGCCTGCTCCTGCACAGCTCACTCATTTCCCATCCTCATGATCCAAGTTACCCTGCTACCCTTCTCCCCTTTCCAATAGATTCCTTCCTCCTAGTGCCCTTGCTGTGTGAGTCACTATTCCAGTGATGTCACTGTAATGCAGTGCAATGGGATCCAATACTGGTTCTTCAAAAAAGCAGAGGTATTTTCTGATGGTTTAGAAAAATCAAAGTTAGCTGAACAAAATTCCATCTCATGGACAGGTCCATCTCTCACTAACAGTCAGCTGAACGTTGGTGCCAATTCACCATGATATTAAAAATTCTCATGCCCAACAGAGGTTGCCACTGTAAAATCAGTGAAAATCAGGCTTGTCAAAATTGACCATAATCGCCTGGTGAGAGATCAGTAAAAGATTGGAAAGTGAAGCAACTCCAACTTTCCCTGCTTGCAATTAGCCTGGAAAGCCACTATGTGAGAAAAGACCCTGATAAAAAAACATAAGGGAAACTGAAAAGCAGGTTCAACTCCTTCTGTCAAAATATTTTAGCAAGCTGTACATTTTTACAGTTTTTTTATTAAAAAAACAAACACAACTGAATTTAAGCCTTTCACTTAACTCAATCAGTTGTTTAGTGTCTTTCCTACAGAAAGACCATAAGGAGGGTGTCAGTCTAGCCTCTCTGGGAAGGGAATTCCAAAGCCTGGGAGCAGCCATGGAGAAGGCCTTTCCCCTTGCTTTAACCTGTGAGGGTGATGGGACAGAGAAAAGGGCCTCCCCGGAAGAATAAAATACATGGACCGGTTCACATGGGAGAATGCAGCCCATCAAATAACCTGGACCTGAGCCATATCGGGCTTTTGGGGCACAACCATCACCTTGAATTGTGCCTGGAAACAGACTAGCAACTAGTGGAGCGGTTGCAACAAGTGTGTTGTGTGCTTCTTGTAGCTGGTCCCAGTTAACAATCTGGCTGCAGCTTTTTGGACCAGCTGAAGTTTCTAATCACTCTTCAAAGGCAGCCCCACAGAGATTGTGGGCTTGTCTACACTGGCAAAAAACCAAAAAACCCTGTACTCATGCTGTATTCGTGGCACAGTTGTCACAAGACATTTTCAACAATTCTCATCTTCACTGGGGTTTCTGCAGGAAACTCCAAATCTGAATAGAATAGAATAGAATATTTATTACGGTCATAGACCAGCACACAGGTAAAACAGGATACAGAATAAAAAGAAGGTAAACATGTAAAAACATAGGGTAAAAGCAGTATTTAAAATGACCCTTCAGACTGCATAGCTCTAGTAAAACAAGACAAGGTTGGTCCTATTCTACTGCAGAGGTCATTGTCTGATGAATTTTAATTGCAGCTGCACAGAATTTGGCAACATTATATGTTATTCCAGGGTTGGTGTCTGAAAGCAGCAGAGTGGTGTAGAATTGTCCAGTGTGTCCTTGATATTTATGCAACAAGGGTGAAATAAGGCTGAAACGGATGTCCCTGTATTATGAGCACTGGAGTAATACATGCTCTGTTGTTTCTATTTGACCAGAGTTACAGGGGCATAGTCTGTCTGAGAAGGGGATCTTCTTATATCGGCCTTCAAGAACAGTTGAGGGGAAAGTAAAAGCCCTCTGGTGCTTAGGTATTTCAACTGTTGCTAAGTATGCCATAGGTGAGGCCAGATATCTGTTGGAGTCACTAGCAATAAAGATTGAAGTGCTGGCTAGATCCAGTTGTCACTCTATATCTACCACCCGTTGTTTGATAGTTGCTTTGGCCCTATCATATCCCAGGCTAAGCAGAAGATCTGGAGAAAAGCCCAGTGTTGAAATTTTAGTCATCACTGTCTGTTTCCAGCTGGACTGAAAATCATCTCTTAAGGTTAGTGTAGCAAGGCCAGTGGGAAAGAGGGGTATTCTGAGCCAGTAGCTGAGTATGTTCACCCACACTCTGGCCTCCACTTTCATAAAGCCTGACTCCAGTCTCAGAGCTGTGTTAGGGACACATTGTGGAGCTTGGAAAGCTAGTCTTAAAAATTTAACTCCAAATCTGAAAGATTTGCAGTTTGCTGTACATTTGAGGGGAAACCCCTGATTATTGGCTGTGTGGCAGCTGCAGATTGGCTTTGGTGCAAAGACAGGGGCGGGACTTCTGGTAGATGGAACTTTGTACTGGCACTTTGTACTTAAAAATTTTTTCAATTGTGTGCATATCTGGATAAGTGTATCTCCACTTATCCAGTAATACAGTACTCTGGAACCACATATATTCACATATTTGCATGCACCAGCGAACATAAAAAAACCCACAGAGCAGCTCTAGCCATGTGGCTGGAAATACTACGATGTATAGGACACATGATCAGCGGACCACCCTTTTACTCTGATGCAGATTATAGTGTGCCAGGATACTCCGATCTACAGTTGGAGAAGCCCAGTGAATGTGGCATTTACGGGACCAGTGCGAATCAAAAGCATTCACTTCAGCTACAAAGTAGGTGTGGGGTTTCCCACAATTGTATTGGATGTAACTAAAGTATTTGTCACCATGCCCAGGTCTGAATCTCAAGGAACGGGCATACTGGCACAGAAGCTTTAACTGGGCAAAAGTATTCCTAGCCACTGCTGAAACCTGATCCTCCAGGCTCAAGGATTGAGTATACAAGTACACCCCCCCAACTGCTGGCCTGCATCTTCAGGGGGAGTGGAACCTCATTCAGTACAGGCTGAATCCCTATTTCCTAATGTGACATTTAACTGACCAGGAACACCTCTGTTGTGTCTGGATTAAGTTTCAATTTGTTCATCCTCTTCCAGTCTGGGTTTTCTGTCAATGTCACTCTAGTCACTTGTTTCACTACCACCAGCTCCTTGGAAAACATGGGGGCTGGTTGGGCTCCATTCCATGAGAGGGGAGGGTCAGGAACAATTATGTCCACTGCCTTGACCAGTTCTACATTCCAGAGGTTGACCAAGATTTTGACAGAATCACCTGCCAAGGCAGCAGCAAACTCCCCAAGAGCCATCCAGATCCATATGCCTCCTGGGGTGGAGCATCTTAATGGGTCCCCTACTCCTACATTTTTAATGGGTCCACTACAGTTTTCTGGGTCCCACAACACAGTAGTGATCTGCCCATGGCAACAGAACTATAGATAGTTCCTTCACTGCCAGATCATCAGCACGCCACCATCACCTCACTCAGCACAGAAAATAAGTCTGAGTGTGGCCAGCAGCCCATGAATGTCTGTAAACTAGGACTATCGTCTGATCAAACAATTCTTATGTGATTAATCATACAAGCTTGATTTGATTAATTTGTCAGTTTAACTTGTATGCATTTGCAAATGGGCAAAAGCATTAATTCTGAAGCAAGGAATATACAGTACTTTGGTTTGTAGGTGTTGTTGGTGCAAAAACTATCAATAAAGAGGGCTAATTAAAGTATCAACCACCTATAGCAAATGTTTCTGTGATTCTTGGGAGGTTCCTTCTTGTTCATGGGTTCAGAGAGGCTTCACTTTCTATGATAATTTACACACTTATTTCATTTGTCTCACAGTCTATATGCTTGTGTCTAAATATATCTACATTGAGTGGTACATATGATTTTCTCCAGAGTTGTACTTATGGAAGCCAGGTTTTATGTGTTCACAAGTAGAAATTGGCTGTCAATTGCACTGTTTATTGCATCACAATTACATAGCCAGTCTTCCCACTCAACAGTGTTATTTTTTAAGACAACTAGTGTTGGATAGATTTGCAACTTGCATTCTATTTTTTTTTAAAGCCCTGAAGTATGAAGTAGACAGTCCTTTCATTAATTCACTGATAGATATGAAGACTGTCTATTAAATAATGAGACTGGTACAATAACCCATTTTTATTTATATGTATTACAATTCTAATGCTTGTCCCCTTCAATAAACTTCCCGTTCACACTAACACACCGATGCACTCTTGTTTTCCACTGGTCAAAGGTGTGGAGCAGATTAGTTTCTGTCAGATGTTTCAACACATCTGCTGTTTTCTTCTTTACTGCATCATTTGAGTCAAAAATGTTCCTTTAAGCACCAATTTCATTTTAAGGAAAAGAAAAAAGCCACATGGTGCCAAATCTGGCGAATATGGAGGATGTTCAAGTGTAGTAATGTGTTTATCGGACAAAAACTGCTTCAAAGAAAGTGCTGTGTGAGCAGGCACATTGTCTGGAAGAAGAATGAAACCATTGTTCCACAGTTCTGGCCCATTTTATCTGACTCTTTCTCTCAGCTTTGTCAACACTTCTTTATAATAATGCTGGTTCACTGTTCTGCCTTCTGGAACCCATTTTGCCAAAATTACACCCTTAATGTTAAAAAAACCCAACAACAACAACCCAATGAGCATAGCTTTGAATGTGGACTTGCTTTGACATACTTTTTCATTCTTGGTGATGATGGTGCTTTACAGTGCATGACTGTTGTTTTGTCTCAGGAGCATACTGGAAGATCCAGGTTTCATCACAAGTGATGATTATTTGAAAAAAGTTTGGGTCTGCCTCAAATTGAGAACCTTAGGGACCATCTGGGCACAAACTTTGATCATGTTGAAATCCTCATGCAAAATTTTTCATGCAGTGTCTTTGTCAATGTTCATGGCTTCAGCTATCACTCGGACACTGAACCAGTGGTCTCCTCAAACAATTTGGCTGATTTTTTCCACAATTTCTTCAGTTCTTGAAGTAGAAAGTCATCCAGGGTGTTCATTGTCTTCCACATTCTCATGTCCTTCTCTGAATCTTTTGTGCCACTCAAACACACACGTGTGTGTGTGTGGGGGGGGAGATTTATCTCTTAAGTAAAAAGAAAACATAGTGTACCCTCTTTTAAAAATACATGAGTATGAAATCTATGAAGTCTGGTCAATCACAATTTTATATTTTTTTGAAACATTCCCTCTCCCTGAATAAAATCACCTCAAAAATTTGTTCTTCTAGGGAAAAAATAAATTCTTTCCCCCAACTGCCTTCAGCTCTCTGAGGAAATAAAGCATATATATTTTCATTGTCTTTATTCTGAAGGTTAGAAAATGAAAAAGCAGTTTCATCACAGTAGTCAAAGCAAAAATATGCTCAGGATAAACAGGAAGCATTTTATATTTTTCAAAGGAAAACAGTCACTTTTCTGAGTAAAACCACACCCTCATCGTGTGAAACTTTGCACATACTATTTATATGCCAAAGTTGCTCATTGGATCTGGTAGTTTTGTGGGGGGTTTTAAACCACAGTTTTTACACTACACTTCACACAGCCTCTACTATATAAATATTGTAATTTTTTTAAGCTAGATAACCAGACTAGGACTCTGAGAAACCTGGGCTTGACTCTGCCAGGAAAACACACTGGATAATCTTGGGCAAGTCACATTCTCTCAGCCTTGGAAGAAGGCAAATCAAGCCTCTTATGAACAAAATCTGGTCCAGAAAATCCTATGGTAAGTCCTTCCAAATGTTGGAGTACATTCCCCATCATTCCTGACACCCTGGCATTGTAACTGAACAAGAGTTCGAGGGCCACAGGTTCCTCACCTGATTTTCATTTCAGCGTTTCACATACAACCTCCAGTCCTATACTAATTTGCAGATGGCTCAAAACAAACATCAGAGGTCAAGAATCTCATGAATGCCCTTACAAACTGGGGTGCCTCGAGAGCACACCCATACTGATCTGAATAGTTTTATAACTGGATTCTTTTAAACCACTGCTTTTTAAGCTATCTGATGCAGAGAACTGGCAGTTTCCCCACCCATGTCTCAGGAACCAGCACCATATATGTGCCCACTTGCTACATTTATTTCTTTCCTTGAAATTCTGCAGGGTCCAACAATTGGTGGCTCATGGATCAATACCAGTCCACGGACCACCACTTTGACTAGCTTCATTTTAAATTTCATAAAGATTATAAGGCTTTGAAATGATCATCCACGAGTAGCAATTACTACAGATAACAGAGGGCTCTTGTGATTTAGATCTTCAAACGTAATGTAGGGTTTATCCTATTGAAGAAATACTACAAATCACAAAAAGGTACAGTAAAATGACACCACTTAGAGTTTTTCTACACTAGGAAAAAAGTCCACCCTCTCCTCTATTTTCCTGGCCTGCAGTGACCCCACAATGACCTGGCAGCAACCTTATTAACACCCCCCACAGGATACATTGAGGTCACATCGGCATAACAGCCACACACTCCCCCCTGGTGAACTCACAGGGCCATGTCTGCTTGTTCCCCCCTCCCCGCTCCATGGATGCATTGACCTATCAACCAATAGCCCTTATTAGATTTACCTTGGTTTTTCAAAACTCAACATTTGAAAATGAACTCCACCCAGGGATGGGGATTTCCAGCAGATAATGAACCATCAACCAACCATTAGCCAAACAGACACTAATCCTTCTTGGATATCTCCACCCAGAAACTAGCCATTCAAATACACAAATTTACATATCTGCCCCAACAGGGGTTCACAGTATATAACACCCCCACACACACACTCCTACCTAACCATTCACTGAAGATGCCAGCCACAGATGCAGGCGAAACATCAGAAATAAACTCTTCCAGAACACGGCCTCACAGCCCAGGAAAAACCCAAGGAAAATCTATGGATGCTGGCTGTAAAAGCCTTCGACTTCACAATAGCCCTTATTATTTGCCTGCCAATCTATTGGATCCACTCTGATTGGATGCCTCCCCCATCTAATCCTCTTTCCCCCTTTGCAGCCAAGTGAAGGAGGGTGGGAACTTCAAATGTGCACACACACACACAGTTTTATTTTATTTATATTTTTTACCACCTCCCTCTTCCTCCTGCCCCCATCAGCCTTATGTCACCATTCTCCCCCGCTCTAAATGTATATATACGGATCTGCACATTAGTGAGTGAACGAGTTAATTATTTGGGGGGGGGAGAGGGAGTGTGTCTGCTGGCCTGCTCACTGCTTGCTTACTTGTGCAGAGATCCACATACCTATATTCATGGCAGGGGAAAAAAGGCAACAGGAGGCTGATAGGCAGGATCGGCTTGGCTTGGTTGTTCTCGATGCTACTTGGCTTGGTTGTTCCCAGTGCTGAAGTAAAAACAAACAAACATGGCAACAAACTCCACACTTGCTGGAACCAACTGGTCTGCCCACCAAAAACACCTCCCACCCCCACTTGGAGCACTGGCCACACAAAGGATTATCTGGGTGCCATTTACACGATGAAAATGTAGTGGGAAGAATTCGTGTCATCCCCTGGTTGTTTACACGTACATTAGGTCGGACACGTGATTTTCGGAAGGGGGGGCACCTTTTATCCAACAACCTGCGGGACTTTCAGTCCTGCAGTTTGTGGCAGTTTTCTAAAAAGTCACAGGAGGAGTCGGAAAATTGGAAATGTAAACAGCCCGGGACAAGATATCTCGGTACTAGGTGATGACCGAAAATGGTGACTGGGGGCCGGCTCAGAGATCAGTGACCAGAAAAGAAGGGGTCAGTCATCCGTTCAATAGATTCAGCCTCACCAACTGAAAACAAAGGCATCCCTTCCAGCTGCACGTAGGTTTGTGTGTGTGTGTCTATCTGCACTACATCGCCCTGTTCAATGGATTTCTACACTGCAAACCCTTCAGCTTTAACCTGTCCCTCCCCTGAATGCTGGGTTTAAATTTTAAAGAGAGAGTAAATTATAAAGAGATTGTGGGTGGAGGATGGTCCATTCATCCCCTGCCTGCATCCCCTCCCTGGGTCTGAGCGGATGATCACACATTCATCCCCACACCCCCAAGGCACAGTAAAAAATCCCAGCGTCTGGGTCTTTCAAAATGCCTTGTGTGTCCTCCACTTATGATCCCCTGCACTGGCTTGAAACCTTCACTCCACAGCTGTATCTGCTTAAAGGGTTAACATTTTAAAGAGACAAGACAACTGCATGCCTCTGGGCCCCTGCACTTGGCTTCCTGGCTGAAAGCATACTGGCTTGAGCTTGTGTGTGCGCGTGCGTGCCGAGGCTCCAGTCCACTCTGCATTTTAACCCTTTGTTTAAAGGCAAAGTAAAAAATGCCATCGTCTGAGCAGAGGATCGATCGCACATTCATACACACAAACACACACGCCTGCATCCACTCCATTTGTTTAAAGGCACAGTAAAAAATGCCATCATCTGAGCAGATGATCGCACATTCATACAAACACACACACACACACCTACATCCTCACTTTCAATGGGCTTTAAATAGTATTCTTTCAATCCGGAAGAACAGCAAAGGGTATAGCCACTGAGCACCCCTTCCTTCCTCACTTTCAATGGGATTTAAATGGTGTCCTTTCAATTCAAAAGGACAGCAAAGGCTGTAGCCACTGAGCACCTCTTACTTCCTCACTTTCAATCGGATTTAAATGGTGTTCTTTCCATTCAGAAGGACAGCAAAGGCTGTAGCCACTGATCACCTCTTCCTTCCTCACTTTCAATGGGATTTAAATGGTGTTCTTTCAATCCGGAAGGACAGCAAAGGCTGTAGCCACTGAGCACCCCTTCCTTACTTACTTTCAATGGGATTTAAATGGTGTTCTTTCAATTCGGAAGGACAGCAAAGGGTATAGCCACTGGGCACCTCTTCCTTCCTCACTTTCAATGGGCTTTAAATGGTGTTCTTTCAATTCGGAAGGACAGCAAAGGGTGTAGCCACTGATTGCTCCTTCCTCCCCACGTTAGGTCACGGATTGCTCATTCCTCCCCTCATCCTCTCATCGCCTCATCCCCAATCCAACACTGAATCATCCCCTCATCCCCAACACAGAAGCTTTAACAAACATTTGAGGCAGCCAATAGCATCACTTGTGGCGCGAAACTCTAAAGGAAGCACGTCACTGAAAGTTGTGAAAAAATAAGTAATCACATCCTTGCTTGACAGCTAAAAAAATTCCCGAGACTGTAAACTCGTGTAAACAAAAAAACAGACAAACAAAAACCCCCCAAAAACTGGATATCCAGGGGTAGTATACAGTGGGAGAAGGTACGTATCACAGGACGTGATGCCGTGTAAACAATGATCCTGGGATCTCCCAGGATATCCAGTTTAGAGACAAAAATTGTGTAAACAGGGAGGGATGAATAGGGGATCAAGAAGTCCCATGACGCCCTGTGACAAAAACTACCGTCTAACTGGCACCCTGGATTTTTTAGGAAAGTCCTGGATAAAAGGTGAATTTTTGAAATGTGGATTAAAGCCCTTTGAAGTGCATTCCCTGCAACTAATCCAGAACACCAAGTGAATTGATTGCAGTGACTATGGGGTAAGTATTGATATTTTCGTATGTGTAGACAAGCCCTTAAAGGCCCAAACATCTACCAATATTTCTTTACAAGATCTCTGGCACCTCGAGGTGAATACCAAGGAGCTCATGTAGGATTTCTTTCCATGAGAAGTCAAACGTTGACTCTGAATTATCAGTAAGAAGTGGCTATCACTGCAAAGACTTATAAGGTATCAAACACATGCTGCAAACATATGGCTACTTTACTGTACAGTGGGACTTAACCATGCAATATCTAGAACTGCAGTCTTAAAGCACAAAAAAGATAAACTTGCAAAAAAAAAAAGGTTTATTTTACAAATGAGAATTGGTTTAAGACCTTTCATTAATTGAAATGAACATTCCCTAACCCCTGGCTTAGCTGCTGCTATGTCATGGTATATTTATGAACATTCCAACTTCTCATTTGCTTTTTCATACACAACCTCTAGAGGTGACAACAGGACACAGGACTATTCCAAACAACACATTAATGCTTACAAATGTGTTTTGTTTTTTGTTAGTTTTTTTTTTTGCAAAACAGTCAGTGCTTTGCCTGAATACAAAGGTGCAGTCCATTCTCTACCTCTTTATGTACACAACTGTTTAGTACACTCAGATCTTGTGGAAGTTACTTTTTCAGACAACACCTGTCAGAATTCCCCATCCAGCGGGAGCCAAGGGCTGTGCAGTCTGAGGGACACTGGGAAGCATTGTCCACAAAATTAAAGGCCTGTCTATATGAACCCCCACCCCCCAAATGGAAAACTCTGGAGGGTTGTCTAAATGGTCAAAATATCCTTCATGAAATTTGCTAGGAATCCTATCTGCTTAATGGGATCCCGCACCAATCCATGGTATTCGGAAGGAAGGGGGCCCAAAATGGGGGGGGAAAGCCAATGCAGGCTTTTCCCATAGCTTTTTAAAAACAGCAAGGGGGGGTGCACATTGCTGCTTGTTGAGGCAATTGATTCGCTTTGAATCACTTCCCCATATGAGAGGAAGCACAAAGCTGATTGACCAGGCGAGTTCCGGTCGGGCTTGCTTATAGGGCAAGCACCCACTGACCCCATGTTGGATTTTTGCCATAGTGAGTGATCACTAAGGCAATAAAATGGGGTGGGTTTTTTTCTGGTTTGTTTTGCTGTCCTTTTAACTCAAAAGATCACTCTATCGCTCCAGCATACCTTAGACTTTTTTTAAAAAAAGTTTGGTGGTGGCTAAGAATTAACATGAGTAAATCACTTGTGGCCGTCATCTGTCACGTGAAGCTTCTGGAACCCAAAACACTGTTAAGCCATGTTGCTGCTACTGCAAAATGCCATTACTATGACTATATGGTACTCTGTCACACACACACACACACACACCTTGTACAGATGGGGCTCAGGAAAAGCAGCAAAGGCTTTTCCTGCGGAGTTTTGTCATTTTTGGCCTCCCTCCTTCACAATACGGCGAAGCAACACTGATTGCCACTAGAACAGGTTGTGTTTTTCTCACATTCTGTTAGGTGCATTTTTACCATTTAGACAACCCTTAAGGGCTGAACCCACCCGACACAAATAATGCAGTTTGAAACTGGATTATTTGCCATGGCTCCTTCCTGGGATTTGTAGTTTGTTAAGGATGCAACCTTCTTTGTCAGAGAAGGCTGAAGACCTTGCAAAGCTACAAATCCCAGGATTAAATGGGAAGGAGCCATGGCAAAGACTCCAGTTTCTAACTAGATTATTTGCTTAGTGTGGATCCTAAACTCTGGTTGCAGTTTAATCACACAGAAGCCAGACAGGGAGGCTACCTGTCCCACCCACAGGTGCGCCTGGTAAACCTCTATGTGATGTTGGGATTATTTTTCCAAAGACAAAGGGAGGTAAAGAGTCAAAATCTGCAGGATGTAAAAGGCACTGCTTATTACTTTAAGAACTTAATTGAATATTTGGCTTTGAGTGAAAAAGAGGAATTGCCAAATCATCATTGGAAAAAAAAAATTGGCCGTAGTTTATTGAGATAACCCCAGCAATAATTTAAGGGATATCTTTAAATAATTATATTTTTGTATTATTATTTATTAATCTTTTATTAATTTTTTTTCCAAATATGTACAATTGTAATGTGTAAATATAATGTTCATTGGAAAAGGGGGGAAAAGGATGATTATAGTGTGTTTTGATTAAGAGGAAAATGTATTAGTGTTAGAATAGATAAGTTTTATTTTTGCATTAGTAAGAAAAGAAGAAAAACAATTTATTTTATTTCATTTTATTTTGGCGTTATTGTTACGGATTTTTACGGTCGGGTGTATTTTTGAGTAGAACGGTATTATTCCAATAAAAAAAAAATCCTACTGGAAAAAATTCCAATTATTTCCCTGACTAGACCGCCTTCTCTCAACCGCCCGCTCTTTTCCCCCCTCCTCATGAGTTTCGGAGGCTCTTTGAGGGAGGGGGTGCAGTGCGCACGCGCGGGGGAGCCACCAACCGCCTTTCGCGCGCCCGAGGAGGAGGAGGAGGAGGAGAAGGTGGGGAGAGAGAGAGAGAGAGAGAGAGAGAGTGAGAGAGAGAGAGAGGGTGGCGACTCCGCCGCGAGCCAGCGAGTAACCAGGCAAGCCCAAGCGGCTTTCTCCACTCCACTCTCGCGAGATTGGGCGAGGTTTCCGGTGTTGTGGAGTTGCGGGGCCGTCAACATGGCGGTGAACCTCCGCGCCCGCTCGCTGAGGCACCTCCGCATCCGAGGTGAGAGAGGAACCGCGGCTTGGGAAGGGAAGGGAAGGGACGAAAGGCGGCGGCGTTGGCGGCGGTGTTGTCTCCCGCCACCCGGCGACCTCCCTCCGGCTCCGCGGCCCCTCTGGCTTCAGCCTCCTCCCTTCTCCCATCTCTAACCCAGTTCTCGTTTTCTTTTTCTCGCCTCCCCTCACAGGCCGGAACGACAGCGGCGAGGAGAACGTCCCCCTCGATCTCACCAGAGGTAATCTGGAGCAGCCCTGCGGGGAAAGGGTGGGGTGGGGACCCCGTGGTCAAGAGCGGCTTCGCAGCCTCCTCGCCCGCCTCAGCCTGTGTTTTCAGAATGGGAGTGAATGAAACCCAGAGATTCAGGCATAGGAGGTGGGGGAGAGGGGAGGGCAAGGCCTGCCTGGAGACCCTTCCCAGGTTGGAGGAACGGGGGTGGGGGGTGGGTCGTCCTGTATCTTTCTGTCAGTGGCTTCCCTCTCGCTCAGCCATCGGGAGCTTTTACCGGGTGGGAAGATTTCACCGACTCTACTGTACATTTGTCTCTCCGGATCCACGGATTTAAGTATTCACGGCTTGAAAATATTCTTTAAAAATTAATAATAATGCAAAAAGCAAACCTTGATTTCGCCATCTTATATAAGGGACACCCCTTTGCTATGCCATTGCATATCATGGGACTTGAGTATTCACGGATTTTGGTATGGGGGGGGGGGCTCCTGGAACCAAACCCCAGCAAATACGAAGGGACAACTGTACAGTTGTCCCTCCACATTCACGGATTTAAGTATTCACAGCTTGAGAATATTCTTTAAAAATTAATAATAATCCAAAAAGCAAACCTTTCGCCATCTTATATAAGGGACGCCCTTTTGGTATGCCATTGTATATCATGGGACTTGAGTATTCACGGATTTTGGTATCCATGGGGGTGGGTGGGTGGGTGGATCCTGGAACCAAACCCCAGGGAATATCAAGGGACAACTGTACTCACTTTCCTCCCTCTTATTTCCCAAATGGCTGCAAGGGGTTATGCATTTATCTGGGGTTCTCTGTACCAGTGGTTCTTAACCTGGAGTCCGAGGAACCCCAGAGGGTCCGCAGTGTCCTCACAGGGGGTCCTCCAAGGTTTGGAAGTTGCTTGGCCCACCTTCTCCCTGCAGTGTGGCAGGAGCCAAGCAATGGCTGGCTGGCTGGCTTGGCCTGCGCATTGCCATTCAATCCACTCCAGCCACAAACTTGCAGGAAGAAGCAGAAGAAAAGTCTTCCCCCCCCCTCCAGTGCCTCTGAGGGAAGTTTTCATAGATAGTTTAATTGTATTATTAATATTAACAGGTATTATTGTTATTGTTATTGTTGCTGTTGATGATTTTAATCTTGAGTTAAGTGTTGGGGGTCTGCGCAACAAAAGATATTTAAAGACGGCCCCTACTAAAGAAAAGGTTAAGTATCACTGAGCCATACACTTAGCTGAGATTGAATCTCATTGAGAAGCCCGGCTCCTGCTTCTGAGTAAATGGATAGGGTTATATATCCATTTACTCAGTAAGTAAGTAAGCCCCGTTTGTAAGTAATTAAGGCGCTAGTAAGCCCCTTTGGTTCCATGAGTCTTCTGAGATAAACATGCAAAGGATTGGCCTGCTTGCTGCATTTCTGCCTCATTGCAGTGGGCCTACCTTTGGTTGGCTGTGAAGACAGCAGCATGCATCTCCCCATGTCCCCTCCTCTCTTTCCACCCTCATTTTATCAGCTGGGGAGAACATTTTAATCTTGTCAAATGAAATAATGTGGCATTTGTTTTGTATCGTGGATGGTGAAAAGCATGTGTAGGAATAGAGAGCAGGTGCAGTGATGAAAAGCAAGCAGTCAAAATTAACCATGTAAATACAGTACTGGAATGGTATTATTGTTGTGTTATAGGAGGAGGATAAGTTTAAATCACAGGAGGGGAGGGGTCAATCTGGTGAACTGTTTTCCCAGGGCAGTTTGGACAATGAGTAAAGGGGAGTGCGGGACCATTAAAACAACAGGGAGTTGATGATTTATTGGCAGGTATGTTGCTTTCTCTACCCTAAATTTACATTGTATAGTTTAGCTTGCTGCAGGTTCATTATTTACTGCTGGATGCTGATAGGGCTGCTAACAGTACTTGAGCTTTTCAGTGCTTGTGTGTTGATGTAGCTACTAATATGCAAATCCCAGCAGGTCTTTCCAAAGCTATCCTGTTTCCTCTTTAACTCTCCTTCAGATCAATTTTGTGTTGTCAGTGATCTGCTTGGAAATTGTCTCCCACTGCCTGAGCTTGTTTATAGTTACAGTTAAACTCAAGCCTGTAGGCAAGCTTACTTCAAATATGACCAGATTTAGTCTTTAAGACAAGGTGATGTTTGGAGTTTCATTCATAGTGGCATTTTTGGAAGATCTTTGGATGTCTTATATTCTTGATGTAGAGGTTTGCTTTGCAGTACATTTGCAGGCATATACATTCTTCTCTGCAGCATGTTAACTGTTGATGTGCTGTATAAACTTAACTAGTTATCAGTAGTATGCAGTGTGAAAGTTATTTTTCTGTTCTACATATTTTTCAAAGGATTTATATTCCTGCCTTGTGATTGAATATTCTCCAAGGTTGTTTACAGTAGATTAAAATAATGTGCATATTTACAGCAAAGGTCAGAGTGTGCTTGCTTTAAGCTCAGCAGTCCCAGGAAAACAGATAGTTGAAGCAAAGTGTTGTTTTTTAAGAGAAGGGGAAAAGCATGATCCCTGCTGCTTCTTTTCCTTTGGAAAATGGATGTGGCAGGCTGGCCTGCCCCTTGCCATTATATTGTTCATGGAAGGCAGAGACTGTGAGCCTGTCAGTATCCCTTAATACTGTATCCAGTGGCAGAGGACACAACATTATTTTTTAGCTGAGCAGTTCCTGGGCAATTTAGCCATGATTTGTAAATATTTTAACAGCTTACACTTCAGATACAAAATTGAGTAGATATATTTATTAGGGTCAAGATGCTGCATGCTATGATTCTCAGATCCTTTGCACTGCAGATACTTAGGTTTGTGTAACATAGCTGCATGCTATAATTCTTAGATCTTTTGCCCTTCAGATACTTAGGAGATTTTCACACAGGGCCAAAATGCCCCGTTACTGCCCCGCCACCTCCTTTCCCGTTCCTGCCATGGAATAACGTAAATCTTTCACACACTTATCTTAATTCCGCAGCAGGAATAGGCTCCCTCTTCCCTCGATGGCCGGTCGTAAATGCAGCTGTCGTAAGGCTGCTTTTACGACCAGCCATCTGAAACATTATCACGTGATAACGGCCGGGTGGTAAATTAAAAAAAAATACCCCCCCCCCAAATAAAATCAGTTCACCAAGCATAAAAACACACTTTAAATCACACAGTCAAAACAGGGAGGGTAAAATAAAGGGTGCCACTTCCCTGGGTGTCCAGATCGTACCAGGAAGTGCTCGGAACGGACCTCCCCTCCGTGGCTGTCATTTCGAAACAGGAACGGGGCTCCTGTTCGCACACCCGTGATTGCGTGATAGTGACGGAATGGGAGGTCTATTCACGATGAAGAATCATGATTACATTTTTCTGGAACAGTCACGGGAGCAGGATGGATGCAGGAAAGAACGGGGTCAACGTCGTCCGAAAGGGAAAACCTTTCTCGACCCTGTTCTGTTCCTGCCACGGGATATATAGTCCATGTGAAAATCTCCTTAGATACTTGTAATATTGACAGAATACTTGCTATACTTATTTTCTTGTGAAAACTGATTAATACGGCAACTTTGAAGTAACTGACAAAATAACATGATAAATATCCTAAAGATGCCAGATCCCGTCTGATCTAGGAAGCTAAGCAGTGTCAGCCCCTGGTTAGTACTTGGATCAAACACTGCCAGTGAAGGCTATATCTCAGAGGAAGGAACTGGCAAAACCACCTCTGAATATTCCTTGCCTTAAAAAACCCTATGGAATTCATGGAGTCAGTGTAAGTTGACTGGTGACTTGAAGGCTCATACAGGATAACCGAGTGCCATATTGAAAACACTTCGTAAAATTTATAATGCTTTCAGGCTAATAGTCAATTTTAGTTTGGTGTGTGTGTACGCATACATGTACAGTGGTTCCTTGGTATCAGCTGGGGTTTGGTTCCTGGACCCCCTGTGGATAATAAAATCCATGAATACTCAAGTCCCATTATATGCAGTGGCATAGCAAAATGATGTCCCTTATATAAGATGGCAAAATCAAGGTTTGCTTTTTGGATTATTGTTTTTTAAAGAATATTTTCAAGCCATGAATACTTAAATCCGTGGATACCAAATCCGTGGATACGGAGGGACAATTGTACATGTGTGTACAGATCACCTTCATCTTGGAAGGTATCATGTTGGTTTCCATGTGCCTATGGTTCTTCTATCAAAATTTATTGAAGTGACATGGGAGTGGCCACAGGAAATTGGTTTCCATACTGCTGTAGTAACTAAGTGGTATTAGAAAACAGAATCCAATGTAAACAACTGACAATAGAATTTGGTTTTGTTTTATTAAAATATAGTTTGGCAGTGTTGCTTATAATAAGATAAAACTTGCTTTTGACTAGGCTAGTCAAAATCCCATTTTTTTTTAATTGTCGAAAATATCTACAGTATATATTTTATGCATTTACTGAAGTTTTCTAGGGAGGTGCAGGCGCTTTCCAGAGAAGTCCTTTTGTTTCAAGACCAGTTTTCTTGAGTTTGCTATTTTGGGAAATGCATCCTATCTGTGTGCCATTCTATTTTTTTAGCAAGGATTTCTTGTTTTTCTTGTGCACATGTTGTGTTAGGGTCCTGTTACTACAAACAGATAGGTGCAATGTGTGGCAGTATTGTGTTAACCTGTTTCTTATCCCAAATTTGCACTAATAGGTTATTCTACATATGGATTATCTGAGAAATATATGAGAATTTGTTTCCTAAAACTAACCTGAGACTAGCATTAATGCCTGTCTCATGATATGTGAAAGTGAGCACTAGTATCTACCTGTGTTTATAAGTTCAGTGATTGTTGTATAATAGTAACAAAATGTTATTTCAAAGAAATGCATTTAACCTCTTCAGTGTTAAATAAGAGTGGGCTGTATATATTCAGTACCCAGACGTGGTTTTCCCAACACACACACCCAAAGTAGAATTTCAGTTTGTTTCAGCCAATTTTCCTTGTCTGTTTCTCTTGTCCAGAAAATAAACATAAGTATATACAGTAACTGAATATGTAAAAAATATTTTGTTTTATTTCACTGCAAGTTGTATGTTTCTTAAGTCTCAAAGATGCTGGACAGAAAGAGTGTGCTGTACAGTGTTCCAAATCATTATTTTGTGGAATGCCTCTTTGGGAACAAAAATCAAAAGAAACTATGGCCAGCATTTCACAAATATGCAATCACAACAAATGTGATTGCAATCACTGTCAAGGGCTCTCTCTGCCCATTACATGAAAAATTTCCTGAGAACATTTGTGTATCACAGACAACAGGAATGAGAAGGATTAGGTAAACTTCTTCAGTTCATTCCAGGCCTTCTCTCTGCCATCTTGTTTTCATGTTCAGGGGAATTTGGAAAGTATTGTAGCCAACAAAGTCTTGTGGACTGATGACTACTGTGATATAATTCTGAATAAAAGAAGCTGCCTTATGCCCAAAATCCTAGCTCGAGTATTGCCAGGATAGCAGGGCTATAGGACAGACTGTTTTAAAAAAACTTCTACCTGACAAATCTAAACATTTAAGACTAAAAATATGATAACAGGTGATACCAGAAATAGTCAGATATTGGGAGCCTCATATTTGATATTACTGGTTTTATACTAGCTTCCCACTACAATGGACTCAGCTACCCTGGAGTTTGGTTCCCCTGTAGATACCAAAATCTATGGATGCTCAAGTCCTATGATATGCAGTGGCATAGTAAAATGATGCCTCTTACATAAAATGGGGAACAGCAAGGTTTGCTTTTTGGACACCCCCCCCCCACCAAATATTTTCGAGCCATAGTTGGTTGAATTGGTGGGTGAGAAACCTGTGGATATGGAAGGCTGACTATACTTTAATACCCCTGATATTGCAGGCCTTCTCTTTGCTTGTAGTTTTACTGTTTTGTCCTGAGGTTAACAGCCCATCAACCCTAATGGATCCCAGCTCACCATTTAAGAGTAACTCTTGCAGATTTCACATCAATTAACACTGATGTCAAAAGTATTCCTTTTGAGGTCAAGGTATTTAAATCCTTCACAAGATTTGTATTCAGATTTGTATCCTGTCCTTACAAGGAACTCAAAGCAGTATGCACTTGGATTGCCTGTTTTTAGCCACATACCAGTACTTTGAGGTAAATTAGAGTATGAGGAGTATTATAGCTAAGCAACGATTTGAACCGGAGTCATCCTGGTCCAGGATGAACACTTTCCTACCTCGCTGCTCTCATATCTCAGTCTGTGGGCATAGAAAATAAGAGATAGAGTTCTGTGACTGTTTTCGGATGGTACATTCTCACACTATGGTTTAAAGGATAAAGAATGAACTGTCTGTTCCAGCGCCTTTCTCCTTTTGTGCTTCTGGTCTCATATAACACTTCCTGGTTTGTGGCATCCACACTGGGGAACTGTTTTCAGTGATTGTTCTAAACTTGAGAATATGTGGGAACATGACTGAATGCAGCAGCCACTATCTTGTAAAGATTCTCTAATAAACAAGCTGAAATGGATACCTATGTCTTCCACCTGCCTGACCCCTGCAATGTATTCAGTTCTCAATTTACAAATATTTAGCAATTACATAGATGGTTACTCTTCTTCTCATTGAGGAGTACTACTAAGAAATAACTCGGCCTTGCTTTTGGAAAGTTGTATATAATAGCTACAGCCTGATCTTATGCTAATTTAATTGGAAATCAATATAATTTTTTTCTGATAAGTGTATGTAGTCTTACAAGGCTTAATATCCTTGCATACAAGCAGAGAGCTATATGTATAGTGAACCCTCCCGATCCATGAGCTCCTGCTCCACAATTTCGAGCAACTGCAGATCATCATGTTCTGTACTTAAAATTGTAGCGACATGAATGCGGACGCGTTGAATCATCTCATCACCACCATTTAATAATATAATGTCCACATTTTTTGTCATCTGTGGGAGGTCCTGGAACTGAACCCCTGTAGATCCGGAGGGCCCACTGTGTATATTCCAAAATCATTGCTTTAAATCAGGTTTCTCAATTTGAAATTTATGTGTTTCAATTTAATGTATAATGGTACCAGTAGTTACGTATTTGGAAAGAGTTTTCACAGCCAGTGGGTTCAACACCAGTGGTTTTGAAAGTTCATGTTCCATACTTTCAAGTAATAATAATAATAATAGTATAATATAATAATAAAATTTTATTTCTATCCCGCCCCTCTGCAACGCAGTTGGGGCGGCTTACAATATAAACACTCCATAGTCCCAGTACCCTAACCCACCCACGCCTTAAGTAACTGACCCTACCAGTTTTAAGTGTCCATTGGGAAAAAAAGCATTCTTTTTTCTTTGTATTTCTTACATCTTGTTCAGAAAAAAGATACTATGTGTGATTAGGAGATGTGAATTTTGGCACGTTTGCTTTCCAGCAAAGCAGTAGTTTAAAACATCTTGTCAAGTGTTTGCTATTAATTTTCCCTTTGCTTTTCTTCTTTGGCTTAGGATTTGCAGCTCCATTGCATGCCATAAATACCTGTGGCAATTTTGTTCACTGCTGGAGGATTTGTAGCCACAGCCAATCAAATGTAGATGCTATCTCAAGAAGCCTAGTCACCAGTGACCATATATACATTGATTCTTATTTTCTTTTCCCAGCATGAGGAGTGATGTAATGCATTTTAAATGTTGCGTACAGTCGTCCCTTCACATTCGCGGGGGTTACGTTCCACGGACCCCCGCAAATGTGAAAAATCTGCGAATAACTACTGCCCTCCTCCTCCCCCACCACAGCGACCATGGGGCCTCCGGAGACCCCATAGTCGCTTTCCCCAGCCTCCCCACTCCCTTCCTAGGCCTTCCCGGGGCCTCCGGAGACCCTCCCGAGGCCCCGTGGAGGCCTCCCCGGCCCTTCCCCCTCCCTCCCAAGGCCTTCGTCGGGCCCCGCGGAGGCCTCTCCCGGCCTTCCCTCCTCCCTCCCCGGGCTTCATGGGGCCTCCGGAGCGTCTCCGGAGGTCCCATGGAGGCCTCCCCAGCCCTCCCCACCCTCTCCCCGGGCCTTCATGGGGCCTCCGGAGCGTCTCCGGAGGCCCCATGGAGGCCTCCCCAGCCCTCCCCCAGGCCTTCATAGGGCCTCCAGAGCGTCTCCGGAGGCCCCATGGAGGCCTCTCCTGGCCCTCCCCCTCCCTCCCCGGGCCTTCGTGGGGCCTAGCCAGGCCCTACGGAGGCCTGTCCCGGCCTTCCTCCTCCCTCCCCGGGCCTTCGTGGGGCCTAGCCAGGCCCCGCGGAGGCCTCTCCTGGCCATCCTCCCTCCCTCCCCGGGCCTTCGTGGGGCCCAGCCAGGCCCCGCGGAGGCCTCTCCTGGCCCTCCCCCTCCCTCCCTGGGCCTTCGTGGGGCCTAGCCAGGCCCCGCGGAGGCCTCTCCCGGCCTTCCCCCTCCCTCCCTGGGCCTTTGTGGGGCCTAGCCAGGCCCAGCGGAGGCCTCTCCTGGCCATCCCCCCTCCCTCCCCGGGCCTTCGTGGGGCCCATCCAGGCCCCGCGGAGGCCTCTCTCGGCCTTCCCCCTCCCTCCCTGGGCCTTCGTGGGGCCTAGCCAGGCCCCGCGGAGGCCTCTCCTGGCCATCCCCCCTCCCTCCCCAGGCCTTCGTGGGGCCTAGCCAGGCCCCGCGGAGGCCTCTCCCGGCCTTCCCCCTCCCTCCCCGGGCCTTTGTGGGGCCTAGCCAGGCCCAGCGGAGGCCTCACCTGGCCATCCCCCCTCCCTCCCCGGGCCTTCGTGGGGCCCATCCAGGCCCCGCGGAGGCCTCTCCCGGCCCTCCCCCTCCCTCCCCGGGCCTTCGTGGGGCCTAGCCAGGCCCTACGGAGGCCTGTTCCGGCCTTCCTCCTCCCTCCCCGGGCCTTCGTGGGGCCTAGCCAGGCCCCGCGGAGGCCTCTCCTGGCCATCCTCCCTCCCTCCCCGGGCCTTCGTGGGGCCCAGCCAGGCCCCGCGGAGGCCTCTCCTGGCCCTCCCCCTCCCTCCCTGGGCCTTCGTGGGGCCTAGCCAGGCCCCGCGGAGGCCTCTCCCGGCCTCCCCCTCCCTCCCTGAGCCTTTGTGGGGCCTAGCCAGGCCCAGCGGAGGCCTCTCCTGGCCATCCCCCCTCCCTCCCCGGGCCTTCGTGGGGCCCATCCAGGCCCCGCGGAGGCCTCTCTCGGCCTTCCCCCTCCCTCCCTGGGCCTTCGTGGGGCCTAGCCAGGCCCCGCGGAGGCCTCTCCTGGCCATCCCCCCTCCCTCCCCAGGCCTTCGTGGGGCCTAGCCAGGCCCTGCGGAGGCCTCTCCCGGCCTTCCCCCTCCCTCCCCGGGCCTTCGTGGGACCTAGCCAGGCCCAGCGGAGGCCTCTCCTGGCCATCCCCCCTCCCTCCCCGGGCCTTCGTGGGGCCCATCCAGGCCCCGCGGAGGCCTCTCTCGGCCTTCCCCCTCCCTCCCTGGGCCTTCGTGGGGCCTAGCCAGGCCCCGCGGAGGCCTCTCCTGGCCATCCCCCCTCCCTCCCCAGGCCTCCGTGGGGCCTAGCCAGGCCCCGCGGAGGCCTCTCCCAGCTGTCCCCCCTCCCTCCCCAGGCCTTTGTGGGGCCTCCGGAGCGTCTCCGGGGGCCCCGTTAAGGCCTCCCTGGCCCTCCCCCCTCCCTCCCCGGGCCTTCGTGGGGCCTAGCCAGGCCCCGCGGAGGCCTCTCCCGGCCTTCCCCTCCCTCCCTGGGCTTTTGTGGGGCCTAGCCAGGCCCCACAGAGGCCTCTCCCAGCCGTCCCCCCTCCCTCCCCGGGCCTTTGTGGGGCCTCCGGAGCATCTCCGGGGGCCCCGTTAAGGCCTCCGCGGCCTTCCCACTCCCTCCCCGGGCCTTCGTGGGGCCTAGCCAGGCCCCGCGGAGGCCTCTCCTGGCCATCCCCCCTCCCTCCCCAGGCCTCCCCCCTCCCTCCCCGGGTCTTCGTGGGGCCTAGCCAGGCCCCGCGGAGGCCTCTCCTGGCCCTCCCCCCTCCCTCCCCGGGCCTTCGTGGGGCCTAGCCAGGCCCCGCGGAGGCCTCTCCCGGCCTTCCCCCTCCCTCCCCGGGCCTTTGTGGGGCCTAGCCAGGCCCCGCGGAGGCCTCTCCTGGCCATCCCCCCTCCCTCCCCGGGCCTTCGTGGGGCCTAGCCAGGCCCCGCGGAGGCCTCTCCCGGCCTTCCCCCTCCCTCCCCGGGCCTTTGTGGGGCCTAGCCAGGCCCCGCGGAGGCCTCTCCTGGCCATCCCCCCTCCCTCCCCGGGCCTTCGTGGGGCCTAGCCAGGCCCCGTGGAGGCCTCTCCCGGCCTTCCCCCTCCCTCCCCGGGCCTTCGTGGGGCCTAGCCAGGCCCCACGGAGGCCTCTCCCGGCCTCCCCCCTCCCTCCCCGGGTCTTCGTGGGGCCTAGCCAGGCCCCGCGGAGGCCTCTCCTGGCCCTCCCCCCTCCCTCCCCGGGCCTTCGTGGGGCCTAGCCAGGCCCCGCGGAGGCCTCTCCCGGCCTTCCCCCTCCCTCCCCGGGCCTTTGTGGGGCCTAGCCAGGCCCCGCGGAGGCCTCTCCTGGCCATCCCCCCTCCCTCCCCGGGCCTTCGTGGGGCCTAGCCAGGCCCCGCGGAGGCCTCTCCCGGCCTTCCCCCTCCCTCCCCGGGCCTTTGTGGGGCCTAGCCAGGCCCCGCGGAGGCCTCTCCTGGCCATCCCCCCTCCCTCCCCGGGCCTTCGTGGGGCCTAGCCAGGCCCCGTGGAGGCCTCTCCCGGCCTTCCCCCTCCCTCCCCGGGCCTTCGTGGGGCCTAGCCAGGCCCCGCGGAGGCCTCTCCTGGCCATCCCCCCTCCCTCCCCGGGCCTTCGTGGGGCCTCCGGAGCGTCTCCGGGGGCCCCGTTAAGGCCTCCCCGGCCCTTCCCCCTCTTTCCCAAGGCCTTCGCGGGGCCTCCGGAGGGTCTCCGAAGGCCCCGTGGAGGTCTCCCCGGCCCTCCCCGCTCCCTCCCAGGGCTTTCACAGGGCCTCTGGAAGCCCCATGTCGCGGTTTTGGGGGGGCCCGGGGGGCCCTCCCAAAACCGCGAATAATCAAAACCGCGGGAGTGTGATCAGAATTGTGGGGAATATATGTATGATTTGTATTACTGCAGCTCCATTTTGATATTGGAAGTCTAAAGATGGGGCAGGATGCATTTCAGAGCATATCAAAGAGTTCTGTAAGAGCCTAGAATGATTTTTGATTTATTATCCATCAGATTTTAAAGCTCCAGCCCTACATGGAGTTGAAAGAACTTTTAATGTTTCTGGATGAAATGGTGACCAAGTAATCTGGGTTGCTCCAAGGCTTGATGTGGTCTTGGAAGATTGACCAGGACTAAGAAGTAACTTGTGATAGCAAATTACTTTTTGCAGTTTAAGCTAGAATTGAATTACTTGTTTGCTTCCAGTCACCATGGCTGCAATCCACTACTTCTCAGTGGAATGACAACGGGCTATCTGCCTGTTACTCATTACTAGGTGGATATGCTAGAAGTGAGGGGAGGAGAGGGAGTCATATAGGTCACTTCCTTGTGCTGCAGCTGGGAGGGATAATTTTCACACTTTTCTCAGAATTTCTAATTGCAGTATCTGCATTAGCCACATGGAGGAATCAGAGAACATTGTCCTGTATTTTCCAGTGGCACAGTGGTAACACATCATTATCGTCATCGTCGTCATCATCATCTTTATTTCTATCCTGCTTTTTTCCTGATTTGGGAAAGATAATGGTGACTCATTAGCATAGAGTAACTGGAGGACTGTTGTGACAGTAATAAATAATGACTTGTTGACTTACCAAAATAATAAGTAACTAGTTATTTTTAAAAAGTAATATTTCAAGCTCTGAGATTGACTATTGCATTAGTAAGAGACAAATTCTAAATGTGTGTTCCTTGTGGAAACACTTTTAGAACCAAATATTGCCCAAGTAATGCCAGCTAACTTGAAAGTGTTCCTTATAATTATTATGTTAAGCAGTCCACCATTGACAGTCTTGGGACCTAGTACAGATCAAGCAACTGGATTTGTATGCTATAATTCCAGTTTTAACAGTTCTGTCATGCAGTCCATCCGCAAGAGTGACAATCATGTACCCTTCTCCCCCAAAGGTGTAACTCATTCTTGGGGGAGAATTTGAATAGTAGAAAGTAATATATAACATCTGTTGATTGGGTAGGCCACCTACTGTACTTCATGTTGTTTACTCTTGCCTGATAAATTTGCTGGTCCAAGTCACTCATTCAAGGGTTTCATTGCCAGAACTGAATAATTGAAAAAGAAATGCTAAATTAGAAGTTGTCAGCATTCTGATTAACACTTCTCTTCAAAATGGCTCTCCATATACTTCACTTGTCTGTATTACTAGAGGATTCATTCCGATAGCAATTACTCATCCGGTGTATTTTGACAAGGCCCAGAAACATCTATTCTGAGTGTCCTAAATGGAATGCTGGGATAAAGGCTCATGAAAAATGGACTTCAGCTGTTGGCTTGCAACAATGACAATTTTTAAGCAATACTCATGAGGAAGTATTCCGTTTTTTGAAAGGACTGAGTCAGTTTTCCTTTTCCTTTTTGGTGTCCACAAAGTACCCACTAAAAGAGTTCTTGAAGCTGGGAAGGAATATTTACCTCCTTCAGCAAAGGTTAGCATCTCTTTTGGGAATGAGACTTGTTTGATGAGGTAGAAACCATTCTGTTAAAAGGATGCCTGATAAGTTGAGTATGCATAATATAAAGTAGACCTGCTGTTTCTCAGATACTTTGTTTGATACAGACCTATACCTTTACTGACTTCATAGCTTTTCAAAATTTGTTTAAAATATTTTATTTAAACAACGTATTAATAGCCTTTCATTGATGAGGGATCCTTGGCAGTATATATAACATTAGAAAAGATTAGTATTGTATTAAAACATCACAATAACATTACAGGATAAGAAGCATTACAAATATTCAGTCACCAAAGAAATGAACATTTTGAGTCAGTATTGAAAAGAAATCAAGGGCCAGTATCTGATAGAGTCAGCCATTTGTGGAGTGAATCATAATAGAGGCAGTTTGACTGTTTTGGTGTTTGGGTAACGTGGTATCTTTGCACAAGTGGAAGAACAGCAGTGGTAGCAGTAAAGTGTGACAGGTAACCCCAGCATATATGCATATGATCTGGCTTTTTTCTTTGCAAACGAAGATTCAGGAAGGACTCATCCTGCGCTTTCTGCAAGCGTGCTGATGACTAAAGAGGCCAATCCGAGATAAACACATCCGGTTGCAGAAAGCACAGCAGAAGGTCTCCTTGGATGATGTTTCTGGGTTGTGATTCTTTCTGCGTTGTCGTTTCTCTTTAAGACTTGTTCAGCGTGAGTTCTCAAATAAGGCTGCAGCATTGTGGATAGTGTGTTTCCATGCCTCCTGATGTGAGGCTACGGCGGACTATTGTTGGTGATCAATTTGGCTGAGCCTGAGATGTTGTTTCAGGGAGTCCTTGTATCGCTTTTTTGGAGCACCCCTCTTACGCTGACTCATGGCGAGTTCACCGTAGAGTACTATTTTTGGGAGGCGATGGTCCTCCATCCTAGAAACATGCCCTGCCCAGCGCAGCTGTGTTCTCAATATCATGGCCTCAATGCTGGTGATCCCTGCTTGCTCAAGGACAGCAACATTCGTCACATAGTCAGTCCAGTGTATATTTAGGATTGTGCATAAACAGCGCTGATGAAAGCGTTTGAGGAGTCGTACGTGGTGGCGATAGATGACCCATGTTTCAGATCCATAAAGGAGAATAGACAGTACATGTCTCTATACACACTGATTTTTGTGCTTCGCCTCAGGTGTTTATTACTCCAGACTCTTTTGTAAAGTCATCCAAATGCACTATATGTCTTTGCTAATCTGTGATTGATCTCTTTGTCAATCTTGGCATCTGAGGAGATGATGCTTCCCAGATAGGTAAACTGCTGAACGGACTTAAGCACAGATTTGCCGACGGCAGTGTGGGGATGGTGGTGCAGGCTGGTGGTGCAGGCTGGTAAAGAACTTCTGTTTTCTTCAGGTTGTCTTCCAGCCTAAACAGCTCTGCAGCTGTTGCGAAGCAGGATGTTAGGTGCTGCAGAGCTGCTTCTATGTGGGCAACAAGGGCAGCATCATCAGCGAAGAGCAGCTCAGGAACTAGATATGCTGCTGCCAGGAAAGGAGGTGACCACTTGGAACATGCTTCCTAGTGGATAATATCTGCTGTATAAAAATTAATTATGGTTGCTCCTTTTCCCAACTGAGAAAGAAATCTGCATGTAATTCTATATTACACATGAAGCAAGCTGCTGCTCTGACCCCATACTTTTTTTTTTTTTATAAAAAGTTAGGCACATATAATTTGAAAACCTATTTAAAATTCAGATGGCAGTTTCCATAATGGACACAGTAGTAATTCTACTGAGCCCTGGCCCTTAAAGTCTCTCAACAAGACAAGAAGGACAAGATAAGAAATAAATTCTACTTTATTTTTCCCCCCAAGCTTGTTTTCTTTCATGATTTCATATAGCAAATTGTCTGTAGCAGATTTTGTTCAAAAATTGTAAGTTTTGTTATACCAAGAGTTTATCTACATTAGTTTAATGTTGGTTTTAGTGTTAACATCTTGCATGTTTTAGCTGTGATCTTTTAAATATGTAAGCTGCCTTGAGTCCCAGCCATTGGGAAAATACAATAAAAAGTTAACACATTAGTATAGATAAGTAATACACTGTAACACTTCTAAATTGAGAGTTTCCATTTTCTTTTCATGGGTGGTGATAGACTCTGAATTTTAAGACATTAAGATTATGGAGAAAAATTTAAGAATATGGTTCCAGTCTGAAAATATGATCATATTCTTTGCTATATTGAAGTGCAACTGTTGTATTGCAGGATTTTTTGCAGTCTGAAATCTTGTGGTGTTGTTCATCTGAGGTTGTATTTACCTAATTTTAAGACCTGCTAAGGAACAGATGATATATATTATATCCTGATATGTAAAACCATAGAATCAAAGAGGGTGTACAGTACTTTCTTTTTCACACAACTGTATGACTTGCCCAAGGTCATCCAGTGAGTTTCTGTGGACAAATAGGGCCAGTCTTCCAGAATCCAAATCAAGCACTATACCATGCTGGCTCTCAAAATTTACCTGTGCTACTAAATTCCCATTTGCAGTACATCTGGACTCATTTCTGTCTTCAAATAAAGGTTGGTGGATGTGGCCCAGAAATGTTGTGTGTATTAAGTTGGGTGTTTTTCTCCTAATTTGCAGTTGCTGGGCAGCCTTTGGGAAAGACCTACCATCATTAGTTGGTGCATTGTTTATGTGGTATGGCATGTATGTAAATATACCAGATGTTTTGAACTGCTATTTGTTTTTTTAATCCTTCAGTTTCAGAGGAACCAGTGGAATGATTCTAGATTATTGATACTATGTTTTATTAATATTTTACACTGAATACTGTGTCTGTGTCTGTTGCTGTTTGAGCAAAGCTCAATATATTTCTTGAACAATATATTTCTTTTTTGCTCAAGTTACTGTGGTAATTTTTTCTTCCTCACTTGTCTCATCTTCAAACATTGACTGGGTGACTAGGCCATTGGCAGTTGTCTTAGAAACAGAACGTAGTTTTAATAAAGTCAGTGTATAGTTTGTTTTCAGGTAATAGTCTCCGGGGGGAGATAGTGTGGGTACTGTTTCCCCAGCTTGTGCCTACTAATACCATATTTCTTTTGCAGACCCCTCTGATAATCTGAGAGAGATTCTCCAGAATGTGGCCAAATTGCAAGGGGTTTCAAATATGAGAAAACTGGGTCACTTGAATAATTTTACTAAGGTAAGTATTTTGCTAACTGGTAAAACACATGTTTTAATTTGTACTAAGTTTGCAAAATGAATAAAGGAATAAAAGTATTGTGGAAAACTCTCATGAATGAATTATGTAGGAATAAGATAACAAAGTATTCAAAGGCAGTTAGTCAAGGACCAGTGCAATTTAATGGATGGTTTTCTGTCTGGCTGTTAATTTGCTTGTTCATTCACAAGTTATATAGCACAATAAGATGTACAAGGATTTAAATTTAGTAAGAATGAATTGTGCTAACAAGGTTTCTGCAAATACAGTTGTCCCTTCATAGTTGCTGGGATTTGGTTCCAGGACCCACTGTGGATACCAAAATCCGTGAGTACTCAAGTTGCATTATATGCAGTGGCATAGCAAAAGGGTGTCCCTTACATAAGATGGCAAAATCAAGGTTTGCTTTTTGGATTATTATTTTTTAAAGAATATTTTCAAGCCATGAATACTTAAATCTGTGGATACGGAGGGACAACTGTAACACTGGGGGAAATGTTAGCATAATTCATATGCTGTCTTTTTAGGTGTCAGTTGAAAGGGGGGATCTTCTAATAAAAGGACAGAAATACTGAACCTGATCTACCAGTCACTTAAAGGCATGTCAAAAAATTTCTGCAGTTGTGTTGGATAGACACACACATTTTGTTATATGAGCAACATGAACTGCCATTGATACCCATGGGTATCAATATTGCTTAAAGCATTCTATTTTGTCCAAGAAATAATAATAGGCTGTTAAATAGGAATATGAATTTTCTATCAGATTGGAATTAGTATATGAACTATTAATTAATTAAAAAGCTGTCTGCTCAAAATTTGCTTGACAAGTTGAGTTCAAAAATCATTCGTGTTTCTCCCCCCTTCCCAGCATAAAGTGTATTAGTAGATCACCCCAGTTTCCTTAATGATATTTTGCTAGCAGGAACTGAGAGTGGGAGTTGCAGCCTCCTGTTCACTTCTGAAATTGCCACTTAGTGCGGGGGGGGCGGGGAGGATGTGAAACAACTCAGTGATGGCTTCAGGAGGCATTGAGAACTACAGTGGGGCAGGGTGACACCAAATGTTTCTGCAGATTTAGTCCCACATACAGTGATCCTTGTTATCCTCAGGAGTTTAGTTCCAGGATGCCCCATGGATACCAAAATCTGTGATTGCTCCTGTTATATATAACGGTGTAATAAAACGGTGTCCCTTATATAAAACAGCAAATCAAGGTTTGCTTTTTGGAATTTTTTGGCAGGGAGGGGAATATTTTCAAATTGTGGTTGGTTGAATCCACGGATGCAGGATCTGTGGATATGGAGGACTGACCATATATCTAAAAAAAGGCCCAAATATCCTAAAGGCCCCAGATCCCTTCTGATCTTGAAAGCTAAGCAGGGTCACCTCTGGTTAGTACTTGGAGGGGAGACCAACAAATATAGGTGCTGTAGGTTATATTTCAGAGGAAGAAAATGGCAAAACCACCTCTGAGTATTCCTTGACTAAGAAAACCCTATGACATTCATGGAGTCTCCATTAAGTCAACAGGCAACTTGAAGGCATGCACAAACACATCTCAAAAATATATATTTGCTTGAACAATTTTATCATTATGCCATTAGTTCTAATTTTAAGCAAGTTTTTTTCTTAGGTTTTCATGTGATACGTCCCTGTATGTTTTGCTTAGGGTCTAACTGTTGGATAAAGCTAGTCTACATTTAGAGTTCGAATTATATTATACAATTGCAAGAGAAAATGTTTGAGGGCCTTCTGAAAAGAGACATGAAATTAGACATCAGACTCTTGTACTAGTAGTAGAGTTTCTTTCTTTCTTTTTGAGAGGCATACTGTAACATCTGTTAATGTCAAGCAGTTCTTCATATCCTTTTGTCCCCCAGCTTTTAGGAAGTATTGTACTGCCAAATGTGAGAGAATATGCTTTGAGCAGTACTTTGGAAACCTATGGTTTAACTGTTTATGATATTGTAAAGAGAAACAACAAGGGATGCTTCAGCTGTGGATACCTACTGGGGGTTAGATTAGATAACACTTGGGATTACTTCCAAGTCTACAGTTCTGTGATTCTGTTTAAGCTTATGTTTTGTCACTGCTTGTACAGATAGCAGGAAGACACAATCTCATTTTACTGACCAATGTTAAACATGCATTTGTAATTGTAGTTTCCTTGCATACATACATGTTCATCCAAAATGTAATACATGATGTATACTACATTTAGCAGCAAGAATATGTATGTTTGGTACTGCTGTACAATTATACTAGCTCTCTCTCTAGCTTTTCTTCGCAAACGAAGATTCAGGAAGGACTCATCCCGCGTTTTCTGCAAGCGCGCTGATGACTAAAAAGGCCAATCCAGAATAAACAAGTCCGGTTGCAGAAAGCACAGCAGAAGGTCTCTTTGGGTGATGTTTCTGGGTTGTGATTCTTTCTGCGTTGTCGTTTCTCTTCAAGACTTGTTCAGTGTGAGTTCTCCAATAAGGCTGCAACATTGTGGATAGTGCGTCTCCATACCTCCCGATGTGAGGCCAGGGTGGACCATTGTTGGTGATCAATTTGGCCAAGCCTGAGATGTTGTTACATTTTGGAAAATCAAGTATTCTATGGAAAGAGACAACAATGTTTTGAAGCTTTGTCCAATATGTTCCTTAGATAGTTTTTACTGGATGCAAGCCAGTACCTCTCAGTGCTCTCATGTGATGCAAATTATCTGAATTATATCCTGAGAACTAACGCTTCTATTCAAGGCAAAGACAGAGGGAACTAGTGATGTGATCTCCTAAACATGTGAGAATCACAGAGTTGTGTCACACTTGATATAATGTCATCATATCAAGTAACAAGCATACTTGACTGCTGACAGTCAGAAAGTTAAATAAAAAATTATAATTGTTGTATCTCTTTTTTCAGCATGCCTAGAAAGCAGTTGTTTACTTTTAAAAATAGTTCTCACTAAATTTTTAGAACATTTCTAAGCAACTAATACTATAAGTTATCTTACACAGGCTTTTAAATGCTGGTGTATTTAAAAGTTCTAACCACCACCAGCATGCTGGTAGCTGGTTTTGACCCTTTTTAATACTAGAGTACATAATTCAGCAAAACCTTCTTTCATATATACACATGTACAGCTAAGGAAGCTGACTTGTAATTTATAAATCACTCCCTGTCAAGGCTGTGGAGTCAGAGTCAGAAGCAATTTTTGGTGGAGTTGGAGTTGGTAGAAATGTACTGACTCCAGCTTCAAAAGAAAAACTTATAGTATCAAATGTCTAGTTTGTTGCATATTTACTTTCATAGGAATTTCTAAAAGTTTTTTTATTAAACATTTTAATCAAACAAATATATTTTATGTTCTATTAATCTAAGTAGTCTGATGAGCCACATGGTGGAGATGAAATGCCTTGTGCTACCATTTTACTGCAATAAATTTGGTATTTCTAATTAATATATGTTTGCCATTTATAAAGGAATTGGGGCTGATTTGGAGTTGAAACTGGATGGTAGAAAAAGAGAGGGGTCAGAGTCAAAGGTTTGCATACCAACTCCACATCCCTGCTCCCTGTTTATCTTACTCACTACCAATTTAGTACTGTCATTTGTGTACTAGTCACTTTTCAGTCCTCTGAATTAATACAGTCTCTGCCCAGTAGGAGTTTGTGTGTGTGTGTATTTGACCAAGTTCTTTGACAGTGGTCTTTAAAAATCAGTGAAGCCCACTGGCCTCTAACTGTCTCTTTTGAATTGATCTCATTATAGCCTTGATTGCTTTGTGAATTTTTTGAGAATTCATGGCCATGAAATTATGACACTATTAAAATTTTGCACTTACATTGCTGATAAAGAAATCTAGCAGTATTTGAAAGACCCAAAAGCACATTCCTTTTATTGTTAAATTGCATTTAAGACTGCAGCCATATGCATACAGATGATAAAGTCCTATAAAGCATGTTGACAAAACCTGTTGACACATTTGCTGTATTCTGAGTTGATTAGTCTGAAGTAAAACAATATATAGGGTCATGTCCTTTGAATCTTTTTCTTCTTAAATTAATAATTTAAAAACACCTTCACAAGATTTTTCTTTTCTTTCCACCCCTAGTAACTGAACAACTCCCATACAGGGACAATCTCTTACAGTTAGGAAAATGTAAAGACTTTTAATGTCAATGTACATTACACTCTAAGGAAATAACTGCTAATGACATTTGATGTACATTTAGTAGCTGAGAACAAGCTATGCATTGGCTATAGCAGTTAAAGTAAACACTACTGAGGTAGAGGGTGGGAAAAGATTGAGCTTCGTGAATGTAAAAAAACAATCCTTTGACTCCATTTGTGCTCATTCTATTTTCTCTTCAAATCATATCAAAGTAAAGTGGATAATGTAGCATTGGAGTAGAAAATGCAGGAGTTATGCTGACTTCTCACTTTATCAACTCATTGGTCAGATAGCCATTTTCCCTGTATACTATTTACCCTTCCCAATCACAAGCCTATGGGCATTGGGAAGCTACTGCTGAGAGAACAACCATTAGGTTGTTAGGTTAACTGGTAAAATGGAAACGAGTGCAAAATGTAAAACAGGAATTCGCAATATGACCCTGAACAAAGATGGGCAGATGGCTGACCTGGATCTAGTGGTGGATCTCTGGATGATTTAGAATAGATGGGCAAGAATATTTTTTACTTTTGAATTTATGGCTACTAACAACAATGTCACAGTTTAACATTAGCAGAAACAAGAGGAATTGTGCTTCCCTCCAAAAGCATATTGCTAACATAAACAAAGAAATTGATTAGGGGACAAAAGTACCATGAATTCCATTTTGTTCTAGTACCCATAACAAATTCCTAATCTCAGAATTTTTGAGATTAGGATTGTTTTAGCAAAGTGTGTTTTACTAAGTCCTGAGTGGTGGAATTCTGTGTTTTACAAAAATGCATGATAGATCTTGCAGGCCTGAAATTTGCCCCACCCACTACTATAAAGTATAATGGAAAATCTAATGTTTCTTGATGGATTCAAACCTCAAGTTGCTGTTCAAAAAAGTTCTCATTTCTCTCTGGCTTTTTTTCGCAAACGAAGATTCAGGAAGGACTCATCCCACGCTTTCTGCAAGCGCGCTGATGACTAAAAAGGCCAATCCGAGATAAACAAGTCCGGTTGCAGAAAGTTCTCATTTAGGGTTTGATCTATTCACATAGATGTAAAATATTCCTAGATCTAAACTCTTTTTGTTTGCATCACTTTAAAGTGGGTGATAAATACAGTGAAATAGTAAATTATTTTCTATGCCTTAGGGTCCCAAAGACTCAGCCATAAATAACCATGGAGAATGTAGTCAAGGAATTAGGAGACTAATACTGGAAGGGCATCTATGAAGGAGCTGTATAAAATCCTCAAGTGTAAAGATATATCATTTAATGTCAAAGTCAGAATAATCTATACCATAGTATTTTCAGTTTCTCTGTATAATTGTGAAAGCTGACCAGTGAAGAAAGCTGAAATGAAAAAACATAAACAACTTATTTGAAAACCAGTGCTGAAGTTCTATGCATGCCTTCGCCTGTCAAAAGGAAAAATAAGTGGGTACAATTGCAAATTAAACCTGAACAGGTCCCTGAAGCCTGAAGGACTAAATTGATGCTATTGTACTTTGGGCATACAAGAGGACATGACTCATTTGAAAATGATTATAATGCTTGGTAACGTGGAAAGCTGTAGGGAAAGAGAATGACCACATTATAGGTGAATCAAAGAAGCCATGGTCTTGAGTTTGTAAGACCTGACCAGGTCTGTTAATAAGAGGGCCTCTTGGGGGTTTCTCATTCACAGGGTTGCCATATGTCAAAGCTAACTTGGGAAGAAATAATAATAACATAGGCCCTTTTCAGGTGTTCCTTCTGGCTAGGTTAGTAATTACTGCAAGACTGAAGTCTCACAGTCCCTGGAGTATCCATTCCCCCATCCAAAATTGTAGGGCAGGAGTTTTTATGGTCTCAGTTACCTGTGTTGTGTTTTCCAAGGCAAAAAAAAAAAAAAGGGGGGGGATAGCATCTCTTGGAAGCCTCTATGTACAGTGGCTCTCCTTTAAATAAGTTGCAGGGGCCCCTTCCACCGTTTAATTTTTAAAAAGAACAGAAGTGGAGTTCTCATCCACTTATACGCCCCCCTTTTTTTTGGCTTTTGGAGAGGGAAATGTAGAAAATTGGCTCACAAACCCAAAGGAGTTTCCTTCTCTCACTGTAGGCACAACCTCATGTTTTCTTACCACTATAATTAAAATAGGAGATCAGGGTATAATTGGACAGTGTATTCCAACTTCATATTGAAGGATGATTCATTTAAGTTTGGTTGAAAAGGGAATGGGAACTTAGTCAGCTGTCTAGTGGTAATATCAAGATACATGAAATTTAGACCAGAAGCTATCAAGGAAAGCCTTTGTCCCATACCTGCCTCCACTTCCTAAAAAGAGCAGAAAGCAGAAATGCTACTTAGGGAGTTAGTCTTTATATTCCCTCAAGGAATCATGGGGTGGCATGTCTAGCCTTTTCCTCTGAGTAATCCCTGAAGGGAAAGTGATGATGACATGGGAGGATGATGCAGTCTCCAATTTTAATGGCATACTGTAGAGAGAAGATTTTAACACCACCCTCCCAAATACAGCCTGCAAGCTGAACATTAGTGAAACAGTGAATGGTTTTCATAACTTCCCTTGGTGTCTGGGATAAATCCTTTTGTTTTCTTTGTTAAACTTAATAGAAATAAATGGGTCCTTTTTATCAGCTTATAGTAAAAGTTGTATCTTTACTTAAAGATGGTAGGGACACTGTGTGGGGTGCTTTTGACAAACTTTATGTTTGATAATATAGAATTTCTACCTACATGGAAAATATTTTGAGAAACCCACTAGCTTGTCTGTGGGAAACCCTTTTTCACTGTACTAACGGTTGACAGAGGACCAGCAAATATGATATTAGAAGGAAAACTGATATTTCTTTTTCTTCATTGCTCTGCTGTTGTCAATCTCTTATTCTAATTTTAATCTGCCGTTTAAGGCATGGTGACATGAATTGTTATGACTCAGCTCTGTAGTATTATTCAGCACTGACTGGAAGCGAGCATAAAAATGTTCTAACTCAAAATAGAAATGTAGCAAAATTGAAATATATTGATATTTGAAATAAGTAAACTACCCAAGGATCAATTCATGTCCGGTACCATATAAACAGCAGAAATGTTGTCAGTAAATAACAGTAAATTCTTCTGATAGTACCCCTTTGTTAAAGTTAAAACTTCAGATTCTTCTTTAAAAAAGATAAAATAAAGACAGTTTACAACAAGCCTTACCATTAGCTATAAAAAATAAACATTCAAGACATCATTCCATAAATCCTGATGCTGTGAAGGAGGTGAAAGTTTTTGCAGGTAGGCATTAACATATCCAGTAAGGGGAAACTACTTTTCAGTAAATGGACCCTTTATACAGTCAGCCATTTTTCACCACATTGTCCTCCAGTTTTTCCATCAACCAAGTGTCCCATACTTGTTTCCACTGAGAGATTTCTAGTTTTCCAGGTTTTAGCAGTTTTGGGTCTAGTGATAGCAAGAAGGAAAGCTATCTCAGTCCGTTATTATCAGGCACAAAGATGCTAAGTAGGAGGGTGGGCAGTGGCCTTATTTTTGTTTTGTAATTTCATTAATGAGGCTAATAATTCTGAGCCAAAATTGAGCTACTTAAGGGCATTCTAGCCACATGTATAAATAAGCCCCTTTGTAGTCACAACCCCTCCAACAATTAGGTGACATACATTTTGTAATTCTGGCAATGTGCACAGGAGCAATATATCATTTATGAATTATTTTCAATGTGCTTTCTTTTAATATGACAGATTTTGGTTTAAAAGTGGATGAATTCCATATTTTTAACCAATCAGAATCAAGATTCTTCTAAGTCAGTATGCCTTAATTTCAGGAAGCCATTTTAAAAGAAATTACTTCAGTCAACCATCAGATAAAATAGATACAGTTAAGGTTTTGGTGAGCAGTGTATGTGTTTGACACATAGATATTCATATGGTAAGGAATATAATAAATCATAAATCAATAAATCAACCTTATAATAAATCATATCTAATCCTATTAGAGAGTTTAATTATCACATTCTACAACATGATACATTTACAGTATTAAAAGTGGTGATGAAAATGTATGCTTTTTGTTTTATTCTGTTAATTTTGCTATTTATTTAAATATTCATATCCCACACTTTATCATGGGATCTCAGGGAAGTGTACAATGTTCTCAATTTAAAATAATTCCAGATAATTCCAGATTAAAGCCACATTTTATTTAAACAAAAATAAAACATAATAAATAAGAGAATAGTTACCACTTGAAAAGCTACAACAATTTAAAACTACTTACTTCTGCATTTCAGAGTGATAAAAAGCCACGTTTTAGCTTGGCACCAGAAGGAAACCAGTGTTAGTGCCAATCAGACCCCCAAGAGGAGGGCATTCCACAGTTGGGACATCACAATTGAGAAGGCCCTGTCCCATGTCCCACTTTGTATTGCTTTTACTGGTAGGACACAGAGGAGGGCCCTCATGCAGACCTCATTTCTCAGGAAGGTACACATAGGGAGAAGCATTCCTTGAAGTATCGAGGTTCCAAGGCATTTAGCACCTTGAATTCAGATCAGTAGTGAACTGGCAGCCAGTGCAACTCATTTAAGACTGTGTTACACATTGTAGATATGGTGTTACACATGGATTTTAAGAGCCAAGATGGGCAAGGCTCAGGATTACATGTAGTGGGACACACTAATTCAAGCATCTTGTTGACATCATAAAAAACTGAAATTGCTCCCGGGGAGCCTGACCAGATGAAGCCTTAGACACTTCCTCGAACTTTGTAATAACTGTGGAGTCAAGTTCTGAGTGAATTTGATCTACTTTTTACTTGAAATGCCTTGTAAAGTTGAGGGATTCACTGCTGAACCTGATCCCAACAAGGTCTTCATTACTCAGAATGGCTGTGCTGTGTGGCTTGTTGATAATGCAGTAGTGGAGGCATAATAAGACTTTTTTTCCTTCCTCCACCACTACATAATAGGTGTAAGAATTTTAGCTGATTTTCATTTATGCTCACTCTGTGACCTATCATGTTTTATAAGATTTGCTAGCTATTTGGATGAGGAACAGTTTTGAGGAAGAGATTAGGTGTACTGAGGTAGCAGAAGACAGTGGCTGTGTTCAGATGAAATGTGAAGCCTTAGTTTAGTATTACACAAACATGCCACAGTGAACTTCCAAGTTCATGTGCTTCTCCTTGTACTCTCTTCCTTCCACTCACCTTAGAAGCTTCTCCTTTCTTTTTATATTAGCTGCAATTTAGCATGATGTCCAAAGCCTAAAATGTGGTTATTATTAACTGTGACCGGTATTAATGTTCAGACAACACAGCAAGCTGTGATTAATCTAAAATGGAAGTGAAAGCTTTTGCATGTCTGACCATATGGAAGAGAAGGGATGAGTATGGAAGCTAGAACCTAACTATTGCTCATTCTTGTATAGCTAACGTATGGTTTGGCATTTGATTCTTAATGACTGAAGGCTTACAAAAATGTTACTAAGGAATAACCTAAATTATCAGAACATCAGCTCCAATCTAGAAACTCCTGCCTGCAGAAACTCTCAAGCATCCAAAGAACTGCACACAAATTTCACTAGATTCTAGGAATTCTATGAATGTATTAGAGTGCCTGTGGAGGTCTTAGTTTCATTGTGGAGCTCAAAAAGAACATGAAAATTGGGGAAGCAATTTTGTTGCTATTTGTAGTATTCTAGAAATCCCATTAATCAGTTCCATTAAAATACTGTAGTATGTTTTATTCCTAGAGCCTCCAAGTATAATTCTCAACATTCTTTTTAGAATTGTTTTCCACAAACAGTGAACAAAAACATTTCCATAAATAGCGATAAGACCATGAAATCTAGGGAAAATCTGGGATGGCTTTTTATGCAATCTAAGAATAAGAAAATCTTGGAAAATTGATCTGTGGGCACAACCCCCTGTGTACTCCTAAAAGAGCTTTTAGGGTTGTGCTGTCTGATGCTAAAACAATTTCTGCTAGGAATTTGTAAAAAGTATTTTCTCTGCATCAACAGTGAAAGAAAGTACTGAAGTTCAATAGAAAATAACCTTTTACCATCACATAGATTTATTAGTGGTAGAATTTATACATTGTTTTTCATTGCTCTGGTAGCAATGCTCTGGTATCTTATTTCCCCCTTTCAAACTAAGTCTATTAGTTTGACACTTCTTTAATAGCGAAAATACTCTTAAGTTAATGTTTCATAGTGTCATGTAACCTTAAGCTTTTTGTGCAGTGCTAGAAAATACCTTTTGCCTGCTTTTTACTTTTCTACTTGAAAGCAGTGCTTCATCTGAAGTGGGGAACTGTCATGCCTGCAGGAATTTCCCCCCAAATGTGTGAGTGGTGCCATATTTGTTCCCATTGGCTATAAATGTTCCTTTCTTTCTTGGAAACTCATGGCTGACTGGCAGCAGATGGCTTGTGGACTACCACTTTAAAGAAACACTGGTATATGCCATTTAATGATCTGTGATGAAACCAATTTGGTTTTCTCCCACATCCACCCACACGAACACCTAGGTGGCAGACTTTGCAGAATGAGTTTAGGGGCTAGCTACATCACTGAGTCACGCTGCTTTAAAACATTGCACCACTTAGGTACAAGCCTTTACAATAAATAAGGGGCTTGCTAAATGTTTGAACCTTTTAAAACCAGTTTTTATCCCTTTTCCCATTGCATATTTCCACACGTAGTTTAAAAAAAAAATAGCATGAGGTCTTTAAATATAAATGTTAAGTGTGGTGGGAGAGTAGTGCCACAACAACAGATTAGAGAGACTTGTGATACCATTTATTAAACTTGGGCTCTGTGGATTTACCATTCATACTGCTTGACAAGGAAAACAAATTAGCATATGTATTTTTTTTATAAGTTCTGTGTCTAAACTTGATAGTCTAACAGTTTTGTATTCCTTTTATGGTGATTACAGAATTCAAGCAATATCACAAATAAAAGGGATCACTTCAAGCAAATTTTTCATTCCTAATAAATAAATTAATAAATAAAGATTACAAGTAACTTGCTTTTTCTTGTAAGGATGTTTTAAAAGATGTTCAATGATGTGGGGTAAAAGATAATGCCAACTTGGCCATTTCTCTTTTGCTGGTATCTTGGAAAATAGCTCAGGTTGGTTAATGTTTTAGGAAGCCAGGGAGAAATCTGAGTAGTCTGGAAGAAAATTATGAATGGACTGTGTCAAAGAACTGAAAATCCATGTTCTTACTTGCAGCTTCTTTGTAATGCTGGTCATAATGAAGAAAAGTTAGGTTTTACTTATGAGGACATCATCATATGGTAAGTCCCTGTTCATTTTTTAAAGCATTGTTTGAATTAATTGTGCATTTTAAAATACTGTTCTAAGTTAATATGTACCCGAAACAACATTTTTTTGAGGCTGATAAGTAGAAGTCATGATTCAGGTAGTTGGGAATCAGTAAAGGTGCTTTATCTAATGTGAAGTTATCATTTCTGACAAAGAGTGAATGATCAGTGGAATCTCAGTCATGATCAGTTAAAGGTAATAATGGTAATCTCTCAGGAAACCCAGAAAGGAGGCAATGACCTGGGTTTTGATTAAGTGCCTCTTCCCTTATTTCCTGCCCCTTGAGTCATGTACTTTTGAAATTTTGACTTAACGTTGCCTAGTATGTGCCTGATTCCTCTCTCCAGATAATACATGCAGAGTGCTGTGTGCTAGAGTTTCCCCATATTTACCACAATGAATTTACATGTTCATTGTGCAGAAAATCTGTTTTTTACAAGTTGGCTAAAGACTTGGAAAGTATTTCATGTCATTAAGAAAACTGATTTTTTTTAATGTTAAAAATATAAAATTTTAAAAGTGTGTGTGGGCGAGACTAGGCAATAAATGCTATGAATTATGGTGACAATTAATAAAAATAAGCCATAGTCCAATGTTTTATGCCTAGAAGAAGAGATACATTCATTATGCTTTACAGGTATATAACAATTCTTTTTTTTGTTTTGTTTTGTTATAGTAGCAGATAGAAAGTTATGTAAAAAAATACTCAGTAAAAGGCGTTCACAACAATCTATACTTTGCTGAATTTGCTTACCAGAATATTTTTTTTTTATTTTTTTCCTTTTACCATCTTACTGTTATAGTAAAATTACTGTATACTATTGCATTTTACGGTAAGTGGGAACTCATTTTCTGCTAAATTCAGTAGGAATTGTACAAAATGGTACATTAAAATCAATAAATGAGAATTTACCCACTATCATCTATAACAGAGAAATCTTACTGTGTGTATGAATGTAAAAAGTGGTATCTCCTCCCTAGACAGTGAACCACCACAAAAATACTGCAATAATCCAGAATGAATCAGTTGATCAGTTGGATCACCTGAATGTTTTTATTTTTTTCCTATGCTAAATCTGAATTTAATGTTTGTCCCAATGTTCTATTGTTAATAGTTTTAGACATGGATTGGGAGTTCAATTTTTAGCAATAATAATGATGATGATAATAATAATAATCTTTGCAGCAAGTTTAGTATTTTATTATAATTTCTATCACAAAAACTATAACTTCAGTTAATTTTGGTCTGTTGTTGACTTGCTAGGCCATCTGTGATGTTATGAACTAGGCCATTTTTTAACATTTGAAACCGCTGTAGTGTTCGAAAAGGGGAAAAGCTTTAGACAGAGTATTTGTTGGTTGCACCTGCGTAACATAAAGGCATTTACATGTTCATTGTTTTTTGTTGCTGTTAATTGCTGTCAAATCAACTTTGACATCTGTTGGGAGTGTTTTGATTGTGTATTCCTGCAGGGCAGGGGGTTGAACTAAATAGCCTTTGTGGTCTCTTCCAACTCTATGGTTCTATGATTCTGACTTATGGCGACCCTGTGAATAGGAGACCCCTAAGTCACGCTGTTAACAAAAAGTTAAAAAAGTCACGCTGTTCGGTCTTGCAAACTCCAGGGTCATGGCTTCATTGATTGACTCTAGTGTTTTTGTAATTCATGACCATTAATGGTTTAAGATATAATTACTTCTAAGAATAAAATCGAAATTAGTCCAGACAGTGGAAGCATAGTGCTTCTAGGTAACTTCTAGTGTTAGTCATTATATTAGCAGATGACTTAAGAGGATGCAATTTAGGCTTCACTTCAAAGTGGTATAATCTGTCTTTGAACTTCTCAAAAAGAAATTTAGCTAATGCGTGCTACCCAATATTAATCAGAATAGAAGCCAAAGGACCTAAGACAGATAGAATAGTTTCCTAAAATAGCTATAAAGGTAAGCAAAAACCTTATTTACTAAGCAGTGTGCTCAGAGGGAAGTATCTTCCATAACCCTGAAAGTGGTGAACAATTGGCCTCTGTTTGTACAAGCAGTACCATCCAGCTGAGCCTTTGAGAAGTTTAAGCTCTTTAGTACTAAAAAATTTGTAACTAAAGAAGCTTCAAAACAGGAAGTATTGGGCCACCCACATTCCACCACCTTTCACTCCAAATAATGACTTCACAGACTGAGATGTTAAGTGTTATTTAATGTTCTCTGGATTGTTGGTTGAATTTTGGCTTCAATGGGAGATTGTAACCAGCTTTGAAGCAAGCCAAATTACTTGTTAAGCTGTTTAAAACTTTGTGTGTTCCACAGTTGTATAACTCCCTAAAAGGGCAGATATTTGTTTCTTCCCCTCTTTATGATCACAGGTAGTCTAATTTGCTTTCAGCATTAATATCGTCAGCAAGGAATAAGAGGTTATTTATGTTTTTCTCTTGCCCTTTGGCTTTTTGCTACTTTTATTTTGCCCATATGTTTAGTTTGCCCTTATCTTACAATTTTGTTGTTTTTAAACTTACTGGTGTTAAAAGGTCAAAATAAACATGACTAGCCATGCATGTATTTAAGCACAGCTTTGGCCAGTCACATAAATGGTATGTACGTGTTTGTTTTAGCAAAAGAGATATGTCTACGGATTTGAAGCCTGAATGACTTTCTCATAATTTGCATTACAGTTTGCGGTTAGCTTTATTGAATGAAGCAAAAGAGGTGAGAGCGGCAGGACTACGGGCCCTTCGATATCTTATCCGAGACTCTAGTATTCTGCAGAAAGTATTAAAATTGAAAGTGGATTACTTGATATCAAGGTAATAAAAATATATACTGGAACTGAATTTTTTTCACTATTTGCATAATTTGCTACCATTTGTATCAGGCTTGAGCAAGGTCCAAGCATCACATTAGAGAGCTAGTAAAAAATTGTAACATCATTCACTCTCCTACACACAGTTTTGTACCATTCCATGCAGTTTTGTTACTTATTAAAAATATTTTCAAATTACATTTTCTGCATTTCAGAAACTACAGTGTAATCCACTCTGAGCTTTTTCTGCAATGACTCAGGCTCAGGAATTGCACATGGTAGTTCCTGAGAGAGATTTTGACACGAAGGGAAGCAAAATCTCAAAGTACAGGTCCTCATTTAACTGCCCCAGCATACTTTCTCAGTTCTGGAAAAGGGACTGGTCAGCAGCCCATTGTTCAAACTACAGCTTGTTCAGCTGGTAACAGTGAAATGAATACAAGTCGACCCCCCCATCTGTGGGGGATATGTTGCAAGACCCCCCATGGATACCTGAAACTGTGGGTAATAGGGAATCCTATTTCAATGAGACAAATGCTGGAAATTGATGATAGAATCACATTGGAGGACTTAGAAATACCTAGAAAGAACATTTTTTTTTGGATGTGGATAAGTGTACCTAGAAAGAACATTTTTTTATGTATATTGCCTCCCAATCTACAAGGGCTGTCAAAGCAATGAACAAATAAAAATAGTAAAACACATTGATATACTCTTTTAAAACTTCTAAAAGCAGTCTGAAAACAATCCTAAAATACAGTTTTAAAACAGAGCTATTTCAGACATTAAAAGCCAGGCAGAACATCATTGTTTTTTCTGCCTGCTGGGAGCTCAAAAGAGATGAAGCCAGCCTAACTTCCTTAGATAGGAGTTCCACAGTTGGGGTTCTGCTACAGAGAAGGCCCTGTTATGTGTAAATACTAGCCTGATTTCATGAGGTGTTTGAACACACAACAGAGCCTCCTCTGAAGATCTCAAATTATATGCAGGCTTATATTGGTTGGGTTGCAACCTGGGCTGCCTTCCATCCTTGATCTTTAGGCCCTCATGACATGTACCCTACGCTCTCTGTACTTGGACCTGGTTTATGAATATGTGAATGTTCAGGGACACTTGCTTTGAATAACACAGCACCCAATATGTCTCTCTTCAAAACAAGTTTATTTTCATTGGGAAGTTGCAAAAACAAGAATTATTATTACTAAATATTGATTTTGCATCCTGGTTGTATTGTTGAAAGAGAAACAGTTGACTATACATTGAGGTGGGTGCATGGAATCATTATATCTAAATAGGAAGTTGAGAACTGAAAGGCTGAGTGGAAGGGCTTTTGTGTAAATAGCTGTTGGACATTTGTATACCAGTCATCCTAGAACTTGAATATTTCTGTTGTATCCCCTATAGCAACTATTAATTGGTTCCAGGGTTTTCTCCCACCTGTAAAACTACTTGCTTCATGCAGTTCTTTTTCAGATGCTCTTGTGAGAAGGGGGAATGCTGTTTGCACAGAGTCCTTCTGTAGCCCCTAGTGCCATTGCCCATATTCCGTCACCCATTTCTGAAGCAGTTTTCCAGATAGTATAGGGAACTGCAGGGGAAGAAGAATTGGTCACCAGCACGTTTAGTCTGCTGGCAGAAATGCTCCACTGGACCAGAATCCTTCCATGGAACGAAGGAACCTTTCTGTTGGGAGAAAGATTCAGGAAAATATTTATGAAATGATTTCACCATGATTATGCTTTATTTTGCCACCTGGATCCTAATTGTAAGATATTTTTAATCCATTTTTTTTTATTTTAAAGGAGTGTGGAGTATGTATATTTAGCCATCTGAATCCTAACTGTAAGAGATTATCATCTTTAATCTGTACATTTATTTTCCTTTTTTTAGGTGCATTGATATACAGCAGAGTAATGAAGTAGAAAGAACACAGGCACTTCGATTAGTCAGAAAGGTATGCAAATACACAATTGAATAGTGTTGTTGGGCATTAAATTACTAGATACCAAATTACCACATATACTTGTGTCTAAGTTGACCTCATGTATAAGTCGAGGGCAGGTTTTGGGGCCAAAGATACCGATTTTGATATGACCCATGGATAAGTCAAGGGTCACTCCGTGGAGAGGGGAAAGCACCTGTGCCACTCCAGGGGCATAAACTTTGTGAAGCAACTTGTGACTGCATATCTGCTGTGCCCCAACATCTGTATGCTAATTGAGCAGTCAGAAATTGCTCCACATGGTTTAGCAATACCTCCTTTCTCTTACTATGAGTTCTTCCACTTGGTCGGCTAAACACAAGCTTTTCTATGTACTACTGTAGAAACAAAATTACAGGTCGCCCCCCATATCCATTGAGGATATGTTCCTGGACTTACCATTTATAAGTGAAGCCATGTATAATAGCAAACCCTATTAAAATAAAGGACTTCCAATATAAACATACCATAGGGTTGTGTTGAGGAACTTTCAATTCCTAGAGCGGACACTTCTCTAGACATTTTCCCACGTGACTATGGTACGTGTCCCTACTTTTTTCAGCTGTGGATAACTGAGACCGTGGATATTGGTTCCGTGGATACAGGGAGTGACCTGTAATTAAGAATTTGCAGGTGGAGGAGAAGAGTACTGAGCCAAAAGGTGTCAAGGATGGCGGGAAGAAGAATTTAATATAAATAATGAAATCACCTGCCTCTGAGGGCACAGCAGTGGCAGTTTGGAGGAAGGGAGGGCCCCTCATCTGTTTGATAGAGTTGTGCGGTGTGCAAACATGGATTCCTATAACAGTGCTGGAAAAACAACGCTTTCCCCCTTTCTTTCCAGATGATCACTGTGAATGCTTCAATATTTCCTAGTTCTGTTACCAATTCTTTGATAGCCGTTGGAAATGATGGCCTTCAGGAAAGAGACAGGATGGTTCGAGCATGTATTGCTATTATCTGTGAACTAGGTAAGAATTTTTAAAAGTATTTATAGGTAAACGCTAAATGCTGCCTCACAGTGATCATTCTTTAGAAATGTACTGAATAATCTAACACTAAAATGTGATCGCATGGGATAGAAGAATAGGCACTCTGTGGAGTGGGAGAAGAATATAGTAATAGAGTCATCCCTTCACATTCGCAGCTTTGACTTTCACGGTTTTAAGTATTCGCGGTTTTTCTTCACTCTCCACCCCCTCCCTGGGGACTGCAGCAACGATGGTGCTGCAAGAGGAGCAGCAGCAGCCACCTTGGTTGCCTCTTCCAGTCGGAGGCATTGGCGATGCTGCTGTGGTCCCGATGGGGAGGAGGAAGAAGAAGAGGCAGTGGAGGCAGGCAGAGGAAGGTCTGGGGGGGCAGGGAACTCCAGCTGCCTAAGGAGTGATGCCTCCACTGGCCTGGTGCTGGGGGTGAGACAAAGCCTCTAAAACCACCCCTTTCCTGGGCCTTCGCTCTCTTTCGGGGGAAAACGAAAGCCCAGGAGAGGGGCGATTTGAGCGGGTTTGCCTCACCCACCATCGCTCTCCTGGGCCTTCACTTCCCTTCGCAGAGGGAGTGAAGACCCAGGCAAGCACGGGGGGTGAGGCAAAAAAGGGAGTGAAGACCCAGGCAAGCGTGGGGGGGGGTGAGGCAAAGCCTCTTAAATTGCCCCTCTCCTGGGCCTTCGCTTCCTTTGGGGGAGAAGCGAAGGTCCAGGAGAGCGGCGATCTTAGGGGTTTGCCTCACCCGCCGCCGCCACTCTCCTGGGTCCTCGCTTCCCTTCGCAAAGGGAGCAAAGACCCAGGGAAGCACGGCGGTGGCGGTGGTGGTGGTGGTGAGGCAAAGCTTCTAAAATTGCTGCTCTCCTGGGCCTTCGCTCCCTTTGCAGGGGAAGCGAAGGCCCAGGACAGGGGCGATTTTTATTTGCAGTTTTATCACATTTGTGGGGTCTTGTGGCCCTAACCTCCGCAAATATTTCAGCACAGTCATCCTTTCATAACAGATACCTGTATGAGCAGAATTATACAGTCCCTCCGCATTCACGGGGGTTAGGGTCTTGAGACACCTGTGAATGTGGAAAAAACTTGGATAAAAAAGGCTCCTCCTGCGACCCCCCCCCCCCGCTGGAGGGAGGGAGGGAGTCTGGCCAGCTTGGCCGGCCTCTCACCAGCCTTCCTGAGGGGACTCCGGGCCTTAAAAGCCCTAGAGCCCCCTCTGGAAGGCTGGAGAAGGCAGCGAGCAGGCAGGAATGAAGCTGCCCGGCCTTTCCGCAGCCTTCCTGAGGGGACTCCTGGGCTTAGAAGCCCCGGAGCTGCCTCTGGAAGGCTGGGGAAGGCAGCGGGTGAAAGGGAAGGAGGCTGTCTGGCCTCTCTCTGGCGTTCTTGAGGGGACTCCGGGGCTTAGAAGCCCCAAAGCCCCCTCAGGAAAGCCGGGGAAGGCAGCGGGAGGGAGGGAGGCTGCCCGACCTCTCCCTGGCCTTCCTGAGGGGACTCCGGGGCTTAGAAGCCCCAGAGCCCCCTTAGGAAGGCCAGGGAAGGCAGCGGGGAGGGAGTGAGGGAAGCTGCCTTGCCTCTCTGCGGCCTTTCTGAGGGGAATCCAGGGCTTAGAAGCGTCAGAGCCGCCTCTGGAAGGCCGGGGAAGGCGCGCGGGAGGTTGCCCCGCCTCTCACCAGCCTCCCCGAGGGGGCTCGGGGCTAAATCGCGAATAATCAAAACCGCGAGTGCGAAAGCCGCAAATGTGGAGGGGCAACTGTATTGCTTGATGAGACCAAAGTGTTTTATTTTCAGCAGTGGTGAAATGGTGGGAAACTCAGGCATGGAATAGAGGGTTCAATTGTTTTCAGTTGTTTTTTCTCATCATCTTGATAATTGGAGATCTAGTAAACCTTCTCGAAGCATGGAAATTCCACTTCTTGACTGATTTGCTAACAGCTAGTAATAGAATATTCTTCTTGAATATTTTTACTCCTTTTTAAAGGCCACATGTGTTTTTGGCCACTACAGCACCCTGTGACTGCATTGCATGAAGAAATTCTTCCAGGTTTATTTTTTAATCTGCTTTTTCGTATTTTTCGGTTTATAATCCTGTTAATAGACTCCCATAGCCTGGCATCCTGCTGGTAACATGCACAGGCATAACTGGATATTTCGCCTGTATATGTACCTTTTAGACCGCCACTCACTCTATGCTCAAGAATAGTTATGTAAATATTCATGTGCAAGGATGAACTGTTTCTACCTTTGTCTCCTGTTTTCATGCAAACCCCTTTACGCATTTTCCAGATATTGCACAAAAATGGTGCAAAATCCTCACCTCTGTGGCATTCTTCCTGATCAGCTTTCCGATATTCTTTCAATCCCTTCTCAGTGAATATGATTTTTTTTACTATCCCTACTCAAGAGCATCTGGAATGAGCCTAGGGGGCTTAGGGAAACAGTTTTTACACTTGGCAGCCCCTCTCCCCCAGCAGCTACATATGGTGGGTAGCACCCGGAAACAAGAAAAAACCCACACCTCATCTGCTGCATTGTTACGTACACGAAAGGAGGCTTATACTCTGTCAGCATGGTGTTAAGATCTTGTCTAAAAAATCCCAAGAGTTTTTTCCAATAAATTCATAAATCAAAGTCATTCCTAAAATAGCTAAAATGCAGTGGTGGAGGTTAACAATACAAATTTAAAGCTAAAACCTACTCATTGAGATCTAAAAGGTAACATTTAAAAACCCTTTTAAGAAAGGCTAGAGTAGACATTTTGAATCTTTCTGGTGAGGATGTTCTGTAGCATGGATATGACTCCTGACATAAGTTTGCTCCTGATTCATAGCAGTCCAGTATCTGACAAGGAATGCATGTTGTGCATTGGTCCCTCATCTGATATTATTGCATGGGAGTAAGATGTTCCATTTTCACTATCTGTTGGCTACATGTGTTGAACATTATCCAACAGTTGAAACGGATGAGCAATCTGTATGCCTAATTTTCAATTGGTACTCAGAAATGTGGCTAATTACACTCAAATATAAATGCAGAATTTGTACTAGGAGCCATATAGTGGCTAAAACATTCTTAACGTAGATCTCTGGCAAAGAGAGATTTAGACTGCAATCTTATACGTAGTTACATGGAACTAAACCTCACTGAACACAGTATGACTAGCTTGAGCTAAATGTATGGAGGACTGTTCTGTTTTTTGAAGAAAACTTGAAAACTACTCAGACTAAAGTGTGTTATCAGTGTAAAGGTGCCCATTCATTGGTCCATTGTACTGAAGCAAGTATATGTAAATAATCGCTTGCTGTATCTGTCTTATGTATATAGTGAAATGACTAAATAACTATAGCGTGACCTCCAACAAACTAAATGGCAGGTCTCTGTTTGAAAAGTTAATGCAATACTGGGAGGTAATAATTACATATGATATAATTTTATAATTTTTACAGAAACAATTAATTTATTATAATTACAAATGTGTCTGCTTCTTGTGGTAATATATAATTTACTATATCCAAAGTATATAATATTTTATACAACCAAAGTAGCTGTAGTCATCAACATACACTGTTTCCTCATGAGTAATTGATTCACAAAAAACTTAGTATTTAGTGTGAAGTCGAAGGCTTTCACGGCCAGCATTTTCCTTGTTTTGTTGTTGTTGTTGTTTTCCGGACTGTGAGGCCGTGTTCTGGAAGATTTTATTTCTGACGTTTTGCCTGCATCTGAGCCTGGCGTCTTCAGAGAGTGGTTGGGTAGGAGTGTGTGTGGAGTTTATATACTGTGAACACCTGTTCAGGAGTATATGTAAATTTGTGTATTTGAATGGTTAGTTTCTGGGTATAGAAATGCAAGGAGGATTAGTGTCTGTTTGGCTAATGGTTGCTTGATCGCCCATTATCTGCTGGAAGCAGATAATAATAATAATGAATATTTATTTATAGCTCGCCCAATCACAAGGAATCCGGGCGGGTTACAACAATAAAAACACATGGAACACAATAAAATTCAAAATTAGTCCTTAAATGCTCAGAAGCTGGGTCGGTTGCTTGCTGGGACTTAAATGCCACCAGCACCTTCCCTGTGTGTGAATGTGTGTAGGAAAAGTTCGAAATGTGAGTTTAAAGAAGCAATTCAGTTTGTTGAGACACAGAGAGGGAGTGGCAAGCATGCAGCTGTGCTTTTCTTTCGGCCATGAGGAGACATGAGGTGAAATGTGAGTTTTAAAGAAGCAATTCAGTTTGTTAAGACACAGAGAGGAGAGAGGCAAGGTGGGGGGACTTTGCTTGTGTGCTCACAGCATGGTGCTGTGATTTTCTTTCACCTCAGACCTTCAGAGGCTAGTGTGGGGGTTGCTTCCTTGCTTGCTGGGATCTTCCCTGTGTGTGTATGTGTGCAGGAAATTTTCCTCCTTAAATGCTCAGAGGCTGTGTTGGGGAGAGCAGGGGGGTGGGTGGGAGGAATTTCCGTGAATACATAAAACTGTGAAAGTCAAAACTGCGAATGTAAAGGGACAACTGTATAGTGTCTAGATCAAGGGAAGTAATAGTACCACTCTATTCTGCCTTGGTCAGGCCTCACCTAGAATACTGTGTCCAGTTCTCGGCACCACAATTCAAAAAGGATATTGACAGATTGGAGCATGTCCAGAGGAGGGCGACTAAAATGGTGAAAGGTCTGGAAACCATGCCTTATGAGGAAAGACTTATGGGGCTGGGTATGTTTAGCCTGGAAAAAAAGCTGGTTAATGGGCGATATGATAGCCCTGTTTAAGTATTTGAAGGGGTGTCACATTGAGGATGGAGCAAGCTTGTTTTCTGCTGCTCCAGAGACTAGGACACAGAACAATGGATGCAGGCTTCAGGAACAGAGATTCTACCTCAACATTAGGAGGAACTTTTTGACAGTAAGAGCTGTTCGGCAGTGGAACGCACTCCCTCAGAGCGTGGTGGGGTCTCCTTCCTTGGAGGTCTTTAAACAGAGGCTGGATGGCCATCTGTCAGGGATGCTTTGTCGTGATTTTCTGCATGGCAGGGGGTTGGTCTGGGTGGCCCTTGTGGTCTCTTCCAACTCTACAGTTCTATGATTCTGTGATTCTGTGACCTTAGTGTGTGGGACGGACAATACGGAAGAAGGCAATCCTTTAAGTATTCTGATCCCAAGGCACGTAGAGCTTTAAAGGTAATAACCAACATCTTGTACTTTGCCCAGAAACTAATTAGTAGCCAGTGAAGGGACTTCAGGGCCGGTGTTATATGGTCATTACGGGAAGTACCAGTAATCAACCTGGCTGCCATATTTTGTACAAGCTGAAGTGTCCGAACTTGGCACAAGAGTATCCCCATGTAGAGCGCATTATAGAAGTCTAATTGAGAGGTTACCACTACATGTACTACAGTTTCAAGGTCTCCCTGCTCCAGGAAGGGTCACAGCTGGCGTATCAGCAGAAGCTGATAAGAGGAGCTCCTGACTGTCGCATCCACCTGAGCTGTCAAGTGAAGTGACGAGTCAAGGAGCACCCTGAAGCTGTGGACAGAGTCCTTCAAGGAAATTGTGACTCCATCCAGGACTGGCTGACATAACTTCATTCCCAGATTCGGGTTTCCTATGACAAGTACCTCCGTCTTACCTGGATTCAGCCTGAGTCTGTTTTCCCTCATCTAGTCCATTACTGCCCCAAGACAGGCATTCAGAAGAGAGATGCCATCCTTAGTCACTGCATCAGTCCGAGACATGGAGAAATATATTTGGGTGTCATCAGCGTACTGATAACATCCTGCCCCATGCCTCCGGATGATCTCGCCCAGTGGCTTCATGTAAATGTTGAATAGCATTGGGACAGAATCGCTCCTTGAGGGACTCCTGATTTGAGCTATTGGCCAAACAACTGTCCCCAAGCGACACTATCTGCAAGAGGTAGGACCAGAACCACTGCAAAGCAATGCTGCCGATACCCAGCTCTCTCAGGCATATCTTTTTCCACTAACATGTTTTACTTGTTCAGAGATTCTTTCCCTGTTTTACAACTGGATGTAACTTTCTCTGGACCAATATATTCTGTTAGAGATTTTCCCTCACTTTTACAGCAGACCTTCCTTTTTTGCATCACCGAGAGAAAGTACTGTATACTCGAGGCAGTCAAGACCAAAAATAAAAATAAAAATCCAAAGAATTGTGGAAGCACTAAATACTGAGTTTTTTGTGAATCAATTATTCATGAGGAAGCAGTGTATGTTTATGACTATAGCTATTTTGGTTGTGTAAAATGTTATATACTTTGGATATAGCAAATTATATATTAACACAAGAAGTGGACATATTTGTAATTGTAATAAATTAATGATTTATGTAAAAATTATAAAATTATATCATATGTAATTGTTAACACTGGACTGACTATGTGAGAAGTGTTGCTGTCCTTGAGCTAGCAGGGTTCACCAGCATTGAGGCCATGATATTGAGAACACAGCTGTGCTGGGCAGGGCATGTTTCTAGGATGGAGGACCATCGCCTCCCAAAAATACTACTCTACGGTGAACTCACCATGGGTCAGCATAAGAGAGGCGCTCCAAAAAAGCGATACAAGGACTCCCTGAAACAACATCTCAGGCTTGGCCAAATTGATCACCAACAATTGTCCGCCCTGGCCTCACGTTGGGAGGCATGGAGATGAACTATCCACAATGCTGCAGCCTTATTTGAGAACTCACGCCAAACAAGTCTTGAAGAGAAACGACAACGCAGAAAAAATCAGAACCCGGAACCATCACCCAAGGAAACCGTGTGCTGTGCTTTCTGCAACCGGACTTGTCTATCTTAGATTGGCCTTTTTAGTCATCAGCGCACTTGCAGAAAGCACGGGATGAGTCCTTCCTGAATCTTCGTTTGCGAAGAGAAGCCAGGGAGAGAGAGAGAGAGAGAGAGAGAGAGAGAGAGAGAGAAACATATAAGGGGTTTATAAAATCTGTCTCACGGTGTCTTAGAAAATAAATTTACAATATATTTTAATTTAAAATGAAAGCGTTTAAACTAAAAATTTGTCTCTTTAGTGATATGATATTTCTGTGAAATGTGTTATATGGCTGTAACGTAGATCTTAGTTCTAGAACAGTGGGTGATGATGTTACATTTTGTTAACTGAATCATTCTCTTTCAGCAATTCAGAATCCAGAAATAGTTGCACTTCGGGGTGGATTAAGTACCATTTTGAAAAATGTGATTGATTGTCAGTTAAGCCGTATAAATGAGGCCCTCATAACTACAGTCTTACATCTTCTCAATCATCCAAAGACTCGACAGTATGTACGAGCAGATGTAGAATTAGAGGTAGGAACCTAATTTTTCTCCATTCATATTGTGTCTACATTTACTTATTTCAAACGAGGAAGAGAGTTGTATGCATTTGACTCCTGTGAAATGTATCTGTATCCTCATATTACTTATCAGTGCCTAATCTATACATTGATAGGTTAGATCAGGGTTTTTCAACCAGGTTTCCCTGGAACCCTAGGGTACTATGAGGGATTGCTAGGGATCTCTGAGAGATTGTGATTTTTTTTAAAAAAAATCAACATTTTTGAGCTATAGATACAGTGTGTGTGTGTGTGTGTGTGTGTGTGTATATATATATATATATATATATATATATAGTAGAGGTTCCTTGAGACCTGAAAATTGTTTGAATTGTTCCTCCAGGGTAAAACACTTGAGAAAGGCTGGGTTAGAAGCTTATTTAAGGTACTTGGTATGAACAGTAAAATCTATGGGGGGAAAATATCTATCTTGCGTAAGAGAATTTTGAGACTCTGCCACTTGGTAAAGACTTTGTAAAAATGAGTTTTGTTAACTGGGGTATGCCTATATAAACCTCAGATTTGCTTTGCTATGAACTGTTTTTTTCAGTCTGCCTTTCGATGCATTTGAAATTCAGATTCTAAGACCTGGACAGGCTACCTATTCACATATACATAAAAGTATAAAATCTCAATATTAATAGGAGTAACATGTTACCAAGTGGCAGAGTCTCAAAATTCTCTTACGCAAGATAGATATTTTCCCCCATAGATTTTACTGTTCATACCAAGTACCTTAAATAAGTTTCTAACCCAGCCTTTCTCAAGTGTTTTATTGTGTGGACATAAAAAGACTTTGTAAAAATGAGTTTTGTTAACTGGGATATGCCTATATAAACCTCAGATTTGCTTTGCTATGAACCGTTTTTTTTTTTTCAGTCTGCCTTTCGATGCATTTGAAATTCAGATTCTAAGACCTGGACAGGCTACCTATTCACATATACATAAAAGTATAAAATCTCAATATTAATAGGAGTAACATGTTTTATGTCCACACAACTGCTTCTTTCCTTTCTCATTCTGTGTGTAGCTGGAATTTTTTAAATCAGTGACAGCATTGAGAGGGCAGTGGAGGAGGGCTGAAGAAACACAGACTTTTGGTGTTCAGTTACAGCAGTAGTCTTCCCTCCACATTCGTGGGGGTTAGGGGTGCAAGAACCCTGCGAATGTGAAAAAAACACAAATAAAATACACCTCCCCTCACCCACTCGCAACCCCCACCCGCCCTTCCAAAGTGGTGACGGGACTTTTGAAGCCTGGTAGCCACTTCTCAGCTGCCACTCCCGCCCTCCCGAAGCTGCTCTCCACTCCAAACAGCCAAGCCCAGGGACAGTGGTCTAAATCGCCCCCCCCCCCCGCTTGCTGTCTCGGGGCTTGGCTCTGCATTTCAAACGGAGGCAAGCCCCAGGAAAGTGGTAAGAGGGGTGCTTTAGACCCTATCTCCCCACTCTCCTTGGGCTTGGCTCTGTTTGGAGTGGGGAGCCAACCCCCGAGGGAGCAAGGAGATCGGGTCTAAATCGCCCCCCTCCTTGCTCTCTCGGGGCTTGACTTTTCATTTCAAACGGAGGCAAGCCCCAGGAAAGTGGGGAGGAGGTGCTTTAGACCCCATCTCCCCACTCTCCTTGGGCTTGGCTCTGTTTGGAGTGTGGAGCAAACCCCTGAGGGAACAAGGAGATCGGGTCTAAATCGCCCCCCTCCTTGCTCTCTGGGGGCTTGGCTCTGCATTTCAAACGGAGGCAAGCCCCAGGAAAGTGGGGAGGGGGTGCTTTAGACCTCATCTCCCCACTCTCGCTGGGCTTGGCTCTGTTTGGAGTGTGGAGCCAACCCCTGAGGGAGCAAGGAGATTGGTTCTAAATCGCCCTCCTCCTTGCTCTCTGGGGGCTTGGCTCTCTATTTGAAATGGAGGCAAGCCCCAGGAGAGGGGGAGGGGGCTCCTTGGCTCCCCACTCCAAACAGAGTGAAGCCCCTGAGGAAGATGAACTTCCCTCCCAGGGAGGGGGAAGAGAAGGAGGAGAAACTGCGAATACTCAAAACCGCAAACATCAAAGCCACGAATGTGGAGGGACGACTGTATATCTGTAGCAAACAGTGCAATAAATAAAATTTGAGTTGGGGAAGAGCAGGATCTACTGTAGCCAATCCCTGTAGCAGCTTGTGCCTGATTACAAGAGGCAAGGTAAATAACAACTGCTTCCAGAATCTCTTACTAGCAGGAGTGAATAGCAAAATAGAAGAGGGAGAACAGATAAGCCTCCCTCACCAGGTATCCTCAATCATGTTACAAAAGCATAGATCTGTAAGTCCGGCCACCAAAACAGAAATCACAGGAAAAGTTGTTTAATATTTTTATTAAACATGCAATTTTGCAATCTAAAAACTACATACAAGAAAAGTTGAGTCTGTTGGTCGGAAAAATCATCACTGTGTTACCATAAATACCAGAGGGGTCTTAAGGACCCTCTGAATATTGATATTAATTTGGGGAATTAATATGAGAGGAGGGCAACAGAACAGAACTTTTTAACTTAGTATACCGGTACTCAGGAGGAGACGTTAAGCTAGATAGTACAATTAATTAATCATTATTGAGAAAGCAATAATAACAGCATTCACGCACACACTCAGGTCTCAAGCAATCACACAGGGCTAGCAAATAAAGTAGGAAGGATTGGGATAGAGGGATAGAGAGGAGAGTTTTCGGGTGATACGACACCTGTCCTATAGAGCAGAGATTCCTCCTGCAGTGGAGGCTCAGAGTTGCACTCTGAGGGTCTATCAGCAAACTAGCAGCATGGATGTATGAGGAGGAGCTGTAAACAATCTGGTGTTGTTTTGAAAGGGTTTCTATATCCAGGAATTCCCTTCAGGAGATGGGATTTTGGGAAAAAGACAGTTCTACTCGGAGGTTCTCTAGATAAGACAGTGGACACTCCGGAAACATTAACGACCATTAATGTGTTGATACGTTGAAATTGAATGGAGGAAGTGACCCTCTTTGTTTGTGGGGAGGTAGAAATACTCTTTACAAACCTTGAGTACCTTAGCTCCGTCTGATTGGATTTGCCAGATGTTCAAGCAAGAAGTTGCCTGAACATTACCTTTCTTTGGAATTTGAAATGGCCCCTCCCTAGTGCATATGTGACTTAGTCTCAGTCTAGTCCTTGGGATTCCTGGTTTTGGGGAGTTCCCGATTTACTTGCCACACTCTGGGAAGGCCACCGTTGGCCAAATTATTAAATATTGCCAGTTATTACAGATAAGAGGAAGGGGTGTCAAGGAATTTAATATGTGTATGCATTTTAGAAGTCACTTTCAAGTGGCCTCTACAATATTTAAAATGTTTTTGTTTACTTATATAAGGTTTACCTGACCTGATTGTTTCATTTGACATGGTCATATTGTTAGTTTTGAAGAAAAAGTTTGTTGCAACATGTTGAACTGCTTCCCTGGTTTGTGGCGTAGTTACCTATCCCTGTTCTTTTCGTGTTATTTCTGCATCTGGTACCAAATTTTGGGTTAAATATGTAATGCCCAGGAGAACATTTACTTTATTAACTGAATTATACCACTATTCCTCTGTTATCACAATGTGAATCTGGACTTTATTAATCTCACTACTTTTTTCTGTAAAAAGTGTTTGCATAAGTACAAAATAACTAAATTAAGAGTTGTAAATACATGCAGGATTGCCAGTTAGGTGTCTCACTATTGACAGTTGGACTGACAAAGTTTCAGTGACAGGCTTACAGTATTGATCCCATTCTGTGTTTCCCCTTTACTAATAAATTTATTTTGTTGATCAACATCCCAAACCCCTATTCACATAGGTGAAACATAGAGAAACAAAGTTATGGTATAGTTGGCCACCAGCATATTTCATAACTGAGCAAAATAAGTATTTTGTGTATTTGTTGATATTATGTATGTTTTCATTTTAGTTAAACGCATTCTTCAGTAAACCTTAGATTGGCTCTATTTTGTGTCAGTTTTCTTAACAAGTGAAGATGACAGACAGGCAGAAATGCAGGCACCTAATGGGAAGAGACTATTCTTTTTAAAAGCTTTTCAAGTGTATAGGAATAAAGATGGTATGGTGGTACCAAGAATGAGTGCATTTTTTTGTTTTTTGTTTTTAATTTTAGCGGATTTTAGCTCCATACACAGACTTTCACTACAGGCATAATCCAGACACTGCAGAGGGACAGCTCAAGTAAGTACAATCACGATTAGTCACATTTAGTAATGTAAGATTTAAATGTAATAAGATTTAAAGTATTATTCTACTCTGGACTAGAGCAGATATTTCACAATCTCATTCCCCAAACAGAGAAGACCGAGAAGCACGGCTTTCCGCTAGTAAAATGGGAATTGTGGCAGCATTTCGGTCATGGGCAGGTAAGGCTTTTCTTTCAACATTGGCACAAGTTATTAAATGGAATGATGACATTCTTTGGAGTGTGCAAAAATACACTGCCCTGTTTGATTTCTTTTAATATTCTGAAGCACTAGCACAGCTGCAAACATTGTGTAAACATTCAGTTTAAAGCTTTATTTTTATTTTCTTTTTTACTGCAATGATGCTTTGTCCTCCTGCCAGCTCTTCCTGCATATGTAGAAAAAAACTCTGGCACCAATAGTTTGCGAGAGAGATTGTCACATACAGATTGACCCCTATATCCACAGTGGATACGTTCCAAGCCCCCCCCCCTCCTGGATACCTGAAACCGTAGATAGTAGGGAATCCAGTTATTTTCATTGCGACAAAGGCTGGGAGTTGACCATAGAATCATATTGGAGGACCTAGAAATGCTTAAAGAGAACATTTTTTTTTATGCAGATAATTGTGGATACTGATTCTGTGGAAATGGGTTTTGATCTGTGTAGGGAAACATACATCTCTCTACCTCCCAAAGTACAATTCCTAGTCTAACTGCCCCAACATGTTTGTTCTAGAGAAGAGATTAGGACAACAACTTGTTGTTCTGCATGTTCTGGTCTGACACTTCTTTAATTTGGCTCTAGAAAACCTCACAATATTTGGGCAATAGGTACATAAGTATGAAGGAGGATGGAGGAAGAGCTTCCATAAATGATCTATATTTAGCCTCAAGATCCTTCCTTCATTGTAGTGGATTTGCAGCCTGGGACACATAATCTGCCTCCTTTGCAAAGTGTTCCCCTCCTTTACCCCACTCATCTTGCTTGGGTCCTGGATGCAGCAGGACTTGACTTCTGTTGTTTTCTCCCAACAGCCTGTTGTTGTTGTTGCTGCTGTTGTGTGTCTTCAAGTCATTCCCGTGTATTTCAACCCCAAAGTGAACCTATCATGGGATTTTCTAGGCAAGATTTGTTCAGAGGGGGGTTTACCACTGCCTTCCTCTGAGGCTGAGAGAGTGTGACTTGCCCAAGGTCACCCAGTGAGTTTCCATGGCTGAGTGGGGATTCGAACCCAGGTCTCCAGGTTCCTAGTCCAATACCCAAACCACTACACCACACAGGCTCTCTCCCAACAGCATAACTACAGTTTTTTTTCCACCTTAAGCTTAACTGTAAATGATACATATAATAGCATGCTTATAAAAAGTGCAGTGCCCTTGAAAAAAGTGGATCTTTTGTTTCCATCATGGTGGGGCCCAGGTTTTTTGACAGAGTGATTGATTGGTGGGACCTGAAACACTAATGGTTCAGATCTACCTCCTTAGAGGCTAGATAAATTAATAGAATTATAAGCCTGTCAACAACTGTTAGCCATGATAGCAGTTCTGTATTTAGAGCAGTGTACCTCTGGATGACAAATGCTGGGAACTCATGACAGTGTCAGTGCTAGTCTAAGTTGTACTGGTAAGGAGTTTCAAGAGGCTGTTAAGATGTTTTAAGGTGATCTCTAATGGGGATTTTTGAACTATTGGTATGTACCTAATTATACGTTACAGAAGTTTCCCATTAAATAATATCCTTGTGGCTAAAAACAAAGCCCATGTGGAGACTGATATGTTGTTAGTAGGATATTTGCATATGAATAAATTCCTCTGTGCTGTTATGTAACTGCATTTCATTTTGGTTTTAGGTATTATTAGTTTATGCAAGCCTGGAAATTCTGGGATCCAATCTCTTATTGGGGTGCTTTGTATACCAAACATGGAAATACGGGTATGTATTTGATTTCTACAGAATTGTCAGGCTTGGTAGTACTCAATTCTTCTGATACTGTTATGGACGGATGTATCAGATGTATGTTTTTTGTTTTTTTCTTTGGCATCTACGTTGTGTGTTTGTGAGAGTGTGTCAGAGTATATATGGCTTTGGGGTGATTTTGTTGCTGTGGCCAGGATACCTTGTTACTTCTTTGGACTGAGTCCAATAAATTTAATTTAAGGGATTATCATCTGCTTTTGGTATTAACTACTATTTGTTATTATTTATTATTTATTTTATTTAAAGTATTTATATACCACTCTTCAGTCGCAAAGGCTTTCAGAGCAGCTTACACATTGTTAATTTGACAGTTCCCTTGCCCTCAGGCTTAGAATCTAAATAAGACAGGACACACAAGGAATAGGGAATGGCAGTGGGGGAGGGGATGAAGCCCAGCAGATACTGCTGGTTCTTCTCTCCCTCCCAGGCAAGGGCAGTGGAAGTTGGGATGGAGGAAGGACCTTTCATTTGCTTCTGGGCCTTGGCACGATGGAGCTGTGCCTACCTCTTCTTCTCTCTCTCCAAGGCCAGGGCAGTAGCAATTGGGATGGTGAGAGGGCCTGTCATCTGCTTCTGGAGTTTAAAAACTTTCAGTACCAAGAGCAGATGGCAGGGTTTCCCCATCTCCTGAGAAAGGCCTCTGTTCCTTCAACAAAGGCCTTTGTCAGCAGAGTGGATAGCTCTGGTGTTCGGAGAAGGGTTCTCTTAGAGCAAGGCTTCACATCTACAAAACCCTCTGTGCTTCCAAAGCTATTCAGTAAGTAGAGAGTGATAACCCTATTATTGGCCAGGGTTGTCTGGTTTAAACCAGGTTGGTTTAAGCCAAATGACGTTTAAAAAAAAATACTCCTGTTTTTAAAAATTGGTTATTCATATTATTATTTTATTAAAGCTGGAACGTGTCCAGAGGAGGGCAACCAAAATGGTGAGTGGTTTGGAAGCCATGCCCTGTGAGGAGCGACTTAAGGAGCTGGGTATGTTTAGCCTGGAGAAGAGAAGGTTAAGAGGGGCCATGATAGCCATGTTTAAATATTTGAAAGGATGCCATATTGAAGAGGCAGCAAGCTTGTTTTCTGCTGCTCCAGAGACTAGGACACAGAGCCATTGCCTCAAACTACAGGAAAAGAGAATCCACCTGAACATTAGGAGGAACTTCCTGACAGTAAGAGCTGTTCAGCAGTGGAATGTGCTGCCTCGGAGTGTGGTGGAATCTCCTTCTTTGAAGGTTTTTAAACATGCTGGATAGCCATCTCTCGGGAGTGCTTTGATTGTGTATTCCTGCAGGGCAGAATGGGGTTGGACTAGATGGCCCTTGTGGTCTCTTGCAATGCTTATGATTCCTCTAATGTAGGCTTAATGCGTGTCTAAGTACATGATGTCTACCACATGGGAGAGCCTGCTTTCCCATCTTCTGTCTTTTTGGCATGCATACATCAGACTATGAAGGGGATTGGGAAGTCCAGTGTTCATTCTCAATCTTATGTAAGTCGTGTGCATTGCCTAATGGCATCTTTGGCCAAGGATCTGCATTGTTGAAGAAGTGAGCATAATGGTAGTCTGTACCTGTACATCTGTATGTGATATCGATGGATGTTTTATTTCAGAAGATCCTTAAATTGAGCTTTATTAACTTCCATAAACATTTTAATTATTGTAAATACGTTTTTAAACAAATGTGGATTTGAGGATTAGGAAGGAACGTAAACAATTATAAAAATTGTGGCCAATGTTTAGGGAGCATTTTAGTTGCATTTTCATGCATTTTAACATTTTGAAATCATAGGCTTAATACAGATTTTTAGATTTCTACAGTTTTTTGTAATCCTATCCTTTTTATGTTTATAGAGAGGACTGCTTGAAGTTCTTTATGATATATTTCGACTTCCTCTTCCTATTGTGACAGAAGAATTTATAGAAGCACTTCTCAGTGTAGGTTAGTATTGAATGAGGCAGAATGTTCTCCTTTATTTGTTGGTACAGTATATCAGTGGTATGGTGTCTCCATTTCCATATTCATATCTGTGGCCCTGCAGATATAATGGGGCTTACATGTGAGTATCGGATGTAGAATTACAAAAGCTAGAGGCTTTTTCTTGGAATGGCCTTGAAGGATGGTTGTAAAAACTTGATATTTTCCAGGTAGCTTTATTATTCCATAGTGCCCATGTACAATGCATGTTTACAACTTGCTATTTTTATAGCAAAATGTGAATAGCTCATTGTGTTTACTCGTCAAACTTCTTGTCGTATTCACACCCCTCCCTATCCTAGCAGTAAATTCATAAATTTACTTGTACTGATTACACTTTGCACGTCTTTTTGACATATAAAATACTTGCATTTTCAGATACTTCCCCCCCCCTTAAGTATATTAGTATGCTTCTAAAAGACTTTCTTTTCAATTTTTGTAAACATTAAAAACTTCACAATCCTTGAAACCAAAAATAAAAAAATAAAAAAATCTCACTGAGCATTGCTGTCTGTTCATTTTATTTTCTCAAACTGTCCTTCCTCAGAAAGAATTAAACTAAACTGAATGCAAGGCATAATAATAATAATAATAATATTTATTTAGATCCCGCCCCTCTACAAAACGCAATTGGGGCGGCTTACAACATTTAAAAATATACATTTAAGACCCTCTATCCTACCCCCACTTAAAATACAATTAAATAATCCAAAAAATTAAAACATACTTAATAAATACTAAAATAAACAATAAACAGTGGCTGTATCGGGATCGGGCTAAATTAGATTTTTCTTTCTAATGGCCGGGTATCTATTCAGGGAAGGCCCGCTGGAAGAGATCCATCTTAAGAGCTTTTTAAAAGCTATTTAGGGTGGTAATATGATGGATCTCATCCAGCAGACCGTTCCATAGTCTGGGAAGAGGTCTGCCCCACGCCGAGCGGGGTGAGAATAGCTGAGAGTCCCTGTTCGGGCGCCAGAGTTACAGCAAGAGACCCTGAGGCATATATGAATGAGCAAGCAGTTCTGAAACAATGAGCAGTTTAAGCCGAGCAGTATTTGGAAGTACAGTAGCACCCCCGTATCTGCAGGGGATTGGTTCCAGGCCCCCCTGCGGATAATTGTGAATGCCACCTGTCACCATTGCTGCCACGGAAGCCACCTGGGGGGCAAAAGGAGAAGGGAGGCGAGACCTCCCTCCCCCCATCACCATTGCCATTGCCACCACCAGAGCCATCCCACCGGGAGAAGGGAAGTGAGACCTCTCCTCCCCTCCTTCTGCCCCCCCATCACTATTGCCATCCCCTTGCTTCCCCCCTCCCCGTTGCTATTGCAGCTGCTGGTGCCATCCCATGGGGTGAGGGGAGAAGAGAGTTGGGGCCTCCCCTCACCCCCCCCCAGTCACCATTGCAGCCACTGGAGCCATCCTGCCAGGTGAAGGGGAAGATAAGGAGACCTGCCCCCCCTTCACCATTGCAGCCACCAGAGCCATCCCACTGGGGGAGAAGGGAGGCGAGACCTCTCTTCCCCCTCTTTAGTCCTCCCCATCACCATTGCCACCACCAGAGCCATCCGGAAGCCTCCTCTTCCCCTCTTCCTCCCCCATCCACATACCCCCGCTGTTGCCAACTGCAGATAACTGAATCAGCGGTTGGTGAATCAGCGGATACAGGGGCGCTATTGTATTTATTTATGGATTAATTCAACTTTCGCTCAACATTCATAGTGTTCCTTTTCTAAGAATGATCCCCAAAATGGATCCTTGCTCGTATGCACTGTGAATTGCATTACTAAAATAAAAGAAAAATAAAGATGGCAGGCAATAATAAAAAAATAAAATAAAATAAGAGATGACAGACAAGCCCTAAGATTTTGTTTTGTTTGTGGGTTGACTGACTGAAGCTCCATTGTCTCTTTGAAAAGATGTCTATATCAAAAGGTTCTTAGATTACTTACATTTCATGTAACTCAGAATAAAGTGTGTGTTTATTTTTCTTATGGTGTGACAATAATAAGGACCTAATTTATCATTGAAAGGGGAACCTTAAAACTGGCACACTGTTCAGCATGAAAAACAGAATCATAGGATGGAATTGGCATTAACAGGTGTAGAATGCCTCCAAGTGAGTGCAAAAAAATTAATAGGTTACATGTGGTGTCTCCCTTCAGAGTACCCTCAGTTTGCAGTCATATACTTTTGTAAATGTGAAGAGGTTTAGACATCTTTTTGATAAATTGCAGTGTGACGAACTAAACAAGAGCTTATTAGCAAGCGTGTACTTTGAATACTTTGAATAACACACTGCAGCAGGAAGAGAAAGAGGGACAAGCAAAAGACAATGAGTGGTAAATAATGAAATCAGATGAAAGGTGAAAGAGATAAAAATACAGACGTACTCTATTGCTGTTTTGAATTTAAACTTAGAATTTTCACTTCAAGGCTCTCTTGTTGCAGATCCAAGCCGGTTTCAGGATAGTTGGAGACTTTCTGATGGCTTTGTAGCTGCAGAAGCTAAAGTTATATTACCTCACCGAGCCAGATCAAGGTAGTTATTTATTTTCTAGAAGAATGCTATCTCTGTTTAATAATGCAAAAGAGAACTAAAAGGTTGAACTGATTTTGTTATTGTTGCACCTTGATCTAGGCCTGACCTCATGGACAATTACTTGGCACTGGTTCTCTCTGCTTTCATTAGAAATGGACTATTAGAAGTAAGTCTGGGTTTAAATTTAAATGATGAACATTTTACCCTACTTTTTTGTAGTAGCAATATACGTATATGAGATGTATGTATGCGTATGAGTTACAACACAATTTCTCTTTTTAATTACTCCAGGGTCTAGTAGAAGTAATCACAAGCAGTGATGACCCTGTATCTGTCAGAGCAACCATCTTACTGGGAGAACTTTTGCATATGGTAAGAGAGACTTCATTTCCCTTACTTGTTATTTATCTTGAAATTTATTAGGATTGAACTTTATCTCCAAGCATGAGAAATAAGTGAGCTGTTTTGAGGGAAGAACATACAAAAGTGGCTTGTTCTGAATCGTACCCATTGGTCCATATAGCCCAGTAGTGTCAACCCTGACTGGCAGCAGCTCTCTAGGGTGTTAGCCAGGATTCTTTCCAGAAATTTCTGTTGCTCCTTGGTGATCTCCTGTCACAAGTATTAAAGAAGCCCATCCTTTTGTAGCTTCTGAAATCAGATGAGATGAGATGGGTTCAGAAAGGTATGTTGGTGAAGTTATGGTGGCATGTGTCTCAGTACCCAAAGTTCCCTGGTCCCACACAATACTATGCTTTATTAGTAAGGGATATTAAGGATTTGTTTTCTACAGCTGTGAAAATTTAGCCAGTTTACTCAAGGATCTATGCTTGTCTTTAGTACTTTGTGGTCCCTGGATAGCTCTTGAAGTTTGCTTCAAAAGAGTACAGTCATGTCTCATACTCATGTAAGAGTTTCCTGTGCTAAAAAACTAAAAGAGTTTCCTCTACTCTACATGGGGCTACCCTCGTGCTTGATCTGGAAACTTCAACTAGTACAGAATATGGCTGCCAGATTGGTCTTGGGTACATCTAGAAGAGACCATATAACACCGATCTTAAGGTCACTTCACTGGCTGCCCATTCGTTTCTGGGCCCAGTACAAGATGTTGGTTATCACCTTTAAAGACCTAAATGGCTTGGGTCCAACCTATCTTCGGGACCGCCTCCTTCCATATAATCTTCCCCGTGTGCTCAGGTCCTCTGGGAGGAATCTGTTGCAACCTTTAAAAACTTGGCTGTCGTCGACCTCCCAGAGGACCTTTTCGGCTGTTGCTTCCAGATTATGGAACGGCCTGCCGGATGAGATCCGTCACATTGCCACCTTAAATAGCTTTAGGAAAGTTCTTAAGACAGATCTCTTATGGCAAGCCTTTCCTGAACAGATACCCGGCTATCTTAATTAGTCTGATCCCATCCAGCTTTTTATTGTGTTGTTTTTAGTGTTTTTAGTATTTATTATGTTTTAAATGTTTAATTATTTAATTCTATTTTAAGGGGTTGGTGGGATGGAGGGGTTGTATGTACATTTTAATGTTGTAAGCTGCCCCAATTGCATTTTGTAGAGGGGCAGGATATAAATAAATTATTATTATTATTATTATTATCATTAAAAGCCTAGATGACCAATTAATCATTTGGCATTCTGCAGGATATTCATTTTTCCTCTTAGAATTGATCAGCTGTAAAATAAGTGACACAAATAGCCTGTTGGCCCTTTTAATTTAGTTAGTTAATAGCTTTGGGGAATGGATTTTCCCTGAAAAATGGTTAGAAGTATTGTCTAAGATGTAAGCAATTGGAGGAAAAACCTTTCCAATCATTTTCAAAACCGTTATTACTAAAAGTTTGCTTTAGCTGGATTATGTGTGGAAAGTATTTTTATTTTCTTCAGTGCTCAGTTTGTATCTCGTTAAAAGTTAAGCAAGTTTACATTGTTTGTGGGGACATGAATTCTTTTCTAAGCCCTTTCAAACTTCATCTCTTTTTTAGGCAAATACCATCCTTCCCCATTGTCACAGCCATCACTTACATTGCTTACCAACTTTAATGAATATGGCAGCATCTTTTGACATTGTAAAGGAGAAGAGACTGTAAGCATAAGTTTTAGTAAAACTTTAAAGATATGTTGTCAGGGGCTAGATAAGATTATTCATTCAGTATCAAAGTATGTACAGAGTCTGTCTTTTTTGTAGTGTGTTACTTATTTAGATTGATGTTAGTGATTTTAAATATTTAGAATGTATGTCCATGTTATCACAAAGAGTTCAAAGCAACAAACATTACTGTATAAGCATGTTTGAAGAATACCATATCTAAAAGGCTCTTACTATAAAACAGTATGAACTGGAGGAAGAATAGGGGAAAAGAAAAGAGGAATTGCAAGGCTTCCCTTTCCTTTTTAGTAAACCAAACTATCCTGCATTAGTACATTAAGTATTCATTTATATCATGGGTGAGCTCAGAGCATTTTCTTCACTTAGTATGCTTTGCATGAAGGATCACATAATGTTAGTTGCCCAGTACAGAGGGAGGAGCTTCCAGTGCAGTTCAGAAGAAGGGTATTAAAAAGGAGGAGCAAAGCTATAGTAAATCTTCAAGTGTACTTCCAAGATTGCCCACAAACCAGACAGGCAGAATTTTCTGAGTGTCTGCTGACATGGGCCCATCTTCAATCTCAGAAAATCATGAGCCTTCCTGCCATCAGGTATTGCTGATAATTTTTATGAAACTGTTACACAATCTGACTGAATACATAGAAAATATCAGTGACTATATAAACATTAAGACATTTTGTGAGTAAATGTAGGTAATCAAAACTAAGTTGCAGGATTGCCATGCCTAGACTTTGAAAGGAAATAGATATTGCATTGAATTGAATGTTTTGATGTGAATAAATTCAGTTATTTATGTGTGGTATTGTAATTGAGAATTTTAGTCAAGCTTTTAAAGCTATTTTAATTTAAAATATTTCCTGTGTATTCTTTTTATTACAGAGAGCATTTTGTATTATATTTGTTAAGTGAAATTTCATATTAGGTTTGCTAATTTAGGTTTGCTGAAACAAATAAACTTGACCTTTGTCTAGTATGCCCCTAAAAATATGATCAACTATCTGGAGAATGGGTGGTGAACCCCAGGACTGCATCTGACTCTCATGGGTTCCCCAGCTGACCATATTTCCTTCCGTTTGACACTGTGATTGGTTACCCAGCTTTTCCTACACGATTTTCACTGCACTTTAAAGTTTGGATACCTCTAAGAGCTTAAAACGAAAATATACTGCTATATTTGTTGTATCCTTTTGCCTTTCACCATACTCACTGCACTTCCAAGTACTTGTCTGAATTTGGGTTTCTCTAAAAGTTGTTTCTCACCCTTGCTTTATCATGAGACAACGTCAGTTCTACATCATTATAGTCAGTGGTAGCGTTACTACAGGTTTTTAAAGTAGGAGTGGCCTACTTCAAGGATTTCAGGCTAAAGAACTGATTGTATACAGCAGTGCCCTTTCACTATGGAAAATGCTTTGCTTGAGCAAGCAGAGGCATCCATCAATAGAAAGAGGCAAATTTTGGAGAATTACTCTCCCACCCCTCTATCCGTGGCACCACCCAAAGTGCTCCTCATCGCACCAGAGCAGATATTTTTGGTCCTGGTTGGGCAGGGAGTTGTGGGAAATACTGGAAATTGCCTCCCTTCTTGTTCTGTTGATGGATACCTTTGTTATATCAAAGAATCTTCTGTCAGTGCAGATATAGCAACTATAGGCAACAGGATTTTGCTTCCTGTAATATGATTTTCAGTTGAAAATTTCTCTTGCCAAAATAGCTCTTAATTAGGACAGATTGTGTTTGTTTAAAAATAAAACATACATGACCTTCTTGAATTTTTTTGTTTTTGTTTTGAAGTTTCATCTGTTTTCAAAGTGTGAAAACAACTTTATTTTGGAAGTGCTTTGGTGATTCTATTTGGACTGATCACAGAAATTCAGAATGTTCTATGGAGGCATCATGTGTTTGTCAGTACTGCACACCATTCACAGACTTTATTTGGCTAATGTCCATGGTCTGAGTAATTATACCAGCGACACTGACTCAAGAGAGCTCATAGGTCTTTGGGTTTTTTTATTTTTTGGAATAAAAGTGAACCACAGTAGTATTTCATACTATAAAGGGGATTTGAGTGTCTGGATTTTTGTCACCTTGATATTGATCATTCACTGAAGTCTCCATAATTCTGTAGTTCTTTCTATTTAAGGATAAGTCAGTATGTTGAGAAAATATTTGTTGTGGAGCTGCTATAGTATTTTTGTGGGCTTTTCTTGTTATCTTTATCTTTTTCCTTTTTCTGGCCAGTACTAAAATCTTATAGCACCTGATGCTCTCTCACATACCAGTTTTCGGTGTACAAAAACATACCGGCTGTAAATCTTGGCCTAATTAATAATGTGCAGTATGTCCAAATGCTTTAATCATATAAGTATATAAAAATTATAACTAGATAATCAGTTATTCTAGCTTGTATCTGCTAGGTATTTGTACAATAAAAATTGTAGTAAAATACTACATACGAAGTGCAATTGAAAAAAAAACCCAAGCCTGTTCAGTTTAAAAAGTTGAAAGAGTAATCGTTGTTTAACCAAGTTTAGTTAAATTTGAGTATTTTCATGTCAACTGATCTACTTTCTTTCAAATAAGTGATTTGGATTGCACAGTTTGTACCTGCTTTAAATCAGTAGCAAATTTCTCACTCATTTTCCTGATTCTGAGTAGTATCCTTAATCTTTCTCTTCAAATTGTTCAAGTAGTTTTTTGTCCTGTATATCTTTTTTCCCTCTAACATATCCATTATAAAATGAGACAGTAGCTTTGTAATATAGCAGATTCCCTATTGCCTAGAACGACCTATCTGAGATCCATTAAAAGATACCCCCATTCCAAGCTCTAGGCACCATTGTACTGTGAGGACTATGATGAGATGTAAATACTCCCCCCACCCACATCCACTCCCACACACTATTCATCATTACCCAACCACTTCCACCTACTGTTCCGCCCTGGAGCAGTGATGGAGAGTTGCAAAGACAGGGGGTGCTGCTTGACATTTTACTAGACCTTAAGTCAGTGTTAGGCAGTATGCAAGCTATATACAGCCTCCACCCATTTGTGACCCCCACATTGCTTAATATGTCACCATGCTGCTAAGATTCACCAGGACGGTGGCAAATATACCACCACACTGCCAAATTTAAGCATTTATATTTTTACTCTGCAGGAAGCGTCCTAATGTAAGTGCCACTCCTGCCTTAAAGCCTAACTTTCTTGCACTATGATCCCAAGGGAATATAAAGTGCCATGTCTTTCAGTGAAGCAATGTGATAGGAAGCATATCATTTGATACATTTTGACTGTATAAACATTTTCTCCTGACAGACGAGCCAGTGCAGCACTAAATTGCTTAAAACGCTTCCATGAAATGAAGAAACGAGGACCTAAACCATACAGCCTACATCTAGATCACATTGTTCAAAAGGCCATGTCAACACATCAGCGAAGAGATCAGTATCGTGTGCAGAAAGATATCTTTATTCTAAAGGTAGGATTGTCCTACTGAAATGTATGCTCTCAGATTTGATACTTTCCATGTTTGTTTATTTAAATAAGAATTATATGGATATCTGTTTCACTAGAATGCAGAAAGCGCGGGATGAGTCCTTCCTGAATCTTCGTTTGCGAAGAAAAGCCAGAGAGGAGAGAGAGAGAGAATGAGATACATCTTGCACTAGTTTAGACTCTGTGTATGAGAGAGAGTATGGAGACAGTTTAGTAGTGGTCATTCTGTTTATGCAGCAGAGGAGCAATTCATAATTGTATTATATAGTATAGGTTATATCCCTCCTGTACCAGTGTGAGAGACAGGAGTCAAAAGTTCTTTAATCTCTGAATTTTCACATTGTCTGCGAATGTGAAAGTAAAAGTGTAGCAAAACAAACTTCCATTTTTCTCTTCCCCTTTGCTGTTAAAGGACACAGAGGAAGCACTGTTAACAAATCTTAGAGATAGCCAAGTTCTTCATCACAAAGAGAATCTTGAGTGGAACTGGAATCTTATAGGGACCATACTTAAGGTACTGTGAGTCCTGATTAATGTTCAAGAAATAAATTGAGAAAGAATTGATATACCATTCTTACAGGCCTCTTTATCTGCTATTTTCTAGTGGCCAAACATCAGCCTAAAAGCTAACAAAGATGAACAATTGCACAGGTATGTAGCTGCTTTATGGAGAAAGATGAAATTCAGAAAACACTTCAATAATTCTTGAACAGAACCTGTTCCCACATTGTGAAATCACAGATTCAGAAAACATTTCTTGAATAAAGCCAGTTCCTATACTGTGAAATCATAAAGATAACACTTTGCTAGCAACAGCTCCATTGGCACCTCTGCCTATGTTTGCTATGGAAATGTGTATGCATTGTAATATTCTGTTGTCGAGTGTGTTGAGTCATCAAGAGCATAGCTCCCTTCACTGGTAGTTTTGAATTTAATTCCCTGAAAGTATTCCATTAACTGATAATAGTTTTCATTTTGAGATACTATGTGCAGTAAACTTGTTTTTCATTTCAGCTTTCTTGATAAAACATGCTGTTCAGTAAATATATTTCAGCTCCAAAAAGCAGTGCATCAGTTCTCTCTGACATTTACAGAAGAAATAACAAGTGTAGACTGAGGGAAAAGGATTGTCTATGAGTAAAAAGATTAGACAAGAAACAATTCCCAAATGGTGAGCCATCAGACTTCTAGTAGTGGGTGTGATTCAGATCAGCAAAGCAGCAAACAAGGCTTTAATGGTTGGGGATGTTGTCAGCAAGTCTGAACTGACAGCTGGATTCTGAAGGTAAAAAAAATAGTTGTAATATTATTTTAGTAGTTTGTGAAGTACTGCCCAGTGGAAATACTGGATTAGACAGCAAGGCAGGTCTTAACTGACTGTGGTAAGATCCATTGGTGTGCTTCTGTGGAATGCATGACTTCTTCCAGAACAGGTAATTCCTCTCTTGTGCACCCTAGAAATCTTTGGAGGAAGTTTTTAGTGTCACTGTGGGGTTGCAGCAGGAGAGGAAGGAGCAAAAATGCCCATGTCCACTGGTGTTAGGTATGGGACACACCACTGGATCTTGGCCTACATGCAACAGTCAAGATGTAGAACTGTTCCATACAAATCTCAATAAGGCAAATACAATTTCATAATACAGTAGGCCTGCGTATCTGGGATCTGTTCTGGGACCCTTCATGCAGAACGTTTTTCACATATAATCTGGAACCCTCTTTGTTTTACCCAAAATGAATGATGGAATGTTCTCTCTAGAGACTTCTAGGTCGTCCAGTGTAACACTATGGTCAGTGCAGAAGCATACCATAGAATTGTGCTGGAGGACCTAGAAAATGCCTAGAGAGAACATATTTTTTTGGTTGCGTATAACTGAACCTGCATAATACAAGCCCACGTAATACACGGGCCTACAGTAGTTTTGTGCAGTAAAGGCTAATTTATAATCTGTCCATTTGCAGCATTATTTTGTGCAAGGAAATAGCCAAAGCCCTATTTTTTTTCCACAGTGTGTTTCAGTTTTCTTATATTTCTATACAAACTAAAAAGTTTTGGATTTTTTTCACAGTCACTTTCTCTTGTAACTAGTTACTGGATTGAAAGCATGATGTTGCATGCTTTTCGTGCCAGGTGGATGTTGTTGTGGGCAACAAAAGTAGCTTTGTTTTTATCAGTGACTCAGATGTATGAGTGGCAAATAATTATTTCATAGCAGTATGATTACTAGCAATTGCCATTTTTTGTTGTCTTCTTTTTTATTTTCTTTTTTAAAAAGAGTTTACAGGCTTGGATTCTAACTTTCTTTTCACAAAGAGTTCACAGTCTGGTCATTCAGGGACTTCTTGGGAATGGTGTTGTTTATGGGCTGGGAACTGAATGAAGTGAGGGTTGCCACAAATTTTCCCTTTCCCCTGTGAATTATAAATTATAGCTTTTGGCTTCGATCATAAATGTGACAGATACATTTTACTGTGAATTCAATGTGCATTTGTGTCAGCGCTTATTGGTATGCATTGTAATAGTGGTAGTCATGTGGCAGGTACTGGCTCTGTGCCTTTACAAGAGGGAATTTCATTTTTGTACTGAGCCTTGCAGTACAAAAGAATTTTTTTTTTTAGCATACCTTAGGTTGGGAGAATTATCATGAGTAATGAATGGCTTCTGGTATTCATTCTGATTTCAAACTAAAGGCCGATTAATGTAAAAAGAGATTTGGATGAATATATTGCCTTCAGTCTGAAATTTGGTGTGTGCATGGCTTGATATTTCTTTGACCTTCAAGCTTGCCTCTAAAATAATCTGTAGTTTAATTAAACCTTGATAGATGGTAATAGTTTTCTACCACCTAGTGGTAGTCTCTTTATTTCTATTTGCTTTATGTATTTTAAGAAATGTGGCATGCTTCCAAAGAAAATAGTTAACATATCCATCTTTTCACCAGTTTACCACAGGAAAATTCTCAACCTTGTAGGCCAAATGCTTGCCAGAGTGAAAGAGCTTTGAGCTATTTGTGAGAAACAGTGAGAGTGGTCAAACAAATTTCTCGAATCAGGACATTCCACAAACTAGGCCCCACTACAAAGAGGTCCTGCCCTCATTTCCTGTGTATTGATCACAGGTGGAATTCAGAGAAGATTTTGGCAGAACATCTAAGGGAGTTAGCTGGTAGAGTAATGGAACTTAGCTGTCATTTATCAGGATTTTTTTTTAAAGAAAACTTGTAAAATATCGATTCTGGGGTGTATTCCAATGGAGAATTCCAATGAAAGAAGTGTCAGTTTCCCCTTAATAAGACATGTCATTTCTTGATAACATGTCATTTCTGCTTTGCAGCAACTTGGTTCATCCAAAAGTGTCATAGGACATTTCTCCCCCTTTCAGTATTTTACATTAGTCAGAACAGAAAAGTATCCTAATAGCAAAAATAGTAGATTTGCTGGGACTTTTTTTAAAGTTCTGGTTGCTGGTGCTGGTGGTTGTTAAACAAAGAAACTGTGTATGTGGCAAGTGACTAAAATTTGGGGAGATAATTTACAGCTGTTCTGGCAATAATATCATAGACTACCTTCACTGTATGTCTGGTTCTGTGTGGATTCTGCAACAAAATGTGACTCCGAGGGACTAAAATGCCTCTTCCAAGGTGCATGAGGATTAATATTAGTGTAGCTGTATAACGCTTGGAGTGAATTAATATGGATTGAATGTCTTGTAGATAAAACACAGTAAACTGACAGTCATATTTGTTTGAAACTTATGCTGATTGTTTCAGAACCTCATTCTTCTGCTTGATACTAGATTTGTACGACGGCTGATATATTTCTATAAGCCCAGCAGCAAGTTATATGCCAACCTGGATCTGGATTATGCAAAATCCAAACAACTCACAGTAGTGGGCTGCCAGTTTACTGAGTTTCTTCTTGAATCTGAGGAGGTAAGATTAGTTTAGTTCAGCCATATCTAACAAAGGGCAGCTTCTTATATGTGAACAGTATGGGGGCAGGGGGATGATTGTGTACATTTAAAAAGTGCTAGATTTTTTCTTTAGGGCATGTTTACCAAATCTAAGTAAAGCGCAATTGGAACATTTAATTCAATTAAAGATTCAAACCAGGAGATATGGATTTGCTTATCTAAATCTTAGGATAGGAATGGAGATTACAAAACATATTGCTTATTAACAGGTTATAATATCTAAAGGCTATACAGTAATAGACAAAGTGTATGACATACATTGGTTGAAGACTTAAGACATTGTTTTCCAACCTGGTGCGCTCTGGAGGTATTAGACTACATTTCCCACTACGCTCAAGCAGCATCACAAATGAACACACTGGCTGGACATAATGAAGACTGTAGTCCAGTGCATCTGGAGAGAGCCTGGTTGGGGAATACTGCTCCAAAAAAATAAAATAAATTTATAAAATCAAAAAGGATGCAATATTGCTGGAGTTCTTCAGAGAGTTTTAAACCTCTCTTTAACCTTGTACCCAAAGAAGCCATTAGACAAGTCACATAATAGTGGTGTCCAGTTACCCCAGTTTCTCCAATAGAACTAACTTCATGTTGGCTACTGAATCTCATCATCACATTCTAAGATCAGTAGGTCTCGTTCAGTTTTGTGGGGAAAGAGAACTCACTGCCAGCTCCCAGTCTCTTCCCACCCAATTCTGCAGAAAATTAACACATGTTTGTGCTGAGATGGCCAAGGGAGTTATGTGAAGTGAAATACAGTGATTCAAAATACACTAGATTATTTCAAAGAATTAGGTTTGTTCTTGGAACATACAGGGGGGAAATGCAGTCAAATAAAAAAAGAAAATATTGGTTATAACTCTTAAGACTTGCCCTAGCCTGTCTAGTAGACAATTAGTTTCATCTCTTGCATGCTGGAGAAAATCCTTTTAAAGAAACAATAGTGAATTGACTATTAAACACCTTGTCTGCAGTAATGGCAGACAAAGTAGTGGGGACCTTAGTGGCATTACTTACCTCCAGCTATAGACTGCTGAGCCAAAAAGCTAGGTTATTTATTTATATAGTCTTGCCTGCAAATTCATTGGCCTTCTTCAAGATTTGGAGTGGGGGTGATGCACAGGTCAATCAACATGCACTTTTGCCCCTCAGGAAGGAAGACAGGAAGGAAAGAAGGAAGGAAGGCAGGTGCAACAAAAGGTAGATACAGACTTAAAAATTATCTCAACTTTCTACATTCTAAACCTTTGCATCTCTCTCTTGTCATGCAAAGGGCAATGAATCAGAATTGCTCATTCCAGTCCCTTTGTTTGACAAAACTCAGAACCTGATGGGAGAGGAAGGTACCAGAGGATGTAAGTTCACTTTTGTAGGAACCTGTTCTGAACTGCTTCACTCTTCAACTGCCACTCTTACCTCTGAGAAAACTTGGACTGTCTGAGGGTTGTTTACTGTTGTAACTGCCACAATCCCTACAAGAATAACTTTCAGCTTGTGTCAAGATCATCTGAGGGCAGTATTGCAGCTGACTCTCTCCTCACATTTCTCATGGAGGGATTCTAAAACAATCTTTAGGACTTCCTTTAAAAAAAAATCACTACTGTTACCTTTTTAAGTCTCTGTACATTTCAGAGTTTTCTCAATAAAAGTTTTCTTCTTTATTTTGTAGTGCTCTTTTCAGTAGCTTGCTTTATGCCAAGAGAGATATAAAAAAGTTTCAATGATGAAGAAAAAAACCCCAAAAAAGGAACTGAAGTTTTTTATTCTTTTGCTTTTAAGCAGGATGGTCATAGCTATCTTGAAGAGTTAGTGAAAGATATTGTACAATGGCTTAATTCTTCATCTGGAATGAAACCAGAACGCAGTCTCCAGAACAATGGGCTACTTAACACCCTTAGTCAGCACTACTTCTTGTTTTTTGGTACGCTTTCCTGTCATCCGCATGGAGTGAAAATGCTTGAAAAGTGTAACGTGTTTCAGTGGTAAGCGTTCTCTTCAGTTATAAAATGTTTTAACGCATCTTGTGGCTTGGAAACTTAATCATTCTCTTACTGTACTTTAAAGTACAACCAGGTGTTGTTATTTGACACTTTTTAAACGTTTTAGTGGTGACTGCTTTGAGCACAAAGCAAATACAATGCAAATACCATTAAGATGTAGTACCCCTAAACCGTCTATACTCAATCAGTTCTTTATGCATGATTTCAAATTGTGCTAGATTCCAAAGTGTAACATTCTGTTTTGGGAAGGTAACAATCCATTTTAAAAGAATATGCTCATAATATTTTCCAAAGTCAATGCTGTACATTTATATTGTTGATTTATTTGATAGAGTGGGCACATTGCAGGGTTTTTTGGCAGGAGGAAAAAGTTGTCTTTGTGTTAAAATGTGTTACTGACTTTCTGGGTTTCAGGCCCATAATAATAGTTATTGACCTTTAATTACATAACATTTTAGGATAATGTAGAGAGAGCGGTGTGGTTTGAGCATTGTATTATGACTCTGGAGACCAGGGTTCGAATTCCCGCTCAGCCATAGAAACAGATTGGGTGACCTTGGGCAAGTCACACTCTCAGCCTCAGAGGAAGGCAAAGACAAACCCCCTTTGAACAAATCTTGCCAAGAAAATCCCATGATAACCTTTAGGGTCACCATAAGTGACTTCAAGCACACAACAATAACAACAACCACCTCTGGCTGAAGGAACTTACAGTTTAGAATTTCATACCAGAAACATTGAATAGAAAGAAGATGGGGATTTTTGAAGTCAGTCATAACTCTCATGTATTTCTGTATCAGAAGTCCACTTTCTGGGATTTGGGAGCTGAATTGCCTCCACATGCATCCCCCACATGAACCCCACCCCCCTTCAAATGCCAAACCTCTGTCGCCTTGGGTCCCATTCTGAGAGAATTAATAATAAATTAGTTGATTAAATCCTTGGGAGTATGGGGAAAATTTCACCAGGTTTTTTTCTCTCTTTTTTTTCCCAGGCTTAGGAGAAGTCTTTCCCCCCCTATAGTAGTGACATGGGAGTTGACTTGCAGCTCAATTCCTGTTGGGGGAAAAAGGCCTCTCTTGGGCCTAAAATGACCCAAGGGTGCCCCAAGATATGTCAAAAGTGCCTCACATACCTAGTACATATTTGGGGGCATTCAGATCCCCCCCAAAATTTTTTTGATAAAAATTGGCTAGCCCTGGATACAACAAATCTGGCTGCACTTTTCCCACTCTGATCAATATTCTCAGGACATTGCTTTTCCAATTACAAGCTCATTTATATATAATTGACAAAGATTTCATCCATGCTTAACTGTTTTTCAGTCTCCTTAATCTTTGCTCCTTGAAGAATCAAGACCACTTGCTCAAATTGACAGTTTCTAGTTTGGACTACAGCAGAGATGGATTAGCAAGAGTCATCCTTTCTAAAATTCTAACTGCTTCTACAGATGTAAGTGACAGTTAGCTTTCTATATAACTAGGTGGCTTTTTAAATGTTTTTGTTGGTGCTATAGTATTTGGAATGTATGAAACCTGACATTCATTTCTTTTCTATGTGCTCTAAAAGTTGGTGACTGTGGGGTAGGTATGTTTTGTCAACCTACTTCACTTCCTGGGATTGTTGCAAGGTTATAGGCGAGACTTGGAATTAGATGTAAAAATTAATAATATTGCATTTAAATCCCTAGTTTACATTTTGAGCTTGCTGATATATTTTAACATGGAAATGTTGTGTGACTGAAACACAGTTCTTGACTATAGGGAATTTATGCTTTGGAATTTTGGGCTTCTCCTAAGATAAACAACAATATATATGAGATCTCCACTGTTCCTTGGTTTTTCAGCCATCCTGACAGGATTCAAATTTATGGGCCTAATTTGAAGGATGTGTATAGTTTTATGCGGCTTGAGAACCACCTTAATTATGCCCATCTAAATATGACAGTATATTGAAGCACAGTATTTGATTTCTTGTTTGCAAATTATGCTTTTCTCTGCCATGTTTCACTTGCTGCTTTTCAATTAACTAGTATTTTTTTTTCCTTTGTAGAATTGCAGGCTGTATGCTACAAAACACCTCCGAGTACTCCTGAGAGCCAATGTGGAGTTTTTCAGTAACTGGGGAATTGAATTATTGGTCACCCAGCTTCATGACAAAAATAAAGCCATTTCTTCTGAAGCACTTGATATCCTTGATGAGGCATGTGAAGACAAGGTGTGAATTCTTTGCCCATTTTTCTAGGATCCTTCTATGGTTGTATGCAATCATGTATTAACATATATACTTGTGTATAAGTTGAAAAAAATTGGACAAAAAATCACCCCAAAAATCCTGGGTTGACTTATACATGGGGTCAGTGGTGGAATAGAGACCCAGCAAGAAGGCAGTACAAGAGACAGAGGTGAGAAGCCCCTCTTGGCATGTGGGGGCATGGAAGGGGCACTCCTTCCCCATTAGCCCTTCCGTGTCCAAACAGTAGAAAGAAAAGCAGCCCTCTCTCCTTCCTCAAATTCTTTTTTGGCCCAAGCAGCATTCAGCAGCAATATGAGGGAGCCTGAAGAATGCAGTGTGCCCACCATTTTGGGTGCTGGAGGTGCAGCAGAGCGGTGGTGGCCATTTTTAATAAGGGCTTAATGTATAAGTCTCTCTGCAGAGAGACTGCAGCGGTCATTGTTAATAGGGGCTTACTGTATAAGCCTTGTGAGGCTTGACAGTCTCTCTGCAGAGAGGTTTATACAGTGAGCCCTTATTAAAAATGGCTGCCACAGCTCCACTGCACCTTAAGCACCCAAAATAGCAAGCCACATTGTTCAGGCTCCTCCACATTCCTGCTAAATGCTGCTTGGGCCAAAAAAGAAGGTGAGGAAGGAGGGCTGCTTTTCTTTCTCCAGTTTGGACAAGGAAAGGGTAATGGGGTGAGAGTACTGCTTCCATGCCCTGCCATCCCAAGAGGGGCTTATCTCCTCTGCCTCTTGTCACTGCCTTTGCACTGCGACCCTAACAAAGGCAGGTTACTTTCCTTGCTCTTCCTCTGCCCCCTGCTTTTTTTCCCCAGGCTGCATTCTCCTTTCCTTATCTATATTTGTATAGATGTAGACATTTTAAGATCAGCGATGCAATTTACATACCCACACACACCCCAGTTGTAACCCTCAAGTCCCATTGGTGGGAGAGAGGCGGGAAAGAAATGAATAAAATAACAACAACAACCACCCCTCAAATAAACAGTTCCCCTCCATCTCTTTAGCCTTTCCTAAGTATACTCCCTCTATGCATTTTTAAAAGGAGAGGAAAAGGTGTTTGTTACATGCCCCTAAGTTTTATCCTCGACTTATCTACAGGTCAGCAAGATCATAATTTTGGCCCCAGAACTGGCCCTCAAATTATACATGCAGTTGACTTAAACACTAGCATATACAGTAGTTAATTAAGAAATAAACACATTGTACTTTTCTACAATGAATCTACTTCATGTGATAATGTAAACATTGGATCTTACTTATAAAACAGTATATAATAAGCTGTGGTAACATGTCCCAAATGCAATTGAAGAAAGATTACAAGCCAAGAAGAAACTTAGTTAAGTCCTAATCATTCATGTATCTTAAATTTTGCAGGGCTATCTCTCACAGTAAGGGAATAAACACAAGTATCTAAGACATACAGTTTAATGTCAACAGTTTATATAGGTTCAGATTACTTCATATAAGGAAATAAGCCAATTTGCAGTTCCCTACTCATTGATGAGAGAGTTCAGTCTATCCGTCACTTAATGTTTAAGATATTTCTAAAATACCATTCCTATACTCTCCTTTAGGCAAACCTTCACGCTCTCATTCAGATGAAACCAGCACTATCACATCTTGGAGACAAGGGTTTGCTTCTGCTTTTAAGGTAAACTTTAAATATAACAAGTCAGTTAATTTGCACTTTGATAATCAATGTAAACATTTATAAATGGTGTGTGATGGTATTTTTTTTCCAGATTTCTGTCAATTCCAAAAGGGTTTTCCTATCTAAATGAGCGAGGCTATGTGACAAAACAAATGGAGAAGTGGCAGAAGGTACTATTTAACAAACCCAGATCTCTGATACTCATAGTTCAAAATATGTCACTCTTTGTTTTGCTGAGGTTTTCCAGTGTCTTGTTGTACAAAACATGCTCCAGATGTGGCAAAATGACCAGTAACACCCTCCAATTCTTGCTGTTGCACATTTTATATGGGGGGGGGAGTTGTCCCCACCTCACAAATTATTGAAGGGCTGTATTTGGCTTTTGGGCTGCTCTTTGCCCAGTGCATGACATGACAGTCTTTTCTCTTAATGAATGAGAGTACTGATCTGCTCTGTCATGGAAGACAGCTGAGTCTCAGTCCTATAGGAATGAACACACTGTTTGCCAGTGGTTCAATGCTGGTGATCCCTGCTTGCTCAAGGACAGCAACATTCGTCACATAGTCAGTCCAGTGTATATTTAGGATTGCGCGTATACAGCACTGATGAAAGCGTTCAAGGAGTCGTAAGTGGTGGCGATAGGTGACCCATGTTTCAGACCCATAAAGGAGAATAGACAGTACAGCTCTATACACACTGATTTTTGTGCTTCGCCTCAGGTGTTTATTACTCCAGACTCTTTTGTAAAGTCTTCCAAATGCACTATATGCCTTTGCAAATCTGTGATTGATCTCTTTGTCAATCTTGGCATCTGAGGAGATTATGCTTCCCAGGTAGGTGAACTGCTGAACGGACTTAAGCTGACAGCAATGTGGGGATGATGATGTTCACCTATCGCCAACACTTAATGACTCCTTGAATGCTTTCATCAGCGCTGTATACGCACAATCCTAAATATACACTGGACTGACTATGTGATGAATGTTGCTGTCCTTGAGCAAGCAGGGATCACCAGCATTGAGGCCATGATATTGAGAAAGCAGCTGCGCTGGGCAGGGCACGTTTCTAGGATGGAGGACCATCGCCTCCCCAAAATAGTACTCTACGGTGAACTCGCACTGGTCAGCGTAAGAGGGGCACTCAAAAAAAACGATATAAGGACTCCCTGAAACAACATCTCAGGCTTTGCCAAATTGATCACCAACAATGGTCTGCCCTGGCCTCACATTGGGAGGCATGGAGATGCACTATCCACAATGCTGCAGCCTTATTTGAGAACTCACGCCGAACAAGTCTTGAAGAGAAACTATAACACAGAAAGAATCACAATCCAGAAACATCACCCAATGAGACCTTCTGCCGTGCTTTCTGCAACTGGGCTTCTTTATCTCAGATTGGCCTTTTTAGTCATCAGTGTGCTTGCAGAAAGCACAGGATGAGTCCTTCCTCAATCTTCGTTTGTAAAGAAAAACCAGAGAGAGAGAGAGGGGGGGGGTGGATTTTGTCCAGGATCTAATGGCATTGTTCTGTGAGTAGGACTAGGAAGAGTGATTCCCTTCTACCTAAAACACTGCTCTGAAGGGCTTTAGAAACTGTTCATATCAGGTTTTAGGGGGAAAGGAAGAGTGCGCCATAGGGATGAAGAGAATACAGTCGTCCCTTCACATTCGCGGGGGTTACGTTCCACGGACCCCCACGAATGTGAAAAATCCGCAAATAACAACTGCCCTCCCCCTCCCCCACCATAGCGACCATGGGGCCTCCGGAGGCCCCATAGTCGCTTTCCCCAGCCTCCCCACTCCCTTTCTAGGCCTTCCCAGGGCCTCCGGAGACCCTCCTGAGGCCCCGTGGATGTCTCCCCAGCCCTCCCCCCTCACGCCCAAGCCCTCAACGGAGCCTCCGGAGCGTCTCCGGAGGTCCCATGGAGGCCTCCTCGGCCCTCCCCACCCCCTCCCCGGGCCTTCGTGGGTCCTAGCAAGGCCCCGCGGAGGCCTCTCCTGGCCCTCCCCGGGCCTTCGCGGGGCCTCCGGAGCGTCTCCGGAGGCCCCATGGAGGCCTCCCCGGCTCTCCCCACCCCCTCCCCGGGCCTTCGTGGTGCCTAGCAAGGCCTCGCGGAGGCCTCTCCCAGCCCTCCCCCGGGTCTTCGTGGGGCCTCCGGAGCGTCTCCAGAGGCCCCATGGAGGCCTCCCCAGCCTTCCCCACCCCCTCCCCGGGCCTTTGTGGGGCCTAGCAAGGCCCCGTGGAGGCCTCTCCTGGGCCTCCCCCCTCCCTCCCTGGGCATTCATGGGGCCTCCGGAGCATCTCCGGAGGCCTCATGGAGGCCTCCCCGGGCCTTCGTGGGGCCTAGCAAGGCCCCGCGGAGGCCTCTCTTGGTCCTCCCCCCTCCCTCCCCGGGCCTTCATGGGGCCTCCGGAGCGTCTCCGGAGCCCCCATAGAGGCCTCCCCGGCCCTCCCCACCCCTCCCTGGGCCTTCGTGGGGCCTAGCAAGGCCCCACGGAGGCCTCTCCTGGCCCTCCCCGGGCCTTCATGGGGCCTCCGGAGCGTTTCCGGAGGCCCCATGGAGGCCTCCCCGGCCCTCCCCACCCCCTCCCCGGGCCTTCATGGGGCCTCCGGAGCGTCTCCGGTGGCCCCATGTTTGCCTCCCCAGCCCTTCCCATCCCCTCCCCGGGCCTTCATGGGGCCTTCAGAGTGTCTCCGAAGGCCCCGCAGATGCCTCCCCAGCCCTCCCCCCTCCCTTCCATGGCCTTCGCGGGGCCTCCGGAGGGTCTCCGAAGGCCCCGTGGAGGTCTCCCCGGCCCTCCCCGCTCCCTCCCAGGTCTTTCACGGGGCCTCTGGAGGCCCCTTGTCGCGTTTTTGGGGGGGTCGGGGGGCCCTCCCAAAACCGCGAATAATCAAAACCGCTAATGTCAGGTTCGCGAATGTGGAGGGGAGACTGTATTTTATAACATTTGTAACATTTGAGGACAAAGGAGATTTTCAGACTACACTGTTATAGTGTTACTATTCCACTTTAACTGCTTTGTCTGCCTCCTGTGGAATTCTGGAGTTTGTAGTTTAGTGAGGCCTAAGAGCTCTGGCTGAGAGTTGTAAATGCCCTTCCCTAAACTGGAAGTCCCAGAATTCCACAGGAGGCAGCCATAGCAAATAAAGTGGAATAGTATAATAATATGTGATTGAAGAGAGACGTTTGAAAAAGTTGACGATATCAATGTGAAAAATGGGAAGTATATTGATAATTCAAATGAAAATAAATGAAAAATAATGATGTAAATAATGAGAGATATGGAAAGGGAGGAGATAAATAATTATGAATTAGGAAAACACAGAGAATAGCAGGAAGTCAATTTTAGGGGGATGGGCGGGTAAGGGAGGGAGATAGAATGATATATGTTCTAGTACTATGTTTGATGCTTGATGTTAGTCTTTTTCCTTTTTCTTTTTCCTTTTTTTTTGTTTCGTCTTTTGTTTTGTTTTTATGTTAGTTAGTTAGATGTCTATATATGTTACTAGTTTTGTGTTTGTTCTTTTATACATGCAAAATTAATAAAGATATTTTTAAACTAAATAAAGTGGAATAGTAATACTATAACAGTGTAGTGTGAAAATCTCCCTAGTGTCCCAATATTTAAGATGCCCCTTTGACGAAAAGAACAGTCATGCAGTTCCTCACTGCTTAGGAAGTCCTTCTGGAAACTTCATTGGCATAGAAAATACATAGTTTCTTCCCCAACCCCAATTTTCTGACTGCTGCCGCCCCCTCTTCCTCAAATAACCAGCAGCAGCTCTTTGTGTCTTCAGCATTTTATTTGTTTGGTGATGCAGTGGTGAACAGGGCAGAGAGAGGAAAACAGCCTGCCTCCTTATTACTACCTGTCCCCTGCCATTCTCTCTCGGCTCCCTTTTCTAGCCGTCTAGAATTTTGTTTTTTCTTGCTCACTCTCCCTTGCTTCTTCCCCACCAACTCAAATGAAAGACCATATCTCCCTGTACAAACCTGCAAGGGGATCATCAGGGGAAGGCTTTCTCTCAGTTCCGCCACCATCACAGACTTGTTTGGTGAGGACATGAGAGAGAGCCTTCTCTGTGGCTGTTCCCATTCTTTGGAATTCCCTTTCATGGGAGTCTAGGCTGGCCCCCTCCTTGCTTTCCTTTCACCGACAGGCAAAGACATTTTTATGCAAGCAAGTTTTTAATATGTAGCTGGGCTTTGGAAGCTTTTATTGGGGTGTGTCCTTGTTTTTTATTTTTATTTTGTTTATTTTTAATCTTTTAACTTTTATATATTTATGTAATTTTAGATTTTCTATATTGTGATGTTTTTAATGGTTTTAAAACTGTAATTTATATGGTTTCGTGAGCCACCCTAGATCCCTTCTTGGAGAAAGGTGGCATATAGATAAATAAATAAATAAACTCGTATTAACCCAACCCCTTCCACCATATTATGAAGATTACCCAAATTCACTCTCCTTTGTTGAATGGAGGAGAAATTAACCACAGACAGCATATGGTGGAAGCGCAAGGGAGAGGAAGCTAAGTTACTCACCTGCATCCTTGTAAATGGAGGTGGGGATGGAGAAGCCTTAGCAGTTGCCAAAAAGGAGTAATGAAAAACTGCAGCCAATCCATTTTAAAAGTGTGTTTCCCTATTACCTTTCCTTGCATGGGAAATTCTCTCTCTCTACACACACACACTCTGAACAGTGCTCACCTTGCTTAGTTGGAAGCTGCTGATTCTCAAAGGTGCTTGGGAGGACAGGAACTCTGGATTGTTCCGTGCCTTTCTTGCTAGACACCATTGAACTCCCAATTGACTGGAGCACCTGGATTTTACTTATTTTAATTTTTATTTGAGTCATGGCGTCCTCCTTTCTTGCCAGATAGCACTGACAACCAACCCTGGTGCAAAGCAGTGGCAGGGGGGAGGGGCTTTCTGAGCACACCACTTCAAGACGGTGTGCTCAGATAACCGACTAGCCCCAGGAGCAGTAGTCATTGCACTTTGCAAACTCAGCTGCTGATCTCCCAATTCAGGCTCTTCCCCTTTCACCCTCATGCTTCTCAGATCACAACTTCCCTGAACCATCCTGTATCTGATGGTCTCCTCAGCAGGCAACCCTTAATTCAAACCCAGTGGGGAAACCTTGTAATTTAGCATCTTCCCTTTGGAGACACAGTCTCCTCACAAGCCCTGCATAGACTAACAGTGAATAATGGCTGAAAACAGATAAAACAGATAAACTCTGCAGAGTACTCTTGGGCAGCATGGAAAAATGGCTAAAATTATTCTTGTCTGCTGTAACAAAATGACATATTACCTGGCAGGGACAGGTAGTAAGAAGGAGGTCCAGTATAATGTTTTAAATGTCATAGGGTATCAGCTCACTTGCCTATTACGTCTGAATCAATGCTATTTCAAGATTGTATGACAAGAGACAAGAGACATTTTGACTATTTTGCCATTTTTATTGAAAGCATTTTTTAAATGAGCAGTAATTTCTTTGTGGTGATGGAAATGTTCTTATTTGGATCACAAGATATATTGTACTATAGGTATTTTCTAGAAAAAATATTTTCTGATAGGCTCTATATTCTATTATCATTGTAGGAGTACAATTTAAAATATGTTGACTTGATAGAAGAGCAACTAAATGAAGCGCTAACCACTTATCGGAAACCTGTTGATGGAGATAATTATGTTCGACGGAGCAACCAAAGGTAAGCCAAGTAAAAAACAATCTTGATTGTTTTGTTAAAGCAGTGGCTACATAGAATGCAACAGCTTTGAGACTAACAATTTGATGCAAATGAACCATTCTTTTTTCTACCAGATTGCAGCGGCCACATGTCTATCTGCCAGTTCACCTTTATGGCCAACTGGTACACCACAAAACAGGCTGCCATTTGTTGGAAGCTCAGGTGAGGAAACTTAAAAGTAGCTGATTGAAAATAAGGTAACATTATATACAATACAACCTTTTTACAATTGTTTTTAGCATTTACTTGGATATTACTGGTTCAGACTTGCACAACATGTGTGAGCCTACTTAACCCCCAATGCATGAAAGTGTTCTGTTACTGGTGAAACTACTATGGCATCCTAGGAATTCTCTTGTCTTTTTGTCTAACCCCATCTGTATCGTATAGGCTGCAAATGTATTTGGGAAAGGTTGTCTTCCCTTTAGTTCAGTATTTAGTCAAGCATAGAACTAGTCAAGGTTCATCTCTAACTTCAGTGATATATTCTTAATTTGTCATCAGTCCTTCTAACTTTTTGTGTTTTCTACTTGGATACTTTTCATAATTACATAGGCTCCTAAAGCAGAATATATTCTTGTTTCATCAATGCATTTGGTATTAGTAAGCAACTTCATAACCACATATAGTTTTACTTGAAATGCATTACATTCCTATGTTTTGGAAGCATGATATGTTTCCTTGCAATTGAGCACTGAGATGTTTGCCCTTAGTTGACAGTTCATATATGAAAGTTCTGCCTGTAGAATTTTTGCCTTGTGCTTTTCCTACATAACGTGGGAGTATAATGACCCAGATTTGAAGGACAGAATTAAAGGTAAAGAAAGTTTGAGCAGTCAATACAGAATCTATTGGAGAACAGACATGTCCAGCTAACTGAGTGCACTAGGTGAAAGAAGGTTGAGAAGCAAACAAATGGCTTGTTTCCTCTCTTCATACTTCTGCCACTGCAACATCTGAGCTGAATTCAGGGGATTGTGTAGCTGCCATTCTTCATGGGAAAATGTGCGAGTCCACTTACATCTTCCTATAAGAAGTGTAGAAGCAAGAAATGCTTTCTTTTTGTATTTCCAGTTCGTCCAAGCATCCTCTTGCTCTTCGATGCCTGGCCTTCTGAGATAAAATACAAGAAACAACTGTGAAAATATTGTAAGAAACCTATGAGCAGGTTCTGTGATGCACCATCAAAGAATAGCTGTTTTTTTCTGAAATGTACAAGTCATTGCTGCTTTTAGCATAAAATGATGCAGTTCATAGTTGTGTTGATTTCTCAGGTTTGAAGCGGTTCTGGATTGAAGGAAAAAAATGTCAGTTAACTTATATACCATTTGAGCTATATGTCTCCGAAATGGGAAAATGTTGATTTATTGGCTGGTAGTTCAAGACATCTTTCAGTTTTGTCAGGAATGATTTTTGATATGTGTACTAGTACTCAATTGAATTATTAACATTTTAAAAGATATTGCTTCAATTTAGTTAATGTTACAAAATCCATAACTCATTTGTATTTGGCTTTGAACACTTAACACAAGCTGGAAGGGAAATTCAGCAATTTTAAATATGTTAAGCCTGATATATTGAAACTGCTTTGTGATTGTTCTTTTTATTCTGTAGAGTATTGTTCCTGACCTGAGTTACACTGTTCGTTCCCCGATGCTGGATAAATGGGAAGGGATTAAGCAACTGAAAGCAGCACTCTGGGCATTGGTTAGTTTTAAAAATTCTACCATGCATTGTTCCTCTTTTCTGTTTCATTATCAGGATGGGCATCAGTAGGTCTATGTGACAATGTTCTGTGCCAGGAACTTTTCAGTATTTTCAGTGACTTCTGAAAATACCCCCCACAAGAAAGAAGACCAGAACTGGCCAGAAATCTACTTCTAGTTTTGAAAAATATGTGGTTTTATATTTAACAGTTGGGGGGACACAGTGTATTTAGAAGGTGAAGTGTTGATCCTGTAGGCTTTTAGGGAAAGTAGATCTCCTTTTTTCCTAGAAAATTTGTGCTCTGCAAAGGAGGGACTGAGGGTTGCAAAAATAGACTTGGAGGGGTGCACGTTACTCACTCATAATCTATGTTAATATGAAGTACCTCAAGAGCTCTTCCTGTTCTAGAATATTGCCTGTGAAATGGCATTAGATGGGTAAAAAAGCCTATCATTGCCTTTTAATTTTTAAATAATATCCTGCTCTTCCTGTACCAGTACCAGTGTGAGCAATAGTTAAATATCTTAAAATATGCAAAATGTAAAATGTAAAAGCAAGCAGTAAAACCAGATCAGGTGTTGGTAGTAATAATAATAATAATAATAATAATAATAATAATAATAGTTTTTGTGTGTGTGTACCAGAAGCCTGTCTGAATGTGAACATTTTTGCCTACCAATGGAGGGGGGAAGAATAATGAAACTAGTTGGGCAGAATTTGTTAGGGAGTTCCAAATTTGGGAGCAGTAATTGAGAATACCCTCTTTCATGTTCCTGCCAAATGTGCTTTTGCTGGTGATGAATCTGTGAAGAGTCTTTTCCAAGCGTCTTAAATTCTTGGCTTGTTTACTTATTCTTACTTACTAAGAGTATGGTATCCAGGATTAATTGATCAGATTTCAGCATGTGATTCTACAATCAATCAATCAATCACTTTATTTTGGGGAATAATGTGAATCAGTTGATTCATGTTCTGGTCTCTAGAGCAGCAGAAAACAAGCTTGCTCCATCTTGTACACAACATCCCTTTCAGATATTTAAAGTCTGCTATCACATCACCTCTGAATCTTCTCTTCTGAAAGGTGAACATACCCAGCTCCCTAAGCATTCTTCATAGGGCATGGTTGCCAGACCTTTTCCCATCTTGCTTGCCCTCCTCTGGACATGTTCCAGCTTTTCAGTACCCTTCTTGAGCTGTGGTATCAAGCATGCTGTATTCATTGGAAAGCTGGGCAAGTAGGTACATTGTGTCAATGTGTCTAGAAAAGACCCAACAATAGATTTAAATAGAGATTATGTAGCTTTTATATAAATTTTCTGTAGTAAAATCAAATGACAGAGTGATTAGTACTTCTCCATATTGTACTGTTTTCTCCAGTTTATTCATGTCTTAGCTTAGTGCTGCAGGTATAATCACAAATAATATTTACATTTCAGGGAAATATTGGATCTTCAAATTGGGGTCTGAATTTGCTTCAAGAGGAAAATGTGATTCCTGATATAATGGCACTTGCCCAGCATTGTGAGGTTCTGTCTGTTAGAGGGTAAGTATAATATTAAAACTGAAAACTTCTTTGTCAAGTATCTGTAGTAGGGTGGTGGTGGTGGTGGTTGTTTTCTCCTTTAGTTTAGAGTCACAAAATATTATTTGCTTCTCAGTATATACCTTCATTCTTCACAAATGATGTCTTATTTTTTCGGTGGAGAAAGTGAATCACAGAATGCCCTAGGCAGGGTTTTATTTCTGCCTTAAAGCTTTTGCTTTCTAGCCTGAAACTGATCTTTCTCTGTATGTCATTGTTAATGATAGTTGTTGGTTTGGCACCTCCACTGCCTTTTGGGTGTAGCACATACCATTGTTCCAATGATAACTGTAACTCCATTCTTTCAGATACAGTAAAATAGAGTATAAATTGCCATTAAAACTCATGATTTTGCTTGTATTCTTTATGCCAAGTTCTGTATTGTTTGTCCTCCAGTTATTAAAAAAAACCCCACTAATAGTAATTTTAAGAGTCATGTACCATGAGTGTAATTATCATTTCTCTGATTTAGTTATTATGTTTTTGACATTGTGTTCATTTTAAAGAATTAAGAAGATGTGTTGTGATAGATTCCCTATCCGGGTTGGCCCCGCACATCCAACCCTTGGGCTCCCATCGTTCACTTTGTCCTTTTATCCTTAAAACTCCTCCCTGGATCTGGTACTTGGGCATTAAAGTGACTGCTGGGCAAGTGGATGTTTTGGTTGTTGGGTTCAATGTGTTAAACTGTGAGCAATCTTCTGTCTTAGTTATTATATTAACATATCCAGACAGAGAAGTAGAAAATAAAAACAGTAAAGATTTATTGTACAATAGACATCTAGAGTGTTTTATGCCAGTTCCTAACAGTGGTTGCTCACACAGTAGATTGCAACACTTTGGTTTCAGACAAAGAACACTTTCCCCTGAGTTCTTTCCACTCTCTCAGCTCAGAGCACACTGCTTGCACAGCCAGGGTTTATGCAATCACTGGGCCCTAATAGGGTCTAGGTGCTCCAAGTTGTAAGCCATATGAAACCTATTGGCCTGGATTCAGGAATGAGTTTGTCAAGTTTAGCCCATGGAAGCATGCCTGACTTCTTTTTGGGTTGAGGCCATTATAGCCTATATTTCCAGGCCAGTTTAATCAAAATTCTGTGTGGCAGAAAAAAATGCAGGAAAATATATTCTATTGCCTAACTATAGCTCGTTGTCTATTGACCCTAAAACAAGTATTTGTTTAAATTACATTCTTGTTTTGTAAACATAGGACATGTGTTTACGTGCTTGGCTTAATAGCCAAAACGAAACAAGGTTGTGACATTCTGAAACATCACAATTGGGATGCAGTGAGACACAGTCGTAGACAACCATGGCCAGTAGTCCCTGATGACATTGAACAACTCTGCAATGAACTCTCCTCCATTCCCAGCACACTTAGCTTGAACTCTGAATCTACTGGGTCAAGACACAACAGTGAAAGTGAATCTGCACCATCAAGTAAGCATGTGTACTGATATCGATACAGTTAATAGTGTTCCTTCCATTGAAAAACATTTGTAGGTATGACCTTTCTGGAAAAAGCAGTTATTGTGTTTGCATTTCACATTAAACGATGAATCCCAAGTTTTTAAAGTAAATGTGAGTAAGCTACATGCTAGTGCAACTTAGCACACTTACTTGTGCTGTGCTCTTCTTGCTCATGCTGGTTACTGTAGTAGCATCTAAAAGTGACATTCATTTGTGGCCACTATCTTTCTCATAGTACTGTTGGAAAATGGGTTGGATTTCTTATATTACATATTCAGACATCTTATACTTATGTTAGAAGGTGAAATATTTAATTTTAACTTTTCCTTAGGGGCCCTGTTGGGTCAAGAGGTAAAAAAATAAATTTCCACTCAATCAGGGCAAAGGAAAGCAAAGCTTTTAGAGTGGGGTTGGAAATCATGTGGCTTGTGGGCCCACATGTGGTACTTTGGTGGACTCTCACTGATTCCCCCTCCCTTTTTCAGCCATAAAAATTTTCTTCTTTCTGAAAAAAAGCCCTGCACACTTTCTTGCATTAAAACATATAAAATGCTATTTTCAGAATGCTTCCACCTGAAAGCAGCTCGTTCCCCCCGCCCCCATATGAAGAATCATGCTGCATTATATCCAGTTACCAGAATGGCAGGTGTGACAATGTAGTACAGCACAGTGGTGGGAAAATGAGGTGGTGCAATCCTTCTTGCTCTAGAGTTTGCTCACACTTGTTGTAGTGTGTGGACTATAATAGATTATACTTTTTATTAACACTGCTTCTACTCAGGAATGGATTTCAATTTCCTGTTCAAACTGTAGAAAATATTACAAGATTAGAAATGCAATCTCAAATTGCATTTTATATACCAAATCTTTGGTATACCTAAAGTATGGATGGAAAATAAAGCAAGTGTTCTTGTTTGGATAGAAATTAGGTCATTCTTGGGATGGCACAGAGAATCAGTCCACCACCACTGGGTTAATCCTTATGTGCCAACCCGATTGGCAGGAATCCCAAAGTTCTTTCCAGTTATTTTAAGACACTACTTTAAGACCCACATGAGAAATACCTAAAGTGTGTAGTGAGACTGTTTCATAATTAAATTATATTTTAAAAGAAGGTTCAAAAAGACTTCTAATGCGAATATACAAGAGTTAGAGAGTAAACATAGAAGGATGTCAACTGGATGAGGCAGTAAATTAGAAGTAGCAAGGAAATATATTGATATAAAGGAAACATAGCAAACACACATGACTAACTATACCAGATGAAGATAAAACTAAAAAAAGGAAATAAACCAAATGAAATATTTGCAAAGAGGTTTTAATTTAGGAGTACTGCTAGTGAAAGCTAGACAGTGAAGAAATTGACAGGAAGAAAATCATCTCATTTGCTGGAGGAGAGTTTTACAGATATCATGGACTGCTAAAAAGACAAATTGGTTTTAAAGCAAATCAAACCTGAACTTTCACTAGAAGCCAAGATGACTAAATTGAGGCTGTTGTACTTTGGGCGTATTGTTGTGAGATGATGTGATTCATTGGAAAAGACAATAATACTTGGGAAAGTGGGAATCAGTAGGAAAATGGGGAGACCACACTATAGGTGGATTGATTAAAGCAAGGAAGCCAGAGTCCTGAGTTTGAAAGACCTGACCAGAGCAGCAAACGACTGGCAATCTTGGAGGTTTCTCATCCATAGGGTTGCCAAAAGTCAAAGTCAACTTGATGACAAATAACAACTGTCATGAGATAATACCTAAATTATTATACAGTGGGTCCTCCAGGTTCACAGGCTCTGGATCTGCAAATTCAACCAACCACAGACTGTCACATCCCATATTATGAAATGGCAGCAACATGAATGCAGACAGTGCTGAAACATGTGTTTGTGTTGCTGCCATTTCATAATATGGGATGTGATTCTCCACGGCTTTTGGTATCTGTAAAGGGTCCCTGACCCAAACCCCGTAACTCCAAAGGGCCTACTGTATAACTGACAGATACATTTTTATGTAGAAAAAAGAAGCAGTATACAAGCTAATGTATCACCAGTGTTTAACTCTTGAGAGACTGAATAAAACAGGGATGGACAACTGTGGAAGGCTAGGGGACCACAGTAGCCCCCAGGAGACCTTGGAAAGCTGCACCTGCTCTCACAAAAACAAGAAAAAATGCCCCAGAGGGTATGGGGCATTTTCACCATGTTTTTGGTTTCAAAAGGACCTCTACTGGGCCTATGTTGGCCAGAGAGCACAGAATGTGCAGCTCCCATGGATGTTTAGGAACATTTCAAGGTGGGGGGGGGAAGCTTTTTGAAAAAAATTACAAAAATTGTTTTTTATCCCTGTGCGCCCACACGGTGGCATGGTTCCAGACATGGTGGAAATGGCCTCCACACCACTGGGGTGCATTTGGGGACGTTCTGGAGCAAAAGAGCTCTTTTTTTAATTGCAAAAAAATATTTTGGGCCCAGGGGCCCACAAAAATGACCCAAAGGGACTGTATGTTTCCCGCACATCACACTTTGCTCACTCTGGAGTAAAATGTTTCCCAAAAACATATATGTGTGTTGGAAGTTTACTTTCATAAATGCAGATATGTTATTTATTTAATAAGGATTTCATACAGATCATAAACTTAACGTGAGATATTGTCCTTTAAAACATAAAACTTAGAAAACAAACCTGAGCTGTAGAAGAATTTGGGACACAAGATCCCTACCCCTAAGTTGGTGACTGAGTCTGGCTTGGTTTCCTGATATCTCTATTTCAAACTCAAAGTAAACATTCCTAGTCCTAAATCTGGAAAGAAATTGTTTCTCCGAAACAGTGTCTTTTCAAATTCAGGGAGTTTCTGATATGGAGGAACACCCAATCATTCAATGGCTTTTCTAAAAGTGTACTTTATCTCTTCAGGAGAGCAAGGGCCAAGCTAAAAACATGCACTTATTCATGAAATATAACATTTGTGTGTATGGCAGGAATGGAATGTGATCCAGATGGAGACTGTGGTGTTTTTAACCCATGGTAGTGTCTCAGTTAAGGGTGGGAGCATTGTATCTGCAGTTTATTTCAAAAAAAGCATTCACACTATTGCTATGTTTGGGCAGGAAATGCATATTAAATGAGAACATAGAATACTGTATGGACATCTGGATTATTACTCTTATACCTAATTGGTATTGAAGTATCAGAAGTAGTGAGTATTCAGTACCATAGTAGAAGCGAGATTGGAGTATGTTGTTCTTTTTTTTTAAAAAAAAAGAAATGAATTATCTTAGAATGTGTTTATATTTTACAGAAATATAATTTGATATAAAAAGGATACTTGTTAACAGCTGTAAAAGCTAATATTTTTCAGCTTTTAAAATTACATTAAGAAATCTGTTTATACTTTGCTTTCACATAATACGTTGTGTGTAGGATCCAGACTTAGGTGTGCATAGAGTAGAACCACTGGAATCAACGGGACTAAAGTTATTCATGAGTTATTTGCCCCATTGATTTCAGTGGGCTTGCTCCAAGTCAGGTGCCATATACAGTTGTTCACGGCTTTGGATTTTGTGGTTTTGTATTCACGGAAAACCACTGCGTTCGGCGCTTCCTGGGCACCCAGTGCGATTGGGGTGGTAAAAGGAAGCCTTAAGAAGGGCTGGATTCGGGTCAAAAAACCCTGAATCCAGCCATTCTTAAGGCTTCCCTTTGCCACCCCAATCACCGCAAAGGAGGCCCAGAAATGGCTGCATCTGGCACTTCCTGGGCGCCCTGTGTGATTGGGGTGGCAAAGGGAAGCCTTAAAAACGTCTGGATTTGGGTCAAAAAACCCCATATCTGGCCGTTCGTAAGGCTTCCCTTTGCCACCACAATCACACTGGATGCATAGAAACCACTGCGTTTAGCACTTCCTAGGCGCCCAGTGTGATTGGGGTGGCAAAGGGAATCCTTAGGAACAGCTGGATTTGGTGGGTTTTGACCTGAATCCAGCTGTTCTTAGGGATTCTCTTTGCCGCCCCAGTTGCATTGAACCCTGGTTTGCGGGCAGGGCCTGACTTTGCTGGGCATTATGTTCTCTGTGGAGGGGTGGAAATCCGAAGGACAAGCAAACCTATTTGTCCTTTGGATTTTCATCCCTCCACAGAGAACCACTGGTTTGCAGGCTTCCTGCTGTTTAAAGGACTTCCCCTGCCCCCCCGACTGCGGGGGTGGGGGAACCCAAAGCCCAGGGAAGCCGCTGCCGCCATCTGAAAAACCACTTTTAAAACAGATCTCCCCCCCCCTGGTTTCTCAGTGGCTTTTGAGGCAGCAGCAGCGGTGGCTTCCCTGGGCTTTGGGTTCCCCCCATATCTCTGGGGTGGAGGGAAAAGCCATTTAAACAGCGGGAAGCTACCACTGTCCGAAAAACCGGTGAGAAACCAAGGAAGAGGGGTGAATAGAATCCTTTTTAAAAGTTGCTTTTTAGGGGGGTGTCTTCCTGCTGTTTAAATGGCTTCTCCTCTCCCCCCCCCGGGATGTGGGGGGGATCTAAAGCCCAGGGAAGCCACCAGTGCCCCCAAAGCCAGTGAGAAACCAGGGAGAGGGGGGTGAATAGAATCAGTTTCAAAAGTGGCTTTTCCAACGGCAGTGGCAGCTTGCCTGGGGCTCCCCCCTCCCCCAGGGAACAAAGGCTGATCAAACCCTGGAGGAAAGTGGAAGAATTTATTCACAGGTTTTTTTTCCAAATTCTCAGGGGTCTTGGGCCCCAAATCCCCTCAAATTTGAAGGGAGGACTGTATATGACTTGTGTAACTGGTTTTAATTACCAAAATTATCATGCATTGAAAACATTTTAGCAATGCATTCTTTTATTTTTAGGCATGTTCATTATGGAAGATGACAGAGTTGGCAGCACCTCTACTAGCACATTTTTCCTAGATATCTCAGAAGATGGAGAGCAGAATCTCTACGACCAAGCAGGGTCCTTGAAGGATAAAGATCGCAATCCCTTTCCCTTTTTCTCTTCCAGCAGGCTTGCAAAGAATCGATTTTTAAATTCTCTTACCTTGCCTAATAAAAAGCATAGGAGTAGCAGTGATCCTAAAGGTGGCAAGCTGTCTTCCTCAGAGAGCAAGATGAGTTTGAGGCGAAATCGTACCGTAACTGAGCCTTCTGGTAGTATGGATTTTACACGGGGGGATGATTTCACGCCAATGTTCAGGGTGCCTAAAATTCAAACTCTGAAGCTGGAAACTTCATTTGTCGGGAGCAGGCAAAATGAAGATGCAGATAGCACCCCAAGTATTGGTGAAAATGACCTCAAACTCCCCAAAAACTTTGGCCATGAAAATCACAGGGAAAACACCAGCCGAGAAAGGCTAATTGGGGACGTTTCAACACAAACAAACTTCAAAAGTCGTAGCTTGAGTTTCAATACAGATACCACCACAAGTGGCATAAGTTCAATGAGTTCAAGCCCGTCAAGGGAAACTATGGGAGTGGACGCTACAAATATAGACACAGACTGTGGCAGTTTAAGTACTGTGGTGAGTACCAAGACAGTTAAAACAGTTCAGTGTTCAACCCCACAGCCTAATCATCTCCCACTCTCAAAGTCAAATTCTGTCTCCCTGGTACCACCAGGGTCCTCACACACCCTTCCTCGGAGAGCACAGTCACTAAAAGCTCCTTCACTAGCTACAATAAAAAGCTTGGCTGACTATAACTTCAGTTATACCAGTTCTCGAGATGCCTTTGGATATGCAACACTAAAACGCTTGCAACAGCAGAGGATGCACCCATCTTTGTCACATTCAGAAGCTCTTGCTTCTCCAGCAAAGGATGTACTCTTCACAGACACAATCACAATGAAGTCTGGTAGTCTAGACTCCCGACTAACACAGAACAGGTAAATGTGTATTTCTTACAGCTTTTCTTCCAGATAGAGCTAAGATAGGTTCTTGTGGGATGATGGCAGGATGGAAACCTATGTTGTCAGTGCTGTTAAAAGAGTGAACTATGAACCAGGAAATAGGAACTAAAGAAGCCTCATAGTTAGAGCTTTCTTCAGTATGTTCATGATAACAGCTTCTCATGCCTAAGAATGAGGCACCCATGGAAAGGTTTGGCTGTAAGAATTATTTTGTCAGTCATGATCCTCAACATCGCACAGGGGCCTTTAATAACATATTCCTTGTGTTCTTCATTTAGACTTTGCCCATCTGCTACATTACAATTTAAACACATACATGTTTAAAACACTTGTACAAGTATTCTTTTCAGAGATTGCTAGAGACCTCAGCAGTCAAACAGATTCCCCACTCTCACATGTTCCAGTTCTGTGCTTCATTTATTGATTTGTAATTACTATAGAAGGATGGGATCAACAAATTTGTTGTGCCTTGTGCCCCGCCGCTTGAGGCGACTGTCTCACAGAGACTAATGGGTAAAGCTGTGCTTAACATAAAATATTATCATTGGAGTTTCTGACAATCAGTAGACTGAAATTTCACCTCCATCTCATTGATTTTACCTGTATTTCAAAAGTGATGTGAGAATTCATAGCCCCATGGCAGGTAAAGTAAATAAGCAAAGTCTTACAAATTATCTAGCACAGTGGTGGTCTGCAGACTGGTGTTGATCCCTGAGCCATCAGCTGTCAGTCTCTGGCAAGTTTCTAATAAAGAAGGAGACACGGTAATAATATAGCACAAACGGGGCACAGGACCCTGGAACACTAGTGGGGAAAAATGATGGTCTTCCTTATGAGATAGCTTGAGAAGCACAGCTCTAACACCATTGCTTACATTGTGGATATTTTTGAATGGAAATAATATGTTGCCACTTAGTTTTCTGTATGAAAGTGCTCATGATTGAAACCCTGTTTTCATATGAACTTTTAGACTGATGATGGATTTAGATAGCCTGTGGTATCTGTAGTGTCACAGCACTGTTTTTGTTGGTAGGATTTCTATAGATGTTCCTTATATAAAAATATTTTAAGTTGCTGGATATCCTCAATAATATGTTTAAACTGAATAAAAGACATAAAAATTTGCTTTGAACCAAGACACTAGTTTAGATCAGAATTATTAGTCAGTGCCTTACAAATTGATACTCAGAAATGTGAAATGAGAAGTTTTTTATAAGATTGTTGCCAACTAACAAACTGAAATCAGGAAGCTTGAATTAATCAACTGCAACTAAAGGAAGTCTTCAATAAACTGAAAGTGAAACCTAACCTAAAATATTAATTATAGAATCATAGAATTGTAGAGTAAGAAGCAGCCATACTTACTATGTAGCAGATAATTAGTCCAAAATAATTGTTTAAATAATCTGGTGGTCAGAAACTTTTTTATATATCTGAAATGGTGGAATGTTAGTTGAAGAAGTCCATGAACTTTTTAAAAGTGAGCATCTGAACCTGAAACACTAGGAAGCTAGGGAATATAGATGAGTCTGAACCTAAATTTCCTCTTGCAAATTAGGATAATTTCTGAATATAACTTGATTTTTATGAAAAATCTACATACAGTAGGATGTGAAGTCGAAGGCATTCACAGCCGGCATCCATAGGTTTTCCGTGTTTTTTTTCTTGGCTGTGAGGCCATGTTCTGGAAGAGTTTATTCCTGACATTTCGCCTGCATCTCTGGTTGGCATCTTTAGAGAAAGAAGATGACAGACACAGATGCAGGCAAAATGTCAGGAATAAACTCTTCCAGAACATAGCCTAACAGCCTGGAAAAAAACCACGGAAGACTACATATAGTAGCATTGTTATCTGTGGCTGTAAATCAGAAGTGGTGAAACTGTGGTCTTCCCCATGTTGTTCAATTAAAACTCCCGTCAGCTCCACCCAATGTGTCTAATGTTCAGAGATGGTAGGAACTATTGTCCAACATCTACAAGTGTTGGGCTACAGGTGTCCTATGTCTGCCTCAAACAATATCTCCTTCAATTGTTTTTCATCAGATATTCCATGAAGAGGCAAAGCACATGTGCCCCCAATTTTGCCTGTCTCTAAAGATATAGTGCTTGTTAATAGAGCCAGGGCTGTGGTTTTCAAAAATATTTTTTAATTTATTTCTTTTATGCCACTACAGGTTCATAAGAGCTTTAAGTTATGCATCATCTCTAGATAAAGAAGATTTATTAAGTCCTATCAATCAAAACACACTCCAGCGTTCTTCTTCTGTACGTTCCATGGTGTCCAATGCTACCTATGGTAGCTCAGATGATTACATTGGGCTTGCACTCCCAGTTGATATCAATGAAATATTTCAGGTATTGTTTCTACCTTAAGTGATTTCATGTTCATGTAAGCAAGTTTGTCATAACAGATTCATTGTTCAGAGACCTATTTGAGATGAAATTCTCATTGTATTTTCTTTGGAATGTTTCAGTGCATCTCTACACAGATAAGGAGTAAGCATGGTGCAGTTTGCCTGATGTATAAGAGGGCTGAGCAACTTTGGTGGATCTGGGTGCCATATTTCGGCACTGAGACCCTTGGGGGGGGGGATGCACAAACTGCCAAAAATGTAAATTGTAATAGCAAAGTCAATAATTATAATCACTTGGATGTGGTTTCCTAGTTTCAGTTTTTTCTTGGAATTTCATGTTGTAGCAATGTTCTATTCTGATTTTTAAAAGCAGCTTTTTACATACTATTTTTTCATAGTATTTTAGTTTTGAAAAGCAAGTTTTTTCATGTGTGGGGTAGGGGTGGTAGGGGTTGCAACCAAGTTAAAATGTGAAATGCTAATCCTGGAGACTTTCAGAAGAGGTAAATGGTTTTTTGGGGGGAGGGGGTTGGTTGCCCAAAAAAAGACAGTGCAGGATCTGGGTAGGTCAGGGGCAATATGTATTAACCATAATACGATTTTTTAAAATCACTTAAATTCAGTATTTAGCAGTCTTAGATAGGGCTTGATATAGTTCTAAAAACCCTTCTTAACTTTTCATTTTAAAATACTCCAGGTAAAGGAAACTCCTTATTTCCAGAAAAAAACTCTGCCTTCATTTGATGAACGGGGCACTCGAGTCTTTGGTCAAGATGCTGGAGGTACCTTTTCTTTTCCAGTCTTTTAATAGCTCATGTTGCTGCCAGCCATCATTGTTAAGTTTTACAGCTATTTTTGTTTTGGAAGCTATTATCCTTTAATGCTCATTTCTGAAATCTATAATTTGGAGTGTGACCTCTTAATGATTTTTACATGCAGGGGTGTATTTTGGATTGTGCCAGAAAGGAATTAAACCATCCTACAGATAACATGAGACATGGAAGTGTAATAGAACTGTTCTGTAACAGATAATATTTCCACACAATTTTTTGAAAGTGTTGTTATTGTTGTTGTTTCCCATATTTGCACACCCCACAGTAATGATCAAGAATTGCTTCTTTTTTGGTAGTGAAGTAAGAGAAAACATATGGAAATATATAAACTGAAATCCTTGTTGACTGTGATTTATTTCTACCAGGTTCATTGGCTCCAGCAAATCTCACTTGCAGAAGTGAAATTTGTTAAAATACAGGTTTATCTTTTTCAGTCATATAACAAACGTTCTACGTATAAAACAATTCCCAAAGAGTGTCAGTCTGCAAGTAGAGGGCAGGAATAAACTGGCATTCATCATTATATTATTTTCCTATTACTTTACTTAATATTTTCTCCAGGTTTGTCAGGAAGTTCTACGGAGCCTGTGAAGAGTCCTTTCCAGATGCTTCGTCAGCAGATCAGTCTTACAGAGATTATGAACACAAGCCGTTCGGATGCCTCCCAGTTCCTCGAAAATATGGAGGACACTGGGCTTCAGGAGCACACTGAAGATAATTGTCTTTATTGTGTCTGCACATACATCCTGGGCTATCAGCATAATAACAAAGTGAATTCTGCATATAGTCGCACAGGTTAGTAGCACTTGGTCTTCTTCAGTCAGACATTTAATAATTTCCCTGGAAACATTTCCTACCTGCTTCTTCCTTTTGATGCTACATTAAATAAAGTTCCAGAATGTGTTTTATAGCCAAGAGTGCTAAAAACCTGCACTTAAATTAGATTTAAATTCATAGGGTGATAAATCCTGTAGAAATTAACACTTTCTGGTTGGTCACTTATGTAGTGTCCTCATATTCAATTAATCTTTCTTAGAATAATTTTACTTTACTGTTCAGCACATGTGTATTGGAATAGTAGTTCACATTTCCTTAGATCTTTTTTTATGTTGGCAATCATAATTCCGAATCAAACTATGTAAGGTGCAATTAAGCTTTTGGGTTTTTTTTGTTTTTTTTAATTCATGTGTAAACCATTCCATGTGTCTTGTATCAAAATCTATCAGAATTTTCAGACATTCCTTATTCTGACTGGTGTGGAAAGACCATGCATAATCACTTGGATGTGGTTTCCCATTCCTCAAAGTTTTCTGGAATTTCAGGATGTAGCGATGCTGTATCCCATGGATCAGCTAGTAGCACCAAGAGTACAGATCTTGTAATAGGTGAGTGACTTTATCACAACCATGCTTTTGTTCCACTTCTGATACTCTGATTATTATAAAAAAACAAAACATGGATACCCGTGATTCTGAACATTTTACATTGAAGTATTATAATCTCCATTGATTATACACTTTCCCTAAATGTATTGAAGACTACAGTCTTATAAGAGTATTGCTTGAACTGTAATGTTACATTTGCCAAAATGTTTTGGGGGGCTATTCAGATGTTACTAATTCTCCCACTTTCCTCTTCTTCTTTTAATCTTGTTCAAACCACTCCCTTCTGTGCATAGTAAGGTCAGTTAACGGACCTCACATTTTATTCACTCTTTCCTTCCTCTTGTTTCTTTCAGCCCTAGATGTTTAACTGATGCAGCAGGACAAGGAGAAAAAGAAATGTCTAACCAATTCTTTGGTTTGTGTGTAAAATATATCAGGCTTTGCAGTGCTGCCCAGTGATTTTCAGCTAATGCTGATGTAACCACTTTATCAAATTTATATATTGTTAAATTTATGTTTCCTAAGGTGTAAAGTCAATCCCAGATGATACCCCAGTCTGCCGCATACTACTGAGAAAGGAAGTCTTGCGATTAGTGATCAACTTGAGTAGTTCAGTGGGAACCAAAGGTCATGAGACAGGTCTATTGACGTAAGTAACACTCTTATTACTATTCAGTGTACTTATCAGCAATGGCTGAAAGAGGCAGCGGAAAGGAGAACAACTAAAGCTGTCTCAGGTTCCACACTGACCAATTCGCTGTGGAACTGTAGAAAGAAAGAGATACTGATGAAAGAAATACTAGCCTCTTGAGATACTCAGTCATTTAACTTCATGGTGCAGAGAGGATGCATGAGGAATATGTTATCAGTGATACAGTCTGAAAACTCATAGTAACAGTTAACTTTTGAGCCAGGCCTCACTTTGTGGAAAATTTGGAGAAGGCCTTTTCACTTGCCGATCCAAAATTTTGGTTACATTTGGATGGCTTGATGGTTATGGCAGAAGGATCCTTTCAGAGAGGGTGTTGAAGCCAATGCTCATCAAACATGCCTTCGCCTGATTTCCCCAAGTGATTCTCTCCTTCACTATGGCGTCAGCAGTTCAATTGTATTATATGGCTTTCTGTGTTGAGTGTGTTGTGGCTGCTGAAATCTAAGTAAGATCATCCTCTATTCTCGTGTGTGTGTGTGCGCGCGCACGCGCATGCGTGCACACACACAATGTTTACATTCAGTACATTCCAGATCCACTTTTGACACATCACTAGCAGTGTAGTATATATGGTTGATTATAGAGTCTGTGTGCCACTGTCTGAGGTCTGAGAGTCACATTTCCCTCTTACTGGACTTCCGAGGATTGTACCCCCTAATTTTTTCACATTGTTGTTTGTAACTCAGAATGACCCCTTCACAAACCCAGCAATATTGCCACCTTCCACACCCCGGCTTTTTTAGGCCCAGGAGAGGTCTATTTAAAAACCCAGAAGTGAAACTGGTTCTAAAAAAGTTTCTCCTAGGCCTAAAGCAGTCTGGGAAGAGCAAAAGATGGTTAAATTGTCCCACATGTTCCAAAAGGGCACATATTATGAGTACAACAAGATTTAAAAAACAAGAACAAAGACAAATTCCTGACTCCCAGTTGATTTTTTTTTTAATTCTTCTTTCAATTCCATTGTTTATCTTCTTAGTACAGTTGCCCCTCCACATTCGTGGCTTTCACATTCACGGTTTTTATTATTTGCGGTTTAGCCCTGAGCCCCTTCGGGAAGGCCGGCAAGAGGTGGGGCAACCTCCTGCCTGCGCCTTCCCCGGCCTTCCAGAGGCGGCTCCGGGGCTTTTAAGGACCGGAGTCTCTTCAGGAAGGCCGGGGAGAGGCCGGGCACCCTCCCTCCCTCCCGCTGCCTTCCCTGGCCTTCTAAGGGGGCGCTGAGGCTTCTAAGCCCCAGAGTCCCCTTAGGAAGGCCACGGAGAGGCAGGGCAGCCTCCCTCCCGCCCGCTGCCTTCCCCAGCCTTCCTAAGCGGGCTCTGGAGCTTCAAAGCCCTGGAGTCCACTCAGGAAGGCTGCAGAGAGGCACGGCACGGAGGCCTCCCTCCTACCCGCCCGCTGCCTTCCCTGGCCTTCCTAAGCGGGGAGGCAGAGCAGCTTCTCTCCTGCCCGCCCGCTGCCTTCCCTGGCCTTCCTAAGTAGGCTCCAGGGCTTCAAAGCCCCGGAGTCCGCTCAGGGAGGCAGGGCAGCCTCCCGCCCCCGGCCTTCCTAAGCGGGCTCCGGGGCTTCTAAGGCCCGGAGTCCCCTCAGGAAGGCTGCGGAGAGGCCAGCCAGGCTGGCCAGACACCCTCCCACCGCCTCCCTCCCGCTGGGGGGGGTTTGCAGGATCAGCATTTTTTATTCACCGTTTTTCCACATTCGCGGGAGTCTCAAGACCCTAGCCCCTGCAAATGTGGAGGGGGTGACTGTAGTTATTTTTTTATAGATTATAGTGGAAAGTCAGATATATGTCTCAGTTTCCTCCCTTTAAGCCTTTAAGAGCCTACGGTGTGAATGAAGATTGGGAATCACGTGGCCTACAAGATGCTGTTGGACTTGCAAGTCCCATTAGTCCTAGCTAGCATTTTTCTATTGGCACTATTTGCCATCCAATAACATTTGGAAGGCCTCTTAATTCCCCACCCCATTGCAAAGTGTAAGTTCGGTCTATTTCTTAAAATATATCAGGCAAAATAAATTGCTTTCTCATTTGTTGCTAGGATTAAAGAGAAGTTTCCCCAAGCATTTGATGATATATGCCTTTACTCTGAAGTGTCTTACTTGCTGGCTCACTGTACGTTTCGATTACCATCTCGACGGTTCATACAGGAGCTCTTTCAAGATGTACAGTTTTTACAGGTGCGTAGAAGTAAAATCTAGTGAACTCTGGGACAGTCTTCCACTGATTGCTGTCCTATTATGAGCTGTCTCAAATACTCTCCACTCCCTCCTTTCTTGTAGATGCATGAAGAAGCAGAAGCTGTTTTAGCAGCATCTGCAAATCAACAGACAGTTAGCCCATCAACAGAATCCTGACCTCTTGTTTTTCACGGTGTGATAAACATGAAGTTGCTGGTAGCCTTGGATAACTTCTGATGAAATGGGCAACAGAGAGAAGCTTCATCTTCTGATTGGCTGCAGGAGTTCTGGATACATGTAGTTGGTGTCTGAGCTACAGAACCTTCCCTCAGTGGAACTTGCTTCGCCAGCTGTCTGAGCCAGCCCTATGGAGAATTGTTTAAACAATGAAAGTAACATTTTTGAAGATATGCAAGAAGAACCAAGCACTGAACACTTGCACAGGTTTTCATTTCACAAACTTTAAAATGCAATTTCATAATACAGGACAGTGTGCAGGGGCACGTTTACTTCTGGACAAAAAGTAATATCTTGCTCATTCACCCTGGATCTTGGAGTCAGGGGATCTTAGGCTGTATACCATTATTGTCAGTGGAGCATGCGCTAACCGTGGACATAAGGGCATTAATTATGGGCCTACCATGGTATTTTTCTTAAATTTTGTGAAACACTACTTGGGGATTTCTGATCTCAGAGAGAGAATCCTCAGTAACTGGGGATAGTCTTAAGTTACGTTATGATTACTATAGCAAAAATTCTCACTGTTAGCCGTCTGTCCAGTTCTGTTGCAGTTAATTGTAATTATGTGTTAACTGAACTAATTAAGGAATTTCACTACATTGATTTTAAGAGAACAAATAACTTATTCACCTCCTGGAATCAGATTTTCCCTGTACATGTAATGCATGCCATTTTGATGGGGTTTCTACATTAATGCTCATCAACCATATAAATTGGTTGTCTAAATGTAAATCTTAAACAAGCATGACGTCAGATTAAGGGATGCATACTTTATCAAGTAAAACTAGGAAATATATGCCTGTTGCTGCTTTTGATCAAGAAAGATGCAAAAAAAAAAATTGATTTCCACATTCCATGGCTTTAAATTTTCTCCTGATCGCTGGACTGCAGGATAATACCAATAATTGTAGTGAAAAGCCTTAAACATACCATGTTGAAGTGGCCACTACTTTGCTTTAATCCAGAGTACTTTTGGATAATTTGCACAGATTATATAATAGTGACAGTGTGTAGGTTAGTTCTCCCCACCCCTTTAAAGTGAGATACATAAATTTGTATAAGTACAGACTTGAAACAAATGCATCTTGTACCCACATTGAGCCTCCCTAGTATCAGATAACTGATATATGCAAACCTATACATACATATGCCCAATTCCTCTAATTACGAAGGCTTTAGTGGACTATGTTTATCAGTTTCTTGTGTATTCAAATCATTCAGCAGGACTATTCTGAGAAAATCATGTCCATCCCCTTTGACCTCCCATTCACTGTTAAAACAAAAATAAGCACACAGATTGGCTTGTCAAGGTGGAACCAGCTCAGTTTTGCTGATTCCTTATGTGAGCTAAATTAATATATTAATAAGATGTTTTTGTGGTATAAATGTGTTCTTAAAGGCATGTAATGTTCTGCATAATTGAATATTTTTTTATGAAATGCAGCACTGTATTACATTTAACTGCCATGCCAAACAAAAAAACAAAAACATTTTGCTCCACAGCTCAGGGAGAGAACATTATAGTTGTGTTAACAACAGCATCAACACATTTCTAGAAGTATTCTTCCTTTATTTGCTGTCTTTCAGTGAACTTCTCCCTCAGCAAAAAGTGGCAAATGCTTGCATCAGGCATTCCCCCACCCCTTCAGGTCGTCAGTTCTTCCTGATTACCCCCTCCTTTTCGCCTGCCACATGGAAGGATGAGTGAGTGCTCCAACCAGTTCTTCCTGGCCTGTACAAGCTGTAAGGGTGCAGTTTTTCCCTCCCTTATTTACCATCTTGGACTGTTGGAAGACTCATCCACTGCTGTTTTCCACCATCACTTCTCTCCTTCATTTTGAAGATAGTACTAAAGGAGTTGAGCTGTAATTGGGGACTTCTCATGAGTACTTTCATACATTGAGAAAGAATCAACCGCTTGACAGTTTCCAAGGAGATACTTGTACTGGCAGTTCCACACCCCAAGCTCTAGAAATGGTCAGAAATGAGGTCCGGGGTAGCTTCTTATCTACTTTGCATGGGATCATTTATCCTAATGCCCCAGGTGATGGATACTGATGTTTGTACTAGAAAATCAGGGAGACATTTCCTTTAAGTCTGGGGGTGGGGAGAGACTTTCATGATTTCTTGACTCTCTTATCATATTCCAGACACAATTGCCATCCTGGCTAGTAGCAGGTGAAGCTTCTTCCTTTTCTGAAGTCCCTAGACAGAAATTCTACATCTTCTACATCCAAATAAGAGTTTACATTATTTCTTGACAATACGTTTAACACAGTCTGGGACATAAGTGACAGATACAAGCAAAATCATTGAGATTCTGACCTCTATGAAATTATTGGGGAGTGTTACTTCAGTACATACCATACTTTTGGAGTGGCAGTGGAATAAGAAAAAAATGAAATATATTTGAATTATTATCTATGAAGATAACAGTCTTTGGCCTCCAGTTCCATTCTAACATGTTCTGCCGTTATATTTCCAGAGAGGGCCTATGTCCCAAGTCATCTGTCAGGCATGCTCATTCTTACTTCTTTGGCATGGTGATTGCTTGGAATCTGAGAAGAGAGGTGGAGATATTAGAAAGTTTTGGAGAATATCCTTTTCTTATGATAATGTCTTGTATAATTGAGTTTTACTACAGTTTGTGAAATTCTTCCTCCTAGCTTACTATTTCTTTGACATATTGAATAGGAGACTCGAGGAGGGAACAGACCTCTCCTAGAGGCAGTCCCCTGCTCCCTGAATGGTGGAGCAAAGCCTTGTAGGTAATCCATTGAGATTACAATTCACAAGAACCCCTTCCTGTAGTATTAGATGGCAAAACTGCTTTTATCAAATAACGTGCCCTTAATTATGATGTAATTTATGGAACGTATGGGGGACCATAGAGGAAAGGTGTTCCCAGCTGCATTTAGTGTCATGTATATTTTTCTTTTCTCTGAAGAGCCTCTTCAAGATTTGAAGCGGTAGAGGAGGTAAAGAAAGGAGTTTTACATGTTTTAATGCCTTCTTTGATTTTATTTTATCCATCAGTATTTGCAGAGAAATCTTTCAGCCTTCAGTACAGTTCCTTTGCAAAACCAAAATACAAGCCACACTTGATCAAATAGTGGTACAACCTCTAAAGGACTAACATAGTACTCCCATTAAAAGCTGAAGTACAGTAGTTGTGAACACTACCTCGGTTAAGTTAGAATAATTAGGGTTTTCATTGGTAGTTAGGTAGAGTTAATTGATTGACTCCATTTTTTGTTTTGTTTTTTCTTGCATTGAAGGAAGAAGTAAATGAGTGTGTGTTCTTAAAAAGAACTAAATCTATATTTAACAAAAGAAAATCTCCAGATAGTTAAGCTTCTTAGGGAAGGGATATTAGAAATTATTACAGAAAATTAAAAAGTAAACTTGGATCACAATGCATATATGCATCAGTGCAGATATATAGTCATTCAAATTGTCCTCCTGTTTTTGAACACCAATAACTCTGGCTTCAATCCAGAATATGGTTATAGAAAGGCTGATCCTAACTTTATGGGTAGTGGTATCACCAAGAATTCTGCAAAGTAACATGAAATGATTTATTCAAGAACAGATATAAAGATCTACCCAGTGGATTTCTAAATGTGTACATAAGGGATAGATGACTTGGGGCCCTCCAGATATTGCTGGACTGCAATTTGAGAAGCTCCATCCAGCAAAGGCAAATGTGAAGCCAGCTGGGAGCCAGCCCAACAACATTTGGAGAGCCGCAGCTTCCCACACACCTATTTCTGCTATAATATAAAAAGTGTTTCTCAAATGTCATTTTATGTTTAATTTGTTAATTGATTTGATGTGAATGAATATACTCTGGAACATGACATATGGATGGGTTTTCCAGTAGGGAGGTGTGTGCATTCTGAATTGAGTTTACTCATTGGCAAAGTTCTAACTAGACCAGTCTTTACCATCTTCTTAGACCATATCATCATGACTTTTGAACCATCAATCCAAATGCAGCTAAATAGCCCTACGCTGTGACTTGAGAACCTCCTTGTCTGGTTCTTGACAGTTTCCTGTGTAATTATTCTGCCAGGACAAAGAGATTTTTTTTAAAAAGGTTTATTGAGCATGTGGCTGAGTTTTGTACTTGGCTGATGGGCTGCCTTTGGCAAAGAATGAACCAGTGTGCAGGCTTGCACAAGCTTCTGCACTGAAGTTTCTCCTTGAGCACTGAGCCCAAAGCTCTTGAAGAGGGTTCTTTAAGAAATAATTATGATACTGCACAGGGGAGATCTACACTTGTGCCACACTGTGAATTATGTCACTCCCTCTGTGATATTCTACCGCCACTCAGACAGGTAGAGAACTGGAGGTTTTGTGCAGTGTGTCTTGTACGAAATCAGAGCTGCTGAACAAATGTATCCAGACCCTGCACAAATTCCTGGGTGGTAGCATAAGAAGTGCATTTTTTTTGAAGAAAAAAAAAGAAGAACCTTGATGGTTCAAAAGTAACCCTTGAAGCAGATGTGAGAGGAACCTTGGTCTTCTAGATGCTGTGAACTATAAACTTCATAATCCCTGACCATTGGCCATGCTGGCTGGTGCTTCTGGGAGTTGAAGTCCAAAACACACGAAGAACCAAATATTCCTCAGCCCTGTCTTACAGCATGTTACTACATCTTGGGTACCTGTTTGGACATGTTTTTTGTCTGTATGGAAAATAGTGGAAGAGTGAAACACAGACACACCTGCACACTCACTCTGGAGGCTGTTTGAATCTCTGGTCTTAAATGAGGGCCTCCCCATGTCTTTGAGGGAGTAGATAAACAGTCTCCCAAAAGACTGTATGTGAGAAGACAGTTGTAATTATTAGTCCTTTGGTTTTTGTTCATTGCATTCCAAAATCAAGGAGTTCTGTTTCCTGTGAAAGATTATTTTAGTGAAAAAGTAGGTGTTATGCTGTAGCCAGGCTGTGATATGGGCCCCTCACATTCACCATCTCCATTTCCATCAATCTATGTAGAGCAACAGAGCAATAACCTGTTTTTAAGATGCATCCAGTTACTATTTTCTATTTTTATGGCTTTCAGAGGGCAGATAAACTATGAATTTTTAGTCCCTAGGACCATAGCCTTGGATCCTAAATTTGCCCTTTTATTTGTTTTCACCAACTTCTTCATCCATTCCCTAGTCCCCACCTCAGGAACAGACTTTGTGAAGGTGCAGAGAGAAGGAGATACGAAAGACCAATTTTCTGAATGTCTTCTATTTGCAAGAGGAAAGTTAGGATCCAACCCCTAACTCATAATCTCTGACAAAGGATCATATGGCCCTGAAAAGAAGACTGGGAGTCACAACTATTATTAGGTTATACAGCCATCATAATTTCTTATGCCCCTTAGTTTTTAGTATGTAGAAAATGGCAAGTGAATTAAAGAGTTTCACCATCATCCTTTTAGAGACTGTCATTTAGGTTTATGTTTGTTAAGAGGAGGTTCTATTGGTCTGAATGGTTTTAATTCAAGCAGCAATTGGGCATTGTATCTATTCTGCCGTGGGGCACACACTAATCCTGCCCCCAGTGTCTTCCATTGTGTTAGTTCCATCCCTTCCATTGCTGCTGAGAAGGTCTGAAGTCGAATGCACCATTTTTAAAGTTGGGAGTGGAAGAGGCAGAACCAGCATGCATAAGGACACTGTGGGCAAAGATAGCATGCCTTCAATCCTCTATATATATATTGACTGGAATTCTGTTCCATAACCTCCAATTAAGCTCCTATATGTGCTTTTGGGCCATTATGCAAAGAGTTGTTGTGTAGGACTTCTTTCCCAGTAAAACCGATCCTTTCCATGCCAGAGCACACTCCCAGCCAGTTAGTGGCTGGAGGAGTGCAAGGGGCATACAGGTAGCATTTGGCTGCAATTATAAAAGAGGCCAGTTCATCCTTTCAGATCTACAGTGAAAGTTCCCTTGAAATCTGGGCAGATTATTTCTTCTTCCAGCTGCAGAACTGCAGCTGAAAACTGCCTTGGAGCCTTACATCCATCCCAGCCACTAATCAGATGTGAGTTGGTTGCACTGGGGCAGAAAAGTGAGGGGGAGGCTGAGACAGGATTTCGACCCTTGTGATCCCAATAGTCCAAGATACAACACATTGAAATGGTTTTCTCAAATATGGGGAAAAAAACTTTGCTGAATCTTGCCTTAAATATCTTTGCATCATGATAGAAAAAGAAACTGTTCTTTTGAGGTTGTCTACTGCAGTAACCCCTGTTACCTAGCACAGTGGTTCTCAACCTTGGTGCACCCATTGTTTAGGACTTTCCAGCTCCTAGAATTCCAGACCATTTGGCTTGCTATCTGGGGCTTCTGGGAGTTAAAGCCCAAAACATCTGGAGGCCCAAAGATTGAAAAGCCCTGAACTAGCCCAATAGTTAGCAATCTTGTTCCAGATGTTTTGCACGACAGCCAGCCCTTGCTGGCTTGCCAGTGCTAAGGGGTTGTGCATGTCAAAGTTCAAAAACTCTAGAGGGCACCAGGTTCTTTATCCCTGATCTAACCCTTCTATTTGCCCTCTCATACAGAAAAACATAATACTGTAGATGAACATGTGTGTTGCCGTTTTTTTCAATTACCTTAATATTACCCTAATATTATGTTGTGGCTAGAGGTATGCTAGTGATGATGGGAACATGGTAGAATCCTTGTTACAAATTTTCCTTTTCTAGAAATGGAAATTACTCAGTCCTGAATTTAATTTTTTCTTTAGATGTATCTTCTTAGACCTATGATTTGCTACATATTTTTGTTAACCATTTTTTAAAAAAAAATCCATAAAAGTAAAGAATGTGTTACAATTTTTTGACTATTTTTGTAAAATAGGTGGATAGCAATGCCACAGCATGCAGAAATTGCACTTTTTGCTTGACTTCCTTGTAAAATAGACATTATTTAATTTGAAAAAAAAATGTAATTTATGCCAAAAAAAAGTAACTTGCCATTTTCCCACTTCATAGGTTAGATTAGCACAAAATGCAAAGAACTTTGGCGGGGATGGAATTTTGTAGGCAGAATTGTGGGTGAGATGGGGGGGGTAAAGAAATCTACTTCAAATAGTGGCTGCCAGTAACCCAAGCAATGTGTGTCGAGATGATGTAAAATAGTCTTTCTGAGGAGGGGAAGAGATTATGAAAATGTTCAAGACTCATTTTCCTTGCTCCATGTGGTCATAATTTCTTTTTTTATATATATATATATATATTAGTTGACAAGCTGCTACATATTTGGAAGTTCCGTTGTTTGTAGGTCACTGAATGGACATTGAAATCTGGTTTATATTGTATACCTGTAACATAGAAAGAAAAAAAGTATTTATATATTTTCTGTATGAATATTTCATTGAGCTGTGTATAATTTTAAAGAGGCTTTGTCCCCAAAAGGTTCTGCCCATCTTATTTTTTTGTTTTGTTTTGGGTTTTTTTGTTTCCTTTTGTACAGTGTGTACAGTTTGTGTCTATGAACAGTAAAAGCCTCCTGGAGCATTATCTTATTAAAGGGATGCATTGTTAATAAAATGAACTTTAAACTTCCAACTATTGTCTTGTTGCCTTAAAAATCCTTCCTTCTTTCCTTCCAAGTATTTGTTCACTTTTCAGCTCACCAAGCATCTCAAAGTTATATACAATGAAAAAAATTAAAATGGTTTTAAAACAATTTAAACAGTTTAAAGTGGCTTTAAAAGACTTCTTAAAAATAGTCCATATGGGAATAGTATAGTTTATTTCACTAATACTGCCCAGGAGAAGTTCAGCAAGACCTGACTTCCCTTGTGAACAAATTCCACAAAATGCTGCTACCGACAACCCACCCTCCGCTCCCCCCCACCCAGCAAGCAAGGCTGTGACAAGGAATTGCGACAGTGGCCCTTCCTCTGATTGTCACAGCCTCACGAGGACTGGAAAAGTCATCCTCCTGGTGCCCTGAACAGACTTCCTTCATTCACTCAGGCTCTGGCTGTTAAGGTGGACTGGGGAGAGGGAATTTACTCTTATCTTACAGTAAGACTACATAATCGTACTGAATACAGAGCCGTTGCAGTTCTGTAACTAGGTTGTGAATCCATAACTGCAATACTGAATGTCAGCCAACATGTATACTCACCACCGTACTGAAAATCTCAAATTCCATATGCGCTCATTCAAGAGAAAGTATTTTAGATATTATTGTCCTGAGCTGTTTGTACATCAAAACCAGCACCTTAAATTGAACTCTTAAATAAACTGGAAGCCATCTGAAAATGGACAAAGACATTCCTGGCCACAGCAGCCACCTAGCCCTCCAAAAATACATCCAAGCTGCGAATCAAGTCCTTTAGAAGCAATGCATTCCCAGTTAATATTGTTTTGTCATCCCAAATTTCTTCCACTGAGCCTGGTTTTCCTATGCATCCAGTTACTTTTATGGCAAATAGTTTTTTACAGTTCCTTTTGGTGTGTATCCATGGTTTCCTTGCTTTTGGACTTCAGAATCTAGAAGGCCAAGACCACCTGGGCAATGGTAGAGGATTCGGAGAACTGTAATCTGGTAAGAGCTTCAGATCCAAGTTTGGGAATCACTAGTCTAGATGCTGACCTTATACTGGTCACATCTAAAACAATATCTCAAAGTGGTATGAAATGGTAATGTTCGCCCTGCCACTGGCACCACACACATGCTCACCCACAGTTTAAAACATTTTAAAACAGTTTACCAAGTTGTCTTGATGTTATCTTTATGACCATTATGTGGCGTTGAAACCCTTGTAGCTAGAATTCTAAAATAGGAAGTCAAAAATTCTTCAGCAGTAACAGCATCCAGTGGTGTAGATGGGGGAAATGTCTAGGGTGTGAGTAAAATACAGCCCACACATGTGTTTTGGCAACTCTCTACCCTTTCAGACTGCCCTTTTTCTGGAAAAAACAATAATCCCAAAACCAACTAAAAAGGGTGTCCTGGAGAGAATAAGTAAAATATTGGTGTACCTTTTAAACCAAAGGTGGAAATCCCACCAGCACATATACCTTTTCAATTTTGTTTTTGTCAATAGCTGAAAATCATAATACCTTCTTTAACTTAGCAGTTGTGGTATTCGGCTGAAATTTCCTATTTCACTCCCTCTTAATTTTATTAAATAATATAAGATATTAATATCTTAATATCACCAATGCAATTTCAAAGTTAATGTGTGCTTCCTCCCTCCCCCTTGAAATGTTTCCTTTGGCGTTATTATTAAAGTTGGGAGAGAAATAGGAAATTTCAACAGAACGCCACATTGGTTACTTACCATGAATGTGCATTCTGGAGAGATTGGAGCGGACAGAATCAGTAGTTGATCGGGATGGTCTGCTACTGCCCAGACGAAAGCAGGAAGTTATATCTTGGTCTTTAGAAATTCAAATTTCTTTGTTCTGCTGTGTAGCCACGAGGCCAGGCCAGTTAACTAGCAAAGCCCCTGGGCTCGACGAAGGTGTCATACTAATGCGTTGGCAAAATATGCCACTGGAATACGCAGTCTGAGGGCGGGGTGATTCCTGTTCACTTCAGTCTCTCCAGAATGCACATTCATGGTAAGTAACCAATGTGGCATTCTCAGAGAGATGGAGCAAACAGGAATCAGTAGTTGATTGGGACAAGCCCAAGCTGCCCCATGCTCCACGGGTGAACTGGACTGTGACTACGCTCTACTTCTTGGAGCACTCTCCTTCTGAACATGGCTTCTGTAGATCAGAATTTGTCTATCTTGTAGTGTCTTATAAAGGTAGACGGGGTGCTCCATGTGGCTGCCCTACATGTTTCTGAGACAGGCATTGGTGGAGAAAACAGCTGATATAGCTGCTGATCTTGTTGAGTGTGCCATGATTCCCGAAAGTCTCGGGATTCTTGCGACATCGTAAGCCAGTAAAATACATGCCTTTATCCAGGTGGCAATTGTCCTCCTGAACACCCTGTTCCCCATGGAGGCTGGGTTGAAGGAAACGAATAGGGAGTCGCATCACCTGAAGGCCTTGGTCCTCTTGATTTAGATCCTGAGAGCCCGCCTGACATCCAACTTGTGCCAGAGGACTTCTCTTGGGTGGGATGGGGCCAGACAGTATGAGGGTAGAATCAGTTCCTGAGCAACATGGAACTCTACCTTTGGCTTAAAAGACGGGTCTGTCCTCAAGGTGACGAAGTCGTCGTTGAAGGAGCATAGATGCTCCCTAACAGAAAGGGCTTCCAGCTCAGATACCCTTCTGGCTTGAAGTGATCACTACTAGGAAGGCGACCTTCAAGGACAGAACTCAGTGGAATCGATCTCAGAGGTTTGAAAGGAGGCCACATAAGTTGCTTGACGACTAGAGGTAGGTTCCATGTCGTACCAGGGGTTAGATTAAAGTTGCCTCCCCTCTAGGAAGTGGCGGACGTGTGGGTGTGAGGAGACGGATCCACCTTGTTCCACACAGAGGACCGAGGCTAGTGTCGCTGCCTGCCTTTTGAGTGTGTTCGGGCAGAGGCCCATCTCAAGCCCCTTCTGTAGGAATGCCAGCATGTGCTTAACTGCAATCTGGTCCTGAGGTATGTTCGTAGAGGAGCACCACCTCTTGAACGCTTGCCAAGTCACCTCATATATTCTTGTGGTAGACTGTCTTCTAGCTGAGAGTAGTGTCCTGATGACTGAGTCGTCATAGCCATACTCTCCTAGTGCTCTTCGCTCAACCTCCATGTGGCTAACTATAGCCATGCTACATCTGGGTGGTTGATCAGGCCCTGGTGCAGGAGATCTTCCCAATCTGGGAGTCTCCATGGTCTCTCTACTGACATGCTCATGAGGTCCGAGAACCAAGTGCGCCTGGGCCAGTACAGGGCTATGAAGACCACCTGTGCCCTTTCTTATAATAATAATAATTATAAAATTTATTTATACCCCGCCCCTCTGTTAAAACAATCTTCCCTTACCTTTCTGCATGCTTTCCATATTAGGGGAAAGGGGAGAAAGAGGTAGAGCAGCCCCACCAGCCAGGGGACTCGCAGAGCATCTGTGGCCTCCGACTGAGGAGTCGGGTATCTGGAGAAGAACCTCTTTAGCTTGACATTGGTCAGAGATGCGAAGAGGTCGACTTCTAGCCCACCGAAGTGGGCCTGGATCTGCTGGGAGATGACCCGGTTGAGTTCCCATTTGCCAAGGAGCATTGAGTGTCTGCTTAGGAAGTCAGCTTGACATGTGAAGTTGAATGCTTTCACAGCTGGCATCCATAGTTTTTCCTTGGGTTTTTTCCGGGCTGTGAGGCCATGTTCTGGAATAGTTTCTTTCTAACGTTTCACCTGCATCTGTGGCTTTCTCTGAAGGTGCCAGCCACGGATGCAGGCAAAATGTCAGAATGAAACTATTCCAGAACATGGCCTCACAGCCCGGAAAAAAACCAAGGAAAAGTCCTCTTGGCAGTTGTCCGAGTCCTGGAGGTACTGGGCCGTTACAGACAGCACTGATGCCTCTGGCCACTAGAAGAGTAGATCCGCTTCTTTCTGGAGGGACCTGGACATGGATCCCCCCTGTTTGGCGATGTACGAGCGGGCTGTTGTGTTGTCCATCAGGACTAACACATGGGAACCCTTGAGGCATTGTGTGAAGTGTTGAAGGGCCAGGCGTGCTGCCTGTAGCTCTAGCCAGTTGATGCTGTGGGACAACTTATCTTGGTTCCAGGTTCCCTGGACCACATATGGTTTGGGCAGTGTGCTCCTCAACCAGTCAGACTTGCACCTGAGGTCATTATCATTCTGTCCTTGACTGATGGGGGGAGCCTTTTGCTAGGTTCTGCTTGTTGACCCACCAAGAGAGGGAAGACTGAACCTGAGGTGGTAGCCTGAGACATATGCACCGCTTCATTGTAATGTGCTGTTGATATGGAGCTAGGAAGTCTTGTAGGGGCCTGGAATGGAACCAGGCCCATGGAACCACCTGAATGGCTGAAATCATCAGGCTGAAGATGTTGTCTGTTGAATCCTTTGGAGGGACGAAAGGAATAAGATGGTTGGAAAGGATGCTTACTTCCCTTCTTGTCCCCTTTGAGTAGTATAGAAGGCATTGCCTGCTTCTTGTCCTTTGTTTCCACTAAGATGTCCTTGAGGGCTTCTTCCCCAAACAACTTGGAGCCCTTAAAGGGGGTGGAACAGAGGGCAGATATGGTTTGGACATCCACCTGCCAATACTTCAGCCAGATGAAGTGTCTTGCTAGCGCTGCTGCTCCTATTGATATGGCAGCAAAAGACAGTGAATCTAAGGAAGTGTCTACTATGAAGTGCAGAGACGACTGAACCCGTGCCAGGATCCTATGAAGAGTTTTGGTATCCAGTTGTACCTTCAGAATCTCGTCCAGCCAGAGTATTGCTGCTATTGCAAATAGGGAGGTGGCCGCCGAAGCTCTAACTCCTAGGGCCGAGGTTTCATGAACCTTCTTCAACACCCTGCTGGCATGCTTTTCATCCGGGTCCTTAAGGAGGGCTTCCCCATCCTTAGGTGCTAGAAAATTTGAAACTAGGGATGCCACCAGTTTATTGACCACCGGGACCTTTAAAGATTCTAAGACTTTGTTCCCCAGGGCGTAGAACTTCTGCATGACCAAAGTGCCCCTTTTCCCCAGTTATGGTTTGTCCCACTCTGCGATAAGTTGGACAAAGGTGTCTGGGAAGGGAAGAACCTTTTTCTGGACCAAAGGAGGGCATAGCACTACAGCCACCTTTTCGCTCCTGTTTTGTGAGAAGTCCTCTGAGGCTTCCTTCTACTCATCTAGGAGACTTAGCTCCAGAATAGAAGCCACTTTAGCAAGGCAGTTTGTGTATGAATCCCCCTGGGAAAGGTGGTCAGAAAAGTTGGGTTCAGTGGAGTTGCTGTCGGAACACTCCCCCTCTTCCACTTCAACTTCTGGCATTGGCTCCCCTTCCCCAGATGCCTGTATGTCCTCTATGGCATGCAGTAGTTGGTTCTCCCCATTGGATTCTTTCCCAGATACTTCTGAGGAGTGAACAGGGGATGAGGCCTTCCTATTTGCCCTACGGCTAGACTGAGAGGCCTGCGTGGCCACGTGTATGGGGTTTGACCCTTCGGCAGTCATAGCAGGGCCTGTCTGCGCCTCTTGGGTAACCTGTAGGATTTGCCTGGGTCCCGAGGACCCTTGATGTCCTCACTGGGCATTGGTGATCCCCACATGCCCCCAGTTAACAAAAGGATCGCAGAAAAGATCCTGTCTCTGGTGCCGTATGTAGTATGCAGCCACCAATAGGGGTCACCCGTGAGCAGAGCTGCGACCCCTGGCCGGTGCCTGATGTCCCTTGTTGTGCCCTGGAATGGGGAAGAGGGCCCTGGCTGGTGCTTGGGAGGGCCTGTTGAATCACAGATTGGGCCTGAAGGCCCTGGCTGGTGCTTGGGAGGGCCTGTTGATCCCCAGCTTAGGCCTGGCTGACGTGGAATGACTGCTGTGGTATAGGGCTGGCATGATGACCCTAGCAGCCGCTGTGTAACGACTGTGGTCGGGGTTTGGGGGCACCTGAGTCCCCTCCCAGTAGGAGCCCCAAAGAAAGGAGCTGTAGAGCCAACCTGAGGGCTTCATCCCTGGCAAATTGAGGCCCTGCTGGTGAGCCCCCTCCCATTGCCAGGTCCCTTGAGGTCCCCGAAGTGGCCTCGGCAGCTCCCCCGTTCTCGCTAGGAGTGGGTGATTGGCTCACTTGCTGGAGGTCACGTGGTAGGAAGAAGTCCCTGAGGGTCCTAGCTGGGGAGGGGGGGAAGGAGGAGACCTGGTCTACTCTGGGGCTCAGAGGTGAGTCTGAGCCCCCTTATCTCCCCCCTCTGTCCACACATGTGGCACTCTGGCCGTCTGCTGCACGTTCCACGGTGGCCTGGTTCACTGTGCCTCCAGAGGTGCAGTCATCATCGATGCAGCATCCTGCCACTGCCGGGGTTTGTTCCTGGGCAGCTTGGAAACCACCATATTGGAGGCACTCGCTCCGGCCTCCGTGGGCCTTGGTTCGCTTGCATAGCAGCCTTGGCCTGCCTTTCCGGCCACCGCTTTTCCTGCGCGGCTCAGCTTGCCCGACGAGGAGCCTGCCACTACTGAGGCACTGGTGTCTCTGGCAGAGGGCTGTGGCTTGCTCGTCGAGCTGCTCCGTGCTACCTCCGTCCCCCTCTTCGAAGGAGCCTTGTTGGAGGTCTTCTTCCTTTTGGTGCCATTGCCCATCTCGATGAGAGAATAGGTGGGGGAAACACAAGAAAGGAAGCACACACAAAGGAAGGTGGTGGGTTTTTTTTGGTAGGATGGGGGGAAGAGAGAAAAAGAGAACAGAAAATGGAGTAGTTGAAGCAGAGTCTGGAGGAGAAGTCCTATGTCTTGCCTGGGTGAAAGCAGGAAGTAAACTGGCCTGGCCTCATGGCTACACAGGAGGAGACCAAAGAAATTTGAATTTCTAAAGATCAAGATGTAACTTCCTGCTTTCATCTGGGCAATAGCAGACCATCCCGATCAACTACTGATTCCTGTTCACCTCCTCAAGATTTTAATATGTGGCTTCTGGCCTGAAAAGTAACTGTTTAATGTACTAGGATACCATTCCAGCCCCAAAGGATGGAGAAAGAAGAGTGCTCGTTTTACTCTATTTGGATCCCAAAGAGGGAGAAAATAGGTGTTTCTTTACTACTGTATATCCAGTAGTATTAGCAAGTTCGATTTGCTCTATCAGTCACCTAAAACATTGGCTACAAGAAAAGCTGTTATAAAAGAAGGGATTCAGTCTTACACAGCTTCTTCACACACTAGAAAGAGACATTTTAGTCCAATGGTGTCACTTGTTGCAGAACCCACACAGAACTAGATTGACAATGGACACATTTGATAGCAGGTAAAGACCTTTTTATTTAAGGAGGCTTTTGATTTTTAGTATGTTGCAACAGATAGAGCTTTTAATGGTGGGATGTGGTGTTTTTGTTTTATTATGTTTTAAATACGATATTTAACTTGTGTTTTTTTTAAAAAAACCTAAAGTTTAGTTATTTGTTTTAATGTTTGTACTAATTGTACTTTGTTTTTAAATTGCATGTGTCCACGAAGGATCCACTCGTGCCCAGCTAATAATATTGGGAATGTTTAATTAGCTCAAAATGGCTGTGAGAGGCCAGGTAACTCTGGGACCTTTTGACCCATGTATACTAGTACTGATGAAACTCAGAGCCAGGAAGTACAGTTGTCCCTCCACATTCGCGGGGGTTAGGGGCGCAAGACCCCCGCGAATGTGAAAAAACCGCGAATAAAAAAAAAGGTCATGCCACGCCCTCCAGGAACCCCCCCCCACCCTCCCAAAAGCGGCGATGGGGCTTCTAAAGCCCCGTTGCTGCTCCTCTCCACACACACCCGCCCTCCCAGAAGCAGCGAGGGGGCTTCTAAAGCCCCATCGCTGCTCCTTTCCACCCCCCCACCCTTCCAAAAGCGGCGATGGGGCTGCAAAAGCCCCGTCGCTGCTCCTCTCCACCACCACCCCGCCCTCCCAGAAGCAGCGAGGGGGCTTCTAAAGCCCCGTCGCTGTTCCTCTCCACCCCCCCGCCCTCCCAGAAGCAGCGAGGGGGCTTCTAAAGCCCCTTCGCTGCTCCTCTCCACCCCCCCCGCCCTCCCAGAAGCAGCGAGGGGGCTTCTAAAGCCCCGTCGCTGCTCCTCTCCACCCCCCCGCCCTCCCAGAAGCAGCCAGGGGGCTTCTAAAGCCCCTTCGCTGCTCCTCTCCACCCCCCGCCCTCCCAGAAGCAGCCAGGGGGCTTCTAAAGCCCCGTCGCTGCTCCTCTCCACCCTCCCCCACCCCAGCTGCTTCCCACCCCTTCTTCCCAAGGCACCGAAAGGCTTCTTCAGAAGCCCTTCGGAGCCTTGGGAAGGGAGTGGGGTGCAGAGGCAGCGCGCCAGCTGCTTCCCTTCCCTCAGAACCAGTGCCCTAGCTGCTTCCCACCCCTCCTTCCCAAGGCACCGAAGGGCTTCCTCAGAAGCTCTTCGCTGCCTTGGGAAGGGAGTGGGCACAGAAGGAGCAAGTTAGCTGCTCCCCACCCCTCCTTCCGAAGGCAGCGAAGGGCTAAGCCCTTTCCTGCCTTGGGAAGGGAGGGTGTGTTGAGGAGGGGGGGAAGTAGACTTCCGCGAATAATCAAAACCGCAAATGTGAAAGTCGCGAATGTAGAGGGGCAACTGTAAATAGAAATGTTTTTTATTGAAAAATAATCTCAGGAACACACACACATCCACTCAAACTTCAAGCAATCACACAAGGCTAGTGAAGAAAGTAGGAAATATTGGGGTAGAGGAATAGAATTCGGGGTGATGGGCTATACTGTATCTATCCAATGAGCAGAGATTCATGTAGCAGAAGGTACTCAATGCAGTTCTGAGGGTTGTGCAGCAAACTGGCAGAGTAAAAGGTGGGCAAAACTGTGAACATGTTTTGGGTGATATTGTCATGCCCCGAGAGCCTGATGAGGCTATAGAGTCAGAGGAGGAGGAGGACATGGCAGGGAATGGCCCTAGGGACCCTGGCACAGGTTTTGTCTACACCTGTGCCAGCAGGGAACCCTGCCAACCTAGAGGCTCAAGCAGAGGAAGAGCCTGGTCCAAGTGGGTTGGCATCAGTCCCAGCAGAGAATCCTGCCCATTCAGATAAAGATGAAGAAGAAAGGGACTTACCTCCACCATTGTATACCTAGCAGTGAGCTCAAAGGAAGTCTGAGACTTTATGAGAAAAACCTGCTTGTTAAGAAACTCCTAACAAAGCCTTAATTGCTTTATATATGCTAGGAGAGGTGATGGAGGCTTTGTCAGAGATCAACTGATCTTCCTGGTGAAAGCTTCCTGCTGACCTCAGTGCCTGGATTCCAGTTATCTTGACTCCTGTTACCTTGACTCATGCTTAGACCTTGGACTGTCCCTGACTACTCTGCTGCCTGCTCCTGTTGACCCTTGGACTGCTTTGGACCATGCTGACTGATTGCCGTAAGCCTCTTGACCCTTTGGACTGTGTTTGCATTCCTGTGAGCTAATTAACAGTTGGCTTCCTTCCCAGACTCGTGCTGTTTATACTTTGCTGGTACCTAGTTGCTTTCAGGACACATATTTATACTTGATATCTCCTGGAAGGGGTGTTTTTGAGTGGAATACAATGTTTGCTGGAGTGTCCCACAGTTGGACAATGGGGGTTCCAGTTAACATTGCTAACGGCTGAGACATTAAGACTGATGGGTGTCAGGCAACCTTCTATTGTTCTAGGACATGTGTGAGGGAAAACCAGCTTTGTAAGCCAAAGAGTCACTTTGATTTGAATTAGTGAATCACTCACTTCAATGTATATCCAGGAGAGTTAGCTCATTTCCATCCTAATTCAGTAGTCCACCCAGGGGTGGGGTGTCAATTACTACCCATGCATGACTTTTAGGAATTTGGGGTGGCTTCTTCCTTAGGTTTTCTGAGCACAACTTGGGTCCTTGCATTTGGAAGGCCCTGGTCTACTACAACCACATGGAAGGCCAATAAATAAGCCAATTTCTGACATATAGCTAATTGATGAATTATTGGAAGGGTGCGGGGTATCAGGGCAGGTAACAGTATGCTGCTTTGAATCCCATGCTAGAAGAAAGGTGAGATAGCAAGTAAGTAAATTTGTTTTCTGGCTTTGGGACATACTTGAATCTGCACACACAAACAGTCCTTTCTGCATGTGCTATATTGGAATTCTCATTTGGGTCAGAAACTATCCCATAACATACACAACACAAGGTGTTTTTGTTTTCTGTTTACTGCATGAAGGTCAACATACATGACACTATATAGATGGCTTTGTGACCACACCCCAAATAAGAGGCAAGATGCACACCACCTGGATAGTTGTAAACTGTTTCTCAAAATTTTAGCCACTTGCCATGCAGTTTCCCCCTAAAAACAGAATTCTGGGATCTGTAGCCAAACTTAATCTGGTTTCTGTGCAGGGTTCCTCCCAACTAGTTGTATTTATTTCAACATGATATATTATTGATGGCCAAGATTCGTGCATTGGTTGCATGTGATGACACTGACCTTGATGGAGAATTATTTGCTAGATCTTAAAGTGTTTTCAAAGGGAATAATCTTTATTTATTTAAATTTCTGGCAAATCCCTATTCTGGTTACCAGCAATATCCCACATGGTTTAAAACTTCTTATTTGTTGTATGGCTGTTGAGAGGATATTTTGTATTGCTCATTTCAAAGCTCCATGTATAAGAATTCATGAACCATTTTTTGTTGTTTCAATTTTCTACATATTTTGTCCCCTGCTCAAACCAGCAGACAGGAGATTACAAACCAAGAACAAAGTCAATGAACAGAGAAGATGACTCCCTCACTACTGCAGGCCATTATAGATGAAGACAAGAAATGTTTTGTGTCACTTTTACTAGCAGTTGGTACTTCCCAGAATACGGATTCGGAATACAGAATTCATACAATCCTTATCTGGAGGGATCACAGTAATCAGGTTGTGAGAAGCATTCATTCATGCAATAACATAATCAGCATGGTCATATTGCCTGAAACTGTTTTTTTTTTTTTTAAGTGCCTATATTTGCTACCCATCAGCCCATATCAAGTAACACACTGATATGCAAGGGTTGTGTCTTTTTAAGGATACTTTTGCCACTGCAGTGTTTTATCCCCCATTTTTATTGTGGTGTTTAAATGCTTCTTTGAATCTCTGAATCTTTCTGCATCTGAAAGCATGCACTATTTATACATACATTTGTTAGTGTTTCAGGTGTCACAGGAATCTTTGTTCTTTTTGCTGCAAGACTTTAAGATGGCTACACCTCTGGATTTTTAAAAAATCTTAGACCCCTCAGTGAACACTCATGTTTAATAGCAATAGCAATAGCACTTAGATGTCTATTCCGCTTTATAGTGCTAAGCACTCTCTAAGCAGTTTACAATGTGCTAGCTAATTGCCCCCAACAACCTGGGTATTCATTTTATCAAGCTACTAAAGATTAGAAGCCTGAGTCAACTTGGAGCCCTGCAGGATGGAACTCACAACGTTGTGGCTGCAGTACTGGCATTTAACCACTGCACCACGAGGATTGTGTAGATCAATCCTAAAAAGAAGACATTAGCCTCATACATTTGCAGATTCTATCATGATGCAGTGTTGTATCCACTTTCAATATCAGAAGGATAAAAAACTGCTCAAAAAGAAAAAGTTGTCAAGCCGTATATCATAATTTCTTCTCCTGCTTTCCCCACTCATATTTGATCGACTTTGGATTGTTTAGTGTCCACACTGAACTTTCGCTATTTATTTAGAACTAGTTACTCTACAAAATTGGTGAGCATGTAGCAATTAAATGCATATTTTGATCAGATGCAGGCTACTTTGGTGGCAATTCTGTGGTCAACTGGGGTTTGTAATTTGACTGCTGCAGAGACTCAACAGAATGAACTGGGTTGATTTGCTGAACCCCAAATAAAGACACTTTGTTTTGAGAAATATAGCTTAAATTGTCTCGAACTGTTTCTAGTGGAGAACTGGCAGGTTTGCTTGCAAAAAAGTCTTGGAGTGGCTGATAGGAAGTCCAAGAGAAGTTAGGTTTCTTGCTTGCTACATCTTGGCCTTGTAGTTCCTGAAAATAGTTTGGATTCAAGTAGATCTTGGGTCCCAATGTCCTTCGCAAATGAGGTTGCTTGTCAGCTCCAGGCTTCTTTATCACAACTAATTTGTCAGGAGTAATCTCATTGTCTTCTGTTATTACAGGACTTTTCTGTGGAACATGCAGAAACCAAATGGATTAAAAACTGACTTTATAAAATAAAACTCCAGAGCTTCTTTGATACTCAATAAATGTTGATTACAGTGTTTCTATCCTTTTTGTTAGCAACATCAAGGTGCTATGACAATTTCCATGAATGTCAGAATTTTAAAGATTCCCCATATTTTAAAAAGCACAGTGCAAATAGATAATTTTCCTGTCTTTTCCTGCCATGAAAGCTGTCACCCATCTAAATTTTAGCTGAAATTCTTGCAGGGGACATTTAAGCAAATAATGATTTTATCTTACTTTTCCAAATGGATGCACGTAAGGATGTGGGATTTCAGGGATCAAACAATTCTTCACACTGGAAAAACAAAGAGAATAAGAAGTAGGAATAAAAAAGTAGCTTACTTCTTTGTTAAAACACAACACTGATAGAGGCAAAGGGTGTGAAATGACAAAACAATTTTCTTAGGGTTAGTTCACATAATTAAGAAATCAAGGGCATCTGAACATTTGTGATGTCCATACAGTCAGGCTGGGGGAATCTGGAACTTTGTCATCAAAGAAAGAAACTTTTCCATACTCAGAGAATTAACCAGAGCTCCCTATTTTGTCTAAACTGGGAAACTAGTTACTAGCTTCAGAACAAGCTGCAATGCAGAAACAACTTTGAAACATGGTTTAACGTGCCAGTTTGTTTTGCAGCTGGTAACCATAGCTTCTCAGTTCAGATGAAACAGGAAACTGAAGTTCATTGGAAATCATGGCTTAATTGTAGCCTTTTTAGGTTGGAACACAAAAACTGAAGAATATCCAGCACAACCTAATAAGAACTGGGCAAGTCCTATGCTTCAAGCTGGGTTGAAGGGTGTCTACTGGATTTGCACACAGCATGATGGTCACTCAGTAAAAAAATTGAGTGCTGGTTTGTACAAAACAGTGTTGTTCCTGTATACTTACCAGTCACTTTTGCAGAAGCATATACAAACTATTAGCAGTAAGGGTACAGTTACAAGTGGCAGAAGGAGAGAGAAGACCCAATGTCCTACAAAGGAAAAAATACATAAATATATTTATTCAGATTTCTTATTGTGATGGTTAGTAGTCTCATGAACAGGATCTCCTCTACTAACCCCTACCTCAGATGATAGAAAACAAGGCTATTTAGGCTAGTGTTCAGTACTTGAAGAAGGACGTCTAGGGAATATTCAAAGGGGCCGTTTACATGGCAAAATAAATCCTCTACAAATTCACCAAGACTCCTATTAGTTCCCACATGTTTCATAGAATCATAGAATCATAGAATTGCAGAGTTGGAAGAGACCACGAGGGCCATCCAGTCCAACCCCCTGCCACGCAGGAAATCACAATCAAAGCATCCCCGACAGATGGCCATCCAGCCTCTGTTTAAAGACCTCCAAGGAAGGAGACCCCACCACGCTCCGAGGGAGTGTGTTCCACTGCCGAACAGCTCTGACTGTCAAAAAGTTCCTCCTCATGTTGAGGTGGAATCTCTGTTCCTGGAGCTTGCACCCATTGCTCCGTGTTCCAGTCTCTGGAGCAGCAGAAAACAAGCCTGCTCCATCCTCAGCGTGACATCCCTTCAAATACTTAAACAGGGCTATCATATCGCCTCTAAACCGTCTTTTTTCCAGGCTAAACATACCCAGCTCCCTAAGTCTCTCCTCATAAGGCATTGTTTCCAGACCTTTCACCATTTTAGTTGCCCTTCTCTGGACACGCTCCAATTTGTCAATATCCTTTTTGAATTGTGGTGCCCAGAACTGGACACAGTATTCTAAGTGAGGTCTGACCAAGGCAGAATAGAGTGGCACTATTACTTCCCTTGATCTAGACACTATACTTCTATTGATACAGCCCAAAATTGCATTGGCCTTTTTAGCTGCCGCATCACACTGTTGGCTCATGTTCAACTTGTGGTCTACTAGGACTCCTAGATCCCTTTCGCACATAGTCTCATTCAGCCAGGTCTCTCCCATCCTATATTTATGCATTTCATTTTTCCGCCCTAAATGCAGTACTTTACATTTCTCCGTATTGAATTTCATTTTGTTAGCTTTGGCCCAGCTCTCCAGTCTATCCAGGTCATTCTGAATTTTGATCCTGTCCTCTAGGGTATTAGCTACTCCTCCCAATTTGGTGTCATCTGCAAATTTGATAAGTATGCCCCTAATTCCCTCATCTAAGTCATTGATAAAGATGTTGAATAGCACTGGGCCCAGGACAGAACCCTGTGGCACCCCACTGGTCACATCTTTCCAAGACGAAGAGGAGCCACTGCTGAGCACCCTTTGGGTTCGGCCGGTCAACCAATTACAAATCCATTGAACAGTTAACTTGTCTAGCCCACATTCTACAAGCTTGTTTGCAAGAATGTCATGGGGAACCTTGTCAAAGGCCTTACTGAAATCAAGGTATGCAATGTCCACAGCATTCCCTTCATCTACCAAGCTGGTAACTTTATCAAAAAAAGAGATCAGATTAGTCTGGCATGACTTGTTTCTCTGAAACCCATGCTGACTTTTTGTGATTATGGCATTGCCTTCTAAATGTTCACAGACTCTCTGTTTAATGATCTGTTCTAGAATCTTCCCTGGTATTGATGTCAGACTAACTGGACGATAGTTGTTGGGATCCTCTTTTTTCCCCTTTTTGAAGATGGGAACAACGTTTGCCCTCCTCCAGTCTGCTGGGACTTCTCCTGTTCTCCAGGAGTTCTCAAATATTATTGCCAATGGCTCTGAGATTATATTTGCCAGCTCTTTTAATACTCTTGGATGTAGTTCATCTGGTCCTGGAGATTTAAATTCATTTAGATTAAGAAGGTATTCCTGTACCACCTCTTTACTTATTTTCAGCTGGATTTCCCCTATTGTGTCCTCTGTTCCATTTTCCTCAGGTTGGTCCTCCTTTTCCTTTTCTGAAAACACTGAGGCAAAGAAGGTGTTGAGTAATTCTGCCTTTTCTCTGTCCCCTGTTAGCATTTTGCCATCTTCTCCACGTAGTGGCCCTATCATTTCCTTCTTCCTCCTTTTGCTGCGGACATACCCAAAAAAACCCTTTTTATTGTTCTTAACCTCCCTAGCAAGCCTGAGCTCATTCTGCACTTTAGCTTTTCTGACTTTACTCCTACACGTGTTCGCTATCTGTTTGAATTCTTCTTTGGTGATTTCCCCCCTTTTCCATTTCCTATACATGTTCCGTTTAAAACTTAGCTCCATTGAAAGTTCTTTAGTCATCCATCCTGGTTTCTTGAGACACCTCCCATTTTTCTTCCTCAATGGTACTGTTTGAAATTGTGCCTTCAGTATCTCCCTTTTGAGAAAGTCAAAACCGTCTTGAGGTCCCTTCTCTTTTAGTATTCTTGACCATGGGATCATCCCCAGTATTTCCCTGAGTTTATTGAAATCGGCTCTCCTAAAGTCAAGAATGCGTGTCTGACTATGCCTGGCTTCTCCTTTCCATTGTATAACAAACTCCAGGAGAACATGATCACTCTCACCTAAGGATCCCACCACTTGCACCCCATTAACAAGGTCGTCTCTGTTGGTTAGGATCAGATCTAAAATAGCTGACCCCCTTGTTGCCTCTTCCACCTTTTGGACCATGAAATTGTCTTCCAGGCATGTAAGGAATTTGCTAGACCTTGTAGTTTTGGCTGAGTTAGATTGCCAGCAAATATCAGGATAGTTGAAGTCACCCATCACTACTACATCTCTCCTTTCTGCATGTGTGTTCATCTGTTCTAGAAAGGCAACATCCAATTCCTCCATCTGATTTGGGGGTCTGTAGTAGAGTCCCACAATAACATCCCTGTTGTTTCCCTCCCCTTTAATTTTTATCCAGATGCTCTCCACCTGGCTTCCAGTATTGATGTCATGGATCACTTCACTGGTGTAAATATCCCTGACATATAATGCTATTCCTCCTCCTTTCCTGTTTGGCCTGTTTCTCCTATAAAGGTTATACCCCTCTATTCCTACATTCCAATCATGAGACTCGTCCCACCAGGTTTCAGTAATGCCTATTATATCATATTTGTTTTGTAGTGCAAGGAGTTCAAGTTCATCTTGCTTATTTCCCATGCTCTGTGCATTAGTGTAGAGACATCTGAGACCATGTGTTCCCTTTACTTGCTCCCTGTGCAAGTTTTTTTGCCTCCCACTGTTGGGTCCTTGCGCTGTTTGCCTTGTTCCCTCTATGACAGTTTGACTATTTTCTCCAGCCCTTTTGCCTTCCAGAATACTGTCTCCCTCCCCCATTTGACTCAGTTTAAAGCCCTCCTGATCAAATTCTTGAGAGTGTTGGCAAAAATGTTTCTTCCAACTGTTGTAAGATGCACCCCATCTCTTGCCAGAAGTCCCCCTGCATGGAAGCGCAGTCCATGATCCAAGAATCCAATTTGTTCTCGGCGACACCATCTACGGAGCCAGTTGTTTACGTCGGCTATTTTCCTCTCCCTTCTTGGACCATGCCCTTCAACTGGCAGAAGAGACGAGATGACCACCTGTGCGTTCATTTCTTTCAGCTTCCTCCCCAGGGCCTCATAATCTCTTCTGATCTTGGGAAAGCTGTGCCTTGCAGTATCATTGGTTCCCACATGGACCAAAAGGAAGGGGTAATGATCCGTAGGCTTGATGAGTCTTGTCAGCCTCTCGGTCACGTCACAGATCTTTGCCCCAGGGAGACAACACACCTCCCGAGTCATCTTGTCAGGCCCACATACCACTGCTTCTGTACCCCTCAGCAAGGAGTCCCCCACCACCACCACACGCCTCCGCTGAGGCTTCGCAGCTGCTGTTCCTTGCGGTGGTCCTCTCAAGGTCCCCTGCTCTACCCCTGAAGTCTGTCCATGCTGTTCTTCCTCGTTGTCCTTGATAAGGGAAAGGGCTTCAAATCGATTCTGTAGCTGCAAGCTGCTGGAAGAATCCCTGGATTTTCTTGTTCTGTGTGTGACATTCCTCCAGCTGTCTACTTCCTGTGTCCGTGAAGTGACCCTCTCCTCCACAGCCACTTCCTCTTGAATAGGACGATTCAAAGTCGCCCTATTCAGAAGGAGGGGGGCCAAAAAACCCTTCAGTTGCGAGGTAAAAACTTTCACTACTTTCTTAGACTTTTTTGATAAAGTTCACAGAAATGCGCACAGTAGGTGGTGTGAACTACCTATTCGTAAAAGTCTGTGTGATCTACCAGCATTCTTACCGAAACAGGCTCACAGCAGAGCTGAGTTGTGATTTGTTGGAGCTCAGAGGGGATGGGCTTGCAAGGGATGCCTTTGGAATGCAGGATCCGCCATTGTTTCTTTTTTGACACAGACTGGGAAACCTGGTTGCCCGCCTCCCTGCTTGAGTGTTCACCTCCGTCCGTGCTCCTTCACTGGCCGATCAACACCTTGCTTTATTGGTGGGGGGGATTTGCAGAGTTTGAGGGATGCTGCAGCCTTTCCTCCCTTGGCTTCGTCCCAGCAGCCAGCGAGTGAAGGGGGAATGGGGGTGGGGAGAGGAAGAAGAGGCTTCAATGGGAAACAAGCAAGCAATGGGACCGATAGTCCCACTGCCTGCCTGTCTGCTGCTGGAGCCTCCTCCCCCCTTGTCCTCCCCCTCCCCACTTGCTTCAGAAGACAGCGAGCGAAGGGGGAATGGGGGGGAGCTCCCCCATGTGAACTGCTAAATCACATACTTCTTGGGATTCATCAGAATGGCCAAAATCATGTACACCGCTCTGCTCAGAATCAAAATGGAAGTAAGCCGGCATTTTCCGCATTAAAAGTGGCCATGTAACTAACCCCAAAGAGAAGGAGAATTCTACCTCTGGAACTAGCATGAGGGAAACAACCCACAAGACTTGTGGATTGCTCTTCTGCACTTCAAAGAATGCCTATTCATGGAGTAGCAATACTTCAATCTGTAAATGCATATATTTCCCAGAGACTAATAAATTAACAAAAATCATGAAGGAGATTATGTAGGGCTCTTTTCTTGATGAGAAGTTCAGTTGCATGAGTATGCCAGGAAAAAAAGCAAGCTACTTTGAGAAAAAAATATTAACACCAACAAACCAATTTGTACACAAATGCTGATATGGTTGTTGACTGTCAAATGAAGTAAAACAAGGTCCATATGTTGACAAGTCTTCGTCTCACATATCTGGGGCAGGGGCAGGATTATGTTGCATCAACTCATGACCTATTCTGATTCTTACAGTTCTTATTGATGTGAATTTTTTTGGATTATAGGTCTCAGAATCCCAGGCTCTGCTATAAGGCAACTCTACATGTCCCAAAACCATACCAGCTTGTTCAAACTGCAAGAATTTGCAGGCAGAGCTTGTTTATGAGACCAGCAGTGAAAACACCCTTGTAAAATTTGCCATTAACACACAAATCAACAATTAAAATGCAGGTGAGTTTCATGGCTTACTCTCAGACTGTGTAGTTACTGGTTGAAATTTGTCACTGGTGATGTTTCCAGGATTGACACTGTAAGCTTGAACAGCAAGCAAGTAAGTTGTGTTGGGCTCCACGTGTCTCACAGTGTATATCTTTTGATTCCGATCTTTAATTGTGTGCCTGCATATTGCCGGATTACCTGTATTCAGAAATGGAGGATATGGCAGCAAGCAAGGACTATACTACTTCATTTATTATTATTTATATTTATATGTCATGTTTGCTCCAAACAGCTCAAGGTAGTCCACCATTTTTTTTTCCTTATGAGTCAGTCAAGTTGAAAGCATGAGAGCGGCCCAAGGTCAGTGGGCTTCATATCTGACTGGAGACTTTCAATTTAGACCCTTTTACCTAAATCCCAGTAAAACACCCTACCCACTGCACCACACTGGCTCTCAATGCACTGAAAAAGTTTGATCCTGCTCAAGCCCCTCTTCAAAGGCTGCTTCCCCCTTTTTAAAACCAAAGGTAGCCAAAATGCAGTCCTAGTAGGCTCCTAAGGACTTTATCAGACGGGCTTAATGAAATGGAACAGAAATGCCACAGGATCGCTAAAGAGGTTTTTTTTTTTTCAGATGATGTCCTCCTCACCTATTCTGACCCCGTGTGCTTTCCGTTTTGTTTTATTCATGGGGAAAAGTCATCAATAGATCTCCCATTCCGTTTCTGTAATGGAATCACGGGTGTGTGAACTGGTTTGCCATTATGCTGGTGTGATATTAAAACACTTCTGGGTATGATCGTGACATCCAGGTGAGTGACAGCCTTTTCTGTACCCTCCCTGTGTTGCTTTTAAAGCTTTAAAAATGTTTTGGTGCTTTTTTAATTTGTAGAAGTCTGCCTGTATTTTTATTTTTAAATCCCCCCCCCCGGCTGCCTGCCTCTGTAAGGTCCTGGAAGGTAAGTAGAGAACACTGGCGATCTGGACATCCAGGTAAGTGATAGACTTTTTTGTACCCTCCCACTTACTTCTTTTAAAGGCTGTTTAGGTGATTGCTTTAATTTTTTTGATGTCTGTTTTTTTTTAATTTTTAAATTCTCTGTGCAATGCAGGGCTCTCTGTAAGGTCCTGGGAGGTCCCTGCAAAACACTTCCTACTTCAATTGGGACAAAGAGGTAAGTGACAGCCTTTTTTATTCCCTCCCTGGGTTACTTGGGTTTTTTAAGGATGTTTAGGTGCTTGGTGCACTTCTTTGAGGTTTGGGGGATTTTTTATTTTTAAATTCTCCATGTGATTTGGTCTCCAGGAAGGAGAGGGGGCTCTGTGAGAACTCTATTCCCTTCCTGGACAGCCAGAGGAGCGGGGAGCAGTTTCTGTCCTGGGATTAAGGTAAGTGTGTGAACATTTTTTTTATTCAGTTACAGGGATGGGAGGAGGGTGGGTGGGTAATGGAACAGGAATGGGTTTTAAGGCCCATCTGATAAAGTTCTTAGTCTCTTCTGGTATCCCTTGATCCCTCCAGACTGACTATTTTCTGGCAGAAAGAGAGAGAGACAGGTTAATTGCCTCTTCTGGAAGCCCACCCAGAATTGTTTAAAATAGATTGCAGAGTCACTTTGAAGTGTTTAACATAAAGAAATACCTGTCTTCTAAACCACAGCTGGCATCCTTATGTATGCAATTGTAATTTTTTGACCATGGCGTAACATCCCATATTTAGTTCACAGCTGCATTAGCATTGTCCCACAAGTGTAACCGTTGCACTTGCACTTGCTCATTCTTAGATAACTATTAATGAGTGCATTCAATATACCACTTGATTCACCGTAAATGCAGTGCACATTTGCAGGTACACCATCAGTTCCAAAATGTCAATATTCAGCAGAAGGGTGGCATAGCGCAACCACGAATTAACTACATGAATGTACATTTACCCTATGCAATCAGAAAATAGAATCCTGACTAATAAGTGGATTTCAAGCAACTATCCATGTTTTGTTTTTACTTTTTATTGGTCCCTAGAGAGTTCTAGGAGATGAAAACTCACCCTGCTGTACTTGTCCACCCCCATTTTAAAGCAAAGTCTTTTCTAAAGAATCTCAGTGGCACTCTACCCAGCTCACACCTTTACAAACTCCTACCTAACGCCTATTATCTGCTTCTGAATCTTCTCCCTGTTCTTGTCCATCTAATGTTGATCAGCAGCACCAAATATTTTTGTGACACTGACACTTCTCAGCAATGATGTTTGATGTTTGATGCATTCAACTCCTAAGCACCACCTAAGTTGATCTACCAACTTAATAAAAGGCAATTTATATGGCAGTGTACCTGACATATTCCATACAAAAATCTAGAAATCACCACATGATGATGTTTTTAGGGAGAAAGGGTGGGAAATGATCACCTGGAAAAATTCAGGGGGCCAGATTCAGTCCCAGGGCCTGACATTGCCCAACCCTTGTGTAAGGTTATTAATTCTAGAGTCTTAGCTGCTTAACTACATGACATGTCTTTGTTTTCCATAGCATTCCAGCATTATATAAGCCAGAATTAGGAATTGTAAGATAATTAATTCTCAACCAAGGAGGAATAAAAGACTAGTCCAGGGGCAGGTGAAAGGGGGCCTGGGATGTAGTAGTAGAATACTGAATGCTCTGCAATAGATCATCAAGGGTTTGGGGTTTATCAGGATTTGGGTTTTTTGAAATTGGGACAGCAGAAGGGCTTCAGCCCTGTCCAAATGCTTAAACCATGAGTGCCTTCTCCTGCTTATGACCACAGCCTCCCACATTCTTGGAACACATATGTATTCTATGAGTCACTTAAAGATAGATTATTCTGGATAGTCAGTTACCTTGAAGTTGTTCTAATTCCTTTAATGTGCAGTTTCCATTTTCCACTTTCACATACACATTGTAACCTCTGATAAAACCAGGCTGGGAATTTTCAAGGTAAGATTCCCAACTTATTGTAAGCAAATTTGAAGTAATTGCAGATATGTTAAAGGCAAGTTCTTGAGCCAGCTCTGGAAGAAAGGAAGTTGATAAAATTGTTACTGTTTCCTGGACAGCTAACTTTCAGCCTTGACGTTATGGTTAGATTTCCATTTATTGTCCCTGTCATATTGCACTTTGGGAACTGAACATGATAACTTCCAAAGGAGGAAACATGGAATTGGGCCAAATCTTTTTCAGAGGGCCTTACCGATTATCTAGAGAACTGTGCAACCTGGTCATTCCCCACCACCACACTTCCACATGAACGATAGGCCCTAACTTTGGATGCCTCCATGCTGTACTAGTATAGCAGTTTGCTACAACTTTAACTGCTACATCTCTGTCCTATGGAAATGTGGGATTTGTAGTTTAGTAGGATACGTATAATCCTCTAGTGCTCCTGAGCTACAGCACATAGAATATGGCAGAAAATTCTAAGTAGCTCATGAAACTACAAATCCCAGGATTCGGCAGAATGGTGCCATGGCAGTTAAAGTCCTACTGAAGTACTATAACTGTGTAGTATGGATACAACTTTAGTGGCAAGTCTCAGAATTACTCCTAGCTTTTCTCCAGGCTACACCTGCTAAAACTGCCTCTTCCACACAATGATTAAAAATGTAGATGACACCCTTTTCGCTTTTGCATCTGGGTACCCTACCCAAGGCACTGCCTGAAGGCATCTGAGGCGTTGTCAATACTGTCCAGAATATTCTGCCTTCCGGATGGAATAATCTGGCCCTGGAGCTGGCCTGGATTCCCCCCCCCCTACACACACCTGTTACTGCAACAAAATGGGCAAAAGTCTGCATGCACATTACTGTCATGCTATTACTGTCATGCATTGCACTCTCTGAAGCCAGGAAGGAGACCCTCAGCATGTGATCAAGGCCCCCTGCATGTGATCAGCCTTGATCACATGCTGAGGGTCTCCTTCCTGGTTTCAGAGAGTGCAATGCGTGACAGTAACAGAGGTACCTGTATTGGTTGGAGGACTACTTTCCGGCTTCAAAGTGACACCACCAGCAGTGGCAGAGGAGTCCAGCAATACAGCCTGGTGTGCAGGTATGGACTCCTGCATTCCCACACCAGACCCATCTGGGTTTTTCTGCATGATGTGGGTTTTCCCAGGGGTTATTCTGAAATGTTTTTAAAGTGTTTACCCCAGCTTTACCTTGGACATCGTCAGGACTGTTCAGAGGTGAATTGGGGCAAGAGCCCTGTGTAGTTCGGACTTCAGGGCTCCAACACAGGGGGGAAACGGGGTAAATTGTCCATCTAGACAAGCCCTGCAACAGTTACTTTGGAGAAACAAATCAGAATTGGGCTGATCTGTGCATGGGAAGCATCTGGGAGCCTCATGTACCTAACTTCTTTTCACTGAGTTATGTATAAAGCTAATAGACTGACTGTGGCACAAATTTGGAGCAAAGTCGAGTAAAGAGAGATGTGATGGAGTTGCATAAAATTATGCTCATTTTGGAGAAATAAGAGAGGGAAAAGTTTTTCCCCCTCTCTCACAATGTTGGAGCCCAGAGTAATTAACTGAAATTGAGAGGTGGGAGATTCAGGACACATAAAAGGAAATCCACTTTCACACAGTGCATAGTTGAAATGTGGAATTCACTGCCACTGGATTTACTGATGACTGCCAACTTGGACAGCTTTAAAGGGGGATTAAATAAACTTATGGGCATTGGGCCGTCAATGGCTACTAGATGTGATGATTATATATCACTCCCATAGCATAGGCATGCGAGGAAGATTGTGAAGATTGCAGCTGCACTCATGTCCTGCTGGTGAGCTTACCATAGCCAACTGTTTGGTCACTGTGTGAACAGAATGTTGGACTACATAGTCCCTTTGTTTGATCCAAGATAATAATAATAATAATTATTATTATTATTATTTATTTCTATCCCACCCCTCTGCAAAGCAATCGGGGTGGCTTACATCATAAAAATCCCATAATTACATTAATAATTAAATTAAAGATGGCTCTCATGCTTTTTATATTCTAATTTTATATTCTAGAGCTGGAAATGTAGCCTTCTATATGTTATTGGACTGCAAATCTCATTATCCCTTACCTTTGACTGTGCTGACTAGGGCCAATGAGAGTCATAGTCCAGTAATATCTGGAAGGTTGCACATCCCTCACCTGGAAGCTAGACCATACTTTTTCACATGCTTTCACAGTTTTGGGACACAATCCAGCCATTCCTTCAGAGCATCCTTTGCATGTTTACTTGGGAGGTAAGGCTCCCAGTGACTTCAGTGGGACCTCAAAGTGCCTCAACTTTGGCTGGATTGTACTATGACTTTTTAAAGTTACTCAGAACACCTTGTTACTCTAACTACAATACACTGACTCTCATGGGTTCCTGAAGTCGCAATCACATTTTAGTCACTGCTGCAACATTTTTGCTATTGACATTGGGCTATTCCCATAAAAGCTCAGTATTTTCCAGACATTTTTGGAAATCTGTTCCCATCTAGCTTCATTCCAATTTATTTATTATTTATTAATTTACAAGAGAAATTAGATATTGCTTAAATGCAAACATTTTAAAGTTATGTAAAACACAAAGTATACATAATTAACATACATTCTTTATACAGTTCCAAGAAAAAGATGTTAGGATGGAGTAATCAAGGAAGATTTCCAAAAGTAAGTACTGTTTGTTGTTGTTTTACTTTAGCATTCCAATAACTGTCTACCATTAATCAGAGCCTGGGAAGGTTTTGCAAGTACAATTCCCAAAATCCTTCAGCCAGTATGGTTAGCAATTCTGGGGCTTATAATCAGCTAAGTAAATTTTCCAGGCTCTGCTGTTAATACAAATTGTGTTATTTACATTGGAACATGTAAAGTTTATGTACATTGCCACATTAGTTTCAGATCCTCACACAAAAACAGATGTGAAAAAATCTGCTTTCTCTAGACCTCCTGATGACAAGGAAATTTCACAAATACAAAGTACAGGATTTCCTGTGATGAGTTGGTATTTTTTTCTATATAGCAACATATATCACTCACTAAAGAGATGGGAGAAAGTTATAACACTACAATTTTTTGCTTATGAATCATAAAAAGTAATCATTTTGATTCTACGGAGTAAAAAGTTATTCTTTGCAAGGAAGCCAATTTCCTTTAGTATTTCTCTGTTTGCAATCTCCCCCCAGCACCACACCCAACGTTTCTGTGACCTCCAAGAGAAGATGGGATGCATAGGGAGCTATAATAATAAGGGGGGAAATCCGGAGAAACGTTTAATGGGAAAGGTGAATTTTGCTTTATTCATGCAAAGAAAATTATGAGCCGAAATTATGATTAAATTAAATGCAGAACCAACCCATAGAATTTAAAGAAAGTGATTCAACACATAGAGTTCTGCCATTTGTAGACTGTATTGTGGACTTACCCTGTTCTTTAAGATATTTAACCTTCTTTTCCAGAAAGTAAGTTCTATCACTTTGCCTCCCATATACTCTAAATGTATATCTCACTCCAGGACTGAAGGCATCTAGAATGTAAAAAGAAATTAGGAGATATTCAGATAAGCATAAAATCTGAGCGTACTTACTGCATAAAACAAACTACTTCATTGAAAAAGGTAATTACGCATTCCTGCAATGAATGGGAATGAAAATTAGTTAGGCTGAGAACTGTGCAGCTTCAAAGGTGGTACTTTTGTGTGTGTGAAATCTCTGAAATTATGTGTGGCACCTCTGTCCACTGAGTAGTGTGTGTGTGTATCTATCTATATATACATGCACGCATGAGCATGCATGCACACACATAAATATGCATACACTTTGCTCAGAAACAAAACCTGCATATGTACACTATTAATGCAGCCCAGTCAAATGTTCTTTTCATTAATAATTCAGTTTTCAACCAACACATTAATAGTGTTGTCTGTTCCACTGCTGAATATGCACAGCTGTCACTTGTGATACTGTTACTTGGGTATTGGCAGGTTTTTTGTTTTTTTTTAAACAGCTTCTGAGCAGCTGGAATATTTGTAAGCATTCCATTAACACTTCAACAGCCAAGAGGGACCCTGCTGCTGTTACAGTAGCACCCTTGCATCTGCTGATTCGTCAACCACTGGTTCAATTATCCACGGTTGGCAATGGTGGGGGAAGGGAGGGGGAGGATGGATCTCCTGCCCTCTCCCTTTCCTCCCCAAAAGAACTCTGGTCATGACAGGGGCGAAGGTAGGGGGAGGAGGGGTCTCCTGTCCCTTCCTTCCCCCAAGAGGTCTCTCACTGGTGGCAATGGTGATGGGGGGGGATGAAGGGAGAGGAGGAGTAAGAGTTCTCCCTCCCTTTTCCTTTAACCCCCAGGATGGCTCTCCGTGGCAGGAATGGTGACAGGGACATTTGCTATTATCCGCAGGGGCCCCTGGAACCAATCCCCCATGGATATGGGGGTCCTACTGTATTTACCGGTGGGGAAGGCAACTCAGACCATGGAGAAGCATCTGGTTGCAGAATGTGAGGACAGAAATCAAGATGTGCCCTCAAATGAACTTCATCCTTTTCCCTTCCCCCAGGAGCCCAGAGCAGCTGGATTGTCATCATCTGAATCACTGCCCCATCTCCCTTTCCCCTCCTGGGGCTTGACAGCTGCCAGGCAGTGGGAGGTTTTTGGATGAATACAAGGGCAAGAAAACCGGTCTTTGTGCCCTCATGCAAAAAGGGACTTATGCTCATGTAAGCTGCACTTATGTGTGTATAGGCACTATCAGGATGTCAGCCTTTGTCTGCCTTCTGTCACCACGTCTGCACAATCCTGAAAACTGTGCAATCACTAGCCTAGAGTACTGGCAGGATTCTAGCCCACAGCTACAAGAGTGATGAGCACATTTGGAGATTTTAAAAGTGTCAAAGGTACAAGCATAAAATGGTTGCAGTGGGGTAAGGGGCTAATCACATGATGGCTATGATATGACAGAGATGTAAAATTTCCAGAAATTTTGAACCCACAGGAAAACATGTTTTTTCAACTTTTTTCCTGGAAAAAAATGGAAATTTGTGGGACAATTGAAATATATGGAATGCTTGTCTTCTTATCAGACCAATCTTTACTGCTTTATTAACATGAAATATCAGTCATGACTTACCATATACAATTGTACTGTTTGTCATATTTATTAAATATAAAATAGAAAGGCTTTAGGTTTGTATACACATACACTTTACAAAAAAGAGAGAGCTGCAAACTACTGCATCCTCTGCTACCTAAGCACATGTGTCTTAGTTTTTGCCATCTAAGAAACATGAAAACAAACCACAAATTTTGTAATGAACAAAAGAAATTGTGTTATTTTGACAAAAGAGCTTCAGTCTTAAGGACTAGGTCAGCAGTGTATTTGGGTATGAAGTTCAACTAAGAGTTCAAAATACTGAACTCTTTAATAGTGTATTAGCACAAGTCTTTCCTATATGCTCCTTCCATGAAACACTCACTAATTGTACAAGTGCATTTTCAATCTGAGTGTCATATATGTCTAACGTAGCCACAGGAACTGTTGTTCTCTAATTCTATCGGCTGTCTTCCATAAAAATCTTCATACTACACAGTCCCTGGCATTTCCGAGTAAGTAAAATCCTGTCTTTAAAAGCCTGTCACTAATTATTATTATATATATAGAGAGAAGAATCTGATGAATTACTATATACCACCAAGTTTCTAATTTTTCCACTGGAAAAAAAGAAAATTTGTCCTTGGAAAAAAGTGGGAAGAGGATGTTCCCATGCCCCATTTCTCCCCCCCCCCCCACAACACACCATTTCTTCCCTTGAGCCTTCATATCCCATAGGTGGCCAGTTACAAAGTGTTGGAAGTGCCTCTTCTGTGATATACAGATGCAGAGAAAAACACATAAAGAGAGAAAATACATATACATTTATGTATACTAGGGAAGAGAAAGAAGAGGAGCACCCACACTTAAAAAATGGGTTTCTCACCACCTGCACTAAGCAAGTCCATGGATAGATGTTTCCATGAGGGAGGGGGAGATGATCAGCCATCCATGATGGGAAGGCTCAAGAACCTAGTGGGCCCTCAGTATACCCACACAGATGATGTGTTATACTATCATTACAGCAATTGCCTCCTCAGAAATTATTAACATGACAATGAAGTTGCATTTTACTTACCAGATGTAATAAGAGCACTGGAGACATTCTGCCCAAACCTTCTCCACTGAAAACCACAAGGCTGGGATTTGGGGTAGTTGCACCAGTCAATAACATAGCCATCCAATGTATTCTGAGTCTTCCAAGAAATATAAATACTATCTTCTGTGTTGTTTGTTGTGTCTTCTTCATAATAATTCCCAGTATCTTTTTTTAAAAGTACACAACAATATTTAGATCACTGTGAAAATGTATGCCTAACTGGTCAGAGTTTTAGTAACTCTGCTACTATTTTTGTATTTTTATGGAGACATCTGTTGCCTTTATGGTCACAGCAAAGGAGTGATAAAAATGGGACTGGACCCAAAGTGATGGAAAAATTTGTCACACCATCCTACTGCTGCTCTAGCTCTCACCCCACCCAGATCTATCCTCTACAATGGGAAAGACTACCAGAATGGACACTGAAATGCTACAGAAAATCTCAAGAGGCATTTTTTCATTCTTAGGGAGGAAACTCTAGAATCCTGTCGGTAGCATACACAACCCCTGGTAATTCTGATGTATGGGTGGTTTTATTTTTAATGCTGTAGAAGGGAGTGTCCTGTACCTGTGGTATGCCCCTAAACCCAGGCATACCAAGCAGCCAAGGTGCTCATGGGCACATCATATCATAATCACTATTCAGGGGTATGTTCTGCCTGCCCTCACACATCTGGGGAAGAGGGAGTCTTACACTGAGAGCAGAGATTGTCCCTTCTAACCCTGTTGCACAAAGGCACTTGGAATATGTCGAGGCACACACCCACAGCCAACTGGTCATTGGAAGAGATGCAGCTGCACACATGAACCTCCTAGTTGCTACTGTCCATGTGGGGAGGAAGTGGGAAAGAGAGGGCAGACTCCATCCCCCAGACAATGGTGTAAACATAGTGGTGGAGGCCGGCACTCCAATGGTGTGTTTATTGGATCTCAGCCAAAGGTACAAAGTGAGATTCATATAACAACATGGAAAGCAAAAAAACATTACAAACACAAACGTTTCAGTTGGATCAAATAACTGAGGCAACCATGAAACTTTTTATATCTCCATGTTTAAATATGAAAAACAGAAAAATGGTTCATCTCAGACCATGGGGAAGTTACCTATTGGATTACAACTTCCAGAATCTCCCATCTAACATAGTGCGCATGCTGGACGGGAGATTCTGGGCACCATAGTACAAAAAAGTGACATTTCCAAACTCTGGTTTATCCAGCAAGAAGATTATACCCATAAACACAAGGATGGGGGCAGGGAGTATTTTAGTAAACATTTCAGTGTTCTCTGTGCAGCATGCAAAGTGACATACTCAGGGTGATTTTGCAAATATTCAGCCAATCAGAAAATCATAATACATATGATATAGTATTTGCACAAGTTGTATAGGCCTGCAGATGCAGCACAGGAACTTAATGAACAAGGAATTTTATAATAGGTCTCAAAATAGGCAGATCTAGCATTATTTCAGAATCAAGTGATTCTTTGAAGCAATATGTCTAAATGTACAAACCATTATTTCCAGTTGATGAGATGATAATCACAGAAGGAGTTGATGCATTTGCAAAATTTCTTGCTGAGACACTGATTTTGTAAGATTTGCTACCAAGGGAAATTGTGTAATTATTTAAGGCAGTTGAATTACAGTGACCGGACAGATTAGGTTCCTCTAACGTTTTCCAACATATCTCATATGTTTTGATGTTTCCATTAGCTTGAAAGTCTGGCGAGGCCTATAAGGAGGAAGACAAAACTTCTAAAACTCAAGTCCATAGTTTAATAAAAGTTGATAAAGTTACTTGGGAGAGTGAGTTATAATCCATTTTTTCCCCTGAACTCTAATTTTACTCACAGTCTTCATAAGAAGAAGCCAACTTTTATTTTCATTTTTCATCTTACAAGAGCTGAAGATACTAACAGGCAAGAGACTAGACAACCATCAGTAACAAGGATTTTCTTGTAAATGGTTTTGGAAAATGAAAATAAAATATCCATCTACAGAAGGGGAGCAGTTACATCCTCTTCTTTGAAAAAAAACCCTCAAGTTGGAAATAAAGTACATAAGAAGCTCCCTTGGTACATAATACCCTTACATATCGGATCCTGTATGATTGTGGAAGCAAAAGAGAACCTGCATAAACCATAAATAGGAGATACAATATAATTGGCATATCTCTGAAATGTTACTCTTCTGGACAACAGTTTCCAGAATCCCACCAGATCTGCTCTAGTGACACCTACACACATACGAGTGTAGCCTTGATGAGGCAGTGCAGAGTAGGTAAAATAAAATAAAAAATAGATTCCAAAACTGATTTGGAATAAGGGAAAAATATTCCTATTTGGACTTTTCCTGTTAATCTTGTACTCTGTGTCAGAAGCTACTTGGATGTCACTTGGGTGACACTTTGTTTACAGGTCAGGTGAGCTAGAGCTGAGATAATCAGAGGCCACCTTTGGAAGAAACAAGTGCAAGGGTTGTAGAACCTCTGTTCACCTCCTTCCTCACTGGAGGAGTACCGGGTGCATGAATTCAACTACTGGTAAGGGTGCCCTGCCTCTCTCCTCAACCAGGTGCAATACCACAGCTCCTCCATCACAGAAAAATAAACAAATATGTCATTGGAAGATGTAGACTGGAGTTCAAAAGTATTAACAATGTCAAACTTTCCAAAAAAAGAAAAAAGAAAAAGAAAAAGAAAAGAAAAGAAATTTAAAAAAAAAACACCAAATGCTCTTTAGATCTTATTCTGATGTTTCAGCTGGTAAAAACTCAAGAACATACTTGCACCTTTCCTGGTCCTTCACACAAACCATAATGAAGATGCTATTTCTAATCTGTACGATTTAAAAATTCCATCACTGGCAAAAATTACCCTTGCAGTTTGGTGGGGGGCTGTTATTTTTAAAAATAATTCCTCAGCATTAATTGGACAACCAGACCTACCTTCCAGAATACAGTTACATTACGTTCCTCCAAACCTGAGCTAATATCTCTCCAAACATCTAGCTGCCCAAATGGAGCTGCAAAATAAAAATATATAAAAACATGTATCAACGGGATGAAGCTCCTCTCCTCAAATCGAGCTGGTGAAAGCCATAGAACAGGAGTGGACAAGTGTGGAAGGCTAGGAAGGAGATCTTAGAGTGCCACACTTCTCATTATATCCAATTTGTCCCCCAATATCTTCTAAGGTACATGGGGGCAGTCTTACCATGTCTTGGGGCCTTCCTGAGCCCAGAAGGCATTTGGAAGCAAAAAAGGTTTTTGAAAAATTTTGCAAAAAATTGTTTTGACCTGGGTGGGGGTTGGGGTTTTCAGGGGAACTCTAAATGTGGTAGAAATGCCTTCCAACCTCCCTAGAGGCCACCTGGGAAAATTCTGGTGCAAAAAAAAAAAATGGTTGCAAATAAAGTCTAACATCTGGGGGTCCCTGGGGGCCACAAAAACAGTCCCCTCTGAGGCTGCTTGCAGACCACGGGCCACTTTGCCCACCCCTGTCATAGGAAAAGTCCCCCTTTATGCTGATTTAGCACAGTGGCTCTCAAACATTGGTCCTCAATATGTTTTGGACTTCAGTTCTTAGTACCCCTGAGCACAGGCCAAGCTGTCTGGGGCTTCTGAGAGCTGGAATCGAAAACAATTGAAGGACCAAAGTTTGAGAACCACTGACTATGCAGACCCCAGGGTGTACTCCTATGTTTTTCAGAGGCATCTATTAGCAAAGTCAGAAACTTTGACTGCAAAGGGGTAGATCTGGATGCTCGCAGAACTCATTGGTCATATTTACTCCTAAGTAACCCAGCCTTCCTTAATTGTGAGTAGAGAGGAATAAAATGGATTTTGGGATTGTGCTGCAAGGAACTGAAAATTAAGGAGAGCCAAGAACCATTACCCCATCACAAGTTATCATTTAACATTAGGAATTGACTTCACTGACATTAGGGAATGTAGAATATACACTAGTTCCTTACTACAGAATCTTATGCATGCTTACTCAAATGGTAAGCCCCAAGAAATTCAACATGTTTTGGGTAAGAAACTGCAGCCTTAAGAATAGTGCAGGTATGTGAAGTCGAAGGCTTTCACAGCCAGCATCCATAGATTTTCCTTGGGTTTTTTCTGGGGTTTGAGGCCGTGTTCTGGAATAATTTCTTTCTGATGTTTTGCCTGCATCTGTGGCTGGCATCCTCAGAGAATGGTTGGGTAAGTGTGTGTGTGGAGTTTATAAATTCCACACACACACCTACCCATCCATTCTCTGAGGATGCCAGCCACAGATGCAGGTGAAACGTCAGAAAGAAACTATTCCAGAACACGGCCTCACAGCCCAGAAAAAAACCCAAGGAAAATCTAACAATGCGGGTACATTAGGACATCACCATCATCATTTTCCCTGCCTTTCCCCCCCCCCCAAACAATGGTTCAGTCCCAAGTGCTTGAGAGCATACAATGCAACCCTTTTTGCAAAGCTAAGGTAGCAGCCGGGGTAAAGACGAGAACAGTATAGTTGATAGAGATTAAGGGTCAGATCAGATTATTAATTCAGCATATATTTAAAAGAGGTGGTTCCTCAAGTAATTACAGCCAGATGTTTGTCATAGCATATGATTAGCCTCACCTGTGCAGCTTGCTTTTAACATACCTTGTTTTGTGATCTGTTGCTGGAAGGTAAATAAAGAATGGAGAATGGACACCGCTAAAGCAAAAAGGAAAACGGTTTGGAGGGAGTGTCATAGCCAGGTTTCTGAGGTCTGGTGGGCCAGAGATTCCCTATTCCTTGTCTGCACAGAGGCAGATAGTACCCCACAGAAGAGGGCTGTACGAGTAAGCCTCAGAACTGCAAACTTATTTCAAGCAGCATAGCATTCTCACCAGATTCATTTGTTTGGATATGTATAGTTTTACTCCATTTGCTCCATTTCCAGAAGAAGTCAGCAGTACCGCAACGTGCTTTTAAGGTATAGTTTGTATAAGGCTGCAATCCATCCAGGTTAATGTGGGGATATGAATCTGGAGTGGACCACAGTGTAATATTATGCTGCAAAACAGAAATGAAACTATTATTAATCAATGGATGGATTTTGGCTTCTTACTATTCCTACTTTTAAAATGAAGATACTAATAACAGCAATGGTATAATACAACATTAGTAATAATGGTAGTAATTCAAAACAAATCATCTCTCTAATTCATAAGTTCTAAATTGAGACCAATGATAATAAAGAGTAGTTAAATGCTATTCTGAAATGTATCTCTACAGAAGGCAACCAAGCTTCATTTTTCCATGTAACTATTTTTAGGAATTTAAGTTTCCCTCACCTGGATGTAAAGCAATAGGCATCCAGAGGGACCTCCAGGAGTCATCTAGAGGTCCCTGAAAACTATGCCATCGCTCTGCAACCAGCTATAGGAAAACAGCTTGACATTTGTCTTTCACTCTCCTGCTCTCCACATACCAGGAAATGTTGAGGGGTTGTTGTGTGTCTATTGGCAGGGTGGGGGGAGAGCTGCAGCTATGGAAAGGTGGGTTTGGGGGGATTTTGTTTGGTAGAGAATTCCATTCTCTGTAATGGCAAAAAAGTGAGTTGTGATGGTGTTAAGTCCAACTTATGCCATCATAATTTATCAACAGGATGCCATCCCCAGCCTCTCTCTTAGTCCCTCATTGCCACTGCCTAGATTTCTAAGCAACAACCTGACAAAGAGAAGGGGGCAATCTGTGTGTAGGGGATGTGACAGTGGGAAAGAGAACACGTGGATCTGCTCTATCCACAACCATTGCAGCCCACAACTATGCTGTAATGTGGCAAGGAATTTAGATTATCTCTAAAGTTGCTGTAGTTTATTGCTCTCCTATTTCAAGCAATTTTGTAGTTAGGTTTGTTTGTTTTGTAAGCCTCTGGTAGATTGGGAGCAGCCAGCATCTTTTTTTGCTTATTCCTTCCTCTATGTTTGGCAGGGCTTTGGAAATATTAGAGGCTTCATTGTCATTTAGAGTGCTTCTTTCCCTTTAGGATATCACACTAAAGCTATAATCTTATAATACTTAGGCTCCAGTGAACAAAGTAATTGTGTTCTGTGGAAGCATGAGACACTGCTTAAAAGTGTAACTTAAAGACTTCACCGATTTACTGTGGCAAAAACTTTTGTTGTCTAACACTGTATTTTATCTGACATACAGAAATGTAGTCCATGCAGTATTATACCTAAAGCCTGGGAAATGGCCATTTTGGCTGGGGCATCTATAATCCACAGAAGTAACATTCCCAAACTCTTGATATATCAGGGGGGAGTAAAGTGCATCCCATGAGCCATATAAGACCCTAAAATATGCCCGCCTGAGAACTAGAGTCATTGAACTGGACTTCGTATGTGTCCCACCAGTGGGGATAATAGGCTGTGAGAAGATATGGGAGAGAGCCTTCTTCATTGTACCTCCCAAGGTATGGAACACCCTTCCCTTGGAGGCCTAATTGACACCAACACTGGAGTCATTGCAGCATCAAGTAAAAAAGTGGCTTATTACTAAAGTTTTTGGAACTTGACTGCACCCAAACCTGTACATTTGTGCAATGTTGCACTGTTTTAACTAATTTTAAACTGTCTTGTTTTGATTGGTCAAATTCTTTGCATATGCTTCTAGTGTGTTTAAATTATTATCACTGTCTTAAACTCTTTTACAGTTTTTGATTTTGTTGTATACCACCCTGAGATTCTTTGATAGAGGAACATAAATATTTTAAATACATAATAAAGATAAATTTGCCCACAGGAACAACCCTCCCTGGCATCAATAATTTAAATGGGTTGTTCCACTCTTGGACACTTCCAAAAGCAATGATTTTTGCATGAATCCCACCAAGCCCCCTAAAAACAAAACAGAATTTGACATCTGGTCACTTCTGGGTTTTACTCTGGCTTTTAAAAATGGTTATTTGGTAAAAATTTGGTAATTTGTGGAAATGCATAACCAGATGATCTGCGTCAAGTCCTGTCCGTTGGCAGTGGGGTGTGTGTGTTCCACAGCATTCAGCCACCCAATCCCTGTCTCCTTATTCAGTGGACCTAACCGGTCTGCAATGGTTTTGGCAACTACTGCAGTCCAAGTGACTCTTTGCAGTATTTCCAGGCATATTATGGTTCTGGGAATCAAAGTTGGAGCCCCTAGACCCATCAAAGCTACACATCCCAGAGGATTTATTCAGGATAGATTTATTGACAATTTATTCAGGATAGATTTATTCACAATAGATTTATTCAGGATTCTGGGCAGCTGAAGTCAAACCATTTTTTTTCTTTTTTTGCTTTTACAGGCTATCTTTATGAAACTGAAAAGGAAGCAAGAAAAGTACACACATCTTGATGCTAATAGTAGGTGCTACTCACCTCTTCTTCTGCATCAGGATAAAAGCTCTTCATATAATTAATCTGGCATAGAAGCCAACGTGGTTCCTTTGTAGTATTTAAATGCAAGCATAACTGGATGGTAGTAGCATTTTGATAACTGACAGAGAGCTGACAAGGAGCTGCAAGGTGAACTTGTTTTAAAAGAAAGAAAGAAAATATTGAAAGCGCAGCTCAAATACATTGTAGAGTAAAATATGGTCAATACCCAATCAAATCTACAGATGCCACTCAAGATTTTTTGCATGTTTATATCATTAACACAATTTTATTATTTAAATTGTGTATGAGTTTATGTTGATCTGTTTTTATGATGCTTGCAAAAGTCTGATTGGCTGATGCAGAATAAACTTGTTCTCATAAGTTGAACATGAGCCTACAGTGTGCTACTGCATCAAAGAAGGCAATGCTATAATTAATAGAACCACAGTTTCCAAGTCGAAAAAAGTAATAGTCCTACTATATTCGGTGCTGATCTGGCCTCATCTGGAGTTCAGTTCTGGGTGTCCCATTTTAAAAAGATATAGACAAGTTGGAGCAAGTTCAGAGAAGGGCAATGAGGATGATAAAAGGTATGGAGAACAAAACATATGAGGAGAGGTTGAAGGAGCTGGGCATGTTCCTCTTGGTAAAGAGAATACTGAGAACATGATCACACTCTTTAAATACCTCAAAGACTGACACAAAGAGGAGGGTGCAGCTTTGTTCTCTGCTGCCTCAGAGGGCAAAACCAGGTCTAATGGTTGTAAGTTACAGGAGAATAGTTTTCAATTGAACATTAGTAGGAACTTCTTGACAGTGACAGTGGTTCAGCAATTGAACCAATTGCTTAGGGAGGTGGTGAGATCTCTTTTTCTAGATGTCTTCAAAAAGAGGCTGGGCAGCTACCTGCAGGGTATGCTCTAGCTGGAGATCCTGCATTAAGCAGGGGGTTGGATCTGTTGGCCCATAGGGCCTTTTCCAACTCTATGATACTATGAACATTCATTTTGCCATTTTTATTTTGAGTTTTTAATCACTTTTGCTCAGAACTGATGTTCCCATGAAGTTCTGGAGAACTTTGCCCATCCTGTTCCTCTTCAAAAGAAAGGAGAGCTGGATGCTCCATTAGACCTTTGTTTGTTTGTTTTCATGCAAGGGTGACGATCTCAAAGGGTTGTGTTAAACTCCAATAAACCAGAATCAACTTTCACATTTCAGCATAACAATATATGTTATTTAAACACACAATACATGCTACCATATGTAGAGTGGAAACAAAAACATCTGTTTGCTATAAAAGTTTTAGCCGAAATGGACCCCAGGAGATGGGTTTACCAAAGTAAAGCTGGTGAACAAATAACCCAGGTAGCATTGGTGGTTTTGATGTGTGTTACAGGCTTAGAGCTGATTTGGGCATTAAATTTTGCAAAATTTAAGTCACTTAAAGTCTAAACAGCATTTTTGCAAAGGTACTATAAAATAGAAAGTATAAAGCTTTGTGTACTGTAGAATATGTGTGTAATGCCAAGGCCATAGGCACTGACTAATTCCATATGAGATGCCAACCTAACTGTAAACAAAATGATAAAGGGGGAAATGGCTGAAAAAGAACAGAAACAAAAGACTGATTCATAATGAACTTACAGAAGGTTAATAATGTCAGATGACTGATGCAATCAGAAGGCAGCCAAGAAACCCTTGCCTCCAAGTTTTATGTCACAGATCTGTCACTGGTTGGATAAGGATATTTATATAAACAAACTAATCTTGTTTACACAAGCTGAGACCTGTAAAGACCTCTGAGCTGATTGGATGAATGGAGGCTGGGAAGGATATAAAATTGGATCAGGAGAGAAAGAAGACAGACTGACCAAGTGTCAATCTCCCACACATATGGTTGTTATGCAGGCCACAATAATGCTACTGTTGCTAGCTGACAAAGACACAGACAATGTTGGTAAGAAATAGGCTATGATAAGAATATATTTCCCATTATGCTTATAAATGGGTGCTGCTATATATATGACACTGCTTTTGTGTTTATCCATAGATATTAATCTTCCTCTATGTGTTAAGTATAGAGATGCATTTGAGAGAAAAGCAGAGGATATAAAGGTCCAGTCCTTATGAAAGTATGCAGTTTTACTTAAATGTAATGTAAGAAGAATGGAATGTGCCTAGACACTGAAAAGTCTGTTTCTCTCCAAGCAGAGTGTATATTTGTATGATTATAACTATGTTTAATAAAATAGCCTAAAAGAATAACAAAGAGCCTGCTCATTCTCCCTAAAACTATCCTGAGATTCCAAGACTTAAGAGTGTTTAAGTGGAGTGTTGATGCAAACTCTGCCTTGTTTGGACTATACTGTGGTTCATGGGTTGGGATCCCAGGCAACAAGAACATGATAAAATGGAACTCCAGACAGATGTAAATTTAGCTGACAGATGGCAAAGAACCCTCAATCCCTCAGTATAAAAAAGAGGGATGGGGCACCATGCCTGTTTCACTCATAGGGTAAATAAAAAGGAACATTTAACTAAAATGTTCTAGAGCTTGGATATTTACATTTTTTTTAAAGGCATCTGGTTGCATTTGTAATTTCAAGCTCTCCTGTTAGCTTATTACATTTAACTAGTGAGAACAGCTGTGCTAGTTTGTTGCCGCAAAAACAAGTCCTTATGGACCTTAAAGACAATGTCTGGCATCAGACTTCATGTACTACATCTCAGTGGCATCTCATGAAGTGGCTACAGTCTACAGGAGTTTATGCCAAATAAAGTTGTTAACCTTTAGGTTGCTGCAAGACACTTTGTAATTTTTAAAAATCAACCATTTTTCATTTTATCAAAAGTACCTGAAACAGAACACTGGTAGTCACCATAAAGGTTCCTTTTCTGCATTTGTGAGGAAGGAATCATTCATACTGGGTCTGGTTCCTTCCTTGTGCTTCACAGGTAGGGCTTTCAATCTGTCAATCATTCTTACCACTCTAAGAGAGAGGGCCAGTCCCACCTTCCCAGTGATAGTATGACAGAGCTCCAGAGAAACAAAAAGCATACCCACAGACGCCTAACACATAAACCATCCACCAACCAAGGTGGGAAAGATCCCCTCCCCACAACTGCAAAAAAGGAACCTTCATGGTGAGTACCAAGGTTCCATCTTCCTGCAGTGTGGGGAGGCATTCCATCATGCTGGAACTTTACACAAGCAGTCACCTCACCATCTGTGTGGGTAACTCTCCAATGACACAACCTAGGCCAATTCAATACAAAGCCTTAACCAACAAGACAAGTTGAAAGAGGACACCCACTGACCTTTAGTATTCTCTTGAAAAGAGACAAACAAAATTTCAGATTTATGAAAGTCTTTGTTCTCTCTAAGTAGAATTTAAGAGCTCTACCCACATCCAATCTGTGCCACTCTTTCTCCTGCAGTGCTTTTGGATCCAAGCAAAAAGAAGGCAGAACAATCTCCTGAGATCGATGGAATACTGAACTCACTTTAGGAACAAAAGAGGGATCTACCTGGAGAACCATGAATCCTTACAAAAACCACACAACTCCTTACGAACTGACAATGCCCTAAACTCAGAGAGACTGCAAGCAGACACAATAGCAACCAAAAACAAAGCTTTCAGTGTAAGACATTTCAAATCTACCATTCTCAAAGGTTCAAAAGGAGCCTTCAACAAAATCCACAATACTACACGAACCTGCATGCTGACTATTTCTGAAAATCATGGCAGATGAGGCCACCTGAATGATATCAAAATCACCTCTACCCCCTCCATCATTATTTGCCACAGCACTTTGGACAGAAGTGCTACTGAAGGAAAGACATAGCACAACACTCTTGGCCAAGAGTGTTGTGTATCAGAGTATCAAAGGCTAATGCCCCCTCTGTCCAAAACCTTCATATGAATTGAGAGAGTTTTTGGCTCTCCTGTGAAGCAAAAAAGATCCATCCATGGGTTGCCAACCTTTGGACTAATCTGTGAACAACCAGAGAGTTCAGGGCCCACTTTCCCTGATTCACACACTCTCTGCTCAACCAATCAGTCTGGCAATTCAGCTGCCCGTTGATATACTTCTCCTCTCAGACTGAAGATGATACTCCCCCCCCCCATTACAAAAGGAGCAACACCTCCAGCATCAGAAACCATGACTGTGCCCCCCCTTATGTGGGCTTTGGTGGACATGTGCACCCAGACCAACACATTTGCCCAGAACTTCTGCCTGCAAACTGAGTAGTGCCAGATGTACCACTCACAGCTCCAGCGAGTTGATACTGCATATCCTTTTGGAGGGTAACCACAGGCCCTGTACTATCTCCTCATTGCAGTGTACTCCCCGTCCTCACAGACTGGCATCAGTGGTGATCACTATTCTCCTTGGCTCTCTGATGGGCATACCCATCCTGAGTACTTTGGATACCGACCAATCTAGGAACAACTTCACAGTAAGGGAATTTGCATACTCAAGCAATGTTTGATGGAAATCTTGTCCTGAAAGGACAAGGACTGCAGCTCCCCATATAGAACCTGGACCAATGGACTGAGTTAATGCACATCACAGTCCTAACAACCTGGCCAACACCATAAACTCCAACAGCAATTGATTCAACAGTATCCTTACAAGAGACTGCAGCTTCTCCTCCTGTCTACCAGCAGAAACATCCTGTGTTGCATCGTGTCTATGAGTGCTGGATCCTCTGAACTGGATCCTGGTGGCTCTTATGTCTGTTGATAAACAAACCCATGAAACTCTAGACACTCCATGGTGGCTTGCACATCCTCTCTGTCTTTATTCAGGGATGGTGAATGAACTAGCAGATCATCAAGATATGGGTGAACGTGCACCCCATAATCTCAGATGAGCCACTAGAGCCACTAACACCTTTGTAAACACCCAAGGAGAAGCCAAGAGACTGAAGGGCAGAGCCCTGTACTGGTAGTGATCCTCCATGTAAGCAAACCTGAGGTGCTTCCTGGGAGCAGGGTGAGTCAGAAAGTGCAAATACACCTCCTGGAGGTCAAAAGACACCAAATAATTCCCCTCTTGCACCCTTTCCAGACTTGACCAAAGGATCTCTCTGCTCTGGCAACTGTGAAGACTGTTGTTGCCTAGCATGGGAGAATTCCAGTTAGATCTGTAAGATCTGAACTCCCGTTGTCTAAACATGCTTCAAAAGGGCCAAAAGGACTGCACCCCAGAATGAAATGGCTTCTTCTCTTCCATCTTAGCCAATGATGGTAGAGCTTTCTTTTTATCTTTGGTTTCCACCAAGACATTGTCCAGAGCATCCCCAAACAATTTAGATCTCTTAAAAGAACAAGTGATGAAATTTGCCTTAGACTTGGTGTCTGCATTCCAATTTTTTTAGCTATAATTGATGCCTGGCAGCAACATCAGCCATCATAGCCCTGTGGGCAAATTGAATTGAATCCGGAGAGAGATCAGCCATAAAGTCCAAAGGCCTTGCCAAATTATTAACTTCCTGTTTGGGTTTAGTTTCCTACCTGGGGATCAGTGGCAGAAGGTCCTTAGCCCATCTTATAGCAGCTCTGGCAAACAATGAGGTAACTGAAGCAGCTTTGATAGCCAGAGCATTCACCTCATGAGACCTGTGCAGAAAAACCTCCAACCTCCGATCTTCAAGATTTGGGGGTGGGGGGTGTCATTTGTACCTTTAGGGGAAAGGTTCCCAAAGCCAACCCTGCCACAGGGACATCAATGAGGAATACTTTCAAATCCTCCATGACCTCCTGAGGTAAAGAATAGAAGCATTTAGTATAGACAAGAGTTTTCCTAGCTACACCTGGGTGAGTCCATCCCCCTTCTATAACATTAGCAATAACAGGTAGAAAAGGTACAACACAAGACTCCCGCTTAGTCTTAGATCTGATTTCTGTCATCTCTTCAGCCATATCAGCAGCACCTAGCTCTTAGAAGTCAAATTCAGTGTTTTCTTCACCTTCCTGAGAAGGATTAGAAACTCACCCAATTCAAACAGAAGAAAAGAAACATGTTCTGGAGAAAATCCCCCTCATCTAGGTACCACTCTCCCTTTTCCTTATCTTAAGCCATCCAAGATACTGAAGACTCAGAGACATTTATATATGAGACAGGCAAAAGGTGCCTTCTCTTCTTTTTAACCTTGTGTGGGTGGGGGGGCACAACCAGAGTTCCTTCAGTACGCTCCCCATCCCTCTCCTTAGAAATGGTGGAAGACTCAGAAGAGTGCCATTTCCATGCCTGTTTTGTGCACTTTTGACATCTGGAGGGCCTTAGCTGTGCAGCCAGCTCCTTTTCAGGCCTGCATTGCTTTGGCACCTAAACGTTTCATGCCCAAAAAGACAGCCATCATGAGACACCTCTCCTTCAATCACAAGAGGTGGAAGGGAGTGACCAGATCACCAGCATTCACCTGCACAGCTGAAGCTGCACTGTTCAGAGTATACCCAATCCTTCTTGCCATATGCACTATTGCCATGTGCCTCCTGTGCCTCAGTGGCATTAATTGGGTCCGGATCTAAGCCCCCAGTGAAGGTAAGTTGGTCCTCTCCACGGGCCTGGCCAGATTGTGCCTCGGCCATTGTCCAGTTGCTCCCAGACTCTTCATCAGAGAAGAAGCCAGGGCTGCATGTATGATCCATCCCAGAACAAATCATTCCCATTAGGGTGGCAAGTTGGGAAACAGAATAGATTTCTCTTAAAAGAGAAAAAAGGAGAAAAATCGCTTCACAAATCTCAGAAATCTCCTCAGAATTGGCCATCACCTTGAGCTCAACCATCTCCATTAGGTGGCAACAACTCAAGGGAAGTGAACAGATTCACCCTGATAGGGTAACAAAGACCAAAGGCACTTTGGCCAATCAGACTGATTCCGTAAAGATGGTGCTGTTCAGGCAGACAGTAGTCACTGAATCCAATCAGTTCAGGCAGATAGTAGTCACTGAATAAAACCCTCAAATTCAGTAATGAAGTCACATTTTAGCCAAACCTCTAAAGCCCTGTCTTGATCTGAGCTGAGGCAGAACAGAACTGGGAAAGTAGGATTGGCCCTCCCTCTTAGGGTGCTAAGAATGATTGACAGATTGAAAGCCCTGCCTGTGAAGCATGATGGAGGACCAGACATAGCATGAAGGATTGCCTCCCCACACTGCAGAGAAAAAAAATACTTTTAAAACATTAGAATGTTTTCCATTCAGCAGCAAGAGGCACAGCACAAGCTACTACTTGAACCATGTGATATTACTTTTCCACCATAACATTTAAAACATTGGTGACACTGCAAAAAGAGCGAAATTGCCCCTCATGAAGTTATGGTGATAAAGTAATACAGTATAGTTATATTTTAGTTATTGGAGAAAGGAAATAATTACAAGCAACTAGGTTTATTAGCTAATTCTAGACTCTGCAATGTCCTCATTTGTTTTTCTTTGTGACAGAAAGACCACCACTCTGTAATCACTTGTAAATAAAAAGAATAGTAAAAAGGGAAATATTCTTCACTTAGATCTTGTAATGAGGTATTTCTCTTTGGAATTGTCTTCACAAGATGGAACAGAGGTGGCTGCAATTCATTTTATGCTACATGCCTTGCAGTGGTCATGGTATTACTTAAGTTTTTGTTCCACATTCTGACCCAGCTGGTCTATGCAGAAGCCTCTGATATTTTGTTGACTGAAAAAAACCAATGAAAACAGTGTAAAAATCAATGAAAACAGAGATATGGAAAATAAACACTTACTTCTGTGGGCTATATCAACCACAACATCTGTCTGTTCCTGTCCAAGACAATTTTGGGTTGTCAGTCTTAAACTGTATTTCTTTTGCTCTCCAGACATTTTGAATTTACACCATTTGCATTTCTCACTGCAATTGCAGTATCTTTGTCCATTAGACCTTTAAAGACATGTTGGGGGAAAAGGAAGAAAAAATAGTTTTTGTTCTTCTAGTATGAAGTGGGATATTAGGGAAGATTTTAAGCTAAAGAAGAGTGAAAACAGAAACTAAGCTTCTGAAATGTGTATTCCAAACCTGCTCTCCTTCTACCCTTCCATCCTAAACCATCTTTCCATCTGCTCCAGTGAAAATCATGATGAATACTAACCAAGTTCCTCTTAACAGGGTTTCAAATCCACTTCAAGGGTTGCTATGAAACACTGGTAAAGACAGGAATGCTGGTTAACATGAGCTGTGGTTAGAATTGGAGAAAGTGATATTTGCACAGGTTGGGGGGGGGAAGCATATGAATCATACAGATGAGTTATGCCAGAGTGCCATCAGTTGCAGAGAAGTAAAAGCTGACCTCTTCACCTTGCAGCTAAGCACTCTAAAACTGTTCCCTGGTCTAACCCATCAGCAGCATCTATTGTGTATGTATGGGCCTTCAAGTTGCCTGTCAACTTGGAGTGACCCAATAAATTTAATAGGGTATTCTTAGGCAAGGAATATTCAGAGGTGGTTTTGCTAGTTCTTCCTCTGACATATAACCTATGGTACTTGGTATTCATTGACAGTCTCCCATACCCATAAATATATTCAACAAAATGGCTGTTAACAAATATATTTGGATAAATGCTAAGGGAACCAAGCCTAGGATTATGATGAAGCAGATGTATAACTGCACCATAATTAAAAAACCATAAACAGAGGAGCAGATTCCTGCCAGAGACAGGAGAAGGGAAGGCAGAATACAAGTAATTGCGAGCTTTAAGATCTGCAGGGGTGGACTTTCTCTCAGTCAATCACCTTCACAGGCATGGTTGGTGAGGACTTGGGAGAGAGCCTTCTCTGTGGCTGCTCCCAGGCTGTAGAATTCCCTTCCACGGGAGGTCTGTTGGCCCCTCCCTGCTTTCTTTCCGCTGGCAAGTTTTCTTCTTATTCTTTTCAATATAATCCCTATACTAAAAAGTGCTTTCCTCTTTTGCTATCTTTTTTCCTTCTGTTTTCATTTAATCACATTTTTAATAATATTGTTTTAAAACTATTTTTAAACTTCTGTAAATTAATATTTTAGCTTGATCTTTTAAAATTACTGTAAGCTGCCTTGAATCTCATCTTGGGAGAAAGGCTAGATATAAATTAAATAAATAAATAAATAAATATGCATTTCCCAATTTAAAAATTGTCCCAATTCCAGGGCAAGCCCTGTCATTAAGCAAGGTGAGGCATCTTGTCTCAGGTGGCAGATACTGTGGAACAGCAATGGTAGCTCCAAAGCTATTCTTCCTGAACTCATTCTTCTGTTTTGGAGGACAGCTGAACGCACCACACAATGTGTCTTGCACCCATAAACTGCTCTGTCATCCTTTGATGTGGTAGAGAACTCTAACCCGAATGCCAATGTTGAAGGAAAGGTCAAATGCACATCCCAGTCAGCCTTTACACATAAAATGGAGGGATGGGGAGTGTTTCTTGTTCTTTGCCTCACACCTCGATCATCCAGTTTTGCACATTACTGATCTGCACACAGAGGTTTTGAGGAAAGCCGGTATGACATCTGCCCTAGGCCACTGTAAATCTCAATATAATCCCCATACAACAGAGTAAACAGCCTGACTCTTGAAGGAATTTTCTCTACTGAAGTCCTGTGTGTAATTAATTGATATGATTACTCTTCTACAATCAATCTCTTCAACATTCTAGAGTACTTTCTTCAAAGGTATCCCACATTGTTGGCAAATGCACTGTTAATTCCTCAGGATAGCTCTTATCATTATCTGGGTTACGTGTGGCATCTAGACTATTTTAAGCATACTTACCCATCAGTCACAGTAAAATTTGTTGCACATCGTTTCTGACCAAGGTTAGTGTAATTATCTATTTGACCTGGGTCCCATGAACACTTTAACACAGACATGTCTTCTGTTTCACAGTCAAAGTGTTTCGGTTTATCAGGCTTGCCTGTTAAAACAAGGTTAGATTACAACGTTGCATTCTTCTAATTTAACCATGTTTAAAATAAGTAAAACTTGTACCACTGTTGAGAAGAACATGAACAAAACCCCATAAAACAAAATGGTTGTTGATTACCACCAAGCCTGCTTATTTCTCTCCATCAGAAAACCCGTAAGCAAACACTGATGACTCACAATCAGTGTCAGTGTTCTGTTTGTATGCATTGTGCCTGGATATCAGGACTAAGAAAATTGTTCCCTCAATCTTTTTGGAGTGGTGGGGAACACAACAAAAAATGTAGTGTCTTACCTTCTGCTATGCCCCACCACCCCAATTTCCCTAAACTTAAAAATCGCTGAAATCCAGGTCATGTTTTGGCTTGAAAACCAGCTGAAAATGCAGCAGTGTAGCTTGCTGAGGGATAGAGATGAAAACTGGCTGTAGTTGCCCACCCTTGCTACAGAAGAAGAGTCAACACTGTCTGCACACTGCCACCATTTTTATAAAGGATGACTTCCAAAAGTGGAAGATCAGTGGCAACTGAAGTTTGAGAGAGTCACAGCCTCCCCCGACTCCCATGTTCTGAAAGACAGAGAGAGGCTGGCCCAAGGTTCATGCAGAGAGTCCAGCTCAACCTAATTTCAACCTAAATACCAAGTATCCAGACTCAGCACCCTGGCCAAAACATTCCTACATGACCAGGAGAACAAGTGCAAGGGCTTTACTGATCTTAAATGTTGTTAAGTGGGCTTAGCCACAAGAGAATATATAGAATCATAGAATTGCAGAGTTGGAAGAGACCACGAGGGCCATCCAGTCCAATCCCCCTGCCATGCAGGAAATCTTGATCAAAGCATCCCCGACAGATGGCAATCCAGCCTCTGTTTAAAGACCTCCAAGGAAGGAGACCCCACCACGCTCCGAGGGAGTGTGTTCCACTGCCGAACAGCTCTTACTGTCAAAATGTTCCTCCTCATGTTGAGGTGGAATCTCTGTTCCTGGAGCTTGCACCCATTGCTCCGTGTTCTAGTCTCTGGAGCAGCAGAAAACAAGCTTGCTCCATCCTCAGCGTGACATCCCTTCAAATACTTAAACAGGGCTATCATATTGCCTCTTAACCGTCTTTTTTCCAGGCTAAACATACCCAGCTCCCTAAGTCTCTCCTCATAAGGCATCGTTTCCAGACCTTTCACCATTTTAGTTGCCCTTCTCTGGACACGCTCCAATTTGTCAATATCCTTTCTGAATTGTGGTGCCCAGAACTGGACACAGTATTCTAAGTGAGGTCTGACCAAGGCAGAATAGAGTGGCACTATTACTTCCCTTGATCTAGACACTATACTTCTACTGATACAGCCCAAAATCGCATTGGCCTTTTTAGCTGCTGCATCACACTGTTGGCTCATGTTCAACTTGTGGTCTACTAGGACTCCTAGATCCCTTTCGCACGTAGTCTCATTCAGCCAGGTCTCTCCCATCCTATATTTATGCATTTCATTTTTCCGCCCTAAATGCAGTACTTTACATTTCTCGTATTGAATTTCATTTTGTTAGCTTTGGCCCAGCTCTCCAGTCTATCCAGGTCATTCTGAATTTTGATCCTGTCCTCTAGGGTATTATTGGTGTCATCTGCAAATTTGATAAGTATGCCCCTAATTCCCTCAAGGGCCATCCAGTCCAACCCCCTGCCATGCAGGAAATCACGATCAAAGCATCCCTGAGAGATGGCCATCCAGCCTCTGTTTAAAGACCTCCAAGGAAGGAGACCCCACCACACTCCGAGGGAGTGCGTTCCACTGCCGAACAGCTCTTACTGTCAAAAAGTTCCGCCTCATGTTGAGGTGGGATCTCTGTTCCTGGAGCTTGCATCCATTGCTCCGTGTTTTAGTCTCTGGAGCAGCAGAAAACAAGCTTGCTCCATCTTCAACGTGACACCCCTTCAAATACTTAAACAGGGCTATCATATCGCCTCTTAACCGTCTTTTTTCCAGGCTAAACATACCCAGCTCCCTAAGTCTCTCCTCATAAGGCATGGTTTCCAGACCTTTCAGAACAAGAAAGCCGAATCCCAGTCTAGCATAGCGTAATTCCGGCATAGCATTGCAGGACAGGATGGCGGAATTCCAGAACAAGACAGTGGAATCCCAGCACAGCACAGTGCAATTCCAGCATAGCGTTATTGTGCCATAGGGTACTCCCTAGCAATAAGAAGTTATAGAAACGTTCTGTTTGAGGTCTGACTCTCTTTAGAGGAAAGACTACCAAAGAATTTTAGCTCTTCTACTGTTGGAATATTCATTTATTTAGAAATACAGTATAGCCATAGGCAAACAAGAGTGCACTCCTACAGGGTAGCAGATTCACTACTGTCAAGTTTGAGAGAAAGAATCCATGCAGCCACAAAGATGCCTTCACAGCTTTCCTTGATGAAAACTGGATGAGAAGAGCAGAGATGCACTCTATCTATGGATCCCTCTCTTACAGCACATTTTAATCCACATAATAACTCTGTAAGATTCAAGTCTGTGTGTCAAGAGAGGGAGGGAGAGGGAGGGAGGGAGTTGCTCATGATGACCCAATAAACTCCATGAGATTTAAACCATGGAGTTTAAATCCACTGGGCCTCCTTGGTCCAAATCCAACACTCCAGCCCCCAAACCACACAGAATCTCAAGGAAAACAAACTTTAGAAAGATTAATGTGCACTGCAAAAGACAGATGAAAATTTCCATTTGAGGAACAAAGAGTGTGAACAGTTGAGTTGGGGTGTAGTGCTTGTTTTCACTTTGCCCACAGAAAATAAAATCAATGATTTTTTTTAAAAAAAATTGGTAATTGAATAATTTTAAGAATCAAATGTCATTGCAGATAATAAAAATATCAGAGACATCTTAAAATATTTCTATAGATAATAAAAAGTATTACTGAACAAAACTGTCTTTATATGATGTAAATAAGGAATTTAAATCAATCTCCGGTTCTGCAGTTGCAGAGCTACTACATTAAAGACAATCTTGGAGATTCTCACCTTATCCAGCACCCTCACAATTGGGATGCAAGAAAAAGGAGATATCTTTCTATCAGATCTGAGAGTGCAGACAGATAAAAGGAGTCAGACCTTTATGATATGAACTGCTCTTTCAATATTCTGCATTAGTATAACTTTCATAATCATTATTCCAGCTGTAGGATAAAAACTGTTCTCAACAAAATGATCAACAATGGGTGGACAACCTGTGACCCTTCAGATGTTAGGCTACAATTCCCATCATCTCTAAATACTGCCTGGGGCTGGTGAGAGTTAGAGTCCAATAGCATCTCAAGGGTCACTGGTTGGAATGGGTCAGAATGCAAGTTCAGCTTGTTTCTTTATAAACATCTGCACATTTCATCATATTCAGAATGAACAGAGCTTCAGGTTTAAACATGCAAACAGACAAGAAGCAATATTGACTGATTTTCCAATCTAGGCCCAGGACTCTGAGTCAGGGTTTGACTTCAACCATCTCTGTGATGCTGATTTAGGGCTCCTGTCTCTTTTTTATGAGAAGTTTCTCATCTTTAACAAGTACATAGTAAGCAGTTACATAGCTGTACTTTGGGATGAGGGTGGAAAATGTCATTTTAATTTGCTTTTGAAGAATTTGCCAAGTTTGTAAATCTTGTATTCAAGACATAAAACCCCCAAGATGTTTTTTAAAAACCTGCATGGAGGAATAAGCAAAACTGACAGATTTCCCCATCCTGGGTCATTGTTTACTGACTTCTGCTCTACATTAAAACCAAACATGTTCTACTTACTTGTCACAAAGAGGCTAGTTCCTTTTCTTTCTTTTGGGTTAACAAAATCACAATGCAAATTAAATCCACCATACACTGAAACTGGAACATTTTTTTCAGTAAATGTTATTCTTTGTGCTTTATTCTCAGATTTTGCAATTCCCTTAAATACATATCCGTTTAAAAGTTCATTCCTCTTTGCAATGCAGCAAAAAGTGACACTGGAACCTTTTTCAACAACCTTGTACTCTGGGAAGATGTAACTGCTGCCATTATCCAAGGAATCCATGCCTGAACAAAGACATCAAGAAAATTATTCAGTTTTCCTGGGTTATCTATGAAATTGCACAAAGAGCCTTGCGAGTTGCTCATATGGAGGAAAGATGGACACTCCAGGGGGCAGAAGCACATAAGTACATAAGATCTGTAGGCAGCTTTCTGATGTCTGAAACACATCATGTATATTCTCTATTTGTAATCTTTACAACTATGTGGAAAGACAAGCAAGTATTATTGTGGGTGGAGGCTTCCTTGAAGATCATTGCCTTCTTGGCAGAGGGGAGATTCAGACTGGAGACTTCTTGTTAGAGTTTGGAAAAGTCACTTTTTGGACTTCAACTCCCAGAATTCTCCAGGCACTGGTTAGGAGGGTCTGGGAGCAGTAGTCCACAAAGTAACTTTCTCAAGGGTTGCTGCTTCTTAGCTCTGCCTCTTTGCCATTATCCTATAACAACTTCTTACTTAGTGACTTACCTCAGGGGAAAATTCATTTGAACCCCTCATGCCTTTAAGATATGAGCAGATGGGCAGGTTACTTACCAGTAACTGTTGGTCTTTGAGTGGTCATCTATGAAATCACACAATTGGGTTAAACTGTGCATGCACAGAACAGCATTCAAAACATTCTAGAGCAGTTAGGCAAAGCTTTTTGGTGGGAGCTCCGCCCACCTCCCTGTAGTATCTAAATACCAAGCCCACCAAAAGTACTTCCGTTCCATGTCTACCACACATGCAGCATCAATGAAACCAAGGAATGACCTGTGAGTCATTAGGGGGTGGAGCTGGGAGCCTAGCTCTATATAACTCCTTGCAGAGGCTTTCCAGGCCAGTTTCCTGCCAGAGAGAAGGAGAGCAGCTTCTGGACAGCAAGTTTCCTGCCAGTTTCCAGGCCAGTTTCCTGCCAGGGAGAAGAAGGAGAGCAGCTTCTGGACAGCCATTCTGACTGGGGAGATTGAATTTTTTTTAAACTGTTGGGAGAGGCTGCTTGTTGCTGAGGGGCTTGAACTCCTGACCTTGCCCTTTTACCCTCATTATTTCAATAACCAAACAAAAATACAGCAGACCAAAAGTACAGCTTAGCATTCTCAGCATTAACTAAGAGTTCTTAGATTACCTAAAAGCTCTCACCTAAAAGCTCTCACCATGGACACTGAGGGGACTGCGGCAGTCACTTGCAACACTTGTGCAATGTTTGTCTTCTTGTCTACAGACGTGGAGAACTTCACATGCACCAAGTGCAAGCTGGTAGCCCTCTTGGAGGAGAAAGTACAGCAGCTGGAGACATGGGTAGCTACACTTCAACAGCTTCGCGCGCAAGAGGTTTTCCTCGACAGAACAGAACGAACAGTCTTGGATGGGGACCGCACAGAGGAAGTGGCTGCGGAGGAGAGGGTCACTGCAAAGACACAGGAAGTAGAGAGCTGGAGGAATGTCACACACAGAACAAGAAAATCCAGGGATTCTTCCAGCAGCTTGCAGCTAAAGAATCGATTCGAAGCCCTTTCCCTTATCAAGGGCAACGAGGAAGAACAGCATGGACAGACTTCAGGGGTAGAGCAGGGGACCTTGAGAGGACCACCGCAAGGAACAGCAGCTGCGAAGCCTCAGCGGAGGCGTGTGGTGGTGGTGGGGGACTCCTTGCTGCGGGGTACAGAAGCAGTGGTATGTGGTCCTGACAAGATGACTCGGGAGGTGTGTTGTCTCCCTGGGGCAAAGATCTGTGATGTGACCGAGAGGCTGACAAGACTGGTCAAGCCTACGGATCATTACCCCTTCCTTTTGGTCCATGTGGGAACCAATGATACTGCAAGGCACAGCTTTCCCAGGATCAGAAGAGATTATGAGGCCCTGGGGAGGAAGCTGAAAGAAATGGACGCACAGGTGGTCATCTCGTCTCTTCTGCCAGTTGAAGGGCATGGTCCAAGAAGGGAGAGGAAAATAGCCGATGTAAACAACTGGCTCCGTAGATGGTGTCGCCAAGAACAAATTGGATTCTTGGATCATGGACTGCGCTTCCATGCGGGGGGACTTCTGGCAAGAGATGGGGTGCATCTTACAAAAGTTGGAAGAAACATTTTTGCCAACAGTCTCAAGAATTTGATCAGGAGGGCTTTAAACTGAGTCAAATGGGGGAGGGAGACAGTATTCTGGAAGGCAAAAGGGCTGGAGAAAATAGTCAAACTGTCATAGAGGGAACAAGGCAAACAGCGCAAGGACCCAACAGTGGGAGGCAAAAAAACTTGCACAGGAAGCAAGTAAAGGGAACACATGGTCTCAGATGTCTCTACACTAATGCACAGAGCATGGGAAATAAGCAAGATGAACTTGAACTCCTCGCACAACAAAGCAAATATGATATAATAGGCATTACTGAAACCTGGTGGGATGAGTCTCATGATTGGAATGTAGGAATAGAGGGGTATAACCTGTATTGGAGAAACAGACCAAACAGGAAAGGAGGAGGAATAGCATTATATGTCAGGGATATTTACACCAGTGAAGTGATCCACGACATCAATACTGGAAGCCAGGTGGAGAGCGTCTGGATAAAAATTAAAGGGGAGAGAAACAACAGGGATGTTATTGTGGGACTCTACTACAGACCCCCAAATCAGATGGAGGAATTGGATGATGCCTTTCTAGAACAGATGAACACACATGCAGAAAGGAGAGATGTAGTAGTGATGGGGGACTTCAACTATCCTGATATTTGCTGGCAATCTAACTCAGCCAAAACTACAAGGTCTAGCAAATTCCTTACATGCCTGGAAGACAATTTCATGGTCCAAAAGGTGGAAGAGGCAACAAGGGGGTCAGCTATTTTAGATCTGATCCTAACCAACAGAGATGACCTGGTTAATGGGGTGCAAGTGGTGGGATCCTTAGGTGAGAGTGATCATGTTCTCCTGGAGTTTGTTATACAATGGAAAGGAGAAGCCAGGCATAGTCAGACACACATTCTTGACTTTAGGAGAGCTGATTTCAATAAACTCAGGGAAATACTGGGGGTGATCCCATGGTCAGGAATACTAAAAGAGAAGAGACCTCAAGACGGATGGGACTTTCTCAAAAAGGAGATACTGAAGGCACAATTTCAAACAGTACCATTGAGGAAGAAAAATGGGAGGTGTCTCAAGAAACCAGGATGGATGACTAAAGAACTTTCAATGGAGCTAAGTTTTAAACGGAACATGTATAGGAAATGGAAAGGGGGGGGGGGGAAATCACCAAAGAAGAATTCAAACAGATAGCAAACACATGTAGGAGTAAAGTCAGAAAAGCTAAAGCGCAGAATGAGCTCAGGCTTGCTAGGGAGGTTAAGAACAATAAAAAGGGTTTTTTTGGGTATGTCCGCAGCAAAAGGAGGAAGAAGGAAATGATAGTGCCGCTACGAGGAGAAGATGGCAAAATGCTAACAGGGGACAGAGAAAAGGCAGAATTACTCAACACCTTCTTTGCCTCAGTGTTTTCAGAAAAGGAAAAGGAGGACCAACCTGAGGAGAATGGAACAGAGGACACAATAGGGGAAATCCAGCTCAAAATAAGTAAAGAGGTAGTACAGGAATACCTTCTTAATCTAAATGAATTTAAATCTCCAGGACCAGATGAACTGCATCCAAGAGTATTAAAAGAGCTGGCAAATATAATCTCAGAGCCATTGGCAATAATATTTGAGAACTCCTGGAGAACAGAAGTCCCAGCAGACTGGAGGAGGGCAAATGTAGTTCCCATCTTCAAAAAGGGGGGAAAAGTGGATCCCAACAATTATCGTCCAGTTAGTCTGACATCAATACCAGGGAAGATTCTAGAGCAGATCATTAAACAGAGAGTCTGTGAACATTTAGAAGGCAATGCCATAATCACAAAAAGTCAACATGAGTTTCAGAGAAACAAGTCATGCCAGACTAATCTGATCTCTTTTTTTGATAAATTACCAGCTTGGTAGATGAAGGGAATGCTGTGGACATCGCATACCTTGATTTCAGTAAGGCCTTTGACAAGGTTCCCCATGACATTCTTGCGAACAAGCTTGTAAAATGTGGGCTAGACAAGTTAACTGTTCAATGGATTTGTAATTGGTTGACCGGCCGAACCCAAAGGGTGCTCAGCAGTGGCTCCTTTTCGTCTTGGAAAGATGTGACCAGTGGGGTGCCACAGGGTTCTGTCCTGGGCCCAGTGCTATTCAACATCTTTATCAATGACTTGGATGAGGGAATTAGGGGCATACTTATCAAATTTGCAGATGACACCAATAATACCCTAGAGGACAGGATCAAAATTCAGAATGACCTGGATAGACTGGAGAGCTGGGCCAAAGCTAACAAAATGAAATTCAATACGAGAAATGTAAAGTACTGCATTTAGGGCGGAAAAATGAAATGCATAAATATAGGATGGGAGAGACCTGGCTGAATGAGACTACGTGCGAAAGGGATCTAGGAGTCCTAGTAGACCACAAGTTGAACATGAGCCAACAGTGTGATGCAGCAGCTAAAAAGGCCAATGCGATTTTGGGCTGTATCAGTAGAAGTATAGTGTCTAGATCAAGGGAAGTAATAGTGCCACTCTATTCTGCCTTGGTCAGACCTCACTTAGAATACTGTGTCCAGTTCTGGGCACCACAATTCAGAAAGGATATTGACAAATTGGAGCGTGTCCAGAGAAGGGCAACTAAAATGGTGAAAGGTCTGGAAACGATGCCTTATGAGGAGAGACTTAGGGAGCTGGGTATGTTTAGCCTGGAAAAAAGACGGTTAAGAGGCAATATGATAGCCCTGTTTAAGTATTTGAAGGGATGTCACGCTGAGGATGGAGCAAGCTTGTTTTCTGCTGCTCCAGAGACTAGAACACGGAGCAATGGGTGCAAGCTCCAGGAACAGAGATTCCACCTCAACATGAGGAGGAACATTTTGACAGTAAGAGCTGTTCGGCAGTGGAACACACTCCCTCGGAGCGTGGTGGGGTCTCCTTCCTTGGAGGTCTTTAAACAGAGGCTGGATTGCCATCTGTCGGGGATGCTTTGATCAAGATTTCCTGCATGGCAGGGGGATTGGACTGGATGGCCCTCGTGGTCTCTTCCAACTCTGCAATTCTATGATTCTATGATTCTATGAATGGCAGGACACAAGGGGAGGATGGGTGGGTCTGTGTGATTTCACAGATGACCACTCAAAGAACTACAGTTACAGGTAAGTAACCTGTCCTCCTTCATTGTGGTGTCTGTGAATCACACAATTGTGAGATTAGCAAGCTACACCCTACATATGGTGGGAGTGTCATGCATAAACCAACATAGTGGCTCAAGACACCAGAGGGAAAACCCCCCACAACACAAGCAATGTGGTATGGTTCAGACAAGATATTGTGTATTAGAATTTATTTATTTATTTTATATGCCACCTTTCTCCCAGAAAGGACCCAATCTTGGTTACAAAGGACAGGAAGACAACAAGAATAAACCGGAGTTAGCCCATAAGGGAGATTAGTAAACAAGACCCTGTGATTATAGCTGGGTAAAGGCATATTGGCAAATAACAGTAATACAGGCTACCGCTAAGTAATAACAGTGACTGAATAAGGCACAAAACAACAAAATGAAAGATATCATAGTATATGCATCATAAAAAGAACAGAGAAAAAACAAAATCACTTATCAATGGCAGGAATACATGACATCAACACAGCTCTGCCAAAACCAGCATCAGTTTTAGAATGAGTATCGATACAGTAATGCAATTAAAATGTCATGGGTTGGGACCAAACAGCAGCCTGACAAACGTCTGGTAAAGGAACATCTGCCAAAAAGGCAGAAGAAGCAGCAACAGCCCTGGAAGAATGTCCTTGAACCCAAGAAGGAGGTTTGACTCAAGCCAGTTTGTATGCAAGATGGACCGTGGCTACCACCTACTTACAGTATCTGAGGAGACAAGGAAAGTCCAACTTCTGAGAATAACAAATAAAAAGGTGTTGTGATCTATGAGATGAAGCAGTCCAGTCTACATAGAAAGTAAGAGCTGTATGCCAATTGAGTGTGTGGAGCTTCCACTCGAGTTCAGTGGAAGGGTTTCAGAAGAATGCACGGAGTATAATGTCCTGGTTCAGATGAAAGTCAGAAACCACTTTTGGAAGAAAAGAAATGTCCAGGTTGCCACCAAGACGGGTGTCTTCCAGGAGTGAAGACAAGGTTGCAGGAGGTCATGGGTTTGAAATGGCATTGATGCAGTTGGGAAAGAACCAGATCAAGACTCCAAGGCGAAGTCGATCCTGAGACAGGAGGATGCAAGTTACGGTACCTCTTGAGAAACTTTTTCACAAGTGGGTCTTGAAAGCCATCTTTTTTCTCGACAATAAAATAATGGGAGTAGAAGCCCCAATGAGCCACAGAAAGAGGAATGGGTTCATTCATCCCTTTTTCCAACAAGGAAGAGACATCTTGTAAAGGAACATTTGAAAGAGGAGTAACAGAAATTAAACTGGTGGGTGGAAGATCCTTGAACTTGATGGCAGCCTTATTTGAGAACTCACGCCGAACAAGTCTTGAAGAGAAATGACAACGCAGAAAGAATCACAGCCTGGAAACATCACCCAAGGAGACCTTTGCTGTGCTTTCTGCAACCGGACTTGTTTATCTCGGATTGGCCTTTTTAGTCATCAGCGCTCTTGCAGAAAGCGCGGGATGAGGCCTTCCTGAATCTTCGTTTGCGAAGAAAAGCCAGAGAGAGAGAGAGAGAGAGAGAGAGAGAGAGAGAGAGAGAGAGAGAGAGAGGTGTTTTAATTGTTGGAAGCTGCCCCAATTGTTTTTAGCAGAGGGGTGGGGTATAAATAAATAAATAAATATTATTATTATTATTAAATATGATTTTATCTTTTTCTAATTGGAAAAACCCATTAGCAAAAAGACCCACATTTACCACCATCTCCCATGAGACCAGAACGGAACAGCTAAAACACGCTGATGTCATGCAATAAGGCAAAGTGGGACGCACTACTTTCAGGCTTCCCTTCCTTCATGCAATAAGGCTAAGACTTTACATTCTGTCATCCAGTAAGAGAAGACAATATTGCAATGTAGGGTAAACAGTGAAAGGATATGATGATGATGATGATTATATTTTATTACTGTCATAGACCAGTAGAAGTGAAAGGATATGCAATTATTTCCATTACACTTACTTAGGCTTCATCTTTTGCAACTAGAAGGTTGTGACAAAGGCTTAATGGAGAAAGTGGGTTTCAAAGAGGGATCTGAAGTAGGGGGACAGAGGTGACACCGCAGAGGTGTTCCAGGAGATTTAGGTGGGATGGATGCAGTTTCATACATGGGAGCCACTTCCCAACTACTTCATTCTTTTAAAAAACATCATCCACAGGAGTAAGTTGCCAATTTTATTTAAAAAAGACTCTTTCTTATCATGGACTTTTTACCAATACAAACAAGGAGCTTGTAGCTGGAAGTTCTTACACTTTCTTGCTTCTATATATACAAAGTGCATTTTCATTCCAGAACTACATTTTGAAAGGACAAAGGCAAACAAATTTATTTCCCTTAGTAAGTAAATACATACAGTGGGCCCTTGGTATGTGCCGGGATTTGGTTCCAGGAGCACCCATGGATACCAAAATCCATGGATGCTCAACTCCCATTATATACAATGGTATAGTACAATGGTGTCCCTTATATAAAATGGCAAAATCAAGGTTTGCTTCTTGGAATTAAAAAAATATATATTTTCAAGCCAGGGATGATGGAATCCATGGATGCCAAATCCATGGATACAGAGGGATGACTGTATGGTCAACATGTTTACCTGAAAACACTGCATGCAACAGGTTCTATCCTGGTATTGACACAGTGGACATTTTCAGACGCCCCTTACCGTGCAAGCAGCCTCTGGAGCAGTAATGAGACTGCTGCACGGCTGGGGGTCGATTTCGGATGACGACGTCCCTCTCTCCATGAGTAAAAAATAGCGCGGCCGCCTTCAATGCTAGCCGGAACAGTCACAAACGCCGCCGAGAGAGAGACAGCGTTGACCGAAATCGACCCCCTGCCATGCAGCAGCCTCGCTATTGCTCTGGAGGCTGCTTGCGCAGTAAGGGGCGTCTGAAAATGTCCAGTTTCTCCATATACATGATGCTATTAATCTATGTTCTATATTAGCAAAGTTGATTTACCATCCTTTATCTGCCAAGCACTCCAATTACTCCAAGTTTCAGAAAGTGCTACCATGCTCCTGATTCTTACTCCATGAGGCATACACTCCAAGGGTACATCAGAAGCCCAGGTCAGTTTCAGAGGTCGATTTGATTTATTGAATGTTACTGTGTAATTCTCCTAAACACACAAAAGAAAAAGTAGGTAACTGGAAAGGAAGATGATATAATGAGGCAACATCATCCATAGGTCTTTATGGCTTAACTCCTACAAAAAGAGCAAAAACTAATATGCCCTAAAGAGACTCAGAGCAGCTTCATACTTGATTCCAACTGCAGAGAAATGAAGACTGGCATGGGCTTGACATTTCTTTTTCCATAGACCTGTTTTGTTTGCAATGCAGCCTCCACAAGAATCCATCTAGCTATCACGTGGAGACCACAGTTTGGAACTAAACCATGCTGCAATCATGATGCAGTCTCATACCATCCCTCTTCTTTTTACCTACATTCATTCCATCCCTCACTCTGGTTCCCAAGACTGCCTGATTGTTGTTACAAAAGGCCTAAATAGCGTAAGACGTTCCCATATCAACCTATCCATGTAGTTATGTTTGTGCCACTTACCATACAAGGAGGCATCAGAATGACTAGAGAGAAGGCTCACCTGACACCCTCTCTGATATCTTTTAGGTATCATGGTTTATTTGGAAAGCCAAAATCAAAGGCTCCTCCTCTTCTACATCCAAGGGCAGGAGAGAGAAGGGTGGTGAGAGGAGGGAGTAAAACCCTAGCTAGGGAAAATGACATGATTCTAACTGCTTGCTACTGTCCTACCTCTACAGGTACTTGTGAACTTCTGAAGTTGAACATGGATGACAGAACTGAAAGCAGACAAGCAACTCTGAATCAGTTTGCCTTTGGGAGTTGTAACCACTGCTTCAAAAAGTTACATGGGCACTGGCCATGTGGTCATGCTGGCTTAAGGGCATTGTAATCTGAATATTAACTTTTATAAAATCTGGCTGAAATCATGGTTAGAGTTCTAAAGTCTGGTAAATGCAAACAATACTCAGAAGGGAAATCTGAACCTATCTACCATCTAACCATTATTTCAATGAGAAACATCATGTCTGCAAAAACAAAGATGAAAACGTAGAGGGAATAAAGTGTTATGAGGAAATATACACCTATGTGCTTAGGACAAAGTAAGTGACTTGCTTCTTATTCCAATTAAGTGTGTTGGTTCTAAATCTGTGTTTCATATGTTGGCTTTCAACTTGAATAAACACTGAGAACCTTTTCCACTAAGATCTTCATTCAATTATTTTGCTCCTTCTACCGTAATTGCAGGCTCAGAAATAGATGTTCTATTACAGATGAAAAAGTAAATGTTGATCTACACAGAATAAGGCTATGCTTTAACTCATTCCTGGAAGTTACATATATTAAAGAATCTTGCTGTTGTTTTTTCCCGGAAAGACACTTACATTGAAGACAATATTATTCTTTTCACCGCGATAAACCTGGATGTTAAAAACCATTTTTACTTCAGAGCAATATGCTTCTATATCATCACTAACATCCCATTCCAGTAACAGTTGCTGAAGAACACGGTTCATTGAAACGTTAAATTTTGTAGGTTGAAATACATGATTACCTTTGGGGAAAAAAAGAATGGGCACTGAAAAACAAAACAAAACAAAACCTCCACAGAGACACACAATCTATATATATAATTCTCTTGGGTATGTTGCCTTTCCGTGAGCTGATTGGCTGCTCATGAAACAAACCCAACCAATCACCACCCACATGCAAATTCCATTTCCACCTCATAATACACTCCTGCCACTCAATCTGTGGCCCAGATTGGGACCCAGGCATTAAACTGGTGGTGGCGGTGGCAGCAGCAGGCCACCTGTGATGGGACACAGGCAGTCAACTGGCTGCGGCAGCAGCAAGACAACAGTGCGAGTCACCCTAAGCAATTCCAGGAAAAGTGTGGAATGCTGAGAAGGGGGAAGAGGAATTTAAAAATCTACTGCTCTAACTTAAAGAGTTGTTGTGAGGTCTACCGGGAGTTTTGAGGGGAGTTTTTCAATGGCGTATGGTACACCAGGTCCAGTTAGACTTATTTTAATAATTTCAATTCTGTAGAGTAGGTTCACATAATAGTGCCTCTGTTACCTAGAAATAGTCCTATCAACATTTACCATAATACCCAACTCTATCCTCATAGTTCTGAGAGTCAGACTACATATTACAATTACATTAACCTTGGTGTCTGTGTGCGTGCATGTGTGTGTATGAGAGACAGAGTCCATTACTCCTTTATGCATTGCTTCCGTATCAGTCCTTCTCTATGTTGGCTGTTTGCATGGGGACAAAACTTCCAGTTCAAAGCTTGAGAAAGTAACTTTTTGGACTGTAATACTCAGAATTCCCCAGGCAACATGACCAACAGCTTTTAAAAAACATATACAAATAAAAGGAGCATGGACTAATGAATTCTCTGTATTTCATTTCCACTGATTGTGAAACCTTGGAAATGTTACCTTTCAGGATTACAAATTCCAGAATCTCCTATTCTTCATGATCTGTTTTATACGACTGAGTCACAAATTATTAGTTTCAAATATGCAGGAGAATGATGTGTATATGTGTAGTTTTCATTATTATCTTAATACTGTACTGCAGTCTTCCAAGGTTAAAGCAAACACACACAGTGGAACCTATATCCTCCTAAATGTATCACATTACAAGCTGTACAATTAAAAGTTAATGGCTTGAACAACATACTGGATCTAATTATAAGCTGACCTCCAATGCTTAGCCAATTAATTGGTTAGATTAATCCATCAAATTGGTTAGATTAATCCATCAAATCCTCTTCATTGACTGAAAGGTGTCCTAGAAACCTTTTTCTTAAACTAGAAACTGTTAATTCTTTTTAATGTAAATACATATACATTTCATGGCAGACACCATTTTAGAAGAGACATCTACCAACCCTCCATACAGAAAGGAATGACTGAAAAAGATGATGAATCATCCTCTGAAAATGAAGACAGATTTTTTTTTAAAACCCAAAGCATTTAACCTATCATATGATTACTCAACTAAAATTTCTTTAACTGAAATTAACTGAAGTTATATATGTCACTGAAAGGTCACGTTGTTTGCTACAACACTACAAATATAGAGAGTAGGCTTGAAACTGAAACCAGTACAGTAGGCCTTCCTGATCCGTGGGCTTCAGATCTGCAATTTCGAATAACCGCAGATCATCACATCCTATACTTAAATTTATTTTATTATTATTTTATTTGTACCACTTCTATGCCGCCTTTTCCCCAAAGTGGGACCTAAGGCAGCTTTCAAACAATTAAAACCACAATTGAAAGCAATTAAAAACAATTAAAATACACACAATACAAACAGATAAAAACAATATAAAAACAGCATAAAAACACACCCCAATAAAAGCCACATTTATATGCCAAAGGCCTGCTTAAACAATAATGTTTTTGCCTGCCAACGGAATGACAACAGGGAGGGGGCCAGCCTTACTTCCTGCGGGAGGGAGTTCCAAACGGCGGGAGCAGCCACTGAATACTTAAAATGGCGGTGATGTGAATCCAGACATGTTGAAGTGTCTGTGCACATGTTGCCACTATTTAATAATATGGGATGCAATCATCTATTTTTTTGTCATCTGCTGGGGGGAAGCTGAAACTGAACCCCCATGGATCTGGAGGACCAACTATATGAGCAATTCTTTTTATTCTGCCTTGGTCAGACCTCACTTAGAATACTGTGTCCAGTTCTGGGCACCACAATTCAGAAAGGATATTGACAAATTGGAGCGTGTCCAGAGAAGGGCAACTAAAATGGTGAAAGGTCTGGAAACGATGCCTTATGAGGAGAGACTTAGGGAGCTGGGTATGTTTAGCCTGGAAAAAAGATGGTTAAGAGGCGATATGATAGCCCTGTTTAAGTATTTGAAGGGATGTCACGCTGAGGATGGAGCAAGCTTGTTTTCTGCTGCTCCAGAGACTGGAACACAGAGCAATGGGTGCAAGCTCCAGGAACAGAGATTCCACCTCAACATGAGGAGGAACTTTTTGACAGTAAGAGCTGTTCGGCAGTGGAACACACTCCCTTGGAGCGTGGTGGGGTCTCCTTCCTTGGAGGTCTTTAAACAGAGGCTGGATGGCCATCTGTCGGGGATGCTTTGATCAACATTTCCTGCGTGGCAGGGGGGTTGGACTGGATGGCCCTCGTGGTCTCTTCCAACTCTGCAATTCTATGATTCTAAATAAGCAATCTCACTTAGAAGGAATAAAGTCTGCCGCCTTGGATGTATGTAGCATTTTCAAGAAAGAAAAATAAACATTTAGATCTTTACCTTGACTTTGTGGCAGGCCAAAACACAGCAATATATTTAGAACTGCTGCTGGAAACACCCAATGCCTCATTGGTTATTCCTGAAAGAAACATGTAATAGCATAATACATTTCTGGGCTGGATCCTGGACTTCAGATATATTGTCCAGCGCCTGCAGCAACTGAAGACTTATTTTCAAATAGCTGTAGAAAGAAGGCAGATCTAAACATGCTATTCTCTAAGATCCACCAAAGAAAACAAGGAAGGGAGAATAACCCCTAGCAGGAAGGAAAGAATGCAGAATTTTTTATAATACTACAAGGAAACAAAATACCTTTAGTTACATACAAAATATGCTGAGACACCTGAGATCAGGTATGAGGAATATGACCCTCCAGATTTGATCTGATTTACTTTATTTCTGATTTTAATTCTTGGCTGTCTTTCTCTCAGATGATGTCTATAGAGCTGGGAAACTTTACATGCACCAAGTGTAAGTTGGTAGCCCTCATGGAGGAGAAAGTCCAGCAGCTGGAGACACGGGTAGCTACACTTCAACAGATTTGGGAGCAAGAGGTTTTCCTGGACAGAACAGAACAAACAGTCTTGGATGGGGACCACACAGAGGAAGTTGTTGGGGAGGAGAGGGGCACTTCACATACACAGGAGGTAGGCAGCTGGAGGAATGTCATACACAGAAGTAGAAAAACCAGGGATTGTTCTGGCAGCTTGCAGCTACAGAATCGATTTGAAGCCCTCTCCCTTATCAAGGACAACGAGGAAGAGCAGCATGGACAGACTTCAGGGGCAGAGCAGGGGACCCTGAGAGTACCACCACAAGGAACAACTGCTGCTAAGCCTCGGGGGAGGCGTGTAGTGGTGGTGGTGGACTCCTTGCTGAGGGGTACAGAAGCAGTCATTAGTGGGCCTGACAAGATGTCTCGGGAGGTGTGTTGTCTCCCTGGGGCAAAGATCCATGATGTGAGGAAGAGGCTGACAAGACTGGTCAAGCCTACTGATCATTACCCCTTCCTTTTGGTCCATGTGGGAACCAATGATACTGCAAGGCATAGCTTTCCAAAGATTAGAAGAGATTATGAAGCTCTGGGGAGAAAGCTGAAAGAAATGGATGCACAGGTTGTCTTTGTGTCTGTTCTGCCAGTTGAAGGATATGGTCCAGGAAGGGAGAGGAAAATAGCCAATGTAAACAACTGGCTCTGTAGATGGTGTTGCCAAGACCAATTTGGATTCTTGGATCATGGGCTGCAGTTTCATGACGGGGGACTTTTGGCAAGGGATGGGGTGCATCTCACGACAGCTGGCAGAAACGTTTTTGCCAACAGTCTCAAGAATTTGATCAGGAGGGCTTTAAACTGAGTCATATAGGGGAGGGAGACAGTATTCTGGAAGGCAAAAGGGCTGGAGAAAATAGTCAAATTGTCACAGAGGGAACAAGGCAAACAGTGCAAGGACCCAACAGTGGGAGGCAAAAAAAACCTTGCACAGGCAGCAAGTAAAGGGAACACATGGTCTTAGATGTCTCTACACTTATGTACAGAACATGGGAAATAAGCAAGATGAACTTGAACTCCTAGCACAACAAAGCAAATATGATATAATAGGCATTACTGAAACCTGGTGGGATGAGTCTCATGACTAGAATGTAGTAATAGAGGGGTATAACCTTTTGAAGAGAAACAGGCCAAACAGGAAAGGAGGAATAGCATTATTTGTCAGGGATATTTACACCAGTGAAGAGATCCATGACATCAGTACTGGAAGCCAGGTGGAGAGTATCTGGATAAAAATTAAAGGGGGGGGGGACAATAGGAATGTTATTGTGGGACTCTACTACAGACCCCCAAGTCAGAACAGATGACCACACACACAGAAGGGAGAGATGTAGTAGTGATGGGTGACTTCAACTATCCTGATATTTGCTGGAAATCTAACTCAACCAAAACTTAAAGGTCTAGCAAATTCCATACTTGTCTGGAAGACAATTTCATGGTCCAAAAGGTGGAAGAGGCAACAAGGGGGTCAGCGATTTTAGATCTGATCCTAACCAACAGGGATGACCCGGTTAATGGGGTGCAAGGGCTGGGATCTGTGAAGCTTTGGAAGCGGCCATGCCATATTTTAAGCACGGAAGTTGCCCGTGCTTAAAATATGGCGCGACTGCTTCCAAAGCTTCACGGACGTGCAACGAAGGATCCCGGGAGAGGGACGGCAGCGTCTGAAAATGACCCCCTGCTGCGCAAGAGCGCCGTTGCTTTCCCAGGACCTAATCCCGTGGTAGGCACTGTTAAACGCTGTCTGAAAATCTCCTAACTGAGAGAGAGAAATTGTAGCATAAACTTTTGTAGTAGACTTAGTCTTCTTCAGATGCTAGAGACTTCAGCATCTGAGAAAGGAGACTATGAGGTCTGTCTATTAAATAACAAGACTGTGTTTCTACCTTTCAGACAAATCAGGGAGAACTTATTGTGAACGCTTGACTGGTGATATTGAACATGTCTGAACCTGCATGACAAACATCAACACTCTTGGCCATTCAGTTAATTACCAGTTGTCATTTAAAGCAGCTGTGTTGCCTGTTGTGCGCCAGAAAAATGCTAAGGCTACAGGTTTACACCTTTGTACCTTTTCACTGCTCATATGAATGACTTCAATTATAGGCTGGAATCATGCAGTTGTTGGTCTGCAAGTCCCAGAATTCCTCAGTATTGCTCATAATGGGTAGGGCTGCTGGGAATTACAGTCCAACAACAACTGCAGGGCTACATGATTTCCATCCTTGACTTAAATCAACAGAAGGATTCTGGGAAATCTGGAAGGTTTATGCTTCATATTAGATAAACAGAGACAACAAAGAACCATGCTAGATATTCCACAGGAGACCCATGGAGTAGTTTCACAACTTTTGGGGGGGGGGGTAGGATATTTTTGTAATTTATATTGAGCAGATTGCAGCCAAGCCTCTGTGCATCATGAGCTTCTGGTACAAAACAGGACATAAAACATGCAGGATGCTCATGTAAAGTTATAAAGCAGAACTTATGTTTATTATGGCAGAGAATACTACATCTTAGATAGGAAAAGTAGATAGATAGAAGAGAGTTATCTAACTTGAATGGAAGAGTCCCTAAAGCTGACTCTCATGTGTGCGTGTAAGACATCTTGAGACTGATCTGCCTCATGTCGCTGGCTTCTAGCTTGTGAAACAAAGGGTTGTAAAACGCTAAAACTACTTGGACCAAAAAGCAGGGGAAGTGACTTCTGCATGCGAGCAGGAAGTAAACAGATCAGGAACACATACACACAGAGCTGTAAACGAGCATTGATGCTTGTTCACCTCCAACATTTTTAACATTAAAAAGCAGCTGTGGGAAGTTGCTACAGTGGTTCCTCAGTATCTGCTGGGGTCCGGTACCAGGACCCCCCATGGATACCAAAGTCGGTGGATGCTAAAGTCCCATTATATACAATGGTGTGGTAAAATGGCGTTCCTTATATAAAATGGGGAAAAGCAAGGTTTCCTTATTGGAAATGTTTTTTGGATATTTTCAACCCATGTTTGGTTGAATCTGTAGATACAGAGGACCAACTGTACTTTGATCAGAGGAGTTGCATAACTCTTCTTCTGATGAACACTTCTGGAATGGACTACTCTGAAAGCTGGTGGATTCTCCTTCACTGGAGATTTTTAAACAGAGCTTGGATGATCATTTGTCATGGATACTTTAGCTGAGGATTCCCACATTGGCAGGGGTTGATCTCTTCCAACTCTATAATTCTGTGGTTCCTAAACTGCATCCCTCTCCCCAAAAAAACCAAGTCAAAACAACCATAGAGCAAAACGTTAAGCAGCCCATGCTGTAGTTTCCATTATTTTCTACAATTCACAGGTTTCATTTTAAAATGTTGAGAAAGAGCACTACATCATATGGAGCCAGAACATCAGTCAATCCAGCCTCTAAACATCTACTTTGGCTTTGACTTTCCAGGCATAGATCTTTCCCAGTCTGCCTATCACTGCTTCAGATCGTTCAGTTAGAGGAATCATTCCTACTATGGGAACTCTATGTGCCAAGGAAATACTCCATCCCTGGGTAATACTCTGTCCCATGACCTCTCATACTTCTGACTGACAAACAGGTTTGATGTCTCACTGTTGTGCATTTAAAAGGAGTGCAATAAATCAGATGAAGTGGATAATTTTTATCTCATCATTTTATTGCCATACAGTAGAAACCCTGTATCCACTGGGGATTGGTTCTGGGGGCCCCCATGGATATTGAAAACCATGGATAATAGTGAACACCATAAATAATGGGACTTCTGGTTTAAAATGCCAGTACCATAGAGTTGCCTTGGAGGATCTAGAAAATGGTTAGAGAGGACACATTTTCTAGAAAAAAATATATGGAAGGTGTGCTGTTTTTTGTCACGTGCATAACTGAATCAATGAGTAACGAATCAGTGGATACAGGGATCCTAATAATAATAATAATAATAATATACTGGGGCGGCTTACAAAAATTAAAATACAAATACAGATTAAAATCCCTAAACACCACCCACCCCCACCCTCCCCCATAAAAAGATATTAAACCAATATAAATTAAAAACAACTACTGTAATCTAAAATCACATTTAAAAAATAATAAATAACCAGCAGACTAAAAAACTATAGTAGGAAACTTTTGCGCTGCTCAATTTCTCCAGGTCAGGCTGCTCTTTGAGAAAGAGACTAAAGGTAAGGGGAATGGAAGGCTAGTACAGTATAAGAAAAACCAAATTCAGAAAATTTGAGAATGCTTAAGGGCAGCTCTTGGGTAGCCCAAGAGCCAAAGCAGATGCAATGCTGGTGACTCTGTAATCAATTTCCCAATTGTTTTTAAAAAAATTCAAGGCAGCTGGAGGAGACTTCAGTTTTGTTCAGGGAAGGAGCATGAGGGGAAAGGCTATTTAATTCCCCTCCATGAACCCCTGAAGTAATTACTTTTTGGGCCACAGCTTGTTGAATCCACCAGCCAATACTAATCGTACTGGCTGGAGAATCTAGAAACTCATTTCTCGGCTCTGTCCTACACTGCTGTCTTAATAAAAAGTACACTGCTCTGAAGCTGCTATTAGACCCACTAGGGAGAAAAGAGGGGCATGATTCAGGTACATTTCGTGCTTACCTCTGTTCAAGAAAGCTGTGTGGAAGAAGAGCTGAAATCCTCCTCACACCTGAACCACTGATCTAATCAACATCAACCCACCCACCGCATCACACAAACACAATTAAATCACTGTTAAAAATACATTCCTTTTGTTTTATTTTAAAAACTTACATTCTATCTATTTTTCCAAGGAAAAATTCAAGATAGTCAACTACATTTATATCAAATTAAACTGACTTCTGCAAGATTTTAACCAATGCAGATCCAAAGTCAATAAACAACTGTTCGTAAGAACAACTCTGAACTAAACAAAAACAGAAAAGCAACATACCAATCACCGTAGTTTTCAGTACAGTGGTCTGATCTTTCTCAAATGCTTCTCCTTACTATCTTTTCTGTTACACTGTGAAAGCCTGCTTTTTTTAAAATCCTGCTTTCTCCCTTTCTCTGTTCTATTTCCCTTCCTTTTGCTGTCCTTCACCCCAGCCAGGGAAAATGTTGTTGTTTTCATTGGTTGTTGTTGCTCTCACAAATTGTTCATACTGTGATAGGAAATCCAGTGCCAGTAAAAAAGAGCCAAAGAATCAGTAAATGGCTGGCTGTGTGCCAGTGAAGGAAATCAGATGAGGAGGGGAATAATGGAAGATTTTGCTAAGTTCTCATTAATGTTGTTTTGCACTTCCTTTCATCTAACATAGGAATCTGCCTTATACCCTGTTAAATGGACCATTGGCCCATCTAATTCAGTGCTATGGTTGTGTGAAAAAGAAAGTACACCCTCTTTGAATTCTATGGTTTTACATATCAGGACATAATAACAACCACCTGTTCCTTAGCAGGTCTTAAAATTAGGAAAATATAACCTCAGATGAACAACAACACATGACATATTACATCATGTCATGATTTATTCAACAAAATTAAAGCTAAAATGGAGAAGCCATGTGTGAAAAACTTAGTACACCTTATGATTCAATAGCTGTAGAACCACCTTTAGCAGCAATAACTTGAAGTAATAGTTTTCTGTATGACTTTATCAGTCTCTCACATCATTGTGGAGGAATTTTGGTCCACTCTTCTTTACAACGTTGCTTTAGTTCATTGAGGTTTGCAGGCATTTGTTTATGCACAGCTCTCTTAAGGTCCCACCACAGAATTTAAATTGGGCCTCACAGTTGACTCTAGAATACTTTGGTATACAGAGGAGTTCTTGGTCAACTCAATGACTGCAAGGATCCTAGGTCCTGTGGCTGCAAAACAAGCCTATATCATCACCTCTCCACCCCTGTGCTTGACAGTTGACATTGTGCTGATATGCTGTGTTTGGTTTTGCCAAACATGTCACTGTGCATTATGGCGAAACACCTCCATTTTGGTCTCATCTGTCCAACATCTGTCCACTAAGGGAAGATCGCATGACCGCCTACTGACAGTCTGTAACCACTTAGAAAGGAATGCCGTGATCACAAAAAGTCAACATGGATTTCTCAAAAACAAGTCATGCCAGACTAAGCTCATTTCTTTGATAGAGTTACAAACTTGATAGATGAAGGGAACACAGTGGATGTACAGTTGTCCCTCCACATTCGCTGGGGTTAGGGGCAAACAACCCCTGCGAATATGAAAAAAACGTGAATAACAAATGAGCCTGTGGGCAAGTGGCTTTCCACCCCAGTCCCTTCCCAAGGCAGCGATGGGCTTCGTGAGAAGCCCCTCACTGCCTTGAGAAGGGAGTGGAGTGGAGAGCAGGGGGCAGGGCTTTCTGTGAATAATCGAAATCGCGAATATGGAAGTTGCGAATGTGGAGGGGCAACTGTTGTGTATCTTTATTTCACTAAGGCTTTTGACAAGGTCCCCCATGATATTCTTGCAAAAAAGTTAGTAACCTGTGGGCTAGACAATGCAACTGTTAGGTGGATTTGTAATTGGTTGACTGACTGAATCCAACGGGTAGTCATCAATGGCTCCTATTCATCCTGGAAAGAAGTGACCAGTGGGGTGCCACAGGGTTCTGTCCTGGGCTCAGTGCTATTCAACATCGTTATCAATGACTTGGATGAGGGAATAGAGGGTATGCTTTAACGTTTGCAGATGATACCAAATTAGGAGGGGTAGCTAATACCCCAGAGGACAGAATCAGACTCCAAAATGACTTCAACAGATTAGAAAGCTGGGCCAATATTAACAAAATGAATTTCAACAGGGAGAAATGTAGGATACTACACTTGGGCAGTAAAAATGAAATGCACAGATATAGGATGGGTGACACATGGCTTGAGGGCAGTACATGAGAAAAGGATCTAGGAGTCTTAGTGGACCACAAGCTGAACATGAGTCAGCAGTGTGATGCAGCAGCTAAAAAAGCCAATGCGATTCTAGGCTCTATTAATAGGAGTATAGTGTCTAGATCAAGGGAAGTAACAGTGCCACTGTATTCTGCTTTGGTCAGACCTCATCTGGAATACTGTGTCCAGTTCTGGGCACCACAATTCAGGAAGGATATTGAGAAGCTGGACTATGTCCAGAGGAGGGCGACCAGGATGGTGGGAGGTCTGGAAGCCATGCCCTATGAGGAGTGACTTAGGGAGTTCAGCATGTTTAGTCTGGAGAAGAGAAGGTTGAGAGGGGACATGATAGCCATGTTTAAATATTTGAAGGGATGTCATACTGAGGATGGAGCAGGCTTGTTTTCTGCTGCTCCAGAGACTAGGACATGGAGCAATGGGTTCAAACTACAGGAAAAGAGATTCCACCTAAACATTAGGCAGAACTTCCTGAAACTAAGAGCTGTTCTGAAGTGGAATACACTGCCTTGTAGTGTGGTGGAGTCTCCTTCTTTGGAGGTTTTTAAGCAGAGGCTGGATGGCGATCTGTCGGGAATGATTTGATTTGTGCATTCATGCATGGCAGGGGGTTGGACTGGATGGCCCTTGAGGTCTTTTCCAACTCTCATATTCTATGAAATAATCTCTTTTTCTTTGGGATCAGGCTTAATTGTTCCCTGTAATGATTTTTCTGCATTACATCATTACAATTTCAGCTTGGTTACAGATCAGCATGCCTCTAGGCTAGAGCAAACCCTTGAGGTCTCTTTCAACTCTATGATTCTATGATTCTATTAGCATTTTAAGAACAAGACTGAAGGTCATATTATAGTAATACTTGTTTTTGCACTGCGTCATAATGACGGAGTATTATTGTTTCAAGATGGCCCGCACATGCATCTTTAAAAAAAAAATCCTACTTTTCAAGATTTTGCATGGGTGGGATTTTGGCTGTTCTTGCAAGAAGATGCCACTTCGATTAAACACACCAAAACAAAGAAATTAACAACACAACAATTAAGCAAACAAAAAAAGGTTCTGAGAAAAGGCGACGGTTCATTAAAAGAGCGTCCTGGAGGTCCTCTTCACACTGTCCCCCAGAGGTTTAATTATGAGTTCTCATTGGGAATGGGGAGGGGGGAAAGAGGGAGGATTGTCCATTCACGCGGTAATATTTCAACTACAGCGGGACAGAATTGTCACATGCTTGTCAATACCACAAAAAGAGCACTATTGGCAGCTATTCATGGCTTTTGCCCATGAATGAAAAGTTATGCACAATTAACAGTTGGAGCACACACAGACTATGGGAGGACGTGTTGTGCAATAACAGGAAGCCATTCGTGTGACTATCCTGCTGTAATTCTGCAATTTTGGCTTCATGTGATAAAGTCCTCAGAATCCTAGGGTGCACCCACACTATAGAATTATAGCACTTTGATTCCACTTTAACTGACACGGCTTCCTCATATGTGCCCCTTATATAAAACAGCAAAATCAAGGTGTGCTTTTTGGAATTTATATAGGAATATTTTTGCACAGTGGTTGGTTGAATCTATGGATCCAGAATCTGTGGATAAGGAGGGCCAACTATACAAAACTGATAAAGTCATCTTGTGTGGGTACACCCCATCAAAATGCTACACCAATGCTCCCCACAGATTTATTTACAAGGCGCATTTAACCTGCTCCATTACACCCCTCCTCCCACAACTGAAACATGCTATTATTTGGAGGGAAGGGGAAATACAGGTTTCCTCAGAATTATTATAGCAAATTGGGACTTGGGCTTTAACCTGGAATTCAACTCAGCGAAGAGTTAATGTATCCCCGACACTTTTCTCACCTCCACTGCTCTAATAAAATTTGAACATGACATACACCCCTCTAAGAGCTGATGCTATTATTTAAAGACATACGTCTATGAATATAAAATCAAGGATCTGCAGAATGCAAGATGTAGCCCATATCTTAAAGTGGAAAATGGAGTGGGTGGTGGTGGTGGAGAAATCTCTTTGAAGCACTCTAATATTCTTTGTGTACAAGACCTGAGCAGGGCTGTTGAGAACAGGGTGTCTTGGAGATATTTTATTCATAGGGATGACATAAGATGAAGTCGACTTGAAGGAAGTTCACACACGCACGCACGCACACGCACACACACACACACACTGCTCCGTTGTGTAACATCGAAGGTCTGTGTTGTCCAGTGTCAGTTCTAACAGCTGCTCTCCAGATGCTCTGGGACAGTTTGTATATGTCTAACAGGGAAGATGCACAACTGGGCCTCCCAAATGTTTTTCCAAAAAACCCAACAACACACTGATCTTTTAACTTCAAATTGCTTCTAACTTTAAGATGAAATTTAGCTGTGTTTACATAAGTGGGCCTAGCTTTAATTCTGACCCTTTGAACTAAAGGAGTTGTGCCATTTTCTTCATTTAATTCCTGACCTCTGGAACTGCTGTAAGTCCCAAAAGGAGACTTTGGAAGTGAGGGGTGAAAAGGGGTCAGTCAAGAAAAGGCATTTGGGGGGCAGGGAGAGAACATCTCTAACAAGAAGTATGCTCCAAATGTAAGAAATTTACTTTTTTTGGACTACAACTCCTAGTGGTACAACTCCTAGCTGGGGGATTCTTGGAGGTGCAGTCCAAAGAAATAACTTCTCCAGCTGTCACCAACATTAGACCATTTTTAAGAAACCAGCAGTGCAATCTCGTATGTGCCTCCACAGAAGTAAGCCTGCTCCCAGGATTACATTTATATTTAATAATAACATGTACAGCAGTGGTTCTTAACCTTTCCTTTACCAGGGACACCCTTTAATATCTTTTGTTGCTGTGGTCCCCCAAGACTCAAGATTTAACACCATGATGATGACGATGATAATAATAATAACAACAACAGTACCTGATAATGATAATAATACAATTACACCATCCATTAAACCTTCCCTCAGAGGCACTGGAGGGGGAGGGAAGACTTTTCTCCTGCTTCTTCCTGCAAGTTTGTGGCTGGTGTGGATTGAATGGCAATGCACAGGCCAAGCCAGCCAGCCAGCCTTTACCTTGGCTCCTGTCACGTAGCCACTCCACTGTAGGGAGAAGGTGGGCCAAGCAGCCTTCAAGCCTTTGTGGACCCCTGTGAGGACACTGCAGACCGCTGGGGGTCCACAGACCCCAGGTTAAGAACCAATGATGTATAGGATTAAACCAAGAGCCCATCTGCATGAAGGGAAAAAAAAATAGAGTACCTCGTAGTAATGGCATTTTGCTGCAGCAGCAACATGTCTTAATGCTGAAGCCCACATAAGCCTCACATTCTAGATGGCGGCCGTGAGTGATTTACGCGTATTAGTTCTTTGCCACCACCATTCTTTTTTAAACCAAACATCATCCAAGGTGTGCTGGAGTGATATAGTGATTTTTCGATTTAACAGGAAAGAAAAACAATAAATAACCACCCCGTTTTATTACTTTAGCGATCGCTTGCTAAGGTGAAAATCTAACATAGTGGCAGCGGGCACTTGCCCTGTGAGCAAGCCCCACCCCTGCTCTTGCCCAGCCAATCAGCATTGTGCTTCCCATTGAATGGTTTGTGGTTCGCTTGTTCTAACGAGCAGGAATGCATACCCCCCTTGCCGTTTTTAAAAAAACCATGGGCCTGTCTAAATAGTGAAAATACTGCTCCTGGAATTCGTTGGGAATCCTACCTGTCTAAACGGGATCTAGTGCCAATCCACACTATTCAGAAGGAGGGGGGCCCAAAATGGCAAAAACAATGGGGGCTTGCTAGGAGGGCAAGCTGCTGCCATGTTGGATTTTCACTTTAGCGATCACTCCCTAAGGCGATGAAAAGGATCAATGTTTTCTGTTTTGCTTTCTTATAAATTGGAGAATCACTCTATCGCACCAGTGCACCTTGGGATGACTTTTTTTTTTTAAAAAAAAAAAGAAAACAAACCTGGTGGCGCTGAAGAACTAATGCAAATAAATCACTCGCAGCCACCATCAGAAATGCAAGGCTTATGGGGGCTTCCAAGGCCAGAAAAACCATTTAGACATGTTGCTGCTGCTGTGAGAACCCAATACTACAAGGCATTTTAAGTTTTTTCCCCTTGTATAGATGGGCCCTATTGGAAAAGCTGCAAAAGCTTTTCCTGCATTGTTTTTGCCATTTTGGGGCTCCCACCTTCCGAATAGTGTGGATTGATGATGCGGGATCCCATTTAGATAGCTAGGATTCCCAGTGAATTCCATGAGGGTTTTTTTAAATCGTTTTATATTTAGGTAGTAGGGGTAGTAGTACAGTTGTCCCTCCATATCCACGGATTTGGTATCCACGGATTTAAGTATTCATGGCTTGAAAATATTCTTTAAAAAATAACAATCCAAAAAGCAAACCTTGATTTTGCCATCTTATATAAGGGACACCATTTTGCGATACCATTGCATATTTGCAATTTGGCTCGGCCAAATTGATCACCAACAATGGTCCGCCCTGGCCTCACATCAGGAGGCATGGAGACGCGCTATCCACAATGCGGCAGCCTTGTTTGAGAACTCACGCCGAACAAGTATTGAAGAGAAACAACAACGCAGAAAGAATCACAACCCGGAAACATCACCCAAGGAGACCTTCTGCTGTGCTTTCTGCAACCGGACTTGTTTATCTCGGATTGGCCTTTTTAGTCATCAGCGCGCTTGCAGAAAGTGCGGGATGAGTCCTTCCTGAATCTTCGTTTGTGAAGAAAAGCCAGAGAGAGAGGCATATCATGGGAATTGAGTATTCACGGATTTTGGTGTACACAAAAGGGGGTCCTGGAACCAAACCCCAGCGCATATGAAGGGGCAAACTGTAGTAGTAGTAGTACAAGGTGTGAAGTTAATGGCCTGGCAGGCTTGGTCTGTCCTTCGATTTTAACAGCCCGGCAGGTGGAAATCTAACAGGTAAAGCGGGAAACCTCTCAGGTGGAAGAACTTCTGGCCCAATTGCCAACTCTTTCAGTGAAAGGCACCACCAAGCAAACCTCGCGTGAGGGAAAAGAAGAAAAGGAAGGAGGAAAACTCCTCATACAACCCATGGCGAGGAAGAAGCGGGCGTGTGGGGAAAAGAAAGAAGCGAAGCAAGGGGTCCCCGCTCCTCGTACTCACGTCTTCATGGGGCTCGTTGGCCTGAAGGAAGAAGGTGGCGAAGGGGAAGGAGGAGACCCTTTCGTCGCCCCGCGCCTCGGCAACTTCGCAGCTGAACCTGAGGGGAAAACGGCGGGGGAACCGAGGAGGGAAACCTACTACGAGCGCTCCTCCTCCATCCTTTTTTTGCCTGTCCCACCCATTTTCCTTCAGCTGCGGGACGGACGGAAGAGACTCAGAGGAGGAAGAGGGAAATGGGCCAGTAGTTGGGACAACTCAGTTGTGTGTTGTTGTTTTAACTAAAAAAAAAAAACCCTTGAAAAGACGCACCAGCCTTTTTATTTATTTTTCATTCTCTCAAAGTTCTAGCTTTCGTCTACGGCTTTTGAAAAATGATAATGTTAATGATGCTGTGGGGCCGTGTCACGTGTACTGTACTTTTTTTGCGTGTAGCGTCGCCGCCCAGGTTTTCCGAGTTAAGCCAAATAAATAAATAAATAAATAAATAAGTCTTCTCGAGTTCTGGGGAAACGGGGCAGGGACTCACGGCGTTCGTGGGGCAACCCGCCCACGGACGCGCCCCGCTGAGGAGAAGCTGGCGCGCTGAGTTTGGCTCCGGAGAGAGGCGGTTTTCTCGGAAACGGGGAATTTCCCGCCCGCTCTGCCTTCTCGGGAAATGAGCGAGGCTGTCCTGCCTTGTCTCCCGGCTAGTCCCAGGCTTGACCTCCTTGGGTTTGCCGGATAAGATCTTCTTCGTGGGAGTCTGCGTCGAGCTTGGTTTGGGACCATTCACACGTGCAGCCGCCTCATTTCATTTCATAGAAGCAGCTCGATTATGAAATTTGTGTGTATCCACATACACGCCTTTGTGTGGTATTTCTACCCGTCTACATTCACATAGAGGGGTATAAATACCTTAAAAGCGCCAGACCCCCGTCTGATCTTGGAAGCTAAGCAGGGCCAGCCCTGGTTATTACTTGGATGGGAGTCTGCCAAACAATACCAGGTGCTGTAGGCTATATTTCAGAGGAAGGAACTGGCAAAACCACCTCTTGAGTATTTCTTGCCTAAGACAACCCTATGAAATTCATAGGGTGGCCATACGTTGACAGCCAACCTGAAGGCACATATATACATACACACAGAGAGACACTATATATGTAATATATATACTTTATAAACACACATACACAAATATACCTCTATCTATTTATGCAGTTTAACAAACACTGCCTGGGCCAGTTTCTGGGAAAAAACAGCAAAGTGTGAAACCTTCCTTCTTGCTAGTTGACCCACCTGCAGTTGGCAAAGAGAACGGGATGCTTCAGGTTTCTTCATGCCCTGTTTTGGGGGACCCCTTACAGTAGGACCCCAATATCTGCTGGGGATTGGTTCCAGGCCCTGCCACGGATAACAAAATCTGTGGATAACAGCAAACACCACTGAAAATAATAGGACCTCCGGTTTAAAATACCAGAGTTGCTTTGGAGGACCTAGAAAATGGCTAGAGAGGATGCATTTTCTAGGAAGACTCTATGGTAGCTGTGCTGAAACTGAAACCGTGGATAACTGAATCAGTGGATAATGAATCAGTGGATATAGGGGTCCTACTGTACTTTGAAAGTTCTAGCTATAGCATGAGATCTGTGATGGTTCATTCCAACATGCAACATATTTGCTGGTGCAGTCACTGAACAGGTAACACACACACTCACAAAGCACACTGTTCATAGAATCATAAAATCATAGAATCATAGAATTGTAGAGTTGGAAGAGACCACAAGGGCCATCCAGTCCAACCCCCTGCCATGCAGGAAATCATGATCAAAGCATCCCCGACAGATGGCCATCCAGACTCTGTTTAAAGACCTCCAAGGAAGGAGACCCCACCACGCTCCAAGGGTTGATGATTGATCACAACTTCCCAACACAGATGTCCACATTCATTTCACCTGCAGAATCTTCCATGTTGTTTCCTATCCATAAAACACTTCTGTGCTAGATTCTCTCCCTCCCCAGGTGTGAAGTGGCCCTTACTACTTTGACTTCATCATGTACTTTCATCTGAGCCCCTTTTTCAAGTGTGGAAATCTCACAGCATAATCCTAGGCCTGTTCAGACGTTAACTGTGTGTTGCCATTCCAACCATAAATTTGGGAGACATGAAGAAGAGTGTTTTTTTGTGGGCTCAAAGTGCTCCACAAAAATGGAATGGGTTCCAAGCAAGCTTGCACTTAGTGCTCTTTTAAAGAAATTTACACCACTGACACAATGGGATTTCTCTGGGATGCTTCCAAATGGATTGCAGTCAACCAATGTTATCCAATAAATGTTTGAAATCTGCCAAATCATTTTAGGCTGCACTTTTATTTGTGCAGCAATTGCATTTCCTCATCACATAAAGTATAGTAAAATGTCAGAGACAGTGCAGTACTTTGGCAGACCTCAGCCCACCCCAGCCCTGGAAATTCTGTGCTCCTTGCACTGTTTGATAAAATGCAGAGAAGCTGCTTTTAACAAACACTTTTTATGCCCTCTCAGCTAAGGTTGCCACAATTCTCTGCCACAAAACCAGGACAGAGTACCGGGGGGGGGGAGAGAGCACTCTTCTCTTCCCCTTCCCCACAAGGAGGGCACCCAGAGCACCTGCAGAGGGGAAGGAGGAGGGAGCCTAAAGACTCACTGCAACTCAGCAGGGAAGCAAGCGAGAGGGCAGGGGCATCCGGGCACATGGGGAAGGAAGGAAGCAGGCAGGCAGGGGAGTGAGGCAGGAGGGAGTGCCACCCCCAAAAAACTGCCACCCAGGGAGCACCAGCCCTGCCCATCCTCCCTCCCACCATTGGTATGCCCACCCATTGGGCTGGGCTGGGGCAGACAGATCCTGGATTCCTCCAGCTCTGTGGGGAAGAGAGACTCTCTTTCTCCCAGAGCTGGAGGAATCCGGGATCTGCTGCTTCAAGCAGTCCAGCCAGGCAAGACCATTTTTAGTCCCTTTAATCCGGGATATAGCAATCCTATTACTCTCAGTCCTCCCTTTCCTGTTTGTTGTATGTCTAGCTGTAAGTGTTTCAGCAGCATCAACATTGGGAGGATTGTGATGGAGGGCTGGAGAAACAAAGGAGTTCATACTATGAGCAGCTGCCCCCTTATTGAACATGCATGAACTGCAAAATAGAGAAAGGGGGAGACAAGCCTGCCTCTAGTTACCCCCACCAGAAATATATACGGTATGTGTAAGTTCAGCCCCAGAAATGGAAATTATAAGAAAAGTGGAGCCTGCTGAAATAAATAGTCATATCTGGATGCATTTTTGAAGAAAACTTCAAGTGGTCTCTTAAAAGTTCAAAATATTTTTTACATCGAGATGACCATGTTATTTTACTTCACGTCTGCAGTTTTTTGAAGAAAAAGTAGCATGTTGAACTGATTTTCATTTTGTGGTATAGAAACCTATCCCTACTAGCTATATCCGGTGTAGCATACATCGTTCTCCCCATGCGCTACACACACACACACACACGATGGTACACATGCTGCTGCCATGCCACCGCGCCACCCCCTGTGCCCCTCGCCACCCTCCTCACCACCCCCCATGCCACCGCACCCCTCACCGCCATCCCCACCCCCACTGTCCCTTGCTGCCCTCCCCGCACCCCCACCGGCCCCACCACACACACACCATGCCATGTCCTCCACCCCCCATGCTACTCAAACCTCCTTGCCGGTGGCCATGTTTAGAAAGGACTTAAAAGTCCACATGTTCCCACCTCCAGAGTGCTGATTGGTTGCCCAACCAAGCTTTAATTGGTTGGTCAGTTTCCTAAGCAGCCAATCAGCACACTGGAAATGGCAACATACTTAAGAGCAATATAGATATATAGATTCTTTCCATGTTATTTCTGACTCTAACACCAAATTTCTGTTAAAGAACTTATGGTCACGAACACATCTGCTTTGTTAACTGAAGTACATCTGTACTTTGCAGTTGAGGTTGAGGGGGCATGCTTTGACCCACATGTCAGATTTCTGAAAGAAAAGCAGTAATATAATTTCACATTAAAATGCTCTCATTGTAAATATATTTTCTTCAAAATATGCCCTATTGATGTTGCTAGACTGGAGATGAGCCTACAAGAGAGGCCTGAATCTTAATTGCTTGGGAGCGATGCTTGGGAGAAAACTTTTCTTCTATTTCCCAGCTTAGAAGTTATCTCTCACTTGCAGAGTCATGTGGATCCACAGAGAGCAGTACACATGTGCACTCTCGTTGTATATAAAAGAATGCATTAATGAGCCTTCTTAATGTCTGGGAAAACCATTACCTTTAAATAAACACAGAAGTCCACTAATGGGTGGAGAGAATATGCTGAGATCTTTGTCAGAAGGTCTCTCTGGAGAGGGCAAATGTGCCTGGAGGCTGTGGTATTTGTTGTTGTAGTTCTCAGGTTTTTTGTTTTTTGTTTTTTTTAATATCCAAATGATGTTTCTGTTGTCCTGGACTATTTTCTATCACTTCCCAGCATCAGCTGCAACATTTTATTCCCAACCGCAAGTGGGTTTCTTTTTAATTCCAAGACATATAGGAACAAAATAAAGATGTTCCTTTTAAGGAAAAAAATTTTATAGGTCATCAGTTAAATGGCAATAGTAACTCTATTGTGTCACCTGCAGACACCTATCTGAGTATCTTCACTGCAAGAAGCTCTTCTCTCCAAGACTGCTAACTACCAGCCTATATTCCCAAATCTCTCCCTCTATCTGATCTTTCTGTCTTACTCCGCTATAGCCTTGTATGGTTCTTAGGCATGTGTGTTGGGTATGTGAGTTCACTTTGTGTTATCTCCAATAAAAATACTTTATTTCATGTTAACTGGCGTGCTCACTACAGTTAGAATCATAGAATCATAGAATTGTAGAGTTGGAAGAGACCACGAGGGCCATCCAGTCCAACCCTCTGCCACGCAGGAAATCTTGATCAAAGCATCCCCAACAGATGGCCATCCAGCCTCTGTTTAAAGACCTCCAAGGAAGGAGATCCCACCACGCTCAAAGGGAGTGCGTTCCACTGCCGAACAGCTCTTACTGTCAAAAAGTTCCTCCTCATGTTGAGGTGGAATCTCTGTTCCTGGAGCTTGCATCCATTGCTCCGTGTTCCAGTCTCTGGAGCAGCAGAAAACAAGCCCGCTCCATCCTCAGCGTGACACCCCTTCAAATACTTAAACAGGGCTATCATATCGCCTCTTAACTGTCTTTTTTCCAGGCTAAACATACCCAGCTCCCTAAGTCTCTCCTCATAAGGCATTGTTTCCAGACCTTTCACCATTTTAGTTGCCCTTCTCTGGACACGCTCCAATTTGTCAATATCCTTTTTGAATTGTGGTGCCCAGAACTGGACACAGTATTCTAAGTGAGGTCTGACCAAGGCAGAATAGAGTGGCACTATTACTTCCCTTGATCTAGATACTATACTTCTATTGATACAGCCCAAAATCGCATTGGCCTTTTTAGCTGCCACATCACACTGTTGACTCATGTTCAATTTGTGGTCTACTAGGACTCCTAGATCCCTTTCGCACGTAGTCTCGTTCAGCCAGGTCTCTCCCATCCTATATCTATGCATTTCATTTTTCTGCCCTAAGTGCAGTACTTTACATTTCTCCGTATTGAATTTCATTTTGTTAGCTTTGGCCCAGCTCTCCAGTCTATCCAGGTCATTCTGAATTTTGATCCTGTCCTCTAGGGTATTAGCTACTCCTCCTAATTTGGTGTCATCTGCAAATTTGATAAGTATGCCCCTAATTCCCTCATCCAAGTCATTGATAAAGATGTTGAATAGCACTGGGCCCAGGACAGAACCCTGTGGCACCCCACTGGTCACATCTTTCCAAGACGAAGAGGAGCCACTGCTGAGCACCCTTTGGGTTCGGCCGGTCAACCAATTACAAATCCATTGAACAGTTAACTTGTCTAGCCCACATTTTACAAGCTTGTTTGCAAGAATGTCATGGGGAACCTTGTCAAAGGCCTTACTGAAATCAAGGTATGCGATATCCACAGCGTTCCCTTCATCTACCAAGCTGGTAACTTTATCAAAAAAAGATATCAGATTAGTCTGGCATGACTTGTTTCTCTGAAACCCATGTTGACTTTTTGTGATTATGGCATTGCCTTCTAAATGTTCACAGACTCTCTGTTTAATGATCTGCTCTAGAATCTTCCCTGGTATTGATGTCAGACTAACTGGACAATAATTGTTGGGATCCTCTTTTTCCCCCTTTTTGAAGATGGGGACAATGTTTGCCCTCCTCCAGTCTGCTGGGACTTCTCCTGTTCTCCAGGAATTCTCAAAGATTATTGCCAATGACTCTGAGATCACATTTGCCAGCTCTTTTAATACTCTTGGATGTAGTTCATCTGGTCCTGGATATTTAAATTCATTTAGATTAAGAAGGCATTCCTGTACAACCTCGTTGCTTATTCTGAGCTGGATTTCCCCTCTTGTGTCCTCTGTTCCATTCTTCTCAGGTTAGTACTAGTAAACATAGATGAAAAAATCTCCAAAGTTACCCTCCTCTCGCAGCCTTCTGTTTGAGCTAATAATTCCTCCAGAGAGATTTTGGCATCATGGATGGACCTCTGAAGCACCTCCCACCTCTTAGGGTAACAAAATGAAACAAATGGATTTTCGATATTTTCTTTTTGAATTAGCAAATAAAATGATTAAGAGAAGGTGTTCACATATTTACTCCTAAAACAAAATCCTTCATAAAAATTAAATAACAGGAAAACTTTTTTGTAAGACAATGTACAGTATCAGATTCTTGTGATTCCAGGTCTTGGTATCCTCTTCTCAATTCTTTTTATGGAAAGGAATGCTTTATGCCTGCTTGATGTTATGGAAAACTAGAGGAGACAAAATAATTTTTCTGTTTTACTAATGTTGATGGCTTCTTCTGTTTTTATGTATTTCACTTTCTCCAAATAAAGTGGCAAAACCAAAGAGGTTCCTTAGAGTCCAAGCCTTGTAGGTCCATTTGTAACAAAATAAATGAATAAATATAAGTTAAAAGGGAATTCATTAATAAGCAGTATTAAAGAAAAAAAGGGAATGGTTATTAAGAAAGATTTTGGAGATATCTGGAGCAAAGTTTTAGAATTTGTATTAATAAAGGGGAGAAGGAGTAAAGCAGCATTGGAAACAATAGAATTCTGGAAGGAGGTCCCAGAGTGGAGGGAATCACTTATATATTAATATTTGTTGTATTATTGTATTAAGAATGGGAAGTGTAAAGTGTTATGGTAGTGTTTATAATTTGTATGTTTAAATAAAAATAAATAAATAAATGGGAATTCAATTTGTAACTATTGCTTGAGTGAACTGTACTTTAAATGTACCAGACATAGTAATTTTATGCCAAACAAAACTGGATAATTGTACCATATAATGTGTACAGTATGAGCTTCCCCTTTCAGCAGGACAATGACCTTAAATTTCGTACAGCTATAGTAACACTGAAGTGGTTGAAAAAGAACAACCTGAATGTAAGGCAGCGGATACACTGCAGAAATAATGCAGTTTGACACCACTTTAACTATAATGGTTCCATCCTATGGAATCCTGGGATGAGTAGTTTGTTGTGGCACCAGAGCTCTCTGACAGAGGGCTAAATATCTCACACAACTACAAATCCCAGAATTCCATAGCATTGAGCCATGGCAGTTAAAGCAGTGTCAAACGGCATTACAGTCGTCCCTTCACATTCGCGGGGGTTCCGTTCCGCGGACCCCCGCGAATGTGAAAAAACCGCGAATAACGACACCCCTCCCCCCTCCCTCCCCAGGCCTTCGCGGGGCCTTCCTAGGCCCCGCGAAGGTCTCCCCGGCCCTCCCTCCCTCCCTCCCCAGGCCTTTGCGGGGCCTTGCTAGGCCCCGCGGAGGTCTCCCCGGCCCTCCCTCCCGCCCTCCCCAGGCCTTCCTGGGGCCTCCGGAGCGTCTCCGGAGGCCCCAGGATCGCCTCCCCAGCCCTCCCCACCCCGTCCCCAGGCCTTTCTGGGGCCTCCGGAGATGCTCCGGAGGCCCCAGGATCGCCTCCCCAGCCCTCCCCACCCCGTCCCCAGGCCTTTCTGGGGCCTCCGGAGATGCTCCGGAGGCCCCAGGATCGCCTCCCCAGCCCTCCCCACCCCATCCCCAGGCCTTCCTGGGGCCTCCGGAGCGTCTCCGGAGGCCCCAGGATCGCCTCCCCAGCCCTCCCCACCCCGTCCCCAGGCCTTCCTGGGGCCTCCGGAGCGTCTCCGGAGGCCCCAGGATCGCCTCCCCAGCCCTCCCCACCCCGTCCCCAGGCCTTCCTGGGGCCTCCGGAGCGTCTCCGGAGGCCCCAGGATCGCCTCCCCAGCCCTCCCCACCCCGTCCCCAGGCCTTTCTGGGGCCTCCGGAGATGCTCCGGAGGCCCCAGGATCGCCTCCCCAGCCCTCCCCACCCCGTCCCCAGGCCTTTCTGGGGCCTCCGGAGATGCTCCGGAGGCCCCAGGATCGCCTCCCCAGCCCTCCCCACCCCGTCCCCAGGCCTTCCTGGGGCCTCCGGAGCGTCTCCGGAGGCCCCAGGATCGCCTCCCCAGCCCTCCCCACCCCGTCCCCAGGCCTTCCTGGGGCCTCCGGAGCGTCTCCGGAGGCCCCAGGATCGCCTCCCCAGCCCTCCCCACCCCGTCCCCAGGCCTTTCTGGGGCCTCCGGAGATGCTCCGAAGGCCCCAGGATCGCCTCCCCAGCCCTCCCCACCCCGTCCCCAGGCCTTTCTGGGGCCTCCGGAGATGCTCCGGAGGCCCCAGGATCGCCTCCCCAGCCCTCCCCACCCCGTCCCCAGGCCTTCCTGGGGCCTCCGGAGCGTCTCCGGAGGCCCCAGGATCGCCTCCCCAGCCCTCCCCACCCCGTCCCCAGGCCTTCCTGGGGCCTCCGGAGCGTCTCCGGAGGCCCCAGGATCGCCTCCCCAGCCCTCCCCAGCCCGTCCCCAGGCCTTTCTGGGGCCTCCGGAGATGCTCCGGAGGCCCCAGGATCGCCTCCCCAGCCTTCCCCACCGCGTCCCCAGGCCTTTCTGGGGCCTCCGGAGATGCTCCGGAGGCCCCAGGATCGCCTCCCCAGCCCTCCCCACCCCGTCCCCAGGCCTTCCTGGGGCCTCCGGAGCGTCTCCGGAGGCCCCAGGATCGCCTCCCCAGCCCTCCCCACCCCGTCCCCAGGCCTTCCTGGGGCCTCCGGAGCGTCTCCGGAGGCCCCAGGATCGCCTCCCCAGCCCTCCCCACCCCGTCCCCAGGCCTTCCTGGGGCCTCCGGAGCGTCTCCGGAGGCCCCAGGATCGCCTCCCCAGCCCTCCCCACCCCGTCCCCAGGCCTTCCTGGGGCCTCCGGAGCGTCTCCGGAGGCCCCAGGATCGCCTCCCCAGCCTTCCCCACCGCGTCCCCAGGCCTTTCTGGGGCCTCCGGAGCGTCTCCGGAGGCCCCAGGATCGCCTCCCCAGCCCTCCCCACCCCATCCCAAGGCCTTCCTGGGGCCTCCGGAGCGTCTCCGGAGGCCCCAGGATCGCCTCCCCAGCCCTCCGCACCCCGTCCCCAGGCCTTTCTGGGGCCTCCGGAGATGCTCCGGAGGCCCCAGGATCGCCTCCCCACCCCGTCCCCAAGCCTTCCTGAGGCCTCCGGAGCGTCTCTGGAGGCCCCAGGATCGCCTCCCCAGGCCTTCATGGGGCCTCCGGAGCGCCTCCGGGGGCCCCGTGGACGCCTCCCTGGGCCTCCCCGCTCCCTCTATGTCTTTCACGGGGCCTCTGGAGGCCCCGTGTCGCGGTTTTGGGGGGGCCCGGGGGGGCCCTCCCAAAACCGCGAATAACCGAAACCGCGAATGTCAAGTTCGCGAATGTGGAGGGACAACTGTATTTCTGCAGTGTGTCAGCATCCTTAGAAGGGTCAAAGCTCAGATCTCAGTCTGACTGAGAATGAGTGGCAAGACTTGAAAGTTGCTATTCACCAACAGTCTTTGGAGATTATCAGACGACCCAGTTTAAAATGTTCTTTTGCCAGCATTAAAAAAAAAACAAACACATTTCTATGCCGGCAAAAGAATGATCCCCCTCCACACTTACCTTCCTCTTCCGGCAAAAACTGCCTAACAATAAAGAGGAATTGAAGGGAGCCCCATTCACTTCTTCGCTAGAAATCCCACGAAACTTTGTCGCACAGGAAATTTAAAAATAAGAACAAAACAAACACATTTAAAGTTGCACAAAGTGCATACACACACTTTAAAGGTCTCAAGTAACCCAAGGAGGGTCATAAAAAGAGTGAAACATACCTGGATGTCCGAATTGACCAGGAAGTGTTCGCGTCAGACCAGCCATTCTCACAGTGATGAGATTCAAATGGCCCAAGGTTTCACATGCCAGCGGTGCTGGAACAAAAGTGGCATGGGGAATCTATTGTCAGCTTCAGCCATCAATAAAAAGCTATATTAGCATAACGCCAGTAGAAGGCAAAAGGATGTTGTCTTCTGATATTGGCGTCCTTTTGCGTTCCACTGGCATGGTGTTCGCACCACATTTGATATGTCTGATAATTTCCTGTATCCATCTTAACAGAACTAAAGCAATTTTGACAAAAAGAAAGGACAAAAATTGCAGGACCCAGAAGCACAAAGCCAATAGAGAGACTTAGCTAAGAAAACTTGCTCCTAAAGCTGCTTCTACTAGGGGCTGAATCTGACCCAGGAAGGATGAAAACTTAAACAGCCAAAAAGTTCCAGTTTATTTCTGTTTATTTGAGCCATAATAAAAATATTTTTGTATCTTCACCATGTTGACTGTCTTGTGTAGAACAAATGTAGAAATGTGGTGTGTGTGTGAATATGAGTGTGAATACAGTTGTCCCTTCATATTCACTGGGGTGTGGTTCCAGGACCCCCTGTGGATACCAAAATCCGTGAATACTCAAGTCCCATTATATGCAATGGCATAGCAAAATGGTGTCCCTTTTATAAGATGACAAAATCAAGGTTTGCATTTTGGATTATTATTTTTTAAAGAATATTTTCAAGCTGTGGATATTTAAATCTATGGATACCAAATCTGTGGATACGGAGAGACAACTGAACTTCTGCAAGGCACTGTACTTAGCAGTTTTATAAAATGGTAATTAGTTGTGCAACTGAAACAAATTGTGATATAAGGCAGAATGGGGTTGGACTGGATGGCCCTCGTGGTCTCTTCCAACTCTACAATTATATGATTCTATGATTCTATAATCTGCAACACTGAAATTCTGCCCTGTCCTCTACTGGACAGTTGTGAGCAAACCTCTAGCCAGATTTTTTCTTAATTATCTCAAAGAGAATACAGTCTTTCCATATGTCTATAATATATGGGATACTGTATTGTTTTCACTGAATAGTAGGCAATTGGCATCTTCAAATGCTCCCTCACCATAACAATAATGTGTGCCTTGTGTGAAGAGCATCCACATCATCTCCACAGCAGCGATTTTGCTGCAAACCTTTTCACGTTCCACAATGATAGCACTATAATTCTATTTTAGTGCTATGGCAACATCCTATGGCTTCCTGGGATTTGTAGTCTAGTGAGGCACTAGAGCTCTCTGTCTGAGAAATTCTAAACATCTTTCCCTAAGCTGTAAATCTCAGGATTCCATAGGATGTTGCCATAGCAGTTAAAGGCAAAGTGGTATAATGTAATAAAAGTGTACTGTGTAATACTGTAAGGGCTCTGCACATAGACATTCTCCACACGATAAGGATTTTTTTTTTTTTAAAAAAAAGGGTCCCCCAATTGCATGGAGTATGCCCACATGTAGAGAAGCTGTCCTATGCAGACTCAATGCTCTAAATGTAAGGATAGCGACAGAACTAGAGACTGAGAAAATTTATGACTGGTGCATTCCATTCATTATGTGTCAATGCAACATGTTTTTAGAATAGATGACTGGGGCTTCAAACAAATGTTAGTACCAACTAATGTGGATCACCTGAAATGAATGAGGCTTCCTAGTCACCACTTATGTGTTTCCCTTTCACTTCAATGGGTCTAGATGGGACTCATGTGGGATCTGGCCCCATCTTGTAGCCTAATTGCATGGAATATTTTCATGCTGGGAGCATCCAGCAGTGTGAAGTGAGGACAATAAAAATGCTTCCAACATGATAACAGGGCAAGATGAGCTATGTACTCTGTTCTGCATTAATATGTGGAGAGTTTTGTTTAAAAACACATTACATAAGCATTTTATAAATTTACAGGCATTTTATACCTGCTTTATGGTAAGTTGTACATTTTTATATACCTCTTATAATAGAACAAGTATGCATGTTATCGTGACATTTTACATATTTTGACATGTATGTAAAGTAAAAAAATACAGACATACTTCACCTAACAAAGCCTCTGACAGAGAAACTCATTTTTATAAAATCAATGTACACTTGCTCCCTCTCCACCCCCTCCCTCCTTCTTTCTTGTCCTGGATGCACTGTTTGTAAAAAAAAAGAAGAAGAAGAAGAAAAGAAGACACATACCATAGAGTCATGCTTGAAAATGACTAGAGAGGATGCCTCTCTAGGCATCTGGGTCCCCCAATGCAACTCTATAGAATGTTTATATTGGAGTCCTTTATTTTAAGGATGATCCGTGGTTTCCATTATCCATGGTAAGTCCGGGAACCAAAGTCCCATGGATACAGGGGTCCAACTGTACATGGCAAGTGGCAGAAATTTGGGGAATTTATAAACCTTTAAGGTAGATTCTGCAATGAAAACTATATTCTGTGGATTCTTCAACAAAATGTTACTCTTAGGGAACACTAGAACCCTGGCACATCAACATTCATGGCAAGTGTTAACCAATGGTTTAACATTGGAACTACAGAGATTATCAGACAGAAGCGAAAAAAGTGTTCCTGTCCCAAAATCTCCACTCCTGTCCGGTCCCATCCCAGTCCTGCCACAATCACCCTCCTCACTGCACTTACCTTGTCATTGACAGGGCAGCGCAGAGGTGAAAGGAGTTCCAACGGAGCTCTGTTCACTTCCTGGACTGAAATCCTGTGGATTCTCACGAGAAGACGTGAGCATGGGAAATTCAAAAAGAAAAAGAAAATATCCAAAAAACAGGTGACAGCAAGCACAAAAACACACTTTAAAATTAACAAGTAACCTGGGGAAGGTCATAAAATGTGTGTCACTTACGTGGATGTCTCAATGTCACCCAGAAGTGTTCTGGCAGGGACCTCCCATTGATGCTGGGATCTCACCAGCATAATGGGGCACCTTGTTACATACTGCCAAATCCACAGCAGAAACAGAACGGGGGGATCTATTGATGGCTTCTCCCATCAATAAAAAGCAGTGCTGGAAGAACAGGAGCAGAACGGGTGCATAATGAGGAGGGGGGGACAATGTCGTTGGATAAGGGAGCCCTTTTGTGACCTCCTGGCCTTGCTGTAACACCACTTTTGATGTGTCTGATAATCTCTGAGTTTCCTTCACCCAAGAATTGTCACCTTATAAGAAGCAAAGAAATATCCATGGAGATAGAAATCTTCTTCTGTTTTTCTCAAATGTTACATTTTCTGATGCCAGAATTGTGTTTCATATATTATATACTGATCTTGCTTGCATAATGTAAATTTACACTTACGTAGTTACACAATGACTATGCTACAGTGCCTTTCTGCTGAATACCAACATGGTGCATGAATCCCAACTGCATACCTGAAAATGAATACCAACTGCATGCCTGAAAATGTGCAGTTTCTGCAATCTCAGTGTATCAAACATTATACACTGGAGGCACTGATGAGTAAGTTATGCTCCATCCAATACATAAGACAGATTTTATGCCATGTCCAAAAAAGTACTACCTCATATGTAAGGGAAATGACTGTATACTGTATATACATAAAATACCAACAGGATGCTAAACATTGTTTACATTCCTCTACTTTCTTAGTGCAATAACTTCCTTCCATTCATTTTCTAATAGGCTCAATTGATCCCAACAGTCCAGATATAAAGTCTGTGACAGAGTTCCAGTTGCTCACATAAGAAAGTGTATGTTTGTGTGTGTGTGTGTGTATGTGTATGTGTGTGTTGCTGTATTCTGTCCAGCAAAGAGAGAACTTCCTTTTGTTTGTCATGGAAAAGTTATGTGAATGTTGAAATCTTGAATAGATGGGGAAAGAAATCCCTTCAGTTGCATCTAGATGGCACAACAGGTTAAAGCATTGAACATGCCAAGTCTCTTGCAATCCTGTGATTTTCTTTAAACAGTTTTGTATTCAGCAACATGTGGCAGAGCAAACCAAATGTTGTGCTTCTCTTGAAACTGTGTGCAGCCAATATTACTAACACATAACTGTTTACATATTCCATACTGAATTCCCCAAACTTCATAAAGTATAAGCTTTTATTGTACAATGAGGCTAAATCATTCTGAACATTCACAAAATAAAAATGCAGACAGGCAGCTTTGAAAAGGAAAGAAGTTAGAAGGGCAATATTGTTGAGGGTGTAGGGGGAAGAGACAGAAAATCTGGAAAACAAGAAGAATCAAGAACCAAATGTTCTTACAGAGAAGAATCAGATTTTTCCTTGGTTTTTTTCCGGGCTGTGAGGCCGTGTTCTGGAATAGTTTCTTTCTGACGTTTCGCCTGCATCTGTGGCTGGCATCTTCAGAGAATGGTTGGGTAGGAGTGTGTGGAGTTTATATATTCTGAACCCCTGTTGGGGAGTATATGTAAATTTGTATAATTGACTGGTTAGTTTCTGGGTATAGAAATGCAAGGATTGTTAGTGTCTGTTTGGCTAATGGTTGGTTGATGGGCCATTATCTCTTGGAAATCCCCTTGTCCCTGGGTGGTCCTTTGTAAGTCTTGGGTTTTTATTCTATTGTTTTTCAAAACTGGGAGCCAGATTTTGTTCACTTTTAGGGTTTCTTCTTTCCTGTTGAAGTTGTCCAGGTGTTTGTGGATTTCAGTAGCTTCTCTGTGCATTCTGAAATGATAGTTGCTGGCCTGGTCATTTCTATACCCAGAAGCTAACCATTCAATTACACAAATTTACATATACTCCCCAACAGGGGTGCAAAATATATAAACTCCACACACTCCTACCCAACCATTCTCTGAAGATGCCAGCCACAGATGCAGGCGAAACGTCAGAAAGAAACTATTCCAGAACATGGCCTGATAGCCCAGAAAAAAACCAAGGAAAAATCTATGGATGCCGGCTGCTTTATTAACAGGGCAGTCCCTACTATGAAAATGACATAAAGCAAAGTTATGTCACTCGTGCAACTTATTTTTCATGTTATACAAAGCCAGGACATTGTTAGCTATTAATTTGCTATTATATTCAATTTAGCTATTTAATTTACTATTGTATTTTTATTACCAAAGAATGGAAGAGGTGCTTGTAGGATATTCTGCCCTAGCTGCCAAAATAACCTGATCAGCTATCTGTACTGTGGTAATCTAGAGCAGTAGTTCATAACCTGGGGTCCATGGACCCCCAGGGGTCCGCAATGACCTCACAGGGGGTCCACAAAGGCTTGAAGGCTGCTTGGCCCATCTCCTCCTTGCAGTGGAGTGGCCATGTGACAGGAGCCAAGGCAAAGGCTGGCTGGCTTGGCCTGCACATTGCCATTCAATCTACTTCAGCCACAAACTTGCAGGAAGAAGCAGGAGAAAAGTCTTCCCTCCCCCTCCAGTGCCTCTGAGGGAAGGTTTAATGGATGGTGTATCATCATCATCATCATCACCACCACCATCAGGTATTATTATCATCATGTATTATTATTTTTATTGTTGTGTTGTTGTTTAAAATCTTGAGTTAAGTCTTGGGTGACCATAGCAACAAAAGATATTTAAAGGGGGTACCTGATAAGAGCCACTGATCTAGAATAATTTTAGTCTGGCTTCTGCCCTGGTTATGGGACTGAATCTGATGGATTCTGAATCTGATGGATGGTGTTTATCAAGAAAGATACCCAGATAATTCAGTTCAATGTCTCATCAGCTTTTGACAACATTGTTTCCTTATGGAACAGCTATCTGGGCTGGTTGCTGGAAGTGTAGTCCTTAGGGTCAATTTTCAGAGAGGAAGCTTCCTCAGCATCTTGATAGCTGAGGTGTGGGATTCTGCAGGGTACACTCCTGTTCCCAGTATTATTTAACAACAGCATGAAGCCACTGGGAATAGTCTTTAGGGGATTTAGAACAAAGTGTCATCAGAAAAAAAGCCAGTGTGATGTAGTGCTGGACTGCAGTTCTTTGAGATCAAGGTTTGAGTCCCTACTTGGCCATGGAAACTCACTGGGAGACCTTGGGCAAGTCGCTCTCTCTCACCCTCAGAGGAAGGCAATGGCAAACCACCTCTGAACAAAGCTTGCCAAGAAACCCCATGATAGGTTTGTCTTAGGACTTTATCAGACCACCCCCAGTAAAAGTTATTTTGCTGGCATAAATTGTGGCAAAAGAACTCCTCTCACCAGAATTTACCTTGTTCTTGTTAAAGAGGCCTCCCAGGCACTAACAGGGAGTGAACGGAGCTCCACTTACTTCCTGGTTCCAAATCTCACCTAATCTCGTGAGAAGATGCTAGTGCGGGAAATTAAAAAACAAAAACAAAATAGATTTTCCTTGGTTTTTTTCCAGGCTATGAGGCCGTGTTCTGGAATAGTTTCTTTCTGACATTTCGCCTGCATCTGTGGCTGGCATCTTCAGAGAAAGATTTCAATTTCACAAAAACAAAATAAACATACAAAAAGTTGAGGAAAGCACCAAAACACACTTAAAACGTTCCAAGTAAATGGGGGGGGGGTCATAAAAAGAGTGTCCCCTACCTGGCTGTCCTGATTGCACCCAGAGGTGTTTGCCCATTGATGCTGCATTCACGTGAGTACAATGGTGCACGGAGTTAAATGCTGGCAATTCCAGCAGAAAATTGCTACAGGGGCTCAATTGGTGGCTTGAGCTGTCAAGAAAAAACTACAGATTTTATACAATATATGATTGCAAAAGGGCAAAAAATCTCTGAATCAGAGGCAGTCCTGCCAATCCTCAGTCAGTATCTCAACTGAGTGATAGGATGGATGAGGGCCAGTTTATTGACTCTGAATCCTTGCAAGATAGAAACCCTATGGTTCCAGAGTCCAGGAGATTAGACTCTTCTGCATGTGGTTGCACTCCATCTGAAAAAACATAGATTCACAATTTAGGGATGCTCCTAGATCCAGTTCTGTTGCTGAAGGCCCACATGCTTGCTGTATTTTAATAGTGTCTCTTACCACCTTTGCTTGCTATGTCAGTTGTACATGAGTCTGGATAATTTGGTGGTGAAGACAATAGTAACCTCAAGACAGGATTATCACAATGTACACTGCATTTGGCTATCCTTAAGGTTGACCCAGAACCTGCACTAAGTGAAGAATGCACCAGGGCAACACCTGTTGGGACAAGGGATGTAAAGAGTATTTGTATAGTTTCTTGTCTTTGACAAGAAAGCATATCTTGACACATTGAAAAATTGGCAACTAACATGAGATTTTTCCCACTTTACATCTCACTTTAAATCCCATTGTTTTAACTGAGTCTGTGCTGAGTATGACTAGGGCTTGACTACATGGGTATGTATGTTTGTGTGTGTAAAAATCCAGGTGGGATTCAGACTACTTTGGCCTGAAGCTGTGGCGCATGAAATTTGGACTATTCTGTCCCAGATTTCTGCAGCACACCTGTCAAAGCCTGAATCTGCATTGGGTTTTTACTTGGCTTCCGGTTACTCATGCTTGACTCTGAGAGACCGGGTGATTCCTGCTGGCGCTTTGCTTTTCTCAGGTGATTGTGTGCTGGAAAATCAAAGCCCCAGTGGCAGTCACCTGCTCTGAAGCCAGAACAGGTGGCTTACTCACGATGGTGGGGCAGGCATTCATTCTGCCTTCAGACTGAGTGACTCCTGCTGGTGCTTTGCTTTTGCCAGGTAATTGTTCACCAGAAAGGCCCCAGTGGTAGTTGTCTTCTCTGAAGCCATAATGGGTGGCTTACTCATTATGGTGGGGCGGGCACTCATTCTGCCTTCAGAACTGGTGGTTCCCACTGGCACTTTACTTTTCTGGTGCACAATCACCTCTCTAAGTTCTGGGAAGACAAAGTAGCAGTGGTAGTCACTCCTGAGCGGATTGGGTGGCTGCCACTGGTGCTTTGCTTTTTCTGGAGCTTGGAGGGGCGATTGTGCACTTGAAAATTAAAGCCCCAGCAGTAGTCACCCTCTCTGAAGCCAGAATGGACAGCTTACTCATTCTGCCTTCAGACCAGATTCAAACTACAGGAAAAGAGATTACACCTAAACACTAGGAAGAACTTCCTAACAATAAGAGCTTTTCCATAGCAGAATGTGCTGCCTCAGAGTGTGGTAGAGTCTCTTTCTTTGGAGAGGCTGGATGGGCACTTGTTTTGAGAGTGCTTTGATAGTGTGTTCCTGCATGGCAGGGGGTTGGACTAGATGGCCCTTTTGGTCTTTTACAACTCTGATTCTATGATTGTGCACTAGAAAATCAAAGTCCCAGTGGGAGCCATCTGATCTGTCTTCAGAGGGGTGCAGAGAGGTACATTTCCCAAGTGGCTACTGCTGGGACTTTGATTTTCCAGTCACCACTGGAAAATCACCACAATCACCACTCTGAGCTCCAGGAAAAACAAAGCACCAGCAGCAGCAGCCCAATCTGGCTTCAGAGGGGCAACTACCACTGGTGTTGCTTTTCCTAATGCTTGGAAGGGTGATTGTGTAACAGAAAAGCAAAGGCCCAGTGGTAGTTGCCCTCTCTGAAGCCAGAAAGGGTGGCTAGCCTTGCAGTGGAGGGGCTTGCTGGGGGTTCTGACCTCAGAAAAAGCAACTATCACTGCAGCTCTGCCTTTGGAATGAAAAATAGCACTGAGCAGGGGGGAAATGGTGGCCCCTTAGGTAGTGCTTGTCCTTCCTCTCCTCCTCCACTGCTGAATCCATGCAGATGTTCACACAGCAGTTTTCTCCAGAGTTTCCAGCACACTCTGGAGAAAACTGTGAGTTTTCTAAAACCTGGATTAAGGGGGTATACCATGAGTCTGGTGTGAATAGGACCCTACAGTGTGTCATTATCACACCAAATTCAGAGGAAAGGCTGCACATTGTATGGCACTATCAGGCCAGCATTTTTTTTGGGGGGGGATTCAGGGTTTGTGACTGGTGTAGTCAAGCCCTAAGTCTAGACCCAACCCAACAAGAAGGGAGGGAATGCAGAAGGAGATAGTTATACCTCCTTTCCCACATGCACCTTGGGGCTAGACTGAGGACTCAATATTCATGCACAGCATACCAGCTATTACTTGTAAGGAAGCTTATGCTTACCTCCCATGGATACAATCATACATTCTCCTGCATTACAGGACTCATTTTCAGTGCTGTGCAATCAATGCATTGGCCATAGTGTGATGGATTGTGCCCAATACTCATGAAACAATTTAAAATGAAACCCCACTACAATTTTTAAAAAACAAAACAGTAGCAGAATAATAAAAGAAGTAACAGTCAATTAATACACAAGGATGCCTTTTTATATAAGAAGGCTTCATTGGCTGATGGTCAGGGCTGCCTGAGAGAAAGGAAAAGATGGTGCTCTCCATGAAATTACATGAATTAATCTAACAGTTAAACTCATTTCAACACTAGTGATGAGAGAACATTCTCTACCCCATCTGAGAGCAACGTGGGATCTTAGGCTGTATGCACTGCTCTGTTTTCCAGCAGAGGAGCCTTGATAGAAGCTCAGGAGGAATGGTTGGAGGGACATCCACACTACTGTATCAAACTCCAGCATCTTTCTTTTGAGGGATAGTAAGGGCAGAAGCCCAATAACATAACCTCAGCAGAGATGCTGCATACAATATGTAGTGACCTGGTCCTCTGCCACCAGGCAGATGGGCTTTGGAGTCCTTGGACTTTATCAGACCAACATCCTAAACTCTGTTCTTTTGCTGGCATAGCTTTGCCGTTTTTATGCCAGCAAAAGAACTCTCCGTGCCACATTTACCTTCTTTTCCAGCAAAAGGCTCCCCCAGCAATGACAGAGGAGTGAACAGGTCTGATAACATCCCTTGTTAGCACCATCATCAAACATTACCACTGTGTAAGGCTATAAAATGGGTTAATTTATATTAACCCTTTGTTAATCTAAACCTTCCTTAACTGTTAGATTTTCCTTGTTTTTTTTCCGGGCTGTGAGATGTGTTCTAGAATTTCTAGAACATGGCCTCACAGCCTGGAAAAAAACCAAGGAAAATCTATGGATGCTGGCCATGAAAGCCTTCGACTTCATTCCTTCGTTAATCATTTTTGCATTGGCTTGGCAGTGACATCGGGAAGAGATAAGAAGGATGGGAACAGACTATGGAGTGATTTTTCCTTTGTACCTAGCCTGCCTGTACCATTCTTAATAATTACTTTGGGGGGCGAGGGGTCACCCTAACATATTTTAATTTTCTTTGCCTTCTTCTGCACTATATAACTCTTAAGAATCCATCTTTCTTGGATTTGCCTGTGGGGAGAGGAAGGACTCCAGCCCTGAGGCCCTATAACCAGCCATGGGGAATTAGATTGCTGGCCTGGGATAATCTGGGTAGAATTAGTTGTTTAGGGTCCCAGTTCTGTCATCTGCTCTGTTGACCTGCTGGACCCTATCAGCAAAAGGGTTGGAATACGTCTCTGCTGTGTACTATCTGCTGCACAATTTACCACTAATAAAGCTTATCTTAGAGCAGTTAATGTGTGTCAATGTTCAGTACCAAATGAAGTCTTGGGCAGGCCTAGAATTACACCCAGTTTTGGAACAGAGCATCCTCCTACATTTCAGAGGGACAGTGTGTAGCAGATGTGTGTTTTTAATAAAGAATTTGCCTGAACACTATCATCCCCACATCCCTAAAAGATTATGTATCCGTGGAACATTTTTCTTTGTTCAATTTATTTCATCTGCAGTAGCCTGTTCTCCTCTGGTTTCTTGAACAGGGTCCATTAAGAAACTGATTGTTATGGTTTCCTTCCCAGCTTGTTGCATTTATAAAATAGCAACAGCTGAAGCATATTCAGCAATACTGACCATATACAGATACATAACTATGGCCTGGAGTGGGGATGGAAGGGGATCAGAGTGCTGGCATTTCCCAGTGGGGAGAGCTTCAGAGCATCCTATAGTCCTCTTTTTCAACCTTCATCAGGCATTATAGATTGGACAAGCTATAGTCAGTAGAGGCTGGCTTTTGGCAGAAGGGTCTTCCAGCAGATTGTCAAGCCTTAATAAGAGACTTCCGCCAGCTCCCACCTGACTTTGGAGACTTTTGTAGGTCCCAGAGGACGATAGGATGCTTTGAAGCCTTCACCACTGGGAAAAGGAATGTTGGTCTTACTTGTGATACGTTCTTTTCCAATGGTGAGGCAATGAGCATCCTCCCCACCTGAGGTGCTGGCGAAGTTTTCTTCTGAGACTTTTGGGATAGTAACCCTGGTTTTTTTCCCTATGATTTTTACATTTTTATAATCTGTAGGTTTAGTTTTATTCTTTGGAGCATGTAACATGGCTTTGGTATGAACTGGCCAGAGGTGGATCGCTCTTCCTGGATGACCTCACAACAGGGGCCATTCTAAAGAACTTTTGTTGCCTGCCTACCAGGAGTTAGTGGGGAGGGCAGCCTCTGCTGACTGTAGCTTGTCCAGTCTATAATGTTTGATGAAGATTGAAGAAGAGGACTATAGGATGCTCCTCACCTCACCACTGGAAAAGAACGTATCACAGGTAAGACCAACGTTCCTTTTCTCTCTGTGTTTATAGGGACACATTTACATGCATAATACCTAAAGTCAAGGAATCTTTATGCTGTCTGATACCTTACCTCTTCTGTTTCTTTTAAAAAACTTCTGTGCTGAATTCTATCCCCCCCAAATAGGTTCAGCATTTCAGAGAGTGCCTTATATTAAAATTTCAGGACAGGTTCATCATGCTGGTAACGTGGCAGCCACCAACTACCACTCTTGCCAGATAGATCTCCCAGATTTGGAGACTGTAGTAGGCGAAAGGAAAGTCTTATTCAATCCCATTTCAGTAAAAATGGGGACGCAGAGCAAACCACATGTTTGATCTTCTGCCCACAGATGTCCTTTAGTCTAGACATCTTGGCCTACAACCCTCTCCTGTTTCACACCTTGAAATATATTTAGAGATGGCAATAACCCTAAGTTGTCTTCCCACTACAACATTCCTATTTGAAACTTTCGCTGGGGCTTGTGGTTCTGATAGGCTGGATCCAGGATGTTTTGTAACGAACTCTGTGATTCCTGTGGGCTTGATCTGGGATGTTTTGTACCATGGCTTCAAGAAAGCTAGGATTTTCATCAGTTACTCCTCCATTGATCAAGAGTAATGGATTACTTAGAGATACCAAGATACATTACTGCCAATTTCCTTTAAACATTAAAGTCATATGTGTTAGGGAGTAAAAGTAAATCTGAATTTCTGTGATGTCTCAGTCTCTGCTAGCAAACTTTATTTGGTGTGTGGATAAAAACATTCTGTGACTTGCATTAATAGTGTGTGTACTGTTAGTGGACATGCATTTATTTCCTACAGAATTAAGACTCCCACAAATTTCAGACATGAGTGCATCCCCCATCACCTTCTTCAAGGGTCAATTTCAATGTCACATTTTTCATGAGCAGAAACAGGTTTTGGAATAAAACTATAAGAAATCATTTGCTCTTACTCACCAAACACCATCAGTAAACTGCCAGTAGCCAAAAGAAAGTGCACATTTAGGCCATGATAGAAATAACTTATAAGGGAAGGCATATAGTTCAGCGGTAGAGAAACATCCTTGCAGAAGGCCTCAGGTCCAGTTCCTAACATCTCCAGTCAAAAGGTTCAGGCAATGAGAAACACCATTTTCTGCTTGAAATCCTGAAGAGCCATGGCTGTCAGTCAGAGCAGACAATTCTGGGGTGGATGGATAAATAATCTGACCTGGTCCAAGAGAACTTCCTGTGATCAGAATCTCAATCAGCTGAGGAAAACAGCAAAATAACTCCACTAAGAATGGAGTTCTAAGACTGCATCTGTTCTGTTCTTCAGTATATTGTTGGTAAACACAAAGATTCAGTTCCTTATGGCAAAAGCTAACATGCCATTGCATTTCATAATTAGAAGTATTTTGCAAAATGCATTTAATGGTACAGGTTGAGTTTCCCTTATCCAGAATTCCAAAATCTGAAATTGTCCACATAGGTGACTGAGATAGTGACACCTTTGCTTTCTGATGGTTCAAAGTACACAAACTATTTCATGCACAAACTTATTAAAATATATTGTGTCTAAAATTATCTTCAGGCTATATGTATAAGGTGCATATGAAACATAAATGAATTTTGTGTCCCATCTCCAAGATATCTCCAAGATGCAATTATTCCAAAATCTAAAATATTCCAAAATCCAAAATACCTCTGGCCCCAAGCATTTCAAATAAGTGAGTCTCAACCTATATTGATTTGACAACTTGTGAAAATTCATTTTGAACTGTATCAAAACTGAAACAAGAGGTGCTAACAACTTTTAAGGCTGCAGTCCTTTACCCACTTATCAGGGAGTAATCCTCACAGAATTGAGTGAGACTTGCTTCTGAATTAACATGTACCGTATATAGCCTTGCTCTGTAAAGTGCTTGAATTTTAAATGTATTAATGAAAACATTACTTCAGGACTTCAGTATGAATTCAGATACATAACACCACATCCACACTTTGAATGGCAAAACAGTAGATCTTGACAAATTTCTGTTCCACTTAAACTGAAATATAGCTATTAGGCAACATTCTCATTGATGAATCATTGAGGTGGATCTAACAAAAGAGCAGAACATAGGTAATACTAGAAACAAGCACAAAAGAAGAACAAGATTACAGAACTCTTGTTCCATCATGTCATCTAGTTTCCTCAAAAATCCACCACAGAAAGCAGATTAATTTATTTTTTTAGTGATGTTTACGTATGTTGCTAAATTTTGGAATTAACCATGTTATATCATTTAAAACTATGGACCAAGCAAGACATTTTAGTGAGGTGCTGGTGAAGGGGATCTATGCATTTCAGTAAGACTCTTTTTAAAAAATCAAACTCTCGGCACTTACAGCTATTAATTACAATGAAGAGAAGGAATACAAGCCAATTTGGATGCTTGAGATCATGGGAGAAAACTAGTTTTGTATACTTTAGAAAGATAATGGGGAAGTTTAAGCTAGCAAAATTGGATAATCAGAATAAAGAGAATTCAGGTCCTATAAAGATTATGGAAATTCAGCCATTTCTGGATGCCACGTGTTCCTCCATCCCTGATCTAGAAATATATCATCAAAGGTGATTCACCAAAATGAATTGGAACAATTATACCTTCTATGACACTGTTTAAATGTTAAAGAAAGATTTATGAAATCATTTGTGCATGTTATCTAACTCCATCAAGATTAAACAAACTTTATCCAGCAGAAAACAGTAACTGTTGGAGGTGTAGCCAAAATGGATATCCATCATAATGGGAGAGGTGTCTGCCCTCAGATTAGAGAGAAATACTAGATACTAGTTCTGGAAGAAATAAAAAAAGCTGTGCCTTTGGATCACTAGCTCTGGCAGGTTTTACTAAAGTGATAACAATTCAAGTAGAGTCCTGGTGGCTGATAATGGCCAGAAAGCATTTAGGGACATGTGGACACATCAATCATGGTACGCACATGGGGTCAACAGACATAAGGTCTGCTGATAGTGGAGGAAGTAGAGTTGCATGGAGAGCATATTCATCTGTGCTTGTCTTTGCAAGTTATGCATTGGGTATTCTGGTTGTGCATCCTGTACTTTGCATTGTGGTTGTGTATCCTACAATTTGCATTGTGGTTGTGCATCCTACACTTTGTGCTGAAATCATGTATCCTATACTTTGGATTGTAGTAGTGCATCATGTGTTGTGCACTGCACATTGGCACCCAGTCATTGACATGTATCACACAATGTTGCTGTTCTGCATGGGGGTTGTGCAGTGCTGTTGTGGCATATGTCCGTATGTGGGCATTTACACTCTCTCTCTGGCTTTTCTTCGCAAACGAAGATTCAGGAAGGACTCATCCCGCGCTTTCTGCAAGCGCGCTGATGACTAAAAAGGCCAATCCGAGATAAACAAGTCCGGTTGCAAAAAGTGCAGCAGAAGGTCTCCTTGGGTGATGTTTTTGGGTTGTGATTCTTTCTGCGTTGTCGTTTCTCTTCAAGACTTGTTCGTCGTGAGTTCTCAAATAAGGCTGCAGCATTGTGGATAGTGCGTCTCCATGCCTCCCGATGTGAGGCCAGGGCGGACCACCGTTGGTGATCAATCTGGCCAAGCCTGAGATGTTGTTTCAGGGAGTCCTTGTATCGCTTTTTTGGAGCGCCCCTCCCACGCTGACCCGTGGCGAGTTCACCGTAGAGTAGTATTTTTGGGAGGCGATGGTCCTCCATCCTAGAAACGTGCCCTGCCCAGCGCAGCTGTGTTCTCAATATCATGGCCTCAATGCTGGTGATCCCTGCTTGTTCAAGGACAGCAACATTAGTCACATAGTCGGTCCAGTGTATATTTAGGATTGTGCGTAGACAGCGCTGATGAAAGCGCTCGAGGAGTCGTAGGTGGTGGCGATAGGTAACCCATGTTTCAGATCCATAAAGGAGGATAGACAGTACGATGCTAAGGGGATATTGGGTTGAGAACTGAGGATCAGCCTTGCTAAGTACAGAGAAGTACATTACCAGTACATTTACCACCAAAGTTAGTTAATGAACACAATGGTGTGAGATAGTTGAAACCTGCATCAGTGGAGGAAACTACTCAGACCAATAAAACACAGTTCTTCCTGTATGTAATTCAAGATCTTCCTGAATGAAAAGTCTGACGACCATTTCTTGTAACTGTACCCTTCTCTCAACTGAGAAGTGGATTAATAAGATCTGAGGTATGGCCTATCTAGTAGAAATGACACAATTAATAAAAGTTTGGAAGGACAATTTCAGGTCAGAAGATATATAGAAATGCAGTCTGTTTTGGGCATATTGGAACATCATGAATTTAAGACGTAGCAAAACCGTATATGAATATGGGGCAAACTTAAAGAATTTATTTTATATTTAACATGTATGAATGGTTACATGTTTATTAGATTAGTGTAAATGAATACTAAGTAATAATTATGATCAAACATTTATAATAAAAGGAAAATGACAAAGAAAAATGAACGTGTCTGACTGGCATCATAATGTCGTAGAGTAGAATGTTCCTGGTTGGGTTTTCCAGCCATACCCTTTCCAGGGGACTCCAGTTATTCCCGTCAGGACCTCACTATTTCTAATAAAGGCAACATCACTGCTTCCTTGAACATGCACATGTGCTTTCAAAGGAAACGGTTCTATTTACTTAATTATTTCCCAGGGAGGAAATTGTGGAGGTGAAGCAGGAGATTAGAATATATCATGATGAGTATTGCATCAGAACCTGTGGCTGAGCAGGATGACAGATAATGAACAGATCGTCCCCTACCCTTTAAAAATGTTCACTTCAAGGAGAGAGGTGACAGCAGTCTCTTGCAGAGGTTCTTTCTGGGCACAGCCTAATAATTCTTCAGCCATTTCTTTGGGAATGAAACACAACACACAACGTGCCCAGCACAGGATTTGATGAACCTCAAGTCTCCGAAATTGTAAGTCTCTCTTCAAATCATTGTTTAATCATCCACAGTTTTGGAAATGGTCAAATTTGTGACAGTTGAAAGAGCTTATTAGAATGTGTCATTACTAGATCCTTTTCTTGTATTTACCTTCTCAAAAGCAATGTGGCTTAGCTGCAAAGAGATGTAAAGGCCATATAAAAATATTTTAAACATTTCAAAAACATTTTTTGTTTGGGAGGGGATGTGAAATATCCACTTTTAAAATTACGTTTGTATCAAGTATGCCTTTTCTTTATTGATGAATTGAAGACTGTTTAAGTCTGATTTCCTTTTTCTATTGAAGATTGATTTTCTTTTTCTATTTTTCCCTGATTTTTCTAAATTTTAAATTAAAATTGACAATAAATAGAAATTGATAATAACACATTAAATGAAAAGAATGAGACAATTGCAGTAACAGGCTGTTGCCACCTCTATCTATGAGATTAGATGGCAATCCAAATTAAATATCCTATCCAAAGACAATCCCATTGACTTGAAGGAAAACAATGGCAAGTGGTGGGGGGAATGACAACATTCAATAAGCATGGCCTTCTTATTCTCCTGGAGTTACAGGGAAAGGAAAATCTCCTTCAATAGCACAGGTTGGAGCAAGGTAGGTATCAAGGGTGAGGCTCTGTGGCATTAGGATACCAAGAGTCCTACGTCCTAGGCATTGACAATGACACTACATGAAGTCATATATCTAGTGAATGAAAGATGCAAAGAGCCTGGCTGTTAATCATCATTGAAAAATATATATCATAAATGTGTTGTGGTTAATTATTAACCACAACACATGGGTCAAGACGGGGAACAACAACAGATTAAAACACAACATATAACATCCATTAAAAGCACACATCTATTAAAATGCATAACATTAATTTAAGGAACAAATATGATTAAAAACCCTATTAAAACAATTAATTCATATTTAAAATTCATAGTTTAAAATTCAAAATTTAAAAATCATCTGGATAGGCCTGCTGGAAGAAACTGGTCTTTGATGCTGTTTTAAATTCAAGACATCAAATATCTTCTAGCAGGTCATTCCACAATCTAGGGCAGCTGAAGAAAAATTCAGGTCCTCTGGGTGACAGTTATCAACCTAGTTCTGGCTGACTGCAGTAAATGTCCTCCAGAAGACCTGAATGTATGGGGAAGATTATATGGGAGGAGACGATCCTGTAGGTAACCTGGGCTTTAAAGGATATAACCAACACTTTGTACCTTGCCTGGAAACTAATTGGCAGCCCGTGGAGTTATTTTAATATTGGTGTGATATGATCACTTCTGGGTGTACCAGTGGCCAATCTGGTTGCCATGTTTTGAACTAATTGAAGTTTCCGAACTTGGTACAGAGGTACCCCAGTGTACAGCATGTTTCAAAACTCCTGCCTTGAGGTTACCAGCATGGGCACTACCATCTTTAGGTCCTCCAGCTCTAGGAAGGGGTGCAGCTGGTGTAACAGCCAAAGATGATAGTAAGCTGAAGAGTTTGGGAAGGATGAGTCTGAAGATCTCACAATATGAAAAAATTAACCTTTTTGACTATCACAACAAATTCTAGCAGTTCTTTCAAGTTTAGGTATCCCCTTGGGGAAATCTTTTTTGAAAGCCCTGTGGAAGGAATGAAAGAGCCAATGGTATCATCAGGACAGGACTTTGCGGTAGAAATCCAGGATTCACTCAGCAGAAGCCCGCAAATGCAGAGAGTCCCCAAATGTGGCAGGTGTAGCTTATCATGTTTTTAAGTGAAGCAATAAATCTTTCTAAAGAGAAAGGCTCACCATAAGAAAACTTGCCCCCATATGACCATCAAGCCCAGGATCTGAAATTACTGACTACTTGAACTGTCTTGGAACAGGAACAGACGTGGAGGTGGAAGGCAATGAAGCACCCTTCCTTGAGACACTGGGGGAAAGGAAAACCAGGAGCAGTTCTGAAGTACACAGAATAATAATTCACAATAAAATAAGACAATTTTGTGCTAGCAAGCACTACTGTTGCAACTCCTGTTTTAATTTCCCCTACAATACATCCGGATCCCAACTGAGTACTGGGGAAGGTTTCCTTTTCCATATGCAAACATCTGCCTCACATCTCCTGAGACAACCAATGGAACAGAATGCAACTTGACCCATAATATTATGCATTTGTGAGGAAAATACATACATTTCAAAAATGCATATATTTACAACAATGCATCCCAAAAGGCATGGGTTAGGAGAGAAATGCTCACAAAAATCCAGAGGAATTTTCATGTGAGAGGGGAAGAAATGCAGAATTCAGGTGTTTAATGCATTCATGAAATAACAATGTTGACGGTTATTTTTGCAATGTGTGCAGTGCCCACATGTTTAATGGCTGCTGGGCTTTGATCCCACTTGGAGGTTGGACCAAACTGTCCCCAATCTACAGCTGGTGCTACTGCGTAACAACCAGTCCTTTACCTTCTCAGTTCTTCTGTACCAGGGGCCCTTCCACACTACATAGTTATAGCATTATATTGCACTTTAACTGCCACAGCAATTTCCTATTGAATCCAAGCATTTACAGTTTAGGGAGGTGAATTTAGAATTCTATGTCAGAGAGATCTAGGCCTCACCAAACTAAACACCCCAGGAATCTGCAGGATGAAACCATAGCAGTTAACATGGAATATAGCACTGTAACTGTATAGTGTGAAAGGGCTCCAGGACTGGGCAATGTGCAACCCACTGGCTGTTGTTGTACTGCAGTTTCACTAATCCTGCACTGCTGCCTCTGCTAGTTAGGAACTCTGGGTGCTGTAGTCAAACAACATCTGGAGAACCACAGGCTGCCCATCCCATTCTGAGATGCAATAACTACTCTCTGTACTCAGAGTGTCTTTTCATCAAATATCCAATTTTTTAAGGACTTTATCAGATGTGGCAAATATGGTGTCATAAAGAACACAAAAGGGTGCCCATTTAGCACAATGTCATGCTGTGGCGTTCTGCTGCTGTGAAAAAGGTGTTCTTTTTTTATTGATGGGCCAAGCCATTAATTGATCTGCCATGGCAGGTTTTGTTTTGTTTTTCGCAGAATTGTAAGTGTCTGAAACCATGCCCCATTGTTGCCAGCATGATTACAGCATCAATGGGCGGTCCATGCCAGAACACTTCTGTGTGAGAATGCAAAAACTAGGTATGGGATGCTCTTTTGATGAACATCCCTCTTTTGCAGGCAAGTTTTTAAGTGTGTTTCAGTGCTGGTGTGTTCATTTTATTTTTTAATTTAGCTGTTTTTAGACTTTTAAGCACACTCGCATCTTCTCGCAAGAATCGTTGAGATCATGTGTACCTGCCAATGTGGAAGTAAACAGCACTGGTGGTCATGTTCTCATAATTAACAGGGCTGCTTTTTCACGCTATTATGGCAATATTTGATAAAAAGTGTTATTATGCGAGGACGCTTATGCTTTAAAATATGGTGGCACAGAAATGTTTTTAGAGGCTTGTCTGATAAAGTCCTAAGTACTCCTTTGCAGTCTGTTGGCAAAAGCATTATAGCCACCTCTATAGAATGAAGAACATGAGAAGAGTCATAATGAATTAGGTCAAAAAGCCTATCTAGTCTAACATTATGTTCAACCAATGTCCAATCATTTGCTATGGGAAGCAGAGTATGAGGTGCAACTATACCCTTGTGTTCCCCAGAGGATGACAGAATTATAGAATCATAGAGTTGGAAGAGACCACAAAGGCCATCCAGTCCAACCCCCTGCCATGCAGGAATACACAATCAAATCATTCCTAACAGATGGCCATCCAACCTCTGTTTTAAAACCTCCAAAGAAGGAGACTCCAACACATTGTTGAACAGTTCTTATTGTCAAGAAGTTCTTCCTAATGTTTAGGTGGAATCTCTTTTCCTGTAGTTTGAATCCAATGCTCTGTGTCTTAGGGCTTTTCTACACAGGCAGAAAAAAAACCACATACTCACATTGTACTGGGGGCTAGTAAAGCACATGATATTCTTGAGAATTCAGAGCAAATACAGTTCTTTTTGGTGCCTGAGGGCCTAGATCTGATTTTTTTAAAAACAACCTTTTGTACCACACTTTCTGGGGAAATGGTTTATTGTATGTGTGGCCACCTCCTAATTGGCTATAGCGCGGAGCCAGCAAGTTGGGTTTTGGGTCACCTAATAGTTCCTACCAGGAAAAGCTGCTTCCTCTGTTTGTATTTACATTTTGCTGGTGCGCAGTTGCTATTATTTATTGAAGGTGTGTTTGTGCAGAAACTTGTATATCATTATTAAGCGTACCTCTGCCTATTTGCATATTTGCATATTCACATGCATGATGGGAAGAAAAAAAGTGGAGCATCCACAGCCATGTGGCCAAAAATAATGCAAGGTAGAGTACACGTGATCATAGCAGGGCTGCCCTTTTACCACTACGTGAGCTCGCCTAGGGGAAATGTGTGGCTGGCAATGCCGCTCTCACTTCTCTTTAACAAGATGTGTGTGGTGTTAAGATGTGTGTGTGGTCACTGCAGACCAGGAAAATGTGATTTGAAACAGAATTTTTTCACCTGTGTAGACAAGTCCTTAGTCTCTGGAGCAGCAGAAAACAAGCTTGCTCCATCTTCAAACACATACCCTCTAATAGTGGGTGGAATATACAGCCATCTAGTTGCCAGAAATAGGCACACCTCCATGAAATATTCAGCTTAGATTCAGACTATCTGAAAGTTTGTCTGTCCCTATACAAACATGCTAGTATTTTTAGATTCATGGGGTAAAGCATTCTATCGGTTATGTCATCATCACTTGGTGAGGACATGAGAGACAGTCTTCTCAGTGGCTGCTCCCACCCTCTGGAATTCCCTTCCAAGGGAGGCTGCGCTGGCCACCCTCCCTGCTCTCCTTTCACCAGCAGGCAAAGATCTTGTTTAAAGTAGGCTTTTAAGGTATAATTACTCACAGAAGGCTTCCTATCAGGGATGTATGCTGTATTTTTAACTTTTGTATGCCTTTTGAATGATTTTATGCTGCTTTCATAGAATCAGTCATACAATCATAGAATCATAGAGTTGGAAGAGACCATAAGGGCCATCCAGTCCAACCCCCTGCCATGTAGGAATAAAAAAATAATCAAAACATTCCTGACAGATGGCCATCCAGCCTCTGCTTAAAAACCTCCAAAGGAGACTCCACCACACTACAAGGCAGTGTATTCCACTTTTGAACAGCTCTTACTGTCAGGAAGTTCTTTCTAATGTTTAGGTGGAATCTCCTTTCCTGTAGTTTGAATCCATTGCTACATGTCCTAGTCTCTGGAGCTGCAGAAAACAAGCTTGCTCCATCTTCAATATGACACCCTTCCAAATATTTAAACATGGCTATCATGTCCCCTCTTAACCTTCTCTTCCTCGGGCTAAACAAACCCAGCTCCCTAAGCCGCTCCTCATAGGGCATGGCTTCCAGACCTCCAACCATTTTGGTCGCCCTCCTCTGGACATGTTCCAGCTTGGCCATATCCTTCTTGAATTGTGGTGCCCAGAACTGGACACAGTATTTCAGGTGAGGTCTGACCAAAGCAGAAAAGAGTGGCACTATTACTTCCCTTGGTTTTAATGTGATGGTCTTTAATTGTTTTGAAACTTTTATTGTTAGTTTTAAATTGATTCTTTTTGTGAGCCACCTTGAGTCCTACTCTGGTAAAAAGGCAGTATATAAATGAAACAAACAAATAAACAAACAAACATACAAACAAACAAACAACCCAGGATAGCCAGGGTCTAAACTAGAATAGCCACATTAAATTAATGACATTTATGTCCATTGATTATTCAGTAACTAATTCAATGGCTCTACTCTAGTTTGGGATTAGCAAACCAGTTTTCCCTTTGCCATTGGAATTTGGCTTGTTCATTTGACTGTTGCATTTTAAATTCCATTGTAAACCTGGGGCTTTACTTAAAAGTAAAAGAGGCAGCAAAAATGATGAGAAATAATAGGTTCCTGTTTAGGACTCAGTAGCGTCTTCCTGCACCTGGAGCCATTTGAAGGCTATAGGAAGAATCCAGGTTTCTCTCTGGTTTTGTACTCTTTCATCACAGGAAAAGAACATAAGTTGTGCAAGTGAACCAGTGGTGTAAGTAACTAGCTGTAGCATGTTTTTTTCCCCCAAGAGAAATGTGTGTTTAGAGTTTTAATACATTTGTATATGAGCAAATGTATTAAATGGGATGGGTTTTTTTCCTTTATTTTTATCTTGAAAAATCAGTGAATGTGGGTTTGAACATCTTTAGCTGCTGAAGCAGAATGAGGGGGGCTACTTCTTAAACAAGGGGCTCGATGCAATAATAACATGCTTGCAGTGTAAACTTGAGTAGCTGATATAACACAGCATACTTACTACAGATCAGAGGTATTGCTGTAGTAAGATGCACTGTAGTGTAATGGCTTGCTGCAATCTTACATACTCAAACATATTTGAATGTGTTACACTTCTTGGTTAATGTTATAAAATACACCATTGTCTGAGCAATTTGGGTGATTGAAAAACATTCTCTGTGTCTATTCTCCATTGTACATCTGTGGTTTTTTTAAAGGATTGCTTTGAACTTTGTTGGAATTGTAGATTTTATCAAGTAGAGTATGGCTATCAAGTTTCCATTAGTAATACAACAGTGGGGGCTTATAATGGTGGAAATCTTGCTTCCATCTTTCCAAGAATCCATTTGATGGAGCATCTTTTTTATAACATGGTAGTTCAATTGATCATGATCATGAGAACAGAAGAGCCATGCTGGATAAGAATGTAGAGAAGTTATTTTTGGACTTCCCACAATCCTCCAACCAGTATGGCCAGGCTCTGTGCTAGATAAGGCCAAATGCCCATGTAATTCAGCATTCTGTCCCAATAATAGCCAACCACTGCATAGCTATCTGGTGCTTATGACTGCATAACCATAATAATTAGGTGCTATTGTGATAGCCTTTTCCTTTGTGAATGAGGGACAGTGGAGCTGAACTTTACAGGTCAGGTCTGAAATATATTTATGTATATGAATGCTCATGTACATCTGTCTGCTGCAGGGGTGGGAATGATAAGGCCTTCCAGAAATTGGACTGCAACTCCCAGCAGCCCTAGCCTAAATAGGCAGTGATGAAAAATACTAGTAACTGCTGTTCAGCACCATCTGCAGGCCTGCATCATTTCCATTCCTGTTCTACTGCCACCATACATAAAATAAAGGTATTGGATGTTTCTTGTTCATGAGAAAATATTTCACAGCAGTTTGAAAGGAAGTTGTTTCTTATGATAAAGGAAGGAGAGAAGGTTCACAGCAAACCTTAATCTTTTGAAAAATTTCCAGAAGACACTCTACTTAAAAAAACAAAAACAAATTCAAGACTGATTGCCAAATCATTCAACTTTTTGAAGCCATGACTCTTTAAATATAGGATGTTCACCCACTGTTCAGATGACTTTTGAAAGATAAATGCTGACTTTACTAATCTTTACACTGAGAAGAGCCAAAAGTCATATACAGTTGGCCCTCCATATCCATGGATTCTGTGTCCACGGTTTCAACTATCCATGGCTTGAAAATAATTTTTTAAAAATCCCAAAAGCAAAGCTTGATTTTGCCATTTTACTCTGCCATTGTATATAATAGGACTTGAGCATCCATGGATTTTGGTATCCACGAGGGGTCCTGGAATCAAATCCCAGCAGATACCAAGGCCCCACTATACTTGGCTTGCTGCTAGTGATGTAGAAGAAAACTGAAACTTTGTTCATAGACAATAAGTATAATGAAAGTGTTGTGCAATATTACAGATGATGGTCAAAAGATGGAGCTTGAGGGAGCTTCTGGGCAGAAGGCTGGCAGGCTGAAGCTTCTTGTTAGTGCTCCACAATGAGAGCCTTCACAGTAGGAAGTGCCAGCTAGAGGGCTATCAAGCTAGTGTTAAACTATCCGTGGATCAAGAGAGAGCAAATTGATTGCCCATGAGGGTCTAGAATCTTATGTTACTCATCAGTAGACTGCTATTTTTTGAGTGGTTGAAAGCTGAATTAATGAGATCAGACTGAGGGAGCTACATCTTGCCCAAGTTGTGAATGCTGACACTCTGATCTGAACGATCTCATGGACACTGAGCCAGCAACTTGCTTTCTTAAAATCCTAGATAAAACTTGGGGATTATAAACATGAAAAATGCTGCTGACTAAAGTGGTAGAAGCTGTTTTCTTCTTCAAACCAAGATCTGAGTGAGAGAGTTTCACCCTACAAGATCAGGACTTAAATTAAAAGACTTGTGGTTGATGTGTTTTAAGGAATATAAATTAAGGATATAAGATCAAGTATCTTATTGGTGATAAGATTGGATTGGATTGAACTGAATTCAGTAAGGAAGACATTACATCATGAGAACATGGAGATGTTCTCTTTCCAGAACTGATAAGACTGACTGTAATCAGACTAAGAAGAGAGAACTGTGAAGACTATAGTTTCAGAGCTTTAACTGTGTGATTGCCGGATTCAAGAAAGATGGAGATTTTTCAGGAATTTTTACAGGAACTTTTGGAAGAGATTTGTTGAGAGACGAACAACTCCTGCAAATGATGGAATGTTTGAAAGAAGATGTGAAACAAGATTTGAGACAAGAGATTATGGGATTTAAAAATCTGATGGGGATGGCAAAGCAGAAATTCTGGATTGTCAAAGGGAAATTGCAAATGGTGAGGGGGAGAAGGGTGAGACTAATCTGGAAATTATAGATAATAAAAATTTACAAAAGGAAGTACAAAATCATTTCGACCACCCAGGATTGAAAATATTTTAAAAAAACAATTCCAAAAAGCAAATCTTGCTGTTCACCATTTTATAGAAGGCATGCTATTTTACTATGCTATTGCATATAATACTACTTGATCATCCATGGATTTTTGCATTCACAGAGGGTACTGGAAACAAAACCCACAGGATACTGAGGGCCCACTGTATGTGCCTTCATGTTGTCTGTCAATTTATGGTAACCCCATGAATTTCATAGGGTTTTCTTAGGGAAGAAATACACAGAAGTGGTTTTGCCAGTTCCTTCCTCTGAAATATAGCCTACAACACTTGGTATTCATTGGCAGTGTTTTATATCTTCCAAAGCTTGATGTCCACACATGAGGAGCCATTGATCTACTGGTACCTTTTAAGAGCATAAGCCAAAAACATTGTTTGAAAATCTATAATTTATTTTCTTTTAATGATTAGAACCCCACTGGTGAGGCTGACTATTCTCCATAGTGAAATCTGAGAGAATGTGGATTAAACAATTTCCATGGTGTCCACTGGCAATAGCTCATCTCTACATCCTGGACCATTTGGCTGACAGTCAGATAACAGGTTGGTTGGTCTATTTTGATACAAGTCTGTATGAGGTTGTTGTTTCCCTGCATTCTGTATCAAATGAGGCATAAATAATATTACATGAGTTTAATATGTTAATTTGAATACTTAAATAAGGGCATGAAAGATCAAAGATCTGTTCTCTTTCTGCCAGCAGGCAAAAACTTTATTTAGGGAGGCCTCTGGATTTTAAGTTATAGTGGCAGAAGGATCTTTTAATGGTGTGTGTTATATTTTTATCTTTTAAAACTATGTTTTCATATGTTTTCAAACTGTCGTAATTTATTGTTTTTAATAGAACTATTACTTAATGTCTTTTCAAATGCTTGTATCAAACAGGTTTTAGTGTACTTTAGTTTTAATTTGATGCAAGCTGAGTAAATGAAACCAGCTGTATGTCATGTGTTGGAATAGAAATTGAAATGAAGGGTTTTTTGCCTGTGCAGACAAGCCCCAGGAGGCACCAACCTGCAATAAACAGGGAGCCCTCTTGTGACAGCTCTTGTTTTTTTGCACTTGTCTGGAAGGTTTAAAGATGTGGATCTGCTCAGAGCTTGGAATTATTTGCAACTCCCAATAATTACCAGCCAACATGTCTACCAGATATGAAGGATGGGGGATTCCGGGAATCCAGTCGTTTGTCTACATGAAGGCGGGGGGGAATGGACAGCTCCACAGTAATAGCAAGTTGCAGCAGCTGTGACCTGTCTTAATGCTTTTACAGCCCCCATAAACTTTTCAGGCCTGTAGATTACTTGCAGTTTTAAATCTGCCACCACTGAACATTTTTTAAAAAAAATTCTGTGGTGCACAGAAGTGATAATCAAAATTTCTAAAGAGAGAGAGATTGAGAGAGAGAGAAGATAGCACTAATCCCCATTTTATTGCCTTAGTGATCACTTGCTAAGGTGAAAATCCAACATGGCAGCAGTGGGCACTTACCCTGTAACCCACAAATGTGTGAGCCTCCTGCGCTCATCCAGCCAATCAGGTTTGCACGTTGTCTTGTATGGGGAAGTGATTCATGTCGAATTCCTTGTCTTAATGCGTGAAAATGCACATAGCACTGGAGCTTTTTAAAAAAAAGTCATGGAAAGCCATGAATGCTTTTCTCACATAGTTTTCCCTCTTTTTGCCCCCATCCCCATCTTTCACAATTGATGAGACAATGTGAGATCCCATTAAGACAGGTCATTTTCTGAGCGAATTCTGTGAGGAGTATTTTCACTATGTGGACAACCCCTAGTAGTCCAGACCTAATGCCCTCTCATGCACCTATAACAGCTGTGTGGAGGAAGAAGTTTAAACAGGTGTAGCTTACCATGTGAACCTAGCAGGCAGAAAAACATGGTTCTTATTAATGGTCGGCCTTGTTTACCTCTTGCTTGATACTGGTCTTTCCCCATAAACACCTGCCCAAGTTTTGAGATTTTGGTTCTGAGAGAAGGGGATGCCCTTCTCTTGATCCCGCTGTACTCAGTCTCTCCTGCATGGGGATGAAAGATAGAGTCTGTAGTTTCTACTCCCAAGCTCTGGAAAATCCTACAAGGGAGGCTAGCTAGTTGCAGCTTGCATGACACATTTTTCCACATGCCCTCTTACATTTTCCAGCCCTGCCCTCTTACATTTGGCTACTCTAATTGAAGATTACTTTGAAGTAACATGTGATTTCCCAATGAATGAAGACTTTTAAAAATCCTGCCAGGAAGGGGTTACATTTGAGGAAGAGGGGAAATGATAGATGAAATCATTAGTTTGTATTTTGCAAGTATTGGACTGAACAGTATTAAATTAGGTTTTAATTCCCCCTAGATATTCCTCCTCCCACTCCACAAATTTCTAAGTTGACCGCTGATTACATATCTGATAAGTTGAAACTGGAGTGGTATGATGGTGGTTCAGATTTTCAAGATGAAACTGATGTCACTTGGCAAATTCAGATCTTGCGTAAAGATCCAAAGGAGGAAGTGGCACTAGTAAGTTGTATCCTTTTACTGTTATTCCAGTTTTGTATGTCTGAGTAATCCATCCCAAGTACATGGGGTCTCCAAAAATATGTACACCCTTTAACAGCTAATAGTAACTATGGTGATTATTTTAAGGCTAAGTAAATATATTTATATTGAAGAATAAATGTTGTAATTATGATTTAATCAGAGTTACAAATTCCATCTTAAACTACAATTTTATGTAAGGTGTTCAAATTTTAATCCCTGCGCAGCATTGCACTACTCACATTGTCAAAGCTCAGAGTTTCAAACCACACTTAAAGTTTCTCTTGTAATTTTGCAACACTTCTCTACTATTGTCCTCTTTAATCCTGTTAATGGTGTATACTTTTTTTAAAAAAATAATTGCAAAACCTCTCTCCCAAATTATAAGCTGTTAAGAGTTTATATATTTTTGGGGGACACCTTGTATTAGTATGAAATCCTGTTCAAAAAGAAGAACCCCTTCAAAGAAGTAAAGTGCACATTACGGACTTTTTCGGATGGAAGAAAAGTAACGCTAGCAGCGTCGCCAGGTTGTGACGCTGCAGAGCAAGAGGGTGTCCGTTTCGGATGACGCTCCTCCCAGCGGTACTGTTGCAGACCACTGGGACATTTGAGCGTGATATTTTTCCTGCCCAGCGTCATATTTTACTCGCGATCAGCTGATCGCGAGTAAAATATGACGCTGGGCAGGAAAAATATCACGCTCAAATGTCCCAGCAGTACTGCAACAGTACCGCTGGGAGGAGCGTCATCCGAAACGGACGCCCTCTTGCGCTGCAGCGTCGCAACCTGGCGACGCTGCTAGCATTACTTTTCTTCCATCCGAAAAAGTCCTACATTAGATGAGCCAATGGCAGCTGATTGATACTGGGAGTGGTGGAGCAGAGAGTTCTTCACAAGAGGTGAATTCAAGGTTTCACTGGAGGCGGAACAAATTGCATCAGAGAAAGCATTCATACTGATTCAAATGTCCCAGATTTTGTTCCTACTATTTCTGATTTTACACTGGGTTAAAATAAACCAACCAGGGGAACGGGTATAAAAGTCTCTGGTCATACCAGGAACTGACAGAAATATATTCTGGGATAAACAAAACATGTATGGCTCTCCAATAATTTGCTTGCAAGATCTTGCAAGATCTAAGGAAACCTTGTATCACCCTGCTAGTTGGGAGGAGAAGTTATGTGGCTAGATGGTTGGTACTCCCAGGGCCGGTTTAAGGAATTTTGGGGCCCCCTGCAATGCTTTACTTTGGGGCCCCCATATGACTTGAAGGCACATGGGAAAGAAAGAAAGAAAGAAAGAAAGAAAGAAAGAAAGAAAGAAGCCCTTTCTGAGGGAGACAACCCTGAAATTCCCTGTCTCTCTCTCTCACACACACACACACTCACCCTCTCCGATGTGCCTCTCCGTCCAGGTTCTGCCATGGAGGGCTGCTGTTTCTTTCTCTTTCTCTTTAGTTTTGGAGAGGCTTTTTTGTTTGTTTTTTTAAAAAAGCCAGCAGGAGGTTTTGGAGGAGGAGGGTAAGAGGGGGCTCCTCCCAGCTGTCTCCTGGCTGTTCCTTCGTCAGATTAAGGAGGCCAACACGGGGCCCCCTCTTGACCTCGGGGCCCCCTGCCAATGCTGATTTGGCAGACAGGTTAAACCGGCCCTGGGTACTCCATCTATCCTAACAGTAGGGCCACTTTGGGCTTGTGGTGTGTGTGTGTGTGTGTGTGTGTGTGTGTGTAAAGAAATACCATGGTGTAGTCACCAACCATAAAGGCTAGTATGTATATGGAAAATCTTCTCCACTTCAGGGGTTAGATAGGGACATCCATAGATGCTCTGCAAGATTATGTCCATAGATCAGGAATTAGCCTACCCGCATGTAATGGTTAAAAGTGTAAGATAAGGACTATGGATTCCCAAACAGCCACAGAGCTCCTGGGAAGATCTTGGGAAAGACTTACCTACCAAATAATATGGCTGTGAGGATGAAGTGGTGGTGTGCAGTGTTTTGGGAAAACACACAAAATGCATCTGGTATATACATTTGGAGCCAAGGATGGATGGATCAATCTATTTTTAGTCTATGCCAGTATTCCTTGTGTCCATTCATAAGAAATGTACCCCCAAAATTCAGAGAAGTGCAGAGAGGAAGAGGGAAAGGAGACAATTACTTCTGGTGATCCAGTCCACATACTGGTCTGGAAAGTATACATTGAGGTACCTTAGGTAGAAATATTGACCAAATAAAATCACCAAGCATACCTTTTGGTTAAAAAAAGTGGAATGTACTGTCATAAGATATACTGGAAGCTGTTAACTTGATTGACTTTAAAGGAAGATGGAGTCATCAACGGCTACTAGGGGGATGGTTATAGGTCACCTTCAATAAAAGAGACAACATGCTGTGGAATGTAGGACAGAGGGCCCAATTGCACTCATGTCCTGCTAGGAGGATTTCCATGTACAATTAGCTGGTCACAGCTGAAACCAATGAGCTAGATCTTTGATGAGCTAGATCACTCATGTTATATTCTTATCTATTTACTCCTTCTGCCTCAAACTTCTGCTGACAAAATGGATGCTTCAAACAACACTGTTTCCCCTTCCCCCAGTTCATCATATCTGAATGTTTTTAAAGCTGTTCCAAGGGCTTCTGCATGCTCAGGCTGTCCACAAATTTCCATTCTTATTTTTGACTCAGCTGTGCATCTTGAACCCAACTGTGCTTACTAAAAGCCCTGCAGTGCTATGGTGGTGCTATTTTTAAAAACAAGTCTTACATAGATTGGCATGGTCTGAAACATGATTCATATGGTTTAAAAAGATGCATGAAGGAAGGCACCATTACAGTCTTCAAGTCCCTCTCTCTATTGCCAGTAAGCCAGAAATAGCACTTTTGTGCTATTAGGCTGACCTTTGCCTGCATTTCGGCTGATGACAGCTGAAGCAGGAATCATGGTTTGTCACAAACTCTGATTAGATTAACTGGCCACTTTTCAAGAGCAACAGTTTATGAAGTTGGCTTATTTTGGAACTGACCTCAGTTCCTGGGCTAGATGAGAAGTGAAACTAAATGCTTCCACAGTTGTGGAGGGTGGTTGCAAATATCATGTTGCTAAACCATGGTTTAGTGCAAAGGAAGCCAATGTCCAAAATAGGAAAATTTAGTCCAATAGCTGTGCTACCAGGATCTTTAAACCTGATTTGTCAATACCAGTATGAAGCAAAAATGGCATAAAATTACACATTTAAGAAGTCATTTGAAAATTTCTTCTTCATTTTTAGGAGACATACAAATCAACTTTAACAGGTAACAACAAACTTATCCACTGGGAATGGACATCAGATCTCCCTTTTAACTGCACAACACACTATGTCAGAATTCGCTCCCGTCTTGCTGGGGGTGAGGAGTGGAGTGAATGGAGTGAAATTCAGACTATTCCTGGTAAGGCAGTGCTGCTAGGAGCAGATATAAGAAATGTTCTTTTTCAGATGCATTTCACTGATAGCCCATAGGGGGAGGTATAGAGGAAAAGATTTTCTGAAGCATAAATTTTACTCTGTTGACCAGCATAATACTTTTCGCTGTTTTATAAGTGGACCTAAGGTTGTACCTTAATCATTCATCTTCACTCTTAGTAGAAATAAATCTTTTGAGAGAAATATGAAAACATTTGGTTAAAAGGCTGTGACACTTCTAAGGAGGTTTTTGGTCATCCTCCCCCTGGAAACATCTGGGAAGTTCCTGATTCTGTTCCCCCCTCCTCCCAAATGGGATAGTAAAATGATGCATCAGTATTCAGTATTGTTACATCCAGCCTGTTTGACAACTCCTTTGGCTAAAGTGCCTCCTATGGAAATGGTTTAGAAGTAATGTCAAACCACTGTTCAGTGTTAGATGAGAGAGCCTTACTTTGAGGGCATTTCCTCCCTGATTTCTACTTTGTTGTGAACCATAGGTTGCACACTCAGAATGTAATGGCAAATGATGGTTTATTTCACATTCCCCCTGAAAATCTAAAAAAGAATTTAGAAAGTATGATCATACTGTGGCTTCCAATTCTAATTTCCAGACTTTGGTTACAAGTAATAGTTTGGAGCAGGGATTGGCAACTGTGGAAGGTCAGGGGGCTGCATTAAGCTCCCAGGAGACTTTGGAAGGCTGCAACCTCCACTGCACCTGATCCTGCAAAAAAAAAAAAAAAAGGCTCTTATAGACCTTTGGAGGAGGGGCATTGTTCACCATGTTTTGGGGACTTCCTGGGCCATTATAGGCCCAGGAGAAACATTTTTTTAACATGAGGAACTGAGCAAAAGTCACTTCCTGTTTCAAAAAAGTCCCCACCTAGGCTTAAACCTTTTAGAATAGACCCCAAGGCAGACACATGTCTCTTTAGAATGTTGACACTTTGGAGATTTTCAGATGCGATTTTCGGCAGGATATACTGCAAAACAGCTCTGTTGCTGCCACGCGGCAGGGGAGCTGTTTCGGACGACGCCGTCCCTCTGCCGAAACCCTCCATGTGACTTCCGTGACAAAATGGAGGAAACCGCGTCGTATTTCATTTACGATTGTTGCCCGTGAGTGAAATACGACGCGGTTTCCTCCATTCTGTCATGGAAGTCACACGGAGGGTTTCGGCAGAGGGACGGTGTCGTCCGAAACAGCTCCCCTGCCGCGCGGCAGCAATGGAGCTGTTTTGCAATATATCCTGCTGAAAATCGCATCTGAAAATCTCCTAAGACTCTTACGAAGCCCTGATTGTAAGAAGGCTAAGACTGTATCACTAGATGCCCCTTGAGGGCAAGTCTTTTGGATTGACCCCAATGACAAAATGCCCTCCAAGCTGACTCCTACAAACGAATGGTATAAGGTCACCTGGCCACTAAAATAGTTTTAATTACATCCTCATCATAACCAGATATACTCCATCTCTTTCTCTCAACCTCCAAGCATGGAGTTATAACCAGCCTGGATCAGGGTGATAAAGCCCGGTTTGGAGAAGAAGATCTAGCCACAGAGGAGAGGCCAGCTGTTCTGAAATCTGAAGGTCTATCAGATTGGGAAACCAGAGGCACCATGGCCACCTGGGAGCAAAGATAATCACCTCTGCCCTCTCCATCCTGATTTCCCTGAGTATTCTCGTTAACAGATTTATTGGAAGGAAGGCATAGCACAAAACTTGAGGCCACACAATTGTGAGTGATGTGCAGAACACACACCACACCCCTTAGAGAACATTTGGGGGAATTTGGGGTCACTTTTTTTTTTTGAAGAAAAAGCATTTTAAAAAACATTGGGGGAGGGGCTGGGCCACAACAATGCCTCTTGGGCCATATTCAGCCCATGGGCTGCACTTTGTCCACCTCTGTATTAGAGTCTTAACTTTAGACTGAATGGTACAACCCTGTGAGATATTATTGAAGAAAAGGAAGCATACAGTTATTCAAGAAATTTTGAAGACACTGTTTGGTATTGTATCTGAATCAAGATATATTGGAACCAAGATATTTTAATACATCAGCAGCCTTCTGACTAATTTTTAATTTTTGAAAATGTCATTCGTTGTGAAATCACTATCTTGACAATGAAATAATGTCTGGACAATGAAATAATGTCCAGATAACAAGTCTTTATGATTATCATATATTGAAACATATTTTCCGTAACTGCTTTGACTCTTTGTAGGCAGAGCTAAATGAAGAAACTGATTTCTAATTCATTTTAAACACAAAGATGAGTAGTGGGGAAAATACAGTTTTAAAATGCTGTTTGGTGGAAAACAAACTGGCTTTTGTTCAAGGTTGTTTTCTTATGAGGTCTTTGCAAGTCCAAGATGAGGACACTGAGCAGAAGAAAAACTCCAGAACTCCAGAAATGAGTGAGAAAATTAGGCCACAACTTTAATGATTACAGCTGTAGACATGCTGGCCCACACATGGGTCTAGATCCAGGCATTGTCCAACCCACCTGTTGACCAATGAGCCCGACACGCCAGCCTGCTACTAGAACCAAGAAGCAAGGAGGCAATCCCCCTGGGCAGTAGCCCAGCGAGATTCCCTTGCCCTATGGGGGGTGCCGGAAAGGCATATGCCCACAGCCCACCCCCAAGTCTCATAAGGGAACCCCCACCCCTTACCCATGTCCAGAGGCACAGGTAACAAATCTCCTGGATCCAGGACCCATGCCAACTGCCCCAAAGTTGTGACAAGACAGCAAAATACTGAATGTACAGTCAATACACAGTACAGCAAAAGTGAAGTTGAATAAAGCTACCAAAACAGAGGGAGGGAGGGTGGGATGACGAGAACTGAAGAGCTCAAGGGAGAACAGTGTAATAAATACCCCCAGAACAGACCGGAGTAAAAACTGCCAGCAGCTCACTCTGGTCTGGCTTCACAGCCAATGAGTTTAAACCAACTTTAAACTCATTGGCTGAGCTCCCTACTTCCTTTCTGTGGTGAGCCATGCTGTGCAGCCTTGTGAGAAGGAGAAACCTGGCATGCCACCATGCTCTGGACCCCCATGCCCCATCCCGCCCCACCCCGGACCACAAAGCAGCTGTAGCAGTAGTCCCGCGACTCAATTCCCCAGCAATTGGGTTCACATTTTGTTGAATTAAAGCTGCTAAGCTTTTTTTTTTTTTTAGTGCTTTAGAAAAAGGCAAGTGGGAAATTGTGAAAAGAGAGTGTGGAAGGTAGTGTTTGAAGTATTTCCCCCATACCGTGAGCTAAGAGATACTCGTGAAACAGGAAGATGCTGTGTGAACCTCTGCAACTCCAGCATCAGCTCAGGGTGATTGCACCGCACAGCCTGCTTCAAAAAGAATCAGAGACCTTTGCCCTTGGACTCCATGCTTGAAGCTTGCTTCACCTTCATATAATAACTAGCCAGTATACCAGTGTGCTGTAGTGGTTTGAGTGCTGGACTAGGACACTGGGAGACCAAACTTGGAATCCCTGCTCAGCCATGGAAACCCGCTGGGTGACCATGGCAAGTCACATACTCTCAGCCTCAGAGGAAGGCAAGGACAAACCCACTCTGAACAAACTTTTCCAAGAAAGCCCTGTGATAGGTTTGCCCTAGGTCAGAAATGACTTGAAGACACAACAACAACAACAACACTGTGTTGTATCCTCACTGCATGATTATAGAAGTTTGATGCCACGTTAATTGCAGGTGCTCTAACCTATGGAATCCTAGGATTTGTAGTTTGGGGAGGAACTTAGGATTCTCTAATGCACTCCCTTGAATTACAGCACTGGAGCACCAACAGAGAATTCTAAATCCTTACCCATGGAACTACAAATCCCAGAGTTCCATAGATGGAACCATGACTGTTAAAGTAATATCAATGCATTATTGCCATGTAGTGTTGATATGTCTTCATGCAAGCAGGATTCCTTGACAGCATAGACACATGCAGCTATTTTTCCTCCCTGGTGGTAAATGTAATGTTTCTGTGCACTTGGTGGTTCCACTGGAGATACAGAAATCTCCTTCTTGCTAGTGGGTGGCCACTTACCATATGGCAGTAAATCACTCACTGCTTTACTGATCAGCATAGGGCCACCCACTGTGTTGGAGGGAATGACAGGTTTGGATTGTTTGACCTCCAAACTAGGGCTCACTACAGCTTATATGTTTACTGTAGCTTATATGTTTCAGGACTGCAGTTTTGGAAGTGTTTCTTCACCGAAAACATCTGTTTTTTGTCACACAATCCATTCATTCGGCTGGGCTTGCTTAGTAATAACTCTCCAAAGACAACATTAAGGACTTTATCGGACGATGCTCCCCTTTAAAATGTTATTTTGCTGGCATAAAAAAAAAGTTCTATGCCAGCAAAAGAACGCCCCCCCACACACTTACCTTTCTCTCCTGGCAAAGGCTCCCTGGCAATAAAGAAGAAGTGAACAGAGCCCTGTTCACCTCCTCATTTGAAATCCCGCAAGATTTCATTGTGCGGAAAATTCAAAAACAAAAACAAAAATAAAGCTTAAAAGGTTACACTAAGCACCTAGGCACACTTTAAAAGTCCCAAGTAACCTGGGGGAGGGTCATAAAAAGAGCAAAGCTTACTTGGATGTCCCCATCTCTCCTGGAAGTGTTTGCACAGGACTGGCCATCCTTCCTGCAGTGACGAGATTTAAACAGCCAGAGGTTTCACAAAACTATGGAATTTTGACAGGACATAAACACGAAAGGGCGACATCATCTGATCTGTGCGCCCTTTTGCAGTAATGTGGCATCATTGTGTTGCCATATTTTGTCCATCTGATAAAGTCCTAAGTCTTCAAACACGCACCTACCCAATTCAGTGGAAATAGGGAAATGACCAAATGTTGCAGGTTGGCTTTCCTTTTCTCACTCTTGCCTTTTTGACTGCAGGAAAGCAATCTGGAATGTATCCTCTAGACAGAGTGGTACAAGAAGGATCCGATGTGACTTTCTGCTGTGTGTGGAATGAAGGTGAAACAATGACTACCTTGAACTATGGTGGATGTAACACGAGCCCATGCAGGACTGCCTCTCTCACTGGGTTGAGCGCAACAATCCATGTAGAAAATGTTGCCGTTTCCCCATCATCTGGGTTTAACGCATGGTGTTTAGCACAAAAGGGGTCATCAAGCTTTGATTCTTCACTTTATGGAACTGTTCTGTTCGTAGGCTGTAAGTATGTAGAAATAAGTAGGTGAAGAGAAACTTTTATACTGATGGTTGTAAACTTTAAGAATTATTTGCACACTGTCTGTTCAGAAATTGATGGCTTATCCCAGTAGTTCTTAACCTTTTCTTTACCAGGGACCCCCTTGAAATATCTTTTATTGCTGCGAACCCCCAAGACTGAACTCAAAATTGAAAACCCTAATCAATATCATCATCATCATCATCATCATCACCATCACCATCAATAATGATGATGATGATACACTTATACCATCCATTAAACCTTCCCTCAGAGACACTGGAGGGGGAGGGAAGACTTTTTTCCTGCTTCTTCCTGCAAGTTTGTGGCTGGAGTGGATTGAACTGCAATGCAAAGCCTTTGCCTTGGCTGCTGTTGCATGGCTGCCCCACTGAACGGAGGATTTGGGCTGAACAGCCTTCAAGCCTTTGCGGATGTCCCTGTCCCTGTGAGGACATTGCAGCCCCCTTGTAGTCCATGGACCACAGGTTAAAAACCACTGGCTTATTCTAATCTTTGATATCTAGGCCTAAGTGGCACTGGGTTTGGTGGCATCACTGGCAGCCAGTCAGTGCCGCATCTTGAGAGCCTTGGTGATTTCTTTAAGAAAAAAGCCAGTCCATTGGGGAAACATATGGGAGTGGGGTGGGGGGAGAACATCAATTGCTGCTCTTCTTTTCTTTCTTTGAGTGTAATGCAAATTATAGGGAGCCCTCTTATCTTCCAGTATAAGAAGCTTGTGGTTTGTTTTGTCACTGAAATGTTTGTGACAACAATTGAGGAAAAATTGAGGGTGTGGGTGTATAGTGGATGGACAAATCTGATCATTTTCATTGCAACCACTTTCTCCAAAAACCCCCCAAAAAGATCTGTGTGGAAATATGTGTGCGTTTTTGTTTGTATTTCTCCTAGGATGCAGTTTCCCAAGTTGGCACACTTCTTGCAAGTAAAATTTCCTAATATTAGCTGGACCCGACGTATCATGTCAGTGATGTGTTGAGGGTGAGTTGTTCTGTTGACCTGCCCCTGATGCCACTGCCACTGTTGTCAATTGACTGCTGGGTCCTGTTGGAGTGGCGGCGGCAGTGTCCTGATGCCCTTGCTAGTCCCGCTGCCAATTGGCTATGTGGGTCTGTAATCAAATGGCACCAGCGGCACTGGCCGCAGGTCAACAGAGCAATTCGCCCTCAATGCATCACCGATGTGTGTTATGTTAGGTAAAGCTAGTTGGAGCAGCAACAGTGGTGTCCCACCACCACTGCCATTCCTGCCACCACCACCATTGAATGTGTGGTATTTCTCAGAGCGGCAGCAGTGGCAGCCTCCCACTGCTGCTGTCATTCCCATTTCCACTGCCAAGTTCACTCAGTGGCAGCGGGGCCATTGCACCCCTAGTTCAGCCTGGAAAGGCTGGAGGTTGGCGCCAGTGGTGGTGGGGCCATTTCTCCCCCCATTTGGCCTGGAAATGTTGGAGGTCAATGGCAGCAATGGCGGGGCCATGCCTCCCCCCCCCATTCGGCCTGGAAAAGCCAGAGGTCAGTGGTGGCTGTGCCATTCCCCTCCCCATTGGGCTTGGAAAGGCTGGAGGTCAGCAGCAGTGGAGACGGGGCCATTTCCCACCCCCCATTTGGCCTGGAAAGGCCAGAGGTTGGCAGCACCGGCAGTGGGGCCATTTACACTCCCCATTCAGCCTGGAAAGGCTGGAGATCAGTGGCAGTGGAACCTTTATCCCCGTTTGGCCTGCAAAGGCTGGAGGTCAGCGGCAGTGGAGACGGGGCCATTTCCCATCCCCCATTGGGCCTGGAAAGGCCGGAGGTTGGCAGCAGTTGCAGTGGGGCCATTTCCACCCCCCATTCAGCCTGGAAAGGCTGGAGATCAGCGGCGGCAGTGGCGGGATGATGATGTCACTGTCTGTTCCGCCTGGCAAGGCTGCAGCTGGACAATGATTGTAGGCTGAGGAGGTGTTGCTGAGAGTTGATTGGCTGGCCAAGGAGTGCCTAAGCAGCCAATCAGCACACTGAAAATGGCAACATACCCAAAAGGGATGATATAGATAGAGAGATAGAGAGATAGATAGAGTCTGTAAAATAATGTGCTTATGTGCATACTGTTCCCAAATGTATGCATTTATATGCACATTTTCTGAGAGCAGAACTTCACCTCACCAAATTTTGAAAAGCTATGGTTTGAGTATCCAAATATATTCTGGACTGCATAGGTTCAAGAAGTGTGATCTGGTAGGAAATAAAAAAAAAAATCAATCTCAATTTTTCTTTCATCCCTAGACTTTGGACTTTATCAGATGCAGCAAAAATCACACAATTACTACGTCATGGTAGTGCAAATGGTTTCTGCTTTCACACAATGTTGTCATGTTTGCGTGGTCAAACTGTGCTCCAGCCACGAATAAAGTGTTGCTTTTAATTGATGGGACAAGCCATTGATAGCATTTTTTGAAGTAATGAAGAGCATGCTAAACATGTCCTGCTGTAATCGCAAGATTACAGTGTGAATTTGTGGTCCTCTTTTCTCCCTCCCCATTCCCAGCGAGAAAACATCTGGATAAGAATGTAAAAACTATCCACTAGATGCTCTTTTTATGAACTGTCCCTGTTTGTTTGCATGCTTTTAGGTTTGTTTAAGTGTTTGTGTGTTCGTTTGTGTATTCATTTACAAATTAAGGGGTTTTTGGTGTTTTTTAGCATGCTCGTATCTTCTTGCGAGAACCGCCAAAATCTCACCTATGCTAAATCATGGAAGTAAAGTCCCATTCTTAAAGTGCTAGTGGTGGTCGTGTGACAATTCCGTTGCTGCCATTTCATGTGATTACAGCGACATGCAGTAATAAGTGTAATAATGCCCCTATGTTTCCGCTTTCCTCAATCATGGAATTATAGTGTTTTTAGACACTAGTCTGAGAAAGTCCTTTGTTTAGGTGAATAACTTCAGTTAGGTGGTCTCACTGACATATAGCTGCTTTGTTACCCTAAGAGGTGGGGATCCATTGGGAACCCACCCTTGAAGTCAAAGTCTCTTAATATCTGGGGGAATTATTAGCTCGAATGGCTGGACTGCGAGAGGACCTTTTCACCTGTGTATACCAGTACTAATTGTAGAAAATGCTCCAGTTGAAGTAAAATAAAGTGTTTTATTGGAATAACATAGACTAACACACAAGAATATACACTCTTACAAACCATATGAGGCTATCCAAAAAGGGAGTGGGAAGGGTTGATGATAGAGGTCTGAGAGAAGGGAGATAATTACCAGTCGTGGAAGAAAAAAGTCTTGTGCATCGAAGAAACTAAGACTGGCATCTGAGGGTGGCACACGCAAGTCCCAATCTGTGGTGCACCGAGAAAGATAGTGGCTGGGTCCTTCTGCAACACACTTTGCTATAGTGGGGGCTGTAATGTTTATAACCCATTTCATGCCTTAAAGGCATGTTCTGGCTTTAACAATGGCTAGATGGCTCTCCTGAGGGAGAAACAAAGGAAAATGAAACTCAACTGGTTGCTTTTCTTCCAGGATGCCAATACATTGATTGATTTGTGACAACCTTGTGTGGTTGGACAGAAGGGGTTGCGAGGAGAGATATGCCCAGGAAAAGGCCACTTATTTGCATGATTGAATTATAGTGTGAGATGCTCAGTACAGAGATAGGATTAGCATATACCTCTTAACAACTGGATAGTTAGCATGGCCCATTAACTCTAGGGACTTTTCACATAATCCTAATTTCAGCTTTCATAGCCTTAAATGGAAGACAGGTCTCAGGTCATCATGATCTTTGACTGCCCTGTAGTATACCTGGTCTACCAGCCAAATTGACCCTGAAAGTGTCCAATATTTCTGGTTATGAAACCTCATGGAGAGAGGTAGTAAGGCATGGTAACAGCTTCATATGCTGTGTAGTGTATCTAAGCTTCCATACATGCTATATTTTGTTCTGGTTCTGGTTCTCTTAAAGTTTCTGCATAGACATCTAGCTCACTAGTTGCACTACTTCATGGGTGTCTCTATTAACTGTTCCATATCCAAGAGTTGCTCTTGGTTTCAAATGGATAGAATAGGTTTGTTTGTTTGTTTACAGGAAGATAGGACCCAGCTTCATGTACTGAGTTCAACTCTGGAATTGGCTGGCTAGTTGATTGTGTGTTCTTCATGCAATCAGTTCAGTTAGTCAGTACTGTAAATGGATTATTGCAAAGCTGAGTATACGCAGAGTTTGTATATAAAAATTAAGTGTCATATAAAATGCTCGTATTATTAACTTGAATTGCATTATGGGGTTCAAGAAAAAAGTGTACAGTATATCCATTTTTTTAATGCTACAGACCCACCTGCTACTCCAGAAAAATTTGATTGTGATCTGCTGAATTCTGAGGAAATAAAATGTAAATGGGAACGGGGAAGATCAACTGCATTGTTCGGTCCAAGGGGAACACACTACTTCTTAACTGAAGGGTAAATCTGTTTTTGTCTGGAAAATATTTTAAATCTAGAAGTGGACTGGAGTTAATATCTGCCATTTGGTTATAGAGAGATATAGACATAGATATATATAGGACTTTATCAGACGTGGGAAAACGCAGCAAAAAAGCACATCCAAAACCACATCATAAGGATGGGATGATAGCCCAAAGGGCAAAATTATCAGATGCTCATGTCCTCACCCATTCCCACTGCATGGTGTGGGTGTGAATAAGGCGTCACTTTTTTATTGACAGGAAAATCCATCAATAAAAAGTGATGCCTTATTCGCCCCTATGCCACGCGGTGGAATGGGTAAGTAATGACATCATTTGATAATTTTAGCCCTTTGGGCTATCATCCCATCCTTATGACACTTTTTTGGATGTGTCTAATAAAATCCATAGTCTCCAAAGCAAGAGGCTGGCTAAAAATGATGCTCCCAAGCAAAAAGCAATGAATAAGATGGGAGTGGAGAACACAACCTTGTATGAGTCCTTGTCCACATCCAGTTGGTCACCATTCAGACTAATGAGATGTTGCATAGATGTGTCTCATGGGGCAGGGGGAAATTAAGGGGGTAAAAATCTCCCCACTGTTTGCTCTTAGAATAAGAGTGTCTCCCAGGGGGAAGGGGAGATTATTCCTCAGGCAACTCAATCCCACCCATACTTTGTTGGGGGTTGATTTGAATAGTTGCCCAGACTAGGTTGGGAGTGAACAAACTGAGCTGTTGACCAGCTGGGGCTAAACAACACATGTTTCTCCTGTGTCCTTCTGATAAGGGGAGCCAGTGTGGTGGTTGAGAATTGGACTACTGCAGAGCAGGGTTTGAAGTCTGGCTTAGCCATGGAAACCCACTGGGTGACCTTGGGCAAGTCACATTCTTCCAGCCATAGAATGGAAAACCTCCTCTGAATAAATCTTGCCAAGGAAACCTTATGATAGGGTTGCCATAAACCAGAGTTGGCTTGAAGGCACATAACAACAATTACAACTCTGATAAAGATAAGGAAAACTCTCAAATCTCTAATAGGCCAGCTTTAGGCTTTATCACTAAAATGGCACTATATATTTATTTTCCATTTAAACTTTTTTTTTTTTTTTTTTGGTAGAACAGATTTCTACCAAATGCCACTTAGATGGTGTGAATGTTTAAATAGGGAGGAGAAACCAGATCAGTGTTACTGTTTCTGTGGCTACTACTTTTTCTGCTCAAGTTTACAAGTATGCACATGTATGCTCCTGTTGATGCGTTCTTCCTTGAATTAATCATGTAATCAACCCTAACTCCTGCCCAGAGGTTCCATAGTAAATACAATAATTACAGGCACACCTCAGCTACCAAAGCCTCTGACAATCTCTCTCTCTCTCTCTCTCTGGCTTTTCTTCACAAACGAAGATTCAGGAAGGACTCATCCCGTGCTTTCTGCAAGCGCGCTGATGTCTGAAAAGGCCAATCTGAGATAAACAAGTCCGGTTGCAGAAAGCACAGCAGAAGGTCTCCTTGGGTGATGTTTCTGGGTTGTGATTCTTTCTGTGTTGCCGTTTCTCTTCAAGACTTGTTCAGTGTGAGCTCTCAAATAAGGCTTCAGCATTGTGGATCGTGCATCTCCATGCCTCCCAATGTGAGGCCAGGGTGGACCATTGTTGGTGACCTATTTGGCCGAGCCTGAGATGTTGTTTCAGGGAGTCTTTGTATCGCTTTTTTGGAGTGCCCCTCTTACGCTGACCCGTGGCAAGTTCACTGTAGCGTACTATTTTTGGGAGGCGATGGTCCTCAATCCTAGAAACGTGACCTGCCCAGTGCAGCTGTGTTCTCAATATCATGGCCTCAATACTGGTGATCCCTGCTTGCTCAAGGACAGCAACATTCGTCACATAGTCAGTTCATTGTTAAAGGGGGCTTTTTAAATACCCATGGAGCCTTTTTGTCCTCATCTTCTGACTAGCTAAAAGTTTTTAGCAGCATCAGCATTGGGAGGATTGGGGAAGAAGGGCTTGAGAAACATTCTATCAGTGTTGGGTTGCAGCTGGGTGTGCAGTAAACAATGCAACAAACAAAGCTTGAGCTGGGGAAAAATGAGATTCTGCTCTAACAAATCCTACTGTGTTCATGTGTGCCTGCCTGCAACAGGAAAGGTAAACAGCAGCTGCCTCCTCAGTCCCTTTTTGAGCATTCCTCTGATACCAAATTTTCTGCTAAAGAAGTAACACCCAGGAATACATCTACTCTATCAACTGAGGTATATCTGTATTTGCATTGAGGGTGATATGATCAAGCAAAAAACAAACAAACAAACCCACTGAAAAAGTGTTGAAGAGGGAGGCTTTTCTGGCACTGCCGGTTGTAATATATTCTAATTACATCCAGATGTCAGAAGGTGTGCATATGTATTAGAAGTGATTAACCAAGAGGTACTTAAATGTATACAAGTGTGTGTAAACACAATATACACAATAGCACACATAATATACTTAAATTTATACAAGCTTATGTATATACAATATACTGTTTAGGTTTTAACTACCCTTTTTTTTTAATTTTGCAGATTATCTGGGAAGAATATTACATGTCCCCAAGCCAGATACAGGAATGTTCCTTCTGAGTGTAGTTTTCCCATTCTGGCTGACCAGACAAAATATCATTTCACACTCCAAGCTTACAATAATCTTGGCAGTGCCAAAGCTTCTGTTTTATTTGAAATAAACTGATATTGAACTGTAGAGGTAATGCTCTCTACAGCTCAACAAAGGATTTGTGCATCTTGGATGTTCAATTCAAAGATCAATCCAAAGAACAGGGGCTGACATTATGTAACTGAGTTTAAAAAGAAATAATGCATTCATAAATGTTATGGATCAAGTGATTCTTTCCTTTAAAAAAAATGACACAGAATCGGTTTGTCCCAAATTGGTCAGATAGGGACATGATACTGGGAGTGCCATTTTGAAATCCATGTAGCAATCATCCCAGAATAAAGTTTATTTTAACGCCACTTGTCTGAGTGTTTCAACAGAAAAATCTTGTTATGCCCAGGATTCAATAATCTCCCCTTTCACCATCAGCTGGAGAGGGAGGAATGGAAGCTTCCTCCAGTGGTGGAGCTCCTGTCTTCCATTGAGTGGATCTCCTCCAGTCCCAGTGAGAAGGGGCAGAAGGATGAACCCTGCACCTTCCCCAACTTACCTCTTCTGAAGCCAGGCACAAACCTGGAGCCATATCATGCCTCTGCCTTTTAGCTCCAGCTGGGCTCACTCCCATGGAGAATACTTGCCTTGTCTTTGCCCAGATAGAAGGAAGGTCAACATTTGAGCTCACACCAAGTCTCTGAATTTTTTTTCATTTTTACAGAAGCTAAAGCAATAAGCTTGGATAGAACAAACCTGGCACCTCTTGCTCTCCTAGTTCACCCACAGCTTAAGCTGTGAGACAGAGTAGGGAGGCAGAGGCAGCCAGGTTTTCCAAGAGCTTGGAGAATTTACTTTTTTGGTCTGTAACTCCCAGAATCCTCTAGCAGCATGGTCATTGCAATGCTGGGAGTTGTAGTCCCTCAAAATACTTTTTCTAAACTCTTCTCTGATCTCTGCCCAGCAAACTCTGAGCTCGGAGGCCTGCACACTATAGAGGCAAATCAATCTGGCACATTGCTTCTAACAATGGGTTGTGTATGCTCTGGGCACTGGTCACTTGCACTTCTGTATTTCCTCCTACATCCAGTTTGGAGAATTGGAAGTATATGGGTTTGCTTTAGGGCTGGTGGGTGCTCCAAGGCCAGAGTGCTTCTTGGGTTCAAAGCAGTGGCAGCTGGTGGCTTCCATGTCGTGCAAGGTTTTAGTATGAACTCTAACTGAGCTGTCCAAGGAGCTGAACCCTGGGTAGTTCCTTTGTCCAAGTGTACAAATTTTGTATTAAAACTTGGTGTGGATCCCCCACTTGACTGACATGGAGCTCCCACTGGCACAAAGACCAAGCATGTCTTCTCCCGTCACTGAGCACGAACTATTAGAAAAGCAGGAGCTTGTTTCATCACATACACAAAGACACACCTCTGCCTTCAAGTACAGAGAGGGAGATTCCCCCCACGCCTTCATTACACATTTCAGAGACTTGGTGTGAGCTCCCAGGCAAAAAGCTAAGCTTCAAGAGGAATGGTCTTCAAGTAATGCATTCTGATTCACCCTGTAAGGCCATGGGACTCATCAATGGCTACTTTTCAGAAATGATCTCACCATCAGAGACCCTTAAGGGGGATTTTACCCCTAAAATTGAAATTCAGGGATTGATAAAGAGATTGCCTGGAGTTGTCAATGCCCATACCTCCTGCTCATGCCACTTTCCTTCTTAAAGTAGAGATAGTATTAGTAATGGGGGCAGCTGTGTCCTACAAGAAAATAGATTCCACCAAAATACAGTTGTCCCTCCGTATCCATGGATTGGGTATCCCCGGATTTAAGTATTCGTGGCTTGAAAATATTCTTTAAAAAATAATAATCCAAAAAGCAAACCTTGATTTTGCCATCTTATATAAGGGACACCATTTTGCTATGCCATTGCATATAATGGGACTTGAGTATTCATGCATTTTGCTATCCACAGGGGTCCTGGAACCAAACCCCAGCCGATACGAAGGGACAACTGTATAAGGAAGAACTTCTTTACTGTCAGAACAGTTTGACAGTGGAATAGAATCTTGGAAGGTGATGAGCTCTCTGTCTTTGAATGAAGGTTGGATGGCCAGCCATCTTCTGGATGTGTATCAATAGTGTATTCCTGCATGGCAGGGAGCTGGTCTAGATGTCTCTTGTGTTCCCATCCAGCTCTGATTCTATGACTCTGTTCCTAGTAATGTATTCAGTACTACTCCTACTGGAACAGCTGCTGGGCATTAAACTATCTTTTAAGGAGGATTTTCCCACAGCACCTGGATGTTGCGATTTCTCTATCAACTTTTCAAATTTCCCATTTGAAATCTACCTTTCCTGCAAAGTATTATTCAGTTTGTACAGCCCTAGCATATGGAAGTGTGATGCCAACCATGTGTATGCTGGACCTTTGTCCTTCCTGACTCATAAAAGTGTTGGAGGAGTGAGTAAAGGGAGTGGTGAAGGCCTCTCTACAGCAAGGCAGCATTCCAAAATCCCTAAAAGAGGTGGCAGTGGTAGTAACAGAATCAAGCCTGTTTTCTGCTGCTTGAGAGACTAGGACATGGAGCCATGGGTTCAAACTACAGGAAAAGAGATTCCACCTAAACATTAGGAAGAACTTCTTGACAGTAAGAGCTGTTTGGAAGTGGAATGCACTGCCTTGGAGTGTGGTGGAGTCTCCTCCTTTGGAGGTTTTTAAACAGAGGCCAGATGGCCATCAGGAATGATTTGATTGTGTATTCCTGCATGGCAGGGGGTTGGACTGGATGGCCCTTGAAGTCTTTTCCAGCTCTCTTATTCTATGAAATAATCTCTTTTTCTTTGGGATCAGTTGTTCCCTTTAATAATTTTTCTGCATTACAACATTATAAGTTCAGCTTTGGTTACAGATCAACATGCCTTTAGGCTAGAGCAAACTGCTAAAAACTCAGAAAAACATTGCTATACCTGAACGTAGTCCAACATAACTAAAACAGTCTTTGTACTGTTCACAGTTCCAGCACATTTTTTTTTGTTTCCTTTGTTCACTAGAGTTGGCTGAACCCCATGAATACAACTTTTGTAGAATTATGTAATTCCTCTGATGAGTAATGTAAGGAATCCCCCCACCCCACCCCAGTATTGTAGGTTTCTTTGAGGGTTTTGTTCTGTGACCTTGACTGAAGTGACCAGCAGGTGGCAATTATTTTGCTTCTCTTTCAATCTTTTTTCAATGAGTGACTGTATCTCTTTCCTGCCATATAACTCAGTCCTCAGGCATTGTGAGCCACAGATCACAGTCAGGGAGCTACTGGAGGAATCTGCTGGCAGTGGATTCTTCAAATTGGGCCTTCCGTATTCTATAAATGCTTTGGATGCTTGCACCAGTTAATATGCACTTGGGTGCTTGTGTTTCGTTCTAGATGTCCTGTTATAATGCAAGGTGTGCAACCTTCTTGACTGAAGGACACATCTGTTGTTGCAGGTGGAAGGCATAGATCAAAGTGCACACGCACACGCAACACACATACATACACACACGTATGTTTTGGGAAGGCTTTAACTCACACACACAGGGGCTGTCTAAATGGTGAAAATACTCCTCACAGAATGGGAGGAGAATCCTACCACCATTAATGTGATCCCACATTGTTTCACCGTATTTGGAAGGAGGGGAGGGCAAAAATATATTAAAAAAATGCAGTGGGGTGGGTGTGGTTTTTTGTTTTTGTTTGTTGCTTCTCTGTTAAATCAAAAAACTGCGTATCTCACCTTGGACATCGTTTTCTTTTTTTAAAAAAGTTTGGCGGTGGCAAATTGAGGTAAGTACAAATGTGAGTAAATCACTCTCAGCTGCCATCTTGCAGATGAAGCTTAAAACATTGTCGCAGTTGCTGCAATATGCCATTATTACAAGGCACTCCAGGGTTTCGTTTTGGTTTTTTGCCTCATATAGACAAGCCCACGGTCATTTTGTAGTCATGAGGGGAGGCAACCAGGGCTCTTTCTGTGTAATTAGGTGGAAGAGGGTGCCTAGCTGCCTCTTCCTCACAATCCAGTGTGGACCTCTGCTTTAGCATTACATCCATTAGTGGCACCCAAACAACCATCCCTGCTACTGCTTAAGACATTATCACATGAGCCGCATTGTTGCTGCAACCGTGTTTGCAAATGTGAATGGGTAGAAACTGGTTTGGCAGCCTTCAGTATCACATGCTTCAATAGCATGCCTTCAATAGCATGCCTGGGGCTGTTTCAACCACTGACAGTCCCTCGGCTCTCTTCTGGAGTCTCCCTTAACCCCTCCTCCCAGCCCTATTGCCCTACCCAGCATGCCTTTCATGGTTTTTTTTTTAAAAAATTATATTTAGTTGTAATGCAATTTGGCAATTATGGCAATGTAATTTAGTAAAACAAAGAAAAGAGAAAAGGAAGGAAAGGTGGGGGGGGGGAGAAGAAAACCAGCCTGTTTAGGGATAGCAGGGGGGAAGGGGAGAGAGGAGGAGACTTAGACCACGTGACTGCCCAATCTTGGGACTGCAACTGGAGAAATTTATCGCACCTGAGGATTTATGGCACAGCAGCACAATGGGGAACTTATTGACAGGTGTTCCCCATCAATGGCAAGGGATGCCCTAACCACACTTTGGAGGTATAGCAGCAATGATTTGGAGGTGACACCATGTGATAAGTATTGCCAAAGGCATTACTATCCAGTTTTAATTCTGCTTTAAAGGGCTCATGTGATAAAGTCCTCGTCTCTAGCAGAAGAAGGAGACAATCACTTCCTCCCAGCCACTGAATTAGGAATCTCTGCTTTATTGAATTCCTGCTTCAAAGCAGTGATCCCATTAGAATCCACAAAGGATTGATTCCTGCACAGGGGAAAGGGTTTTCATAGAATCATAGAGTTGGAAGGGATCACAAGAGCCATCTAGACCAACCCCTTCACTTGTCCACATCTGAAAAAATAGGTCCTCTCTAGGCATTCTCTATGTCCTCTAGTGCGATCCTATGTTATGCTTCCACCAAAGGTCGTGCGGGAAGTAATTCATTTCAATAGGGTTCTCTATTATCCACAGTTTGACCTGTCCATGGTAAGACTGGGATGTATCTCCCATGGATACGGGGGGGGGGGAATCTGTACTTTTTGAAAGACTGCTCTAAGCACAGTTGGCAGCTGTAATACAGAAGTTGAGCTGCAGAGAAAGACAAAATCCTCTTTTTTCTGGGCCTCATACTCTATGGCAGTGACTCTTAACCTTTTCTTTACCAGGGACCCCCTTTAAATATCTTTTGTTGCCATGGGCCTCCAAGACTTAACCCATGATTTAAAACACCACCAACAACATCTGATAACAACAACAACAACAACAACAACAATAATGATAATACAGTTATACCATTCATTAAACCTTCCCTTAGAGGCACTGGAGGGGGAGGGAAGACTTCTTTCCTGCTTCTTCCTGCAAGAATGGATTGAATGGCAATGCTAGAATGGACTGAATGGCTAGAATGGATTGAATGGCAATGTGCAGGCCAAGCCAGCCGGCCAGACTTTGCTTTGGCTTATGTCATGTGGCCACTCCACTGCAGCGAAGAGGTGGGCCAAGCAGCCTTCAACCTTTCATGGACCCCTTGTGAGGACATTGCGGATTCCTGGGGGTCCCTGGACCACAGGTTAAGAACCACTGCTCTATGGGATAAGGGCTAAATAGAAAATATGTGCCTTTTGAAATAGGGGGAAAGGAAGCACACAATCTGGAAGTTGTCAGATCCCTGAGGAGGAGATGATTTTGGAAGGAAGATAGTTGAATATTCCAAACTTGATAAGCCTTTCATCATAATCATAATTGATTCATCATAATGCAATACGTACTGTGTATGTTTAGTTATAAACAGCTCTATCTGACTCTCTTGATCTGTTGAGTTTGTGCCTGCATAAGTGTACATGTGTATGTATGAGAAAGAGAATGAAAATCTCCTTGGGTGATTTATAAACTTCCACCTGCAGTTTTGTAGCTAGTAGGTAAAGTAAAACATTTTTTCAACTATGTTTCCCTGCTAAATAGTCCCCACCCCACCCCAGTATTATTTCAGTTCAGGCCTGCCTGTATTTGGTTGTTAATGCAGTTCCAAGCTAAGCAGCTCATGACTCAGCAGTCTATTTTAGGTACCAGTCAAGCCTTATGGGAGAAAAAAGAGGGGGAAATGTGATTACAGAACTCATTTCCAAGTCCCAAAGATGTTTCCTTGAAAGTTTGATGAATTTAAATAGAACTTATATTCACGTACTGCGGTAAAAACTTCAAAGAATCTTGTAGCACCTTAAAGATTAAACATTCCCCCACAGCATAAATTTATATGGTCTATGCATCTGATGAACTGGGATATGGTCCACGGTAGTTTATGTTGTAGTATAATCTTTAAGGCTACACAAGTCACTTTTGCTTCAGCACTGTAATCACTGAAAAAAAATATCTGTTGCTGAGCGGGTCTGTTAAATAGTTGGCTTTTGGGGTGATTATATGAAGGACTATTGTGTGCTTTCAAGTCATTTCCAACTTATGATGACCCTAAGGCAAATCAATCATAGGGTTTTATTCAATACACTTGTATGCTGCCAAAAGACTACACAGATGTGTTCAGGGTTACTAGTCAAAAGCTGGTGGAAAAAATCCCCCCAGATGCCACTAGATGGCGAAGCAGGCCAACGCATTGGATTCCCCAAACTATGGATTCCTGTTACATTCCTGCAAATTTCCGCAAAGCAATCTAGGTCTTGCACCGCTCATGAACTGTGTGTCTAACCAATGCAAATCAGTACCAAAATATTGTATCTCACTTGCATTTTCCACATTGCACTCTGAAAACTGCCTGAGGTTAAAACATTTATTTTATAATTCTTTTTATTAAATATTATTAATTTATTATACAATGACGTTAAATCTTTTTGAATAGTTTCTGATCACATGCAGCTAAAATTACAGTAAAAGTGCTTAGAGAGGGAAAGAAGTCAGAAGATGGTGCTGGTTGAGGGAGTGGAATAATGGAACTTGCAAATCAAAGACAGATTGGTCCTATTAGAAACAAACTGGGGTATATTTTTTGTCGCATACATATTTTAAACACAAAGTATTCTTATTATCTAGTGGACAACTGAACTAATCTTTCACTGCTTTCCATATTACCAACATTCTGGAAAACCTAAAATAATTGCTGTGACAGAAATACTGTACTAATGTCTCTGCACCAGAGTTTTGGATGATTCCTTTTGTGTAGTGGGCAAGTTCACTCCTACGGATATTCACTTGGTGGGATGGGGAGCAAAGTTGCAGTTGTCAGTCCCTACACTATCGTGATGCCTATGTAAGCATTACACTGGCCATTGTAAGAGACTGATAGGATCAACACATCATGGACCTACCTCCAAAAAAACACTATTCTACTATCTGCTTGGGTTGGGCTGGTGACCCTAGGTTCTCAAAGTTATGTCCAAAAAGCATACACTCTGGCAGGTTGTTGTTGTTGTGTTCCTTCAAGTTATTTCCAATTTATGGTGACCTTAAGGCACACCTATCAGGGTATTTTGTTCTTGGCAAGATTTGTTCAAAGGGGGTTGGCCATTGCCTTCCTCTGAGGATGAGAGATTGCAACTTGTCCAAGGTCACCCAGCAGGTTTCTATGGATGGATGGGAATTTGAACCCTGATCTCCTGGAGTCTTAGTCCAACATTCAAACCACTACACCACACTGGCAGGTTCCACCAGAATCGCATACCTTTGAATACAGTCCCAGAGACAGACTGCAGGTCTGCTGTCTAAAGATCAGCTAATAAAGAAAGCACAAATAAATACCGTTCAGAAATTAAGAAAAGTGGTAGAGCGATAAACCATCCTTTTTACTTGTAGACAGTCTCAGAGCTCACTCTTGGAAGGCCTAGTTCATAAAAAAGGGGTGGGGTGTTACCTACCATGATATCCCCTACCCCATATCTATAATATAACTGGCAATATTTAATAATTAGATAAAATGTGGCCTTCCACGCAGTTTGGCCATTAAAACTGAAAAATTCCAAGAAATTCCAAAGACTAGCGTTCAGACTCAGTCAGGTATGCACTTAAGGAGGGGCTGCCTAAATTCCAGAGAAATGTTAATTTGCAAGGCAATGGAAGGTCCGAACACCTGGCTAATCCTATCAGCTAAAGCTGGGATACTCAAACCTATAACAATCCTTATACCTTTGTCCTTCCCCCAAATAAAGGAAGTTGCTTCCTCCATTCAATTGCAAAGTATCTGCACATTAAGGTGCCATTAACATATCTGGAGTGCCTTTGTCTCACCTTGAGCAACTCCAAGAAACATTGCCTTCTACTCAAAATCCCATCCCCTGAAGGCAGTTATTGACTATAAAAACCCTTCCAAACCTCCACTCAAATGCTCATGGATCCCCTTGCTGTGGACAGTATGTCCATCTGTGCAGCCATTCCTGTTCTGGACCCCCACTCTGCTGGTTCCTTCTGCAACCTCATCTTTACATGACAGGTGTCATATCTCCCACAACAACTCCCTCCTCTATTCCTCTATCCCAATATTTCCTGCTTTATTCTCTAGCCTTGCTTGAATTCTTGAAGCCTGCTGTTGGTATTATTTTCTCCAATAAAGACCAATTTATTGCATTATCTGCTTAACATTTCAACCTTAGTACCAGTAAACATAGGTCACAAGGTTTTCCTATCTGTTGCCCCATCTTGCATAGCCAAGCTATTAATTCCCCAAATTAATATCAGTATTTTGAGGGTCCTTAAGATCCCCAAGTATATAGGGTAACAGGAGGATCAGATGCTGCTGTGAGCTCAGATAGGCACTCCTAGAAAAACTAGAAAAGCTAGGTGGACCACTAATTCACCTCAGATCTCTTTCATAGTACATGATTATAGCACCTTGATACCACTTTAACTGCTATGTTTACATCTTATAGAACCAGGGAATTTGTAGTTTGGGGAAATACTAGTGCACTCTGGCAGAAAGGCATAATTGCCTCCTGAAACTATAAATCCCAGGCTCCCACAGGAAGGAACCATAGAAGTTGTAGTGGTATAATTATGTAGCATGAAGGAGACCACAGTGTAAAGCACCTTCACATGTTCATATATACAACAAGGAAGAGTTAGAGTGTCAATATTATGATTCCAGAGCTAGTTTCCAGAGCTAAAGGGGGATTACTGATAATGTATTCAGCACACTCAGAAACTGTTCAAGCAAAACTCACCAAGTGGTGGGTTGCTGGTGTGTGATGATCTCATAGCCCATTGCTATTTATTGCTGTCAACGAGTACCTAATTTTAGTTTGTGAACTCTAAATGACCAAATTCCTTTGCAAATGACACTTAAAATAAAACAATTAGGAGGTTACAAATGCTATTTTAGAATAAAGCTAAGGGAACATGTTTGATATTTTTCCTCAAGTATTTGAAAGCTCCTTACAGGTTGATACCCCAAAGCCTTTATAAATTAGAATTGCAGCTGAAACATATCAAGCACCTTTATCTATTCAGAGACAAGAAAGAAAAAAAGAGGTATAGCATATATCAAAAGCAAAAGAGACAGGAGAATCTCAAACAAGTGCCAAAAGAAAATGTGTTCATTTTTTTTAAAAAAAATCCCACCTGTTAAAGGTACTTGACACTTAGTGTAAAAGAATGTATGAAATGGTTTAAATAGAAAAAAAGTTGAAAAAAACAGTGCAATGAATGCAGAGCTTGGAAACTTTACGTTTTTTAACTACAGCTCCCAGAGTTGTACCCAGCATGGCTAATGATGGCGGTTTGTGGGAACCATAGTCCAAAATTGCAACATTTTCAAACTCTGAGCAAAAGTATCACAAATGTAACACTACTGGACAATTACCAGCTGTTATAGCTATCCCCTAAGTCTCTTGAAAAATCACTTTTCCCCTCCACAGATCTCTGAAAAGCAAGGACTCATAGGGCTTAAGGTGGGCATTTCAAGACCAAGGAGATTATCAGATGCGGGGAAACATGGCAAAAAACTGCATCAGAAGAATGCCATGGGCACAAAAAAGGTAACATTATCAGACGCCTGTGTCTTCCGCTATTCCCAGGGCATAGCACTGCCATGGATAAGGCTTCCCCTTTTCATTGACAGAGACAAGCTCCCAATAAAAAGGGCTGCCTTACTCACGCCCGTGCTATGCCCCCGGGACTCTGAAGGATGTTATCCTCTTGTTCTCATTGTGATCTTCTGATGCAAGGTGCCATACTATAAAGTCATTTTTCATCCATTGTACCTCAAATATTGGTGGGGATCCAAAACAGATTTAGAGATCACTGTGAATGCATCATTAGGGAACATTTGCAAGTGAATGGATTTTAAAAACACACACACACACAACCCTTAGACCAGGCCTGCATTACTTGCAGCCCTCCAGATGTTCTGGCCTCCAACTCCCAGAAGTCTGAGCCAGCTGGTTCAATGATCAGGAATTCTGGGAGTTGGAGGCCAAAACATCTGGAGGGCCTCAGGTTGTACAGGCCTACCTTTGAGCAAACATGTGAGATGTCATGGATTCTCTACCTCTATTCCTGGAGGAGGAGGAGGAGGAGGAGGAGGAGGAAAAGAAGAAGAAGACAGAGAACGAGGAAGGAAGAAGGAGGAGAAAGAGAAGAACTTTGTTGTTAGATGTGTCATGTATGGGTGGCAACATAGATACTTTGGCAGGAATCCTGGAGGTATCTTCTGCATATGTGCATTACATGGAAGTGGTTGGACATTTTTGTTAAACATTCAGTTTGAGGTTGCAGAAGGCAGCATAATGCGGATAAGAGCCGACTTGGACACCAATGTTCTGACAGAATCCATAGATGAGGCGTCCAACAACTCCGTTGATGGCATTTTAGTGGATCAGTTTCAATCGGTGAGTACCGATGACGTGGACAAGCTCCTTGGAAGAGTGAGGAAGACGACTTGCCCTCTTGATCCCTGTCCATCTTGGCTGGTTGTCTGGGGGGGACGACGCATTGAGAGTATTCCTACGGGACACTATCGTACCATCTTGTTTAAAGGAGGCAGCAGTTAAGCCACTCCTGAAAAAACCTTCCTTGGACCCCCTGGACAGGAACAATTACAGACCAGTGTCCTTGCTACCTTTTTTAAGCAAGGTGATTGAGAGGGCAGTTGCTTCCCAACTCCAAGCCATCTTGGAAGAAACCGATTATCTTGATCCATTTCAAACCGGCTTCAGGACAGGATATGGAGTTGAGACTGCCATGGTCTCTCTAACCGACGACATCCGCCTGAGCATTTACAGGGGTAGTGTGACCCTGCTGGTGCTCTTGGACCTCTCAGCAGCCTTTGACACTATAGATCATTCCATCCTCTTGGATCGCCTGAGAGAGTTAGGAATTGGAGGCACTGCTCTGCTGTGGTTCCGTTCCTTTCTCACGGGCAGATCCCAGAGGGTGAGGCTCGGGGACAGTTGCTCTTCCAGAATTGAGCTTAATTGTGGCATCCCTCAGGGTGCTGTCCTGTCCCCGATGCTATTTAACATTTATATGAAGCCGCTGGGAGAGATCATCCGGAGGCATGGAGCTCAGTGTCATCAGTACGCTGATGACACTCAGATATATTTCTCCATGACTAGATCGTCGGCTCAGACTTAAGATGGTGTCTCTCCTATCAATGACTGTCTTAGAGCGGTAATGGATTGGATGAGGAAAAACAGATTGAGACTAAATCCAGACAAAACGGAGGTACTGACAGTCACAGGCCCGAAACCAGGTCTGGGAATACAACTTCCAGTCCTGGATGGAGTCACACTCTCCTCTAAGGACTGTGTTCGCAGTCTGGGGTACTCCTAGATTCGTTGCTTCACATGACTTGTCAGGTGAGTGAGATGGTCAGGAGTGCCTGTTATCAGCTTCAGCTGATACGCCAGCTGCACCCTTACCTGGATACAAGGAATCTGGAAACTGTGGTACATGCTTTGGTAACCTCACGTTTGGATTACTGTAACGCACTCTACATGGGGCTACCCTTGTGCCTAACCCAGAAACTTCAACTGGTACAAAATATGGCAGCCAGGTTAATTACAGATACATCTAGGAGAGAGCATATAACACCTGTGCTTTAATCTCTCCTCTGGCTGCTGATCAGTTTCTGGGCACAGTACAAGGTGTTGGTTTTAACCTTTAAAGCCCTACATGGCTTGGGTCCATCTTATCTCCGGGACTGCCTCATCCCGTATGATCCCCCCCGTGCACTTTAGTCCTCAGGGAGGAACCTGCTGCAGCCTATGAAAACTAGGCTGTCGCAGACCTCCCAGAGGGCCTTCTCTTCTATTGCTCCCAGACTTTGGAATGGCCTGCCGGATGAGATCCGTCTTATCACTACTCTTGATAGTTTCAAGAAAGCGCTAAAGACGGATCTCTTCTGCGAGGTCTTCCTGGAATAACTTCCCGGTTCAAGTGGAGCTGATTGCTTACCTGCCCCCTTGCCGCCATTGTCTTTATTTATTTATTTATTTATTTTATCTTTGTTTTAATTTTCTATTAGTTTAATTTAGTTTTAAGGGATGGGAGGGTTAGGATTGGGAAGGACTGTTTTAACTTTTTGTTGTTTTAATCTTGTTGTACGCCGCCCGGTTGCCAAGCAGAGGGGCGGGTTAAAAATAAAAATTTATTATGATATTATTATTATTACTGCCTTGGAGTGTGGTGGAGCCTCCTTCTTTGGAGGTTTTAAAACAGAGGCGGAATGGCTATTTGTCAGGAATGCTTTGATTGTGTATTCCTGCAGGGCAGGAGGTTGGCCCTTGTGGTGTCTTCCTGCTCTACGATTCTATGATTCTAAGTGGTGGTGTGTATGTGGATGTGCACTGTGTGGTGCACTTGGTTGGCACATTTAATTGCCCAACCTTGCCATTCAACACAAGTGACACATGGCACAATCAATCTGCAGAGTTTTACACTACATAACCTTGATATAGAATTCAGCTGCTATCTTATAAGAGCTATGAGTGGGGCAGTTGTATCAGCAGAAGATGGTATGTCAGTCTTTCTCTTCCCCCCCCCCTCCTCCCTGCAGCTCCCTATTCCCTGCCAAACTCTTCTCAAGGGATTTCAGGCCCTCCTGAACAGACTGGGCTATACTGTATATCATTGAGTGGTAAATCCACTCCACATTTTAGCCCAAACTTTAGAGAACCTATCCAAGGAGCAGAACCCTATCCTCAAAATAGGTTCAGTACCTTGGATAGCTTCTTTAAAGTTTTGATTAAAACCTGAAGTCTGTAGATTATCCCCACACTGAGATGGGAGGCAACATTAGCTACTGATTGTACAGATCTGCTTTGAGAAGAAGAAATTCCTTCAAGTTGTCTGGAAGGAATCTTATGCCAGAGGAGCTCCAGGTAGTGCAAGAATCTTCTGGCCAGTTTTGGTGGATTCTCCCCTCACACTGTAACTCTATACTCTGCTGTCCAGAAAGGGGCTTAAACCTTTGGCAACATTTTTCAGGTGACAGAGGAGACAGCAGCACAGAGTAGCAGAAGACAAAGATATGTTGAATGAGCAGCCTTCCACTTTAAAATCTCACTTCTTGAAAACTCTTTTATCTTCCCACAGTTTCCCCAACAGAATATTTTAAATTGAGTATCTAACCAATATAGCTAGCATGTTAAAAATGGCACAGAGAAGTGACCTGTCTAATTGTACAGGTCCTCTTTGGGTTCAAGGGAATGTCTAGAAGTCTCTTCTGCCCCTGCTCTCATTATGGTTCCTGCGCTATGGTTCCTTCAGTTTTGCATGGCAGTAATCCTTCCCCTATACTAGACTTGAGCCACTGTCAAAGACTGAGAGGCCTCATTGCCCCTGCATGGGACCTTGGAAAATTGTAGCCCTTGAAAAAACATCTTACATTTTTATATTCCCAAATGCCCATGAATGTCCCACTGAGAGAGTGTGGGAAATTTTGTTATAGCTTCAGCCCCTCCAAGATGTATTAGACCCAGAACAGTTTTCTTTTGAACAAGAGAGGCTCAGAAATCAACTTCTCATTCATTAACTCTTTAAAAAGGGGTTACTTCCATACACTCCAACTGTCCCAATCTGGCAGGGACACTCCTGATTAATCCTCTGTCATCCCACTTTTTCAGCTGCTTTTAAAATGTCCCTGTTTCTCTCTTCCTCCTCCCACTTTTCCCCCTTTGTCCTCAGCTCACTTCAGTAGCTGCAAACTGAGTTCAAAATGCAAAAGTAATTTGCTCTCAATTCACTCATCAGGGGGTGGAGGAGATGAGGGTGCAGAATCATACCCTTCCAGTTTCCTGTAGGCTCAGGCAAAAGTAAACTGCTACAGCCTCTCCTAACTTGTGTATTCTTCCTCATTAAAAACTTTTGCCATCTTGACCACATTCTGATGCTTCTTGGCTACATGTGTCCCTGTTTTCATCTGTGAGATGTTGGAGGACATGTACTCCTTGGCCTAAAACAATTAACCCCCCAAAATGTGGCAAAATCCCCACCCACAACTCCTAGGAGGAAGCAATATATATATATATATGAGGAGGTGCCTAAGGGCCTTAGAAACAACCTTGGGTTTGCATTTTCTACATCCATATTACACATCTTATAAGAGAAGGAGTACTTTCCCCCTTTCTTTTGCTGTTCCTCAAATCTAGTTTCAAATGAATGTCCACCAGCACACCTTGTAGCGCAGTCTGACCAATGCATAATCCAGTAGACACAACAGCACTCTGCTCACAAAAACGGAGTTGCTTGTTTTACCCTGAAGAATTACACACATTGGAAACTGCTTAATGCAGTGTAGATGTGTAAATTGCTCTTGCTTAAAACAATTTGTAAGCCGCTCTGATAGCCTTGTGACTGAAGAGCGGGGTATAAATAAATAAATAAATAAAAATAAAAATAAAAATAAAAATAAATTTTGTTGGCTGAGCTGGAGATGTTAAGCAGATACAGGCACAATCTAGCCGTTGATCACCGAATGTCTACATTCTTCAACCATCATGCTGGTTTCATCATGCCTTTTTCTGGAATGTTTATTTTGCCTGTCAAACCCTTCAACCATATGAGTCATTTTTCAGTTGAATCGAAAACTCCAGCAAATGAATACATTAAGTCTACTTATGAGTTCTTTGGAGAAAAAGCCACCCTTGCAGCCGCTGGGTGTTTTTCTAACCCTATTTTTCCCCTGAAGGAAGTAAATAGAAATGAGGAAACAGAGCACCTTTCCCATCATTGCACAAAGAGCCTGATTGCTTACTCAGAGGGCAACTGGGAAGCCTCCAGTACTACACTGCAGGATTACATGCTACACTGGAAGTATGGGAGGCAACAAGACAGGGATGCCCTGTCATTGGTACAGTAAGCCAGCAACCTTGACTGGCAGATGGGGGGGAAGGGTTCCTCTGGCATTCTGATCTGTTGGAGCATTATATAGCCTGCCCTGTACACCTAACCCTAACCCTAACCCCAAGAGAGTCTGCTGTCACAAACTATGATGAATAGGGTCCTCAATTTGAAGGGGTCCTCTATTTGAAAATGTGCCCAATGCAAGTATCATCCTCTCCAGTGCAGGAGCCTCTAGGCTGCCCATTATAATAGCAGTTGGAAGGCAGATTTGTTTATTTTATTTATATCCTGCTTTTTCCCCAATATGGGACACAAAGCTGCTTACAATATCAGTTAAAACAAAATAGCCTGAATCCTATGGGTGGTCCCAACCAGAGTAGACCGATTGAATTAACTGTTGAATGGTAAGTCTATACTCATGTAAATTCTATTGATCCAATGGGTCTTCTCTAGATGGAACTACCAAAAACATTTAGGCCTGAGCAAGCAGGCATCCAGGACACCTGTTGGCTGTTTTCCCCACCATGTTGTAAGATATTATACAGTATTTCTGTTTAAATTATGGCAACAATTTCCATTACCGGTAATTTGCATTCGGCTTATAAATTATCATATAAAATTTTAATACCAACCTACATCATTTTCTGCCCTCCTTTTGGTAAAACCTCAACCCTGTCCTGACTGCACTGGAATATTTTTAATGCTATGAACATCATCATGCAGGCATGTGATAGGCAAATGGCAGTTCCTTTGGATCTAGAGTTGTCACTCACGTTCATCTAAAGTAGTGAACCTCAAGCTATTTAATGTGGGGGACTGGCAATTCCCCTCCCATGTGCCATGGTCTTGTAAGATATTTGTGCCAATTAGCTACAATTATTTCTTTCATCTGCAGAAAATCACCAGTGACTGGTGGGTTATGGACAGGTACCACTCCATTGACTGTCAGTTTGAGCAGCACAGATCTAAAGTAGGGGGTGGCCAACCCTTGAAGGTCTAGAGCAGGGGTGGACAATAGCATGGGAGCCAGAGATTAATTTCCTCCAGACCCCATGGGTTGTCTCCCCCCCCCACAGCAAGTCCCAATACCTTAGTTTTCCACTGTAGTCCCACTCAAAATGGGCCCCTCTCATTGTGTCACTTCCTGTTGCCATTCTGAGAGGAAAATTGGAGGTTGGAAATAGTACAGGGCTCTGGGTGCTTGTGGAGGAGGTGTGGGTGTATTTTAATTTTTGTGCATGTTTTCATGTGTCTGGAATTCTTTCTGGGTGATTTGGGGGCAAATATTGTCCAAAATAACACCAAAAAGTGTTTTTTTTTAAAATTGGGGAAAGGGGTTGTGGTGCTATGGGGTGGGTGGGTCATGTTAGTGCCCCTAATGACCCCCACCTCCAGAAACCCCCCAAAATGGCTTAATAATAATTTGGCACATTAATGTGGCCTTCCATGGGGATGAGCAGGAAAATGTCAGGGACTTGCTGTAAGGATCCCAAAAGGCACATGTTAAGCCATACATCGCCCAAGGGAAGGACTATTGACAAATTCCAAACTGTAAGGAAACATAATGAGGTCAAAAGGACATTGTTTGCACATATCCAAGTGACAGACAATTGATCCTATTACTAGTGGATGGAATAATCCTTTGTCTGAAAGGTATCACTCTCTCCTCCACCACACACCCAACCATTAAGGAGGCAGCTCAAGCTTTGTAAATCTAATCACCGAGACATTAAGAGTAGTTGCAACACATTAGCATCTTTGGACACTTATTGTCAAACCCAGGAGTTTTTCCTGAAACTCATTGTGCAATTTTTGGAGATACCTGGAATCCATTGTTTCGACACATAAAACTTCGTCACCTGAGGGCACATTTTTGGTATAAATACTAGCCCCAAATTATGCCTCATTGCACACAGAGCTTCTTCCTGGGGACACTATGTCTCTCTGTGTTAGCCACTCTAGATTTATCCATCCACGCTGCCGGTCTGCTCAACAACTTCACGCTACAAGACAGGTGTTGTATATCCCCAGAAACCTCCCTATCTATCCCTCTGGCAACCTCTAGTCTTCCATTCCAGTGGTCTTGTGCTTTATTGTATGAATGTGTGCATGATTGGTGTTATTATAATTTTAAGTCTTTAATAAATATCATTGTTAATTTTTCATCGTGTGTGTGTGTGTGTGTGTGTTCAGAGTCAGTAAGAGTATACAATTGTCATAAAGATCCCTCCTTCTGTTGCCCCCTTTTGTGTTGCTAACATCGAGTTACTGCTAATTTCCCCAAAATATTAAAACTTGATATTTTTGTGGTGTTTTCACGAGGACTTAGGGCAACAGTGCTGGAGGGCTTCAGGGGTCACAAAATTACAGTCTGGAGCTGCATGTGGTCCACAGGTCACACTATGCCTATCCATGGTCTGGGGACAATTTTTGCCCTCTGATGAACTTATGTGGGCCAGAAAAGACCTGAGGAAATGACCACTTGTTCTCTTACCCTTTCTTTCTAAAATATATTTGGGGGGGGGCGGTGTCCCAAGCCCCAAATTTCACTTAGAGGGCAAATCACACACCCTAGAAGCTTTTGGAGACATTATTTACTATTTCTGGGACTAAACTGTTTAGGAGGGGTCGGAATGCCATGGGTCTCACATGCAGCTTTCAGAATGCATTTTGCCCAGTCTTATTCTGAAGCAAATTTTAGGACAGTTTAAATCTTCCTCCAGCGCATATCCCAACAAATCTTTGAGAAGAATTTCAATAGGTTTAGTGATATTATTCAGGGAATTATACACACTTAAATTTATCCACTGAATCCTGCCAAATTTAGAAGCTCTTGTTCGGTTCAAGATATCAGAGAGAATAATGTTGTTTGTGTTTCATTTTGTATTTCCTGTTTCAGAAATTACAGCATTATCTGAAGTTACACACAAGATGCCTAGACTGTGTCTTTTCTTTTTTAAGCAGAAGAAGACAGAAGAAAAGAAACTTAAGAAAAGCAGTTCAAGAGTGGATGAAATCAATGAATGTTCTAAAGAGGGTTTTCCATGTTTGGCAGTTAGTTTCGTTCTGCAAATACAACACAACACCTTTCCCTAGTGAACTTTCTTACTTGAAGATCTTGTCTATTAATGAATGATGTGCTTAAATATACAATTCCAAGCAAATAATACTCGAGACGTGAACGTTTAAAAAAATAAAATAAAAATAGAATGGTTTTATACCACAAATTAAACATAAACAATCATACAGAAAAGTTTCACTCATCATTTATTAAAGGAATTGCATAATAGATATTAAGTTACATACTGATCTTACATTGTTCTTTAATAAAGTTGGATTTATTAAATCCTTGTTTATAAAACAGGATCTTTAAAGTATAAATTCTGTTCCTTTATACAGTCCTCTTCCTCATCATGCCACAGCAAATTCCATTTCTTAATAAGCATATAGCCTATCTATCCTACTAAATCTTAATTGCATTTGCTAGTTTCACTGAATATGCTCTATTCCAAACCCTCAACAACCATGCAGATGTAGAGAGTGGATCAACGTGACTATAACATATAGCAAAGATATGTTACAAACGTTCATAAAAAGGTGGAAGGGAGGGGGAGGGAGGAATGATAAAGAAACATGGCAGCACCTTTAAGACTAACTGGTTTTTTATTTTCACATGAACTTTCATGGATATAAACCCACTTCTTTGGATGCAGTGCCGAATGATAATACAGTGGGTCCTTGGTATCTGCTGAGTTTGGTTCCAGGACCACCTGTGGATACTAAAATCCATGGATGCTCAAGTTCCATTATATACAGTGGTATAGTAAAATGTATATAAAATGGCAAACAGAAAGGTTTGCTTTTTAGAATTTTTTTGGGAGGAGAATATTTTGTAGCTGTGGATGGTGATATCCAAGATGCAGAATCCATAGGTATGGAGTGTTAGCATGCCCTACTACCCCCTCCCTGTAATATCTCATAATTGTAAGTATTAGACACTTTGAAGGGTTCAAGTAGACTGGGGTGATCCAAAGTGAGGTCAAATGGAGGTCACAAGGACCTGGGAAGTTGTCTTAGAAATATTTTAGCAAGCACTCTCAAACTAGGATTAAGCAGAAGCCCCTTAGTAAACAAAACCATTAAGGAGGTATGTTCTAATTCCTTCTTGGGCCCCTCAATGGTGAGTCACATATCCTAGACAATCAAGTGACCTACACAACTCAAATCCCCAGGAAATATCCCTCAGAACCCCCTCCTGTCCTACAATAGGAAGTTGTCACAAACCTCTCAATACCTATCTCCTAGCCACCTAAGACAATGGACTTTTTCAAATGGTTGAAAAAAACCCACGAGGAGGTTGGGAGAAGAACAGGGCTGTCACGCTTACACAGCCTCGTTTCATACGACATAGTCCTCCTCCATTCTCTTCCCGTCCTCCTCCCAACCTCCTCCTGACCTTCCCCCATGCTGCTCATACTGCTGTTTATTCACAGAGGTACTCTGTCAATAAAAAGCAGTGTGAGCAGCACAGGGGAAGGTTAGGAGGAGGACGGAGAAGGACTGTGTTGTATGAAACAGGGCTGTGTAAGCACAACAGTCCTGTTCTTCTCCCGACCTCCTCGTGGGTTTTTTCAACTGTTTGAAAAAGTCCAATGAGTTGAATTTTGTTCTTATTTGTTTCTCCCATTGGAGAGTTGTTTATCCATTATCATAGCCAAAATGTGCCTTCAAGGTACCAAATGGGTTATAAATATCCCAGCCTAAACAATAGCAAAGGGTGCCACTGTCCCGGACAATCTCTCTGTTGGTGCAACCCCAGATCAGAACTTTTAGTGCCACCCTCAGACTTCAGTATGAGTACTTTGCTATTCATCCAGACTGGTAACTATCACCCTAATTCCTGAATCTATTCCTCTGTCCAGCCTTTCTGCCATAATTCTTTGATAGCCTTGTATGGTACTTGTGAGTGTGTGTTGCGTGTGTTAATGCTTTTTGTGTTATTTCCAATAAAAAACATTTATTTTACTTTAAACTGGAGTTCTCTGAAGCTAGTACTGGTATACATAGATGAAAAGGTCACAAAGATACCTCCCTCTCGCAGCATTCTATTTGAGCTAATAATAATTCCTCCAAATATTAATACAGTTTTGGTGTCATGTATGGGGCTCTAAAGCACCCCCACCTCTTTGGTGACAGGAGGGCCAACGGTAAATTCTCAGATATAAATCATATTTACACAGTTGTGGGAGTGGGATGGAATGTAGAGTAATAGGATCCAGAAAGATGCAATTATGACCTTTGCCCTAAAATTTCAAAGGGTTGTGTAATGTGATACAGGTCTTCAGATCTTTATAGCAGTCAGTTAGTGCTGAAGTGTGAAAGCAATTAATCTGCACACCATAAGTCAGTTTCCCAGTGTTCAAAATTCACTCTGAGAAGATTCCTTTTCTTATATGTGCAGTTGCAAGGTCTTTCGTATAAATATATGTCTCTCTCTCTCTCTTTCTCTAATGTGCCATGAAACTTTGTTCATATCTCTGCTAATGGACTGGAATTTGTGAATACAGTTGGCCCTCCATATCCACAGATTCAACCATCCACAGTTTGAAAATATCTCCTCCCCACCCCCACCCACCCCCAAAAAAATCCAAAAAGCAAACCTTGATTTTGTCATTTTATTTTTCTACCCATTGTATATAATGGCACTTGAGTATTCACGGATTTTGATAACCGCAGGGGGTCCTGTAACCAAACCTCAGTGAATATCAAGGGCCCACTGTATACAGTAATTCAATTCAGCAGTTTCTCTTTCTAGAAACATTAATTAATTAATTAATTAATTAATTATCTATTGTTGTTTATCATCATTAATTATTTATTATTATTTACCAGGCAATTTTGAATTTGTTACACTTCCTTACCTGTGGGCTTGTTTCTTAGCTGTGGACTGTTTCATATAATTCCTTAGGGGCAGTATTCCATATTCTTCTTATAATTAGGTGGGATATTTTTGTTTATTATGTGCAAGCACAACTATATTTAATTCCTATATTGTTTTTTCACAGTGTGGACTAATAGTTTTTGCTACCAGCATATTGAGTTGGGTATCACTTGGTTTGTCACCTAATGAATATACGTTCTATTGCAATTATAGGATATTTATTATATACCGTATATTATTGTATGTTCATTTATTCTTAATTTAACAGTTAGTTCTTGCTGTATATATTCCTCACTTTCAATATTGTGCATAACCCTAACCCACCCCTTGCAGAATCCAGTAGTTCTTTCTTCACTCTCCCCAGTCCTGCTTACTTAATGTCTTTTCTGAAGTTGATGTCCCAGGAATTGGATTTGGGACCTCTTGCATACAGAACATGTGCTCTACAATTGATGTTTAAAATGGATAAACATCCTTGTTTGGAAAGTCAACACAAAGGCATGTGAAATGTAGTGAACCATTTCTGCATCTGTTAAATTTTGGAGGGAAAGACCATTGTAGCTTGTAAACTAAGGAAACTGGAAAGGACGATACTCTTCGTGCCACTTATACAAAATATATACTGTAAATCAATCTTTCTTTCTTTCTTTCTTTCTTTCTTTCTTTCTTTCTTTCTGGAGCATGTATACAACTGTGCAATGTCGATAGAATCTAAATTCTCAAAGGCTGGTTTCAAAAGGGTTTCAAAAGGGAAATGACCGAGAAAGAAAGTGGAGGGGAGGAGGAAAGAGATGAAAGAAGAGACAAAATGTACAATATATAAACTCACTCTGTGTACTTAAAGCAGAGAAACTCTGTTCTTCAAAGCCATGAGGAAAAACACAAGGCTGAAAAAATAACAAGGTCAAAAGGTATTGAACCAAACAATGTTCCAACTGGACTCAGCAGAAAAAAGCAGATGATGAAAGGACACGCGGAAAGAAAACAGTACATATTTAAATGGGAAAAGTGTTTGGAAATAGAAATAAACTGAATGGAGATAAAATGATATGGCCGGCAAAAGGAGAATATTCAATTATTTGAAAGAATGAAAAATAAAATGTGGGACTATATCTAGTCAGTATCATAGTTATATACTCTCACAAGCATGAGATATTTGGTTCCAGAGGCATTACTTCTCAGGCTATGACTTTCGTTCCACTTGAGCAAATATGAAGCCTGACTCCGTACTGAATGAACCTTACTAAATGTGAAGGTCTCCTTGTAGAAGTTACTACAAGAACAAAGAGTGTTGTGGCACCTTAAATACTAACAGCAACATGACCTTTAGTGGACTAAAATCTACTTTACCAAAGGGTTCTCTTCAATTTATTTACACATGAATATAGAAGGAGGAAAATAGTATACACAGTGGGGCCAAATGGTCATGATATGCAAAAGCCATAAGTCTGATTCAGATGTTTGGCTTACCTGTGTATCAAATATATAACAGGGAAGTAGCAAGACTGAATAGTTGGACACCAATGTCCATGCATCCTCCTGGCACTGTGTATCCAGGGTAGGCTGAAGGAGTGGGGTTACATGAGAACCAATGTATGTTTTAGGGCTCCTTCTAGGGATTTTGTCATGAGAATTTTATTTATATATTTATTGAAATATTTATACTCCGCTCTTAAAAGGCACCCAGATCAGCTTACAAATTTTCAAGCAACAGCACTTACGCATCTACATCACTTTTTTTTATAGCATGCTAGGCACTCTCTAAGCGGTTTCCAATGTCTTTTAGTAATTGCTCCCATAAGCCGGGTACTCATTTTACCAACCTACGAAAGGATGGAAGGCTGAGTGAACCTTGGAGCCCTTGGAATCAAACTCATAAAGTTGTGGCTGCAGTACCAGCATTTAACCACATTTAACCAGGTTTTTCCAGGCTCATGCAGGGAAGCCTACACGCCTATATTTGTACTCACAGTCTCCCTCTTCAGACTGATGAGAAACAGGCATCGAGGAGGTTGGACGATTCTTTATGTTCTTGGTACCACAAGCACTAGGTATCAGAACAGGGTTACAGTTTGTGACAGATCTATGTAAAGCTTGAATCGATGAGGTTCCATGACACATGGAGAAGTTTCATTTTGACTCTCTACCATCATCATCCATTGTGTTTGGAATATCTGTTAAGGGTGTGACAAACTCCTGGTCTCCATTTCATTGTGTCTCTTCACACTTTACCTGTATTCCATCCTGACTGTTGTGAGACTTCGCCCTTTCTACCCACTAAACATTGAAATTTGTCCACATGTTCTTTCATGTACATATTTATTCACACACTTTTCCTAATGTAGGCATTTTGAATACTTTCTTTCCATTGGCTAAAGTGTATTTGTATATTTTCCAATTTTAGACATTTTTTAGTCATTCACATTTTTACAAGAAACGTATGTGTTTTGTCCATAAGAACTATACCACAAGCCTTATAAACATAAACATGAATTTGAGGGAAGGTGTACTTTGTCTCAGAATTGGTCTTCAGTTTTGTCTGTCCAAAATGGATAATTACAGCATGAATCTTGAATCCAAAATTATTTTCCATCCCTAGCTGATGCCCACACAGTTATTTACCAAGAGAGTTCTGTAAATGTTGCTCTCAAGAGATTTTTTAAATGATTATGAACCAGATCAATATGGGTCCCATATAGGTAAAAAGACAAAATAAAATCACATCCATTGCCCTTGGTCTGTTATTGCAGCCCTTCTTGGAGACCTCTGAGGCTATCTAGATTTTTGATATTAACCCTTGCTATGGATTTCTGACAATCATAAAATGGAGATGGTGGAAGTGTTGTCAGGCATAATTATTTTGAGAAGTGGGGTTCTGCTTTTCTCTTTGTAAATAGCCTTTTCCATAGTTCCTTCTTTAACATTTGCATTTCATTTAGAAAATTAAAACATTGGCCTTATCATAGTAACACTTACCATAGTATAAACATGTGGCCATATTAGGCACATCAGATCCAACAGTTTGGCAACCTTCTGCTCAATGGCCACCAAGGCCTTGAGCTCACCTGTTCCACCACGGTAGAATAATTTCCCACCTACTGAGTCCAAAATGAAAGAGGAAGGACTTTCTTGGTGTGCGCAGACTGCTTGCCTGCTTTTACACAAACTACATTTACACAACGTCTGAGTATATATGACCATCCATGCAATGATTTTCATGCTACCAGAATGCCCCAACAGGGTGCTACAATTTGTGATGGCCATAGATACAGCATTACAAAGGACAGAATTTGTTTGTTTTTGTTTTTTAGTGTGCTGTTAGATACAAAATATGCAATTGGAAAAAATGTGCAGTTTGGAAATAGGCAATGTGCAGTTGGGAAGTTCAACACTTTTATTGTAATTATGTTACTGTATTAGCTGTTGTTAATCATGGTTCTTTAATTTTTTTTGTTTAATTTTTTGTTTGTTTTAAATAAATACATAAATAAATGTTTATTAAGAACTTAATATGATGGTGTTTATCTGGCAATCTTGGTGAAAACACCAGAAGTCCAATATTTGAGAAGTACCAAGTCTGGTAGAAAATATTTGAGGAGGTTGCAGAAATGGCTCTTATACTGGTGTAAAGGCTACTCAGTTGGGATTTACACTGGTGCATGAGCTATTGGATTGTTGTGTTAGTTACCAGCTAAAGTAAGCTCATAAATATATTGCTGCTATGTAATGGATACAACCAACTGATTCTTGTGGAGAAACTGCCACCTATACAGGATGGCAGCAAACAGCAAAACATGCTTTCTAATTTTTTGGCTTTGGTTTTAAAGTGTAAGGGAAATTGTAGTTGAATTAGAAAAATTACATGAAAATACTTCCCAGGTGTCCAGCATCGCCTGGTGGTCCTGTTGGAGTTGCTGCTGAACAACCCACCACCATTGCTCTAAGAGTCCACTATTTGTGTGGGGTGGAGTGGGGGGGGCTGTTGTTCCACGGAGGTCCATGGAAGCAAGATGGGCCCACTGAGTTCCCAGGGACCTCTCCAAACAGACCTGATAGTGCTGTGTGAAAGAATACTCTGCATTATTTTTATTTCCCAAAAGAAGTCCATCAAAGATTGTCTTCATATAACAAATAATGTCTTTACATCTTAGAACATTGCTGTCAAGCATAACCTAAAGGGAAGGGCATCAACCTTAAAGTTAAAAAAAAACCCAACAACCATAAATCTATGTGACAGGCTATAATCTAAAAACAAGCACATTATCCTTTCCTGTCACAGAGAACCTCAGCTAAATACAGGCTAACCAGGAAAAGTGCTTGGGTAAGTTCTTGAGCTGCCAAGAGAAGTTTAACATGGGAGTAAGCCAGGCCTTTAGTACTTTCCCAGGCAGTAAAATGGTACTTCTGGAACAGTATGTAATCATATGCTCAGGACCGGCCCAGCCCTAGAGTCAACACAGGCTTCTGCCAAAGGTGGAAGAATTCCAGGGCTCAAAATCCTCAAGAAGAAACCAATGTGCCAGTCCCCCAGAGCCTTGAAGTAACATGGATAGAAGTATGGTGGTCATTTTGCTTCCATTTCTCTTCAACAGCTAATGTTCAGTCTGTTTTCGAAGAATGTGTGCTCACATCCATGCCTTCACCAGAAATATGAGGGGCAAATTATTACTTATCTGCCGCCTACTTTGTAGACATGATAGCGAAGTCAAGAAAATAGGGTATGCCTTACATTTCCTTTCTCCAGGCCTCCTGGCAGGTCCAACGTAATGATAGGGGTAGAACAAGGATGGGAATCAAGAAGCATTCCAGATGTTATTGCATTACAACTCCCAGCATTCCTTACCATTGGCTCTATGAAATGGGGCTGCTAGGAATTTGGAGGACTGCATGAGTATCACCTCAGATCTCTAATAAGGAAGGTGTCTAAATCAAGGGACCCCAAATTCCAGAGATTTTTTGCCTGTTCTTCCATTTTCTACCTATAGCTAGACTACAAGACTTCTAATAGTATTCATATACAGGAGAAAATGAATAGCTTTTTGCAATTCATGGAATTGCCTAATTTCATCGACAGAATAGACATGAGGGCCATTTCATTAGGAATCAAGAGGCAGATAAATTTTTGGCCAGATTTGTTATCACAACAGCAGAGCATTTTTTTCTGTCAATCTGTTCATCATTTTCTTTCCCCACTCTGCCTTGAGTGCAACGTCATTATAGAGCCTTGTGAGAGGAAATGGCAGCCACCATGGGAACTGCTGTTTGGAGGGGAACAGCCATTGTTTTTTCTCAACTTTCCCTGGAATTATGCTGTGGCTTTGGCTTGTGGTGAAGGGAGAAAATAATCCTTGGAGTTATGGGAAGAAAGCATTGGTATTGCTGTTGTCATCTATAGAAGCAGCAAAGTAACATTTTAAAAAGAAGCGGCCACCACTTCTTTTTCTTTTTTTCAATCCATACACTTTTAATTTAATGCATACATCCAGAAGATAAAAATGTATAAAAACAGTGAAATCATACAGGATGGTCACAGATTTAGGAAAAGGAGGTTGGTTTTAAAGATTCTGCAAATAAATATTCTCCTTGAGCTATATTTCAGTAAGTTCATCTTCTGCTTGCCTTCCAATGGAAAACCTGTACATTATCCTATCTGGGGTAGCTGTTTTAAGGAAGTACAAGACTTTTCTGCCCAGGAACTCCCCACTCTGAAAATGAAGGATAGATTTAAAACCAAAAAGCAGGATTTGGTTCAAAAGAAACAAAACACTATAGTTCAGACTAGCCAGATCTTTGGGCAAGGCTAAGCAATGCCCACTCTTGTGGATGCAGCTGTAAAGATGCTGGATTTCTACAATGAATAGGAATTCCTAGGTACTACACCATTTGCCAGGTCACAGAGTATATGAATGAGATGGCAAAATCATGCTTTCCCCAAACAGCAATATAGCCTCTCTTTTCGAATTTTCTCCCTGAGATTTGATTCCTCCATGCAACCCTATTTTGGGACTCACACCCAGTACCTTGGATCACTCCTTTAAAGTTCAGACTAAAATCCAGACTCAGTTCATTGTGACACCAACATTAGAATCACCAGCTGCTATTGGTGCCATGAAATTCTAATGTTGGAAATTTTAATGTCAGTCCTGGAAAATACAGACTAAAAATAACACATTTTGCATGAAATACGTTGCTGGGATGAGAACCGAGTACAACAGTTCAACTACAGAGTGAATAAACACTGTATTCCTTATATACGACACTAAAGGAAGACTGCATTTGGAACAGGGCGTACAGCTGTGGTCAACAGTTTTCAGGAAGATGAAGGCGAGCTGGAACTGTCTCACAGTAGAGCATTTAGGGTGGCCAAGGGAATATGAAGTGGAGGCTTAATATTGTTTAGTCTAGCAGAATATAAGCTGAAGGTGGATATTCATGTCTTCATAAATAGAACTATGGCATGATCATCATGTGTAAAGTGAAAAGGTACTTATATTAAAGGACAATTGTTGGCATGGAACCAGATGCACATAAACAGGACATGAGTAAATTTAGACTGGAAAATAAGAAATTTTTTAGCCACCAGGAGAATGGAACTCTGGAAAAGGCAATCTGGAGAAGTAATGACTGGGTTAACAAATGTGATTTACTCAAAGATGGAATATAACAATTTTGGGTAAGATATTAGGTAATGTGGTTTCACATCCAGTTTTAAAATAAAACCAAAATTCTGGTTTCTGACCAGGGTTTACTCATATTCATTTTATGCATTAATGAATGTTATCACCATTATTAGTTGCTTTTTTCTCTACAGGAGAATTCTTTAAAAAGTGAAATTCTAAATGCAAAACAACATAAAACTATACTGGCTTGTATCCAGACTGTGACTGCTGCCACATGGCAGAAATAATGCAGTTTGATACCACTTTAGCTATCATGGTGCCATCCTATGGAATCCTGGGATTTGTAGTTTGTTGTGGCACTAGAGCTCTCTGACAGAGAAGCTAAATATCTCACAAAACTTCAAATCCCAGAATTCCATAGCATTGAGCCATAGCAGTTAAAGCAGTGTCAAATTGCATTATTTCTGCAGTGGCAGCAGCCTTAGTTATACTTAGAGACCCACTGAAATATATGTGAAGTATGCTGGTCATGATTAAGTTAAGTTCCATCAATTTCAGTGGGTCTACTCTATGCATAAGTAAGTCTGAATACACCATGCTGGTGAAGCTGGGATGGAAACACATTCCCAGAACCCCAGCCTACCCATCAATAACTGAAATTACAACCAAAAGCAGACTTCTGGTCACTTGTAGTTGTAATTTTTGTCCGATTTTTCTTTGGTTGCAAAGTGCTACATCCCTTTCTTGGAGAAGAAAATTGGCCTTTGCTCCAGTCACTGAATCATTGAATACCAAAGTGAGGATTGTCCATGCCATCATATTTTCAATTTCTGTTTATGGTTGTGAAAGCTGGACAGTGAAGGAAGCTGGCAGGAAGAGAATCAACTCATCTGAGATGTGGTAGCAGAGGAGAGTTCTGCGGATACCCTGGACTATCAAAAGGACAAATAAATGGGTCTTAGAGCAAATCAAGTCTGAACTCTCCCTAGAAGCCAAGATGACTGAAGTGAGACAGTTGTACTTTGGACATATCCTGAAAGACATGACTTACTAGAAAAGACAGTAAAGCTTGGCGAGGTGGAAGACAATAGGAAAAGAGGAAGACTGCATCACAGGTGAATAGACTCAATCAAGGAAGCCACAGCCCTGAGTTTGCAAGACCTGAGCAGGGCTGCTGATTTAATTTAATTTAACTGAATTTAATTAGGTATTTATACCCCGCTCTTCAGCCACAAAGGCTATTAGAGCATGTGAAGTCAAAGGCTTTCACGGCCGGCATCCATAGATTTTCCTTGGTTTTTTTCCAGGCTGTGAGATCATGTTCTGGAATAGTTTCTTTCTGACATTTCACCTGCATCTGTGGCTGGCATCTTCAAAGAATGGTTGGGTAGGAGTGCAGATTACAATTTGATACCATTTATTTGATACCGCTATTAGATTACAATTTGTTTTAAGCAATAGCAATTTACACATCTACACTGCATTAAGCAGTTTCCATTGTGTGTTAGCTAATTGCCCCCACAAGCTGGGTACTCATTTTACTGACCTACAAAAGAGTAGAAGGCTGAGTGAACCTTGGAGCCCTCTAGATCGAACTTGCAACATGGTGTCTTGCAATACTGGCATTTAACCACTGCACCACCAGGGCTTCTTGATGATAGGGTGACTTGGACCATTGTTCATAGGGTCACCATGCATCAAAGTTGTCTTAATAGCAGTTAACAACAACAAACCCATCACAGTTGGACACATGTACCATAATGTCATGGACTGTGCCCAATAGGACTTGAAGATGGGATTCTGCCTTCCAAGACAGAAGGATGGCTTGGGATGAGTGCAGGAGGAATGTATGGAAGGGCTTCCCACCCTCACTATCTGTCCTTTGAACTTACCACTTCACACAATGTAACCAGTAGAGCTGGAAGGTCAGTGAGAGAACCTTTCAGAGAGTTACATATAACCTTTAACCTTTTTACACATATATGTGTTTAACCAGTAATCTCTCTGAGCACACCTTTCCTCCAAATATTATACATTTGTAGAAGTTACTTCTCTGTTTAACTTATGCCATATTAATGCAACAACCTGGGCAACACTGGTTTTTGAAACAGGGGCTGGTGTTACCACACCTTGCATCCCTTCCTTATAATATTTCATAATCTGGAAATATTGAGACACTTAACAAGGTCTAAGTACATCAGGGTGGACCAGAAGTGGGGTCAGGTGAAGGTCACCAGGACCTAAACAAGGGTGTCATGGAAAACTACCAACAGACATGCCCAAGATAGCATTAAGTGGAGTCCCTAGTAAACAACGCCATCAAGGGGGTATATGCTAATCCCATTTTAGAAGCATTGGCCAGTACTGCAGCCACATCATTGTGAGTTCAATCCTATAGGGCTCCAAGGTTGACTTAGACTTCCATCCTTTTGTAGGTTGGTAAAATAAGTACCCAGCTTGTTGGGGGCAATTAGCTAACACACATTGGAAACTGCTTAGTGCCTAGCATGCTATAAAGCAGTGTAGATGTGTAAAATGCTATTGCTTAACAATTTGTAAGCCACTCTGAGAGCCTTCGTGGCTGAAGAGCGGGGTATAAATACATAAATACATAAAGTCTTCTATAGATGTGAGAGAAGTGACCAAAACCTGAGGATTTACATTTTCACTGCTATACTAACAAAATATTCACTGTCATGCTCAAACACCTGTGCAAGTAGAGATGATGATGCATCAGAAACAGGTACACAAAAGTAGGGACTAGTAAGCAGTAAGTTTGCCAGATGGATCTTCCACAACATGGAGAATAGTAGATGAAGACAAAGCTCAGCAGCAGCTGATTCCACTTCAGTAAACACGGGCAGAGTGCAAAAGCAGATCCTTGGTCTCCTGCCAATGCTGCCCTTTAATCTAGATGTCTTTGCCTACAACTCTACTCCATGCCTCCAGATATATTTAGAGATGGCAGTGGCCCAAGGGCTGCCTTCCCACTCCAAGATTCCTATCTGAAGTTTTTTCAAGGCTTGTGGGTTTGTGTGGGCTAATTCCAAGATGTCTTGTACCATGACTTTGAGAAAGCCAGCACTTTTACTGCTCACTCCAACATTTACAGAGGCTGATGAATTGCCTAGGGCCACCAGGATAAAAGCCCTGCCAACTTTGAAAATTTAAGACATGCTTCAGTAGGAGTGTGCTATAGCGTCAAATAAAATCTACATTTCTATGAAGTTTCCTCCAAGGGAATGGTAAAATCTTAGCATCTATCCTCTTTCATTGCAGTTTGTGCTGTGATAGTGCCTCGTTTCTAAGCAAGGCACTTTTAAAATAATGTCCAAATCTCCTTTCATTATTTTTCACCACAAAATGTAATAATGTACAGTGTGAATTTTCATTATTCACTAAACTTACATTCTAAAGTACAGCAACGGCGGAGCAGAACAACTTTTCCATGACACACTTGAGTCTCCCAACTAGAATAGACCTGTTGAATAAATGGGCTTTAACTATGTGTTGACTCACCATTGAACAATTGATTCAATGGGTCTATTTTAATTGGGAGTAACCAACAGATTTCAGACTAGTAAGGGAACAGAGGAGCATGTACCGGTATACTTGTTTTTCTTGCATGTGTCTACATTCCACTTTGAAATGTTGGTACAAGTTTTAAAAAGATGTAGAAAATGACAGCAGGGAACCATCATCCCTATATTTTTTCTATGCTTTCCAAGAAACCCACATCTCCAAATCTCATTTCAAATATTGTACTCATCTAGAGAGGATGTGGGAATGGGCATTAGCTTTCAAGGGTTTTTAAGAAGCATTAATGGCCAACTACATGTTATACTGGATGGAAAGAATACAAGAGGCCCCTACTTATCTGACAGGTTAGGGACTGAAGCAATGTCAGAAACCAGAATTGGTTGAAAAGCAGAACCCATGTAGGAAACATGAGGAAATTATGGTGGCTTGTTTGGGATGTCTGTGTGTGCCCGTGGGTGTTTGCATTAGCCCACCCGCTCACTGCTTGCAGTCTCTCAGTTGGCTTGATGACTTTTTCCCTCTCTTGGTATTTTTCCCTCTCTTGGCAGTGTGCATGTGTGTGGTCAGTCCCAAGCAAGCCTCCATGGGCAAGAAATGTTGAAAGAGTGGATTTCTCATTGAATGAATGGAACTTGGCTTTAATTTACAAGCATTGAAAGAGCAATTCGTCAGACAGTGAGCCATTGAAAGGCAGGGGCTTTCTGTATTCAAATTTACTCATTTCATGGTTAAAAAATGGCTTCCTGACAATAGGGAAACCCTTCAGGGAGAGGGTCCTGTATGATCCTCCCTGTGCACTTCGGTCCTCTGGGAGGAACCTGTTACAACCTATGAAGACAAGATTGTCAGCTACCTCCCAGAGGGCCTTCTCTGCTGCCGCTCCCAGATTATGGAATGGCCTGCCAGATGAGATCCGTCTTATTACCACCTTAGACAGCTTTAAAAAAAGCCGTCAAGATGGATCTTTTCCACCAGGCCTTTCCTGAATAACTATCCCGGCCCAAGATTTGGCTGTCCTTTCCTTTTGAGCTGCCATTGGATTTTTTTTTAATTATTGTATGTTTTAATTTTTTTTCTAATTTAATATATTTTTTAATTATTGTATGTTTTTAATCCTTTTTAATTTAATATTATTTTAAGGGGTGGGTGGGCTAGGGTATTGCAATTATGGAGTTTTTATATTGTAAGCTTCCCCGATTGCTTTGCAGAGAGCCGGGATAGAAATAAATTTTATTATTATTTATTATTATTAATAATAGACCAGTGAGAGATTTTGGTCAATTTTCTCCAAGATATTGAAACATCCCAAAATTTTGCAGAGGAATTATTGGCTGTAATCAAGTAGCCCCTTAGTGTAGCGTAAATATCCACATGCAGAGATACACTACACCAGCACTGCATAACCCTCATGTAGGATAGAAACATTGAACAACACATACCAATGGCTGGTTGCTAATGCATATGCAAAATGCACAATGTGAAATCACAGTGTGTAATTTGCAGCTATAGTATACAATGTGCAACTATAATGCAAAACATTGCTGTATGTGCAATTCTTCTGCTGCTACTATCAGCAGAATATGCCTGTTGCTCTGTGGTGAATAATTTGCCTTGCATGAGAAGAATGATGTGTATCTGTTTATGTGACTAACAGGATGCTGTGTGAAAAAAACACGAGTTTAAATGTATAAAATACACAAAAACCCTGTTTTCAGTGCAGAAATGGGTTTCCTGTGCAAGAAGCCAGTTATCAGCATGGAAAACAAGTTCTTTGCAGGAAGAAAATGATTGTAGTTATTCATCCTCACATGCAAGGCTGAAATAGTCAAGCATTTATATCACTACTGCACAGCAGCTATGTAAAATGAAGCCACATAGAATCATAGAATCATAACGTTGGAAGAGACCATGAGGGCCATCCAGTCCAACCCCTTGCCGTGCAGGAACACACAATCAAAGCACTCCTGACATATGGCCATCCAGCCTCTGTTTTTAAAAATCTACAAAGAAGGAGATACCACCACACTCTGAGGCAGTGTATTCCACTGCCAAACAGCTCTTACCATCAGGAAGTTCTTCCTAATGTTTAGATAGAATCTCTTTTCCTGTAGTTTGAGTCCATTGCTCCATTTCCTAGTCTCTGGAGCAACAGAAAACAAGCTTGCACCATGTTCACTCATGTTCAGCTTGTGGTTTACTAAGAATCCTAGATCCCCTTCATATGTACTATTGTCAAGCCAGGTGTCACCCATTCTGTATCTCTGAATTTCATTTTTTTCTCTGCCTAAGTGGAGTACCTTACATTTTTCCCTGTTGAAATTCACAGGCATGGTTGGTGAGGACTCAGGAGAGAGCCTTCTCTATGGCTGCTCCTAGACTCTAGAACTCCCTCCCACAGGAGGTCTGGTTGGCCATCTCCCTGCTCTCTTTTTGTCAGCTGTTGAAGATGTTTTTATTTAGGCAGGATTTGAAACATAATTTTTTAATTGGTGTGCTGCTTTTATTGTTGTATTTTTATGATTTTATATTTTTAACTCTTGTGTTTTAACTATATTTTAACAATGATAATTTAGTTTAATTCTTTTTTTAACTTTTGTAATTTGTGATGTTTTTAGCTGTATTTTTTTAAATGATTGTAAACTGCCTTGGATCCCATCTTGAGAGAAAGGGGGGGTATAAATCAAATAAATACATAAATAAATAAATTCATGTTATTAGTTTTGGCCCAGCTCTCCAATCTGTTGAGGTCATTTTGAATTTTGTACCTGTCCTCTGGGGTATTAGCTACCCCTCCTAATTTGGTGTCATCTGCAAACTTGGTAAGCATGTCCGCTATTCCCTCTTCCAAGTCACTGATAAAGATGTTGAATAGCACTGGGCCCAGGACAGAACCCTGTGGCACCTCACTAGTCGCTTCTCTCCAGGATGAAGAGGAGCCATTGGTGAGCCCTTTTTGGGTAGACCCTTCTCCTTTTCAAAGCACATAGACGAAAAAATGTTTTAAATATGAGAAAAAGCAAAAATGATCAATTTCCCCATGGCAACCCATTCCTCCTCCCATTCTTTGTAATGCTTTGAGGCTTGAGACCCATGGCTGAAGGTGTGGGTGTCAGAGACTAAAGTGACATGGCAGCCAGTTTGGTGCATTGATTAGAATGTTGCACTCATACTGAAGAGAGACAGGTTCAGGTCTCAGCCCCACCATGAAACCCACTGGGTGAACTTAGGGCCAGTCACTGTGACTCAGCCTACCTAATCTCATGGAGTTGTTGTGATGAGAAAAAGAGAGAGGGAAGAGAATTGTGTCCACCGGCTTGCGTTCCTTGGCAGAAAGGTGGAGTATAAATATGAGAAAGATATTTTGCTCCATAGATTACTTCTTTTTGCAAACAGATGGAAACATTTTGTTTTTGTTTTTTTTAAATAAAAACCAAAACTTTCCTGTTCAAGTTTCTATGCCCTGGCACGGGGCTCTCCAAATGTTGATGCTGGCTTGGTTTTCCCAGTCACCATATCCTATCAAGAGAGGAAGCACAGATCAAGCATCCTCATTCTCCAAACTGTATGAATTCAGACTGGTCTTCAAAGAAGGCAGGCCCTTTGCTGCTCCAGGAGATATGGAACATTCCTCTCTGTTCTGTACATTTGGCTCACCTCCTTATTCTCACATTTCCCCAGCAAGATTTGTTCCGAATTGGAACACAGGTTCCTAGGTTTGCTATGCTGATTTATTTTAGCTCTTGTTGTTTTGCTAGATAGATTTAGTTAATTTATTCATTAAAATATTGATATCCCACCTTCTATCTAAAGGTATCAGGGTGGCATATAATAAAACCAATTAGACCAACTTAAAACAATATAAACAATAAAATGATTTTAAAATGCTGCAAGCATTTTAAGCAATTTAACAAGTTAAGAGAAGACAGGGGGAAATCATTTAAAATAATTTAAAATCATGCATAAGTGTGGATTTGTATAGAACGTAGTAAGCAATGATGGCCTGGATCCTACATCACCTCTTTGTCCAACTGACAAAATCTACCTTAATCGATCTCCATTGCTTGGGATGACTGACTAGGTTTTAAGGTGGGTTTCAGAAGTCAAAAGAGGAGATAAAGCTTAGCCATAATGTTGTGGCTACATGTGTGATGCAGGATCTCAGCCTCTGTGTGTAACCTGCATGCTATAGGCCAACCTTAGGCTTGCAGGATCGTCTTCATTCTTTGACTAGAACCCTTAAAAAGTGGTGTGCAGTGGCTCCCATGTCAGATGAACCCACTGTGGATTTTGGATAGCTTTGAAGGAGATAGATGCTGAAACTATTTTGGGAATATGGTTCAGTACCTTGGACAACTCCTTTGAAGTCTGAACTAAAAATATATGGGAGGAGGTGGGCCAAGCAGCCTTCAAGCATTCGTGGATCCCCTGTGAGGACATCATGGATCCCTGGGGGTCCCCAGACCACAGGTTAAAAACCACTGTCCTAGACCATTAACTTTGGCTGCCAGGGCTTGATGGAAGATGTAGTTCAAACCAATTGGAGAGTGCCCCCAGGGGAAAGGCTGGTCTATGCATTCAGCTATGTTGAGTAACTTCTCATAAAACTGAAACATCCCAGTGGCAAATCAAAAAGACTGCCCTGTCCTCAAATTTGGAATCAGATTTTTACCATTGTTAAATAAATAGACTGAAGTTTTCAATATAGAACACTTTTACTTCAGCAGATACTTCCCAGTCATTCTTCACACTGGTACTCTTCATGCACATTGCCGAAGACACACTATTACATACCGTTCCATCAGCCTACTTGATCTGACTTTTCCCCACTGCAAACTGACATTACAAACTCTCTTCCCAGCAGTAATAATTTCATTTACCATAAATTATTTTATTTCCGGTACCTTGGAGACATCTTAATGCCTTTATGTCATGAAAGGCCACTACTTCTTGAAGAGTTGAAAACCCATCTTCAATATGTTGTTCTTTTAAAAAAAATAAATGCAAAGGCTGTTGAACAAGAGAATTAGGCTTTGGAAGAAAAAGCAGGAAGAATGTAATTGAATCATAGGAGATGTTCAGATGCTCTAAAAAAAATCCGGAGGTTGGGAGGAGGACGGTGCTGTCCCGCTTCCAGCGATCAATTTTGCATGCACCTGTCCTTCCTCTGTGCTTCCTTCATACTGGAGAGATGAGGAAGATGTCGCTTTTCATTGACGGAAGCCTCCATCAATGAAAAGCTATACTTTTCTCATCTCTCCAGCATGGAGGAAGCATGGAGGAAGAACGGGAGGAGAATGGTGTTGTGCGAAATCGATCGCTGGAAGGGGAACAGCGCCATCCTCCTCCTGACCTCCATGCTTTTTTTTTTTTTAAGAGCATCTGAAAAAGTCCATAGAGTTGGGAAATACCATGGGGGCCATCCAGTCCAACCCCCTGCCATGCAGGAATACACAATCAAAGCACTCCTGAAAGATGGACATCCAGCCTCTGTTTATATACCTCCAAAGAAGGAGACTCCACCACCCTCTAAGGCAGCACACTCCACTGTCAAACAGCTCTTACTGTCAGGAAGTTCTTCCTAATGTTTAGGTGGAATTTCTTTCCCTGTAGTTTGAGTCCATTGCTCCATTTCCTAGTCTCTGGAGCAGCAGAAAACAAGCTTGTTCCCTCTTCAATATGATATCCTTTCAAATATGTAAACATGACTGTCATGCCACCTCTTAACCTTCTCTTAAATAGTAGCACATGTGAGCACAGAAAGGCAAAGCTGCTGTTCTTACTTTGTGCTTTGATTGGAGATTATCAGACACAGCTGAGGCACCAAAATGATACCAGCAGAACCGAAAGGACACACAATAAAAAAGCTGTCAAGACGAATCTTTTCCGGCAGGCCTTTCCTGAATAACTATCCCGGCCCAAGACTCGGCTGTCCTCCCTGAGCTGTAATCAGATTTTTTTTTTAAACTATTGTATGTTTTAATCTTTTTTTCTAATTTATATATTTTTAATTATTGTATGTTTTTAATCTTTTATAATTTAATATTATTTTAAGGGGTGGGTGGGCTAGGGTACTGGGACTATGGAGTTTTTATATTGTAAGCCGCCCCGATTGCGTAGCAGAGGGGCGGGATAGAAATAAAATTTTATTATTATTATTATTATTATTATTATTATTAATATCACACGACGTTGTCCCTTTGCGTTCTGCTGTCGTTGTTGTGGTGTTTATTATTATTGACAGCCCAGAGCTATCACTGGATGCACCAAAATGATGCCATCAGAACCAAAAGGACACCAATATCACACGACGTTGTCCTTTTGCGTTCCGCTATCATTATTGTGGTGTTTATTATTATTGACAGCGCAGACCTGTCACTGGATCGGTCAAATTGTTTTGGTGCCGGCATTGCCGGTGTCTGAAACCTTGCGCTGTTTTTGACTTGTGAATACAACGTCAATGGCTGGTCCTGCCAGAACACTTCCATGTGGAATCACAAGAACCAGGTAGGCTACCCTCTTTTTTGTACCCTCCCCAGGTTACTTGTTATTTTTTTTTAGTGTGTGTACATGCTTTTTTGAACTTTTTGTGTGTTCTTTTTCTTTTTCTTTTTGAATTTCCCACCATTCATGTCTTCTTGCTATAATGGGTGGGATTTCAGTCCAGGAAGTGAATGGAGCAACAATACCTGGTGGACTACACAATGTCCCTTTCTACTTTAGGCCATTCCTTGGTAAATATAAGCATGGTAGAAGAACACACCATTTTTATTTTTGTTTTATTTTAGTGATAGGAAGGCTCTTGGGTGGGGCATCACTTATACTATACACACATTCTTAGGAGATTATCACACTACGCTGTGATAATAGTATCACACTACACTGTGATACTATTATTCCACTTTAACTGCTATGGCTGCCTCCTGTGTAATCTTGGGATTTGCAGTTTAGGGAGGGGCATTTAGAATTCTCAGCCACAGGGCTCTTAGGCTTCACTAAACTATAAACCCCAGAATTCCACAGGAGGCAGCCCTAGCAGTTAAAGTAGAATAATAGTACTATAACAGTCTAGTGGGATAAAGTCCTTAGAATGATAATGTCAAAAATAAGCTTGACTAAAAATGATATGGTACCAGAAAGCATGCTGCTTGTGGTATATATAAGGAGGAAAGATTACAGTTCTTATAGCAACTTTTCCTGGCATCCTGTTCAGTATTCCCAATGCCATAAGCTAGACTTACCACCTCATAAATTTTGTTATTTACATTTATGATTGTGACACCATTGCCATGATTGCAAATGTCCCCTAAAACCCACCTTAAAAGCCAGGCAGTTACAGCAACCAACAGAGTTCTGCTTTGCTGGGAAGCAGGGTGCTAAAAGATGATGTGTCCAGCCCCCTCCTGATAGCAAGCAGCAGTGTAATGAGCAGTTGTGACAGGACCCTGCAGGAGTCCCTGCAGATGCCCACTGCACCATGACTTGCTAGCAGCATGATGCTGGACACATCATTCCTCAGCACTCCTCTCACCAGCATTGCAGAACTTCTTTGATTGCTGGGACTGCCTGGTTTTTAAGATGGGTTTTAGGGGAACAGCCTGGGAGACAGATCATAGCTATATTACCATAGCTGTATCTCCCATGTAAGACCTCAGCCATAATTTTCTGTATTACATATATTGATGTGAGCCAGAAAGGAGTAGCACATGCTCGGGTTTATAATTTTTCACCCTACACTGACAACAGTCTTTCTTCTGTAATGTGTGTCATTTAGTTAATACCCATCTTCTGCAATCCAGCGAGGACAATCCCACTTTTGTCATACTCTGCAAGGTGAGATGTCACTGTTTCAGGATTATCCTTGCTAGATTGCAGCAGATGGGTGCATGTGCAGTAGATAGTTGTATCAGTTTGATACCATTCTGACTGTCACAGCTCTTCCCTATAGAAACCTGGGATTTGCAGTTGCAGGAGGGATTTGGGATTCTCTGTTAGAGAGCTGCAGTCCACTCCCCTGAGCTATAGCACTTGAGTTGTCTAGCAGGGAATTCTAAGGATCTTGCTAAACTACAAATCCCAGGATTTCACACCAAGGTACCATGATACTTAAAATGGTATCAAGCTTACATAATTCTGTACTCTGGATATCCAACTGATGTCTCAGTTAATGATTAGCACACAACTGTTACTATATATTGAGGTAGGGAAATGGATTAGGGTGGAGAGCTGGGTTTCCTTCTTCCACAGGCTGGATAGTATCAGGGAATATGGCCATACCCTTGATATCATCAGGTCTTTAGCCCAAGAGCCAGAGAATGGGGAGGAGGCTGTCAGCTAGCACTTGCAAATTACATTTGGCCCTCCGTATCCATGGATTCATAGAATCATAGAGTTGGAAGAGACCACAAGGGCCATCTAGTCCCTGCCATGCAGGAACACACAATCAAAGCATTCCCAACAGATGGCCATCCAGCCTCTGTTTAAAAACTTCCAAAGAAGACGTCTCCACCACACTCCCAGGCAGTGCATTCCATGGATTCCACCATCCATGGCTTGAAAATACCCCCCCAAAAAGAATTCCAAAAGCAAACCTTGATTTTGCCATTCTATATAAAGCACACCATTTCACTATGCCATTGTATATCATGGGACTTGAGCATCCATGGATTTTGGTATCCATGGGGGGGTGTCCTGGAACGAAACCCCAGTGGCTATCAAGGGCCCAATGTAGTGGGGAAAGGGAGGGAGGGGTAAAAACAGGAAAGGAATGCTGTTTGGAGGATCAATAATCAGAAATAGTGAGGTTCCCTCCAGGCTTAGTAAGGAGCTTATGAATGGGTGGGGCATACATGCAGACTTCTGTGGGCTGGATGGGAAACCTCTATGGCACATATTTAGCCTGCAAGCCAGAGGTTCCTTTCATTGCTACAGTTCTGACTTTTCCCCTTGCAAAATTCATGCCCCTTCCACTTAGGTACCATATTAGCATGGAACCTGTAGAAGGGGTGGGTAGGGTGGGTCTACCATTTCTAAGATAAGGCGGGGGGAATGAGTTCATCCACAATGATCTGGAAAAATTGGGCCACCAAGAATCCTAAGTAGTTGAGCCTTCTTAAGCACTTTCAATCAGAAATGTACTAAACATTCAAGAAATATTAAGATGGGAATTGTTGCAACTGATTCATATGCATGATTTCTACATAGGAGATTATCAGATGGACTATAAAGTCCATTTTTGGCATGGAACACGGTCGCTGAAAGACTTCCCTTTCAGACAACGTCACCCCCTTTTGTGCTTCTCCCATGCTGCTCCTGTGCTGACCCTGTGATATTTTAATCACAGGGAAGCATCATAAATAGACCACCCGTTCCGTTTCTGTCATGGAATCACGGGTGGTCTGAAAGGTGCCCCATTCCTTTGCTGTTATGCTGGCGTGATGCCAGCCACAGGGGGAGGTCACTCCTGAACACTTCCGGGTGCAATTGGGACGAGGAGGTAAGTGACAACCTCCCCCCCCCCCGGGGTAACTTGTTAAATTTTCAGGGTGTTTTGGGGCTTGGTTTTATTTTTTGACATTTTGTTTTCTTTTTATTTTTAAATTTCCCACATATTGTTCTCTCACAAGAAAGAGCGGGATTTCATTTAGGTCTGTTCTCCTGCTGATCAGGATGCAGCAGAGTGACATTTCCACCCCCTTTCAAAAAGTGATCTCCTGTGCAAGGAGGAATTGTGAGAGATCCGGCTTCTGATTGTCACACCAGAGATCATGCATGGGAAGGCATGGAAACGTCCGTCTGCTGCAGCCTGCTCAGCAGGAGAACAGAGCCCCATTGCTCACATATGGCCATTGGTATGTTAGTATTGGGGAAGGGCTCGGCAGACCAGGAGATGCTACCTAGCAATGCAACTAAAGTAGTTATGTAACCAAGTAGCATATGTAGAATTCCAGGCTTTATATTTAAGGATGTTTCAATGATAACAGATAGGAAAAGTAATTTGCCCTCCTTCTGCAAATGCCTGAAAGCTAACAAAATTAATAACAGCATGCCTGCCATTGTTGAGCTTTAAAACCAGTTCTGGGGTCCCTAGGTATCAGGGGCAGTCCCTGAGTTCGGGGAGTGGTGGACTGTCAATCTTCAATTATAACAAGAATCAGTTATTTCTCCCTTTGAAATACTAAGCATGTTTTCTCAAGACCTCTGTTCCTCCCCCCAAAGTATGTGCTTTGAAGCAGCAGCACATACAAGCTGGATGGATAATGTTCTGGCTAACTGTCCCGATGCATTTTCCTGGCAAAAGACGTTCTTCAAAAGAGAGCGAGCGAGCAAGAAAGAGAATGAAAGATTGGAAGCCCCTAAATATTTGGGAATTTGGGGGGGGGGATCTCGAGAACTGGACTCATATATATTGTTTCTTCTAAGGGACTTTTAGACAAGATCACATTTGGCCTGCACGTACTGAAGCTCTGACCGAAGGAAAGGTCACACTGCTTTTCCAGTAACAACAATTCTCCTCTTCCCAGATGTTGTGTTTCAGAGTGAGCCAACTTATTAGCAGTCACTGGAGGTCACAGATTGAATGACTTCTAGTTCTTTGGAGAAGGAAAGGCAATTAATAAGATCCCTGTCAAAGACAGTGAAACAGAATATCATTTCCATTTTCTTCTTTTCAAAGGGTCACATTTCTTACCATCTGCAAGTTACTCCTGCTGCTGTTACTTCTCCTCCTACTTGTAAAAATCATCTTCATCACCACTACTATCATTGTCATCATCATCATGATGGTCATGATGACAACATTATTAATAAATTGTTTTTTAAATGAGGACATAGCCACACTACAATTCAGGCTTCTTTAACAGTGCAATTTTATATACAGCTGGCCCTCCATATCCATGGATTCTACATCCATGAAATCAACCATCCATGGCTTAAAAATAGTTCCCCCAAAAAATAAATCCAGAAAGGAAACCTTGATTTTTCCATTTTATATAAGAGACACCATTTTACTATGCCATTGTATATAATGGGACTTGAGCATCCACGGATTTTGGTATCCACGGAGGGTCCTGGAACCAAACCCCAGAGGAAATCAGGGGCCCACTATATGTCTGTTTATCTAATTGGTTCATTTTTAATCATCTGTTTTTTAATGCTTTTCAGCCCCCTCCCAAACCCTCAAAGCGAAGTTGTAGTTATGTGCCTTCAAGTCATTTCCAACTTATGGCAGCCCTAAAGTGAATCTATTGCGGGTTTTTCTTGGCAAGAATTGTTGAAAGGGAGCTTGCCATTGCCTTCCTCTGAGGCTGAGAGATTGTGATTTGCCCAAGGGCAGCTGGTGGGTTTCCATGGTTGAGTGGGGTTGGAACCCTGGGGGTTGTCTAGATGGTGAAAATACTCCTCATAGAATTTGCAGGGAATATCTTTTGTCCCAACGAGATCCTGCAGTGATTCACCTTATTTGGAAGGACACCCCCGCCCAAACTCCAAAAACTATGCGGGAAAACTCTTCATGGCTTTTCCCAAAGTTTTTGAAATAATGCGTAGAAATGTGCATTACCGCTCGTTAGGAAAATGAATTAGAATCACAGCGTATTCTAGGAGAGGAGCAGATGTGGAGATCTGATTGGTTGGATGTGCATGTGGGGTGGGCTTGTCAGCAATGAAGTGGCTGGAAGCATCAGTTTGGAACTTTGTGGTAGTGGTCATGTGCTTTTTTGTGGCGCTGAATCATCCAATCAGCTTTTTAAGCAGAAGTTCACACTTGAGCACCTTAGGTTTACAGTAAGAAAGCTAAAACTGTGCAGTGGAGGCAACTTGTGGAGAATAATAACACAAGTAATTCATTCGCAGTCACCATCTTGATTCGCAGGTCTGTGAACTTCAAACATGGATAACTTCGCATACCAGCGACTTTGCCAAAGGACCATGGAGACAAATGACTGCTGCTGTGAATTTGCATCAATGCACAGCAAACTGCATTATATCGCCTCATTTAGATAAGTCCCTGGTCTCCCAAAGTCCTAGTCCAACACTCAAACCACTGCACTATATTGGCTCTTTCAAGGTGCAGTACATCAGATACAAGCAAATTAAAATATTCTTTAAAAACGAGTCTAAATTAAGTTTAAAAATATTTTTTAAAAAACACACTTAATTACAACAATTGGAAGAGCAACCCCTGGTTTCAAAGATGAAAGGCCATATGAAACAGTGCAGTCTTAGCTTCCTGTTGGAAGTTCAGATAGAATGAAGCCAGTCCAACTTCATTTGGGAGGGGGTTCCACATTTGTAGTGCCACAACAGACAAAGTCCTGTTGCATCTGCCCAGTAAAATGTCAGGATACTGGGATATATAGTCATTGAGAAATTTATATTGTAAAGAGCTGACATGGTATTATGTGCTACTGCCAGCAGGGGCCAGTAGTGAGCTAGCTACATGCAGCTGGTGAGCACAACAAGATGCTGTTTTTATTAGCCACTATGGGAACAGAAGCAGATGAGTTATCTGTTATCACGCTGGGAACAAACAGAGTAAACCATGTGTATGGAAATGAGTAACTGTATAACCCATGAATGTAATGTATTTGTATTTGTATAACCAGTTGTTCCCACCCTCATTATGCACTTGGATTTTTGCTCTTGAACTGTGCACTCTATGCTATGCAGTACTGGACAGTGCTGCTGTGACTGCTGAGTTATGTAGTCTATGTGTTTGGAGTCCCAGACTCATTGTATATATTTTTTTAATACACACAAGTAAAAGGACAGTAGTTTAGCCACAATCTCGGTGTCTGTGTGCTCATTTCATCAGCCTGATGTCTGCTGTTTTTACTACAAGACCTATTTGCTGCCTGGTCCTCTTTACATGCTCAGAGGAACCAGTGCATGACCAAAATCCACAAAAGACTTATACCTTTATTGGCCAACCAAAATGCACAAAACACACAAGGCAAGCTTTTGAATCTCTACTGGCTTCTTCATCAGGCAAAAGATGTTTTAAAATAACATCACCAACTTAGTCTCTTGAGCTGGTGGGGCATACAACAGAGCCTCTGCTAAGCATTTGAAATTCCTCAGAAATAACCCCTTTTGAGTTCAATGTGATTTACTTCCAGGTAAGTGTATACAGGATTGCATACACCCTACAATGAAAAGGACATACATAGGCTTATTGTGATTATAATCTAAGTGAGTGTTGCCAGTCGCTATATTTTAATGACTCAATACAGAGAGGGGAAGCCAAGTCGCAAATGCCTCCTTGCCATTAGGGCTCCTTGTTCCTAGATGCAACAATTTATTTCCATCTGAAATAATGGTGGCTATCAGAATAAGGTAACAATTTTTTAAAAAAATGTAGTGATGACTGCGTTCTGTTCTGGTTTGCCCAGGCCTGACCCAGCAGTAAGCCACAAATATTCACTCCCACCCCCACCTGAGAGATATTTCAGCTTCTTGTTGCTGTAGTAATGTGCCTCCAAGTTGTTTCTGTTGTATAGTAACCCTATGACAGGATTTTCTTGGCAAGATTTGTTCAGAGGGAGTTTGGCCCAATGTCACCCAGTGACTTGCCCAAGGTGACCTAGTGGGTTTCCATGGCTGAGTGCGGATTCAAGTTATTTTCAAGAAAATCAGTATTCAAAGCCTTTCCTATGAAGGCCTTGGATTTTAATCCATACTAGAGAAGAACTGGTATTTCCTAATTTGTTTGTCATCAAAATAAGCATAATTGTAAAATATATCAGAGTATAAAGTACTGACCAGTTTAGTGAGTAGCGAATGTGCTGAGTCAGATAGGTGACAGATTGATGAGATAGAGCTCATATTACATTATCTATCTATCTATCTATCTATCTATCTATCTATCTATCTGCATTTATTCATCTGTCCGTCTATCCATCAATCCATCCAATCTTTGGCATATCATAGGCTAGGCTAAACTATCCTCCACCAATCCTGTGTCATCCAGAGGATGTTCCCCAGCCATGGCCATTGACTATGTTGGCTGCAGTGATGATTTCCATCTTAACAGGACAGAGACTCCACATCACATTTTAATATGAACTTTAAATAGCTATCCAAGGTGCTGAACCCTATTCCCCAAAATAGGTTAATCACATTGGATATCCTCTTTAATATTCAGACTAAAAGCTAGAGCAGAGTCATTGTCCCACTGATATAAGAGCTGTCAATCATTACTGGCTGGCTGGGGCTGATGGAGGTTGCCATTCCAAGCATTTGGAGGGCACCCTGTTGGGAATTAATAAAATTCTTCAAGAGAAAAATAACATGGCAGACCATAAAATAGATTAGCTCGTTAGCCAGTAATATAGTGGATGCAATGCAAATGGAGGTGAAGGAGATTCCAGGATACAGAGAATCTGAAAATTTCCACATGACTCAGAGAGCCTTCTGGTGCCTCCCTTGGTGCTCTGTGGAGAGTACCTTTTTATGTAGCTTCTTCCTCTCATTGTTCCATGGATCTAAATTTGCTGCAGAGGATATATGGGAGGGAGGATGTGAATCCCAAGGGGGTGTGTACAGAGGGCAGGTACCAGTGTTCTGAATAGTGCCTTGCCCATATACATGGCAAACAAAAGTGGAACATAAGCAAAATTGCATAACTTCATACAGACCTAAAATCCACATTTCTTGACACTAAGTGGTTGTCCACACAGTGAAAATACTCCTCACAAAATTTGCTCAGAAAACAAGCTGTCTTAATGGGATCCCACAGTGTCTTGTCATATTGTGAAGGAGTGGGGGACAAAAAGAGAAAAAACTACACGAGAAAAGCCTTCACAACTTTCCCTGACTTTTTAAAAAAAACTCTAGAGATATGCACATTTTTGCTCATTAAGACAAGCAATTCAACATGAATCGCTTCCCCATGCAGGACACAGTGCAAACCTGATTGGCTGGATGAGTGTGGGGTGGGGCTGGGTTACAGGGCAGGCACCCACTACCACCATGTTGGATTTTCACTTTAGCAAGTGATTGTTAAGGCAATAAAACGGAGGTCTGTGCTATCTTTTTTCTCTTTCTTTTTGGGGAAAGGTGAAATATCGCTTATGTGCACAATAAAAATAAGTTTTTTAAAAAAGTTCGGCTATGGCAGATTTAAAAACATGAGTAACCAACTCACGGCTGCCATTTCAGCTACAGGCATGCAGGGTTTGTGTGGGCTGTAAAACCACTAAGACAGGTCGCAGCTGCTGCGACTTGCTATTACTGTGGAGCAGTCTGTTTTTTCCCTTCGTGTAGACAAGCCCTAGGACTTCAACTTTAAATTAATTAATAAACTATGCCAATCAAGTAAAAATATTTACAGTGCAGTCCTATACATGCCTGTTTAGAAGAAAATCCCAACAAGTTCAATGGGCCTTATGCTCAGGACACTGAGTGTACTTCATTAACTTCATTGACTACAGAGATACCCTAAATCAAAGATATGAGGGTACCACTATAGTCAATGAAGTTAATGAAGTACACTGCATGAGATATAGATAGTGCAAATGCTTATAAAAACTGCTGACACGGTGCTATATTAGACAATGGCCAAAATCCTCTTAGTGTCTTACATGTTTGTAAGTTCCACTATGGAAGTGTCTGGACATTTTTGTCTCATGCAGAATGTCTGCAGTCAATTCAAGGTTGCAGAAGTACAGATGAACATGTGGAGCCATTGTGCATTCAGAGGCACTTGCAGAGGTACATGAGATGTGATAGCACATGAGATGCAGATGGGGATGTGCATGCAGAGGCACATGTAGTGTACATGCACATGAAATGCACGTAAGATGTGTACTCAGATGTGCATTCAGTTGTACAATGTTGCCGTTCAGCCTAAGGACTGTGTAACCCAAGCAATACTCCACATGCAGAGATTTACATGCTACAATCCCAACATAGGATATCGGCCTTTATGCGTTTAGTATTTTATTTGTGCTACCACCACCAGCACCAGTTTCCCAGTCTAGCAGACACAGTACACCACCTATATCCACGGGGATACATCCAAGACCCCCAGCCCCAGGATACCTGAAACCACAGATAATAGTGAATCTTATATGAGGTCTGTCTATTAAATAATGCCTCTCCATTGACGCCTCCTTGTCATAGGAGAGAGGATTGCATACCCTAATGATGTTTTGAGCTATGCTGGCATGGAGATGCACTATTCACAATGCTGCAGCCTTATTTGAGAACTCACGCAGAATAAGTCTTGAAGAGAAACGACAACGCAGAAAGAATCACAACCTGGAAACATCACCCAAGGAGACCTTCTGCTGTGCTTTCTGCAACCAGACTTGTTTATCTCAGATTGGCCGTTTTAGTCATCAGCGCACTTGCAGAAAGTGTGGGATGAGTCCTTCCTGAATGTTTGTTTGCGAAGAAAAGCCATAGAGAGATTAAATAACGAGACTGCATTTCTGCTTTTCAGACAAATCAGGGAGAAATGATTGTGAATGCTTGAGTGGTGACCTTCAACATGTCTAAACTTGCATGACAAACATCAACACTCTCAGACATTCAGTTAATGGTCAGTTGTTGTTTAAAGCAGCTGTGTTGTATGTTGTGTGCCAGAAAAATGCTAAGTTTAAAAGTCAAGCAACATGTTGATTTGAAATTTTTAGTAAAATTGAACAAGACACACAGGAAGCTTTACAAATGCTTACTGAGGCCTACGGGGAAAACTGCATGTCTCCTGCACGTGTGTTTGAGTGGCACAAAAGATTTAGAGAAGGATGTATTGATGACATCATACAACATCAATGTATTTATTTATTTGCAACATTTAGAGCAAAAGTGGAAATTATGCAGCCCTCCAGATGTTGATGGGCTGCAACTCCCATCAGCCTCAGCCATCATACCCAATGGTGAGGAATGGTGGGAGTTGTAGTCCAATATCATCTGCAGGGCTGCATGATTCCTGTCTCTGATTTCTGGATTTTGTTGTGGAATATTTTGGGCCAGCCCTGCTTGCCCAAAATATAAACTTTGTTAAGACAATCATAGCTAACACAGTGCTAGTAACATTGTTCTCGCAAGCCAGGATGTATTCAACAGAAGTCCTGGTTTAATTTCTAAGCTGTTAAATTCCTCTACTTGTCTAATAGTTAGAAGGAGTTAGCTGGAAATCAGCCATTTCCTTGTCTATTACTTGTCCCTAGAACCAATTCACACTACACAATTATTGTATTATAATTCCACTTTCATGGCCACAGCTGCATTCTATGGAATCCTGGGGCTTATAGTTTGGTGAGGTACCAGAGCCCTCTGGCTGAGAATTCTAGATACCCTCCATAAACTGCAAATCCCAGGATTCCATAGAATGGAACTGTGGCAGTTAATGTGGAATCATAGCCAATCATGGTGTAGTGAAATCCATTTCCCCCTCCCTTTTTCACACAAGGTGTACACTTAAAATATCTCATTCTTTATCAAGGAACATTAGTCATTTGGGTTTATTGGTTTAATGTGTTATGGTGTGTCAAGGTTGTGCCAGCTATCTTCACTGCTACATTCATCAACACACTGGCACTATAAAGAAAACAAAGGATAAGTCATTCTCCCATAACACAGACATAAACAATCAGTCAGGCTGTCTGGTAAACTACACGTGCTCTGTTTACTGGAAGAAAAGAAGCTAACCTCTCAGATCTAGTTGCAGACACATGTCCTGGATGGTCAGTCTGGCTGGCCAGCTTGCTAAAAATGGGTAATCTTGTGGCATGTAAAAAGAACATGATGACCTCTTGCAATGATGATTTCCCGAACCTGGGAAGGTAACAAATCAGAGACCTTTATATTAAAGCTTGAAAATCTGACTTGCTTTCAGTATAGCTTCCAGAATCTCCCAGAATATCCCTGCCAGCATTCCCATTGCCAAAAAAAAAGTAACTTTCAAGATCTGTTTTATTTCATATAGCAAAACTGGATTGGCCTAGAGATCAGCTAGTGGCGAGTCCTTTAATGCTTGATCCTTTGCCAACCATCTGGCTTAAGTCTACCTGGTCTAGGAAGACAGTGATGCTATACCTCACTTTTTCTCCTAGCCAGAAGACACAAGGAAGCTTACCCCCACCAAAAGAACATTAAAGCATAGACTAGAGACTAGCATGGTAGGGTCTTCTTTGGGCTTCATGGATGGAGATGCATTTAGCTTTGGATTTGCTGCTAACTGTTGTTGTGAGATGCGTGTGTTGTTACCTTGCCTTTCTCTTTTTCCTAGTGTAGCAGCAACATAGATTTTAGTCTAAATTTCTGGGTGCAGCACTATGGATAACTTCCTTAATGCTTGGACAAAAAACCAGAGTGGATTCACGGGCCCACCGACATGGAAACCACCATACATCACTGCCCCAGTGTGAATTATTGGTGGATTGCTTAATCTTACTGTAGGCCCATGAGCATGTAGGGGTGATAGAGATATGATGATGTGATCCATCTTCCAATCTGATCCCCTAAAACAACCTTAAAAGCCAAGCAAGAACTAACTAAAGGATGTATGTGGTGCTGGTGAGTGGGGCACTGCGGGATGATGCATCCAGCACCATTCTTCCAGTGAGCTGTAGCGTGATGGATGAGCAATGGCAGAGACTCTTACTGAATCAGGATGCCAGCCTATATTTTTAGTATGAAATATTTAATCTATTTGTATTGGTATTTAAATTATTGAAATAGTTACCAACTTAACAATTATTGAATTATCTAAAAAAAAATACCTATATTTGACTATATAATCTGTCTCTCCCTCCTTTCTCTCTGTAAGCTGCTCTGAGCATGGTTTCACCATGGCCACTAGGCACATTGGCTGGGAGATTCTGGAAGCTATAGTCTCCAAAAGCAATATTTCTAATCACTGTTTTAAAATCATTACACAGCCACATTACTTTTCAGCTGTTCATCTTGGAGAGAAACTGAGTACCATTTAGCTGGGTAACCAAAGAAAAATATGTTATTTCAATCTGTAAAATGAACAAAAGTATGATTTTGGTCATGTGTACCTGAGCCCAGGAAGTGGGGCCGGTTGCTCTTCGCTACCATGCGAACAGACATAAACAAAGTCTTCCTTTGCAGTGCTACTAAGTGAAGAGTTGCTGCTAAATGTGAGGGTTAACCACCTTTTTATAACAAGAGCCACCCTCAGATTGATCCTGCTACTTAGTATGGACTAGCAGCAGACAACTGGAGGGGAGATACCCCCACCTTTCAATTGCATCATTTGTAGGGATCCATGCTCCCCCAGTTGGCAGTAGAATGGCCGGATCTATATGATGAGGCACAATTATTCAGTTTTGAATAATGAGGAGCAACACTAGCACAAATTCAAAGCCAGTCTAAAAATAAAATAGGTATGTGACAGAGGGTGTATGTCATTCACCCTAGCTAACCCTTATGAATCCTTTCCAGTCAGTAGTCCAGCTTGTGCCAGGGGGAGATACTGCTATGTTTGAGGATCCGGATAGAGACAGCTGCTTTATTATTTATTAATGTAGTTATTTAATTTATCTCCTGCCTTTCTCCCAACATGGGACCCAAAGTGGCTTGCAGTATAAGTTTTTAAAAAATGGCTAAAACAATTTTTAAAAAATAAGCAAACAATTCAATTAAAATGTTAATTTTAAAACAGTTAAAACAATTTAAACCATAGTAAAAACGCAAATAAAACCACAGCCCATATTAAAAGACTTTTCTGCCACAAAAAGTTAAGGGTCAAAGGCATGCATAAATGAAAAGAGTTTTACTTGCTAGTAGAAAGAGAGTAGAGAAGGGGTCAACTAACCCTCCTGTGGGAGGGAGTTCCAAAGCCTAGGAGTAGCCACCTAGAAGACTCTCCCACACCCTTACCAGAGGAGACCTGGAGGAACCTGGTTGGTCTCTCAAGTCACTTGATTCCTGCAGTACCACCCATATGCCATGGTGGTGCTAGTGAGGGATGAATCTGTCAGTTTCACTTTTCTGACACATTCAGGACTTTTTCAAAAGGGGAGGGAAACCCGAACGGGTCAGGAGAAGAATGGGGCTGTTGCTCTTACAGTGCCCCATTTCAAATGCTGCCGTCCTCTGTCCTCCTCCTGACCTTCCTCTGTGCTTCCTCCATGCTGAGGACACAGCTTTTTATTGACGGAAAACCACAATAAGCGCGGCAGCCCCATTCTTCTCCTGACCTCCTCAGGGTTTCCCCCCCCCATTTGAAAAAGTCCTCAATCTTGCATTATTTCTGTGAAATGTTATGCGTAAAGATGAGCTGCTCATAGAGTGAAAAAAAAATCTAATTCAGCACCATAAATACAAAGTGATTCAAAGCCAGTCTTTCCAACGCCAAGTGCACAACTAGATGGACAAATATAAATGTAACTTTCACTCACATTTAGAGATGTGAAGGCCTAAAAATATCCCAGACCTATATTTTTTTTAAAAAATAAAACATTCAAGAAGGGAACTCAGTTTCTAACTATTGTCTGCCTGAGCTGTGCTTTTAATTTAAGGGCTTGTCTAGATGGGCAGTTTATCCTGGCTTCCCATGTGTTGGATCCTACAGTCCAAATGATGAAGGACTCTTGACCGGATTCACTACTGGAGAGTCATAAAAATGTCAGAGGTGAAGCCAAGGCAAGTTCTTTTAAAACATTTGGAAATAACCCCCAGGAAAACCTGTGTCATGCAGGAAAACCTGGATGGGTCTGGCATGGAACACAGGAGTCTGTACCTGTATATGAGGCTGCATCACTGAACACCACTACTGGTGTTGCTCTGAAGCTGGGAAGGAGGCCCCCAGCACATGATCAAGACCCCATGCATGTGGCCAGCCTTGATCATATGCTGAGGGCATCCTTCCCCAATTCAGAGAGTACAACACATGACAGCAGCGGAGGCACCTGCCATTATGGGATGGCATGTGTGTGTGGATTTCTGCTCATTTTGTTGTGATAACAGGGGGCATCCAGGCCAGGGACCAGAATACTCTGGGGCCAGAATACTTTGGCTGGAAAGCAGCATATTCTGGCTAGTGTAGACAAACCCTAAGAAACATGATAACTCTATGCAGAACTGTATGTATGTATATGCCATCAAGTCACTTGTGGACTTATGGCAACCCCATGAATTTTAGTCAAAGAATACTCAGAGGTGATTTTGCCAGTTTGTTCCTCTGAAATCTAACCTACACAGCACCTGATATTCATTGGCAGTTTCCCATCCAAGTACAAACCAGGGTTGACCCTGCTTAGCTTCCAAAATCAGATAGGATCTGGTGTCTTTAGGGTATTTAGGCCAGAACTGTATAATTGTATGATATTATGTATATAATGCATTTCATGTTCCTAGCATAACAAAGTGGTTTTCAGTCTATAAAGTACACTAATATCACATTTTCTCCCAATTTTTTTTAAAAAATTATTCATATATATATATACACTACCCCACTGGAAAAAACAAGACATTCCCTGCCCGGCTTTAAAATGTCCTGAAATTTTAAATCTCTACTCACACTCATTTAAAAAAAAAATCTTTCTGTTGTATTTATGAAGAAATTTGTTGGTTTTCAATTTTTTTCATTGGTTTGAACTACAGGTCCTAGAATCCTCCGGCCAGCATGTCTATGTTGAGTGGGGGATTTTGGAAGTTGTGAATTTTTTTAAAAAATGTTCCCAATCTCTGGTTATAGAAGCACAGTAAATATCAGACTAGTAGGTCCCTCTCTACTGGTAACTTATCACAGTGCAGGGCTGGCTCTACCATTAGTCAGAGTGAGCCAGTTGTCTTTGGCAGTAGATTTGAGTGTCATTACAGGGCAGTGAATTGTTATTAGATTTATTATTACACTTGTATTTTTACTGCAGGGCAAAATGCTTGTAAGATTTTCCATCTTAGATGCCAAAATATGCTCACTGGCCTAGGGTACTGTGTGCCATGACTTAGAGGTGGGAGCAGGAATATGATTTGCTGAACCGTCTCAGACAACAAAATGTCATGGGGCAGCCTTGCCACACAGCTAGAATTTCCAAATGAAGACCCTCAACAGTGATATGACAACATGTGAATTGCCATTGAGTTCTGTAAACCTTGACAAAAATGAAACGAAACAAACCCCACCAAGTCTTCTAAATTACATAGATCTACTGCATTGTTCCATGTTATGGTTTTGGCCAGACTGCAGCCAGCTCCGATAACATCTTTTACTACAAACCAAGTGAGTTAAGCTCCTTAAATCCCATTGTTTTCCAAAAAGAAAAGCACAGAGCGAAACGCAACAATGTGAAGGGATTGTTGCATAGCTGGTTTTCAGCAACTCTGTTTCGGAGAAGATCATTTGGATTCCACCCCAGTGAACTATCATCAGCATACTTGCAGTGCAAAGGACTTAGCGATATCTTCTTCCTTAGGCCTTGGCTGATCAAGCAAAAACAGATGGATTTCAAGGTCGGTGAATATCAGCAAAGCCTTTGCAAAGAATGTTGGCCAGTCAGGCACTCCAAAGAAATTTTGAAAAGTTTTCTCTTGATGATGAGGAATGGATTTTCAAACAAAAACTTCCCACTCCTAACAGGCAGGCTGGGTGGCCACTAAAGACATCTGAAAATCACTAAGAAAAAAGAAGGTAAGAACTGAATATAATGTAGTGGCTGGAAGAATCTGAGCTGAGAAATCACTAATTAAAACATGCTTTTACTATGTGGCAAACAGTTAATCTTGTAAATTTGACCTCTTCTTAACCATCAAGATGCGAGTAAAACTGTTTTGGATCTGTCCATAAAACTATGGAAGTAATATTGAAAACCAAACTACAATTGAAACTGGAAATATTTTTGTTGGGACTTTTAGAAGATTCTTCTAAAGATTCTTACTGCATTTCAGTAAGGCCTTTGACAAGATCCCCCATGACATTCTTGCAAACAAGCTTGTAAAATGTGGGCTAGACAAGTTAACTGTTAAATAGATTTGTAATTGGTTGACCGGCCAAACCCAAAGGGTGCTCAGCAGTGGCTCCTCTTCGTCTTGGAAAGATGTGACCAGTGGGGTGCCACAAAGTTCGGTCCTGGGCCCAGTCCTATTCAACATCTTTATCAATGACTTGAATGAGGGAATTAGGGCCATACGTATCAAATTTGCAGATGACACCAAATTAGGAGGAGTAGCTAATACCCTAGAGGATAGGATCAAAATTCAAAATGACCTGCATAGGCTGGAGAGCTGGGCCAAATCTAACAAAATGAAATTCAATACGGAGAAATGTAAGGTACTGCACTTAGGGTGGAAAAATGTAATGCATCAATATAGGATGGGGGAGACCTGGCTGAATGAGACTACGTGCGAAAGGGATCTAGGAGTCCTAGTAGACCACAAGTTGAACATGAGTCAACAGTGTGATGCAGCAGCTAAAAAGGCCAATGTCATTTTGGGCTGCATCAATAGAAGTATAGTGTCTAGATCAAGGGAAGTAATAGTGCCGCGCTATTCTGCCTTGATCAGACCTCACCTAGAATACTGTGTCCAGTTCTGGGCACCACAATTCAAAAAGGATATTGACAAATTGGAGAGTGTCCAGAGAAGGGTGACTAAAATGGTGAAAGGTCTGGAAACCATGCCTTATGAGGAGAGACTTAGGGAGCTGGTATGTTTAGCCTGGAAAAAAGACGGTTAAGAGGCGATATGATAGCCCTGTTTAAGTATTTGAAGGGGTGGCACATTGAGGATGGAGCAGGCTTGTTTTCTGCTGCTCCAGAGACTGGAACATGGAGCAATGGATGCAAGCTCCAGGAACAGATATTCCACCTCAATATTAGGAGGAACTTTTTGACACTTAGAGTTGTTCGGCAGTGGAACACACTCCCTCGGAGCGTGGTGGCGTCTCCTTCCTTGGAGGTCTTTAAACAGAGGCTGGATGGCCATCTGTCAGGGATGCTTTGATCATGATTTCCTGCGTGGCAGGGAGTTGGACTGGATGGCCCTACAATTCCAACTCTACAATTCTACGATTCTATGATTCTATTCTTCTTCAGAGCAAGAATACGGGAAGATAATAAGATATATGACTACAGCAGTGAGATTAATCTGTGCTCAAAGCTGGAAACCACAGACTGTTCCGACAGCGGAAGAGTGGATGCTGAAACTTTATGATATGGCTGAAATGGACAAATTGACTACTTTGTTAAAATGATAGAACTATTGATGAATTGACTACTTTGTTAAACTACAAATTGACTACTTTGTTAAATGATAGAACTATTGATGAATTTTTAAAAAAGTGGAAGTCTACAATAGAATTCCTGAAGGAAGCTAATGGTAATATAGATAGTTGCATTTGACAATTTTTGAGTGAAATTATGGCCAGGTGGTTGAAGATATTGTATTTAAATATTTTTATACACACAGACACACAAACAGTAGTAGAAAATGTAAAAAATTAAATCATTTACTAAGAAAACTTTACAAAATTAGGATTAATTAAGGTTCTCTGATCAAGGGGATATTAAGAAATTCTACTATAACGTTTTAGTTGTTAAATTGGAATCTAAACATCCCTTTTTAGTGTATGTTTTTTAGTTTAGTTGTGTTTCATTTAGTTGTATGGGTTAGAATAGTATGGGGGTTAGATTAGGGGGGTTTAGTGTTTATTTTTATGCCTGTGTTATATTATGTGTGTGTTCTTCTAGGTTGGAGGACCATCGCCTCCCAAAAACAGTACTCTACGGTGAACTCACCATGGGTCAGCATAAGAGGGGTGCTCCAAAAAAGAGATACAAGGACTCCCTGAAACAACATCTCAGGCTCGGCCAAATTGATCACCAACAATGGTCCGCCATGGCCTCACATTGGGAGGCATGGAGACGCACTATCCACAATGCTGCAGCCTTATTTGAGAACTCATGCTGAACAAGTCTTGAAGAGAAATGACAACACAGAAAGAATCACAACCCGGAAACATCACCCAAGGAGACCTTCTGCTGTGCTTTCTTCAACCGGACTTGTTTATCTCAGATTGGCCTTTTTAGTCATCAGCGCGCTTGCAGAAAGTGTGGGATGAGTCCTTCCTGAATCTTCATTTGCGAAGAAAAGCCAGATAGAGAATACAATTTAAAAAAAAAGATGTGACTAAGAGCACTGTGCTACTTTGCAAAGTTGTTGTAAAGATGGCAGAGCTAATGATGAGTGAATCACTTTGATGATTCTGGATGCTCTGGTTACTTCTCAGAGCCAGCCCAAGACAATTTGCTGAAGTGAAGGATAAGATGGTACATTTTTCCATATTCCACATACAGAAGTTCAATATTAGCAATGTAATAGTGCCATCCATTCAACATGGGGGCAGTAGGCCAGTTTAAGGGAACAGAACAGAATAGATATGTTCTGGGTCTCAACAAATATTCTGACAAATATAAAAAAATGGAAATAAAGGAGAAAATAATATCAGATCATAACCCTATAGAAATGCAGTTAAAAATAATTAAAATGGAATTTTCATGGAGATTGAATGTAATTTGGTAAAGGATGAAGAATTTGTGAATAGAGTTAAGAAAGAAATAGAGTTATTTTTTGAAGAAAATGATGATAATAGCATCCCTGAAAAAACAGAATGGGATGCATTTAAGGCGACAATCAGAGGAATCTTTCTACAAAGAGGGGCAGAAATAAAAAAGAAAAAACTAGAAAAAAACCAAAAATTAACACAAGAATTAAAAATAAAAGAGGAAATCTTAAGAAAACGTCCAAAGAACAAACAACTATAAAAAGAAATAAAAGTACTGCAAGAAACATTAAAAGCTGATCTGTCAGAAGCAATAGGAAACAAGCTGAGGAGGGTGAAGCAAAGATACTTTGAGCAGGCTAATAAAGTCGGTAGATGGCTTGCATACAGGTTAAAGAAGGATTCAGAGAAACAGCTGATAACGGAGATAAATATGGGAGAAGGAATTTGTAATACACAAGAAGATATAAAGGCAGCCTTTAAAAGATTTTATGAAAACCTATATAAAAAAACAGAATTAAATGAAAGTCAACAAGAATTGGAAAAACTTATAAAAGAAAACATTCAATGGAAAATCCCAGAGAATATGAAGGAAAGTCTCTTACAACCATTTAGTAAGGAGGAAATAATACAAGCCATCAACCAAATGAGAAGCGGGGAATCTCCTGGGCAAGATGGCTTCCCTGTAGAATTTTATAAGACATTTCAAGATCAGCTGATTATCCTGCTTTCCAGAATGATGAATAACATTAAAAAGGATGGTGTCCCATAATCTTAGTAATTAGCTAACATTACCTTAATCCCTAAAGAGGGTAAAGATGAATCAAAAGTAACAAATTATAGACCAATTTCACTTTTAAACGCCGACTATAAGATCTTTGCAACAAACCTGACAAATAGAATAAATAATGTCATCAAAGAAATAATTCATGAAGATCAAGCTGGCTTCATTAAAGGCAGATATATGTCATCCAATATAAGGACAATGCTTAATGCGATCGAATATTATGAAAGAACAAATAATAAGAAAGTGGCACTTATCTTCATTGATGCTGAAAAAGCTTTCAACAATGCTAGCTGGATATTTGTAATAAAAACATTAGAGAAACTACATTTTGGAGAAGATTTCACTAGAAATATTAGAGAAATATATAAAACCCAGAAGGCCCAGTTAATAATAAATGGTGAAAAAACAGGGATCTTTGATATTGAAAAAGGGACCCACCAGGGCTGCCCACTTTCTCCAGTTCTTTTCATTTTAGCATTGGAAATTTTAAATAATCAAATAAGAAAAGATAGTAACATCCCTGGACTGAAAATTAAAGATCAAGAGTATAAAATTAAAGCTTTCGCTGATGACCTATCAATAATCCTAGAAGATCTGGTAGAAAATATTGAATATTTGTTAAACATACTTTAAAAATTTGGTGAATTTTCAGGATTTAAGCTAAACAAGGAAAAAACTACAGTAATACCCAAAAACCTATTAAAGGAAGAAGAAAAATGTTTGCAACTCAAATCTGGCTTTAAATTAGAGAAGAAAGTGAAATATCTCAGAATCTGGATTAGTAAAAGAAATATAGATCTCTTTGACAACAACTATAAGAGCTGTGGTTGGAAATTAAGAAAGATTTAGAAAGATGGAATAAATTGGATCTTTCCCTGTTGGGGAGAATAAACACGATTAAGATGAATATATTACCAAGATATCTATTTCTGTTCCAAAATCTTCCAATTCTGCAAAATGATAAGATAATACAACATTAGATAACAGATTTGAAGAAATTCATTTGGAATGGGAGAAAACCAAGAATCAAGTGGTCTACCTTGATGGTGAATAAGAATTCAGGAGGCACCTCACTGCCAAACTTGAAATTATATTATTTGGCTTGCAGAATGAATTGGTTGCAAAGCTGGATTAAAATTAGTGATGACCGAACTTTAATTTTGGAAGGATTTTCGCTGAGATACGGTTGGCACGCGTACCTAGTGTATGGTAAATCTGAAATAAACAAAGATTTCGGCAACCACATGGTGAGGAAAGCCCTTTTGAGGATCTGGTTGAAGATTAAAGGAAAAATTTATATTAAATTACCCAATTGGATCTCCCCACATGAAGCCATGTTAGGAAGATGGGATGAATCCAAGGTATGGATAAGGTATAAAGAATTAATAGACCAAGAAAAGTGGATGAGAGGGAGAGGTACAAATATGAGAACACATGAGGAACTGGAGGAAATGGGCATATGAATGAATTGGTTTAAATATTTACAGCTCAAAAATAAGTTCCAAGAAGATAAAAAGAATTATGATTTTGAAGCTCAAGAAAATGAATTGGATAAGATAATTTGGGGTGCGCAGTGGAAAACCATAACCCAGATATACAACTTGCTACTGGAAAGGGAATTAGAATTTGAGATTGGAACGGATGCAATGAATAAATGGGCTATAGATTTAGGAGAAATAATAAGCATAGAAGAATGGGAGAAAGCATGGAAGACTACGAATATGTTCACTGCTTGCCTATCATTGAAAGAAAACCATTTAAAAATAGTTAATAGACGGTACCTAATCCCAACTAGAATCAGCAAAATGTACAAAATAAAGGAGAACTAATGTTGGAAATGCAGGAAAGAATCAGGTACACTCTACCACGTGAGGACTGGGGAGGTGACCACGTGAAGGCCCCGTGAAGGCCTGGGGAGGGAGGGGGTAGGCAGGGGAAAGCGACTATGGGGCTTCGAGAGCCCCCGTGGTCACTTGGGTGGGGGAGGGGGAGGGCAGTCATTATTCACGAAATTTTCACATTCGCAGGGGTCTGTGGAACCTAACCCCCACGAATGTGAAGGGATGACTGTATAAGCATCATATCTATATCTATGCAGGATATCATAAGTACGTTAGTATACAATTTGTAATGTGAAGCAAAGATACTTATGTATGTTTTATGTTAGTTTATTGTAAGAATGTCTATTCTGTGTACATATTCATGTAATAGAGGGGAATGTAAAGAATGAACAGCCAAGGGATATCACTGTTTCTCCTAGGCCTCTTAACACTTAAGGAAGTTGCCTCACTTTGCTTAATGGTAGGGCCAACCCTTTTAATTTTTTTTAACTTTTATTGAATTTTTGGGATTGTTAACAAACATTATTTTTACATACAGTAGGACCCCTGTATCTACTGGGGATTGGTTCTGTGGGGCCCCGCAGATACCAAAACCGTGGATAATAGTGAACACCATTGAAAATAATGGGACTTCTATTTTAAAATACCATAGAGATGCCTTGGAGGACCTAGAATATGGCTAGAGAGGACACATTTTCTAGGAAGACTCTATGGTAGGTGTGCTGTTTTGTGTCCCATGGATAATTGAATCAGTGGATACAGGGTCCTACTGTATATACCTATAATATACCCCAAACATAACACAAAACCATTAATGCTAACAGATAGTGCTAATAGATATCTACCAAGTTGATTATCCCAATAACCCAAATATTAATATTCCTTCTATTATAGCCCTTCCATCCCTCCCCCCCCCCCAAGGGAACAAGTTGTTGTTTATTCAAAATCCCTTTCCTTTTTACTTCTTCCTGCTAGGCCAGCTAGACAAACATAGACACAAATGACCAGAAGGCCAGAACCATAATGGTATACATCTGGCCCACTAATGCTGTCTCCACAGTTGATGCATATAGTGAGAATGGAAAGAAAGAACCCTCCTTCCCTACCGACAGAGTAGCAGCCAAGCAACTAGGCAAGCAGGGAAGAAGAAGGAAATTTTCTGGAGAGAATTAAAATATGAGTGGCAGAAGAGTGCAGAGTTCTTAAGTAGGGTTCTCAGATGCCTAAATCTCAAGGCCTGGAACCTCTTCTTTGGTGGAAAGGGGATTTTTGGAACTACAACTCCCAGGTCACATGCCATCCCCATGCTCATGCTACAGTTCTTGGAATTATAGTACAACAAGTAACTTTTCCAAGCTCTGGGTTACAACATTTGCTGCCTTGAGCTCTTTGAATAAAGGGCATGATGAGGAATCTATATATATATAATTCTCTTGGGTATGTTGCCTTTCCCAGTGTGCTGATTGGCTGCTCAGGAAACACACCCAACCAATCACCATCCACATGCAAATTCCCTCTCCACCTCACAATCCACTCCAGTCACTCAATCTGTGGCCTAGGTTGGGATCCAGACAGTCAACTGGTGGTGTCCATGGTAACAGCAGGGCAACACAGTGAATTATCCTCAGCAATTCTAGGGCTTCAGTTAAACGACAGTTTTTATTGCGGTAATTTGCACTTTATTGCTGTTTCGCAGCTGTAGTGCATCGTTCAGATGACATATGGCTTAATTGATCTATCGCTTTTGTTTTCAGCTGTGTTTCACTTTGATATTTACACAGCAGACTGAGACAGGGGCGTGGCCTCCCAAGCACATCCTCTGATTACCACAGGAATGCCTGAGAGGAACATTCTCACACCACACAAGAGAGACTGGAAAAGGCTTGCTTATTTCTTCAGATCGTAGCAGCTGGGCACAAGATAGCATGGAGGGAGGGAAAGAAGGAAAGGCGTCTTTTTCGTGGCTAAGCACAAGACAGGGAGAAGGGCTGAGTTGATCGCAGGAGGGGAGATTAGATCATTCACACACACTGAGAAAGGCGAGAGGGAGAGAAGGAAAGACGTCTTTTTCGTGGCTAAGCACGGCGCAGGAGGGGAGATTAGATCATTCACACACACTGAGACTGAAAGTAGCAAGGTGGGAAGGAGAAAAAGACACACACACATGATTGGGAGGCTAGCACACAGTCTTTCATGGCTGGAAACATCTTTCCTCCATCCCCTCCTTGTCCAAACCCCTCCCTGATGAGTTCAACCAATCATGGCAAAGCTCTGCTGTGAATTTATCCGAAAGATTGCTGGTAATTCACACAGCACGTAGTGTGATGTTTGTTCAGACTATTGAAAAAGCGCTACTTTTCAAAAAAGTCAGGAAAAGTCCCGAAATCCTTTATTGCGTTACTAATGGGTTTTTGAGCCCCCCTCCTTCTGAAAGAGGTGACTTTGTGCCGCAATGCATGTAAACAATTAGGAATCTTGGCGAATTCTTCACGTTTTTTTTTTCATCGTTTCACCAAGCCCTAGGAAAAGTGTGGAACACTGAGAAGGGGAAGGAGGAATTTAAAAATCCACTGGCCTACCTTAGAGGGTTGTTGTGAGGTCTACCTGGCATTTTGGGGGGAGTTTTTAAATGGCGCATATTACGTTGGGTACAACTAGTTAAAAAAACACACAGAGAAAATCCAGTGTAAAAAATTGGTAACTGCATTCACAGCTAAATAAAACAGCAACAGTGGAATTTGAATGTGAACAAATGGAACAGTGAATGTGAACGAAATATACACTTTTAAACAGATCCATTATATATTTATATTTAAATTGACCCTGAAATAATACCTTTCCCCGTTAGCTAAAGAACTCTTTGTTCCAGGACACAACCTAGAGTCATACTGGCAAACTGAGTTTAGACTGCCCTTCAAAAATAAAGTCAGGAAAACTGTTCCAACAGTAGAAGAATGGATATTAAAACTTTATAATAGATGGTTGAAATGGACAAACGGACTACTTTGTTAAATAACAGTAACACTGATGAATTTGAAAAAGTGTGGAAGCTTACAACAGATTTCCTTAACAAAGCCAATGGTAATATAGTGTTAGTCATATTTGATACTATTTGATACTATTACAGGCAGGTGGTGACTGTATTAAATATCAGAATTTGATACATATATTTAGATATGATACACTAAGTTTCATAGTAAATTTATTAAAGGAGAATTTTAAAAATGCTAGTATAAATCAATTAGATTTTTTTTCCTGGAGGGGAGAAAAAAAATCTTAATCATTTCAACCTTTAGCTGAAAAGTTGGAATCTAAGGGATTGTCTAGATGGTGAAAATACTCCTTGTAGAATGCGAGTAGAATACAGTACGATCTGTCCCAAAATGCTGTGAATGAGATCTGCGGTATTCAGAAGGAGGGGGGCTCCACAAACTCCACAAACCATGCATTAAAAGGGTTCACGGTTTCCCCCAAAGTTTTCCAGAAAATGTGTGGTGTGCATTTTTGCACATGTAAACATCAAAATGAGCAGTGATGCAAATTTTCACTCTATTGCCCTTTATCAATGTGAATGCTCCAGTTGAATAGATGCACACACATGTGAATTGGTGAAAAAATGTTAGAGACAAAACACCATTGCTGTGAATGAGCAAAAACGTGCACCCACTCACAGTCTACCATTACGTCTAGACTGGCCCAAAATATATCTGAGATTGTTGTCTTTTTTTTTCTTTCTTTTTTTTTTTTTTTAGTTTAGTTTGGTTTAGTTTAGTTGTGTTATGTTATGTTATGCTTAGGTGTGGGGTTAGAGTGGTTGGGGGGTTAGATTAGAGGAGGGGTAATTAATTAGATTTAGTGTGTTGTTTGCTGTTATTTTTTATAATGTTTTTGTAATGTTTTTCCCTTGTGTGTGTTTTAGATTATAAAATATAAATGTTTAATAAAAGTATTTTTAAAAAATAAAGTCAGGAAATAGTTTTTCTCCATTTATTTCTGGCACAGTATATTCAGAAACAGATGCTTACTGGGAGGCAGGGAGAGGAGGAAAAAGTGGCCACAATCCAAGAGGAATCAAGCATGCCCAAACCCACTAAAATCCAAGGGATTATGTGTGCCTAACTCACTCTGTGTTGGACTATGACCAGGGTGAATGAAATGATTGCATTCAGTTGTAGTGTCAGGGCCAGAAGCCGCTTCTCCCATTATACAACCGATTGTACTCCCTACAGAAAAATCATTGTAACAATCAAAATTTCTTTTTGCATCTGGCATAACCAACCTCTGCGTTGTTTACCATGTGCTTGAGACTTTATTACCAAGACAATAAAATACCTTTAAAATCCCTATCCATCATCGGCTGACCTGAAGTACCATAAAGTTATAATTCAGCTATTAAGGAAATGGAGTTCATTGGAGGTTGATTAGTCAGTCCTAGGCATGTTGAACATCCAAGTTTGCCCAGGCTTAACTTCTGTAAATATAAAACCAGTGTTTGCTTGGGTGTATATGCAGAGTTGCTACTTGTTCACCATTCCCCACCCAGAGAAACACTCTGTACTTTTAACATGGAGACTTTCTATTTGAATAAAGACATTTTTAAAAACAGGAGAAAAACAACACAGAGCAATCCTAAAGAAGAGGAGAGGGGAGGCCCACGATGCAAGAACTACTATCAAGGAACACAGGAAACTTGTCTCATTCCAAATACAACCAGTGGTCCATCTAACGTAAGCCTGTTTACACTGACTGGCAGCAGCTGTCTGGTTTTTAAGACAGGATCCCTACCTGGAAGTAGGGTAAATACTTGGCTTGTGCTGGTGATCATTTTCTCCCTACTGCCCATTGCCTCCAATGGAAAAGACTGTACTATTCCAGCTCTCAACATGCCAGTTTCTAGTTCTGGGCCACTCCTCTCTATCCCACCAATGGGAGGAATACACTGTGTGATAGCTTTCTCCATTTTGATGCTCCAGTTGTGGAATGTCTTCCCTTCAGGATGTAGCTATGGGGGTGGGGGTGGAATACAGCCATTGCCTCTTCAAATGAGAATTCTGCACACATACACCCATGAAATGTTCCTTCGGTCCTCAAATTTCTAGCATTGCAGAGACTGAGACACTGAAAACATTCACTCCTAGAATTATGTGCTGAGATCCAGCACTGGGAAATGTAGATACATGTTTGGAGCTACATTTCTCAATGTCACCCACCCCCATACTTACTTTATTAGCAGTGCAGCCTTCCCCCCAACACAGCCATTTCTGTGCTGCCACAGAGCAGGGGAATAAGTTACAGGAAAAGAGCTGAATGCATCCACATTCATCTCCTTCCTCTCAGGCAATATGGAGATGGCTGTTTTGGGGAGGGGGGCAGCATCACTTAAAAGGTTGGTTTGGGGAGGACTTTTGGTTGCCATGATTGTAAAAGTGAATAACTACCATTGCAAGGTTGTCTTCAGACTGATAATTATTTACTTAAATAGTCTAGCACTCTCCTGCCACATAGCTCCTAATTGTTGTTGCTGTTGTGTGCCTTCAAGTCGAGCCCAACTTATGGCAACCCTCTCATAGGGTGTTCATGGGACAATTTGGGGATTTTGCCATTGCCTTCCTGTGAGGCTGGGAGAAGGCAGCTTCTCCAATATCACTCAGTGGGATTCTGTGGCTAAGCAGTGATTCGAACACTGGTCTCTCCTAGTCCAACACTCAAACCACTTCATGATGCTGGCTCTGGCTCTAGATCCTAGAGCAGTGATTCCCAAACGTTGGTCTTCCATGTGTTTTGGACTTCATATCCCAAAACTCCTACCCACAAAGGCCAACAGTCTGGGAGATGAAGCCCAAAACATCTGGAGGACCAAAGTTTGGAAAACAGTGCAGTAAAGAATAACAACAGCAATAACTCTCATAAAATCAAAGTACTACTATTGGACAAGATACTATGTCAAGTATCACAGAATTACATAGCAGTTGTGATATTGCATGACCAAATGTACAACAAAATGGGAGGTGTCTCAAGAAATCAGGATGGATGACTAAAGCACTTTCAATGGAGCTAAGTTTTAAACGGAACATGTATAGGAAATGGAAAAAGGGAGAAATCACCAAAGAAGAATTCAAACAGATAGCGAACACATGTAGGAGTAAAGTCAGAAAAGCTAAAGCGCAGAATGAGCTCAGGCTTGCTAGAGAGGTTAAGAACAATAAAAAGGGTTTTTTTGGGGGTATGTCCGCAGCAAAAGGAGGAAGAAGGAAATGATAGGGCCGCTACGTGGAGAAGAGGGCAAAATGCTAACAGGGGACAGAGAAAAGGCAGAATTAATCAACACCTCCTTTGCCTCAGTGTTTTCAGAAATGGAAAAGGGTCACCAATCTGAGGATAATGTTGTTTTTAATTTATATTTGTTTAATGTTTTTTTATGGGGGAGGGTGGGAGTGGGGGTGTTTAGGGATTTTATTTGTATTGTATTTTAAATTCTGTAAGCCGCCCCGATTGTTTTAACAGAGGGGCGGGGTATAAATAAATTTTATTATTATTATTATATTATTATTATTATAATGGAACAGAGGACACAATAGGTGAAATCCAGCACAGAATAAATGAAGAGGTACTACAGGAATACATTCTTAATCTAAATGAATTTAAATCTCCAGGACCAGATGAACTACATCCAAGAGTATTAAAAGAGCTGGCAAATGTGATCTCAGAGGCATCTTTGAGAACTCCTGAAGAACAGGAGAAGTCCCAGCAGACTGGAGGAGGGCAAACGTCCCCATCTTCAAAAAGGGAAAAAAAGAGGATCCCAACAATTATCATCCAGTTAGTCTGACATCAATACCAGGGAAGATTCTAGAACAGATCATTAAACAGAGAGTCTGGGAACATTTAGAAGGCAATGCCATAATCACAAAAAGTCAACATGGGAATAGAGGACATGCTTACCAAGTTTGCAGATGACACCAAATTAGGAGGAGGAGCTAATACCCTAGAGGACAGGATCAAAATTCAAAATGACCTGGATAAACTGGAGAGCTGGGCCAAATCTAATAAAATGAAATTCAATACGGAGAAATGTAAGGTACTGCACTTAGTGCAACCCCCCCCCGAAATGCATAGATATAGGATGGGGGAGACCTGGCTGAATGAGACTACGTGCGAAAGGGATCTAGGAGTCCTAGTAGACCACAAGTTGAACATGAGTCAACAGTGTGATGCAGCAGCTAAAAAGGTCAATTCGATTTTGGACTGCATCAATAGAAGTATAGTGTTTGGATCAAGGGAAGTAATAGTGCCACTCTATTTTGCCTTGATCAGGCCTCACCTACAATACTGTGTCCAGTTCTGGGCACCACAATTCAAAAAGGATATTGACAAATCAGAGCGTGTCCAGACGAGGACGACTAAAATGATGAGAGGTCTGGAAACCATGCCTTATGAGGAAAGACTTAGGGAGCTGGGTATGTTTACCCTGGAAAAACGATGGTTAAGAGGTGATATGATAGCCCTGTTTAAGTATCTGAAGGGGTGTCACATTGAGGATGGAGCAAGCTTGTTTTCTGCTGCTCCAGAGACTAGAACACGGAGCAATGGATGCAAGCTCCAGGAACAGAGATTCCACCTCAACATTAGGAGGAACTTTCTGACAGTAAGAGCTGTTCGGCAGTGGAACACACTCCCTTAGAGTGTGGTGGGGTCCTCTTCCTTGGAGGTCTTTAAACAGAGGCTGGATGGCCATCTGTCAGGTATGCTTTGATTGTGTATTCCTGCATGGCAGGGGGTTGGACTGGATGACCCTCGTGGTCTCTTCAACTCTACCATTCTATGATTCTATGCACATTAATGCACCATGTGCAATGATGTATGGTGCACATGTATATCATTAGTGACTGTGCGCAATGCTCATGCATGTCTATATGCAACACACAACTTTAGGCAATGCCATCAAATGGGCAACCCTGCTTCTGCAGCCTTGAAGTGAATATGGCCATTCTGCTTCGGAGAAAAACGGCCAACTACTCTCACAAGGAAGTTAGTCATGTGGAAGATACCAACAGGATTCTGACCAATCATTGCATAGCAAAGTACTGTGATACTCTAAAAAGTAAAGCAGTCAAAAGAAGTTAAGGTACAGAAATGGGAAAAGCAACTTGAGCTATGAGGTTGACTCTCATTCAGCTATTCTCATATAAAGAAGACTGGTTCCAGCTCTGTTAATAGTTAGTCCAGGAGTTGAAAAGAAGTTCGTGTGTGTGTGTGTGTGTGTGTGTGTGTGAGAGAGAGAGAGAGAGAGAGAGAGAGATGAAGGAAAACAGACTAATTAAAAATTAACAGATAGACATAAGGTAACCCTTTCATAGTTTCTTACTAACTTTAAATAACTGTTTACTCTCAAGGAGATGTGTTAATTGTTCTCTGCTGATGCAAAGTCCTTTCAAGTGGGTTATTTACATAATTACACTGTTCCAGCAACCATTGTTTCTAGGGCTTGATTTAATAGCTGCCTGATACAGATGATTAGTCCCTGACATTTTGTTTATTTCAAAAAAGATTTATACTACCTTTCAAGGCAAAGCCTTCCCAAGGTAGCTTGTGTCAGAACAATAACAGGAACCATCAAAAATTGATAAAACCCTAATCCAACTAGGAAAAAGATTGCAATAATTAAAACATTGTGACAAAACCTACAGTACTTAAAACAATGTTAAGTACCATGTTTGATAAAGCAGTTTAAATATCCTAGTTTTCAGAGACAAGTTCAAGAGCCAATAAAATAGGAAAAATAGAAAATACAAAAACTGGAGAACACACAGTTGCATCCACATAAGAAACATGCAGACAACATATTCCAGCTACACTTCTAGCAGACACAGTAAAACTCAGAGCTATCCATTGTTTGCTTTGCTTTTCTTTTTTTCAATTGCCAGGAAGTTATATCCAAAAATTTCTGAAGACCGTTTGCTTTGAGTAAGTATATGCAGGCTATATTGCAGTGTAGTTATTTGAGTAAAAGTATACTTTAAGATGTTTACATATCTGTGTTTATGGCTGGCATCCTGTTCAGTAGTTACAAGACTGTAAGCTGGATTTAAGATCCTATACCTTTTGGGATTCATGCTTAAGGTTGTAAATTACTGAATGCGACCACCCAAACCTACCTTTTTGGTCAGCCAGCACTCCAATGGAAGGCTTTCCAAGCTGGTGCAGATGAGGGCTCTGGGACATGTTGAGAGAAGCCATTGCAGCAGGATGACAAGGGGTCTCTCCAGCCTGTTACTCTAAATGCTCAGCGGTCTTAAGGACCCTCAAAATGTCAAATTGGGGAAATAATATACTCAGTTTGGCTATGTGAGAGGGGCAACAGATAGCAGGACCTTTTGACCTATGTATACCAGTAATAAGGAGGAGACAGTAAGCTAGTGCAATTATTTGGTCTTTATTAAGCAAATAATAATGACAATCTTCACACATACACACTCAGGCTTCAAGCATTCATGCAAGGCTTGCAAATAAAGTAGGGAATATTGGGATAGAGGAATAGAGAAGGGAGGTTGCTTTCGGCTTATACTGTACGAATCAGAGGAGTTGCATTTGTGGAGAAAACCAGCAGAGTGGGGGGTCCAGAAGCAGGAACAGCTACACAGTCTGATGTGGAGATTTGCGCATTTGGGTGGGGTTTGAAAGTGATTTATATAGTCAATAATTTCCTTTAGGGGATGAGATTTCAAGTGAATGACAATGTCTCTTGGAGGTTTTCAAGATAAGGCAATGGATGCTCTGGATATGCTAACGACCCTTACTGTGCAGATACTTTGTAACTGAATAGAGGAAGCAACTCTCTTTGTTTGGGGGAAGGTAGAGATATGAGGGTTCTTTACAAATGTGAGTATCTCAGTTTAGGCTTATGGGATTAGCAAGGGATTCAGGCAAGAAGCTGCCTTGCAAATGATCTTTCTTTGGAATTTGGGCTGCCCCCTCCTTAGTGCATACCTGACCGAGTCTCAGTACTAGTCTTTTGGGATTCCTGATTTTTGGAATTCCCTGGTTTAATAGCCACACTCTGGGAAGGCCACATTTGGCCAAATTATCAAATATTGCTAATTATTACAGGTATGGGGCAGGAGGTGTCATGGTAGGTAACAAGCCACCTGTTCTCAGAAGCACGGCAGATGCCATTTTCCAGTGCCTTGATCTGCAGAGCCTCGGAATCCCTTTGGTTAGGGCACTGCCTGGCCAAAAAGGTAAGTTTGTTAGGGGGTGACATCATCAGCATTTGCCTTGATCTGCAGATTAATCCCCTCCCCCTTTCCTTGTGTTTTGTGTCTTTTTAGATTATAAGCCTGGGAGCAGGGAACAGTCAAATTAACCATGTGTAAACTGTTCTGGAAGCCTTTTTGGCTGAAGGGTGGGGTATGAACGCTCTAAGTATTTTAAAAGGTGCTTACATCTGACAATGCAAGGATTTGGTCCATGTGTTTTAAAAAATCTTTTACACCTCCCCCCCACCACCAAAGAAGACCTCATAATAATAATAGGCTGAAACACATAGGGCATTGTAATAAGAAAACAACTTCACAGAATCCTGAGACATCTCCCAATGACATTGGGGCCATGGGCTTCTCCCTGGTGTTCCACAAATATGGTGCAGGCACCAAAAAAATAAAATAAAAATAAAATCCCCCTGACTCATACCAGAGCACTAAAGTGATATAACAGTTTGCTTGCAAGATTTCTGCATGTCTGGTTGTTTGTAAAGACAGAGAGAGAAAATAGTAAAAAGGCTGACCACAGGAAATTGTGACCGCAGCCATGTTTTCTTTGGAGCAAGTCCAGTGCATTTAGTGGAGCGAAGTGTGTGTGTGCATAGAACTGCAATTCTAGTTGCTTAGTTGTTCTACTTTTGAAAAATGCAATCCTTCTTGACGGAATCAAAAGATTTTTCAAAACTAGAACAGGAACAGCAATCCTGGAATAACTCCGTACTAAGGGCTGGAAGGAAACCACTTTCAGACCAAGGGTAGAAATCAGCTTCAGAGATTCCCGGAGGCCACGTGCCAGTGACAAAGCATGAAACCCAGAATGCCAGTCTATTGTAGTTTAAAGCTTTTACCACTAGTAACTAAGGCCTTGTCTAGGCAGGACAAAGCCTTTGGAGAGACACTCAGCTTTTTAGTTTGGGAAAACACCTGTAGAAAATCGGGGAAACTACAACACAGTGATGGGATAGAGAAAGGATATGGACATCTGGAAGGCCAGAAGCTGAAGCTGCCCATTCCTGACATTGTGATCCCAACCCTCCCCCTTTCTAGCTTCATTAACAACCCTGTCAGGTAGGTTGGGATGAAGCAGAGTGACTGGTCAGAGGTCAATGACTGAATGGCTGAGTAGGGACTTTGAGCACAAGCCTTCCCAGTTCTAGAATTACATTCTAACCTTGGGTTGGGAAGGATTTTTTTCTGGCTGAGGTTTGCATTATATCAGTTGAAACTCGTCAGGCACTCCAGGCCTCACAAGTCAGAAAATTTATGAGGCCTGACAAGGGTTGTAATAAAGCTAGAAAGGGGAAGGGACCATGTATGTCAGGAATGGGCAGATTCAGCTTGGCATGATCAGAGCCTAAAGTGGGCAAAGTTAGAATTATTCTCCTACCAGGATCAGCTGAGCATACAATAGAGCAATGATAGGCAACTGTAGAGAGTATGGGGGCTATCCCCCCAAAAAACCCCTCTGGACAGGCCACACCATTGCATTTTATTACACTGGACATGAGATACTGTCATTTCTGCTGCCATTTTGGCTGTTCTTGCTGGAGTGGGGGTGTCTGAGGGAAGTAAGCTGCCACATTTGTGGCTTGTTGGGGAGGGTAGTGGCCAATTTTCAGGTGAAGAATCACTTGAAAATCAGCACTTTTTAAATAAAAATTGGGGTGTGAGGGCTTTGGTGACTTCAAGGGCCACATACAGCCTGCAGGCCACACTTTGCCCACCTCTGCTATAGAGTAAGGGGGGAGAATTGTCTTGCATCCAAGTAATCTCTTCAGCAAGCTTGTACAAAGTCCCCTCTGTCAGGGGACAGAGTGAGCTCCATTGATCCCATAGCTCTACTCTGACTAAATCTGACACCAATTCACTATAGGCCCATTGCAACCTTTCCCCTATTACAGGTTGATGATTACCCCTTATCCAAAATGCTAGGGACCAGAAGTGTTCCATATTTTGGACTCTTCCAGGTTTTGGAATACTTGAATATACATAATGAGATATCTTGGAAATGGGACTCAAATCTAAACATGAAATTTATTTATGTTTCTTATGTACAGTTAATTTTAAACACAATATTTTTAATAAATTTGTGCATAAAAAAAGTTTGTGTACACTGAACTTTCAGAAAGAAAAGGTGTCACTATCTCAGCCATCAATGTGAACAAATTTGGATTTTGGAGGATTTCAGGTTTTGGAATTCTGGATAAGCGAGACTCAACCTGTATGCTTGCTGACTTTATCCTACTGCACTTTCTCACTTTTGTTTAGCTAACAGAAGCCTAAAGGGACTGGAGGGAAAGAGTATGTAAACTGGAATGCAGGTGCAGGGGCAAGGTTTTGTAACTACCGTAGTTGACAAGAGGATCCCCTGTGAAGATCACAAGGGCATGGTTTGGGGGCGGGGTAGGAAAATTCATGCTGTTTTAAAGACTAATACTTTAGCTTTGAGTGTTTGTACATTACCTTCATGTTGACTTATAAGCAGTATATTGTACTTATTTTATTCCTTCAATGGTATCCCCTTTGTTTGAGCTTCTTGCTAATCAGGGAAGTGAAGAATACAAAGCAATATTAATAAAGTCAGTCCTGGCAATTCCTGTGCTAGGAAAATTTAGCACTTTACAGAAATAACATTGCTAATTGCTACCTTCAAATTGAATATTAGACCTAGGCAGGACCAAGAGATGAGGGTGAGAAATAGATTAACATTCCTAACAGCTCGATATATCTGAGATTCATTTAATGTTAAAAAATAATAATAAAACAACCAAAGGCATGTATGGATTATAAATAAAAACAATTAGAGATGGGCAATGCCTTGTATTAGGACTACTAAAATGCTGTTACACTTTAGTGGGCTTAACAAAAGGTATTGCCGAATTCTGGTTTTTTCATTTTACTCGTAGTCAGTCCTCTGTATCCACGGATTCTGCATTCATGGATTCTACTGTCTGCAGCTTGAAAATATTCCAAAAAAAATTTCCCCCCAAAAAAAGAAAGCCTGGATTTTGCCATTTTATATAAGGGACACCATTTTACTACTCCATTGTATATAATGGGACTTGAGCATCTACAGATTTTGGTATCCATGGGTGGTGGTGATGGTGGTGGTGGTCCTGGAACCAAATCCCAGTGGATATTAAGGGCCCACAGTATGTTAAAGGGTTTTGATGCACATTTTGCTGGATGAAGCTATGGATTTCACTTACACCAATAGTAGCCTGTGGATTCATAGAATCATAGAGTTGGAAGAGACCTCAAGGGCCATCTAGTCCAACCCCCTACCATACAGGAATACACAATCAAATCATTCTCAACAGATGGCCATCCAGCCTCTGTTTAAAAAAACCCAAAGAAGGAGACTCCACCACACTACGAGGCAGTGTATTCCACTTCTGAACAACTCTTACTGTCAGGAAGTTCTTCCTAATGTTTAGGTAGAATCTCTTTTCCTGCAATTTGAGTCTATTGCTCCATGTCCTAGTCTCTGGAGCAGCAGAAAACAAGCTTGCTCCATCCTCAGTATGACATCCTTTCAAATATTTAAACATGGCTATCATGTCCCCTCTCAACCTTCTCTTCTCCAGACTAAACATGTCCATGTCACTGGGTTTGTGAATTTACTCTGGGTTTTAGTCCAGACTTTAAAGTCACTGTCCAAGGTTCTGAGCTTATTTTGGAGGTAGATGTCATACCTCCCTCTGAGATATCAGCAGTACAAGTTTGTTGGGGGGAGACTCAGCACACCTCCAGCTCAGCTGGACCTGCTCCATCTGTTATCACTGAACAATCAGCCTCTCTAGATAAGGCAGTCAGCAGCAAACACTCTTTAGGAGCTGGAAGCAACATCCATCAGACGCTCCATACAAAAGTTACCAAAGCCACCTTGGAGACGCTGCTTTGTTTTTTGAAAACTTGGAATTGGATCTCGACTACTCTTTTACATAGCTTTGTTTTCCCAGCTACAGATTGATTCCTCAACTTCTTGACTACTCATAATTACCAACACAGTTTCCTTCTTCTCAAAATAAATTACAACAATAGGATTCCTGGATCGCTCCTCTAAATTTCAGAGTAAATCCCAGAGTGGATTTGCTGCCTCACTGCCATGAAATGTACCAGCTGCAGTTACTTACAAGTGCAGATACACACACATTCACATATGGAAACCAATTGGGTTATCATCTGAATTTTGTACTAGTAACAGGACAGTATTTTCTACTGCACAGGAGGGTGACCCTAATGACCTCATGCATGTTGGCTCATCCGCCAAGTTCCAGCCCTCCCATCTTGTGCAGTACCATCTTAACACATGGGCATGCTGGGCAGTTGCCAGGAGGCCCAATGAGCATAGGGGCTCCATGCTAATCTAAGCACAGACCAGAATCTAACATTAATGTTAGATTCTTGATGTTAGATTTACTTCTCAGTCAGGACTCCCCCTCCAACTGGCTGTCCCTCCTCCTCCTCGCCCATCCCTCCCTCCTCCTCCTCTCTTTTCTCTTTATCTTCCCCATTCCCCATTCCCGTGAATGCAGACATGCCTACTCTCCACTACAAGTGGTAATTCTTCCCCTTCTACCAACATTCAAATATTCCACTAACTTGGTAGAAAGGGGAAGAATTACCACTTGTAGTGGAGAGTAGGCATGTCTGCATTCACGGGAATGGGGAAGATAAAGAGAAAAGAGAGGAGGAGGAGGGAGGGATGGGCGAGGAGGAGGAGGGACAGCCAGTTGGAGGGGGAGTCCTGACTGAGGAGCAAAGCAAGGGAGGCACTGGGGAAAACCTGCAAGAAGAGGCAGAAAAGCCAAGCGGTGGCTGAGAAAGGGAGGCTCTACCTGCCTCCTTGGCTCTGCCTGGAGCGGCTGCCTGCGCAGCCACAAGCTACTGAGCAACTCTTCCCTCTCTCTCACACACACACACTCTCCAACAGCCCCACCAAGAGGGTGTCTCCTTCCAGCCCTACAGTCTGTACTCTCTCCCTCTCCCAGAGGCAGAGGCTGCCTGCCCATGCATTGCCTTTCCCCCCCTTCCTGCCATTCCCATTGGCCCAAGGCAGAGACGTTGGCTCTCTGGGGAGTTGCCCCTCCAAGACATTGCTTTTTCTTTTCCCTCTTTCTTTCCCACATTGCAAGGTGCTTCTCTCCTCTCTTCTTTTTCGTTCTTATCTCTGCTGTTTTACACATCAGGGATTCTGAAGTCTGGATGGGAAGGGACTTTGCTCCCAATGAAGCTGTACACCAGGGAAAGGGTCAAAACACTGATTTAGTTGGCGGTACCAGTAAATATAAGTTTATTTTATTGATAATTTACATTTTTATTCCTGTGAGTGGTTGTGTAGGCAGGGCCCAGTGCATTGTTTTCCCCAGGGGCCTATAATGCTGTTAAGACAACCCTGATATTCAATGAACACAGTCAATGAACCTGCTCCATCAGAGTCACTGATCACACAAAGGGTTCTACCATCTTTCAGTCGATTGGAGAAAGAAGCTTCCTTCAGAAGTCCCCCTACTGCCAGACCTATCATCAGTCAGTGAGCTGGCCATCTCAAGCATAAGATTTTGGATGTTGTGAAACAGTAGCAAAGTGTTAATCATTTACTGTGTTGGTATTATATTTTACAGCCTGGGGTGGGGAAAGAAGTGTTTGTGAGATTTTCTACCTCTTGTGCCAAAATAACTCAATTAAATTTAGGCATTGTGTTCTTTGGGTGGGGTGTAGGGTGCCATCTGCTGCTCTGACTCAGGCAGAAAAATGTCTTGGGCTAGCTCTGCTTGTCCAGAACACAAGCTGAGGGCTTAGAGCTGGGGGTGGGCAACTGCTGCAGACCTAGGGGGATTTTTATTCCGTGGGACCCTCTAGGCTCCCCTGAGACTATGGAAAAGTAAAATAAAGATACCCAAAGAGGTCAGAAGTCCACATCTGGTTCTCAAGAATGGCTATTTTAGGGATGTTAAACAGTGCATGGAAGCCTTCCAGCCTAGTTGAAAAGAACATTGTAAGCAGCAATTCACCCGAATTTTGGGGACAGAATTCAGGGATTCTGGCAGTGTTGAGAACCACAAAAGCATTCTTGGAGAGGCCATATGTAGTTCCAGGATGGCACTTTGCCCCTCCTGTCTAAGAGGATCAGGATAAGGTAGTTGGGGCCAGTGGTTGGGATACTGGCCTTGTGACAAGTGTGAGCAGGCCTGTCTGTCATAGTATCAGCATTCCCAAACTCATAAAGCACAAGCTTCAGAGTTCATCAGAAAGCTTTATTGACAGAAATCCAAGAAGCAGACAATACAAAGTCGCTGCTGAGACTGAGAATGTAACAGATACACTCCAAATTAAAAGCATTTTACAATCACCAAAATCTGACCCTGCATAAGTATTAGTTGTCCATCATTCACTGACACAAGCATTCCTTAAACCAAAAGTTACCATCTTCCTCATTTCTCTAGCCTTGAAACTAAAGCTGCTAATTGAAGATGTCTTGTTATCTCCTTTCCCAAGCAAAGCCTAAACAGTCACACACACATCATTTTGCCCCTACACAAACTGTTATGCACACTCTACACCAAGGCCACAAGGAAACTAATGAATATGGCAGGAACAGGCCCAAAGGTATCGCTCTGTCCATGTACCCTCTTTGACAGTAATTCCTCCACATAAGTTTATTTATGAGTAACCCACATTTTATTTCCATGATTGCAGCTATTCACTGGAATGAATATTTTTGAAGGAAGGGGAATTTAAAAAAAAAATAGTAATGAAATATTGTGGGAAACAAAGCAACATTCTGAAGAAAGTCAACAAGATCCAGTCGATCCAGCAGAGTGCAATTCTGTCCCATGAACGAGTAATTAACTGCAGGCAATGGAATGCAGCACTTCTGTGGAACTGTATAATGGGAAGTCTCTTGAATACAATGAACAAATAGGCATCATCAATCTTAAGACTTTGGCTCAACTCCCATTCCCACTGCAAGGGATAAGAATTTCCCCAATGACTTAAGAGACATTGGGAGACTGACTTAACACAAAAGCTAATGACATTTCTCTAGCTGCAAGTCCACAGTCATCTGGTCCAATAGAAAAAGTGGTTGGCACAGGCAATAGCAGGACAATCCTATCTTATAGATCAGCATGAAATTGCGGAGCATGAATAGTAGCGATTAGTGCAATTACAACTGAGTTAGGACTTTTTCAGACAAGGGAACGCCCCCCCCCCCCGGAGGTCAGGAGAAGAACGGGGCTGTTTCGCTTACAGACCCCATTTCAGACAGCCCCAACCTCCTCCGTCCTCCTCCCAACCTCTTCCTGACTTTCCCTTGAGAGTGTATCAGAGTTGGCAGGTCCTCTACCACTACTCAGAATAGCCTTGGGCCAATGTACCTTAAGTTTGGCCCTAATGACCCCAAACAGGGTGTCAGTGCCATGGAAAAATCATGAAGGGGCCTTTGCCATTGTGGCTGTAGAATTCTGGGAGTTGTATTGCAAAAAAGGAAAAAGATTCCAAGCTGTGGGCCAGACAACCTGTGCCTTGTAGGACTGGAGAGAGAAGTTCCTATTAAACAAGATGGAAAGACTGGTCCTTCTATGACAGGGTAGAATAGATTGATAACCAGGGAGATAGGAAAGCCCTTGCTGGACTCTTTTTAGCATGTCATTTAAATCCTGCCTTTCTTCCAAGGGGATCCTGTACATTCATAGCCTGCCTACATTTCACAACAAACCTGAGAGTTATATTAGGTTGAAAAATGATGACTTCCCCAAAGTATCCTTCATAGCTAAGCAGGTATGTGAATCTTTGGCTGCATCTGCACTGCAGAAATAATATAGTTTGACACTGCTTTAACTGCCATGGCTCAAAACTATGGAATCCTGGGATCTGTAGTTTGTCATGGCACCAGAGCTCTCTAACAGAAAAGGCTAAATATTTCACAAAACTACAGATTCCAGAATTCCATAGCATTGAGCCATGGCAGTTAAAGAAGTGTGAAACTGGATTGTTTCTGCAAAGCCTTTTTCTTTCTAGCCTAGAACCAATACTTTAACACATTTCTGGCTCTTACCTATGTTCTGAAATATTGTTTATCCTAGGGAATACAGCAGATATAATTTCCTCTGTTACCCAGTTCAGCTTGGGAGGCAAAGGAGAGTAAATATCCCATGTACAGAGCAAATAGTATTGTATGTCCTCCAAGCAGGTCTGTTTCCTTATCTAGTAAGCTCTTTCAGCTTCAATTTACTTGTTCCGTGTGTGTGTGTATGTGTATGTGTGTGTGCGCATGTCTAAACATATGGAGGGAGATGGAGTAGACAAACTCCATTACCTGGGTAAGAGTTCTGGGTCTGACTTGCAATGTAGTGATGCTTCTCCCAGGTCCAAATTTCCCCTCTGTTGCAGATTAGACACCCATTGTCAATCTGAATACTATTCTTCTTCATGGAATCAGTTCCCATATTGCTCATGGTTTCAGTTGACCAATGCATGCACCCCATTCACTTCCTGGACCCTTAAAGTCTGGTTTAACATATGAAATGAGATTCAGTTTGTTTCAGGCCATGCTCAACCTGTTTGATCTACTGTGCTATTTGATCCACATGCTTTGTCCAATACATAGAGTCATAGAATCATACAGTTGGAAGAGACCTCAAGGGCCATCCAGTCCAATCCCCTGCCATGCAGGAATACACAATCAAATAATTCCGGACAGATGGCCATCCAGCCTCTGTTTAAAAACCTCCAAAGAAGGAGACTCCACCACACTACAAGGCAGTCATAGAATCATAGAGTTGGAAGAGACCATAAGGGCCATCCAGTCCAACCCCCTGCCATGTAGGAATAAAGAAATAATCAAAACATTCCTGACAGATGGCCATCCAGCCTCTGCTTAAAAACCTCCAAAGGAGACTCCACCACACTACAAGGCAGTGTATTCCACTTTTGAACAGCTCTTACTGTCAGGAAGTTCTTCTTAATGTTTAGGTGGAATCTCTTTTCCTGTAGTTTGAACCCATTGCTCCATGTCCTAGTCTCTGGAGCAGCAGAAAACAAGCTTGCTCCATCCTCAGTATGACATCCCTTCAAATATTTAAACATGTCTATCCTGTCCCCTCTCAACCTTCTCTTCTCCAGACTAAACATGCCCAGCTCCCTAAGCCGCTCCTCATAGGGCATGGCTTCCAGACCTCCCACCATCCTGGTTGCCCTCCTCTGGAAATGTTCCAGCTTCTCAATATCTTTCCTGAATTGTGGTGCCCAGAACTGGACACAGTATTGCAGGTGAGGTCTGAGCAAAGCAGAACAGAGTGGCACTATTACTTCCCTTGATCTAGACACTATACTCCTATTAATGCAGCCTAGAATCGCATTGGCTTTTTTAGCTGTTGCATCACACTGCTGATTCATGTTCAGCTTGTGGTCCACTAAGACTCCTGGATCCTTTTCGCATGTACTGCTCTCAAGCCATGTGTCACCCATCCTATATCTGTGCATTTCATTTTTACCGCCCAAGTGTAGTATGGACAGGTTGCTAGCCTGTAACCATAGATCTTCAAGTGGTCTTCTATGAATTCACACACTGGGTAAGTCCTGCGCCTGCTCAGAGCACTCAGAACCTTCTAGAATCGCTAGGCAGAACATCCCCAGTGGCAATTCCTCCCACCCCAACTGCACCTCCCAAGGTGCTCCCACCCAATTCCCCCCAGTTTCCTGAAGGATGTCGCAATTAGCAGCACCAGGAACATTGAGCATGTATGTCATAGCAAGACATAGGGGGGAGGATGGGCAGGTCTGTGTGAATTTACAGAAGCCCACTCGAAGATCTATGGTTACAAGTCAGCAATCTGTCCCTCTTCTTTGTGGTCTCTGTGAATCCACACAGTGGGTAGACTAGCAAGCTTCACCTCTAGGAGAAGGGTATGTCATGCTAACAGGTAAGATGAGGACAAGTGCTGACAACTGCTGTCCTGTGGAACCATAACAGTATGTAATAACAACAATAGTCAACCACAGCAAAAACTCACTTATTGGATGGATGACAGAAGAACTGCCTTCCCCCAAAAGCACCCTTGTTACGAGAGCGAGTGTCCAGTCTGTAGTGGGAAATGAAAGTTAATGGTGTAGACCAGGTGGCTGCATGGCAAACATCCTCCAGAGGAATCCTGGAGCAAAAGGCAGCAGAGGCGGAGACAGCTCTAGTGGAATGTCCTTGAATCTGAGAAGGTAGATGTTTCTGAGCCAGTTCATAGCAGAGGGAGATGGCCAAAACCACCCACTTGGACAGGCACTTTGGGGAGATAGGAGTGCCCAACTTAGAGTCCGCATAAGCAACAAACAGTCTCGGGGACTTACGGAACGGAGCTGTCTGCTGCAAGTAGAAGGCAAGGGCTCTCCGGTGAGTGGAGAGTTCATTCGAAATCATCTTTTGGTTCCTGCATCAGAGCAGGGAGGATGATGGATTGGTTGAGGTGGAAGCTGAAGATCACCTTCAGAAGGAATGACACATCTGGTTTCAGTACCACCTTGTGCTTATGGAACGCTAGGTATGGAGGATCGGAGCATAGTGCAGAGCTCACCGGCCCAGCGAGCAGAGGTGATGGCTACAAGGAAGGCCGTCTTCCAAGATAGGAGTCTCAGGTCTGTAGTAGCCAAGGGTTCGAAGGGCCGTTTCGTGAGCTGAGAGAGGATGAGTTCGAGGCTCCAGGTTGGAGTGGGGCTCCAAGCCCTTTTCTGATATTGATATAGTGACATTGTTAGGAGGGAATAAAAGCAGGGTAACCAGCGAGGTACTCCTAGATGTTTGCTACCTGAGGCAAAGGACAAGGTGGTACCATTGCCCCATGACATGTGCAGATGCTGGCTTGACTGGCAGTTCTATTTCACAACACTGGCAATTCAAGAGCATCCTCTAAATATACCTGAGACATCTAGCCGTTTTAGAGAGCTCAGAGAGGGAACAGGTATGACAGGATGGCAGCTGTGGTCGACTCAAGAGCAAATTTTCTGCCCTGGAACCATCCGTGGGGTAACAAAAACACCCCCCCACACACACACACATACCACACCCCCAAACAAAACAAAAGCCAAGACAAAACCAGAGCTGACCAGAAGTCTACTTCTAGTTTTGAAGAACTGGAGATTTAAAAAATGTTCAACAGCACAGGGAAAGAGATTGCAACCTACTTAAAAGGTAAATTGGTGCTCCTGCCGCTCCCTGAAGAGGCAATGACGGGGGAAAAAAGATGGTCTGGGGAGCTTGGAAGTGACAAGGGCCACAAAAACAGATATGGGAAGAGGGGGAACATGTGGATGCCCTTTGCCCATACCTGAGCATTGGAGCCCAGGAGTAAAAGACAGAAGCCTGTCATTGTTGCCCTCAACATGTACCACTAGAAACAAAATCATCACTTCATACTGGAGATTATCACACGGTACCCTTGAAACTGGGACTGTCACACTACCCTCCCCACCGCTACTCTCCCACCCTACTCTCATCCCTGTAATGATAGAAAAAAAATGTTCAGACACTTACCTTGCCATGCGATCTGGAGTCCTCCCCCTCCCCTCAGCAGTGTGGGCGTGAATGTAGCTGTCACAAAGCTCCTTTCATGTCCCGGAAGCCAAATTCCACATGTTCTCATGAGAGAACGATTGTGTGGGTATTTTAAAAAGAAATAGAAAAGGAAAAAAAGGGGACAGCAAGCACAAAAACACACTGTACACTTTCAAAGCAACCTGGGGAGGGGGGAAAGGGGCAACACTTACCTGGCTGTCCCAATCGTACCTGGAAGTCTTCAGCATGGACCTCCCAGTGACGTCACGTGCCGCTGGCATCACACCAGCACAACGGGTCATCTGTTTATTTGTCCGTCATTCAATTATTATAATGGAATGGGTTTCTTATTCATGGCTTAAGCCGTGAATAAGGAGATTATCAGACGACATTTTTAATCTGGAACAGGGATGACAGGAGAGCGCCAAAGGGCTCTCTTTTCAGATGATGTCATCCCTGTCCAGTTCTGCTCCTGTGCCCCCTCCATTCCGTTTCTGTTCTCTTCTATTGATGGATTAATCCATCAATAGATCACCCATTCCACTTCCATATCGGAATAACGGGCTTGTAAAAAGGTGTCCCGTTATGCTGGCGCTATGCCAGCCATGGTGGGAGGTCCCTCCCGAAGACTTCCAGGTGCGATCAGGACGAGGAGGTAAGTGGCACCCTTGTTTTCCACCTCCCCGGGTTACTTGTTTAATTTTAAGGGTGTTTGGGGGCTTAGTTTTCTTTTTTGACATCTGGTTTCCTTTTTATTTTTAAATTCCCCATGCATTGTTCTTGAGAATGTGCGGGATTTGCTTTCCGGGATGTGAATGCAGCTTTACGACAGCTGTGTTCAGTCCCAGAGGACCGAGGGGAGGGGGAGCAGTTACTATCACGGCATAAGGTAGATGTCTGAATTTTTTTTTTTTTACTGGAACAGGGACGGGAGTGGGGTGGGAGTGGGGTGGGTGGGTGGGTGGGGTAGCGGGACAGATATGCTATCAGACAGTTCGTCTGATAATCTCCTAAGAAGAAGCAGGGGAGGAACAGAAGCAGAACAGAAACATCACAGGACAGGGACGACATCAGCCTTTTAGCAATTTCCTGTTATCCCTGTCCTGGGATGTTTTGAGTGTCTGATAATCTCCACTGTCTAATGGTAGGGTCAGCCTGGTGGCTAGACTGAATGTCAAGATATGCATGTTAATTGCATTGTCTGAATAGTCACATGCAGACTGAAGGGTGTGCAAGGCAAAAAGTGTTATTCATACATTCAAAGAGGACCAGGATTCCACCCTTCAGTCATGTGCCCTGCTACTGATGTGCACGCTGACCTTGCTTCTTGCTAGCCAGACATTTACCATCCACGAGGCACTCTATGTAAGATGAAGATCTCCTGGGCCAATCTTTCAAGAACCTTCACATTTCCCCACCCCCTTGCCCTCTGTGCAACTTCTACAACTGAGCCACCTTCAAGTAAACAAGAACTTGGCCTCTATGTTTAAATGAAAACATTTATTATTCTTCATTTAGCTCTCTAAACATTTCCTGTTTGTCCAGCATGACACATCTTGAAGGGAAATTGCCAGCTCCCATTTGGCACAGATTTTCACATAAACAAATTTAGAGGGGGGAAAATTGTCACTTGCATTTGTTTTCAAGAAGTAAAAATGGAAAGGATTTTGCTAGAACTATTCAGCTTTAAATGCTGTTCCCCTTTGGCCAGCCAAAACTGACTGTCAACAACAGATGAAATGTTCTCAGTTGCTCTTAATTGGCTGAGTTGCAGCATGACTTCTGGGATGCCAAGTTTTATACTGCAAACAAGGTTGACTTGCTCTAAGGCTGTGTTGCTTTCAGTGTCATAAAATGGGGGAAAAAACAGCTATAGGGAACAGAAAGAGTCCTCACAAGTAATTTTTTTATTTAAAAAAAGCAGCAGAGGCATCACCCAAAATGACAAATAAAATCAAATTATTAGAAAAATTATAATATTTCCAGTTTCTATGTATGGTTGTGGACAGTAAAGATAATGGTGCCACTAGGGGGGTGCGGAGGGGCCGAACCAGCCCAGGTGACACCGTTGGGGGGAGGAAGAGGTGATACCAGCCTTAATGATGCCTGGGGAAAGATAGGAACTGATAGGAAGAGCACCAACTCATTAGGAATGTGGAGCTGTAAGGGAGTTCTATGGATACCCTGGACTGCCAAAAAAGACAAATGGTTCCTAGAGGAATGCAAGTCTGAAGTCTCCCAAGAAGCCAAGAAAGCTAAGCGGAAACTGTCATACTTTGGACACATCATTAGAAGACATGACTCATTCGAAATGACAAATAATGCTTGGTCAGATGGAAGGTAGCAGAAAAAGAAGAAGATAAATTACAGTAAAGTAGACTCAAGTAAGGAAGTCACAACCCTGAATTTGCAGGATCTGAGCAAGGCTGTTAATAGCCCAGTGACTTGTTTGTCTCTCATTCATAGGGTCACCATAAGCTGAAGTTGACTTTATGGCAATTAACAACAAATTACAAATGGAGTTACAAGTGCAAAGCCAAGCACAGTACATTAAGGCACTTCAAAATCATAGCAGTTACAATTGGCCAGCATCTACATGATATTAAGATGTAGAGGAATATGCCTAATTCTCCAGGTGATTTCTCAATGTGATTAAGTAAAGACTTGGTCAAGAAGATTCAAATAAACACATGGAAATATATAATATTAAACACTACCAGATTAAAGACAAAACAATAAAAAGAACAGCAATCAGTCAATGGCCAAAAGTTTGCCTAAACACAAAGGACTTTGTCTGCTGATACAAGGACAACAGGGAGGCACCCAACCTTGCCTCTCTTGTAAGAGAATCATTGTTGGTGTCGGTTTTGTTAATTCCCCCCCCCCTTCTTCTAAGATCATCAGAACGGTGTATGCTGTTACTGAGTATGGTTACTGGATATCCTTTACGTGGAGATGCACTATCCACAATGCTGCAGCCTTATTTGAGAACTCACGCTGAACAAGTCTTGAAGAGAAACGACAACACAGAAAGAATCACAACCTGGAAACATCACCCAAGGCGACCTTCTGCTGTGCTTTCTGCAACCGGACTTGTTTATCTCGGATTGGCCTTTTTAGTCATTAGCATGCTTGCAGAAAGCGCAGGATGAGTCCTTCCTGAATCTTTGTTTGCGAAGAAAAGCCAGAGAGAGAGAAATTTGCTAGTATTCTCTATCAGATACTTTGTTAAGTACAGTATACTATACTGAACCGCTACCTAGACTTACTCATCTGCAACTATTCCATATTCATGATTGCTACTTACTCACAGTTGTAACACTATTGCAATGATTATAACTCCCCCAATCCCAACCTACTTTAATGAGCATCAGCTGCATAGGGAGAAGGAGGTCCATTCTGCCAGTGATAAGAGCATGAGTGAATGATCAATCAATCAATAAATCAAGCAGTTTATTTCAGTCAAAGACCAGCAAATTGAAACAACTACAAAGACAGAAAAAAACACACACAAAAAAACTACCCAATTAAAAACAAAAATCAGAGCAACAAGAATTGTTGACTAGCAGATTAAAATAGCTACATTTACATCTACTATAAGAATAATTTGGATAAAATAAGAGAGCAAAAATCACATTCAAGAAAGTAAAAAAGTGAAGGGGGCTGATGACATAGGAGATTTTCGGGTGGCTAAAATCAGCCTCTTGCCGCGCAAGCAGCCCCCGGAACGGTAACGAGGCTGCTGCGCGGCAAGGGTCCATTTTGGATGATGCCGTCTCTCTCTCGGCGTCGTCCGTGACTGTTGCAGCCAGCATTGGAGGTGGCCACGCTGTTTTTTTACTCACGGACAACTTCCATGAGTAAAAAAACAGCGTGGCTGCCTCCAGTGCTGGCCGCAACAGTCATGGATGACGCCGAGAGAGAAACAGCGTCATCCAAAATGGACCCTTGCCGCGCAGCAGCCTCGTTACCGTTCCGGGGGCTGCGTGCGCAGCAAAAGGCTGATTTTAGCCATCTGAAAATCTCCATAATATGGTATCTCAGGTTGGCCTACTATCCTTGATTTGTCATAATTTTTCTACAGGTGATAGCAGATGCACAGAGTTGTGCTATACTATATGTGATCTATGAGTTCCAATTTGATAATAATTATTTTAGATAAAAACTTCAGGTCTCCCTTGTTTTCTTAAAAGAATTGGAGTAATCAAATCATTACAGGAGTCATGATAAAAAGGGCAATAAAGTAGCACATGGGCAACAGTTTCTACACTTCCCATGCCACAAGGATATAATCGTTCCTATGTAGGGATCTTATTGTATTCCAGGAGAGTAGAGAGTAAGACATTTAACCTGGCTAGTGTAAAAGCGTTCCTATATTTGGGGATTGATAGATTTAACATATAGTTTGGCATTGTGAATGTTTCTAGATAGCTTCGATAGTTAGGATAGCATGTGGTCAGACTCAGTTTTGGAATTCAATGTATCTGATTCACTGAGTAATAGCTGCTCTAGCTTTGGTAAAACTCTGAAGGCAATCGGCTGGAAGGCCCAGATGCTGCAATTTGGTCGACAGTGTTCTTTTCCAGTTGGACTGAAATGAATAATTCAGAGTCAATGGAGCAAGACTCACAGGAGAAAAGGTCACTCTTTGCCAAAGGTTCACTGTGTGCATCAGCATTCGTGCCTCCATGCGGATTTGTCCTGTCTCAAGCCATAAGATTGCATGATGATTCCATTAGGTTGGAGAGGGAATTGGGCTAGGAGAGACTACTTAGTTAAGTTGCAGCTTAGTTAACTTAACTAACTTAGTTATCTAAGTTACTGCTTATTTAATTGGCTACTTAGTTAAGTACAGTGGGCCCTTGGTATCTCCTGGGCTTTGGTTCCAGGACCTCTGTGGATACCAAAATGTGTGGATGCTCAAGTTGCATTATATACAATGGCATAGTAAAATGGTGTCCCTTGTATAAAATGGAAGAATCAAGGTTTGCTTCTTGGAAATTATTTTATTTTATTTGGAATATTTTCAAGCCATGGATGGCCATATCCGTGGATACAGAGGGCTGACTACTTAGCTAAGTATACTTCAGTAGTTGATACGGAATACTGGCCCTCATAAATAAACAGTTAATCTAGGGGGAAGGAGCCTATGGCTCTCCAGATTGTATTGGACTACATCTTCCACCATACCCAACCATTGGTCATGCTGGATGGGACTGAATCAAGCTGGAGCCCACTAATATCTGGCAGGTTAAAGGTTCCTCATCCCAGAGTTAGGTCTCATCTATACGGCGGAGAGGGGATTTGATCTCCTCTGAAGAAACAGCAATTTGCAGTCCTGCAACCTGTCTTAATGGTTAAAAGAGCCCCCATAAACTTTGCATGCCCCCTAGACAAGATGGTGGCTATGAGTGATTTAATTGCTGTTTTAAACTGCCACCACCAATTTAAAAAAAACAGTTTACCATGGTGTGCACAAGCGATACTTCATATTTACAAAAGAAAAAATAAGAAAAGGGGCAGAAGGATTGCCATTTTATCTCCTTACTGATCTCTCGCTTAGCTGAAAATCCAACATGGTAGCAGCAGGTGCTTTCCCAATTTGCTAGCCTCACCCCCATGCTTGACAAGCCAATCAGTTTATGCTGCCTCATTGCAGCAATGCAAATGCAACTGCACATTTGCATGCCCTACAGAGCTTTTTAAAAACTCAAAGAAAAGCTCCAAAGGCTTCCCTTCAGAGCTTTACGGTGGATTTGGCTATCTCCCTTCTGAATGAGAAGTATTGATAAGAATGTCTGTTTAGACAGATCACCTTCCATGCCATTGCCATTTGGATTATTTTCACCATTTGGACAGGATCTTAGTTTCACTTGCTCACTTCTTGAATTTTTTGCAGGACAAATTGACAGAACAGACAAAAAGTATGCATCAAATTGCTACTCAAAGAGGTGGTCTATGAGCAGGTGCTTGCCTGTAAGCCACTAGCTGCCAGTCCACAATGTATTTTAGAGAAAGAAGGAGTCATAGCAAAAATATGTTACTGGGCCGCATAGGTGAAGGACACTGGGGGAAAAATTGCTAGTCCGCATAGCCAGTGTGAAAGAGCCAGTGGTTTGAACACTGGACTATGAGTCTGGAGACCAGGGTTCAGATCCTCACTCGACCATGAAAACTCACTGGGTGACCTTGGACAAGTTATACTCTCTAAGCCTCAGAGGACAACCCCCTCTGAATAAATCTTTTCAAAAAAGCCCCATGATAGGTTTGCCTTAGAGTCGCCCTGAGTCAGAAATGACTTGAAGGCACAAAACAGCAACCACACAGCTTGAGGGGCACTTGATAGTTGTATGGATGCTGTCTTGTGGTTTAGCTGAATATGAAACGTAAATTAAAGCATTTAGCTCTATGATAAATCACATTATATTTTGAAGTTATTTGCTTTTATGTATCTTATTTTTCATTGTTCCCTATTAGTGTATATTCCCCAATCTTTTGTCCTATTAGGCCTCTTCAGAATATATTTTCTGGCTTTTTTACTATGGCAATATCCTCTTCTTCTCTTTGTCAGCTCTTAAATATAAGTATTTATATAGACTCTCAAAAGTACAACATATGGTCCCTCCTTAAATCCACTGCTTTTTCACTGGTTGATAAAATCCTGAAGTGTCAAGATATATAATTGAATACTAAAGTTAGGGTTGTACTTGCCATTGTATTTCCCATTTCTATATATGGTTGTGAAAGCTTAACAGTAAAGCAAGCAGATAGGAAGAATATCAACTCATCTGCTGGAGTGCTAGAGATATCATAGACTGCTAAAAAGACAAATCAATGTATCCTAGAGCAAATCAAACCGGAACTCTCCCTAGAAGCCAAGATGACTAAACTGAGACTGTCATACTTTGGTCATATCATAAGAAGACTTGGTAAGGTAGAAGGTAGTAGGAAAAGAGGAAGACCACATTCCAGATGGATAAACTCAATCAAGGAAACCACTGCCCTGAGTCCTGAGCAGGGCTATTGAATTAAGGGTGACTTAGAGGTCTCTCATTTGCTATAGGTTGAAGTTAACAGCAGTTAACAACAGCAACATTTGGTAGATGGGATACATAATCCATTTCCCATACGCCACTGCTGCCCATAAATTCAGCCCCCTCCCCCCAGCATAACTTTGTGGAAAGTCAGGCCAAGTTCACACAAGGAGGATCAGAAAAAGTTAAATTGTTGCTGGATTCTTCCTTTTCAGAATCCAGGGTAAATGAAAATCACATGGTTGGGTACATTCCAGTGTGGAGAAATATTAGAACATTCAAAACAAAGATATGTTATAAAAGTTAGGTCAAAGTGGTTCTATTTTCAGCTAGTTTTCTATGCACATGGAATATTTATATAAGAGCTAAATCCAAAGTTAGCCCTACCTTGAATAGACTTGTTGAAATCAATGGGTCTTCTGTTAATTGTGATTAATATGTCCCATTCATTTCATTGCTCTAGCAATGGCTAATGTCGTGTTTATACTTATTTGTATCTTCGTTCCCACATATTACAAACAAAGAAAACAAGGATGTGCCAACAAAGGTTAGAATTGTCCTGACTTCAGCTGGTTTGTTGTACATGAAGTATAACATTGCACAAAATAGGTAGAGTTTTGCCATCTTGTCCAATAATGTGTCACTTCTGAACATGGACTTGATTGTCTCTAGAAGAAAAACCTAGAGATGTTGCTTGACTACCAATCCCAGCATTCTTCACTATGGATTATGCTGATCAGGGCCCCTGGGAGTCACAGTCCACATACCCTCCAAGATTTCACAGATGAAAACTGGGGAGATTATCAGACAGGAACTCAAAAAGTGTTCCTGTCCCACAATCTCCATTCCCTCCCCTGTCCCAACCCTGTCATGCCACAACCATCCTCCCCACCACATTTACCTCCTCTCCCATCGACAGGGCAGTCCAGGAGTGAACGGAACTCTAATGGAGCTCCATTCACTTCCTGGATCGAAATCCTGCGGATTCTCACGAGAAGATGCGAGCATGGGAAATCCAAATATTAAAATAACACCCAAAAATGTGACAACAATCACAAAACACACTTTAAAATATACAAGTAACCCAGGGAGGATCATAAAAAGTGTGTCACTTACCTGGATTTTCCAATCTCACCAGGAAGTGTTTTGGTAGGGACTGCCCATTGTCACACACAAGAAAATCTGTGACAGGAATGGAATGGTGGATCTATTGATGGCTTCTCCCATCAATAAAAAGCAGCACCTGCGGAATAGCAGCAGAACAAGGGGAGACAACAAGGGGAGACAACGAAGTTTGATGGGGGAGCACTTTTACAATCTCCTGTCATTGCTATAACTTCACTTTTGACGCATCTGATAATCTCCTGGGACATTTGTGCCCAAACAACATTAGAGTTTGGTCAAGATGGCAAAATGTTATTAACAAGGAAGAACAGATAAGTTAGGATGGGCTGCAGCAGTTTACTTTTGCCTGAGCTTACTGGGAAGGACAAGATTCTGCCCCTCCTGTCTTCTCCCCTGCTGAGTTAATTGAATATAAACTCCTTTGGGACTTTGAACTCAATTTGCAGCAATTGAAATAAGCTGAGAACAAAGTGGGAAAGCAGGAGGAATAAAGACAAACTGGGACATTTTAAAAGCAAATGAAAAAGTAGAATGACAGAAGATTAATCAGGACGATCCCTGCCAAATCAGAATAGCTGGAGAGTATGAATGCTCCACCTGGATGGCTTCACAATTCTCTAGTTTGAACTCTCCCATCTAGCAGGCAGAACTGTTACCGTTTCCTACTTTCCACCTCCAGGACCCATGGTATTACTTCAATAAATGGCCATTTCGTGGCTGATGGAGAGTGGGGAGCAGATCAGAGAAGCATCCAGCGACATCCCATAGCCAGACCCAGCCCAATAACATCTTCTACCAAGACCTGCTGGGTCATCAGTTTGCATCTGGCTATGGGGCATAGCTTAATGCTTCTTTGATCCCTCCCCCCTTCACCAACAAGGGACTGGCTGATCAGGGGAGCTATTGCAGAAAACCATGAGTCTTGGGGGCACTTTGGTTGTTGCAGAAAGTAGAAGAGAATGCCAGCGTCTGCAACAACCAGAAAAGAGGGAACCTATGCTTGAATATGTCACTAACGGGACACTGGACTAAATGTTGTTCTCATTGTAAAATTTTGTTGAATATGTGGACAAATGCTGAATATGATTACCTCCCCATATGGTATACTCCAATATGTGTTTACAATTAGCTATATAGTTTGTTAATTAGTTGGTTGTTTCACTAAAATATTTATATCCTGCCCTATGTCCAAAGACCCCAGGGCAGGGCAGTGTACAAGAAAATCAATTTAAAAATTTAAAATACTGGAAGAGTAAACAATAACATGCTGTCCAAAAGCATACAGAATAAGCAGAGTGTGAGTTCCAAAAATGAAAGAAATATTCCTGGCAATCCATGGAAATCCCCCTTATAACGAGAAAACATTTGAAGCCCTTAATTTTTGTCACACATTTGCCCTTTCCTGTTTCCAGATTATGCTCCTCACAATCATTCCAAAGTACCAAATCACTTCAAATTGTGTGAACAGTGATCCACCTCCCACCATCTTTGTTATGCTGTGCGTGTAGCTCCATTTGCTTTTTGGTGATAGATTTGAAATTGACAATACCTTTCATACTGTGTAGTTATAAGCACTATGGTTCCATTTTAATTGTCATGGCAGCCTCCTATGGAACCCTGAGATTTGCAGTTGAGGGGGGGGGGGTTAGGTATTTAGAATCCTCTGCCAGCCAGCTCTAGTGCTTCACCAAACTATAAAACCTAGGGTTCCATAGGACGCAGCCATGGTATTTGAAGGGGAATTATAGTACTGTAATTGTGTAGTGTGAAAGCACCCCAGGAAGAAAACAACACCAACAACAGCACAGTCAGATTCTCTCCCCTCTCTTTAACGTTGAGCCAACTGCCAGAACTTCATAAGCAAAGCCACAATTTAGAACCAATGACCAGCTTTACTTTTTCCTCCCCTGTTTTGTTTTGTTTTAATGAGGCTGGAATATTTGAGTTACTGTGTGCTGCAGCTGCAATTGCAGAAGCCATGTATTTGCTCTGCATACATCAGATGTGGGAATTGTACAGCCTTCCAGATGTTGTTGGACTGTAACTCTGATCACCCCTTCCTAGGCAGCATAGCCAATGGTGAGGAATGTTGGAAGCTGTGGTTCAGCAACATCTGGAAGGACACCCCACCCCTAATTCAACTGCACACAACCACATTAAAAAGCAAGGTTATTGAGTTCAGACCTCATTTAGTCCAAGGATTCAGCAGGTTCCTGAAGGAGACTTTTGACTTAGTTGTGCTTCCATCCCAGTTCGAACAATGGGATGCATGTGTTTGAAATACATTGATTTTCATTGAGGTGGGTGTCCTTTCCTTTCATACACAAGAAAAATAATATTATTTACAGCTGGTTCATCACACAAAATTGTTCTGGGGCCCTTCTGTGACAAATGTCAGTGTTACCAGGCTGTTGTGGTTGTAGTCCTATTGCTGAGGTAAAGTAGCATTACTTTTTTCCCCCTTGTATTAAAAAAATGCAAGCAAGGGCAACACCCTCTGCTGCCTCATCCTAAATAATGACACCCCCATCCTATCTACAGCCAACAACATGATGATAAGTTAGTCTACAGAGGCACTATACCCCATCTTGCCCCCGTCTTAGAGCCCTGCATTCCTGACAATGCAGAGCTTTTACCCCGTTCTTCCCACAGGAAGTGCTCACGACCCCAGGGGCAGCTATGGAACTCAAATGGGGCTGAGACAGGGTAGGGCCTGATAAACTGTTGTAAAATAATACCTGATTTAAAATGTTCCCACTGGGAAGGAACATATTGGGCCCCAAGTGTCCTCAGTAGCTTGTCCCAGCAGAGCGGCCCATTGCTGCAGCTGCTGGTCTGCCTTGCTCTTCTGAAGCATGTGAAGGTTGGTCACATGCAGGTGGCCTTGGTTGCATGTTGCGCGCCGACTTCCTCACTTCCAGGAGAGCATGGGAGATGGTGGCAGCAGTGGTGGCAGCGACAGACCGGCATGCCTGTCTGGACTCCACCCCATTTCAAGGTGGTAATGGGGGAGGAACTGGGCAGATCTGTGGCCAGGATATGCTGGTGGAGAACCGGCATGTCCTGGCTCATGTAGATGAGCCCAATGTTTGCAGGCATTCATAATAAATCTTTCTTTCCTATTCTGGGATTCATTCATTAAACTTGTTATATGATGAGAAAATGCCTTATCAGTTCTTATGGAATCGTGGGGCCCTTTCACACTACACAATTACAGCGCTATGATTTTAGATTAATTCCCATGGCTGTATCCTGTGGAATCCTGGGGTTTGTTGTTTGGTGTGACAGTAGAATTGTAAATACCTCTTCTTGAACTGCAAAGTGCAGGATTCCATAAGATGCTGCCTTGGCAGTTAAAGTGGAATTATAGCACTGTAACTGTGTAGTGTGAAAGCCCCCCCCCAATAAATATACCGTAATCATGATCAAATGGGATCATTGTGTGATTTGGCAGGTTTTCTGAAAGTCATTCCTTCTGTTTCCAGTATTCAAGCTGTGAGGGCTATTGTTTATGTAACAAAGGAAGGAAGGGAAGAGAAAAGAAATGTAAAGAAAAAGAAAGGAAGAAAGGAAAGAAGGAAGGGGGGAAGAAACTAAAACAAAACAAAACAAACACAACACCCTGCACTACCCATTCACAAGACAGAGATGTAGGAGATAATCAGATTTGGCAAATATGGCATAAGGACAACAGGATACTGTGAAAGGATTCCACTACCACATGACGTCATACCACTCATGTTCTCCTAGCATTCTGCTGTTGTGAACAAGGCATTCTTTTTTATTAACAGGCCGAGCCATCAATTGATCTCCCATGGCATTTTTTCTTCACTGTATTGCCAGCATGTGAAACCACATCCCATTCTGCTCTTGTGATTACAGAGTTAATGGGCAATCCCTGCCAGAACATTTCCAGGTGAGAACGCAAAAACTAGGTACTGGATGCTCTTTTTAGGAACCTCCCCAGTTTGCTGGCAAGTTTTTAAAGTGTGTTTCAGTGCTTGTGTGTTCATTTTGTTTGTTAATTTAGGTGTTTTTAGACTTTTAAGTGCACTTGCTTCTTCTTGCAAGAACTGCTGAAGTCTTGCCCAGGTGAAAACACGAAAGTAAGCAGCGCTAGCAGTCATGTTGCAATATGGCTCTTTCTTGTGATTACAGCAACGTGTGACAAGAAGTGTTATTATGCCAGGATACTTATGCTTTAAAATAGAGTGGGACAAAAATGTTTTTAGATTGTCATCTGATAATCTCTGTAGATTTTAGCAGAGGAATCAAAAGTTTACAGAAATGTAACAATTCTTTAGGAAGGAAGCCTAAGACAGCTCAGTGAGCACTGAACAAGGTCAGTGTCCATCACTGCTAAGAGAAGGAAAATGGAAAACCAAGTAGCATAAAGAATGAAATAAAATCATATGAAAGAGGGCATGGTTGGTTGGCTGATTGACTGAAACAATGAAAAAGAGCACTCCATACAGCAACATTTTGTTTCAGTTCTTCCATGCTTCTACAGGATGCCCAACATGTGATTAGCGTTAAGACTACCATTCTTCCTTCCATCTGGTTTGTCTTATAACCTGTGTATGTACTGGACCTTTCCAGATGGCATTGTTTTTCATAGATCTGAAAGAATAATCATTGGGAAATACTAAACAAAAGAAAAATCTGGATGTACTCAGACCTCACAGAAGAAAAATGAAGAGGACCAGAAGGAGCACCATTGCCTTTCAATACCATTGAAATACACAGCAAACCAGAAGAAAAACACAGTCCCATAAATGATCTGTACTGTCACAACTGGGAGGGGTACATGGTGGGTCAGTAGTTCAGTCAATCAAAGCATACAAAAAATGGGCTTCTTCTGAAAGGTTTGAAGAAGGCCCTTATGCCTGTCTCATGCTGTGATAATAATGGCTTTTACCAAACTCAGCACTGGGATAACCCTTTACTGGAATGTCTTTCCTTCATAATGCCAGTAATACATGGTTTTTCCCTCCTGGCTTGTGGTATCCCTGAAAAATGAGGGCACAAGATACATAAAACAGGAGAAAGATGTGAGAGAATATGGTCACCTGCAGAATTTGTAATTTTCCAACTGTGTATAATGCTTTGGTTTTGAGTACAGCATGGTCTCTGTGGCATTGAAGAGTGAGGTCAGCTACAGTGGTCATGGCTGTTTCCAATATAATGAAGAAATCATGTGATATTTTGTTTCCAAGTTTAAACCCATTGCAACCTCTTGTGCTGTTCTCTCTCTCGCCTACAACCACAACAGCAACAAAGAAAAGTTCGACATAGGCAAGAAATACATTCCTAGGTTATTTTTTAAAATTTATCTGCTGCCAGTGGCATGATGGGAAAATTGCAGGTCAGAATGACAATGATCACACCTAGTTGCAAAATTTTAATCTGGTTACTCTCAGAATTGTACACAAGGAAAGCTAATGCAACCACAGATATGCCCCTCCATCTGTCCTGATTAGACAGGAACAGTCTGGATTAACTTCCTATCACCCCACCTTTTCAGCAACTTTGTTACCTGCCTTGACAGCCCCCACCTTTTTAATAGCACATAATTGGCAATACTTAATAATTTGGCTAGCTATGCCTCACCATGTAGTTGGTAAGTAAACCAGGAACTTCTCAGATACCAAGGAGATTTTCAGACTACACTGTTATAGTGTTACTATTCCACTTAAATTGCTCTGGCTTCCTGCTGTGGAATTCTGGGGTTTGTAGTTTAGTGAGGCCTAAGAGCTCTCTGGCTGGGAGCTGTCAATGCCCCTCCCTAAACTGCAAATCCCAGGATTCAACAGGAGGCAGCCATAGCAAATAAAGTGGAATAGTAACACTATAACAGTGTTGTCTGAAAATCTAGCAAGGCTGGAGTCATGCATAACCTAGGGAGGGGACTTGAAAATTCCTTAAACAAGTTATGCCCAGGTCAGAGTTCTTCCTGAGAACATCTGGAAATGAGTCATCTACTTATCCCATCAAGGACAGCCAAACACTTAGTGATTGCAAAACAGGATTTTCCTCTTTCTCCCTAGTCCACAATAGAAGGTTGCCTGTGCCCATTCAGTCCCAAATATCTCACCCATCAATGATCATTAACACATCCATAAAATCCTTAGTCTAATCCTGGGAAATTCTGAGAGACATTGTATTCCATGCTAAACCCCATCCCTTCAGGGGAAATATTGAATATAAATATTTCCCTAAAACGCCAGCAAAGTGTGCACAGCTTCCCTGTATCCATCCATTCTGCTGCTCTGCTGTGTGACCCTCAGAACATTATTCTGAGCAGCTCTGATGCACGAATCTCTGCTCCTCTGATTGGTGTAGTATAACCCACAATCCCCTCACTCTGTTCCTCTATCCAAATACTTCCTACTTTCTTTGATAGTCTTGTGTGATTGCTTGAAGCTTGAGTGTTAGTGTGAATGCTGTTGAGATTAATTTCCAATAAACACCATTTAATTGTACATTCTGGCTTAGAGTCTCCTCAGTTATTACTGGTATACATAGGTTAAAAGATCCCGCAGTTATCCGGCCTCTCACTGCCACTGAGCTAATTAAAATTCCCCACATTAGAACTCAGACACTAGTGGGATCCTCATGGACCCCATGCAATTTTGGTAGCAGCTTTTAAAATAAAGCAGTTTCTCTCCCCCGCTCCCATTTCCCCCTTTGTCCTTGGCTTACTTCAATTGCTGCAAACCAAATTAAAAATGCAAAAGTAGTTTGTGCTGAATTAACTCAGCAGGTGATAGATGAGAAAAAGGGACGGAATCCTTCCCAGTAGACTCAGACTGACCTATGGAAGGATGGAAGGCTGAGTCAACATTTGGAGCTCTGTAGGATAGAACTCACAACATTGTGGCTGCAGTACCAGCATTTAATGACTGCACCACCAGGGCTCCCTCCCTAAAATAGAAGTTGGAGTGATTAAACAACAATGCTATTTAAAACAGATACTTAAAAACAGTTTAAAATACATCTACAAACAGGACATGAGTGTAAGAGAAGGGTGTAGTTGTCTTCACATCCTGACTTTGGGGTTCCCATGAGAAAGTGGTTGGCCACTCTGTGAACAAAACATTGGACTCCATAGGCATTGGGTTTGTTCCAGAGTGGCTGTGTTTATGTTCTTCTTCTGACATGGGCAGAAAGGTCCAAACAACTTTGCCTTACTGCAAAAATCACTGGTTGCTCCTAAGGAACATAACAGATTCATGGACTGATTAGAAGTGACCTGATTTTCCAGCCAACATGAAGATCTCTCACAATTATTGATTTTTTTTATTTCTATGCTGGATTATAGCAAACTTGTAATAATAAACTATTAATTTTGCCCACTAAAAAAGCCTGGTTTAAAAAAGAATAACAATGGAGGAATTTAACAGCCTATTTGACATTATACATGCTTAACTGCCAATGAAAAAGACCATGAGAGATTGTCTTGTTGGTGCCACTGTGTCTGTAGATATAATAGGAAGCCAGTATAATGAAGCAGAAGATGGTTGTGGAGAGTAAGACTATGTCCTTGGGTGTCAGAACTATAGCTTATAATTTCTATTCTGGGCTTGAGGACTTGGAAAAATTGTTTTTTTTAAAGAAAAGGTCTCTACAATGACAGGCTGAGTTCCCAGAGCACAGTTCACTTACGGAGGGCCGCAGCATGTCATTATATTTCTGCTTCTTAAAATTAACTTCCCAAACTCTGTATCTCTCAGAGTAAGGGGCTTCTTTGTGATTATAGATTAAAGCTCCCCGCTGGCATTGAGTTAGATGTTTAGTGATGTGAATCTAAATTAGAGATGGGAATTATATGGCCCTCCAGGTCTCCAGCATTGCTCACTGTTGGGTAGGCTGGCTAAGGCTTCTGGGAGATGTAATTCAACAATATCGCACAATTGCCACTCATTGTTTTAATTTATTGCAGCTGATGCTGTTGGGCAGGATCAAGGTCTGAGAGTGTTACCCGAATTGTGGGGGGGGTCTGCAAGAATCCTACTAGTGTCCGAAATTAATATGGGGAATATTAATTAGCTCAATTATGGCAGCGAGAGGTTGGGTAATGGCAGAATCTTTTAACCTATGTATACCAGTAGTAACTGAGGAGACGCTAAGCCAGAGCGTACAATGAAATGATCTTTGTTGGAAATTAATATCAACAGCATTCATGCAAACGCTCAGGCTTCAAGCAATCACACAAGACTATTGAAGACAGTAGGAAGTATTTGGACAGAGGAATAGAGTGAGGGGATTAAGAGTTATAAGATATTGATCCTGTAGAGCTGAGACTGTGAAGTAAACTTACAGCAAAGAGGTCCAGAAAGCAGAATGGTGACACAAACTGATGTGAAGTTGGAAAGCAGAGGTTTTGTGCATGCTTTGGTGGTGTTTTATGATGATATTTATATGTCATAATTCCCCTGAAGGGATGGGAATTTGAATGGAATACAATGTTTCTCAGAGGTTCCCAGGGCTAGACAAAGGGTGCCCCGAAAGAGTTAATGATCATTGTATTGAATAGGAGCCGGCAAGGTCTATTGTTGGAAGGGGAGAGGGGACCTGTTTTTAAAGCATCAAGGACTCTGCTATCATTGAGTGGATTAGTGAATGACTCACCTCCAGGTGTAAATCTCTGTCCTGAGTATTGGAGAATTTCCAAAGGCTCCTCAATTGGTTATATGTGAATCCAGCCTTGGTATTAGAGGATCCCTGGTTTACCTGCTAGTGGGGAAAATGGTAGCAGTGGTTTCAGTGACAGTCCAGCATCCTGTTTGGACCTTAGCCTTTTTTTTCTCCAGGTAATGGGTGGGCGGAATGGGCCAGATCAGGATACACTGGTGGGGGGACAGCCTGTCCTACCTGGTGTAGATGAGCCCTAACTAACTTCATGAGAGAAGGGGGAAGTGATGTCCACAGGTAAGAGGGAAGCAAAAGGCTTGAGAACATAGACCTAAGAAAGATACAGTGGGGTGAAACGAAAGAGCAGATTCCCCTCTCTCACTAACCACTTTATACAAGTGTTGAAGCCTCTTTGCTTCCAAAATGGGGCAGAGACTCATGCTTTTGTATTCTTAAAGCATCAAAAACACTGATGGGGTTAAACTTATCCTTGGGTATAAATTTGGTAGTATGGAGAGCAGCTGAAGAATACAAAAGGGTAAATGGCAGCCCCATACACTCCCCAATTGAGGTGCTTAAAGGAAAGATACAAGTAGTGAATGCAAGACAGTAGCCCCAAATCAGCATATCTGAGAATCAAAAAGTAGGGGGGGCGTTGAAAAAAAGTACCAGAGACCTAAAATTCTTGCTCATTCCTACAACTGTGACTCCCTACATGGTAGGGATGGCGATTTCTAAGGGATAGGGGCAGCTGCTAAATTTTGCTGCTGAACTATGTATAGTGGCTCTGCAAAAAGACCTACAATTCACCTCTTTAAAAAAAGAAGAAGGAAAGTTGAGGGCTGCACAAACCTGGTTTACTGGTCCCAGGTTTTTTAGTTTGAGGTTTTTTTTTTTTTTAATTTAACTTGAAATATCCTCTACAACCAATAGGAAGCACGGGGGGAGGTCACCATATTTTAGGGCCACAGGATGCTTTCTTTAAAAACTGCAAATGATTTCCTGTAAAAATAAAAATAAATAAACTTTGAAGAATTGAAGTCATGGTATGGACATCTGAGGTCCAGTGGGGTGTTTGTATGGCCAAAAAACCCACAGGGAATGCGATAATCTATGTATAAATTAGCTAACACATTGGAAACTGCTTAATGCAGTGTAGATGTATAAATTGCTACTGCTTAAAACAATTTGTAAGCCGCTCAGGTAGCCTTGTGGCTGAAGAGCGGGGTATAAATAAATAAATAAAAATAAAAATAAAATAAATAAAATAAACAAATATGCACATTAAAAAATTCTTTTTTTCAAAAATATTTTTATTAAGCAGTTATATCCAAAAAACATTAAACATTGTTGATATCATTTACATTTCAATCATACTAGATGTACCCAGCATACCATATGCCATTATAGGAAATTGTAAAGGTTATAAATTTTACATTATTCCACTGACTGGACAGCTTTCTCCTCCGTTCCCACCCCCCATTGGCTGCCGTCCTGGTATTGCCGCTGGGATCAGAGAGGGAGAGGATGGCTCTCTCCTCCCCACCCCCCGCGGATGCCTTCCCTTCAATGCCACTGGAGGGGATAGGATGGGTGTTGGGGTGTATGAGCATAAAAATTAAAAATGTATTAAAGATTCCAGGGTGCAAGCCCTTTTGGAATATCTTCTTGAGAAAACTACTGTAAAGCAGAGTTAGCTGAAACACAAAGGGAACCAGACTCAATTAGCATTGGTAAATACTTTAAATCACTCAGTCATTAAAGCCACTCAAACAGAATAAAGATAAGAAAACATTTTTTTAAAGATGAATATTAAAACATTTACTAACAGGTCTTGTAATCTACATATTCAAAAGCAAAGGTAAGTAACTAAAAGGCTTTAGAGTAAAACTCACCCAATCCAAAGGATTCAGGTTAGGATAGGCTAAACAAATCAGGATCTCCTAAGCATTACTTGCAGTAGCATTCATATTTCTTTATTCTTCAGAAAAGGTAATTGTGAGAGCTTTAACTCTCATCTTCATGCATGGTGGTGAGGTGCAACTTAAGCATGCAAGGATTTCCCTAAACTTACTAAGTTGGAGGGAGGCTGGTGCAGGAAGAATGCTTTATTTCCAACAATGGGTCTCTCCTCCCCCCCACCAGATCCCTTCCCACCACTGCTGCTGTCATTGCCAGGACTGGGGAGGGTGGGTCTCTCTTTCCTTCCTGCCCCCACGGATCCCTTCCTGCCACTGCTGCTGAGACTGGGGAGGGGGAGGACAGCTCTTTCCTCCCTCCCCCCCCCCATGGATTTCTTTCCCCCGCTGCCACTGGTGGTGCTGGAACTGGGAAGGGGAAGGATGGCTCTCTCCTCCCTCCCCTGCAGGGGACACCTTCCCTCCCGCTGCCGCTGGGACTGGGGAGGACAACTCTTTCCTCCCTCCACTCCTTGGATCCCTTCCTGCTGCTGCCACCACCACATTCTACATGGTTCTACCCCCAGCATGGTGACTGGCCAGCTAACGGAGCACTATGATTGGTTGGTATGCTTCCTAAGCAGCTAATCACCATACTGTAAACAGCAACATACCCAAGAGAATTTTATATATATATATATATATATATATATGTTGCTTTTTCATAGTTTTTATATCTAGCTTTGTAATCAACATTTCTTGCTTTTTAAACAATAGTTTCCTGTAACATATGTTATCTTTAATATTCTAATTCTAAAGTCCAGGTTCGACTTCCTCTCCGTTTATTCAGATTGGATTAGGGATAGCATTGTGATAGAATACAGACTTCTGTTAAAACTAATTAATATTGTTACCATCACTCCACTCCATAAAAAATATTATCTTAACTCAGTATATACATTAGCTGTCTCCCCTTACTCTTATCTTTATACTGTATTTCTAATATCATATTCTGGGCATCACAGTTGTCTCCAATATTCTCCCAGTATTTTATCACTGGTAGCCAATCTCTCAAAATTTTATTACCAGATAAATTGTGTAATCTAGTGGTTAGATTATCTAGTTCAATTATATCTTGTGCTTTAGACAGTCAGTCATTAATAGTAGGCAGTTCTGCTAACTTCCATTTTTGAGCGATCACTAATCTAGCAGCAGTAATCATGTACAATAAGATTTTCCAACGTTGGTTTTCCTCTCTTTCTTCCAGTATATTAGTCATATTTACAAGATACAATTTGGGTCTAACTTCAAACTTGATCGGTAAGATTTCTTTAATCATGTTATGAACTTTTGTCCAGAATTTTTTAATTACTTTACAGCTCCACCACATGTGGATTAGGAAGCCTGTGTTCTGACACTTCCAGCAGTTACTGCTTATTGATTTGTTTATTTTATTAAGTCTTATCGGTGTGTAGTACCATCTGTGAGATATTTTTACATAATTTTCTTTCAAATTCTGACAGGATGTAAATTTGTAGGTTTTTTCCCCTTGCATTTTCGCAGGCTTCTAAATTTAAGGAGTGGTCAATATCCTTTGCCCAATTTATCATGCAGTCTTTTATATTATCTGATTCTAAGTTCCTAGTTAATAATAGTTTATAATTTTTTGCAATTTTCTTTTTCTTTTGTACATCCCACAGTATTCTGTCTAACTCATTCTCTTCTGTCTCAAAATCATATTTTTTAATCTTCCTTGAACTTTTCTTTTATTTGTAAATACATAAACCAGAAGTTGTCATTATTTCCTTTCCCCCAAATATATTTGTATCTTAAGCATTGATTGGTGATCTTCCATCTACCTAAGAAGGCTTCTTGGGGTGAAATCCAATGCAGAATTTTATTATACTATTTGTAAAAAAACAATTCTTAAACCAAAATTGACCAATAAAAATATCAACAAAGAAAGATTTGAGAAATAATGTCCCAGTCTTAGATACCAATGTAGGCATGAATACATGGGTAATCCCAGTAGAATAGCAGAAACAGAACTTCACTAATATTTTTTAATCTGCATATTTGCTTATACATAGATTATCAAGTTACCTGTGTTTTGTGGATTATTACAGTGTGTTAGAGGCCAGTTGTGGTTCTTTCATAGTAGATATGGCCCCCAGGATTCCTAAAGTTGATCATCCCTACTTTAAAGGCAAGCACTCGGGGAGTACAGTATACATCTTTTTCTGCCCAAGTAGAATAGTGCTTCAGGAAGGCTTTTCACCATTTTGCTTGACAATAAAGTGCATGCTGCCCATGGACCTTGTTTTAAAGGTAAATCACAGGCCTTTCCACTATTGTTGCACCATCAGATTTTAATAGCATGGCAGCAAATATATTGGCAGGGATCACAAAAATGGGCATGGGGTAGAATATTTTACCCACACCTGTGTAAACAAAAGCACCCAAAAAGTCTGGGCCTTTTAGAAGAGTTGTAAGATCTTTCCACTTTCTCATTTTAGATGAAGTTACTGGGAAGTACATTAATGTGATGCACGTATTACATTGTTTTGGCATGTTGGTCACTCACCCACCCACCTCACATTCTTTAATTTAGTGTAACTGAATGTTTGCTTCATTAAATAAAAACTGGGAGGGCCTAAATACCCTAAAGGCACCAGGGTTTGCTGCTCTAGGAAACTAAGCAGGGTAAACCCTAGTTAAGACTTGGATGGGAGATCACCAACAAATACAGGGTGCTGTAGACTGTATTTCAGAGAAAGGAATTGACAAAACCATCTGTGAGTTTTCCTTGCCTAAGAAAACCCTATGAAATTCATGGGATCACCATAAACCAACAGGCGACTTGAGGGAACATGCACACAAAAATAAAAGCCATGTCACAACAGAGGGTAGGATTTAGCTTCTTTTGCAAGCTTCATAATCTTGATCTCGGTTATATAATCTTTATGTGATGATATCATTTTTGCATTGGCTCAGGGCAGACTGTGTAGTCAGGAGAACTGGCACTGCTGAGGAGAGCTGCTAAGTCATCAGGGGCATTGAGAGCAGAGAGTTATAATGTTTACTTTCTTTGGCTGCCTTCCAAATTCAGGTCTGGGGCTGCCAGTGAGCTGCTCTGAAACTAGCTTGGCCTCTGTTTACTGAGCTACTTCTTGAAAAGTTTGCTGACACTACAAATTATGCATGCACATGAGGTACTAGAACAGTCTATCCTGAACTGAGGCCCGTGAATTGTCCGTGAGTAAAAAACAGCGTGTCCGCCTCCAATGCTAGCCGCAACAGTCACGGCCGCCGCCGAGAGAGAAACAGTGGCATCCAAAATGGACCCCTTGCCACGCAGCAGCCTCATTACTGCTCCGGAGGCTGCTTGCGCGGCAAGAGGCTGAAAGAGGCGTCTGAAAATCTCCTACGACTCCGGAGACCAGGGTTTGAATCTCAACTTGGCCATGAAACTCCACTGGGTGACCTTGGGTAAATCACTCACTCTCAGCCTCAGAAAATCCTTGATAGGGTCACCATAAGTTGGAAACAACTTGAAAACACATAACAACACCAATACTTCAGTTAAATGAAGTAGATGTGTCCCTGAGCATTACTTCTTTAACAGAAAAGTTTGGTAGCAGATACAGAAAAACATGGAAGGAACAGGGATATGTTCCTACAGCAGGAAAAAGAAGAGCAGTTTGACATGTTTCAGAAAACTTTTAATCCAAAACTAACAATTTGTGTATGTGAAATGAAACAATCAGGTGAGGTATGCCTCCCATAAGTGAAAAAAAAAGCATTTTAAATCTTCTAAAGACCACTTGAAGACTTCTTCCAAAATGCATCCAGGAATTACTTTTTGTCTCACCAGCCCCTGGTTGACCCCTGTATCCAGGTGAGATATGTTTCAAGACCGGCTCCCCACATGTATACCTGAAACTAATAATAATAATAATAATAATAATAATAATAAATTATTTATATCCCGCCCCTCTGTGAGCAATCGGGGCGGCTTACAACGATAAAACAGTACACAGTATAAAACAACTCAAAATCCCTTCCCCCCCCTTAAAACCTTATTAAATTAATACAAATTAAAATCAATATATAATACAATTTATTAAAAACCCTTTCAAGCAAGCAGCATCAGTTTGGAAAAGCCTGCCTGAAGAGAACCGTTTTGACAGCCTTTTTAAAGCTGTCTAATGATGTCAATAGGCAGATCTCATCCGGCAGGCCATTCCACAATTTGGGGGCGACAGCCGAGAAAGCCCTCTGGGAGGTGGTTGCCAGCCTAGATCTTTGTGGCTGCAACAAATTCCTCCCAGAGGACCGGAGAGCGTGGGGAGGATTATAAGGGAGAAGGCGGTCCCTGTGGATAATAGGGTTCCCTATTATTTTCAATGAGACAGACACTGAAAGTTGACCATAGAATCACACTGGAGGACCTAGAAATGCCTAGAGATAACATATTTTTTCAGATATGGATAAGTGAAACTGTGGATACTGAAACTGTGGATACGGGGGTCAGCCTGTAATTTTTTCATTTTGGTGGTGAAAGTTATCAATCTATACTTTTTTTAACATGCAGAAGGGAAGTGGTAAGATAGGCTAATTGCTCTCCCTGTTTCTCTCTGGTTTTGCTGTTCACACATGCTCAGTAAGGGATTCTGGACTGGAGATAGCTGTTGTTTACCTTGCCTGTTATAGGCAGGCAGACACAGCTACAGTAGGTTTGGCTAAAGTAGAACCCTGCACTTTCCCAACTGAAGGTTTGTTTATTTCATTATTTATGGCAGACATACTGCTGCACCCCAACACCAGAAGTCTGTGCTTCTCCATCCCTCTTTCCCCATCCTCCCAATGTCACAGCTACTAAAATAGTTCTAGCTAGACATAGGATGAGGAGGTAAATGGGGGGTGTTTAGGTGAGCATTAAAATACTTCATAAATGCTTGCTGTTAGTTACATTTATATCCTGACTTTCCTACAGTGAGATCAGAGTGGTGAATGGAGTTCTCCTCTCTTTTATCCTAACATAAACCTAAACATAAAGGTAGGTTAGGCTGAGAGAGAATGACTGAATCAGGGGAGTTTTATAGCTTAGCAGGGATTAGAACTTGGACCTCCCAAACACTGTTCAGCACTCTAAACATTACACTAAATTGGTTCAGGCTTGTGCCTAATAAAGCAACATGGTCGTTTGCCATGAACTGAATCTGTAGTTTTGCAAGTGACCATTAGACACACATTGAGGCATTTGGCTTTGGAGAAGAGAAGGTTGAGAGATGACATGATAGCCATGTTTAAATATTTGAAGGGATGTCATACTGAGGATGGAGCAAACTTGTTTTCTGCTGCTCCAGAGACTAAGACATGGAGCAATAGACTCAAATTACATATAATGCATATGTTTTTGTCATTACCAATAGTATCATATTTGTTGTTTGTTTTGACATCTATTGTAAAATAAATACATTTCAAAGACTGATACACAAAATCTATAGTACAGCATGCTAACTGTGGGGTTTTAGCCAGTCTCCCCTTGCTGCAAGAGAGAGCAGGTCTGGGGCCCAAGTGAGGGAAAGGAAGCTACAGGAGAACAAAGGAATGCAGTAGAGCCAGAGAGTAGGAGGAAAGGAATAAGAGGGGCAGGTGGATGGGTGGGCAGCTCCAGAGGAAGCCACAAGTAAAACACAAGACCTCTAAGAAGGTGGTGGTGGCTGGAAACAGAGAGCCCCCCAAGGCATTAGCCTACGGTGGCATCAGCTACCCAGAAGAGGAGCAGCAGCAGGCCCTGGGCAAGCAGCTCTCCCAGTTCTTTGCCAACTCCTCTGCCTCTGAAATCATTTCTCAGATATCTCCTTGCTGGGCCAGGTTTGATGGTGAACACCATGCACACCTTCTAACATTTCACAGATGAAAACCAGAATGTGGCTGGCCAAGCAACATCAGAGTGTGGTCAAGATGGCAAAAAGGATTAATGAGGAAACAGGAAAGGAGATTCCACCTAAGCAGTAAGAAGTTCCTGACAGTAAGAGCTGTTCAACAATGGAACGGGCTGCCTTGGAGTGTGGTGGAGTCTCCTTCTTTGGAGGTCTTTAAACAGAGGATGGATGGCCATTTGTCAGGAGTACTTTGATTGTGTATTCCTGCAAGGCAGGGGGTTGGACTGGATGGTCCTCGTGGTCTCTGTAGATAAACCTGTGCCAGGGTCCCTAGGGCTGTTCCCTGCCATGTTCTCCTCTTCCTCTTCCTCTATAGCCTCATCAGGCTCACGGGGCATGACAGGCAGTGACTGTATGTCCCCCCTGCCCTGCACACTCACAAAGACTCAAGAAACCTGGAAGGAGCAAGCAAGCAAACTTCTGGGCCCCAAAATTTCACCACCAGTGTCTGAGTGTCTGAACCTGCACTAGGAAGCAATTGGTGAATGCACATAAGATTCTGACCTCTGTATTACAGCAACGGATTGCTTCCTGGTCTATTTTAGGAAGTTTGCCTCTTCCACTATAACCAATTGGGCTGAAGAACAGAGAGCTTTAATATGCACTAAGCTGCAGAATAATTATTCCCCCATTCTTTCCCCTTGTAATTAGCAATCAGAGTGACAAGAAACAGAATCCCTAGGTTCAAATGACAAGCTGTACCAGATGAAAGTGCTCAGAGATGATGGCGTACCCTTAGCACTGTAATTGGATCCATGAAAGCACACAGCCTCAGGCACAAATAAGTACACAGAGCCACATGGGGACTGGTTCTGCAACTGGCAAAGTGAGCAGCTGGCAGGAACAGAAAAGGCACAGTGGATGGAGCTGCTCGCTGGGCTTTAAGATCACACAGCACTCATGATCCCATCCACTTTATCTCTGCACATAGCTTCCCCAATTCTGAATCCTGCAGCTGTATGGAGGCATAGATCTGTGTGTTCTGCAACCCTCCTGCCTACCCATAAAATTCAACCCAAATTCTGGTTTGAGGCAACAAAAATCCAAATTCTATGATCAGATTAAGTACAAATTGCTTTGCATGAAGAACAATTCTGCTTTGAAAACTGAGCAAAGGCTCACCTTTTTTGCCATGTGAATTACAACTCTAATGGGCCCCATCCAGGTTGGGAACACAGCAGAATGGAAGGAAGTTTAAAACTTGCATCTGGATGAGGGCCCCTGTGTTTAGTCAAGGCTAGAATAAAACAGAGAAAGTTGTAGCTGCTACCACTATGATTAGTTGGACCTAGATCTAATTGTTAGTCTCAGCTGGATTATATCCAATGAATCAATGGGAACTTGATAAATTGACACTTGTATAAGTGATCCCACTGGTTTAGGTGGTCTGGTCTAGTCATGACTAACAGTTAGATTGGGACTTAAATATTTAAAGTGTAGTGTAAAAATCAAGCAAATCTACAGGGTTTCTCTTATTTTGCATATGTTTTGCTTTTTAGTACCTTGTATGTTTTGTTCTACTATACCTAAATACCCTAAAGGCACCAGATCCTGTCTGATCTTAGAAGCTAAGTAGGGTCAGCCCTGGTTAGTACTTGGATGGGAAACTGCCAACCAATACCAGGTACTGTAGGCTGTATCTCAGAGGAAGGAGCTGGCAGAACCACCTGTGAGTATTCCTTGCCTAAGAGAATCCCATGAAAATCATGGGGTCACTGTAAGTCAACAAGCAGCTTGAAGTGTGAACATGTACACACACACACATGTTTTGTTCTGACTACTAAATAGTCACTAGTAAAGCATGTGCTTCTCCAGTGCTTGTTCTGTAGAGACTTATGATCTGATCTCATCCAGCCAATACTTTGCAAATATCATGGATGCTCTGAGCAGTTCTATGCTGCCCTACTACTCTCTGATACTCTCTGGCTTTTCTTCGCAAAGATTCAGGAAGGACTCATCCCACACTTTCTGCAAGCACGCTGATGACTAAAAAGGCCAATCTGAGATAAACAAGTCCGGTTGCAGAAAGCACAGCACAAGGTTTCCTTGGGTGATGTTTCTGGGTTGTGATTCTTTCTGCGTTGTCATTTCTCTTCAAGACTTGTTCGTTGTGAGTTCTCAAATAAGGCTGCAGCATTGTGGATAGTGCGTCTCCATGCCTCCCGATGTGAGGCCAGGGTGGGCCATTGTTGGTGATCAATTTGGCCGAGCCTGAGATGTTGTTTCAGGGAGTCCTTGTATCGCTTTTTTGGAGAGCCCCTCTTACGCTGACCCGTGGCGAGTTCACCGTAGAGTACTATTTTGGGGAGGCAATGGTCCTCTATCCTAGAAACATACCCTGCCCAGCACAGCTGTGTCCTCAATATCATGGCCTCAATGCTGGTGATCCCTGCTTGCTCAAGGACAGCAACATTCGTCACATAGTCAGTCCAGTGTATATTTAGGATTGTGCGTATATAGTGCTGGTGAAAACGTTCGAGGAGTTGTAGGTGTTCTAATCCTACTATAACATGTAAGGTAGCTAAATTTTGCACAGCAGCAATCAAAGTAAGACGAGCAATGATCAGTGCCATGGATTAGTATATTATGGATTGTTCTTCTGATATTTAAACATCTATCAGATATGTAATACACAATTTTATTCAGTTTTACTTTACTTTGCTTATGATTTTTAAATGTTTTAAATGCTTTTAAATGTTTGTATTTGCAGTTATTGCTGGTTCTTGTTTACTGGTCTTTGACTGTAATAAATATTTACTACTACTACTAGTCACGGAGAGTGGCAAGAAACTATTCAAGGCACGGAAGTATTAAAGTAGTAGACATCATGGCCAGAATCAACGTGTGGATGTTCACTTTGGGAAAAAAGAAAAGAAAAAAAATGCTGAGATTATTAGAAAAGTTTGCAGCTTTTCTGCCCCTCTATAGAACTGCAACATTGTCACAGTTCTGGACCAGCAATGGCTTACCTACACAATATTGCTATCAATAACATCCTGTGGCAAAATTCTAATGGAAAACCATTTTTAAAGCCAGTCTTTGGATCATTTGTTGTTTTTAGGTTACTATTTTAAAAATTAGCTCCCAACACCCAGCTGACATATTAGGGTGGATTCCTCCAGACTTTGTTCTGGCTTTACGGATTTCCCCCCTCCTTTTAGCTTGATTACATTTGTTTATTATTTCTGGGTTCCTAAACCAAATATGCATTAAATGGTTTTTATATGTCTGCCTAAATACCCTAAAGGCACCAGATCCTGTCTTGGAATCTGGATCTTTGAAGCTAAACAGGATTAATCCTGGTTAGCACTTGGATGGGAAGCCACCAATGAATCCCATGTGCTGTAGGCTATATTTCAGAGGAAGGAACTAGCAAAACCACCTCTGAGTATTCCTTGCCTTAGAAAGCCCTATGAAATTCATGGTGCCGAAGGCATGCACACACATGCATGTGCACACACATGCATGTGCACACACATGCATGTGCACACACATGCATGTGCACACACATGCATGTGCACACACTGAGATCCACTTATCCAAGGCTGAGGCATTGAAAGGTTGGATTCAAATGAAGTGGTGATAAACTCCAGGAATGAGTTAAGGAATCAAACTAAAAACAGCAAAAAGAATTACAAGTCAGGCTAAAAATATAACAATAAATAAAATGAAATTGCATCTCCTGATTTAGACAACAATATAACACTGCTTATATTCAACTGCACTTGTATTACCATGCCCTGTGCAGGCCTCTAGAGAAACCTTACTCAGTAGTCAAGGAAACTCAGCACAGGTGAAGATTTTCCCATACAAGGAATGCTATGTATTTCTGTTTCTAAATCTGGGACAGAAAATATAACAAGCTGGAGATGTGTTATGTATGTTAAGTCCAGTCATTTCAGACTGTCAGCATATGTTAATGCCAGACAGCGGAGCAGTTAGGTAACTTTAGTATTTAGTCTTATGAAGGGCTCCTCTTCCAATGATAATGTGTACTGTGTTACTTACTTCAGAATGAAGCAAGCCAGTCCTTTAGTGTTTGGGGCTTCTTCCTGTTCATTCTCCTGAGCCCTGCCTTGATGACAGCAATGCTGTCAGAAACCTAATCATGGTCTCTGCAGTTTCCGTCTGTTTTCCTGTTTTACTTTTACACCCAGAATGAATGGATAATCTCATTATAGCTAATCCTGTTTACTTTAGTTGCATAACCACCTTGCTATGACCCAGTTACTCCCCGATCTTTTTCTTTTCATCATGTTATTATCACCTAAGAACTCTACAGAGGAAACACTCATTCCATTCATTAGCTTTTGCTTTTCTGACTTTACCAAGTTCTGTTTATCCTGCCTTGTTGTGGTTCTTTTCCTTATCTCTCAATGGCCACCAATCACTTCTTTATTGTTAAAAGAAAGGAAGGAAGAAAAACAACCCATGAGCCACCTTGTTAAGGTAAGATCATACACTGGCCCCCATACATGAAAACTGAAGAAAGATTGTATTTATGATGTTTTTGCAGAGGTGCTCCCTCAAGTGGTTAAAGATATCTGTTCCTCAAGGTGCATGGTTTTCCTCTATGATCAGCCATATCTTGTATTTCCCACATTTTGCTTTGTTACTGGTCAGTAGAAAGTAAATACAGTCATCCCTCTGTATTTGGTATCCATGGATTCCACCATCCACAGCTTGAAAATATTCCAAAAAATAAATAAATTCCAAGAAGCAAACCTTGATTTTGCCATTTTATATAAGGGATGTCATTTTATTATGCCACTGTATATAATGGGACTTGAGCATCCACTGATTTTGGCATCCATGGAGGAGCCTGGAACCAAGCCCCAGCGGATACCAAGGGCTCACTAGATGGGCTTAATTTTGCAAGTCTGATTGCTGAGACATGTATCTCTGAGGAAACCCCATTGTGGGAGAGGAAAGGGTTAATCATAGAGAATATCATACCCTCAATATCTGATTCAATCCTTTGCCCACTCTCAAAAATCACAGAATATCCCCTCCCACTTTCTGCGAGGAAAGAAATAGTGCCGCAAAACTGGAGGGGGATATTTGGCCAGCTTTCGTTTCCCCATCACAATGTTATTCTATCTTTTCCCAGAACATGCACACACACACACACACACAAACACACACAAACATAGGCACGCACAAAATAGAGTATTCAGCCACCAAGAAAATATGATGGAGCTTCTGTCCTCCCATAACCTCCTTCACCCATGTCTTATCACCAACACAAAAATTCAATAAATCAGCTTTCAGCAACACAGGGCCCTCCAAGTGTATTGGATCACAACTCCCACCATCCTGGAGCCCTGGTAGTGCTGTGGTTAAAAGCTGATGAGTACCCAGATCGTTGGGGACAATTAGCTAAAACATTGTAAACTGCTTAGGGAGTGCTTTGCACTGATAAGCAGTACAGAAATATAAATGTTATCGCTATGCTAATGCTATTGCTACCATTCCCAGCTAGAATGAACATTTACCCTTATCTTTTAGTACATATATGAATAATGAATAAGTCATTTCAGAAGTAGACAGCTTAATAAAACCTCATGTTTTAATCTAGATCCCAGAGATTTCAAATCTGGCTCCAATATATGTTCAATTTTACATATTTCACATGACCTTCTGGTCAAACTAGATGTTATACTATGTTTTGAAACTTTTCCCATGATGGGCTGTTGTTGCTGCTACTGCTGCAGTTTTAATGAAAAGCAGCCTTAGAGAGGCTTCAGTAAAGAATTCAAGCAGACAGAGAAGCAGCCAGTTGTAGTGGGTGGGGGGTCAGCGAATAGACTATAGGTATTAGTATTAGACTTCAAAGAGCTATCTAAGGTTCTAAACGTGATCTTAAAGTCAGTTCAGCACACTGGATAGCTCCTTTAAAATACAGACTCAAACACAGAATCAATTCATTGCCTCGCTGACATCAAAGTCACCAACCACCACGGAAGGGGTTGCTTATCACTTTCTCTCCACCTCAGCTCCCCCAAACTGGTTTCCCACATGTGGGCAAAAGATATGGGCTTTCTGTATCTCTTCACACATAGGGGCAGATGTAGGGGCTGAAGAGATATAATTTTTGCCTAATAAATGGCAAGAAAGGAAAGGGTTAAATATATACTTTTTCTTAATTCCTGAATCTTTTGCCTCTTAATTGCAACTGTGCAATGCTGCTTTTCATTAAAATTCAATAAAAATGCTAGGGAAAAGAGAGACATAGGGTCTCACTGAGCCTGGCTCTTAGCCATTTTCTCATCTGTGATCCAAGAAAAAAGCAGGCAAGAGGCCCTGCTCTTTTGGCCATTCCTTCCAGTGCAATCAGCAACTGAGACTGTTAGAATTTCATCATTGAACTACCCTTTTCATGCTACAAATAAGTAAAATTCAGGGGAAAACCCCAAGTGTATAAGAAAAGAACTCTTACTGTCACTCACATGAAGAGAGTTGGAAATCAACAGAGCTTGGAGAAGTTCTTTTCTTGACCTCTGATCATGCTAGTCAGGGGAGGAAACTTACATTTCCAAGCGCTGAAGACAAACAGCCCCTTTGCTATGTCTTGAAGTGACACCAAAAGGAGAAAGGTCTACCAAAACTCCTGATGCTTCTGTCACTATAGAAGGTGGGATTAAGAATCTCTTTCCTGGTGTATGTGGCAATTATTCAGTTAGCTTTGCTGAATCTTAACTTTTTGCTAAGATGGTCACTTCACTTATGCCAGGGATTGGACAGCAAATCCCATAATCACCAACAGTTAAACTGGCTAAGGCTGATGTGAGTTGCATTCCAACAGCATCTGGAGGGCTGCATAAATTCTTCACCCATGGCTTATATATTGCCAAGGAAAGGATAAATTTGACACCAAAAGAGGACACATATTTGCATGGACTAATCTATATTTACATACCTATATTTATAAATAGACATCTAGAAATAATTACTATGCTGAACTCTCCTTCATCGGGGCTTTTTAAGCAGAGTATGGATGGCCACATCAGGATGGTTTAGCTGTAGATTCCTGTACTGACAAGAACTGGACAAGGTAGCCCTTATGGTCTCTTCCAACTCTATGCTTATATAGTTACCCATAGAGTGGAAGAGTGTGAGCAGGTGATCTATGTACCTGTTCAGTCCGTTGTCCAAGGGCTGGCTTACTGCTGACAGATATATTCATTGCCAGAGCCCTGGATGCACATTGGAAAGTATTTATATTTGCATCTGCCATAAAAACAAAACAAAAACAGAAGACATTGATGATTGGTTAATGGTTTGACAAAGTTTGATATATCTTTTTCTGGAACTTCAGATGAAAGATTCTTCATCTGTCTCACAGAGGCCCTGGCAAATAAAGATGTACCTTCTAGATGCTTTTGCTGCCAAAGCTGAAGCTTCCCAATATTTTCTTTAAAATCCTTCCACCTTATTTGTTAGCTGAGGCTTTAAGAATGTCATCCCCATCTTTAAGAAAAGCAGCCTCTGAAGCTTATATTGTCACTGGTGTGTCTACTGAAGTCACTTTTAGTTAAAGTAGATGTAAGATAAAGAATTAGAAGATGAAGACTGGAAGCTTCCAGGCCTCTGCTCTCTCTGCATCTTGGAAAGGACAATCCTCCAAAGTACAGGGCACCTTGAATCAGAGGTCTGTTTTCTGACAGCCCATCTAATAGAGGATTGTCCTGTGTAAAGCAGAACATACAGTCACTATGCCTTTGACTCAATTCAAAATATTAACTCTGTTAAAAAATGAATTGCCAGGGGGAAAAAAGATGCAAATGGTAAATGAGCAGGTTGCATTAACTAAGGATGAAGAACACACTGGAAGCCCCCAAATGAATGGATTTCTATACACAAGTTGCACTTTTCCAGGTGTGGTTTGGGAAGTGTGAATTGGGTAAATCCATTAAAAAAGAACCTTGATGCACTGAATTTCTCATACATGCTTTTTTCAGAGCTCAGCTCTACAGAGAAAAGGCTATGCTTGGGGATGCACTTTATCTAAGGGATTGATTACATGGGCAGTATACCCCCATCTTGCCACCATCTTAGAGCCCTGCAGTTCTGATGATGAAGGGCTTTTGGTCCGTTCTGCCCCCAGGCAGTTCTCACCACCACTGGAGGAAAGACAGGGCTAAGATGTGGGGAAGACGGGATAGTGGCCTTTACCACATTATTTTTAAAATCTACTTTAATCTGTTCCCATCAGGAGGGAACAGATCGGGCCCCACATGACCACAGGGGCCTATCCCAGCAGGCCAACCCATTGCTGCAGTTTCCTCCCATTTTGTGGAGGGAATGGGGGAGGAACAGGCTTGATCCACAGTCAGGATATGCCAGCAGGGAGTTGGCATATCCTGGCTTGTGTTAATGAGCCCTCAGTCAGAGGTGCAGCCACCCAGCTCTTCTTGGATTGCAATTCCCAGCATTCTTTACCATTGTGAATGCTGGCAAGGGCTGGTGGAAATTGCAATCTGAGACCAACCAGAGGGCTGCATGATACTCACCCCTAGTATTGGTGATTTCAAAGTGGTTTAATACATTGTAATATGTTACCTTTACCTTTGCACTGCAGTTTGATTCCTTTTTCATGAAGCATGACAATGGGCAGACAGGAATGTCAGGCAAACATGAGTTGCCTATATTCTACAAGATACTATTTATTACACAACCCATGAGAGCTTCTTGTAAGAACACACCATGAGCAGGTGTAATTTGCTTCAGTAAACAAGCATAGAAACCACAAGGAAAAAGAAGGTCATTAGTTCAAGCAATCAGGTAGACAGGGGTCTGATTCATCCTGGAGGCTTATGTTAGGTTTTACCCTCAGTGTAAGGCATGTCCTTGCCTGTTGTTAATTGTATTGATTTATTTAGCAATAGGCTAAATTAAGCATTTATGAGAAACTAACAGCAGTCTGCTTTTACAAAGGATCTGGTTGTATAGATGCAACTCAACCACATTCAGCAACACCATGTGTGTGTGCGCATTTCTGTTCATGTACACCAGAATGTGCTTCTTAGTCAACTGCCCAATTTCTAGAGATCCAAGAGAAAAACTCTAGTACAGTGGCATGCAAACTTCAGGTTTGTGGGATCTACAGTATTTTGTTTTTTAAAAAAATAAAATCATAAGGTCTCCCAGCCAAAGCATTGTGCAAAAGACATGAACTAGAATTAAGGAATCCTGAGCCCAGCAATTTGTTCAAAATATCAGAACTGAATGATGTTCACATTCACAGAAGCAAACATTCACTCCCAGCTATGCCAAGCTTTCTTGATTTCAGCAATGTAATTTAGGGCCATGGGCTGGGGTCATTCCATTGATGGTGTTGTAAAACAAGTGAGAGTTAGAAATAATTGATAATTGACTTCAGATCACTTATCTACCAGGAAGTCCAGATCTACCTTCTACCTTCCCTTGCATTTTTTAAAAGAAGATATCCCCTATATCTCCTGCAAATAAGACATAAGGCATGGTTTTATTGTAAAATATGGCATGGTTTTATTGTTTTAATCTGTTTTTGTTTTAGTTGTACAGTATTTGGTACTGCTTGCAATATATAATTGTTAACTACTCTGAGTGCCATTTTCTAGCAGGGAGGCAGAATATGAATTTCTCTGGGCACCACAATTCAAAAAGGATATTGACAAATTGAAGCATGTCCAGAGGAGGGCGACTAAAATGGTGAAAGGTCTGGAAACCATGCCTTATGAGGAAAGGCTTAGGAAGCTGGGTATGTTTAGCCTGGAAAAAAGATGGTTAAAGGGCGATATGATAGCCCTGTTTAAGTATTTGAAGGGGTGTCACATTGAGGATGGAGCAAGCTTGTTTTCTGCTGCTCCAGAGACTAGAACACGGAGCAATGGATGCAAGCTCCAGGAACAGAGATTCAATCTCAACATTAGGAGGAACTTTCTGACAGTAAGAGCTGTTTGGCAGTGGAACACACTCCCTTGGAGCATGGTGGGGTCTCCTTCCTTGGAGGTCTTTAAACAGAGGCTGGATGGCCATCTGTCAGGGATGCTTTGATCGTGATTTCCTGCATGGCAGGGGGTTGGACTGGATGGCCTTCGTGGTCTCTTCCAACTCTACAATTCTATGATTCTAAGACTGAAGTGCAGAAAGTCTTTTATAAGCAATAGATGTAAAAGATAAAAATTAAAATGCATCATGTCAAAGATCTTTCTTTTGTATTTATTTATTCTGCCTTTCTTCTAATATGGAACCCATGATGGCTTACAGTGTGGGTTTAAACAAAATCTAACTAAAACTATACATAATTTTAAAAAGTTTAAATAACTTTAAATACTTTAAATAGACTACTCTAATTGATTTTACAACATTCTAAAACATTTAAAGCATAATAAAGACAAAAAAGAGTACACCCTTAAAAAACCCTTTCTGTCCCAAAGAAATAAAAATCAAAGGCCTGTTTAAACAAGAAGGTCTTTGTCTGCTGGCAAAAAGAAAGGGCGAGGGGAACCGAGCCTCCCACGTGAGGGAATGCCATTATCTGGAAGCAACCACTCAGAAGACTCTCTCCCATGTCTTCCCCACATTGCACCTGTGATGGTTGTGAGACCAACAGAAAGCATAACCTCAAAGATCGTAAAACTCAGAAAAGCTCATATAGTGAGATAGAGGGGTTGTTTCGGCCAAAAAAAAAAAAAATCCACAATACCTTTTGCTCAGATGAGCTCCTGCTGGGAGGAAGGCTGAAAACTCCAAATAGACTGTAATAACAGCATTCGCTATTTCTCACAATCTTTTTAAAAAATTGCGTAAAAATATGCATAACTGTACGTCCGAACAACTAATTCAAAAGGAGCACATGGAAGGACTCAAACATGATTGGTCAGACCTCGGCAGCGGTGGGCTTGCAAAGGAGGAAGCGGCTTGAGCTACCATTGTTTTTGTTTTGTTTTCTTTTGCTGGGTGAATGATCGTGTGCACGATCATTCAAGTGCCAGAGAAAACAAAAACAGTTTTTTTCATGGAAAATCACTCTTCTGCATCTGTCATTTACGAACAAAAAAGTGGGGGAATGAAGGGACGTTATTGGCAGGCAAGTCACCCACAGCCACCATCCTTTTTCAGGGGGCATGCTCCGTGTAAGCTGCAAAGTCAGCTAATTTTCCCTTCCAGCAATCTTGCATATGAGTCGTAGGCACACATGAACACTACAGTGGTAGGGAGGTCTCTCTCTCTGGCTTGTCTTCACAAACGAAGATTCAGGAAGGACTCATCCCGCGCTTTCTGCAAGCGCGCTGATGACTAAAAAGACCAATCCAAGATAAACAAGTCCGGTTGCAGAAAGCACAGCAGAAGGTCTCCTTGGGTGATGTTTCCAGGTTGTGATTCTTTCTGCGTTGTCATTTCTCTTCAAGACTTGTTCGGCTTGAGTTCTCAAATAAGGCTGCAGCATTGTGGACAGCGTGTCTCCATGCCTCCCGATGTGAGACCAGGGCGGACCATTGTTGGTGATCAATTTGGCCGAGCCTGAGATGTTGTTTCAGGGAGTCCTTGTATCGCTTTTTTGGAGTGCCCCTCTTATGCTGACCCATGGCGAGTTCACCGTAGAGTACTATTTTTGGGAGACGATGGTCCTCCATCTTAGGAATGTGCCCTGCCCAGCACAGCTGTGGTCTCAATATCATGGCCTCAATGCTGCGTATACAGCGTTGATGAAAGCGTTCGAGGAGTCATAAGTGGTGGCGATAGGTGACCCATGTTTCAGACCCATAAAGGAGAATAGACAGTACAATGGCGCTATACACACTGATTTTTGTGCTTCGTCTCAGTTGTTTATTACTCCAGACTCTTTTGTAAAGTCTTCCAAATGTGCTATATCCCTTTGCTAATCTGTGATTGATCTCTTTGTCAATCTTGGGATCTGAGGAGATGATGCTTCCCAGATAGGTAAACTGCTGAATGGATGTATGCACAGAATTGCCGACAGTAATGTGGGGATGGTGGTGTTCATCCTGTGGTGCAGGCTGGTAAAGAACTTCCATTTTCTTCATGTTGACTTCAGCCCAAACAGCTCTGCAGCTGTTGCGAAGCAGGATGTTAGGCGCTGCAGAGCTGCTTCTGTGTGGGCAACAAAGGCAGCAGCATCAGCGAAGAGCAGCTTACAAACTAGATAGTTTAGAGTCTTAGTGCGAGCCCTCAGACGGCTTAAGTTAAACAAGCTACCATCAATATGGTAATGTATATAGATGCCGTCTTCTTCTTCAAGCTCTGCCATAGCCCTTTGGAGCATCATGCTGAAGAAGATTGTAAATAAAGTTGGAGCAAGAACACAACCTTGCTTCACTCCATTAGTTATTAGAAAGGGCTCTGAAAGAGCATTGTCATATCTGTCTTGATTGTGCTGGCCCTCATGTAGCAAGATGATCATTTTAAGGAATTTGGGGGGGACATCCTAGTCTTTCCAGGATCTGCCACAGATCTTTTCTACTCACAGTGTCAAAGGCTTTGGTGAGGTCGACAAATGTTACATAGAGACCCTTGTTCTGCTCTCTACATTTCTCTTGCAGTTGTCTAAGGGCAAATACCATATCTGCAGTACTCATATTGGCTCTGAAGCCACATTGGCTTTCAGGAAGAAGTTCTTCTTTAATAGCAGGAACTAATCTGTTCAGGAGTTTTAATCTTGTATCTTGTTGTATACCGCCCCGGTTGCCAAGCAGAGGGGCAGGTTACAAAATAAAAATTATCATCATCATCATCATCATCATCATCATCCTTGCAAGGATTTTTCCAGCGATTGAGAGCAGTATTATGCCTCAATAGTCTGAGCAATAGGGAGGTAAGGCGCTATTTTTCACTATTAATTCTTCCGTATACCTGAGCCCAGATTCTTTCAAATAGCCTGGGCCCAAGCCATATAGGGCTTTATAAACCATAACCAGCACTTTCAGTTTTGCCTGGAAACAGAGCAGTAGCCAGTGGAACTGTTACAACTGGGGAGTTAACATGTTTTCTATAGCCAGCCTTTTTGTTCAGTTTAACCAGTTTGGACCTGCTGAAGTTTCTGAACACACACGCCTTTATAATGTTATGCCCATTTTGTAATAAGAAGATAGAATGCTAATCACTTATTTGACTGATACATGTATCTGGAAGTATGTGCCAGGCCTAAGTGCACAAACATGAGGGTGCCTTGAATTAAGTCAGGTCATTATTCCATTTGAAGTGAAATCAGTGTTTGTCTTGCAGTTCCCAGATGGTGGGGGACTGCAAGGATGGGTAAGCTGGGCTACATGTGGTCCTGAGGTCATGGGTTGCCTATGTCAGGATTCCTGTCTGAACTAGGCCTCACTTAGCCTAAATCCAGCCAGGGTCCTATCATGCACAGTAGGGGCCTGGATATTGTTGCAGTGTTGGGAAGGGGTCTGGAATGTGAGTAACTTACAGTTCCCAGGGCTTGAGAGATCAGCATATATCTCCAAGGTCACCCAGCTACCAAAGGCATGGGAAAGAGAAAGGGGGAAGGAAAGTGGGGGGAACTCAAGCCTCTGATTCAAACTGTATCTTTCTTCTTATGAATCAGTTCTGCCAATGACTTTGGACCTGTTCACTTCTTTTCCTCTGCAATAAAACACTTTGACTAGTGATTGTTGTCTGAGTGAACTGAAGTTCTGACTGGATCCTTACAGCCCATTTGTGCCTTACAACAACTGGTTAGACTGTGGACCAAAGTGTCATCAGGCACAGGTGATCTGTGGCTACAAGCCCACATTCTTCATACTCCCCCCTTCACAGAGCCCCCCCCCCGCCACCTGCTTCCCAAACCTGAGGAGCCCTTCTGGGGAGCTCTGCCCCACCTCCACTGTATATATTCACATTTTTCCATTTTCACAGAGGTCCTGTGCCCCAACCCCCATGAATGTGGAAGGTCAACTGTACTCCATTCTATACTGCATTTCACTAGTTGTGTAGTACTTTGCTGTTGCATGCCTTCAAGTCATTTCCAACTTAAGGCAACCCTAAGGTGAACCTATCACAGGGGGTTTTGGCAATATTTGTTCACAGGGGAGTTGCTTTTGCCTTTCTCTGAGGCTGAACCAGTGTGACTTGCCCATGGTCACCCAGTGGGTTTCCATGGCTGCTGGCTCTCACAGTCACTACTAGACAATTCAAATTCAACAACAACAATTGTAGCCTACAGTCTCAGCATGATATCCCCTAATGTTATAGGCACAGAAAAGTCTAAGTGATAATTAAAGTTTGCACCTTATCTTGACAAGTCTCTGTGTTGCAGGTCTAAGTTTAAACATGAAAGTTTGCCTGGCTAGAGGCTACCTTTTCTATACTTAAAGCAGTGTGCCTGGGTTTGCATGTATCATTCAAGCTCCAAGAAATCTTCTTGGGGTGCATTCTGTTACCCAGAGTTCCACCTTAGTGATGTCATGGCATCACAAGAAATTCCTGGACTTTTCTATATATTCAGGCTAAAGAAAAGGTCTGAGTGTAAAAGCAGTAAGATTCTCCTCTCGTTGGTTGTACTCTAGGTGACCTGTTCAAAAACCAGAGATGCTACTTTTTTTGGCTACAACTCTCAGGATCTTCCAGCAAGCATGGCAACTGGCCTTATAATAATAATAATAATAATAAAAATAATTTTATTTTTAACCCGGCCCTCTGCTCGGCAACCGGGGCGGCGTACAGCAAGATTAAAACAACATCAAGTTAAAACAATCCTTCCCCATCCTAACCCTCCCACCCCTTAAAACTAAATTAAACTAATGGAGAGTTAAAACAAAGATAAAATACAATAAATAAATAAATAAATAAATAAAGGCAACGATGGCAAGGAGGTGGGTAGCAATCAGTCCACTTGAACCGGGAAGTTATTCTGGGAAGGCCTGCCAGAAGAGATCCGCCTTTAGTGCTTTCTTGAAGCTATCAAGAGTAATGATAAGACGGATCTCATCCGGCAGGCCATTCCAAAGTCTGGGAGCCATAGAAGAGAAGGTCCTCTGGGAGGTCTGCGACAGCCTAGTTTTCATAGGCTGCAGCAGGTTCCTCCCAGAGGACCGAAGTGCGCGGGAGGGGGGGATCATATGGGATGAGGCGATCCCGGAGATAAGAAGGACACAAGCCATGTAGAGCTTTAAAGGTTAAAACCAACACCTTGTACTGTACCCGGAAACTAATCGGCAGTCAATGGAGAGATTTAAGCACAGGTGTTATATGCTCTCTCCTAGATGTACCCGTAATTAACCTGGCTGCCATATTTTGTACCAGTTGAAGTTTCCGGGTTAGGCACAAAGTTAGCCCCATGTAGAGTGCATTACAGTAATCCAAACATGAGGTTACCAAACCATGTACCACAGTTTCCAGATCCCTTGTATCCAGGTAAGGGTGCAGTTGGCGTATCAGCCGAAGCTGATAACAGGCACTTCTGGCTGTCGCATTCACCTGACTAGTCATGTGAAGCGATGAATCCAGGAGTACCCCCAGACTGCGAACACAGTCCTTAGAGGAGAGTGTGAGTCCATCCAGGACTGGAAGTTGTATTCCCAGACCTGGTTTCGGGCCTGTGACTGTCAGTACCTCTGTTTTGTCTGGATTTAGTCTCAATCTGTTTTTCCACATACAATCCATTACCGCTCTAAGACAGTCATTGAGAGGAGAGACACCATCTGAAGTCTGAGCCAACGATCTGGTCATGGACAAATATATCTGAGTGTCATCAGCGTACTGATGACACCGAGCTCCATGCCTCCAGATGATCTCTCCCAGCGGCTTCATATAAATGTTAAATAGCATCGGGGACAGAATGGCACCCTGAGGGATGCCATAATTGAGCTCAATTCTGGAGGAGCAGCTGTCCCCGAGCCTCACCCTCTGGGATCTGCCCGAGAAAAAGGAATGGAACCATCGCAGAGCAGTAACTCCAATTCCTAACTCTCTCAGGCGATCCAAGAGGATAGAATGATCTATAGTGTCGAAGGCTGCTGAGAGGTCCAAGAGCATCAGCAGGGTCACATTACCCCTGTCGATGCTTAGGCGGAGGTCATTGGTTAGAGCGACCGTGGCAGTCTCAACTCCATATCCTGTCCTGAAGCCGGTTTGAAATGGATCAAGATAATCAGTTTCATCCAAGATGGCTTGGAGTTGGGAAGCAACTGCCCTCTCGATCACCTTGCTTAAAAAAGGTAGCAAGGACACTGGTCTGTAATTTTTCTTGTCCAGGGGGTCCAGGGAGGGTTTTTTCAGGAGTGGCTTAACCGCCGCCTCCTTTAAACAAGATGGTACAATACCTTCCCTGAAAGATGCATTGATTGTGTCCTGTAGGAATACTCTCAATGCCATCCCCCCGGACGACCAGCCAAGATGGACAGGGATCAAGAGGGCAAGTCGCCTTGTTTCCTGAGAGTAATGGAAGTACAAAAAAGCAAGCAAGGTCAGCTGAAAACTTCATGATAGTTCACATTAACTGGGAAGGGTGCATTATGCAACAAGTTACCTCAAATACATTGGCTTTGGTTCTATGATATGCTAACAAAATGTTACCCTAAGTTCTTGGGGCTTGTGAAAACCCTCTGAATATTGATATTAAACTGGAGAATTTAATATACTCAGGTTGGCAATGCAAAAAGGGGTAACAGCAGGACCTTTTGACCTATTTATACCAGTAATAGGGAGGAGACATAAGCTAGATAATACAATAAGTTATCATTACTTTTTAGGAAAACAGTACTAACAACATACACATTCAGGCATCACATATTCACTTAAGACTAACGAATAAAGTGGGAAGATATCGAGACAGAGGAATAGCAAAGGGAGTTTCCAGTGGGTGATATAGCACCTTTCCTGTAGAGATGAAGTCACAGAAGAAACTAGCAGAGTGTGGGTCCCGATCTGGAATGGCTACACAGTTTGACATGGAGTCAAGAGGGAGATGAACTGTGCATACTTGAGTGGAGTTTCAGAAGGGTTTTTATAGTCAATATTTGCCTTCTGGGGATGAGATTTAGAGGAGAAGGCAATGTCTCTCGGAGTTGCTCAATGTGAGACAAAGGCACTCCATATATGTTAATGGTGTCTTAATGTGTGGATACTTTGTGAGTGAAAGGGGGGAAACAACTTCCTTTGTTTAGGTAAGGGTAAACTGATGAGGATCATTTACAGGGTTGAGCTTGCCAGCCTTGGCAGATGGGATTAGCCACGTGTCCATGCCTTCAGTTGCCTTGAAAATTAACATTTGTTTAGATAGCCTCTCCCTAAATTCATACCTGACTAAGCAGTGTTTGTCTTTGGGTTTCCTAGGTGGGAATTTCCCAGGTTTTTATTAATGGCTGCACTGCATGGAAAGCCACATAAGGAGCCCTGGTGGCACAATGGTCAAATGCCATTACTGAAAGCCACAACATTATGAATTTGATCCTAGAGGGCTCCAAGGTTGACTCAGCCTTCCATCCTTCTGTAGGTCGGTAAAATGAGTATCCAGCTTGTTGGGGAGCAATTAGCTAACACATTATAAAACCGCTTAGGGAGTGCTTTGGCACTGATAAGCTGTATATAAATATCAATGCTATTGCTATTCCTATGTTGACCTAATTATTAAATATTGCCAATTATTAATATAGATATAGGGCTGGGGATATCAGGGTAGGTAACAAGGATGTCCATGGAAGAAGGCCTTTTACCTCTACAGCTGCTTGTACCCAATACCACATTGTTCAGAATGGATCTCTAACACACACACACATCAAGAGGCTTTCTGGGAATGCAGGTGACTACAGTATTGAGAGAACAGGAAACGTTCCTTCATAAAATTCCATGGGTTACTTGTCTGGAGCATTCAGTTTACATCTATTAGCAACAAGAGAATTTCGTAGAATGGCAAAAACTACTCACAGGATACTGTGGGGTTTTATTTTTTATCACTTTTTTGTACAAATCCTCTGTCAGATACCTTGAATGCTAAAAGGAAAGGCTTAACACAAAGTGTACTTTACTCCTTGCTAATAGCCTAGATTGGTGTGGTTTCTACATAGAAGTCAATATTTTTAATCTACTGTACAGGGAGGATTCATTTATGAAGCTGCCTCACATTAACAATGTTATTTCATGAATGTTGCTATGTCATCAAGCTTCTCTGCCATACTAGTATCTGTCAAACAGTTTTTCTTTCATTTTTAGGTTCACCATAATCTTTGAATAAGTATCTGCAAGGGCTCATGGTGTTAGATATGTCCATTCCAAGGCCCTATTTTCAGTGCATATGTATAACACGTGTCTCATACCCCCTCACATTTCCAACTGCACTTTTGTAAGTTTTTTTACTGCACATTTTTCCCAGCTGCACATTTTTTCCCAACTACACCCAAACACATACATGACAAACAGCTTTTAAAAAACCCAAACAAATGTTTTTGCTGGTGAATGAATGAATCTACTGCATGGTCAATCAAAGTAGGGAAAAAATGGCAGCTGGTGCCCTTGTGAAATAAAAAATTTGAAGTGAGGGGAGCCCCTGATATGTCTGACTGGGATCTTGACTTACCCACATTTTAATTTAGTGACACCAGTATTCAATAGGCTTGATGGCTCCCATGTCAGTGGAACAGTGAATCACCTCCAGGTTTTAATTTGAACATTAAAGGAGCTGTCCAAAGTGGCAAGCATGCCCCCCTCAAACAGGTTCAGCACCTTGAATAGCTCCAGAGCAATTTCACAGCCCCAGTGACACTGGAGTCTCCAGCCACCACAACCAATATTGCCAAAGCATGATCCAGCTGAGGGGATCACACAATGAAAGCTAAACAGTTTGATTCTCATACATGGTGACATCTAGTAGTTCCTGACAGAATCATAGAATCATAAAATCTTAGAGCTGGAAGGAAGCACAAGGGCCATCTAGTCCAACCCCCTGCCATGCAGGGATATACAACTAAAGCAGTCTTGAAAAATATCCATCTAATCTCTGTTTAAAGACCTCCAAAGAAAGAGAGTCCATCACCTTCTGAGACAGTCCATTCCACTGTTGAACTGCTCATACCATAAAGTTCTTCCTAACATTTAGGTGGAATCTCTTTTCTGGTGATTTGAATCCATTGGTTGGTGTTCGAGTCTCTGGAACAGCAGAAAACAAGTTTGCTCCATCTTCTGGGCACCACCATTCAAGAACAGTCATCAGCAAATTTAATAAGTATGCCTTCTATTTCATCATCTACATCATTTATAAAGTTGTTAAAACAAGATGAAGAAGGAGATTATGAACAAGTCAAGGTCAAAGAAAGAACCAGTTATTTGTTTAAACCGCTTGGCCAGTCAGTGGGGCAATGTAGTGTTTGTGACCCATTCTGGAAGTTGAGCCAGAAGTACATTGCATGAAATTAGCTACCCCAGTGAGGACACAGAGAGCCATCTGTTATTTGTTCCAGTGATGAGCTGTAACCAAGCAATGTAAACTTTAACTGGCAACTTAAAAATCACATTTCTGGAATTTAAAAACATTTTAGGATGAGTCACTCATCCTAAATGTAGGATCAAAGATGGCCACAATGTTTGTGTTGTCTACCCAGCAATCTGAACACTACTGCTCAGACCTTTAATTTGTTACTGGCTTTGCAAAGTTAGCCTTCCAGTATGGCTTATCCATTGAGCATTAACTCCTCTGGGGCTTTCCTCCCTCTAAAAAGGATAAATGCAGTGTGCATATAGCACTGTGTAATTTAATTTCTTAGCTTTCTGTTTTGTCCTGTCTTAGGTTCATGGCTGGTAACATGAGCCTGTGCTTAAGCTTATGCAACTGAAGCAAACACATATTGCTCTCCTGTTTAGTGCTGCCTTGATTTTCTTTCCCTCCATCTGCTGTTTTCGCTGTGTTGAATTTCAGACTGTAAGTTTTTTAGGACAGGGACTTTTCTTCTTCTGTGCTGGAAAATGCCAAATGGCTTATAGATGCCAAATTGCCCACAGATGAAAACTGGAACACATGTGGCCAACAAAATGGCAAAAAGTGTTAATGAGGAAGAACACACAAGATAGGAGAGGCTACATGCTGACTGAGAATTTTTTGTCCCAAAAAGTAACTTTTCCAAGCTCTGCTCCCCCATGGCTTTGGTTCCTAATCTACCTGGGCAGCCAGAAAGCTATGGTAGAAAGTCTTGAGAAGGAAAGTTACAAGAGTGGTTCAGATCTGCTTTATATTTGATTGATGCAAAGCCGATCGATTCCCCCAAGAGGGCCCCAATCCAAACTTTCAGCTGTGCTACCATGAAGCTGGAATGGGACAATTGCTTCCTACAAACAAGCCCACTCTGCCAGGGAAAATGGGGGTGGAACACTTCCTCCTCACTTTGGTCTTCTATGAGGTGGCAAATTTGTCTGGGGTCTGTTCACCTCACACAATCATAGCACTTTTATTCCACTTTAACAGCTCTGGCATTCCTATGGAATCCTAGGATTTGCACTGGAACTCTCTGATTGAGAATTCTAATTACCCCTCTCTAAACTGCAAATCTCAGGATTCCATAGGATGTTGCCCTGGCAGTTAAAGTCAAAGATTTGTGGGGGGTTTTTTTCTGTACTTCTTTTTCCCCCTCTTTTCTTTTTGTTATTTGTAATGTAGTTGTAGTAAGTGTGGTAATTTTGTTACTGTGTTGTGTGTATAAACATCAATAAAATATTATTTTTTTTAAAAAAAAGTCAAAGATTAGTGCTATAATTGGGTAGTCCAAAAAAAGCCTTTGGCTTCTCCTCCCATGCCAGGCACCACTTAGGATTTCTCTGTAAGGCAGTTCCCAAACTTTGGTCCTCCAGATGTTTTGAATTTCAGCTCCCAGCATTCCTTTTGGCCAAGCTAGCTGGGGCTTCTGGGAGTCCAAAATACCTGGAGGACCAAAATTTGGAAACCACTGCTGTAAGATATTTCTGCAACAGATAGTTACCGAAACTCTTTCCCATGACAGATGAAGATGTTACTTTAGAATGGCAACCAGCAAAAGGAAGCAGAGGTGAAAAAGATCTGGAACACTAGAAATTCCCCCTCCAGACTCTTGGGGGCTTTCTTGGATTAGATGAACAGATATTGGCACTGCAAGCCAAGTTTAAAAATGGGCCATGTGGGATACTCCTCAACAATCCTTGGAAATGCCCAGGGGGATTTCCAGTGTCAGTTAGGACGTACTTCTGCTTGAAGATCTACAATGTATTTTCTTGTATCACATAAACAAAGAAATATCAAAGGAGATCAAACAAAAGCAGTCAAAGTAGGAAATTTTCACTTATAAAAGACATTTATTGTACTGTATATGCATCTCCATCAGGGTTCCTGTCTGGAAGTACATGCTTTTAATGCTAACCTTTCCTGTAACAGCTCTTTTACACTTTGTTTATGGAGCCATGTTAATATTGTATACAATAGCAGAAAATGGGAGATAAGAAGAATCTTATATTTATGGATTTTCTTTTTAAAAAGGAACAACTCTGTAGATTACAGACATGACCCAACTGGTATGAAGCACATTTAAATCCTTATTTATTTAGAGGGCAAAGATTTGAGCATATATTTAATTGGCCCACTGAAATCCACTGTGATTTTAAAAGTACTACTTCACTTTGGTTGGATTCTACTTTCTGTATCTATCATGTAATTGCACAGTATTACTGTGCAATTGTAAGTATTACAATGCTGTGACTTTTGAAAAAAATAAAAGTTTAAAAAATTCTAAGTGCAGAGTCAATGAGCGATATATCTGATGCTTAACACATCTAGAATCCCACACCACCTAGAGCTGTGGGCTTCCCATAGGCAGCTGATTGGGCACAACAGGAACAGCATTCTGGAAACAGGCCTTTGGTTTGATCCAGCAGGGCACTTCTTACATTCTTATGTTCTTATCTCTTCCCCAGGTAAGTCTGCAGAGACTCTTGAACATACACAGCTGCAAGCTGACTGCAAAAATGTGTGGGATAATGTGGCAGTAAGCCAACTCTGCCATTAGAAGAGTTGAACAAGACATTTAAGTCCCTTCTTAAAACCACACACAGTGAATCATCAATAAAATGAAGCAGTTGGTCTGCCTGTTCAGTCTGGAATGATGGATTCAAATAGAGAAGTAGTTGCTTTATTGGTGGCAAAGGGATGGCACCAAACTGGGTGAACCCTTTGAGGTGAAGTCTCAGGGCTGTGGCTTCAATTTGTGTTTGTTTTGGGCTTTGGGGGTGGGCGGTTGTGCTGGTTTCCTATTACTGCCTGATTTTCTGCTAGCCCTTAGAGATGGGCCAGGGGATGGGGCAGTTATGGGCATCATAGATAATGCGGGTGCCACTACTGGAGTAATTATGACCAGTGAGAAATATGGCATTGGAAAAGCCTGCTAAGAAGAACAGTTAATTTTATTGACAATTTAATTAATTTGTAACTTTTATATGTGTTAATATTTTTTAGCTATGTTTGTATTAGCTGTTGTAAGCTGCCTTGAATTCCAAACTGGGAAGAAAGCAGGACTGAAAAGAAGGAGAAGAAGATGATGATGATGATGACGACATGGAGTAGACAATTAGTGCCTATCCCCAAATCTGGATGTCTTCACAGCTGGGCAGAAACCGATTGTCCTATCAGAATGTCCTCATATCTGCTGGCATTATTAATTAACACCAGGGCAGTCCATAATAATATCTCCATCATCCATGATTTGCTGGCCTGATTTGCATTCTCAAGATCTGGGTGGGAAGATCAGATCTATACACACAGGTCTTTGGAAAAGTACTTGTATAGACTTGAGGGTCAGGAAGGACAAGTGCCATAATTTCTAGAAGTCCTTTCCTCTCTCTAGCCTTCCTGTCTAGGTGAGTCCCAATTTGCATTGTTTCTGGGCTTGTCTACTCTGGTAGGAACCCCCACATCCACCTCGAAGTTGTTGCAAATGTTTTTGATCTTCAGCAGCCCTATAAATGCCACACTCACTGGCATTTCCCAGAGTATCTTACCACACTGTAATCGTAGACAAACTTGTGATGATGTAAAAAGGCAGTCTGACACTGATCATATGTCCTATATATTGCATTATTTCTGGCTACACAGCTGGGACTGCTCCAGGGTTTTTCTCCTATTCAAGCATGCATGCGAATATACATTGTTCCAGAGTGCTGTATTACTGGATAAGCAGAGATATGCTTATACAGATATGTGCAGAATTGGAAAAAAAAAATTAAAAATTAAGAAGCACCAGAACTGAGTCCCATTCACAGGAAGTCCTGCCCCTGGCTTTGCACCAAAGCCAATCCACAGCCACCACACAGCCAATAATTTGGGTTATCCTCTGAAATTCAGAGAAAACCATGAATCCTTTAGACCTAGATTTTCTTGCAGAAACCCCAATGAAGATGCAAATCATCACAAACATCATGTGACAACTATGCTGTGACTACAGGGTGAGTATGGGTTTTTGTGACCATGCAGACAAGCCCTCTTTCCCTGATACTGGTCCCTCAGGACAGATTAGCAATTCTCCTAGTGTATCACCCATCTTGCTGTCCAACATTCTCCTTGCCTGAACTGATGGAAGGGAAATGAGACTTGGTGATCACCTAGGACACTGGTTCTGAGTGACTTTATTTTCCACACTTATTTGCAATGCAGCTCAGAATGTCATAGCTGCCATTAAAATCATGGGGTTGGAAAACACCATCTTGATTATAGTCTTGAGTACTGATCAGGAGCAGTAGGATTGGGAAACGAAGGACCTATCATGGATCCCATTGTCATTATCACGTCACATTCTATTAATGTTTAGAGTTGTAGCTCTTTTGCTCTACTGTAAGAATAGGTGATCTATTAGAATGGCTAAAAATATTATCTAGAGAATGCTGGAATCTAATGGATTCCTGAGGGCTTTAGGGGATTTTCCTGCTGGTACATTTGTCAAAGCCTTGGTCTCCAAGGGAGATGCAGAGGAGATCAGGACAGTTAATACAATAGCTCCTGAGTGTCTTCTTCCTTTAGGCAGTGTCAGTTCAGCACAGAGGGGCTGGGGGGGTTATGCAGAAAAAGGGAGGATAGTTTGAACCTAGATGGATGAGGACTCATGCTGAATTGGACCTAACACAAGTTAAAGCTCATTATCAAGTCTACTCTGTGGCAGTGATGATGCAAGAATTTCTTTTCCATCACTATAGCTGCAAAGCTTCTTTTTTCCCCTGGTGGTTCATGGTCTTTTACAGGATGATCACAAGAAAGATTGTTTGTTGTGATCAGTTTTTCAGTGCACTTTGAAAATAATGCAGAGCTTAGAAAAGTTACTGTTTTGGAATTCAGGTCACATGATTAGTGGCTATGGTGGCTGGGGGATTCTGGGAATTGAAGTCCAAAAAAACTGAACATTTCCAAGCTCTGGGATAAACATATTCAAATGCACCATGACTTGGACTCCATATAAGTAATGCAAATGAAGTAGAGGAGGTTCCTTGTGCACTGGTGTGTGTCCACTTCTGTTGGATGAGCTTCTGTTCTTAAGGTCAAGGATATGGGCAGAGTGCTTGGATCTATCAATCCAGTGACCTGTGCTCTTGATCCTTGTTCATATTGGCTGATGACAGCCAACAGATTTGGCCTGAGGACTCAGATCCAGAAAGCGTTCAGTGCTTCCCTCTATCATTTCCGACAACTCATATCTTTAAACGAGACTGCAGTTTGGCCACTGAGGAAATCAATAATATATCTAGAGGACCTTAATATTTTTCAGACCAATGACCAATCTCCCATTTTTGGAGCAAGGTGACTGAGAGAGTGGTTGTTGTTGTTGTTGTTGTGTGCCTTTACATCATTTCCATTAGGGTGACCCACAAGTGAACCTATCATGGGGTTTTCTTGGCAAGATTTGTTCACAGGGAGTTGCCACTGTCTTCCTCGAAGAAGGAGTGTGACATGCCCAAGGTCACCCCATGGGATTCCATGACCGAGAGGGGATTTGAAACTTGATCTCTACAATCCTAGTCCAACACTTGAACCACTACACCACACTGGGGAGATTTTCAGACGGCTAAAATCAGCTTCTTGCCACGCAAGCAGCCTCTGGAGCAGTAACAAGGCTGCTGCACGGCAAGGGTCCATTTTGGACTACGCCGTTCCTCTCTTGGCGTCGTCCGTGACTCCTCAGCATTGGAGGCGGCCACGCTGGTTTTTACTCACGGAAGTTGTCTGTGAGCAAAAACCAGTGCGGCTGCCTCCGATGCTGGCCGCAAGAGTCACGGATGACGCCGAGAGAGAAACGGCGTCGTCCAAAATGGACCCTTGCCACGCAGCAGCCTCGTTACTGCTCTGGAGGCTGCTTGCACGGCAAGAGGCTAAATTTAGCCGTCTGAAAATCTCCTGGGTCTCCTGAGAGGGTGGTAGTCAGTCACATACCCTCCAGCTCTCTCAATTTGCCTGGGACAGTCCTGATTAATCCTTTCTCATCCCACTTTTTCAGCTGCTTTAAAAATGTCCCATGTTCTCTCTCTTCCTCCCACATTCCTTCTTTGTCCTCATCTTATTTCAGTTGCTACAAACTAAGTTCAAAAGTAGTGCAAAAGTAGTTTCTATTCAGTGAACTCAGCAGGGAGAGAAGACAGGAAGGGACAGAATCTTGTCCTTCCCTGTAGACTCAGGCAAAAGCAAAACTATATCGCTTCCCCTACTTTTTCCATTCTTCCTCATTAATATCTTTTCCCATCTTGACCACACTCTGATGTTCCTAGGCCATGTGTGTCCCAGTTTTAATCAGTGAAATGTTGGAGGTTATGCAGTCAGTTTCGGGCACTGCTGGATAACTGGTATCTGAACACATTTAAATAAACTCTTAGGTATGGTTTTGGGCTGAAGATAACCTTAGTATATTGAGGTTGCATCTGCTTTTCCTTTCGGACTGAGCTTCCTCAGTCCTGGGGCTTACAGAACTGAGTTTCCTGTAAACTCCATTAAAATAAAGCATTCCTGAGGGAACTATCAACAAGTGATAATGGTTGTTGGTATTATTAGCTCTAAACCTTGTTAGCAGTTGTTTTGGGTGCATGGTTTTGTCCATTAACTTGCTTCCCTTCTTTCCTGGTATGCATAGCAACTAAATAACTAAATGCAGAAGAAGGCCAACCCAAATAGGACACCGTGTGCAGTGATAAAGATGAATATGTATTGCAGGAAAGTGTTCCCACTGAGTAATAATGCCAAATGTTCAAGCGTAGGCTTAAACCAGGAACAATTTTCTGTAACATAGCTTGTTAATAAACAAAAAATGTGCTTATTTAATGAAGAAATTGTTCTATCTTATCTAGAGACAGTCCTGTTGTGATATTAAGTAAGACTAGAGCCTTAGGTTATCACCTGCATATTTTGCAGTTGTGCAAGTTAAAAATTACACAGAGAAAATCTTGAGTGCCTCTAATTATTAACACAGTTTCAAGCACATGAGCATCTTATCTGTTTAAATCAGATGGTGTGAATTAATTGTGAAAGACCACAGGCAGTACATTGGTAGTGTGGGTATCATGTTAATTTTTTGTTGACATATAGCAGCTTTGCCAATATGTCTATGAAAGTTGCTGTCCACAACTATAAGGCATGAGACTCACAGGCAGCCTTCAAAGTAGAGCTTGCTGTGGACCCATAATGACTTTCAACAGAGTTTTTAAAGGGCATTGAGCCAAGGAAGGACCTGTTCTCCTATTTCAAGAAGCTAGTTATAGAGGGCTAATTAGCTCTCTCTTGAGAGACATTACATTTTTAAAAAACAAACCAACCTTAGAATCCAAATAGTTTCACTTTGGGGGCAATGTGAGCAAATTTGGTGGCCATTTAGACCATTTTTGACACCCTCAGACCAACACTGAGTTTGAGCGTGACAGACATTTGTTGGTGGTATTATTATTATTATTATTAAAATTGGAAGTAGCCAGAAATTTACTTCTGTTTTTTTAAAAAATACATTAAAAAAACATCAGTTCATTAAAGCAAGTTCACACACCTTGCTTTAAAGAATGCTGCTTCTGGAAACCTCCAGAAGTGTGATTCCCCTTATTTTTGAAACAAGAACACCATTAACAACAACTTGGACACTTTTTTTTCTGGCGGTGGTGATAGGAGCCCTAGGTGATTATCCAAAGGTTGCAAAAACTTATGAGCTTATGGGCCTGGAGGTTCTCTGTTGATCAACCCTGCTTTAGGGAAATGTGAACAATAATGTGGTGGCATGTCTTTATTTGGAGGTTTTTAAACAGAGGCTGGATGGCCATCTGTAGGGAGGACTTTGATTGTGGATTTATGCATGTATAAATGTGGCAAATGCTTGGGGGATAGAAATGGAAAATAAAGATATCACCACCACCCAGAGAAATCTACACTGGAGCCAAACCAGGAAGGGAGGTCTGTCTGGCTCTCAGCTATTGTGCTGGCAGACAAATGTAAAGAACACACAAAAACTTTCTAATCCTCAATGAGAAAGAGTGTCATGATGTCCAAACCCCCCAAAAACAATAGCCAAATGCTGTGTGCATATACACATGCACATACATACATACATACACATATATGCATTTGAGGAACATTTTGCCAAAAAAATTGTGCAAAAATGTGTGCGTACAAAATGATTTTTTTTTAAAAAAAAGAACCCTAATACTTTTTTTTAAAAAAGGCTCAAAAGCTCTCACCTAATAGGGAGAATTCTTTTGAAATTCTTCATTCTTGCATGCCATGGTGCAATAAGTAGCGATTTACAATCTACACATGTATGTTTGTTACCTGTGGGTCTTTGATGGTCTAGAAAAGAAAGCATATACAGTAATTCTTTTCCAGTTCAGAAATGCTTTCTAGCTGGTTGCCTGAAGGCTGTTTACTCTGTTTAGGCATCTGTGGCCTAAATTCAGTTCAAAGACCTAGCCGTGTTAGTCTGGAATATTAGAGCACCTTAGAGACAAATTTAGAGAAAGAAATTATAGCATACACTTTCTTAGACTTGAACTACTTTCTCAGATGTATGGAGATTGATGAAGTAGTCCAAATATATGAAAGCTTATGTTACAATTTCTTTCTCTAACAAAATTAAGTTGTTAGTCCCAACAAAGGTGCTATCATTTAATCAATGAGAATATAGTAAGTCAAAACTTATGTAAATTTCATTGATTCTAGATGTGACTACTGTAATTATTTAATTTGGGCCCATGGGAGTCACTACTTGTGCAAGCCTAATACTGGCACTGCCTCTGAGTATGTTCAGAGCAGATGATCCTCCAATCCTCTCCCTACATCAGCATTGTGCTATCACAATGAAACAATGAGTCCTGGGGATGGTGACATGGGAGCCATAGCAGCGTTTTGCACGCAGAACTCTTATCTATGCTCAGCCCGTATAAAAGACAAAACTAAGAATTGGAAAAAGAAGCCTCACATAATAATGGGATCTTTTCAGCAAAACTTCCCCCTCCACTTTTAATTTTCAGAATTAATTTATATTCCATAGCTCTGGCCTTTTCATTTTATATTGGGTATAAAAGTTCAGCTGAAATAATCATCTTTCTTGAAGAGAAGGTTGCATTCTGCTGATCCGGTAAATGATAACAAATGTAAAGGGATCCATTAATATCAGAGCTAATGACTACCTATACCAAGTGTAAATTGCTAATGTATCATCCCTCTGCTATAGAAGCTCTTGTGTGCTTATGCCTGATTACACACATTAACTGTGTTTGCAGAACCAGACATTGGAGCATCCTTTTAAAACCAAACTAATTGGCTTTTAGGACCTATCCAAGCGGCAATCACGCCAACAAAGGAGAGTGTATGATGACTGTGAAGTGACTCAGGGTGGAAAAGATCACAAACCGATTTTTCTAAAGTAATGCTCTCTCACCTCAGTTCCATTTATCTCTTTGCAAAATGGGTTTTTTAAAGACCAAAAGCCATGGTTTTGCTTGTCCTAAGCCTTGTAAATTCTAATTAGTCCTTTAGCCCCCACCTCCAGGGATTCTGTTATTCTAGAGTCTATAGTATTCAGTACATTTGATTTGTTTTCTATTTTTTGATTTGCAAGAATAATGTACACAGTATATATTTCCACTGATAAAATTATTTGGCTCTTCTAATGCAAACTATAGGGCAGGGAATGAATATTGCTTGCAATTTAAGGGCACACGTTATTCTCCAAAAATTAATTTGATAAATGTAGATATATTTTTCCAGCACAATTTCATAAAACTACCATAGTGCTTCACACTTATGGCCATGGCCACTAGTCCCTAGTGGCTTCTATGTCATGGATGCTGTGAATCCATTCTGGGTTTTAATTTCCCCCTATAATCCCATATAATCTGCCCCATACATTCAGGTCCTCTGTGGGACATTTACTCCAGTCAGCCAGAGCTAGGTTGGCAACTGTCACCCAGAGGACTTTTTCTACAGTTGCCCCTAGACTGTGGAATAACCTGCAAGAAGAGATTCAACAGTTGAATCTGAATTTAAGACAGCACTAAAGACCAGTTTATTCTGGCAGGTTTATCCAGATGATTTTTAAATTATTAATTTTAAAGTATGGATCGATTGTTTTAATATGTATTGTTCTTATATGTTCTTTTAAATTGGTGTTATTATTTTTATTATTTTTAAAATAATACAAATAAATATTATTTTTATTATTTTAAATTGGTGTTATTATTATTTGAGAACTCATGCCTAACAAGCCTTGAAGAGATACAACAACGCAAAAAGAATCACAACCCAAAAACATCACCCAAGGAGACCTTCTGCTGTGCTTTCTGCAACCGGACATGTTTATCTCGGATTGGCCTTTTTAGTCATCAGCGTGCTTGCAGAAAGCGCAGCATGAGTCCTTCCTGAATCTTCATTTGCGAAGAAAAGCTAGAGAAAGAGAGAGATTATTTTTAACTTGTTTATGTGTTGTTGACAGATGTTATGTGCTGTATTGTAATCTGTTGTTGTTCCCCACCTCAATCCATAGGGGGAAGTGGGTAAGAGGAGGAGGAGGAGAAGAAGCAGCTGCGGTTGCAGCGGCAGCAGCGGCGGCAGCAGCGGCGGCGGAGAAGCTACGCAAGCTATCCCCCAAATAGGCTCAAGACCTTGAATAGCTCCTGTAATGCCTGAAATTCACTACACCCTTAACATGGAAGCCCTTGGCCACCACTGAATTCAGTTATAGTCACCTTGTGTGCAATAGCAGAGCAGTGACAGACAACACAATATGGTTATAGAAGGTCCCCCCCATTTGGTCTCCAACATCTCAAAAAATGGCTGAGGTAAAACAAGCCCTGGAAAGTCACTCTCCAGGCAAACCATGGGAAAGTTACCCTTTTTTGGGGGGAGGGTATTAAAACTTGTATAATCCCTTAGCCAGTATGGCTTCTAGTGGTGCTGGCCTGGAAATTGTTTGAAGTGTAGTCTAAAAAAGTAATTTTTCAAACCTCTGGATTTGAGAGTAGATGACCAAACAGTCTGATCTGTTAATATAAGGGACCAAGCTGGCTCTCCCATTTTAAAAAGGGAAGAAGTCACCTCAGGCAGCTGATCCTGGACAGCAGGAGCAAGAGATTGCAGGAGATTGTTGCATGACAGGCAGCCTGTCCCATAAGTAGCCTGCCCCTTGCAAGTACACAGGATGTTGTTGTCCGATTATCAGTATTGGAGGATAAATCAGTGGTCAGTCCATTTGCTTTTTGTACATGGAATGGGAGGTGGTCCCATTTTGTTATTTTTCTCAGGAAGAAAATATAAGTCTCCTATGTTCATCAACTATCTTTCTTCCCACTTGAAACATCTTTTCAATTATTTCTCTTACAAACAAAACCTTGGGTAAACTTTTTATCATTTCTTGATTAAAATTTGATATATCTGCTGGAGCAGATAGAATTGCTGTGATGGCTCCATCTGGCCAGCAGTTTACCAGTTTGCTATCCCTGTCACATCTAATGACGCTGTGTACTGGCTGTGACATTACTAAGGCTGGTTTTAACCCCTCCATCCATGGTATCAACTGGTGTGGTTTGGCCTCTCCGCACCCCCCTAGTGCCACCACTGTGTAGTGGGAAGCATGATGGAGAAAGATAAACAAAACCACATATTTATGGTGAGAAGCAGGTATGATATTAGTGAGTTCATTCATATTAATAGAAAGCAGTGTAGTGACAGAATCATAGGCCTGAGCCTTGTTGGGTAGTCCCAACTGAATAAACTCACTGAATCAACTGCTGATCGGTAAATCAACACATAGATAAATCCCATTGATTCAATGGGTCTAATTGGTTGGAATTAACAATAGGACTGAGGCCATAATGTTGTCTGTGGATTAGAGAATGTGAATTCAAATCTCCATTTGTCATGAAGCTTATTGCTCCACTCATTTTCAGTCTAATGTACCTCTCAGGGGCTCACTGAGGATAAAATGAGGAAGATCCCACATATTAAATCTTGAGTTCTTTGGAGAAAAGGATTGTTCCTTGGTTATGCTTGCTTACTAATGCAGTTCACCCTCTTAAGGGGGTGCTGAAATGCAACCTCCTTTCCTGTGGAGGGCATGCCCATTCCACTAGGCCACCACAGAAACTCTCACAATTTTGAACTAGAATAAAGTCAAGATCTGTCACTCTGAAGAGTTTATTTCCTTTCCTCCATTAAAGTTGATGTCAATCACTCCTGTGGGAGAAGGGAAAGTGGTTGAGGTGGTTGAGGAAACAGGTTACAGCTTCATAACCTCTAACATTTCACAGACAGAAGCCAAGACAGAATGAGAGCCCATGTATGCACACACACGCACATACACACTGCTACCTCCAAAGTCAAAGAAAGAATCACTGTTGTAGCAACTGGTTCTCCTGTATAAAATCAGCAATTTTCTGACTAGGTCATCAGAGAAAGATCTGTGAGAGGAGAAAGGGGGAACTAGGAAACTCTAGTGTTGTGACACTGCCAGTTTTCCCAGTTAAACAAATCCCCTTCCAAACAGCCTAGTGTGGGAGACCGAGTCATTCAAGAAGCAAGCTGTTTTGGCTGAGGGGGTAAATGAAACATTTTAACATCCACTGAAAAATCAAGCATGCAGAGGGTTTGACAGTGGGTGTCAGGGTTAACTGTAGCTGCCCCAATTGTTTTAACAGAGGGGCGGGGTATAAATAAATAAATATTATTATTATTATTATTATTATTATTATTAGCCATGGCTTTGTCCCAACTCAAGTGTGTCCTAACAGCAGCTATTTTACTTCCACCCACAAAAGAAAAAGGAGGAGGAAGAGGAGGAAGGATTGCAAGGAGAAATGTAAAGCTCAGAAAAGTTATTATTTTATTTATTATTAATTTATTTATTTTAGGATTGTAAATCCCAGAAGCCCCAGCTAAACCATATTTTCAATGATGCAGATAGTCCAAAAAGTAAACTTTCCAAGCTCTGGAGAAACCAAAACAAAATACTGGGCATTTTGCTAACGTTTACACAACAGTATAATTCAGGAGTGAATGGGATTTTTTAAAAGATGACCTTGGAATTTTAAAACGAGAACACTTTGCTTAGTGGAATTGGCAAATGGATGCTTCCAAAACAGGGGAAATTTTTTTGAAATAAATACCTGGGTTTTTTTGTTCGTGACCAAACTGATGATGATAATGATGATGATGACGACGGCGGCGGTGATAACAATATTAATTGTCTTAAGTAAAAAAAAATCATTTGGCCATAAGTTATACCATGAAAAGAGATACAACAATAAGGAAAATGTTAAAGGTATATTTGATAAAACTTTATGTTCAGATGTTAGACACTGTACATTGTTTAGACACTGTATGCATGTATAAAACACATAGATTTATACAAGAAAAGTTTATATTTGGAGTTGATAGGAAAAAGAATAGATAGTTGTTAGGCATAAGAAACAATTATTAGTAGAAATTAGTATAAATTGTCAATTTATACTGTAATACAGAGATTAGACTTTTGTTTGTTAAGACAGTAAACACAGGAATAGTTGGGGAGGAAGTCAAATGTTTGTTTGGTATGTATGAGGTAAATGATGGATTATTGGGCTAGAAATGAAAACGATTTAGATGGTAAAGTATGCGTGAGGGTTTGAGTAAGTGGAGATGGGTGTGAAGAGAGAGAGGAGAGGTCTGAAAGATAGAGGGAAGAGAGAAGAAAGAGAAGGAATGGAAAGAGAGTTATGAGAATGAATTTGAGGGTGATAGAAAGGAAATGGAAAAGAAATTGGGTAAGAGAGAAATACTTATTTTATTTGTGTACAAAACTAAATTAAGAAAACAATGAATTTTGTGTGTGTGTGTGTGTGTATGTGTGTGTGTGTGTGTGTGTGTGTGTATTTCTTTAAGCATGATGGGATTGGTAGAAAATCTTTAGATTTGTATAACAGGGGGAGTCAGATGTATTAATAAATGAAGATATACCTGTTTATACAGGAATTGACAGAAAATGATTGTAACTACACATATTGGGCATAAGTTGTACTGTATAAATAAAATATTGAAAAGAGAAAAAGTTGAAGGAAAAGTTGTCCAGCCAAACAAATGTAACCAAACTGACAGAAAACTGTCCAGACAATAAAAAGACAAGAAGAGATAAGCAGGGTAAGGCCGGAGTTGTAAAGAATTTTAAAGGTTAAGGTCTGGACATAAGATGATAAATCAAGAAGAGTCTGTGTAGCAGACAGGAATGCTGTACTTTTGAGTATCTGACAAAAGAGAATGCTACTTCTCCTGTAGTAAATGAGCAATTAGAGGGGTGGGGAATGGATTGAGTACCATGACTAGGACATCTTTCACTTTTGAAATAAAAGACATACAGCTTTTTCACACAACAGATAGCAGATTTTAATCTTTTCCACATCGTTGAATCTTGTTTAGAACCAGTATGGTGTAGTGGTTTGAGTGTTGAACCAATACTCTGGGAGACCAGGTTTCAAATCCCCACTCAGCCAGGAAACCCATCCGGTAACCTTGGACAAGTCACACTCTCTCAGCCTCAGAGGAAGGCAATGGCAAACCCTCTCTGAACAAGTCTTGCTAAGAAAACCCTGTGATAGGTTTGCCTTACAGTTGTCATAAATCAGAAACAACTTGAAGGCACAAACCAACTAACATTGTTTGTTGAGCACAAATACTACCCCACCAGGCAGTGTTTATCTGGCAGCACAGGCTACAGGACTAGACCAACAGCAACACTGAAAGATGGTCTTCCATAGTCTGGTTTCTGTTTCTAGCTTTAGATTTGTTGATGTTTGTAAAGTAACAGTGAGCACCAATAAATGTCTACTCAGTAGTAAGTGCCATTCAGATCGATAAGACTTTGGCTTTCACCCAAGGTGGGCAACTGCACCTGGGGCCGTTTTTGAATCCCACTTGGACCTCTGGAGGGCCACAGCACTGTGCATAATCAAAACTGAAATGATGTGACATCATTTCCAGCTTTGCTTGGACTATTTTTTTGGCCATTCACCCCCCTCCCAGTTTTCAGGAGTCAGGAGGTTGGTGCAGGGACCACAACCACCACATTTTGCACTAGTTTTGAGCAGTTTTGGGACATTTGGAGGCCAACAAAAATCACCTATGGGATTTTTTTAGTGGACTGTGGGTCTTGAGGGATGTCTTGCGAGACTCCAAGGGATACCAATAAGGGTTTAATGAGTCAAACGTATCCCACTGGTTACATTTTACGCACCTCTGGTATACAGGATTGCAATGTACTGTAATCCTATGCATGCCTGATCGGAAGCAAGACCCATTGAGTTTCCTGGAATTTCTTCCCAGTTAAGTGTGTATAGGAGTGTTGTCTTCATAGTTTTTTTTTTTTATATCATTTTATGTCTGGATTTTGTATTATTAACCATCATGGACATCTTTATATAGAAAAGTAGTGTATAACTTACATTGAATAACAAATAAGTAAGCAGGCAGGTAGATGTAGAAAGCAGTGGCAATCGACTGGGAGGAAGAAAACCTAGGTTCAAGTCCCTGGTCAGCTGTGACATTGAACTGGGTTTGCTCTGGTTCTGTTGGAAGTGTGTGGCTTTGAAAGTGCAGTACAGTACAGTATTCACAACACTGAATTAATAATATGATCTGTTTTGAGGATAGTCAAAGAAGTGAGATATTGATTAGGCTGGTCTCCCCCCCCCCCTTGACCTTCTACGGGCAGGGAAAGAGCTTGTTATTCTGTGAGGGATGACAATAGCTAATTGCTAAGGAAAGGGGCTTTTGGGGGGTGCTATGTTTTATTTAAATGCTTTTAAATTCCTTTTTACTCCATTTTGCTTTAATACAGTATTAGAACTAGTTTAACTGTCCTTTAATATTATAATTTTTGTGGGTTTTACTTGTACCTTTTTTCTTTTTTCTAAAAAAAAAAAAGCCAATCTTGCTGTGAACTGCCTTGAGTTTTGGGGGAATAAAGGCAGGATGTGTGTGTGTGTGTGTGTAATCAAGCAAATAAATAAATGATGCCCTTGAGATGCTTGAAATTATGCTTGAAAAAATAACTTTTGCAAACTACTGTAATCTTGAGAGAAAGAGAGAGAGCATGGTTTAAATTTCAAAAAAGGGAAAGGAAGAAAGAACATAGGAATAGAATGGGGAATTCTCTGTTCCCTTAAATCCACACTATTTCTCATTAAGGAGTCATTACTGCTTCCTTGTACATGAAGATATATTTCCAAAGGAAATTGTTTTATTTACCTAATTATTTCTCAGAAAGGAAATTCTGGAGGCAGGGCCAAGGCAAGGGAGAGGGTTGGAATGCTCCTTTTGATCATGCTGTATATCCTATCACAATCTTGGGCAGAACAAAGTGATATCTGATGAACAAATTGTTCTGTGTCCTTTAAAAATGTTCACTTTAACACTAGAGCTCCCTAGAGGTAACTGTGATCTTACAGAGGTTCCCTCTGGGCCCAGCCTGACAACCCTTGCTGTTTCCAATACTTCGACACCTCTTGGGCAAAAGCTGTTTCCTTGTGAATGAAGAACAACATATATCCTATCCAGCATCAGGTTTGCTGAACTGTAAGTCTTCAAAATCTTCAGTCTTTTCTTCAAACTGATATTCAGTCATCATCAATGGTTTTGAAAATGGTGAGGTTATAGTACTGCAGAAAGTTTACCGGCATATACTTTCCTGCATCATTGCAATGTGGTTTAGCGGCAAGAGATGCCCTTCTGTAAAAATACTAAACTTTTAAAATATTTTTTGTTTACAGAAATGTTCAGATGCAAACTGTAAAATATACACTCATAACACTGTGTTTGTATCAAGCTTCTCTTTTTATTTATTGCCAGTCACTGGGAATAATTTAAATGTGAAAACTGATGTTTTTAAATCAATGTTGATTACAAAATTGTAAGCCAGATGGATATAAGAATAGTCTAGCCACAGGTTATACTCTAACCTTGTCCTTTTGGGATTAGTTTACACTCTTAATTAAAAATAATCTTCAAAGTCACTTGACTTGATTGAAAAATCAGTGAAATCACACTGCCTACCAGGAAGCACCCCTCCCCAAAACAGATAGGAAAGGGGCACAGGATGGTCATGAGTAGGTAGGCCACTGAGTTGGGACCCCAACACAGGCACAGGCATGCTAGATATTGGCTCCAGCATGAACTGATCTCCTGTACTGGGAGGAAAGCATGCAGCTTCTCCCACACTAAGGCATGCAGCTTCTAGGTCAGCAGGCATAAGATTGGACTCAATACACAGGATCATGAATTGGACATTCCATGGGAAAACTTTCCTGTGAAAGTCCCATGGGAATGACTGGAGTATAGTGGTGTGGTTAGGCAGAACTTTGGGACAGAAATCCAGAGCCCTACTAAACACAACAGTGTTGACAAACCTCCTTTTGGTACAAGTGAACCAATAAGCAGACTTATTTTGCTCACATGGAAAGTAAAGATGTCCTTGGGATGCCAAGTAATTCCAAGTCCGTCAAACCAAAAGAACCAGTGTAACCTGTAGTGCTACTAAAGCTAGTGCCACCCCTCCCTCCAACGGTGTCACCTGGTGTGGTTCGGCCTGTCCACACTTATCCCCAGTGCCGCCATTGAGTGTAACATCAAATGCACAAAGACTTCTGGGTATAGAAGTTAAAACTTTTTAATGATTTCAAGGGTAACAATTATGATACTTTAGAAAGATCTGTTGATTGACACTGATTTCTCACTCTACCTTCAGTTGCTGCATTCACTTATTTTGGTTTGTCTTGCTATGTACAGAAAAATGTTCAATTTCCACTTTTAAAATTTAATATAATATAAAGTAAATTGTTTTGTATTTTGGTGTTCTTCAATAAGCTGAGCATTAAAAAAACTTACAAATCATATAATGCATTGAATGAGATTGATAAATATTTCCTTCTATAATGCAATGGTCAAAACATATGCAGTTGCCACATTCATAGAGTGTGCTGCAGATGGAGCATGTAGATTTGTTGTCCCAGAGAGTAGGACCAGATCTGATGTTTTAGTTACAGGAGGTTAGATTTCAAATTAACATTAGAAGGAACTTCTTGGTGGTGAGAGCAATTCAGCAATGGAACCAATTGCCTAGGGAGCTGGTGGGTTCTATTTCTCTGGATATCTTTTTTTTTTAAAAAAAAAAGGCAGACAACCATCCGTTGTCGCTGGGGTTCCTGCATTTGAGCAGGAGGTTGGACTCAATGGCTTATGGGCTCTTCTAACTCAATGATTCTATGGTTCAATGCACACTGTCATCTAAAGACAGGCACCCTCATAAGGGAACCTCCGCCTTTTCTGATGGGAATTGAACAAGAGCAACATGGTTTCGCAGCTAATATTAATCTCCATGGGGCTTCAGCACAAGGACTTTCCAGTGGATCGGGCCCTTTGTGTCTTTAAAATGCTAACAGGAAACAGAGAAGTCAGTGTACAGCAGGAATTGTTACTGAAGAATAGGTTTCCTATATCCTTCATTATCTCGAGGAAAGGAGGCACCAAGTAAAAACAGCGGAAATGGGAAACAATTACGGGCAGGAAAGGTCTCACACCATGAAAGCATCCGCTTGCCCCTCCTACCCTGCTGTAAATAAATTGTCCAGTCCACATGCCTAAGCAAAGGCAAATGTCTCAAGGGAATGAAAAATATCTTGTGCTTTTCACTTTCCTCTGAAATGACTTACTAAAGCAATTTACTCTTAACTTACAGTATTCTTAACCCTTTCTGAGCTTGAACCCCAGCCTGCAATACAGGGCCTAGTGTAATATTTTGACCCTCTATGTCCATCTTTTCCCTTTCTCAAGGCTAACTTTGTGTAATGGGTGGTAACAGGTCTTTGATACCGTTCATCACTGTGAAGAAGGTGTTTTAGCAAGTGGAGCTTTTCTAATTCCTGAGTAAAAAGCTGCAGTTGCCACAATTCCTTTTTCTGCATCGGGGTAAATGGATGATTTATGCTATCTGCTTTATGTCCTGAGTAAACCTATTGTGAAGGACTGTAGATCAGTGATGGAGCAGACATTATATGCAGAAAGTCTCAGGTGCAGTCCCTGGTATCTCTAGGCAGGACTGGGAAAGAATCATGCTTGAAACCCCAGGGAATATAAAGTATTTTCTCTTTTTGATGTAGCTAGTGGATGCTTTCCGGATTTTTGTTTGCTTTTTGGAAACTACAACAGCCCCTATCTCCAGCTACCAAGAAGATGATGTGGGTTGTGTAGTTCCACCTATCTGCAGGCTACACTATATATCACATACATCTCTAATAGCCAGAATATGTTTTCTCATTGTTCCAGTGCTCTGTAGCAGCCAAACCTGCAATTATCTCAGGCTTAAGATAAAAGCACTGAGTCTTTCTCCCCACACCCTTAAAATGCCTCAAGGCAAAATGAAGCACACACAGGCTAGTTTGCTTTCATTGTGGCAGCTGGGAGCTTTTGTGATAGGAGAGGTGGGATGATAAAGACAGGATGTAAAGGGGAGAATAGAGGGAGAGCTTATTTGTTAAAGCTCAGGCAAGCAGAATGGTATAGATAAGAAGAACCTTGTCATTTGGGCTGTCTATTTTGACATCAGAAGCCCTTTGCACTGTTATCACTGTCCTATGTGTTGCAAGCCTATGTGTATTTTCTCTACAATAAACATGGTCCTTCTCGGTATATTATTTGAGACTTGCCACTGGGATTATATTAAGTCATATACAAAGCTTTTAATGTGTCTCCATTTGAATAAGGATTACTGAGAGTTAAACTAAACATAGTACAAGAGAGCCAACATGGTGTAGTGGTTTGAGCTTTGGACTATAACTCCTGAGACCAGGGTTCGAATCCCCATTGAAACCCACTGGGTGACCTTGGGCAAGTCACATTCTCTCAGCCTTAGGGGAAGGCAAAGGCAACCCCCTTCGAACAAATCCTGACAAGAAAACCCCAGGATAGGTTTGCCTTAGGGTGGCCAGAAGTCGGAAATGACTAGAAGGCACACAACAACAACAATACCACAGTTACCAAAGTAGATGTGTTCCTAGACAGTACTTCTTAAATAGAACATTTGGTACAAGAGGCATTCTGATCCTGAAGCCTGTGTAATTTGTACAGTATTTACTCCATTCCAGAATATTCATTTTCAGGGCAGTGAACATGTGCTTGAACCACTTCCTAAAAATGTTTGATGATTATGCCAAGTGCTTTGGCACATAAGTCACAGGATATGTCTGAACTGCATGGTACAGTGGGCCCTTGGTATCCACCGGGAAAGAAATAGTTTATTGCTTAGTCCAGTGGTTCTTAACCTGGGTTCTGGGGACCCCCAGGGATCTGTGATGTCCTTGGGGGGGGGCGCGAAGGCTTGAAGACTGTTTGGCCTGTCTCCTCCCACAGTGGAGCAGCCATATGACAGAAGTCAAAGCAAAGGCTGGCTGGCTTGCATTCCATCTGCTCCATCCACAAACTTGCAGGAAGGAGGAGAAAACTCTTCCCTCCCCTCCAGTGCCTCTGAAGGAAGGTTTAATGGACGGTGTGTTGTTGTTATTATTATTTTAAAATCTTGAGTTAAGTCTTTGCAAAAGGTATCCACTGGGATTTGGTCCCATTATATACAATAGTACAGTAAAATGGTGTCCCTCATATAAAATGATGAGATCAAGGTATGCTTTTTCGATTTTTTAAAAAAGCATTTTCAAGCCATGGATGGTGGAATCTGTGGATCTGGAATCCATGCATATGGAGGGCCAACTGTACACTGCTAAAGGGTCAAAGAGTTAGCAGGAGCCATGTAAGCCATCTGGTCAAAAGTTTTTTTTGGTGGTGGTGGTGGTAGGAAATTACAGCTCCTCGAATCTCCCACTCAGTAAGTTTTGTTGTTGTTGTTGTCAAAAAGAGAAGAGGTCAACTGGTTTGCCAACAAAGTGCATGCAACATTTTTTGTTGTTGCACTATTACATTGTCTGGAGCAAAAAAAGTACCCCAATGGCAAGAATTAATAGATTTCTAGTGGGGTTTTATTTTTAAAAATACTTATGCTTTTTTAGAATTCAGTAATAACAAGCATATCAATCCCTACTACCCAATCCTTTCAAATTTACAAATACTGTGTAACAATATTTCAAATACAGTCATGTGCATATATCCTCAAATCATTAATAACATATCATCTGTCTAACCACCCATCCTCCCATTCAGCTATAAAGTCTATTATCAGTTGCTCTATTTCTGCAACACAGTATATTAATATTTGCCAAGTACCAAATCCAATTGATTAGTTGGAAGTCCATCTTGAATGTTCAGTTCTTGAAAAAGCATTGTGATTTTTTTTGTGTGTCCCACCTTATCCCCCCCAACTTTTTGTTTGTTTTGAGCAGGTGGGGGGACCTATAAGTGGCAAGCGCCTGAAACTCATGAACATTATTTTGAACGGTGTAAATACCCATGTCATAGAAAGTCTATTTCTGCGTGGATTCTGCAACAAAATGGGCTTCTCTGGGGGCCTTGGCACCTGAGGCTTGAAGTGATGAGAAATACTAGTAGAGCAGTAGTTCTTAACCTGGGGTCTGCAGTGTCCTCACAGGGTCTGTGAAGGCTTGAAAGTTGCTTGGCCTACTTCCTCCCTGCAGTGGAGTGGCCACATGACAGGACCCAAATCAAAAGCTGGCTGGCTTGGCCTGCACATTGCCATTCAATCCACTCCAGCCACAAACTTGCAGGAAGAAGTCTTCTCTTCTTCTCCAGTGCCCCTGAGGGAAGGTTTAACAGATGGTGTAATTGTTGTTGTTATTATTATTAGTCCACAGCAACAAACGATATTTAAAGGGGGTCAATGGTGAAGAAAAGGTTAAGAACCACTGTGGTAGAGAACATCATTAAGACATTTTTATGCCGCCATGTTTTTATGAACCAACAAGGGCTGGGCTATTGTGTTTTTTTTTAAATGTTTTTTAAAATGTATTTTAATTTTTTACTGTAGATGTTTTTTAACTTGTAAATTGTTTAATTAAAAAAACCTTTATATTTATAATGTGATTTTTCACTTTGTCCTGTTTTTAGCTTGTATTCTTTTTAGAAGGAGGTTGTGAGTCCCATTGGTGGGAGAAAGGTGGGACAGAGAACTGAAGAAAATAAATGGAGAAACGGAGCCGCCAACCAAGGAAGGCGGCCAGCCCGTGGCTCCACTTGGCAACCGGCAGGGCAACACAAGAAGGCGCCTTGTTGCGCCTGGGCTCCCAGCTCCTCCTCCCGCCAACTCTTGCCAGAAGCCCAACCTTTTCCATAGGCTGCCGCCGCTATCGGAACGGCGCCTTTCCCTTCAGAGGCAGCAGCTGCCAGGCCTCCAAGCCTCTCTCTCCGGCTCGGAGCTGATTGACTCTCAGTCGAACCGAAGCCCGCCATCCCCAAAGGAGCGAGTGCGCCGGCGTTTTCCCACGGCGGGGAGTCACCGAGGGCGCACGGAGAGAGGCCCGAGTGGAACCAAAGCGCCGAGAGCGAGAGAGAGAGCCGCCCTCTCCCCTTCCCATCCCGGTTGGAAGCGCCGCCGGGCGGCCGGCCGACCGGCTGGAGTCCTCTCCCCGCCACCCTCCCCTCCTCGGGCGGTCTCCGTTGGTTTCCTGTCGGCGCTTTGCTAGAGCCCGCCGAGGATTTGGGGGGCTGCTGGGCCGGGCCTCCCCGCCTGGCCCCGCGCCTAAGAATGGGGAAGCGCGCCCGCAGCGGGATGAAGGAGAAGCGGCGGGCCAAGGTGAGGGAGCGGGAAACAACCCCCGTCAGGGATGGCGGCGTTTCTTCGGGGTCTTTTGTGCGTGTGAGTGGGTGGGTGGGTGCGTGGGGGGCCTGGCTTTGAAAGTCTCGGGAGGGGAACAGCCTCGGGCTTCTCCTGCGCTGAGGAGGAGGAGTGAGGGGTGTTGGTGTTGGTGTTGGGGAGACCATTCGGCCCTCGACATGCTTCCCTTTCTTCTGACGGGACCAGGGGGAGCCGCTTAAGAGGGGCACCCGGTGGTCTCGCTTCCTCAAGCCGTTCGCACGGGCATGCCTTGGGTTGCAGTTCTACTTCTAAGGAAAAACCTTGGCTAAACGAGAAAGTCTTTCCCGAGTCGCCCAGGTGGAGGGTTATCACTGCTCCGCTTGGGCTTTCATTTCATGGTGTGTGGGTGTGTGTGGTTGGGGGGGGTACTTTCGAAATCCCTATAGTCCAGTAGTTCTTCACCTTTTCTTTACCAGGGACCCCTTTAGCTATTTTTGGTTGCCGATGGCCCTCAAGACTTAACTCAAGATGCAAAACCCTAACAACAACAACACCACCTAATAATAATAATACAATTACACCTTCCGTTAATGCCTCCCCTCAGAGGCATTGGATGGGGAGGGAAGACTTTTCTCCTGCTTCTTCCTGCAAGTTTGTGGCTGGAGCAGATTGAACGGCAATGCGCAGGCCAAGCCAGCCAGCCTTTGCCTTGGCTCCTGTCATGTGGACTGAGCAGCCTTCAAGCCTTGGCGGACCCCCTGGGAGGACATCGCAGGTTAAGAACCATTGCGGTAATCTATAAGGGATCCCCCCCTGCATTCCTGTCCGGGTTTTTTTTTCCCGTTTATGTCTCTCTCCTCCGGGCTCCCTGCGTATCTCTTGTTCCTAGAAGAGAAAGTGACTCTCCCGTCTCCCACCCACTCCCGATGAAATGCCCCGTCACAGCCCACGAAAGGACTCGGCGTGGGGACAAGAAGGACAGAGGCCGCCCTTGCCAGACTTTCGCTCACCCCCTCCCTGTCCCTAAATGTCAGACAGCTGAAAAAACCTTGGGATGATGCCCTTTGACGGCTGTGTCCCCGTCGGTGGGTGAAAGGCACACACACACGCTTGGCGGATCGCTTTCACGCCCCAACCTGCGCCGGTTTGAACCGTGGGTGTTAATCCGATTCCCTCGAAAATTATATTGGAGCTCAAGGGAGGTGGGGTGGGGAAGGTTGGTGCCGAAGTTTTTAAAAAATAAGAATGGAAGACAAGTTTTTAGGAGGAGAACAAGAGACAGACCGATTTGAACGGCATGTGATGTCTGTCTGGGATTTTCCTTTAAAGTGAAATAATCTTTGGCGATATTGTGCGGGAACGTGGAGCGGGGGGGGGAGAGTGTTTGAACGGCGGTAGTTGCGGATTGCAGCTGGGCTGCGTGACACGTTCGCAGGCGTTGTGCGGGGGAAGAGGGAGGGAGAAGGCGAAGGGTGACTCAGATCTTTCTCTTTTCCTCTTGGTGAGCCCCCCCTCCTTGAGAAACCGTGTGGAGGTGGTATTTGGCAGCACTTCCAGTGAAAGTAATCCCAGGGTCATTGCCAATGGCATTTGGCTCCAGCAGTGGTTACAGAGATGATCCAGTGTGTGGTTTCTGGTTATATGTCAGTGAGCCATTTCTTAATGGTTTAAAAAACAAGCGTTAGCCGGTTGTATCAGAATTCTGAGGTCTTACTGTCCTCCTGACTTGGAAGTGAGTCTTCTTGAGTTGTGTTACTTTTGACTTGAGCATGTTGCAGAAATGCAGAACCAAAGTATCTTGAACAGAGTTGGTGGTGGGAAAAATAGTCTCTAGATTACAGCTTCCAGGATCCCACATGGCCATCCTAGCTAGTGGATTCTAGGAGCTGTGGTCCGAAAAGCAGCTTTTCCAATCTCTGATGTTCAGTAGCTTGTGCAGTATGTAGTCTAAGGTTAAATACCATCAATATGGAAACGAATATTGAAGTATATTCTCACTAATTTAAGTTGTTATTTAGGCACCAATCAAAGATTTTTAAAACTGTAAAAATAATTCTTTTCAAATCCCAGAACCAACATAAAAGCAAAGTACTTGATTGTCACAAGGGGCGGTGGGGCAGCGGGAGTAGAAAAGAAATGTTTATCAGAATTCCCAAATTATTATGCCCAAGGTGTATTGGAACTATAATTTTTTTCCAGTGGCTTCTAAAAAACAAAAGAAGACGTATGAAACTGTAAACTCAAAAACTAAAAACAGGGATAGAATGCATAAGATTACATCCAACCATTTTCTTAGGATTCAGACAACTGCAGATGTACCCTGTATATCTTTTGTGAACATAGTATTTGCTGGCTGTTCAGTTTTACTAAAAGTATATATTCTTATTATTGCACCCCAAAACTGCTTTGAAAAAGTACTCAGGCACCCCCTTTTTCTAATCTATAGCCCAGAAATGTACAATTCAACTTTGATTTAATGTTTTCATATATCATCTTCTGTTTTTAGAAGGTATTGCAAAAGGAATCATAATTCTGAAATATGGTGGGCATAATAAATAAGTCTAACAATTTCAGAACAGTTCTTTGTTTCATCTTCTAAGTGCTGAAAACTACATGCATTCTCTCTTTGCCCTCAGCCTCACATAACATACCAAAAGCACCTGCAAGTTTCTGTTGTACTATCTCTATATTATATGTGAATATTTTTAATGAAAATGTGGAAGAGAGCTAAATGTACTTTTAGCCAATTTAGGTATTACAGCCATTGGAGTGAGTATGATTCCTTCAAGAGTTCTTGGTTTATTTAGCAGTTGATTTACCATAGCCATCTGATTAGCAATTAGTTTTCTTAGAAGACTGCATGAAGGCAGGGCCAGCCCTACTATTAGGTAAAGTGGAGTGATTTTCCCAGGCAGTCAATGCTGGGCACTGTGCCAGTGTCATCCATTCCCCTCTGTTGGAAGACAGAGCTGTATGTCAGGCAGTGTGCTTTGTACTCCTTAGGGTAGCCTGCTGTCCTCAGAGTGGTGGAAGATTCTTCCTCACTGCCAGTGGCAAAGTAAGATTCATCTGCCAGTGCAGCTACCTTGGTCTGTGAAGTGGGGAGGGTGCTACCTTGGCAGCTTCCTGTAGAAAGAAGTTTTGAACTGATCCTGAATGAAAGATTTTGGGAAAGTGTGTAAAGTGATCTGCTGTCTATTTTTTTCCTTTAAAGTCAACATATGTCCTTTCAACTTTTTGCCTTTAGGTAGGTGAGAAAATATCTTAAATTACAATTCTTTATTTTTGGGATGTTCCAAAGAAAAGGAGTGTGATACTGGCTTAGGAACCATATCCACATGTGCACAACCTGTTTCCTCTTTGGATACTCTTTCTACTCCCTCCTCCCACATTATAAAAATGATCAGACATCTCTGAGGCAATAGAGAATGCTCTTAATTTCTTCCTCCAGAGATCTTCATGATAATTAGAACCTTCCCTTGGTCTCCTCCCCTGGTTATTTTGGTACAGATTGCTTCTTTTATCACTGCTATCAGTAGAAGGGATGGGGTGATCTGTATGAAATCAGCAAGAGGCAGATTTGATGATGATAGGTTGGTTGGTGGGTAGAAGAGAGTCCTGCACATGAGCTGTGCACTCTTTGGTTACATTGTGCAGTGCTACTTATGGCCAGTAAGTCTCATTGACATACAGAGAATTGAGCCTTTATGGACCCAGACTTAGCTCTAAGGCCTCCATTTTTTGAGCCAAACTCTAGCCCTAATGCTAGCAAGTGTTAAGCAAAACGTTTCCCTTAAATACCAAGGCAAGCGCTTGGATATTACTTAAAAATGTGCCAGCTTATGTAACACTCCTTAGGAGGCATCTATAAATAACTGTAAATTAGGGGTAACAGTGGTCTTGAAACTTTGCCTCCTATTAATAATTTACTCAGTTGCAAGAAGTGTAGAAGACATTTTTGGGTTTGTTTTTGTTTCTTAAGAAATCAGCATTGAGTCTGAATAATAATTTTTGTGGTCCAGCATTTTTCTACAAAGGAGACACATAGTTGTTTTGCTTCAACTATGAGCAAAACAAAATAGCCTAACAACAAGAAAAAGTTTCAGATATAAAAAGGAGTGGTTAATTGGAACCTTAAAGGATCTGGCTAAAGAAAGTGTATTGGAACCATCCTTATCTCTTCCCTGCTTAAAAGCAGAGAGTGGTTACACCAAACATATTTCTCTAGGAGAGGCTGGACCATAATGGAAACTCCATCGTGCCCCCATCTTAGTATCTGTGAATGACAGAATCCCATAAGAGGACTGACTGTGCAAACAAAATTGAATTCCCTGTCCACATAGGTTCAATGTGAAGTCAAAGGCTTTCACGGCCGGCATCCATAGATTCTCCTTGGTTTTTTTCCGGGCTGTAAGGCCGTGTTCTGGAATAGTTTCTTTTTGGTGTTTCGCCTGCATCTGTGGTTGGCATCTTAAGAGAAGATGCCAGCCACAGATGCAGGCAAAACGTCAAAAAGAAACTGTTCCAGAACATGGCCTCACAGCCCGGAAAAAACAAGGAAAATCCACATAGGTTCATTTGGTCTAAAACCAAAAGCAGAGATTGGTAATAGTGTCAGTTTATGTTGAAATGTTACCAAAGTGCTAAAATGTTAGAAGAGCAATTCCAAGGCAAATTGAGCTTTCGGGATCTCCCAAACTCTTCATCAGACATGGTGGTATAAAAGTTAGGGGATAAGGAAAGAAACAGAAGTTCCAAAAACCTGTCTGCATAGATGGTAACTGCAAGATGGTTCATCCAGACTCAGTGAAGAAAAGAGGTATCAGATTTCAACTTGATGGAATCTACAGTAAATGGTTTCTCTCCATCTACGTTGACCAGAAGGTTGCATGAAAACTGTTCACTTATTGCCCCCCCACCAGCTTTCGTAATCCTCTCAGAAGGAGAGAGAGAAATATGGGATAAGGTGATTCCTTAAAAATCCTAACCATTGACAAAGAGTGGGAAACCATGGCCCTCCAGATATTTTTAGACTACAGCTCCCAGCAACCTTTGCTGTATAGACAACAGGGAGGGATTCTGGGAGTTGTGTGTGTGTGTGTGTGTGTGTGTGCCTTCAGGTTGCCTGTTAGTTTATGGTGACCCAATGAATTTCACATGGTTTTCTTAGGGAAGGAACACTCTGAGGTGATTTTGCCAGTTTCTTCCTCTGAAATATAAGCCTACTGCACTTGGTATTCGTTGGTGGTCGAAGTACTAATCACAGTTGATCTTGCTTAGCTTCCAAGATCAGATGGGATCTGGTGCCTTTAGGGTATTTAGACCAAAAACATTTAGAAGGCCATAGTTGCCCATGTGTGCCATAGATCAAGTGCTACTCAAATATTGGTCCATAGACCAATGCCGGTCCATGAGCCACCAGCTGCTGGTTGCTGATAAGTTTTGAGGAAAGAAAGAAACAATTGTAGCAAATATAATACATGTCCCTAGCATGTTGGCACACTGGAAGAAAACAACTGCTGATATTCCCTATCAGATAGCATTGTCATAGGCCATGCCCAACAATTTAAAGGTGAAATCCAGCATGCTGAATTCTGTCTGGAAACTGTCAAGCCTTAGTTTACTTCTTATTCCCATTCACCCCTGTGAATGATGTCCAGATGGGGAGAAATGAATAAGTAAATTAATCTAACTGTTTCTGATTGTGGCATTTGTATGCAAGTAAGTGAAAGATGGTTTCAATAGTATACCAGTTTGGATCCTCATTTCCTGCTGGTGTTATTTTAGAGTTATCTAAACATAGCCCTAACATTTGCCTCAGAGCCAATAGTTATTTTTCTTTCTTTCCACAATAATTCTTTGACTTGATGGGGGGATTTGTTGTGAAGGTATAGTGGATAGAATATTGGATCTCAGCTAGAAAGACAGGTTCAAATTCTTCTCTGCGATGGACCCCATGAACCTCAATGTTGAGCCTTTAGTCTATCCTAGCCTCACCCAACCTGGTGCCCTCCAGCTGTGTTGGACTATATCTATGTTGCTTTCAGAGGATTATGATAATTGTAATCCAGCATATTTTAAAGTTGACAATTTGAGGAAGGTTGGCTTGACCTAGCTGAGAGAAGGCTGACCTAACTTGACAGTAAAGATAAAATTGGGCAGGGTGTATGAAACTCTATGTATAACTTTCATCATTCACCAGAGGAAAAAAACATTTCCTGATTAAACAGCAACCTGTTTTTTAGGAATATAAACAGCTTGATATTATTTGTGTTTTGGCCTTAAAAAACAAATTAATTCTGGAAATTAAGTGCTTCTTACCATTCTACTGGAGAAGAGTTCAAATCAAAGCTTATGGCATGTATGCCCCAATTCCATAAATTAGGGATAGGGATCTATACATTCTTGAACTTGAATTTCCATCAGTCCTAGTCAGCATAGACACTGGTGATGGGTGATGAAAATTTCAGTCAAACATCTGGAGAACTTCAGTCCAGCAAACATCTGCAAACATCATCATTCTGCATTATAAATACTGCACAACATTGAAGCAACGTGGAATATTTTATTCCCACATGATTTTCTTGTTTTTATCTTGGAGAGATGCAGCATTCTTGTTCGATTGCTGGATCCATGCATCCACATGCAGATGGCTTGACTGTAGCCATCCACATTGGACACATGGCAGAATATGACATGTGAAGTCGAAGGCTTTCATGGCTGGCATCCATAGATTTTCCTTGGGTTTTTTCCGGGCTGTGAGGCCGTGTTTTGGAATAGTTTCTTTCTGACGTTTCACCTGCATTCTGTGGCTGGCATCTTCAGAGAATGGTTGGGTAGGAGTGTGTGTGGAGTTTATATATTGTGAGCCCCTGTTGGAGAGTATATGTAAATTTGTGTAATTGAATGGTTAGTTTCTGGGTATAGAAATGCAAGGATGATTAGTGTCTGTTTGGCTAATGGTTGGTTGATGGGCCATTATCTGCTGGAGGACCCCATGTCCCTGGGTGGAATTCCTTTGTAAGTGTTGAGTTTTGATTCTATTGTTTTTCAAAACTGGGAGCCAGATTTTGTTAACTTTTAGGGTTTCTTCTTTCCTATTGAAGTTGTCCAGGTGTTTGTGGATTTCAATAGTTTCTCTGTGCATTCTGACATGATAGTTGTTGGCCTGGTCCATAATTACTGTGTTTTTAAATAACATTTTGTGTCCAGGTTGGTTTATAACATGTTCTGCTCCTGCTGATTTTTCTGGCTGGCCCAGTCTGCAGTGTCTCTCATGTTCCTTGATTTGTGTTTGTATACTGCATTTAGTGGTCCCTGTGTAAACTTGTCCACAGCTGCATGGTATGCGGTAAACTCCTGCAGCTGTGAGAGGAACAAGAAAAACCCACAAAAACCCTGTCTTTATAGTTTTAAGAGACTTTCAGTGCAATCCTAGGGATATGTACTCAGAAATGAGTTGCATTAAGACTTCATACTCTTTCTATTTTTACCAGTGACTATCCAGTTCAGACTAAGGCAGTAGTCCTTTGATTTCTCTCCATACACTTGATTCCATTTGAGCATAAAGTCTTAAGTTCCCTTGGGTGTTCTGGTGACTGTGTGTGTGTGGACAGGCCTGTTTAACCTCCAGAATCACCTTGACAATCTTGCTTAATATGGACTTTTAACCTTGCTGAAAAGCTGATGTTCTTGCCCAAGGGCAGAAATTTGGGAGTTGTTCATTGCTGGATTAAAAATAACCTTTTCTGTCAGAGAGGAGGAGGGAAGAATGCCAAAACCCAATTTATTACGCAATGGACTGTAAAATAAACTTGAAAACCATCTTCTAGCTAGGAAGCTCAGAAGGGTTGTTTCTAATATTTTAGTACCAAAGCCAAAAATGGATTTTTTAAAAAAGAGGAAATGTTTGGGACTAGCGTTTATAATTGTGGCTGGGGGAGGTTTAGCCAGCTCCGGAGGTCTGTAGATAACTTTAGCTGTAAAGGCGTAGGATAATAACTACTTTTGTTTCTGGGAGCCTGGGAATCTTTCTCCCTGCCATCCACTGCTTTGGTATTTTTCTCGCCTAGAATTTTTGGTATGAAAAGAACACAGGGTTGGCATATGATGAACGTAGCTCTGCAGATACTAAATGCAGTGCTGTTCTCATGGAGATCCTTGAATTCTCTTTCCCTCTAGCCAAGGTTACAGCGCTGCCAAAGTACAAAGGGAAACAGGCAAGTTATTACTAATCTTAATTGACATGTACAACACCTTCTGTAAAAGTGTTTCTGTTCTAATACATTTAGTGCAATGCTTTTAAGGACTTTTCAGTGAAAAAGGTATGAAAATACTCACTTCCTGATCATGTTGGTGAATTTATTCAGATCTATACAGTAGGATCCCCATATCTGCTTGGGGGGCCCTGTGGATACCGAAAACTGCAGATAATAGCAAACACCATCGAAAATAATGGGACTTTCGGTTTAAAATACCATAGAGTTGGCTTGGATGACTTAGAAAATGGCTAGAGAGGACACATTTTCTAGGAAGACTCTATGGTAGGTGTGCTGTTTTGTGTCCCATGGATAATTGAATCAGTGGATATGGGGGTCCTACTGTATTGTGTTTGTATTTAGGTCCTTTAATATAAGTATTTAGAAGCAAGTTGCTGAGAGCTCAGTGCTATTTACTCCTGGGTAAGTATGCATACAACAGGAGCTTGAAAGCTTGCTTCCTTGTATGCTCAACTTATTATATGATATCGATCAGCCATAGATCTAAGCTGTGCCAAATAACGATACTTCTGGGGTTACTGCTGAATCTTTTTTTTTTAATGTTCCTTTTTGTTCAGTTTACTAATTCCTTTTTTACAGGCTTTGTGCTAATTACAACTTTAATCCTAAAATTTCCTTCCAGGATTTGAATATTTTTGTCTTGAAGGAATATAGTAATGTCTTTTTCAAGGTCTACTAAAGTTCTGAAAAGGGTAAATGAATTTTGAAGAGCTTGGTTACTTCTGTTTTCATTATAAACAAAGGTATTATCCTACATTTTTGCAAGGACATGCAATTTTTTTCTGCCTTGCAATCCAGATGGCAATCCAGCCTCTGTTTAAAGACCTCCAAGGAAGGAGACCCCACCGAGGGAGTGTGTTCCACTGCCGAACAGCTCTTACTGTCAAAAAGTTCCTCCTAATGTTGAGGTGGAATCTCTGTTCCTGGAGCTTGCATCCATTGCTCCGTGTTCCAGTCTCTGAAGTAGCAGAAAATAAGCCTGCTCCATCCTCAGTGTGACATCCCTTCACATACTTAAACAGGGCTATCATATTGCCTCTTAACCGTCTTTTTTCCAGGCTAAACATACCCAGCTCCCTAAGTCTCTCCTCATAAGGCATGGTTTCCAGACCTTTCACCATTTTAGTTGCCCTTCTCTGGACATGCTCCAATTTGTCAATATCCTTTTTGAATTGTGGTGCCCAGAACTGGACACAGTATTCTAGGTGAGGTCTGACCAAGGCAGAATAGAGTGGCACTATTACTTCCCTCGATCTAGACTCTATACTTCTGTTGATAAAGCCCAAAATTGCATTGGACTTTTTGGCTGCCGCATCACACTGTTGACTCACGTTCAACTTGTGGTCTACTAGGACTCCTAGATCCCTTTCGCACGTAGTCTCGTTCAGCCTGGGCCCAAGCCATATATGTATTGCATGTATTAAGGAAGTACATTGGGGCCCTTGGTATCTGCTGGGATTTGGTTCCAGGACCTGCATGGATACCAAAATCCATAGATGCTCAAGTCCCATTATATACAATCACGTAGTAGAATGGTCTCCCTTATATAAAATGGCAAAATCAAAGTTTGCTTTTTGGATTTTAATTTTTTTGGAATGGTTTCGAGCTGTGGGTGTTGGAATCCATAGCTGCTGAATCCGTGGATAAGGAGGGCTGGCTGTATGACTAAAGCATCTATGTCAATTCCTTGTGTTTCTTAAGTTCCTTAACCCTTTCTGCCTTTCTGTTGCCATAAGATGTTTGTTCAATTGTTTTGTCTTTTGTTTAATCAAGGTTGAGGTTTTGTTAGGTAATCTTATTTTAGTCTTTATACACTGCCTTGGTCCCCATGTCAGAAGAGGAGTGATCTATAAATTAAATAAGTAAGTAGATCCCTTTAAAAAAAAACTATCAGTGATGGAGTACTCATTGCACTACCGTACTTCTTGAAGGAGCTTGGTCTGTTTAAAACAGAGCAGCTAAAATAGAAGCTTTAGATTCTGTGGGTAATGGGAACATGTTCCAACACCCATCATCCCCTCCAACATGCCCAGTGGCACTAGCTAGAGAATTGCTGATGTAGACATTTCATCCCTGCAATAAATGTCAGGATAACACAATTCAAATAAATGATGGAATGTACCAGAATAAATGCTTCCATAAGCAGAATACTAACTAAAAAAACTCATCCCTATAATTTGAAGTGTTCCGTTAAAATGACTATTCCATTTACTTGAGCATTATTATCCTTATGATAATTGTATTGGCTTTTATTCTATCTTCCAAGGTTTCTTGAAATTGGACAGCTTCATCTTTTCATTCTTTTCCTGCTGGGTGTTAGACTTAATTAACGCTAAACTTTTATTTGATATGGCCTCTGCTATACAGATATTTTATTGTATCCAAACTGTTTTCAAATTTATTTTTATTTCTATACTTCTTTTCTATTTATTTTGCCCTGAATTTTCAGCTGTAACAATTTATATTTTTTTCCATTTCTTATGACTTAATTTGTCTGGTTGCCTGTGTTTTCTGATTTTATCCTCTTTATATATTCTATTTAATACTATAAATACTGGTTATACTTCTTAACTGGACAGCCTCTTGATCCAGGAAATTCATAATATCCTGAGATAAATTCACGTTTTAAATGCTCATATCTTTATTTTTATGGTAGTCTGTTTTAAGGTCCATGATTCCATGCTATACATTAAGCCAATGATGATTGGTGGGTCCAATTACAGTGTGATGATAAACCTATTCTAGGTTTTAGTCTGAAATTTAATGGGACTAGTCATTGTGCTGATCTCTATCCCCAAAATATCTGCTGCTCAAGGCTATTCTGAATTTTTTTTTGTTGCACACTAAATTTGTTGTACCACTAGCATCATATTCATAACCGAATGGACAATAATGGTTTTAATTGTATCCTGATATGGACTATTTCTTTAACTGTAGCCAAAATGTTTAGGCTTCTTGCCATTTTAAACATTTTAAAGTAAAGAAATAGTATTAAATAATTTACTATTAAATGTTAAAAATTTAAACAGTTACATTGGGAGTGGCCAGTTAACGACAAATCACCAGAGATAGACAGCTTGCAAATAGGATTTCCTTACCTGTGTGTGCATGAAACAGTATTTAAAGAAAATCTTTTAAAAAGTGGCTATTGCAACATTAAAGATTCCCGCCCCCCCACAATTTGGCAGTCAGTATTCAATGAAAGTCATGGGGTTTCCATAAGTCAACAGGAGACTTGAAGGCACATTCACACACATTGTTACTTTGTTGTTGTTGTCTGCCTTCAAGTGACTTCTGACAACCTTAAGGCAAACCTATCACAGGGTTTCCTTATCAGAATTTGTTGAGAGGGAGGTTTGCCTTTGTTTTCCTCTGAGGCTGAGAGAGTGTGAGTTGCCCAAGGTCACCCAGTCCATGTTACTAGGTATAATAAAATCATTGGCATGGTGATCATCAGATATTTGGAGCTGAATACAAATTCTTCAGTTAGTTTAGTTTAAACCTCATTTGTTGCCCATTGTTATTTTAGAACTGTTTGCGCATACTTTTATTCTTTCTTTGTGCTAAATGTCTTTGTTAAAATTAACATCAAAAGAGAAAAGAATTGCAGGCCTGTGTAAAACAACATAACAGGGTTGAATTCAGTAGCATAGAAGTCTGACAAAACATGTCAGGGATTAAAGTTTTGAGTATTAGCTTAACTAATGGTACCTAAGATGTTAAATATTGCCACCTAGTGCTGCAGTAAAGAAGCTTGGCAAATAGGAATCCTTAGTCAAACAAAATATTACATAGTCATTAAAGCCAGTTTTAGGACATGTGTTTACCATGCCAGAGTCAACAAATCAGTACATTGATGAAGGTAGGTACAACAAAGATCACGAGACAGGCTTTGAAGTGGCCTTACCCAGTTTGGTACAAATATACCTTGCTCTCTCCAGGGTCAGACTCTGGAAAGAACAAACAGTTGTGTGAGTTTGCAACACATAGCTATGAACATCAGTGTCAGTTTGGTAGTACTCGTGGTATGATCAAAGTGGCTCACCCAGGCCTCCTGGTGGCTTTGCAACTTGTTTCTGTTTTTCTTTGATATGGTGCATATAATCCTAAAATAACTAAATGTACATGTATAATTCAGTTAAATAGAAAAATGATAGGCCATGCATCCCATCTGAAGTGTGAAGGGACTGGTGGGTGACTTGTCATTTGACATGACAGACTAAATTGTCCAACTTTTATCAACCTTTTTACTCTGGAGGAACCCTTGGAATAATCTTCAGGTCTCAGGGAATCCCTGCAGAAAAAAAAATTAGATCTGGAGCTCATGGAGGAGGTACACATGGTTGGAAGAGTTTTACGGATGAAAACCAGGATCACCATCCTCCTTCCTCTCCCAGTTATGGCAGCTGCTCTCAAAGCAACACCCATTATCACTGATTCTGTCATGGGTCTGCCTCTGCCACCCCTACCACCTGCTTACACTCTTCCCTCTGAGCACTGCCCAAGCATGTGCTGTTGCTTCTGGACCACCCAATTGCTCAGCTGGGGGAGCGGCACAGGACTGGGTTGGATTGAGATGCGGGAGCTGTACCACCAGTTTGTGCAGCTCCTTTTGTGGCAGCAGTGAGGTGCTGATACTCAGCATAGTTGGTGAAGGTTCAGCTAGGCTAAGTGGCAGCAGCAAAGACAAGGAAGAAAGTGGTGATTTGGCCCTTAGTAAATGCAACACATTGAGGGATGGAGGAATTGGCAGTGGTGAAGGCAAGGAGGACGGCAGCAACATGGTGTACAGCAGTGACCATGATGATGAAGACCATCGCTGCTTCCTTCTCCGCTTCCTCTTGTGGGGTGTCAGGTGAGATGGCAGCAGCCTGGGATCTGTCATTAGTGTTACTGCTGCTGCCACTGCAGCCAGAGAATCATAGAATCATAGAGTTGGAAGAGACCACAAGGGCCATCTAGTCCAACCCCCTGCCCTGCAAGAACACACAACCGAAGCATTCCTGACAGATGGCTATCCACCCTCTGTTTAAGAACCTCCAAAGAAGGAGACTCCATCACACTCTGAGGCAGTGCATTGCACAGCTGAACAGCTCTTACTGTCAGTCCTCATAGGCTCAGCGCTAGTTCCATGTGGGGATGGGGCAGCAGTCATAGAACTAGTACTGATTCAAGGGGGACTGTGGTGGCAGCAGTAGGAGTGGCAGCCCTGCTAATAGCAAGGCCCAGGCTGCTGCTGCCTCAGCAGGAGGAGGAGGAAACAGCAATCTCTGTCGTCATGGTTGCTGCTGTGCATAGCAACAATGTGTCACTAAGGGCCAAGTCACTGCCCACCTCACCTTTGCTGCTGCCCCTTCCTCCACCCAGCAAGATTGCTAAGGGCTGAGTTGCCACCTTCCTTTTCTTAACTTCCACTCAGTCTAGCTGTGCCTTTGCTGGCCATGCCAAGTACAGTAGGACCCCCATATCTGCTGGGGATTGGGTCTTTTGGGGGGCGTGGATACTGAAAACCATGGATAATAGTGAACACCATTGAAAATAATGGGACTTCCAGTTTAAAATATCATAGAGTTGCCTTGGAGGACCCAGAAAATGGCTAGAGAGGACACATTTTCTAGGAAGACTCTATGGTAGGTGTGCTGTTTTGTGTCCTGTGGATAATTGAATCAGTGGATAATGAATCAGTGGATACAGGGGTCCTACTGTATTAGTCACTCAACTGTGCCTCAGGAGGAGCTGCCTGAGCTGGTAGTGCTGTAGACATTTTAGATTTGTGTGCTTTAGGTTCCCACAGAAATTTCAGGGTTCCAGGGAATCTTGTTTGAGAAACCTTGGTCTTGTCTGTTGTGCGAATTGTGCAGTTGGCAGCTTCTGTTTAAACACTGGATCTGTCTTCACCCTGAGTTTGGTTCTTTTAATAGTCTACTGAAAGTTCATTAGCTAGCATTTCCAATTAATGCCGAACTTTTGAAAATTATTTAACATGATTTTTTATTTAGTTTTGAATATGCACAGTAGAAAGGCAGAACACTGCATAACAATTCAAGATTACCAATGAAGGTAAAAGGGGGAAAGGAGATTCACTGGTTGGTAGTCCTTAATGTGTTATCCCTGAGGTTGTAAGGAACTGAGTTTCTCCTTTATCTGTTTTTACTGTAATTATCGAGAGAGTTTTGGTGTTTAAGTTATGTAGCACAATATTTGTTGGGATTGGAGGGAGATAAAATACCTTTATTTAATTGGAATGTGTTCAGACACTTGGTGGACTTCCACACAGGTGGTAAGTAAAACTACAACATTTTCTTTAGAATAGAGCTTCCTTTATTTAGCCCTTGATGTAAACATTTTGAGTGATGAAAGGAGAACAGCTAAGAAAGGAGATATTTCAGCCTCTGTAGATTTCCCTCCAGCCTTCTTCAAATTGTATGTTGTGTATGTGCATTCAAGTTGCCTGTTGACTTATTGCAACCCCATGAATTTCATAGGATTTTCTTAGGCAAGGAATACTGAAAGATGGTTTTGCCAGCTCCTCCCTCTGAAATACAGATTACAGAACCTGGTATTCATTGTCAGCCTCCCATCCAAGTATGAACCAGAGTTGACCCTGCTTAGCTTCCAAGATTATATAGGATCTGGTGTCTTTAGGGTTTTTAGGCTAGCCATCAAATTATACTGATTCATTATTGCCACGATGGCTGTGTGATTGTATTCTACTGCATAAAAGCAAAACAAAGGCAAGAATCCAGTTGTATTATTTTTGCTGATGGAATGACTTCTATCAGTGGGATTGGGAGGGGACTGATTCCTACTGTCACTACCCATTTGGCTTTATGCCCTCAAAAATCTGCTCCAGAAGCCTGGAAAACCCTCTAAAGCAGATTTTTGGTTTGTGGAGGTTTCAGGGACAGGGAGGGTTGGGAGAGAAAGTCCCATTGCATCAGCGGAAGCCAATTACTATAATACAATGCTACATTTCGGCCAGTATTTCTTATCTGTGTCTATCTCTTAGTTGCTGTGGAGTGTGAGGTAGACAGTGGAGTTCTACTTATGCCTTGCTGGCAGATTTTGTGTAGGCAGCTGCTAAGCTGCTGTGTTAATAGGATGTTGGGCTGAATAGGCTGTTGACTTGATTCAACATTATTATTAATCATATTGTTTATATCCAAACTTTTTCCAGTTTGGGCCTCAAGGTGGCTTATAACAGTCAAAACAAACATAGTTAAAAATTAACAGCATACAAAAGTTAAAAAGCAATTAAATTTTATATCAGTTAAAACAAATTAAAACAACAACGAGAACAAATAAAAGTCCAGCAGATTCTACAAGGACTAAGACATCAATTCTCAAAGGCATGCCAGAATAAAAATAAAGTTTTGCCTGCTTGCAGAAAGATATTAAGAAGACTGCCAGTCTAGCCTCTCGGGATTTTAAAAAACATTCTTAAATGTATTGTTTGTTTGTGTTGTTGTATTTTTTTTAATCACCATATATGTTGAAAATATTATTGTTACTCGTCATTTTGTGGAGACCGTCAACCACAAAATGGAATTGTTATGTATTTTATTATTATAAACGAATAAAAAGAAATTATACAAAAATGTATTGGGTTAAATCCCACATTGTGCTCATATGGTAGGACTTTCTTCTCTTCTCCCTCCTGCATTCCTTTGTACTTTCTGAAAATCTGCTGGTGGAGGAAACACAGGGAGTGAGGGTATGTAGGACATGAGGGTAGAACAAATAGTGCAGATAATAATAATAATAATAATATTTTATTTCTATCCTGCCCCTCTGCAACACAATCGGGGCGGCTTACAATATAAAAACTCCATAGTCACAGTACCCTAGCCCACCCACCCCTTAAAATAATATTAAATTATAAAAGATTAAAAACATACAATAATTAAAAATATATAAATTAGAAAGAAAAAAATTAAAACATACAATAGTTAAAAAAAATCTGATTGCAGCTCAGAAAGGATAAGCCTTTTATTTCTGTTGATGAAACTGCTTCAATGAACAGAATGACATCTGTTCCATGAAATCAACCCCATCCATGACATTTCTGCACTTACTGTGTATAAGTGAAACCACAAATAATAGCAAACCCTATTAAAATAAAGGATTTCCTGTGTAAACAGCGTAGAGTTGCATTGGAGGTCCTAGCAATTCCTAGAGAGGATAGCTTTCTAGGCATTTTCCTGCATGACTTTATGGTATGTGTCCCTTTTTTTTTTGTCTGTTGGATATGGGTGTGTGTGTGACCTGTATTAAGAAAGAGGTTAGACAGTCTGCAGTCCCAGGAAAGATGTTGTGCAGTAGTTGCAGCTTGGCTGTTAGATCTACACTCCTGTAATTTTAAGCCTATTCCCTCTGCTTCTGTCCTTGGTAGATAAGGGGAACAGTGATTCTTCTTAATAGCCTCATTCTCCACAGGATAAGAGGATGTGTTTATCAGTGGCTTCTTGTCATGATAGCTAATAGCTATATATTAGCTCCAATATCAGAGGCAGCATCTCTCTGAACACCAGCTGCTGTGGAACATAAGTATGAATTTCCTACTGTGCTCATGTGGGCTTCCTGTAGGGATCTGGTTTGCCACAGTGGGAACAGAATGCTGGAGTAGAGAAGCATTTGCTCTGATCTAGAATTACTCTTACGGTTTGTGTTGTGTGTCATAAATCTTACAACAAGTATGTTGCTAATGTACTGTATTTCAAGCTGAAATTTGCCAGTGATCCATGGTTAGCAGTCCAACGGAGGGAGAGGTTGTATTGTGCCTCTCAGATAAAGTGGCAGACACAACCAAAGCCATAAGTATATATGTGTCTTGGGGGGTGGTTCAGCACAGAGGCACACATCTTTACCACAATCAGAGCAGCCTCAGCTGCTTTAGAATCATCCTCTGCAGAAAAGATGGGTTGATACACAAGTTGATGGTTAGGAACAACCATCAAACAGAGCTCATAAAAGACATTCTTCCCAACTCAGATACTTCTGCTCTGATGCTGGGGACTCCTAGTAACAGCTCTTTCTAACTGCTCATCTGTGCATCCTTCCCCCCCATTTGTTCTCCACAGCTTTGGACAGATTTGATTGGCTTTGTGACCCCTGGACTGTTTGACTTACGCAAATTGCATACCTCACAGGATACACAGGGACACCCACTAAGATGTAGCAAGCAAGGGGCTCTTGTAGCACCTCTGAGACTAACTGAGAGAAAGAAATTGTAGCATAAGCTTTTGTAGACTCTTTCTCTAACATTTGAGTTCTCTATCAGAGAATTCTAAGTACCTCACTGGAATGCAAATCCCAGGATTGCATAAGGTGGCGCCATGACAGTTAAAGTGGTATCAAGCTGCTGTACTTGTGTTATGTAGGTACAGTCATAGTCACAGTTACTTTATTAGAGTAGTGCTTTCCTATATACATTATGCTCCTCTGCTGAGTAAACAGCTGGTTGTTGATAAAGGTGGAATATATATGATACTGATGTGAGAAGAGAAGGAAGGAGCACTCAAGGGGGTCTGTTCCAAGCTCCAAGCTCAGAAGGACGGGGTTGTCCTATAGTGCTGTGCTCCTACAAGTACCTGTCATCCCTGTTGCGGCCTGGATAATCCATCTCCTATCTGCACTTGGAGCTGGTTAAGGACCAAGAGCCAGCATGGTACATTGGTTTGAGTCTTGGACTAGAAATCTAGAAGATCAGGGTTTGAATCCCAGCTCAGCCTGAGTGACCATGGGCAAGTCACACCCCCTCAGCCTAAGAGAAAGGCAATGGCAGATGTCATCTGAACAAATCATGCCAGGAAGAACCTTTGAAAGGGTCTCCATAAGTTTAAGTTGACTTAAAGGCACATAACAACAAGGATCAGGAAGGAGCTCTGACTTTGCTCTGTAATTTAGATAGGCTTTTGAATTTCAGCATGATACCAGAGAGATGACCTCAATCCCTTACAGGTCTGATTTGCATCAATGCTGGTGTCATTCCTAAGCTAAGTAAAAAAATAAATAAATGGCTTTTTACTAAATCCTTTGGGGACTAATTGATTTCATCCAGATCATCATATGTGCATGGTTTTAAGTTGTCTTAAACTAGTTCAAGCTGGTTTTAAACTGCCTTGGTTTAACTTGCCAAAATGTTTTAATATGCTTTTAGTCTGTTTAAATTGTTTTTACTGTTCTAAATTATTTTAAATTGGTTAAATTGTTTTTTTTATTTTTTACCACCCTGAGATCCCATCCTATCGGGTAAGATATAACTATTTTAATAAAATTAATAATACATAAACAAACCTTCTGGGCAAACATCAGCATTGTGAATCTCTTCTTAATACCTACCTCTTCAAAACTTTTCTCTTACATTAAGCTTACATATGTATGGTTCATCCTGCTATAGCTCTAATCTTCCCTGCATGTTGAGAATTAATGACAATGGTTATATTTCTTTGCACTGAGCAGGAAGTTTGGGGATGATACCTTCAAACAATATGATCATGGTGCAATTATTTGAGATCAGGAAGAATATAGTAGCCCCTGAAGCCCTGATCTATTTTAAAACGCACATAGTCTCTTCCCCCTTTTCCAACTTTTCATCTGGATCTTCTGTCTGTGTGTATTACCTTAAAGTTGCCTGTTGACATATGGTGACCCCATGAATTTCATAGGGTTTTCTTGGGCTAGAAATACTCAGAGGTGGTTTTGCCAATTCCTTTCTCTGAAATATAGCCTACAGAACCTGGTATTCATTGGCAGTCTCCTATCCATGTACTAAACCAGGGCTGACCCTGTTTAGTTTCCATGATCAGGCAGGATCTGGTGCATTTAGGGTATTTAGGCCCCCTGGAGCATCTACTACAATTTAATATCACATTATCACCAATTGCAGTTGGTGGCTTCCTGTCAGTGGGGTGGTGAATCTACTCTGACTTTCAGCATAAATATAAATGTAACTATCCAAGGTGCTGAACTTCTTTGAGAGCTGGGGTTCAGCACTTTAGATGGCTCCTTTAAGGTTTGGACTACAATCCAGAATGGATTCACTGCCCCTCTAATACAAAAGCCATCAGCTGTCACTGATTAGCAGTACTGTAATCAGCTGAAGAAGTATGTCTCCAAAAGTGATTGAGGCCCCATGTATACAAAGTAAACCCCCCCGCCCCCGTTTGCTCTGCAGTAATGGCAAACCACAGAAGCTACAATTTGTCTTAATGATGTTTTGCCCCCCAAAACTTCACATGCCTGCTGGTCAAGATGGCGGCTGTGAGTGATTTACTCGCATTTTTACTTGCCTTAATTTGCCACTGCCGAACTTTTTTGTGTGTGCTAGAGAGATATTTTCCCTGTAAATAATAATAATAATAACACCCTGTTTTCTCACCTTAGTGCTTGTTCGCTAAGGTGAAAATCCAACATGGTGGCACTGGGCACTTGCCTTGTTAGCAAGCCCTGCCCCTGTGCTCATCCGGCCAATCAACTTTGCATTTCCTCTCCTATGGGAAAACAATTCAAAGTGAATTCATTGTCCCAATGAGCAGGAATGCTTATTCCCCTCATTGTTTTATAAAAACTGGGAAAAGCCAGAGTTTTTGACATTTTTGGCCTCCCGAATACAGCAAAACAATGTGGGATCCCATTAAGACAGGTAGGATTCTCCTCGCGTCCTGCAAGGAATTTTTTCACTATTTAGGCAGTCTCAAAGAGTAAAAATTGATCATTTTGAAGGAACAGCAGTGAAGGATAGTGCAGAAGACCAGATTCTTAGCTTATGCTGTAGTGACTCCTCATTTTAAAGGCATTTTGGCACTAATAGTGTATCGATACAGTACAAATACTCAAAATTGCTATACATGTGTTAAAATTTCTAAATAATTTATTGTGAATAGGGCATTGTGGTCATGAAATATCCTGCTAGCTGAAAATGTTTTTTTAAGAGTCACATTAAGGAATGAGAGCCATTTACGGGAATTAAATTGATTTCTTAGCATTCTACAGATTCCTGAAAGCATAGATCTATACTTTCTCCTAAATTACCACTGGCTTAATCTTTTCCATATCTCTCAAGGCTTGAAAGGTATGTTTACCTGATCTTGCACTTGAAAGAATGAGATTAAACTTTGCAGGATCAATGACCTTGGACAATTAATTCTTCCATGGGTATTGATTATGTAACTAAGGCAGTGGATTTCAAAATAATGGGACTAGTGTTGCCCCCAAGAGGAACATATGACAGTTAGAATAGTGGGGTGAAATAACCAGCAAATTCCAGGAACTGAGCGGCTTCTGCAGCAGGCCACACATATTCTTTCCTCTCAACAGAGAAAGGATTAGTATTAACAAAACTCCCCCTGTAACCAGGGATAATATAGAAAGGGAGGGAATATTATTTACATTCTGGCTAGGGCAGCTCCTTCCTTATCTGCTGGTCTCACATGAGATGTTGAGATACCCTGTTCTACACCCCTTCCAATGTCAGAGGTGGGTTAATGATACAATCTGCATGTTGTATCCATATTGTTTCCACCATGGTGGGGCCTGCTAGCCCATGGGCGGGAGGTAGCTTGTGGAATCTTCAATTCTGTCCTACTTCATTCATCCTGGTGCCCTAGTAAAGCGTGAGCACTGGATTCATTTTTCTGCCAAAGAAACAGTAGCCAGTGGTCTGGGAAACAGGTTTTGGAACAAGTTCAGAAGGAGATCCAAGTTCAAAAATTTTAGAGAAACACTGAATGGAGCATCAATGGCTTATTGTTCATTTCTTGTGGAAATACTTTCATTTAAAGCTTTCTTGTTCCCTTTATTTGCCTTTTCCTCCCCTGCGCCCTAATAAGAACAATAAAGTATAAACTTCAGTTCTTGCCTGAAGCAGAACAATTCTCTTAGTTTTCAATAGCTTTTCACTAGTGTTTGTTAATTTCAGAAGAACAAGAGTAGCTATTTACCTCATGCCAAACACTCCTCTAACAGCCAGTCTCTCAAGGTAGTTCTCTGAACACTTTATGTCAATAAGGCTTTTCACCAGTCTAAGTACCTGGAAGCAAATAATAAAGGGAGTCAACTTACTATGGTTGTAAGTTCTAGTTTCCTTTGACCTCTTCATGAAATTTCTTTCTTTCCCCACAAATTGGTGGATATGGCTACTCTTCTTGTAGCAACAGTAGTCTTGTAGTAAACAAAATAAATAAAATCTTGTGGCACTTTAAAAACTAAGGCCAGAATCTTGCTGCCACCCTTTGCCAGCACAACTATGTTAGCACAGGCAGCAGGAGAAAAGAAAGTAGTGGCCATTGAGCAGGACTAGTTTAAGGAATTTTGGGGCCCCTTGCAACACTTAATTCAGGGTCCCTATATGTTTATCTCAGGTCAGTGTAACCTAACCTATTCACACTACAGGATATTCAGATTATTACTAATAATGTTTTTGCAGGAGGAGGGTTACTATGCCCCCCCCCAATGATGGGGCTCCCTGCGACTGCAGGGGCTGCAGGGCCCTTAAACCGGCTCTACCATTGAGCAAAGGAGGTGAAGCTGCCTTCATTTTTGTTGGGAGAAGAAGGTTGTTGGTTTGGAGCAACATGTTTCTTCAATGCCTGCCTTCTGAATAGGTCCTTGGGACCAGGATGTTCTGGAAAGGCTGCCTTGGAAAATTACCTGCTTTATGGCACAGGTACTTGTGGAGACCGCAGTTCCACAGTTGCTACCTTTATGTCAGACTTCCCCCTTATCCCTTTATTGGAGTGGGGTTTGACTTGCAATTGATAGTACTTGTATAGGTGTGTGTTTACTCACAGGGTTAGCAGGCCAAATAAATACTAGTAAGGGAAGTAATTCATGAGGAGTCTGGATTTGATAAACAGAACATAAAGATTGGTTTATTGCATAAACAGTATAATAGAAATGCTTTGAACTTTGTCTCCAACTTGGTTAACTTCAAACTGGTTGCTAGTCCCATTGTGGTGACCATATAATTTCAGAATCTGCCAGACTCAATATCACGTTATTAGTCCCTTTCTTCCTTCTCACTTGTATTCCAATTAGCCTCTATTTGTCACAACACTATTCCCACTGCACATACAGTCCCTCAGCTACACTCACAGCCTTATACACATTCCAGCCCTCTCCACATCACAACACATCTTCAACACTTCCTTTCACCCACCTCCTTTCACTCTAGGAGACCCTCTGGGTTCAAACTCATAATTTTGTGGTTCTTTTTGATCTTGCCCTCTATTATTATTATTCAGTGCTTCTTATTACACTGAACACATCCCATTATAAAACTCTGTAAAGACAGAACAGTAATAAAGATGCATGTTTCAAATTTGTTTGCAAAATCACCTGAAAATCACACTGATAGTCTGGTGAGGGGAAGACAGTGGAAGTGTGTGCTAAGTGTCCAGGCCTGTTGACAAAAGGCTCTTCTGTGAGCTTTGCCCTGTTTCCAAATTCTCAGTTTTCTTTCACCTTTGTGACCTGTTTGGTTTATCAGATAGGAGAAAAGGGAGCTTCAAACTGCCAAATTGTCAGGGGTGTCCTGCTGAAAAAAGCCAGGCACTAGATTTTGAGGGCTCATTCTTCTCTCCCCAGCTCTCTGTCTTCTGTTTGCTTTGTCCTGCAGACCAAAAGAGAGTCCTTTATCAGTGCTATTATTAGGTCTTATCGATTTTCTGTCAGATATAAATCCTATGAGGGATTAGTTTATCTCAACCCACAGGAAACTATGTGGAAAAAAGGGGGGAATGGGTCAGACAAGAAAATACTGAGTAAAATATTAAGCTTCACTTAACTTTGAAAATTAAAAGGGCCTCTTTATGATGGTTATGTTTTGGATTTTGTCAAAGCGAACAGATGTGACTAAATTTGTTTCTGTAGGCTTGAGACCCCAACATAAAGGAATGGCAGTTCATTCCAGAAATATATTCTTGAATTCTGGTATTGTATAGACTATGGCAAGGTTAGACTGAGACAGAGGAAAAATTGTGTGTTGTTGTTGAAGATGGTTTCTGGCTTGTAATATGGTAAGTGAACAAGTCAGATTCCTACGTGGATTTTGATGGGGTCTAATAGTTTGCCCTATTAAATTTAAGTTATGAAATATTATCTGGACTGTGTTGATTCTGTATTTTACTTTTTCTCGGAAGAACTCACAACATCATATGTGGTTGTGATGGACCCTGTCAGACTTCAGTCACTTGGACAACAGGCATGAGATCAAATGCTTTATTGTAAAGGTATCAAAGCAAACAGTAGCACTTCATTGACAGATCTGACAAGTTCTCGCCAGAACCCCAGCTATAATATCATTCAAAGGTTTTGATTCCACCCCACTCTCCCCCCTTCCACCTGCACTAATTCCCTTTTCTTTCCAGGCTGACCTTGAACATTCAAAGCAGCAGGCAAAACACATTCCAGAGTCAGCCAAACCTCTCCCATCAGCCATTTCACTCATGTCAAGTCTCTGGTGGATCTGATGCACAAAGGCCTATAGCTATCCTAACAGCAGTATTTCTAACTATGGCTAACTAATAGTGGTCTTGTTTTATCAATGCAGCATCCCAGTGATGTAATCCTTCAGAAGAACCCTAAAAATGCTTCTGTCATTTCTCCTAAGAATTTTATGAAGATGTTTGAGGGAAATTCTTTTTGTGCTTGAGTGTTTTTAAATGTCAGTAATTGTTTATAACCTTCTCCCCCTTTGGCTTTTACTAGTTATTAACTAATAAGATTTTAATTGTATGTTGTTGATGTGTAATAAGTACTGTAAGAAATCTTGAAAAGGCTGTCTGTTTCTAAACATAGTGTGTAAGCATCTTTAAATATAAATAATTAACTTGCAGAGTAGGAGGACAGGGTGGTCCAGTTCATAACATCATAACTTAGTGAGCCAAGATAGGAATCAAAAAGGAAAAGATTTGTTCAGGTCTTTTAAATGAAATACCATATGAAAATAAGGTACAGTAATCTGAACACAGGCAATGACTGGGCTAAGATGCATGACTAAAAGAATGTGTCTAAGTTGTAGAACCAAATGAGGGTCTGGGTCTGATTTTTCTTGATCTTAGGCTACACTAGGCAAAAATAAAACTGTCCGTGGAATACTTTGTACAGTCATTGCATCTCAGAAATGTAGATACAACTTGAGAAGGTATAAGGAAGAGTGACCAAAATGATCACACCGCTAAAGAAATTCCCCTCTGAGAAAATATTGTAACCTTTGGGGCTTTTTATCTTTTGTGGGGGGGAAGTTGAGTAGATGATATTCTACTCAACTGTGGTTGAGTGGTTCTTAACCTGTGGTCTGGATACCCCCAGGCGTCCACAGTGTCCTCACAGAAGCCAAGACAAAGGCTGGCTGGCTTGGCTAGCACATTGCCATTTAATCTGATCCAGCCACAAACTTGGCTTGGAAGAAAAATCTTCCTTCCTCCTCCAGTGCCTAAAGGGAAGATTTAATGGATGGTTGAATTATATTATTATTGTTGTTGTTTGTTGTTGTTGTTGTTAGGGCTTTAAATCTTGAGTTAAATCTTGGGGGCCCACTGCAACAAAAGATATTTAAAGGGGGGTCTCTGGTAAAGAAAAGTTTTAAAGCCACTGTTATAAATGATAGAGATTTATAAAATTATACACTGTAGACACAGAGTTTCTTCCTCATTATTCTAGAGCTGAGGGCTACCTAGTGAAGCTGAATGGTGAAAGATGTAACGTTGGAGAAAAGAAAGTAGTAGTTCACACAATCCATATAGTCGAGTTATGACAAACCCAATGTATTGTTCTAATGGTCTGTGGCACCTTTGTATGTATAGTTGGAGGTGGTGAATGAGGAAAGGTGGAAGGGGAAACTGCTCCCTAATACTGAGCTAAAGATGGGTGTGAGTTGTGGGGAAATGAATGGCCGTATCATGGCTTGCTAGGGGGGCTGTCAATTGCTGGCATGTAAACCCCAAAGGAATATACTCCTTGGTTGGGAGATGAGGAAGGCCCTTTACTGACTACTCCAGCCTAGAATGGCTCCCACATAGAAATCTGTTTTGAAAGGTATACAGACATTCTCAAGTGCTATCAAATTGTGCAAGATGGGAAAGAACACTAAAAAAAACTTTCACTCTGAGCTTTATTTTGAAACAATGTAGTTGGCTGAATGAATGATAACAGAAGTGCATTCTCATGACAAATTAGAGCACAAATTAAGTATAATGAGATAAAGAGTAGAAGTCTGGGACTGAAAACTGTAGGTCAGCAAGGTTTGCTCTTTAAAAAACAAGTTCGTCTTCTATTTCTGTAGCTTTATCTTTACTGTCAGCCAAATTGGCAATTTGCTTTGGTTTCCCAGAAATGTGTGCTACTTCTGGCATGGATTTGTAATTAGGGGGAATTTTTGGAAGCGTTTTATATTGGCAATGATAACAGGGCGTGCAATATGATATATGCATCTCTTGAGGCCTTCCCTTTCCTGGTAAAATAATGATTATAATATATACACATATATATGCAAGTTTGTATTATGTTATGGTGTATGTTTTCCCTCGTAACTCCTTTCTCTTCATAGCAGGGATTTTTCTGAAAGAGTTCAATATAATCTGTGATCTTATTTAGGTAATTAGTACCTATATTGCCTTTAGCTAATTAGTACTTTTATAGACTTTATCTTAATTTCCATTGACTCTTTATCTTAAGATATACAGGGGCAGGCTTTCTCTCAGTCTTACTTCCACACAGGTACATTTGGTAGGACAAGGAAGAGAGCCTTCTTGGTGGCTGTTTCCAAGTTATGGAATTCCTTTTCATGGAGGATATAGTTGGCTCCTCCACCCTGTCTTTCTACTACCATGCAAAGACCTTTTAAAAAAAATTATTTAGGTGAGCATTTGGTTTTTAACTTGTTATTGCAGATGGAGCTATTAATGAGGGATGCTGTATTCCTATTTTATTATGTTTTAAATGTTTATTGTAAATTCTTTTTAACTTTTATTTTTAAATTGTGTTTTAACTTTTTTAATTAATAATTTTTTTAAGTACTGTATTTTTAAATTGTTGTAAGCCACCTTGAATCCTGAGATAGGAGAAAGGCTGAATATAAATAAAATAAAATAAAATGAAATGGAAGTCAGCTCAGATCTTTTCAGGAATGTGAAGGAAGGTGATTCTTACTGATTTAGCTTTTTACAGTCATGCCTTTTGTGTGTCCGCTTTTTTTTAATGCAATATGACATTCAGAAATATTTTAAACAATTGCTGAAAAACTGTTACAGGGGTAAGTGGGAAGTAAACTGAAGATATGGATACAAGTATTAGATAACCAACAACTTGCTCTTCTTTCGTGGCATCCACAATTTGCTGCCTCACTATACCTAATGGTAAAACCAGCCCTGCCAGAAAATAGTGCATATGTGCTTGTGTGACAAAGAGACAAAAAGAGAATGTGCAGGAATCAGTGAAACATTTAGAAGGGTAGGACTTCCCTGACCACTATAAATGGCTGTCATTGATAATGGGGTGTTGAGGTTGTAGCTGCCAAGTTACAAATCTGGTTGTGGTTAAGATTCAAATTCCACTTCATTGTCTAAACGTAATCACTATGGCCAAGTGTTTTTATTAATGTGCAAGTTCATGTACAGTTTTCACTTGAAAAATAAAGGAAAGCAGTAGAAATGCAATGCAGGATCATGATTTTTTAAAAAAACTTTTGAAACAATCAGCAATTATTCTTGGTGGAGAATCCTTGCCATTGTCTGGTTGTGATATTTGCAAAAACATCAGCCTTTGTTGCCTTCAGATACATTGTAAAAATATTAAGTCAAAATAATCTAGTGGCTGCATGCATGTGCATAATTCCAAAATGCAACAGACCTATATGCTTGTGCACAAATGCCGTAGAATTCTTGCAAAATCAGCAGTTGTGTCTATATATTGTCTTTCCATCGGACAGTGCAGTGTGTCAAGAGTGTCTTTCATAATTCCACTCCTAATCTTTTGCCTAATTGAATCTTTCTTTTTCTCGCTTGTTTCATTCTCGTGCGTTGCTATTGGTTGTTGCTCTTTTTGCAATTCTTTTATCATGCTAGTTTTAAATTTGCTGTGTTTTATTATCTTTCTTCCTACATCTTTTAAGAAAAGCATGCAGTAAAGGAGGTGCCCTAGCTAAGTGGCAGAACTAATGCTTTGCTTGCAATTGGTCACAAGTCTAGTCCTGGGCATCTCTAGGTAAGGCTAGGAAAGAAACCAGTTTGAAACCTTGGAGAGTGGTCAATCAGTCTAGGCCAGAGGTGGGGAAATCTGTGGTTCTCTAGATCTGTGGTTCTTAACCCAGAATAGTCAGTGATAAGGGATTTAGGGAGCTGAAGTCCAAAACATATGGAGGACAAAAAATTTAGAACCACTGCTCTATGTTAGATGGCATCTTGCATTATATCTGATCATCAGCCAAGCTAGCTGGGGCTAATAGGAATGGTATAAAACATATGTAGGACATAGTAGATTGGGAAAAGCTGTTGTAAGGAATATTGTGTTGGGTGGGCCAGTGATAGCTTCCCATGCGCCTCTGCTCATCTTACAGAGAAAGTGTTTAGCTGGCTGTATTGTATTTCTTGTATCTCTTCCAATAACTGGACCAAAGCATTCACATCAAAGAAAACCTTGTGAGTTCCAACACTTCTACTAGCCATTTACCTAAATTCTTCATCAGTCTAGCCCAGACTTCACCAGGAAAACATAAAATTAGGTCACCCATGATGAAATGAAGCTTTCCAGCAAGCAAATTTGTTTATATTGAATGAGACCTGAACCCCCCTCCCCCAAGAATTGAGCTCTTTGAATTCATCCCAAAAAGCAAACTTTCCAACATGGGCTTATATAAATATTATTGTATACAACTCCTTAATTAGCTGCCTATGGAATGTAATGTTCTTATAGTCCAAGACAGATAACAAGGATATGTCAAAAATGTAAACCTTGCCTGAGTTGGTGACATCTGGCTTTATAAGAAGGCTTTGTGGAAACTAAGACATTCATGTACAGACTTGCTAACTGAGTACTTGGATTTGATATTCAGGGGCTCATAATGCTTCCCTCCAAAGCAAAGGAGAGTGTTCAAAGTTCGTCAGCTGAGATTTAAAATCTAGGCAGTGAACAGTTCCTGGTTTACCACCATTCAGTCCCCCAGTTCCATTTACACTTCCTTTCTTTCTCCATGAAGCTTCTCTTTCTGCCACATTTTGTCCAGGATGTGGAATTAAGGAGAAGGGAAGTGGAGGTTGAAGTTTGGCGAGTAGCTGACAGGAAGCTTCATCTTCTGTAGCACTGATGAGCAGTAGTAGCTGGTGGCTTCCATGTTAATAGAGTGGTGAATCCACTCCAGGCTTTAGTCTAAACTTTAAAGGAGCTATCAAGATAGTGAAACCTGTCTCCAAATAGTGGATGAATTCAGCCTGTCCAGGAAATAAACTGAGGTCCTTTCTGATTTTGGATTTGTCTCAGAAGCAACCCCCTGTGAGATCTTTTACAAATCCACCATCAGTCCTTTTTTCTGTACTTTTGTATTGTCTCTCTGTGTGGCATTCACTCCCCCCTATCATTTGTTTTGTATTAATTGCATTGCTAGCATTTTGAATTGTACATTGGTCAAAACTGAGGGGAATTATCTTGAATTTTATTAGTTCCTTTTTGTCCTGGTCTGTTCTAGTCAAGGAGAGGTCATGATAAATGTTGTGCTTCTCAGTGTTGTGCTGTGAATAGCAATGCTTTGGGTGTGTGTGTGCGGGTTCTGTTGGATTGTGCGGCTTTATAGCATGGATAGGAAACTGAATGATCTGGGAATTTTAGGGAATTTTTGGCTTGCCACACCCTTTGTGGGTCACATTATGCCTTAAAATGCAATTGTCCAAAAAAGTCAAAACCAGAAGTGGCCAAATGTCAATTTATGGGTGTGTACATTTTTTTTTTTTGCATGGGTGGGGCTTCTGGTTTTCCAAATTATACCTATTTTCCAAATAGGCATAATGTAATGTGTAAATATAATGTTCATTGGAAAAGAAAAAAAAGGGTGATTATAGTGTGTTTACATTAAGAGGAAACATGTATTAGTGTTAGGATAGATAGTTTTATTTTTGTATTAGTAAGAAAAGAAGAAAGCAATTATTATTATTATTATTGCGTTATTGTTACGGCCTTTTGCGGTTAGGTGTATTTTTCAGTAGAATGGTCTTATTCCAATAAAAAAATCCTAATCCCCCCCTCCCCAAAAATCCTGTGGGGTCAGTCAGGGAGCTGCAAAAAGGCCTTATAGATCTACATATGACCTGTGTGCCACATTTTGCTCTCTGTTTTAGATATAGCACACTGCCTCTTGGCTCAATTGCTCATATATCATAGGCTTTCTCCTACTTTAAGTGTCATTCCTGTGGCTCACTTTTCACTAACCACAGTCTGAATTCAGATTATGAAGCCCATTGGCAAAATGTTGTTTGGATGCTAATTGCAGTTGTTACGCCCTTTTCTTAACACCAGTCTAATGATAGCTAGCTCTGAGACTGCAAGGAAGAAAACATGCATGTGTGAGGCTGCAGGGAGAAAGAAGTCGGTAAGAGAAAATGAAGGGGGAAGGAAAGGTATATAGTATATGTATTTTTGAAATGCTACTGAGTGTTTAACCATGGTTAGGTGAAGAAGTAATGTCAAGGTTATAGGAACTGGTCCAAACATGAAGTCAAGAAGTGATACAGTGGACTGCCCAGTTGAGAGAGCAGGCATAGGAGATGCCAATTTTTAATGTTTCCCATATAGAAAAAGAGATTATCTGTAAAACACCAACCACCCATTCACTCATCCGGGAGAGAAGTTCTAGTCCAATGCATTCCAATCCCCTGCATGTTAGTCTTTCACTTTCAAGGAAGGACTTAAAAAAAATTAATGGGAGACTCTGGCGAGTTAGCCTGTGTTGAGTTTTAAGACTTCTGTGAGGGTCAAAGGCAAGATGAAGCTGTCTTATGACTGCTAATCATAATGCCTTGCTTATAATAAAGCCCACAGTTGTCACACTATTGCTGAAAAACAGGTTAAATGGGGATGAGGTAAACAGGAGCTGAATTACAAGCTTTGTTTGAGGTAAAACAGAGACTCCCTGAATGCTCATATTATCAGTGTTAATGTTTTACACAGAATATAATAATTTTTGTTTCTGTTTCTTACCAAGCAGGGCATTTGTTCAAACATGCAATATTGCATCTTGATACATATATTCAACAACTACCTATTCACGTCTGTGACAGAAAACACATAAAGAGATTTATTTTTTCTCTTGCCTCATCTTGTATGTCCCTGAGCAAATCATAAAATGTATTGTTTAGATTTAGATCTTTCTCTTTAATAGCACTTGGCTGCACTAACCCTCAATCAGTCATCAAACAACAAATAAGGGACAGAGAGTTACAAAAGCAATTTACTTTAGTCACCAAACACCTTTTTCTTGGAATTACTAGGAAACCTTTTGGCTGCCCTAATTATTTGACAAATTTAACCATTCTTAATTATAGGAAAGCATTTACATTAGCACAATTTAATATTCTGCCTTTGCTTTATTAAAGGGAAAATATAAGAAGTTCCCGTACCATGAGCATACTTGTCCTTATGCAAATGAGTTGATATAAACTCTCACATGCCCTTTTATATTGCCCCCCTTTTTTTTACCAAGGGGAAACATCTTGCTCTAATCACACCTATTCCTTCCCACAGGACTGATAAATTATATCTTTCCCTTCTGTTCTCTGACCAGGACACTAAAGTTGCTAGATTTTGTAAAACTGCCATTGTAACACTTAAGACAGATGATAAATATGCATTGAGTGTATGTATGGTATGTATGTATGTGCCCTCAAGTCATCCTGAATTTCATAGGGTTTTCTTAGGCAAAGAATACTCAGAGGTGGTCTTGCCAGTACCTTCCTCTGAAATATAGCCTACAGCACCTAGGATACATTAGCAGTCTCCCATCTAAGCACTAACCAGAGCTCACCCTGCTTAACTTCCAAGATCAGATGGGATCTGTTGCTTACGACTCCCCTCCCTCCCCCCACCCCTCGCTGTCACTACCTGCGGATAATTGAATCAGCGGATGCAAATTAATTGTGGGGGTGCTACTGTAGTTGGATACATGAATTCTTATGTGTGTCTGTTTGCTTTACGTGAAATAAAAATAATGATACTTCTGGTCTGTGAGAAAAGCCTTTGAGAAAGTAGGATGTTTTCTTAGGATAAGAGAAGGAGAGAAAGCTTACTAAAGCATTCTGCTTTTGGAAAATTTACATGGGGCATTTAATTAAAAGAACACAGCCAAATGGAAGTAAATTGCAACCAGCTGCCAAATAATTAAATCTCATAAAGTCATAGTTCTTAAAAAAATAGTGTGTTCCTTCTCCATTTTGATGATTTTTGAAAGCCAAAGCTTGACTCAACTAATTGCAAAGAAACATTTAGGTCAAGAAGAGTCAACCACAATGCACTTGCTTTGCTGGCAGTGACTGAAAAGAAAATACAAACTCTGCCCATAGAAACAGAATATAATGCACTCTAGAGCAGTCTTACAAATGTTGGTCAAAACAGAAGTGATGTGTGAAATCTTTGACTGGAACTCCTGATGGGCTTAATTTCAAAGAAAACCACTGAGAAGGAAGGAGGGGATCTTAGATTGGGATAATGGTACAGGGCTTGGAGAGGGAGCGTTTAAACTTTCCTCTGGGCCATTTATTTTTCTGATTGAAATCTGCTCCCCCTATCTCCCAAAGTATTATCATGCATGTCTTCCTTTCTGTTCTGCAGAGCTAATAGCAAATTGAGGTGTGTGTGTGTGAAGATTTTCCATGTTAAATACTTTCTTTCCTAGAGCTTTGTCCAATCTTGTTTAGTCTTTCATTCCCTACTACTGTTAGGTTCATAAATGCCACCACGTTCCCACGTCATATGTGCCTTGCCCCCAGGTTTACAAAATTACTAAGGCATCATATACCTTCCAAGAATATAAGCCTGTAGTGTTTTGGAAATTCACATTATTTTTCTTTCTTTTTAATGACAGAACCTATCTGTGTGAACGATGATATTCTTTCCTGCTTGAGGTGGACAATTCTTCAGACCGAATTGTAGAAGAATGTGGATTAATCGAATTCAGTTCTGTCTATTGGCAGTAGCCCATCTGTACCTCCTGAACCACTTGGTCTACAGTCAAGAATCAGGTTGGTGCATTTTGATACCTTTTGCTATTGCGGTTTCTCTGAATGCCTTCTGTGTCATAACATTTTAGCACCAGTTTTCCCAACATGGCACATGCCCTATTTTAAATTACAGGTCCCATAGACCCTAATTAGAATGGCTAATGGGCAGGGATTATATGATTTTCATTCAAAAAAAATTCTAGACCAGGTTTTCTCAATCAAGGTTCCCTGGAACCTTAGGGTTCCACAAGAGGTTGCTAGGGGTTCTGCCAGATATTGAGATTTTAAAAAATAAACATTTTTTTTTTTTTAGCTGTAGATATAATCATTTTTAGGCAGAGGTTCCCTGAGACCTGAAAATTGTTTCAAGGCTTCCACCAGGGTAAAAAGGTTGAGGAAGGTTCTAAAGGCTGAGAAAAGTTCTAAAGGACACTACTTTCAAGGATGATTTTTATGTTGTAATATGTTTTTTGTTGTTGGACATTAGAGTGTGGAAGTTTAAAGATGATTTTTAAAAACGTACTGTCAGCTACCTTATAAAAAGAAGAGTAGAAAGGGGGAAAAAAGGAGGCTTGTGGCACCTTAAAGACTAGCTGGTATATTAAGCTGCCTCAGCAATTGGAGAGGCTGGGGAGAAATGTAATAAAACATGCATTATTAATCTGTTTGCTGTTATGGCTGCATGTATTTTACAGTCAGGCAGCACACACCCTAAAAGTGTTTTTTACAGTTGCAAGGAAATCTTGACTTTGCTCTCCCCCCACCCCACAGAGCTCAAGATCTTTATAGATTGAAATAGGGAAGATGTCAAGAGCTGACCTGGGTGTATCAATAGGCCAGAGAGGAGGGAAGAACAGAAATAACAAAGGGCAAAAATGGTAGCTGTGAAAGCAGCTTCCAATTTAGTGGCTGCATCCTTTGGGCTTTGAAGACATCTAAATTCTTGGAGGTGGAGGAATTCAGACCAACTTGATGAGAGGATCAGGTCTCCCTGTTGAAAGCTTGGTCAGGTTGCACCATACACATCAAAGTCTTGGTAGGGAGGCTGTGTAATTGCCACTGACTCATTGTGGTGCCCTGGATTATGTTTAAGAACCATTGATGTGGTTGGCTGTAAATTAGAGTGAACATATTTTACTTTCTCCTTTCGAGCTGCTTCCTTTTGAGCCCTCAGGAGTTTCTTGAAAGCTATGACAAAACCCCCAGTTTTGAGGACTGTCATATTTCCTATCTTCCTAGAACAGGAGTAGATAACTGCAGCAGGTTTGGTGACAAATTTTAAACAAGTGACAGCCCCAGTTTTAACAAATCAAGAGAACATGGAAAAACTGGTATTTAAATAGATTAAATAGCTCAGGGTTGCTCCTGCAGGCAATGATGATGTCCAGAGGAGAGGCAGTTTACAAGGAGAGGCAATTTACTTCCCTTTTTTGGCCAGTGAAAAATTGGTCTGGGGAATCTGGAGGGTTTAAGGGCCACAGAAACAGCCTTCAGGGGTCACATGTGGTCTCAAGGCTGCAGTTGGCCCACCTCCTATGTTTGGCTATCCTGTGAGATGTGTAAGAAGCATGGTCCTCTGCAGCACAGGTCTTATTTGGACATAATTCTAATATTGTGATAGTCCTTAGCCTTATGTGCTCCCTTCTCAGCAAAACAGCAAGGGATTTGGGAGATCTTTTTGTATGACCTTTAGCTTGGTTGTTTTTGTGTGATTAACATTTACTATGGTTTGTGGGAAGCAAGCTAACATCAAACCATACTTAGTTTATGAAATTGGCTACACAAACCATTGTGAAGATTAACCACTGTGCAATGTGATAAAGTCTGGTTAATCTAATGTGTTAGCAATGTGTGAGCACAATGCTCACTTAGACTACACTGCCTTCTAGCCAGAGTTTTCTAGCCCTGGAGCTGGCCTGGATCCCTCTGTTACTGCAATGAAACAGACAGAAATCTGCTTGCACACGTTGTGCCATATTGGCACGCACCTCCACTGCTGTCATGCGCCGCATTCTTTGAAGCCAGGAAGGAGTCCCTCATCATGTGATTAAGGCTGGTCACTTGCAGGGAGCCTTGTTCATGTGCTGGGGGCCTCCTTCCCATCTTCAGAGTGACAGCAGCAGTGGTAGTGGAGGTGTCTGGTGATGCAGCCCAGCATGCAGGTACGGACTCCTGCATTCCCATGCTGGACCCATTGGGTTTCCCCGCATCATGTGGGTTTTCCCAGGAGTTATTTTGAAATATTTTTAAAGGGTTTACCCCAGCTTTCCCCTGGTTTCACTTCAGACATCATCAGGACTGTCCAGAGGCAAGAGCCCTGCATCATTTGGACTGCAGGGCTCCAACAAGGGGGAAGCTGGGGTAAATTGCCCATTTAGACAAGCCCTACCATTTAGACAAGCCCTACTCATTCCTACATCTGTAGTTCAGCATTAACTCTTAACATAATGTGCCTTGCTGGACCAGACAAAATGCTCTTTTAGATTTGTATTCTGTTGTTGTTACTAGTTCTCCCAAGGCATCTAGGAAGCTCCCAAATAGAAAAGAGGGACCTTCCCCTGTGTAAATGCTCCATTATTTAAAATTCAGAGGCATATTGCCTTTAAACAGGAAAATAGTGCTTACCTGTTTGGTAGACATAACCAGCATAATTACAATAGGAGATTCTAAGAAAAGATAGTAGCTTAGGTCCTGTAACGGTGAAAATAATCCTAATGGAAATCAAATGAAAGGTGATCTGTCTATATGGACATTCACATCAATACATTTCATTCAGAAGGGGTGCAGCTAAATCCACCTTAAACTCTGTCAGGGAAGCCTTCGAGGCTTTTCTCTGAGTTTTTATAAAGCATTTTAAGGCATTGGCCAATTACTTGGTGAAAATATTAGAGGATCTATTAAATGGAGTTGAGCCCTTATTACAAAAAATAAAAGAATTTGGAAAATATGCAGGGTTTAAAATAAATGCTGATAAAACAAAGATATTAACTAAAAACATGGAAGCTGTAGAAAAAAGAAATTTTAATTAAAAAAACAAGCTTTGAGGTTGTTAAAAGGTAAGATACTTAGGGATCAATGTAATGGCTAATAGGAATCAATAATTATTTGAGAATAATTATGTGGTAGTATGGGATGATATTAGAAAAGATTTGAATAATTGGAAATATTTAAAGTTATCATTGATGGGGAAAATATCAGCTATCAAAATGAATGTGATACCCAGGTTAATGTTTTTATTTCAGGCTATCCCAATTATCTCTTCAAATATTGTGTTTACTAAATGGCAAAAAGAATTATCAAAATTTATATGGGCCTGAAGGAAACCAAGAATTAAATGGAAATTATTAACAGATGCAAGGGAAAGAGTAGGACTAGGATTACCAGATTAGAAAGTATATTTTGAAGCTGCATGTTTAACTTGGTTAAAACAATGGATCACACTTGAAAATAAAAGAGATTTAGAATTAGAAGTTCATGAATTAAGGATGGGTTCGCATAGTTACATATGGTATGGTAAAGTTAAAATAAATGTAGAATTTAAAAACCATATTGTAAGAAAATCTCTATTAAGGATTTGGCAAAAATACAAAGGAAGATTAAATTCTAAAATACCAGGTTGGTTATCACCACAGGAGGTTTTTTGCAAACGTGAATTAAGAGACTATGATTGGTTAACATATAGGGATTTACTAGAGAGAAAAGGAAAATGGAAGCTTAGAGATTGGCAAGATTTAAAAAATGAGGGATTTCAAATACAGTGGTTAAATTATTATCAACTGAGAGCAAGAGTTACAGAAGACTTAAGGGATGCCCAGCTTGAGGGTGAAATATCAGAATTCTAAAAATTATTATGTACAGATAATGATCATCTAATTAGTAAAATGTACAACTTATTATTGAGAAACAATACAGAAGATGAGCAAATAAAACTTTGCATGGATTAGTTGGGCGTCAGATTTAGGTCATAATATATAGTTGGATCAGTGGGAAAATATTTGGAAGAAGGGCCTGAAATTCATTTGTTGCTAGAATCTTAAAGAAAACTTTTATAAAATGATGTTTAGGTGGTATATAGTACCAAGTAAATTGGCCAAAATTCACCAAGACATGACAAATTTGTGTTGGAAATGTGGAGAACAAAAAGGAAATATGCAGCAGGAAAACAACAATAAGGTTGAGATGAGAACCAAGGAATATGGATAAGGGAGGGTAAAGGAGAAGAGAGACTTAAGAAACTCTATACAGGGAAAGGGAAAACGGAAGTCAGAAGGGAGGGTGGGAGAAGGGAGAAAATATGGAAAAGGGTGAATGTGGATGTGGGTGAGAGGATGGAGGATAGAGAGATAGGAAGGGGGGGAAAAGAAAATGGAAGAAGGAAGATAAGAGATGGAAAGCGTTTGATGTAAATGAATTGAATTGAATTGAATGAAATGGAAAAAGTATGATTTAATGATTTAATGTATGATTGTGAAATTTCCGAAAATAAAATAATTAAAAAAAAAAAAGGAAATTTTTTTCATCTATGGTGGAAATGCAAAAGAGAATGAGAAAATATTGGTTTAAAATTAATAAACAAATAGAAAAAAATTATAGGATTTTAAATTGGCTTGAGACCAGAATTATATTTATTAAATATGATAAACTTAGATGATAAAAAGGAAAAAGACCATAGATATTTAATAAGCTATTTAATAATGGTGGCATGGCTGATTTTGGCAAGAAAATGGAAAACCAAGGTAATTCCAATTTATATAGGCTCTGTATACATGAGCCAATCCCCCCCCAAATAGTGCCCCACAGAAAAAGCAGGTCGCAGCAGCTGTGAGTTGTCTTAATTGTAGTTTTATCAATAAACCAGGTTGATGGTTGGTGCATCGATTAAAAAAGGAGACCCAGAATAAATTAATTACAGAAATAAAGATTGGAGAAGCAAAAATTACTACAGGCCAGAAGTGCCTGTTATCAGCTTCGGCTGATACTCCAACTGCACCCTTACCTGGATACAAGGGATCTGGAAACTGTGGTACATGCTTTGGTAACCTCACGTTTGGATTACTGTAATGCACTCTACATGGGGCTACCCTTGTGCCTAACCCGGAAACTTCAACTGGTACAAAATATGGCAGCCAGGTTAATTACGGGTACATCTAGGAGAGAGCATATAACACCTGTGCTTAAATCTCTCCATTGGCTGCCGATTAGTTTCCGGGAGCAGTACAAGGTGTTGGTTTTAACCTTTAAAGCCCTACATGGCTTGGGTCCATCTTATCTCCGGGACCGCCTCATGCCATATGATCCCCCCCCGCGCACTTTGGTCCTCTGGGAGGAACCTGCTGCAGCCTATGAAAACTAGGCTGTCGCAGACCTCCCAGAGGACCTTCTCTTCTACGGCTCCCAGACTTTGGAATGGCCTGCTGGATGAGATCCATCTTATCACTACTCTTGATAGCTAAAGACGGATCTCTTCCAGCAGGCCTTCCCGGAATAACTTCCCGGTTCCAGTGGACTGATTGCTACCCACCCCCTTGCCATCGTTGCCATTATTTATTTATTTATTTATTTATCATATTTTATTCTTGTTTTAACTCTTCATTAGTTTAATCTAGTTTTAAGGGGTGGGAGGGTTAGGATGGGGAGGGATTGTTTTAACTTGATGTTTTAATCTTGTTGTACACCGCCCCGGTTGCTGAGCAGAGGGGCGGGTTAAAAATAAAAATTTATTATTATTATTATTATTACTCAAAAAGAAATTAAATCTGCATTTGTACATTACTACAAAACATTATATGCAAAATCAGAAGAAAGTGAAGGGATGGAAAAAGAAATGGATAATTATCTAAAAGAAAACTTTAAAATGAAACTGACGACAGATCTGAAGGAAAAACTAGACCAACCCATCAGCAACGAAGAAATAACACAGGCGATAGGACAGTTAAAATCGGGGAAAACCCCTGGGCAAGATGGCTTTACAGCAGAATTCTATAAGGTCTTTCAAGACGAACTAGCTACACCACTTAAACAACTAATGAATAAAATATCAACAGAAGGAATTCCAGAGTCATGGACAATGTCAGATATTGTTCTTATCCCAAGGGAGGGAAAGGAAAAGACAAGTATGGCAAACTACCACCCTATTTCACTACTAAATGTGGACTATAAAATTTTCACAACAATACTAACAAACAGATTGAATATGATAATTAAGGACATAATTCATGATGACCAATCCGGATTTATAAAAGGCAGACATATGTCAAGGAATATAAGAACAATGATTGACGCAATTGAGTTTTATGAAAAGGCTAATGACAAAAAGGTGGCATTTATTTTTATTGATGCGGAGAAAGCCTTTGATAATGTAAATTGGACATTTATCATAGAAACATTGAAAAGATTGAACTTTGGAGAAACATTTATTAGAAATGTGCAAACAATATATGGGACACAAAAAGCAAGTCTAATAATAAATGGTGAAAGGACAGAAAATTTCAACATTTTTAAGGTGTCCCTTGTCTCCTATACTCTTCATTCTAACTTTAGAAAGCCTGAACAATCAGATAAGAAACAATAATCAATTACCTGGACTTAAAATAAAAAAAACAAGAATACAAGATAAAGGCATTTGCAGATGACATTGCAATAATCTTGGAAGATCCAGTAGAAAATGTTGAGAAATTATTGGATTTAATTTACAACTATGGGAAACTAGCAGGATTGAAAATCAATAAAGAAAAAACGGCAATAATAACAAAAAATTTATCGGCGAAAGAGGAAGACATAGTAAAAGAAAGATCAGGATGTAAAATTGGAAAAAAAGTAAAATATCTTGGGGTCTGGATTAACAAAAGAAACATCGACTTGTATGAAACTAACTACAAAAAATTATGGCTGGAAATCAAAGCAGATTTAATGCGATGGAGTAAGCTGAATCTGTCCCTATTTGGGAAAATAAATACCATCAAGATGAATGTCTTGCCTAAATTTCTCTTTTTATTTTAAAATCTACCGATATTAGATAATGAAAAAAAACCTACAACAATGGACATTCGAGCTCAACAGATTCATATGGGGTGGAAGGAAAGCCAGAATGAAATGGTCAACACTAACAATGGATAAGAAAGCAGGAGGAGCCTCACTACCAAATTTAAAATTATATTATATGGCATGCGGATTAAATTGGATAACTGATCGGATTAAATTGGAAGACACTAGAATTTTAACAATAGAAGGCTACTCTGACAGATATGGATGGCACCACTATCTCGGATATGGAAAAAAACAAATAAATAAAGACTTTGAGAACCATGTTATAAGAAAGTCCCTAATAAAATTTTGGCATAAAATCAAAAAACAGTTCTATTATAAATTACCCACATGGATTTTGCCCCAAGAGGCATTCTTTGGAAGGTGGGAAAGACCAGAGAAATGGATAAAATATAAAGATTTAATCCACCAAGAAGAATTAAAAACAAATGGACATAATTATGTACACAAGAGAAGAATTAGAACTGAAAGGATTTGACATGAATTGGTTTAAATTCCTTCAAATTAGACATAAATTTCAAGAGGACAAGAATAAATACGAGTTTGAAATTGCAGAAACAGAATTGGATAAAGCGGTATGGGAAGAAAAGGGCCAAAAAATATCAAGATATTACAAATTATTTTTATTATTATTTATTTAGTTAGTTATTTATACCCTGCTCTTCGGCCACAAGGCTATCAGAGCGGCTTACAATTTTTTTTTAAGCAATAGCTATTTACACATGTACACTGCATTAAACAGTTTCCAATATGTGTTAGCTAATTGCCCCCACAAGCTGGGTACTCAATTTACTGACCTTTGAAAGGATGGAAGGCTGAGTGAACCTTGGAGCCCGCTGGAATTGAACTTGCAACGTGGTGGTTTGTAGTACTGGCATTTAACCACTGCGGGGAAAAAAATTCTGATTTAATGATTAAATGGTCTCAAGATCTCAAACAATAACTTTGGACGAGTGGGAGAAGGCGTGGAAAGTGATGAGCGATTTCATCGCATGCTTAATATTAAAAGAGAACCATCTTAAAGTAGTAAATAGATGGTACTTAACACCTGCGAGACTCAGTAAGATTTACAAAACGAAAGACAACAAATGCTGGCGTTGTGGAAAAGACATAGGCACAATGTACCACATGTGGTGGGGCTGTCTAATAATACAGAAATTTTGGAGTAAAATACACAAAATAATTCAAAAAGTGTTTAAAACACACTTTGCAATGGATCCCAAGTTGTATCTTTTAAATATAATGACAAATATTGAACAGAACCTTGTTAAAAATTATTGGAGAATAATACTATATTCAGTAACTGCGGCGAGATTAATGATAGCAGCTAATTGGAAGAAAAAAGAGACTCCATTAATAGATGAATGGGTATTTAAACTTAAAAGAGATGATGGAAAATGATAGATTGATGTATATCTTAAATAAGAAAAAACTGATGAAGATGGAAAACGAGTGGCTCCCAATTCGTGAATACTGGAAAAAGAGATGGAGTATTAGAGATAATATATGAAATATATAAAAGAACATGAAAGGGAGAAGAGAGCCAGTAGGATTTGAAATTGGAAAGAAATGGAAGAAGTTAAATTTGAACGCTGAGAGAACACTGAACTGAGAAAATGAATGCGACTAAAGAATCTTAAATGAACTTTGAAGTTTGGACAGTCTGAAAAAAGAAAGATACCGTTAGAGAAATGAACTTGAGAATGATTAAAAGCGAAAGACATGAAATGTAAAGAGAGATATAGATAAACAATTATAATGAAAGAGAAAAAAGGGAGATGCAACTAGATCTGCTCATAAAAGTAGCAAAACCCAAACAGATGAGAAACGAGGGAAGTTAAAGGGCTGAAAGACAAAATAGAAGAAAGAAAGAAAAAGTATGTGAGAAGGTGAGAGTAAGTGTAGGAAGGTAGAGAATGTAGGAGGCATTAATAGAAGGAGGGTAAAGGGATAGGAGATGTATGAAAGGTGGAAAGTAATGGATTCTATTAGAGTGTATTAGAAGGTATGGAAAGAATGATGAATGTAAGGCATTGGAAGTATTAGAATGGAAAAATGTGTATGTATACACACACACGAAAAAGCTTTGTAAGTATTGTACAGCAACTAGTTCCAATTATAAAAAAAATATGGTGGTTTTATCCCAAGCAGTCCCCATAAGCTTCGCTTCCCAGATGACAGCAGAGGAAGGGAGAAGAGGGCAAGAGAGCCTTCTTCTCCCTTCCTTGGCCCCATAGGAGCGAATAGGCGGACATCGGAGAAGCAGAGGGGGGGAAGAAGGCTCTTTCACCCTCTTCCTCGGTGCTCCGGGTGGGCAGGGGCCAGGCGGGCGGTAGAGAAGCAGAGGGGGGAAGAGGGCTCTTTTGCCCTCTTCCCCCTTCCTTGGTACCACGAGTGGGTGGGCGGGCAGAGGAGAAACCGGGCAGGCAGCAGCAGTGGCAGGATGAGAGGAGGGAACTGGGGAAGGAAGAAGAGGAGGGGAGAGTCCTCCTCCCTTTTCCGCTTCCTGCAGTGGTGGTGGTGGCAGGGGTGGTGGTGGGAATGACAACTGCACTCTCCCTTCCCTATCCCCGATTGCTCAGGGGGAAAATGGTAGCTGTGGGCTGCTTGCCTTGTTAGCAAGCCCCGCCCCTGCGCTTGTCTGGCCAGTCAAGGGCACGCTTCCTCTCGTTTGGGCAAGCGAATCAGAGCAATTTGCTTGTCCTAACAAGCAGGATTGTGCCCCCACCTCACTGTCTTTAAAAAAGACAGGAAAAGCTGTGAAGGCTTTTCTGTTTTTTTTTGTTTTTTGGCCTTTTTGCCCCCCCCCCTTTCACAATAGGATGATATCACATGGGATGCCATTAGGACAGGTAGGATTTTAAATGAGGAGTTTTTTCATTGTTTGGACAAGCCCATAGACCGGATAGAAAAAAACAATAGAAATGGCTAAATTGGATAAAGTAACTAATTCAGTGAAAAGAAAACCATCACATGACTATTTGAAAATCTGGAAACTATTATAAATTATATTAAACAGATGGGATGGGATGCCAGTACAATAGGGTTTGATAGTTAAATATATATTAAAAAAATCCTCTTATTTGTTTGCTTGTCTATATATTTTCCTAGATATTTATTTATTTATTTATTTATTCACTTATACTTATTTATGTATAAATTATATATGTGTTATAATTATTTTTCACTTAATAGATAGGAGAATATTTGATTCTGAAGAAGTGTGGTTTACCAATATGATATGATATGAAGTTGCACTAAAGTAGGATAATAATATACAAGAGAGGTGAAGAGAATATTTTTAATTAGAAAACAGTTAGAGACTATTCAGGAAGTTTTTTTAAAAAGTCTTTTTGTTGTTGTTGTTAAGGAGGACGGGGGTAGGGTCTCCTTGTTATATGTTTCATTATTTGTATGTTACTAGCTGGACTCGGCATACCATACACCGTTAAAAAAAACTCTCCAAAAAATGCCTGGTAGACCTCACAACAACTCTGTAAGGTAGGCTGGTGGATTTAAATTCCTCCTCTCCCTTCTCAGCGTTCCACACTTTCCCCGGAATTGCTGGGGGTGACTCGCTCTCTTGCTCTGCTGCCATCGCCACTTGGGTCCCGTCATAGGTGGCCTGTCATCACTGCCAGTTGACTGTCTGGGTCCTTATCTGGGCCACAGATTGAGTGATAGGAGTGCATTCTGAGGTGGAAAAGGCATTTGCATGTGAGTGGTGATTGGTTGGGTGTGGGTTGAGTGTGTTTCCTGAGCAGCCAATCAGCACAATGGGAAAGACAACATAGCCAAGAGAATTATATATAGAGAGTTTTTTGTTCTTTTTATTCTAATTGTTGTTGTTTCTCTTGTTTTTGCTTTTATGTTGTTTGTATATGTGTTCATTAGTGTGCTCAAATACTTGAATAAAATCATTCTATTAAAAATAATTAAAAAAAGCTCTATAGGGGATGCAAATGTGTGAATGTTAAGACAGTTGCATTCGTGCTGCTGCACTGAGGCAATGCAATCTGATTGGCCAGATGAGCTTGGGGGGCAGGGCTTGCAAACAGGCTAAGTGCCTGCTGCTGCCATGTTGGATTTTTGGCTATGCAAGAGGTTGGTAAGATGATAAAACGGCAATCTTTTCCTCTCTGGTATTCTTTTTATTTATTTATTTATTTTATTTAAATATATTTAAATATATATTTATTTAAATATATTTAAATATATAATTTATTTTCTTTTAAATATGAAGTATTGCTGGTGTGCATCATAGCAAATGTTGTTTTTTTTAAAAAAATTCAGCAGCATCAGATTTAAAATGGGCATTTTGGCTGGGGGAATCATGGGACTATACAGTGGATCCTCATTATCCACTGGGGGTTGGTTCCACGACCCCCCATGGATGCCAAAATCTGTGGATGCTCAAGTTCCATTATATTCAGTGGCATAGTAGAATGCTCTCCTTTATATAAAATGCCAAACACCAAGGTTTGCTTTTTGGAATAGCCCCTGCCCCCACCAATATTTTTGAGCTGTGGTTGGTTGAATCCATGGATGTAGAACCCATGGATATGGAGGGCCAACTATTCCAAAAATAATATTTACAAGTTGTGGCAATGGGTTTGCATTCATTTGTTATTCTTTTATTTATTTATTTAGTAACTATAAACATAAAAGCTGGAGGAAAAAGTGCCTTTGAATCATCGTGGGCCACTTCCATTTAAAGTTTGCCTTTAGATTTTGATTTGCACCATATCCCTGTTGTCATTTTATTCAATGCAACTAAAGATTGGCTGTTTTGATTTATAGGTAGACCTCTATCTGTGTTAAAAAGAATGAGGCATTTTATGAGGTACTGGGTGCCAAGACACATTCATTCAGCTTTTCTCCTGGATTGAGCTTTTAGTTAGTGTGCTAAGTAGCAGCAATACTGAACAGAAAAGCTGATGTACTCAAGAGGATAAGAGAGGTGTAGAATCATAGAATCCTAGAATTGGAAGAGACCACGAGGGTCATCCAATCCAACCCCTTGCCTTTCAGGAATACACACACAATCAAAGCACTCCAGACAGAGGACCATCCAGGCTCTGTTTAAAAACCTCCAGAGAAGGAGACTCCACCACACTCAGAGACAGTGTAGCCAGACAATTTCAGTTTATAGAAATATGATTCCCATTCCTTTCTTTGTAAATAAGGGGAGTGAGCATCATATCAGCCGAGGTAGCTCTGGAGGGACCCTCTAGATGTTTTTAGATTATAACTCCCATCAGCCCTAGCCATCATAGCCAGTTGCAAAGGATGATGGGACTTGAAGTCCAACAATATCTGGAGGGCTCTCTGTCCTGGTGAGATGTAATATCTTGCAAAAATGTAATAAAAATGTGGACAGATTTGTTCATAATCCTGTGTAATTGTCACACTGAACTGGTTGCTATAGATGTATATCATGCTGGGAGAAGAACTCTTTGAATTCTACAGTGCTGGTTATGTTTAGTATGCAAAAAAATGGTTATTTTTTTTTTTTTAAATAGAGACTTTTTCTCTGCTTATAAAAATTGAACATTTCCCCCTGGCTCTTCTTCATTGGTTTTTTTTTTTTTTTTTGGCCTTTACATGTTCCTCTGTAAGGGCAAGCTAGTCCATGCAGCTTAACAGGGCATTTTCTCATGTGGCAAACGTTAGGACCGGGAAGGGAATCATTCAGCCATCCAGATGTTATTGGACTATAAGTTCCAGAAGCCCTAACCAGCATAACCAGTGGTGATGAGTGCTGAGAGCTGCAGTCTGAGCAAGCTCCATGTTTTCCACCCCTGCTTTAGGATATAACACTAGGCCCTCATCACCCATGCTTTCAGCACTAAGGTGCACCACAGAGATAGAATATGAGTTCATGAGATGCATGGGAGATAAGTCTTGTGCTTTGTTGCTTTCATAAGATGGCACTGTTGCTACCACTTTAAATCAGAGATGGAAAACCTGTGGTCCTCCAAATGTTGTTGGATTACAGCTACCATTATCCTAGACTACTGGCCATGTTGACTTGAGTTGATGGGAGTTAGAGTTCAACTACCTCTAGACAGCCACAGGTTTCTTATCCCTGTTATAGAGAATGACTATAAAGAATTCATAGAATTTTGATGAGGAGGGGGTGAAGGAGAAGGAGAAGGATGACCATACCATGGCTTCCTTAAGAGGACCAGATGGACTCATCACTTATCAGGGGTATGCTGGGCTGATGGGAGCTGGAGTCCAGTGACAACCAGAGGAAGTTCATTTCTGCTTTGAAGCTAGCTCACTTACGACAACAGCTATAATCTTGATTAGAGTTTGGCCATTAAAAAAAAAACTCCAATTATTTGTTTTGCAATATTATTATTGGCTTTCTGTCTAGTTTTGACAGGGGAAAAAGTCCCAAGTGGCTAATGTTCTCTTGATTTGTTAAAACTGGGGCTGCTGCTTTATTAAATAAACATTAGTTAAGGAGTCTTAGAAGTTCTAGTCAGTTCATCAATTTGCATATGGGAAAAACCAAGGCTGATGATGGAAAAATAACAGTGTTTTAGGCCATTTAACAAGCTATTACCTTGAAAATAAAAGAAAAATGGGTCTGTTATCATGTTTGCAGAGTACTGGTTTGGAAGGCCAAATAAATGTGTGTGTTTAGCACAAACATATACATTTGCCTATAAAGTTGAGGGGGGTCACTTTAAAGATCACAAAGTTTTTGTTGAGACCCTGCCCAATATAATCAAACAATTTGTTAATTTTTCCCTTTGCTTCCAAAGCACCTACACAAAGGGCATGAAGGCAATGCCTTTGTAACATGACTTTCAACAGAGCTGTCTGGAAAAGACACTTTTTGAACTACAATTCCTTGAATATCCCGGCTAGAAACCATGCTGGCTGGAGGATTCTGGGAGCTGTAGTCCAAAAAGTAAGTTCTGATTTTCAGAGGCTTGTTGTTTGTGAATCTTCTTATTAAGGACTAAGCATGTGCCTTCTATCTGCCTTTTCCTTTCCTTTCTGCTTGCTGTTTGGGACAATGCAATAATTTTCTCACAAAGTCTGATGATGTTGTGCGGTATACTGACTGAATGGGGTGTGTGTGGGAGGAGGATAGCCTTGCTACAACTGTACATAATAAATCTGTTAGTGCTTTTCTCTTTAGAGGAGCCTGTCACATTTCCCTGGAGCATCCAAAGGCAAAGAATTCCCTGGCAAATTTGTGTATTTTTAGGCACTACAGGTAGCCACGGATTCGGTATCCAAGATTTCACCTATCCACACCCAAAAGAAAAAGCTGTCTTTAAGCATTTCAGGTCCTCCATTGCAATTCTATGGTCAACTGCTGGTGTTTGTCTCATTGAAAATAGTAGGGTTCCCTATTATCTACAGGGTCAGATATCCACGTGTGTGTGTGTCTTGGAGAGTATCCCTTGCAGTTACAGGGGTCAACCTGCACCACGAATGAGGGTTTTTGGGTTTTTGTGTTTTTTGTTTTTTTTTTGCTTGTTCCTACATTCCTTGGTCTTCCCACTCCCAACAGAGTTGCAGGGTGTGAGAATGTCATGCTGTCATGCTACTGCATCACCTTGATTAGGATGTCTCCGCGCTGTACTCTCCTCTATGACAATGCTACCACTCTGATCTGAGACTCTGGTCTAGGACCCTGGACAATGGGGGTTTTGGTTCCCCATTAGGAACATTCACTGATAGGTAGCAGCAGGATTGAGTACTAGTTCTGGAGCCAAAAAACAAAAAAAGAGGCAGGATAATGGACTGGATGGCCCTTGTGGTCTCTTCCAACTCTGCAATTCTATGATTCTATGATTCTATAATAGTAACGTGCTCCACTCAACTACCAGTATCACCATCGTTTGTCATAATAGCTGTCCAAGAGGACACATCTTTATCAAACACTGAAGTTGCTGGTGTCCCATTAGGCTTTCTGATTGGCTGGCCAAGGAAAGGATCTGCCAGAAAACCTCAAAACACAGTTTCCATCAAGAAAGCAGATTAATAATACCCTTCCTGCATTTTCACAATTTTTGTTGTGGTTTTTTAGTTCAGTGGTTTGTGGTTTATACTATAGTATAACAAGATCGTTTTGTATTACATACCAGTGTAGGCCAGTTGTCACAGCTAGAGCAGGTCTCTGTTAACTGTTGTCAAGTCAACTTTAATTTATGGTGATTCTGTGAATGCGAGACCTCCAAGTCCATAGCAAAAGGATGAACAAGAAAATGGTAGGACTGCTTGGAAATGATACAAAAAACTAACAGGGAACAGAGAAAAGGCAGAACTACTCAACAACTTCTTTGCCTTGGTCTTCTCCCAAAAGAAGAACAGTGTTCAACTTGGGGAAAACAGAACAGATGATGCAATAGGGGAAATGCAGCACAGAATAGGTAAAGAGGTAGTTCAGAAATACCTGGCCAGTATAAATGAATTCAAGTCTCCAGGGCCAGATGAACTACATCCAAGGGTAGTAAAAGAACTGGCCGAAGTAATCCCAGAACCACTGTCAATAATCCTTGAGAATTCCTGGAGAACAGGAGAGGTTCCAGAAGACTGGAAGAGGGCAAACGTTGTCCCCAACTTCAAAAAGGCGGGGGGGGGGGGAAGAGGACCCAAATATTTATCGCTCATTCAGCCTGACATCAATACCAGGAAACAGGCAGTCTGTAAGCATTTAAAAAGAAATGCTGTGATCACTAAAAGTCAGCATGGATTTCTCAAAAGCAAGTCATACCAGACTAATCTTAACTCTTTTTTTGATAAGAGTTACAAATCTTGTAGATGAAGGGAATGTTGTGGATGTACTATATATCTTGATTTCAGCAAGGCCTTTGACAAGGTCCCCCCATGATAGTCTTGCAAAAAAGTTAGTAACATGTGGCCTAGACAGTGTGACTGACCGACTGAACCTAAAGGATAGTCACCACTGGCTTCTCTTCATCCTGGGGAGAAGTCACTAGTGGGGTGCCATAGGGTGCTATCCCGGGCCCAGTGTTATTCAGTATCTTTATCAATAACTTAGATGAGGGTATAGAGGGCATTCTTGTCACGTTTGCAGATGACACCAAATTGGGGGGGGGCGTAGCTAATACTCCAGAGGACAGGATCAGAATTCAAAATGACTGTAACAGATTAGAAAGCTGGGCCAAAACTAACAAAATGAATTTCAGCAGGGAGAAATGTAGGATACTACACTTGGCCAATAGTAGGCTGGGTGACACTTGGCTTGTTGACAGTACATGTGAAAGGGTTTCTAGGAGTCTTAGCAGACCATAAGCTGAACATGAGTTAGCAGTGTGAGGCGGCAGCTAGAAGAGCCAATGCAATTCTAGGCTGCATCAATAGGAGTATTCAGTTGTCCCTCCATATCCACGAATCTGGTATCCATGGATTTAAGTATGCACAGCTTGAAAATATTCTTTAAAAATAATAATCCAAAAAGCAAACCTTGATTTTGCCATCTGATATAAGGGACACCATTTTGTTATGCCATTGCATATAATGGGACTTGAGTATTCACAGATTTTGGTATCCACGGGGGGTCCTGGAACCAAACCCCAGTGAATATGAAGGGACAACTGTAGTGTCTAGATCAAGGGACGTAATAGCATCACTCTATTCTGCTTTGGCCAGACATCACCTGGAATACTGTGTCCAGTTCTGGGCACCACAATTCAAGAAGGATTATTGACAAGCTGCAATGTGTCCAGAGGAGGGCGACCAAAATAGTGGGAAGTCTGGAAACCATGCCCTATGAGGAGTGGCTTAGGGAGCTGGGTATGTTTAGCCTGGGGAAGAGAAGGTTAAGAGGTGGAATGATAGCCATGTTTAAATATTTGAAGGGATGTCATATTGAGAATGGAGTAAGCATGTTTTCTGCTACCATCAACAGCCCTGCTCAGGTCTTGCAGATTCAGGGCTGTGGCTTCCTTGATGAAGTCTATCCATCTGGAATGCAGTCTTCCACTTTTCCTACTGCCGTCTACCTTACCAAGCAGTATTATCTTTTCTAGGGAGTCATGTCTTCTCATAATATAGCTAAAGTGCAGCAGTGTGTTTAGTCCCCTTGGCTTCTAGGGGTAGTTCAGACTTGATTTGGTCATTTATTTATCTTTCTAGCAGTCCATGGTATCCGTAGGACTCTTCTCCAGCACCACATTTCAAATGAGTTGATTTTCTTCCTGTCAGTTGACAGTTTTTCTTCCTTTCATCTGTTCTTAAATAATTATACAGTGCAAGGTTTTTCAGTTAAATAATTTCCTTTCATCTGGTTTGTGATGTTGCACTGTCATAGTTCTTGGATATAACTGTCTCTAAAGTCTGGGATAGATTTAGAAAGAGAGAGGGGGGAGGGGAGACAGACGGAGGGAGGGAGGGAGGGAGGGAGGGAGGAAAAGACTGAGAGAACTGAAATAGAAAAGTAAAGAGAAACAACCTATTTATTTATTTATTTCATTTGTATGCCACCTTTCTTCCAGAATGGGACCCAAGGCAGCTCCCAGAGAGAGTCAGTTAAGAAACCTTGACAATAAAAAATTAAAAAAATTAAAATCACTATGCAAAACAGTATAGAATCATCTAAAAGACATACAAAAGTTAAAAAGATTAATAAAACATCCCAGTAAGATGTTTCCTTCCTTACACATTAAATGCCTGCTTAAACGAAAAGGTCTTTGCTTGCAGGTGAAAGGAAAGCAGGGAGGGTGCCAACCTAGCCTCCCATGGAAGGGAGTTCCAGAGGGTGGGAGCAGCCACTGAGAAGGCTCTGCTTTGTGTTCCCACCAAGTGAGCCTGTGATGGTGTAGGGACCTAGAGAAAGCCGAGCACTCTGGCAGGTTCCTATGGGAAGATACAGTCTTTCAGATAGTCAGACCTAAGTCGTATAGGGCTTTATAGGTCATGTCCAGCACTTTGGACCGCTAGCCCCTGAAGCTGCTTTAATGAGGGAGTTATATTCTCCCTATAACTGGCCCCATTCAGCATTCTGGCCACAGCATTTTGGACTCACTGAAGTCCAAACTTGCTAATGTTCCTTCCTCCATTGCAGAAGGCCTTTTAGCTGTTATTATTCATTATTATTATTATGTGTTAACTGCCTTTTAAAGCATTTTAAGTTAATGTTCTTAATATGATTATTTATTAAATTGATTTTTAACGTTTGTGTTATCCATTGTTTTAACTGTATTTTATTTCAGCTTATGTTGTGATGCACGTTGGTTCTCATAGTGGCAGAAAGGCTGGATATTAAATAAATAAACAAATAAAACTGCTTACACTGGCACAACTTTCCCAACCCTATTGTAGGCATTCAGAGTGGGTTGTTTGTTGACATGTCTTGCTTTTGAGCAGTCGACCTCTCACACAACAAGTAGTGCACACAAAGTCCATGGTATTGTAACAATACAGTGTTGTACTGTTTGTTTCATTATTAAATGAATATTCAAACTTTCTGCCAAATGTTGTGCTGAAGGCAGCTAATAGTAATAAAATACAGATAAAAACAGAATCTAATCAAAGCATAAAAACTGGGTAAATTAAATGTGCAGCAATAAAAAAAAGTAACAATCAATCAGTTAGAAACCTCTCCAGCAATAAATGACCTCAAATGCCACAGTGTGGTGTGAAGAAAAAAAAGACTTTGCCTACCTATGAAGACAACAAGGGAAGAAACAACCTATTTCTCTTTGATGAGGTGTTTCAGAGGCTATCTTGCTATGAATGTAGTAACATCAGCCCATCCCAATGCACTGGTAAAGTACTCCCAAGTTGGCCCACAACGTTGGTGTAGTGCTACAAATGACGATCCTGTCAGTCCTGGGCCTTGTCTATACGAGGGGGAAAAACATAGTACCCTGCAGTAATAGCAAGTTGCAGCCACTGCGACTTGTCTTAATGATGGTTTTGTCCCCAGCAGCCCCCAGCATCCCACACAACAGTTCTCTTGCCCTCTTCCCCCTTCCTGCAGGCAGGCAGGCAGTGGTGGCAGTGAACCAAGGAAGGGAGAAGAGGGCTCTCTCACCTTAGCACTCTGCCTGCCTCCTTTCCCCATCTCTGATCACTTGGGGGTGCAGAAATGGCAGCTGCAGGTGCTTGCCTTGCTAAGCCCCACCCCCTGTGGTCATCTGACCAATCAAATTTGTGCTTCCTCTTGTTTGGACAAGCAAATCAAATTAACTTGCTTGTCCTAATGAGCAGGAATGTGACCCCCCTTATTGTTTTTAAAAAGAAATGGAAAAAGCCACAAAGGCCTCCCCACCTTCACAATACAGCAAAATCATATGGAATCCCATTAGGACAGGCAGGATTCTCCTCACATTCCGTGAGGAGTTTTTTCACCATTTGGACAACCCAGGACTCCTAGGAATTTGCTATCTAGTGGTGTAATTCAGCAATTTGTTACAATAATCTGTCTTGACTGTATGTAAAACCTGGTGAAAATGCCTGCTAGAGACCACCTCAGTTTTCAGTTGTTCAGTCCAAACTCCCTCTAAAGATTCCATGTATTTTTTTGCAGGGGGACGGGGGACGACTCTAGTTTATTTACTATCCAAAAATCAGGTTCTGATTGAACTGTTGTGATTGGAGGCATTAAAATAATACACATGTCAGTTTTATAACACTTTGCCTCTCCTGGCCATTCCCAAAATATCCCACCAGACTAATTTGGTGAGGATACTGTGTATTTTGCAGTACAGAACCGTCATCCACTTTATGGAACTAGAACTCTTGGGAAGATAGAATGATTATCTAATGGTTTGCCTTGGTATGAGTATGCCTAAAATGTATTTGAGTATTCTGACTAAGCTACTGAACAGCTGTGCTTAAGCTTGAGACTGCTTCAAATTCATTTGCTTCTGTTGAAAATTGACTGAATGGAGGAATGTTGGATTATTTACACTATTTGATAAAGGCTGGGTTTTTTTGCAGCTTTCAGAGCATAGCTTTATGTTGTTCAAAAAAATTCATACTGTAATTTCAGATTCATCATATAAGCCTCAGAATTTGACATGCGTAACACACAAGTTTGTTGAAGTCATCTGCACCTGGACTACAGACTCTACAGAAAACCTTGGATTGAGTTATGAGTTCTGCTATACTATTGGGTAACAACAGATCATTTGTTGTCATTGCTGATAACAATTTATACTTCAGTGACCTGTAGTGTGGTAGCAAAGAGACTGAGGCGGGAAGCAGGAAAGTTTATTATTTGAATCTCTCCTCTTCTATGAACTCACAAGGTGACCTCAGATATGTCATTGTCTCTTGGGCTTATTTCCCAAATCCACAATATGCAGATAGTAGTAATAATAGTAATGATAGTAATAATCACTTGCTTTACAGGGTTACTAGTAATCAATCCCACATAGATTTGTGGATAATGCCTACAAAGGGGCCTCTGAAGATTGAAAGTACTTTAGAAATGAAATGTTATCACTATAGTTACAGATAATTAGTTATATGCAATTAATTGCTTTCTCCAATAATGAAGGTCACACCACAGTTATCGCTTAATGAGCTGTATCCTCTAAGGCCTTGTCTAGACAGGCAAAATACCCCTCTTGCCCCTGTCTCAGAGCCCTGTAGTCCATACGATAAAGGGCATTTGCCCTGTTTTGGCCTCGTGCAGTCCTCACCATCCCCGGGGCAAATCTGGGGCTGAGACAAGGGGAAGGTGGGTAGGGCCTGATACAACATTTTTTGGTTTACTCCATTACCACCCACAAAAAACAGATTGGGATCATCATGTCTGCAGTAGCCTGTCCTTGCAGGCTGGCCCTCACTTTTGCTGCTGGTCCCCCAGGCTCTTCCAGAAAGCAGAAAGTAAGAAGTCCTTCAGCATGTGACCAAGGCTGGTCACATGCAGGGGGCCTTGGTCACATGTTGGGACCCATCAGGACTTCCTCCTATTCCATGGAGGGAATCAGGGAACAATTGGCTAGATCTGCAGCTGGGATACACCGGTGGAGAGCCAGCGTATCCTGGCTTGTGTAGATAAGCCCTAAGTCATATCATAGTTATGATTTAATGAGAGGTAACTCTTGCAGTATAATTATAATTTTAGCTACTTTTATGGCAACAGAAGTATGGTTTCACTAAATGATGGACGAGGACCGATGGTTTAAGTACTGGCGTGTGCTACACCTTAACTGTGTTGTGGGAAGTAAGGCAATAATAAGGCTTAACATTGAAAATAATCTGCTTGTTTGGTTTTTGACTGTCTATGCACAGAAAATGGAAACAGAAAATTGGCCCCAGTTCTGCCATAGTGAACTTATTCTTAGTTTATAATATGTAATTATGGCCAACTTTTATGGCTTTGCAGGGAACTGAAGAGATTCATAGAGAATAAGGCTATCAATGGTATTTCATTATGGCCACTGTATATTGCCTCCAGGTTCAAAGGCAGTGTGCCTCTCAGTATCAGTTGCTGGGGAATACATTTGGGAAGGGATTCTTGCATTCAAGCTTTCCTTGTGGACTTCTCATTGGCTGCTGTGCAAACAGAATACTGGACTGAATAGGCCTTTGGTCTGGTCCAGCAGGGCAGTTCTTACCTCCTTTAATAGCTTTAACAGTGCATTAGTCCTCATGACTAATCTGAAATATGACTAATTTCATCTATAAATCATGTATCTTTTTCTGCAGTTCCCTCAACAAAACCTGTTCAGTAACAGAGGAGAGAAGCCAAGCATTTCCACTGATAACATTTGACCCTTTTCACATAGAGATATCCACCTTGAATTCATCTGAAGAAGTGAAAAACCAGATAGCTAAGAACACATTTCTGCTCAATGAGAAAGATATTAGTAAGTATACATTGCCTTGGTACAGATACTGGCCTTACCTCTTCATTTTAAGCTTAGCATGATCTGAAAAAGCTCAGGCAAGCCACAGGTTGGATAACCCTGAAAATGTTAAACAAGTTTTAAATACCTATTTAAAATTAAGGTATATTGCAGGGTTTCCCACATTCCTTATTTTCATTAGGCTGCCTTATTTTCATTAGGCTGAGTTAAGAACTTTAAGCAAGGTTTCTTTTATTTCTTCCGTCCATATATCAAAGTCTAGCCGTGCATTCTGTTTCTGATTTTGTAATTCTTTCTGTATATCATATTCGCAGGAAAGGTATTAGAGCGGTACATAAGAGAAGTTTATATTGCATGATTCCAGTGCATGGTACAAAAAGGTGTGTGTGTTTGTGTGTGAGAGAGAGATAATACAGGTAGGTAGACAGACATAGACACACATACACACATGGATGTCTCCCAGAAGAAATATAGCCTATTTTGTTTTTGTCCTTCCATAAAGTCCTCTGATAATTTCTGCTGCAGAAATGAAAGGGGCAACTCTTCATCTTGAGCATACAAAACTTTAGTGATGAAATAAAGGGGTTGTCTAGATGAGAAGGTATAATGTGGATTGCTGTGCATTAAGGCAAATTTGCAGGAGCGTTCATTTGTCTCCATGGTCCTCTGGCATAATCACTGGTATGCAAAGCTATCCATGTTTGAAGTGCACATGCAGCCATGCCTGCAAATCAATACGGTGGCTGAGAGTCAATAACTTGCATTATTATTCTGCACAAGTTGTTAGCATCTCACAGAATTTTATTTAACTGTAAATCAAAGGTATGCAAGTGTGACCTTCTCCTTGAAAAAAGCTGTTTGGGGCTTCCGGTTGGTAATGGCGCCACGATCGGACTCGCATTGAGAAGCTCAGTGTGGGGTCTTGCTACGTGTGGTTGAATAGTCGTGCCTGGCATACAGGTTTGGCTGAATTTCCTTCTCTGAGGTGGAGAGGGATCGGAGGGGGCTCTCAAAGACCCAATTCCTATCAACTCTGTAAAATTCTGGGGCCGAAAAGGTGATCTCGGCAGGAGTTAGATAGAGGGGGTTGGAGCCGAATTCCACCGCCACGCATCAGTAGCTGAGGGTACTCAGCAAGTGGTGCCACCAATTTTAGATTTTAAACCGAAGATCATAATCAGGCAGCTGAAGTGCAATCGGAATTCTGGGGACTTTCAAGACAAACGGAGACATCGGACATAAAGGTTTCTATTCCGCACAGCTGCTGAAAGGGGGGATCCCCTTACAGTAAGTACTGCGTTTCTGATAATTATAGCTGTAAATAACTTAAATAGGACAATCAAAGAGCACACTTGGCTCATTTTTTTTTTTTGACTTGGATCTGGTCTTTTTTTTTTCTTTCTTTCTTTTTTTTTCCTTTGATCCTACTCTCCATTCTTCATTTATACTGGCTGAAACTTTCTCTTGGACTTTGAAACAATATGTTGGCTGAAACATTGTAGCGAAGCCAGCAACAAAGAATCGATCTTGGGACTTGTAAAAAGGTGTTATTTAAAAGCCAGAAGATTTATTTCCAAACTCCAAAATGGCGCTTCTGGCCACTTCATTGCCAGCAAGCCCACCTCCTGCACACATCCGACCAATCAGCTTTCTGCTTCCACCCTTACCGAGAATGCACTGCAGTGCAATCAGATGTCCAAATGAGTGAGAGTAAGCATTTCCACTGATTATTTTTTTAAAAATCTGCCCACGAAGGCTTCTCTTCCCACAGTTTTTGGGCCCCCTCCTTCTGAATACGGCGAATCTTGGTCAGATCTCGTTGGGACAAAAGGTATTCTCTGCAAATTCTATTAGGATTATTTTCACTGTTTGGACAACCCCAAAGAAATAAATTCCTACCTTTGAATTCAGCCAGGCAGTAATTTTCCAGAACATCATCTCCTCTTTCATAATAATTTGGCCTTTATTTATATGTTTGGAAGCAGCCCAGTTTTGTTTGAATTGCAAAGCTCTCTACTGCGAGGTTTGAAACAACAGTAGCAGTCAACAGTACAGGTTTTCTTGTTGGCTTTGTCATAAGAGATTGGCTTGCACACTGTTGCCACTTTTGAGGTGTTTAGATTGGATCTGTTTGGAAATAGACTGGTATATTTCTCACGAAAGTCTTTGAGCTCAGTCTAGCCAAAGTTAAGCACTAATCCATCTCATCGACTTCCCACATGTGCTTAACTTTCTTCTGGAATCAGAGAAACTTAGTAGTGCTTTGCTGCTGCCTCTTTTCCTTCTTTCTGTTTTCTCTTTTAAGGATGCAGGGATGCTGCAAAAGCAAAATGTGAGCATATGTTTGTCCAGGACTCACAGTCTGGAGGTCCCCAAAATGAAATCATCTCATATTTTTTTTATACTCTCCCCCCCCATGTTCCTTCTGTATGTCTCCCTTCCTCTCTTCCATCTCCTTTACCCTTTTCACATCTTGTCATATGTTTCCTCCTCCCTTTATTAGCACCCTTTGCTTTTGCTTGCTTTCTCTGTTTCTTAGCTGTGCTAGGAGAGATGCAGAACATTGGCTCCATTTCTTCCACATGGACCCAGAAGCACTATGGGGAAAGCAAAGTGCTGGGTGTGGCTGAAGCTTCTTCTGCAGTTAAGAGAAGGGGGAGTGTTCCTGGTACTGGGATGGAAGTGGGGAGAGAAAGAATGAAGAGAAAGAGGAAGCTTGGGGTTTGGGAAGAAGGAGAGAGAACAAAAGTGCACAGCTGGGTGGGGAAACACACACAGACACAGAGATTGTGAGCACAAGAGAGTGCCAACTGGAGAGAGAACAGAAGAGAGGAAAGACAGACTAGAAGAGTCTTGTAGGGTATTATAGAAGAAAAGGAGAACATGAGAACACAGAGAGATAGAAGAGTGGAGAGTGTGTGTGTGCATGTGTGTGAGAGAGAGAAGATGGTCCATCAGCCCTGGTAGTATCATATATCAGAAGGCTGAAACCCTCTAGTGTTAGGAATGTAGTTATTTAATCTGCCAGCCTTCAATCAGGAAGCTGCCTAAATTGGTCAGACTGTTTGTCTATCTAAATAGTAGTGCCTGCTCTGACTGTTAGAAGTTCTCTGGAGTCTAGGACAGAAATATTTCTTATCAGTTGATTAAATTAGTCAGAAATTGACAAATCTGCCAGTTTAGTGGTTTAAAAAAATCTCAGAGATTAATGTTCTTAACTACCATTTTAAATCTGAGTTGTTACAGTCTTTGAGAATGTGTGTCTGAATGCATGTCAGTATGCAGGGCCTATGATTGATCTGAGAAGACAATTTTAAAGTCTTTTCCTTTTTACTCATCAGTTGCTATGTCATCAGTTCTTAATAATGCTTGTTATTTATGCCTTGGGGAGCTGCACTGAATTGTTTCATAGGAACACAATGAGTCAGACCGGTGGTCCATTTAGATGAACATTGCCTTCTACAACAGCTGGCAGTAATTTCCCGGTATTTTCTGCACAAGTCTTTGCTAGCTCTAACCCCAGATGAAGATGTCAGGGACTGAACCCAGTACCTTCCAGTATATAAAGCATATGCTCTACTACTCAACACTAGCATATGAAAGATCAGATACATTCTAGGCTTATCCAGAGAGCAAAAAAAGTATCTGGAAGTACAACGACTTCCCAGTTCTTTTTGTTTCGACTTTACCTGTACATTCCTCAGTTTACCCAGGGGACCAATTCCTCAGACTCTTTCTTGAAATATCCCAGATTTCCCTCCCTCCCCTATTACCCAAAGAGGTGGGGGTGCTTTTGAGCTCCACTTGTGATATTAATATTTGGGGGAATTATTATTAGCTCAAATGAAAGGCTGCAAGAGGCGGATAGCTTCAGGACCTTTTCACCTATGCATACCAGTACTAACTGCAGAGACCTCCAGTTTAACATGAAATAAATGGTTTTTATTGGAAATAACACAAAAAGCAATCACATATGCAACATATGCTCACAAGAACCACACAAGGCTATCGAAGAGTTAAGGCAGAAAGGTTGAATAGAGGAATAGATTTGGGAGCTAGGACAATAGTTATAAGTCTGGAAGAGGAACAAAGTACTCAGACAGAAGTCTGAGAGTGGCACTGGAAGTCCTATCCAGGGATGTGCCAACAGAGAGAGTGGCTGGGCATTGTCAACAGTGTCACACTTTGCTGTTGTCTAGGCTGAGATATTTGTAACACATTTCATGCCTTGAAGGCACATTTTGACTACAACAATGGCTAAATGATCCTCTCACAGGAGGGACGAAGGAGAACAAAACTCCACTGATTGTCTTAGATGGCTGAGATATAGGCATTGGTGGGTTTATGATATAGGCATTGTAGGCCAGGAAGGGGAGGGGTCAGAGGGATATTTCCAGGGGATTTGGGTTGTGTAGGTCACTTGATTGTGTAGGATGTGTGACTCATCACCAAGGGGCCCAAGAAGGGATTAACACATACCTCTGTAATGGTGTTGTTTACTAGGAGCTTTGCTTAATCCTAGCTTGGATGTGTTTGCTAAAAATATTTCCAAGACACATTCCTAGGTCCTTATGATCTCAGTTTGACCTCACTTTGGCTCACCCTGGTCTATTAGACCCTTTGATATGTTCAATATTTCCAATTATGAGATATTACCAGGAGGGGGTAGTAGGGCATGGTAACACCCCCTCCTTTGTGTTCTTCCTCCTCCTGCTCTCACTGATCATGTGTCACATCTAAATTCAGGCAACATTTCATAAATTGATTTTCAGCCATTTCTGCAGAGCTTTCACCACCACCACCACCACCACCAGCACCACTATCATCATTCAGGTCTTATAGTCAAAGTGCTAAAGTACCTTAGCATTGGAATTATTTTGTTTTAGTGCTGAAATTCCTCTTTCCCTTGTTTGATCTCTGTTGAATCTGTGACCTGGAAACCTGCTGTGTTTTACTTGTGGCAGCCATTTTAGCTGAAAAATACAAATACAAATCAAGGTGTGATACATTCCAATTTGGAAAATACTGGGTTAATTTAAACTGACCTGGGAAAAAGGAATGAAAAGTCCTTGATACTGCTGAGAGTTACCAGGAAATATTTTGGGATGAAGAAAATGGAATGTGGATATCCAAAATAAAATCTGTTTGTACAGGAGCATAATCTGGGACTTTCAGAGATTTTTTTTTCTCATTTGGGGGGAACTCTGATAAATCTAGACAAATCTCTTTTTAAAAAACCAGTAGTTTTAGTGGTACATATAGAGTATAACTTAAATACAATTGCATCTGTCCTGCTGGAGGGCTTCCTGAAGAAAACTGGTTGTTAGGGATGTAAAAAGTACTTAAGAATTTTCTCAAAAAGAAAAGGTGTCTGGACAGATTAAGATGCTTGATCAGGGTTCAAATCCTGGCTCAGCCATGAAATCTCACTGGGTGACCTTGGGCAGGTCACACTCTCTTAGCCTCATACGAAGGTAATAGCAAACCCCCTCTAAATAAATCTTGCCAAATCCTATGATCTCTCTGGCTTTTCTTTGCAAATGAAGATTCAGGAAGGACTCATCCCGCGCTTTCTGCAAGCGCACTGATGACTGAAAAGGCCAATCCGAGATAAACGTGTCCGGTTGCAAAAAGCACAGCAGAAGGTTTCCTTAGGTGATGATTCCGGGTTGTGATTCTGTCTGCGTTGTCGTTTCTCTTCAAGACTTGTTCGGCGTGAGCTCTCAAATAAGGCTGCAGCATTGTGGATAGTGCGTCTCCATGCCTCCTGATGTCAGGCCAGGGCGGACCATTGTTGGTGATCAATTTGGCCGAGCCTGAGATTTTGTTTCAGAGAATCTTTGTATCGCTTTTTTGGAGGATCCCTCTTACCGTAGAGTACTATTTTTGGGAGGCGATGGTCCTCCATCCTAGAAACGTGCCCTGCCCAGTGCAGCTGTGTTCTCAATATCATGGCCTCAATGCTGGTGATCCCTGCTTGCTCAAGGACAGCAACATTCATCACATAGTCAGTCCAGTGTATATTTAGGATTGTGCGTATACAGCACTGATGAAAGCGTTCGAGGATCGTAAGTGGTGGCGATAGGTGACCCATGTTTCAGACCCGTAAAGGAGAATAGACAGTACAATGGCTCTATACACACTGATTTTTGTGCTTTTCCTCAGGTGTTTGTTACTCCAGACACTTTTGTAAAGTCTTCCAAATGCGCTATATGCCTTTGCTAATCTGTGATTGATCTCTTTGTCAGTCTTGGTATCTGAGGAGATGATGCTTCCCAGATAGGTAAACTGCTGAACGGACTTAAGCACAGATTTGCCTACGGCAGTGTGGGGATGGTGGTGTTCATCCACCATCCTTTGGGGAAATCCTATGTTAGGTTTCCATAAATCGGAAATGATTTGAAGGTATACAACAATAAATAGAGAAAATGGATTTCTGCAAAGATTTCAATTTTTTTGCACAGAACACCTTGCTTTTGTGCAAAGTACACTGTTTTTCTCCACACAACATCATGATTTTTTGTGGAAATGAATACTATATTTTGCACAAAAAATGTTGGAAAAAATCTTGACTGGTGAAAAACCATCGAGAAATATGAATAAACTCTGGTAATCTCACCCAGCAGGGGCAAACTTTTAAAAATTGTTGTTCTTGTATGTGGGAATGAAGGCATCAAGGATTCACATCCCAACCAATTGATCACTGTATGACCAGACTGTTCAACTAAATGGGCTCTTGCCTGATCCACCATCATTTTTGTTCTTATGTGATTATTTCCACTTCACAATTAGAGAAACTTTCCTTTTGGAAGAAGATATCCATTCTTATTAATAAATGTAAAGATATTAGAAATGCTGAACTGGTAGGGATTGCATATATTTAGGGCAAGAAGATTTAGTAGTAAAATATTGCAGCTATGTATATTGAATAGTTCTGAGTTAGTTTGCATTTCCTCTCCCCGCCCACCCTAGAATTTGTTCCTCTTACTCCACGTATTGAGAGACTGACTCCTGACTTCATATCTGACACATTGGAACTGGAGTGGTATGATGGTGGTTCGAACTTTCCACATGAAATTGATGCTACCTGGGAAATACAGATCCTGTATAAAGATCCCATGGAGGAAATGGCATTAGTAAGTTGTTTCTTCTTACCTTTCTGTTTCAGTTCTCTGTCCCCTTTCTCCCCACCTCTCTCTTTCTAAATCTATCTCAGACTTTAAAGGCAAATCTTTTTAACAATCCCTTCAAAGAAATTAGATGAATAGTGAATGAAATTTGTGTATGTGTGCGTTTAGAGACAGATGAGGGGACAGAGGGAGTGTCAGAGCACAAAGGTTGGAGGTAATTCATTAAAAACAATTCATTACTCATTATTCTTTTTAAACAACACTTACAAAATGTTGTGCAATTCTCATTAGTATATTTGTTATTCATTAGTGTGTCTAGTCATTGTGTGTTCCCAGCTTTTAGAGGAATTTTAAAATCCATTTTTAGCATTTTTAATTTCATTTTTAAAGTTTCAAAGTAACAGTTATTGATTAGAGATGTGAAGACCTGGATAAAAAGACTAGATAAATTTAGTGGGGGGAGATAAATTTTGCCTCCACCCCCCATCTAGATTTTTCTTTTTCTCAGTTGTTTTTATGGAAAAAAATGCCTTGTGTCTGCTTGACACCATGGAAAACTAGAGGAGACAAAATACATTTCTCTCTTTTACTAACGTTGATGGTTTGCCTGTTTTTATTGTTTTCCCCCCATTCCTAATAAAATGTCAAAACCAAACAGGTTCCTTACTGTTCAGGACTGTGTAGCTCCATTTGTTAAAGATAAAAAAAGTTTAAAAAATAAAACAGGGAATTCAATGTGTAACAATTGTCTGGATGAACTGTACTTTTAAGATACCAAATCTGCTATGTTTATGCCAAGTAAAGTCATATAATGGTATCATATTGTGTATATAATACATTTTATGTTCCTAAAGAAGCTAAGTCATTTTCATTCTCAGTTTTTCTGAACATTTCTGTTGGGCTCCACACCCAAACATATCAGGGGAAAAAAACAGTATTTTCCATATGGCTTCAGTGTCTCCAGAAATTTTCCATCTATATTATTAATATGAATAGATATAACATTTTGAAAAAGTTAATCCTCTCTAGTCCTAAGAAAATTTCCCCTGCCTAAAAAATCCCGTACAAAATTCCGTGGCATGGTTTTCTTTTCTTTTTTATCTGGGTGTCAGGGCCCGCTTCAAAACAAAGAGCTGGGCTTCAACCACATACTATTTTTATTTTGTGACCAAACCTCTGGAGCTCCACATGGGTTATTATTAGAAATAAAAGATGGTACTTGAAACAGGCCAAAGATGGGTGCTTCCATTTGGAGCAGGCCAGCCTCCAAGCTAAAAATAATTTGTAATTTAAAAATAATAATCATTATTAATAAAATAAAAATAAAGAGGGGCACAAAGCCTGGAAATCACCATGGAAGGTATCTGTGAGCACAAGAACTTCATGGTCAAGCTGCATTCTCATCCTAGTATTAGTCTGGGATATGTAAATTTGGTTGTTTCATTTATAAATGCTCTGTTGTTGATATTTGCTGTCAAGTCAACTTGGACATATTGACCCTATAAATGAAAGATCTCCAAGCCTCCCAGTCATCAGCTGCTCTGTTCAGGTCTTACATGTTCAGGGTCATGGCTTCCTTGCTTGGGTCAATCGACCTGTAGAGTGGCTTTCCTCTTCTCCTGCTGCCTTCCACTTTACCAAGGATCATCATATTTTCCAATACTCATGTCTTCTCATGATGTGTCCAAAGCACAACAACCTCAGTTTAGACATCTTTCCTTCTGGTGAGACTTAAAAATGCTGCTTGAATGAAATCCTCAATTATATCTACTGATAAGACCAGAAAGTGGGTGGGCATCATTTGTTAACAGAGAATGTTAGCTGTGATTATCAAGGACATGTACAGCATCTGAAACTGTATATTTGTGAATTGTAGATGGTTATGGCATTATTGTATTTGATGCCATGAAAGATGTGCAAAATAGACAGCCATTGAGTATCCCACTGAAGTTACTGGCTCTTCCTTCCAAGTTGTTAAGAGCAAGACACATGGTCTCCTTCTCCCATTTTATCCTTACAACAGCCGTGTGAAAGAGAGAAGGCTGAAAAACATATAAAAACCCACGATTGCCTAGTGAGGTTTGTGGTTGAGCAGCCATTTAAACCTGGACTTTTCCAGTTGTTGTCCAAAACACTGACCTTTATACCACACTGTTTTTTCTGTGGAAACAAAAGATCTGCCCTCTGAGCAGGATGTCGAACCCCAGACCTGTTTTGTTTCTACTCTGATGATTGTAGAAAGAAGCTCTGTGAACAGAAGTGTTGTTGTTTGATGTTCTGTGGTAAGCCCTTTGCAATAAAATTAGTCTGTGACTAAGAATGAGTCATTTGGTGCATGAATAAATCATGATATAATATTAGAAATGGAAAGTGATGAGACAGAAGCAGGAGACAGAAGAGGAAGTTGCAGCATAGTTGTTGAGGTAATTGAGTGCAACGCTACAGGTCAGTTAAGTAGAATGAAGCCACCAACATTTGAAAGTTACAGAGTCACAATAAGAACCAGTGTGATACAGTGATTAAAGTGGTGAAATGGGACCGGAGAGACTCAAATTCAGATCTTTACTTAGTTGTGAAACTCACAGAGTGACTTTGAGCCACTCACCATATCCCTGAACCTAAATTTACCACACAGGATTGTTCTGAAAATGAAAGGAGTAGATGAGAGCCTTTGGATCTTGAAGTTATCCAGTCTGAAGAGTGTGGAAAATTGTTTCAGTATAGTAATATCAAGAAATAAATGCTGCCACTTCTCCACATACTGGATAGCTAAACATCTGTTCCTGTACATCAACAGCATTGTGATGAAGGCTAATGGTAGATGAGGACCTGGAAAAGGCATTAGAAACAAAAGAAAACAGAATTATGCTGAATGTTCCAAGGAAAAAATGCATTTGATTTTTAGGGAATTTCTTAGAATTTTTTTAATTCCCCCAATACAATATATATGTGTATGGTTTCTACAATTATAACATTGAAGTTGCAGACTAGATTGCATATCAGAGGGGTCAGATACTGCCTTAATCCCATGTATAAGAAAGTACTTTGTAATTAAAATGCTTAGGAGGCCTAATTCCAATTTCTAGTTCCAGTTTAGTAGAGTAGACTGGTGGATTTTAGCTGCTGAACGGTGTGTCAACACTTACATTAAATCAATTGATTCAATGGTTTTACCCTAGTTGGGACTAGCAATTAGATTTAGGTCAGTTTCATTAAAAATGGAATGAGAAATATATGGAACATGAAATGGCAACATTGACAAAGAAACTGTAGCTGAGATGCATCTAAGAAAGTGGGCTTCTAGCTCTGAAAAGTCATTTATTAGTTTTAAATGTTCCACTGGTACTGTTATTGTTTTTGAGAACAAAAGGGTTCTGAGTTGATCAGTACGCTTAGATATTTTAGAACTATTTGAATATGTGTACACCAGATTATTACAACTTAGAATTATTTGCATGTACGCTGAAGTAAGTCTTAGTGGGACTTAGACCTAATGGTGTCTGTGTGTGTGCATGTGTGGTGGTGGGCAGTAATTATATTTGGAATTCATGAGATTCGTAACTAGGCCATTTAAACAGTATTGGCTCTTTGGGAATATAACATTCTTGGCTTCCTAAACCATGTACTTTCCTTCCAGAGACTGTTGTATGAAACTGACATATTTAGAAAGTAATCAAAATATGTTACAACAGTGCCTAGTCTAGAGGATGCAACAAGATTAAATAAAACTAAGCATTGGGCATGGTTGCACATCATGACAAACTATGGTTTGTGTGATTATTGTTTAATCCATGATTTGTTCAAACAAACCATTACTTCTTCCCCCCATTTCTGGTTTGTTTCTCCCTAGTCATTTTCTCACCTCCTGCCTCAGGCCAGGCAGCAGAAGAAACAAGCCAAGGACAAGCTAAAGTTGCAAATTCAGATGTTACAAAATGCTATAGTTCAAACAAGCCAGAATTGTAACACAGCAACAAACCATGTATTCAGATGGTGATTTGTGATCAGCAACCTGTGGCTTGTGAGCACATAAAGGCTTCACAAATAAGAATAAGCCAGATTTCAGTAAAATGTATCATTGCTTGTGATATGCATATCAGGTCACTGCCAAAATTGTCAAAATTGCCAAAATGCAGTAAGAGGCAAAGGAAGGAAGTCCAAAGGCTTGTGGCAGCTCCTTCATGTTTTAGCATGATTTGCAAAATGGGCTAATGTTCAAAATAGGGAAATATTGTCTCTTTAGTAACCAGGTTTTTATACCTGATCTGTCAAATAACATAATGGATTCAAAATTTTCAGACAATGAACTTTTAAAATGTATTTTGAATCCTTTCTTTTACATTTGTAGATAACATATAATTCAACATTAACTGGCAATAATACTCTCCTCTATTGGAAATGGACATCAGATCTGCCTTTTAATTGTACTACACATTATGTAAGGATTCGCTGTTTCCTTCATGAAAATAAGTTTGCTGGAAGAAAGAGTTGGAGTGGATGGAGCCAACCTGAACGCATTTCTGGTAAGATTATGTTGTTGAACACAGTGTTTGAATAAAAAATATCTTCTCAAAAATGCAATATTTAATGGTAGGTAAAGATACAGAGTGAATGGCTTCCTGACACATACTATTTTTTCTCATGACACAGTTTAGTAAAGGGCTGTTGTAATCTTTTGCTGTTCTATCAGTGAATCTAAGATTGTAGTGTAACCACCCATCTTTGCCACAGTTATATGAGGTTGTGGTTTAGAAGTGGTACTTAGATTTAGAGAGTTAAAAATGGTTGGATTCTAGAGAACAGAGGTGGGAGTTGTGTAGTCCTCCAGATGTTGTTGAACTGCCATTCCCAGAAGTTCTAGCCAGCACAGCCAATGATGAGTCACATTGGGAGTTGCACTTCAACAACATTGGAGGGTCACACAATTCCCACCTCAGTGTTAAGAGTCTGGTTGGCTTCACTTCTCAAATTAATTCCTTCATAACTTTCTAGCCTATACATATGAGAATATGGAATGCAGTTTTGGCGTGATTTCATTCACAGAAGCATCAGTGCTCTGACACACTGTCCATTTATTTGGGTGAGCTTGTTTGGGAACAATAGCAAAGAGGTAACATCTGTAAAAGTAATCAAATGTGCAGCTGTTTAATTAAAATAGATAAATGATCAAATGTTGTATATCTTTCTGCTCTTTACTTCTGCTCTTTTTATTACAGGAAGAGATACAGGCTCTGTTGGTGGAATGTATCCTATTGACAGAGTAGTGCTAGCAGGTTCCAGTGTGACTTTCTGCTGTGTGTGGAAAAAAGGAGAAAGTAGTTTTAAGACGAACTCTGAATTGTGTTCATCTCAGCAGTGTCCAATTGCCTCTCTTTCCAACTGGAGCAAGTCAATCCACGTGCCAAATGTCCCAGTATCAAGACCATCTGGGATTAATGTATGGTGTAATGGAAATGCTGCTCCTGGAACCAGTCCTCCCATTTATGGAACTGTTGTGTTTGCAGGCTGTAAGTATATAGAACTAAGCAGGTGAACAGACATTTTGTGATAGCTCCAGATTTTAGGAATGAAGGTAGACCCAGCACCCTAGTGTGGAAGTCTGTGGTTTACTCCAAGTTTGAATTCAAATCTTCCCTGGAGATCAGGCATAGCTTGCACTAGGTTTGTGAACATCAAATACTCTGTTGGTTTTTCCCACTCCAAGGAAACTTCCTCTTGTAAATGGAGGAAAAGGAAGGGAGAGCAGGAGGATTTGTCACCTTCCACTCCTGCAAATCCTGGCTTTGTGAAGGGAGACACAGGTAGAACAGAGGCATTCCTGAAAACAGGAGAGCCCTTATAAACTCAGGGCTTGTTTAGACCTGCCAGAATATGCTGGCTTTCCACCAGCATATTCTGGCCACAGATCAGGCCCGTTTCCCCCATATTACCTGAATGAAATGGGAGGAAGTCCACGCGAACATGGTGGCCACCTCTGCTGCCATCCACCTTGCTCTTCCTGAAGCCAGGATGGAGGCCCACAGCAAATGATCACGGCTGGCTGCATGCAGGGCATCTTGATCATGTGCCATGGGCCTCCATCTTGGCTTCAGAAAGTGCGAGGTGGATGGCTGTGGAGGTGGCCACCAGTACAGGCCGGCATGCAGGTATGGCCTCCTGTGTTCCACGGGGCCTGATCCATTCTTTTTAATAAGGTGTTTTTTTCCTTGGTGTTAAAATATAACAGTGTAACAGGCTTTACCCTGTCTTCCCCATGTCCTTGCCCTGGGCTGCCTGGGGGCAAAACATGGCAAAAGTCCTGCATCTTACAGACTGCAGGACTTCAAGATAGGAGCAAGATGGGGTTAAATAGGCCATCTAGACAAACCCCTAGCCTTGAAGCTTGGTTGCTTCTGAGCATCCCAAAGTTCTTAATTAGGAAATATGAAATTTCCAAGGCCTCTCATTGGATGGGTATATAATATCTATATCTATATCTATATCTATATCTATATCTATATCTATATCTATATATATAGATATATATAAATTTATTTATATCCCGCCCCTCTGCGAACAATCGGGGTGGCTTACAACAGTAAAATAGTACATAGTATAAAACAACTCAAAATCCCTTCCCCCCCTTAAAACATTATTAAATCAGTACAAATTAAAATCACATATAATACAATTGTTATTAAAAACCCTTCTTAGCAAGCGGCATCAGTTAGGAGCTCCAGAATCAACTTCCAGAGAGGGTTCCTGAGGCCGGGATTAGTTATTCCGGAAAAGCCTGCCTGAAGAGATCTGTCTTGACAGCCTTTTTGAAGCTGTCTAACGATGTCAATAGGCGGATCTTATCCGGCAGGCCGTTCCACAGTTTGGGGGTGACAGCTGAAAAAGCCCTCTGGGAGGTGGTCACAAGCCTAGATCTTTGTGACTGCAACAAATACCTCCCAGAGGACCGGAGAGCACGGGGAAGATTATAAGGGAGAAGGTGGTCCCTGAGATAGCTTGGACCCAAGCCATTTAGGGCTTTAAAGGTGATAACCAATACCTTGTACTGGGCCCGGAAGCTGATAGGCAGCCAGTGGAGAGACCCCAAAACTGGATATATATATATATATATATATATATATATATATATACACACACACACACACACACACACACCACCCATGTAGCCTGGCAAAGTTCCTTCAGCAAGACCTCCCTGCTGCCTGTTTCCCATGTTGACAATGATTAATTTGAACTGGGAGGACACTGGGAAGGAGAGCTGGAGATGAGGCCATGTCTTGCTGAGATTTTTCCTGAGGAACACCTCAGAAAACAAAACAAAGCCAAGGGGTTTTCATTAGGGTTGCCAGGCCAGGACTATCTCAGGCCATCAGGGCCAAACCTGAAACCTGTAAATAACCCCCTGTGATGTCATAGTTGGCAGCCCCTGTTGATGCTGAAGGATGATGCTACATGAGTCAGCCCTGGTAATTCCATTAAGCACTTTACATTAAGTCTTAACCATAGCTGCACAATATATGGCATACAAATAAAAACGTAAAGTCTAACAAATGAGGAAAACACACGTACACATTTTCTAAGGAAGCGCTCTTGCACTGAGATTCTTTCCCCTTGCCCTGATGACTGCAAAAGGAGGGCCAGAGCTTGAGATCTGACAATCCTGGTTTTCATCCCCATTTTTTCAATTTGAAGTAAGAAATCAAAAGATAAGACGGTTTGCTGGAGACGTGGCAGCATGGTCCCCCCCAAGGGGCATGGCAACTGATGGCTCTGGTCTGGGGGCCCGGGATTAGGTGGGGGGCTTGTCATGATACTATTGTAAGTTTTTATTATGTAAACCCATTTAGTTTTTTTAAAATATAAATATTACTTTGGTGTCATCATTTAAACTGGCATATTTTAATTTTTATCCTAAATCCTGTAGAGCATTTCACTGCCCTTAACCTTAGCAGTAGATAGGGGGCCCACCAAAGATCCTGGCCTTTGGGCCCACTTTGGGATGTGGGGCCATTTAGGGCAGTAGGGTTCCCTGGTAAGTCTCATCCTGAAAGCCTTGGAGAATTTTTTGAGGATGGCTCAGGAAAATAAAGCTCATCATGAGACAAACTCAGCTCTGTTTTTCTGTTCATTTTTTGGTTACGTATAATACAAAGAATTTGATGGCTTCTTCCTCCTCAAGATGGGAAGATAAATTTTCTTCCAACATAAGAGACTTATAATTTGAAGCTGTAACACATTGGTGCTTAACACAGCATTTAAAATGAAATTTGAGTCTCTACTTAGAAGAATCATCTGGGGAACTTGGGAGAGCTGGTCTTTCTGCATCTCTTCTCTGTATTTATCTAATCCAATAGAGTATCCATATTTGATATATTGAATAGTTTATACAGGCCCTGGTTGTCCAGTGCCTTAGGTTTCCTACTTCACAGGTTTTATACAAGACATGCATATTCAGTGTTGCTCTTGTTTCAAGATTTTTTTTTCTTGCAGAAAATTTGGGTACAGCTTTCAGTACTGGCTTCGCCTACAGAATTCCAGGAGTTGGGGAGTCCTAGAGGCAATAGTCAGCGGATTACCATGCATTCAGTTTAAGCAGAAACTGGGCACAGTAAACTTGCATAGCATCCATATATATTCCACAACAGAGAAATTTTAAGATGTGGCATGTGGTTTGACAAGCGTATATATATATATATGTATGTATGTGCAACTGCTTTTTCATTTTTCCCATGGCAACAGACCCCCCTGATGTTCCACAAAATGTAAGCTGCGAAACACAAGATTTAAAAGAAATAACATGCAAATGGGAACAGGGAAGATCCACACAATTATATGGCCAACGAAAAACACACTACACTTTATTTGAACGGTAAATCTTTTTCTTTGTCTCTTTGTATTTATGTGACTTCAAGTTGACCTTTGACTTACGGTGATCCCAAGAATTTTTTAGGCAAGTTTGCTTAGGGCTTGGCTACACTCGTCAGAGTACCTCATCTTCCAGCTGGAGCATTCTGGTCCTGGAGCTGGCCCAGATCCCCCCCTTTTACTGTGATGAAATGGGAAGAAGTCCACATGCACACATGAGCCTGTATCAGTGGGTGCCTCTTTGCTGCCGCACGTCACACTCTCTGAAGCTGGGAAGGAGGCCCTTAGTATGTGATCAAGGTTGGTCACATGCAGGGGGCCTTGATCATGTGCTGGGGGCTTCCTTTCCAGCTTCAGAGTGACACCACCAGGGGCAGCAGTGTCCAGTGATGCAGCCCAACATGCTGGTATGGATTCCTGCATGCCCACACTGGATCTACCCAGGTATTCGCACATGATGCAGGTTTTCCTGGGGATTATTTTGAAACGTTTTAAAAGGGCATCACCTGGCTTCAGCTCTTATATTGTCAGGACTGTCCAGAGGCAAGTCGGAGCAAGAGTCCTGCACTGTTTGGACTGCAGATCTCTGACATAAGAGAAATTTGGGGTAAATGTGCCGTCTAGACAAGCCCTTAGGCAAGGAATACTCAGAGGTGACCTTACCAGTTCATTCCTTTGAAATATTTGCCAGTTTCTTCATACTTCTGGTATTTGATAATGGTTAATTCTTGTTAAGAGATAATTTATAAGGCTTTTCTAACATGACATACAGTGTAGTGTAAATATTGCCATTTGTTTTTTAAAAAAATTAATTCTAGGTTGACCTAGGTTAAAATAAAATCTAAAATGTGAATGTTATTTGTTCATGATGCCAAATCGTGTAAAGATGAGTAGGAATGGAAAGAATATTCATTTGGTATACATATGCTCAGGAAAACCTATTGGAAAGTATACTAGTAGCCACATGGCTACTGCAAGATCCTTTGCATTTTAAGAAGTACTCATCTGCACAGAAATACATGTGGTTTTTCTTTGTAGAAGTGCATTTTCTGCGCAGAAAATCATGTCTGTTTCTACACAAAAAATATATTTCTGCACAGAAAATCATGTGCACTTTTTTTTTACAGAAAGTAGGGTTTTTACACAGAAAATGTGCTCCTGCATTTAAAAAAGTAAATTCTCTTTGAAGAATGAACAGTGATTGAGAACTGTTTGTTCTCAATACAGATGTTTGTATTTTTATTCAGCAGGGAGAATACAGCAGGAATTACGGTATTGCGTTTTGTCTGAGAGTACAGTGAGCATGATGATGTACATACCTAGTTATGAAGGCTGTCTACAGTAATCTAAAGAAGGGAAATCAGTGAGGTGGAGCTAGGGGACCTAAGCTCCCTGGCCCACCAAGTTAGTCACTATTTAAATTGGTGGGGGATGCCAACAAATCTCACTAGGCTTCATCTTAGAAATGAACTTCAGAAACTTAACTAATGGTGACCATGAATGAGAGGCTAGTAACAGAAGTCTTTCAGTTCCTTTGACCAACACCACTTCCAGTTCCGAACTCTCCACTTTGGTCTGGACTTTGTGCCCAGGGTGTTCACCAAGGTCCTGGTAGTCATGATAGCCTATTTGAGATTCCAAGGGATACTCTTCAACGATGTACTGCTGAGAGCTCTGTCCTTCCAGGGGACGCAGAGATCTGGAGTTTACTATGTGCTGCCTATAGATGTATGATTTCCCCATAAACCTCACAAAGAGCCAGTTAGTGCTGGGGCTAGCCATAACTCACCTTGGGGACACAATAAACACAATAGAAGGATTGATATATCTCTCAGAGGAGATACAACACAACATCAAGGTGGAGGCACTGAGGATCCACTCTCAGTCCTCATCCCCTCTTAGGCCTCATGATCTCAGCAATTCAGGTACTTTTGTAGGCCCGGTTTTATTCCAGATCCCTACAGGTATACCTGCAGTGGCACTAGTGGCAGATAGCCCTATGCGAATGCCTGCTGCTCCAGATTCCTCCTCACATCAAGGTCTCCCTCTCCTGGTGGATGTAGAAAGCAGACCTGGTCAGGAGCTTCCCCTCTGTACAAAGGCACAATATCACTGCCACCTCCAGTGCCAGCCTCCTGGGGTGGGGAGCTCACTGTCAGGAAGCAGTAGTACAGGGCATGTGGGCTCCCCAAGAAAAGGTCCACAGCATAAACTGACTAGAGCTGAGGGCAGCTCGCCTGGTCCTCCTTCACTTTACCCCCAGTCTCAGAGGGAAACACATGCTAGAACAAGGTCACATTCTCTCCACAGGGAAGTGACACTCCTGTTCCATTGGCCAGAGGAAACAGTCCTTTCGATCTCAGCCCAGTATGTACCCTGCTCAGGTCAGTATTATACCCTGCTCTTCAGCCACAAAGGCTCTCTGAGTGGCATACAAATTGTTAAGCAATAGCACCTACACATCTACACTACTTTTATCGTGTGCTAGGCACTCTCCATGTGGTTTCCAATGTGTGTTAGCTAATAGATTAGTAATAAATTCCTCCTCTCAACAACCCCAGAATGCACCTTCATGGTAAGTAACCAATGTGGCATTCTATTCAAATCACATTTTGAACAACTGACAAAAAGTTCTGATTTTTGTAATACTTTGTACTACTTGGACTTACCTTTTCTTCCCTTAACTTTGCAGAATATCTGGGAGATATGTTACATACACAGGAGATGATACACATTATCAGTATAATATTCCAGTTCTGAACAATCAGACAACATATAACATCACAATCCGTGCTGCCAATCATCTTGGTCAATCAGAAGCCTCTCTTTCAATCAATATAAAATATAGAAGTAAGTGTTTGTTTATATACAATGCAAAGAATTAGCTCCTTCTGTTCATGTATTTAAGTGGTAGTTCACTAAGGAGATTTTCACACGGGGCCAAAATGCCCCGTTACTGCCCTGCCACCTCTTCTCCCATTCCTGCCACGGAATAACGTAAATCTTTCACACACTTACCTTAATTCCACAGCAGGAACGGGATCTCCCTCCCTTCACTGGTCAGCCGTAAATGCAGCTGTCGTAAGGCTGCTTTTACGACCGGCCATCTGAAACGTTATCACGTTATCACGAGATAATGGCTGGGTGGTAAATTTAAAAAATAAAACTCTCCAAACATAAAATCAGTTCACCAAGCACAAACACACACTTTAAATCATGCAATCAAAACAGGGAGGGTAAAATAAAGGGTGCCACTTACTTGGATGTCCAGATCGTACCAGGAAGTGCTTGGAATGGACATCCCCTCTGCGGCTGTCATTTTGGAACAGGAAAGGGGCCCCTGTTCACACACCTGTGATTGCGTGATAGCGACGGAACAAGAGGTCTATTTATGATGAAAAATTGTGATTTCATTGTTCCGGAACAGACACGGGAGCAGGATGGATGCAGGACAGAACAGGGTCAACGTCATCTGAAAGGGAAAACCTTTCCCGACCCTGTTCTGTTCCTGCCATGGGATATATAGCCCGTGGGAAAATCTCCTAAGTGGTTCTTTTCTTCTGTCATTTAATTATGACCAACACAGAGCTTGTGTTTATTTCCTGATTAATCGGATGAATGTTGCTTATATACATTTTGGAACCAATATAGCAATAATCCAGGAATAAATTATGATATAATACATAGAATCATAGGGTTGGAAGAGACCACCCTCTTCCCTGCAGGAATATACAATCAAAGCACTCCTGACAGATGGCCATCAAGCCTCTGTTTAGAAACTTCCAAATTAAGAGACTCCACCACACTCCAAGGCAGTGTATTCTACTTTTGAACAGCTTTTACTATCAGGAAGTTCTTCTTAATATTTAGGTGGAATCTCTTTTCCTGTAATAAAAGTTGAGTATTCCTTATCTGAAATGCTTGAGACCAGAAGTGTTTTGAATTTTGGATATTTTCGTATTTTGGAATATTTGCATATAATGAGATAACTTGGAGATGGGATCAAAGTGTAAACATGAAATAAATGTATGATTTATATATACTGTATACATGTAGCCTGAAGGTAATTGTATGCAATATTTTTGATTTTTTAAAAAATATTTTTATTGAAATATTTTAATATTTTGAATTTGGAGTATTTTGGATTTCTAGATAAGGGATATTCAACCTGTATGAGTTAATCTACTAATATGAGATGAGTTAATCTACTAATATTTGTTTTGCCAATTTTTTTTCATTTCCTCAACTGAGAGTTTATTTTGACATTTGCATCAGTTAATGAATATGGCATAATTTATCAAGAAGGGTCTACTCTTAAATTCTTATGATGTTTTGTGCACATTTCCCCTCATAGAGTGTTTTTACATGTTTTTTTCCTGGTGTGTACTGTTATGCAAACATTTTCCGCAGTGTAATGTGGTTTTGTGTGCATTTCCCCCTAAATATAAATATAAGCATTTTTGTGTGTATTTTTCCTTAATATACACATTTTTATAAACCTTTTTTGAGATGTCAGGCAGACTGTAACATTCTGAAAAATGTGGGATTTGTCACCGTACTGCACTCTGAAGAAAAGCAGCAAGGGGGCAGGAATGTTCTGTCTTCTGCGCTGCCTTACTGCATGACGTTGTCATTTTTTCATTCCAGTTCCAATGGGGGACTGAGGTAAAACCATGCCTTTTTGCTAACCAGAAAAACCTATTAGCAAAAAGATGTGGTTTTACCTCAGTTCCACATGGAACTGGAATTAAAGAATGCTGGAAGGAGGATGACGTCATGCAGTAAGGCACCATGGAAAATGGAACGTTCCTGTTCCCTTCCTGCTTTTCTTTGGAGTGCGATAAGACCCCAAGTGTGTAAGTGAGTTTTAATTATGCACAGATCTGGCAGTTTGAAATTTGGTTTAGTTGTACCAAAATAAACCAACCTATACCTGATGATTTTCTTCTATATTCCTTCACAATTTATTTGAATATTTTGGTGCAGATATGTGAAACAAGCTGGGTTTAGTAATTTTTCTCATCCGCCTGAGGGGAGAGCCTGGCTCTTATGACAGACATGTCACTGAGACTTCCTCCATTCCTGGAAGTAAAGAGAAGTGTGTGTGGGGGGGGGCAAACTCTGTCTTTTCATAGCCCCTCAGTTTTTGAAAAAGTTTGTATTTATTTTGGGTCTGTTTTCTGGGTGTAAATGCATAAGAAGCTTCTGACTCCCATCTCTGAGCTGGAGATGAGTTATATTTAGAGTAAGTTGCCTCTGCATCTATCAGACAGAAAAGCAGAGGAAGACAATGCTCCCTCTTCTCTCTCTTCCAACTCCTAGCTAGAGTCAGGAGGCACAAGGTCATAGCTTGCATCCATGCTTGATGGATATTCTGAGGCAGAGCAAACCTTTTCTCAGCTGGAGGAAGAAAGTGGTGGTACATGGGCTTGCTTTGTACCATATGATTGCTTTAATGTCAGGACTTGGGGCGGAGGGATCCTTTTCGGATCTGCAAGTCCCAGGATTCTGTAGTTTAAAAAGAAAGTTTTTCAAGCTCTCTATTTTTGTACCTATAGAGAAACAGAATGACGCTTTTCTATCTGCTTCCACCTCTGAATTGTTTGGGGGTAGGGACTTGTTCTCTGCGCCCCCACCCGATCTCTAAGAGTAGAGTTGGAAAGAGGAGGAAAATATTTTCCTTTGAGCTTGTGCTGAGTTTCAGAAACTTAGCATGAGGTGAGTGGCAAGACTCTGTCCCTTGGGATAGAAGGGTCTCAATAGCAGGATTTTTTGTTGGCGGTGATCAGTAAGTCTTATGAGAAGGGCAGGAAACTTTCATGGAGAGTAGGGAGCAATTCTGCTGCCAACTGTGCACCCTCTCCTCTCAGGTGCACTGGAAGTGATATGATGTCACTTCTGACCACTATTTTTTTCATTTTGTACCCAATATTAGCATTTTTATTTTGGGTAGTTTGGGGCCCCCTCAAAAGTGGGGTACAGACTGAAGCTGTCACATGTGCATGCAACTTTGGGCAGCTGGGAAGTGTTTGGGGGCCCAAAAAAAGTTAACTGAAAATTGGCCTGGATTTTTTAAACATTTTTTAACGCTGAAGGGGGTGCTTGGGAGGTGTCCAGGGAAGGCTTGGGGTTGCAAAAGTGGGAACAGGAGGAGAATGTATACTAAGGTCTGCATCTTCCCCACTCCTGTGTTATGATAATCGGTAACTGAGCAAATAAAAAGTAGAGACTGATACCATTTTAACTGGGCTTTCCTTTTTCAACAGTTCATCCACAACCTCCCACAGATTTAACTGTGATTGACAATAGCCCAACTAATGTCAGCCTGTCTTGGTATCTGCCTGGAAATTTCATGAAAATCAAGCTTCAGTTTCAAGTTAAGGTTTCCAATGGCAGTTCCACAGAAAAGAGGGTAGGTGCTTTTAATTTGCAAAACTACAGTTGCATGATATATCTTTATAACATAACAGTTGCTGTTTAAGTACAGAAGAATATACAGCTGGAGTTGGTATTCCACTTGCTGGCTGGGGGATCCTGGAAAATGTACAGATAGACCCACCATATCCATGGGACCCATTTCTCTGGATCCGCTTACCCGCATCTGAAAAGATATGGTCTCTCTAGGTATATTCTAGGTCCTCCAGTGTGACTCTATATGTTATGCCCGGGCTGGAAGTCATTCATTTTAATAGGGGTCACTATTATTCACAGTTTCCAGTATCCATGGTAAGACTGGAAATGTATACCCCACAGATATGGGGATTATACTATAATTCAAAAAATTAGTGTGTCCAAGCCCTATTATAAACTTGCTGGTGTCTTCGCCCACTTTCTTTACATAATACATAAATTTCTGTTGCATCATTACATTTGTACCAGTTTTATGTTTGTGCAGCCTTATTTCCTCAGTGGTAGTGAAGAGGCACCAGTTCACATTCATGTCATCCCTTCAAATATTTAAACACTGCATAAGAGATATGACAGTGTTTTGGTAGTTATCTTGTTTTGTACTCTTCCACAGATTGCTCCCTTTGCTACTGAAAATACAGAAAAAGGCTGTACAGTTAAGACCAGTTCTTCAAAATCATACTGTTTTATTAGTAAGATAGTTTCTGGTGGCAGCTTGATAGTATTATGTATCTCTTTCATATTTGTGCATGTTAAAAGACTATGTGAACAGGTGACCATGTGCAAGTATGGAATAGCAACTACAATTCTAGTAGGTTGGTACTTATATTGTGACAAAAGGTTTGTTTGTTTTTATTCTTTTAAATACTACAGAATGTGCATATAGATGGTGCAGAAAACTCACGCTACACAGTTTCAGTGGACAATTTGCATCCCTACTCATCATACACTTTCCAAGTTCGCTGTTCAGCTGCTGATCCCTTCTTCTGGAAATGGAGCAAATGGAGCAAAGAAATGCCACACCAAACTCAAGAAGCCTGTAAGTTTATTTAGTCACAAACAACAGTGGAATACACTGCCTCTGAGTGTGATGGAGTCTCCTTTTTTGGAGGCTTTTAAACAGTGACTGGATGGCCATCTGTTTTGATCGTGTATTCCTGCACGGCAAGGGGTTGGACTGGATGGCTTTCATGGTCTCTTCCAGTTCTATGATTCTACAGAAACAGAGCTTGGAAAATTAACCCCAGAATTCCCCAGCCAGCATAACCATCCTAAAAGTCCTTGCCCCCCCCCCCACTCCCAACACAAAACTTTTTCCAAGCTTTGGCAATGAAGTGTTCTGAAAGTACAGCCTTGATGAGTCGATTAATGATTCAAGGAAAGGAAGCTGAAGACTCTTCAAAAATTATTCCTTAATGAGAACTCATCTGATGTTCATAATTTGGACTGAAGATATTAATTCTATGGTCAGAATTATTGAAATACTTGGGGGGGGGGTTCTTCACATAACTTTTATAATTAAAAATTCAAAGATTAAAACTCAAACTTCAAAAAATTCAGGTAGCCACATTGATGTATCAAATATTTCTAAGCATGAAAGGTCTGGAAACGATGCCTTATGAGGAGAGACTTAGGGAGCTGGGTATGTTTAGCCTGGAAAAAAGACGGATAAGGGGCGGTATGATAAGCCCTCTTTAAGTATTTTAAGGGGTGTCACATTGAGGATGGAGCAAGTTTGTTTTCTGCTGCTCCAGAGACTGGAACATGGAGCAATGGATCCAAGCTCCAGGAACAGATTCCACTTCAACATTAGGAGGAACTTTTTGACAGTAAGAGCTGTTTGGCAGTGGAACACACTCCCTCGGAGCATGGTGGGGTCTCCTTCCTTGGAAGTCTTTAAACAGAGGCTGGATGGCCATCTGTCAGGGATGCTTTGATCATGATTCCTGCATGGCAGGAGGTTGGACTGGATGGCCCTTGTGGTCTCTTCCTACTCTACATTTCTATGATTCTATGATTAACAGTAGTACAGTTTTGTGTGGGATTAGTGGAACAGATAAACAATAGGAACTTTTGTCTTTTAAGTGGAAGCTGGTTGTTTGGCTGAACAGTCTGGGTGCTTGTGGTTGCTTATTGGTTTGGGGCTTCCTAGACTGCATGGCCTAAGATGGGTTGAGTTACTGTGAGAGGATGTCAGTGTTGAGATAAAGTTTATCACTGACTGTGGACTTTATCAGACTGACAAAGTACAGCATCATAAGGATGCCACATAACCATGAAAGGACATGTGGATCAGACAACGTTGCCCTTTTGCGGTTATGTCCTGTCCAAAACCCATCATTTTTAATTGACAGCTTAAGCTGTCAATAGATTCCCCCTGACTTTTTTTTTTTCTGTCCATTTGAATTGGGGTCTGGGGATCCTCACCCCAGTTGTTCTTCTGGAAGAAAAGGTACAATAGCTTGAGCTCCACCTATCCACATGTCAGCTTATCAGAGAAGATGGATTGAGCAGAACAGACTTTTCAAGAGTGATAGAAGGGAGGAATGCCTCAAGGGAGGAGGAAGATTATCAAATACAGAAGGCAAACATTTGAAAGAGTTTTGCAGACAGAAGGACTGTCTGGAACTTTGTTGTGTCTTTGGAGCTGCACAGTCAACCTCAGACCCTTACTGTGGACAGCAGTTCTGAGTCAGAGGGATAAGGATAGCAGTCAAAGGCTTCTGAGATCATAGTTTTAGCCCTGGAGGCTTGAATGGACAGAAGGATTTTTGCCACTTTCTGGAGGATGAGGAGACATATGGTGGATGCAAAGTGAGAAAATTTCCTTTGAAATAAGGTGTGCATTTCCCATGCCTCTTATTTCAAAGGAAAATGCTATTTGGCCACCACCATACCACTGTGGAAAAAAATGCTGTTTTTAAGCACAGCCACATTGCTGAAATGGCAGCCATAATAGCATGTGACCCTGTGGGTTTGAGAAGTTGGGCAGTGCAGCTCTATAGACTCCAGGGTTATCTACTTTTGCACTAAAGGATTCTGAGAAAATGAAGCAACACAACAAACACAAATATATTTTCCTTTATATTAATACTGCTGCAAGGCCTACTTCGTTTCCTGTTGTTATTAACCCAATATCATAAATGTATGATATGATCCAGTAAACCAGTTCTGTATACTGTGTAAGTAGGCTCATAATACTTAATAGTTTCTTCAGTTTAATTAAAACCCTTCTCTTGTAGCTCCTGCAGGAAAGCTAGATGTCTGGCGAGAGAAAAGTGCTGATGGAGGAACTGTCATAATCTTTTGGAAGGTACATATTCTGCTGTTTGTTTAAATTTCTTATTAGATATTCTGGTCCATAATTATAACACTATGGTAGTTGGCTATAAATTAAACTTTCTCTAGAGCAGTCCAAACAACCATCTTTGATGTAAATCATAAGAAGGAGAATTATCTTCCCTCAGCATTCCCTTTTGTGATAATATATTTCAAGATACAGCAGTTCACTGTGTTGCCATTCAGGATCACTTTTGCACATCAGTTTACCATCTGAATGGGACTTCTTTTTGAGGGACTATTCTGGCATGCCCCAATTGGTTGTGTGAATTACCAGTCAATTTTGTGTGCTGATTTTTGTGCCGAACTAGCTGTGTTGTTTGCCCTTCTTTTGTGTATTTTGTATTTATATTGTGGGTACAGAGACATTTATTATTATTTTTTATTTATTTAGGATATTTATACTTCAGCCAAAAGGTCTCTCAGAGCAGCCTACAAATCATGAATTTAACAGTCCTCTGACCTCAGGCCTACAATCTAAAAAGAAACAATACACATGGAAAGAGGGTAGCAGGGGGATGGGAGAATAAAGTCCAGCAGATGCTGGCTGCTCTTCTCTCCTTCAAAGACCACAGCAATGGCAGTTGGAAGGGAAGGAGGGCCTCTTGCCAGCTGCTTGGGCCAAGGCATGATGGAGCTGTGCCTGACTGCTCTTCTCCCGCTCCAAGGCCACAGCAGTGGTAGTTGGAAAACAGAGATTGACCAGAGCAATGGCAGTTGGAACATGGAGGGAGGGTCTCTTTCCAGCCACTGTAGCCAAGACAAGATAGAGCTGTGCTTGACTGCTTTTCTTTCCTTCAGAGAGCAGTGTTAATTGGAGCATGGAGAGAGAGCCTCTCACAAGCTGCTGGTCCAAGGCACATTGCCATACTCTCCCTGTTTATATGCACATGTCTCTCTGAAGGCAATAGATTTTTTAAAATTAAAATTAAAAAATAATTTATTAATAAAGTAGTTTGTTTTGCATTCATATAGTTCAGATTACAGAGAGGTGTTCATACAGACATCCCTGTAGAATTCTCAGTACAGTTGTCCCTTCATATTCTCTGGGGTTAGGGGCAGAGCACCACCACAAAAGTGAAAAAAAAACCACAAATAAGTTAAGCCCCACCCCCAAGATGCATATTACACTACAGTATTGTAGACTGCTCTCCTGCCAACAGGACTGCCAATACCTGTCACTACACAACTCCAGCTTGCTTTCTTACCTTGCACCAAAACAGTGTGGCCCATTCAAAACAGTAAAGTTTAAAGTAATGGGTAGTGATGTTTTGGTGCAAGGTAAGAAAGCAAGCTGGAGTTGTTTTGTTGCCAGGACAGGAGGAGAGGGGAGGAGGGTGGGGTCTTGGAGTTTGAACTAGTTGAGCAGCAGCTACAAACCGCAAATATGCAAAACTGCAAATGTGAAAACCGAAATGAAGGGACAACCTGCAGCATGTATGTAGTATAACCCCAGTCTTGTTAGTAGTGTGTTCCCTTCTGGCTTTGTAATAGCTATTTTTAACTAGATTTAGGTGAATATATATAGCTCTGCTCAGATATTCTACCTAAGCTGGGATTTTAACTTGTGTAGTGAGACCAATGTATATGATTTCCTGGCCCCTATAAAATTTAAATTCCCAATTCAGAGCTTATATGTATAAAAGGCAGTTGTCAATTTTTTTACCCCATTTTCCTGATATTTGGTGGGGTCAACCCCCCCACCAAAAACCCAGAACCCTGGAGAGGATATGTCAACCTTTCCCAAAGCCAGGGAAGCTAAAGCTGATAGGAGTTGTACTCCAAAGCATAGGAAGAACTGGAGAAGACTGCACTGTGTTGGTGAAAGAGAAAAGCTTGATTCTGTGGTTGAACTCACCAGTGGCAAACTTGGTTTAATTTCCAGCAGTGTCTGAGTGCTTTCATTACTCCTATGGGAAACATTAGGCACTGCCCTCATGTAGGGGCCCTATACTCATTAGTGAGGGATCATAAAACCAAAAAATATTGTGCACAGTGTCTCTTGTGCTGTGTTCAGTCATCTCAGATTCTGAAGTGAATGGCAATTCCTCACTCAGTAGGGCTCCCAGCAATACTTGGTCCACAGAAAATTTCTGAACTGGTTGCTTTGTGGAGCCTTATCTGGAAGTATCCTGTTTAGCACACACAGAGATGCCTTCTTCCAGATGCTCTTGCTACTGTATATGTCTGTTTTATTGATAGTTTCCTAGCAATATATGAATGACTAGCCCAGTATTCAACAAGCAGATTGCAGCAAGTCCTATCTGCTAGGTTGTTTTGTTTTTTTTAAAGAATCATTACAAACCTCTCTTTGAGTTTTTGTTTTCTTCCAACTCCCCTTTCCTGTTTCCTCAAAGTCATTCTCTGCATGGTTTACAATGGCTTTCTCAACAGCCGCTGCCTATTCCGGACAGAAATGGAATGATAGAGGGTTATGAAGTATCTTGGATTGTACCAGAGATGGCCACGAAGAAACAGTCAGTTTCTGAACTTATGAATAACACAAAAATAAAACTTGGAAGAAATGACTACATATTTACAGTAGTGGCAAAAAATAAAGCTGGTCTCTCTCCTCCTTCTTTAATAAATAGTGCAGAAATTCCAGCTGGTAAGTACAAGTTGAAAAGGAAATTTTGAAAATATATGGTGTGAGTGAATAGCTGTTCATAGGAGATGAAAAACAAATAAACAAACTGGCATTTGCTTTTCAAAATGAGAATCCTACCTTTATTGTGCCCATGGGAAGCCTGCTAGTAGAATATGAGTTTTGACTGTACCCTTCATTTCACATTTCCTAGCAACTGATACACATAGAAATATTGCCACTGACAATGGAATGCATTCTTGCCCATCCTGACCAATAGCCTTCAATGACCCTAACCTCCATAAATTTATCCAATCCTCTGTTAAACTCTCCTCCCCAGACACACATCCACACAAACTTGGTATGAGGGTTTATAAAAGGGCGAAAACCCCCAATTTGTACCAGTGGAGTTTTGTCTTGTTTCTTTTTACACCCCTGAATGTGGAATAACTTTTTTCATAAAAAAACAAATGAAGGAAAACTTAAATCTCCCCAGCCATGTGCAGTGCTCCTAATCCAGGTGAGAGTATTTTACTTTTGAATAAAAAGAAAGAGGCAGAAATCTAAAGCTCTGTGGTACATGCTTATGTATCCTGGGAGTTGTTTATATGGAAAAAAACTCCTCATTGAATGCAAGGAGAGCCCTACCTGTCTAAATGGCAAGCCATGTCATTTTGCTATTTTGTGAAGGAGGAGGCCCCAAACGTAAAAAACTATGCAGGAAAATCCTATGCGGTTTTCCTTGGAGTGTTTTTAAAAACAGCATAGGGAATGCACATTCCCCTATCTGAGACGAATGATTCAATATGAATCACTTTCCCATGGGAGAGGAAGCACAAAGCTGATTGGCTGGACAAGTGCGGGGGTGAGGATTGCTAATAGGGCAAGTGCCCAGCATCGCCATATTGATTTTTCGCATTAACAGTGAGCAAGCACTAAGGTGAGAAAACAGGGTGCTGGGGTTTTTTTGCACACATGAAATAGTTTAAAAAACAACAGCAGCCGATTACGGTGGGTGAAAATGTAACTCACTCATGGCCGCCACCTTGACTGATGGGTATGTGAAGCTTTGGGGGCCAAAACACCATCAAGATAGGAAGCAGCTGCTGCAAAATGCCATTACTGTGGGTAAGGCAATTTTTTGGACTCTTATAGACAAGCCCTTGTAGTCTGACCCATTGTTTCTCCTATTCCCTCCCTCTATTTTTAAATAAGTTTGTGGATTGTGAAATCTGGGAAATGTACAGGTGTTTGGCTATGTAAGATGCATGGCCTACCTCTGCCTTCCATTGCTTGTATGCTTTGCTTATGGTAGGTAGAAGGGAATCTATGCCCTCTAGTGCCATCAACCCTTGGTAGTTTCCCTCTCTTCCTAAGCAGCTCCTTTCATGGACTAAAAGAAAATAAATGAAGAATGTTGAGCTGTGCTTGCATTTTTGGTAATTGCCCTCTCTGTGTTGCTTTAGCAAAATTTTCACAACCAAGAGTTGGAAGTTTGAATCATATTTTTAATGAGGCACAATAGAAATTTTAGTACTACATGTCACTCATCTCATAAACAAGTGCCCAATAAACTCTCTCCTTCTTCAGATTAACTACTGTGTCTATTATCATATAAAGAATTAATGAAGGCAGAATGGAGGAATTCATTATAGTGAACCCAGTAGAGGGTGAATATTTTTGGATATTGGACTTTGCAGAGAGAGCAAAATGAAAATTTGTCAGGTGTTTTCTCTGCAAAGTCCCAGGTACTTAGAGATTATTATATAAATAAATAGAAATAATAACAATTCTGGTTGTGGTGATATTAGACTTTGAGCTCACTGAAGAATAATGATTTCATCAGTCCAGATAGTTCTACCACTGATTCAGATTTCAACTGTTCCACATCTGGTGGTCAGCCTTCTGATAAGAAGCTCTTCGCACTTAGCTAGGCTGCTTTTTGGATCGCAGGCCATGGCCCTATCAAAAGCCTTAACAGCTTGGTAGAATCTTCCAGAGCTTTTAGTATACTGGCATAGCATTTGGGAATCCAGGGTCACATCCAAGCCACAATGAGGTGGCAGGGTAGGATTTGTGGAGGAAATAAGGATAGCAACAATGGAAATAATAATACTGTATAGCCATAATCATTGTCATCAGCACCATCATCATCTGGAGATGGTTGTGGTGGTGATAATAAGGCAAAATTCTGATTTACAGTTGTCCCTCCACATTCACAGATTTGGCATTCATGGTTTTAAGTATTCACGGCTTGAAAATATTCTTTAAAAAATAATAATCCAAAAAGCAAACCTTGATTTTGCCATCTTATATAAGGGACACCATTTTGCTATGCCATTGCATATAATGGGACTTGAATATACACAGATTTGGGTATTCACAAGGGGTCTTGGAACCAAACCCCAGCGAATGTGAAGGGACAACTGTACTTAGTTTGCTTAGGAAATAAGGAGATTCTTTCTCTGTCCCTCTGTCATATATTAGGAGTTTGTTTTTATTAGTTGTATCTTTAACCATTAAAAGGTTTGGTGTCAAATTTAACTTCTTGAGCCAGTCTCAAGTGACTTTTTCACCTCCTAGAGAGAAAGGCTATCAATGTCTCTGGAGAGGTGAAATTGCGAGAGGAAGCTGAACACTGGTATGCTGTGTCCATTGCATCCCACAGACTGTAGTGAGATCCCTTTATTCTGGAAATGAGCAGCTGTGATGCTGGAGCACACTTGCAGCTCCTAGGCCAGCTTGGACACAGGCCAAAAGAATACAGCTTGAAAGCCAGATGTGAACTTGGATGAGCATCCATATTCTCCCTTTCTTGTAGTACATGAAACCATGAATTTTAGTTTCTCTTGTTTTTGTAGCTTTGATCTAGCAAGCCTCCTCCTCAGCTGCATTGGCTGTTGTGACCCAAGACTTTTCTTACATCCCAATGGAATGAAGAGATACAAAAAGTATCTTGTTTCTACTCCAGCTGTGACCCATGTCACAGATCTGACTCCTTTGCCATACTCTCCGTGTTTATATTTAGATTCCAGAGGGTTGTTCATGCTACTCTGTCAGAGCAAACACAAAAAGGGTCTTGTGGCATGTTAAAGATGAATAGATTTATTATTACACTGTAAGCCTTTGCAGTACCAGCTTTTGCAGACTAGCATCTGCTTTATCAGTTACATGCAGTATTGTCCTCGATGGCTTGGGTATAACATACACACATAGAAGGATAGAGGAAATCATTGTAAGGACTGAGGCCAAAAGGCTTTTTTAACAAAATCTGCAACATTTGTATAAAAATCTCAAATGTATAAAGATAAGCAGTAATTAATGATAATACAATTTGGAAGACAGGACCTTAAGACAGGTTGGTTCTTAAGTTAGTACAATTAAATTTACTAATAGAATAAAATTTTCAAATGATTGTCAGCTTATAAATCAACAGCAGATTGAAAAGCTGCTGAATATTGTTATTGATAGGAGTGGATAAATTTCAGTTTTTCTGTTCTGTCTGCTTTTTGATATTTTCAAAGTAAATTCTGTTCATTTCTAAAGTGCACAAATTTTCCATTTTCATTGCATTTTCTATAGTTTTATAGTTATACACATGGTATTTCTATAAAATTATATCAATTTTATTTATATAATTTTTATCATAGCTAGAATAACTTTATACATGCATATTTTTGTTCCCTCTCCCATAATGCTCTCCATTGATGCCCCCTTGTCGTGGGAGAGAGGCTTGCGTACCCTAATGATGTTTTGAGCTATGCTAGCGGTGGCATAATAGCCACTGGTAGGGTCTCCCATGCCAGACAGGTCAAAACCAAAGGGTCTGACAAAGAGCGTCAAAGGGCAGGATGGGCTCTCTACCCTTATGGCAACCATCCTAGGAGAAGGAAAACTCTAAACCCCAAACCCAGGCAGATGGTGCTCGTCCAACCCTGTAAGGTCAACCATCTAAGAGAAGGAAACTCTAATCAAACCTACGGCCCGAGGACCTCACTGCTATGTCCATGCTTGCAAGGCCACGGCAGATGAACCTCTGGTTTAAAGGGTGAGGCCAGTTCTGTGCACGCTGCGCTCCACCAGAAAAATCCATTGCACAGGCTCGAAGGACAAATCCAATTCCAAAAAAACCCACAAAAAACCACAACGGCAACGCAGAAAGAATCATAACCCGGTAACATCACCCGAGGAAACCTTCTGCTGTGCTTTCTGCAACTGGACTTGTCTATCTCGGATTGGCCTTTTTAGTCATCAGCACGCTTGCAAAAAACGCGGGATGAGTCCTTCCTGAATCTTTGTTTGCGAAGAAAAGCCAGAGAGAGAGAGAGAGAGAGAGAGAGAGAGAGAATGCTCTGGACTGGCTCCAGATTTAAGTGGCCAGTATAGACAAGCCTCCAGGTTTCTGGAAACTTTGGGGCAAAATGCTTCTTCTGTTTTATTTATCTCCAAGAAAAGAAGATGAGGGAGGAAGCTGTGCAGTACTTAATTTCTGTTCAACACTAAGATTACTGCTTTCACAACACAAAATACACTATTTTATAACACAGCATATAAAATTGTAGTATTGGATATACAGATAAAATTTGCAGAGCAACCCCCATCCATATTCAATCAGAACTTTCAACTAGATGTTGCCTGTGTTCTTCATGGTTTGATCTTAGTCTCAGATGTAACCCAATATCCACTGAAGCTAGGCAGTTAAATGGTGGACCTTCCATCTATGGGTGCAGTAGCCCATCCATGAAGAAAGGAGCAAAGCAATGAATAAATTCTAGTGTTAAATAGTTTTGTTTCATATATATCCCAGACAGACAGAAAATCAGGTATGTTTTGTTGTTAAAAAAACAATAACCCCAAAACCAAACTATGGGTGACTGAAGTTGTACTATACAACATATTACAATATTTTCAACAGGTGCAAAGCTGCACTGAACAGTAGACTAGGACTTGATTGTACATGTTTTCATACTATATCAGAATTCTAAAAAAAAAAAAAAATCCTGATATTTTCATTGGAATGAAGCTAATAGGGTTTTTTTTCTTCAGCAACAGTAGATATCTTCTGTTATACACTCTATGATAACATTTGGCAAAAAACATGAACTTGGATGAATCCTGCAAAAATAAATAACAGGCTCATGATTACCACCTAGGCCTCTTCTCACTCTCTCTGGAGTAACCCTTCTGTTGCTACTGCCAGTCATAATGTTGACATCTTCTGAAGAAAACATAAATGCTCAGAAGCATGGGGTCTATTCTATGGACAAATTTATTTGTATAGCACATGGCATTTTACAAAGAAAAGGTTTGTCAAGGCCTTAACCTCAGTCGCTTTATAGACTAAAAACTAAGGGAACCAACAGTAATATGTGGGAAGTTAAACCGTGGAAGGTTATGCACTCATTTCCAGCTTATTTCCAGTTGTGCCTGGATTATGATGTTGAAACTGCTAAAAAAAAGTTTGTGTCAGTTGTAACTAATGTTTCAATGTCACTGAAGCACTCTTTGTACTATGCTAACCATCCAGCATGAATTTAGTGCATGTTGGTCACAAACTTTGGCTGAACAAATTGGTGCAACATTTCAGGAGTTACATAATTCATTTGTGAATGACTGAATATCTCTTTCTGTGTTATCCACACCATAATTCAGTTTTGAGGCATTGTGAGTCATGTATCCAGAGTCAGGGAGGGTGACTCATCTGCAAAGCTGAAAAATACACTGGCAGTCACTTCAGACTGGGTTCTCTGCATTTTGCAAATGCTTTGGATGCCTATCAGAGAGAATGGGCTATTTTTGTGTGTTTCTAAGTATTTCATCTGAGATCTGCTGTTTTAGTGAGAACCATTAAAAGGAGTGCTATCAGCACATTTGTCAACTTCAGTGCAGGAGTTGAGCAGCAGGTAAGGACCAAAACAGGTCATTTCTGGCAACCAACAGGTGGAAATGATATGCCTATGGAAGTGCTGATGTCTAACCTGCAACTCCTCCCCGCCTATTTCCCTTGAAACCCTTTTGTTACTATTCCTTTGGAATCAAATAGTTTAGGTTGGGTTGAGTCTTTGAAAGCATGATTGAAACATCACACCAAACAAATGGATTTTGTGTTGCCTTGTCATTTAAGAAAGGTTCACAAACAGGTACACTCTAAGCTCCAAACCTTTATGGGTGTTGCCCATTTGGCCACCCTTTTTGCACGAGGAGGCCCACCTTTTCAGGCCCTAGAGACTTTCACCATCCTATATACATGCTGTTTTTCAAAACAGAGCAGTAAGTCCAATTATTTCCAAGTTGAAAGATACCTATAGAAGCCTAAAAGGGAGAGGGGTAAAAACATGTGGAAATGTGGCAGGGGTATGGTCTGCTGGAATTCAGTGTAGTTCTCTGAGCTCTGGTACTTGCCCACACCTGACTTAAGAGGATGGATGAAGCAGATATTGTGAAGATTCTGCATTATGTTGTTTGGGCTTTGTTCCCCTTTAATTTTTGGACATGTAGGCCTAAGAGAGATTCTGTTGTGATCCTTTTGTGTGTTTTAATCATAAGTAGCTTTGAGGAAATGGATAAACTTTGGTGTAGACCCAGGAAATAACCTTCAACTTTATCCATGTTACATAGGTCCTGTCCCAACAGAGACTGGAGTTACAACAGGTGATGGCATTCAAGTCTCTTGGCTTCCTGATCCCAGTGTGACCTGTGGCTACACAGTGAGATGGTGTTATGGGCCAGAGCCCTGTGCTGCTGTCAGCTGGGAAACATTTCCTTCCAATGTGACAAATCCTGTCATCAGATCTGGTAAGAAACAACTGCTAAAGTTTACAGTATTTTCATTTTAATGGAGAACTGTGAAAGATGACAAAACTCATCATGTAATAGTAATAATGTTAATTTATAATGCCCTTTTCACCAAAGGGTAGAACATCAACATATAAAATCAAGGACAAAGACAATGAAAGATAGCACTATAAATATGCATGAAATAAATTAAAATCTTGGGACCAAGAGTGAAATACAAGATGGTGCCCCTTTCATCCAATGGAATGGCAACAGAATTTTAATAGGGCAAGAGCAATGGGAAGCATCCTCCACTGCACCTGAGGGCAACATGTTAGCTGAAGGATAGCCAGCCTAAAATATAACCGGGAATTCAGAACTTTCTTCAGCATGCACCATATGGGGTGGCCACCTTACTCTGCATAATGGTAGAGATGATTCTGTATAGTAAAGGATATATTTGAGTCATCCAAGGGCTGAAAATCTCTCATTGAGACATTCTTGTAGTTTTAGTAGTAAAGACATTTTGAGGAACTGCTGCGGTACTTGGACCATAGTGGACTAAATCAGCCTTTCTCAATCTTTTTACCCTGGAGGAACCCTTGAAATAATTTTCAGGTTTCAGGGAACCCATACGTAAAAATTATACTTACAGTTATGAAGTGAAATACACTGCCTTGTAGTGTGGTGGAGTCTCAATTTTTGGAGGTTTTTAAACAGTGGCTGGATGGCCATCTGTCGGGAATGATTTCATTGTGTATTCCTGCATGGCAGGGGGTTAGACTGGATGGCCCTTGAGGTTTCTTCCAAATCTATGATTCCATTATTTTAGGGGCAGCTGGAAAGATGGGCTGGAGAGGATATATGTGGAGTGTGGCTGCCCAATGGGGACCCTTGGAGTTCAGAAGGGGGGAACCCTTCTTCCCAATAGAGGCAGGAGAAAGAGAGCAGAGAGACCAGACAAGAGAGAGGGGGGAAGGGAAGGGAAGGGAAGGGAACCCTAACCATAACCTTTCTCTGAGAGAGCAGGAGAGAAAGACAGGGAAAGAGGTGAGCCTCACATTTCCCTCTCCCCCTCTCTCTCCCACAACCCTCTCTGACACAAATAGGAACACACACTTGTGTTTTTGACAATCCCCTGGGAGGAGGGGGTGAGGGAGCAGCAAACTCTCCCCACCTTCAGTTACATGGAGGGCAGCTTCTCCTGCCAAGCAAGGAAGGGAGAAAGGAAGCAGGAAGGAGGCACTTTTTCTCTCTTTCTCTTTCTGTTTCTCTCTCCAGTTAGGAGGGGGCCAGACTGCTTAGTGCTTTTTTAAAAAAAGGCCAGCATGAGGTTTTTGGCTTGCTCTCTCTTTCTCTCTCTTGATGGGGCCCTCTGTGGCTATGAGCCCCCCGCAGATGCGGATTTGGCGGTACGCTTAAACTGACCCTGCAGTATTCCAGGTGAGGTCTGGCCAAAGCAGAATACAGTGGCACTATTACTGCCCATGATGTAGACACTATACTCCTATTAATGCAGCCTAGAATTGGATTGGCTTTTTTAGCTGCTGCATCACACTGCTGACTCATGTTCAGGTTGTGGTCCACTAAGATCCCTAAATCCTTTTCACATGTACTGCTCTCAAGCCATGTGTCACCCATCCTATATCTGTGCATTTCATTTTTACTGCCCAAGTATAGTATTCTACATTTCTCCCTGTTGAAATTTATTTTGTTAATATTGGCCCAGCTTTCTAATCTGTTGAGGTCATTTTGAATTCTGATCCTGTCCTCTGGGGTATTAGCTATCCCTCCTAATTTGGTGTCATCTACAAACTTGATAAGCATACCCTCAATTCCCTCATCGAAGTCATTGATAAAGATGTTGAATAGCACTGGGCCCAGGACAAAACCCTGTGGCACCCCACTGGTCACTTCTCTCCAGGATGAAGTGGAACCATTGGTGACTACCTTTTGGGTTCGGCCAGTTAGCCAATTACAAATCCACTTAATGGTTGCAGAAGAAAGGCTGTTTCATCACCTCAACACAAGCTTGCTATGGTGAAAATCCAACATGGTGGTTTCGGATGCTTCCCTTGTTAGCAGGTTCTGCACCCTGCGCATATCCAACCAGTCAGTTTTCCATTTCTGCTCTTATCGGGAATGTGAATGAAAGCAAATTGGTTGTCCCAACGTTCCTGCTGAGTTTTTGGTGGATTTGGCCTCCCTCTTTCCAAATACAGTGGATTGATGCTGGATGCCATTTAGACAAATTATATTCTCCTCGAATTCTATGAGGAGTATTTTTGCCATTTAGACAACTCCAGTGTGATGTTGATGGACATCTCAGAATTCCAAATCTACACATTAGATCAAGTCTAATGCAATAACATTCACTGGATGTGGGATAGTTATCTGTTATATTTGCTTTAACTTCAAATTTAATTTTTTTGAGAATTTGATTACTGAGAGCATAAGGGATCTGATGAGTTAGATTTCCTTCTGGTTTCCTTGGCAGTGGTCTTCTGTGACAAGAACTCAGATGTCTTACTGAAAGATCTAAAAATGAATTGGGGGTAGCCAGGATGGCTGTAAGTTAGAAATATTTCTCTTTAATGGAACGACAGTAGCAATGTGAAGAAGCCTGACTAAATTACTCTTCTTGAAGAGACAGACTGTCTTGATGAAGCAAATCATTCTGTCAAAACTGCATTAACACTTGTGAAATTTCAGTGTGAGAATAAGACTAGAACAAAGAGCTGTTTTACATCATTGAAATTTTGGAAAATTTCACTAAATTTATATGGAGAAATAGTATCTTTTCCAGTTCTGAAATAAGGCATACTCACACAAAGCAAGCACAGAAGGACTGGGTACTGAATCACAAAAATGGAAACAACTTAACGGATGCTTCTAATTTTTAAAATTACATGCAACAAGGTAGCAGCTATCACAGGTTAGCTATGCAATTTATATAAAAATCATTTCTACAAGTGTGAAAACAGAATATATACCACTGTCTTGCAGATGGGGAGAAAAAAATTGGTGGTTTCTCACTCTCACACAGGAGAATGAAACAAGCAAGGATTTATATCTCTGTAAAATAATTTGGCAGACTGTGTAAATGATTATTGTTGTTGTTGGGTGCCTTCAAGTTGCTTCTCACTTATGGTGACCTTAAGGCAAACCTATCACAGTGTTTTCATGGTGAGATTTATTCAGAGGGAGTTTGCCTTTGCCTGCCTCTGAGGCTGAGAGAATGTGACATGTCTAAGGACACCCAATGGGTTTCCATGGCTGCATGGGGATTTGAACCCTGGTTTCCAGAGTCATAGTCCAACACTCAAACCACTGTGTCATTCTGGGTTCAAAAAGGAAGACAAAATTGTTTTGATGAACCCATTATAATGTATTAAGATAGTATGAAATAATGAAAATTTCCTGAAAATAAGAAATTTATAAAGCTTACTGTTGGTCCCTGTAAATTAAGCCTGAACTTGCCCTAGAAACCAAAATGACTAAACTGAGGCAATTGTACTTTGGACATTTCATGAGGGGTCATGCCTCACTGGAAAAGATAATGCTCCGTAAAGTAAAAGGCAATAGGAAAAGGGAAAGGCTGCACTACAAGTGGATTGATTCAATAAAGGAAGCCATGGCCCTGAACTGGAAAGACCTGAGCAGGGCTGTTGATGTTTGGGGCTGTTGAGGGTGGGGGGAGTCACCATAAATTGAAGCCAGTTTGATGGCACTTAACAACAGTGATCCCTGTAACTGTCTCATTGAGCCCAATGTTAGTAACTCTTCTGGAACTACAAAGAAATTGATGAAAAGGAAGGGGCATACTGTAATACTTCGTGATGGATATATATTTATGGCTGACACTACATTGCATAGTAACTTTTTAAGCTGCTATCATAGGGCTTCTAGATACCTGAAGCCTCTCTGGTAGGAATTTTTAATAAGCATGTATTCTTACGTCTGTTTCATATTCTTTCTGCATCAATCTGCATTTTTTAAAATTTTCTATTCAGGAAATATAAATCAGGTTGGTTCAGTTAAAACTGTGGATCAAACCAAGTCCTTAAATGTATTTAATAGGTCTACCTGTAGTCTGTTATATTTGAACAAGATAGGAATCAACCAAACATTAAAATAAATATGACTGAATGAAAGGCAACTCAGAAATTTATTTTGCAGAAATTTGTATTCTTAGTTTTATGGTTTATAGATATTATTTATATCCAGGTTTAGCCACATAGGATCAGCTCCTTTTTTTAGAACAGAATGAGCAATTTAAGAGATTCTGGGAGATAATATTCTGCCTCCAGAATTCTCTATTGGCCACACTAGACCCCAAAACAAGCAGAAGTGTGGGTGGAAATAAATTGACTAGAAATCCATTTCTTTTTTTTTTTTGGAGGAGTTTGAAGGGCTGGAGTACTACAACATGTTCAAGGGTAAACCCACCATTTCAAGGTCTTATCTACACTAGCCAAGAAATGCTGGTTCCCCACTGGTGTATCATGACTGTGGAGTAGCCCTGTCTCCCCCGCTTACCTACCGAAGAAGGAGAACCAAACAGGATGCTGGCCCATTGCTGAGGCTGTTGCTACCACCATTTTTTCCCGCTAACACAGAAGACAGGCAGGGATCCTGCAACATGTGACTGTAGGCCTCCTGCATGTGACCAGACTTGATCATATCTGCAGGCCCCTGCCCGGCTCCCAGAAGAGCCAGGGGAGCTGACAGTGGTAGGGTGAAGCAGCATCTTGGGGTGGCCTCACATAGACATGTGTGGCCTGATCCAGCTGAAAATAGGTATTATCTTAAAATGCGGTGAGGTCCCTATTCTGGCTTGCCTCCGTTCCATCCCCGTATGTACCTCTGGGGTTGTTTGGACTGCCCAGGGGGATTTTCCTTGGTTTTTTTCCCTGAAGATGCCAGCCACAGATGCAGGAGAAACGTCAAAATAAACGCTTCCAGAACATGGCCTCACAGCCTGGAAAAAAAACCAAAGAAAATCTATGGATGCTAGCTGTGAAAGCCTTTGACTTCACATTGCCCAGGGGAAGTTCAGAGTAAATGCCCTGCATTGTTTGGACTGCAGGGCTCTGGAATGGGGGCAAACTGGGGTATTTGCCAGTGTAGACAAGGCCCTAGAGGCCTTTAAAATCATCAGGTGGTGAGATTGCAAATATTACTTAGTTGGGATTGCGTGAAGCACACAGATGCACTTTCTAACACTTTTTTAGAGGATGAAAATCCTCAATGGATTGCTTTTTCTACTACTTCTGCTCTAAAATGTGGACACACACAAAAAAATCCATACTTATGGTGACATTGGTCTTAATCTGTATATAGTAGTTCCTTTTTTGAACTGAAAATGCACATTTCCTTGGTACGTATTGTAAAAGAGATTATTTAATGTTGATTCTGTCCCACAGCTCTCTTTCAGCCAGGAGTCCGATACCATTTTTCTGTCTATGGATGCAAAGACAATGGATATCAGCTACTGAAATATATACATGGTTATACAAAAGAGTTAGGTAAGCACATTTTGTTCTTTTGTTAAAAGCTGTCAGATGGAAGAAAATAAATAGATCTTAATGCAGTTAGGTTTTATTGAGCAAAAGTCAGGATATGTGTTAAGAACAGAGTGATTTATATAGAAGTACATTATATGTACATTGCTCTTAGGGTATATTTAAATCAGTAGTTTGTTCAGACCATTAATCTTAATCCAAAACTGGACTGTGAGCCTACTTATGGTAGGCTGCAGCAACTTGGAAATCTTGTTTTGAGATTTACAGAGAAAGGTCAACACCATGGCAACAAAGAAAGCCTGAATGGATCATATTTGTTGATATTGCTCCAAGGCATTGTGCAATGTGAAGATAGATGTGCTACAGGAAAATGAACTACAGGGGGAGACACTTTCTGTCCATGCAAGCTCCAAACCCAATAGATAAAACAATGGGAAAACTCATACATGAGAACAAAAGAAGCAATATCTTTGTGGGGCCATTTGATCTTTTCCATAGTATTACAAAAAAAATAAAACTGGGTTCAGTCTTGTAGGCTGGAACCTGGAAAATTGTCTTAAATGACAACACTTGCATTTAAATGTATATTGGCTGAGTGAAGTAAGCTGAAAATGAGAAGTGCAATTAAGGTCTCTTTTCAGCAATCAGTGTCTCCATCTTTTAGCAGGATAGAGTCCTGCCAACCTGAAACATAGGCATTATCTTTCTGTGAGAAGAATGCATTAAAATTCGGTTCAAGTAAACAATTACTTGAGATGATGAGCAATGAAACACCAACAAGAATTCTGTTATTCCCTGCTATGGAAAATTTGTGATTGGGTCCAGAATTTATCCGTTTCTGAATAGCCTTTGCTTTGCTTGACTGTGCATATAAAACCTACTCAGAAATGTTTTTAGATCATATTCTGATTGTATTTGTTGTTTCACTAATACAGCGAAGTGGAAGATATTATCTGTACGCTTTATCTTTACTATCTTAGGCTTGAATCATATTGTAGTCCAACTAGAGTAAGCCCATTAAATCAACCAGATTCGCCTAAGTGTTGGCTCACTATTCTAAATATAATTCAGTGGACCTGCTCTAATTGGGATTATCAACAGTATCCAGACCTTAAAGCTCAGTAGATCAGAGCACTCAGTTTACAGTAAGGGTGGCATCTCACGTTTTCTTAAACAGAACATAACATTTCCTTCCCATTTGCTTCCTATCCAGAACCAGCAGTTGCACCAGTGTTTAATGTGGAGCTAACCACCTCAGATTCCATCTTAATAAAATGGCAAGACATTCCCACCGAAAAGAGCCGGGGCTTTATAAAAGGCTATTTGCTTCACTTTGGAAAAGGAGAGGAAGGTGCCACAAAGCCAAAAGCTTTTGAGTCAAGTAAGTAATGTTATTTGACAGTTTTTCACAATATATGATTTGCAATGAATTTCAAGCAAGACAAAGGTTTGGTGACATTGATAGGCAGTAGAGAGACAGGATTATGCATGAAGGTCTACAGTTGTCTAGATTCATAACATGCAACAGCAAACCCTTTGATACCATACTGCTTGGGCCAAGTCTATTTGAAAGGCCACACTCCACTATATGAGTGTGCCCCTATTTTAAGATCTTTGGGAGAGGCTCTTTTCTCAGCCTTGCCACCGTCAAAGGCACAACTAGTTATGATATAGGAGATGGCCTTTTCAGTGACTGTCCCCAGATTCCAGAACTCCCTGTTGATGGACACTAGGTTGTCTTCCCTTTTGCTGCCCTCTGTCAGCAGGCAAAGTCCCTCTTATTGAGACAGGACCTGAAATGCAAGCTGGTCTCTTGCTAAAAGGGGTCCAGCTGGTTGGGCGCTCACTATGCCTTTTTAGTTCTCTTCTTAATTTATAGGCTTTTATGATATATTTTTAGTGAAGATTTTGTTTTCAATTTTGTATTTTAGTTCTGTTAGTCCCTTAAGTGCCACTTTTGGTAGAATCTGGAAATTAATTAATGAATTAATTAATTATGAAATATTAGGTCTACAGAAAGCATTGCATTAACCACAGGGATTCTGCTTGAAAACTGTGATTTCTACAAAGGCACACAAGTCTCTACTCTACTTTTTACAGTCTATAACATGAGAAGCATTGCTGTCTTATTTCTTTTCTGTGTCCCTACCCTTGGTCATGCAGAAGTTAAAAGTGTGGACACTCATGATATCACACTCACAGTAGTACCAAATACTGTGTACCAACAGTAAGAAATCATAAATGTTACAGCAGAGCACTTGTAGATAATACACCTTAAGGATGAGAGCTTATTTTTGGCAGCATATCCCTGGCAGATGCTGTGGGCATCTTAGTGGAAGAACACTTGGTTTACATGAAAAAAGTCCTAGTTTCAATCTTCGGCATCCCCTGTTTTTTTTTTTTTTTTGTTTGTTTGTTTTAAGAGGTAGACCTAAATATGAGTCAGCGTGATGTAGTGGTTTGAGTGTTAGACTATAACTCTGGAGACCAGGCTTTGAATTCCTGCTGGGCCATGGAACCCCCCTGGGTGACCTTGGGCAAGTCATACTTTCTCAGCCTCAGAGGAAGGCAAAGGCAAACCCCCTGTGACCAAATCTTGCCAAGAAAACCCTGTCATAGGTTTGCCTTAGGGTTGTCATAAGTTGGAAAAGACTGGAAGGCGCAAAACAGCAACAGACCTAAATATGTTGAACAAGCTCTATGTGAGACAATGTAGAACCACTTCTGCTAGACTAAGCAATCCTAGGTTTGTTTTTGTCTGGTTGACTTAGTTTTTTTAAAGGCCATTTTTCTGAGCCTTAGACAGCTCAGAGAGCCCACCCCCAAAAAGGTAGAATTGTCCCTGTCAGGGCAATTTCCTGATTTTTTTAAAAAAGGGTTGGGGGTGCAACTGGGTGCAGTGAGGAGTGCAACCCTTCAAAGTCCCATTTAAGGCCATTGTAGCCCTCAACGTCTAGCATTTGGCCATCCCTGGTTATGCCCTGACTTAATTGTGGAATGATTTCAGTGGTTGTAATTCTAAGTCATGCATTGTTTAGTTTAACTGTAGTCTATTCATACATCTAAAACTGTCTTGGTGATTTATGCCCAACAAACTATCATCTGAAACCATGGTTTGTAGTCAGCTTGTGTTATTAATAACATGGCTTGTCATTTCACCTGAACCATCCATCCTAGTTTAACTTTCATTTAGTAGGATAGATTAACTTACCATTGTTTGAAAGTTTGACATTTTACGATACCAGTGAAAACTCCAGTGTGTTATAGGTTATATAAATGTTCCATGTCCAAAGGAGTGCTTATGTTGCAGAATCAAAAGTGTTCCACCCAACACCCAGTGTCAGGGAATACAAGGTGGAAAAAAGTATAAAGTAAAACTGGACAAAACAAAATAAAATACTGCTTGTATTGTTGGAAATTTCCTGACCCCCATTAAGTTTCAGTGCCCACCTGTTTGATGAAAATTCATTTTCCCTTGAAAGCGGTCAATCTACTGACAACCAGAGTCCATTACTTCTGCCTAATAAGAAAGGGGATTTCGACTAAACATTAGGGAGAACCTCTTGATAGTAAAAGCTTTTGTCAGTGTAGCAAACTGTCACAGAGAATAGTGGATTCACCTTAGTCAGAGATTTTTAAGCAGCGGCTGAATGGGCATCTCACAGGAAAGCTTTGGCTGTGGATTCCTGCCCTGGGGCCATAGGATCCCTTTTGATTACGATTATGTGAAATGTCTGGAGAGGCAGCTAGCTTAACAGAGCATGCTAACAAGCATGGTATCTGCTGAAGCTGGCACCAACATCTGCCCAAGCCATGCTGTCCCCTCTAAAGCAACCTTGCTTTCTCCAAAACTCCTCCACTGCTCTCTGCAAACATATTTCACAGCCCAATGGTATTGTAACTATGCAGACTGGTCAAAATTTTCTTGACCTGACTTCACCTGAACATATAACTAGCCTACTCACATTGCTATCTCTAAACAATGATGAGCAGCAACTGTGGGAAGAGCAATCCAGCATTAACTGCTCCATGCTCCAGAGAAGCCTTGCACCCACGGACATGCATGTTGTAGATCAGCATAGTACCAGCATCATGTCAGTCTTGAAGAAATTCTATGAGCAAGAGGAGGAATACAAGGCCGCTTGGAAACTTGAGCTAAATTTTGATGCCAACATGACAAGGGAACCCAGAAGGTGGCTGTTGGGGGGGGGGGATTTTATCTGTATTGACTCAAATTGTTGTCAGAGTTGGGCCACTGAACTACCTGACTTGTTCTTCACCTTATACGGGTTCATAGAGGAAAACTCTAATTGGGATCCCCCACCATTTGGGGATTTATCTCCAGGTAAAGAAACTTGACTTGGCCATGCCAACATTGTTCCCATGCTTACTCTTCATTAAAAACATATATTTGTTCTAACTAATGCCTTTCTACTTTCTCTACAGCTTAAATCATAAATGGTGCTCATGTTCCCCTACACAACATGGGATGTGGGGTTTCAAATGGGGATGGGGATACATTAATGACTGAAGAGCAATAATTAGACCAGGGTAGGAACTGTGTGAGCCTCCAGATGTTGGTGAATTGAAATTTCTGGCAACCCTTGTCAGCATAGCCAATGCTGAGAAATACTGATAGTTGCAGTTCAACAACATCTGGAGGCCCTCACCATTCCTGTGTCTGCATTAGATCATGTTCCACCTGCTGAAGAATTAGCAGAAGAGGCACCACTGAGCAATACACAAAAGTCTACCAGATTCTGGAAAAATAGAGTATAGCTGGCATAGGAACTGGGGAGCAAATATATACAAATTTGATAATAGGAAATCACAGAGAAGGGTTGATAATTATTGCATTGCCTTCTAAGACACAACACAAATGTATAAGGGACTGTATCCAAACAATGGCCATTACAGTTCTTGACACCAATGTTGCATTCTGTAGATTCATAAAGAACTGTTGCCACAGTGGTTAAATGCCAATACTGCAAGCCACAACATTGCAAGTTTGATCCCAAGAGTTCCAGGGTTCACTCAGCCTTCCATCCTTTCATAGGTCAGTAAAATGAGTACCCGGTTTGTGGGGGAAACAATTTGTAAGCTACTCTGAGAGACTTTGTGGCTGAAGAGCAGGCTATAAATACCTAAATAAATAAAAATAAAATAAATATCTCAGAAAAAGGGCAGGTAATTCAGTTGAACCATACTGCAAACACACAGAATGCATAAGTAGATGTCGCTGCAAACATCACCCTCTTTATTTCTCCCCCCCAACCCCAATTAAGATATGTTACAACATTCTTTTGTACAAGTACCACACCAGCTCTTTCTCCTGCCCTGTCGAGTAGGACCCACCCTTAGTGAGAGATCAACTTGGCAACAAGAAAGAGCCAGGTCAGTGAGGCAGAGTGAAGTAGCAGTATGGAATAATGGGGTCTTAAAGAATGTTAATGTGGAGGAGTGCTACTCTTGTAAAAAATATAGTTTTTTGACTACTAAGATTACCCATTTCTAGCATTTACTGCTATACCATTCAGTATTACGTGGTGCTCTTTCCTGCATCTTATTGTTTACAAAACACTGTTTTGCACTTGAATTATTTTATAGCACTATGCATTGCATGATGCTAGGCAACACTCCTCTTGATAGTTACTTCTGACTGTTTGCACTTGTATGGAAAATAGTCTAGTTTCTGGTTTGAGAGAAAGCATCTCTGAAGAGTCTTATTATTCATTAGTATGTTGCCTTTCTGCCCTCAAGTCAATATAAGATTACATAAAAATCCTGTTAAAATTGCAACAATATAAGACAAAAAAAGCAAAAATTGTTCTTTTAAAAATGGGTCAAAATATAGTTAAAAGCCAGAGCCCTGATGAAACAATGTCGTTTTTACTGCATGTCTAAAACTGATTAGGAATGAAGACAACCTAACCTCCCTTGAGAAGGATTTCCACAGCCAGAGTGATGTTACAGACAAACCCTTGGCTGTTGTACCTCTCTTGGCTGTAGGATGTATATAGCATGGCCTCTAATAAACACAGGACATTTATCTACTTGTTTCATCTCTGATATTTTCTCTTGAAGATTACTAGAAATGCCCACACCTGAGAACCTTCTCCAAATAAGAGACCAAACAGGACAATTTCCTTATTTTCCCTTAGAATCCTGATTGCCCTGTTATTTATGAAAAATACCTTACACATCTTGAGTCAATAACCTTCATTTTTGCCTCAGAAGGTTGACTAAGTAAGGATTGAATATCAGCCAGAGTGTAAGGGGAACTACCTATTTGCTGTTGTTAATCAGGAGCTTCCCCTACTCCTGTTCCAGCAGTCTGTTCCAGACTCCAGAACTTGTGACTGCTTTTCTGATTGTTGAATTACTAATCTGATCAAGCTAAGCATGGTAAATTCTGAACTAACAAAGTGGAAGTCCTCATGATATGTATGAATGAGTGAAAGAGTAAGGGGCTTACTGCACTCCAATGAAAAGACTGTGGTAAAACTGTGTCTTTGCTAATCTGAAAAACCCATTAGCAAAAAGATGTAGTTTTGCCTCCGTCCCCTATGGGACTGGAACAAAAGAATGATGGAAGAATGATGTCATACGGTAAGGCAGCACAGAAGACAAAACGTTCTGCTTCACTGCTACTTTTCTTTGAAGTGTATTAAGCCCCTTAGTGAGAGAATAAGAGTGAGGAAGAGACTCCTCAAAGTGTTTACACAATGAGTGGAAAGAAATTTGCATTAACCAAAATTATTTTATTTTATTTTACAAATTCCTTCAATTCACTGCAAGACTATTCATGAAAGCACATGTGTATATTTTGGTTTTTGATCATGAGGAGGAAACTGCAAGTGTCAGATTTTTTTTCCCCTTCAGAGTTTAGGCAACTAAATGCAGTACTTTGAAAATGGCAGACAAGCACATATTCATCAATAGGGAAAATTCTTTAAAGTTGTCTGTTAAGAAAAATGCATTAAAATATGTAGATCAGGAAAAGGGTGTGCCAAAATCTATGTGAATATCTACAGGGAAAAGGCGGAAAACATCTTGTGACCAAATGTAGAACATAGACAGGATAAGAAGGCTGGTGGGATTCTCAGAAATGCAATGAAAACAAACTGACAGATGTTGACATCTCTCCCAATATCACATGGACAGTCACTAATGGACAGTGAAAGAGTGGGAATATAAACTCTCTGTAACTCACCATCCATTTCATTTGGGGAATAATCCCCCTCATCAACTAAGGTTTTAAAAAAGGTTTCCTTTCCAGGAAGTGTGTAGAGTTAGGGATGGGATTTGGGGATTCTGCTATTTATCAACACTTAGCTCATTTCCACCTTCCTTCCTATCATTCTCACATTCTCCTAGTTCCCTAGTACAAAAGGACAAGCTCAAAACCTGGAACTGAAATCCAGAGCAAGAATGGGAGACCTCAGGCCAGAAGGCCTGAACTGATTGCAGGTTTCCCCATCTGGCCCACAACGTTATTCCACTGTTAACCTCCCAGTTAGTGTTCAAAGAGATTATTTAAAGCCCCAAAAGCTATTGCACTGGGGTTTCCTCCTGAATAGACATGCGCTGAATTGAGCAGTGCTCTTTATGTTTGGTGAAGAAAGGTCTGCACAATCATATCTGGTTCCACCTGCTTTGCATTGGCTTTGTTTCTTGTACCCATAGATCTTTGTACTCATAAAAAGTAGAAACAAAAAGGTTCCACACTCCTGACCTATAATATTTCAAGCCTTTTGTTTATATCTTTCCTACACTGGAATAAACCATTATTAAGTCTACCATTTTAATCAGTCTTTCATTATCCATTTTCTCTCTGTCATCTCCTCTGCTCTACTCTATAAATTATCATATCTTGAGCTATTCCATCATGTTTAGGCCATCAGCTCTGCCTGCTAGAATACCTAATGCCTTTATGTTCCCTTTATGCTTTCTGGTTACACCTAAATTTTAGTCCAGTCTTAGGCTGATCTAGTTTTTACCTGACACTCTGCAGATGAGTTGGACTTTAATTCTCATCATCCCCAGCTAGCATAACAAATAGCCATGTTAGATGGGGAAGATGAGTTGTAGTCCAGCAAATCTGAGGGGCCCAGATTGGGAAAAGACAGATTAATCTGACCAAGTTCTTCATTTTGTACTGGTCAGATGTTTGGATAATCTCATAAATGGTAACAAATATTATATTTACTTTAAATATTCACTCAAGTCTCAAGTACCATCTTCTCAAAAACTAGCAACAATCTTTCATAGAATCTTAGAATTGGAAGGGGCCGCAAGCAACATCTAGTCCAACCACTTCCCATGCAGGAATACACAAGTAAAGCACTCCTGGAAGATGCTCATCCAGCCTCTGTTTAACTCCAAAGAAGGAGAAGCCATCACACTCCAAGGCAGTTTATTCTACTGTCAAACAGTTCTTACAGTAAAGAAGTTTCCTAATGTTTAGGTATAATCTCTTTTCTTGTAATTGGAATCCAGTTGATTATGATTTGAATCCATTTTGTTTGGTTTGAAGGGGTGAATCTATACTGTAGAAATAATGCAGTTTGACACCACTTTAACTTCTGTTGCTCCATCCTACAGAATCTAGGGATTTGTAGTCTTGTGAGGCACCAGCACTCTTTCTAAGAGAAGGTAAAAACCTTGTAAAACTACAAATCCCAAAATTCCATAGGATGGAGCTACAGCACTTAAAGTGCTGTCAAACTGCATTATTTCTACAGTGTAGATGCACCCAAAGTTTGTTTTATAAGAACACCTCAGATTTCATGCAAATTTTTTTCCATAAATTTGACAGAAAGAATATAGGAGGAATTAAAACTGAATGACATGCTCATCCAGGAGAAGGGCTTTGAATGCTTAACTCTTTAAAGTCTGGGTTTGAATTCCTGTGCTTTTAACCACCTTTGTGTTGCCACTTCTTTAACAGCTCCATGGCAGAACATGATTCCCTCTATCCTGGATGTGCAGTTTTACCTATAGAATTCAATGAGTACAAATGGCTAAGAATTTTGTTCCATTCATTTCTGACAAGTACTTTCCAAAATCTACGTGTTTCTTTATGAACAAGATTAAAACATTTGAATGTGAGAGAAAATAGATAGATTTGTCTCTCTATCTATGGTAAATGAGGCCCAACTCTAGTTCTTTCTTGGGTCAGTTAGATTTTCCAGGCATATGCTTCTGTGTTATATACTGATATTCTCCTTGAACTACCCATGACAGTACATAAAGTAATTTTTAAAAGCCTGTTATAGGATGAGGTAAAATGCTGATACAATAAATAATGTTTAAAAGCAACAACAACATGCAACTAAAACTTGATGGACAACACAAATGCAGATTATGCAGTTTTAATGTTTTACATTAAGGAGCTTATCAGACGATCCCCTTTTAAATGATCTTTTGCTGGCATAAGAAAAACCATTTTTATGCTGGCAAAAGAATGCTCCCCTCCACAATTACCTTCCTTTCCCTGTTCACTTCCTCATTCGAAATCCCACGAGACTTCATTGCATGGGAAATTCAAAAACAAAATAAAGCCTAAAAAGTTACACCAAGCACCTAGACACTTAAAAAATCCCACGTAACCCGGGGAGGATAATAAAAAGAGCAAAACTTACCTGGATGTCCCGATCTCACCCGGAAGTGTTCACACCGGACTGGCCTTTGACACGGCATTCACAAGAGTTAAATGGCCCGAGGTTTGCACACTGACAATGCCGGCACCAAAATGGAACTGCGGGATCTATTGATGGCTTCAGCTGTCAATAAAAAGAAACACCAGAATAACACTGGCAGAATGCAAAAGGACAACGTCATCTGATATTGGCATCCTTTTGTATTCTGCAGGCATTGTTATCATGCCACACTTGCTGTATCTGATAATCTCCTAAAACTAACAAGGATCAATTTAGCGGTTACATATGAAAAGTCAGTCAATCTATTGTAAGGTAATTTGACTACCTATAAATCAATACCTCTTTACTTACCATCATAGAAATGAAAATGATGTGAAGGCAATGTAAGAAATAAAAGTCTGTCTGGATTATATTCTCCATTTGTTTCTTTTATCTTTTATTTTTGCTTGATAATGAGAAAGACAGAGCAGGGTTGGTGTGTTTTTTTAAAACAACAACAACAACTATCACCTTACTTTTTTGGTATATGAAAACCTTCATTTTAAAAGTAATCCATATTTCTGTCTCCCTCTTTCCCTTGCACGCACAAAATCTTTCTGAAACACCCAAACTTACAGTGAGAACAATGAGGCGACGCTACAATGCACTCAGATACAAATTTGCAAGATTTGTGAAGCATGCCTATTGGATGAAAGGACACTACAATGCTCTGAGATATAATTTTGTAAGATGCACTAGGCATGCTTATCAGATGAGACACCACTACAACAAGCTTAGAAATAATATTGTAAGAGATACTAGGCGTCACTACTGGATGCAACAACGCTACAATATGCTTAGAAATACTTTTGCAAGATTTAGTAGGCGTGCCTACTTGATGCAAAAAAACTACAATATGCTTAGAAATGATTTTGCAAGAGTTACTAAGTATGCCTCCTGGATGAAAGAACGTTATGATGTGCTGAGATATAATTTTGAGAGATATATGAGACATGCCAACTGAAGGAGACAACGGTACAATCTGCTGAGATATAATTTTGTGAGATGCACTAGCTGTGCATACCAGATCTGACAATGCTACAGTATGCTCAGAAATAATTTTGCAAGATTTACTAGACATGCCTATTGGAAGAGACAACAATGATGCTACAATTATATCTAGATAAAATTTTGCAAGATTTGTTATTTGTGCCTACTGGATGAGACAGCAGCAATGCTACAATACATTCAGATATAAGTTTGCAAGATTTGCTGTGTGAGGCTGCTTGATGTGACAATACTAGAGCATACTCAGAAATAGTTTACTTGATGTTCAAGTTACATGAGATGATGCCACGAGTTACTCAGATAAAATTTGTGCAAGATTTACTAAGTGTGTATGTTGGATGAGATGATGCTACAGTGAGTTGAAAAACATGACTGAATGGAATATAATTATGTCAACTCTCAGCAGCCATTGTACATATGTACTAAAATGTAGAGATGGGTTGGGAAGTCATGAAAGGGAAATGACATACCAAACACAACATCAAGGAAAACACTACAGTTAAGGGGATGTAACTTGGCACTCTTGCTATTACATTAAAATAACTGTTCTGTTGCTATTTCATTGCCATTTAATATAAGATATTCGGTGCTAGAAAAAGAAAAAATTCTTATGCTTATTGGCCACCCCACATTTCCCATACTTTTGATATGAAATGTGTACTCTTAGAAAACATTACTGTTACAAAGTCAGTGCTATCCCTAAACAAAAATATTGACTGGCATCTTGTTAGGCAGTTATGATGTCATAAACTGAGCTTACAGTCTCCTAATTGTTTGGTATTCACATTTATAATTATAACACTATTGCCATGACTGCAAATCCCCCTAAAGCCCACCTTAAAATCCAGGCAGCCTTACAGGGGATGCTGTCCAGCCTCCCATGAGTGAGCCTCAGTGCAACAAAAGGTTACAACAGGACTCCACAGGGGTCCTTGCTTATGCTCATTGCACTGCTATTCACTGGTGGATGGGAGTTGGACACATTGTCCTTCAGCATCCTGCTCTCCAGCAGCACAGTACTCTGGCCCTTGGTATGGCTGCCTGGATTTTAAGGTGGGTTTCAGGGGTTGGATTAGGAAATGGAGCATCACAGTTATATGTCCGATGCAGGATTATAGCCATCATTTTAATGGAATGGAGATCTAAATAATCCAGATCACCAAGATGCATGTTGTATATTCTCAAGACATAAACTATAATCACCAAGGGCGTTGTTTTGATAGTCCCTGAAATAACCTGTTGTGGGATTAAAACTCTCAAGACAATAAATACATCATACAGGGGTGGGCAACTGTTGTGGTCTCTAAATTCCTGTTAGGGAAAAAAGGCCTCAGGCCTAAAATGGCCGAGGGAGGTGTAAAAATATGGTGAACTCCTAAATAACCCCTAAAGGGCATTTGGTGATAAGGTTTTATTTTAAATGTGGACTCCATGAGCCACAAAAATGAACCTGGGTTGCACATTCCTTACCCCTGACAGGATGGCAGCTTTTGCCTCTGCCAGAGAGAAAAGTACAGGACTGCCCAATGGGCCATATGCCCAGAGGAGGGTGTTTGGCTTAAGTTTGTAACAGTTTCCTTGTGGAGTATCCCTTGGAGCACCACAGCCTTCTTTCTGTCCATCCAGTAGGTTGTCTAAACTTCATTTCAAAGTAGACTTATTTAAGAAGCTAGTGGAAATATCCTTGCAGTGCAGCATCTCTTTATTGAATTACAGTACTCCTGCTCATATCAAAATAATAAGGAACAGAGATTCTTAGCTTCCTTGGGAACGAACACTAGAGTTCATAGTAGCTAGTAGAGGCAGTATAAAGGAGGAGATATTGCTTTCAAGATAGGTTGTGGATGCTGTTCTGAAATGCTTCCTCGGGTCTCAGCTATTCCAGCACATAACACCAGCAGACAGATAGGAATCAGCTGTTTGTCCAGTAATCCATTGTACAGCAATTCTTTGTATGCTGTGCAGCAGCAGCCAAACCATGGCCATCATGTTAGTCATGGTGGCCAACATCAACATGGGAACTCTAAAATGACTATGGGTATGAAGAGAGGGATCATCCTGAGAACAGAGGCAATCTGTGGTGCGTAATATGAAGGAGTGGGGTGGCTCTCATTTCAGAGTAATCTGCAGGATAGAACATGAGACCCAAGTAAGGTAGTTGAAGAGATTGCACCAAGCTTCCAAAGACTATGATCTAATGTACAGTGTCCACAGGTGTTGGGGAAAAAATACTTGTGTTGATACTATATAAATCATTTTTATTGTGGGCTCCTTACTTCTCAGCATCATCTTCAAGGTCAGGAAATGGACAGTTTTCAAAATCTTCAAACAGAGAGGCTTGTGATATCAATAAGTTATATTTGACGGAAGTGATCAAAGTTGCAGATGAGAAGATACTTATTCAGGGTTTCCACAAACCCCAGTTGATTGGATTTTTGTTGAAGGGGAGGGGGTGTTTCTCAGTTTCTCCTGTATCCCCATATTGGCCCTATTCTTTAGCCCAGAAGTCTATAAAAAATATCTACAACATGACATGCCATGAACAATGACATAGGTGAAGAAATAGCATGGCCATCTCCTGGGCTTCTCTTTTGGCTGATAAATTGGTAGCACAGCCTTGTGTGCCAAGTTAATGGTAAGCTATATTTTGGTCTTTCTGATGGATCAGGCTTTTGCATGAATAGACCTGGTTTGTGGTACCTCTAGAGTGATCCAGTGATGCTGATGGGGGGGGGGACAGCCACCACCATCATAGGGCTTGTCTGCACATGAAATTTATCCCATCTTGCTCATGTCTTAGAGCAATCCTGATGATGCAGGGCTTTTGCCCCATTTGGGCAGTCCTTACCACCCCCAGGGCAGATATAGATGAGAGTAAGACAGGGTAGGACCCTTTACTGCATTCTAAAATAATACGTGATTTAATCCGTTCCCACCGGGAGGAAATGGATCGGGCTCTGCATGTCCACAGGAGCCTGTCCTGGCAGGCTGGCCTATCGCTGCAGCTGCTGGTCTCCCTTGCTCTCTCTGAAGCAGGAAAGAGTCCTGAAGCAAGTGACCAAGGCTGAACACATGCAGGGGGCCTTGGTCATATGTTGTGGGCCAGCTTCCTTGCTTCCAGGAGAATCAGGAATATGACAGTGAAGGTGGCTTCAGCGATGGACTGGCAATTGATTGAGGTTGTAATGGGAGGAATGGACCTGATCCGTGGCCAGGATATGCCAGCGGGGATCTGATGTATCATGCAGATGAGCCCACAGGCAAAGGTGCCTATGGCAGAAATCTTCAGATGACTAAAGTGGGGGTTGTAGATATTCCATGGACATTGAGGAAGGCCAGATTGCCAACATGACTATGGTGTGTTCAGTCTTCTGCACATCAGCAAAAACAAGAGGATGTTCTTCCAGAGAAACAAGTGGGTGCTGAGGAGGATTTGGTACTCTGCACAAGTGCCCTGCCAGACTCAGAGTTTGAGACTATAAAGCAACGTAGTTACTTGTAAGAAGTTACTCTTTTTTTTTGCTAACATTGTAACAAGGTTACATTCAAAAACAACATGATAAGTGAGAACTATTTTACATTATTGGTCTAATGGATAACATTTTCTAGTTACTTTGAAGAGTTACTTTTAAGGGGCATATTGAGAGTCCTTTTGACAGGAATTTTTAAATGTTTATGCCATGTTCATAAAGGCATTTAAAAAATCCTCAGGGTTCCCCATCCATCCAAAAAGTAATGGAAAATAACAAAAACCAGTGCTTGTCACAATGTAAGAAGTAAAGAGGACTATTTTTCATGCAGTATAGCAAAAAACAGAACATATGAAAGTTAGAAAAGAGAAAGTTAAAAAGCAACTGTCCATGCTTTGGCCAGATCACTGCTGTACCTGTTGAATGATCAGTCTGAAGCAGGCAGCCTTCAGGTATAGAGCAGTAGAAGTTCTTTGACCAATTCATGTGTCAGCAACCACTCTCACATTACCTATAGCCCAGGGCATAGAGAGCACTTTCTTTTAAGCTTGTGTTACAGGCAATCACTATAAATTTGAACTTCATACTGAATTCTGTTGCTGGTGCACACATTCACACCCCTGTTAACTAACAAGAATCCTCATGTTCACCCGTTGTCCATACTAACCAGTAAAAATATGTCATAATACCCAAAATGTGTGTTTTAATTAAAACGAGTAGGAGAACCTGCCTGGTGTAGTGGTCTGAGTTTTGGGCTAGGATTCCAGAAGACCAGAGCTCAAATCCCCGTTCAGCATGAAAACCATGGGCAAGTCCCACTCTCTCAGCCTTAGAAGAAGGCAATGGATACCTCCTTCTGAACAAATCTTGGCATGAAAACCTTATAATTTTGGGTTGCCATAAGTCATAAACAAACAACAAATTAGTGACACCGGTGGGGGGGAGGATCTGAGAGCAGTGGGAGCCAAGGATTGGAGTTCTTGGGACAAACATGCCAGTGGAAAGGATTTATTTTGCACAGCCTACAGCTAGGGGAGTTGAGTGCTAATTTTCAAACCACAGGTGTCACTCTGGTCTGGAGACACAAATGGAATAAGAGGTGATGATTTATTTATTTATATTTATTTCCTTTCTCCCAAGGAGGGAGGTTTAGGGATGCTGGGTGCTTGCATAACTGGATTTCCAAAGGAAAGAAAGTTGCATTTCCTACCTCATTTCTGCAGCTGGGCAAAAATAGAACTTATGACAAGATGCAACCATTAAAATCTTTGGCTTCCAGAAGGCCATTCAGGATAGTAGCCATGTATCTGTAGAGGATACAGGTGGGGACACACTAACATTAAGTGAAACAAGCATGGTTTTATTTTTTCATTTGTAAGCTTGGTTCTGGTGTGTTCAACAAGCTGTGGTTAAAACAAACTACAGTTTAGCATTATGTCCAAATGCAACTAGTGAGGCAATTTGTGGTTGTGGTCAAACATCAATAGATCTGCTGCCCTATTGTGTCTGTACTTTTGATACCAGAATTGCCTTTTGATATTTTGATACAATGGTATTTTTCTGACTTTTGAAAAAAGGTTCACATTTTTGTTTCTTCTTGAAATCTGTAGTTCACATTTATTAGAAATGCTTTATCTTTCTGTCCTCTACTGTCAGCCTTCTACATTGGTGGGTTTCTCTTTTGCAGATTTTGTTATTCACATGTGTGTAGCTGCTGCTTAAGTAGCCCAACCTCCTTGCTACACTCCTTCTGTTCCTCCCCCACCCACCCAAACTCCCATCCTGCCAAACTACCAACCACTCCCTCTGGTTCCTAGCTTGCCACCAGCTTGGGTTTGGGCAGGATAGGAGATTGTGAAGAGAAGAAGGAACAAAAGGAGTGGTGCAGAGATGAGTATAGGCCAGGAGGGCCTTGAGAATGAGGCTGAGGGATTGTGGTGGCAAGCTGGGAAAGGGAGGTATGAGCTGGGGCTGTTGGTGGGAAAGGAGTCTTTAGCATTCATGTTGTGTGTGTGTGGGGTTTACGATATTCACTGTTTTTTCCACTTTTGTGGGGATGCTGTGGCCCTAACCCCCACAAATGTGGAGGGCCGAGTGTATTCTTTGAGACATACAGTTGTCCTTCCATATCCACGGATTTGGTATCCACGGAATTTAAATATTCATGGCTTGAAAATATTCTTTAAAAGATAATAATCCACAAAGAAAACCTTAATTTTGCCATCTTATATCAGGGGAACCATTTTGCTATGCCAATGCATATAATGGGACTTGAATATTCACGGATTTTGGTATCCACAGGGGGTCGTGGTACCAAACCACATCGAATATGAAGGGACAACTGTAATTTTCTTTCCATATATTTTCCATTCCCATTCTAGTAATGAGTGGATTTTCCCTTTAAGTTTCTCATTTGCTGGTTCACTGTGTCTTATGTTCCACAACACTTGACCTGGTTTAAACAAGGTAATCTTACATAGCAGCCTTCCCAAACCTGGTCTCTTCCAGAAGTGTGGGACTGTAGCTTCCATTGTCCCTAGCCAGCCTGGCCATTGGGCAGTTGGTTGGGGAAAGACTTCTATATACTAATAGTGAACTCATTCTGTGTGTGTGTGGGGGGGGGTCCTTATGTTGCCAAAATGGCACCATCCACACATAATAGGGAGGGATTAAGAAGTTCAGGAAAACCCCAAGGTTTGCAGAACTACAAAGAGTTAGATGAAAACCCCAAGAGTCTCGGTAAAAACTAAGCATGCTAAGTGACTGTGAAATGCTAGCTGACTGTTAGGAATGGGGAGTGGAAAACAAAGCTGGAGTTAGTATTATTTCTATCCTGTTTCCCCCCAGTTTGGGACTCAAAGCAGTGTACAATAAAAAATACATTGTTAAAATCGGCAAAATACAAAAATTTTAACAAAATTAAACCACTAAAAAGTTAAAAATAGCTAAAACTCTAAAAACACACACATATATACACACACACATACCCCAGCACTGCCACTAGCAAAGATCGGCAAAGGCCTGCTGAAACAGGAAAGTTTTTAGTTGGCTCTGGAAGGATGGCAGGGAGGGTACCAATCTGACATCTCCGGGCAGAGAGTTCCAGATCCTGGGGGCAGCCACTGAGAAGGCCCTCTCCTGAGTTCCCACCAGATGAACTTGTGAGAGTGGTGGGACAGAGAGAAGGGCCTCCCCAGCAGATTGAAGAGCCCGGGCTGGTTCATAAGGGAGAATACGGTCATTCAGTGGAGTACGGAAGTTTCTCTCTCCTTCACATCACTCCAGTGTGCCCGGGAAAAGCACTGTAAACAATGGTTATACACAGGATTTCATAAAACAGGGTGGACTTTCATCAAGCAGAAGTGGGCAATGTCAGCAGGTCTGGGGACCAATATTCTCCTCCTAGGAGCCTCAGGGGGATGCAGAGACTGCCAAAATGCCCCACAAAATAAGAAGAAAAAAAAATAAAAAGGACAATTATTTTTTAAAAAAGTTAAACAGTGCAGAGCAGCACTGAAACCTATTTGAAAGGTAAATTGCCACTCATGGAGGCTTCCAAGACAGGCAATTAATCTATCCATCTTCCTTTCTGTCTGTCTGTCTGTCTCTCTCTCTTTCTCTCCCCCTCCCCTTCCCTTTCTTTCTTTACCAGAATAAGGATGATCTGGAAAGTTTTGGGTGCTGCAAAATAACATTGGGGTGTCATTTGGGCCCCCTCTGCCACAATAATTACTTTTGTGTAGTAATGATAGCCTGAACTGTGCATAAAATGCCTCACAAAAGCATCTTGGTACAACTGTGTGTGCTATCAATATGGCCTTTGAAGTATTTTTTCCATGTACATATGTGCATACTTAATACAAAGGGGCGGGGTGATATAAAGCAGTGGAAGTGTGGTTAGTATGGAACACAAATGAGAGTTCTTTATGTATCATTTTTTAAAAAACCAGCAAGGTAATTCAATTTCTTGGTGACTGGATGTTCCTAAAGGCTGCATAGGTATGGTCAGTTTAGATGCAGGTGTCATAATGAATAGATGCTAATAATCAGGTATCATGCTATTGCATTTTTAGCACATTAACCTGTGTATAAAGCTCATTTTAACAAATTCCATACATGGAGCAGTCCTTGCAGCAGTTTAATTCTTATTCACTGTTTGCTGTGGAATTTTATTTTAATAGGCCACCGAGCAATTAACATTACGAACCTGGAACAAAAAACATTAAAAATCTCAAGCCTTCAAGGTAAAACTGGCTACCACCTGAACTTAAGTGGCTACACTGCTGGAGGAATTGGACCTGCAAGGAGCTTGTATGTGGTCACTAAGGAAAATGGTAAGTTGAGAGGTGTTTTGGTTTGGAACTGGGGATTGCAGCAACATATGAGCTCTAGCGGATTAATAGTACCATGTGAAGCAACCTTCTCTATAACAGCTTGAGTAAGTCTCAACAATCCTCAGAATATGAAAGGTATGCTTGTTCAGGACCATTTATAGTGATGGTTCATCCCAAAGTTTCATAAACAAAAGGGATGGGTTTCTGTCCTTAGGACCTAACTATCAAATATCAGCAGTAAGGAAGACAACCAAGGAACAGAAAGGAAGAGGTTCAAGTACCAGAGGAGAGAGCACAGTTCTCTCCAAAATTTTGGATTTTTGAATGTTTCAGATTTTGTAATTCTGGATAAGGGAGACTCAACTGGTAGTACCATGAACATGTTTTGTATAGGGCAGTGGTGGACACCTGTCAGAGGTCAGGGCTCCACACTTTGGGTACACATATTTAAAGCTATAGTCGGTGATGAGTATTAAGGAGATGATCTTCTATATCTTGGCTTAGTCAAAAATCAAAATGGAAGCTTCATTGCCTGGAAAATTAGCAAACCACTGTAGGAAGTCTTGGACAACTAGCATTTTTTATTGGCTTATTGAATTATTGTAGTCTTAAGCATCTTTGTCTGCTTAATTTTTCAGCGGTGGGATTAATTATTGCCATCCTTATCCCTGTGGCTATAGTTGTTCTCTTGGCCATCGTGACCAGTATCCTTTGCTACCGGAAGAGAGAATGGTAATTATTTACATGTAAAAGACTTAATTTTCTAATCTCCTATATAGAGAAACAGGTAGGGATGAACAACAAAACTTGTCTTGGGTTGTACATAGTGGTAGGTGTTGTGATGTAGTGTTGAAGTCCATATTTTCAGCAGGTTTGGAACCCACATCCTCCTTCTTGAAACCAGCCATGGGCTGACCCTCCTCCCCATCCTTGCGCTGTTGAAATTCAAGAGTGAAAGAGTGACAAATTGTCACTTCTGATGAGGAGGAAGCATTTTCACATTAGAAGAAGGTGAGGGGAATATGATTGTTCTACAGGAGAAGTGTACTTCTTGGATCATGATTCTCCTGGCTTTATTAAAAAGAAAATGCAGTTTTTAAAATCACTGTGCCATTGAATTGTGAAGAGGAGAGCCATCCACAAATCGGGCATATAACTTCATCTGTAATTATTCAGATGTTGGAGCAGGACTTGGTAGATCCAGGTTCAAGTCCCCACTGAGCCATAAAACTCACTGTGTGACCTTGGGCCAGTCACTGTCCTTCAGCCTGACCAACTTCACAAGGCCATTGTGAGGATAAAGTGAGAGAAGAGCCCTTGAATACAGCTCTTGAATTCATTGAAAAAGATAAGCGTTACTAATAAAATAAAATAAATAAAAAATAAATAGGTGGACAAATGATAGTAAAGAGTGTTTTTTAAACAAAATACTTTTATTTTGAATCATGTGGCCCAGTCAATGGCCTGTTAGCCTAAAGGCCCTAACTATATATGACACACTGCCCAAGAAACATGCTTTGACGTTGCACATCTGTTGAATTTGTGTTGCTCGGTTGACACTGTACCTTAGGGTAACCAACTTTAAGCCATGAATTTAAGGGAGATTTAGTTGCGACAAATTTTGTGGATTTTTAGTGGCATGGCATCACTCTGGCAAATGTTCATTGGTATAGGATTACATCTTTAATGGCCAGGCCATATTGTTTAATATTTTGATTGGCTTTGTATGTTTGTGCATGCATGCACTATCCAGGGAATTTAAAGAGCAACAACAAGAGCAACAACAAAAACTATTCAAAAAAGAACCCAAGCATCACTACTACCTTTAAAGAAAACTGAAAGAACTGTTACAGATATCTTATCAAAACAGACACACAAAGACACACACTTACTCCCACACAAACCAAAAACCTTATTTTATATACAGAGATGCAAAAGCACACATATACCCCATCTCCCTCTCGCACGGGTACATACAAGCATATACTTCCCTTTCTTACATGCACACAGATGCAGCAACACACGCATACCTCTCCCCCCCCCTCACACACACACACGCACATCCAGCCTTCACAGGTTCCATCTGTGTGCCAGCTTGCTTGCCCTTGACATCTAAATGTCAGACCTTTGTAAATATATGGGAGAAATAGGAGATCAATAAGGGAGCCAGGAGGATCCCAAAAATTAGCTTGAATAAGGAAGATCCCAGATAATAAGGGAGAGTTGGTCATTGTACTCTACCTGGGGTGCCTATGCTGCCAAATGAGGGTTTTTGTTTGTTTGTTTGTTTCTGTACCCATTTATCTTCACAAAAGTGGGGAGTACCCTTTTCTTGTTCCTGCCATCCATAGAGGTGTGTTTGGTGGGAATGCGAGAGACTAGCTCCTCGTTGTGAAATTCCCTCCTCCCCCAACACTTTTTTATTTAGGCAAGATTTTGGCACTTAAATTGGCTTGCCATGGAAGATGCTTTTAACCAGGTGGGTTCTCTTCTTTCTTTTATTGACATGTTTTTAAAAGCTTTTTAAAATTATGTTTTAATTGTATTTGTCTTATTATGGTTGTATTTGATTTTATCCTAGTTAGCTGCTGTGACTGCCATTCAGGTCAGGGTATAAATCCCACAAATAAAGAAATACTTCAAATTTGTAGTCATTCATCATTCTGTCCCTCCCCTTCTGTGGTGTGACAATAAATTTCAGATCATGAGGTCCATTTCTGTTGTTGTTAGAAGTCCCCCTCCTGCAAGTCTTCTTCAATAGCAAATATTCATTTCTATATCTATATCAACCATTAACTTCCAAAATTAGTCCACATTTTCAGGTCTCAAGTCACGTCTTCTTACAACTCTCAGGGTTTCACTCTCCCAATCACTCTTCCTAACTTTTGGTCAAACAGTTAGGTATTGTAGATATTGTAAATACTATTAAATACTTCAGAATGATCTCCAAAACCTATTATAAAATTATGTCCGTTTAAAGTTCTTCCAATAGTAAATCCAATGAAGTCTCTAAATCTCTACGTTATTCTTCTAAGCTGCTGAATACATCTCAAATGCTTAGAATGTGATTTATGGTAAACTATAGTAAATAGTAAGTGAAGAGTAAATGTTTAAATGTCCTGAATCCTTTTGCATAACTATTATCCAGTTATCTTACTTAAGCTCTTCTTTCTAGACTAATCAAGCCTTCAATAGACCATCTCTTTAAATCTCCTTCCTTTTCACTCTTCCAAATAATAGCTTAAAGTCCAGGAAGAAAATAACAACAAAGAGAATAAAGAAAAGCTGTAGATCACCACGCATTCAAAGCAATAAGTTTTACCAGTGCACATTCAGCGCAATTACTGTTTGCTGTCTCTGAAAGATTAAAAAGATGTGGGTGAACTTTTTGCTGCAAGATGCAGCAGTCGAGCAATGTAGCTTCGCTACAATCCCACAAAGCAGGTTTCTGTCATCCAAGACTTTCCCATCTCTTACAGCTCCTCTGCTATCAATCTCGGATCCCCAACGAGCCCTGTAGTCCCCCTCTTTACCAAAGTGGGATCTGTCAGGTTCGCTTTCCCAAAACCTGACCTTTGTCCCTGAAGGCAGGCACTAGCAGGTGAGCTATTGTTCCTAGCAACTGGACAGAATCACCATTGCACCCAAAAATTTGGGTTGTGCACTGCCTCCAGCATACATGATTGCTTCTGTGGGAGAAAAATCAAAACATGGCTATCATTTTGATGGACAGAATACTGTGGTGCTGCTTGGTGTCAACTCCTGATGTTAATGTTGTTTCTGTCTTCAAAGGATTAAAGAAACCTTCTATCCTGACATTCCAAACCCTGAGAACTGTAAAGCTTTGGAGTTCCCAAAGGATCCTGAGGTAATTGTTTCTGTTTTACCATCCTGTGCTCTCATTAGCAGGTGTTTGGAGAGTATTATTTGGAAGTCGGAAGGTGTTGAGTACATCTCTCTGTTTCCACTTTGAGTGTGAAAGGACTGAATTTAACATGACATAGTTAATGGGCACGATGACTTTGAAAAGATGACATTAGCTTTTGAGGGGATGTGGGTGAGAAGGGGATGGAGGGTTGTTCCTTCTTTAGATGAAACAAGTACAGTCGCATAGCTGTTTTCAGAAAACTGAAGAAAAGGGATCCCTTCTCCATTGCTGGAAAAAAAGGTTTTTGAAAAAAATGCAGAAATAGTTCCAGCCTTTATCATTTTTCTCTGCCCCATTCACTCCCTCTTTCTGCTCTTTCTTGTGAGGTTCAGATTCAGTTTAACCTTTGGAGATCAAGGACCCATTTTGGTTGTATGTAATTGCTGCGACATGGCATACTTGACCCACATTTTACTTACGATGCACACCCTGGCCCCATTCAGCAAAGACGACTGTAATACACTCTTCATGTGGCAGCCTTTTAAAGATGGTGTGGAAGCCTCAGCTGGTGCACAGTTTAACTGCCCCATAGTTCACATGGATAGTATTTAAGTGTGTATTGCACTGGGCAGTTGTTTCTTCACAATGTTAATCCCCACCCCCGACATATTGCTTAAGTGAAGGGATTTTCAAACTGGCTACAATTATTTTAATAAAAATGATTCAAAGAATAATGTGCATTTTCCCCGTTAAACAAGGTTGAGAGAATAAATGTGGCTCTTTGGTTGCATGAATCCACAACTTTTTGCACTTCCCTAGGACACCTTAAAAAAAAATAGAGAGGGAGGGTACTTAAAAATCACCAAAGTAGTGTGAAACAACCTCCAGAAAAAATTATTAGGCTTAATGTTACGTCTGCAACCCCTAAATAAGGGGAAATGCTGAAAACTGCTGAAAATAAAGGAAAACCCAAAGTGATTTTAAGTCACTTCTGGATTGCCTGGAATGTATCATACTGGCCCAGGGACATGTGAAGGTGAAAATTGTCCTTGGGACCAGTTGCCCACCTGTACTTTGAGGCTCATCTTGATTTTGATTTGGCACTTCCAGTAAATATGAATCCTCTCTCCCAGCCCACTGTATCTGAGATGATGGTCTTCCAATCCAGTGACCAAATAAGGGTAAACCTTTGTGGAGATGTAAAGAATATTTGCAGATATTCTCTTCCTTGATGAGAAAACACATCTCAAAACAGTTTGATAATTTTTGCACATCTTTAAATTTTTCCATTTCTTGTCTTTTCTAAAAATTTGGGTTGTGCAAAATATATTGTATGCTATACAAAACCTAGTGTTTTTATGCAAAAAAGAAGTCTCTCTCTCTCTGGCTTTTCTTCGCAAACGAAGATTCAGGAAGGACTCATCCCGCGCTTTCTGCAAGCGCGCTGATGACTAAAAAGGCCAATCCGAGATAAACAAGTCCGGTTGCAAAAAGCACAGCAGAAGGTCTCCTTGGGTGATGTTTTTGGGTTGTGATTCTTTCTGCGTTGTCGTTTCTCTTCAAGACTTGTTCGTCGTGAGTTCTCAAATAAGGCTGCAGCATTGTGGATAGTGCGTCCCCATGCCAAAGAAATAATCACAAAATATAATGAGTTTTTTCCACAAGCCATTTTTATGTTGCACAAAATACAGTGCTGTTTGCATGGCAAAATGTTTGTAAGAAAAGTCACAAAAAGTTTTTTTTTTTAATGACCAAAAAAGGAACAGAATTCCAATAATTTACTGGTGAGAGATCTTCATAAATTTTTCATTTTCACACGTGAGAACAAAAGAAGTGAACATTTATGTCCTGAATCCTTTATGAAATAAGCAAGGACATTTCTGATTTGTTGATGAGGTTTTTTGTTAGGTAGTGGAATGCATGAGTTTTATTTTACACAAGGCAGTGCCTTCAGCTTGTAGGTTATCTAAATGATGATTAAAGTATGCACTAGGACTATAATAGAGTTCATGATCTTAACTCATAACTTAGCATCTTATGCTTTTTAATATTAGCAGTATGTTTTATTACTATTTGTATTTTTATGCTATAACTACCTTTCAGTTTTTTAGACAAAGCAACACAGTTAGTAAAATGAAATTCCAGCCGCCTGGTCACCTACTCTTCCAATTTTGTGAAAAATTTATATGGGGATCTTAATTGGGAACATTCTCCTAACCTTGTAAGGCAATATATATTAATTCAGAAATGTTAAAAAGAAGGAAAAGCGGGTTTTAAAAAATTGGATCTATGATATTCCACCTAATAATAAACATTCTGTTTTTATTTTTTAAACAAACCTGAACACTGTTATCTTACTTTGTTCTTTGATTGTAGGGGAAACCTAATTCTAAAACCTTGGAGATGAATCCGTGTACCCCCAATAATATTGAAGTGGTTGAAACCCAGTCCTCATGCCTGAAGATTGAGGATGCCGCCATTAAATCACCCATGACAGAGGAACTTCCTGAAGATGGCTTTGATTCTGAATCAGAGAGTCACATTGTTGTCTCCTATTGCCCATCCATCATCGAGGAAGAGATCTCTAATCCACCAATAGATGGATCCGTGGGGTCATCCCAGGTTGTTTATATAGACATCCAGACAATGTATCCAGCTGCAGATAAAATGAAGGAAGATTTAGAAGTTGACTGTGTGGCTGCAGCAGGCTACAAGCCTCAAATGCAGCTGCCAAGAAACACTGAGGAAACCTCATCTGTAGAAGAGGATTTGGAGAAGGCTGCAGGCTATAGACCTCAAGTGAATGCACCCTCCTGGAACACAGACTGCCCAGACTCTCCAGTATCCATTGAAAGCAACAATGAAAATGTCTCCTTTGGGAGCCCTTGTTCAATTAATTCTCGACAGTTTTTGATCCCACCCAAAGAGGATGAAGACTCCCCCAAAGTGATTAATACTGGATGGTCTTTTTCTAATTTCTTTCACAATAAGCCGAATGACTAACACTAACTAGAACAGACTGTAGTGGTTGCCTCAAAAGCAGCCACTTGCTGGGACCTGCTTTTAAAATCACTGGGAGGCAATGTCCTTGAGGGTTTATCAATTCATTTTTGTGAAATTGAACATTAACCTTCTTTTATTTTATTTTTTGTATGAATGGCTGAGAGGTTAATTCCTGGTGCCTCAGTTTGAGGAAGATATCCTGGATTAACTCTTTCTAAAGCAAAAGAGCAGCAAGAGATCTGTGTCTGCCTTTGAAGAGGTTGTGTTCCCTCCTTTGTCAGTAGGGCATAAGGGCTTTAGTTTAATGACTGGTTTTATGGCCTCCTATTTTGAATATAGTAAGGTGAGATTATTGTCAGCCTTGCCTGATGTCCTAAACACAGTTATGGGAGCTGTTACATTTTAGAGGCATAAATGTATATAGATGCGCCCAGCTTTGGGGCATGCCTAATCAAAGATCTTTCCCCAAACATTTTCTAGGAGTGCAGACACTACAGTACTCATACGTTATAATGTCCGAACACTACAATACCCAAACACTAAAATACCAAAACTCTACAATACAGACACTATATCCTAAACTTGTCACTTCAGATGGTTGATTCCCTCTTTATTTCTGTGGAAAATTAGCTTGAATCAACTTGAATGGAAGAACTCCAGCATAGAGAGTTTGCTGGCATCAGCATCAGCTATAGCTCTCATGTTAGTTTGAGAAGCATGGTTTCTGTACCTACTGTAATAGATGTATATGCAATAGTATTGACTCAGGGGTGCAAAAACAAGTGTAACACTGATTTTAAAATCTTATTCAGGAGCAGATGTTTTAACCTGCAGGGTTGTTTTCTTTTTTTTAAAAAAGCAATGTTATTTTCTACTCTTTCCTCTTTTTTTAAAAAAAATAATGAAATGACTACTGTATCTTGACCTCAAGTAGTCATTGGTGGGCCAAGAGCTTTCTCCCCCGTGTGATACTTTTCTGTGGAAGAATTTCTGTTGCCTTCCCTGCCCCCAAAGGATCATTCAATCATGTGATCTTCAGTTCCAGTCTGAAATGTTAGGGACACCAGTTGCACTCATGTACCACCCTCACAAGCAGTAGACCTTTGTTAGATGCCTATATCCCAGGCAAACTTCCTGCTTTTATCAGTTTCCACAAAAACTCTACAAGTGAGATACTTAGCAAGAATCTTCCAAAGATCTTCTCCTGTGCAAGCACTATTTAAAATAAACAGGGCAAACTAGGAAGTGTTTCCGTCCATAGACTCCATGGAAAAGCATTATTCCTGAGGAATGGCCTACCATGAATATTTTCATGTGTGATTACCATAAATGGAGCTGCCACTGCCTCTGAATCTTATTTCAAATATTTGCACAGATAACAAGTGCAGATTGAAATGGTTCTTTAAAGCTATTACTGAATGTTTCCAATAAAGGACTTGAGGATAGAATTAGATGGACTCTAGTCTGAAAATACCAGCAAACCAGATCTTTGCTGTAACATTACTATATTTCTTGCTAGTGCAAGTTTGTAATTATACATTGCTTATGAAGCTGGCCTTTTTTGATGTATGAATGTTTCAGGTGCAAAACTATTTCAGATTTCCTCATTGGCACCTGGCTATATTGTATGTAGCAAGTGTTTTAAAAATCAAATTTGGGGACCACTGTACTGGTTCTGCATTAACTCTGAGCTACTTATATCTACATGTTGGCTCAGCTGTGCTGGGATTCTTCTTCTAAAGCATGGGCCAGTTCTATCCTGCCCATCTGCTTTCTGAGAGAATCTGTTTATCCTATACAAATTCATGTGCACCAAGCTTGGCTGATTATTTTAAGATAACATGGGGCTAATTGAAAGTTTCTAGTTTCAATTAATAGTGTTCAGACAGTGGTCATATTTGCTGAGTGCCTTTTAATATGGCAGACTCTTCCACAATATTTGTTATTAAGTTCATATATGCTGTAGTCTGTTGTCTTCTCTTCATTTCAAGGGCTGTAGCATTGGCTGTGACATCAAAGTGTTTCTTGATCTTACTTAGGGGAGTGCCCTTTATTTTGTGAAGTTACTATTAACACAGGAGGTAATCCAGGAGTTATAATGCACCAACAAGATTCTGGCCTACACATGGAGGCCTTCAGTCTAAAGTTAAATTTTGGGTGAAAAAGAAGATTTATTTCCCAAAAGCAGATACTGATTTTGCTTATTTTTCCTTCCAGGCCATTACGTGCTCATCCTGTTCTATACACAGCTGGGTAATTGTTTCATATTAAGAAAACAGTTTATCCAGGCTTATGTGTGTGTGAATGGGTGTCTTCAAGTCACCGGTCAATTTATGGTGACCCCATGAATTTTTCATAGGGCTTTCTTAGGCAAGGAATACTCAGAGGTGATTTTGCTACTTCCTTCCTTTGAAATATAGGTACAGCAGCTGTTATTCATTGGCAGTCTCTCATCCAAGTACTATAGGCATGAAAAAATATGTGAGATATGTAAAAGTACCATAAATTCATATATACACAAAAGAGAAATCAAAGATGTTTTTTTCAAACTCTAGGTTTCTGTTTCACAAACCACAGGAGTTTTGGTTTGGAAGCCAATCACAGAAATTGAGAGCTAAAATGGGAGTTGGGAGTTGTCCTGAAACAACTGTAGGCTAGAGACTAACTGATCCCATTCAGTCTTCTGGCCTTAAACCAACTGATCCCATTCAGTTGAAGTGAAATATAGTCCCTGTGTCCACTGGACTACTCTGGAGCTAAATACCAGTACTCAAGACTTTTAATGAGCTTTTGAGTTGTGATAAGAAATACCTTGGAGAGAAGGAAAGTAGAGGGAATCTCAGTCTTCCATGCCAAGTTTTTTTTTTTTTTTTTTGTGGTGCTATTTAACTTTATAAGCATGAGGAGAAATTGTGGTGTCTGAATCTGTGCTTCATAAGAGGCCTTTATTCTTTAATCTTTGGATCTTGGGAAAACAAAAGTAAAAACAGACTTTGTTATAACCCAAAGGACTAACCTGAAGAGCTTGACTGCTATTTCTAGAGAGCAGTGCTGAAAATGTTATTTCAAAAAGGGAGCTTGAGATTCTGTAGCTAATTTGTTGTGCCTTTTTTCACACATTTTCAATTTAAAATATGCCTTCCTATTAGTTCCAGAATCTCTTTAGATGTTTTATGGGTGTTATAAAATGTTATATGGATTTTTTTTAAAGAAAAATCTTGTTTTAAAAATGTATTTTGATGACCTCCATGGTGTTTAATTCATGATATTTTTCTTTTAATTCATTGGATTTGTTTTTTCTTTGTGTTGACTGAAAGGGAGGGAAAGCACTGTGAATTCAGTCTAGGTTTGTTACTGTTTTTGAAATGGCATTTTTGAAGTGTTCAGGTTGTACATTTTTAGTAACTTGCATATGATATACCTCACAAAATTGACTTCTCAGATGTAGTAAGCTATAAGTTTGGAAGCAAAATAGTGCATTTCAGCCCCATGGGTCACTTTCTTCCCTGTCATGTGAAGACCATGGATTTTGCTGTGTGGCACAATCCATCACCAGTTGGTTCTGTATAACAGTGATTCTGTTCAGGCGTGAACAGTGGGTGGATGGATTCTCCCATCAAATGCTTGCAAACCTGTTGTGCTATTCTTAGTACTTTAAGCAGCTAGAAATACACCAATGTGCATTAGATTTCTAATTGCACACCCACTATTGCCTTTTAAAGTACACACCAAAGCAGCCCCCAAAGTCTCAGAAGGATGTTTCTTATGCTCGATGTTAGCATTTATGAAAGCCTCAGTTTACTGGACCATTGTAAGTGACCAGCACAAGCCATCCCTTTCCATGGCAGACATCTTGATTTTCACTGGTTGTATGGGAGTTTGTAAGGGGGGGGGGACTATCTTGTCTGCCTTTCTGCTGAATGCTTCCAGTGTTTCAGGATTACCACCAAAGTGCTAAACAAAGGATGTCTGAGGTACCCATAGTCATGTCCAAAGACTATTTAGGAGTCACCTCTGAGGTTTTTTTCCCTATGAAAAAGGAGATGAAAGGGGGGGAATGGGCAAGAAGAGGCTTAATTAATGCATTCAACAACAACAAAAAAGCTTTGTTGTAAGATTTGAGTTCCCTGAAAGTACCCTGTTCAAGAGCATCTCATTCGGGCTTGTGGTGTTGTCCTCTCAAGACTTAGTGCAAACATGCCTCACTAGGGCTTGAAGGTGCAAAATATCCAGGGCTCACACTGAGCTATGTTGTGTCCATAGATTTCAGTTACATTGAGTGTCATGTGATCTCTTTAAGTTTCCACATTTGCTGCTTTGGGTTAGCTGAGTTAGAGGGCACTGGTGTATTCTATTTAAGAGACTAGGGAGGGGGGTCCTTGAAAGGGGAAGCAGTTTGAGGTCACATATAAAACTTCTTTTCAAACTGTGGTTTCTTGGTGAAAATATTAGCTAGGAGGGAAATGATTCCTGGAAGACTGACTCTTCATCTTCCTTAGAAATGTGCAGAAGAATTTTGTGCCTATTTTAGGGCATGTACTCAGTCCACACAGAGTAATGCCAAACAGTTCTGTGCCCTGAGTGCACATGTGGCCATTCAAGAAGGCCACATGATCCTCTACAAGGCTCATGGGGGTTCCTCAACAGATCTGTCTATGCGATGTGCTTGCTGATGGGTAGGGTGCTTGTAAGTCATTGACTGGCACTCATTTCAGTGGAACAACAACACTGCAAATGGCTTACCACTGGTACGCTCTGAGCATAGTAGAATAAGGAGATGTTGTTTGTTTGTTTGTTTCTTGATGCTTTACTCATGTGGTTGTGTGGCCTCCTTGAGGCCTTCATTGAGAATGTGAAATCTCCTGCAGTGAGATTAAGCAGAGACTCAAAAGAAGTCAAGGTAAGAGGAGTTGAGTTGGGATGGGAGCAGAAATGTGATATGGGGGCAGTTGCTCTCAGTGAAGACATGTTACTTGTATAATAGATGCTGAGTTTTATAGTTCAGTCAATTTTGATTTTTTTTTAAAATGTAAATAGCATATTAAATATATAACATGTAATGGATGTGAGATTAATCTCAGTGATTTTTGAAATATTAAGTGAGCACTGTCATACTAAACTGACTGGAAGACCCAAAGTTGCCTATGTATTTTTTTCTCTCCCCTCTTCAAACAATTTGACCTAATCTAGCCTTGTTTTTAGTCTGTGTTAAATGGGCTGCTGAAATTGGCAATTTGATGCCAAAATGGCTCAGGTATCATTTTGTCTCTTAAGCAAACTTATGTGATGTAACTGAATGTACTCTTTATTCTACTGTGTATTTGTAAGTCTCGGGGAAGACTTTTCTTGAGACTGTTATCAATCAATCTCATACTGTGCCCTTGGAGTTTAGTCACTTATTGCTGTCTTCTATTTTGAGAAAGGAAGGGTTTCAGGAACTCCAGGTTAAGTGATTTATTGCAAAATTAGAAACATGAGTATGAGTAACACTCAGTGCTTCCTAGAACTACTGCACCCCAGTGCCAGCGAGCAGTTTGCGGTTGTGGGGTGTCCTGGCTTCCTGCTCAACAGATGAATAGTAGTGTTCATTCTTTGAACATCTGAGTTTGTGTACACATCAGGGTCTGTGAACTGGGGCCAGTGTGCTTTAGAAACATCACTATAAGAAAATTAGCCATTTAGTGGTCGTGTGTTTCATGGTGAAATTACCTAGTTGGTAAACACCAGTTAGTATTGGAAGAACACTATTGCAGGCAGGAAGACTGCAAAACCGTATAAGGGATATAGTACTAGTATGCTAAATTTAGCATGAATATAAAGCTACTTTCCCTGCCTATTTGTATGGCAATGTACTGCTTTTCCTTGTAATATGCATGTATTATTAATTTTGCAAGACTATTGTCATGTAGTTTAATAAAGGTATTTTCTTACATACTCTTCAGAACGTTATATATACTTTTCCTTTCAAATCACTTCATTTAGTTCTCTTTCTGCATGTAGAATTTTAGCAAAAGAGCAGTGTTTAGCCCCCAAACAATCTGTTGTAGCAGTAATATCCTCCCCTGCAATACTATGTTTGGTATCCTGTTAGGTATTTATGACACTGTAAACTGATTTACAATCATATAAAGGTGAAATGTGGTGTTGTGCAATGCTTGTATTCACAGGAGAGGAGCAGAGACATAGGAGATTTTCAGATGCCTCTTGCCGCGCAAGCAGCCTCCGGAGCAGTAACGAGGCTACTGCATGGCAAGGGGTCCATTTTGGATGATGCCATTTCTCTCTCGGCGTCGTCTGTGACTGTTGCAGCTAGCATTGGAGGCGGCCGCGCTGTTTTTCACTCACGGAAGTTGTCCATGAGTAAAAAACAGCATGGCTGCCTCCAATGCTAGCCGCAACAGTCACGGACAACGCCAAGAGAGAAATGGCATCGTCCAAAACTGACCCCTTGCTGCGCAGCAGCCTCGTTACTGCTCCGGAGACTGCTTGCGCGGCAAGAGGCGTCTGAAAATCTCCATAGATCTTACCTACATGGACTATTTACCCCCATTCTGCCCCCATCTGAGAACCCTGCAATCCAAATTTGTCCCATTTGTCCCATTCTGCTCCCAGACAGTCCTTATGATCCTCAGGGCAGAAATGGAGTTCTGACGGGGGCAAGCTAGAGTAGGGCCTAATACAGTTTTTTTTTTAATTAAAAAAAAACATTTTGCTCCTTTTCTGCTTGGAGGAAATGGATTGGGACCCACATGTCCATGGGAGCCTATCCCTGCAGACCAGCCCTTCACTCTAGCTGCTGGTTACCCTTACTCTTTTGGGTCTGGGCACCAGGCCTACAGCATGTAAGCAAGGCTGGTCACATGCAGGGGGGGTTGTCACATGGTACGGGCCAGCTTCCTGGACCCAGCAGAACAAGGAAGCCGGTGGTGGTGGCAGCGGCTGCAGTGACAAGTTGGCCTTCTGTCTGGACTCCAGCCCATTTTGTCCAGGTAATGGGAAGAACAGGCCTGATTCCTGGCCAGGATATGCCAACGGGGAGCTGACATATCCTGGCTCATGTAGATAAGCCCATAGTCACATCTCCAAGACCATTGTGCAGACAGAGCCAGCAGTGTGGCTGTTATATCATTGGTCCCATCGCACAATGGGAATCAGAATGCTATGGGACTCCCATTGTGCAACAGGATATCCCAATAGGCATCATTACAATTCACTAGAAGGGTTGTGTGTCCCATCAGGGATGTAGCTACAACATTGTAAAGTTATGAACTGTTGCCTCTGATGTAGGATCTTGGTTATATTTTCAGAAGTTCTCAAACGTTCTATCCTCTGGGCCTACCAATCATAAAATAAATCTTCAGTGCTATACAGAACATTGGAAAGTTACCATTTGGACCACAGTTCTCAGAATTCCCCAGCCAGCATGAATAATAGCTGTGGTGGCTGGGGCTTTCTGAGAGCCGTAGTCCAAATCTATCTATCTATGTAATTTTCCCAAGTCCTGCTTCTACCAAAGGTGTTGCTGTTGTTATGTACTTTCAGGTTGATCTTATCATGGGGTTATCTTGGCAAGATGTGTTTGGTGGGGAGTTGCCATTACCTTCCTCAGAAGCTGAGAGAGTGCAACTTGCCCAAGGGCATCCAGTGGGTTTCTATAGTTGAGCAGAGATTCAAACCCTGGTCTCCCAGTTTTCCAGTCCAGACACTTAAAACAATGTTGGCTCATCTGAAAGGTAACATTGCCTAGGTATTTTTTTTTAAAAAAAAAATAATGATGCTACAGCATAGCACAATTTAACATCTTTTTCAATACTTTCAAGCCAGAAAAGTTTCATTCATGTACATTTTTTTCAGCTGTCTAATCCTCCCCCCCCCCAAAACCACATTGTAAAACATATTACATTTCACAAATATTTCCACTGAAACTGTAGAATAAGCAAATCCAAAACTTCCTTGCTCCACAGCACTCTTCCCCCCACCCTTTTTTGGGAAAGACATACAACATGCTAGTCTGTCTCAACACCTAAACCTTTTGCAAAATTACCTAATTGATCAATCCCACAGCTGCTCCTATATAAAAATATACATGTACAAAATTACTGCTATAAAATGTGGTGGTTGATTTTCATTGCTTGTAATAAAAAAGTAGTGTTTTGGTGTGTTTTTTAAATAGAAAGAACCATTCTCTTCAGCAAACAGCATTAACTGGAAAGGAGTTAACTTTTATCATTATTTTACATTGGGGTTGAATGGAGCTGTAAATATATTTTTCTGAATAAATTCAACATGGTGGGTCTGGAATGGGAAAATGGAATGTATAAATACAGCCCTCAAGATACACTGAGATTTTTGGGAATGCCCTAATCACTTTCAACAGATGTCCCTCATGTTTAAAAGAAGCAACTTGTGGATCATATAATGCTAATTTTGCTACACATTAAAATACTACTTGCAAATTGGTCTCCTCCCATGGCCAAAAATACAGTATTTCAAAAACTCAACACCAAATTTCAGGACTGAGCTAAAGAATATGTCAGCTTCACTTTCTCTGGCTTTTGAACTTTTTGATTTCAACTTCTTTCTAGATATGAAGAAATCTGTGAATTTTGCTAACCTCTTATTGAAGCCAGGAGGAAAAAAAATATTAGCCATCTGCACTGGCCAAATTCAATGGTACAGATATTCCTATCATTTAACAGAGGAAGTAAGGATAAGGACTCTTCTCAAGAAAAGAGATAGCAATACCTAATTCAGTAGTGATATGTGCAGGTATCCAAAGCCAGCCTTTTAAAGAGCTAAGCACTCAGTGGCCAGGACCAGAATGGACAAAACTCTCCATTAACACTGTTCTTTGTACTCAAATTTTTTCTGACTCTAACATGAAGATTTTTGTATATATTGGTAAATTATTACTAATAACAAAATAAAAGAGCATCCTCACCTTTCCCTAGGCTAAAGAGCTAAACACTATCCTCTGTGAAACAAAACTAATATACTCAATCATTTTGGGGGTGGTAGCATCCTGATAGTGAGTTATACAGACGTAAGTCCAACTTATGTCTATGTAACTCACTTTTTTGGTTGCTGCCGAGGTTGGAGTCTTCTACCAACTGTTCAATGAACAATTGGCCCCTCTCCAAAACACCTTTTAGCTGATGCATACTCCTCGATATGGTCATTTATTGGCTGGTGAAGAGTGGAGGGGAAGCAGTGGTGAAGTGTCCAGCTATGTTCCCATAACTGGATAAATAGCAATGACATTATCATCTAGTGCCTTTGGAGGACCCCCAGGAAGTCCTGGAGAATGCCTCGAGTTGGGTGTCCGACTATAGCTGGTTTCCCCTCTGCTACCTGTCAGCCAGTAAATGGTCAGGTTGGAGAGGCAACTGCAACTATCATCTGTGCAGAACTTTATGATGTGTCTCCCAAAGAAGTATCTTGGCCATGGTTAAACATGTTCCTGAATTGAACCACTTCAGCTAGAAGTGCGGAGCATGGGAATGAATGAATAAATGTATGAATGAACAAATGAATGTTTACCTCATTTTCTGCATGTGAAAACTGCAGTTTTTCTATGCTAATGTTTTATTTGCAGAGAATTGTATAGGTCCCAGGGGACTCATTTAAGCATAATAACGCTTCTTATACTTTGGTGTTCCATGGTCCACAAACTGACCATTTTGATCTGCTATAGGTCTCTATTGGTCCTTTATGAATGAAGTAGTGATTGATGGAATGGGTGGTCTCATTACATGCTTAGGAGTAGCAAAGCTACTCTTCCTTCAGAACAGAGGAAACAAATTTAAGACTATGCTATGCTGCAGTCATGGTGGCTAGCAGCATCAGTTTTGCCATGATTTGACTTAATCTGAGTATCCTGCAACAGACATGGTTACTACTTTTCCATACTGTAGCTCCAGATAGACCACAATGTTACTAAAGGAATATCACAGGGAAGAAGAGCTTAGAAAAGTTACTATTTTGGACTATAACTCCCAGAGTGTCCCAGCTAACACAGGAATCATAGTCCAAGAAAGTAACTTTTCTAAGCTCTGATAGAAAGTGAGGGAAAAGCACTGGACAAACACCAATGGGGGGCTTGGGATTGGTCCTTGGAATGAACTGTACTTCGCACTGACAAGTATCCACAACCAGCAAAATAGTTCAGGTAGCTTCATCTCATCCTTTTTTTTAACACTGCAGGAGTTGGCTGTTGCAAATCAGCTGTTCATATCTGAAGCTGGTTGTGGCTGATACATCTCACAGGGATGTATATGTTTATACAGTTGGCCTGGCAGGAAATGCGCCAGCTGTATGCAACAGCATTGGGACTTTGCTAGATTGTACCCTTAATAAGGAGTAAAGCATGATGTTCCTGCTCAAAGCACTTGGTAGGACTATAAGAGCAGAGGATCCAAAAAGAAGGAGTATGGGAAATGCTCTCTTCAGTTTTGGTTCTTGGTTTCTGGCCTTCCTGGGAGGCAGTCCTCAATGTGCGAGATCAGTCCTTGTACTGTTACTGATGTATGTGTAAGGAAGGCTCTTCTCTGTAAAGATCCTTCCACTAGTTACTTTGTTCCACAAGTGTTAATGTTCTTCCCATCAGCTGCATCTTCAACCAATGAAATATGATAATCTGTAGAAAGCGTGAAGTGGGAAATGCAACCCACCAATCCTCTCATATATTGTCTGTTTGTATGGAGTGCTATCTCTTTCATTCCACCTGTGGGACAGAAAAGTAAAAAATAATAAAATGATTTATATATACAATATCTATATCTAGAGGTTGATGATAGATAGATAGACAGAAAGACAGACAGACAGACAGACAGACAGACAGACATCACTCTTTTGGATTTATAAGGGTGGCTTACAACAGAACAGGTACAACACAACACTGTGATCATATATCAAGTATGTTGAGAAAAACACTCCATTCATGCAGTTTTGTGTCTCCCTGCACCCCAGTAAATCCTGGGAGGATTTCAAGCTGTTGGGTATGAAGGGAGGGTGAAGCAATTCAAACAATTAAGAAACAGCTGGTCACAGGCTGAGGGGGCAGAAACAAGGGTGCACTAATAGATGGGCTTCCCTAGAGCCAACAGTAGCCACATCTTCATTGTCTGAATTGTCTCCCACCCCTGCTAACTGGCCCAGGGGCTCCTCCTTGTGGGGGGAATTGCAGGAAGGAGGGAGGTTTGGGATGGGGTGCAACAGGGCTAGGGACTAGCCCCCTGTGCCCCATCCAAAAAGATACACACACACACATTCGTAAGTCACTAACTACATGCATGTATGTCACTAACAGGATACTGCCAAGAGGGACCCATTTTAAATATGTTAGGACAAAGAAGGGGGGGGAGAATCATTTTGTCAAGCACATTAGAAATGTTTCTTGGTTTGCTTTTTCTCTTCAGCAAATTCCGAATTCCCCTATGAAATACCCTTCTACTACTGCTGAGAGAAAGGTGGCATACAAATGCTATAAACAACAACAACTGCACTGGCACAAGAAAAGGAGGCAGTGGAAGTAGTGGTGCAGCAGCAGATGAAAAGGGTCCATGGGCACTGTGATGACAGGGGGACAGCAGTGAAAGCCACCCATGTTAGGAGAATAAAGCTGTCCTGCCAGCTTCCAACAGGCTCAGGAGTCAGCAAGGGAACCTGTATCTCCTGAAAGGGATGGATGGCTCTTGCTGCCTTCCCTCTGTTGCTGTTATGCCCTGTAAAAAATGTGACTTACGCCTGCATAAGTGGTGCTTGTGTAATTGTGTGTGTGCCTTCAAGTCGCCTGTCAACTTATAGTGAGCCCATTGATTTCATAGGGTTTTCTTAGCCAAGGAATACTCAGAGGTGGTTCTGCCAGTTCCTTCCTCTGAAATATAGCCTACAGCACCTGGTATTCACTGGTGGTCTCCTATCCAAGGACTAACCAGGGCTGACCCTGCTTAGCTTCCAAGATCAGATAGGATCTGGTGTACGGTATGCCAGGATAAATCACCAACAGGATTTCATCTGTGACACCATGGTCTGTCTATATGAAAAGAATTGCTTCCACTGAAAAGTATTACACTTCATCATAATTGATGATGAAATGAAATCTCTGTTTCTTCTGGTTGATCTTTGATGGCTACTCATCAAGTGCTAAGCATGCACATATGAACCAACCTACCCATAATCTGTAACAATAAAAGAAAATGTCTGCGGGTATGTGTCTGTCTGTAACCATTATAGCTCAAGAGGACCTGTGCTAGTTACTGCAAAATTAGACAGAACACTTCTGGTTGACATCCAAATTGCAGCACCATTTCAAGTCAAAATTCCACATGGGAGATCACTTGAAATAAAAAGTGGGGTGGGGTGGGGTGGGGTGGGGGAAGACATAACTCATTGGGAAATTATGATAGATGCCTCAAAATCTGACCAAGAATTTTTGGCTGGCATATAAGTTTCAAGTAAAAAATTCCCACTTTCAATGGCTACAATTCTTAATTCCAATTAAGCAAAAATAATTAAAAAATTTAAATGCCTTAACTCTTAAGGACATCATAACAGATCCTGCAAAAATTTTACCATGTGTTTTTAGTAGCTGCCCAAGTTGCACTAACCAGTTTCAAGTAAAAATTCTAAATGGGGCTGGGGTTTCCAAGAAGCAAAATGGGGTCCTACAATAACTCATCAGAAAAGAATGGCTGAGGCCCAACATCTAGTAGACACAAAGTAACATTCCATGGGTTGTGGAAATCAACCCATGCCAAGCACTAGGAGCCACTGCAGCTCTTTCATACCAATGGGGAAGGGATGAGGGGGGGAAGGCATTTCAAAGGATGAAGATGCAGCTGGTGGAGGCTCATAGGGAGGGAAAAAATGAGAGTATGCTCCCAGTTGGAGTGCATCATCCTTTTCTCTCCCCTCAGAACAAAGACCAGCCACTTCTCCCTTCTCTGAATTACCTTCCTCCCTTTCCCTCCCACTGGTAATTGGCAGCAGCCTCTCTGCCTCTCTCAGGTATTGGCAGCTGTGGAAGGGGAGATTTTGGATAGGGCAGAAAGGGCAGGGAAAGAGCCTCCTGCATTTCTTCCAAAAAGAGACATACCCAGGCCTAACCACACTGATGTGCACATAAGTGACTAGCAAGATTCTTCCCACTATTTTAAAGGGGCTAGAAAACAGAAGAGGGCTTTCTGATTCCCGAGGCAAGAAGAAAAGGCAAGAAAGGGATAGGGCACTGCTACTGATGATTCTTGTGGTTTTAAAAAGTGGCAAGAAAACAGGAAAGAACTCTCTAAAGTATTAAATACAATATTAAGCAGTGCAGGGTACAATTCAATGGCACAAACAAAGAGGGCTGTATGAAGCACTGCTGACACATCAAAAAGGTGGGAAAACAGAAGACATTCTGAAATACTCCTGGTAAGATTCTTGAGGTGGAAAAAGAGGAGAAGAAGAAAACAGGAGATTTCATGGGACTTTATTGGCCTGGGAACACCTCAGCTAGTTCTGAAGATGGATAACATAAGAATGGATAACAGAATTTATCATGCACTTACCCACATATAGGTCCCCATTGATGTTCAGTTGTCTCATCATTCCTGGAGATTTGCCAGTCCTAGCACCATAATCATCCACTGTTACTTTTCCAGACTGACCATCCCTTAAATGGACAAAAAAAAGTTAGACATACTTTCAAATAGCTTTCGACCTTAACTTATTTAATATGGATAAGGTGTATAAAATGTTTCCCACTGCCACCCAAATGTATAACAGGAGTGGATTATTCCTCTTATCTGGGATAATCTTCCTTGAAATTTGCTTGAGTCTACTGGTGTCCCACAACAAAAATGTCCAGAGCTTCTTGTGACATACAGGTTTCCCAGGAGCTACTACTGATGCCCTGGCTGGTTATATGCTATTTAAAGAAAAGGAATTCAGGAATAGTTGAGCAGAAAGGGTTTGGGGAACTAGAAAGGAAAATGGGGAATTCTCCAGCTCTGATTTTAGTCTGTGCTCGAGGTGGCTTTAGGGACATCACAATACTCATCTCTTTTCGGCTGTATATGTATCCATTGACAGCCCAGAAAGACAGTGTTCACGTGAGTGAATACTACAATCACAGACATATTTCTGCAAAAGCTTTCTTATTTGTTTGTTTACTTGTTTGCTGATTGAATCATAGAATCATAGAATTGAAGAGTTGGAAGAGACCACAAGGGCCACCCAGTCCAACCCCCTGCCACGCAGGAAATCACGATCAAAGCATCCCCGACAGATGGCCATCCAGCCTCTGTTTAAGGACCTCCAAGGAAGGAGACCCCACCACACTCCAAGGGAGTGCGTTCCACTGCCGAACAGCTCTTACTGTCAAAAAGTTCCTCCTAATCTTGAGGTGGAATCTCTGTTCCTGAAGCTTGCATCCATTGCTCCGTGTTCCAATCTCTGGAGCAGCAGAAAACAAACTTGCTCCATCCTCAACGTGACATCCCTTCAAATACTTAAACAGGGCTATCATATCGCCTCTTAACTGTCTTTTTTCCAGGCTAAACATACCCAGCTCCCTAAGTCTCTCCTCATAAGGCATGGTTTCCAGACCTTTCACCATTTTAGTCACCCTTCTCTGGACACGCTCCAATTTGTCAATATCGTTTAGAATTGTGGTGCCCAGAACTGGACACAGTATTCTAGGTGAGGTCTGATCAAGGCAGAATAGGGTGGCACTATTACTTCCCTTGATCTGGACACTATACTTCTATTGATGCAGCCCAAAATCGCATTGGCCTTTTTAGCTGCTGCATCACACTATTGACTCATGTTCAACTTGTGGTCTACTAGGACTCCTAGATCCCTTTCGCACGTAGTCTCACTCACCCAGGTCTTCCCCATCCTATATCTATGCATTTCATTTTTTCGCCCGAAGTGCAGTACCTTACATTTCTCTGTATTGAATTTCATTTTGTTAGCTTTGGCCCAGCTCTTCAGTCTATCCAGGTCATTTTGAATTTTGATCCTGTCCTCTAGGGTATTAGCTACTCCTCCTAATTTGGTGTCATCTGAAAATTTGATAAGTATGCCCCTAATTCCGTCATCCAAGTCATTGATAAAGATGTTGAATAGCACTGGGCCCAGGACAGAACCCTGTGGCACCCCACTGGTCACATCTTTCCAAGATGAAGAGGAGCCATTGGTGAGCACCCTTTGGGTTCGGCTGGTCACCCAATTACAAATCCATTGAACAGTTAACTTGTCTAGCCCACATTTTACAAGCTTGTTTGCAAGAATGTCATGGGGAACCTAGTCAAAGGCCTTACTGAAATCAAGGTATGCGATATCCACAGTGTTCCCTTCATCTACCAAGCTGGTAATTTTATCAAAAAAAAAAGAGATCAGATTTAAATTCATTTAGATTAAGATGGTATTCCTGTACTACCCCTTTGCTTATTCTGTACTGGATTTCCCCTATTGTGTCCTCTGTTCCTTTATCCTCAGGTTGGTCCCCCTTTTCCTTTTCTGAAAACACTGAGACAAAGAAGGTGTTGAGTAATTCTGCCTTTTCTCTGTCCCCTGTTAGCATTTTGCCATCCTCTCCGCGTAGTGGCCCTACCATTTCCTTCTTCCTCCTTATGCTGTGGACACACCCAAAAAACACCTTTTTATTGTTCTTAACCTCTCTAGCAAGCCTGAGCTCATTCTGCACTTTAGCTTTTCTGACTATACTCCTACATGTGTTCGCTATCTGTTTGAATTCTTCTTTGGTGATTTCTCCCTTTTTCCATTTCCTATGCATTTTCCGTTTAAAACTTAGCTCTGTTGAAATTTCTTTAGTCATCCATTCTGGTTTCTTGAGACACCTCCCATTTTTCTTCCTCAATGGTACTGTTTGAAATTGTGCCTTCAGTATCTCCCTTTTGAAAAAGTCCCATCCGTCTTGAGGTCTCTTCTCTTTTAGTATTCCTGACCATGGGACCACCCCCAGTATTTCCCTGAGTTTATTGAAATCAGCTCTCCTAAAGTCAAGAATGCCTGTCTGACTATGTCTGGCTTCTCCTTTCCATTCTATAACAAATTCCAGGAGAACATGATCACTCTCACCTAAGGATCCCACCCCTTGCACCCCATTAACCAGGTCATCCCTGTTGGTTAGGATCAGATCTAAAATAGCTGACCCCCTTGTTGCCTCTTCCACCTTTTGGACCACGAAATTGTCTTCCAGGCAAGTAAGAATTTGCTAGACCTTGAAGTTTTGGTTGAGTTAGATTGCCAGCAAATATCAGGATAGTTGAAGTCACCCATCACTACTACATCTCTCCTTTCTGCGTATGTGTTCATCTGTTCTAGAAAGACATAATCCAGTTCCTCCATCTGACTTGGGGGTCTGTAGTAGAATCCCACAATAACATCCCTGTTGTTTCCCTCCCCTTTAATTTTTATCCAGATGCTCTCCACCTGGCTGATTGATTGATTGATTGATTTCCTGCCTTTCTCCTATGATGGGATCCAAGTCAGTTTCCAACATAATTTTTAAAAAATAACACCACCACCAAACCAACTGCCAGTGAAAATACAGTGGCCAGAATTCTGTTGCCATAATATGCAGACACACTGCAACTATATATATGTACATCCTTTTTTGGTCATTGCAAACAGAGGTATCTAGCACCTTCATCCACAACAACCCCTGCCTGTATTACCAACCTCTTTGCTGGCTGGCTATCCCACTGTCACAGCCATTTAGTGCCAAGAGAGGATGATGGGTGGTTAAGCACTGACTGGCTATGTTCCTGCAGTTGGACACATGAAGAAGCAGCATCTTCTGGGAACTACCAAGGGTCTCCAGAAGGCTCCTCAGATGTCCCGCAATATGATGTCATCTTTGTGCATCTGGCTCTAGGAACATAGCCAACATAGCCTGGCTAACCCCACCTGGCTACTAAAGTGCTGCAAGGGGCACATTGCCAACAAGAAGGTGTGGCACACATTAAGAAAACAGGGAATGGAGCTATGCCAGGCAGAGCTTTACTCTCTGTCAAGTCAAAGCTACAGACCCCCAATTCAGACTAAGGACTGGGATGATGCCTTCCTGGAACAGATGACCACAAATTCAGAAAGGAGAGGGGTAATAGTAATGGGAGAATTCAACTATCCTGATATTTGCTGGAGGTCTGCCAAGAATATAAGGTCTAACAAATTCCTCACTTGCCTTGCAGACAATTTCATTGTCTAGAAGGTAGAAGAGACAACCAGGAGATCAGCTATTTTAGATATGATCCTTACCAACAGTGATGACTTGGTTAATGGGGTGGAAGTGGCAGGATCCTTAGGTGGGAGTAACCATTTTCTCATGGAGTTTGCAATACAGTGGAAAGGAGAAGCTAAGCATAGTCAGACATGCATTCTAGACTTTAAGAAAGATGATTTCAGTAAACTTAGGGAAATACTGGTATGATCCTATGGTCAGGATTACTAAAACAGAAGGGAGTTAATGATGGATGAGAGTTTCTAAAAATGAAGGCACAATTTCAAACCATTCCAATAAGGAGTAAACATGGGAGATGGCTAAAGAAACCACCAGCATGGATGTCTAAAGAACTTTCCACTGGTCTAAGATTTAAAAGGGACATGTATAAGAAATAGAAAGTGGAGGGGGGAGGAATCACCAACAAGGAATTCAAATGAATAGTCAGCACAAGTAGGGAGAAAGTCATAAAATATAAAGCATAGAATGAACTCAGACTTGCTAGAGTGGTTCAAAATAATAAAAGGGGCTTTTTATTGGCAAAAGGAAGTACAGAAAAATAGTAGGGCCACTGCATGGAGAAGATGGAGAAATGCTAACAGAGCATTTGGACAGAGAAAAGACAGAGAAAAGACAGAACTATTCAACACTTTCTTTGCCTCAGTCTTCTCCCAAAGGAGAACAGCGTTCAGCCTGGGGAAAATGGAACAGTTGATGCAGTAGGGGAAATATAGCACAAAATAGGCAGAGGTAGTACAGGAATACCTGACTACTCTAAATGAATTCAAATCTCCAGGGCCATGTCAACTACATCCAAGGGTATTAAAAGAACTGGCAGAAGTAATCTCAGAACCACTAGCAATAATCTTTGAGAATTCCTGGAGAACAGGAGAAGTCCCAACAGACTGGAGGAGGGAAAATGTTTTTCCCATCTTCAAAAAGGGGTAAAATAGATGACCTAAACAATTATCTCCCAGTGAGCCTGACATCAATACCAAGAAAGATTCTAAAGCAGATTATTAAATAGATAGTCTGTAAGCACTTAAAAAGACATACTAAAAGTCAACATGTGTTTCTCAAAAACAAGTCATTCCAGACTAATCTTACCTCCTTTTTTTTGACAGAGTTACAAGCTTGGTAGATAAAGGGAACGTGGTGGATATAGTATATCTTGATTTCAGTAAGGCCTTTGACAAAGTCCCCCATGGTATTCTTGCAAACAAGCTAGTAAACTGTGGGCTAGACAATGCTACTGTTAGGTGGATTTATAATTGGTTGATCAACCAAACCCACCAATGTCTCCTCTTCATGCTAGAGAGAACTGACTAGTGAGGTGCCACAGGGCTCTGTTGTGGAGCCAGTGTTATTCAATATATTTCTTAATGACTTGGATGATGGAATAGAGGGCCTTCTTATCAAGTTTGCAGAGACTAGAATATGGAGCAATGGATTCAAACTACAGGAAAAGAGATTCCACCTAAACATTAGAAAGAACTTCCTGATGGTAGGAGCTGTTTGACAGTGGAATATGCTGCCTCGGAACATGGTGGAGTCTCCTTCTTTGGAGGTTTTAAACAATGGCTGGATGGTCATCTGTTGTGAGTGATTTGATTGTGTATTCCTGCAAGGCAGGGGTTGGACTGCATGGCGCTTGTGATTTCTTCCAACTCTATGATTCTATGAAAACAGAATCTCAGCCAATACATACAGTATTAGGGTACAACATTACCATAGTACTCACAAATAAATAATATATCACAGGGAGAAAACAGAATAGAGACACCTGGGGCACAGAACAGGGTAAATGTGTCTGAACGGAAAATCTTTCAGCGACCCTGTTCCATGCCAGTAACGGGACAAATTGCCCGTGTGAAAATCTCCACAGAATCTCACACTCTTCCTTATGATGACAGTTACGGCTCCTTCATATTCCTTCCTGACATGGTTTTGACTAGGATGTAGACTAAGTGAGTATGTTAAAGGCTGTGCCTAGAGTACAAAAATCCTTTCTGAGGGAGTTCAGACTGGCCTCCTCGCTGTTTTCCTTCTATTGACAGGCAAAGGACATTTGTCTTTAGGAAAGACTTCTGCAACTGATTCCCTGTTAGTTTTAAATGGATGAACTGGATCTTTTAATAATTTAATTTTAAGTATTTTACCCTGTTCCGTGCCCCAGGTGTCTCTATTCTGTTTTCTCCCTGTGATATATTATTCATGGGGAGAAGTCATTATTAAGCACCTGGTTCCGTTTCTGTAACGGAACACGGTTGTGCGAATCGGATCCCTGTCCCTGTTCTGGAATGACAGGGAGGGGGGAGAAGCTCTGTGGCAGGTACTTCCTGCCACGATCAGGACATCCAGGTAAGTGCCACCCTTCCCCTCCCTCCCCAGGTTCCTTGTTGATGTTGTTTTAATGTATTTTTATATTTATTTTCTTCCTTTGACAACTGGGGGGGGTTCTTTTTGAATTTCCCTCCCACTTGTTCTCGCGAGAGAACAAGCAGGATTTCCCCCGGCCGGTCGTAAAGGCGGCCTTATGACGGCTGCATTTACAGCAGGCTGGCAAGGATGAAGGAGGCCCATTCCTGCAGCGAACTGGAGGTAAGTGTGAGAACATTTACCTCCATTCCATTGCAGGAACGGGAGAAGAGGTGGTGGGACAGAACCGGGGCTTTTGACCCCAGTGTGAAAATCTCCAGTGTGTGATAGCCCCAAAGACCTTTTGGCAGTACACAGATGGGTCATTTCAATTAACTTCTATGTTCCACTGAGCCATGTTCTCACTCCCTTATTGTGCTCAGTGTAGGGTACCACATTTGAAGGATAGTGACAAAGGAGCCTGCAAGGTGCAGTGGTCTGAGTGCTAGACTAAGACTCTGGGAGACCAGGGTTAAAATCCTTGCTTAGCCATGGAAACCCATGGGGGGATTTTGGACAAGTTATACTCTTTGAGTCTTAGAGGGAATCAATGGCACATGTCCTCTGAATAAATCTTGCCAAGAAAACTCTATCATAGTTGACGCCACATAACAACAAGAAACTGACAAATAAGAGCACATCAGAAGGAGGGCAACCATGATGATGAAGATGAATGGGAAACCAAATCTGAAGGAGAGTGGTTACAACATCAGAGGACATTTAGCCTAGGAAAGAGATTAAGGGAAGATATGACATCTAGCCTTAAATATCTGAGGAACTGTCACAAAGATAGAGTAGAAGATGAGAAGGGAAGATGGCCACTTTCTAAGAGGTATTGCTGTGCTTGCAAAATCTTTGATGAGATGGTGTGAAAGCCACTTCTCCCCCCAGTACTTTAATTTTAAAACAAAGCCATGGCTTCAGGAGATAGCATACGGCAACTGCGCACTTGGGAAATGGGGCTGCTTGTGCCCCTGAAATGTGAGAACATGGTGTTTAAAACAACATTAGAGGGGAAAAAAGATGGCTGGCTCAGGGGTGTTAATGCCTCCACACACAAGACTTCATGAGCAGTATGGTATTTCTACCTCTGAAACTCAGAAAACATTCACTCCCCTCCACCCCAAAATACCCCAGAATCTCTTCCCATCTTTCATTTTTGAAAGGTCTGGTGAAGATGAGGGAGAGGGGATTTTTGTTCTGTTACTTAGTAAAGTCTCTCTCTCTCTGGCTTTTCTTCGCAAACGAAGATTCAGGAAGGACTCATCCCGCGCCTTCTGCAAGCGCGCTGATGACTAAAAAGGCCAATCCGAGATAAACAAGTCCGGTTGCAAAAGGTGCAGCAGAAGGTCTCCTTGGGTGATGTTTTTGGGTTGTGATTCTTTCTGCGTTGTCGTTTCTCTTCAAGACTTGTTCGTCGTGAGTTCTCAAATAAGGCTGCAGCATTGTGGATAGTGCGTCTCCATGCCTCCCGATGTGAGGCCAGGGCGGACCACCGTTGGTGATCAATCTGGCCAAGCCTGAGATGTTGTTTCAGGGAGTCCTTGTATCGCTTTTTTGGAGCGCCCCTCCCACGCTGACCCGTGGCGAGTTCACCGTAGAGTAGTATTTTTGGGAGGCGATGGTCCTCCATCCTAGAAACGTGCCCTGCCCAGCGCAGCTGTGTAACACACACACATACACATACACACACACACACACAGAGAGAGAGAGAGAGAGAGAGAGAGAGAGAGAGATCAATGACTACAAAGAACTTACCGAACTGCCTTAACTCGATGCCATCTTCCATCATTGAAAGAGCCATTCACTGTTATAGAAGCGATGCCACTGCCTAGATTATAGCTGAAAACAAAGCAAAAATGCTCATTAGATTGCAGAGAGTTCTTGAGATGTTTATGGACTTGTGCTACAGACAATTGGCTAAGGGAGGTTCTGTAGCCCATTGCCAACTTCTTTACCTTTCAAGATCAATCCCATTTCAGCATAAGCACAATTTGCAGCAATATAAGCAAGGGTTATGAACACTCAAAACTAAATGGGAGAAAGCAGAAAAGAGAATGGCATTAACACTAATGATTCCCCTGAAATGTGAGAACATTTCACATTTACCAGAACACTGGATGGAAAAAAAGATACCTGCCTCAGGGGTGTTCATACCATCACATACAAGACTTCATGAGTAGTATGCGATTTGTACTCCTGAAACTCTCCTGCTTCTCCAAAATAACCCAGTTTTTTTTTTCTGCGATCTTTCCTTTTTGCATTAGATTTAGTAAGTTACACTGTGGCTGAGATCCTACAACTGGGTGTAATTCCACATATGCAGTTCCATGCCCTTCCACCACTCACTGCTGTCAAACCCCAGAAGGAGAGCTGATTCAGACCATAGAGAAGAACCTGGTTTCAACTTGATCACTGGGGAAATTAAATGGCTTTTTCTTTCCCCTTGGAGCCCAGAACAACCAGATCTTCATTGCTTCCTCCACTTCCCCCTTCTCAGCTATAAGCAACAGCAGCAAGGCCCCCTCCTAAGGTTTGATATTTGTGGGTGGTGAAAAGTTTTTGTACAGAGCACAAGGGCAAGAGAATAGCTCCCTGTATCCCATCTTGAAAGGGACATACATGCACTTAAGTGCCAGACATTGCTTGTCAGTATAATTTTAACTGGAACTACAAGTAAGATTTATAAGCTTTTCATTTAGAATACTGCCACAGACAAAAACATGGGGTTGTCGATACAGTGAAACTACTCCTCATAGAATTCAAGGAGAATACGATTTGTCTTAACATCAATCTTCCATATTTGGAAGGTGCAGGCCAAAAACACCAAAAACTTCACAGGAATAGGGTTCCTAGCACTGCACTGGAGGAACCTCTTTTCTGGTAGCACAGAAAGAGGCCAATAAACTTAGCTTTGGCACCCATGCCACTGCTAATAGAGCGGAGGGTGGGACCAGTGGGTACTTAAGCGTGGCCACCCCCTGCCTCCTCCTTTTCGTCCGTGATCAGATTGTTGTTGGTAGAGGAGGATTGCTTCGGCCTGTTTCTGGCCTTAGCACGTATTGTGAGCTTATTGGAGTGGCTGCTGGGATGAGATTAGGTGTTGCAGGCTGCTTTGGAGGTGAAAGGGAGATCTGGAACTGCCCCTTTAGTACCTGTGAACTGAGGGGTGGGGAAAGTGACCTCCTTTGGGGCTGGCCTGAGGGATAATCCCTCTCCTTAATTCCTGTTACTTTTGGGTTGGCCTTCCAGATGCAGGCTGACTGAGGTGTAACCCAGTTTATGGGCTTTCCATGGGGTTCAGGTGTTTTTGCCCAAGGGAAGTTGGGGAGGGGGTTTTGGACTGAACTTCCTGCCCCAACAATTGTCGCACTAGGTTGTTCCCCCATTGCATATCTTGCAAAAAAGGGGTTAAATAGGTTATAGCTAAATAAAAGTGGCCCTTTACAACCCAGCTATATGTGTGGCCTCTTTATTGTGTCTGGTCTCTTTATTCCCATATCTACTAAAAAAAAAGTCTTTGCTCTTTTTCTGTATTTTTTAAAAAGCTCTGCAGGGAATGTGCATTCTCGCTTGTTGGGACAAAATGCTTTGCTGAGCATTTGGGATAAGAGTGGAAGTGAAAACTTGATTGGCTGGATTTATGCATGGGGGCGGAGCTTGTTAACAAGGCAAGCACCCGAAACCACTATGTTGGATTTTCAACATAGTGATCATGTGCTCAGGAGATAAAACAGCCTTTCTTCTTCTCCTTCCCTTGTACCTTGGGTATGTTTTTTTAAAAAATATTGTTTGGTGGTGGTAACTTGCAACAATAAAAGCGCAAGTAATTCCCTCATGCCTGGCATCTTGATTCACAGGCATGCCCGTCTGAACAACAAACACTGACAGATTTTACATGCCTGCAATCTTGCCAAAAACTGGTTAAGACAAATGAAAGCTGCTGCGAATTGTTCATGTGCATCAATCCACATTTTATTGCCCCATACAGACAAGCCCCATGAAAAGACAGTCTCACTGAGGAAGTGAGCAACATTGTTTCTGATTTTACTGTGATTAAGAGTTCACAATGGTCATTTTATGAAATATAACTATGGCTCCTGCATGATTGACCACTTTTCTCAAGACTGGTTTCAGCCTCAGTTTCAGTTCCTCTTCTGTGGAAAGCGAAGAGCTCTGCAAAATTAACCTCAGGAAACCACAAGAGGATGTCATGGTGCCTTTCATAACTGAGATTTTACTATTTATTTGCACCTTTGATGTGTGGTAAATGTCTCTTTACCATTTGGCACAATGATAGAGACCACCATGTAACTCCAACAGGATTAAAGAGCTCATCCCTCAAACATATGCATGGTCTGTTTTGCAAATCTTGAAAGTTTTGTGTTATAAGTATTAAAAATCATCTGTGTTGCCTTACTTTTGATGGTGGTATTGGGGGAGGAAGGGCACAATGATGTTCCTTTTGCAAAAACAAAAACAAAAACAAAACACCAAAACCCTTAACCACTGATAATATTGTTACTTTTTTAGTGTAGTGAGCAATTAGTATAGTGAACAGTATTTATTTGTTACTGTTTGGGGGACTAAAAATTATTCCATGGGGCATTTGGAAGGACCCTTCCACAATTTAGGACATTTTCTTATTTTTTCCATTTTTTAAAACACAGGAATAGAAGAAAATGAGTAGCATAACAGGTAAGCAGAAATTTGTCCACAACTTTAACTGTATCACGTTGCTTTGGGAGATTGTAATAGTTACTATGGGAAAAAATGAACTTTTCAATATCTGGTGTTTTGTTGGGGGAGCTTTCTCTGGGAAATGATGCTATCACACTCTACGAATTGCACAACATTGCTAGTGTGTGATAGTGGAAGAGCAGAGGTAAAGACCCCTACAGGGTCTTGTCACAACTCTTTGTCACATTGTTGCTTGCTGGTGAGAGGGAGCAAGTCATGTCATCCTGCAGCACCCTACTCGCCAACACCACAAAACTCTGTTGCATGGGATGGCTGAGTGGTTTTTAAGATAAGTTTCAGAGACATTTATGATTGTGGCAATGGCACAACCATCATAAATGTGAATAGGAAACAGTTACATGATCATAAGTCTATCTTGTGACATAGTAACTGACCAACAGGATGCCAGCCCAGGTTTCTTTGATGACTGTACTCGCTCTGACACTGTAATGCTAAGCCTTCTGTAAGTTAGAACTGGGCACTGTCCATGGCCCTTGCTTATCTGGACTGGCCAATTAACTTTGATCAAATGGATATTTGAATTTTAGGAAGAAGGGTACATGCTTAAGGGACACACAACCCCAACTGGATGTGAACAGGGTAGCTTTAAAAGTAGCAAAGCTTCATGTATGCTTCAGAAGCTTCCCTTCTGGAGGTGAGAGATGGGACAAAGAGAGGCAAGCAGCTTACCTGAAGACCAAGCAACCATCTTGAAGACCTAGAGAGATGAAATCACTGTTGGGCCTCATAGGGCTGTCTCCCCTCCACAGCAAGAGACCATCCATCAGTGTAGTCTTAAACCTCATAAAGATGTTTGTTCTCGATCCTGACACTCTGTTCAATGGAGAGGAAAATACAAGGAAGTTGCACGAAGGAAGGTGCAGTGAAAATAATATACTCCAGGGCCTCTGCAATCAATCATTCCCCTTTGCTGCTTTCCCCACTTACAAGGTACAACTCAGTAAGCTATCTTTTTGCTGCAATTTTAGCTGACTTTTCTCACCCTACAAATCTGGATTGGTTGATTTGATTAATCATTTAAATTTAACAATTTAAATTGAAACATCAACATCAGAAACTGATTTGAGAATTTCATTTGTGGAATAAGGAAGCATGGCTTGATTTGAAAAAGTTGAAAAAGTTATCTGGGTTTTAAACATTTAGAGCTTGCTTAGGAGGAAGAGAGTTTTGTGGTTCGTGTCCTTGTAGATGTGAAGAGCTAGTTCACACACTTATCAAGAACAGCTCCTCCCCATAGACAAGGAGAAAGTGAGAATCATAGAATCATAAAATCATAAAGTTGGAAGAGACCACAATGGCCATCCAGTCCAACCCCCTGCCATGCAGGAATACACAATCAAATCATTCCCGACAGATGGCCATCCAGCCTCTGTTTAAAAACCTCCAAGGAGACTCCACCACACTCCAAGGCAGTGTATTCCACTTCTGAACAGCTTTTAATGTCAAAAAGTTCTTCCTAATGTTCAGGCGGAATCTCTCTTCCTGTAGTTTGAATCCCTTGTTCCATGTCTTAGTCTCTGGAGCAGCAGAAAACAAGCTTGCCCCACCCTCAGTATGACATCCCTTCAAATATTTAAAGATGGCTATGCTCCCACTGCACCTAAAACATAATATTTTAGTAGATAGCAGTGGATTACTCTATTTCCTGATCATATAATTTTCACTTGTGTTTATTCACAGATCCATTCACTCCTGCTTCAGCCTTGATCTGTTGATTTAAAAAAAAAATCTGCACAAAAAATTGTGTGTGTGAACACGTTTTCATAAAATGTGCATTTCTAAACATATTTCTCTCAGCTACGCATTTCCAAATGTATTTGAACTTAAAATGTGCATTTCAGCACACACACACACACACACACACATACATATATATTCAGCAATTTTGTACAGTTGCTTTTATGTCTTTATTTTAACATCCCTCAAATGTTCCTTTCATTTGCCTGCATGAAACAAAATTACCACTCGTCTCTTCAGAAATAAGCTACTGATTCATTTAACAGGTTTTCCTTCTGTAGAGCTACTTGGTTTATATCCCTACAAACAATATCCAGACTTTGACTTCGACTTGTGTCAATTCACCTTTTAAGAATATCCGGACTATCATATGTGAGGTAACTGCGACCAATGAACTGTGGGATTTCAATGGCTTCCATTACAGCTAGAAAATTAAGGAAAGGCAAACGTCAAAATGGCAATATTTATGATACCAGAAAATTTCTTAGTATATCTGAGTAAGAAGAAAGTACAATGAGCATGAGCTTGCAGAAGTCAAAAAGCTCCTGTTAATATGAACTAAATAAATCATACCTCTGCAGTGGCAAGAAAAAAAAATGTCTCACATATCCTCCAGCTGTCCTGATTTGGCGGGGACAGTCCTGATTAATTCTCTGTCATCCCACTTTTTCCATTGTTTTTAAAATGACCCAGTTTCTCTCCTCTCCTCCAACTTCCCTCGGTGTCCTGAGCTTACTTCAACTGGTACAAAGTGAATTCAAAGTGAAAAAAGTAGCTTTAATTCAATTTACTCAGCAGGGAGAAGAGGAAAGGAGGGGATCAAATCTTGTCCTTCCCAGTAGGTCCAGGCAAAAGCAAACTGCTACAGCCTCTCCTAACTTGTTGCGTTCTTCCTCATTAATAATTTTTACTGTCTTGACCACACTCTGATGTTGCTTAGCAATACATGTGTCCCATCTTTCATCTGTGAAATGTTGGAGGATATGTTCTTACCAGTAAGAAGGGAAATGGTCCCATTCAGATAAGCCAATATTTTCACCCCTGGGATTCTACTAAGTGAAAAATGCTGGAAATTGCCCACTCTGTTCCCTTAATCCTTTCCTGCTCTTCTCAACAAAAGGAAAAAGTAATACATGAACTAAGGAGACCGCATGTTTATGTGTTGTACATAACTTCATAAGACATAAAGTAGGTATTTTCTTAGAGAAGCAAAGATCAGTCACCTCCAAATTAATATTGGATCTCCTTAGTTCTACAGTGAAGGCAACTGGTAAGAGAAAAGGAGAATCCAATTGTCCATTGTTTTCCAGGCCCAATTCAAGATACTGCTTTTAACCTTAAAAGCTCTAAATAGCTTGGATCTCACCTGCTCAAGGAACTGCCTATCTCCATTATGAACCAGCCTGGTTGCTTAGATTTTTCAGGACAACCCATCTTCTAAAGGGAAGTGGGAAAGGGCTTTCTTCTGCATTGCTCTCAGATTGTGGAAGCCATACCCCTCAGAACTATGATCAGTTCCTGTGCTTGTTGCCCTTAGGACAATACATTTTTGAATATGGTATTTTAAACTATTTTTATTATAATGGTTCTTACTGTTTTAAACTGCTTTAATGACATTGGCTGGCCACCTTGAACACTTTCTTTAAAAAAAGTCCAAATGTGGGATGAATAGGGAGGAAGAGGGGAAGTTTTTACCCCAAATATCATTCTGGTGATATATTCTGGAATCAGAAATGCCCACAGGTAAAGGAGGAGGATCAGTGACTGATTCATATCAAGTGTGTTAATCTTATAACTCCAGCTCATCTCCCCCACTTTTTAAATTTCCCATTACTCCAAATCATGGGTGGCAATCATGCGCCCCTCCAGATTTATGGACTACTTTCCCAGAATTCTCACTACTGGTTATGCTAGACAGGACTGTTGGGAGTTACAGTCCAACCTCTGGATGGCCACATGACCCCAACCCCTGCTATAAACAGTTCCAAAGAAAATACATTGCCCTACTGGATCCGTAGGGTTTTGGTTCCAGGACCCCACCACCACGGATGACAAAAATTGCAGATGATTGCATACCATATTATTAAATGGTTGTGACATGTGTGTGGATGCTTCAGTGAATCTGCATTCATGTCACCACCATTTTAAGTATAGGATGCGATGATCCACAGTCACTCAAAACAGCAATCCAGAGCTTGCAGATCAACAGGGCCTTTTGTAATAACTTAGTGCCACTGTGCTTCAGGGCCCATAAGAGCAATTACAGTTCCACAAGCAATGACTAGGTTTTGCTGTTTGTCCCAAGTTCTAGGCATTTAACCCACATTTTGCCCAGCTCCCCAAGTCATCTACATCACACTGAATGCCTGTGTGTGTATCAAAGAATAACACCAGGCCTTCTGAGAAAAGACAAGGCAAAAATTATTTTTCCTTTCTTCTCCTTCTGTCCCACCACGAATGTGACTATGCACTGTACACCCTTGGCTCACCCAATGATGGGGGGCTCCAACTTGGTGCTTGAAATGGAGCCCTTCTCAATCAGCACAGCTGCAACCCTTCCTAGGGAAGAACTTGTAACACAACTTTTCAAACATTACCCAGAATGTTGCAGGGAAAGAGTGCCTCTTTTAAAAGGAAGCATGGTCCCCATACAAAAATTAGGAGCTGGTCAATGTTCTGCACTCCCAACCAGCACCTCTAGGATGGCTGTCAAATTAGAATTTGCTAATACACTCTCTTTTTTCTGATGGGGGTTTACTTCTTTATGGGGCCTCCCATAGCTCATTCTGTTTTCCCCCCTTCAGTGGCAGCTGATGGCTCTCATATCAGTGAGGTGACATATAGTTTGAACTTTAAAGGGAGCTAGCCAATGTGCCAGGCTTATTTTGGGGACAAGTGGTCAGAATCCTTGAAATAAAACCCAGAGTGGATTAAAGTATGAACTAAAACCAGCATGGATTCACTGCCATACTAACATAGCAGCCACCAGCTGCCACTGAATAACAGATCTCCCCTTGTTTGGGGAAGATTTTTGCTACTTTAGAACAAGAGCAATGTCCTCCAAATTTGCTTTGGCTGTATGTGTGTGCTTCATCCATCTCCTTCACTGGTTCTCAATGTTAACTTCTCCCCCAAAATTGCTGGTGGAGAACAGAAGAAAATGCAGACATAGAAGCTATATCTGCATAGCTCATTGTTTGCACATTCAGTCTTTGACATCTCTAGTTGTAGACCTTAACAGCAGCGGCAACGTAATGATTTCCTTTCGTATGAAAGAATTTTAAAATGGCTGAATTGTAGCCTAGGGCTTTGCTGATTGCTGCCAATCTTTGGAAAGATCATAAGATTTTATGATGAAAAACAAGCCCAAGATATTGGAGGCTTCTGACCTGGTCCAGGGAACAGCCATTTAAACTCATCTACGTATTGAAAATTTCCTTTCAAAAACAAGAATTTTGGATTTTGCAGCATTTATCTTCAGTTTATTCTCAGAACAATAATCTTATTAGAGGATAGATAGCCTAATGTTACCTTGTCAGTTGCCAAGTTCTTATCTGTGGTCATTAAGACCAGTGAGAAGGAAGTTAAAAGATGAAAAGTTGGCCTGAGTTCCAATAACGATAAGTATTCTAATTTTATTGATTTTTGTATATATGGATGCGAACCTGTTTTTCTGTATTAATGTACATCTTGTTTGTTGTTTGATGGGTCCTTGGACTGTATGAATAAATTGTTGTTGTTGCTGACCTCTCTAGTTTAACAACAACAAAAACATATTCTGGTACAGTTGATGAGAAAGGTCATTGCCTAAGACACCGGACAGAACTGCTACATGCAATAGAACTTTAGGTAGGCATTCTGAACTGGTAAAAGGCAGATAGTTGCTCACTTCTCCATGGGACCACAGCAGCTTCAGGGTATGATTTATGATTTGGGAAATTGTACAGGATTAATTGAATAACCTGTGCTATGACCCTGAATTCTCATCACTTGATCAGGGTGAGCAACTGTGTACGGGGGAGCAGCAGTTGATTTTCCCCTCACCAGACCCTCTGAACGCTGCACCCTCCCACACAGCAAGCCAAAACATCTTCATTTCCCTCAGTAGTCCCTCTCAAAATGGTGACAGGAAGTGATGTTGTATCACTTCCATTACCATTTTGAGAGGGACTGAAGATTGAAAATAGAAATATATAGGGGTAGTACAGAGTTCTCACATGCTTGTTGTGAGGGGCTAGGGGTATTTTTGTGTGTTTTCACATATTTTGGGGTGTTCTGTGTGATTTTGGGGCAAAATTTGCCAGCAAAGCATGCCAAAAAGTGGACGGAGGGATTTCAGGGCCACTTTTGCTCTAAATTTTTCGGGGGGCACTCTTGATTCTGCACATTGAACATTTTAATATACTTGAATTCTCATTTGTGTCAGAACATATGCTACAACCCCAGAGAGTACAAATTTTTATCCTACTGCACAATGGGTTAATGTTCAAAACACAATAACAGCAGTAGCCTCATAATCAGATCCCCCACATCATGCCTGCCTTTGTCCTCAGTGTCATTGGTAATTTTATCTGCTCTTGGCTTTTGCCTCCTGCGGCTGCTGTTCCTGGGCATCTCTTCACAGAAACCATTGCCATTCCCTAAGCAAAAGGAGCTAAAGCAAGGGAGAAAAGGCATGGTAACAAAATATGAAAATACCTGGTAGGCAAATGGCAGTTTCATCTGCAATGAAATCAGGGAAAATGTCCAATGTGGCTGAAGCAGAAACCCAAGTTTTGCACCATGCTGGTCACAATGCAATCCACAAACACAGACTACAGTGAGCATCACTGTTCACAGGCTTCAAGAAAGACCTGGGTAGCACAGAGCCAGGCACTGCAACATCAAGGGCAACAGTGTGGAGGCAAACTTTCTGTCCCTAGACTAGGTGTGGGAGAAGTTTCATGTTCCCCGTTTTCCTTGCACATGTCATCCACAATTCAGTCCAATTGAATCAATGCCTTTAATGTTGTTAAACTTACTGTTAGCTTGTGGGCAGACATGTGCAGGGTGAAGGATGTACACAAGTGGTTTCTGTCATTTACTAAATTGTCCACTCTTCAGTATTTCCCCATACATCTTTGTTTCCTCTTCCAAAGCCAGGCACTCTGCCTCCTTAATGCAATCCAGGCAAAGGCTGGCAGCTAGGCCCAAGAGCCAAGGCACATGATCAGAGCAATCATATGGTACAGCTTTCATTGGGGTTTACTCTTTTAACATGTGAGCAAGAAAGGTCTATGATTGAACAGTTTTTCATATTAATATAATTCACGTTGCATACAAAGCAACCAAATCAAGGGTTCCAGCAATGAAACTGACCAGTCCTATAGTGCCTGTACCATACAATGTCTCTGATCATGTATATTTCATCTCTGAGTTGCACTGAAATCATTCAGACTGGTTATGTTGTTAAATTAGGTTAAATAATTGAAGTCATGGTAAGTTTACATGTTACACTTACTTACAAGGAGGCTGTTGTGCAAGGCAGAATGAGTTGCTATATGAGTCACACCAAACACGATGTTTCCATGTTGCTGCCAGTTGATATCAGTGTGCCTTCTATTCCATAGCATATGCATAATCCCTGGGACAAGCAATCCTCCACAGCTGCTGTAATAGTCAGCTGCCACAGGGAGACTCTCTTCCAGTTGTCTCTGCCTAGCAAGTGTTAACAGGTAGACCAGCCTTTCACAAACTGGTGCCTTCTGGATATGTCAGAATACAACTCTCATCAGCACTGACTACAGGCTGAAGCTAATCAAAATTGTTGTCCAATCAATTGGGAAGATAGCAGGTTGAGAAAGAACAACCTTCAAGTTTATCTCCCTTTCACTGGATTGTGCCCACTGAATGCAATCATGCTGTAATTATGGAACAGTACATCGCACTGATTTCAACAGGGTCATACAAAATAAACTGGATCCAAGACACCAACAATGCTATTGGAACCATATCCCATTGAATTCAATGGAGCTTACTTGCCAGAAAATGTGTTCACGACTGAGATTGCCTATAAATATATGTCACACTTCAATTTAGCTGAACACAGCACAAAACCAGAAAAGTTTTCTTTTGCAAAACTAATGAGGTTCATCCCATAAAGCATATAAGAGAACACTGAAATATCCAAGAAACCCTAGTTTCTCAGCTGAGTTACTCAGCCAAGTTTTTTCATCATTTGAGTAGAGGAGTGTCAAGACCCAGTCCTCTCTGTCTTCATTTTCCTCATGTAGAAAGCAATATCTTGCTAGAGGAGAGGTTCCTGTTTGCATGGAGACTTTCTGGGTAAGCAGCATCCCTGATTTTCCAGCATTCTTAATCACACAGAGAGCCTCCATACAAGAATCTCCCCTCTGCAAACATATCCCTTTCAACACAAAGAGAAAAGTAACAATGGAGGAGGTGGACACAACACTCCTCTGCCTGTGTGATGAAGAAACTGAGATGCATAACAAGTGAACAGCATTACTCTATATATGGATTCAGGAACAAAAGATACAACATAGTTAAGGGGCAATCTGTCTTTGGAACAACTAATGTTAGGATCTGATTTAAATACCTATACAGGCTGACCCCTGTATCCAGGGATTCGGTATCCACGGTTTCACTTATTCACACCCTAAAAAATATGTTATCTCTAGGCATTTCTAGGTCCTCCAATGTGATTCTATGGTCAACTTCTGTTGTTCATTTCATTGAAAATAATAGGGTTCCCTATTATCCACAGTTTAGGGTATCCACAGGGGGTCTTGGAACGTATTCCCCGTGGATATGGGGGTCGACCTGTATGTCCCAAAGAATTTATTATTATTTGAGCAAATTCAGACAAAAATAACCTGCAGTCTTAAACACATTTTCTAGAAAGTAAGTTCCACTGAGAAGAGATGGGCTTCGTCTTAAATGAACATATACATCCCATTGGTTTCAACAAGGAAATGAAGGATGTTTTTAATTCTTTCTTTCTACAATCAGTGGAATTTCAAAGTATTTGAAGTGTAACAGATGACACTAAAATTTAATGAGTTTCCCCCCTTTTTAAAAATCTGTATAATATTCTGTGACTATGCTAAAGTTCATAAAACAAACATATTTTCTTTTCTTTCTTCCACAGTACAGTGCCAAGATTCAGGCTCTGGATTCTTTGGCAGAGATAGACAAAAAGGGATGGTTGGATGGCAAGAATGAAATCAAAGTTGGGAACTGGTGGACATATTGTTGCAAGTTTAGAAAAATTTCAAACACAAATATACATCCACGGGCGTCCTGTGGAGCTTAGGAATACATGAAATACTTCACTAGTCTTTCCCTGTTCTCCCTTTTTAAGTGGTATTTTGATGCTTTAAAATGGCTATGCAAATACACCCACAAAATGCACTGGTTACTACAATTTTTATTAGACATCTTACCCGCATATGTTTAGATTTACCTGGAAGTAATATTCACAGGTAGGAAGGTAAGTGGCTATTTATGAGTCCAGTCATCACAATGCTGTAGCTTTACACTGTACTCCAGGGTATGATTATGGATTATATGGTGATCTACAATTGCTTGCAAAAAACACTTTAAATCACAATGCTAACATTATAGAGAAGGGTACACAGACATAGACACACATAGGTATGGGAACAATGCTTCACAGTTATTACTTACTGTTTAAGCAGTAATTTCCACATTCTTCAATGAGAAAGCATAAAGCAGAAGAACATTCAGATTTTATTTTTCAGCAATGAAAAAATCCTGATCTTGAACAGTATACCCAGTTTTGAGGCATGTAAGAAGTGTGTTTTTTGGCTTTCAGAATGATTGTATGTGGTATCAGGGTTAGAAATTAGAACAGGAAAGGGAGTGAACCAGATCAGATAAAGAGCTGCAGTTCATCAAGACCTTGGAAAGCTTAATTTTTAGATTCCATCAGCCAGCACAGCTAGCGGGCACCAGCCAGTCACCTTTGCTAAGTTCTGCTTTTCCAGAGATGGCATCTGTGAAAAGCAGCCGCCAAGATCCAGGATCAGGAGATCTACTGTAAAGTTCCACACAAGTGGAACTACAACACATATCCTCCTCCTCTCCAAGCCGTCCATGCTTTAAATTCCTGCAGCCTCCTCCAATACAGCCATTTACTAGCCAGTGGGGAGTGGGAGAGAGGTGGCTAGCTATATATTCTTATAATGGGATGTATAGAGACAGGGATCCTCTGGTGACTCCTGGCTGTCTTCTGGAGATCACATAGGAGGATGACACTGCTGTGCATCTAATGATGTCATTGCTGTGCATCCAGCTTAAAAGGTGGGTTGGGAGTTTGCATGAAAATTCCAACCTCCTCAGTGATTAAAAAGGTGAGTTACACTAGTGTAAGCTGAACTTATTTTTCTGCAAACCACTAACAGGATGTCAGCCAATGTGCCTGGGTAGTTCATATCATGGCTACAGTTTGCACAATCATAGAATCATAGAGTTGGAAGAGACCACAATTAACTCAGCAGGGGGGAGAAGAGAAAAGTGGGGGAGAATCTTGCCCTTCCTAGTAGGAAGGCAAGCAAACTGCTGCACCCCTATCCTAGCTGGTGCATTCCTTCCCATTAATAACTTTTACTATCTTGACCAGACTCTAATGTTGCTTGGTCACATGTGTCCTAATTTTCATCTCTGGAATGCTGTACGGTATGCCATATTGCAGAGTTTGGAAACATCACTGCTTTGGACATCAGCTCCTAGAATGCTACCAGCCAGCATGGTTGATAGCCAGGCCAACTGAGAGATCCTTTGAGCTTTTTGGTGTTGTGCACCTTTGTTGTTTCCGACTTATAGTGGCCCTAAGGCAACTCTATCACAGGGCTTTCTTGGCAAGATTTGTTCAGAGAGGGTTCACCTTTACCTTGTTCTGAGGCTAAGAGAGTGTGACTTACCCAAGCTCACCTAGTGGGTTTCCTTGGCCCAGTGGATATTTGAACCCTGGTCCCTAGAGTCACAGTTCAACACTCAAACCACTATACCATGCTGAGTTGGTAGTCCAAAAAAGTAGTGTTTCAATTCTGGCCATGTGCATCTAGGGACTCTTGCCTGCTCTTATTTGATCATGTGTTTCCTGTGGAAAAATTGTTCGCCACTTATGTATGATTCTAAGTGTGAAACAGCAGCAAGATTTTCTGTGGGTTTTTTTCCAGGCTGTGAGGCTGTGGTCTGGAAGAGTTTATTCCTGACGTTTCACCTGCATCTGTGGATGGCATCTTCAGAGTTTTCCAGTGTTAATGCTTTAAAATGTTTGTCTGAATTATGCTTTAAAATGTTTCATCTGTGGCTGGCATCTTCAGAGTTTCAGATGCAGGCGAAACGTCAGGAATAAACTCTTCCAGAACACTGCCTCACAGCCCAGAAAAAAAAACACAGAAAACGGTCGTGGAAGCCTTTGACTTCACAGCATCAAGATTTTTTTTTTTAATCCTGGTAGCAGAGATGGGGATATACCAGAAGTAGTATGCTGCCATCTAGTGGACTATATCTGCATGTGATTTAGTCATTGAGTGATTTAAGAAATCCACTGGCTTCTAAGAAATACTGTACATCAGCACTTAGCTCCTCTGAGTAGAGTGGAACAAAACCCTCTCTACTTTTGTAAAGAATGCTTTGGTGGTCTCCAATGTGTGACTAAGGAAGGATTTGTTCTTGCTGTCAAATTACAAGGCAGCCAAAGTGTAGCAAAGGATTAGAGGTCGCATTGCAGCCCAGGCAGTTAACACAAATAAGGATAAAGTTACAAGGCCTATAAATCCTCTTGCTTAAGGGCATGAGCTAAGTCCCCCTGAATATGACAAGATGAAGCTTCCCTCTCTTGTATGCTGGCAGGGAGCTTTTTCATTCTCGCACTGGAAGCTTTAAACTTCAAGCTACTGTGAAAATACCAGCACTCTGCTTGTGTGTATATACAAAACTATCACAAATTAATCATGGGAATTTGTAAGTAGATTAATTTCTCCATACAGAAAGTGTTTAGCTTAGCATAAATTGCATTGGTCTTGTGGGTTTTTTTAACAAGTTGAAAAACTCATTTTGATGGGAACAGGATGCAAAGAAAGAAAGAAAAACTTCTGAATTGGCATTCTGATCTTGTGACAAAATCCACATGTTGTGTATGCAAACAAACAAACAACACTCGTCAATTTTCTGGATCAGGATTTGCATTTGAGAATTGTCAGCTACAATTTCCTCCCCACAGAGCCAATTCACACCACACAAATTAGTAAATTGAGTAAATCTGTGGTAAATGAAAACCATTCTGAAGGAAAAGCTTTATTGCTTCACTTATACACAAATGTCAACACAATCCACAGGCTCTGGTTTGGCTGCAGAAGAGAGCAGGCTATGGACTTCGCTCATGAAAATATTACACAGGGGTGGGAACTGTGTGGTTTTCCAGATGTTGTGGAAGAACAACTCCCATCATTCCTAACCACTGGGCTATACTGTCCAGGGCTGCTGAAAGATGCACTCCAACAATGGGCCACAAAATCTCCACCACTATTATACAGGGAGGGATATCTATAGAGTTTGGTATGCTAAGACGGGGGGAAAAGGTGTTTTCTTAGTCCTGCAGGATTGTCAGGAAGGTGACAGAACTAAGATGAAATGACCAAAGTTACAAGGAACAGTATGCAGGGATGAGAGTTCCCTCAGGCTCCTAATACTAGATGCTGAATGACTGGCTCTAACTGGAGCTGAGTTTAGGAATAGCAAAAAATAAAAAATAATAATCACAAAAAGGATCCCTGCCTTTTAAAACTTACTACCACAGGAGGAGATAAAATGACCTGCATTTACTTGGATGTCTTTAAGCAGGAATCTGATAAATTAGGATGGGTAGCTAATACCCCAGAGGACAGGATTAGAGTTCAAAATGACTTTTAACAGATTAAAAATCTGGGCCAAAACTAACAAAATGTATTTCGACAGGGATAAATGTAGGATGCGACACTTGGGCAGAAATAATGAAAAGCACAGATACAGGATGGATGACACCTGGATGGCAGTACAGTCGTCCCTTCACATTCACGAGGGTTAGGGCTGCCAGACCCCCACAAATGTGAAAAAAAGTGAATAATAATCCCCCTTTCCTGGGCTTTCGCTTCCTCCGCAAAGGGAGTGAAGGCTCAGCAGAGTGGCGATTTAAGAGATTTTGCCTCATCCCCTGCACTTTCCTGGGTCTTTGCCCCCTTTGGAAGGGAAGGGAAGACCCAAGGAAGCATGGGGGTGTGAGGGAAAACCTCTCAAACCGGCAGTCAGCTGGGCTTTCGCCCTCCCTGCAAAGGGAGCGAAGGCTCAGCAGAGGGGCAGTTTAAGAGGTTTTGCCTCACCCTCAGCACTTTCCTGGGTCTTCGTTCCCTTTGTGAAGAGAAGTGAAGACCCAGGGAAGCCCAGGGAGTGGGGGAAAACCTCTCAAACTGCCTCTCTGCTGGGCTTTTGCCCTCCCTGCAAAGGGAGCAAAGGCTCAGCAGAGGGGAGATTTAAGAGGTTTTGCCTCATCCCCGCGCTTTCCTGGGTCTTTGCTCCCTTTGCAAAGGGAAGCATAGACCCAGGAGACAGGCGGCGGGTGAGGGAAAACTGCAAATAATCAAAACTGCAAAAGGGATCTGGGAGTCTTAGTGGACCACAAGTTGAACATGAGTCAGCAGTGTGATGCAGCAACAAAAAAAGCCAATGTGATTCTAGGCTACATCAATAGGTGTCTAGATCAAGGGAAGTAATAGTGACACTCTATTCTGCTTTAGTCAGACCTCACCTGGAATACTGTGTCCAGTCTGGGCACCACAATTCAAGAAGGATATTGACAAGCTGGAGCGTGTCCAGATGAGGACAACCAAAATGGTGAGAGGTCTGGAAGCCATGTCCTATGAGGAGCAGCTTAGGGAGCTGGGTATGCTTAGCCTGGCGAAGAGAAGGTTAAGAGGTGGCATGATAGCAATGCTTAAATATTTGAAGGGATGTCATACTGAGGATGGAGCAAGCTTGTTTTCTGCTGCTCCAGAGACTAGGACACGGAGCAATGGACTCAAACTACAGGAAAAGAGATTCCACCTAAACATTAGGAAGAACATCCTGACAGTAAGAACTGTTTGGCAGTGGAATACACTGCCTCGTGGTGTGGTGGAGTCTCCTTCTTTGGAGGTTTTTAAACAGAGGCTGGATGGCCATCTATTGGGAATACTTTGATTATGTGTTCCTGCATGGCAGGGGGTTGGACTGGATGGCCCTTGTGGTCTCTTCCCTCTCTATGATTCTATGAATTCCATGGAAGAAAAGACTTTGGGAAGGGGGATGGCATCCCATTCTAGTGAGTTATGATAGCGTAAGTACTGTAATCCACTTTCGGGCCATTGCAGAGGTCAAGATTCTGTTCCAACCACACAATGACCAAAATCTCTCCCAACCCAGCTTTTTTTCTGGTGCACTCCCCCCAAGATGGACATTTCTGTGCTGGAGAAGAGCAGTGGAAATGCATCCAGCTATTGGCCTTTGGCTGGACACACAGCAATACTGTCATCATCAGGGATTTCTCAAAGACCCCTAGAGGTCCCTCAGGAAGCAGGCCACCGAAAATAGCTGGATGTGTCTCTGCTGTTCTCTCTGTTCTCCAACTACATGGCAGTCTCTGGGGAGTTGGGGGGGGGATGGAGGTGCAACAGAAAAGTGGGTGTTGGAAGGTTTGCTTTGGTAGACCTATCACAGCTACCTGCCAGAAATATGTCTCCTAATGCAGGATCTCATCTTGAGATTTTCTCTCTGTTTTGGCACAACACAAGAAAGATAAGACCAAAAACCAAGAAGGAATTACAGGGATTTATCACCTCATGAGGACATTTCCCTGTATGATTTGGTGTGTATGAGTAAACATACACTTACATACAAGTTTACTTGCTCCAAGTAAAACTACTCTATACACATGGCAATAATTGCTACAATATCATTTTTTTTTACCTTTTTGGCAATGCTGCCCATCAAAACCCAAAGGGCAATCACATTCATAGCCATCTTTCTTGGGCACGCAGGATCCCCCATTGGCACATGGGGCAGCCAGGCAGGGATGGACTGTGTTCTCTAGGTTGATTCCCGATGTAAAATCCTGCTTTACGTCTATTGTCCGGTCATTCAGAATAATCTTTGTTTAACAGACAAGGGAAAAAGCTTCAAAGGTTTTCACTTCCAAAATATTTTATTACTTTATTTGTTACTCAATATCTTGAAACTTAAAGGTTTTTTTTTTAAAAAAAAAAAATCTGCCAAAGCTCAAGGCGGAAAAGGCTGTTTGGAGAACTTGGCCTAACATCTGTTTATTTTCATCACCATGCTTCCTGCAAACAGGATTCCATTGTTTATCCTCAAGGAGACAAAGAGGCAGATACAACATTGATGAGCTTTTTTTGAGCCGTGTAACTCAAAAATAGTTAATGTGTGTTTTTTTTAATAGCTGAGACAGATTTGTGAACATTGTGCACAAACTTTAGACAAATATTTGTCCTTCTGCCGTGAGCCTCATCTAAAACATACAAGAAACTTCTGAGTGAAGGTGATTTCAGAGTAGAATTCCTCCTGAGCCAGGCTTATATGAGATTTATTATACTTTCTATGGGTTTATATTATACTTCTCCCTTTCAGTTGTTTGGTCATGCATTCAGTCTAGTGCTCTTTGCAAACTATGCAAGAATATTCACAAAACTTGTTAGCACATGATACATAGTCATGCATACATACATATGCAGATACATATAGTGTTGGCTTTGTGTTGTTGTTTTCCTTTGGATTCATCAAATGTGCAAAATAAATAAACTGGCTTGCAATATACAGGCTTATCTCCATTAACAAAGCCTCTGACAAAGAAGCTCTTTTTTACAAAGGCTGCTGACACACTGCAGAAATAATGCAGTTTGATACTGCTTTAACTATCATGGCTCCATCCTATGGAATCCTGGGATTTATAGTTGTTGTGGCACCTGAGCTCTCTGACAGAGAAGACTAAATATCCCAAAACTAAAAATCCCAAAATTCCATAGCATTGAACCATGGCAGTTAAAGCAGGGTCAAACTGCATTATTTCTGCAGTGCATCCACAGCCAGTCTTTTGATGCCTGTCCAGCCACCCCTTTCTTCCTTCTCCTCTACCTAATCGGAAACTTTTTTAGCAGCATCAGCACTGAGAGGACGGTGAAGGAGGGCTGGCCAAAAAACTTTTGGTGTCCAGTTGCAGCAGGGTGCCTGCAGTAATCAATGCAATAAAACTTGAGCTGAGGAAGAATGGGATTCTGCTCTAGCCAATCCTACCATAGCTGTGTGCACCCAGAGATGTAAAATTTCTGGAAATTTTGAAGTCATGGGGGAAAATCCCAGTTTTGTATTTATGTATTTATTTATTTTATTTAGAATATTTATACGCAACTCTATAGCTACAAAGGCTCTTGGAGTGGCTTACAAATGGTTAATTAACAGTAAATTGAAAAAAAATGCAACATTAGCACTTTTTACAGATTGAAAATCATTGTTACTTTAGGAACATAAAATATGACTGTGTACAATTTGATTTGGCATAAAATTATCACAATTGGTATATTAAAGATTTTATTGTCTTAAACATTTTATTCATCATGCTAAAATAAAACATTGCATACCGATTTTCTTCCTTTTTTCAATTTTTGGAAAAAACAAAAACGGGGGGGGGGTTTCAAGAAAAAAACCATGTTTTTTTCGAATTTTTCTGGGGTTTTTCCCGGGGTTTCACATCTCTATGTGCACCTGCCTACAACAGGCAAGGTCAAAAGCATATGTCTCCAGAATCCCTTGCTGAGCATTTGTGAAGAGCAAAACAGAAAGAAAGGGGGAGACCAGCCTGCCTCTCCAGTTACCCCCAGCATGCTAAAAAAGCATGGCCACCAAAAAAAAGTCAAGGCTGGTGAAAGCAAAAGTCATACCTGGATGCATTTTGGAAGAAGCCTTCAAGTGGTCTCAAGAAGATTAAAAATGCTGTTGTTTACTTAACAAGGCTGTTTCATTTCACATACCATTAGTTTTGAATGAAAACTCTGCTGAAACATGTTGAACTGCTCTTCCTTTTTTGCGGTGCAGGAACCTATCCTTACTCTTTCTGTGGCCTCATCAACACAGGCAGAATACACCGTCTCCCCACCTGGATGAGGCTGGTTGCACCTCTGTTACTGGCACAAAACGGGATGGGGTCCATACTGGCATGCTGTCCTGTCCCTGTAGCTCTCTTTGCTGCTGTCCACGTCACATTCTCTGAAGCCAGGAAGGGGCCCTGCAGCATGTGAGCAAGGCCCCATGCATGTGACCAGCCTTGGTCATATGCTGTGGTCGTGCTGCCTGGCTCCAGAGACTGCAGTGCAGATGGCAGCTGCAGAGATTGGCAGGAGTGGTAGTATGGCCTCCTGCAGCCCCACGGGGCCTGATCTGTTTCTTCCTTAATGAAGCATTTTCCCCCCAGGTGTTTTGCTGTAATAGTTTAATGGGCTTTACCATGTTTTATCCCCTCCCATCTTTGCCCAGAGGGTCATGAGGAATGCCCAGAGGCAAAACAGGGCAAAAGCCCTGCATTGTTTGAACTGCAGGGCTCTTAAACTGGGGCAAGATGGGGTAAATTGAACATCTAGACAAGCCCTATGTTATTTCTGCCTCTGATACCAAAATTTATATCAAAGAAGTAATGTCCAGGAACACATCTAGTTTGTTAACTGAGGTATACCTGTATATATCACAAGCCAGTCTCTTAGCCTGGCACCCTTGCAGGAGGACTCAAAGTGTGTGGGGGGGGGGGAACACACCACCACAATAGAACCCCCTCTCTACAACATTCTAAAGATTTGTTCTGGTTATTTACTAAAAGAGTTCTTCTGGTGCCTTAGTCTATACAAGTAAGCTTAGAATTTAATATGAAGCATGTGTTTTATTCCTCATTTGAAGGGATGCTTTCAGTCAAACCATGTATTTCAGCAGTCTTGCATAGTTTACTTCCTAGCTTTATAAAACTCAGGTAAAGCTATAGTCTGTCAAGTTGATAAACCTAGCATGATACGACTATCAAGGTTATCAACATTTGCTTATGTGGGTGTCTAAATCAGTGGCTTGTAACTTTTTTCTTTACTAGGGACCCCCTTTAAATATCTTTTGTTGCCATGGACCCCCAAGACTTAAGTCAAGATTTAAAACCCTAACAACAACAACACCTGATAATAATAATAAAGTTACACCATCCATTAAACTTTCCCTCAGAGGCACTAGAGGGGGAGGGAAGACTTTCCCCCTGATTCTTCCTGCAAGTTTGTGGCTGAAACAGATTGAATGGTAATGCACAGGCCAAGCCAGCCAGCCTTTGCCTTGGCTCCTGACATGTGGCCACTCACTGCAGGGAGGAGGTGGGCCGAGCAGCTTTCAAGCCTTTGTGGACCCCCTGTGAGGGCATTGCAGCCCCCTGGGGGTCCCTGGACCACAGATTAAGGACCACTGGTCTAAATTATAAAGGATTTCTTAAAAAGATGGTTCTCCAAAAGAAGAGGCTTTAAAGTATTAGAATTATATTGTCAATTATACATTTTCTGAGGTAGCCTGAGCAATAGCAAAAGTGAGTTGCAGCACATACTTAAAGCATAGAATTGTCTGACAGCACTTCATGTGGTTCTATCTTTTAAGCTAATGTGGCCTTTGACCTCCTATTTGGATGGAGGTAACTATGGAGTCCCATCTCTCTAATTGTACACTTGTTGGAATAAGGGTAGCCGATGGATTGGGTGCAGATCTAGTCATGCTGTTCAGTAGACCAACTGGCAACAATGTAAATCCCATTTATTTCATCGAGTCTACTCTAGAGTCAACCCTACAACCCCTACAAACATAAGCCAAACAAATACACATACATATTTGAAATGCATGTACCTTTTGAATACTCCCAGAGAAGGGTTTGAGGACTCCAGAGTTCTTCTTCACATTATCATAATTAGGCACTCCACCAATGAACATATCAGGATTGCACTTAATCTGTGTGAAAGCTCCCTACAAGCAAAACAAACATAAAGGAATAACTGCAAATTTCACTACTCCCAGATGCCTGATGTTACATTTACATAACAGGATTCCCAACCAATATTTCATATATGATGCATAGTGAGTTTTACTAATGTGGGGGTGGGCAACCATAGCCCATCACATATTGTTGGCCAGTAACTGCCATCATTCCTCACCACTGGCTATGCTGGCTACAGCTGATGGAACCTGCAGTCCAAGAACATCTAGAGGGCCACAGTTGTCCACCTCTGCTCTAATGAGAAAATGACACAACTGGAAAATTGGATATGGAAGCAATAAACTAAGCAAAATTATCTAAATTTCCCACCCAAAAGTCCACCACCATCATTAATGATTGCTTACTAAACCTGGCTGTATCCAGATTAACTTCCGTGATTTGGAGGATCAAGTGTGAGCTTGGTCCTAATTTGTAGAGCAATTTATGTTTGACCAAAGCAGGAAGTAATACGTTAAGCTTCATGAATAACTGAAGGGTAGAGGATGAGACAGCAACACTCAAATCCAGCTGTCTCATGCAGCAAGGCTGTGCCATAAGGGGGATAAATGGAGACAGGCATTTAGATCCTGCACTGAGTCGTCTGAGTATTACTTTGTGTTTGTGGAGTTATGTGGCAGTTGTACAATGCTAGCTCATTAGGGAAATGTGATGTTGTGCAACTAAATGCACATTGTGTATAGATGTGCATGCACAATGCACACCATGTACAGCAATGTACAATACACAACCATGCTCAATGTACAACCATGTAAAACAGCACCGCTTCTGCATCTTTAAAATGTTGTTCTACTTTGGACAAAAATCTTCAATAATTTCTGTAGGAAAATGTATGCATGGCATTCCGGCATTGAAAGTCTTGTTCATAGGGTCTCCAACAGGATTTCAGTCCCAAATGGGTGTCTGTATGGTGCAACAATTCTTTTTAATGCTTTTCCTAATTGGGGGATGCATTTGAGATCCACTGCAAACAGAAAAGAATACCACTTTGGTTTGGTATTAGGAGCATGTCAGCACAAGGCCTCTTCCTAATCCGCCAGACAGTGGTTTGCATAATCATCTGCATGCAGTTATTGTCTGGAAAAGGCCCAAGGTATATCTACACATGTGGGAGGTAATACATAAAGGTAAAACAGAAATAGTTTTATCTTGAGCCTTGAACAGATTGCTTCTGTTAACACAATGCAAAACTTCATTGGCCCTGCTTTGTCACAGAATGGTTGCATTCACTTACATATCTCTTGAACTGTTTGTCTTATTTTTTTGGATAGCAAACCAAGAATCATCCAAAGCCAATAACTAAAACCTGAATAAGCCCCACATTTAAAGCTAGATAAGTCTGTGTGGATGTGAATACATGAATACAGCATTTTGTTACCTCTGCCATTCCTTCCACTGGTCTTTGCTGATCAACTTGCAATATGCCATTTTTTGCTGTGCGAGACACTTTGAGCTCATGCCACTGGTTCAAACTGACAGGCTCTTCACTCCTATTCAAAAAGGAAATTGAACAAATATATACTAGGCCCAAACATTTTTATATGTCCCAACATTGGACTGAAGTAAATAATGATACTGTTGCGCCAGATTAACAACAGGGTCAGTAACATGGTACCAGGCATACCGAAAAAATGGTGAAGAAAGTTAAAATAGTTTGCAAACACCAAACTTCAGAAGGAACTTTTCCTTCCCATCTGGGAAAACCATCTTTCATATTGAAAAGCTGCTAATTGTTTTGTATTTCTACTAAATACTAACCCTTCCAAATTATGGGATTTATTACATTAATAAGTATGACCAACTGGTGTCACCAAAACCAACTAGTGAAGAACAGTCTCTGCTGCTCTAGACACTAGGACATAGAGCAATGGACTCAAACTACAGGAAAAGAGATTCCACCTAAGCACTAGAAAGAACTTCCTGATGGTAAGAGCTGTTCAACAGTGGAATATGCTGCCTCGGAGTTTGGTGGAGTCTCCTTCTTTGGAGGTTTTTAAACAGAGGCTGGATCGCCATCTATCAGGAGTGCTTTGATTGTGTATTCTTGCATAGCAGGGGGTTGGACTGGGTGGCCCTCATGGTCTCTTCCAGCTCTATGTCTATGATTCTAGGTTACCTTGCATAAGAAGATTATAGAATCACAGAATCATAGAATTGTAGAGTTGGAAGAGACCACAAGGGCCATCCAGTCCAACCCCCTGTCATGCAGGAAATCACCATCAAAGCATCCCTGACAGATGGCCATCCAGCCTCTGTTTAAAGACCTCCAAAGAAGGAGACCCTGTCACGCTCCGAGGGAGTGTGTTTCAGTGCCGAACAGCTCTTACTGTCAGAAAGTTCCTCCTAATATTGAGGTGGAATCTCTGTTCCTGGAGCTTGCATCCATTGCTCTGTGTTTTAGTCTCTAGAGCAGCAGAAAACAAGCTTGCTCCATCCTCAATGTGACACCCCTTCAAATACTTAAACAGGGCTATCATATCGCCCCTTAACCATCTTTTTCCCAGGCTAAACATACCCAGCTCCCTAAATCTTTCCTCATAAGGCATGGTTTCCAGACCTTTCACCATTTTAGTCGCCCTCCTCTGGACACTTTCCAATTTGTCAATATCCTTTTTGAATTGTGGTGCCCAGAACTGGACACAGTAATCTAGGTGAGGCATGACCAAGGCAGAATAGAGTGGCACTATGACTTCCCTTGATCTAGACACTATACTTCTATTGATGCAGCCCAAAATCGCATTGGTTCAATCTCTGGCATTTCAAGTTAAAAGTTTTTCAGTGAGTGAGAGAGGGGAAAACCTTGGAGCAATGGAGCATGGCCGAAAGGCTGAGTAGACATGCTGCAACAGAAGGAGTAACATCTTGGTTCAATGCAAAGAAGTTCCACATTTTCATGGCAGATTCCAAAACATCTGTGTTAGTCTTGTAGGAAGCACTTCCATGTGAATGTAACACTTCCTTTCCCAGTCATTCCACCCCAAGTCATGCCACTTCTGCTGTCCATATATGATCCATCATGATCTGAATGTTCACTTCAAGTTAAGACCCTACACCTTAAAGTATATAACCACCTTCTCTGTAGGAATAGGACATGATTTTGTTTCAGTCTCTTTTTGATAAGAATTTTAAAGATACAAACCCCTTCATTTTGGGGATGGAAAGAATCTGAGATTGAAAACATCTTAATTCAGGATAAATCAAAGAGATAGATTCATCTTTCCAGGCTAAGAGCTTTGAGTACTCACTTATTATAGTGCAGTTTGAACCCCTGTGTGTTCAATTATGTTTGTGATACTGAATTACGGTAGGCTTTTGCCACTTCTTTTCTTCTGAGATGCTCTTCATCCTTAACATCTATATGGCAGGCAGATGCAACATGGCTGAGATTATACTTCAAGGCTGGGAATAGCTGTACGTAATTGAATCTGGCTGGTGCAAATGGGGGAGAATTCCATTTGAATTAATTTTTGGAGAATTTATCAGGTTTATGCAGATTTCTTCCTATTCATGATGGAAAGAACTTGAGGTTTGTAAAAAAAAATTAATTATGGAAAAAACTGTCAGACTTCCTATCCACTTTTTTTTTCTACTAGTAACGTAAGCAAACTGCAGGCTTACAATCACTTGCAAAAGATTTACTTGGTGTTAACTTGGAACAAAAAAATGCATTTTGCTACACATGCTGACTTTTTCACAGATGGTCGAGCTCTATGAAGTCAACATCATTTTCCAGTTATGGAACCTACTCCGCTATCATCAGGTGTGGTGCATCAGACTTCACATGCACAGACTGAAGACAGATGCTATGTTAAAACATAGACCATATGCTTTGCTTGCAACTAAAAAAAAAATATTGCGAACTGCAGGTAAACAGTTTAACACACCTCATTTAAAACGTAGCAGAGCCACTAGTGGCTAGCAGAAATTGCTTTATACATTTTATATGGTCCATAGGCAGCCATATCTGCCTTAAAAGGTGTTGGAATCCCAGTTTTGTGCTTCTCTATAGTAGGAATGGACAGAATATTCCAAAATGATTTTAAAATTGTCACAAAAGTATATTTTTGATTGTTGAAAAACACTGATGAGAAGAATCCTGGACTGGCGAGAATCTTTGCAATCTGGGTCTTATTTTGCACAAAATTTGCATATCGTTATTGTCTGCCGGAAACCTACATTTTTGTGCAGGAAACTGCATTTTCTGGACAGAAAATACTATTTCTACACAGAACTGTTATTTCTTCTGCAGTAAAAGTTGTTTTTTGTGTAGAAAATGCTATCATTGCAGACTTTTTCTGTGCAAAATTCACACTTGGTTGATTTACACAGAAATCAGAACTTTCTGCGCGAGAAACATTTTTTCTGTGCATAAAAAATCCTGTTTCCTGTGCAGAAAATGCTGTTTTCTACACAAAACAACTACATGTTAATTTTGTACAGAATAAGTCCCCACTCTATAGTTAAATCTATAAGCTTGAGCAGTTTTGAAGTCATTGTTGTTGTTGTTCACTATCAAGTTGACTTTGACTAACAGCAACCCTATGAGTGAGAGCCATCCAAGAGTACCAGTCATCTACTCCCTTGCTCAGGTCTTATAAACTCAGGTCTGTAGCTTCCTTGATTGAATCAATCCACCTGTAATGCAATCTTCCTCTTTTCCTACTGCCTTCCAATACGCTGAGCATTATCATCTTTTCCAGTGAGTTACATCATCTCATGATAGGTTCAAAGTACAACAGTCTCTTTTTACAGCTTGTAAAATGTGGTCTAGACAAGTTAACTGTTCAATGGATTTGTAATTGGTTGACCGGCCGAACCCAAAGGCTGCTCAGCAGTGGCTCCTCTTCGTCTTGGAAAGATGTGACCAGTGGGGTGCCACAGGGTTCTGTCCTGGGCCCAGTGCTATTCAACATCTTTATCAATGACTTAGATGAGGGAATTAGGGGCATACTTATCAAATTTGCAGATGACACCAAATTGGGAGGAGTAGCTAATACCCTAGAGGACAGGATCAAAATTCAGAATGACCTGGATAGACTGGAGAGCTGGGCCAAAGCTAACAAAATGAAATTCAATACGGAGAAATGTAAAGTACTGCATTTAGGGCGGAAAAATGAAATGCATAAATATAGGATGGGAGAGACCTGGCTGAATGAGACTACGTGCGAAAGAGATCTAGGAGTCCTAGTAGACCACAAATTGAACATGAGTCAACAGTGTGATGCTGCAGCTAAAAAGGCCAATGTGATTTTGGGCTGTATCAATAGAAGTATAGTGTCCAGATCAAGGGAAGTAATAGTGCCGCTCTATTCTGCCTTGGTCAGACCTCACCTAGAATACTGTGTCCAGTTCTGGGCACCACAATTCAAAAAGGATATTGACAAATTGGAGCATGTCCAGAGAAGGGCAACTAAAATGGTGAAAGGTCTTGAAACGATGCCTTATGAGGAGAGACTTAGGGAGCTGGGTATGTTTAGCCTGGAAAAAAGTCGGTTAAGAGGCGATATGATAGCCCTGTTTATGTATTTGAAGGGGTGTCACGCTGAGGATGGAGCGGGCTTGTTTTCTGCTGCTCCAGAGACTGGAACACGGAGCAATGGATGCAAGCTCCAGGAACAGAGATTCCACCTCAAGATTAGGAGGAACTTTTTGACAGTAAGAGCTGTTCAGCAGTGGAACGCACTCCCTCGGAGCGTGGTGGGGTCTCCTTCCTTGGAGGTCTTTAAACAGAGGCTGGATTGCCATCTGTCGGGGATGCTTTGATCAAGATTTCCTGCGTGGCAGGGGGTTGGACTGGATGGCCCTCGTGGTCTCTTCCAACTCTACAATTCTATGATTCTATGATTCTATGATTTATGAGACTCATGTGCTTCTAGTGAGTGTTCAGGGTCTGATTTGCTTGAGGACCCATTCATTTCTCTTTTCAGCAGTCTATGGTATCCACAGAACTCTTCTCCAGCACCACATTTCAAATGTGTTGATTTTCTTCCTGCCAGTTTTCATGCCCATTCATAGAAACCAGAAATATTATGGCATGGAAGATTCTGAAGATTTGGTATCTACTGATATATCTTTACAGTTAAGGATATCTAGTTCCTTCATACCTACCCTTCCATGTCGTAGGTTTTGTCTGTATGGTCAAAATAATACAAACAGCATACAAATGGAAGGCGATCCATTCATACGGACCTTTACACGAATACATGTCATTTGGAAGGGGAACAGCCAAATCCACTGCAAAATCCAGTGCTTCATACAGTTGTTTTTTTTTTTTTAAAAAGCTCCATATGACATGTGAATGTGTGATCATTTGGACACTCGCATTCACACAGATATAAACCAGCAGTGTAATCTGATTGGCTGGACAAGAATGGGGACAGAGAAAGCATCTATGGCTGCCATGTTACATTTTTGGCTAAGCGAGGGTCCGGTAAGTTGATCAAACAGCGATCTTATACTCTTTTTTTGGAAACACAAACTATCACTTGTGCACACAATGGGAAACTTAAAAAAAAATGGTGGTGACAGATTTAAAATCGCAAGTAAATCACTTGCTGCCACCATCTTGGTTAGGAGGTCATGCAGAGAGTTTAGGGGGGCTCTTTTGATTGTGAGGACAGGTTACATAGTTGTGAATGCCTGCTTTTTCAGATGTGTTTGTATCCCCTCCCTCGTATAGTCCTTGACTACAATCTTCATTTTGATGAATGACTTTGACTAGATATACAAAATCTTTAACTATTTTGATGTCTTCATTACCTTTTTAAAAGTTATGTAAACCATCTGTGGTCATTATTATGTTTTTTTCTTCACATTTTGCTGTGACCCTGCTTTTGCACTATTTTCCTTTACCATTGTTAAGCCACTGTTGCTGTTTTTTAAGATATGGGTGGCATCATGGATTACAGTTACGGATTTATAACGTAGAGTTATGGATCCATAACTGCTCTGTTTTTAGTAATACAATTGTAAATGCCCCCAAAACCCAGCTTAATAGCCAGCAGCAGCAGCAGCGAGCAATGGAGGTCGATTCATCTGACAATCATGGCACAACAGGATGGTGTTTCCAGCCCCCTCCCACCAGCAAGCAAGGCTGTGACAATCAGAAGCAGGACCTCTGCTACAACTCCTTATCACATCCTGGCTTTCTGGCAGAAGGGGGATAGAAACACCATCCTGCTGTGTCCCGATTGCCAGTTGAACAGACCTCCATTGCTCGGAGTGGCTGCTGGTATTTAGAGTAGGTTGGGGAGGGGCCAGACCTGGAGATGTTATCTAGTTAACACATTTGTAAGTAAGTAGGCTATACAAGTATACCTCAGTTAACAAAGTCTCTGACAAATAAGTTCCTTTTTCCAAAGTTATTTTGCACCCGCCAAGCCCGCCTTTCCTCCTTATCCTCTGCCTAGCTCATTTTTTTTAGCAGCATTGGCACTGGGAAGATAGGGGAGGGGGCTAGAGGACCATAGACTTTCAGTCAGAGGCTGCAGTGGCATGTCTGCAGTAAACAATGAAATCAAGTGTGTAATGAAAAAAATGGGATTCTGCTCAACAGCCAATCCCACTTGAGCCATGTGTGCTTACCTACAACACACAAGATAAACAGCTACTGCCTCCAGAACTTCTTATTGAACATGTGTGAACAGTTGAACAGAGAGAGCAGATAAGTCTGCTTCATCAGCTGCCCCCAGCATGTTAAAAAATAAAACAAAACCCAGATACATAGATATCTAAGTTAGATCATGAAAATGAAAACCATAGCAAAAGTGGAGGCTTGGAAAAGAAAAAAAATCCCTGGATACATTTTGGAACAGCTTCTTATTAGTACAGTGGAAAGTATCCCTATCAGTTATTCAAGAGACCACAATTCAATTTCCCAATGGGGAGAGGTGTTGTAATTTTTCCCAACAATGGCACTTCCTTTCTGCAGTGATGAGGCTGCATACTCCTGTGAGGCAAGAGGTTATGCTGACAGCAGCAGTCTGACTCCCATGTCAGACAAGCTTTTGCTGAAGAGCCAGACTAAATGAGCCAAACAGCAGCAGTAGTTGTGGGGGATGACACTGGCAGAGGAGTTCTCAGACAACATCAAAAATCTGAATGCAACTGTTCAACGATTTGTGTGCAGGGACAAGGAGAACTACTGTAATAATCAATGCAGAGAAATAGAAGATGACAACAAAAAAGGAAGAACAAGAGACTTTTCCCACAAGATCAAAAGAGAAATTTAAACCAAAAGTGGGGATGCTCTATGACCACCAGGGGACCTACATTACATGGCCAAGTAGAAACAAAAAGACAATGGAAACAGTACCCTGAAGAAGTATAGAAAAGAGATGAAATGACAGATTCATTCAAGGAAGAACCACTTGAAGATGATATACAATATTATGTGTATATCACTTGAAGATGACATACAATATTAGAAAGTGAAGTGAAAGCTGCACTCCTGGCACTTAGGTGAAATAAATCACCAGCAACAAGTGGCATACCAATAGAACTGCTTAAGGCTATAGAAACAGAATCTACTCTGCTTCTAACTAAAATCTGTCAATATATATGTAAAACAAAAGCATGGCCCACAGATTGGAAACGCTCAACATACATCCCAATCCCCAAGAAAGAGGACACCAAGAACTGCAGTAATCACAGGGCCATCACGTTAATTTCACATGAAAGCAAAGTGATGATGAAAAATTTACAACAAAGACTTTTACCATATATGGAGCAAGAAATTCCAGATGTCCAAGTTGGGTTCAGGTTTACATAACTTTAAAGCATATGATAAAAACATTGAAATAGTTCAAGATTTTCTATACCTTGGCTCAGTCATTAATCAGAATGGAGACTGCATTCAAGAAATCAGAAGACTAGTACTTGGAAGAGCAGCTATGAAGGTACTAGACAAGAGCCTGAAGCGTAAAGATATATCATTGAATACTACAATTAGGATTGTCCATGCCATCATATTTCCCATTTCTATGTATGGCTGTGAAAGTTGGAGAATGAAGAAAGCTGATAGGAAGAAAATCAACTCATCTGAAATGTGCTACTGAAGAAAAGTTCTACAAATACCATGTACTACTAAAAAGACAAATAAATGGGTCACAGTGCAAATCAAGTCTGAACAATCCCTAGAAGCCAAGATGACTAAACTGAGACTGTCGTACTTTGGACACATCACGAGAAGACATGACTCACTAGAAAAGACAATAATGCTTGATAAGGCAGAAGGCAGTAGAAACAGAGGAGACTGCATTCCAGATGGATAGACTCAGTCAAGGAAGTCATGGCCCTGAGTCTGCAAGATCTAAGCAGAGCTGTTGATGATAGGGTGACTAGCAAGTCTTTCATTCATAGGGCTGCCAAAAGTTGAAGGTGATTTGATGGCAGTTAACAACAACAACATTTTGGAAGAAAGTTTGAAGTGATGTCTAGAAGATTCAAAATCTTTTTGTTTGTGCAATTCTTACCTAACCTTGCTGTTTCATTTCACATGTGCATGTTGTTAGTTTTGAATATATAGTTAGATTTTTTTCTGTGGTTCTGGAACCTATCCCTAGTCTCTCCATGTTATTTTTGCCCGTGGTATAAAATTTTCAGTTAAAGAATGGATGTCCAGGTTCACATCTACTTTGTTAACAGAGGTATATCTGTATAAGATCTCCAGAAGTTCTTGGAAGCAGTGGCAGCACTGGGCTGTGTACAGAGAGGACAAACCACACCAGATAACATCCTTAGGGGGAGAGGTGACACCAGCCATAGTGACGAGATAGCTTGGAAGCTTAGCATCCCAATCTATTTGGTAGTCACTATAAAAATACCAGTTAGTGTTTTGTCCCAAAGCCATGACTTCTAAAGTGACTCAAACTACCAGAAGCTCAGTCATCAAATATATTTAGAAGAAACGAACAATTAACCTCCCTGTGAAAGCAGCTTGCACACCACAACCACAAAGAGAAAGAGGCTATTTGGAGATCTTCATTTGAGCCATGGAAGAACTAGGCATGTTGTTGTATAAGCCACACTACACATGCTCACGAAAGGACTTGCAAAGAGTGGGTGGAGAGATGCAACCCCCCCACCCAACATTCCCATAATGTGAAGTCAAAGGCTTTCATGGCCGGCATCCATAGATTTTTCTCAGTTTTTTTCCGGGCTGTGAGGCCGTGTTCTGGAATAGTTTCTTTCTGATGTTTCACCTGCATCTGTGGCTGGCATTTTCAGATAATGGTTGGGTAGGAGTATGTGTGGAGTTTATATATTGTGAACCCCTGTTGGGGAGTATATGTAAATTTGTGTAATTGAACGGTTAGTTTCTGGGTATAGAAATGCAAAGATGATTAGTGTCTGTTTGGCTAATGGTTGGTTGATGGGCCATTATCTGCTGGAAATCCCCTTGTCCCTTGGTAGAATTCCTTTATAAGTGTTCAGTTTTGATGTTCAGATCAGACATCACAAAAGCAGCCAGACCCAGAAAAAAAGTCACAGGAATGAAGAAGAAAAACAGCCACCCAAAAGGAAGGTATTTTTACCATACATCAGAGGAGTCACAGACAGAATAGGGAAACTGATGAAGAAACACAACCTTCAAACAATATACAGACCAACCAAGAAAATCCAAGAAATGCTATGCTCAGCGAAGGACAAAAGAGACCCTCTCACAGCAGCAGGAGCTTACCACATACCACGCAGCTGTGGACAAGTTTACATAGGAACCACTAAATGCAGTGTGCAAACACAAATCAAGGACCATGAGAGACACTGCAGACTAGGCCAGCCAGAAAAATCATCATCAGCAGAACATGTTATAAACCAACCTGGACACAAAATGTTATTTAAAAACACAGAAATTCTGGACCAATCTAACAACTATCATGTCAGAATGCACAGAGAAGCTATTGAAATCCACAAACACCTGGACAACTTCAACAGGAAAGAAGAAACCCTACGCTGGCTTTTCTTCTAAAAGTAAACTAAATCTGGCTGTCAGTTTTGAAAAACAATAGATTCAAAACTCAATACTTACAAAGGAATTCCACCCAGGGACGGGGGATTTCCAGCAGATAATGGCCCATCAACCAACCATTAGCCAAACAGACAGTAATCATCCTTGCATTTCTATACCCAGAAAATAACCATTCAATTACACAAATTTGCATATACTCCCCAACTGGGGTTCACTATGTATAAACTCCACACACATTCCTACCCAACCATTCTCTGAAGATGCCAGCCACAGATGCAGGAGAAATGTCAGAAAGAAACTATTCCAGAACACGATTTTTTTCCTTGGAAAAAATCCAAGGAAAATCTATTCCCATGATGATCTGCTGAAGTGGATGGGTCATGCTCTATGCACTACAGAACTTGTTACAGATAAATCAACATCAATGTTTTTTGCACATTAGACATTCTCTGGAGATGCCCAATAACACACAATCTTAATTATGAAAATAAGTCTTCAGAAGAAATGTAATTTGCAGTTGTGAAGCCAGGCATCCCACAGGAAGAATATGAAAAATACCAAGGTAATCTTTATAAATTATCGTTAACCTGCATACAGAAAAACAGCTGACATATAAAGGATAAATGTAAATTAAATTTCTGCCAGACAGGTTACATTTAGTAGTCTTATGGAAAAAGCTGAAATCTCATGTCAATTTTAACTATGCACATACTTCAGTTTCAAAAGCAGGTTGGGTTTTATACCTTGGCACTGATGAGTTCTTAATATCTCTCCAAATATAAATATCTCCTCAGAAACACCAGAAAAACATAGTAAACAACCACTTCATCATCTCTTTAATTATCCCCCCATGTTGCCAATTTCCCCCTCCTGGTCTTTGTTTAATAACAATTAAGATTTAATGACCTTGGATAAATCAATACATAATTGGGTAGTAATTACCTCAAATCAATATGTAATATGGAAGCCATATGAACCTGACTGCTTAATAAGAAACAATATTCACATTATGCCCTCTTTCTAGCATAGGTCTTTATTATGATAGGAAAACTCCCACTTTCAACAATTAATGTTTTAATTATCTGGTGCAGTAGCCCATGGGAGAAGCCGTGTCTTGTATGATTCAATCTTTGGCTTTGCTAAGTCGAAATGATCAGGTAGCAGCTGATGGAAAAAAATCTCAGTCTCAGCTTCTAGAGAGTCAGTACTGGCTGGTCAAAGGAGATGATATGAGGCCAGATATCCACATATTGGTCACCATTGGTAGGGCTGCTGGGAAATGTAATCCAACAACATCTGGAGGGCTGCATGATTCCCACCCATAGGCTAGAGAGACAAAGAATCTCAGCTGGCATTATAGCTGGTATTAGCCATAGGAGACACAAACACAGACACACCTCCTATTGCTAAAGCTTATTATGAAATTCTGGAACAACAAATACAACTCCTGTGCCCAGAGGTTTTGGAAAATTAATATAAGATATGAAATTCATCAACTGATATTTAAAATATATTTTTAAGGGATCTAAATTGATTTGTAGAGTATGTTCCAGATATCCAAGTGAAGTGTTGGGGAGATGGGTGGGTACAGCCTGCCACTATGCTATCTGCTTCCTTTCAGGCCAGATTATATCAAAACAAGATCTGACTTCACATGAAGTCTAAAGCTGCTACTCCTTCTCTGGTTTATTACTCCTCCCTGGGCTTTTGCTGCACACACCCACTTTATCCTCTTTGACAAGGATTGGTTGGAGAGAGAAAAACCAGCAGTGCCTGTGCTACGCTATGTGTTGTAGGATTGAAAGAAGAATGATGAAGGGATGGGGAGGATGGGACTATAGTGGGGTGAAAAAGAGCAGAGGACCATGTGCCATGAAACAAAGAGGAAATACAGGGCTATGTGGTAAGAGTAGGTGGGGAGGGTGAACTAGCCAGCAGAGAAAGATACTAAGAAGTTGAGTGGCACAGAGAAATTTGGGCGAGGCAGGCATTGAGTTGGCTAGCATAGGAGAAAGGTATTTATTGGGTCAGCTGGAGTACAGAATTCTTGGTTCAGATATTGGTTTGGGGTTCAGACAATACTCAATTTCTTGGACAATTACTATAGTAGGACCCCCATATCTGCAGGGTATTTGTTCCGGGGGGGGGGAGTGGATACCGAAAACAGCAGATAACAGCGAACACCATTGAAAATAATGTGCCTTCTGGTTTAAAATACCATAGGGTTGCCTTGAAGGACCTAGAAAATGTCTAGAGAGGATGCCTCTCTAGGCATTTTCTAGAAAGACTCTATGGTAGGTGTGCTGTTTTGTGTCCCGCAGATAACTGAATCAGTGGATAATGAATCTGTGGATACAGGGGCCCTACTGTACTAGTCTTTCTGCCTCATCACTCCTCCTGCAATGTATGTCTTGTTACTGGCTACCCTCAATCCAGCCCACCATGGCAGCCATTTTGTGACAGCGCTCACTGTATATCCTCATGATCCTGAACGCATCTGTGCCCCCAACCCCGCCAAAGGTTGAGAGCTCCTAGTGTAATTCTAAGCATGTTTACCAGGAAGTCACCAGAAACACAAAATGAGACTGCTATTCTTATTACCAGTTGAGAAACAAAAAAGGGCATGCAAAAATACAAAGCCATAAACATCCAGGGGCAAAAAATAAATGTTATGTTAAGTACACCTGCTGCTAACAAAAATGTATTCCTTTGTGAATATGACCACCTTCATTGTTTTTTGTACAGTTGGCCCTCCATATCAATGGATTCTTTATCCATGGATTCAACTATCCACAGCTTGAAAATATTTTTTTTTTAATCCAAAAAGCAAACCTTGGTTTTGCCATTTTATATAAGGGACATCATTTTACTATGTCATTGTATATAATGAGACTTGAGCATCCACAGATTTTAGTATCCACAGGGGGTCCTAGAACCAAACCCACAGTGGAGAGTGAGGGCCCACTGTACGTTGCCTTACTGGCAATGCACTCAAGGTAGCTGGGAATTCAAAATAATGGCTAATATTCAGACATGATACAAAAGAAAAAAAGGCAAGGAAGGAAAAGGAAAACAAAGATACTCAGTTATTATCTCTTACATAGTGTTACTTAGAATTTACAAAATGACCACCTGGACCCATCCACACTATAGAATTATAGCACTGTTACTCCACTTTAACTGCCAAGATTCTGTCCCATGGAATCCTGGGACTGGCAATTCAGGCAGGGGCATTTAGAATTCTCACCCAATCCGCTCTAGTGTCTGACCCAGGATTCCATAAGGCGGAACCCCCATATCTGTGGGGGATATGTTCCCAGACTTACCGTAAATGCTTGAAACCACAGGTAATGGCAAACCCCATAGAATCACACTGGAGGTCCTAGGAAATGCCTAGAGAGGCATCCTCTCTATGCATCTCTAGCGTGACTGTATGGTAACTTTTGGCAGAAGTTATAATAGAGTTATACTGGAGAACCTAGGAAATGTCTAGAAAGGATGCTGCTCTAGGCATCTGTAATATAACTCTATGTTAACTTCCAGTGCAAATTACCATAGGGTAGTGCTGGAGGACCTAGGAAATACTTAGACTATATTTTTCGGATGATGGATAATTGAAACTGCAGGTACCAGTTTTGAGCATTAAGAGGGCAACCTGTGCTTAAAATAGTAAAACATTGCTATAGTTTTGTAGTGTGAATGGACCTCAGGTAAAATGATTGGGGGGGGGGAATTTAAAACGAAGAGCCACATGGCAGTTTGTCCCAATAAGATCCTTAGAGGGTATTTCCACCTCTACTCCACATAATTTTCTAGCACTATTTGGGAAATGGAAAAATGAATGCTATTATGTGAGAATACTAGTAAGTAATATTAGATGATGGGAAGGAGAGTTAAATGTAGCAGCAGCATATTCAATGTAATGTCCAGTTTAGTTCCAAGAATTCAAGTTATTGACTACCACCACCCCACAGTTTCTTTGCTGAAAACACATAAGCAGCAACAACCAGCAGTTAAAGATGATTCCACAATAAATCTGCTAGACTTTAAGACATCACAGCAGTCTTTGTTCTCCAAATTAGCATGGCCAGTCTTCAACAATAATTTCAAACAATATTTTTTTCATTAGTTTCTATAACTAAATTTGATTTTTGATAATTCTAATGGTCCTATAAAATAACGACACTCATTATGAGAGGAAGAATGAGGTTAATTAATATCATAAGCAAATAATAACAAATTCCATTTACCTGATGATAGCTGTTCCTGAACCACAGTCAAACCTGAACTCCACATATCTGTTTGCCATGCTAATAGACAGGAAGTCTTTGCTGCCTGTGTCATAACTGTACAAAAGGACACCGTCCCCTGCATCTGGACGAAATGTGATCTCAAATTCCATGAAAGAAAGATAGTTCTGTGGTTCCAACGGCCAGGGAATGGTTGCAAAGGATTTCAAGGTCTCATTGAACTGGGGTATGATGAGGATGTAAGCTAGAAGAACAAGACAAAAAAAAAAGCAAGAAAGAAGTTCCTTCAGCTCCTCTACGAAGCAAGAGAGTCTCATACTCTTGCCATTTCTTCTTTTATAGAAGAGATAGGGAACCTTTGGCTCCAGATATTTGAGACTTTAGCTCCCACAAGCCCCATCGATGAGGCAAACTGATATCTAAAATAAATGAAGTAACAAAGCTTCCCTTACCCATATTCTACGCTGTATTCAATTAAAACTTCATTGGACAAATGAATTAAACCACATAAAGTATAATACATTATATACAATCTAAATGCATCACTGGATGTTCCCTGGATGTTCAGAAATGGACAGGACAGCTACCAATCAATCCTTAGTGTTCTAGTCACAAAATATTTATGCAGTTGCAATGTAAACAGTCGCAATCTCCCTTCCCAACTAGATAACAGATGGCTTGTTATAACACATACACAGTCTTTACACATACACATATACAATCTTTACCATAACTCAGAGCTGTAATTTCCTTGAACATCTGTTGGTAATTTCCTTAAATATCTGTTAGCAATTTGTAACACCTTGCAACCCATTATGAAGGACATGGGGGTTTGTCTGCCCTGTGATTGGATACTACTATTGACCCATTATGGTCAAAATGGCATCTTTAGAGTTGAGATGAATCTGTTTTCTCCCACATGATTTTTTGAATTCTCAAATTCTTTCCATTCTGTTTATGAAGAAATTTACAAATTTTGGTAAATTCACATAAAAAAACCCAAATAAACTAAAGGATTGAAGGATATTCTTATCAATCTACATTAGCCAAATTCAATAAGTATCCTATTCTTTACATGGAGGGGACCATTGTTACCATGGCCTATACCTCCTTCCCTATAATATCTCATACTTGGCAATATTAGACACTTCAAGGGGTCTAGTCGACCAGGGTAGACCAAAAGGTGAGGTCAAACAGAGGTTGCAACGACCCAGGAAGGTGTTGTGGAAAAATACTAGCAGACACACCCAAGACAGGATTAAGCAAAGCCCCTAGTAAACAACAGCATTATGGAGGTATATGCTAATCCCCTCTTAGGCCTCCTTGGCCATGAGTCACACATCATAAATGAACAAGTGACCTAAACAACTCCTATCCCCAAGAAACATCCCTTGTCACCCCTCCCTGTCCTACAATATGAGGTTTTCATAAAACCATCAATTCCTATCTCTTAGCCATTAACAGCAATCAGCAGAGATTTGATTTCCTTTGTTTAAATGGTGGGACACCCACCAAAGCTTCATTCTAAGCCCAAACATCCCTTCAGAATATGAAATACAGTATAAATATTATAAATAATAGCAAGGTGTGCCACTGTGGATGATACCCAGCCACTCTCTCTGTTGCCCCCCCCCCCCACCGATCGGACTCCATTGCTACCCTCAGACTTCCATCTGAGTTCCCACTACTTCTCAAGACTGGTAACTATTTCTCTATCTCCCAAATCTATTCCTCTATCCAACCTTTCTGCCTTAAACTCTTTGTTAGCCTTGTGTGATTGTTGTGAGCATGTGTTGCATGTGTGATGCTTTTTGTGTTATTTTCTAATAAAAACCATTTATTTTACTTTAACCTGGAGTTCTCTGCAGTGCGTACTAGCATGTACAGGTGAAATGATCCCAAACTTACCCACCTCTTGCAGTATTCCATTTGAGCTAACTGTAATTCCCCAAAATATTAATATAGTTCTGAAATCACAAATGGGGTCCTAAAGCATCCCACCTATTCAAATAATACCATGCTTATCTGTGATGTAGCTGTTTAAAGATTCTCTCAGAAAAAAGAGCAGGCAGCTCTAATTCATCATCACAAACAGGACTCAGTGCACAGAGATTCAAACCCAGACTTAATACCTAAGTGCTCAAAGCCCTCTCTCAGCACAGTTGGATGGATCTATCAGTTTCCTTTTTCCACACATTTTTTAAAATTTCAAACATCTTTCTATCTTGTTTATGAAAAAAATCTCAAATTTGGTAAAGTTCTTGTCCACCACCACCCCACACACAAACAAACCAAAGAAAATTCTCACCCATCTCTAATTTTCCATCAGTGGAGACGTATAACAGAGACACAAGACCTGTTCCATTCATAAAAACATGGAACAAAGTGTTCTAAACTGGTGTTCATAAAATCTTATCATCAAATGAAACATAAACAAATTTGCATCACAGCAGACAAGCCACTGAGCTGATTCACCTATATTGTTTGGTATAGTATGGTGCTATGTGAATGGGCCTGAATAAGCCCAAGCAAAGTGTGAGGCTCAGAACTTAGTAAAGTTATCTTTTGGGATTACAATTTCCATAACTCCCAAACTAGCCATGCCAATTATTAGCTAAAGAACTCTGGGAGCTAGATTCCAAAACACCAGCAACAATGCCATGTTTAAACTAGGGATCTTGATATCAAACAAACTGTAGTTAGTTTAATATGCAAGTTTTTGAACTCATTGTTGAAGTTGGCTTGTTTAGAAACAGAGTTTGTTTTTAGCCAGGCTCCCTGGTTTGAATGTGCAGTTATCCCTCCATATCCACGGATTTGGTATCCACGGATTTAAGTATTCACGGCTTGAAAATATTCTTAAAAAAATAATAATCCAAAAAGCAAACCTTGGTCTTGCCGTCTTATATAAGGGACACAATTTTGCTATGCGACTGCATATAATGGGACTTGAGTGTTCATGGATTTTGGTATCCACGGGGGTGGCATGGTGTCCTGGAACCAAACCCCAGGGAATATGAAAGGACAACTGTAATGCTAAATCAGTTTTTTTTTTAAGTCTTACATTTCTAAAACTCTTTCAAAATCCTCCTCCTGATTACACAGGACGAGAGAGAAAAGTAGGAGAGTAGCATGAATCCCCAAAGTTTTGCTCAGTCTCATCCATGGAGCACTAAGTTTAGCATTACATGAGAACCAACTCAGTGTCTTGACCTGATGACAATAAAAATGACTGAGTCACTTTGTTTACTCACATACTACATTCTAACAATTTCCAGCTGTGTTAAGTCTGTTGCAGTAAAAACAAAAGTCTTAAAGAATGACAAGCTTTATTTGGCATAAATTCTTGTAACCTGCAGCCTACTTCATCTGCCTCTGATGAAGGAGGCCATAGGACTAAAAAGAAATGGTTACAGTATTCTTTAAGTTTCCACAATATCCTTATGTTACATTGTTACATGTTACATTGTGCTGGACTGCATTGTCAATTTAGGAATGTGCTTGTGGGGTAGGCTCTCTTATACTTAAAAATAACAGGAGGCTCCCAGGAATACATTTCTTTTCCTCCCACATGAGGAAATTCATAAAACTGAAGTTTAAAGGGAAATTGCTGGGGCAGGGTTGCTGTTACTTAACCATCAAAATTTGGTACTATGGCAACCACCTCTGCTAAAACACATAAGGGACAAATCCCAATTGCTACTCCATACTAAAAAAAAAAAAGAAAAAGAAAAAGAAAAAGAATTATAGATTTGGAAGGGGCCGCAAGGGACATCTATTCCAATCCCTGAAATTCAGAAATACACAATTAGAGCACTCCTGAAAGATAAACCCTGGAATGAAAGGATGACAGCTCAAGTCCCCCCAAGTGGAGGGCTGGAGGTCTTGAGCTTCCACCCTGGAATGATATGGCAAAATTGGACTACCAAGACTCCTGTGTAATTGAGCGTCCTCAGCAATTATCAGCCAGAAGATACTAAATGATCAAGCACGAAGAAATGTAGATAGCTCTTGTCATTATCTAGATAATTGTTAAATTATGAATTTTAAATATTTTTAGTGACTTTAATATATATCAGTTTTATATGGTCTTTTAACTGATGTTATGTGTTACGGTATCTGTTGTTGTGCACTGTCTTTTATCTGTTATTGTATCCAATCTCTTTTCTTGTAATTTGAATCCATTGGTTCATGATATTGTCTCTGGAGCAGACACAAACAAGCTTGCGCCATCTTTTTGTGGTCTCTTCCAACTCGATGATTCTATGATTCTACATGATATCCCTTCACATATTTAAATACGGCTATGATATCACTTCACGACCTTCTCTTCTCCAAGCTAAACATACCCAGCTCCCTAAGTCATTCCTCATAGGGTGATATTGATTCCTCATAGGGCGATACAGATATATGGAATATAGATTCCATATATTTCACCATCTTGGTAAACCTTTTCCGAACACGTTCCAACTTGTCAATATCCTTCTTGAACTGTGGTGTTCAGAACTGGACACCATAGTCCAGGTGAGGTCTGACCAAAGCAAAGTGTTGATTTTCCAAGTTTCCATTGATCTACTGAGTCTAGGCTTGCTGAGCCTAGCAACTAGATTTAGGTTACCTAACTGAAATTTAACTGCAGCCTGTAAGTTAATCTCTCACCTTCTTCACAGTGACGGCCCTTAAATCCAAGAGGGCAAAGGCAGATGTATCGATCTGCTTTGCTTGCTGTGCAGGTGCCACCATTTATGCAGGATGCTTCATCACAAATTCCACTGCTACATTCACCTAAAAGCAGACAGACAACATAAACAATGATTTGTCATGTAAGTTATCCAAGGGATGAGTTAATTTAGCTACTGGTTTTTATTACCTACATAAACCGCCTCTCATTTTCCATATAAATGAAACTTTTTGGGGGTGACATGGACATTCTATGTACCAAATTACGTGACTAAGCTCTAAGCCATCAAGAAGATTCACAAAATGGCAGCTATCGGAGCTAATCATATTGACTTTCCAGAAGTGACTCCTTGTCAGACTGACTGGTGTCTTTCATATTTTGTTGGTTTCTTTCTCTCATAGACTTTAGGCTGCACAAATCTCCAGTCACTAGGCTGTTTACATTACAAATAATAGCACCTACTTTCTTTTCAACCTTAATTATTTTAAGTACTGTTTTCTTACATTTATATTTGAGAAAGCTCCAGGCCACAATGAAGATTCACAAAATGGCAGCAATAGGAGGTAATCATTTCAACTTTCTAGAAATGATTGCTTGTCAGACTAACTGGTGCCTTTCACATTTTGTTGGTTTCTTTCCTTCTATCATGGACTGTCTAGCCTGTTCAGATCTCTGAACAGTCACTAGGCTGTTTATGTCACAAATAGCACCAACTTTCTGTTTAACCTTAATTATCTTAAGTGCTGTTTTGTTACTTCAGTATTTCAGAAAAGCTGTAGCAAGAGCTGGAGGTGATAAGCAGTGAGGTCTAAGCTTATTAGCTGTTATGCTGTTTGTAGTTAACAGTTCTATCTGCATGGCAGGTAATCCATTCCGCCAACATACGGGCTCCTGTAATCAACATCTTTATCATCTTGGCATGTAACAGGAAGATGGCTGGAGGTAACAGCATAGAAGCTGTCAAAGACTGACAGATCTGAATGCCTCAGAGTTACTTCTGAAAAGCATTTAAATATTTCAGCACATACCATTTTGTGAAATATACATTTAAAGTTACTTAAAAAAAAAAGAAATAAAGAAATGTATTGGTAATTTACACTGCCTCTCTCCCCAAGGTATGGTAAACCAAATTCAGAGCCGTGTTAAGGAAGATGCAGTGCCATAGAACAATCCCCTCTCAATAGAAATTCAAATAGAAGGACTGTGTTTCACTGTGATAGTAATGTCTCATGAAAAGTATTGAACAGTGGGAATTAAAATGCACAAATAATATTTCCCCCAAATTTTGACAAACTGGCAATGCTGGATGAAGGCTAAAAGCCATCTTAAGAATCTTAGGAACTTATTTATTTTCAAATTACCAACTCATGCTTCCTCCAGGTAGCTTAAGGTAACGAACAGGGTATATGGGATTATCCCAGTTTGTCTTCATGACAACCCTCTGGGGTAGGTTATGCTGAGAAGGAATGACTTTCTAAAAGTCACTGGGAAAGTTTTATGGCCAAACAGGAATTTGAAGCATGGTGTCCCTGAACAGGCCCAAGCAGCATTTTGGGTGTGTAGGGGGGTGGTCGTGGTACAAACTTGCAATACAAACTTGCAATATGGTCCTCCTTTCCACACTGACACAACGACCACTCATCTTAGCTCATGAACCATGAACAATTGGTTGGATTCTGAAATTACATGTTCTACACATCTGACAAATGCTTGCACTTGAAAGACACACACACACACACATTTAATATAATACCCCATCTTTGAGTCCTATAAGTTTGTAAATTATTTTCCTGAAGAGATAGCTGTGCTCGTTTGTTACAGCATAAAAAGGAAAAATGTGGTGGTAGGAAGAAGGAATCTACTAGAACCTTTCAGACTAATTGGTTTATTCTTTTTATTATTATTATTATTTTTGTTGTTGTTTTTTAAAGTGTGTTTTCATATACAATAAAAAGGAAAGAAAAGAAAAAACATCTAAATTTCCACTTCCTTTCCCAACTGTAGTTTGAATTTGCTATTTGTTACTATTGTTGGCTTTCTACTAAATTTCATCATTTATCATGTTATACAATAAAATCTTCAATACTGTATCTATAATACCTTTACAATTCTTCTAACTTTCCATTATCCCCTGTATTTCCCCAACAGGAGCTTTGATTTAACAGTTCAAAAGTTTATACATTTATATTTTCATTTCCCATAACAGCTCTATTTAATCTGTAAGCCATGTTACTGTATATCTATTCCATTGATTTTTCCAATAATCAATTAAGTTTTCCCATTCTTTTCTAAACTCATTTATCGATTGATGTCTAACCCAACACGTCAGTGTTCCATTTGGGCTACTTCCGAAAGCTTAACCATCCATTTATCACAGCTTAGAGTCACCTTTTGTTTTCAATATCTGGCAAAGACAATTCTTGCTGTGGTGGTCATATAAAGCATCACTCTTTTAAATTCTTTTGGAAAGTCTCTATCAAACATATTCAACAAATATAATTGTGGGCTTAATCTGAAATCTTTTTTTATTATCTTATCAGATTATGGACCTTTATCCAGTATTCTTTTGCAACTTTACAAGACCACTACATATGATAGAACGAGCCTTCTGTGTCGCCACACTTCCAACATTTACTTGTTTTTTCTTTATAAATTTTGGCTAATTTTAATGGGGTTATATACCATGGGTACTGCATTTTATAGTAATTCTCTCTCAATTCGCTACTTGGTGAGAACCTCATATTTTTCCTCCATAAGACCTCCCAATCTTCCAACAATATATTTCTATCCATATTTCGTGACCACTTGATCATATATTCTTTGACCATCTCTGATTCCAAGTCTAATTTCAACAATAATTTATAGGCCTTTGACACATTGAAATCTTTTTATCTTTATCATCCATTATCATTTCATCCAATTCTGTCTTTAAGTTTTCTATTCCCAATAGTTTCTTATCCATGTTATACCTTTCTATAAGCTGACGATATTGAAACTAATTACATTTCTTTTGTTCTTGTTCTAGTTCTTCTCTCGTTTTAAATCTACTATATCCTTTCTGAAACTTTATTAGATCTTTATAGGTCCACCAATTTTCTAAATGTAACATCTCTGTACGTCTAAAAGCCTCTTGAGGGAAACCCACAAAGGTAATTTAATGCAGATCTTATTTTTAACTCCTTTCCATACTTTTAGTAAGGATCGTCTGATGAAATGATTATTGAAGTTTTTATCTATCTTATCCTTTTGGTACCACAAATATGCGTGTAGGCCATATCTTATATCAGATCCTTCCAGAGTTAGAATTCTATCATCTTTCAGGAAAAACCAGTCAAGTAGCCATACCAGGGCACACGATTGATGATATATTTTCAGATTGGGTAGGCCCAACCCGCCTTTAGATTTCTCCTCCTGTAATATTTTCCATTTTATTCTAGGCTTTTTATTTTGTCAAATAAAGGAGGGTAGATCTTTATCCCATTCTTTGAATAATCTATAATTATGTAATATACACAGGTTTTGAAATAAGTATAAAATTTTGGGCAGTACCGTCATCTTTACAGCCAATATTCTACCAAGTAAAGTCAAATTCAATTGCTTCCACTTTTCCAAATCGTTTTTAATTTCACTCCATTTTTTCTTGTAATTATTATCTACTAAGTCGATATTATTTTTTGTAATTATTATTCCTAGATATCTAATTTTCTTTTCTATTTTACAGCCTGATGATTCTTTCAATTTTTCTTCCTCCTTCCTATCCAGGTTTTTTTTTGTTAGCATTACGGTTTTTTCTTTATTGATCTTAATCCCAGAGAAAGTACCAAAATCCTTCAATGTTTCCTGCAAGTTTTGGATTGATTCTAATGAGTCCTCTAGTGATACCTCCATGTCGTCTGCAAATGCACAGATTTTATAGTCATGTTTTCTGATTTGGACGCCACGTATGTCTTCTCTCAACCTTATTTTCCTACACAGGACTTCCAGCACCATTATAAATAGCAGTGGGGAAAGAGGGCATCCCTGCCTTACCCCTTTTTCCATTTTTATTGTCTTGGTTTTTTGTCCATTTATTATAATTTGAGCCGTCTGGCTCTTATATATAGCTTTGATCCCGTTTTGATAGTTTTCTCCTATACCTATTTTATTCAGAAGTTCCATCATAAAAAACCAATTTACACTATCAAAGGCACTATCAAATCTAAACATATTAGTGCAAATTTCTTTTCTGGGTGTTTGTTGAAATATTCTATCAAGTTTAATATCCTTCTAGTTTTATTTCTTAAGTATCTTTTTGGTAGGAAGCCTGTTTGATCATTTTTGATCCATACGTTTAGTACTTTCTTCAGTCTTTCAGCCATGATTGTCGCAAAGACCTTATAAGCAGTGTTCAGCAATGAAATGGGTCTGCAATTGTTCATTTCTTCTGGGTCCTTATTTTCTTTTAGTATTAATGAAATATTTGCATTTTCCCAAGACGATGGCATTATTCTTTCTGTTATTATGCTACTGAAAGTCTTTAGTAAGGGTGTTTTCAGCTCTCCTTCAAAAGTCTTATAATAGCTGGCTGGGAATCATCCAGGCCCGGGGTCTTTCCATTCTTTAGAGATTTGATTGCTTTTTCTACCTCACATAACATTATTTGTTTATCTAATTCTTCTCTACCACTGTTACTTATCTTTGGAATATTTTGATCTTTTAGATATTCTTTTTTTCCCTATTTTTCTGGATTCATTTAGTGGATACTCTTTAAATAGATTCTTGTAAAAACCTTGAAAGTTGTTTCTGATTTTCTCCTGATTTGTTATTATATTTTTGTTTTCTCTTAACTTCAGAATTTGTTTCCTCTCTTGTTCTTTTCTTAGTTTGTAGGCTAGCCATTTTCCTATCTTATTTCCACTCTCAAAGTACCTTTGTTTTGCATATCTCATCTTTTTGTCTATATCCTCCATTATTTCTATTTTCATTTGGTCTTGTATTATCTTTAATTCTTTTAACATATGATAATAACAATTTATCATTTGATGGATCATTTTTGTGTTCTTTCTCCTTTTTTAATTCAGCCTCTTGTAACATTTGCATTTTCTCTCTCTTCCTTTTAGTCCATTCCCAGTTTATTTGCATTATAGTTCCTCTTATGACTGCCTTGCTTGCATCCCATGTATTTTGAATTGATGTCTCTCCTACTCTGTTTTCTTTGAAATAGTTCTGTATCGATTCTCTTATTCTATCTTGTATTTTTTTCATCTTGCAACAATAAGTCATTTAGTCTCCAGCAATACTCTCTTTTTGTATCTTTTATAGTCAATTTTATTGGATTGTGATCCGATAATGTCTTCGGCAAGATTTCCATACTCTCAAGATTTCTTGCCATGTTTTTAGAGAGTAAGAACATATCTATACGAGAGAAGGATCTGTGCCGCTCTGAGTAATAGGTGTATTCTTTCATGTTTCCATATAAATGTCTCCATACCTCAATAAACGAGAGATTATCCATAAAGTTCGTGAAGGATTGGTTTATTTATTTTATATTTATTTATTTTATATTTTATTTTATAATTGGTTTATTCTAATCATGAGCTTTCACAAATAATTTTTTGTGGATTAATATCCATGACAATTCATGCTGAAATAAACCAGATATTCTCAAACGTTCTACTGGATTCCTTTCCCCCATCATCTCATTTCCCCTTTTATGCTAATTATTTTGTAACTTTTTGTTCTTCTATTCCTTCAAGTCATTTCTGACTTATGGTGAACCTATCATCTGATTTTCTTGGCAAGATTTGTTCAAGGGGGGTGGGGTTGCCTTTGTCTTTCTCTGAGGCTGAGAGAATCTGACTTGTCCAAGGACACCCAGTGGGTTTCCATGGCCCAGTAGGAATTCAAACCCTTGTCCCCAGAAACGTAGTCCAATGCTCAAACCACTACACCACACTGGCTTTTAGGTTACTAATAAAGGGATTATCCTGACTATGTCTTGCTGTTTCTATTCTAATGGATCAGCATGGCTAAAAGATGGTATCTCCTGATATGAGCCAGTCTGAGTTTTACAATCTTCAGGGAGGGCTTTCTCTTGGTCCCACCAACTTCATAGGCATAGTTGATGAGGACACAGGAGAGAACCTTCTCAGCAGCTGATCCCAGACTGTGGAACTCTCTCCCATGAAAGCTCTTACTGACAGTAAGAACTGTTTGGCAGTGGAATGCACTGCTTCAGAGTATGGTGGAGTCTCCTTCTTTGGAGATTTTTAAACAGAGGCTGGATGGCCATCTGCCGGGAATGCTTTGATTGTGTGTTCCTGCAGGGCACAAGATTGGACTAGATGGTCCTTGTGGTCTCTTCCAACTCTATGATTCTATGGTTAGCCTCTCCTCTCTTTCCTGTGGCAGGTTAAGACCTTTTTATTTAGGGAGAACTGATTTTAATCTTAAGAAAGAATAGTATTGAAAATAAGGTGCTCTATTTTCATTTTGTACATTTTAAATTATGCTTTAAGTATATTTTAAACTGTTTTTAACTATGTGTTTTTAACAGAACCAATGTTTAATTGTTTTTTTTAAAAACTTTTACATTAACACATTTTTAACTAAACTTTGGTTTTGAATTTTGCAAGCTGCCTCGGCTGCAGAAAGGTGGATATAAATGCAACTAATAAATAAATAATAAAGAAAGAAATGTTACAATCATGCATCATCTCCCTCACGGTCAGTTTATCTTGCAAGCAGATTCAGTGATTGACATGATGGCTACATGGCTTGTTAGTGCCCCACTGTACGAGACCTGTGGTTTTTGACAGCTGCTAACTTGCTGAAACTCCTTCAGCTTCTGTCACCATCACTGGCAGTGAAGAAAACATCTGTAGGTCTATCCACACTTCGCTGAAAATTAGTTGCAGTTGTGTCCTGTAAATCTCATATTATTAAGTGGGGATCAGGATTGCTAGACTGAAAATAGGCGAGATCTCCAGCATCTTTAATGGTTGTGTAGAATAGGGAATCTCAGCTGATGTTGCTTATTACACAAGCGGGTAACGAGCAATACCTGCTGAAATTTCCCTCTTCTACATAATCGTTAAAGGTTTAGGAGCCATCTCCAGTTTTCACTCTAGCAAACCTAGGCTGGGGATAGTGCTCATATTATTTTCCAAAAGAAAACTAGAAGATTTTCTTTCTTTCTTTCGGCTGTAATATTTCCGGAAAAAAAAACTTTCCGAAAAATTAGTGGAATACTTGTAAAGCAGACATCAAGAAACATTTTTTTCAGATCCCGAAGCTTTGGAGACATTTATTTTAGGAGTGAACAAAATTTAGAGCAAAATGTTGCATGTTGATTTTAATCTGTGCTTTAATGCAGAGAGGATAGCGTTTGAAGTTGCATGAAACTGCAACTGTGAGTGAATACAGAACACTTTGGTATCTCAACAGCCCCAAGAATGGCTATAATTTCTGTTTTAAATTTAGAGTGAAGGGCTTGATAATCCATCTTGTCTTGGACTCAGTAGCCCTCAGAGTACAAAATGCAGCATGCAAAGTGAGCTGCAAGGAAATGGGTTGGGAGTGAGTGACAGGAGGCAGGGAGGCAAAGAGGAACACAGGTGGGAGCAAGACTGAGGAAAGGCTTGTCTAGATGGGCAATATACCCTGTTTTATTACCATCTCAGAGCTCTGCAGTCCTGACCACATAGGTCATTTGCCCTGCCCTGCCCCACCCCTGGGCAGATACGGGGCTGAGACAGGATGAAGGCAGGGTAGCCAATGATATAATGTTTTAAAATAATACTTGGTTGACTCCGTTATTGCTGGCAAAAAATGGACTGTGACCCACGTGTCTGCAGGAGCCTGTCCCAACAGGTCAACCCTTGCTGCTGCTGCTATCTCCCTGGCTCTTCCAGAAGGCAGGAAGGAGTCCCACAGCATGTGACCAAGGCTGGTCACATGCAGGGGGGCTTGATCACATGTTGTGGCTGGCTTCCTCAATGCTGGGAGGGTATGGAAGATGGCAGTGGCTGCTGCGGCAATGGGGCCAGCGTGCTTGTCAGGACTTTCTCCCATTTCATACAGGTAACAGGGGAACAATGGGCTTGATCTGCAACCAGGATACACCAGTGGGAAGCTTGAGTATCCTGGCTCGTGTAGATGAGCCCAAAGACAGTTGTCTATCCACATCACTTAGTGTGAGAGCTCAAACTTTCACTTTTACAATATTGTAACGTTGCATTTACAATGCAAAAATAAAAAACCAGTTAGTCTTAAAGGTGTTGGATATTTCTTTTATTCTCCCCCTTCTTTTCTATTTTTCTATTCTATTTCTTTTAAAAATAAAATTACAATGGAGATTTTCACACGGGCTATATATCCCATGTCTGGAACGGAACAGGGTCGGGAAAGGTTTTCCCTTTTGGACGACGTCCACAATGTTCCGTTCCTACGTTATGCCTGTTCTGTTTTTCCCCCATGATATAACAGGGAGAAGTCGTTAATAGGCACCCAGTTCTGTTTCTGTTACGGAATCACGGGTGTGCAAATCAGATCCTGTCCCTGTTCTGGAATGACAGGGACTGGGGAGGAGCTCCGTGGCACACACTTCCTGCCACAATCTGGACAGCCAGGTAAGTGCCACCCTTCCCACCCCCCTTCCTGGGTTACTTATATTTTTTAAAATTATTTTTATTCTTTCTTTTGACAGCTGGGGGGGGGTTAATTTGAATTTCCCTCCCCTGGCTGGTCGTAAAAGCAGCTTTACGACAGCTGCATTTACAGCTGGCCGGGCAAGGAGGGAGGAGGACCTGTTCCTGTTCCGGGATGGAGGTAAGTGTGCGAACATTTACCTCCATTCTGTTGCAGGAACAGGAGAGGAGGTGGAGGGACAGAATCGGGGCTTTTATTCCCCGTGTGAAAATCTCCAATGTGTTATACTGCTTTCGTTATCTAACTTCATGACACCGTTGTGTTTTTCTTTTTTTTTTTTAATAATGATGACAAGTTTCAGGTGACAACATTACTTGTAACACATTACTGCCAAGCTCTGACCATAGCTCATACACTTCCATAATTGATCTCGAGTATCAATCTCAAATCTATAACTTCTTGAAATATTTGGGGTAGGAGCTCTGTTCACAACAAAGAAAAAATTCTCCTGAGGAAAATCCAAAATTGAGTTTCAGTTGGCTTGTCACCTTTGAGAACTGCTAGGCTAAGCCACTGTTAGATGCTTTCATACCTCATGATTATTTCTCAGGATAAGGGGTGTAGCACTACAACAACAACATCTAATATAATAGTAACAAAGCTTGAAACGTCTTTGGGCTACAACTTCTAGAACCCCCAGTAAGCATGGCCACTCCATACTGGTTGAGGAATTCTGGGGCTATAACTCAAAAAAAGGAACTTTTCTAAGCCCTGGATAGGAATAAGAGGTTTCCTTGCCTCCTTCCCCAAAGGTGTGTGGGGTGAACAACTTTTACAATATCTATTGTAGATGATTTCCAAGGGATTGAGACACCTCCAAGCTGTCTCATTAATAAACATGATAACCTGTGGGATCGCTACATCACAACCTTCCTGTGACAGCCCCATCCACACAATTTGGGCAAGTCTGAATGGCCCACAGCACAACCCTATGCATGTACAGCTGCACACACACTCTATCAATGCATACCTAATCAACAATAAATCCCAGTCAGTTCAGCAGAGCTTACTTTAATATGATGCTCTGTGCAATTGTGTTTTAAAACTGATTGTTTTAAGTTGTTCCTTTTTTTCTTTTACATCTTATTGAGAAATGCCTTGGTTCTCTACTGGCAGAAGAAAGGTGGAAGAAAAATGAATAAACATGTTTAGCAGGAATCCTGAACATGTAGACCTCTCAGTGCTTGAACTGCAAATCCCATTATCCCTCATCACTGCTAAATTGGCTAGTAATGATGGAAGCTGCAGTCTAACAACATCTAGAGGGCTGCAAGTTCCCCACCTATGGTGGATAGGATTGAAGCCAAAGTGTCTCCATTTTTTCCCTAATAAAATCCAGCTCATAACTAAAAATTGATGGGTCAAGTAGATATAAATACCACTGGTAACAAATTGTAGAGCATCAAAGACAGCCTTGATAACATGCTGAAAAGTTAACATCATGGGGAGTTAGTGAGCTGAGTTCTCAAGCTTTAATCCAATCAAAAACATGTTAAGACATATGCTATGTCAAGTGATCACCTCTTCTTTTCCCATCTGTTCACTCGGTCAACATTAACGTTTTAATCTTCAAACTGGGGCATTCAGGACAAAGTATGAGTTGTGTATGGTCTACTTCTGAATTTAATGAAGGCTTCAAAACTGAGTCTATCTTTAATTTTGAAAAACAACATGCAGGGCCCAACCTATCGCCTATGAAAAGAGAATTACTTTTCTATCAGAGAAAGGTGGAACTGTGAATCTGAAGATGTGGGTTTCTCTAATGCTGGCTTGTCTCAGTTCTTATCCTACTACCTGAGGCTGGGAACTGACAGTATTTTTCACCAGAGCGTTCAGAGTAGGAGGAATCAGGAACAGGCATACCGTACAGGCACCAGATCCTGTCTGATCTTGGAAGCTAAGCAGAGTCAGCCTTGGTTAGTACTTGGATGGGAGAGCACCAATGATTATCACGTGCTGTAGGTTATATTTCTGAGGCAGGAACTGGCAAAAACCACCTCTGAGTATTCCATGCCTCAGAAAACCCTATGAAATTCACGGGGTTGCCATAGGTTGGCAGGCAACTTGAAGGCACACACACACACATACACACTTATAGTATGTATATAGTATGTATTATAGTAATATATATATATATATATATATATATACACACACATACACACACACACATATATATAATGTATTATAGTATAGTATTATAGTATGCAAACACTTCCCATTTGTTGTTGAGGGGCGAAACCTGACATGCTGCATTTCTAGTCATAGACCTAATGTGTACATACATTCAAAATGGGATTACTGTACAAACAATACAATTTTTAAAAAATAACATAAAGAAAGGACAAAAAAGGCCTGCTCATTTCAGAATTGTGTTGAAAATTAATTAAATAAATAAACTGTATATTACCAAAAATGTTTGGTTTATTACTTTGTGTTTTAATATGTGGCAAGCTGCCTTTGGCAGATAAACCTTGACATATGGCTGACAGACAAATAGATTGGGGAGTGCTACAGCTGAGATCCAAGAACCAATACAGATCAGAAAAAAAACTTTTCGATAAGTTTCAGGTTCTATAAGTATTCCATAGATTCTCACTCTATCGTGAAATTGCTCCTTGTGCCTTTCTAAGGTGTTATTTTCTTCAGTGTCTGCTTTCTAGGCCACTCTATTAGCTTTTATATCTTTTCCTAGATACCTACCCCCTTTTTTAATCCAGATGGTAGTGCAGCTATTGCTACCGGTCACTGCCCTTTTTTGATACAAGGAACTACAGAAGAGATGAAGGGATGAGCTTTTATCACAGAAACGCTAGACTTGAAACCAGGATTTATATATGCTTCTATCGCTAGCAAAGTGCAGTCACTTGAACAAGGTTTTCGATCTGCTTAGTGATGTGAAGACTTTGTTCATTTATGTTTCTTGCCCATCCTAAACAAATAACTCATGGCAGGTTTTGTAAGAATGAAAGACTTGACCTGACTCATGCCATGCCTGAGCCTCAAGGTGGACCAAGGAGCTGAACCAGGCTCCTCTTCTTTGTTCCAGGATAGAGCTCAGACTGGCTATTGGTGAAACACCACTAGACTACAGGCTAGTTCAGAGATTCTGAAATTCTAGTCCTCCAGGTGTTTTGGAGTTCAATTCCCAGAAGCCTCAGCCACCTTGGCCAATGATCAGGGGATTCTGGGAGCTGTCCAAAACACCTGGACAACCAGAGTTTGGGAAACACTGGGCTATTGCCCAGGAGAGCAAGATCCCAGCTGGCTTCTTTACAAGTGAGTGATAAAAACAAGGCACCTAAGAGCAAGCTCAAAATTTTGTTGCAACAAGGGCCTAGAAATAACCAAGAACTTGGGTATTCCATTTGTCTGCATGGCGTGTTGAGTTCTAGTCCCACTTAAGGAAACTGATAGGGTTTAAATCAGTGGTGGGTGAAGTGTGGTCCACAGGCCACATGCAGGGCTATATCTGTGGACTCTAGGGCTCCCAGGGATAAGAAAATGTCTTCTGGGTCCCTTAATGTTACACAAACATGCCAAAATGTCCCCAAGTCCCCTAGAGCATGAGGCATTTAGGGGCAAAAATGTGACTTTGGGGGGGAGGGTGTGGTAGGGCCTGATTTTATCCAGGCTGCACATGTTATAGTTATACCATTCAAGATTGTTTTAATCAGTTTTAAATTGTCTGTTTTTAAAATTGAAACCCTTTTTATTTTAAACCTTTTACACTTTTGTAATTGTTGTTTTCAGTTGATTTTATTGCAAGCAACCCTGAGATCTTTGATGGGATATCAGTTTTCAATAAATAAATGAATACAGTCAGCCTTCCACTTTTGTGGATTTAACTTTTGTGGATTTGATTATTTGTGGATTATTTGTCACCGTCTTTGCTGCTGCCCTACACCATTTTTAATAGGGACTGCAAGTATTGAGAGACTGTGAGAAACTGCAAACATGTGACAAGGCTAGTTGGTCCCTATTAAAAATGGTGAAGGTAATATCGGAGGCAGCAGCAAGCCCCAACAGCCTCCTGCTTCTGCCTTGAGAAGGAACCTCAAAGGCATCTGTGGTGGGTTGAATCCACAGACTGTAGTTTTGTGTATGTGTTAAATATGGTTGGGGGGGGGGCTAGAGATATTCACTTTCCCCCCACTTTTGCCGGGGTCTTGTGCCCCTAACCACACAAATGTAGAATCCAGCCAACTGTAAATGAACAAATGAAATAATACAGTCCTCCATGGTTGAATGTAGCTCGCTAGACTTTGACAGTTGCCCACCCTTGGTTTAAATGGTGCCACAACTTATTCTTTAGGCCAGGAATAGGGAACCTTAGGCCTAGGCCTGAATTTGGCCAACTAGAGATTTCAATCTGACCCTTAGGGTTTCTAAGGATACCCATATCCACTTCCTCATGACTCCACATTTTGTATGGATTTTTTTTTAAAAAAAAGATTGAAATATCTCTGCTAAAATTTAGTTACTGGCCATAAGACCTTTAAATAAAATATGCTGACATTTTTAAATCCCTTTGCCTTTGGTCCTAAACCTACACACCAGTGGAATGCAGTCTCCAATAACTTCTTTGAATCTAAACTTAGCCCTCAGACCAAAGGGACCTCCTCATCATTGCCAGAGGAGCTGGGCTTTGCCTTTGCTAACTGGGGATGGCAGGGCCAGTTTAAGGAATTTTGAGGGCCCCTGCAATGCTTTATTTTGGGGGCCACATATGTTTATCTCAGGTCAATGTAACCTAACCTATTCACAGTACAGGATTTTCAGATTACAATAGGACCCCCGTATCCACGGATTCATTATCCATGGAACACAAAACAGCACACCTACCATAGAGTCTTCCTAGAAAATGTGTCCTCCCTAGTCATTTTCTAGGCCCTCCAAGGCAACTCTATGGTATTTTAAACTAGAAGTCCCATATTTTCAATGATGTTCACTATTATCCAGTTTTCAGAATCCATGCCCGCACAGAACCAATCCTCAGTGGATAAGGGGGGGCCTACTGTATTACATAATTTGCCACCAATAATTTAGTTTAAAAACTATATTATAGGCACTAACAAAATATTTTTTGTTAATTAGCAATTAATGTAATGGTGTAGATTTCCTCAAAAAAAAGAAAAAAGAAAAAAAGAAAAGAAAGTAGACTACTAGCTAAACATGAGTTAGCAGCGTGATGCAGCAGCTAAAAAAGCCAATGCGATTCAAGGCTGCATTAATAGGAGTATAGTGTCTAGATCAAGGGAAGTAGTAGTGCCAGTGTATTCTGCTTTGGTCAGACCTCACCTGGAAGATTGTGTCCAGTTCTGGGCACCACAATTCAGGAAGAGTATTGAGAAGCTGGAATATGTCCAGAGGAGGGCAACCAAAATGGTGGGAGGTCTGGAAGCCATTATGCCCTATGAGGAGCAACTTAGGGAACTGGGTATGTTTAGTCTGGAGAAGAGAAGGTTGAGAGGTGACATGAGAGCCATATTTAAATATCTGAAGGGATGTCATACTGAGGATGGAGCAAGCTTGTTTTCTGCTGCTCCAGAGACTAGGACATAGAGCAAAGGGTTCAAACTCCAGGAAAAGAGATTCCACCTAAACATTAGCAAGAACTTCTTGACAGTAAGAGCTGTTCAGAAGTGGAATGCACTGCCTGGGAGTGTGGTGGAGTCTCCTTCTTCAGAGGTTTTTAAGAGAGGCTGGATGGCCATCTGTCATGAGGGCTTTGATTGTGTGTTCCTGCAGGGCAGAAGCTGATTGGATGGGATGGCTGTTGGGGTCCCTTCCAGCCCTATGATTCTATGACTCTAGGCTGCATTCAGAGCCTGGGAAAGTTACTTTTTGGATTACACCTCTCAGAATCCCCCTGCCAGCACCCTTCTCTAGGTCTGGTTGCATTGTTCCTTTTCCAGCATTCTCTAGCCCAGTGGTCTTTAAATAGAGGCTGGATGGCCATCTGTCAGGGATGCTTTGATCATGATTTCCTGCATGGCAGGAGGTTGGACTGAATGGCCCTTGTGGTCTCTTCCAACTCTACAATTCTATGATATCCTCACAGGGGGTCCACAAAGGCTTGAAGGCTTTAAGGCTGCTTGGCCCACCTCCTCCCTGTAGTGGAACAGCCATGTGACAGGAACCAAGGCAAAGGCTGGCTGGCTTGGCCTGTACATTGCCATTCAATCCACTCCAGCCACAAACATGCAGGAAGACGCAAGAGTGCCTTTGAAGGAAAGGTTAATGGATGGTATAATTGTATTGTCTTTGTTGTTAGCTATTATTATTAGGGTTTTAAATCTTGAGTTAAGTCTTGGGGCAACAAAAGATATTTCAAGGGGGTCCCTGGTAAAGAAAAAGTTAAGAACCACTGCTTAGCCCAATGGCTCTCACATAACACTAATGGGATACTGGTGTTTTAGTGACAACAATAAAACCATTGTTCCCAGTAATATTACTCCAAATTTTTATTTATATTCTTTATATTCTTCTGTTAAAAGAACCAGAGTGTTGTAGAGGTTTCAGCATTGCCCTATGACTGTGGAGACCAGGGTTTGAATCCTTACTCAGCCATGAATACCCACTGGCTGACCTTGGTCAATTCACACTCTCTCAGCGTCAAAGGAAGTCAAAGGCAGACCCCCTTTGAACAAACCTTGCCTAGAAAACCCCATGATAAATTCGCCTTAGTCAGAAATGGCTTCAAGGCACATGGGCAAACACACACAATTTCCTTTTGCAGGTTGAACTCAGTTGGCAGCAAGGGGAGGAAGCTGAAGAAGACCAAGGGGGTGAAGGGAGGGAGGGAGGAAGGTGAGAGAAGGACAGGTTAAGAGCAGTTGGAAAGATGGGCTGGAGGGGATCTGTGTGGAAGTTAGGAAAGGGAAGAAAGAAAGAAAGAAAGAAAGAAAGAAAGAAAGAGCGACAAAAAGCCAGAAAGAAGGGAGGCAAAGAAAGAAGGAAGGAAGGGGGGGATAAAAAGAAAGAAAGGAAGAAGCCTTTTCTGAAGATATAGCAGGGGAGAACAAGAGATGACCCCCCTTCCCCCCCTCTCTCTCTTACACACACACTCACCCCTCTCCGCTACCCAAAGAAAGCTCTGTCTTTCTCTTTCGCTTTGGCTTTCTTGTTTGGGAGACGCTGGTTGTTGTTTTTTAAAGCCAGCAGGAGGTTTTTTTTTCAGGAGGAGGGTTAGGTCCGATGGGGCCTCCTGCCTGTGTGATTTGGCGGTGTGGTTAAGCCGGCCCGGGGGGATGGGTAGTTCTTGTACTTCTGTTTGATGTGTGGTGTTATTGGAGGCATGTGTTCCTGCATAGGCAAGAGTCCTGAAGAGAAGCATTCAGTCAGAGAAGGGAACAGGGACCCACCCTCAGGCTATGCAGGTGAAGGCATCACTGGTACACAACATAAAAATCAATGGCGAGACTGTGACTTCTAGGGCTTTTTATGAGAAAGGCCTGTATGCCTAATCTCTATTCTCTGAGTAAATTTTTATAGCAAACCCTACATAGCAATGAACAGTACATTAAAAACACCTGTATCACCAAATTACTCCTACTATATAGCTGTGATATACAGGTTTATCTCCTCTCCATTGACGCCCCCTTGTCGTGGGAGAGAGGCTTGCGTACCCTAATGATGTTTTAAGCTATGCTGGCGGTGGCATAATAGCCACTGGTAGGGTCTCCCATGCCAGACAGGTCAAAACCGAAGGGTCTGACAAAGAGCGTCAAAGGGCAGGATGGGCTCTCTAGCCTTATGGCAACCATCCTAGGAGAAGGAAAACTCTAATCCTAAACCCGGGCAGATGGTGCTTGTCCAACCCTGTAAGATCAACCATCTAAGAGAAGGAAACTCTAATCAAACCTACGACCCGAGGACCTCGCTGCTACCGTCCATGCTTGCAAGGCCAGCAGATGAACCTTTGGTTTAAAGGGTTAGGCCAGTTCTGTGCACGCTGCGCTCCACCAGAAAAATGCATTGCATAGGCTCGAAGGACAAATCCAGTTTTCCTGAATCTTCATTTGCGAAGAAAAGCCAGAGAGAGACAGGTTTATTTCCATTCTGAATTAACTCAGAAAGGATGAGATCCAGTGTGTGTGTGTATTTCTGAGGATGAGAGTATGTGACTTGCTCAAGGTCATCCAGTGGGTTTTCATGGGTGAGCAGGAATCCAAACCTTGTTTCCAGAGTTGTAGTCCAACACTCAAACCATTACATCATGCTGGCTTCCCTACTGAGTCATAATTTCAAACAGAACCCTCTGAAGACACTCAGCCGACTCATTTAAATGAAACAAATAAAGAAGGAAAAAACACAACAATGGACAAATTCTTTAATGGAAATGCTTTGCTTGGTAATGGGATTGAGCTTTTATACAATTAATCCAAGTGGAAAGGCATTTAACCATTTCCAAGAGACCTCAACATTTTATGAATTTGTTATTCCTCCATCTTAATGAATAAGTTATTCTCCCATTCTAAGGCAGCAAAATATTACTTATTGATTCATTGATTTGCTGCATTCACTTTTCCTCCAAAAAGCTTAAAATAGCATTTATGACCCTGCTTCCCATTTTCTTCCTCACAGCAATCCTGTGAGCTTGGTTAGCCTAAAAGACTGCCAGCAGTTACATTTTGAGAAAGGTGGCAAAATCTGTCTGTATGCTATATTGTCAAGTTTATTAGCAACTGCAACAGCAAATCTCTCTTCTAAGAAAGTTCCCATTTTGTCCAAGGCTTTTGCTAAATTACAGTTATGTTCACTCTGACTTAGCCTGGAGGGCTGCTTAATCTGGACTGGATCCTGACTTAGTCTGTAGGGCTGTATCTGCTCATATGAGCCTGCTAAGGTTTAAGATCTTCAGGGGCGGGGTCTGTCTCTTGATTCTGCCATCCCCTGGGTCACTTTTGGTGAGAATATGAGAAAGAGACTTCTCAGTGGCTGATCCTAAGTTTGTGAAGTTCCTTTCCAAGGGAAGTTGGCTTGGCCCTTTCATATTGTCCTCCTGCCAATAGGCAAAACCTCTTTGGTCAGTCAGGCTTTTGGTAACCGATTGGCTGCTAAGAAAGGGATTTTTAATGTGACTGTGTACTTGTTCTGCTCTCTGATAGAGCTTTAATTTTTTTTAAAAAAAAATTGATGGTTGTTTCAATATGATAGTCTGTTCTGTTTAAAATGTGTTTTAATATCATTTATATTGTTGGAGTTTTTTAAGCTCTATATGTACATCTGTCTTCAAGTTGCCTGTTGACTTATGGTGACCCCCATTAATTTTGTAGAGTTTTCTTTAGGGAAGGAATACTCGGAGGTGTTTTGCCATTGCCTTCCTCTGAAATGTAGTCCACACCACCTGGGACATGTCTAGATGGGTTATTTACCCTGTCTTGCCTGCGTCTTAGAGCCCTGCAGTCCTGATGATGCAGGGCTTTTCCCTCTCTTTGCTCCTAGGCAGTCCCCATGACCCCTGGGCAAAGATGGGGCTAAGACAGGGTAAAGCCTGATAAAACATTTTAAACAAACACCTATCAAAAACTACTTCTTTCTAGAAGAACTGGATCAGGGACCACATGACAACAGTAACTCTTACCGGTAAGCTGGCTTGCCACTGCAGCTGCCACCTGCATTGCATTCTTTGAAGCCAGGAAGGAGATGTGCAGCATGTGACCAAGGCCGATTACATGCAGGGGGCCTTGGTCCCATGCTGTGGGCCAGCTTCCTAGCTACGGAGAGTGGGATGTGGGTGGTGATAGTGCAGAGACTGGACAGCATGCTGATCTGGACTTCCTCCCATCTTATCCAGGTAATGGGAGAACAACTAGCCTGATTTGCAGGCAGAATACACGAGTGGCGAGCCTGTGTATTCTGGCCATGTAGATGAGCCCCTGGAATTCCTCTGCATTCTCCCATCCAAGTACTAGCCAGACCTGACCCTGCACAGCTTTCAAGATCTGATGGAATCTTCTGCCTTCATTGTATTTAGGCCTCTGTTTAACTGCACTTGCTTTTTAATCATGTTGTGAACAATCTTGGGTCTCAGTATTAGGACAGAGGTGGTATATTCAACAGACAAACAAACACATTTTCATACTTAAACTAATGGGTTTATTCTGAGTATGATTGAGTCTGGGTCCAACCCTATGAAAGCAAATAAAATATGACAGAGCAGATTGACCAAAGTCAATCCCAAACCATTATCAGACAAGCTGGTTGGAGTTTCTGCATGGGAGATGACAACTCATTCTCCCTCTCTCTTTCACATGGATGAGAAAGACACTGCACTTACCTACATCTGCTCCACTAAGAGCCTTCCCCAAAGGCCAAGGCCGCATGTCGATGAGCTTTCCATTGACAATTAGTGACTGAACGCAACCTTGAAAGCCACGGTTGATTCCTGCAGACCTTACAAGCCAGTAGGCTGTAGGAGCACCTCCAAGATAGAAGGGAGTTCGGAAAGTAATTTTGCTGTATTGACCCTAGAAAGCGGATGGGGAGAGAAAACATTCATAGCAAATTGGGCCCCCAGAAAGACAATTAAGTATTTATTTATTTCCTTCTTTTCCTCCATGGGACTTTGTGCTATGTGCAAAAGATTCACGGGCAGTTTCCCATGCAGCCATCTGACCACTGAGACCTCCTTAGTTTTAGGAAGGTTGTTGCTTTCAGATGATGTTCTGGCATATAACATAACTACAGAATCTTGAGTTCTGCAACAAAACAGGTCATAACCAAGTCCAGCTTCAGGATTTGAGGAATGAAGGCAATTTACCAGTGAGTTTTTCTACACAATTGTGTCCTGGAGATTTAAATGGCAAAATGGTAGACATTACATATAACATGGGTCCGTAGCCTTATTCAGGCATCCAGAACAGGGAGTAAATAAACTCTTGAGATTGTTACACTCTACGTGAGGATAAAGATTTACTTAGGGGAGTAGGACTAGCACACTCCCCTTCCTCCCATACTGAACTAAATTTGGTTCTGACCACTTGAAAAGGGCTTTTTATCTAAACGCCAAACTAGACCTTAGTTACCTAGTTTTCTGGATGTGGTTGCAGTTTTCTTTTTCTTTTTAAAAAGAAATCAACAGCCAATATGAACTACTTGACAAATGCTACATCTGATTTGGTCCACAGTGACCCAGTCTGCCTCACTGTGTAAAGGGAAAGCAAGCATTTTACTCCCAGAGGTTGATATTTCTCTCAACTGAGCTGACGACTGTGAAAGGTCATCCCAGGGATCACAGAATACTGTAGGCCAAGTGCCCCCATGTGCAATGGATCTCTCTTGCCTAGTGGTGGAAAGATCTACTGTCACTGCATCAATGGCTGGCCATATGAGCAGACAGAAAGCATCCCTGGGGCATTTTCGGGACAGACTGGGGAGGCTTTGGATCTGCTGGTTGTAAAGGGCCCTTGATCTCCAGCTGTAGCCCCAGAATGGAGAAAAATTACTAGACCAGCCTTGGAACCATTGAGAGAGGAAAAAGTATCAAAAGAAAACCCAAGAGAGAAAAAGAAAACCCAAGAGGAAAAAAAAGGCATTCGAACCCTGGTCTCTAGAGTCATCGTCCAAAGCTTAAACCACTACACCACGTTGGCTCTCTGCGCTAAGTATACCCTTTAAGTTAAAAAAAAAAAACCAACCCTTTTTTTTGGTGGAAAAAATGAAAAAATACACACATACACATATCCAAGGCAGTGTTCTTGCCCTGAGTTTCCTCTCCCTCACATTGCAGACAGGAGAAGAATGGTCAAGCCCAGAGATCTGGAAATCCTTCTTATATCATCTCCCTCTGCTCCAGCCTGCTGGAATAGTGGCTGGTAGTAATGGGATTCTAACTAATCTTTTCTCACCCCAACCTGTATGCCTTTATCTTCTTTGACCCATTTTTGCAAAAGGCTGTGTCAGCCGTGTAGAAGAGTTGGCTGCTTATAGACTGGGATTCTACTGTATTGTAACAATATCCCAGAAATATTTGTCCCTTGCCTCCAAATACTTAATAGTCTCTTGCTGCTCTTTAACTTGGTATGAAGTGGCAGCTATTGATCTAGGGATATTTTAGGATGGATTTTGTCCCAGTGGTAAACCTAAAGAAACAATCCACATTTAATTAGGTTTACCAAGTGGCATCTAGGAGGCTAGAGTACGAAGAGGCAAAAGGCCTCAGGGACGTCACAAGACTTGAATGATCTGGAGAGTCTTCCTACCCACCTCCTCCACCACCACCACCACTACCCAAATATAAAGCTTGCCACTGGGGATCCAGATACAGTTGCCTGTTCCTAGGTCTGGGGACTTCTTGGAATTCCAGCATGCTTCAGAACAAAAATACATTCATAGCTGTATCAACTTTCACAAGCAGAAGGACTCACCTGAGATTTGCCAGAAACAGGAGGGTTGTTATCCAGTCTAAGCCAACCTTCCAAACCATCTCTGAACACAGTCACACGATGCCAATTGCCCAGTTTAACTCTGTTCCCACTGGTAATTACAGCGATTCCAGTGCCACAGTTGAATCTAAAACCAACACAGGAAAACATGGCAACTTCCCATGAAATGACAAAATGTAAAAATGTAATTGCCTCTAGTTTTAGGGGATTCTCCCCCCCACACACACACACAAACACACTTCAAAAAAATCAGTACTCTGATTCTTGTTATATCTAAAAAGTGAGTTTGAGAACCACACTCCTGGGTATGTTTCTCTTCTAAAGCAAGCTATTAACTATATATTATATAATACTATTTGCCAATATTCATAACCTCATTGAGAAAGCCCCTCATGAAAACTGCCCATCACAAGATTACTCATATTCCAGGATTTTATTTATGTGTTTGTTTGAAAAATAATTGGACATGAAAGCTTATTTTTTCAAAAAAAATGACATTTTGTATAGAAAATAGAACCTTTGCACAGAATACACTTTTGTGTGTGTGTGTGTGCAAAAGCATGAGGTTTGCCACGAAAATATGAGGGAGGGTTCCCTTGCAAAACAAAAAACAAAAAAATCCCATAAAGTAAAAAAAAATGTGGAAAATTCTCATAATCCAGTTGCAGGGAGGAACTTTTGAAATTATTCATTCTTGTTTGCAAGAATAAAATAAAGAAAGGTTTATATCCCAAATATATATGAAGCAGTGTCCCATCCAGATTACACACCACACCGGTCTAGGTTTAAAAATGTCACAGTGTCTGACATTCCCAGGCCATTCACTACCCCCTACATCTACTGTTCTTTTTTGTGCAGACAAAATGTAAGTCTTCTTTAATCTCTTTTCTCATCCAACTAGAGGGTCTGGAACTCTTTGCAACTTTTGGTTGCAAACAGGGAAGAAAGCCAATTATCACATATATAAAGAAGACACTACGAAGTTTCAAAGATTATTTGGAGATGTACAATATTAGAATCTGATAGGCTAGCTTCCCAGTGAGAATTCTTCTGGCTCCCCAGTGAGAGAGCTGTACTAATATTTACCAGTATGCTATATATGAAATTCAAGCGGCTTGTGAGTTGATGGACTGGGATGTATCAGCAGCAGCCAATACAAAAATGGACAATTGAAAAATATGCTATTTTTTTAAACTCTTATTTCATCTCCAGTGCGTAGGTATGATTAAGAAAAAACAAAAGATGGATTTGTCACACCATGAGAAAGCTACACCAGCAGAAGTTCCAGGTAAGGAGCCTCACTTAGGTACTTTTTAAAAAAACTCATTACAATGCCTATAACCAAACAAGAAGGTCCCTCTGTAGACTCTGCACTGCTGTTTCCATTGTTCATGGTGTGGCATATGTGTATGACAAATATATATTAAGTAAACTGTCATGGTTTCCCCTTGAGAAAAAAGTGTAAACTGTAATTTTATGAAAGTACACAGACCTCTGGCACAACCATAAAACTACACAGAGGAAACATAAGAAATCAAGAGACCTACCTAATGTAACCACTCTTATACAATATAATCTATGATATAACATCTAACATTTCAGGCTGCCATGGGACAACTGAAAGTGTAAATTCTTCCTCATATGTGAAATCAAAGGCATTCATGGCCAGCATCCATAGGCTTTTTGTGGTTTTTTTCTGGGCTGTGAGGCCATGTTCTGGAAGAGTTTATTCCTGACGTTTCACCTGCATCTGTGGCTGGCATCTTCAGAGAATGGTGACACAGGGTGTGTGTGGAATTTATATAATGTGAATCCCTGTTGGAGAAAATATGTCCTCCTTGACCTCTGATCTGAACAGACCTTCTTCACCTGATCTGGCTGCTGGCTCTAAAGGTGGACTCGGGGGGGGGGCAGGAATGTCAGGCTAGAAGACATTACTTAGGTTACCTCTCTGTGAGTAAATAGTCAATTTAGGATATCAGCGACTACTACAATTATTTCAAATAAGTTATGGTTATAGAAATTCTGAAATGAATGAACTAATGGAAAACCATGGATGACATCATTATCATCACCATCACCATGATTATCATCACTATTATTTTCATTTCTAATGATCTCTGATCACAGAAATATATGCTCTCTTTTAATACAGATTTTTAGACATTAAGAGGATATAGTGTAAGTGGCAGCCTTCCAAGTACCTGCCCTTGATAGGTTGAACTACTGTATTATGGAAATCTGTTTTTCCCAGAGAAGAGAGGAAAGCTAAAAGAGTCCGGTAGCTGTGTTTTGTTGTTGTTACTGTTTTGAAATGTGTACCTGAACTGGACATTTCTTCGGATGATTGCAACTGACATGAAGTCACCCCGCCCATGCTCATTTTCTCCACAATACAGAAGCAAACCATCCTCTGCTTCAGCCTGTAAAAAAAGAAAAGAAAGGTAAATAATGCCCTGGTCCTGATACACAGTTAGAAATAAACAGATCCCAATGTTATATACTGTAGTTCCATAGTGCTGTGAGGGCACAATGCTCCTTGCCACCAGGGGGAACAATTTCTGCATCGCATTCATTCTGCCACGTTGTTTCCTCATCCAGACATTCTTAGAGGAAGGAGATTATCAGACGCTTAAAACATCCCAGGGCAGGGATGACAGGAGATTGCTAAAAGGCTTACCTTTTAGACTACATCATCCATGTCTTATGATGTTTCCGTTTTGCTTTTGTTCCTTCCCTGCTTCCTCTTATTCATGGCTTAAGCCATGAATAAGAAGCCCATTTCATTATAATAATGGAATGACAGGTGAATGAAGAGATGACCCATTGTGCTGGCACAATGCCAGTAGCACGTGACGTCACTGGGAGGTCCGTGCCGAAGACTTCCGAGTACGAGTAGGACAGCCAGGTAAGTGTCACCCTTTCCCCCCCCTCCCCAGGTTGCTTTGAAAGTGTACAGTGTGTTTTTGTGCTTGCTGTCCCTTTTTTTCTTTTCTTTTTCTTTTTAAAATACCCAAGTGACCGTTCTCTCGCGAGAACATGCAGGATTTGGTTTCCGGGACAGGAAAGGAGCTTTGTGACATCTCCATTCATGCCTAGACTGCTGAGGGGAGGGGGAGCACTCCTGATCATGCGGCAAGGTAAGTGTCTGAACATTTTTTTTTCTATCATTACAGGGACGGGAGTGGGGTGGGAGTGTAGTGGTGGTGGTGGGTAGTGGGACAGTCCCAGTTTCAAGGGTACCATGTGATAATCTCCCAAGAGTGGGAAGAAGCAATGAGGAAACCATTCCCACACCACTGTGGATAGATATGAAAGAGGCCCAAGGAATTCCAGTCATTTTATTCACTTATTACATGTTTATTCCATCCTTCCACCAAAATGAACAGGCGACTGCCTAAAGCACCACACTTTTCTCCTTGCTAGAAATGTTTTACATAGACTAAGCCAGAGCTTGGGAGTGACACATTACAAGTGAAGTATTCCCCTGCAACGAATTACTTTCGCCCCTTATTTGGTAGCAAAGGCATAATGAAATTGGATTACAAAAGTAACATGGTGATTTGTAATGTCACTTATTCATTTTTGGTGTAACAATAACATGTTCTCACTATTTTTCCTGTTACTTTTAAAACAGGGATTTGAGAGGCATTTTCAACAATTATGCCCTTCCCTTTTTAATCCTCTGTATGTTTATTTTTCAGTAATGGAAAAATAATGAGCAATACAATGTGAAACTTAACAAGTTGTGAGTACCGTTGTAACTGTAACTGTAATTACTTACTTTGGGGGGAAGAGCTCTATAAAGGTTCACATAATGACTTTGAGAAGTAGTTTTCCAAATGCTGGGTTTGGTTGAGAAAAGGAGATTAAGCGGACCAACTGAACTCCACAAGTGTATGGCTGGCAGGGGATTTGAACCTGAGTTTTCCTGGTCATAAATCTAGGGGCTGTCTATATAGTGAAAATACTCCTCGTTGAATGTGAGAAGGCTACCTGTCCTAATGGGATCCTGCGGTGTGTCGACATATTCAGAGGGAGGCAGGCAGCTTTTCTCATAGTTTTTAAAAAACTGTGAGGGGGGTCACACACCCCTCATAGAAAAGGAAGTGTGCCCATGATTGACTGGACAAGTTCAGGGGCAGGGCTTTATGACAGGACGAGCACCTGCAGCCGCCATTCCCCACCCCCTGCGTGAGTAATCAGGGATGGCAAATGGAGAAGGGTGGCTGTCATTCCCACCCACCCTCCAGCCGCCGTTGCTGTCACCACTGCAGGGATCAGGGAAGGTAGGAGGGTGGCTGCCATCCTCTCCTCCTTCCCCAGTGCCATGCCCCCCCATGCTGCCATCACCGCCCTCACGGAGACCAAGGAAGGGAGGAGGACTCTCTCACCCTCTTATCCCTTCCTCAGTTGTCATCGCAAAGCTTATGGGGGCTGCTGGGGAAAAACCCACCATTAAGACAAGTCGCTGCTGCTGCAACTTGCTACTACTGCAGGGCAGTATGGATTTCCCCCCCCTCATATAGACAGGGCCCTAGATTCTAGCCACCACATCACACTGACTGCCCCAAGCAGCTGCTTTACATAATCTGTGTTACATTTCCCAGGATTACAGACAATGTGGCAAAAATGCTGTGTCAAAATTTGGGGCTTGAAACCAGCTGTTGGAATGATGACAAAACACAGGTTTCTGACCCCTGACACTCAGAAGGCACAATGTTGTATTGGTTTTCAAGATGTCACTATGTAAACATAAAATTACAGTACAACAGTGTACATTAATTAATTACAGTCATTGCTCTTGGTGTAATCCTATTGGCAGATTTTCTTTATGTTTTGTTTCCATTAATCTAAATGTAACATGACATTAAACATGACATTGCCCTAAGGCTGTATACACTTACCCTGAATTCAACAGTAATTTGGAATGTCTGGTAGGAATTTTTCAGAGGTTCAAAGGTGATGTATGAGTAGCCAAAGAACTGAGGATATTGAATATTAACATCTGAAAGATAACAGTGAGGGCCTATTGCTTAGTAGTTAACTTCTGAATAAAATCAATAGATGCATTTTTAGAATCAGAGGGCATTTCTACTTCAAGTTATATTTATCAGTAGTACTCAACAGACTATCTCTGTCTTCCCTTTAGATTTTCACAATGGAATCCCTTATGTTGCAGATTTTAAAGCATCCACCCCACTTCCTCACTCCCAGTCCCACCCCTGACATGCCCAAAGACCAGTCGGTCAATCTGTTCTTCATCCCTATTGATGTTTCAAGATAAGGCTCCACTTGTGTCTTCTTGGAAGGAAAGGGAATGAATACCTCACTAAATGGCAATATTCATCATACTGTCTGAAGAGGCATTGCAAGAAAACTTGTTCCTCCCTGTTTACAGCTGAAAACAGGCATTTACTCATACTTATACACTTTCTTATAGATGGCTACCCCAGTTGCCATATCTAAATGGTAATCTGGCACCATTAAAAATGTTTAAAAAATTATAATGATAGGAGTGAAAGCAGCAGAGAAAAAAACTGATCTGTAGAGACCCAACAAATAATTTCAGTAGCAGATAACAAAGGCTTTCTTAAATAGAACTGCAGGTGGTGACAGAATACTGAAAAAGAGGACCAAAAGAATGTATTAGGGTAGAAAGTTTTCTATCCTAGTTGTTACAAAGTAAAATATCCTTTTATTCACCTCTGCCAATTGTACCTCAGAAGGTGGTAGGACATGCAGAAGGGTCTCACTAAGTGCCTCCAAAGGATGGGTAGATTCCTATGGAAGTACACAGTTTGTCACATATCCTGATCATACATCATTTGGGGCAGAAGTTGGAACAGCCAATGAAATTGGTATAGCAAAGGAGAAAAATGCTCCAGGAAAAAAAAAGCATTACTTATAAAAACTCTTGATGATGTATTTCTGCACAGTCTTCAAGGGCAGCCCCATGCACAGCACACTGTAGTGGTGCAACTAGTGGCAGCTGGTACTCTCCATGTCAGTGGGATGGTGAATCCACTCTGGTTTTCAGAGCTTTAAAGGAGCTATCCAAGTTACTGAACACTCTCCCCAACTAGGATCAGCACCTGGGACAGCTCCACTGAATATGGGCTAAAACACATACCAGATGCAGCACCCCACTAACAAAGAAGTTATTAATGCAACTGGGTGAAACCTAAATGCAACCATGTACGACAATAGCTATGTCCATATTACCAAAAAATGCACATAGTTCGTGCACTACGGTGACCTCAGCAAAGTACTTCCAGCCACAGTCACCAGCAGCCTTGCTTTTGAAAGCTGATACAACCAGCAACCAGATGTTTGGGGGAAACAACCAAAAATGTCTGTTTCCACTGTGACTTGCTTTTGAAATTTCCATGAGCATCTGGTGAATGAATCTTCCAAACTCAAGTTCAGAATCTGGCAGTGTTCACGGAGCCTACATTGTGTTTGAATTACCAGTCACTTTGAGTGTTAGGGGAAAGGCAACAAATAAATGCAGTGATTCATTGATTGACTGACTGATTCAACTTGGAATCTAAAATTAACATCACAATGAATATAAATGTTTCTGGTTGTTTGTCCCAAACATCCCAGACTGTGGAACTCCCTTCCACAGGAGGTCTGGTTGGCCACCTCCTTGCTCTCTTTTCATTGGCTGTTGAAGACATTTTTATTTTAGGCAGGCATTTAAAATGTGAATTTTAATTGGTGTGCTGCTTTTAATGCATTTTTATGATTTTATGTTTTTAATTCATTTTATCAATGGTAATTTAATTCTTTTAAAACTTTTTTAACTGATGTTTTAGCTGTATTTTTTAATGATTGTAAGCTGCCTTGAATCCCATTTTGGGAGAAAGGCAGGATATAAATCTAATAAATCAATCAATCAATAAATCTGGTCATTGGTTGCATCACCTCTCAAGCAGCATAGTAGAGATATAATAAATTATCTCCAGATTTTGGTGAACCTCATCTAGTCTGATGTGCTTACTAGTCAGATATGGCTTTAACAACTCTGCTTCCTGTTTGTCCACTATTGCACTAATTCACCAAACAAAATATGTGCACCAAACATATGCAATGCTGCTTTGAAAACCTGCTCTAAGTAAAACATCAGTGGGTTCTAAAAGAAACCAACCTTCTGAACAACTGTCTCCTCCTTTGCCAAGGTTGCAGTGGCAACGAGACCCGCTCCTTTCATAATCATTGACACAAAAGCTATCAGTAGAGCATATGGTTTCATCACAGGACTGATCAGACTGCCGTACCACTGAAGCCACACCATTCCTTCTAGTGGCCTTAAGAGTGACGCTGGTAGCAGTGGAGGTGGTACGTGGTGGAAGTGTAGTTGTTGCAGGGAAAGTAATGGAAGATGGAGTACTTGAAATCAGCCGTGAGAGGAGCCTTGCAGTAGACCCTTGTGAGATCTTGGTTTCAACCAAAAACTTCCTATTGCCTCCTTTGATAGCAGGAAGTGGTTTGAGCTGGGAAAAGATAAGAACAGTAGCATATTTAGTACACCAAGGGATTAATCTGGCAGAATCTGCAGCTATAATTTATTTTTTTATTTAACATGCATCATCATCATCATCAGTTTTAGATAGACAGGCAGGCAGGCAGATAGAACATTAATATCCTGCCCTACATCATAAGCATTCTGGGAGGTTTAGAATAAAATCAGTTTAATCTTTTGGCTATCCTCTAGGAAGGAATTTTCTCAGCCATGATGCTCAGTTGGATGCAGGCCTAGAACATATCATAATGTTCAGACCTAGGCATTACCATTCCATAATAATGAACAAAAGAATGTCTCCTGCCCTATCCAACACAGCCAATGACAAGGTATGATGGGATTTACCTTGAGTACCAGTTGTGAAGAAAAGGCAAAGTCTAAAATCATCACCCCATCACCATTACCATGATTTATTGAATGAACGGGAATGAAAAGCTAAGCAGAGAAAATCAGGAGGGCACCAAGTTGTCTACATATTCAGATGTCCTTCTACTTCTTCATTCTTCAGAGCTGAGTTGAAAATTTTCAGCACACTTTTTTTCTGGGCATACTTCAGAAACATCCATTTGTTTCTTCCCCTAAAGCTTGCTATCTAAAACTGAGTGAAATCATTATTCTAATATCTAAAATTATTCTAAAATTTTCAGAAGACTTTTTTCTGGGAAAACTTCATAAACTTTTATTGTCATCTTTGCTCTTGCAGGTAAGAACAAATACTGTAGTTTTCATTTTATTACTTAGTGCGATGAAGTCACCAAGAACTGTGCAGTTTTTAAAAAGATTATTCATAGTTCAAGACTTTTCCTGTGTGTAAAATGGAATTTTCTTTGCAAGAAATATTGTTCCAGTACAGAAAACAGCATTATGTGCATAGAAATGGGGGGGGGGGAGAAAATGTGGTTTTATCTGCAAGAAACTTGCTTTCTGTTCAGTAACCTTGTTTTCTGCCAGTGGAGATGTTAAAATAAGGGAGTCAAATGCTTCCTGCTCAAATACTCTCCCACCTACCCCCATTCAGTGACTGTGGATGAGGTTGTCTATGGCTGCATATAAGGACAAGAATTCTGCCCCTGAGAATTCCAGTGAGCCCTGAAGAAAAGGCTTCCAATCTACCCAATACACACTCATTTCTTTGTCCCAAGAAGGTGGATAATTTTGAGGGGCTATTTGCACCTGGTTCTAGAACAAAGTCTATGCCCATGCAGTTGTATTTACATAAACTGACAGTGTAAATGCCAAGTACCAATAAGCCAACTGGGAATCCTGAAAAAGACAGGGGCTTTGATTGCGTGTGTGGAACTTATGTTCATAGAGATGTAGATGATGCTAATGCTGAAATGACTGTCTAACTCATTCATTAACTGATTGATATGCTACTCTTTCTTGCAGGTGCTCAGAGTGACAACCTCAAAAAAATGCATTAATATCACAAATTAATCTCTCTCTCTGGCTTTTCTTCACAAATGAAGATTCAGGAAGGACTAATCCCATGCTTTCTGCAAGCGCACTGATGACTAAAAAGGCCAATCTGAGATAAGCAAGTCCAGTTGCAGAAAGCACAGCAGAAGGTCTCCTTGGGTGATGTTTCTGGGCTGTGATTCTTTCTGTGTTTTCGTTTCTCTTCAAGACTTTTTTGGCGTGAGTTCTCAAATAAGGCTGCAGCATTGTGGATAGTGCATCTCCATGCCCCCCGATGTGAGGCCAGGTATAACTAATAAAAACACAATAAAACCCATTGATACAAAGAAGCAAAGATAATAACAAACCCACTTGCTTATATGCTGAAAGCTGATAAAAATAAGTCCTTTTTTTTTTTTTTGTGCTGAGATCTGAAGGACAACTGATTTCACTAGGTTTGGAAGGCATCCATGTCTACCAGAAGGAAGTTCCACAACTGGAACACCAGTACCAAGAATTCTTTGCTAAATGTAGCAGACCCAGGAGTCTCACTATTCCAGGGCATAAGAAACAGAGTGTTTTGACCAACTTTAAATCCCAGGTAGGCTGGTACTAGGGAAGGGAGTCTTTTAAGCACTTGAATCTTAGCCAGACAGGTTTTTATACTTCAATACCAGTACCTTGAATTGGACCCAGTGGCCCAATATGTAGGAACTCTTCAGTCCTTCAGTTGGATTAAATAATCTTTCCCATTCACCCACCCCATTCAGTTAATGAAAATGATGTTGTCTATGGCTTCATGTGATGGCATGAGCAAGGAAAAGTTCAGACAGAATCAAAATAAAGGAATACATTTAGAGTGAGACAATAAGTCACCAAAGTATTGACTAGTTTATATATTTGTGCCCTGTCTTTCTCAGATCTCCTTGTCCAAATGCTATACACACAAAAATCTTCAAGGAAATGAAATGCCAGAGTGACTGATGCCTTTAGATTTACCTCATCAATGTAAATGTCATAGTCTGAATCATCAATCTCAATTCCATCATCATCACCATTTCCAGTGTCTGTGACATACCGGTGTCCATAGCTTCCACTCCCTAGCTCTTCTGGGCCTGAGAAGACAAAATAGATATACTGTAGTTGTAACTCAGTCATAGTCACAGAAATATGATTTCAGTAGAGAATCTTTTCCATAAGTACACGAGTGCGCATACAACTTGGAACTACAATGGTACAAGTAACACAGTCACCTGCAACAAGTTCTTTTCTTGGTGATGAGTTCACCAAAGCAGTTACACTTCTAGCAATCTAATCAATGGAAACAATGCTACTTTATCAGTATATTGAGCAACATCTTCTAATAGCACCTTAAAATTACATTTAAAGGGTATTTTCAAGTTTCATGCCATTTTCTTATAAGCCCTAGGAACTTGGAAAGAAAAGAGATAAAAAGCAACAAGAAAAAAAAATGTGTAATAATCCTAAACAATGTAGCAAGTAACCTTTGAAACAGCTCAGCTCACAAAATGGTGAATTGCTTGATGAACAATGTAAGAAGTAATGGAACAGACTACTTTTTAAAAGTAACTTTCCAAGTTCTGCTTTGTAATAATACCCCATGTTAACAGAAGAGTAATCATGTACATGCAATAATTTATGTGGACTAGAATCCCCAAGGTATCAGCCACAATATCAAAAGAATGAAAGAAAAAAACCCTAGTTCTGTTTCTTTTAGTAATGTTTTTAAAATATATGGCAATGTGTTTAAGGACCACATTAAAAAAGGTGGCGTAATGGTTTGAGTGTTGGGTTAAGACTCTGGAAGGCCAGGGTTTAAACTTTTCCTCAGTCATGGAAACCCACTGGGTGACCCTGAGCAAGTTAAACTCTCTCAGTCTTAAATGAAGGCAATGGAAAACCTCCTCTGAATCTTACCAAAATAAAGTATATAATAGCATTGCCATAAGTCAGGGTCAATTGAAGGACATAGCAACAACAACAATCTGTTTAAAGTGTGTTAAAGCGGGGTGTCTAAACCCTATTGGAATGACCCCACAATTGTTGATGGCTTCCATAACAGTGGGAATGAATCTGCTCTGGCTTTTAAAAAGCTATCCAATAAGCTGAATACATTTTGGGGATAGGATTCAGCACCTTGGATAGATCATTAAAGCTCAGACTAAAACAAAGAGTAGAATCACCCACTTTGACATGGAATCTACTAGCTGCCACTGACAGGTACTTAAATATCATTCCTTTTAGACAACATCATGTGAGGGCAGAATTCTGCAGGCAACCCTTGATCAGAGGAGGTAGTGTTTCACTCATCTGCTTTTCTAATTTTAAAATTAGTTTCACTTGAAATCACACTGGTGTTTCCTCTAAGCTAACATTTCCTAGTTGATCTAAGCATCCTTCCAGCTTCTTATATGGAGCTGTGATCAAACAAGGTGGACCAAGAAAAAAAAATATGAGTTCTGGAATGTTGAAATATATTTGAGAAATAACACATCCTTCTTATATTCTTCTGTTTCTTGGAAGTATGTCTCACTGTCTCAGTGGAACTCATCTCTGAATAGTGATGTGAACATTTCTCAGTCTCAATTTTGTTGTGTTTTTTCGAAGCTAAAATTAGATTTTCTTCCTTTGCCAGTTTTCCATTGGGTTATCAGACTTTTTCTCTTTGCACACTGAAAGCCATAAATATTTTGCCTAATGTGCATTTATTTATGCAATTTACCTAACATATGCATATATTTACCAATTTTACCAAATTCATGCATATCCCCATTATGTTTGTACATATTTTTCCACCGTGTACATTTCAGCAGTTCACATTTTAAAACGTGTATATTGTTTTGTGTACATTTTATTTCTCTGAAGGCAGGGTGCATTTCCTCTCACAGTGAGTTTTAATTCTGTTGCAAAAACATGACTTTCACCAAGGCCATCAAACTCAGTGTAATTCTTTTCCATCTCTATTCTTGACTTATAATGGAATCCTAGGTGTGCAAAGAGAATTAGGATGCTTAAGGATGGAACTGCAGTGACAGAAAACAGCAGAGGGGCATAAGGTTACTCCCAGCAATAATCTCTCTCTCTCTGGCTTTTCTTCGCAAACGAAGATTCAGGAAGGACTCATCCCGCGCTTTCTGCGCTGATGACTAAAAAGACCAATCCGAGATAAACAAGTCTGGGCATTTCAGGGGCAGAGGTAAGGTACATCTGCTGGATCCCAAGCTCTTTTACTAGTGGAGAGAACCCAGTGTTTGGCCCCCTCTATATTAGAGTGGAGCTGGTGTAACTAATCTTCTGGTTGCAAAAAACAAGCGGTAAGGGAGCTCCACCACACAGACCAATCCCACTTTTGTGTGATGGTTGCTTATCTGTGGGATCCTATGAGCAATCCCACTGAATGTGGGTAGCATGCCACAAACATGAGAGTATACATCCAGCATTACCCATAATACAGTCATTGTGATCACTAGTCAAAAATAGTTTTGTAATACTTCAGATACCTGCAAAACCTGTTGGACAACTGAAAGACAGAAAACATGACCAGAAATGGTCATTTTTTAAAATCATACTTTATAATACTTATTATCATAGTTAACTTATGCCAATTAAAGAGGTGTTCTCTACATAAAGTGCCACAGCTGTTACCCTAAGAAGTGGGGGTGCTTTAGAGTCCTACCTGTGATGCCAGAATCTCTATTATTATTGGGGGGAATTATTAGCTCAAGTGGCTGGCCTGAGAGAGGAGGATAACGCTGGGATCTTTTCACCTACGTATACCAGTACTAACGGTAGAGGAGGGTCCAAGTTGAGGTCTAATAAAGTATTTTATTAGAAAAACATAGACTTAACATACAAGAATATACACTCTTATGAGCCATATGAGGATATCAGAAAAAGAAGAGGGAAGGGTTGGAGATAGAGGTCTGGGTAGGAGGGAAATAATTACCAGTCTCGGGAGAAGAAAGTTCCATGTAGCGAAGCAACTCAGAATGGTCTCTGAGGGTGGCATAGCTGAGCCCTGATCCTTAATGCATGGAGAAAGAGAGAGGTTCGGTCCCTCCGCAACACACTTTGCTATAGTGGGGACTTTAATATTTATAACCCATTTCGTGCCTTGAAGGCGGCATATTCTGGTTTTAACAATGGCTAGATGGCTCTTCCAAGGGAGAAACAAAGGAAAACAAAATTCAACTGACTGCTTTACTTGCTGGGAGATATGAATTGATGGGTTTACAACAACCTCACAAGGCTGGACAGGAGGGGGTATAGGAAAGATTTCCATAGGAATAAGTTTGGGAATGGTCACTTAATTGTTTGTTTGAATGAATAATTGCTGAGGCATCCAGGGCTGGAAGAAAGGGTTAGCACATACCTCCTCAACGACTGTGTTTACTAATGGGGCTTCTGCACAATCCTAATTTGGGCATTCTTGCCATAATATTTCTAAGACACATCCCAGATCATTGTGACCTCTAACTGAACTTTTGGTTTGCCCCAGCCAACCTGACCCTGAAATGTGTCCAATATTTCCAATTATGAGATAATGTGGGAGAAGGCAATAGGGCATACTAACACAGCCGTATACTTCTGCTGTTTCTTCTTAGCTTGGTAGCTTTAGGCTTCAAGATGGAACTATTGGATACCCTACAGTGCTCCCAGTTCTTGTTCTGTCATTTTCCCTGTCTAATCATGATATACAATAAAAGAACAGTTTTACAAACCATTGTCTCCTTAAAAGAAAGCAGGTGAATTTGTAAATATTCTACTATTCCCAGTGAGAATGAGAATACATTTTATGTAACTGCTGAAGAGCTCATTAGTCCATAATGGGTAGCTAATAAACTGTTGTTCAAACAATGGTGTTTCTATAAATGCCCAAACAATGGAGAGGAGAAATCATGGTCTATTTCATTATAAGGTCCTTCAATGCAGGTCTTTAGTGTGCAACAACCTGATGCCTACTTAAGACGCTCTACCAACCTTGTAATCCTGCACCCATAATTAACTGAAGACCCTGCAGGGAAGCACTGGAAAAGAAAGAAAGCCTCTTTCCAAATAATCAAGGATTAGGTTTACATCTAATAACCCCTGTTAATATAAATAAGAACCTTAGAAAACCTCTTGCTGTTGCTAATTAAGTGGCAACTGAATATCAACCAATAGCTTATAAAACCATTTTATTAAGAGGCTGCACATTTATGTCACATGCATTTGGAAAACAACTGAGCCCTTTTTTTGTGGATATGAGTAAATTTTGTTTAATGGCAATAACTGAGTGGAAACACCAGCCTCTTCTACCTCAATTCAGTGGGTAATTTATCAGCTTTCAGTTCTATTCACTGGTTAATTTATTGGCTTTGAAACCAGGAACTCCTTGCTGTCCTATTCCATTTGCAGTGTGTGGCAATAACAGCATGTCACTAAATACTTCACCAAGGCTAAAGCCAATCTGATATGCTACGACTTCACACCAGGCTTTATTTTTTGATCTAGACTTTCAAACTGCATATTCTTGGTTGTCTTTGGAATTCCTGGCTCCCTTTCACCTATAACTGCTGTTGTTCTTTGATTATTTGAAATCTGTCCAGCAGTGTGATGGTAGTATGTGGAGCAGGAGGGTTTGTATATTGTGAAAACCTTTGGGTGACTTGATGGGCAAAATGTTTACCTCCTCATTCATTCTATAGAAGCCAATCAGTTTAATTTTACCAGTGACATCCTTCACTCCAGCAGCCTACCTTAGGGGCAAAGAGCAGGCTGCCTGGAACACACAGCTCTGTACTCGTAGAGCAACAAAAGAGAAAATTCTGTGGCCATTGGCTCTCTACACCACTGAGCAACTCTAGCTTTGGGTTACACTCCCTAACAGTAAGGCTGGTCCAGCAAATAGGACGTTTGGATGTCAAAATGATGACATCCAGGATTGCTCATAGAGGTAAATTTCCTTCATTATAGTCAGGTTTCTAAGAGTTGCTTTTTACTATTCCCTATAAAACTAAATGGCAACTAATTTTCCCACTATACAAAGTAAAGGGATTTACATGAGGATGGAGGGGGTAAACTTATTCCTTACTGGCCTGTGAGTGCAGTGAAAAGGAGTAAAATCTGCTGCTGTATTTCTGGACTCTATTTCTTGGTTACTCTGGCTTTAAAAATCACATATATCTATTCTTATCTATTTAGCTCTCTCTATAGATCTCTCTGTATATCTATTAATATGTGCACACACATATACAAAACATTTATCATCACAAGCCATTATTAGATTCCTGTTTGAGAAAGCAGCTAATCTTCCCCAAATTAGCACAGCAAAAGAATTTTATCTTCGGTTACAAAAGGATTCAAAAAACTTCATGCCTACAGATAAACAGGATGTGGAAAGAGTGTGTGTCCAGCAATACAGACGACCTTCTGTGAAGATCACCAGGCTACAAATCCCAGAGAGCATGCTGTACCTTGAAGACTTTTCTATAAACATTCTGTTCAGAAGCTAAATTTAAGCCCCAAGAAACTTCATTAAATAAAACAATCCCAAAAAATTCATATGAAATAGGCAACAAAGGTGTCCCAATGGTACTGGTAAAGACAACCAGGATCAAATCAGATGAAAGGAGTTGGCATGAAAAAGAGGATGCAGGTTTTAAAAAAATAAAAATAAAAAATAGTATCGATAACAGGATTCATAAATAGCAGAATGCTGTGGTTCTGGTCATTTAGAATCTTGCTTTCCTCCCTGTCCATTACAAAAAGTCCAGTATGAATCTGATAAATTCAAACCTGCAAGGTTTCTACACAGAGATAAAAACTGAACTAAGAGAAAAGCAGCATTCCTATGCTGACTCCCCCATCCTTCAAACTAAGTAGTCAGTGGGGCCTGAAGTTACTACACTGTCCTTGATTCCACTGGTGACAGCCAAAAACATGGACCTAGGTGCTCTCTAAACATGTCTTTACATATTCTAGGCTGCATGTTTTTCCATCCATCAAGAAGAGTAAAAGCAAAAGTAAGACCTCAGTCAAATTTGCCATCTATAATAAAGTAAATTGAAACAATGGGATTTACATACTGTAAGAAGATTATTGGACAGGGACAAAAATAGCATCCTCGTCTCACTATCTCCTCTCCTGGCCCCCTCCCGATCCTGAAATGGCACAAGAATGAAAAGTTTTGCACTTACCTTGATCATGCGACACTCCCTCCCGCTCGGCAGCCCAGGCATGAACACAGCTCTCCGGAGCTGCATTCACTTCCTGGTTTCAAATCCTGGGCTGTTCTCGCGAGAGGACAAACGCGGGAAATTCAAAAATAAAAAGTGAAATACAAGTTTAAAAATGACAAAAACACACTTAAAAAACCCCAGTTAACCTGGGAAGAGTACAAAAAAGGGTGTCACCTCGTCGTCCTGATCGCACCTAGAAGTGTTCCGCATGGACCTCCTAGTGACGCTGGCATCGTGCCAGCATAACGGGGCACCTTTTCACTCAACTGTCATTCTGTTACAGAAACGGAACGACAGATCAATTAACGGCTTAGCCCATGAATAAAAAGGAGCGCCAGGGGAACAGAAGGGGCACAGGAGCATGACGACCTGTTAACAATGTCATCTGAAAGGCAAGCCCTTTCACGATCTCCTGGCGTCCCTGTGCTACTGTATTTAGGGCATCTGATAATCTCCTAAGTATTGACTTACTATTCAGTAACTGATTCAATGGGTCTGCTCTAGCTAGTAGGAGCCCTGGTGGTCCAATGGTTGAATGCCAGTAGTGCAAGCCACAACATTATGAGTTCAATCCCAGAGGGCTCCAAGGCAGATTCAGCCTTCCATCCTTCTGTAGGTTGGTAAAATGAGTACCGAGCTTGTTGGGGGTAATTAGCTAACACATTGTGAAACCGCTTAGGAAGTGCTTTGCACTGATAAGCAGTATATAAATATTAATGCTATTGCTATTGCTATTGCTAGTAGTAGCAATTAGATTTAAGAGTTGAGTGGTTCTGCCAGTAAAGCTACCTTTCCTTTGATCTATACTTCTTGTTCCTAACAAATGCAGAGGTCTCCTTTTTGCTGTCCTTACCATACTTTGCAACCCTCAGATCATTCTGGGCCTTCACATTCCAGACATCATCCTTACAGATCTGGCATCTCTACCATAAGTTAATGTAAGCTACATGGATTCCATGTCAGGAGAAAGATGGAGTATAAATTAAATAAAATAATTTCCCCCTATGGTTATAAAGGCCATACTCCTTCTATCCAGGTGTGAGTCTCATATCACTCAAGTTTTCTATGCAGCTATACTTGGCCCTGAGTTTTCCTGCTCATAGGAATAGTGGATGATTACACTTTCAGTATTTCAGAATTTCTTCTTGCTGGCTGGACAGTCCATTAACTATCACAACCAGAGTTTGGGTGAGCTTTCCAGACTGCAACTCCCATAATCCCATAACTAGTGGCCATCTTGCTGGGAGATTCTGATAGCTATAGTCTAGGAAAATTATGTTGTCATACTCTGATCACAAAACTACTACTCTTTTTTCTCTGTCCTTCTAACTTTCCCTGAACAGGAGTCCAGGATGTGGCACTGCCGGTTTTGGCAGAAGACCTTGTTTCACATTTACTTCTGCCTCTTTCTTCCCCCTACATTCAAAGTATGTCAAGGAACTTTTAGATTGTTCTGACATCAGCTAGTCACAAAGCTAATTTGAAAGAAATTATTCCCTTCCAAAATCCAGCCTTCATTCCAGCAACATCTCATCAAAAACCAGAAACAAACTGACTCACTCCATTATCCAAGTCAATTTCAAGTCAATGCTTGAAACTGCATGCATCTTCCAACCCTCTTTCATGGCATCATGGGTTTACTTTGGTCTTTTTCTGTGATAGCTTTTTAAATTATGCATCGAATATATAGAATTCCGTTTTAAAGGATGGCATGAGGAGGTGAACAATAGGCTTGTCAATGTTACTTTTCCTTAAGATGTTGCTTATCAATTACATATGAAGCTGGCATGCATACACACACACACACTCAGACATGTACAGAAATGAAAAGTTTGTAGTAGCACAGAAGCAGTACGGATCCATTTTTAGCCTGGAGCTTTCTTTAATTTCACCCATGGCTTGACTTTTACAGATTTCTAGAAATTGCTAGTCCTTCCTTATTCAAGAGTGGGGGAAAAGAAGAGATTGCTTAAAAATATGCCTGGTGGCACCTGAATGCTCTGAGTTTTAGTCCAGAGTTTAAGGGAGATATCCAAGTGCTGAATTCTATCCCCAAAATAGATTCAGCACGCATAGTCTCCAGCATTTCACAGATGAAAACCAGGACCCGTATGGCCAAGCAACATCAGAGTGTGCCCAAGATGACAAAACATATTCATGAGGAAGAACACACAAGCTAGGAGAGGCTGCAGCAGTTTGCTTTTGCCTGAGCTGACTGGGAAGGGCAAGATTCTGCCCCCTCCTCTCTTCTCCCTCTTACTAAGTTAATGAAATGCGAACACTGAGGATTAATGGGGGAAGTGAGAGAAACCAGGGCATGTTAAAAAGCAGCTGAAAAAGTGGGATGGCAGAGGATTAACTGGGAAGCCACCAGTAGCCATTGGCTTTAGTGCCAAGTGATGAAAGAAGAATCTTTTACTCACTGAACATTCTGATAGTGTCACTGGGAGCACTAGGCTGACTGGTTCCATATGAATTTGCTGCTCGGACTGCAAACTGGTACTTGTTGTTTGGTGTTAGCCCCTTCAGGACCATGGAATCCATCTGGATCTGTTCTCTAATTACTGTCCAGTTAGTATCAAGATCAGGCCTAATTTGGAGAAAGAAACAGTATAAAGTACAATTAAAATTAGAGGGTTTTTTTATGATCAAGTCAAACCTTTTAAAGTACAGTTGGACGCCCATAGCCACAGGGGTTTGGTCCCCAGACTTACCATGGAGATCAGAAACTGTGGATAACAGTGAGCCCTATTAAAATAAAGGACTTCTGGTAAATCCAGACCGTAGAGTTGTGTTGGAGGACCTAGAAGATGCCTAGAAAGGATGCCTCTCTAGGTATTTTCCAGTGTAACTCTATGATATGTGTTCCCTATTTTGTGTCCCACAGATAATTGAAACCACAGGTACTGGTTCCATGGATACAGGGGTCTGAATGTATTCAAGGTTTGCTAATTTTGCCATTCCAACTTGAATTTTGAATGTGAAATTTCAGAAAGTCCCATGGGAGTTGTAGTCCAAAAAGTAATGCTTCCAAGCTCAATATATGAACATTTTAGCAGCAATGCTGAGCACTCAAAATTTCAGAGGCAGCCCAGCGGGAGAGAGGTTACACTATTTTCTTCTAAAAGTCAGTTCTTCACACTATTCTATGTGTTCAAACAAGACTGCACCACAGGTTATTGTACATAAGGCCTTCTTTTAAAAGGACATGAACATTACAAGCCCTGAACTGACTTCAAAAGATAAGATTGCTATTCCCTTTGCCCCCTTCTTGGACGTCCTTGTACTATTTATGACAGGAAATGGCCTTCAGGCCTTAGATCTACTGTTGTTTATATACAGCACTGGCTGCAAACAACTCTGGCATCATTTTAATGAAAACAGGAGTGGAAGGCAAACTTTCCATGTACATTTAGAGGATTTGGAGCTCAAAGGTGCTGCCAAAATTGACTCACATTACTTTTAAATAGGTCAATGCAAGCATGATTTAGTCATTTGAGGGTCATTTCTATTGAGCCAGAAGGAAGGACACAGTGGTTAAAAGAAATCTATTTGGGAGTGTTCATTTCAACTTGGTGCGTACTCTGTGAACTTGAGAAACCAAATTGTCTAGTCACAGGGGACAAAAAAGGGTTCAATTTCAAAATAAAACCTTCCCTCAACAGCCCAAGAAAGAATGACTCAACCTTAAAATATTGTCTTGTCTTAATGTTCAGTGATTAAAAGAAAAAAATTCTCACTGACATGTTGCCTTCTCTGGGCCCATCCTGAGAAGAAAGTGGCAGTCTATTAATTTGTACATATCTGAGAACTGTACTTTTAAATTTTGATCCAGACTGAGGGCTTCCACTATTTTTTATAATTAATAGCATCTGTCCCCCTTTCTGTTTCATATCAGCCTTAGTTTTTATACATGAATGATTTTTTCCCATCCCTTCAACCTTTTACTTGTTAAAAGTGATACTGTGCACATAACACATACTACTTTAATGTACACAGAAAGGGGAAGGATGTAGCATAGCCATTTGAAGACACTCTCAATTTGAGATGTCATTCGATACACTAGGGAACTTTGTTCCCTCTCCAAAATGAAAAATAAAACACACCATAAAGGTCTCCACTGATTTGCTGTTTCATGCAGAAAGCGCTTCTTTCTGTAGGAAATATTCTTTCCTTATACAGAAAGGAATTCTCTAAACATTACTGAAGGAGGCCTGGAAAAATGTTGCTAACTGGATTTGCAGTATGTAAAATGCTTATATGTGGAAGAGTTCTGAAGTACAGGTTTGGGAATTCTTCCTGGCAAATGATGCCATCAACTTAGAAAAGGGATAGAGAACTTTTAGCCCACAGAGCCCAGCCCTACCCATCAGACCAGTGAAAAGGGTGGGAAGAGCAACTGAGAGCTAAATTACACGGGAGGTAAAAATCCAGATGAAATTCGGACTACTCTGGCCTGGATTTAAGCACCACATCTTACCTGCCTGGATCTGCATTTGGATTTGTACCCCAGTGAAACAGAAAGATTTGCTTTTAAAGTGTATTTTAAAACACTAGGCTTCCATTCAAAGCTTTTACTCTCACTTAGGGCTTGACTCTGAGCTCCGTGAAAGCAAATCCCTGGCGCTCGTCACTCTCTCTGAAGTCAGAACGGGCAGCCAGTTCTGACATGAGAGAGAATGACTAGCACCAGTGGCTCTGCCTTTGGAATAAGGAAGTGGTGCCAAGGAGGGGGGGAAATGGTGGCACCTCAGGCAGTGCTTGTCCTTCCTCTCCACCCCATCCAGTGCAGATGGATTGTTCACACTGCAGTTTTCTCCAGGGTTTCAAGCAAACCCCAAGAAAACTGAGAGTTCTCTAAAACCTGCATTAAGGTGGTATTCCCTGAGCCTGGTGCCAATAGGGCCGTACATTGTGTGGCATTATCACACCAGATCTGAGGGAAAAGCCATGTGTCGTGTGGCATTATAAGGCCAGATTTGGTTGTGGGGGGAGATTCAGGGGTTTTCACTAGTGTAGACAAGCCTTGAGTCATAGCCTTCAGGAGAGCACCTCAAGGCTGTGGCTCAGTCATCTACAATCAACTTTCCCCTTCCTCAATTAGGGAAACAAAAGGAGGAATAAGACTGGCTTGTGATTCTGCTGGTAACCCAAGCAGCAGGTCTTCCTAATGCTGCATTAGTCCCTTTTCCCACTGTTTTCTATCCCAATTCAAGCAAAGGCTACATAGGACACAAGAAGCAACTAAAAAATGGCTCTCCCCTGTGCCAATAGAAGTCTTTTCTCTGTGCAGAGTGAGGCATGGCTCAATTGCTCTGTCCCTTTCTCTTCACAAAGAAAGGAAACATTACTGTTGACATCAGAGACAAGGCCTTGGGGACACAGGAGGGGAGGAGGTCCATTCTCAGATGTCATCTGGCCTTCTGGTTCTGGCAGGCAACATGTTGCCTACCTTTAGTAGCCTCCTTTTAAAAAAATGACAAAGAAGCCTGCAAAGTGTCTTCAAGGTCAGAAGTCCATAATATGTCTTAAGATGCTCCAGTGAACAGAGCATCCAGAAAGCTTAGAGAACCAGTTTCTGTAATGATATGGCTTTGAAAGAAATTTTGCAATAATGGGGGGGAAATGAGACACAAATAAATTAACCACTTCATGTCAGATATTAGCAGATATATCTGGAAAATTCTGTTTTTAAAATTAAAATTGTACCACCTGTTTTATCCCTTTACAAACACTCTTATTGATTAATGTCCAACTGCATTTGAGTGGGGGGAAAAAAATCTCTTCTACAATAGTGTGCAATGTTAAAGGTAAAAACACAGAGACGTACGGGGGGGCGGGCGGAATTAAACCCACAAAACACCTGCAAATGATTCAAAATGTACAATACCCAGAGCATGGGAAGTTAACTTTAAAAGTACTTGGTTGGAGTTCAAACCAAGTAAAACAGATTGTATTTCTAGGGAAACAGACAGTGGCTGGTATTCAATACTGCAGATACAGATGCACAACCTAGAGTTATAGCTTTATAACTACTTCATATTCACTAATCCTGCAAAGTAACAGCTCACCTTGCAGGGTAGCAAACCTCAGTCCACCTTTAGAACGAACCGCCAGGTGATGGAGGCCTGTTCCACTGATGATTAGGAGGCAAGGAAAATGATGTTTCCACCACCCCTTCCTGCTAGCAAGCAAGGCTTCAATAATTTGAAGCAGTACGCCTCTTACAAGTTCCTATCACAACCTCACTTGTTGACAGGAGGGGGTGGAAATGTCATTCTCCTTGTGCCCTGACCAGAAGCTGAATGAACCTCTTCTGCTCTAAGGTGATGAGGGGGATGAGATCAGGAGAGGAAACATTCCTGGCATATATATTTATTTAAATGATAGTAATTGGTTCTAAATTTGCATCTATCTAGCTATCTATTTATAAATTAAAATATTTTAATTTATGCAAATCATTGTTGTCCTTTCTTTGTTGGCACACTGCCTGTTCTTTAGCAATCCTAAGCGATCACTCAATATACAAATCCATGTATGATTTACATAAGAGACTATTCACATTCATTAGTTACATGCTTTCCTGGAAAGGCCTTTTTTGCCAGAATAGCTAGGGGAATCCCAATCTCTGGCTAGGACAGATAGGGATGACTTGGGCTTTAATGTATTTTTTCCCCATGGCTTTTATTTTTAGGATGTTCCAGGGCTCCTAACAAGTACTGGGTGGCTGCTGTTATGACCTTAATAACAGATTAAAGTGCTGAATGGGCTTGGACCAAACTTTTTTATTTATTTATTTATTTAGTCTTTTATTAAAGATTTTGTAACAAAACATATAAAGATTAACATAATCAAAATACAATAAACAACAGTAGCTGCAGGACATTGGGATAATTATATAACAAGTTACAGTATTTATATACATTTTCCTTTCCAGATATGTTTTGATGATCAAGAGTTTGTAGAGAGAACGTGTCTTTCCAAAGGAATCCATGGTGTCCTGGAGGCTTCAGCCATTGTGACTCTTTGTTTACATCTTCAATAAAAATAATCCATTCTTCCTGAAATGTCATGCTTGTTTTTGTCCTCTAGCTCTAGCCATACTATAGGAAAGCTTTTCTAATAAATATGTATTCCAAATTCTGGACCATCATTTCGCCACTGTCAGATTCCCTGCCTTCCAATTTTGAGCTACTGCCATTCTAGCTGCCATTAAGAAGAAGGCAATCAGCCTACGATGCCTCAGGTTTCCATTAGGGCGTCTGGATATGTTAAGTAGAAGCAAGGCTAGGCAAAAGTGTATCTCTTGATTAGTGATCTGAGAAAATTGATGCAAAATGGTGGTCCAGAACTTCTGTGTCTTAATGCAATCAAGCCACACGTGCTTATAAGATCCCAAATTTTTACAACCTCTCTAGTATGTGGACGGTGTCTTCTTAGTCATCCCAGACAATTGTATAGGAGTTAAATACTGTTTATTCACAAGTTTGAGCAAACCTTCCTTAACATTAGACCAAACCTTTTTGTTCCATGAATATTTAACTTTAGTTGAGGAAACTGATTAAACCATCTATTGTTTGGTTAACAGGAGACTGCATGCTTAAGTATTGCCCAGAGTGTAAAAAACAACAACCTGAATCTATGGAAAGCTGGCATGTCAGAAAGAAAGGTTCAAGAGCAGACTGCTCTGAAAGGCTAATTTTCTATGTCCCAAGAATTATTTCTGTATCTGAGGAGCCAATGAGAATCTTCAGTTATACATGCCACCTCAATGGGTTTATGCAAAACTAACCTAAAATTTGCAGAGTTAAGACTAGGGTGACAATTGCACTAATTCCTTGAGAAATCAGATCGGACTACGGTACCATATGCCTTGATTACATCATTTTTTAACTACTGTTATGCACTATAGACTGTATCTCTTTATACAAGCCAGCTTAAGTTTTAAGATCTTCAGAGGAGGGCTTTCTCTCTGTCCCACCGCCTTTGCAGACCTGTTTGGTAAGGACTCGAGAGACACCCTTCTCTGTGGAACTCCATTCCATGGAGGTTCAGTTGCCCCTCCCTGCTATCTTTCCACTGGCAGGTGAAGACGTTTTTGTGCAGGCAGGCCTCTAAATTTTAATTATGGAGCAGTCGTATGAGTGTGTGTGTGTGTGTGTGTTTGTGTACGCACACACATGCATACATGCATGCATAGTAGTGTGTTGTATTTTTAATTTTCTGCTGATAATTGTTTTATTTTTTACTGTTTTTAAATATATTCTTATTTAATTATTTTTTAAACTTTGGGTAACTTTTTTTTTAACACTCTGGGTCCCATTCTGGGAGAAAAGTGGTATATACATTTGTCCCTCCATATCCACAGATTTGGTATCCACGGATTTAAGTATTCATGGCTTGAAAGTATTCCTTAAAAAATAATAATCCAAAAAGCAAACCTTGATTTTGTCATCTTATATAAGGAACACCATTTTGCTATGCCATTGCATATAATGGGACTTGAGTATTCACAGATCTTGGTATCCATGGGGGGTCCTGGAACCACACCCCAGCGAATATGAAGGGACAACTGTAAATCAAATAAATAAATAAATACATTTTTATAAACTGATATTTTAGCTTTTTTTTTAATTATTGTAAGCTGCCTTGAATTTCATCTTGGGAGAAAGGCAGGACATAAATTGAATAAATAAAATGTAATAAATCAATACATGAGGCTGCCTTTGGAAACTCCAGAACACTGACTAAGGCCAAAGAAAGCCAGACTGGCCTCTCTGTTTTCCTTTCACCATCAGGCAAAGATTTTGTTGTTGTTGTTGTTCAAATAGGCTTTTAACGAATAACAGCCTGCAGGGAGCCTTTTTATGAGGGGCAGTGTTCTCTTTTTAGGTTTGTTATGTTTTTAATGGTTATAATACAGGCCAAATCCACACTGCACAAATAATCCAGTTTGAAACTGAATTATTTGCTATGGCTCCTTCCTATGGAATCCTGGGATTTGTAGCTTGGGGCAGCACAAGTAAAAAGATCTTGTAAAACTACAAATCCCAAGATTCAATAGGAAGGAGCCATGACAAATGATCCAATTTCAGACTAGATTACCGTATTTGTGTGGTGTAGATTAGGCTGATATATCTATATCTATATCAATATAGAATATATATGTGTGCCTGTGTTGTGTTTTCATTTGTATTGTCAGGGTTTTTTTTAGCTTTTGTGGGCTGCCTTGGGTCCCATGCCTGGAGAAAGTTGGCATATGAATAAATAAATCAACTTAGCTTTTGGAACAGGTGTACCTAAATCAACTCAGCATCAGTACTACACCCCCGGCACTGCTTGCTGGAAGGTTACTTGTACTTGAGTGTCACACAAAAATCAGTTTAATACACAGAAAAGGTCAGCTACTGAACAGCAACTAAACTCCTTTAATAGCAAACTGATGGGCTGCAATGAACACACAGAATTTCTCCATCTGCAGCTGTTCTCCTTGTAGGCTTGTCCATGTGCTCTGATAGCACTTTATAAAACAATCAAATATTACAGCTGACATTCTGCTTGGAATGTACGTCTTCGTAAATGGACTTATGTGTGCACAAAACTAAATTAAGTAGCTTTGCAACATCTGTATTCATCTAGGAGCTCCCATGATTGCGTTTCTTCAATGTAGCTATAGATTCATGAAATCACAAAATGTAGACTGTGATGTACAATCTAGACCTATATCCATTTCTGTCAAACAGGGAAGCCTCATGTATGTATTCCTCTGCACAATCTTAAAACTGGTAGATATTGGACAGCTTTCCTGCACAAGAATTTCAAACACACAAATGTCATACACACATTAGAATATGCACAAACTTCTGTATCGGTGCAACTCTTCCCATGCTTATGGCTAAAAACAATTTTAAACAATGAACCTAGGCCTAAATCTTATTCTGTCACCACCAACTCTCTAAAATGCTATTTGAGTCAGTCATTTTTGCAGTGTATTTCAAACATGGGATAGGTAGATATTTGATTTAATATTAAAGCATACAATGAATTTCTGACCCACAGGCTAAGAACATGGGGTCAAAGGTAATTCAGTCCAATCCCTGTAGACTATGAAAGCCATGAGTCACATTATAGAAATGGATGGTGCACTAAAACATCTTTAGTGTACAGTTTCTTGGCTTGCAAATCATGTTACTGCCTTGGGTCATGGGAAATGTAAGTTTCAGAATGTGGTTATACAAACAAAAAGTTTGGAAACCACTTGGATAAATTCAATTGCAGAACTAAAAATTTATTAAAGCAGTTTGAGTGAAGTTGAACTGCTTGGTGGGGGGGACCCAGATCAACATAGGAACATAATAGGGACCAGCCTTTAGATTGGATCAGAATCTTAACTATCTTAGGCAAACCAATTTTTAAAAAAGAAGTGAAATACAGATTTTTGCCCACACACAATAAGAACACAGAGATATCAAAATAGTTGGGACATTTCTACAATGGTCAAAAAGCTAAAATTTGCCCAGAACACCCTAATTACTATGCAAGTCTCAAATACAGATATTTTTGCAAATAGTCAAAATGCATGGTGCTTCCTTCACAATAGCATCAAGCATCCCAACAGAGAACAAGCCAGTCCACACATACAATGGAATATACAGGTGTGCATGTGTGGGAGTTCTCCATTCACACAATTCATTTGCCCTTAGACTGAGAGAGGGTGGATTTGCAATGATAGCCAGGAACATAAGTCAAAGGGGGGAAAGCACAACACATGAAATACAATAGAACAGTCTTGGAGGAGCTCCATCATACACCTTTAACAACAATCACACTATGGCAGGAGCAAAACTTCTGATGAGAATCAGATCTATACATGTCTGCATGTACAAAGCAAGCTCTGTTAGAAAGTATTTAATGTATATTCATAGAGGTGCATACATTAAAATATGTGAGATACTTGTAATTTTAGATGCAAACTTGTTATATGAGTGTTTAAATATTCCACATTTTTCTGTGCATATAAAAATCCTGATGATCCACATTATAAACCATTATAAAATGACTATTTCAATAGTTGGTAACAAAACACAAAACACATTGTATCCATAACTACTGCTGTTGTTCACCTGTGCTTAAGAAAAAATTCCAAACCAACTGGAACAATTTAGAAGATCAACTGAAAAATGATCAAGGCAAGAATATGCATGGTTTCATTTAACAAAACATTTTTTTTTTGTTCTCATTTTATATTCAGTTTCTTGGCACAAGACTGCTGTGATGTCAGAGCATTTAAGCATGGGGGGAAGCACTTTACATGCTTTTGTGTAAGGGCCAAGATGTTATCAAAACAGGTAAGCCCAAAACGTATCACTTCCAATGCTCACATTCAATACAATACACATATTTTAACATCTAGAATAATCTTCCCCAATAAAGTGACCCACAATGGCCAAGGATGATAGCAGCTGTAGTTCGAAAGTTGCAGAGGACACCAGCTTGAGAAAAGCTGGCCTAGAACTGGCTGTTAGAAGTCTCAGCAATTAGTCACTGAAAGGAAGGAGACATTTAATGGTTTGGGAATGTTAATGAAAGACGCTCAGATTTTTAGGAATTTGCAGAGATTGGGAGTGGCAGACATGCCACAGAAAAGCACTTCTTTGTATGTCATTGCTGCTAAGAAAGGAGCACATGGAAGGCATTATGACTTGCTCTTTATAATTGCAAAGATAAAACAGGAGAGAAAAAAACTTCTTAGATATTTTTATTGCCCTGTCAATTTAAAATATTTCATATCCTGCTTTATTTCTTAAGACGTTCTAGGCAGTTTACAACAAAGTCAATAATTTAACATGGCTGAGATCCTGCACCTTATAGCTATGTAAAAGTAGCTATGAATGACCTAAGGAATCAACCTCCCCCAAAACCCACCTTAAACTCCAGGGAGCCACTTCAAGAGACCCTCCCAGGGATCTGTATAATGTGGCTTGGAGAAGGATGACCACATCATCCTGAAATGCGCCACTAGAAGATACTACAGACCTCCATCACTAGATCAGCTCCCTGGAGTTTAAGATGGGTTGGGAGGGGCATGATTGTAGCTAGGGAGCAATTATGGATGCCTAACTAGGTTATGAATCTGTAACTGCAATGCAGGATGTCAGACTGTCTTTCCAATTTACAACTTAACACTTTAAAAAAAAACAGCAGGAAACAATACAACAGTCATCAATGTATTTTAAATATTTTTTAAAAGAGGGACAGATATTTCAAATTATTTATTGAATGCCTTCACCAAAAGCAAGCTTTCTAGGAGATTCTGAAAGGTCATGAATGAGGAGGCAGGATGGACCTTTCTTAGAAGGGAATTCCAGAGCTTAAGGGCAGCCACAGGAAAGGGTGAACTAATAATATAGATGCTAAATAGCATGGAGTGTAAGACAGAATCCTGTATGTCCTCAAAGGCAAAGATGTCGAAGACATTATCATCCCACCCTGAACATACCCAATTTGCCTTGCTTTTTAAAGCTACGCTAGGTTGGACCTGGTTAAATACTTAAATAGGAGAGCACCACAGAACAGCAGGAATCTCCCAGTGAGGCTAAGAAAGAATCCTGCCTAAAATATTGGAGACCCACTGTCAGCCAAATATGATAACACTGGGCTAAACGAGCCAATGGTGTCAATCAATATACAGCAACTTCCTAAACAGGGGCTTCTAGGAAGGACCTAAGCCACAGTAGCACCATGGCCCCAACCCTATCTCCATGAGTGGGAGTGGCAGAGATAGAGTACCATGGTTGAAGGTACTGAAACCCACTGACAGGTCCAGCACAGACAATGGAGTGTACTCCTCCCATCCAGTTCCTGGCATAGATCATCTACCAAAGCTTAAAGACAGACTAAAATGAATCCAGATAATTCAGTTCATCCAGAAAATTTTGGAGCTGAGATATAGTGGACCCAAGCCATTTTAACTACTGAATAAGCAATAAAATACACTGTATGAAGCAGTTGTCAGCTCACATGAACCCATCTTATCCTCATACGCAAATCCCATAAACAAGATCACCTGATAAATTCCACAGTGTAGTATTGAACTGGAGAACTTCCTTCACTAGGTCCTGGTTTCCACGTCAGTGCAACTTCTGAGTCAGAAACAACAATGACTTGAGGCTTATATGGTGGATCTGGAGGCATACATTTATCTAAAACAAAAGAAGCACATGTGTCTAACAAGCTATACTTTGAGGAGGGGGCGAGTTCAAAATGATTTTTTGCTTGATTCATGTGTTTTCCCAAAAAGTAAAGAAGGGATGGGGCTGCACATTCTAGACCTGCCCCCTCAAGTTCCCAGCATTACCATAAGCAACAAGATCTGAAGGTGTGTTTCACTTGTATTTGCCTGAATGCAGTTAGCGCTCTCAGCACAAGTAGGGATCCTGACCCAACACACACACAGCCCGGTAGACCTTGCTGCACAAGAGAATGCACAAATAAGATATAAGCTTGTTTAGGCTTCATGGACATATTCATACGTATATGATTCAGTGAGTGAAAATCTGGTAGATCCTTATCAAAGTGTGAAACAACCAAACCAAATTCTTTCCCAACCCTCCATTCTCCTTTCTCCCCCCACCTTCTAAAATCTTTTGAATCTCAGATCTCAAATAACTTATTTCAGAGTTTTCTCACTAGCAGGTGAGATTATGAGATGTTGTATATTTTCAACCATAATTTATTTATTTACTTGCATTTTGGGAGAGTTTTCAAAGAAAAAATATTTCTACAAAATGTCTTGTATTTTTTAATCAACAATATTTTTTGAACACCCCCCATCTTTTGATCAAATTTTTCTCAGAAAGTCCCAAAAGGTTTTTAAAAATCAGATTGTGGTTAAACATTTTCTCAATTGTGTGGCTCAATACACCATGGTATTCTCACTGAGGATGAGGAGATTCGGGAGCATTCTTCACATCCCTGTTTAGCACCAATCATGGTCCTGGTCTGCCCCAAGCATTCTTATGTTTGAAAACAGGATGCTCAAATGTGATAAGATCTCTGAATCAGAGACTGAGCAAGAAAAGAGAATCTGTCAGAGAATCTTGGAATGCTAACTGAATTAGGACCAATGAGCAGAACAAAATGAAAAGATCTATGGCACCTTAAGGATTAACCAACACACCAGAGTCCCACAAATTTAGAAACATACAACTTTCCATGTTGTCAATAATTATGACTCCAGCCATTACCTCCCAAATCCTAGCCCAGTCTGAGGCATCCCTGCCCTGTACAGAATTCTTCATGCATTGCAGACAGCTTGAAGGGGGTGTGTCTCACTTCATGCCTCATGGAAGACTAGAGAGTCTCTGTGTTCGTGCTGGGCTGTGCATACATGCTGAAGCAGCAAGGTGCTTCTCACTTTTCCTGTATGTCTTCAAAATACACAGCACAGTAAATGTACAACCACATCCCCCTTTTTTGAGTTCTAAAAGACTTGGAGGTGACGTTGCAACAACAGCTGCAATGATGACTGGCTATCAAGGTGCAGTGTTTTAGTCTCTTGAAATATATTATGCCAGTAGTTCTTAACCTGTGGGCTGGGAACCCCCACGGTCCATGATGTCCCCATAGGGGGTCTGTGAAGGCTTGAAGGCTGCTTGGCCCATGTCCTCCCTGCAGTGGAGTGGCCATGTGACAGGAGTCAAGGCAAAGGCTGGCAGGCTCACTTGGCCTGTGCATTACTTGACAATCCACTCCAGCCACAAACTTGCAGGAAGAAGCAGAAGAAAAGTCTGCCCTCTCCCTCCAGTGCCTCTGAGGGAAGGTTTAATGGATGCTGTATTATTGTTGTTGTTGTTGTTGTTTTAAAGCTTGAGTTAAGTCTTGGGAGTCCACTAATGGAAGGGGGCTGGTAAAGAAAAGGTTGAGAGACACTGTATTATGTTATACGCTTTACAGATTGCTGGGACAACATATTCATTCATTGTGTGAGCTGAGACTGGGCTGGATTGCTCTGATTTTCACTATGGGTATTTCCAAAGCTGATTCAAATTCTCTAACTATAAAAAACAAGAAGGAATTGTGTGGGACTCTGAAGACCAGCAAGTAAATTTTTGAAAAGTGTTTTATAGTTTTTTTGTTTATGCTAATGCAAACCTGTATGTTGATGATCAAATACACATATTTTACAACTGTATCAATCAACAGTGATTTACCTTCAAGCATACATACTGCCTATACTTTCCCAAATATTTTATAAAATATGAACTGTTTTGCCATGAAATGCCAGCTTCAGTCATATCTTATAAACTCGTTATGTCTACAGAATTTTAAGATCTTGCAATCTGGATCTGTGGTTGATTGTGCTGTTGTTGACTACAAGTTCCTGGTTTTTAATGTCCCACTGATTATGTTTTTGTTTTGTTTTAAGTTAAGTAGAGACAGAAGGTAGATCAGCATATCTATAAGTAAGGATGTACTTCTTCACTAATTCTATTCTCAAACAGTTCACCTTCCTGCTGTGAGAAAGTCTTTGAAAATGGCAGAGTTTATGAAGGCTACTTGCAGTTCAGGACTTATTCTGTGCAAAATTTACATATAGTATTATCACACAGGAAAAAAAAGCATTTTCTGAAGAAAAAATGCTGTTTCCTGCACAGAAAATGCTGTTTCCTGCACAGAAAATGTTGTTTCCTGTGCAAAAATACCAGGCATGAGTCTCATCAGTCCAAAATTCTTCATCAGGGTTTCTCAATATTTAAGAAGCATGCTTTTCTGCCATTTGGGGGGGGGGGAGGATACTTTGAATTTTTTCCTCATCCCTATCTACAAGTAGATTTCTGGGTGATTTGCAGTAAATTAGCAGTGCTCCTGACTCCTAAGTATAGATTGTCTAAGTATAGCAGCAATTTTACAAACGTTCTCTTCCTAAATTATGTTATTGAATTGAAACAGTCTGGGCAAAAGCCAAGAATAGATAGATGCATGTGTGAGAGAACCTCTGGAATTGTTAGTGGTACAGAAGCATTCTGTTCCTTTGGGCATATTTCTGCCCACCTGAACCAGCATTCTGCATCTGTTTCTAGACAGGTGGAGAGCAAGCTTCTGGTAAAAAGCAGGTTTATTGCTTTTGCACATCCACTCTAACTGAACATTGTAAAGATCTGAAAGATCTGTATCATCTGACCCAGCTCTTTGAAAAATTAGGGCAAGGATTGGTATCTTTCTGGATCATTTCACACTCTGTCCCACTCCCAAACCTGTATAAATATGCTTTCTAACCTGAGGCTTTAATATCACTCTGTACTGCATCTGAAGAAGTAGGTTTATATCCACAAAAGCAAAAATAAAAACCAGTTAGTTTTAAAGGTGCTGCTATATTCCCTTTTCCTATTCCCACTCCCTTCCTTCTTTTTATGCTTCAAGAGACTAACATGGCTACTGCTCTGAAATCTAAAAAAAACAAGAAGACTCCATAAACCTGAAGTCTGTTCATCTCTGAGTTAAAGATTCAGATCCAGCTTTTAAAATTTATCCTGAGACAAAGCAATAGTATAGTGGCTCTTAATCTTTCCTTTACCAGGGACCCCCTTTAAATATCTTTTGTTGCTGCAGACCCCCAAAACTTACCTCAAGACTTAAAACCCTGATAATAACTCATAATAATAATAATAATAATAATAATAATAATACAAGTTGTCCCTTCACATTCACTGGGGTTTGGTTCCAGGACCCCTCGTGAATACCCAAATCCATGATTACTCAAGTCCCATTATATGCAATGGCATAGCAAAATGGTGTCCCTTATATAAGATGGCAAAATCAAGGTTTGTTCTTTGGATTATTATTTTTTAAAGAATATTTTCAAGCTGTGAATACTTAAATCCATGAATGCCAAATCTGTGAATGTGAAGGGACAGCTGTAATAATAATAATAATAATAATAATAATAATACAATCACACCATCCATTAAAACTTTCCTCAGAAGCACTGGAAGGGGAAGGAAGACTTTTCTCCTGCTTCTTCCTGCAAGTTTGTGATTGGAGCAGATAGAATGGCAATAAGCAGGCCAAGCCAGCCAGGTAACCAGGCTTGGCGTTGGCTTCTGTCACATGACCATTCCACTGTGGGAAGGAGGTGGGTAGAGCATCTGTCAAGCCTTTGTGGACCCCCTGTGAGGACATCAAGGACCCCTGAGGGTCCTGGACCAACAGGTTAAGACCACTGCAATAGAACATTGATGGGAAAGGTAGATTTGGTTGAAGGCAGGGGGAGGCAGAAAGCACTGATCCAGGACCACATTTACTCATTCCACTTCTCTAGCAGAGCAATTGTTTACATCTTTACTCAGAAGGAAATCATGCTGTGTTCAATGGAGTTTACTCCCATGTAAGTGTATATAGAAATGTAGTCTAAACAGGCTCAAATAGAATTAGTTTCTATATATTAAGATCAAGTTAGTTGTGGGAGATGTGCTGCTATAGCTGACCTGATCTATGGATGAGATAGGCCATGCATACAGCCACAACAAAGAATAGTTCGAAATTGCTAGAAATTTGTGGCTGAAAATGTTTTAAAGCAAAGGAAATCTCCAAATGTCTTTTTTGTAAAAACTTTTCAAGGGAGTTTACAAAAGTAAAAGGAAAGGACATCAGCCTTTGTCTATTTTGTTCAAATCCTGAATTATACTTCTGACTGTTCCACCAGTCTAAATACATCTGGCCTGGCTACCTTTGATCTGGCCTGGCTACCTGGGATTTTCTTGTCTCCCGGCATGTATGTTCGGAGGTGGGGGATGCTAGGCTTGACCTCTGCTCCAATCAACATTCATCACGGAAAACTATTCACAGAGCTTTTACCTTGTGATAAAGTTGTTACATTTCTGGGCATGCTGGGTCTACCTTTTCCTGCCCAGCCGTAAGCTCCTACGCTTACACGATGGAGGGTGCCTGGCTTCAAATCCCCAATAACCACTTCCTGTTTTGAAAAATAAATATATATATATAGGGGAAAAGTAGAAAAGATAAAATTAAATTGAAAGGCAGTATGAGAAGTAGCTACTCTAAGAGCCTTTGTGGCTGAATAAATGCTCTAAATAAACTGTTTAATTTAACATTAAGCAACATTTTGTGTACTCTCATGGATTAAGAAGAAACCTCTTGGGCAGCTTTTTCATGGGTTCTGAAAATTGGCGTCTAACACACACACACACAGCACCAGGCTAGGAAAGGCTGCTCTTAGGCCAAGTCTAGCTACAACAATGGCCACGAGTTGCATCTCTAAACAGCAACCCCATGTTTAGAAAATCCATAAGCCACCCTTTAATATAAGTGCCTTTGGTAGCACATTGTTAAAAGAACCAACCTTAATGCAGTAAAAAATGTCACAACAAAACACATAGCAGCAGTCAACAAAAAAGCAGGATACAACAGAAAAAGCAGGATACAAAAGGTAACGGCAACTGAAATAGATGCTCAACATGCTGAAAAGTCTGGACAACAAACCCTTCTCCTCAGACTGAAGAGTGAATGTCAGGTGAGCTCCTCTGGGAAAAACATTCCAAAAACAAAGTGCCACCAACAAGAAGGCTGGTGAGGTAGTCCTTCTAGTAGCCAAGGTCCAAGTCATTTAGGGACTCATCACCTCTTTTTAAGGTGTAGTAAACAAAATACAGCATATGATGCCACCACATTGTGGATCTCCCTGCTCCTCCCCTCAACAAAAGCAGCAACTAATAATAGGGCACAGAAGGCCAAAAAGTATATGATGAGGTCGTAATTGCATTTCATTAGCTACTTGTTATGGCTAAAGCACTGATGGGGAATGTGTGGTCCTCCAAATATTGCTAGACTGCAACTTCCTTCATCCCTAGCCAGCATATCCAATTGGTAGATATAATAGGAACTGCAGTTGAAAAACAACCAAAGGACCACACATTCCCCATCCCTAGCCTAGAGGAAGAAGAACACAACACAGGGTTGCTATTGTCAGCATCAGCTCCCCAATCAACATCATGTCTACTTTGGGTTTTTAATTATTATTATGCAAAGAGGTCCCCTTAGATTCTAAGGGCAATTCTTTCTTTCTTATTTTCCCTATTTATGTGCTGACAGAGGGAAAGTGGGAGCAATGTGTACTATCATGGCTAAACATCTTCTTTTCTTAGCCTAAGCACCTCCAAAAGCAAATGATTAGAAGTAACACAGGAAATCTAGTTTTGACAATAAGCAAACATTAAAAATAAATAAACCAAGGCTAATTTTTTTCCCTCTTCAAGGCTCCCCCAAAGGACAGTCATAAATCTGACCTGCACCAATATCTCAGAGTACAATTCAGATATTTGAGTTGAAGGTCTATTTCCTACTTACAGAGGTTTGCTGTTGAAAGCAAGGTTACACAACTTCCTGCTACAGCATCAAAAGGCAACTAACTGCATGACGTAGTTTAATTTCGAACCAAGAGAGAAGAAAACCATATAGCAGCATAAAATGAAATTCTAACAACTTCAACACCCACAAAGATAGAATAGAAACAGATGTTCTATTCTGAAATTTTCCCCAAAGACAACTAAGTTGCATATTAGAAAAGCTTAGAAAGGTTACTGTTTTGGGAAGTCGACAGCTTTCATGGCTAGCATCCATAGATTTTCCTTGGTGTTTTTTTTTTTTTTTTTTTTTTTGGGCTGTGAGGCCATGTCCTGGAAGAGTTTATTTCTGACGTTTCGCCTGCATCTGTGGCTGACATCATCAGAGATCTCATCTTCTCTGAAGATGCCAGCCACAGATGCAGACGAAACATCAGAAATAAACTCTTCCAGAACATGGCCTCACAGCCCGGAAAAAAAAACCAAGGAAAATCTTTTACTGTTTTGGACTACAATTCCTAGATTTCCCAAGGTTCTAAACTCTGCTTTTAACTTCTCCTGAAAGTAAGGAGAATTTGGATAAAGATCTGATATTATTTCATCAGAGCTGAATGTTATGTGCACCAAATATCCCTAGTTTTCCATGGATTGCTCTGTTTTCTGGTATTTGTCAACATAACACATGTTGGAAAAGTCTGCACTAGGGCAATGACAGCATGGCACTGCAAGTGACGCCATGTCTTGATTGATGTTTTCTACACTTGGCTAACATATAACATAATGAATATGCAATGTCATGATTGGCACATGGTAAAGTAATGTCTTACTCTTCTGGAGAGCTGTCTGTCATACCCTCCAACTGTCCTGATTTGGGAGGGACAGTCCCAATTAACCTTCTTTTGTCCCACTTTGTCATCTGCATTTAAAATGCCCTTGTTTCTCTTTCCTCTTCTCAGTTTCCCCCTTGATCTTCAATTTATTTCAAATGTAGAAAACTAAGTTCACATGCACAATCCTGTGAGCTTCCTATGCTAAACATATACTATGCTTTTACCTGTGATGACAATGGCATTAAGCCAGCACAGGTAAAAGCATAGTATATGTTTAGCATAGCAAGCTCACAGGATTGGTTTAGTAGCTACGAGAGTTTACCCTAAAAATCTGATTTTCATATTTTTTAAAAAAAGACACAAATGGCTGAAACAAAGTGAAGTTCAGAGTACATGGAAATTTCAATTATGACATGACACAGCCATTCTGCAAGTCCCCCCCCCGCCCAGTTCTTCTCCCCTATCCCTACCCTTCTCGTTTCTAGATACTTACAATTTTACTCACAGTAAATGGAAAACCACAGCAACTTCAAAACAGCTTGAAAAAGTATTTCCAGGTGCAGAAAGCTAGTCATTTGTCTGCCAAATCTCATTGTGTTCTTTTTCCCTCCCTTCTGTTAATTCCCTTGTCTAAAGAATGCATATGAAGATTGGCCAGGGCTTCTTAACTCACAGCCCAAGACAACTGGAGAGGGGAAAGGAATGAAAATTGCTTTTTCACTAAAGCCAGGATTGGAAGTCTAAAGAGTCAAAGCTCTCAGACCCATAGGCTAGCTATTGGATTGCAGCATCAGCTTTTTTAAAGTGATTCATCTCTCACAGCAGGGAAGGAAAAGAGCAAAAACTTTTTTGTTTTGTCTAGCAGTCATTTACCAAGACTAAGGAATAGCCCCTGGGCATAAATACTGTGCCTGGAATGGCAAAGGAATGGGGGGGGGAGCTGTCACCATCTAGGAATGGTCTCCCCCCCCCTTATTCATTTCTTGACTGAAGCTTGGAGAAGATGGGACTGAGAGGTGTCATGACAGCCATCTTTCAATATCTGAAGAGATAGCATGTAGAAGATGGAATAGGCTTGTTTTCTGCTGCTAGAATGTGAACCAATGGATTCAAATTACAATAAAAGAGATTCTACCTAAACATTAGGAAAACCCTTCTTGACAGTAAGAAACTGTTCAACAGTGTGATGGATTGCCTCAGAGAGTGGATTGAAACACAGCAATGAGCAGATTCTCCACAAAAATGGGGAAATATTCATAGATCACAGTTACCCAGACTGGTAAGTCAGGAGGACATTTGTTTAATTCTAGCTCATTGCTGTGTTTCAATCCATCCTTTCAGAAAAGAAATGATTTAATAGTCATCCACAAACCACAATAAAAGAATCATTGTTTGTTGTTGGCTTACAAATGCTGGCTTGTCATTACACATGAACCCAAACCACAGATTTTGGCTTGACTCCTGGAAGCTTGACAATGGCTGCTCCTGTTAACACTTATGTTTTGTAGTTCAAGCACTGTGGGAGAGCAGAGAGACTGTGGACTACAGAAGAGCCCAGCCCCACCATACCCACTTTGTATGATCCATGCACTCAGTTCCTGCAGTGGGTTTGTTGTTATTTTTTCTTTTGTTATATATAATGACATTTCAAAAATATAATACTTACAAAAATTGCTTGGCCATCCATTGGACCCTGGTAAAAAGGGGGAAAATCTTCTTAAGAAAGTACCATAATTAAATCTTTAAAAGTGTTCACTAAATATGGTTAATGTGGGTAGAAAGCATCATTCATTCATGTAAAGTACTTTTGAGGTGCTTTTCGAGCTTACAGGATAATCTACACAAAACAGATGAAGTAAAACACTTTAGGCATAGACACATCAATAGATGAATAAGAAAGTTCCTTTAGAACATACAGCTATCAATTTTCTTTAGGAAAATAACAGGAAAACAATTCATTTAGAAAGATCTTTTAAAGGCCTTAAAGTGACATATAAAGATGTAAAGGCACTCTGCTCTGTGGCCACCCAACAATCTACCATACCCTCCAACCATCCCAATGTGTGGCAGGGACAGTCCCGATTAATCATCTGTTCCACACTTTTTCATTTGCTTTTAATATGTCCCAGTTTCTCTCTTATCTTCCTCCTTTCCTCCTTCACTCTCAGCTTACTTCAATTGCTTCAAACTGTTTTCAAAGTGCAAAACTAGTTTGCACTCAATGTTTAACTCATCAGGGAGGAAAGGAGAGAAGGTGGAGGAGTCTTGCTTTTCCCAGCAGGCTCAGGCAAAAGCAAACTGCTACGGCCTCTCGTAGCTTATGTGTTCTTCCTCGTTAGTAAGTTTTGCCATCTTGCCCACATTCTGGTGTTGCATGGCCACACATGCCCTGGTTTTCATCTATGAAAATGTTGGAGGATGCTCTGTTGCCAACAAATTTCATCAACCAAGGGATGCAGGACAGCAATGCAGATCCTCCAGACCATAAAGCTGCACACTTCTATGTGCTGTGCAGAAGGAATTTGTGCTGAAGAGGTAAAGGAATACATTTTTCCCCAAGACCCAATTATGAGATCTCCCCCAGCCTCTTCTTCGACAATAAAGCTATAACAGGCTCACAAATGCAGGAAATGAAACTCAAATGGAATTTTTTTACAGAGGCAGAACAGAAAGTGACATGCCCAGTGCCATCCAGGCAATCCCTAAGAGGCAGACACCTCTATGCAGATGGACTTCCAGGTGCATTCCTCTGAAACAACCACATGCTGCTATTATCAGCTGGTAAAGTAAAATTATTTTTCTGCTCAGGAAAGTCAGCAGAAAGAAAAGGGGGGATTATTAGGAAGTGAGAGATGAATATTGAAAAAGGGTGTGTGGGAAAGGAATCAGAAGTGCTGAGATAGTGATGGTGGAAGCCAGGAGGAGGAAGTGTAGTGAGAAGACTGCAAATCATTTTGCTCCACAGTGAGTCACTTCTTAGTACTGAAAATCTTCCCCAAACCAGGAAGTTTGTGGGTAGGACTTTATTAACTGCAGAGCTTAGAAAAGTTACTTTTGGGGAGTGACTACATTGAGAATTCCAAAGTCATGCTGATTGCTAGGGGATTCTGGGAGCTGTCATCTAAAAAAGCCATTTTCCCAAGTTCTGTTTATTAGGGCTGTGTTTATTAGGTAGCCAAGGAGGACTTCTATGCTGTTGAAGTTCAGGCATATATGAGCAGAGTGGGACCACATTTGGACCAGCAGTCTCATTAAGAGCAGGCTGCTGGGTAGCGGTTGTTTTTGTTTCTGACTTATGGCGACCCTAAGGTGAACCTATCAGGGGTTTTTCCTGAGGTTGAGAGTGTGTGACTTGCCCAAGGTCACCAGTGAGTTTTAATGGCTGAGCAGGGATTCAGACCCTGGTCTCCAGAGTTGTAGTCCAACACTCAAACTACTATGCCACGCTGGGCAGTCATTAGCAAGCGGTAATGTGTCATGAAGGCTTCACAAGCTCATTTGTGCATCTACCAGCTGCCAACCTTACTTGTGAGTAAGAGGAGGCAGAGAAAAGGAATAATGGAAGCCTTATCTTTAGAACTGGCATTCTGAGGAGAGCATGATGATGATGATGATTGTACTTATTTATATCCTGCCTTTTTTCCATTTGGGTTCATTCAACAGACCCAAATTGACAAAAGAAAGCATGACACAAACAAAAGTAAAACTCCAAAAAGAGAAATGAAGAAATCATAGTCCTCAATGTATTTCCAGGGTACTTGCTTGAATGGGGCTTGTAGGCATGCATGAAAGGACTGAAATCTCACTTCTTAAGGAATTAAACACCTACAAGCCATCAGTGTGCATCAGCAAACAAGCGCATCAGAGGCAGCTATTTTTAAATTCTATTCCACCTACAAAGATAAAGTGGTATTAGCACACAGAGCAAGCAGTGTTACAGTTGAACATTCTCGGTTGCTCACTCAGTCACTGGTTTATTTCTGGTGCATAGAAATGGCATGAAGACACCCTAATAAGATTTTGTACATGGGAGAGTTCTGATTGGTGCCACATATCACAGCTCACTGTGAAGCACTGAGGTAGCTATTCATTTCCTTATACATTATACCCTCGGACTGTCCTTATTTGGTAGGGACAGTCCTAATTAATTCTCTGCCATTCCACTTTTTCAGCTGCTTTTACAATATCCCAGTTTCTTCCCCCTCTTCCTATTTCCCCCCTCTGTCCTCAGCTTACTTCAAAGCTGCAAACTGAGTTCAAAGTGGAAAAGTGCCTTGCACTCCATTAATTCAGCAGGGGGAGCAGAGAAAAAGGGGCAGAATGTTGCCCTTCCCAGTAAACTCAGGCAAAAGCAAACTGCTACAACCTCTCCTAACTTATGTGTTCTAATATCTTTTGCTTTCTTGACCATAATCTGGTTACATTGATGCTGATGCTGATTGGCCACATGTGTCCCAGTTTTCATCTATGAAATGTTGGAGGGTATGGACCACTGATTGACCTTAAGCAAGTCACACTTCTGAGCCTTAAAAGGAGGCAAAGGCAAACCCCATCTGATCAAATCTTAACAAGAAAATCCCATTATAGGTTAGCCCTTATGGTCACCATAAGTTGGAAACAACTTGAAAGCACACAATAACGAGATATGCATACAGAGTTCTCCTTAATTAAAATGCTGTGCTTAAAATCAGAAAGTAGAAGGTGCCACCATGTATGTCTTACAGACAGACAGAAAAACATGAAATTCAGTTTCTCAGACTAATGTTTTAAACAATAAAGATGGAAGATAAAAACAAAGTCAGGTGCTAGATTTCTTCAAGAAATACCACCACTTTCTGCCATGATTTCTTAGCCAGGAGCAGGGGTGAGCAATCATAGCTTTCCATGTTTCTGGACTACAGATCCCATAAGCCGTCAGCATTGGCTATGTTGTTCAGAGCCAATAGGAGTTAGAGGCCAAAAACATGATGACAACAACCATGGCCTCTATCTTTTTTCTACAAAGCTCCTGTAAAATTAAGAGCTGCATGGCATAAGACAGTGAAAAGTATGATTTTTTTTCTTTCCAGTGGCAGAAAAATTCACACCTGCTGAATTTCTGCTGATTATGTAATGACAGTCACAGGAGTCCTGCAAGGTGGTTGGGGGGATGGCAACTGAAAGTCCCACATACCGGTACAGAGATAGAAAACGGAAGAAAATGAAAAATAGAGAAATCTTCCAGCAAACACAGAAAACCTGCATTTCGATCTGATATTCCATGGCAAGGAAGAACTCAGACCTCAGACAACTGCACTTTCTATATGTCCCCAAATGCCCTCATTTCCTCAAAATACATTGCATCCTATAAGAGGCATAGGGAATTTTTTGCCATTGTTTTGGACTCTCTGGGCTATTTTTTTGGCCCAACAGAGAGCTTTTTTTTAAAGTAGTGAGTGAACTGGGAATTGTATCCAGTTTTGGAAAAGGACTCTTCAGCACAGCAGTATTGCTCCCCACAGTTCTACTATACGCAAGGGGCACTGTGAGTTAACAAAATTATTTCTACCTCTCCCAACATGTTGTGGGTAGGGGCCCTTGCTTTACAAGCAGACTGGGGGGGCTACTTGCAGCCAGCGTTAGACAAGATGCTCCAAAAATATTGTGATGCGTGTGTGTAGAAAGGGATGAATCTGTCCATTCTAGTTTCTCTCAATTCCTCCTCTTCCATTCAGTTCATCCCAAACATGGATTTAAAAAAAAAAAAAAAGTTTGCATGAACATTTGTATGTGTTTCTGTGCAATATTTTCCCTAACATGTGCAGTTTTGTATGTGTTTTTTTCACTGGAAAACTTCACTGCAAAGTTCAGAGAAACCTAAATTGCACAGCATACAGTAGGGCCCCCTTATCCACTGGGGATTTGTTCTGGGGGGCCCTGTGGATACTGAAAACCATGGATAATAATGAACACCATTGAAAATAATGGGATTTCCAGTTTAAAATGCCACAGAGTTGCTTTGGAGAACCTAGAAAATGGCTAGAATGGACACATTTTCTAGGAAGACTCTATGGTAGCTGTGTTGTTTTGTGTCCCGTGGATAACTGAATCAGTGGATAATGAATCAGAGGATATGGACGTCCTACTGTAATTTAATTTCAGTTCACATGCAGGTTTGAAAGTACAAAGTTATGCAAGTCTGCATTAAAATGCAAACCAAATGAATTTTCTCTTCCATCTCTATGTATATTTGAACTCTTTTTCTACGCCTTTACATACTGGACCATATCAAAGCAGAGCCCATTTGTTGATAAAAAAATTCCATTTATCAGATGACTGGCATATAACATTTCCAGTAATTTACATATACATAAAGTTAAGATACTCACCATGCCAAGCATGTCCAGGCTGAGAGGCACATCATGCGACTGCTGTCTAATTGGCTTATCAGCCTTGACCTCAGCATAATAGACCTTGAGAAGGTGACAGTTAAGACAGGTAAAGTAGTAAGAATGCCAATGCATTAACACAATGCAGGTACAAGCAGATTACTCTTTTTAGTGGTAGGAAGTGAAAAGATCAACTCACCAGCAAACATATTAACGTGTATATAACATACAGACCCAAACTTTCAAAAATATACAAATAAATTTCAGTTGCAATACAGTTGTTCCTCTAAATTCGCGGCTTTGACTTTCATGGTTTCATTTATTTGCAGAAGTTTCTTCCCACCCACCCAGGAATGCGCCACTTTCATCGGCCTACATTCCCTGGGGGGGAGCCAAAGCCCACGCAAGCCACCACTATCACTGCCCGAAAAGTCCCAGTTTAAGCCCACTTGGCTCGCCACCTCTATGGTTGAGGGGGAACCCAAGGTCCATGTCAGCCACCGCTGTTGCCATTGAAAAACCAGGGATGGGGTGGCGAGCCGAATGGGTTTAAACCGCAGTTTCTTGGAGGCAATGCCCATGGCTTGCCTGGCCCTCGGATCCCCCCCCCAGCCGTTTAAAGGGCAGTGAGAAGCCACTGGCATCACCGCTGAAAAGCCTCCATTTAAACCCACTCAGCTCACCGCCCCCACCTCCACAGAGAACCGCTGGTTTGCAGGCAGTGACCAAGTTTGCTGGGCATTTGTTCTCTGGGGAGGGGTGGAAATCCAAAGGACAAGCAAACCTTGCTGGCTGCCAAGTGTCTGGAGGTTTGTTCGTTCATCAGATTTCCATCCCTCCACAGAGAACCACCAGTTTGTAGGCAGCCCGGGTTTGCTGGGCTGTTGTTCTCTGTGGATGGGTGGAAATCCGATGGACGAACAAACCTCCAGAGGCTTTCCAGCCAGCAAGGTTTGCTTCTCCTTCAGATTTCCACCCCTAAACAGAGAGCAAATGCCCAGCAAACTCAGGCGCTGCCTGCAAACCAGGGTTCAATGTGGTTGGGACGGGAACAGCAATCCCGAGCCTTTCCCGCTTCAACTGCATTGAACCCCCAGAAACCACCAAACGCAGCCATTCTAAGGGGTTCAATGTAGTTGGAGAGGGAACGGCAAGCCTGAGCCTTTCCCACCCCAACTGCATTGAACCCCCAGAAACCTCCAAACACAGCTGTTCTAAGGGGTTCAATGTAGTTGGGGCGGGAAAGGCAAGCCCGAAGAACGGCTTTGGCGGCATTACCACTCGAGACTGGAGCGGTAGGGATTGCACGGCTTTGCAGCGAGTGCTGCTTCCCATCCTGCCTCTGGGGGGGAGGGCAAAGGCTGAGTATAGCGCCGACAGTTTCCTCAGCGAATGCCCCACTTTATTTGGCTTTCGTCCCTTGTGGGGGGGGCAAAGGCTGAGCAAAGTGGGGTGTTTGCTGAGGATACTGCCAGCTTGCAGCTATTTAAACAGCTTATCTTCACCACCACCACAGACATGGAGGTAATCTGAAGCCCAGAGAAGCCAGCGGTGGCCGAAAAGCCGGTGAGAAACCAGGGAAGGTGGGGTGAACAGAATCAGTTTAAACAGTGACTTTTCAGGCAGCGGCCTGCCTGGGCTTCGACTCCCCCTCCTCTCCCAGGGAACGAAGGCCAAGCAAACCCTGGTGGGAAGGGGGAGAGTTTATTTGCAGGGGTTTTTTTCACATTTGTGGGGGTCTTGTGCCCCTAACCCCGTGAACATGAAGGAATGACTGTACTATATAGCACTTACCTAGCTGTATCACTGAACTCAATAGGATTTGTCTGTGAATATAGATGCATAAGGTTGTACCAAGTGTATTTCCACCAGAAACCAGATTCTATAATTCTGATGATTCTGCAGATACTGATCTTGTGGATATGCAACTTGTCAGGCAGGGATGAGACTAACAACTCAACTTGGCAACAGTCCTTTTTCTACACAAATATTAAAACTATAATACTCCTGTCCGTTATCATCTACATTGCAATAAGTATATCAACCTTCTATCTTTGCAGCAGTTTTATGCTACTTTAACTTTCATTGCTCCATCCTAAAGAATCCTAGGATTTGCAGCGTAGTAGGACGAAGCAATGAAAGTTAAAATATCATCAAACTGCTTTAACACTAGAGTATAAATACCTCAAACCTTAAAGACATGCAAAAATTTAGTAAAATTTGCAATATATAATATAGCAACACATCTGGCCAGATTTCATCAAAATTCATAGTGAAATATTCATTAGAACAAGGAAGGAACAGCAAACCTAACAATAGTGCACTAACTCCATGTCACTGGTTACTCTTCTGGACTGCTACTTGCAGGACCATCTAGCCATCATAGCCATTACCATACTGGCTAGAGATTCAAATTGCACTTCAAAAAAGTAACTTTTCCAAGTTCTGAATGTTCAATTAAATCATAAGACTTAGAAAATTGTCCAAAATGGATGAGAGTGTGTTGTGTGGTTCTATCTTTTTAAGCTACACAATCAAACTGCAAAGATCAAGAATAGGAAATCAAGAAGCAGTTAACAAGAAAAATCCCTCAGTGAACCTCTGGGAACCTCCTCCCTTGACAGTTGAAATATATAGTAAGCCTGGATTCCCCAACCCCTTATATAGTCTGAATGAATCCTGCTAGCTCTACATACCATCTGCTTGAAATCTAACACTACTTTAGCAGGCACAGGAGAGTTTGGACAGCTGGACCACCAAAGACTTTGACTGAGCATTAAGAGCAGCAGAGGAATCCAGACCTGCTGTGCTTTCTCTTTTTAAAATAACACAATGCCCCCCCCCACAGCAGCTCAAGTGCACCCTATGCAACATCACACATACATGTGTTTCCTGCAAAAAAAAATATGGCACGCCTTGGCTTGATTTGAATTTATTGCATTTTGATTTTGAGAGGCCTTTAAGAATAACAAAACAATAATGATGATAGTTATCATCATGGCAGTTGCTATTAGTGTTATCACTAAGAGACAGCTCTTCATTAGGGCTACCAAAATCCTGCAGGGAAAGACAGCTGTGCTTCTTTAATTGTTTGAAATGTACATTGTAGATTCCACATTTTTCCTCAGCCAAGGCTGAAAGAGGCACATTTTTGTTGTAATTCTCCCTTCTGTTCCATGAACTATTTGGGGAACTATCTTCACTAAGGAAGTAAAACAATGTTCACAAGGTGAAGTCGAAGCCTTTCACAGCTGGCATCCATAGATTTTCCTTGGGTTTTTTCCAGGCTGTGAGGCCATGTTCTGGAATAGTTTCTTTCTGACGTTTTGCCTGCATCTTCAGAGTTCACAAATTTTCTCATTCTTGACAAGAAAGGGAGTCTCTATACATAGATGCTTAATCTCTTAGGGTTTATTTGTTTGTTTGTTTTGGGGAGTGCACTTTGCAAATGGTCAAAGAAACATTTGCACAAAACTCCAACATTTTGTGCAGAAAAGTATATTTTGCATAAAATAATTTTTGTGTACAAAATCATGTGCAAAATGTTCTTTTGCAAGCAAATGCATTTTTCACAATAACTTCCCCCCATCTGAAAAAATATCCAAAAATACATAAAAGATCTCTCTTCCCAGTAGGGAGGAAAATTTTAATGTTATATGTTCTTGCAGGTAAGAACAAAATAAAATAAGATTTATATCCCAGTTCTTCACACTATTAGAATCATAGAATCATAGAAATGCAGAGTTGGAAGAGACCACGAGGGCCATCCAGTCCAACCCCCTGCCACACAGGAAATCACGATCAAAGCATCCTCAACAGATGGTCATCCAGCCTCTGTTTAAAGACCTCCAAGGAAGGAGACCCCATCACGCTCTGAGGGAGTGTGTTCCACTGCCGAACAGCTCTTACTGTCAAAAAGTTCCTCCTAATGTTGAGGTAGAATCTCTGTTCCTAGAGCTTGCATCCATTGCTCCGTGTTCCAGTCTCTGGAGCAGCAGAAAACAAGCCTGCTCCATCCTCAACGTGACACCCCTTCAAATACTTAAACAGGGCTATCATATTTTTGAAATGGGGACAACATTTGCCCTCCTCCAGTCTGCTGGGACTTCTCCTGTTCTCCAAGAGTTCTCAAAGATTATTGCCAATGGCTCTGAGATCACATTTGCCAGCTCTTTTAATACTCTTGGATGTAGTTCATCTGGTCCTGGAGATTTAAATTCATTTAGATTAAGAATAATAATAATAATAATAATGTTTATTTATATCCCGCCCCTCTGCAAACAATCGGGGCGGCTTACAATGATAAAATGGTAGACAGTATAAAACAACCCAAAATCCCTCCCTCCCCTTAAAACATTATTAAATTAATGCAAGTTAAAATCAATACAAGTTAAAATCAATATGTAGTACAATATGGTAAATATCCTTTTAAGCAGGCAGCATCTGTTAGGAGATCCAAAAGCAACCTCCAGAGGGGGTTCCTGAGGCCGGGGTTAGCTATTCCGGAAAAGCCGGAAAAGCCTGCCCGAAGAGAACCGTCTTGACAGCCTTTTTAAAGCTGTCTAATGATGTCAATAGGCAGATCTCGTCGGGCAGGCCGTTCCACAATTTGGGGGCGACAGCCGAGAAAGCCCTCTGGGAGGTAGTCGCCAGCCTAGGTCTTTGTGACTGCAACAAATTCCTCCCAGAGGACCGGAGAGCGCGGGGAGGATTATAAGGGAGAAGGCGGTCCCTGAGATAGCTTGGGCCCAAGCCATTTAGGGCTTTAAAGGTGATAACCAACACCTTGTACTGGGCCCGGAAGCTGATAGGCAGCCAGTGGAGGGACCTCAGAACTGGAGTAATGTGGTCCCTCCTAGATGTTCCAGAAACTAGCCTGGCTGCCATATTTTGTACCAGCTGTAATTTCCGAACTAGGCACAAGGGTAGCCCCATGTAGAGAGCATTACAGAAATCCAGACGTGAGGTTACCAGCGCGTGCACAATGGTCTCAAGATCCCTTACTTCCAGAAAAGGGCGCAGCTGGCGTATCAGCCGAAGCTGATAACAAGCGCTCCTGACTGTCGCATTTACCTGATTTGTCATCAGGAGCGACGAGTCAAGGAGCACCCCTAGACTGCGAACACAGTCACTGGAGGAGAGTGTGACCCCATCCAGGACTGGAGATTGCAACTCGATTCTTGGTTTCGGGGCCGCTACTGTGAGCACCTCCGTCTTGTCAGGATTCAGTCTCAATCTGTTTTTCCTCATCCAGCCCATTACTGCCCGAAGACATTCATTGAGAGAAGAGATGCCGTCAGAATTCAAGGCCGACGAACGAGATACGGAGAAATAGATCTGAGTGTCATCAGCGTACTGATAACACCCAGCTCCATAACTCCGGATAATCTTACCCAGCGGCTTCATATAGATGTTAAATAACATCGGGGACAGAATAGCACCCTGTGGTACTCCACAGGTGAGCTCCCTTTTACTGGAGCTACTGTCCCCGAGCAGCACTCTCTGGGTCCTGCCTGAGAGGAAGGACCGGAACCACTGCAAAGCAGTGCCTCCGATGCCTAACTCCCCCAGGCGATCCAGAAGAATGCTGTGATCTATCGTATCAAAAGCCGCTGAGAGGTCTAGGAGCACCAACAGGATCACATTACCCCTGTCAATGCTCAGACGCAGATCGTCGGTCAAAGCAACCATGGCAGTCTCAACCCCAAAGCCTGTCCTGAAGCCAGTTTGAAATGGGTCTAGGTAATCGGTTTCATCCAAGACAGCTTGGAGTTGAAGAGCAACTGCCCTCTCGATCACCTTGCTCAAAAATGGTAATAAAGAGACTGGCCTATAATTATTCATAGCCAGGGGGTCCAGGGAAGGTTTTTTCAGAATAGGCTTAACAGCTGCCTCCTTTAAACATGATGGAATATATCCTTCCCTGAAGGATGCATTGATAATGCTCACCAGGAACTTCCGCAATGCATCCCCTCCCTGGACGGCCAGCCAAGACGGGCAAGGGTCGAGGGGGCAGGTTGTCTTCCTCACACTACCAAGGAGCTTGTCCACGTCATCGGTACTCACAGATTGCAGCTGATCCAGTATAATTACATCGGCAGAGTTGCTGGACACCTCGTCCATTGTTTCTGTTACAATAGTGGCATCTAGGTCGGCTCTTATCTGAGAGATTTTATCTGCAAAGAAGTTATTAAATGCATCACAGCAGGCAGTCGTTGGGTTAAGCAGGGGATTCGGCGCAGGGGTCACCTGCGCCAGCTCCCTCACCACCCTAAACAGCTCTGCTGGACGGGACTCTGCAGACGCAATACGTGCAGAAGAGAAGGATCTTTGCGCTGCACGCACTGCCTCCCGATAGGACCAAAGAAAGTTCCTATGGCGAGTTCTGTCAGATAAGAGTCGAGTCTTCCGCCATCTGCGCTCAGATAAGAGTCGAGTCTTCCGCCATCTGCGCTCTAAAGAGGTAGTACAGTATTCCTGTACTACCTCTTTGCTTATTCTGTGCTGGATTTCCTCTATTGTGTCCTCTGTTCCTTTATCCTCAGGTTGATCATCCTTTTCCTTTTCTGAAAACACTGAGGCAAAGAAGGTGATGAGTAATTCTGCCTTTTCTCTGTCCCCTGTTAGCATTTTGCCATCTTCTCCACGTAGTGGCCCTACCATTTCCTTCTTCCTCCTTTTGCTGCGGACATACCCCAAAAAACCCCTTTTTATTGTTCTGAACCTCTCTAGCAAGCGTGAGCTCATTCTGCACATTAGCTTTTCTGACTTTAGTCCTACATGTGTTCGCTATCTGTTTGAATTCTTCTTTGGTGATTTCCCCCTTTTTCCATTTCCTATACATGTTCTGTTTAAAACTTAACTCCGTTGAAATTTCTTTAGTCATCCATCCTGGTTTCTTGAGACACCTCCCATTTTTCTTTCTCAATGGTACTGTTTGAAATTGTGCCTTCAGTATCTCCCTTTTGAGAAAGTCCCATCCATCTTGACATCCCTTCTCTTTTAGTATTCCTGACCATGGGATCACCCCCAGTATTTCCCTGAGTTTACTGAAATCAGCTCTCCTAAAGTCGAGAATGTGTGTCTGACTATGCCTGGCTTCTCCTTTCCATTGTATAATAAACTCCAAGAGAACATGATCACTCTCACCTAAGGATCCCACCACTTGCACCCCATTAACCAGGTCATCCCTGTTGGTTAGGTTCAGATCCAAAATAGCTGACCTCCTTGTTGCCTCTTCCACCTTTTGGACCATGAAATTGTCTTCCAGGCAGGTAAGGAATTTGCTAGACCTTGAAGTTTTGGTTGAGTTAGATTTCCAGCAAATATCAGGATAGTTGAAGTCACCCATCACTACTACATCTCTTCTTTCTGCGTGTGTGGTCATCTGTTCTAGAAAGGCATCATCCAATTCCTCCGTCTGACTTGGGGGTCTGTAGCAGAGTCCCACAATAACATCCCTGTTGTTTCCCTCCCCTTTAATTTTTATCCAGATGCTCTCAGCCTGGCTTCCAGTATTGATGTCATGGATCACTTCAGTGGTATAAATATCCCTGACATATAATGCTATTCCTCCTCCTTTCCTGTTTGGCCTGTTTATCTTATAAAGGTTATACCCCTCTATTCCTATATTCCAATCATGCGACTCATCCCACCAGGTTTCAGTAATGCCTATTATATCATATTTGTTTTGTAATGCTAGGAGTTCGAGTTCATCTTGCTTATTTCCCATGCTCTCTGCTTTAGTGTAGAGACATCTAAGACCACGTGTTCCCTTTACTTGCTGCCTGTGCAAGTTTTTTTGCCTCCCACTGTTGGGTCCTTGCACTGTTTGCCTTGTTCTCTCTATGACTGTTTAACTATTTTCTCCAGCCCTTTTGCCTTCCAGAATACTGTCTCCCTCCCCCATATGACTCAGTTTAAAGCCCTCCTGATCAAATTCTTGAGACTGTAGGCAAAAATGTTTCTGCCAACTGTCGTGAGATGCACCCCATCTCTTGCCAGAAGTCCCCCCTCATGGAAGCGCAGCGCATGATCCAAGAATCCAAATCGTTCTTGGCGACACCATCTACGGAGCCAGTTGTTTACGTTGGCTATTTTCCTCTCCCTTCCTGGATCATGCCCTTCAAATGGCAGAAGAGACGAGATAACAACCTGTGCGTCCATTTCTTTCAGCTTCCTCCCGAGAGCCTCATCATCTCTTCTGATCTTCAGAAAGCTGTGCCTTGCAGTATCATTGGTTGCCACATAGACCAAAAGAAAGGGGTAATGATCCGTAGGCTTGACGAGTCTTGTCAGCCTCTCGGTCACATCATGGATCTTTGCGCCAGGGAGACAACACACCTCCCGAGACATCTTGTCAGGCCCACAAACCACTGCTTCTGTAACCCGCAGCAAGGAGTCCCCACCACCACCACACGCCTCCCCCGAGGCTTTGCAGCTGCTGTTCCTCGCGGTGGTCCTCTCAGGGTCCCCTGCTCTGCCCCTGATGTCTGTCCATGCTGTTCTTCCTCATTGTCCTTGATAAGGGAAAGGGCTTCGAATCGATTCTGTATCTGCAAGTTGCTCGAAGAATCTCTGGATTTTCTTGTTCTGTGTGTGACATTCCTCCAGCTGTCTACCTCCTGTGTCTGTGAAGTGACCTTCTCCTCCCCAACCAGTTCCTCTGTGCGGTCCCCATCCAAGACTGTTCTGTCCAGGAAAATCTCTTGCTCACGAATCATTTGAAGTGTAGCTACCCTTGTCTCCAGCTGCTGGACTTTCTCCTCCAAGAGGGCTACCAACTTGCACTTGGTGCATGTGAAGTTCCCCACGTCTGTGGACAAGAAGACAAAAATCCCACAAGCGTTGCAGGTGACTGCAGCAGTCCCCTCAGTGTCCATGGTGAGAGCTTTTAGGTAATCTAAGAACTCTTAGTTAATGCTGAGAACTCTATGCTGTACTTTTGTTTGGTCACTCAAATTCGCATGCCTCGCCTAACGGCGTGCGCCTCAGCAACAAGCAGCCTCTCCCAACAATTTTAAAAAAATTCAAACTCACCCACTCAAAGTGGCTGTCCAGAAGCCGTTCTCCTTCTTCTCCCTGGCAGGAAACTGGCCTAGAAAGCCTCTGCAAAGAGTTATATAGAGCTAGACTCCCAGCTCCACCCCCTAGTGACTCAGAGATGTGACTCACAGAAGATCCACCCCCTCAGCAGCAAGCAGCCACTCCCAAGAGTTTTTTAAAAATTCAAACTCCAAACTATTTATCAGTGCCACTCCTTTCTGTTTCTTTAAGTCCTCAGACAGACCCAGCTCCCTAAAAGTAACGTTTATACGGGGTTTTTTAATAGGGCTGAATAGAGCGTTCTGCACCTCCTGAGGTGGGCAGGTGACTCCGTCCCACCTGCTTGCCTTTTTAATTGGTTTGGCCAGGACGGGGTAAGGGAGATTGAAAAAGCTCATGGGCAGATCACTCCTTAACTGGCTTTACATTTGTTGGGACCAAAGCAAGTGTAGGGGGCCCAGTAAAATAATCTATCCTCTAAGAGTATGCCACTAAAATGGAAATTGGTGGATCGGGATGGATTCCTGAATGCTCTTGGGGATTTTCTAGTTGCACTGATCTTGTTGGTACCCTGTTTGATGTGTGAAATGGGGAGGTGTCCCAGCGTATTGATATGATCCTTCCTATGCATACTTTACTGAAGTGCAGAGCTGGGCTTCTGTGATTCGCTGTGGAGCTTAGAGCAGTGAAGCGCTTGGGTAGATGAGCAGAGTGATGGTGGAGCCTACTCTGCAGTGGTCAGGAGAGCAAAGGAGTTGTTTTTGTTCTTGCAACAACACAATCTCATCCAGTGGAATTGTTTCAGCTAGACAAGGAGCTATAGCATCCTAAACTTCAGATTATTGGGGAGGAGGCCTCAGAAACTCACTGTGATGAATTTGCATTTGCAAAGAAAATCACTTGGATCCATTCTAACTTGGACTCCACATTGGGGACAAATTCTCAGGAGGCAATCAAGGGACATATTTGTCCAGTTTTGATGGATAAGTTTCAGTGTCTTCAATTTGATGAGCTGGATAAGTTGCCTGGAAAAAACAGGATAGCCACTTGCTCATTTTGATTAGAGCTGCTGACACAGGTCTGGCCAATTGGCTGGTGGAGATTGTGCTTCTTTGACATACAGTTACTTATCTTCCAGCTCCTCTACAAGTGTCAGGTCTCTGGCTACTAGTTAAATGTAGTTAGGATTGTTGCTATTTAGTTAGTCATAGTTAGGTCTGAAGCCTGCTGGTATTAGCCAGAGACTTGACATGAGTGAGTTTGGTGATGGAAGGGGTTGGCTGGCTCTGGAATGTATTTAGCCTGGTGAGAAGAACACTCAGGATTGTTTCGGTCTGGGAAGAAAATGGGAGTTAGAGGCAGTACAATCAGCCCAATTAGTGCAGGTGGAAGTGGGGGGAGTGGTGTGAATGGGGGGGGGATTGAAACCTTTGCCTGATACTATAGTTGTGGCTCTGGCAGGAACTTTGTCAGATCTGTCAATGAAGTGCTACTGTCCATTTTGATGCCTTGCAATAAAGCATTTGAACTAATGCCTGTTGTCCAAGTGACTGAAGTCTGACAATGTTCATCACAACAAGAAACAATTAACATCTCTGTTGATAAAGTCTTCAGTGGACCCAACACCCTAGATAACTATCAGCCATTTTATCTTTTAAGTCTTCCTTTTCCAAAGTAAGGTCTTAGAAGAAGTGGTAGCAGCACAACTTCAAGCTTTCTTGGATGAAACTGGTTACTTTGAGCCATTCCAGTCTGGATTCAGGCCTTGTTTGGGGGCAGAAACCCCTTGGTTTCCCTGATTGATGACTTATGCCAGAAACTGGTTGGGAGAAGGGAAGTTGACCCTGTTGGTTCTACTGGACTTCTCAGCAGCATTTGATGCCATCAATAATGGTATCCTTCTGCATCATTTGCCTCATACAGAACTTGGCACCATTTTGTGGTAGCTGTGGTGCTACTTAGCTGAATAGCATTACACAAGCTCGTATTACACAGCTTCAGTTATGTACGAATACCCGCTCATGCTGATTGCCACTGCCTTGTGTTATCTTGTGCTGCTCATGCTATCTGGTGTTGCTTGCCAGCAGGCAAAGAAATAATGAGAGAAGAGTGGAAAGCCATCTGTGCCCCTCTCTGTTGAAGAAGGGATGAGAGTCCTTCCTTGGTAGAGAGAAGGGTGGGACGCCACTGCGCTTCTATCCACCAAAGAAGGACGGAGAGTCCTTCCTCAGTGGAAAGACAGATGGGAAGCTGGCTGACCCCTCTCTGCTGAAGAATAAAAATGAGAGTCCTTTCTCAGTCAAAAGAAGCATGGGAAGTCACCTGCACCTCTCTCTGCTGAAGAAGGGAGTTGTTTCTCAGCTGAGAGAAACTGACATGCGAAAACTGTTATATGTGAAGGGTCCTGGAATGGACATAATATGTGGGCCTACTATATTTCCAAAAGGTGGTGCTGAGGGTCTGTTGTTTGGCCTTGTGATGGACAACCAAGAAGCCAATGAGGACATGGTACTCCATGAGCCAATCCTCTGTGAGGAGGTGGAAGGAGAAGGGGCTTCTGGAGGAGATAAAGGGGGAGTGAGTGAGGAAAGTTTTCAGTTTTCAGAGTTGAGATGAGGCTTCGAGTGATTCAAGACAGTTTAAGTTCCTTGTATGTTAGAGGCTTGGAGAGAGAGTGAATGTTTGTGCAGACCCAATAACTTGTCTATACAGTTATGTGTTTTATTCTGTTGATAATAAACATTCTTTTGTTAATGAAAGAAACATCCAGCCTGGCGTGAGTGATTCTCAGGGAAGGAGACACAGCCAGGAATACATAGCCTGAGGGCTTGTGCTATACTACCGGGAGACGTAGTTTCCACAAAGTGGTGGGGGCAGTGGGATAAGAAAGGCCCCCAAGCCACTAGGAGGATGTCGGGTGTCACAGGCTTCGTCAGTCTGTGGGGGTCCAAAAGAAAGTCTTTAATGATTGCCTGGTTGCAGTAAAGGTTAAATAAATTGAGGCTTCTGTGATGTCACAAGTTTGTATATAAAAATGTTGCTGGATTTATTGTATATGAGGAAAGAAGCTGTTGGGAGAATGGAGTGTTGAAGTGGATGCTGATTAGTAGAATGCTTGAAGAGATTTGCATGAGGTTAACTGGGGAATGGCAGTTGGAGTCTGAGTTTGAAGGGAGTCAGTTTTGCTTATGGTTTGAAAAGAGTACAAAGGGGAAAGAAAGTGTTTGAGAGGCCTTTGTAGGAGACTAGGGTTGGAATGAGAGAAAGGAGTTTGAGTTGTGTGACTGGTAAGGGTCTGGTTTAGCTGGAGAGGAGAGAGTGTGGTATTTCAAATGTTCTATATAAATAATCTGTTGTTTTATGTTTCACTTCTGTAAATAAAATTGGCTTTTGTTTTCATATACACTTTTGGCCTCTGAATTGCTATCATTCTAATAATTAGGATTTAGACAAGGTGTCTGTGGTGGCAGCATTGAAAGTGGAAAGGTGGTGTCCTATTGGGGATAAAAGAAATATAAATCATTATAGGAACCTTGAGGGCACATGGACTGGCCCCACCGTTGAAGTCATATGGGGGCAGGAGGAAGTCTTTATGTGTGGCAGAGATGGAGATCAGGGAAAGCCCTCATGCTGAGTGTTTGCAGTGAAGATTGTAAGGCTTCACATTTGGTGGGTTAAGTGTAAACACCTCCACATTTGGCCACAGTGGTGGGATTGCCTGAGACGAATCCTCACAGCTGCTGGCAATGGTGTAATTGCCTTAGCTTAGTGGAAAGCTCCATGCTCTTTGTATACAGTGGTGGGATAAAGCATGGAATCCTCACATAAAGGGTGGAAACTCCCATATTTGGTGTAGGAAGCCATGGGATATAAGCTGAGATCCCAATATTTGGTGGCAGCAATGGGATTTTTCAAGAGTAATCACCACAACTCCATCCAGACAATACAGGAGGGTCAGCAGGAAAGCCAACCTAGGATTGGACTTACAGGTTGCTCTGGATGGGGTTGTGTATCCTCCAAAGTGGAGGTTCACAGCTTGAGGGTGCTCTTTTACCCAGCATTTCTCCCAGAAGAACATTTGACTGCTATGGCCAGAAGTGCCTCTTCTCAATTTTTGCAGGTATGCCAGCTGTGCTGAGCAGATTTGGCCACAGTGGTTCATGCCTCAAATACCTCCTGATTAGACTAGTATAACACACTCTTATGTGCTTGAAGAGAGTTCAGAAGGTAGCCCAAAATGCAATGGCCAGTCTCCTATCTACTTTAAAGAGCATATATTACAGGCCTTATACCATTTTGTATACTGGCTTCCAATTTGTTTCAAAACTCAATTCAAGTTGTTGGTTTTGATCTCCAAAGCCTTAAATAGCTTTGGGACTAGATATCTGAAACAGGGATATAATTCTTCACAAATTTCATTTTTGAAGGGAGCAATGAGTTATTCAGGAATTTTCTTTTCACTGTGAGAAAGTCTTCAAAAACTGCACAGTTTTCAAGGACTGCACACATTTGAGAACTAAATCCCCACCTTTGGGGCACAGAACAGAGTATTTTCTTTGTGCAGCAAACAGCATTTTATGCACAGAAAATAATATTTTTGTGTCAGTTTTGTGCCTCTACCAACACACATTTTTCTCTAACTCCACCAAAGATATTCATCCTCTCCAAATGCTTCAGACTTCATTTGTCTATTCTTTTAAACATTTAGCTGGCCCCCTTTTAAAAAGCCAGACAATTATAGTGATGAAAGGAGCATTATATTTTCATTATTGTTTCACCCAGCCACACTGTTGAGCATTATCCTGGGGCTCATTTACATGGCAGGTTTTATTGCATTAAGTCGCGCTTTAGCACTTTCCCGCATCAGTGGTGGGTAGTTTACACGGTATATGTTTACACAGCTATATTTTGTGGCTCTTTGATTTTTTCCGCTTTGAGAGTCACACAGCCAAATGTGTTGGGGGCATGGCCAAGCATTGGAGAGGAGACAAAGGAATGCCATAGGAACGTCTGCCCTGGCCCCAACTCCGTGTGCTTAACAGCGTAGAGGCAGTCACTCTTTGCCTCTTCCCCCCCCCAGCTCCCTGCCCACAAATCACACGGAAGGTTTTTTCTCCTTGCTTAACAGCATTTTCTAGCCAAATAAACAGACTGTCAAAATAGCAGTGCAGTTCTGCTGCAGCCCTTAGTGAAATAGTTTCTCTCCCTCCCCCAAGCACAGGATCACAGCTGACAAACGGAGCTTTACCTACTTGCAAAACAGCAGAGAGGAGGAGCAGGAATGCTCCCTGACTGAAAATTGTTGGCAATCCTTTTTGTTTGCAAACTAGCTTGCAAAATAGCAGAGAGGATTTTTCAAAGTTTCCTAATCGCTACTGACTCTCCCTCCCTCACTCCCCCTCTTTTAAGCCCACTCCTGCATTATAGCAACCAATCACAGTGCAGCTCTGCTGTAGCCCTTAGCGGAATGGATGTTTACACTGCCAATAATGAACTACATTGCAAATATACCAGCAAAAGTAGCGACATCCCTTGCCACGCTATATTTGGGTGTTTTACCTTCCCCCCTTCTGAATGAGGCGATGCTGTGCCTCGACCCGTGTGAACTATGAGCTATCTCTGCGGTATATTTAGAGGAATATTTGCCCGTGTAAACGCACCCCTGGACACAGAAATGCTTTTCTACCCTTTTCTTGACCAAATAAAATGTACTTACGGTATATCCAGTGATGGTGCTTGCATGCTGCCGAGGCATTCTCCATTGTATACTGAATGCTGTGCAATTCAGTGAATCCAGTGTTATATCCAGAGGAGGGCCCAGCCTATCTGTCTCAAGAAAATGACAGAACATAAGAAGCTGCATGAGAGAAAATTATCCTTTGTATTGTCAGATAAAGTGAGATATATAAAGTCAAGTATAACTCCATTAATGAAATTGATGTGTTCCTGCATGTTACTTCTTTACCAGAAAATTCTATACCAGAGGCAGAAATAACATGGAAAGAAGAGGGATAGGTTCTTGCCCCACAAAAACAAAAGAGCAGCTCAACATGTTTCTGCAGACTTTTAACCAAACACGTGTACATGTGAAATGAAACAACCAGGTCAAGTAAGCCTTGCATAAGTGAAGAAAAACACTTTGAACCCTCAAGAAACCACTTGAAAGCCGCTTCCAAAATGCATGGGGTATTTTTTTAATTAGCCTCCACTTCTTCTTATGACTTCCATTTTGATGGCTAAATTTATAGACATACGCTTCTTTAACATGATGCAGGGTAGCTGGTGAGGCAGGCTTCTTTGCATTCCCCTTGTCTCTGTTTTGGTATCCACAAAGCTCGGTAGGGGATTCTGGAGGCAGCTGCTGTTTACCTTCCCTGCTGTAGTCAGGCACAGACAGTTACAGCAGGATTGGCTACAACAGAATTCCATTCTTACCCAGCTCAAGCTTTTATTGCATTGATTACTGCAGACATGCTGCTACAACCTGACACTAACAGTCAGTGTTCCTCCAGCCCTCCTTCGTCTCCTCCCAGTGTCAACTCTACTAAAAACTAGACAGAGGATGAGGGGGGAAGAGGGGGCTGTGTGCGCATTAAGCCTTGGGTAAAAGGAGCTACTCTGTCAGAGGCTTTGTTAACTGAAGTATTCCTGTAGTCAGTTCAAAGAATATAAACAGATCTCTCAGCTGAGATTCTGCATTAGAAAAACACCAAGTCTCTCCTCTCCCCTCCTCTCTTACTCACCCCCCACCCCCACAGACTGACTTTTTAACTGCTGCAACCCTTACTCCATGGCCAGTTCATGGCTGGTTAGGAAAAGGAGGCATCTGAGAAGCATCTGGCTCACAGGGACATAATCTGCCAAGATCTCCACGGAGCCTCTGAGTTTTGAGCCTTAAAATCTAGTCCTGTGTTGGTCTAACATGAGACGCATCAGAACCCATATATTGCAAGCATTGGGAAAGTAGGCATCACTCAGAGTGAATCCTGAAACGCACAGCAAAATCGCATACCAAATTCTTGGGAGGGGGAGTTAGTCTAATATTATTATTATCATTATCATTATTACCCCGCCCCTCTGTTAAAAACAATTGGGGCAGCTTACAGGAATTAAAATGCAACAATGCTAACTAAAATCCCTAAACACCACCCACCCCCACCCTCCCCCATAGTCTATACACACTTTTCCTGCTGTCTCACCTGACTACATCCACATAGGGTTTAGGATTACACTCACAGCATGCTCCTGGCAGTAAATTTCTGATCTTGCAACAACTACTTCCATTACAAGATTTTCCAGGGTTTACAGGTTCCCACAAGATTTGAGATATTGCAGGTACCTGGAATTCTCATGACAGATCCTCCTCTCATGAGACTTGAGACAGCCAGTCTTACACTGGCTGGTGGCAGGAATAGAGTCGGTTTAGACTAAGTGACTGTAGGCATGCCAGATTGGAAATGCTCAATATACATTCCAGTCTCTAAGAAAGGGGACATCAGGCATTGCAGTAACCAAATGACCACTGCATTAATTTACCATGCAAGCAAAGTGATGCTCAAAATTCTAAAACAAATACTTTTACCATATATTGAGTGAGAAATGCCACATGTCCAAACTGGGATCAGGAAAGGAAGAGAAACTAGGGGACATATTGCACACTATACATTGGATAATGGAGCACACCACACAAAAGAATTTTTTTAAAAAAATCAGCTTATGCTTTATAGATTATAGCAAAGCCTTTGACTATATAGATTGTGAAAAACTATGGCTCGCTCTTAGAAGAAATAGGTGTGCCACAAAACTTGATTGTCCTGATGTGTAACCTGTACTCAAGACAAGAGGCCACCGTTAGGACAGAATACAGAGAAATGGAATGGTTTCCAATTGGCAATGGGATCATGCAAGGCTGCATTTTATCACCCTATCTGTTTAATTTGTATGATGAACATAAATGTATATCAGGATTCGACTTGGAGCAAGGAGGCATGAAAACTGGGAAGAAGGAACATCAACAATTCAAGATATATAAATGACACCAGGAAGTTTCAGGATTTCTATGAAATCTTTGGTTCATAGGTTCAAAGCCACCACGTTGCAAGTTCGATTCCAGCGGGTTCCAAGGTTCACTCAGCCTTCCATCCTTTCGTAGGTCGGTAAATTGAGTACCCAGCTTGTGGGGGGCAATTAACTAACACACATTGGAAACTGTTTAATGCAGTGTAGATGTGTAAATAGCTATTGCTTAAAAACAATTTGTAAGCCTCTCTGATAGCCTTGTGGCTGAAAAGCGGGGTATAAATAACTAAATAAAAAAATAAAAGTAATCATAAGTTTACCATTCAACTAAAGCATCTCTCCATAGGTCCAAATGTGACTGTGGAGAAGGTGGAAACTCCCTGCTGTCATTGATGAAATTAATAAAAGGAAACCATGTTGAAAAGAAGCTTCATTCTGCTGGTGACTTCTATCATCTTTCTGTCAGCTTCTCCATAAATGCTATACCCCCCCCCAAAAAAAAATTATACCAGGCTTCAATTGAGATGTGATCCAGTTTTTTTTCAAATTCTGAGCTCTTACCAGTCTTGCAGCAAAGAAAAAAATGTAATCAGATCTTTATGATTTAATGCGGTCTTTAGTACGTAACAGGCATATCCATGGGCGGAGGTGACTAAAACCACTGCATTGTCCATGGACGGATCACTTCCTGATCAAGGCTAAACTCAGAGCCACTGTCCATCCTGTTGGGGGGGGGTGGAGGACCTATTAGAATGGTCCACCCTCAAAGGCTAATGGAACCAATTGGATTCCAGAAAGCCTTAGAGGATTTATTGGTTGGTAAAACTGGTGATTCTGTCAAAGCCTTGGTCAATACCTGGAACACCGACCTTACCAAGCGTCCTCTCCAACCCAAGCGTCCTCTCCAACCCGCTTCAAATCACCATTCATGGTATACTGAACAACTTGTACAAGTTGAAGCAGGTTGGACAACGACTAGAGTGCATCTGGCAAAAAACTCGGCTCTTGTCTGACAAGACTCGTCATAGGAAATTTCTTCATTCCTATAGAGAGGCAATACGAGCAGCGAGGAAATCCTTTTCTTCTGCATGTATTGCATCTGCAGAGTCTCGCCCAGCAGAGCTGTTTAGGGTGGTGAGGGTACTGACACAGGTTCCACCTGTTCAGAACTCATTAAACCTGACAACGGCCTGCTGTGATGGATTTAACAACTTCTTTGTAGATAAAATCTCTCAGGTAAGACCCAATTTGGACACCGGGGTTGGAGTAGATTCAATTGACGAGGTGTCCAGTAACTCTGTTGATGAGGTTATACTGGATCAGTTTCAACCTGTAAGTACTGATGATGTGGACAAGCTCCTTGGTAGAGTGAGGAAGACTACCTGCCCTCTTGACCCTTGCCCTTCGTGGCTGCCCGTCCAGGGGGGTGATGCCTTGTAGATGTTCCTCAGAGACATCATCAATGCATCCCTTAGGGAAGGTCATGTTCCATCGTGCTTGAAGAAAGCGGAGGTTAGACTGCTCCTAAAAAGACCTTCCCTTGACCTTCTGGATATGAAGAAATACAGGCCAGTCTCCTTATTATCTTTTTTGAGCTAGGTGATCGAGAGAGCAGTTGCTTTTCAATTTCAAGCTGTCTTGGGAGAAACCAATTATCTAGATCCATTTCAAACTGGCTTTAGGGTGGGATTAGGAGTTGAGACAGCCATGGTTGCCTTAGCTGATGACCTTTGCCTGAACATCGACAGAGGTAATGTGCCCCTGTTGGTATTACTGGATCTCTCAGTGGCTTTTGATACAATACATCATGACATCCTCTTGGATCACCTGAGAAGGTTAGGAATTGGAGGTACTGCATTGCAGTGGTTCCACTCCTTCCTCTCGAGTAGATTCCAGAGGGTGATGCTTGGGGACAGTTGCTCTGCAAGAAAATAACTTAATTGTGGTGTCCCACAAGGCACCATCCTGTCCCTGATGCTATTCAATATATATATATATATATATATATATATATATATACGAAGCTGCTGGGAGAGATCATCCAGAGGCATGGGGCGGGGTGTTATCAGTATGCTGATGACACCCAGATATATTTCTCCATGTCTCAGTCTTCGGCTCTGACTTCAGATGGTGTCTCTTCTCTCAATGATTTGTCTTAGGGCAGCAATGGACTGGATGAGGAAAAACAAATTGAAGCTGAATCCAGTTAAAACAGCGGTTCTCATGGTAGCAGCCCCAAACCCAGGTATTAGGATACAACCTCTAGTCCCGGTTGGAGTCACACTTTCCTCCAGGGACTGTGCTTGCAGTTTGGGGGTACCCCTGGACTTGTCGCTTCAGATGACAAATCAGGTAAGTGCGACGGTAAGGAGCGCCTGTTATCAGCTTCTGATGATCCACCAGCTGCGCCCTTTCCTGGAAGTCAGGGACCTTGAGACCATGGCACATGCTCTGGTAACCTCCCGTCTTGATTTCTGTAATGCACTCTACATGGGGCTACCCTCGTGCTTGGTCTGAAAACTTCAACTAGTACAGAGATTGGAACACGGAGCAATGGATGCAAGCTCCAGGAACAGAGATTCCACCTCAACATTAGGAGGAACTTTTTGACAGTAAGAGCTGTTCGGCAGTGGAACACACTCCCTCGGAGCATGGTGGGGTCTCCTTCCTTGGAGGTCTTTAAAGAGAGGCTGGATGGCCATCTGTCGGAGATGCTTTGATTGTGATTTCCTGCATGGCAGGGGGTTGGACTGGATGGCCCTCGTGGTCTCTTCCAACTCTGCAATTCTATGATTCTATGAGAATATGGCAGCCAGACTGGTCTTGGGTACATCTAGAAGAGACCATATAACACCAATCTTAAGATCACTTCACTGGCTGCCTATTAGTTTCTGGGCCCAGTACAAGGTGTTGGTTATCACCTTTAAAGCCCTAAATGGCCTGGGTCCAACCTATCTTCAGGACCGCCTCCTTCCATATAATCCTCCCCATGCACTCAGGTCCTCTAGAAGAAACCTGCTGCAACCTTTAAAAACTAGGCTTTCTTCAACCTCCCAGAGGACCTTTTCAGCTATTGCTCCCAGATTATGGAATGGCCTGCCAGACGAGATCTGTCACATTACCACCCTAAATAGCTTTTAAAAAAGCGCTTAGGACGGATCTTCTCCGGCAGGCCTTTCCTGAATAGATACCCGGCCATTAGAGAGAAAAAAATCTTATTAGTCTGATCCCTATCCAGTTATTTTATTGGGTTGTTTTTTTTTTAGTATTTATTAAGTATTTTTAAAATGGTTAATTATTTAATTGTATTTTAAGGGGAAGTGAGATGGAGGGTTTTATATGTATATTTTTAAATGTTGTAAGCCACCCCGATTGCATTTTGTAGAGGGGAATGATACAAATAAATGTTGTTGTTATTATTATTATTATTAATAATAATACTAATACCTCACAGTTGTCACAAAATATGGAGAGAGGTCCTATTTTGGACTTCCACTGGTAGGGACAATACATTGTGGGAAGACATCAAAGAAGGCCTTCTCCGCTACGTCGCCTCAATTGTGGAATGCTCTCACCTTAGAGGTCTGACTGGCACCAATGTTGATTTCTTTCCGGTGCCAAGCTAAAGCATGGCTTTTTATTAAAGCCTTCAGGGACCAATTTATTTCAAGTATTTGTGCACATGATGTTAAATTGATGTAGTTTTTAAAAAGAGGTTTAAAACTATTATTTTTTAAATGGTTTTAACTGTTACCATGTTTCCCCTTTTTCAAATTATTTATGCTTTTAATCTGGAGATGTTTTAAATTGTTTGTATTGTATGCCACCCTGAGGTCCTGTGATAAAGGTTGGGACAGAAGTGTTTTCATAAACAAATAAATAAACTTTCCATTGCGCTCCTAGGATTCAGCAACTTTACTATGTACAGTATATCAACTACAATTAGATGAGAAGCTTAGCTAGCATTTAAAGTTTAAATTTCAGGGCTTAAGGTTACCCTACAGATTGATACAGTTTCCCATTGATGCTTATTCTCATTATGATGGAAACTTTTATCATTTTATCACAAGGCACCTTTGTTTTTGAAGCTAATACACCTCCTTGGTTAATTGCTAGTTATCTTTGGCAACATCATCAAAGAAATAATGAATATGAAAAAGATTAAGCAACATGTGTAAACCTTTTTTAATATATAGTCAACTAGTAGTGAAGCAATGGAGCTTGTCCTCCATTTCAGTCTAGAAGGAAGCCAAGAACTGTTCATATCACTTGTCCAAGGGGCTGTTCCATCTACTTGCACACTAATTTTATTTCAGCCTTGTAGAAGAATCCACAAAAATTGGTAGTCCATGAAAAATGTTACTATCTTAATCTGTGGCAGATTATCAGACTAAAAGGCTAAAAGTTCCAATTCTGTCTTTCTGTCTCTGTCTCTCTCTCTGTCTTTCTCTCTCTCTCCCCATGTATGGTAAATACAGTCAACCTTCCGCATCCACATATTCAACCAAGCACAGCTTGAAAATATTCCGGAGGGTGTGTGTGTGTGAAAAACAAACCTTGCTGTTCTTCATTTTATATAAGGGATGCCATTTTACTATGCCATTGTATATAATGGGACTTGAGCATTCATGATTTTGGCATCCACGGGAAGTCCTAGAACTAACCCCAGTGGGTACTGAGGACCCACTGAATTACAAAGAGAATTTTCTTCCTGTTTTTGTATAATAACAGTGTGTGTAACTGAACAGCATCTCTTGCCAGACCATCTAGAAATACGATACATGGTTCGCCCCATTTCTTCACATCAAAATTATAGTTTACACACATAAAGTCCAACCAAAGCATTGGGAAGGTTTTTTTTTTTTTTAATTATATTTATTATTGTTGTTGTTGTTGTTGTTGTTATTTTGGAGGAGAGGTGCTGTGGTGACTGGGAGATTCTTTTCTGAGCTCTGCATCCAACATTTTTAGGAAAAATCCCTGTGTGTCTCAAGACCTTATGGGGGAGGGATATCAGTAGGAGTAGGGAGGACAGGGAATGAGGGAAATAGTTAGGGTCACATACTGTTCAGCATGTACTTCTTTACAAGGGGCTCAAAATAAAATTGTGGTTAGACAGTATATGGTGTTTCCTATAATTAAACAGGATACATGAGGTAAATTGTTTTGGGTGCTAGAAGCTTGGGCATTAGATGCAGATGTAATTCATGTTACCTAGATCTGTCCTGTTGTCATGGAATCATTAGAGTTGGAAAACACCATTAGGGCCAGCCAGTCCAACCCCCTCCCCTGCAGGAATACTAAATCAAAGCACTCCCAACAGATGGCCATCCAGCCTCTGTTTAAAAACTTCCAAAGAAGGAGACTCCACCACACTCTGAGGCAGTGTATTCCACTGTCTAACAACTCTTACGGTCAGGAAATTCTTCTTAATATTTAGGCGGAATCTCTTTTCCTATAGTTTAAGTCCATTGCTCTGTGTCCTAGTCTCTGGATGAGCAGAAAACAATCTTGCTCCATCTTCAGTATAACAATATTTCCTTTCAAGTATTTAAACATGGCCATCATGTCATCTCTTAACTTTCTCTTCCACAGGCTAAACATACCCAGCTCTCTAAGCCACTCCTCATAGGGCATGACTTCCAGATCTTTCATCATTTTGGTTGCCCTCCTCTGGACATGTTCCAGCTTATCAATATCCTTCTTCAACTGTGCTGGCCAGAATTGGATGCAATATTCCAGGTGAGGTCTGACCAAAGTAGAATAGAGGGTCACTATTACATCCCTCAGTCTAGACACTATACTCCTATTGATGCAGCCTAGAATCACATTAGCATTTTTAGCTACCACATCACACTATTCACTCATGTTCAGCTTGTGGTTTACTAAGACTCCCAGATCCCTTTCACATGTACTGTTGTCAAGCCAGGTATCACCCGTCCTATATCTGTGCATTTCATTTTTTTCTGCCTAAATGTAGTACCTTACATTTTTTTCCTATTGGAATTCATTTTGGTAGTTTTGGTCCAGTTCTCCAATCTTTTCAGGTCATTTTGAATTCTGATCCTGTCCTGTGGGGTATTAGCTACCCCTCCTAATTTGGCATCATCCGCAAATTTGATAAGCGTGCACTCTATTCCATCATCCATATCATTTATAAAGATTGTCCAAGCTTACTGGAAGCAAATTTGTGAGCAAAAATGCTATAACAAATATTAAGATATCTTTTAGGTGTTGGCCAGAAATTCTATATGGTCAGGCAAGAGATGCCATTCAGACCAATACACTATTACAGAAAAAGACAAACTCCTGGTCTCTTCCAACTCTATGATTCTATACAGCTGATGCAGGATTCTGGACCATTACTTTAAAACACTATTCAAAGCAATGTTAAAAATTTATCAATAAAAAGTGTTAGCACTCTTCTTAAAAATAATAACTGGTGTGCCTGATTCCTGGTTTTCCATCATCAAAGGCTAATTTTATAATTAGGGGCCTGTGAACGTTGAATTTTACATGGCTGAGCTGTACTTGGATGTTCCATCCACACAAAGATATCTGTGCCCTTACTGCTCCAGTGTAAGGCTGTATCAGACTAAACCTATTAGCCAATCCAGCCCAATGAGTTTTCCAGTAGAAAATAAATGACTCCAATTTATTCTCATTTCAGCACAAGAATTTATCTGTTTCTATGATAAATCTGATCTGTCAATTTGATCACTTGGGCAATCTCTAAAACCTTTATTCCATGACTGATAGAATTACTTTTGTGCCAAATTAGCACAATCTTAGCCGCTAGTAAAATGTTTTAAGACATGAACTCTCTATACACATTGACAATTTTCATCAAAATAAGTCCAGCAATAAAAACAGTGGCTCAAGCCTCAAGCTAATCCCAATTATATGATAACCTGTTTTCCAATACGTAAAAAAAAAACAAAAAAACTTTGCTTGGATCCCTGGACATGATTTATATTCACTACAGGTGAGCAACTATATTAACAAGCATGCTTTATTTGTATTATTTACAATTTTAGATTCTTTCATCCCAAACAGAAATTACAATCGAAACTCTTTTTATAACGGTCACTTATTTTATTACAGGGGGAGAGAACTAAATCAATCTGTTTCGCTTTTTAAAAGCAAATCTTCAAAATTTATGAATTTTTAAGTGAACTATCTGCATAACAACCCATACACATAGTTTATGTGTTTATCTGAGGGTGCGTCTATACGATTAAAAAAAAATCTGTTTTGGGGGTAAAAAATACGAATAGGCAGCCGTTCGTATGCATACGATCTGCCTACACGATTTTTTACCCCCCTAAACTCCGTATGACCTCCCTTCCCCAGCTGGCTGGAGCGAGCAAGCCAAGCGGCAGTTTTAAATCTCCCGCCACTTTTTTTTTAATTTAAAAAGGTGCCAGCTTTGCGGACATTCGGTTTTCCCTATTTACAAAGTAAAATAAAAATAAATATATATAAAATTCACGGACTTACCGGACTCTCGCTTAGCCAGGAATCCAACATGGCGGCCGCTCCCAATTCCCCTCCTTGCTAGCCCCGCTCCCTCTACTCGGCCAGCCAATCAGATTACACTGACTGTTTGTATGTGTGTGAACGGGGCGTACAGACCATCAGCCATTCGAACAGCTGTACGTATTTTATGCCGAGATCCGCTAATCCTCCCGAACGCCGAATCCATGTAGTTTACGAGGGATTCGCTAGCCCCCCTTCTAAATGACACATATGAATCCAAACGGCTGTGTGTACGGAAGAGCGATCTTCCGAACGGCGTACGTATTTTTTTTACCGTGTAGACAGGACCTGAATATGCACATTTTAAAGTATGCATTTTTGTATCCATATATTAGAAGAAATGGGTACAAAAATGCATACATTAATTGCCTTCATTAGGAGAAATACATACAACAATGCACACATTTTTGTATGCATCTCTCTCTCCTAATGCATGCAATTTTGTAAACATTTCTCGTAATGTACACATCTAGTATGCACACTATGATTGGAGAATTGCATCCCAAAAATTCAGAGCAGTGTAAAAACGGAAGGAAAATACATGTTTGTACATTGGTTTGGGAAGTGTGGATTACAGTAGTACCTCTGTATCTGCAGGGGTCTGGTTCCACCACCACCACCGTGGATGGTGAATTCCACAGATAATACTGAATACCATCGCAGGAGAGCATCCCGGGGAAAAGTGGGGGGAGGAGAGTTCACTCCTTCCCTCCTTTCCCCCTTCACCCCTGCCATGGCCCCGGCACAGCGACAGGAAGTGTCCCAGGGGAGGTGGAAGGTGAGATCTCTCCTCCCCTTCCCTTTGCCCCCGCAATCACCGCCACGGCAACAGAAGCCCTCCTAGGGGAAGGGATGGGGAGGTGAGATCCCTCCTCCCCTCCCCTTCCCCCTGCCATCATCAACCATGGATATTCTTATTTATTTATTTAGGTATTTATACCCCACTCTTCAGCCACAAAGTCTCTCAGAACAGCTTACAAATTGTTTAAGCAATAGCAATTTACACATCTACCCTGTGTTAAGCAGTTTCCAATTGGTGTTAGCTAATTGCTCCCACAAGCCAGGTACTCATTTTACTGACCTATGTAAGGATGGAAGGCTGAGTGAACCTTGGAGCCCTTGGGATTGAACTTGCAACATGGTGGCTTGCAGTACAGGCATTTAACCACTGCGCCACCACAACTGGCGAATCAGCGGATACAGGGGTACTACTGTACTCCAATTTATCTCAAGATTAAACTATAACCGCCATCAATAAACTTCCAATATCGGTGCTATTCCAGGAGTTTGCTGGTGCAATAAATCTCTTCACTTCAGTGCTGGCATTAGAACAGTCACGGGGGGGGGGGGGAGTGCCTGTCAGTTTTTGTTTTTTTTTTGCTGTATTTGCATAATTATAGCAAAATGATAAAATAAAATAAAAATCATTTTAAAATCATTTTTGCTGTATTTACGCAAACACAACAAAGATAAAAATAAAAAACTGACATGCATGGAGTTAGCATGCTTTGGAATAGTGAGGGGGAAGGGGGAGAATCAGGCCCTGCCCTGCCATGTGACTGCTGTAATGCTGGGATTGAAGAAAGAGACATTTCACTAGAGGAGTTTGCAAAGCAGAGCAGTTGTGCAAAATAAGTGAGGTGTGATACTCAACATTTTCAAAGAAGTATGTAATTTGTTTCCTTTTATAATGCTATTGCCATGGCAAAACAGCCATCTCCTCTGTCAGAAATAGAGGAAACACATACCCTCCAACATTTCAGACATGAAAACCAGGACATCTCTGACTAAGCAATGTTAGAGTGTGGTCAAGATGGCAAAAGTATTAACAAGGGAGATCATATAAGCTAGGAGAGGATGCAACAGTTTGCTTTTGCCTGAGATTATTGGGAAGGGAAAGACTTCCGTTCCTCCTCTCCCCTCCACCCTGCTGAGTTAATTGAATGCAAACAACTTTTGCACTTTGAACTCAGTTTGCAGCAACTGAAGTATGTTGAGGAGAAAGAGAAGAAATGGGAGAGAAAGAGAAAAACTGGGACATTTTAAAAGCAGCTGAAGAAATGGGATAGCAGAGGATTAATTTGGACTATCCCTGCCAAATTGGGACAGTTGGAGGGTATGGAAACGTGTTATCAAGCAGATTAAATGTTATTGTTGTAATAATAGAACATTGCTAGAAAATGGTTTTTGTAAGACCTCAGCTCCAACCTAGGCAAAGGAAGCTACCTCTGACCACTAGGCTATGTTCCATCTAACTCAGTGTGACAGCATATCAGGCTTTCCAAGACATTAAATGAGATTTTTCCTTGCTGTATCTTAAAATGACTGGCACTAAAAACAGTGACTTTCTTGCCTGCAAAGCATGTGTTCTACTTTTGAGTCTCCCTTAATCCAAAACAGGTTTTATTTAACCTTTCAAAAGGCAGCCTAGATTCCTGTAAGCATTGCCATGCTTGACAGAAGTTTGCAACTTTGTCACTTCCAACATACCGGTATTTAGACTGGGAAAGCCACTCTATGTTTGTAGAGTGGCTGCGTAGAGAAGTGCCAAAACAGGGGCAGGGGGAAGAGACACCAAAAAGGAAGACAAAATAAGGCACAGATTTGCATGACACTCAGCTTGTTAATTTATCTGTATAGATACAAATTTAGAAATAATTAGTACAGTATAATTGAGAGAGGAATATATTACATCTCCGCATAGAGGGGAAGAATGTAACCAGAGCCAAATCTACACTACACAAATAATCCTGTTTGAAACTGGATTATTTGCCATGGCTTCTTCTTATGGATTCATGGGCTTTGGAGTTTTACAAGGTCTTTTTGCTTCTCTGCCAAAGAGTGTTGGTGCCTCAAATCCCAGGATTCCATAGGAAGGAGCCATGGCAAATAATCCAGTTTCAAACTGGATTATTTGTGTAATGTGGATTTGGCTCAGGTGATCTCTGCACTTCTTCCTAGTGCTGTGAAGTGATCCTGCTCTTCCTTTTTGTGATTCACTATGTTTAAAACAGACTCGGCAGCACTTCAAGTGGAGAAATGTCATCCAGTCTGATGTCCTTCAAACACTTCCAACTTCAGCTCCCACAATCCATCACAACTGGCCATGTTAGCAAAGGATGGTGGGAGTTGCAGTCCAAAAAACCTGGAAGGCATCTGTTTGGGAAAGGGTCAGTAAAGATAATACCTTCAAACAGCGGGGGGGTGTTGTCTGACAACTTTTCAAATAGGGGGCTGTACCATGTAAAGAAAGACACAGGCCACCTGACTGCATCCAATGACAAAATTCTGGAAATTGGTTTTGATGGACAAAGTCGCAAAACAAAGTCTTGTTTGCACTGGGCACGTGCTGACAATTTTATTGAAAACTGGTGTTCAGCCAAAGTTACACCAACAAACATCCACCTGTCAACATATTGTTAAATGTCATGAGTTGTTATATTGAATGCTTTACCCGTATAACTTCACAGCTGCTCCAGTATAATCTTGATTCTTTTGTCTTCTGGACCATTGCTGTAAATGGCACATTTATACACTTGTTGCTCTCTTAGTTTGTTTTATATCCCCCCCTCTGTATGTTCTCCCCATTATTATTATGATTATGGAAATTCAAGAAAAATACCATTTATTATCAAGAAGAGGAGGAGGATTTTGATATTTCTGCACAGATTGTGGAAGGTACAAAGCTGGAGTCCCCAGTTAACAACAGAGGAGTATTAGGACTGCTGTAGAGATTGGAGGTAAGAAGAGCAGTAGGGACTAGACAAATGGCAAATGCCATTATATTATTATTATTATTATTATTATTATAATAAAATTAAAATAGATCAAAATAAAAGCTCACATCATTTTAAAAATGAACAAATATAAAATATAATTCAACTAGCAATAGAACTGAATGCATATTCAGTAAAAAGTAACAAATATAAAAAATGAAACGCATTAGATTTTCCTTGGTACAGTAGTTAAATGCCAGTACTGCAAGTCACCATGTTGCAAGTTCGAGTCCAGAGGGCTCCAAGGTTCACTCAGCCTTCCATCCTTTCGTAGGAGTACCCGGCTTGTGGAGGCAATTAGCTAACACACATTGGAAACTACTTAATGCAGTGTAGATGTGTACATTGCTATTGCTTAAAACAAATTGTAAGCCTGTTTGATAGCCTTGTGGCAGAAGAGTGTTCATAGAATTTGTTATCCCACTGGAAGTAGCTTGTGGTGAGACAATGTTTGAACATGGCTGTGATGTCCTCTGGAAATATTTGTTGGATGAATACCATGGTGTCCATTGTGGGGACTTTGGTGAACAAGGAGACAACATCGAAGCTGATCAGTCTGTCACCAGGTTTCAGTTCGATGTTGCTGATTTTTTGTATGAAGTGAGCTGAGTCTTTGATGTAGTGAGGGGTTTGTCCTATGTGGGTTTGTAATGACATGGCCAGAAACTTGGCCAAGTCATACGTGGGGGATCCAATGGCACTCACTATGGGTCATAGTGGAATGGAATCCTTGTGGATCTTGGGAAGTCCATATAGTCTTGGTGGGAGAGCCTCTGATCTGCACAGATTCTGGTGTATGATTGGCTGAACTGATGAGTTCTTGATCAAGGCATTTGTTTTTCTGGTGATTTTGTTGGTCGGGTCTTGCTTGAGGTTTCTGTATGTTGCAGGTCCAAGGGTTCCCTTATTGTTTGTATTTTTCTGTTTCCATGATTACCATGGCATTGTCTTTGTCTGCTGGAACAATAATGATTTTCCCCTAGTGCACCATTTGCTCTATTTTCCCCAGGTTCAGCACTGTTCTCCTTTTGGGAGAAGACTGAGGCAAAGAAAGTGTTGAGTAGTTTTGCCTTTTCTCTGTCCCCTGTTAGCATTTGGCCATCTTCTCCACGCAGCAGCCCTACTGCTTCCTTGTTCTTCATTTTGCTACAGACATAACCAAAAAGCCCTTGCAAGCCTGAGCTCTTTCTGTGCTTTAGCTTTTCTGACTTTCTCCCGGATTTGTTTGAGTTTTTCTTTGGTGATTTCCCCCTTTTTCCATTTCTTGTACATGTCCCTTTTAAATCTTAGCTCAGTAGAAAGTTCTTTAGACATGCATCCTGATTTCTTTAGACACCTCCCATTTTCCCTCCTCACTGGAACTGGAAATTGTGCCTTCAATACCTCACTTTTAAGAAATTCCCATACATCATGAACTCACTTCTCTTTTAGTATTCTTGACCAGATGCTGGGGTGCACTGTCACCACCACAACATTGATTGTACCATTGCAAGACTGTATGGAGAAAAAGACAATCTGGATCCCTGGGGCAGAAAACCAGTTGGTCATTACTTTGTTCAGATGCCCAGCAAATAAAAGCATCATGACCAAAATTCCTTGCTAACTTTGAGATGCCTTCTAGTTACTGGGACACTTGATTCAATGTGAATAACAAAATAAGGATGTAATCCTATACGCACATACTTGGAAAAAAAACCCTGTTGAAATCACTGGGTTTCATATTTGTGTAGATGTGTGTAAGGTTGCTCTGTTAGTGAACACAATCTGATGTGGTGTGATATTTCCTTTTCCACAATGGTAGTTTTTCTCCCTCTCCTCTTCCTACTCTCCAAACCTAAACTGGAAGACTCCCAAGCCTTCAGAGCAGATATGGGGGTAACCCAGGGGCTGCAGGCAAAGGAACAATTTGATCCACTCTGCATCCATTCCTCTGATGAGAAGACGATGTTAGAAACAATCAAGTGAAAGGTTATTCTTTCTTTTAAAAGGTTGAAAGCAGTCAAGCCGATTGTAGAAACAAAAATATATTCAATAAAATCCTTTCAGAAAGAACTAATAACAATTTTCCTGAAAAAAGACTTAATACACAGACACACACTCACTAACTTTTATTTTCTGCAAGCTAATGATACTGCTGACCTTCTCAGATGTGATGAAGTTGGAAAACTGCAAAAAGAGGACTTCTCAACCAATTCTAACAAAAATGTCAGGTGAAATGCAGTTATCTTAAAGGTCACTTCAGAAAACAGGAGACAAGCCTCCATCTTGTTTGCTCTTGTCACTTCCACAAACATTGATTTGCAGCTAAACACGAAACTTAACACCATACAAATACTGTACTCGCCATTATTGATCAACAACAAGATGCTGGGAGGTGAGAGAAAGCAAGCAGACAGATGACATTTGGGATTTCTAAATAATTTATTTGACTGTGTTTGGCTATGGAAGAATTTGAAAGAGGAGCACTTGTGATTAAAGTGATCTGTGGTTGAGCCCCAAAGGCAAACAAGATCTCTGAGCCTGATCCAAATTCTACTAAGGATGTCATTTTTTCACTAATTTTCTTCTTGAAGAAAACAGAGTAATTTTAACAATTTTTGTCCTGCTGTGAGAAAGTCTTCAAAAACGAAACGCAATTCAGGACTTGGATCTGTGCAAAATTTTCATGTCGTTTTGCAGTAAAAACAGTATTTTCTTCACAGAAAATGTTTTCTATGCAAAACAATCTCAGGTGAATTTTTCACAGAATATGTCCCAAACTGTAAAGATAATAATCAGTCTAGGATTCTTCTTGTCAGGGTTTCTCAACCCTCAAAAATAATGTTTTTGACCATTTTAAAAGTATTTTTGAGTATTCTTTCCATACTAGTTTCCACAAAAACTCAGCCAAAACTTTACTAAACAAAACGACAAACCATCTGATCTTCCGAAGCACTAAAATAATCTAATCAAGAGCTTCATGCTGGGCCAGACAGAGGAGTTAGAAGAGAGAAGACCTTCATGGCCAAGGAGGAAGCCTAGAGAAAAAACCCAAATGTGGCTGGCAAGTAGAGGAGCAGGTTTGAGACCAAGTGGCCCAGCAGGTACACAAATTTGTACATGACAGATTTCTCCCATATCTTTAGATCAGCTCTACATATGCACAAGTCAAAGCAAATCAATAAATAGATATCCTGCAAGACAGTGTCCTACCTAACTATACAAATTAAGTTTTTGTTTGTCAGCAGATGGTCAACAATGAAGAGGCTAAATATGTTTTTCTAAGAAGAGAAGTTTAGCATTTGGGCATAGCTACTGAAAATGTTCCACTCCATCCTGTCCCTGCCTCATGAGCCTCAAACAATACCAGAACAGAAAGAAAGCCTCTTTTGCAGATTTAAAATCATGGTGGATTGTACAGTAGAAGGCAGTTCTTCATACAGTTTGATCTTCTCATGTGTAAAGATTAGCCCAAATAGGATGATCCCTTGCAGAATTTAAATGAATAGGACTAACTGATGAAACAGAAAGCTAGCTGCACAAACAGAGGATCTAGACAAATAAGAATAGGTTTGCCTACTGCTGTGCTTACATCACCTTCCAAAATTAGAGCAATAGCAGAAGGAACAGTCATGTCACTCAAAGTAGTAGCTTCATTGTGAATTGCACAGGTATCTGCAGACATATACAGGGTGTTTTCCAGGGATTCATTGTCCTAAAATCCCTACAGTGTCCACCCTCAGCTTGTGCTTGACAATGCTCATTGAATTTCAGACAGATTGTGACAGCAAACTCAGCATTGGAGGTGGGTTTTGCAATAACAAAAAAAGAAAAAAAGGAATCATATTGTTATGGGGATTTCCAACCATACAATAGTCTTGTGCCTAAGAAGTTAAATACTCATTGTCTACCAAAAGCTGAAGATCAGATACAGGATTCTCCTGCAAATGCAAACCGGCATCAGTGTTGTTTCTGATGCCACACTGCTAGCTCACTGAGATTAAAGCAACAATTGTGCCTGGTTGCACCATAGGTTCCTGGATGACATTGTACATTGGTTGTGAATAAGATACAAAACTAACAATAAAGTGTCAATCGGACAAGCAGATTCCATATTTCCTCCAATATAAATCTGACCTGGAGGTCTGCACTCCTGCAATCATACCAGAATATGCAGTTCAACAACACTCCTCTAAATTAACTGTTAAGAACGTTTCTTCATTTCTTTGTTCATTCAGGCATTTGTATCCCACAACACTCTGCTAAATTAACTTTTAGGAACATTTCTAAATTTCTTCATTCAGGCATTTACAGTTGGCCCTCAACTTTTGTGTGAGTTAGAGGATCAGGATCCTGATGAAAGCAGGGGGGGAAACTGTAAATATTGTAAGTTCCTCACAAAAAGCATGTCTGCTACAGACTCCTTTCCCACCAACAGTCCCAGCCCGTACCTCCCTTTCCCATCTTGGCACCACCTCTGCCAGATTTTCCAAGCCTCTCCACCTCCTAGGAACTCATAGTGGTTGCTCATCCTGGTCTCCTCCTCCTCCTCTCCATCTCCTTTCCTGCCAACAGTAGGAATCCTTATCATCATTGTTGTCCTTCTCTCTGTTTCCTTCCCCACCAACAGAAATGACTTGCAGGCACAACAACAACAGACACTAAATAGGCACATTTCATTTCAGAATTATGAGTCATAGCTGGAAGGCTGCAAGTAAAGCAGCCTTCCCAAATCTGGGTAACTTTGGTATATATTAGATTTAAAACTCCCATCTCTTCCAACCTGCATGGGAATCAATTTTCCCCCTTCCTGGCAACTGTGATGGGAGATCAACAACATTTGAAGGACCCCCAGGCTGGAGGATGCTGCTCTTAAAGCTAAAAAAAGAATGCCAGCAGCCTGGATAAAGTGTAAGTTCTTTTCTACATTGACCATGGGCTATCCTTCAACAAGTGAGTACAGATCGACCCCCATATGAGGGATACATTCCAAGACAGCCCCCCATAGAAACCTGAAACCATGGTTAATTGGAAACCCTACTATTTTCAATAAGGTGAACTCCCGAAGTTGACCATAGAATCACATTGGGGGACCAGAACATAACTTCTTTTGGACATGGATAAGTGAAACCATGGATACCAAATCCGTGGATATGGGGGTTGACCTCTACTCCATTCAAATGAGGTTTGATATTGAAATTGAACAGATTGTGAACTACCAAGAAAGAAAGTCTACTGCCCATGCAAGCTGCTCAAAAGACTTTTCAAACTGTTACTCTTTCTCCCCATCTCAAAGGAGCTTGAAAAATATGATTCCTCTGAAATGGAAACAGAGATAGCACAATGTGTCGAAATCAGAAAGTTCCCAGTAACAGCTCAGTTCTACTGTACAACATGCCATCTACAAGTCCCATTCAATGGATTGGATAGGATTGCAGTCTTAACCATTAATAATAACCAAATCTAGATGTTATGGTATTAAGAAATACAGGAAACATCCTGCACAGGTTTATTTGGTTATCTCCTTCCTCCTCCCATCTAGCACTCTGAAAAGACAGATAGAGTAACTATCATGCTTCAATGTACTTTTATGAAAAAGAAAATTGAGGCATTCCTTAGGTCTGGACACAAATCTGCTGATTTATGGAAAGCCCACTGCATTCAGAAGGACTTAAGCACCCTTGTAAAATGCTTATGAAGGAAGAGAGACCAAAAGCCAAGTACCAAGAATCAGAAGTAGATGGCAGAAAGACACCAGATGTGGTTTATGGGTAGACATTAATATTCCTTGAGATTATGTAGTAGACAGCATACTGGAACATGGGGAACACTGTTAATATGTTTCCCACCAGAACTAAAAACCTATATGGTCCAGGAGAGCCTGCTGATGGCACTTTTTCACAATTTGCTATCAGTCGTCTATGCTGGCAACAGATCATCTGCTTTGGGAATTACACTAGTAGTGATCTCTCAACAGTCAAAATCTCAGCAGTGCCCATAGGTTTTCAATTGGCAAGTGTGAATACAATGGGGGGGGGGGGGAAAGAAGTGTCCTGTGGCAAATGAAATTGTTATTTAGTGAATGAGTCAGAAAACTAAAAGGCCAGGGTAAGCTCTGGAGTGGTAATTTCCCCTTATTCATCTACCTTCTGACTCAGCCTCCTGTCTTCCACGCCTACTGTTTTCTATTTGCTTGAGGGGAAAACTAATAACGGGTGTTCAAAATACTATGGAAAGCTTCCACAGGTAGAGCAGGGCCATCACTTTGGACATTCCTCCTCTGACTCGTGGAGGGCAGCAAGACATAGAAATAGGGATGTAATGAAGGGAGCTAGACAAGCAAGTGTGACCCCATTCTCTCCACTCACACAACTGTAATCATGTGAGGAATAATGCCCTAATAGGACTTACTGAAACTTCACACTGGAAAAGACCTCAAACTTATGTTTGAAACAGCCTTTCTAGTGCAATGCAGTGGCTACAACATTGAGTCCACTGCAGACAACAAGAGCAAGAGGGTTTAGGAAACCGGGAGGGACCAAAGAATTGCATGTACTTGATGTTACATGTTTTGCACTACCGTTGTCAGCGCAAGTTAAAGTTAACCTTTTTGTGCTGCTACATTTATTCTGAGATTCCATTCTCTGAGCATCTGTGTTAGGCTATAGATTTGGATATGGTGTAAATAAGCAACAGGTTCCAAACCTCCTTGAGAGTGCCCTGGCAAAATACTAGCTCTAATGAGTGAGACACCATGGCTGAGATACTACATCATGTTGGCAGAGCATGCTGTTTCATGTCCTCCTCCTGTCCAGCAGCTGTCAAGCTCAAGGAGGGTCCACTGCTGCTGCATACTGGGGAGGGTGGGAGAGAGGGGGGAAGCATTTCAAAGGAGGGGAACTGCTTGGTCATAGTTCCAAGGGAAGGTGTAGGAGAGTGCACTCCACCTGCAAGAGGACCCTTCTTTCTTTCCCCCTTGAAGCTGAGAGCAGCCATGTCTACCTCCTTTGAACTGCCTGCTGCCCACCCTCCTCTCCCAAATGGGAAGTAGCAACAGCAGTGGTCCCTCCTGGGCTTTGACAGCTATGATGCAGGGCAGAGATTTTGGATAGGGTACAAAGAGAATAGCCCCCAATGGCCTATCCAAAAAAGGACATACCAGGGGGTATCCTCTGTGGATACCAAAATCTGTGGATGTTCAAGTCCCATTATATACAATGGTGTAGTAAAATGGTGTTGTTACCTGAATTGTGGGGGTCCACGAGGATCCCACTAGTGTCTGAATATTAATATGGGGAAAATTTAGCTCAAAATGGCAGCGAGAGGCCAGGAAACAGCAGGATCTTTTGATCTATGTATACCAGTAGTACTGGAGGAGACTCCAAGCTGGAACATACAATTAAATGATCTTTATTGGAAATTAATCTTAACAGGATTCATGCATATACTCAGGCTTCAAGCAATCACACAAGGCTATTGAAGATAGTGGGAAGTATTTGGATAGTGGAATGGAGTAAGGGGACTGTGGGTTATACTATACCAATCCTGGAGGGCTGAGCCCATGAAGTAAACTGGCAGAGGGGAGATCCGGAGGGCAGAATGGTGACATTAGCTGATGTGGAGTTGGAAAACAGGAGATTCGTGCACACTTCGGTGGTGTTTTAGGGTTATATTTATATGTGATATTTCCCCTGAAGGGATGGGATTTAGAGTGGAATACAATATCTCTTGGAGTTTCCCAGGACTGAACAAAGGGTGCTCTGGAAGAGTTAATCATCATTGATGGGCGATATATTTGGGGCTGAATAGGAGCAGGCAATGTTTATTGTTGGGGAGGAAGGGGAGAAGAAAACCCTGTTTTGCAACCATCGAGGACTCTGCTATCATTGAGTGAATTAATGGATGACTCATCTCCAGGTGTTAACTCTGACCTGGGTATTACTTGTTTTGGGGTTTTCCAATGGTCCTTCTCTAGGTTATCTGTGACTCCAGCCTTGGTATCTGAGGGTTCCTGGTTTACCTGCTAACCATGTGGAAGGCCACATCAAGCTAAATTATCAAATACTGCCAATTCTGCAATATTTCAAGATCGGCGCCGTCGAGGTAGGTAACAGTGTCCCTTACATAAAATGGCAAAATCAAGATTTGCTTTTTGGATGATGTTGATTATTATTTTGGACTATTTTCAAGCCATGGATTGTTGAATCCGTAGACGGAATCCGTGGATATGGAGGGCCAACTGTACTCATAACACATACTTCCACATGTATATGCCACCAAGAGCATGGTGGCCTATAATCTCTGAAGTCAAAAGGAGGCATGGAATGTGAAGGAAACTATAGTGGGCCATGGCCTAATCTTTCTGCCTACATGAACCCTCTCTTCAGAACAATTCAAGCAAGATGCAGACCAGTGACTCTAAACATTTTTTCTCTTGCCATTTTTTGTTTGCCATCTTTGTCTGATAAAGAAACCAGTAGGCTTCAAAAGCTAGGGTGATTAATTTTATGCCTTTTGATCGGCCCAAGAATGGTAACCTTATGGTGTGTACTTTGGCTTTTAGTATTGGGATCAGGGTTCTCAATTAGTTTCAAGCTATGACTGTTCTGTCCAGGACTCACGGTGAAGACTGAAATCTCAGGGTGAGAGCACAGCCTTGAACAGAAAATACTTTTTCTTTAAAGATGTGCTGCTGGCCCCAGCTGTCAGACACTGCTTTTGAGCCATGTTGTAAGCTCATCAAGCAGTCGACCATTGGGCTCAGTGGGAGGAAGTGGTCAGTACCAGAAAATACCAAGCTGCCTCAGTATTCACTAGGAGTCACTGAATATAGTAGTAGAATGTTGATGCTTTGTCACTTTTCCTATCTTATTGTTAAATTTTTGAGTTTTGTTCCCACCTTCTTCACCTTGCCCTAATTGATTGAAGCTACGGTACAATTTCCTTTTTTGGTCTGAGGTACAACTCGGTTTTCAGCAAAAAGTACAAAGGTCTAGGATTAATGTGGATAGTTTACTTCTATTTTAACATTTACTTTTTGCATGTTTTTAATTGTATTGTTCTTTCAAATTGTAAGCCGTTTTTGAGTCCCTGTTAGCATACCCCTACCAACCCTATTTCATAACTGCACATAGTGGACACTTTTCGGGGTCATCCAAACCGGACACTTTTTGGGATCAAGCTGACTGGAGGACACTTGAAACCACAATGACCTGATGCATGTCCAGAATCGTTATGGTGGGGAAACCCAGATAGGATTATGCGGAAAACCCAGTCATTAATGGATCAATGCTAATCCTTTTAAGCCTGCAATCATAGAATCATAAGAGTTGGAAGAGACCACAAGGGCCATCCAGTCCAACCCCATGCCATGAAGGAATACACAATTAAATCATTCCCTAAACAGAGGTTGGATGGCCATCTGTCAGGAATGATTTGATTGTGCATTTCTGCATGGCAGGGGGTTGGACCGGATGGCCCTTGTGGTCTCTTCCAAATCTATGATTCTATGAATCAGTAACCATCCCTCAAACCATACCCTATGGAAATCTTTCCTATACACCCTACCTATCCAAATATTAAGAGGTTGTTGTAAATCCCATCAGTGTTTTGTCTCTCTGGAGCTAAGGCAATTAGCTCATTTTGGACCCTTTCATCCATTCCATGAGAAAGCCATCCAGGCTTTGTCATAACCAATGCGCCCCTCCAGGGTAAAAAATAAGGCATAAATACCCTAGCTCAGACTCTAACCATGTGTGCCACAGACCGGACCCACCATTCTGCATGTCACTTCGTCACTCTCTTTCTTTATGAACTGGACCTCCCTGTACCACCCTCTGACACTGTCTGAGTCCCTCTGCAGCGTGGGCCTGTTCTATCAGGCCAGTCCTTGCTGCCTCTGCCATCTGCCTCGCTCTCCTGGAAGGCAGGAAGGATAACTCTGGTCACATGCGGGGGGCCTTGGTCACATGTTGCAGTCCCCCTTCCTGCCTTCCGAGACTGCAAGAGAAACGGTGGTGGCAGTGGCTGTAGCAACAGGCCAGCATGTCCGTCAGGGCTTCCTCTCGTTCCGTGGAGGTAACAGGAGAACAACAGGCATGATCCACAGCCAGGATACACCAGCGGGGAGCCAGCGTATCCTGGCTCATGTAGATGAGCCCCATGATGACAGAGGGGGTGAGAAAGGATTTCATGGCATGACTGTAAAAAAAAAAGTGACCAGTGAGCGGCACTGATTTATGGGATCAACACATTGAAGGCACAGTTTGGAAAACCTTTTCTTGAAAAGTTGCTTTGAAGGAACTATAGTTCCAACATGTTTTTAAAAGGATTGCTTGGGAAAGCATTAAAAATACAAATGGGGAAAGTTTGTTTTGCTCTGTACAGTTCAGAGCTCAGAAAACCTCATTTCCAACCAGAGAAATATTTTTCCATGTTGCGACTTTGTGTTTTTTGTGTATTTTTTTGTTTTGTTTTGTTTTGAATGGCATGGTCCAAGCAACTAGTTGGTGCTTAATATATCATGCTTAATGACATTACCAGAGCCCATCCCTACCTTCCACATTTTGGCTCTTAAATCTCAGAATCTGGGATTCTCCTGACCTGGGAACTCTAACTGGAATACATATATATAGGACAGCTTATGTAATAAAGCTATTTTCAATTCTGTTTTCCATTCTGTTGGATTCAGAACTATTTCATCCATTTCTCTTCCTGTCTCTGTCTCTCTCACGCGCACTCTCTCAATTTCTCATTAACACTAAGATATTAATCTTTCCTTTGAGACAATCAATGTTAGGGTCCTATTTTCTTGTCTGTGATTGGAGTTCTGTTCAACAAATATGTCTTTCCTGCTTCTCCTCCCACCATTGCAGTCCCCTGTGCCCTCAGAAAATCTGCAGCTGAGAGTCAAGAGACCATCTGGAACATGACTTTGGGGATGGGGGCTGCAGCTGAAAAGATCTATCACCGAACATCAGGGAATCATCACTGACACAGCCTTTGGATCAAACCCAGTGACCATCAAAACTGGTCATTAAGATGGTGGGTATAGTCCAAGAAAAGCTTTTCTGAAGGTTTAGGAAATGGCTTTTCTTTCATACTCTTTTGGGTCTGGGAAAGAAATTCCTCCCTATTCCACATTGCCACTGCATTTAAAGCTGGGGTGAGGAGCCTTGGGCATCCAGATGTTTACACTCCAAAGCCCCTAATCCCTTCTAATTGGCTGGACAGAGTAGGCCTTCTGGGACTTGAAATCCAAAAGTCCCCATCCATAGTTGAATGGCTCTTTTCAATAACTCTCATTGAACTTTATCACACAAGGCTGAAATCACTCAATTACGGACAGTAGCACAGGGTTCCTGTTGTCATATGACACTGTCCTCCTCCCATGGTGTGTGCACTCCACCTATTCATTACAAGTAACTTTTCATTGATAAGGCAAAACCTATCAATAGCCTTCAATATTGCTCTCAATAGTGAGGATGGAGCAAGCTTGTTTTCTGCTGTTCCAGAGACAACTTTCCGTGAGTGAAAAATAGCGCGGCCACCTTCAGTGCTAGCCGGAACAGTCACGGACGACGCCGAGAGAGGGACGGCATCATCCAAAATGGACCCCCTGCTCGTTATTGCTCCAGAGGCTGCTTGCGCGGTAAGGGGTGTCTGAAAATGTCCTGGGACACAGAGCAATGGGTTCAAACTACAGGAAAAGAGATTCCATCTAAACATTAGGAAGAACTTCCTGACAGTAAGAGCTGTTCGGAAGTGGAATACACTGCTTCGTAGTGTGGTGCAGCCTCCTTCTTTGGAGGTTTTTAAGCAGAGGCTGAACGGCTATCTGTCGGGAATTATCTGAGTGTGTATTCCTGCATGGCAGGGGGTTGGGCTGGATGGCCCTTGTGGTCTCTTCCAACTCTATGATTCTATAATTCTATGATCCTATGAATACTTTTTGCAGTATTGACGAGCGTGTGAAATCACGTCCTGCTGTAACTGCATAATTACAGCGTGAATGGGCAGGTCTCTTTTCCCCCTCCTCTTTCCCAATGAGAACACATAATTCAACTTCCTGGGGAGAATGTGAAGACAACCAACAGGACACTGTTTTAATGAACTGTTACCTTTGCTTGGTACATTTTTATGTGTTTATCTGTGAATTTCTTTCATTATGTTTCTGCTTTTGGTGCATTTAAGTGAAGTCATATCTTCTCACGAGAACAGCCAAAATCTTGCCTATGCAAAATCCAGGAAGTAAGAGAACATTTTTCTTAAAGGCACATCTGCTGGGTAGCAGGAAGCATTAATACTCTATCATTAGTAGGCAATGTGAAGACAAGAATTACTACAATGAGAGCTGAAATCCCATTCTTAAACCGCTAGTGGTGGTCGTGTAATAATTCTGTGGCGATAGTATTGCGCGATTATGGTGACATGCAATAATTACTGTATTAATGCCACTATGTTTCTGCTTTCATTAATAGTGGAATTATAGCAATTTTAGACACTAGTCTGATAAAGACCATTATGTTTCAAGCTGCCTGATACTCCACTGAATATTTCTAAGATCTTCACTAGCTGTGGGACAGCTTCTGGCAACATGATATATCTGGTAACTCCTGTTTTTACTGAATGTCTTCTGGAACATTTACTGAATTTTTAAAATTAATTTGTTCTGAATTTTTATTTGCTTTGTATGCTGCTTTCAAGAGAATTCAATCCCTTAAGTCAGGCTAAAAGTATATTTAAGTTAAAATAAATAAACCATAGCAGTATGGAGAATTTTTTTTAAAAAAAAAAAGCTTCACAAGGCTGCCATTTTAGGCAGTTTCCATATGGTGAGGGGAATGTATAATATGACGTGATCAGCCTGTTTGTAACTCACCCTACAATTATCTGGATTTGGTAGGGAGGTCATGATTAATCTTCTCTCATCCAACTTTTTAAGCTGCTTTTAAAATTTCTCAGTTTCTCTCTCCTCTTCCCACTTCTCCCCTTTGTCCTCAGCTTACTTGAGTTGCTGCAAACTGAATGCAAAATATAAAAATAGTTTACACTCAATTCAGCAGAAGGGAAGAAGAGGGGAAGGGGAAGGACTCTTGTCTTTCCCAATAGGCTCAGGCAAAAGCCAACTGCTACAGCCTCTCCTAGCTCATGCATTCTTCCTCATTAATAACTTTGCCCAGCTTGATCACACTCTGATGTTGCTTGCCCACATGGACCCCAGTTTTCATCTGTGACATGCTGGAGGGTATGCTGTAACCTCAGTGAAATCAGTAGTAAAGCTGTCATTCATTTCTGCTATGGGCTGAAATAGCTTCCAGCAGAGCTTGGAAAATTACTTTTTTGTGGGATTCAGATAACAAATGTTCCCCACGAGCATGGCGTCAGGTATCCCCAAAAAGTAACATACATATTAGTAACAAATATATTTCAAGTTGGCAAAATGAAATTGGGTGGTGGTGGTAAGGAAATCCAAACCAGGAAAAAGTGACATCTCAGTCTTTTTCTTGAAGTATGTTCTCAGCTGAATATGAATTTTTAAAAAGAGTCTCCCAGACATCGTCATTGCATAGTAAGGTGATAGCAGCTAGATAGCTGTGAAACACTGACTTAGAATGATTGCATAATTCCATTCTTAGAGCAGCTAGAAAATGTGGAACATGAAAATAGGCAGCATATACTTTAACCTTTCACATGGCTGCCATTATATTGCTATATTTGAAAGATTGTTTAATGGAAGTTTTCAAATGTCATAAGGTGATACAAGAATAATCCAGCCTCAGTTTTAAATCCAGAAAGTGTCCAGGCTTAATAGGTTGCAGAGAAGTGAAGTCCTCAACAAATGAAATCATACCAAAATGATAAAAGAAAACATCAACTGAAGCATCAAAGTTCCATGGCTTGTGCTTTCATCCAGTTCTTCCATTTAATACAATTCATAGATTTTATTCCTTCCTTCATTAATTTCCCTTTTTGAGTTGATAATATGGGGACTAATAACACCACAAAAAATTTTTAAGTGAAGAAACAACCAAAAGCCAGCTCTGTTTTACCATATAATATTTGGATAAATGTTTTTGCCATATCTTTGTCTCTTATATTTGAAAACAATATACAGATATTGAAAAACCCAGTGTCCATTTTAAGAAAATATATGCCAATCTACAAGATTCCCTACTGTTCTTGAAAACATAGTAGATAGCAGATTTATCACAATCAGGTGCTAGAAATTTTAAATGCTACTTTTCTCTTCTTAAATGAGGTATAATCAGCACTTGAATTTCATTTCAGCATTATATATCTTCCTGAAATATGTATTTAAAGTTTGCATACTTTCCACAAGTTTGACCTTTTTAAATAAAGCAGTTTCTAGGTGGAGTTTCTCTCTCTCAATGTTATTCTTCTCTTGAAAAAAATATGCTTCTTTGAATGCATCAACTTCACAACAATGTAGAAGAAATTATGCAACCTTTACACACACATATTTTAACATTTAAATGATTTTATTTATGTTGCTTTAACATGTTTTAAAATTAATTTATACTAAATGCCTTCTTGAAACTTACACATGTAGAATGAAGTCAGAAAACAATACAAACCAGCACATTAAAGCTCTGCATCAAGGTTGAGAACCTATGGCCTTCCAGATATTTTAGACTCCAGTTCTCATCAGCCCCAGCCAGTCAGCCCAATGGTGAACAACAATGGGAATTATAGCTCTTCAGCATCTGGAAGGCTTGGGGTTTCCTACCTCTGTTTTATACAAGCCTATCTTCAGGTTATGGCTCTGTTGCTCTTTAACACTGAGACAATGGCCAGAATCCTGTTGGTGACACAACATGCAAGTGTGATATCAAATTAGGCCTGCACATATCCTTTAGTGTCATCTATATCATAATCTGACCAATTTCTCCATATGGATGTGGAAAACTGTATTATACAAACCTGTCAGAATTTTAAGATCTACACAGGAGGGCTTTCCCTCAGTCCCATCACACTCACAGGTTCCTTTGGTGAGGACACAAGAGAGAGCCTTCTCAGTGCCTGCTTCCACCTTCTGGAACTCTCTCTCATGGGAGGCTAGGCTGGCCCCCTCCCTGCTCTCCTTTCTCCAGCAGGCCAAGTCCTTTTTGTTTAAGCAGGCTTTTAATATGTAATCACTCACAGGGAGGCTTCTTATTTGGGGATCTACAGGTCAGCCCCCATACCCATGGGGGATATGTTCCAAGACCCACCATGGATACCTGAAACCATGGAGAATAGGGAACCCTAATATTTTCAAGGAGACAAAGGCTGGAAGTTGACCATAGAATCATATTGGAGGACCTAGAAATGCCTACAGAGAATATATTTTTTCAGATGTGAATAAGTGAAATAGTGTTTATTGAGTCCATGGATAAGGAGGTGGACCTGTACTTTACTTTTTAACTTTTGTATATCTTTAAAATAATTTTATACTGTTTTATTGTGATAAGTAACTGTTTTAAAAACTCTATTGTTTGGTTTTAATTGATTTGTTTTGTGAGCTGCCCTGGGACCCACCCCAGAAGAAAGGCGGCACATAAAATAAATAAATAAATAAAAATAAACAAAATAAACTTGGTCAGTGCAGAAAATGTAGATCACATCATAGGTGGATTGACTCAGTCAAGGAAGCCCTGGTCCTGAGTTTACAAAACCTGAGCAGAGCTGTAAATAACATGGTCTCTTGGAGGACTCTCATTCCTAGCATTGCCATAAATCAAAGCTGGCACATAACAACAAAGGTATAGTGGTAACTGAGGAAGGAGGTATCTACTGTGTCCTTTGAATTCACATCTCTCTTGCCTCCTGCACCCAAAGCCATTTAATGGCCTGGGAAAGTTGATAGTTGTGGCTAGGCATGGTCAGGCTATAATCCTTCAGCTGGACATACAAGAAGGCATCCTCTGGGGACTTCCAGGATCTTCTACAGGTCCAGGATGTTGATGTAGTCAAGAGGCTTATCACATGCCAAGGTAAAGTGGCAGGGAAGTCAGAAGGTTCTGCGTTCCATGCTGCTTTATCATGTGACATCATCATTCTTCCAGTGTTCTGCGGTTAAAGTCCCATGGGAGACAGAGGTAAAACTATGTCTATTTTTTTCTAACTAGAAAAATCCATTAGTAAAAAGACATAGTTTTACCTCCATCTCCCATGGGATCAGAATGGCAGAACACTAGGGGGCTGTTTACACAGCAAAATAAATCCTCTAAGAATTCGCAAAGAATTCTAATAGTTCCCACATCTTTCGGATCAAAGTCACCTTATTCAGAAGGAAGGGGCAAAAAAACCCATAAGGCACGCAGCATCAGCTTTCGCTATTTTCCCCAACTTTTTTGAAAAGTAACACGAGTTAGCGCACTATCGATTGTGTGAACTACCATTTCACATACGGCTGTGGAAACTACTAGCAGTCTTTCCAAAACAGCCACAGCAGAGCTAAGCCGTTATCGGTTGAACTGAGGGGGTGGACTTGCAAGAGATGAGGCTCAAAAAGATCCAGCCAGCCAGCTTGCTTTCTAGCATAATTACTGTTCCTGATCACCCAATTTTGCAGTAAATCATGTAAACTATGCAGCGCTGGTACAAAAGGACGGTGAGCCAAAATTTCACGCACTTTATTCTGCCGTGTAACAAACCCCCCAGAAGAATGATGACAGCATGTAGTAAGGCAGCACAGAAAGCAGAACCTTCTGGCTGACCTGCCACTTTACTTTGGCATGCGATAAGCCTCTTTGTGTGCCCAGCTACAGGAACATAGCCAGATGCTGCCTTGCCATTCCCCCAGCCTTTTCCAGCTACGGAATGAGATACGTATGTTCTGCATGCAGAAAGATGGGGGGGGTGGAGTTCTATCTGGCAGAGCTTTATGCTCCACCAGAACCTTGTGAGATCTTGCCCAGTGACTTACCCACAGTCACCCAGCAATCTTTGCAACAAAGCAGAAATCTGAAACCAGGCCTTCCAAATTCAAATAGAACATTCTATCTGCTATACCACACTTCTAAAGCAGCAGGGGGTGGGGGACACAAAATTCACGGTCTACACTTTTAACTGTCCATTAATCCTTTGGAAGCCTCATCTCTTATACAGGGTTTTACAAGAAGAAAGTGTAAATCATATATTTGAGCAAGCTGGTACCAGATTTTCAAATTTAGAGAGAATTGCCTCTGGCAATCAAAGCCTTGGAGTCTGTTGTACACAGGCATCTCTTAAGTTCTAGTTTCTAGAGGGGTTCAGAAAAGATTGAAGGAGTTCTTCACAGAAAGAGGTTTTCATGGGCATGACAAGTAGCTCTATAGGACCCCACAGAGCAGTATTTTACTGACCTGAATCCATCATAGAAAACATATTTCTTCATTCCGTGTCTTGGGTTCTATAAAGGCCTTTTCTTGTGAGTACATTTACAAGGAGCTCAACAACAGAAGAGATTTCATACCATATAGCCAGGAAACTGCTCTGGTGCAGAGAGAGGCTTGGAGCGCCACTGCAAACTGGCCCAGGATTGACAAGATTGGAAAAGTTACTTTTTTGAAAACTCCCAGAATCCCCCAAGTTTTTGACTTGTTAACATACAAAAGTTATTCCCTTAGAGGCTGTAGCATTAAATAGTGAATTGTATCCACAAACCAATATTCAGAGAAGAAAGACTACGAATTAATTTTACTATTCAAAGACATAGTTGTGTTAGTCCGTATCCAGTTTATGACACACCTTTGTCCCTAACTACTCTTTACAGTCATCATTGAAACTGAACTCATCATACCCACATGTCTTGCTATTACTATTCACATCCCACCCCCTCGTTGGTATAAATGTCTGCCTATAGAGGCTCCACTCCCTGGATCTGATGAAGTAGATTGAGTATACGAAAGCTTGTACTACAAACTTTTTTATCCCAGTAGTTCCAAAGATACTACAAGCTATGAATCACCATGTTTGAAACAGTGCTGGGCTAAACTGAGGAAGACTGCAATATGAACCATCCCTCCTCAGCAGGGATGGGCAACTATGGCAAGTTCAGGGGCCACTTTTATGCCCTGGAACCATCTGGAGGCTGCATGGACTACCAAAAAGTTTTTTTTTAAGTGACTAAAAGTCCAATTCTGATTCTTAAAAATTGGTAAAAAAAAAAAAAAGTCAAATAGTACAGGGAGGATTTGCAACCTATTAAATTGTTAGTAAATTGTTAAACCTATTAAATTGTTATTAAATTGATAAATTGTTGCAAGTGGAGGGCTCCATCCTCTTTATTTGGCCCCCTAAAAGTCAGCCTGGGATTTCTGTATGTGTCAAAAGCAACAAAAACATCCTGGGGTGTGGACTGCACATTACCCCATGGCTGCACTTTATCCATCCCTGCTTTTCAGAAAGCCTCACCCATTACAAGCCGAGATCAGTCCCACAATACAATTTGATCTTGGTACTACATAGTCCTCCCTGGTAGCATCTCACCTTTTTCATACATTTCAATGTATCTTACCTTTGAGATAAGGAAAGGAATGGCCAGCAGCAGGTATAGTTCACTACATACAAAGGATGATCTTTAATTAGAAAATAATACACTGCTCATACTTCAGTCTTTGGCAAAAGCACAGTTACCGGTATTTCTTCTGGTTCCCTTGGTCTCTCAATTATACCACCATATTGTTCTGAACACCCCTGAACCTACGTGATTTCTGAAGCTAACAGGGTCAGCCCTGGTTAGTATATGGATATGCAGATCCAAGGAATACCAGGGATCTCCAGACAGTGGTGGGAAATAAACCTGCCTGAAACTATGGAGAAGTGTTGCTGCCAATAGAATTGAGAATACTGGTGTCATGTATTGACATCTCCAGACTCAGTGACCAGCAGTTTCAGAGTTCAAAACAGAAAACCTTATTGTCACAGTAATCCAAAGAACTATCCCTACAAGTCTGTTGCTCAGAATGAAACCTGACTGACAAAAGTATACTAAAAGTATATTACAATCTACCAGATCTGACGGGCTATACAGCCATTAGCTATCCATCATTCTCACTTGCATTTCCCACTGTACCAGGGTTCAGCCCCCTATTCCCAGAGTTGAGCCCCTGGTGCAGTGCTTATCAAACCATTATAGACACAAAACACATCCTCCCTTTTTACAGTTAAGCTAGACACTATACGTTTTTGTGGGTGTGTGTGGTTTGTTTCCAGGCTGTGAGGCCATCTTCTAGAATACAGCCTTACAGCCTGGAAAAAAACTGACAAAAAAACCTATGGATGCCAGCCATGAAAGCCTTCAACTTCACATTAAGCTACACACTCATTAGCAAGCACAGAAAAATGCAAATACAATTAGCTACAAGGTTACACAGCAGAACTGAATTTGGCAGGAAAAGGTCACGTCCGGGACCAATCCTGACAACTGGGCTAAATGGACCAATGGTATGACTCAGTGGCCTAAATCCTGTGGTTACCCCCTACTAGAGAAGACCTATTAAATTAATAGGATTTACCTAAGAATCAACAATTGATTCAGTGGTTCTATTCTAGGTGGGACTAACCAACAGAATTCCAGCCAGTATATGATAGCTTCCTATATTTCCATGTTCTTCTGGGACCAATAGATCTTATGGCCTCAAAAGTTATATTTGACTGTTCCCTTGGAGTGCATCTCACACTTATCAACTCAAAATTAAGTCTCATTGAGTTTAAAGGACCTTACTTCCATGGAGGTGGGCAGGGGACTATAACATTAATAGGGAAAGGGCTGTAAAAAAATCCATAAACCTAAGGAAAGTAATATATTATTAATTATATTGTTTTTGTTTGTTATGTGCCTTCAAATTGTTTATGACTTATGGTGACCCATGGGGTTTTCTCAGCTAGATTTGTTCAGAAGGGATTTGCCATTGCCTTCCTCTGAAGCTGAAAGAGTGTGACTTGCCCAGGGTCACCCAATGGGTTTCTATGGCCAATTAGGGATTTGAACCCCCGTCTCCCAAAGTCCTAGTCCAACAAACACAATACACCAGCTTCCAATTAATTAGATACAATACCTAAGAACTACTGTATTTAGATTTTAGGCCATTTTCCTTCTTCCCCTTCCCCCCACCTTTCCCAGTGATGGTCAATTTGAAATCTGAAAGACAAATCTAAACTACAATGCAATTTTATCTAGTCCCAGTGGCCTGAACAAATTTTAATTAAGTTGACATTTAAAAAATACCTCATTTCATTTTTTGTGAAAAGGAAAATACTTGTAAAATGAGAAAGAAATGTAACATCTTTCTTTAGATTTTGTACAAAATGCTCCACCAGGACAGGATTCCACAGTAATGAAGCATTCATGGCTAGAAGTGCTGAATTTATTACAAATCCTGACTTCCCATGAAAGAGAGAGAGAGGCTGTGCAGAAAAACATACATATGACTTCCAGAACCTTGTCCAAAGTTCACAATGGTCCTTCCACATACAGAAAATGGCTAATGTGATTGAATCTACTGACATTTGCTACCAACTTATGGGATTTTCTCTCTATATCACTCTAGAGCAACGGTACAGTACCTGTAGCCTGTGGGATGCGCACAGCTCATGAATCCCATTTTTGTGACCCTGAAAGCCCTCCTGGACACACGGACACACACCCAAGTTCCCCCAAACCAGCCAGAAAACAGTTTAAAGTTCAGGCTGATTTTCAGATGATTTCCAGGGGGTGGGAGAGAGAGGAATAGCACCAAATGCCACCAAACTACCCACAAATGCTGCAGTTTATGTCACCCTTTAAAACAAGCCAACACCTCCCTAAAGCAACAAAACAAAAAAAAACCTGCCAAAAATAGCCAAAAAAAAATGTATACCAGAAGTGATATGATGTCATTTTTGATGAGCTCAAATGTGCTGGTGCAGTATAGGACAAAAAATGCTTCCTGTCCATCATACATTTGCCCAGTCTTACTCTACAAAAGTCGAGGATAACAAAATTAAAATTGCTATAAAAAAAATTCACAATTAGCTGTGTCCAGCTGGTCAAGGCTGGATTCACCTTCAGGGCAAGAAGGAGGGACTGCACCACAATGATGGATTGTTTATATCATTTTTTATTTATAATCCTGCCATTCTGTGCTTGTCACATACGTGTGCTTTACCTAACAAAGGATCAAGGAGAGACTAGTATTCCAGTGATTTCTTGGCCATAAACTTTGACCAGGGGAAAATCCAGGGAGGGGGCCCTGACATCATAGACCAAATTTTACAGGAACTGATAGGACCATGACACTATTGATTCAACGTCTCTTGAGGTTACATTTTCTGTCGCATTACCTTTTCCTATTTTGTGGCATTCATGTAACAATTTTTGGAGCCCAAAAGCATGGACAAGATGCTTGTATCTGTGAAACTAACCAAATGCCACATGCTCTACTCACCCTTCCAGAGGGGAAATGCTTGTGAGACTGGTAGCATTTCAGCTGCAGATGTTCTTGGATGAAATGGATTGTTTTGATCCATTCCAGACTGAGTTCAGGCAGTAGAAATACTGAGGTGAAATTAATTTACAGTGAGACCTCAGTATCCAGTGGGGTTTGATTCCAGGACCCCCTATGGATACCAAAATCTGTGAATGCTCAAATCCCATTATATACAATTGTGTCCCTTGTATGAAATGGTGAATAGCAAGGTTTACTTTTCGGATTTTTTTCCCCTGAATATTTTCAAGCCATTGATGGTTGAATCCATGAATGCAGAACCTGTGGATACGGAAGGCTGACTGTTCTTCAGTCCAGTTAGCTGCCGTATGTCAAATAATGTAAAGGGGAGCATCTTTTCCATTGCCTCAGGCAGCAAAATGACTATGGGATATACATTTAAAAAGTAACTTTTCCAAGTTCTGATATTACTAATAAGCAACCAACAATTACTCAAGTACTTGCTAGTCTAAGCCCTCATTTCTGAAGGATTTTACACTAAAAGTAGTTCTTGAACAATTTTTGAAGCAAAGACCTTTTCCCCCTGCCTTTTATCAGTCGGGCAGTAATTTTTTTATGCTCTCTATCTAACTATTACACATTTCTTATCCTTCCTCTGTGGCTGGAGTTACTGAATGCTATAAAGTCCAAACACTGTGCTCCCACTCACATATCATTTAAAATTAAGGCCATTCATGACATAAGCTGAGTTTGCCCAAGAGTCAACCAGGACAGTACCATCAGCACTAATTGGCTGCACATCTTGAAACCAGTTCTCCAGGGACTGAGGCAGAGGACTTTCCCTGTCCAACTACCTGAGATCCATCAAGATGTCAGCCACAAGGACAGGCAATACAAACTTAACAAATCCAAGAAACAGAAAGAGAATGCGCTTTTCAGAGTATCTGAAATAATTGTGGCTTGCAGGGGGTGCAGTTTCTTTAATAACCTGTTCCTACTAATCAAGTGCCTTACTCTACACAAACAGCATGGCTTTAAAGTGCAGGAGGTGGAGAGTTGCAAGTCTGAAAGCTCCACCCACTTTTTTTAAAAAAAGGAAATTAGCACGTCAGCTGGAAAGGTTACAACTGTTCTTCCAAATTGTTCCTTTTGGTAGTTAGAGCCTGCCATCCTCTTAGAAGATTATCAGATGGGCCCTTAAAACCCGTCCCTGTCCCGGTACCCACCCACCATGCTCCCACCCCACTCCCGCCCCACTCCCATCCCTGGAACAGTTTAAAGAAAAATTTTCAAAAAATTATCTTTATTCTGGCATAAGAATTGCTCCCCCTCCCTTCAGCAGGCCAGGAGTGGATATAGCTGTTGCAAAGCTGCATTCACATCCTGTAAAGGAAATCCCGCCCGTTCTTGTAGGAAATTTCACATGGGAAATTTAAAAAAAAAATCAAATAAAAGTCAAATCAAAAAACCAAGCACCAAAACACAGTTTAAAAATAACAAGTAACCCGGGGGTGAGGGGGAAGGGCCTCCTTGTCCCAATCGCACCCGGAAGTGTTTGGGAGGGACCTCCCACCATGGCTGGTATTGCGCCAGCATAACAGGGCTCCTTTTCAGATGCCAATGATTCCTTCACAGAGACGGAACTGGCGACTTATTAACTATTTAAATCATTAATAAGAGGAAGCGGGGGGAGGAACGGGAGCAGAAGGGGAGCATACCAGGACAGGGATGACGACATCTGAAAAGGGAGCCTTTTAGCAATCTCCGGTCGTCCCTGTCCTGGGATACTTGGCATGTGTGATAATCTCCTTAGTGGCATATTCGGGTGTGAGTTCACCTTATACACACATATGTCTTTTTTTGTTTTCTTGTGGAGGTTAGTATTCTCTTCCTGAAGTGTCCAAACACACCCACCCACACCTTGATTCACTGTTTAGCCTCTGCAGCCCAACCCACAACCATTCAGTGGCTGGTGGAGAACAGGCATGGGATGAGAGAAGCATCTGGCTATGTATTCCTAGGCAGACACAGACCAATGACACCATCTGCTGAGACCTCTGGAGAACACTGTTAAATCACAGCAGATGATGTCATTGATGTGCCTCTCACTACAGGAAAGCAGCCAGAAGCTTTTCCAATCCCCTCACAATCTACCAGCCACTGAATGGCAGTGGAGGGCGGCTGCAGCAACTAAACTGGGAGTCTGGGGTGGGGAGTTGAGAGGAGAGATGCTATCCAATTCTGCTTGAGGGGCTATTATGCTAAGCTGTGCCATACAGGATATCAGCCTGTATGTTCAGGAGCACAAAGTCATATGATATCCTCCCCCACCTCTAATCTGAAGCAGTGTAACTCAGCAGCAGCCCAAAATGGGATGGTCAAAATTGTGGCTCATGGTTCACATGGGACTCCCAAGGGCTCCTGTGAAGCCCTGCTCCTGTGCCCACATTTTTTTAAAAAATCATTTATTCATTTATTTGTTGATATATTGGAAAAAAGGGACTTTCTGGGCACTGAAAGAAGATGAGTCCTCCTGGACATAAAACAGCTCCACAGCAGCCGGACAGAGCAATGTTGCCCCACTCTTTATTCAATTTAAAACATTGGGGTTTGGAGGAGGTACACTCCTCTGAGATTTGTGGGTGGTGAAGCCCCAGGCCTCTGGAAGTTGCCCACCTTTAAACTAAGGCTGATCATGCAGACGCTTATTCAAAAGTGCCACCGTATTCAACTGAGATTAATCCCAAGTATACTTGGCACAAGATTTGGGTAGCTCTAGGTATCCTGTCCCTGAGGTAGGAGAAAGCTGCTGCTCCTCTGCCATGCCACCCCACTACTCTAACTGTGCTCCTTCTGCCACTTCTTTAATCTAAATTGAGTTTCTCTGAGGAGTCACACCTCAGAGCAAGGCATTATTGGCAAGATGCCCTGGAGACCACCAGTTCCATTGTGGCCCAGGCAATCACCATGGGCATCTCACCCACAATGCCTTGCCCTGAGGTCACCTTAAGAACAAGGCCTTTGGGACATGATGCAACCTGACATTGCCATTGTAGAAAAGCAACTGAAATTGTTCCCAGAGCCTACTAATACCTTGGGGTTGTCTACAGGGCAAAAATACTCCTCATAGAATTTGAGAAGAATATGATTTGTCTTAATGAGATCCCATATCACTCTGCCATATTCAGAAGGAGGGGGGCCAAAACTGCCCAAAACTATGCAGGAAAAACCTTCATGGCTTTCCCCATATTTTTAAAAAAGCTCTGTGGGGAATGCGCATTTCCACTCATTGGGACAACCAATTAGCTTTGCTGAGCAGTCCCAATAAGAGGGGAAGTGGAAAGTTGATTGGCCAGACATGTGCAGGGGATGGAGCTTTCTGGCAAGGTAAGTGCCCTGAACTGCCACTGGATTTTTGCCATAGTGATCATGCGCAGAGACGACGAAACAGCCTCTTTTTGTTTTGTTTTTAATTTCTTTAAGCAGAATATCACACTTCCACACCTTGGATATGCTTTGTTTTAAAAAAATACTGTTCGGTAGTGGCTGGTGGTAACAATAAAAATGCGAGTAATTCTCTCAGGCCAACCATCTTGATTGGCAAGCATGCCCATTTGAACAATGAACGCAGATAACTTCACCAGCGTGTAATCTTGCCAAAAAACTGTTGAGGCAAATGAAAGCTGCTACGAATTGGCATTAGTGTGCATCAATCCACACATTTTATAGCCTCATACAGACAAGCCCCCTGTCACAGAGAGAGCATCCTGCCTTTGGCATTTGCAGTGGCAGGAGAACACATTTTTGTGTGATGAGTATCACCTTAGGAAGAAATTTCTCAAGCCATGACTGGAGAAACTCCTCTTTCCCCTGGAGAAAAAAAATTGAGAGAAACGGTCCATCTCCTCAAGAGATTATCAGACGCATCAAAAGTGGCATTACAGCTACGCCACAAGATCGCAAAGGTGCTCCCTTATCAGATGATGTAGTTCCCCCCTCATTATGCATCCATTATGCTGCCGTTCCGTGGCGCTGCTTTTTATTGACATCAGAAGCTGTCAATAGGTCCCCCGTTCCATTTGTGTTCCAGATTTGCCTGTGTGTAACAAAGTGCCCCATTTTGCTGGTGAGATCCCAAGCATCAATGGGAGGTCCCTGCTAGAACACTTCTGGGTGAGATCGGGACATCCAGGTAAGTGACATACTTTTTATCATTCTCCTCAGGTTACTTGAACATTTTAAAGTGTGTTTTTGTGCTTGCTGTCACTTTTTAAATGTTACGTTTATTTTTATTTTTGAATTTCCTGCGCTCGCATCTTCTCGCGAGAGTCTGCAGGATTTTGATCCAGGAAATGAACGGAGCTCCATTAGAGCTCCTTCCACTCCTAGGTTGCTCTGTCGACTGGAGAGGAGGTAAGTGCAGTGGGGAGGGTGATTGTGGCGGGACTGGGATGGGACAGGGGCAGGAGTGGAGATTGTGGGACAGAAACGCTTTTTTCGTTCCTGTCTAATAGTTTCCTCGCTCTCACTCCATAATGAATGTTTCTTTGTCCATAAAGTTGAAGAATTCTGAGACGCCATTTGTACACGCTTCCAGTGAGACCTTGCATAGGAACCCGCTGTAAGGAGAAGAAGCTGTGAACTGATATGAGCTATAGTTCTGAATAGTGACATAAGAGCTGTAACAACCCCTGAGGTCCCTTATCCATGTACAGACCAACACCAAATGTTGATATGGATAAGAGCTCCTTCAAATCAGAGTGAGTGTACCATTCAGAACACCAGGATCATGGGCATTTCCCTCTTACTGTGATGCAAATTCCTTCCTAGTGATTAAAAGCCTCTATTCCTGAAACACTCACAAGTTAATTCTGAGGCTTTATGGTATGTCAATTGTATCTCTGATGTGCAGTACTTCTTGAATGCCTTAATATGCCTTGCATTTTCTTTACTGCTCCCTGTTGTGTTTTTAGCAATACAATATTTTGTCATGGAGGAAACTGCAATGAGCTGGAATGCAAAGCGGTACTCAGTTAAAGTCATCCGAAGGGAACTGTTCCCTCTCTGCTGCCTGCATGCAATTATAGCACTATTAAGCTTCATTATTATGATTATTATGATTATTATTACACATGGTAAATGCTGTGCTTTTCAGCTACTTCAGCAAACAATCTGATGAGATTTGGAATGAATATGAAAAACGGTGGTCTAGCTCAAAGCCAGAGTGAAGAAACAGCATGAATATTAAGCAATGAACACCACTGGTAATTATATAAAGACATGGTGGAAATAAGATAGAAATATTCAAGTCTTTGGGGAACTTAAGTCTATTTCGCTTATTGATATAGCGAGATTCCTGACAGCTATAGTTTCATTTTGCCCTTTTTAAAATTGCACTTGACTTCCCTTTTCCTCATCCATAATACATTTCAAATGTGACTATAAATAAATGTTCAAAATGAGTCCAGCAGTCATCAAGAGGTTTTGAATTGGACCCACAAGGGTTTTTGATCTTGGAGTTTAATTTTAGCAAGCTGCATTTGTGGCATTTATTTTTACAGATGATTTTTTTCCCCTGCCCACCTTCAGAAACAGATTTCTTTCTCCGTCACTTCTTTCTTGGGGGTTACAAAATTGATCTGTGAACACCAGAAAGAGTCTGAGTAAAAGGACTTATATGGGAGAAAGAAACAAGGTGAGTTTGATGACTATTTTACTCCTGACCCCCCAAGACCTTTCAAGTTCAGATCTCATTACTGAAAGGGAGACCAGTTTTATCACCACTCTCTCAATGTGACCTTTTCCAGATGCAATTCCTGCATTAAATTCACTTTGTCTATTGGTACTAAAGAGCAAAGGAGGGAGAGAGAAAAACTTCTTACTGTCTTGTCTTTCCCTCTCTCACTTCTCTTTGATGTCTGAGTAAATGATAAAAAGAAGAGAGAAGGCAGGGTTACAAAAGGGTGCTCCAAAGTGTACAATACATACTGCGTTAATTACTATTCAATTTAAAATGAAGGCAGAGGACTAAAACCAAACCATTCTCTTCCGTATAGTATATGCTATTCACTGGCAGCATCCCCAAGAAATGAATTGAAATACACTAGGCAATGTACAGATAACAACAAATTTCTTCTTTTGAGTACCAGGCTTAGGTTCCACTCTCCACTTTTCCCTTGTCTTCCTTGTTTTGGGGGCTGTCCCTCCTTTCTGTCTGCCTGAGGAAAATGATTCTTACCCTTCCTCTTTAACTGCTCAACATATGATAAACAGCAGGACTCAAAACAGTGCTACGTGTTAGCTAGAATGATACCTGTTCTCAGCATATTGAAAATGACATTTCACAGCATGGACTCAATCTAAAGCTTCTCAGGAAAACCCACAATTCCAATAGCCTTTGGCATAGTGTAGGTGGGATTGAAATTGCATTCAGCTGCAGACTGTCTTTCTCACAAGGTTCACCTTCTCTAAATCTTGCTGCAAATGGAGGGTTTTGCAGTGTGTGCCTGAACAAAGGCTTCTAAACGTGTGTGTGGGTTTTTTAGTCACTCAAAAGCATTTAATCGAAAATACTGCCAAGCAGGTAAACATAGCCTCCTTGCTGCTGCAACTGAACAACAAAACTAAATGCCAATAAGTGGTAAAATGTTTAGTGTTGATCTATTCAATGCTATAGAACTGTGTACAGAGTACACAATGAAATACCCCTCTTTAAGTGGGTGGAATCCTCCCCACACCGCACTTGGAAATCCAGGTGCTTATATTACAGATCATATAAAACCTAGATCCTATGCATGATAAACAGCAAAAGAGGTACCAGTATTATATCAACAATTTGATACAGGTGTTTAAAAACATTTCAAAATCTCCATGAAGATGAATCCTAGAATAAGGCTCAGTAACTTCAGAATGATTCAATGACTGTTTGAAGGAATGGGTGAAAAGCCCACATGATAGGTAGGAGATGGAGGGAGAATTCTCTTTTATATCTCACCTTTCTCCCACTATGGGACCCAAGGTAGCTCATAATAATCATTCTTCTTCCCTTACTTCTACATTCATTATCTTTCTTCCCTTACTTCTTCACTAATTATCTGCATGAATTATCCTTCCTCCCTTACTTCTACACAGAGATCACAGTTAGATCTGAGTCATGCATTTGTCACTCACAGGTAGGTGTGAGTCACCTCACAGTTAGAAAGAGGGTTTGGGCCATGCTCCAAGTTTTGTTAATTTAAATATGGCCTCCAGAAGCAAGGAAAGAGGGAAGGAACACTTCCACACACTCCCAACTGTAAAGCTGAATTCAGAACCTATGTGCCCTCATCCCTTCTGTGCATCCAGTGATCTCCTGTCCTTTTTTGCAGGGCATGCTAGTGACAGTGGATGCGGATAACAGATATCTATCTTTATCTGTCTCTACTGCTGTACCACAGATACATACCCTCCAACATTTCACAGAGTAAAACTGGGACATGTGTGGCCAAATATCAAAGTGTGGTTAAGGTGGCAAAAGTTATTAATGAGGGAGAACAGACAAGCTAGGAGAGGTTGCAGCAGTTTCCTTTTGCCTGAGTCTCTTGGGAATGGCAAGATTCAGGGAGGGGTCCATTCCACCTTGTCTGAAGGAAGCAGTGGTTAAGCCGCTCCTGAAAAAGCCTTCCCTGGACCCCTTGGACAGGAACAACTATAGGCCAGTTTCTTTGCTGCCTTTTCTAAGCAAAGTGATTGAAAGGGCGGTCGCTTCCCAACTCCAAGCTGTCTTGGATGAAACCGATTATCTAGATCCATTTCAAACTGGCTTTAGGACGGGATATGGAGTGGAGACTACCATGGTTGCTCTGGCTGATGACCTCCGCTTGGGGATCGACAGGGGTAGTGTGACCCTGTTGGTGCTCTTGGACCTCTCAGCGGCCTTTGATACAATAGACTATTCCATCCTCTTGGATCGCCTGAGGGAGTTAGGAATCGGAGGCACTGCCTTGCAGTGGTTCCATTCCTTCCTCTCGGGCAGATCCCAGAGGGTGAGGCTTGGGGACAGTTGCTCTACTAGAATAGAGCTTAACTGTGGCGTTCCTCAGGGTGCCATCCTGTCCCCGATGCTATTTAACATCTATATGAAGCCGCTGGGAGAGATCATTCGGAGGCATGGAGTGCGGTGTCATCAGTATGCTGATGACACCCAGATATACTTCTCCATGTCTCGGTCATCAGCTTTGACTTCAGATGGCGTCTCTCCTCTCAATGATTGTCTTAAAGCAGTAATAGACTGGATGAGGAAAAACAAATTGAGACTGAATCCAGACAAAACGGAGGTACTAACAGTTACAGGCCCAAAACCAGGTCTGGGAATACAACTTCCAATCCTGGATGGAACTGCACTCTCCTCCAAGGATTGTGTTCGCAGTCTGGGGGTGCTCCTGGACCCGTCGCTCCAGATGACTAATCAGGTAAATGCAACGGTCAGGAGTGCCTGTTATCAACTTCAGCTGATACGCCAGCTGTGCCCTTTCCTGGAAACTAGGGACCTCGAAACTGTGGTACATGCACTGGTAACCTCCCGTCTGGATTTCTGTAATGCGCTCTACATGGGGCTACCCTTGTGCTTGACTCGGAAACTTCAACTAGTCCAGAACATGGCAGCCGGGTTGATTTCTGGCGTTTCCAGAAGAGAGCATATAACACCTGTGCTAAAAGCTCTCCACTGGCTGCCTATTAGTTTCTGGACACAGTACAAGGTGTTGGTTATGACCTTTAAAGCCCTACATGGCTTGGGTCCAACTTACCTCCGGGACCGCCTCCTTCCGTACGACCCTCCCCACACACTTCGGTCCTCTGGGAGGAATCTGTTACAGCCTATGGAAACAAGGCTGTCGGTGACCTCCCAGAGGGCCTTCTCTGCTGCTGCTCCCAGATTATGGAATGGCCTGACGGACGAGATCCGTCGTATTACCACCTTAGACAGCTTTAAAAAAGCTGTCAAGATGGAGCTTTTCCGGCAGGCCTTTCCTGAATAATTATCCCAGCCCAAGACTCAGCTGCCCTTTCTAGGCTATGATTGTATGTTTTAATTTTTTTTCTTCTAATTTATATATATTTTTAATTATTGTTTGTTTTTAATCCTTCATAATTTAATATTATTTTAAGGGGTGGGTGGGCTAGGGTATTGTGATTATGGAGTTTTTATATTGTAAGCCGCCCCGATTGCCTTGCAGAGGGGCGGGATAGAAATAAAATTTTATTATTATTATTATTATTATTATTAGATAGCCTCACTCCCTTTTCTCTCCTATCCCCCCTGCTGAGTTAGCTGAAAATTAACTACTTTGGCACCTTGAACTCAGTTTGCAACAATTCAAGTAAGCTGAGGAGAAAGGGTAAAAGTGGGAGGAGAGAGAAACTGGGGAGTTTTAAAAACAGCAGAAAAATTAGGACAACAGAGAATTAGTCAGGACTGTACCTACCCAATTGGAACAGTTGGTGGGTATGCAAAAATTATTAATAAGAGCAGACAAGCTAGGAGAGTCTGGAACAGATTGCTTTTGCCAGAACCTTCAAGGAAGGAGAAGATTTTACCCCCTCCTCTCTTCTCCCCCCAATAAATTAACTGAGTGCAAACTACTGGTCCCCCTGCCATATCCACAGGGGATACATTCCTGGACTTACTATTTATGAGTGAAACTGCAGATAATAGTAAACCCTATTAGAATAAAGGACTTCTGGTACAAACATACCATTGATTTGCAATAGAGGACCTAGCAGTTCCTAGAGAGGGCACCTCTCTAGGAATTTTCCAGCACAACTATATGGTATGGACTTTAATCAGACCACCCCCCCTAAACCTCATTCTTTTGCTGGCATAATTTTGTCATTTTTATGCTGGCAAAAGAATTCCCCATGCCACACTTACCTCTCATCACAACAAAAGGCTTCCTTGGAAATGAACGAGGAGTGAATGGAGCTCCGTTCACTTCCTTGTTTGAAATCCTGCGTATTCTCGCACGAATACATAGTTTGGGAAATTAAAAAATAAAACAGTAAGTTTTAAAAACTACCTAAACACAATAAAAAAAGTCCCAAGTAAACTGAGGAGGGTCATAAACAGTGTGTCACCTACCTGGATGTCGCAATCTCACCTGAAAGTGATATCGCCGGACCGGCCATTAATGCTGCATTTGTGTGAGTACAATGGTGCGAAGTTTCAAATGCCGTCAATGCTGGCAGAAAAGCGCCACGGGGATCAATTGACATCTTGAGCCATCAATAAAAAAAGAACATTTTTTTAACAGGACATGATCACTAAAGGGTGACGTCGTGTGGTATGCGCACCCTTTCATGATCATTAGGCATCCTTGTGGCACCTTATTTGCCTTGTTTGATAACATCCTATGTGTCCCTATTTTTTCAGCCCTGGATAACTGATATCACAGACATTGATTCCATGGATACAGGAAGCAACCTGTACTTTTGCAGTCTGAACTCAATTTGCAGCAAGTGAAATAAGTGGAAGTCAAAGAGGGAAAATAGAAGGAGAAGAGGAAAACTGGGACATTTTAAAGGCAGCTGAAAAAGAGGGGTGGAAACAGAGGATCAATCAGGACCAGCGATAGGCACATACACCAGAAACGGGTCTGTGTGATGAAGATACAGTATATGGTTATGTACATTAGGCTTAGTAGTACAGACTGCCTGTTCCACACTTAACCAAAAATCCTACAACCTATGGAGGAAATAGACAATGGCAATTACAGGACTCACTGATCTAAAAGATTGCCAATCTATGCTAAGCACTACCTGTTAGTATGCCCTCCTACCCCCTCCCCATGATATCTCATAATTGGAAATATTGGACACTTTTCGGAGTCAGGTTGGCTGGGGCAAACCGAAAGTCAGTTGGAGGGCACAATGACCTGCGATGTGTCTTAAGGGTTGTCTAGACAGTGTAAAAACTCCTCATAGAATACGGAGAGAATACCGTTTGTCCCAATGAGATCCCACAGTGATTCGACATACTGTTGTTGGAAGGAGGGGGGCCAAAAACTCGATATACTCTGCGGGAAAGGTCTTTGTGGCTTTTCCCATATTTTTTTTTTAAAACTCCAAAGGAAATGTGCATTCCTGCTCATTGGGACAATCAATGTGATTTGTTGTGCAGTCCGGAGAGGTCAGAACTCTATATCTGATTGTTCAGACGTGCGCAGGTGTGGGCTTACTGTCAAGAGCCCAGAAGTGCTAGCAATCATGCACTTTTTTTTTTTTACATTTTATTTTTTTGAAACTGTCAAAATGGAACCCGGCAGGAGCCAGAGACAATAAGGAGGGTGGCCACCATGAGGAAGAAAAGAGCCGCCCGCCCTTCACTTATCCCGCTAGCAGCAGCAGCAGACTTTGATTCTGGCTGCAGTTAAAGGTAGGGGGGAGCCACCTCGCCAGCCGCTGGTTGAGGAGAAGGAAGAGGAGGGCAGATCTTCGCCACTCCAGGTTCATCTCACCTTCCTGGGCTGGGCTGCTCTTTCTCTCATGCCTGTCCTATCCTCTCCAAAGCCTGCTGACATCGAGCTCAGCAGACAGGTTATTTACTTATTTATTTATCTTTTTTTAACATACTGTATGTCCTACTTTCTTCCCAGCTCTGGGACTCAAGGTTGCTTACAAAAATTAAAACAGATACAGATTAAAGTCCACATCACTAAAAACATATAAAAGTTAAAATATAATTAAACTATCAATAGAATTACTGTAAAAGCAATTTTCAAATATCAGTGTCATCACTACTATTACAGTTTCACATCTACTAGGAGGTGGTGGTGGTGGTGACTATTATAATTAATATTAATACTAATGCATATCCTGCCTTTCCCCCAAAAAACTAAAACTCAAGGCTTCTTACACAAATTAATGCAAATTAATTGCATTACACAAATTATAAAGATAAAAAGCAAACGCAAATGCAGATTAAAAAGCAACAAATACAGACAATGCAGCTCATTACTTAAAAAAAAAAATTCCCATAAACAGTTACCAAAGAGTCGTTGAAACAAGTCTTTGGACTTTTTCAGACGGCGATTTGTAATGCAAGAAGCTTGTCCCTCTTGCGAGGCTGCTGCACGGCGGGGGGGGGGCATTTCGGATGACACCGTCCCCCTTCTGATACTGTTCCGGAAGAGCTGGGAGGCTGCAGTGCCATATTTGGCCATTTCCTAATCACGGTCAACTTAACACCCCCCCCTGCTGTGCAGCAGCCTCGCAAGAGGGACAAGCCTTCTTGGGTTACAAATTGTTGTCTGAAAAAGTCCATAATCTGCCACCAAAAGGACACCAAAGCAGTCACTAAGAGTAGCTTCTTCCATATTCCGAACAGATATACCTTTGTAGGTGATAAGACAGATGGTTCTTGAACTGCTGCTGCTGATAATGTTCAGATTAGCAACCTAAGGACTCAGCTTAGTGAACCTAAATTGAATCCATTGTTTGTAAAGCTTATTTGCAAAGGTTTCGCCTTTAGGCACTACAGTGAAGCAGCCAACAGAACCGTGGAGTACTTGTGTGTCTGGGTGGCTGCAAATGTTGTAGTGTCCAAAGTGTCAGATGTGTTTATGACAACTGTACATTCACTTGCTGGTAGAATATTAGTCTAAAACGACACATGATGAAGGTAAGCTATCTGTTTCAAAAACTACCTTGCAGGGAGACCACTTGGGAGCAATATGTAAACTGTTTAAAACAGACACAGTAATTCCCAAATTCTGTATGGTAGCACATTAAGCCATGAACATTTTATTTAAATATTTATATTCAACCTACAAGGACTATACACCCCTTCCCATGGTGGCTTCCTATCACATACCTGCATACACAGATATACTGTATATGTAACCAACATGGGCAATATTATGTAAAACCAGCACCAAGATAATAAAAGCAGCAACAATGTTTTCACGTAATTAGCATATAATTGGTACAAACTATCTATCTATCTATCTATCTTTGCTGCTGCTGCTGCTGTTGTGTGCTTTCAAGTCATTTCTGACTTACGGAGATCCTAAGGCGAACCTATCACAGGATTTTCTTGGCAAGATTTATTCAGAAGGGGTTTGCCTTTGCCTTCCTCTGAGGCAATAATGATGAGGCTAAATGACTTCATGTGGAAGGGAGTTCTACACTGAGGGGACAATCCAAAAATGGACATTGTGTCCAGCTTGACAGATGATACTAGAAGGCACATGAAGACCCTCAGGGGCCAATCCTAATGGGAGAGCATCTTCAAATGGACCCTGGTTGTGCAAATAATTGGGTCCTTGGCCATTTATAGCATGAAAGGTAACAACAGCACTTTGAATTTAGCCCTGAAGAACATTGGTGTAGCTGATACAGAATCAGTGTTACATTTTTCAGCTGCCATTCTGCACCAATTGGAGTTTCTAAACTATCCCCAATGGCAGCTTTCCACAGAGCATGTAAGTGTCTGCTTTATCGGGATAGGAGCACAGCAGGCAAATCTGCCAAAGCTGATTGAAGGCCATCTGGGCCACCACTGTGCCTTCACAAATACCACTGAGACCAGAAGAAACCACAAGCTGCACTTCTCATCTTTTAGAGCAGGGGTGGAAATCTCATTGCCCTCCAGATGTTATAGGACTGCATCTTTCAACAGTCCCATCCAGCATAGCCAAAGTTGAGGAATGCTGGGGGATGTAGTCCATCAACACCTAGAGGGCCACATGATTCCCACTGTTCTTTCATAAGGATGCAACATCATTCAACCCTGGTCACAGTCTTCAATCCAGGTCAGTTTGTGTGTTTATTCCTCTGGTGATGAGTAATCTCAGGATACTTCTGCATAAGGTGTGATTGGACCACTCAGACTCTCCTGAAGCACAAAACCCAGCACACAGTTATTTACACAGAGGAAGAAGCTGCCTATTCATCTCTTTTTGAGACACTTATCGACATCATTCCAGGAGATATTCTCTCAGAACAAGGGGTTGGCTCTTTCTTGGGTGAGTAATTCTTTCACATTCTAAAACTAAACCTTTTCAAGGATAAATGTGGAGCTTACTTCTGGTTTTATTTCAGCAAAATAACAACATAGGAAGCTGCCTCATACAAGGTCAAATTATTTTGTCCATATTTTATTTTATTTTATTTCCTGCCCTTTACCCAATAGGACACCCAAAGGTGGCTTCCAACAAGATTAAAACAACATCCTGTATGGCTCAATGTAGCTTAATAATACCTCATGCAGAGCTACATTACTGCTAGCCATTCACCAACCCCCCGATTTATTGGCGAGCCACTGAAGCCCACTCAATGGCAATTCTTGTACCAGGGAGAGAGTGGAGAAACATCTGGCTATGTCCCCATAGTCAGATAAGAAATTATTACCTCATTCACTAGGTCTACTGGGGTCTTCAGAAGTCTCAGCAGATAGTGTAATCATCTTGCATTTGGCTACAGGGTCATAGCCAGATGCTTCTCTGATCCCCTCTGGCTCTCCACCAGGCATAGAATGGCCATGGAGAGGGTTTGCAATAGCTCTAGAGTCAGTCAGGAGGCTTTGGTCAGAGCAGAGAGAAGGAGAGAGAGTGCAGTGACCTCTGCATTGACTTTACACCTGCTTATGTTACAAACTGAATGCCAGCCAATGATAGGTGAGATTTTTGTTTCATTTTCCCCCATTTAAAAATGCTCCAAGAGAGGGAAGACATATTTGCATAATTTTCTCTATGAATCTCTTTATTTTGTGTGTGTGACTGCCACTATTCTTTCTGCTCCCTTCCTCCCCCATGGCCCTACAATGACACGAAATCTTGTGCACTGCAGAGAATGCAAAATGGATGCTTGCTAACTCAAGTTGCTGCTCCTGTCTCTTACAGGGGCAGCAAAAACAAACTGAGGAAAAGATAGAAATAAGTCAGGTGAGTTCTACAAAAATGGACAATTAATCCTCCTAATTTCTTTGCCCTCAAATAAGGTCCAGAATTCCAATGTGCAGATAACTCTACATGTGCTCTACAATTCAGCTAGGCCTCTTCCCTTAAATTAAGGCCCATAAGGATTTGTCATGCTAGGGGAGAATTCTGGAAGCTGTAGTACAAAAAATAACATTTCCAAGTTCTGGATATATTTGTCCTCCTAGGCTACTCCAGGGGCAACACCTCTCTGGAGGTGCTTTCCCATTACCTGCTACCTGATCCTTTATAAAGCAGGAGATGTGGGCAAGAAAAGCTATGACCTGCATGAAAACCATGAGCTCTACCACTGAGAAATGTTTCCTCCTTGCCCTTAAAAAGTTTATTCATCTCCCAGAATGTTAGGCAATGTTGATGTAATAATAAACAACTTTTAGAAGTAGCAGTTCTGGTTCCTGACTTGCCACAGCCAATGGTAATTTAATTCACAAACACTGTCCATCTCAATTATTGTAGTACTTACTGGCGGCTATTGAACTAACCAGGGATCACTGAGCTGGATCTTTGAGGTCAAGCCAGTAAAATTAGCCATCTGTCCCATAACAGCTTTAAGCTCAGCCTCTTCTTAAGTACTGTATTATGTCTCCCAGTGTGCCATGTGCACAACAACAAATGGCCCAAGATATGAATCAGCTTATTTTTCTTCTTCCCTTAAATTGCTGTCTGACCTATTTATTTATTTATTTATTTATATCCTGCCTTCCTCCCAGCATGGGATTCAAGGCAGCATGCAACATTCTAAAAGCACAATACTGTACAATTTAAAAACTTTTAGTACACAAGTTTTTTTTTTAATTTTTTTACTTTAAAAAAGGAGAGAGTTCTGATCTTTGCAGCAAGTTATGTCACTGGGCAAATGGGTAACAACACTAAGCACACTGGAAAGAAGATTTGATATACTGTACTACATAATTTATGATTAGGTCATCTAAGAAAATCTACTACAAAAGTAGATTTGTCAAACTATAAACTTCTTAGAGGAGTTATTCCATGGCTGGAATTCAGAATAACTATTCTGAAGTTTAGGTTTAACAAATAACTAGCTATTACTTTCCTAAGTAAACCAGATCCTGTCTGGTCTTGAAAGCTAAGCAGGGTCAGTCCTGGTTAGTAACTGGAGACAACGAACATATACCAGGTGCTGTAGGCTGATGGCTCTTAAACTTTTCTTTACCAGAGACCCCCTTTAAATGGTTTTTGTTGCTGCAGACCCCCCAAGACTTAACTCAAGATTTAAAACCCTAAGAATAATAATAACAATAATACCTGACAATAGTAATAATAGAAATACACCATCCATTAACCCTTCCCTCAGAGGCACTAGAGGGGAGGGAACACTTCTCCTGTTTCTTCCTGCAACTTTGTGGCTGGAGTGAACAGCAATATGCAGGTCAAGCCAGCCAGCCTTTGCCTAGGCTCCTGTCACGTGGGCTGAGCAGCCCTCAAGCCTTCCTGGACTCCCTGTGAGGACATTGCAGCCCCCTGGGGGTATGTAGACCACAGGTTAAGAACCACTGCTGTAGGCTATATTTCAGAAGAAGCAACTGGTGAAACCACCTCTGAGTATTCCTTGCCTAAGAAACCCCTATGAAATTCATGGAGTTGCCATGAGTCGACAGGTGACTTGAAGGCACATACACACACACACACACACAAAGACAATGGGAAGGGGATGATGATGAGAGCAAAGCGTGTGTATTCCTAATTTCACACCAAGCAAGGTGCATGAGGGGAGGTAGAGAAAGGGATCTTGGAAGAGCAAATGAGCAGAACAATTCCTGAGACTCTGAAAAGACCATATCCTTTTACAAGAATTTTGATTTGGATGAGTAAGAAGGCATTACAGCTCCATCTCTCTGTTCTGGAGCGGGGAACTGCTTATTGCAAAACAATATGGTAAAGTTGTTGGTTGTGGCAAAAGGCCATCTCCTTGGTAGCAGCCACCATGTAGAATGATCTTCTCACTGAGATTAAGCAGACTGCCAGTGAGAGGGCATTTCCACAACCAGCTGAAGACTTATTTGATTGTTCCCAGCATTTTTCTGACCAGCAACCTAGTCAGTTACACTTATTGTTTTTAGTGATTTTAATTATTATTTTATTGCTGCTTGATTGCTTTACTACTTAATTTGATTGAATTTCATGGGTGTTAATGTTGCAGTTTTGTAAACTACTTAGAGACTTGGGGGAATGAAAAGTAACCTAGATATGTCTAAATAAATAAATGCACACATATATTTGCCGCTGTACTTGATAAAACTGATTAAAAACTGATCAGGCCAAGGGATGGAATTCTGTTGGGGCTTTAAACCTGCCAAGCCAGCCAGTGGTAAAAGTGGGTGGACTTTTTACAGGCTTGTGTAAGAAGGTCTCTGAGACCTCTTTATACAAGCACCCCCCTGGGTTGAATGCTACAGTCTGCAGTGCTCCTAAAAAGATGTACCTGCACAACTCTGCCCTCCCCCCCCAACCTCACCCTTGATTCTGGATGATGTGATTTCCTCTGCAATAATGCAGAATTACACCAGGGTAGCATAATGCTACTGGAGCATTTTGTCTCCATCAATTGTCAGCCAGGCACCATGAGAAGTTCAGCCCTAAGGTAATAGTAGCTATACCCCTCCATTTACCCTCTAGAACCCAGCAGTTAGACATATGTATTACCAGTCCGCTAAAGTCTACCAATTCCCTAACTCCAAACTAGGGATGTGAAAATACGTCTTTTTTGTTTTCGTTACTCTTTGTCAGAATCACATCAGCTGCCTATTGAGTTGAAATATTTTTTCCTTTCTTTTCCCTACATGAATGACTATTCTGGCAAATCCTTTTCCTAATGTATGCATTTATCATGCCTTTCTCCCTGAATGTACACATTTTAACACATTTCCCATCTGTGTGCATCTTCAAGTGCATATGTTTAATTGTGCACATTTGCTTGCTCTATTTCAAGAAAGCAATAATCTGATGCTTATGGTCTCCTCCTGATGATGGGAAACTGAAAGATATGTACACATTTCCATTTGTAGTCTTAGTGTTCATGACTTTGATAAATTTGTAAAAAAAAAGTTGTTAATATGAATCCTCACACACACACACCTGATCCCTATTCAGATTTCTTGCATCTGTGCAAAACCAGGGAATGTAATCGCCTGTCCTCCTCTCAAACAAATCTTCCCAGTTCAGTCTTTTGATAATTCAGATAATTCCATAACTGTTGCCTTATGAAGCCCTGGATGTATGTTGTATCAGTGCCATTTCATATTGGCTCACCTCAGGTATTACTATGAAACCATCATTTTTCCTCAAGCAGGCCACAGTAAGCCTAAGGCTCATATATTCCTCCTCTTCTTTCATGAATTAAAGGAGAAGATCATAACCATGTCCAGATTTAAACTAACCATTGCTGCCCCTGGCATCATAATATCCTGAATACAAGTCAGTAAGTGCCCGAGGAAGCAGGTGGTTGGTATATAGGAGTTGTTGGGTAGTCAGTCCAGTCCAGGTCAGTCATGGGTTATCTGGGTGAGATGAAGGGAAAATCAAAAGGGTAGTCGGTAGCCAGTCCAAAAGTTGTATCAGTAGGTCAGATGTCCAGATACATGAGCAGCAAGGAGTAAACAGAGTAGTCCAAAATGTAGCCAGTCCAAAGTCATGCAAAACAAGAATGCAGGAGTACTGCCAGTCAACCAGATAAGACAGTTGTCAGCGCTAAGACTGAGAGAGAACTGACGGGATATTTATGGGCAATTCCTTCAAGGCCACAAGTCAGCATTTTTTACTTAACCATCACGGGGCTTGGTGTTTCTCCCTCTGTAGATCAACGAAGGATGTCTCCAGCATCTACAGACTTTGCTAACTCCTGCTGGGGAGCAGGGTCCCCTACTGCCCCAGCCCCATCTCCTCAGACTCAGAGAGATTTCTACTATCAGGAGCTGCAGCTTCCTGGCAATCTGTATCCTCCTCCTCCTCTTCCTCCGAGTTGTCCAGGGGTTAAGTTATGACACAGAATTCAGGACACTATGAATTGTTTAAACTATATTTAACAGGAAAATATTACAATCTAATCCTTACTTCTTCTATTTCTACTTGGGACAAACTTCAGTTCCTGGGTTCACATTTAAAAGGGAATGTATTTAGTTCCAAAGTGACAAGAGAAGCTTCCAACCTCCTCTTACGGTGTTTAAAAAAGGGAAAGAAGGGAATTGTGAGTCCAAGGCATCATATGGTTCGTTGTGGCACTGGGAAAACCAACATTTGCTCTCCGCTCAAAGTACGCTTGCATTTTTACACTATGCTGAGTGTGTATTTGGGACCAAGTATACACTCATCACCAATGCTTCTATGCTAAGAATATGTTTGTATAAATGAGCATACAGAGAGAGAGAGAGAGACTTCTATTTATAAAAGGAGTGTGTTTACTGTACTGGAAGAAAGGGTTATCTTATCTTTTGGGAGTTCTAATGCAGCACTTGAACAAACTAGTGCAGTGGTTCTTAACCTTTTCTTTATTTAACTCAAGATTTAAATTAATAATAATAATAATAATAATGCCACCAGATAATACAATATGTCATCCATTAAACCTTCCCTCAAACGCACTGGAGAGGGAGGGAAGACTTTTCTCTTGCTTTTTCCTGCAATTTTGTGGCTGTAGTGGATTTAATGGCAACATGCAGACCAAGCCAACCAGCCAGCCAGCCTTTGCCTTGGCTCCTGTCACATGGCCATTCCAGTGCAGGAAGGAGGTGGGTCAAGCAACTTTCAAGCCTTTGCGGACACCCTTTGAGGAAATCACAGACCCCAGATTAAGAACCACTGAACTAGTGAATACCCAGACTAAATCAGACAGTATATGAAGGGCTGTTTTTTTTAAGAGGTAAGCCATTCCTTCCCTTGCTACAGTGATACATCCCAACACTGAGTTGTTGCTACTTGACTGGTATTTTCTTTTTAATCAACCAATTTGCTCTTTCAAGCAAATTTTCAAGTACAGTTGTCCCTTCATATTTGCGGGGTTTTGGTTCCAGGACCCCCCGTGGTACCAAAATCCGTGAATACTCAAGTCCCATTACATGCAATGGCATAGCAAAATGGTGTCCTTTATATAAGATGGCAAAATCAAGGTTTGCTTTTTGGATTATTATTTTTTAAAGAATATTTTCAAGCTGTGGATACGGAGGGACAACTGTATTTCAATGCAAGTCATGTTTAGCAAAGATTGTCACAAACATAATAATTTCTGTTAACCAAACAATCCATGCAAAATGTTTATCATACAAAATGTTTTCATTGCAAACTGAAAGATGCAAACAGGTTATCTGTGTTAGTGCCAAATGTATTTGATTAGCACCACTTCACTGGAGATGCATCTGCAAACAGAATCTGATTAAATACCATGTTTTAAGCTACAGCTAATAAATGACCTAATTCATCTTGTGGATTGGTCCATAAATACCTATGGCTCACTACACAGTGCGTAGGGCCTGTAATTCCAGGCCACAAGTAAGCAGTACAACCATCCTTGAATTTCATAATGTTTTTACATTCCAGAGAGATTAACAACTGAGTTATCTTGTTGAAGAAAAGAAATGAAAAATAAATTTGTGGCACTGGAAAGAGAAACATTTTTGGACTACAGCCCACAGCATCAGATATATGAAGTGCATCTACAGTTGCTAGAAAAATATGCATGCAGTGAAGTGGGGACACAGTGGGTTGAAATTACCATGAGATGCAGAAGATACAGCCTGTGATATATCTCTGCAAAGCAAATCCATAATTCACTTTTTTTATATAAAATACCAAACAAGTTCTTGTCCTCTTCTGCAAGTCCAAATCATTTCAGCTGAGCTTGCAAAAATATCCTCACTACTGTCTATCCTTAGTATGGTGATTTAATACAGTAAGAATTAGAGACTAGAAACATGCTAGCTGGGGGATTCTTGCAGCTATAGTCCCCAAAAGCAGTACAGTGGCCCCCTCAGTATCCGCTGGGGTTGTTTCCAGGACCCCCTATGAATACCAAAATCATGGATGCTCAAGTCCCATTATATGCATTGGCATTGTAAAATGGTATCCCTTCCATAAAATGGTGAGCAGCTAGGTTTGCTTTTTGGATTTGAAAAAAATATATATTTTCAAGCTGTGATTGCTTAAATCCATGGATGCAGAACCTGTGGATACAAAAGGGCTAACTGTATTTACAAACTCTGGCTCACATGTCATTTTGGAGTGTGCATTTTACCTCTGCATCTGTTTCTACCCCCTAGGGAGGAGGGATTACACAGAGTGCAAAGACCATTTTAACTGGCCCTCAAATATTTCAGCATCAAGGACCAAACTCTGCCCTTGATGCCTATGCAAAGTCTCACTGATGTTAACAAGGCTTCTCCTCCAGATCAAAAAGTTGTAGGCGTTTCTGAAGGGCTTTTATGTATTTTTAAGTGCCCTCTTTCAAGAGCCCCAATAACGTTTAGCGGGGGGAAATACCATTCCATGAAAAGCCCTTTAACAGAACTGCTGCATGACTCCATTTCTTTACTTGCCATTCATGGGCATAAACATCCTCATTGTCCTACTATCCCAGCTGTTCCAGGGCTCAGTTCTGTGGTCACCAAAGCACAAGCCATCACAGGCCACTTAGAACAAAATATATGTGATATATGTGTCATCCAATTTGGTCCTTCTGGTGTTGAAAGCAAGTACATGAGTTTAGAGTGCATCAGAAGCAATTTATGCAGTTTTAAACTGTACTAGTTTAGAGTGTGACACATTAAATCCCTCATTTTCTTACCTTCTCTCTGGAGAAAATATGGATCAACACAAATTGAATTGGGATCACTGAACATGGGTAGGGGATACTTAGACCACCCCTTGCCCCACAGCTTTCTCTGCTTTATATTTAACCCCCATAATGATAGTGGATTGCCCCTCTAGAGGGAAGAGTTGGGAAGGTTCTTAAGAATGAACTTTTCTAAGCTCTGGTCAGGAGCAATTTAAGTTTAAAAACTAGTTCTGGGGGGTGTTAAACCTCCCCTACTTACAAAGGGTGGTCCCAATCCCAATGTTTAGTCTGTAGCAAAAAAAGAAGTGAGGTTTAGCTGCACGCTATGTATTTAATGTAGAGGTGAAACTTTATTTGAGTCAAAGCTCATCATAGCTCAGTCCTCAAAAGCTTATGTTTAAAAACCATATTTTATGTGAAGGAGTAGTATGGAACCCGCAGTGATCCTGAGTATGTGGAGTTCCTTCCAAGGTACCCATCATTCAGCTGCACATATCTGGAACTAGAAAGGCAACTTTTAGTCCAAGCCTAAAGCAACATTGGTCACAAAAATAAGAAATAAAGGACTTCTTAATAAAACAAATGGTTCCATCAACCTGCCTGCCTGTTATTTGTCCCCCACAAGCACCCTACAAATCTAAGCAAGCTCCAGAATTACTGGGGAGCAACAACATTGCCTTCAAGAAGTGGTTGTGGATTTTCCAAAGGCATCTGATTGACTACTAAAAAAAAAAAAAAGATATTGGGCTATGGCTGGGGTGGGCAAGCTGCAGCTCACACATCACATGCAGTCACTGGACTCCAATTTTGTGGCTCTTGAAGCCCCCATCAGTCCAACAAATTCTCCTCATTTTTTAAAAAAAAAATTGGCCAGATTTTTGGGCAATTTTGCCCCCATAGGAAGCCCTGCAAACAAATGAAGACATGCAAAAATACCCCCACAAGCACCTTAGAACCCTGTACTATTCCAAAATACCTCCATTTTCCTCTGCAGTCCCTCTCAAAATGGCAACAAGAAGTGACACAATGTCATTTCCTGTTGCCATTTTGAGAGGGACTAGAGAGGAAAATGCAGTAGCCAACCCCTGGAGTACAAGCTCAAGGGGTAGAGGAGCTCTTTTAGGCTAAAACCATACTTCCATCCCACAGATGTTCTCTTCCATGTAAAAGAGACCAGGACTACATTCCAGTGCTGTGTGAAGCCAACATGTGGCATCAAAAACAGCAGCATATTTTAGTTTAAGGACATTTTCAGACAGGAAAAAGTTGTCCTGAGGGCTCGGGAGAGGAACGCAGCTGTTTCACAGCAGGGGGCCAGTTTCTGACGACGATGTCCCTCTCGCGTTACCCTCGTGTTCCTTTCGTGTCACATGGAAGGAAAAGGTGCCACTTTTTACTCACGGAAGTTCTTCATGAATAAAAAGTGGCACCTTTTCCTTCCATGTAACACGGAAGGAACACGGAGGGTAATGCAAGAGGGACGGTGTCGTCAGAAACTGCCCCCTGCCGTGGAGCAGCTGCGTTCCTCTCCCGATGGCTCCTTCCAGATTTAAGGTATGTCTGAAAAAGTCCCAAATCTCTTATAGTCAATAACTAAGCTTTAGAATAAAAATCTGAACCTTTTAGAACAGTGGGAAAATTATACAAACACCAGAAAACCACCAAACAATGGTGTTATTGAGAGGGAGGCATAACTGTCTGAGAAACCGCAAAGAGTTGGACTGAAGTCCAAAGTCCCCACCCTTGGACTAGACAGACCATTTGTCTGATCAAGCAGTGCTCTTCATATAATACATATAATACATGTACTTGGTTAATAATCTAATATAACAAGTGGATGTATTACCCACTGTTGCTCAGCAGAATCATTAACGGCCATTGATTGTCCATGTTCAACTGCTCTGAAGGAGGAGTACCTAGCTCAAAAGTTCTTCACATTATGCACCAGCATCAATTGTCTTTGACAAAGCATGCCAAATACATTACTCTGTGTGAAAGAAAAATAATTTGAGTGCCTCCAGGACACCCTACAAAGTGAAGTTTGTGTACACCATGTAGCCTAAATTTGAAATCTATCTCAAACATACCCTCTACACTTGGGGAAAATCTGTCCAGGCATTTTCATGTGATGTGGTAACTTATATAGACGTTCCAGGTGTCCATTTCAGTCTTAGGGGTTTCAGATGATCCCAGTTCTGCTGATCAAGCAGTCAACAAGGAGGCAGTGGAGGAAAGCCATGAGAAGTGATCCCGTCCCTCTCACACACATTTGTGAACAACATGTGCCATTTTAACACTGCCCTTCAAAGGAATCACACAGATAAGTATCTAAGATGACAGCCACCAATGGCATTAAAGTGTCAACAGCCATTACAACCAATATCCACCCTCTTCTCATATCTATTTGCATACCTAACACCCAAAACACTGTAAAGTTAAGAAAAAATGTAAAGATTTCTATTCCAAATAGGCCTGGCATCAAGAAAGTCACAAATGAATGGCATCATTCAAAGGTGAGCAAAAAACAGCAGAAACAGATAACTGTCTAGAAACATGAAGGCCAGTGAAGGACTCAGATGTACAAGATGATATTTGCTGAAGGTCTGGAACAAATAACTAAACACTCATGTCCTTCAAGACTTCATTCACTCCTGAAGCTTCTTGCTATATACACCACCAGTACACTATTTGCCTAGAATTTCACCAGATATTAATCTGACAGCTGCTTTATGGGATGTGCCAGTTCATAGTCCCAAGGAAAATTCTATTAAAATTAGGTCCCTAGATTCTCCATATGTTGCAACATAATGTCAGACCACTAAGGAAAGCACAGAATTATGGACATATGGACCTGACTAATATTGTGTCATGCCACTGGTACCTTCAGTCCCATATTGCCCACTCTGATTGACAACACGGCTCCAGGTCCTCAAGCTCAAGGTCTTTTCCTTCACTCTGGTCTTCTGCACATGAAGTCATGTTGTCTACCAGTCAGCTGCTATAGCCCTTCCCCAAACAAGGATCTGCTGCCTTCCTGTTTGTTTGTTTGTTTATAAGCATGATTGTGTCACTTGAACAGAATGTGCAGAAGTGCTTTTAATTAGTTATGACAGCCTCCTCCATTAAGAATTGCTTATGCACATCCAAAGTCATTTTCAACTATTTCAAAAGCTGTCATAAAGAAAGCAGAAAATTTGCATCCTGTTTACTGAAAGGCACTGAAGGCAAAGCAACAAGCTGTGGATCTTAAGTAAGAAAAGAATAGTCAAACAGTCCTTAACTATGAGAACCCGTAAGCTGTGGGGCAAGTTACACGGGGAAGCAGGAGAAATCCATTCCATAAGAGGGGATCAGAGGATTCCCTCAGCACCAGTGTGGGGAAACTGCAGCTCTCCCAGATGTTGTTGGACTACAACACCCATCATCTCTTACCACTGTCCATGTTGTACTAGAGCATCCCTCATGGGAACTGGAGTCTAACAAGAATGCCACAGGTCCTTCACCCCATAGGTTGACTGAATGTATGAGGGGAGTCACAGGTCTGGGAAGACTAATCTCACTGCCCACCACCAATGCACCCAGTAGCACATCAATCCATCACCCAGGCATTCAGTGTGTGAGAGAAGGGGCTCTATCTACACATGGAGGGCACCACCATGCTGCAGAGAATCCTGGTCTAATGAAGACCACCCCTTGGTTGGAGGAGTTCTGAATGTGTTAGCTTGTACATATAACAGAGCTCCTTCTCACATGTAGGCCAAACTTACAGAAAGAAGGCTTGCTTGCATAGTTCTTTGACTGTATGAAGATAGAGGGTGTTTGAATCATACTGAAGGTGGAGCAAGCTTGTTTCCTGCTGCTCCAGAGACTAGGACACAGAGCAATGGCCTCAAACTACAGTAAAAGAGATTCCACCTAAACATTAGGAGGAACTTCCTGACAGTAAGCACTCTTTGGCAGTGGAATGCATTGCCTTGGAGTGTAGTGGGATCTCCTTCTTCAGAGGTTTTTAAACTGAGGCTGGATGCCATCTGTCGGGAGTGCTTTGATTGGGTAATCCTACATGGCAGGGGTTTGGACTAGATGGCCCTTGTGGTCTCTTCCAGTTCTATGATTCTATGAATCCCCATATAGAAATATTTAATGGAGGTAGCTCAATATAGCTGAAGTCAATCCCCAGGCTTTTTTTCTTCATCTGATTCAAAAGCAGAGACACCATCTGAATGACTGAGATATCAATGCTACTGCAGCTCAGCACAACCTTAGATCCAACCCAATCAGGTACTGATGTCACTAGCACTGGGGTGGGCAACTTCAGAGGGCACAGGGACCACCTAGTGGGCTGCATCAGCACCCCTGATGCAACCAGAAGTCATGTTGCAACATTCTACTTTTTATTTCAGCGGATCCCTCCCCCCCACCCCATACACACACACGCACATACTTTTTCTTTTCCAGCTCTATGGGGAGTCATGGGAGTCACTTGCATTTTTAAACTTTTTTGGGGAGGGGAGGTAATCTGGGGTTCAGAGTGATTCAGGGGGGTTTTAATGTCTGCAGACATTTTGTCCAGGACTGCCCGAGTGCCCGGGAAACATGGGAGGACGTGGCCCAGGTCCTGGATTGGCCAGATTTGGCACAGCAGGCTTGGAAGACAGTGCTTTCGGGGACTGAACCTCCAGAGGGTGTCAGGGGACCCAGAAAGTCAGTGGGCCAAAAGAGGAAGAGGAAAGAGCCTGGTTCCGCCGTGGCTGAGAGGTTTTGGAAAGTGCCCTGGTCCACGGTGCGCCTGGTAAACCTCTATGTGATGTTAGGGTTAGTTTTCCAGAGACAAAAGGAGGTGAAAAGTCAAAATCTGCAGGATGTAAAAGGCACTGCCTATTATGTGAAGAATATAATTGAAAATTTAGCTCTGAGTGAAAAAGAGAAATTGCCAAACCATCGTTGGGAAAAGTTTTGGCCATGGTTTAGTGAGACAACCCCAGCAATAACATAAAATGATATTTTAAATAAATATTTTATTATTTTTGTATTATTTTGTATTATTATTTTTAATTAATATTTTATTGATTTTTTTCATTTCCAAATAGGTATAATTATAATGTGTAAATATAATGTGATTATAGTGTGTTTAGATTAAGGGGAAAAATACATAAGTGTTAGGATAGATTTATTTTTGTATTAGTAAGAAAAGAGGAAAATAATTAGTATTATTTTTGTGTTATTGTTATGGCCTTTTGCGATCGGGTGTATTTTTTAGTAGAATGGTCTTATTCCAATAAAAAATTCCCTCTGCAAAAATTCCCAAGGACCACATGTGGCCCATGGGCCATCCTTTGCTCGCCCCTGCCCTAACAGACTGCCCTCTTTGAGCTCATCCTATCTAAGCAGTCTTCACATCCAGCTTAAGCGTTATTACACAGGAAATCAATCTGAGTCAGATTGCTGGTCCATCTGGCTCAGTACTGTCTACATTACACCGAGTAGCAGCTGTTCTTGAGAGGTTCAGGCAACAGTCTTGCTAGTGGCTGTTGTTGGTTGTTGGATTCCACCTTAGTGGGGTAGCAATTCCTCTCTGGGTTTTAGTCTTAACTTTAAAGGATCTATCCAAGGTACTAAATCTTGGATAGGTCCCTCAAAGTTCACTTCAACAGCTGGAGCGCATTCACTTCCCTGCTGGCATGGAAACCCCCAGCCACTGACTGGATCTTTCCCAGCCATAGCTGCAAATGCTGGGAATTGGACCTCAAATCTTCTGTGTTTCCTTTTCCACTGTGCTTAGGGACTTTGCCAAAGAGGGACTGTTGCACCCATCTGGAAGGCTTTCCTCCCAGCTGCACAAGCCACATTTCTAAAACCCTATAGAATTATCTGTTAATATTGATATCTGCCTAATAAGCTTTTTCATCAGCATTTGCAGAAAGAGGCACTGATTGGTTAATTCCACTGGAAGAGTCAGGAGGCCCTATCCAATTAACATGCTGACACTTGGTACAATAAGATGACAGAGAACCTGAATGCCCTGGCATGCACACTTCAGCGATCATGGTTGAAACGAATGTAACAGAATAAGGGGTATCTCTCCCAAGAGATTGTGTTACAAAGCAACCCTTGAGTATGCAAACAAATTAGGGTAAGAGTTGTATAATGAGGCTCCCGGACAAGAGGAAAAAGTTAATTTTCAAATGGAGTATCACGAACCAATAAAATATTTATTCCCCATAAGAGATAAATTACTAATATACTCCTAACATCAACCGCTTCCCTTGCTCTCAGTAAATTAAGGGAGAAAACACCAAAGAACTTTTGACTACAACCCACTTGCTCTTGGAAAAAAACAACAACAGCCTACTACTTAGAAAGAGATGTAGTAAAGTAAATGAGTGATGAATTAAGTTCTATTATTTTATTTTCCAGGTTGTCACCATGCATTAGAAAGAGTGCCTTCCAATTCTATACCTTTCCTATACCTTTAACAACTGGTGTCCAATCAACATTCAACAGGTTCAGCTTAGCTCAGCTTAGGGATGTGGGGATGGAGAGAAACTGCACTTGTTGAATTTCTGCCTAGCATTCAGTCCCTTGATGCCAGGGGAAAAGAATATTAAAAAAAAAAAAATCTCTGTGAACTTCTCTTTCCATCCAAACCCAACTCTGAAGGAAGACTTCCTCCCTCTAAAATGGGTGTAAACTATGAACCTGAGGTCTATCCCCCACACCCGCCGCCCAAGGTTCACATAAATCGTTAATACCATAGGACAAATCTGCTAACTAATGTCTTTTAATAAAGATGATGCTAATGAAGAGGAGGAAGATAAAGCAGCTGCATTTTAGTTAAAACCATAGAATGGTCTGGGATGGAAGCCAACGATGAACCTAGAGACAAATTTTGAAGAAAGAGAACTTAAATAAATAAAAAATAAATAAATGCAGAAATCGTTGCTTCCTGCAATTTGTGTCCTCTCCCTTCTCATTTATTCTTTGTTGCCTATTAAACCAGAGCCGGGGGTGGGCGAAGCTTGGACAGAGGCAAGACTCATCCGATTGTTCTTTTCACGACAGGAAACGAGCAGCTCTTTTGACAATATGGATTAAATAAGGCTGGTTTGAAAGCCTGGCAGGAAAGGCTTGCTTGGGCTGTGTCTGTGTGTTCTTGCTTTTTCCCCTTTCCTTCCTAGCGCCCAAGTAATTGAGATCACATGGAATCTGTCTGAAGACTCTCCCCACTTCTTTGGATGGATGGAAAATGAAAACGAAACACAACTAGGGGGATTCCAGACACGCCGCCCAGATTTACACAGCGGGGTTGGAGAGGAGGGAAAGAGACCCCCGCAAGCCTGGTAGCGAACCGGCGAGCAAAAAGAAGAGCTCGAAGCGCGTCTGGGTCAAACACGTGTCAGTGCGTTCGCACGTTACTTGACAGGGGGAAAAAACTTAATTCAACTTTTTTCAGCCCACTCCTTTTACTGCTACATGGACTGTGTTAGGATGGGCTCTCCAATCCCTCCACCCCTCCCCTTGGCGCTTTTGGATCTTTCCAAAACAGGGGGCATAGCGTGAGAAGAGAGGACGGCTGCCCGGTGACTCCCCCCCGTCCGCCCCCTTACCTTGCCTCCGGGGGATGTTTCTCCGGTGAGCCGTCGAGTCTCCGACCCAGCAAAGCAGCCAGAGCAAAGCCAGGCGGCCAGGGGAATCCATCGTCCCCGTTGGGGCTCCGCGTCTCCTCCGGACCCGACGAGGCGAGCGGCAGCCTTCCTCCCCCTGACCAAACTTTGGGGCCGGCGGCGTCGCAGAGCCCGGCGTTGCAGGCGAGGGGAAAGGAGGGGGAGGAAAAGCGATCCCAGGATGACCGTCGGAGCAGTCGGGCAGTGCCAAGTGGGGCTGGCAGCAGGAGAGGTCTGCTTCCCATCCACGCAACAGGGCGGAGACCGGCCCTCGGAGGGGATTAGAGACCGAGCTGCCGTCCTCACCCCCGGCTCGCATCACCCAGGAACGAGGAGGCGCCTCGTCCTCGCCTCTCGGGCCCCCCTTTCTTTCCCTGGGATTTCGATCAGCCCCCCTCCCCGGGAAGGAGCTGGCAAGACGCCCCCCCCCTCCGATCCCCAGGCAAAGCAGCTCGGCGACGCCCCCGTGCGGCGCCCACGCCCGTTGCGCACGGACGCTCTGGACTCGCAACTCCGCAAATCCGCGGTGCGCAAATCCGCAAAGCTCTCCCTTAGGGAGGGAGGGGGGTAACCAGAGACCGCCCGGTGTCTCATCGTCCTTGAGGGTCCCGCGCTTTCCTTCTTTGCCCCGGGACCCAAACCTCTCCCCCCCCCCAAATGATGAAGTGTCCACTTCTTGCGGATCTACGTTATCTGGTAGTAACAATTTATGTTGGTGTATTATGTTGTGGGTGTGAGCCACAAACCAACCAGCCCTGTCAGGTAGGGTTGGTTCAGCACAACTAGAGACACGTGTGGATCAATGGCTCTTAATCCTTTTTCTTTGCCAGGGATTCCCCTATAAATGTCTTTTGTTCCTGGGGACCCCAAGACTTAAGATTAATTATAATAATTAATACAATTACACCATCCATTAAACCTTTTCTCAGAGGCACTGGAGGGGGAGGGAAGACTTTTCTCCTGCTTCTTCCTGCAAGTTTGTGGCTGGCGTGGATTGAATGGCAATGTGCAGACCAAGCCAGGCAGCCTGCCTTTGCCTTGGATCCGCTCACATAGCCACTCCACAGCCTTCGTGGACCCACTGTGAGGACATAATGGATTTCTGGGGGTCTGCCGACCACACGTTAAGAGCCACTGGGTGTAGATGATTCAGAAAGCTGAATAGAGGCCCACAGATTAAAAGGCAGTGACTTGGGGGGGGGTTGTTGTTTTGATAATGCATTGTGTGTGTGTGTGTGGTTTGTGCTACTCACCAAGAAGACGGCTTGCAGTGTTAAGTTCCCTGTGCACACTAACCAGGAGGAAAAGGTTTGTGTGGAGCTCTTCAACTAAGAGCTGTGAGAACTTTGGAACTGTGAGAAAACTGTTATTAGTTACTTGTAAGCTGAAGAGAACTGTATATAGCTTGTAAATAACTAAACAATCTGAAACTGTTTTTCCTGCTGGCATCATTATTGAGTACTCAAACAGAGGAAGAAAATTGTCTCTGGTACTAAAACGTTTCCTGGTACATGCACTATAAATCCCCACATTCCAACTTGTTTAATACCACTGTGTGTGTCCTGGCTCCCACAGGCAAAATTCTGGGGTTTGTAGTTTGGAGCAGGATTTAATATTATCCTCTAGATTCACGAACTCTACAAATCCCAGCATTAAGGGACTGTTTCAACTTAGGGTCGACATAAACCAAAAATGACTTGAAGGCACACAACAAAAGGAAATCTCTAGCAGAGCAGTCTTAAGTCCTTTGTTGTTTGCTGTTGGGTGCCTTCAAGTTGTTTCTGACTTACAAAGACTTTAAGGTCAATCCATCACACAGTTGTTCAGAGAGAGCCTGCCATTGCCTTCCTTTGAGGCTGAGACAGTGCAACTTGCCCAAAGTCACCCAGGACAGTCCTGTGACTGAGGATGCATGAACAGCAAAACAGAGAGAAAGGGGGAAAGCAGATAAGCAGCTTTACCAGCTATCCCTAACATTTCAAAAAAGCATAGATCTATAGAAAGGTGGCAACTTAGGAAAGCAAAATTCATCCCTGGATGCATTTGGGAAGAAGCCTTCATGTGGCCTCTAGAAGGTTCACACTGTTTTGATTTACTGGTACAAGGCTTCCTTGACCAGGTTGTTTCATTTCACATGTGCATAATGTTAGTTTTGAACAGTTTACTGAAATATGTTAAGCAGTCTTCTTTTAGGAACCTATTCGTATTCTTTCCATGTTATTTTTGCCTCTGGTAAAGACATAATGGGCATTACTTCTTTAACAGAAATTTGGGTACATCTACAACATTAACTATGGCTCTTCTCACAATAATTTTGTGAGATATGCTAAGCTGAGAGAAAGCATCCTCCAGTGAGTATTATGGTTCAATGGAGACTCAAACTTGGATGCTTCAAGTCTCACCTTCAGACTTTACAATGGTTCTATGAAAGAACAAAAATATTTTTAAAAGTACACACACAGCCAAATCATCACCAATATAAAACTGTGTGTAGGTTCTGTGTTCACATTTCAGACATGGGGGTATACAACACCTACTTCTGAATGGGTGTGGGGGATTACACCACTGAAGAAGCTTTGGTTCTAGCACTTTATCTGGCAAGAAAGTGGATCACATTGAATACTGTACTAATAGACCCTGTGGCAGGAAAGGTTCCCTTAAAATAAGAGACACTTAACAACCCTGTCTGAAACCATCTGCCCTTTTGCTGTTTGGAAAGATGTTCTTTATGCCAGAAACCTACACAGCCTACCCATATAGCAGCTCTTCAAAAAGCTCGGATCACTTCCCAAAGGACATTATTAGAATCACAAATCTTTGTCACTTGATCTATAGTGTTCTCAGTTTTTTCTTTCCTCTACAAAAGTTTTGATATAAAATGGAGAATGCACAATCAGCTCCCATTTCTCCAGGGCTTAATTTAAGACCTGGTCTACCCAAGCAGCAGAGCTTGGAAGAGAAATGTAGAAATGGAAGTGACAGAAGTCTTGATCTGGTAAAATGAGCTACAGCTCTTCAAACACGGAGGAGGGTACATTTTTTCATTGTTTCCCAAAGATGAAAAATGACACACACGCACACCCATGGGCAAGATCTTTCTTGTCATTTATATGATGGGAATTCTTCCCAAGGAAGTAGAAAGAAGATTTCAAAAATTGTGTCTCCCATCTACAACGTGAAATGGTATGTTCCATTTTATTCTATTTCTAGATTGGACCAGCAAGTTTACAGCCTAACCCTAAATCCAGTTGTTAGTCTCCAATAGAGTATACCCATTGAATCAATGGAACCTACATTAGTATTGACCTACCAAATTCCCATTGACTCAATGTGTCTGCTTTGGTTGGGACTAAAACTTGGATTCAGGCCCTAGAATTTGTCATTGTTTTCATTGCCCTGGACCATTTCCAGCCTGATACTAAACATTCATATTTGAAAATAGGTGCCCCTGAGCTCCACAGAATTGCAACCCAGTAAGCAAATATGCTTAGGCTATTACCCATGAAGTAACAATAAAGGAAAGGTGCCAGGTTACTATCAACCAATGCATTTAACTCTCTCTCTTTTTGTTTATCTTTTCACTGAACACATAAGCCTAAGGAAGCTTGTAGAAACACATAAGCCTGGTATGGTTCAAGAGCACATTTCCAGTCTTTTTATTAGCTTCAATAAAAAAAAAGCCAATAAAAAAAGATCTGTGTTGTTCTACCCCAATGAATGAACTCAGTCTCTTGTGGTTTGCCAGTAAGTACCTCTCTATGGTACCCCAAACTGCCTCTTCTATCTGCCAACCTTATTGGTGATATTCCATCTCAACTGGTTGTGGTGTCTCAAAAGAATCTTTATTTCCACACTAACCTCTTCTGTTCTAGGATAGCATCTCTCATTCTTTTCCCCATGATGGAATCATTTTATCTTGTCCCTCCAAGAGTACTAAGTCTCTGGCTTTTCTTCGCAAACGAAGATTCAGGAAGGACTCATCCCGCGCCTTCTGCAAGCGCGCTGATGACTAAAAAGGCCAATCCGAGATAAACAAGTCCGGTTGCAAAAAGCGCAGCAGAAGGTCTCCTTGGGTGATGTTTTTGGGTTGTGATTCTTTCTGCGTTGTCGTTTCTCTTCAAGACTTGTTCGTCGTGAGTTCTCAAATAAGGCTGCAGCATTGTGGATATTGCATCTCCATGCCTCCCGATGTGAGGCCAGGGCGGACCACTGTTGGTGATCAATTTGGCCAAGCCTGAGATGTTGTTTCAGGGAGTCTTTGTATCGCTTTTTTGGAGCGCCCCTCTTACGCTGACCCGTGGCGAGTTCACCGTAGAGTAGTATTTTTGGGAGGCGATGGTCCTCCATCCTAGAAACGTGCCCTGCCCAGCGCAGCTGTGTTCTCAATATCATGGCCTCAATGCTGGTGATCCCTGCTTGTTCAAGGACAGCAACATTCGTCACATAGTCAGTCCAGTGTGGGAATCAACAGAGAGAGAGGCCGTGAAACATAACCGACCCCAGATACATACAGAGACTTCTGTCCCACCACAATGCATATTCCAATAGACAGCTTGGAAGTAGCCAATTACAAGTATCATTGTTGCTTATAGCAAATTCAAAGCAACATTTTAAAAGAAATGTAATGAGTAGAAAAGACAGCACTTTTGTGAGGTATAATGAGTAATAATTTTTAGTTACTTCTTCAAGGTATTTTTAGGGACGTTCTGATGGATCTTTAAAAGTTTTATGCCATTCTCCATTCAAACATGGGATTTTTTTTTAAGCAATAGAAAAGTAGCAGGAAACAAGTCACTGAATTTTTTTTCTTGGTAACATTCACAATAATACATTAGGTCTGGGGGATGCCTTTCTAATGAATTATATGATAAATTACTTTTCTAAAATGATGCATCAAACTCAGCAATGAAATGTCAAAGGCATAGATTTCTTTGCTACATTAATTGCCTCTTGCCACCCCTCTCTTCTATTAATTGCATCTGTTAATTTGTCTATTTCAGCCAAGTCTAGACATTTCAATAACCCTTCCCAAACTGAATAGAAGCTGAAAGTTTTTTCCCTCAATAGTTTCCCTGCTTATGCTTGTCAGAAATCAGGGGGTCTTCTATTTTTCATAGCCTCTTCAGGAATCATGGAGTTCCTTTAGACCTTAGCCCACCGGGGTGTTTTTTAATAGCACTTGCCAGAGATTTGATCAGTTTCTCGGTTTAATCTTTGATTAAAGATCCAGTAAAGATTAAAGATCCCAGCCATCAAAGTCTTTTGGTGACAGGAACAGGAGTGAAGGAAAACTAGAGTTGTAGGCACAGGCCCATATTTATTGGAAAGGAGCCCCACTGATTATGTTCAAGTAAATATGGTTAAAGAACAGAGTTGTGAGTGTCGTAGTAGATACCGAGTTAAGCAGATAAAGGAGGTTTAATCTTCCCAGATGGGCAGGTGAGTCCACTCTGGTCACTCAGACTAATATATAAATCTCCTGGGGATTAGTGACAAAGAGGAGGACAGGGAAAAGGGAAGGGAATGGCATGAGCAGGTACCCTCTTGGATGAACAAACTGAGGGAAGTGCCAGTATGGAAAAGGAACTTAGTTCACACTAAGAATTGACAAGGGGGCAATACTGTGCTTTCACTGTACCATTTTGAACTCTACATTTGGCTTCTTACAGATCAAGGATGGGCAGAAGATCCATGTGGATCACCTGATAGATCTCTGGGTGATTTCAAAACTATTAAAAGCTTCTCCTCTGGGCTAGGGTGGGAAACCAGGAATGGAGTTTTATGGGAAATGACAGGTGGCTTTGTTCTGATCATGCTTGCAAATTCCCCCACTAAGCAACTGCTCCGAGGCAACCTGCTCCTTAATTCTTAACATATGTCTGGTGCTTGCCTGAGCCACCATCTTGTATCTGGTTCCAACTGGTGAGTCTTAGAGTCCTGAGATGTGTAGAAAACAAAGTATAGATCACACATGCCTAACATCTGCCCACATTGTTATAGATAAAAGCTTTCGTGAGGCAGGGGACAAAGAGGGAATCCCCTTCTGCAGACCTAGCATATCAGAAACACTAGCCTAGCATACTTCCTTGTAATATTTAATATTCTACAGGCAGGAAGTTTTTGAATACAGTAGATAATTAAATCCTAAAGATTTGCTGCTATGCCATCAGAAGTGTTCGGTTAGCTCAGGAGCCATGTTATTTACTGTTTTTATGGAATAAAATAAAAATAAGGCGATGTCCTTTTAAGGAGACAGCAAGGATAAGCTTACTTCAAACTAATGCCTTAAGAGGATGCATTATCCCTGTTACAAGTCCTTTTCTGCCAAGTACCTTAAACCATTTTTTGGATTACAAATCCCAGCATTCCTGAATTGTAAACATGCTAGCTGGGACTGATGGGAAATAAACTCTAAAACATCTAGAGGCCAACAGATTGAGGAAGGCTGCTTCACAGAGGCTCTGCTTACTTTAATCTATGGGGATTCTTTTTTTGAGAAAACAAACATTGAATTCTTCCCTTTATATTTTAGCAGTTTCAGTTACAAGTGTTAGATTTGGAGAAAGATGCTAAAATAGTAAATTTTATAAACTGCTGCTTAATATTAGTGTCCTTAACAAGTCTTTAAGATTCATTCTAAAGTCATATTTCCAAGGCAAATTTTGATTATTTAAAATATTTTAATTTTAAATATTTTAATTTATTTTAAAAAATAAAAACATTGTAATTGAAATTTGAAGTTCCACTTAATGTGCAATTCATGTAAATTAATTAGTATTTGAATCGATGTCTCATCTTTCATGCAAAGAGGGAGGGAGCTCACCCTATTGTGAACTTTCCCAGGGACAGCAGTCAAGAGAAATGGGTTAAATTTGCCCTCCATGCCTGCTGGGATCTTGACAACGATCACTTCTCCCCAAACTAATCTGCTGTTTTTAAAAACCTTGAAATTAAGCGCAAAGGTTGTTTACCATCAAGTCTGGTTTCATCCTGAGATGGTGTAGCTGGATCAGACTGCCTTGGAAGAAAAAGAACTGGAAATTAATTCTCTTTGGGCTTGTCTAGATGGGCCAAATGAAACATACCCTCCCACACCAGTCCTGTGCCCAGCAGTTCAGACAATGTAGGGTTTTTCTTCCAATCCTAGTCTGAACTACCCAGATAACATCTGGGCAGTTGCAATGAGAATTCAGGGCAAATATCCCTTAAAACGGCATGGAAATATGTTTTAAAACATCACCGTTTACCCCAGTTCTTCTAGAGAAAAATGTGAATACCTTTACTACAATGGGGGCTGTCTACACACATGGTCCATGAGGTTCCCGCACCGCCATTTCCTGCCCAGGTTGTGCACACCATATCTGTTGAGGTTACTGTGAGGTGCCCAGCCATGTGATCACAGCTGGACATCTAATTCCTGGCCTCAGGAGACACAACTGGTGCAGGGAAGAGAAGTGCAGCTGCAGGTGTAAGGACACCCTTTTGTTGCTGCAATGGGAGGGTAGGTAATGGGAAGAAAACACCTTAAGCCTGGGGCTAGAATACTCTGGCCAGAACGTGGATTATTCTGGCTGGTGTAGACAAGCCCTTTGTTTTCTGATAAAGAGTTCAGTTTAACTTGAAAGAATGCTTACTCCTACTGCAATTGCTGATGACTCACTTCAATTTTTCTAAATATTGCAGAGAAGCAAATAGTCCTACAGGGATACACCAGCTAATATGGCATTCCATGCCACCTACAGAGGGTACTCAAAAGTAATAACGACAGTGCTACTTTATCTCAATTTTATTCTATCTGTTGCAAGATGGAGACATGTTCTGGCATCTTTGCACACTGCAAAGCTGGAATGATTGCCTGTATACTATAATCATTTTCACAATTTCAGTGGTTCTCACATACATGTTCACCAGTTGATGAGTGAAGTAGCTCATGTGTGTGAATGAGCCATTACAGCTCAAATGACAAAATGCCTGGGATCAGACATGATCTAAAAAAAAAAAAAGATCTTTCAGTCCAGAGGACAATCCTGCTGGGAGGTGATTTTGACTGATATTGAGGCTCAGCCCTCCTCCCCCGACAAACTGGGAAGGGGATCTCTACCACATTGTATTTCAAAAGTGGAAAACTTGTAGCCCTCCAGCATCCATGATTCTTTACCACTGGCTTGGGCTACTGGGAGTTACTCTCCAATAATGTCTGAAGGGGCACAAGATACCTATCCCTGTTCTACACTGTTCAAAGGAGTTGCCCAACCGTTTTGTCTAGATTCAAGAAGGGAACAATGTGAAGAAGGAATAAATGAAAATTTCTCATTTCACCAATGGCAGGACCCTATGAATGAAGTTCTGCTCATAGATCAAAGTCACACTTTTCAGTGGGATTGGATTTTCGTGTTGTGCTGTGAGCCACCAAGTAGTGTGTGTGAACCAATCTTGTTCTCTCTGGTTTTTCTTCGCAAACAAAGATTCAGGAAGGACTCATCCCACGCTTTCTGCAAGCACGCTGATGACTAAAAAGGCCAATCTGAGATAAACAAATCCAGTTGCAGAAAGCAAAGCAGAAGGTCTCCTTGGGTGATGTCTCTGGGTTGTGATTCTTTTTGCATTGCCGTTTCTCTTCAAGACTTGTTCGGCGTGAGTTCTCAAATAAGGCTGCAGCATTGTGGATCGTGCGTCTCCATGCCTCCCAATGTGAGGCCAGGGCAGACCATTGTTGGTGATCAATTTGTCCAAGCCTGAGATGTTGTTTCAGGGAGTCCTTGTATTGCCTTTTTGGAGCGCCCCTCTTACGCTGACCCATGGCGAGTTCACCGTAGAGTACTATTTTTGGGAGTACTATTTTTGGGAGTACTAAGGTATAGAGTACTATTCCTTCTCCTAGGATGGTTGCCATAAGGCTAGAGAGCCCATCCTGCCCTTTGACGCTCTTTGTCAGACCCTTCGGTTTTGACCTGTCTGGCATGGGAGACCCTACCGGTGGCTATTATGCCACCGCCACCATAGGTGTGAACCAACTACCACAGTTAAATAGCTGCTATTTCTACTGCCACATGAATTGTGTCTGTATTCGCAGATGAACTCGGGCTGCTGCCACACTGCAGAAATAATGCAGTTTGACACTGCTTTAACTATCATGGCTCCATCCTATGGAATCCTGGGCTTTGTAGTTTCTTGTGGCCTGAGACAAAGAAGTCTAAATATCTCACAAAACTATCAATCCCAGGCTTCAATGGCAGGTGTCGTTGTTGTTGTTGTTATTTCTTACCCCATGGATCAAGGCAAGGAACAACACATCCACACAAAACAATTAATATCAATTAAAATACATACTGGTTAAAAATGCATACAAAATACATAAATACATCAAAACACACAATATCAGTTCATAAGAACAAATAAAACCGGTACATATTAAAACGGTTTAAAATTCAGTTTAAAAACCATATGGATAAGCCTGCTGGAAGAGATTTGTCTTTAACGCTCTTTTAAATTCAGATGGTATATGCAACTGCTAAATCTCTTCCAGCAGGCTATTCCAGAGTCTAGGGGCAGCAGGATCATAGAATCATAGAATTGTAGAGTTGGAAGAGACCATGAGGGCCATCCAGTCCAACCCCCTGCCACACAGGAAATCACAATCAAAGCATCCCTGACAGATGGCCATCCAGTCTCTGTTTAAAGGCCACCAAGGAAGAAGACCCCACCATGCTCCGAGGGAGTATGTTCCACTGCCGAACAGCTCTTACTGTCAAAAAGTTCCTCCTAATCCTGAGGTGGAATCTCTGTTCCTGGAGCTTGTATCCATTGTTCTGTGTTCTAGTCTCTGGAGCAGCAGGAAACAAGCTTGCTCAATCCTCAATGTGACACCCCTCCAAATACCTAAACAGGGCTATCATATAACATATGCCTTAACCGTCTTTTTTCCAGGCTAAACATACCCAGCTCCCTAAGTCTTTCCTCATAAGGCATGGTTTCCAAACCTTTCACCATTTTAGTCGCCCTCCTCTGGACATGCTCCAATTTGTCAATATCCTTTTTGAATTGTGGTGCCCAGAACTGGACACAGTATTCCAGGTGAGGTCTGACCAAGGCAGAATAGAGCGGCACTATTACTTCCCTTGATCTAGACACTATACTTCTATTGATGCAGCCCAAAATCGCATTGGCCTTTTTAGCTGCTGCATCACACTGTTGACTCATGTTCAACTTGTGGTCTACTAGGACTCAAAGATCCCTTTCGCATGTAGTCTCATTCAGCCAGGTCTTCCCCATCCTATATCTATGCATTTTGTTTTTTCGCCCTAAGTGCAGTACGTTACATTTCTCCTTAATGAATTTCATTTTGTTAGCATTGGCCCAGCTCTCCAGTCTATCCAGGTCATTTTGAATGTTGATCCTGTCCAACTAACTTGGTGTCATCCGCAAATTTGATAAGTATGCCCCTAATTCCGTCATCCAAGTCATTGATAAGGATGTTGAATAGCATTGGGCCCAGGACAGAACCCTGTGGCACCCCATTGGTCACATCTTTCCAAGACGAAGAGGAGCCACTACTGAGCACCCTTTGGGTTCGGCCAGTCAACCAATTACAAATCCATTGAACAGTTAACTTGTCTAGCCCACATTTTACAAGCTTCTTTGGGGAACCTTGACAAAGGCCTTACTGAAATCAAGATATGCGATAGCCACAGCATTCCCTTCATCTACCAAGCTGGTAATTTTATCAAAAAAAAAAGAGATGAGATTAGTCTGGCATGACTTGTTTCTCTGAAACCCATGTTGACTTTTTGTGATTATGGCATTCCCTTCTAAATGTTCACAAACTCTGTTTAATGATCAGAAGGAAAAGTCTTCTTGGTGACTGTTGCCAGCGGCATCGAACTGCATAATTTCTGCAGTGTGAAAGCAGCCTTAGTTTCCTAGTTGAAAATGAATGGACAGAGCATCCGTCTGAAAGACTGCACACACAGAGATGCACACTTATACAGCGAGAAGGAACAAGAGGATAAAGAGAATGTTTATTGTCTGCTTGTGGTGGAAATCCAGGACAGAACAGGAGTCCTTTGATCACCACTGCAATGGCAGTTTTCAAGCAGAGGAAAGTTTAAATCCTTCACTGTTAAAGCTAATAGTGTTTGAAAAGCACTATTTCTGAGGAACAGCCTTGCTGTTACTTTGCAAGTATGGAATCAGTCTCTGTATCAGAAGATCCAGCTGGCAGACAGATGTAAATGCTGAAGCAATCACGTTGCACAAGAAGCTGTTGGAATGGGAGCTTCCTGTGCCCTACTATTTTTTTTGTAATACATAAGCACCTTACTTCCCCCTCTTCTCACTTTGGATGAAGACAGATATATAATTATAAACATGGTAGAGGTAATTTTACTGCTGTGTAAGTGGATATCCATTTTCCTGTTCTGAGATGAACTCTTAAATGCATATGTGCAAACACATCCTGAGAAGGCATACTTCCAAAGTGATAGGGAAAATCATACCAGGGAAGGCATCTATTGGTTTCTGTCAGTAATGTCACTAACCCAACTCTAGCACAATCCCTTAATTACAGTTTTTAAGCACCTTTTGTAAAAGAAAAGGGGGAAAAAGTTAGTGCTATATACTATATATACAAGCAATTTACCCTTCCAATCAGATTTTGAATGTGTGTTCTAAAATTTGGGACACACCCAAATTAGACACCCCAAATTAATGCACAGTATAATAAGTTAATTTCATCCCATTTTGCTCCTAATGATATGGTCACTTATAAACTCTGCCTTTACAATCAGAAATGTTATTGTGATATTGTGACTAAAAGTGACACCTCCTTAGTCTGATTGTTGTTTTAGATACAGATGAGGTCCTCTGTGCCAGCTTTGTCTCCATGTATATACATGTTTAAGGCTGTTTATTGACAGCAAGAGGCCAGTGGGTGACAATCTCTTGTGCCCTTGAAATAATGTTGAGTCTATGCAGACATTGAAGGAGCTATAGGATGATTGGATATCATGGGTGCTACACTGCCTGTTAAGCCTAAATGCCATGTATCTCTGGTTCTTAACCTGTGGTCCGGAGACCCACAGGGATGTCCTCACAGGGGCTCCACCAAGGCTTGAAAGTTGCTTGGCCCACCTCAGCCCTGCAGTGGAGTGGTCACATGACAGGAGCCAAGGCAAAATCTGGCTGTCTTGGCCTGCACGTTGCCATTTAATCTCCTCTAGCCATAAATCTCCTCTAGCCTCAGGAAGAAGCAGGAGAAAAGTCTTCCCTAACCCTCCAGTGCCTCTGAGGGAAGATTTAATGAATGGTGTAATTGTATTCATATTGCTGTTGTTGTTTTAAATCTTGAGTTAAGTCTTGGGGGTCCATGGCAACAAAATATATTTAAAGGGGGTTCCCTGGTAAAGAAAAGGTTAAGAGCCACTGCCATATATTTAGCAGTCATGCAGAGCAGTGTCTAAAACTTCAATTTTCATTTATTTAATTAACTTTTCTCCCATATTTCTCTCAGCACAGGACCCAAGGGAGCTTAAAACAAATTCAATCAAAGGACAGCTAATAATAATAACAACAACAACAAAAGTTTTTTTAAAAAACCCATTAAACAATAAAACCACAAAGTTAAAACAGTTTAGCACATGTTTAAAATATAAGAAAATGGTAAAAGCAGAGACCACCCCATTAAAAACCCCTTCTGCCGCATGAATTAAGAGCAGAAGGCCTGCCTAAATAAAAAGGTATTTGCCTCCCAGAGGAAAGAGAGCAGAGAGTAGGACAACTGAACCTCCCATGGGAGGGCATTCAACTACCTGGGAGCAGCCACTGAGAAAGCTCTCTCCTGTGTCCTTACCAGATGAGCCTGTGAGGGTGGCAGAGTAAAGAGAAAGCCCTCCCCTGAAGATCTTAAAACTCAGGCAGGCTCATATAGGGAGATATGGTTTTTCAGACAGTCAGAACCCAAGCCACATAGGACTTCAAATCTTAACCAGCTTTTTGAATCCTCACTGGAAGCAGACCAGTAGCCAGTGAAGCGGTTTCAACAAGGGAGTTAAGGTGTTCCTATAATGAGGGGGTTGATCCCCTATCTTCAACCTTTTATGCATCAGGTACATCATGGAAAGTTTAGAGGCCAGGTTACCACATGTGTCTTTACTGTATGTGGTAGAGGCCTATTGGCCACCCTAGCTCTCTCTTTAATCTCGGTACCAATATAATATCATGAGGTACAGAGAAAAGTTGGGAAAGTTACTTTTTTGGCTATAACTCCCTGGATCCCATAGCCAGAATGACCACGAGCACTGTTGGCTGAGGTATTCTAGGGGCTGTCATCTAAAAAGGATAGCTTTTCCAAGCTTCGGACAAGTTCTGAGACATGAAAGGTGAAGCAGTAGCTTAAATACATCTTAATATATATATATATATTTAGCTTCACTGCTATAGTATGCGTGTCTGGCAAGGCTGACCAATGTGATCTTTGAAGCTGATGCATAACTTTCTGACTAATTATATCAATTCTGCAATAATCACTGCACAGAAATGGTAAATGCTGTTCCCAGAGTCTATGCATCTCCATAACATCAATGAAAATAGCAGCATTTGCAGAAGCAAACAATTAAAAAAAAACAAGAAAAGCAATTAAGAAGCAAGAAAAACATTTAAAGAGGAGGGAAAGCTGCCAAAGCCGCTGTATGTTTTGTAGGGAGGAGTAAAAACGGGGTGGGGAGCTGAGAAAAAAATCAGTTTCAAGCAATGTCTGTTTGGGTTTTATTAATAAAATGGAGGCACTTTTAAAAAAAAAGATCAGTTCTTTTCTGGTTTTTGTTGGTGGGGGCAGGATTGCCACTTTCCAAAGCCTCTAATTTGTGGTGTGTTCTTTAGAGTCAAGCAGAGCTTTTTCATAAAGCAAAGATGGCCGAGCAATTCTCTGGCTGTATATTAATTGCTTTATTTCTGTTTTCCTACACCTGGTTTGATCCCTCATCATTTTAGAGTCTGTTTGCACTGGAAGGGTTTGCTTTTAATCCCACACAACAGGATATTTAGCTGAAAACAGTCTGGTGAAATCAGGAAGTCTTTATCCTGTGGGTGGCTAAGTGAGCAGCCTGTAGCTTAAAAGGAATAGCAATCCATCCAGTGGGCTTAGCAGAATTTCCTTTTTGATGGATGGAAAAACATGCACATCTCTGTCTTGGGGAAAAAAGCTCTCTGAAGGAGCTGTCTGACTCAGTGTTGTAAACACAGGTGGAGTTTGATTTATATTATGTTATTCATTGCATAAAGGCATTAAAAGTTAAGGAGACTTGTGAAAACGAATCAGTCACGATTGAGCTAAAGCACAGAATGGGAGGTGGTTTCAGGCTTTCTTGATCAGAGGTGAAAATCATGCTGCTCTCCAGATGTTGCTGGACTCCATCTCCCAATAGGTCCCAACAGTCAATGGTGAGGAATGCTGGGAGCTGCAGTCTTACAAAAATGGAAGCCCACACGGTTCCCCTTCCTGACCTATATTCAGGATATGCAGTGTGGATTGCAAGCATCTTAGGAAAGGATTTTTGTGAGCCATGGTTCTCTAGATTTGGCCTTCCAGATGCTTTCACCTTTAAATCCCAGAATGTTTGACCATTGACCATGCTGGCTGTGGTGTTGAAGCCCCAAACATTTGAAGGCCAGATGTTGAAAACTGTAAACATACAACAAGCAAAATGCAGGCTACACATGTTGTACCTCCTTATCACACACCGTGAACTTCAAATACATCCTAGAATGCCATACTTTCCAACTCAGTGTTTTTTAATTTGTGGTACGTGAACCCCCAGGGGGGCCATGATGTCCTCACAGGGGGGTCCGTGAAGACTTGAAGCTACTCAGCCCCTCTCCTCCCAGCAGTGGAGCAGCCACATGACAGGAGCCAAGGCAAAGGCAGGCTGGCTGGCTTGGCTTGCGCTTTCCTGTTCACTCTGCTCCAGCCACAAATTTGCAGGAAGAAGCAGGAGAAAAGTCTTCCCTTCCCTTCCAGTGCCTCTGGGGGAAGGTTAATGGATGTTGTTGTTGTTGTTGTTGTTGTTTTAAATCTTGAGTTAAGTCTTGGGGGTCTCTGGCAACAAAAGATATTTAAAGGGGGTTCCTGGTAAAGAAAAGGTTAAGAACCACTGCTCCAACTGTCCCGATTTAGCAGGGGCATTCTTGATTAATCTTCTGTCCTCCCACTTTTTCAGCTGCTTTTAAAATGTCCCAATTTCTCTCTCCTCCAATTCCCCCTTTGTTGTCAGCTTACTCCAGTTACTGTGAACTGAGTTCAAAGTGCAAAAGCAGTTTGCACTCATTTAACTCAACGGGGTGGTGGGGGGAGACATGAGGAGGTGGAATAATCTTGACATTTCTAGGAGGCTCAGGCAAAAGCAAATTGCTGGAGACTCTCTTAGCTTGTTTTTCTTCCTTATTAATAAATTTTGCCGTCATGCCATCTTTGGCCACATGTGTTTCAGTTTGCATCTGTGAAATGTTGGAGCATATGGAATGCATTCAGATTGGCAGCTCCAGTATGGCAGATCTAGATGAACGGAGGCTCAAGTAGAAAGCCAATTGCCAATAGCAAGGGTGGGCAACTGCAGAAGGGGTGGCAGGCATTTTACATCCCTTTACCCTCCTGTATCCAGTTGTGAGTCTGATGCAACCAGAAGTGACATCACTTTGGGGGTAATCAGGGAGGGTATGCTTTTAGCTACTGGGAGGTTGCATCAGTCTTGAACCCTTTTGCAATTTGGGGGCAAAAAAAAAAAAAATGACGTGCACTCCACCCCACTCTGCGGCACCCTGTGAGCCACATACTGGGATGTCCTGCATCTTGTACCAGTGAAAATATACATCTGCATTGTTGCAGAATAGACACTCTAAAGCCTAGTGTCTGATGGGAAAGAAAGTCATTTTGTTGCTGCCATTGCTAAACCATTGAGTCCTAGAAAGCCTTGATGATCTACTGCAAATCCAGATTGTGTGCAAATTAGTCAGTAGGCCATGCTGGCTTGGGAGTTCTGGGAGTTGTGGTCCAAACAAAAGCAAAATGTCCATGAGTTCTTATACTGATGTACTCTGTGCCCACTCCTGATATACACCTTATAGATTGATGTGATGAGCAAATCATTGGTTAGGGATGTCTCAGGCTGTGTAACAATGTTAAAATAATAGAAGGCTGGAAAGGAAGAGCCCATGTTCTATTCCACTCCGTGTTCTCATTATCCCCAGATCCTGGAGTAAATCCGCAGGTATGGAAAGAACACATAGTACAGGCTCACCTCTTGCTTACCCACATGATATGGGAAAGATCTGCACTACAGCAGTTCTTCCTACGGATCTGTAGAATTGCATTTCACATTGTTTTTGAAAAAGCCTTACCAAAATTGGCAAATATAGTCTTGTTCAGGAGGAAAACAATGCTATATCTTTTTTTTTTAGAAAAAATGAATATGGGAGAAACCAAAACTGATTGATTTGGGCCTTGTCTACACTGGCCAAATATAATGACCTCAACTCATTGTATCCTCAAGCTGTCCAGGTGATGTATGGCTTGAATCCTGAGCATTCAAGGATTTCAGGGCTTTAATATGCATCTAAAAAAATTGGGGATTTACTCCAGATTCTAGTGGAAAATCTGAATATTCGTGTATGTGTACTGAGTTCCATTGCAACATTATGCCCTTCCCACTCTTTCAATGTCACTTTTTAAGGTTTTTTGTTTTGTGGGGGGGGGGGTTGCACATGCAGCAGTTATACAGGGGAGCACATAACAGCATACCCATATCATTAGCTATGCATACCTCTGCTTAATGGGATGTCCGAAGCCCCTCTGAGCCATTGGAAAAGATATACATACATACATGTGCATGTGTGGGGAGAAGGAAAAAACCCAGAGCAGCCACAGTTGTGTGGCTGCAAATTCTGCGATTTGTTGAACCAGGATGAGTTCAGAAGGGGGAATTGTATGTGGAAAGTGCCCCTGAACTCACCTCAGTGTGGGTGGTGATCATGTACACAAGCCTGTGGTTGGTGTAGATCAGGGAAATTCAAAGGTAACCCAGGTTTTCCTTTTGGTGATAGATGAGCCCTTGGTCCTCTAAGGCTAGGACACTGAGTACTTAAGTTTTAAAACTCTGGGCTTGAATTCCTATGTAGTCAACCATGGAAGAGGTCCTACATCAAGGTGATGGGGCATAACTGTACTTTCACAGAGTTATGCAATGCCACCTCATTAGTGAATCGCAATGCAAAATCTGCATCCCTGTCTGTGCAGTGTGCAGTACACATTCATGTCCAATTATCCCACATGTCTTGAATTGAACAGAGCCATTCCGAATTGGGAGGGAAAATGTCCAGCCACTTCTGTAAGGGAACTTGCATGTGCATAAGACACCAAGAGATGCTCAATTAATGATGGTACCTGGCAGATAAAGACAACATGGTCCTCTCTATGCTGGAAAGAGCAAATGTTGAATTTTGTTGATGCGAATGGGGGAGAATTTTATTTCACTCCATTTTAAAGAATCTATTAAAATTCGAAGCTACCTTCATATTTGGGACACAAAGCACTTGGAGTTTAAAAAATCCTTGATGAAAGAGAAAGTGAACCGGTTAGATTTTCACTTCTCTGCTTCCTGCATCACTTGCACACTAGAAGAAGGGGGGATCGGAAGACCTCTCTCTCTTGGCAGGGAATGGAAACTGCAACTGGGACCTCTGGTGAACTGAAAGTCCCTGACATTAGCAGACCTCTCTGGTATTTGTAGAAATCTGCTGCCATACATAGAAAATATACAAGACTAGTTGGGCTTTTTTTTAATAAAAAAAAAATCTACTTGTACCTCTGGGGCCAAGCAAGGAGAGAAATAAAATAAGAGACTGCTGATTCCTAGGAAGATGCACAATATTGTATCTGTAGGTCCTGAAGTTGGATGTGCCAAGAGCAATAAAAATGGAAAAGTTCAATAAGCTTCAAATTAGTTTCATCCAAAGCATAGCAGGTCACCTCAGAGATGCCAGATGCAAAAAATAAGTTCTAGTTGTTGTTTTTTTTTCTTTTCAAACTGAATTCAGACACCTGTAAATATATAATAGCATGTTGTTAAAGTCATCCCTCCACATTTGCGGGCTAAGCATTCGTGGATTTGATTACTTGCACATTACTAAATATGTTCTCTCTAATCATTTTCTAGGTCCTCCAACATGATTCTATGGTATACTTTCTCCAGAAGTTGACCATAGGGTCTTGCCAGAAGACTTAGAGATTCCTAGAGAGAACACTTCTCTAGGCATTTGTAGTTCCCTCCAGTAAAGTTCTATGGTCAACTTCCACCAGAATCATGTTGGAGGAACCATAAATGCCTAGAGATGTGTTCTCTCAGGTAAAAAAATAATAATAAATGGGCCTATATTTGCAGTTTTTCCATTTTCTCTGGGGTCCTCTGCCCCAACCCCCATGAAAGTTGAGAGCTGACTATATTTGTTCATGATGTTGCTTTTGTTTTAGATGTGCTTAATTTTGTTCTCTGTTACCTTGCTTGCTTACATACATATTGGTCTCGTACTATAGTTGGTTCAGGGACATCAATATATCACCCAGAACAGATGACAAAGAGGATCGGTATGGATTCCCTCCTCATTCTCAAAGTGCCCATCATCAAACTAAATACAACATAATAGCTTATCGGTGTGGGTTCCTGGCTTCACAACTCCCTGAATTGAGCAACACTTCAGTTTACAAGGTTGGGGAAACACTTTCAGCCTGAGGAGAAAATGAAATTTCAGATAAGTTGTATTATTGTTGTTAATAATAATTCATTTATATCCTGCCTTTTCCTCAATATTGGGTCTCAAGATTACTTGCAGATTATTAAAACCAGAACAGATTAAAAATGTACAAAACACATGTAAAATACATATAAAACTTATTTTTGAAACAAAAAATCTGTAGAATTAAAACCATTTAAAATTTCATTAAAAGACAGGATATTAAAAAAAAAAAAAAAACCCACTACAGATCAACTCCCATATCCATGGGACCAGTATCTGTGGTTTCAATTATCCATGTCAAAAAAAGTGTCCTCTCTAGGCATTTTCAAGGTCCTCCAGCATAATTCTATGGTATGCTTCTGCTGGCAGTTGGGTTGGAAATAATTCCTGTTAAGTGCCACAAGATGAGAAACCATGAAATCAAGGAAAATGTAGAACATCTTTCAATACAAAAGTTGATAAATAAAGCATTGTCTTTAGCACTGGAGAGCCAGTATTGAGGAGTGGTTTGAGCATTGGATTATGACTCTAGAGATCAGTATTCAAATCTGTGCTTAGCTATGGAAACCTACTGGGTGACCCTGGGCAAGTCACACACACTGAGCCTCATAGGAAAGTAAAAGCAACCCCCTCCCCCAAACAAATCTTGCCAAGGAAACCCCAAGGGGGTCGCCATAAATTGGAAATGACTAGAAGGTACATGACAACAATAACAGCAACAACAACAACTATAGCACTGTCAGAAAAGCTAACATGTCAAATGAGATTAGCAAGAGGAGAAACCCATATACATATTTGAAGAAATGTGGAAGCCCTTTATTATGTTACTCATGTGAACTCTGGCTTTAAACTACCACCTTTTTCTAGAGAAGTGTAGTTTGAACCTTAAGAATAATATACGACCTATTTGTCAGTACTTTGAAGATGAATTAGATTTATAGTGATAGTGATATATATTTGGCTTATTACCTAAGATTGGGGTTGGGAGGAAGGGAAAGAAGGGAAGGAAAAATGGAATGTTATGTCCATAAGTTAAGAAATATTTGTAATGGTAAAAATATAAATAAAATATAACAACAACAACAGAAAGTGAAACATTTATTTTAATACTTGGAACATTAGTTGAGTCAGTGAAGGCATTACCTCACTCTGTTACATCTTTTGTTACCACTTTGCACATAATCTACAACATATTCTCTGAATGGTAAGGTTGCAGGTGTTTTAGCACTTACTCTGAATTTTGGATTCCTTACAATGGATAAATGGAGACTCACAACATTTTGCAATAGTTGTATTTATTTACAAACTAGCTGTAAAACCAAGCATTCCTCAAGAGAATCATTAACCATAACTGATGAGCATTCAGATTCAACTACTCTGGAGGATGGCTGATGGTCTCGTTGGGTGCTCTAACTTTCCTCACATTGCACACCAGTCTCATAGAAAGTCTAGACAAGCCCCCCCAAAATGAAGTGCCCCACAGTAAAGACAAGTTGCAGCAGCTGTGACTTGTCTTAATGGTTTTACAGCCCCCATAAACTTTGAATGCCCTCTAGCCAGGGTAGGGGAGAGAGCCTTCCTCCCTTACATAGGGCCCAGTTACACAGCAGTTTTTATTGCGATAGTTTGGGCATTAGCACATTTTTGCACCAGTGCCGCATAGTCTACATGATTTAGTGCAAAACTGGTTGATCTGGTAAGTTTCTGCTTTGTAGTTCACACAGGCAAAGGGGGGGGTGGCCACCGGAGCACCCCGATCGCTGGCTGGGAGGGGGCCAGAGATGTGCAAACAACCAAAAAAGAAGGGAGACAATGTGGGGGGGAGGAATAATGACAAAAGGAGGCAAGGAAAGCAGGCTAGATTCTCAGGTGGAGGCTGATCAGCCAGCCACCAGAAGCAATGGAGTTGCAGGCTCCCCCTTTGCCCTGCTTCCCTCAAGCCCTCCCTTCCCCTCACCCACTGCAACATGTAATGCCCAGAGGAGCAGACTGCTACTCTCTCTCACACACACACGAATGCGATCACAGCAGGGCGAGGGACCAAACAGCCAGCAGGGCAGATCACTACTCTCTCTCTCTCTCCCTTTCTCTTTCTCTTTCTCAGTCTCTCTCTCTCACACACACAGAGGAACAGTAATTATGGCTAAGTGGGGATTCCTTAGCTGCAGCAGCCAAGCAAGCCAGGAGGCAGACAGCTGGGCGATTGGGATGGGGATAATACTGGTATAACATCAGTGGCTGGATCTTTTTGTTTGAGGCTCCTCACGTCTCTTGCAAGTCTGCCTCCTCTGTGGTTGGTCCAACCAATCATGGCTCAGCTCTGCTGTGGCTATTTTGGGAAGATTGCTGGTAGTTCACACCGCCTTTTGTGCATCGGTAGTTCACACAACCGATTGTGCGCATTTTTGCAAACTTTATCAAAAACGTCAAGAAAAGTACCAAAAGCCTTTATTACTCTACTTGTGTGTTTTTGAGCCCCCCCCCCTTCTGAATGAAGTGACTTTCTAAATTTTCAGACAACACTGTTATAGTGTTACTATTCCACTATATTTGCTATGGCTGCCTCCTGTTGAATCCTGGGATTTGCAGTTTAGGGAGGGGCATTTGCAACTCTCAACCAGATAGCTCTTAGGCCTCACTAAACTACAAACCCCAGAATTCCACAGCAGGAAGCCAGAGCAGTTAAAGTGGAATAGTAACACTATAACAGTGTAGTCTGAAAATCTCCTTTGTTGCACAGCGTGTGGGAACTATTAGGAGTCTTGGCAAATTCTTCCTGGATTTATTTTGCTGTGTAACCGACCTTCTGGTTCCCGGTGACAGCAACACAGGAGGAGTGACCAGGAAAGGGAGGAGGTCTCTCTTGCCCACTTCTCCCTCTTCTCTTCCTGGTCCCAGCAGCAGCAGCCACGATAATGACAGTGGCATGGGGGGTAACCAGGTAAGGGAGGAGGGCTCTCTCATCCTCTTCTTTCTTCCCAGGACATTTTCATACATACGTAATGAGGCTGCTGCGCGGCAGGGGTGTGGTGACCTGTACACGGTCAACCCACCACCTTAACACTCTGACTTTAGAATGGCAGTCCTGTGGGTTCTCTTGCATCCCACTATTGCCCCCAAAAGAATGGGTGAAGCACCAACCACTTTCTATTGGGACAGCCCTTTGTGTCCCTGATATCAGGTAGCGTGGTTTAAATTAAATGGAGGCCAAGCAGCTTTAAACTCTAATGAAAGTTTATTGAAAAATATAAAACAAATAAACTGTAGTTGAGTATTAAAGTTGTTAATCTTCTTAAGGCTTAGTTACATCAGGTTCTTTTTAAAATAATAACATCAATCTAGATGCACCAGCACTACTAACTCAGGAACAAAGTCCTAAATCCCCTTTATATACTTGACTTGCTCTGAGCCTCTTCCTACTAGACTCTCCAAGTCTATTCAGTCCCTCTCTGGACCCTTAAGACCCTTTTGTGGTCATCAGACTGAAAAGTTCCCTCAGGAACTCTAAGAGCACACCCTCCCTTCGGTGTAACTCTTTCTTTCCAGTCAAACCTCAAAACAATTAACCCCCTCTCACTCTCTGTCAGGCCCCTTTTATAGCCGTGCCCAGCTGCCTTCCTATTGGCTGGGCACTTGCTGCTCTGAGAATGGCTAAAAGAGCAGCCTTTTCATCACAAGGGGGTCCTTTTTGGACGCCACTGTCCTTCTTCCATGACCATTCATGGCACGTACGTGAAGCTTTGGAAGCGGCCGCATCATATTTCAATCACGGGCAGAGGGACAGTGGCATCCGAAAAGGACCCCCTGCTGCGCAGCAGCCTCATTACTGCTCCAGAGGCTGTTTGCACGGTAAGGGCCATCTGAAAATGTCCCCAGTCCCAGCAGTGGCAATATCAACATGGTGGCAGGGGGAACCTGGTAGGCAGGGCCGGTTTAACCTGTCTGCCAGATCCGCATTGGCGGGGGGCCTCGGGGTGAAGGGGGCCCCCTGGTGAGTGCTGACCTTATCTGATGAAGGAGACAGCCAGGAGACAGCAGCCGGCTCCTCCGCTCCTTTGGAGCCCCTTCCCCCTCCCTCCTCAGGCAGGGCGTGGTAGTAGCACTGAGCTCGTGCGGGAGATAAAGGGTTTGCTCTTGGGAAGTTGTAATTTGGAGACAGTCCCTGGCTGCATTGCTGCGAAGGAGGAAAGGCAGAGCAGCTGGTCCTGTGAGTGAGTGAGTGAGTGACTGCTTTCAGGGGGCCACGGGGATCTTGGGGGGGGGCTGCCATGCACAATGGGGTGGTTATTTTACTTTTTAACTTGTTGCTGGAGTCAAGACAGATGGCTATCCAGCCTCTGTTTAAAAACCTCTAAAAAAGGAGACTCCACCACATTCCCGCCCTCCTCCTCCAAAAACCGGCTAGCTTTTTTTTAAAAAAAATGTCTCCAAAACTAAAGAGAAAGAAACAGCAGCCCTCCCTGGCAGAAGCTGGAGGGAGTTTGCTGCTACCGCGGAGACGGTGAGTGTGTGTTTATGAGAGAGACAGGGAATTTGAGCCTTGTCTCGGAAAGGGCTTCTTTCTTTCTTTCTTTCCCTTCCCTTCCCTTCCCTTCCCTTCCCTTCCCTTCCCTTCCCTTCCCTTGCCTTGCCTTGCCTTGCCTTGCCTTGCCTTGCCTTGCCTTGCCTTGCCTTGCCAACTGAGTTCAGCCTGCATTTGTGTGTGTTTGCCCATGTGCCTTCAAGTCATTTCTGACTAAGGCAAACCTACCATGGGGTTTTCTAGGCAAGGTTTTTCAAAGGGTGTGTGCCTTTGCCTTCCTTTGAGGCTGAGAGAGTGTGACTTGCCCAAGGTCAGCCAGTGGGGTATTCATGGCTGAGTAAGGATTCAAACCCTGGTCTCCATAGTCATAGTGCAATGCTGAAACTTTTACAACACTCTTAACTCTTTTAACAGAAGAATACTGTATAAAGAATATAAATTAAAATTTGGAGTAATATTACTGGGAACAATGGTTTTATTGTTGTCACTAAAACACCAGTATCCCATTAGTGCTATGTGAGAGGCACTGGCCTAGAGCAGTGATTCTTAACCTTTTCTTTACCAGGGACCCCCTTTAAATATCTTTTGTTGCCCCAAGACTTAACTCAAGATTTAAAACCCTAATAATAATAGCTAACAACAACAACAATTACACCATCCATTAAACTTTCCCTCAGAGGCACTCTTGCTTCTTCCTGCAAGTTTGTGGCTGGAGTGGATTGCATGGCAATGTGCAGGTCAAGCCAGCCAGCCTTTGCCTTGGTTCCTGTCACATGGCTACTCCACTACAGGGAGGAGGTGGGCCAAGCAGTCTTCAAGCCTTTGTGGACCCCCTGTGAGGACATTGCGGACCCCAAGTTAAGAACCACTGGGCTAGAGAATGCTGGAAAAGGAACAATGCAACCAGATCTTGAGAAGGGTGCTGGCAGGGGGATTCTGGGAGGTGTAATCCAAGAGTAACTTTCCCAGGCTCTGAATGCAGCCTAGAATCATAGGGCTGGAAGGGACCCCAACAGCCATCCCATCCGATTGGCTTCTGCCCTGCAGGAACACACAATCCAAGCATTCCTGACAAATGCCCATCCAGCCTCTTCTTAAAAACCTCCAAAGAAGGTGAGTGCACCACACTCCCAGGCAGCAGAGTATTCCACTGCCTTACAGCTCTTACTGTCAGGAACTTCTTCCTAATGTTTAGGTAGAATCTCTTTTCCTATAGTTTGAGTCCATTGCTCCGTGTCCTAGTCTCTGGAGCAGCAGAAAACAAGCTTGCTCCGTCCTCAGTATGACACCCCTTCAAATATTTAAACATGGCTATCATGTCCCCTCTTAACTTTCTTTTCTCTGGGCTAAACATGCCCAGCTCCCTAAGCCGTTCCTCATAGGGCATACTGGCTTCCAGACCTCCCAACATCCTTCTCGGTATCTTTCTTGAATTGTTGTGCCCAGAACTGGAAACAATATTCCAGGTGAGGTCTGACCAAAGCAGAATGGAGTGATACTACTACTTCCCTTGATCTAGACACTATTAATGCAGCCTAGAATCGCATTGGCATTTTTTGCTGCTGCATCACACTGCTAACTCATGTTTAGCTTGTAGTCTACTCTTTCTTTTCTTTGAGAAAATCTACATCATTACATTAATTGCTAATAAACTAAAATATTATGTTAGTGCCTATAATATAGTTTTTAAACTAAATTATTGGTGTCAAATTATGTAATACAGTAGCCCCCTCTTATCCACTGGGGATTGGTTCAGGGGGATGGATTCTGAAAACCATGAATAAAAATGGGACTTCTGGTTTAAAATACCATAGAGTTGCCTTGGAGGGCCTAGAAAACCACTAGGGAGGACACATTTACTAGGAAGAGTCTAGGATAGGTGTGCTGTTTTGTGTCCCATGGATAATGAATCCATGGATACGGGGGCCCTACTGTGATCTGAACATCCTGTACGGTGAATCTGAGATAAACATTTGGGGGCCCCAAAATAAAGCACTGCAGGGGGCCCCAAAATTCCTTAAACCGGCCCTGCTGGTAGGGGAGAATAGGATGAGAGAGCCCTCCTCCCTTACCTGGTCCCCACTGGAAAAAAAATGGTGGCTGTGAGTGTTTGTCCCATTAGCAAGCCCTGCCACCCCCATGCTCATCTGGCCAATCAGCTTGTGCTGCATCAGTGCAGCAATGCAGATGTGGCTGTCTTAACAATCGGACATTTACATTGCCTACAGACCTTTTTAAAAGCTCCAGCAAAAGCTCCAAAGGCTTCTCTTTGAAGCTTTACGGTAGATTTGCCTGCCCCCCTTCTGAATGAGGTGCAAGGATGTGAAGGTCCATTTAGACAGATCACCTTCCATGCAGTTTCTCTGAGGATTATTTTCACCATTTAGACAGGACCTCAGTTGCCCTTGAGAGAGTTGGCCTGTTCAGATTGGCTGCCAAACATGCTACTCTATGTGAATGAAAAAAATAATTGAGCTGCACCCAGGCCTCCCCCAAGCAGTGGTTGGGAGGGCTGCTGGAGCAGCATGCAGGCTGAGTGAGTAAGCCAGCAAGAGGGAAAGCAATGGAGAAGGCAGGCAAGCAGTAGGCAGAAGCCACCTTGGTTGCGAACTGCACACACCATGGGCTGGAGGGGGCTGGTGGTGGGAAAGGGGAAAGAGAGGAAGAAGAGGGTGAGAAAAAGGATGATGACACTGCAGGGGATTTTTGCAGTAGTTTTGTCGTCCTAGGAGGCAGAGTGGGGAAGACTTCAAGACTGGCAGTGGAGGGAGCTACAAACTGACAAATGATCAAATCCATGAATGCTTAAGCCACAAATGTTGAGAAACAACTGTAGCTCTCTCCTTTCAAAAGAGTCTGAATATTAATAGCAAACACCAGTCTTCATAATAAATAAGAAGCATTCTGCCAGGCCTATAAGGTAATCTGTAGAAGTACTGCTGTTTTTGAGAGTCAGTGTGGTACAGTGGTTTGAGCACTGTACTACAACTCTGGAGACTAGGGTTTGAATCCCCGTTCAGCCATGGACACCCATGGGGTGACCCTGGGCAAGTCACACTCTCTCAGCCCCAGAGGAGGGAAAGACAATCTCCCTTTGAACAAATCTTGCCACAAAAATCCTGTAATAGGTTCTCCTTAGGGTTGCCATATGTCAGAAACAATTTGAAGGCACACAACAACAACTACTGCTTTCACCAGCTTCACATTATGTACTCTTACCATCAAGAATCACTAGAGGGTTTGGGTCTTTTTTTCCAAATATACAGGAAAACAAAGATTCAGTATAAAAGATACTCAGGAAGACCACTATACAGATGTTCTGTGTCTTTGTTTTCTACTTCTGCCTCCTCATCACCATTTATTGGATTTTAATGCTGTTTTATTTATAACAATGAGTTTTGAATAAACATGCAAACTGAAAGGGGGAAAAAAAGAATCACTAGAGGACACCTTTCACACTGAAGTTATAGCACTTTGATACCACTGTAACTGTCACGGTGGCAAGCTGTGGAATCCTGGCTTTTGTAGTTTGATGAGATGTGTTTTTCATTCAATATAGAAGTCAGGTCAGGAGCATTGATCCAATAGTATTTCTGATTTCTATGTATTGTTGTGGGCAGGGCATGTTTCTAGGATGGAGTACCATCACCTCCCAAAAATAGTACTTTATGGTGAACTCACCACGGGTCAGCATAAGAGGGGTGCTCCAAAAAAGCAATACAAGGATTCCCTGAAACAACATCTCAGGCTTGGCCAAATTGATCATCAACAATGGTCCGCCCTGGCCTCACATCAGGAGGCATGGAGACGCACTATCCACAATGCTGCAGCCTTATTTGAGAACTCACGCTGAACAAGTCTTGAAGAGAAACGACAATACAGAAAGAATCACAACATGGAGACATCGCCCAAGGAGACCTTCTGCTGTGCTTTCTGTAACCGGACTTGTTTATCTTGGATTGGTCTTTTCAGTCATCAGCGCGCTTGCAGAAAGCGTGGGATGAGTCCTTCCTGAATCTTCGTTTGTGAAGAAAAGCTAGAGAGAGCTTTTATAGGATTTTCTTAGGCAAGGAATACCCCTTCCTAAAATGCAAATCAAAGGATTCTTTAGGATGGAACCTTAGTAGTTAAAGTGGAATCATAGTGCTATAATTGTGTAGTGTGAAAGCACTCATAGATCAACTGCCTAACTTGTTGCAATGGTCTTCTTTGCTAAATCTTTGAATTTATCAAAAATGGGCTAAAGCAAGGGATGGGTAAACTGAAACAAGTGTTTATTTCTTGGGAAGAATAGCCAATTAGAGGGGTCCCCCTCTGCTAAAAAAGAAATTGTCTTTACCAAAATAGCAAAAATCACAGGTCCAATATATACTGAATCTATGACATTTTGCACCATCTGGACCCCAGGTGAATTTTTCTGATGAGAGGAAAGAAGTGAGATTATCTTGGGTTGCTGATATGAAGTTTAAGGGGAGGGTAGTATACAGTTTTCCTAGATTCTCCTTTCTGAAAATGGAAAAAGTAAAAGGTTTCACAATTTCTTCACCATGTAATCTTATCTTGGTTCTGTCAGTAACTTAATGGTGTATTGATTAGATCTTGCAACGAACTATTTCTTTTTAAAAAGGCATTATTACTCTTTCAAGGCAAACATGAAAAACTACTTTTTTTGAAGCCCTTTTTCAGTTTTATGATATTTCAAAGGCTTCTTGGAGGCTTTATTGAGTTCCAGAGACTGCTGGAATTAATACTGCAGTATTCATTTTGGTTTCGGAGAGGGCAAATTAATCTTGGATAGGAGAAGTTTCCAGCATTAAGGAGAAGACAATGGTGGTATGTGTGCTGCAGATGCATCCATTCAATGATTACTTGAAAATATGTATAATTAAACATGAAAAGGGGGATGACATGATCTCACTGTCATCCTTTAGTTCACAATGGAGATGGCATATGATAGTTGTCTGTGAGTAAAAAACAGCACGGCCGCCTCCAACGCTAGCCACAACACTCACGGATGACGCTGAGAGAGAAACGGCGTTGTCCAAAATGGACCCTTGCCGCGCAGCAGCCTCGTTACTGAAAATCTCCTGAGATTACTTCATCAGAAGTAGACCCAGTCTATGAAAGTTTATGCTACAAACTTCTTTCTCTCAAAGGTGCTACAAGATCTCTTTTTGTATGGTCTCTTGTGGATTCAAGATGTCCATGGACCATGTAGGCAGCATCATGCTTTTTTATTTATTTTAAATTCTTAAATTCATACATCTAGCATATTACACTTCTAAATAATACTTCTTTCTTTAACATAGATGCATTGCTTTCATCTTAATTATTAACATTGATTTAATTCTTTAACCCCCTACAAGTGCTCCCCACCCCCAGGACCATCTATACCAATTATTTATTCCATTTTCCAAAATTGCATTGATTCCCTTGGGGGTGTGTACCCCCTTTTTTAAAAAAACACATAATGTATAAATGGTTTACATATTTCATCAAATTTACAACTTTTCCATAATCCTTTTTTTTTTTTTACTTTTTAAACTTTCAACCTACATGTTAATTTATCATTAATTACAATGTCCCATACTTCTCTATACCATTCCCCTAAATGATAATCTCCTTGTATCTTCCATTTTCTGGGTATCATTAATCTTGCCGCTGTTAATACATTTGTAATCAGATCTTTCATAACTTGGGTACAATTAACCTTATCATAAATTGATAATAATACAATATCTAGACACATTTCTAAATCTTATTCTGTTATTTCTCTTATTTCTTTAAATACCATTTGCCAAAATTTCTGTACATATTTACAACTCCACCACATATGAACATAAGTGCCTTTTTCTTAACATCCCCTCCAACATAACATTGAATAATTTTGATCTATTTGCCTTATTCTTACTGGTGTCAAGTACCATCGCAATATCAATTTATAATAATTTTCTTTTATTTTTACTGACATATTTTTCAAAATACCCAAATCCCAAAATTTCCCCCAACTCTGATTGCTTATTGAATGCCTTAAATCCTCCTCCCATATTATTTTTAAATAATCATTTTGTTCTTCAGTTCTTCACTACCAGTTACAGTCATCTCTAAAGGTTTCTGCTGGTCACTCTTGGTGTGTCCCTGTGGAGATACTATCTGTTTTCTTCAGGGACACCCCTTACGTGTGAGTGGCAGCTTTTGAGGGTCTATAGTCAAGATGCTGTTAGTGGGTGCTCCTCTTTCTGTTACTCTTGCTCATTCACTTGCTTCTCCTTCCAGGCACACAGCGAGTTAACTCTCAGAAGTCCCAGCCAGGATGGCCAATGGTCAGTGATTCGGGGAGCTGAGATACAATAATATGTGGAGTCTCCTTGATTGAGAACCTTCCTAGAGAATAGAGAGACAAATTACTTATTTAGAGGTCATTACCCCCATGGCCACTTATTCAAAGAAGGCAGGTGGGATTTGCAGTTTTGGGAAGGGTACTTAGAATTCTCAGCCAGAGAGCTTGAGTGTCTCACCAAACTACAGCCCCGGGATTCCATAGGATATTGGCATGGAAGTTAAAATGAAATATAGCATTGTGTAGTGTGAAAGGGCCCCTGAGCTTCAAGAACAGAGGAGGGGGCACAGCTAGGACACACAGAAGGCTCATCTACATGGGCAGAATATGCCGGCTCCCTGCTGGCATATTCCAACCTTAGATCTGTCCTGTATCTCCCCATTACCAGAACAAAATGGGATGGAATCCAGGCCACTTCCAGCCCATCAATGGAGCTGCCAACCACATTGTTCTCTTTGAAGCCAGGAAGCCAGCCCACAGCATGTGACCAAAGCCCCTTGTATGTGACCAGCCTTGGTCACATTCTGTGGGTCTGCTTTCTGACTGCAGAAAGAGCAACGCGGATGGCAGCTGCAGCAATGGGCCAGTTTGCTGGTATGGGCTCCTGAGGGCCCATCCATTTCTTCTGAAGAGAAAATTTTCTGGGTATTTCGCTGAGACATTTTATCGGGCTTCACCTCAGCCTAGCCCCATAGATCCTCCAGGGCAAAACGGGGCAAAAGACCTGTGTTGTTAGGACTACAGGGCTCTAAGACAGGGCCAAGATGGAGTAATAGCCTGTCTAGACAAGGCCAGAGCCTTACTGTCTCTCATGCAATGTATATATCTGGAGATTCAAATGCCCAAAATATGGATATACATTTAATGCTCTGCTGTGTAATACGCTTTACAAGATAGTATTTTAAAAACAAAAAACAAAATAAATGTCTGAATGTTTGTAGGAGCCCATTCAGTAACATAAACATTCTAGAATTCGATTTGGCCTTCCTGTAGTTAAAACAGTAAAATATAAATGAATGCACACATTACCAACTTCTCTTGTGCATTCTGGGGAATATGTGGAAAACTGATTTGCAGGCTCTGTGGCAGGACTTTTCCATAAGTATTGTTGTCATATAAAATATCTGAACTCATTCTTAGTTTTACTTTCTGGTACAGTGTATGCATTTGGCTTGCTGTTTTCTCAGTTTGTGGTAATAAGTTTAGGGCCATAGGAATATATGGAGAGATAATCCAAACAGAATATATTATGCAGATGGTACATTTTAGCTCAGAGACTGATAAAAGTGATTGTTGCATGTGTTAAACTATGCCTAAGCAGGAGTAAGTATGGAGTGGGAAGAGAAGTCCCTTTCATTACTATTTTAATGATATATTATTATTGTTCAGATCTTTGATTAGGTTAAGTTATCGATGTGTAATGATATATTACACATGATTATGTGTAATAAGACATAAGAATAAGAAATAAGAATAAGAAGTGTAATAAGAAATAAGACATGCTTATACAGTAGATTGATGAAAGAAAATACAGTTAGGAGAAAGATAATAGTTCAATAATAACCAATAACTAGATGGTAGGAAACAACCCAATGTGTGTTGTTCGTATTTTAGATTAGGAAATTATAATGTTTGTAATGTTTGTTATATGTGTAGTGTTTGATATGTGTTTGTTTGTTGGTGGTGTGAATTTGATCTATATAGTTGTTAATGGTTTTAACAGTAAAAATATTATTAAAAAATTATATATTATTGTTCTTATAGATCTTTTGTTAATCTATTGTTCTTACCAATTTGAGGTGGGGGGATGCCAAGATGACTTTGGTTGAGATGTCACCATGAGTAGCAGTGTTGTATAAGCTCTGCTGTTTGTTTTACAGTTTGTTTTCCCGTATCCACTGGGGATTGGTTCTGGGGGGAGCCGTGGGTAATAGCAAATGCCATTGAAAATAATGGGACTTCTGGTTTAAAATACCATAGAGTTGCCTTGGAAGACCTAGAAAATGGCTAGAGAGGAGACCTTTTCTAGGAAGACTCTATGGTGGGTGTGCTGCTTTGTGTCCCGTGGATAATTGAATCAGTGGATAAAATGAATCAGTGGATAAGGGGGTCCTACTGTATCTTCTAAGCACCCCTGGTTGTTTTAATTATGGCATTCCCTGCCCCCAGTGCTAATTAGGCAGCAATGAGGCTTTTCTCAGCAGATGTAAACATTTTGCAGATTGTTTTAAATTTTTAAACTTATCTTTATGTCTCCCTGTACCGTATCTCATATGCTTCTGTTAATGTGTGGGAAAGTGCCCAACAGTAGGAGTGATTAGATTTTAGAAGCCTTTTAGGTGGGAGATTTTACATTTTCTTATGAAGAGAATGCAAAGTAAGGTTGTTTAATTTTAACTGTTTTGAAGCATTCTCTTATAAAATCTTAATCGTAAACCATTTAGTAATTTGTTAATATTTTAAAACACATTTTATTTAATTTGTTTAAATCCTCTTGCTCAAAACTGATATGTGGAGGATCCATGCTGTTCATGTTTATGCCTTTGAGAGAGAGAAACAGGAATGATACCCAAAGTCTGAGGACTTTGCCTATGTTTGAATCAGGGTTTATCTACATGTGCTAGAATATGCTGGCTCCCGCCAACATATTCTTCCCGTGGATCTGTCCTGTTGCTCCCCTGTTACCTGCATGAAACAGGATGGAGTCCAGACTTGCACACTGGCCAGTCTCTGCAGCGGCTGCTTCTGCCGTCCATATCCCACTCTCAGAAGACAGGAAGCCCACTTGCGGCACATGAGCAAGGCCCCCTGCATGTGACCAGCCTTGGTCACATGCTGCAAGACTCCTTTATGGCAAAAGTAGAGTGAGGCAAACAGAAGCTGCAGCAACAGGCTGGTATGGCAGTCTGGGTTCCTGCAGTCATGCATGGCCTGATCCTTTTTTTGCTGGCTGAAGCAGATTTTACCAGATACTTTTTAAAAACTGTGTAATGGGTCTTACCCCATCTTGGCCCCAGGAATTGTGAGGACTGCCTGGGGGCAAAACTGGGCAAAAGCCCTGCATCATCTGGACTGCAAGGCTCCAAGATGGGGTAAATTAATTGTCTAGACAAGCCCTCAGACTGCTTAATAACACCCAGCTAACTTCATAGCCCAAAGCCAAAAAACACTCCTAGCTCTGAGCCAAGAAAGGATAGTAGGAGTCTGGTTACAGTGCAAGAGAGTGGTTAGATAGCTGAAAGAAGACAGTCCTACAGTAATCAAAGCAATACCTGGAACATTTTGCTACTTTCCTCCATTTTGTCACTGATTGTTACCGTTTGTGCTCTTGGATTCAGTTCATTCCTTTGGTTTTGTTCATGCCCTTGGTTAAAATTCTGAAGCCTAAGATAATTTGGCTGAATTTACCAACTTAGAGAAAAGATCCAATAAGATCCAATATTTCTCAAAACATTTAATTCCAAAGTGGTAGAAAACAAAACAGTCGTGCTGTTTGCTAAGATTTTGATTTTGATTTTTGATTTGATTATGTGTGATTGTTTCCAGAATTTTATTTCAGTATATTCTTGGTATAATCTCCAATTGAGAGATGGTTACAACTCAGGCCCAGCACAGATTAAAGGGGGTTAATATTGTGCAAGGGTTGCCCCCAAGGTATAAACAGCTCAATTTGGATGATTTTATAAACTCTTCTCTTACAATAGCTACTAATGGAGCTGTTCAGGATACATCTCTGAAAGAGGATCCACTGCCCCAACTTGAGATAAATTTAGATAACTCAGGGCTTGTATACACTGTCCAACTAAAACGACCTCAGCTTGTTTTCAGTGCGAGCTGTCCAGACAATGTATGGTTTGAATCAGGGGGCTCAGCTAGACGGAAGAATTAATTGTGGAAAATAGTGCATTACCTCACTATCGCAGCAGTGTTCATTTGTCCCCACAAATCATTCGCAAGATCTCTGGCATGAGAGTTATCAGAGTTTGCAGTTCACATGGAGCATGCCTGCAAGAAAAGATGGTAGCCACGAGTGAATTACCTGCCTTATTATCTCCCAAAAAAAGCTCCCTCCATTCCCCCCTTTTTTTGCCATTAAATAATAGATGCAGAAGAGCAATCTTCTGCTTACAAACATTTTTTTCTTTTGCTCTGCTACTTGAAAATAGTGCTTGATCATGTCCCTGAAACAACAATGGTGGCTCCAGCCACTTAATTGCTGGCAAGCCCGCCCTTGCGCTCATTCCACCAATCGCGTTTTGACTTCCTGGATGTGCCCCAATTCAAATTGGTTGTTCAGACAGCCTATTATGTGCATTTTCACATATTGTTTTAAAAAGTTCACGAGAAACAGCGAAAGCTGTTATCCTGAACTACTTGGAGCTTCTGAATATGTCAAATCTCCAGCTCATCTGGAGAAAGGTATTCAGCCTTCATTCTTTGAGTATTTTTTCTTCATCTAAACAACCCCCAGGTCTTTTCAACACCTCAGGACTTTAATCTGTGACAAAAGAGGTGGGGATTTATTCTGGATTTGAGCTGAAAATCTGGATATTTGCAGGTGTGTGTAGACTGTGCTCTATAGCAATGTTGATGTGGGGCCAGGGAGGGAAGTTTTTGATGGGCAGGCAGAAGAAGCCAGGAAGAGGCTCCCTGGGCCAGGCTCCCTAGGCCTTTCCCACCAGGAAATGCCTCTTTTGCTGTTTCATTCGTTCATTCATTCCTTTGACCTTTTACTGTTTCAATTTCACTTTTTAGTAGTCCTTCCTACACAGCAGTTGTTCAGAGAAGCGCATATCAACATACCCAACATATTGTTAGCTGCATGTGTCTCTGTTTAATAGGATGTCCAAAGCCCCTCTGAGCCATGGGAAAAGACATGCGTACATTTGCATACATGGGGCAGGGGGACTGGAGCAGACATGGCCGTATGGCTGTGCACACTGCAGGGTGAAATTGAAAGGGAGAACTGTTTGTGATCAGTGCTCCTGAACTCTTCTCATTGTATGTGGTGATTGCGTAGACAAGCCTGTGGTCACTGTGGATAAGGATAAGCCAGATTTTCCTGTCAGTGTAGACAAGCCCTCAGTCACAATTGCACCACATTAGCTGATTAACTTGGATAATGGGAGTCCAATTTTCAGTATCAGAGTGGACTCATGTAGTTCAATTGGTGGTCTATACTCACAGGAGGAGCTGGCTGAGAAAACTCCACCCCTTGTCTCAGATTGTTCTCTAAGTAATAATTCCCTGGATATACTCTCTAAATGTTGCCTTCTGACTTCCAAGTCAATCTCTAAAATTCTCCAAGAGATTCACTGTTTAAAGCAGTCAATCACAGGCCTCAAGGCAGAATTTGGGCTGATGGCTGAACTGATTCATCAAGAAATTTTAGTTGCAAATAAATATTTGACTTCTCTAAAGATTTGACACCAACAGATAACACCATCACTTTAGAACTTGAAACAAATAAACCATCTGCCTGTCTGAATGAGATTATCCCACTGTTACCTCATTTGAGTTTGCTGGTTAAGGAGGCTGGATTGCTAGACACTGAGGAACCCAAGGTAGATGTTCCCAATCGAAACTATAACCATAAGAAGTCTCAAAAGAAGAGGTCAGGCACTGGAAAGGGACACTTAAAGGAGAAGGAAAAAAACCGAAGGCAGAAGTAAGTTTATTAAAACTTTTGAGGCAGAGGCTGGGAAATTGTCAGAGACACAAGCAAGCACAAACAAGAAGGTCAAAGGAATGAATTTCAGCTCCCTTTCTACCATTCTGGACAAGACACAGGAGCCTAAAAGGAGGAGAAAGATGGATAGACATGTTAAGGTCCATAAAAGTAATAGAAAACAAACACCTTCTCTTAGTCCACATTCCAAAATCATTCAGGACAGTAGTTCCTGGGCAGATCTGATAGAATTAGTGTTAGCTGACATACATGCACTTGGCTGCAAGAGATCCTCATCCCAAGAAAGTGAACAGTCTTCTCTAAACTCAATAAGAAAATCTTTAGTCTTTTCTAATTTCCCCAAGATATGGGTACATTCCCTGAAAGTAAACAAAACCATTTTCTATATATCTTGGGACAGATTGGTTTCACTCGGCTTATCTTTTTTGATGTAGTAGGAATTGGATTTTTCCCTACTACAGACTCAATTACAAGGACGTTAGTCCAATTTGCAAACAATCCACTGTTAACTATTTCCTAAAAGTCAGATCACTTCTAGAGAGAGGGGAAGTATGGATCACTAAATATTTTAAATAGTCTTCCCGACTCCCTTTGATAGGAACCCTGTACTAAGTTGTTGCGTACTAACAACTTAACAAATGCCAGGATGGAAAATTATATCTCCCTACAGGAAAATTCAGGCTCAAACAGGTAATTAGGGTGAAGAATCTTAGGCCCTGCTCAAGCCCATCTCTCAAAAGTGATGCTGTGGGAAAGGTTGAGGTTCCCAGCCCAAAGGAAGGGTGCAGACCGATTCTTGCGGTGTTAGCTGGGGTTATTGACAATTTAGTGATAGACAAACTGGAGCTAATAAAGTACTTTCCAGTGATGCCAACTCCTGAAGAAGAGGAAATATTTCCAATTTAAATTCTTTACAGGGAATGTTGGCGGCTTATCATTGGATTAGTGGGGCAAAGGATCAGAGGGAAACATTTCCCTCCTCACCATGGGAATCACATCTCTTCAGGTGCATCTACACTGTAGAAATAATGCTGTCTGCCAACGCTTTTAACTGCCATGGCTCCATCCTACAGAATCATGGGATTTGTAGTTTTGTGAGGCATCAGCACTCTTTGTTAGAGGAGGCTAAAGACCTTATAAAACTACAAATCCCAGGCTGCCATAGGATGGACCTACAACATTTAAACTGGTGCCAGACTGCATTATTTCTACAGTGTAGATGCACCCTTAGATGGCATTGTCACCCAGAAAGAACAGGTGTCTCCTGATGAAGCTACTTTACTAGCACTCCTTAAGTTTATGAACTTAAGGGCACAGGAAAAGATCATAAAGACAATAGGCACCCTGCAAGAAACCTTGAGAAAGGAGAAGGGCAAATTTGTTGTGCATGGGGTCAATCCTCATTTAGACCCAAGTGAAGTAAATTTTGTTTTATGTAGACAAAGAGCAGAGACCTCCCAGCCTTTATCTGATCCACATACTTGCTGCCTAAGGGATTGTCTACATGGGCAATTTACCCTGTCTTTCCCCCATCTCAGAGCCCTGCAGTCTAAATGACACAGAGATTTTACCCCATTTTGCCCCTGGGCAGTTCTCAAGACCCCTGGAGCAAAGATGGGGAAAAGATGGGGTAAAGCCCATTAAACCTTTACAGAAAAATACCTGGGGAAAACCACTTCATTGAAGAAGAAACAGATTGGGCCCCATGGGACAGCAGGAGACCATACTGCCATGCAGGCCCATCTCTGCAGCTGCTATCTGCATCACACTCTCTATAGCCAGGAAGCAGGGCCACAGCATGTGACCAATTGCTTCCTGGCTTTGGAGAGTGTGACATGGACAGCAGTGGTGGAGACAGCAGGGATGGACCAGTTTGCCAGTATGAACTCTATCCCATTTTGTGCCAGTAATGTGGGAGCAATGGGCGTGATCTGGGGTCGAAATACATTGACGGGGAGCCGGCGTATTCTGCCCATGTAAGATGAGGCCTAAGAAGCTAAACAGATTGGAAAATAGCATTAGATCTGAAAATGCTGTCCTGGAACATCTCTGGATGGTTTGGCAAACTACTGGACAAGAAGTTGATTATCTGAAATTGTTTTCTATAATCTTCATCCAAGAATCACGGGTGGAGGATGTTCCCAGCTTGCAACTTCAGGGCTTTAGCATTTTCACTGCTGCAGAAGGACTGGTAACACCCAATGAAAAGGATGAAGAGACAAATCAGGGTGCTTAAAAAGACAATTTTAATCTTCCAATTAGCCCAAAGCATTTCAGCCTGCTAATATTTAATGGGCTTTTTCAGGGGCTGATAACATAAAACATATACCTTGTGGCTGGCAACTGATAATTTGAGAAGTAGGAGGCAGAGCTTTATACTGTTCCATACATGTTTAACAAATGGAACAGTATAACACTCTGCCTCCTACTTAAATTATCAGTTGCCAGGCACAAGCTCAGAAAGTATTCTTTTTTAAAAAGCCCTAAGGGCAATTTTAAAGTTACACTGTAAGTTATATTTTGTTTTTGTATAAATATATCTAGGTTCATGAATGTTTTAAAACTGAGACATTTGAAACACATTTTGATGTAAGACATATGAAATTGGAATTGATATAGTAAATTACAATTTGTCTCTTGATTTTTTTTTTGTATTTATGTATTGTCCCTTTCTATTTCTTTTATATGTTACCTTCCCCCTGAAAAAGGCCATTAAATATTAGCAGGCCAAACACATTGGGCTAATTGGAATAATAAAATTGTCTTTTTTAACACCCTGAGACTTTGGACTCAACTACACCAGCCAGGATATGCTGGCTCCCTGGCTGCAGAGGTGGCCCGTTCTGGCCCTGTTACCTGAAGAAAATGGGCCAGAGTCCTCACGGGAACCCCAGCCCTTTCCTGTAGCCACTGCTGCCAGGTCCAGGCAGCTGTTTGTACCATGTGACAATTCCCCCTGCATGTGACCAGCTTTGGTCATCTGCTGCAGGCCTGCTGCCTGGACCTGGCAGAGCAAGGGTAACCGGCAGCAGCAGCTGTGAGGGCTGGCCTGCCAGAATGGGCCCCCATAGACATGCAGGGCTCGGTCTGTCCCCATCCTGAGGAATGCATTAAACTGGGTGTTTTTAAGAAATGTAGCAAAGGGCTCTATCCTGGCTTGCCCCCATTCCAGCACTGTATCTGCCCCAGAGACTGCCCGGGGGCAGGGGCCAAAAGCCCTGTGTCATCTGGACTGAAGGGATTTGGAATGGGAGAAAGCTGGGGTATTTGGCCAGTGTAGACAAGCCCTTTGTCTCTTCTTCACGTCATCCTCAGTGGTAAAATGGCATAAAATGGGCAACTGCTGTGGCAGCTTAATAGTCCTTGGAGATTTTCAGATAGCGTTTTACAGAGCCTACCGCGGGATGAGGTCCCGGGAGAGGAACGGCGCTCTTGCACGGCAGGGGGTCATTTTCAGACGCCTCCGTCCCTCTTCCGGGATCCTTCATTGCATGTCCGTGAAGCTTTGGAAGCAGCCGCACCATATTTTAATCACGGAAGTTGGAAGGTGACTGTTAAATTCAGGGTTCTCAGTCCCATGACAGCATTTTAATTTTACAGATAAAGTTTACTAATGACACCTCCTTAGTCTGTGTTCCCGCAGAAAATTCTGCACAGTCTCCTCAAGACATCTGGATGTCCCTAGAATCAGCTTTGGGAGATGTAGCTTTTCATCCAGGAAACATCCATATTATATTGGGAGGTGATCTAAATACTCAGTTGGAACAAACAATTGTAGAGCTTTTAAAACATTTTAGTCTACCTTGAGTATCCCTTTCTTCTGGACAGATATTCTCAAGACAAGATGTTTAACAAGAATGGTGAGAAATTATTTTTGCTAGTTTACAAGTATTTCATGCTTATTTTGAATGGCAGCCCACTAGATATGTCTGATGGTCCTTATTCATATTATTCATCAAGTGGGCAGGAGTGCAGTGGGAGTGGATTACTTCCTGATAACTCCAAGTTTGCTACCTGTTATAAAACCCTTTTCAGTAGAAAACCAACCAGAAAGTAACCATTACCCTATTAAGTTAACCATACAGCTGGCACTGGAGCAATCTAGAAATAAAAATGCATATTCACTAGAGATTATTACAGCAGGCAATAAATGACTTAAATGGTTCAAATCTCTTGAGTACTGACGTTACTGATCTGCTGTATGGTCCCATCTTGTCTGACTTTAGGAATAAAATTTTAGAGGGCAATCTGGAGATTATGAAGGTTTATCAACAAATTGCAGATCTCCTAAAACCCCATCTATTCCAGTCAGTTCCTGCCAAAATCCCTAAATTGCATAATGCAAGGTGGTTTAATGCTGAATGAAGGAATATAAAAAGGGAATTAAACAAACTCATTAGTGTTCAAAAGAATATGTTTTAAAATTTACATAAGAGCCTGATTTTTTTAAAAAAAAATCTCAATAGAAAGCCTTGTTGAAGAGAAATAACACTGCATTTATAAGATAAAGATGGATGGATTTGGACTTGGCTATCAGGCAAAAGGACGAAGCAAAATTCTGGAATATGGTCCATTCACATTTAAGGGTTTCCACATGTAAAAAAAAAATCAATTTCAGTTTCCACATGTAAAAAAAATTGAGGGTATTTTTCATGGGCCTGTGGAGGGATCAATCAGCACAGATCTCCCTGACTGGCCCTCAGTATCATCTCAAGAGATTGGTTGTCTACACTATTCAATTAAATGACAACAGGTAAAGTTCCAGAGGAAGACATGTTTTCCTCTGAATTATGTAAATTTAATTCTTCCTGGTGGACTCCTATCCTGGATTATTTTTTTCACATATCAACCAGGCAGGAATTATCCCTACTGGGTAGTAGTCTAGTATTATTGTTCCCCTGCATAAAAAGGGTGAGAGAGCTGCACCTCAAAACTACAGACCAATAAGTATTTTGGACACAGTGTCAAAAATATATGGCAGGTTTCTACTGAATGAGCTCCAAACCTGGGCAGAGGAAAATGACATCACAACAGAAGAACAGGCTGGATTTTAAGTATGGTAAAAGCACAATTGACCAATGTTTTGTGCTCACCCATCTGATTCAAAAAAGCCTGATGGAACCAAAAAGAAGCCTGAGTGTAGCCTTTGTGGATTTTACTTCAGCATATGACCTAATAGACAGTGTCTATGGGAAAAAATTGTCACATGCAAACATAAACACCTGGTTTTTTTGGGGGGGGGTTGGTTTTTTGAGGCAACTCTTCCCACACTGATTTAAGAGTGTGGGTAGGTCTAACAGGTACTCTCTCTGGCACAGTTAAAATCAGAAGAGGTGTCAGGTAGGTTTGCCTATTGGCCCCTTTTCTGTTTAATTTCTATGTGAACAATCTAGTCTCTGATTTAAGTTCTGCAGATTGTTTTCCACCTTCTGCTGGAAACAGAAAGATCCAAATGCTGTTGTATGATGATGATATGGCCCTCTTATCTACAAATCAGATAGGTTTGCAGAAACTTCTAAGAAAACTAGGTAAGGTTTGCAGTCAGGATTATTTGGTTACTAACTATTCCAAAACATAGGCAGTGGTCTTCTCTAAGAGGAAGCAGTTAGATGGACTTAGATGAGCAATGCCACAGCTTTAAATATCTGGGGGTACATTTTTCTTATAACAGAAATGGGAAACTCCATTTGGAGGCAGCGAAACCTCTAGCCTGGAGGACAGAAAAAGCAATACCTGTACTATCCTCTGGGAGGGTCAATGGAGGTTCCCTAGTAAGTCCTACCTGAAAAATCTTTGTAGCCAAAGTTTTGCCACAACTGCTATATGAGGTAGAGATGTGGGGACAGGGTCATGCTGCAATGGTTGAGACCATTCAGAATAAGTTTTTGAAGGAACTGTTGGCACTCCCTCCAAGGGTACCCTCCTTATCATTAGGGTAGAAGTTGACCTCCCTTCCATTAAGGCTAGAATCCATAAAGAGTCTATACTTTAAGAGAAAAGATTGATGAGCTTGGATGGTTGTAATTTAGCAAAAGGATATTTCACTGAGCCACACGCTCAGGATGGATGGGCCCATTATTGGTCTTCATTGTCCTAATCTTATTTTGAGGATGTCCAGACTTCTATAATCCATACAGACAAATATTTTATTAGAGATAGAATGTTTGAGTTTGATTCTTAATGAAAATGTGCTTGCTAGCCAACAGCAAGTGTTCTCCCCATGGTACAGCCTTCTAAAGAGAGAACAGTCTTTTCAACAGTACTGTATTGCCAAGACTTAACCTTTATTGCTCTTAGAAAAGCCTTTACTGCCCTCTGTTTTCAAACAATGCCATCAGCTCATCTAGAGGGAAGGTATAAAGGGATTCCCCATACACAGCAACTATATATTTGTGGTTCTGGAGAGGTGGAAGGCCTAATTGACTATTTATTACACTGCCCATTATATAATGACTCCAGGATGCATTTCTTGGGAGACCTCTTGAGAGCAAGGGTGGGTTGGATTTTGCCTGATATTATCGTGACCTGTTGGCAGATTATTCTAAATCCACTATAATAATAATAATAATAATAATAATAATAATAAAATTTATTTCTATCCCGCCCCTCTGCAATACAATCGAGGCGGCTTACAATATAAAAACTCCATAGTCCCAGTACCCTAACCCACCCACCCCTTAAAATAATATTGAATTATAGAAGATTAAAAACATACAATAATTAAAAATATATAAATTAGAAAGACAAAAAATAAAACATACAATGGTTAAAAAATCTAGTTGCCGCTTAGAAAGGACAGCCGAGTCTTGGGCCGGGATAGTTATTCAGGAAAAGCCTGCCAGAAAAGATCCGTCTTGACAGCTTTTTTAAAGCTGTCTAAGGTGGTAATTAGACGGATCTCGTCCGGCAGGCCATTCCATAATCTGGGAGCAGCAGCAGAAAAGGCCCTCTGGGAGGTCACCGACAGCCTTGTTTTCATAGGCTGTAACAGATTCCTTCCAGAGGACCGAAGTGCGTGGGGATTGCCACCTTTGCCACTAGAATGGATTGCCACCATTGCAGTAGCAGCTCAAAAGATCTGCTGCAAATTCCTAAAGATATCAGCAGTAGATTGTAAAATTAGCCCTGATGAATACTATCTCCAGTCCACAATTCAGTCATTCTGGAGTATTGTAAGTGGTTAGCTACTGATACACTGCAGAAATAATGCAGTTTAACACCACTTTAACTATCTAGGCTCCATCCTATGGAATCCTAGGATCTGTAGTTGTAGCACCAGAGCTCTCTGACAGAGAAGGTGAAATATCTCACAAAACTATATATCCCAGAATTCCATTGCATTGAGTCATGTCAGCTAAAGTGGTGTCAAATTGCATTATTTCTCCAGTGTATCTACATCAGAACAGGTCACTTCCCCTGAAACCACCAGGGATCCCACCCAGCTGCCTTTGAGATGGCTTCTTTTCTTTTTCAAGGTGCACACTTCCTGTATATTTTGTTTACAAGTAGAACTGCATTTCAGGTGTATAATTCAATGTGTAAACAAGGTGCTTGGGGAGTATGCACCTTGTTTTAAAAGGAAAAGTGGGCTATTTCCACTGCTGCTACTGTTAAAGGAGATTTGGCAACAGTAGTGACATTAGGAGATCATACATGTATCCATGTATTGTCCACTCAATTAACCCCTGGAACAGAGCTGGTGTACAATAGATCTATGACATGATGCAGAGTGTGCAAAATAGTTTCACAGTCATGTCAAGAAGCTCTCAGTGGATCAGAAAAGGAAAAGGTTGATCAACCTGAGGATAATGGAACAGAGGACATAATAGGGGAAATCCAGCACAGAATAAGTAAAGAGGTAGTACAGGAATACCTTCTTCATCTAAATGAATTTAAATCTCCAGGACCGGATGAACTATATCCAAGGGTATTAAAAGAGCTGGCAAATGTAATCTCAGAGCCATTGGCAATAATCTTTGAGAATTCCTGGAGAACAGGAGAAGTCCCAGCAGACTGGAGGAGGGCAAATGTTGTCCCCATCTTCAAAAAGGGGAAAAAAGAGAACCCCAACAATTATTGTCCAGTTAGTCTGACATCAATACCAGGGAAGATTCTGGAGCAGATCATTAAACAGAGAGTCTATGAACATTTAGAAGGAATGCCATAATCACAAAAAGACAACATGGGTTAATAATAATAATAATAATAATAATAATAAAATTTTATTTCTATCCTGCCCCTCTGCAACGCAATCGGGGTGGCTTACAATATAAAAACCCCATAGTCACAGTACCCTAACCCACCCACCCCTTAAAATAATATTAAATTATAAAAGATTAAAAACATACAATAATAGAAATATATAAATTAGGGAAAAAATTAAGACATACAATAGTTTTTTAAAAATCCGATTGCAGCTCAGAAAGGACAGCCGAGTCTTGGGCCGGGATAGTTATCCAGGAAAGGCCTGCCGGAAAAGATCCGTCTTAACAGCTTTTTAAAAGCTGTCTAAGGTGGTAATAAGACGGATCTTGTCCGGCAGGCCATTCCATAATCTGGGAGCAGCAGCAGAGAAGGCCCTCTGGGAGGTCACCGACAGCCTTGTTTTCATAGGCTGTAAAAGAGAAACAAGTCATGCCAGACTAATCTGATCTCTTTTTTTAAATATAAAATTACCAGCTTGGTAGATGAAGGGAACGCTGTGGATATCGCATACCTTGATTTCAGTAAGGCCTTTGACAAGGTTCCCCATGACATTCTTGCAAACAAGCTTGTAAAATGTGGTCTAGACAAGTTAACTGTTAAATGGATTTGTAATTGGTTGACCAGCTGAACCCAAAGGGTGCTCAGCAGTGGCTCCTCTTCGTCTTGGAAAAATGTGACCAGTGGGGTGCCACAGGGTTCTGTCCTGGGCCCAGTGCTATTCAACATCTTTATCAATGACTTGGATGAGGGAATAGAGGACATACTTATCAAATTTGCACCAAATTAGGAAGAGTAGCTAATACGCTAGAGGACAGGATCAAAATTCAAAATGGCCTGAATAGACTAGAAAGCTGGGCCAAAGCTAACAAAATGAAATTCAATATGGAGAAATGTAAGGTACTGCACTTAGGGTGGAAAAACGAAATGCATAGATATAGGATGGGGGAGACCTGGAGTCCTAGTAGACCACAAGTTGAACATGAGTCAACAATGTGATGCGGCAGCTAAAAAGGCCAATGCGATTTTGGGCTGCATCAATAGAAATATAGTGTCTAGATCAGGGGAAGTAATAGTGCCACTCTATTCTGCCTTGGTCACGCTTCACCTAGAATACTGTGTCCAGTTCTGGGCACCACAATTTAAAAAGGATATTGACAAATTGGAGCGTGTCTAGAGGAGGGCAACTAAAATGGTGAAAGGTCTGGAAACCATGCCTTATGACGAAAGACGTAGGGAGCTGGCTATGTTTAGCCTGGGAAAAAAAAGATGGTTAAGGGGTGATATGATAGCCCTGTTTAAGTATTTGAAGGGGTGTCATATTGAGGATGGAGCAAGCTTGTTTTCTGCTGCTCCAGAGACTAGAACACGGAGCAATGGATGCAAGCTCCAGGAACAGAGATTTCACCTCAACATTAGGAGGAACTTTTTGACAGTAAGAGCTGTTCGGCAGTGGAACACAGTCCCTCGGAGTGTGGTGGGGTCTCCTTCCTTGGAGGTCTTTAAACAGAGACTGGATGGCCATCTGTCAGGGATGCTTTGATCGTGATTTCCTGCATGGCAGGAGGTTGGACTGGATGGCCCTTGTGGTCTCTTCCAACTCTATGATTCTATGATTCTATATTCTAGCATCCTTAAAGCCAAAGATAAACAAGGATGCCTTGAAGGCATGGGAAAAGGAATAAACTGACTGGTTCCATTTCCAGAAAATGTGTTTTTTAACCATGCAAAGCAACAGTCTGAATGCATATATCTTACAGGCATGGAAACTCCCTTAAAGCATGTTCAATTACTGTATGTTCCTTTAAAAGACTATGATTTCAAAGAAAACCATTATTCCCAGAGAGCTAGAGCTAAGCTGAGGTCATATCCCCCCAAGCTATTTCAAACATACAGAACTATCTGATGTCAGAACAGATGAGAACTGATATCTGGTGTCAGAGTAGAGATCCTCAGCTTGTACTGCCTGCCAGCATTCTAGAAACTGCCTCAGAAACTGAAGTTAGCAGGGAGAATTAATCCCCTTTCATCCCAAGGGAATTTGCAGAAGGTCAGAGTCAGTGCAGATATATGATCATCTGGAGGCTAAAACTGTTGGAGTTATAACACACATCCCTGTTGGAGACTGAAATTGTCTGTGGCACTATAAGCAGCCCGAAGGGAGTTGTGTTTGCTTTTGTTTTCTTGAGCGCCACCATTCAAAGAACTGTTTGAGCAAAGTGCAACAACAGGACACACTTTCACTTGGAAACACAACCTTGACCTACTAGAGAATTACACAGCAAAGTGGACTATAACAACTGGATTGCTAGAGAATTTTAGGACAGAATCCTCTTGGTATCTTCTCTCTCTCTGGCTTTTCTTCGCAAATGAAGATTACACATGGGTAAATTCCCCTATGGCCATGGTTGGATGTTTTTCTCTGATGTGGAATGTCCACACTCAGTTCAAGGTTGTGGAAGTGTACTTGCACATGCTGGGCATCAACAGTGAAATTTGTGCACCCTTCCAAATTATTTATTTGTCAATTTAACCTAATTCATGTCACTTTCTCCCTTTGACTAAAGCATTTTTTAATATTTTTTTAAATGAATCATATCTATTTTAAAATATAACCAGTGTTTTGTGTGGACAGTATTTCTCAGAAATACCCTGCAAATCTCATAAATGTGCAAGTCAGGTACATGTCTTGCAACAATTCTTAGGAACTGTGAAGATGCTACTTTTGTTGAAATTTTCTTCTACTTCAAGTTCATGCTCTAAGTGTTAATTTGTATAAACAGCCTATCAATACTAAGATGTTTATATCATCAACAACACTACTTTGTGAATGGTCACCACAAGCTTTAACATAATTGTCACTATTGTTATTATTTGTATTTCCTTTTCCCCGTCACCAATCTGTCTACCATCCCGATCCCAGCCATATATACATACCTCCCATTTTGAGACAACACTGCATGTATCTCAAGTTGATTACTGTACTCAAAAGTTTATGCCACAAATAAGTTTAGAGTTTTTGTTGTTGTTTTTTCCATTTCTATATATTATTGTCATACAGAGAACAGATAATAGTACAGTCAGCTCTCCTCATTCACAGGGGTAAGGGACACAGGACCCCCAAGAAAATGGGAAAACCACAAATATCTCTAGGTCCCCCAGCCCTTAACTCTTAATACTGTTAAAGATGTAAAACATTGTGAGAGATATGAGATACACCACACTACTGAGAGACAAAACACATGAGTGAGGGGGGCCAGTACTGAGACAAAAAAAGTGGTATCCCCCTACAGAGTGTATAGTCTACAAAACTAAAAACAAACAAAACAAAAAAAATATTACATTATTGATGGCAACCTTGCAAATAATGAAATCTGCAGAAGTTAAACCTGCAAAAGTCAAGGTTCAGCTGTATTGTACTTCTACATATCTATAGTGGGGAAATAGTCAAACAAATCAAGTTAGTGGAGCTTAAACGATCATGCAAAACACACGAGAAGAAGGCAAAACTACCTGCTAGCTAATTTATTCTGGAAGGAAGGGTGTAATGATTGCCACCATCTTAGGTAGCTTTGAAGGACGAACTCAATTTGAATAGCTTTGAATAGATGAACTCATGGAATCTGATGAAAAACACATGATGCAAGCTTTTTAAGTTCTATTGGCTTCTTCATCAGCAAAAGATGAAAGAAAGAAAGAAAGAAAGAAAGAAAGAAAGAAAGAAAGAAAAGGGATGATGTTGGAGTCACAGACCTACATGTTGTCTCAGATGTTTGTTGTGTTGTTGTTCAGGTGAGGGAACTCATGCAGGCAGAGGCCACTCCTACTTCCTGCCCATGTGGAGTTGAGACAAAAGACAAGAAAATTAAAATCCTTTTGCAGCAATGAGGCAACTTCTCTGGCATCTGGCAGGTCCCCTTTCCTTTGTGAGACCATGAGTCCCTTTGTTAGGCAGAGATTATTGGATTTTTCAAGAAGTCTCTGTACTGTTGCATCTGGAAACAAATTTAGGTGTTGTATAGGTAAAACTAGCCAATTATAATCCAAAAGATGAGTTTTACCTTTGTTGGAGGTAGAAACCTCAGAGAGTTTAGTCTCCGTCCATAATTTCCCTCTTGTTTAGGATTCCCCTGTTGCTGCCATTTGGTTAAAAGGGACCTGTAACCTTGGTCAAAAGGTAATCAGTCCATAAATATTGGCCAAATTCCTGCATCAAGGAGATGTGGTACAAAGTTCCACCAAGTGACACCCACCATATTCCTGCAAACACACACCCCAAAATGGAGGAACAGCTGAGGATCAACTGGCAAGGTTCTGATAGCTGGATGGATGATGGCAAAATCATCCTCTAAGAGGACCCCTGAAAGGTCACAGTGGATGCCTCCATCATCATGCATCTGGCTGTTAGAATATATCCTTGGCTGCCCCCCACCCATCCTCTCTCAGCTGCTACATGATCTTATCATAAGGGCAGGCTTCAGGAAAACAGTGAGTCTTGGGGTTAGGGTGTCATTGCACAAGGGAGGTAGTGAATTCTTTCCATAGTAATGACCAAACAAACAAAAAAGACATACACAGGTGTTAGTTGGACTTAACATCTGTATATGTCACTAACAGAAGCCAGCTAGTATATCATGTTCTTTTGAACACTGAGATGTACTGGAGAACATTGGGGAACAAGATGCACACTGTCCCTTCCCAGACTGTTCAACTAGGCAGAACATGAAATAAATCCTTTCTGCTTCCCCAAATATTTAGGTAGCTTGGAATCTGATCATGCAATCAAAATTCATTTATACCTGCTTTCATCTTACTAATACTACATCTTCAGAGTAAATATAAGAATCTTCTCCTCTGGAAAAAACAAACAAACAAAGAAGACCAGTCATTCCATGTGAAGTTCTTTACATGTTCCTGATGTTTTACAACTGTTTCTGGTGACTTGTTGAGATCCTACTATTTGATGAAAAGAGATCAGTCCAATATTAGACTTTCTCTGAAGTAGCAGGAAATGTTCCCTTTAAAACTGTCTGCCAATGTGCACATGACTGTTTCAAATTTCAGGTAATTAATGTCCTAATGGGTTACAAATAGTATTGGCAGGTAAAAAAACAGGGCAGGGTTCTTGCACTTTTAATAGGTGTGTAGAAGAGGAAATTTCAGCCAGTATTGCTTGTCACACAAATTCCACTTGCTGAAATTCCTTTTTCTGCCCAACCATTAAAGGTAGAGGAGTCCTGTCATGTTTTTCAGTTGACAACTCTACTTAGGAAAGTGGATTTTTGAAATGTGAAGTTGAAGGCTTTCACGGCTGGCATCCATAGATTTTCCTTGTTGTTGTTTTTTCCCCAGGCTGTGAGGCCGTGTTCTGGAAGAGTCCTCACAGCCTAGAAAAAACAAACAAGGAAAATCTAGGTTTTTGAAAGTTTGAACATATTGGCTTGGTTAATTATCTTGTCGATCCTGTTTTGGTCTATGTTCCAGATTGTTTTTCTGCCATGAGTGTGATATGCCTACTGCAAATCTCATCTCTTTCTCACCTGTTGTTTCTTTAGTGACTGAGCTGCATGCATCCAACACACCTGATTCTCCACCAGCTCCTACGTACAGCATGAAGAGGAGAATGCCCACAATGTGTAAGCTCCCAGAGTGCAAATAGCTAGAGAGCTGTGAATGGCTGTGGTCTATTCGTATCAATTATTTAGTGAGAAACAAACAAATGCAAGCTTCATCTCCAGAATATATTTATATATGTGTAGAGATGAACTGAGTGATGTTTGTATGAAGAACAAATGAATCACAGGAATGAAAATCATCTAGTCTAATTATCAATGCCAACGCTGTGTTTTTCACATATTATTCCCTCACAATTTAACCAATACACTGCCAAAACCAGAGAGCAAAAGAACTAGAATATATCAACATATCAGCAGAATGGATGACACCAAACTAGTCAAGCTTGTCTAGATGGGCTGTTTATCCCATCTTGGAGCCCTGCAGTCCAGACAATGCGGGGCATTTGCCTCTTTTTTGCCCCCAGGCAGTCCTTGTGATCTCTGGGACCAAAACGGGGGGGGGGGTTGGTTAAGGCTTGCTACATTGTTTTAATTTAAAAAACTGGTGAAATCCACTTCAGCTGGGAAAAATCCCGCCCATTCCAGCACACTGGCCCATTGCTGCAGCTTCTGTCTGCCTCACTCTTCTGCAGCCAGGAAGGAGTTCTGCAACATGTGACCAAGGCCAGTCACATGCAGGGGGCCTTGCTCACGTGCTGAGGGCCAACTTCTTGGCTTCAGAAAGAGCGACGGGGGCAGCAGTGGCAGCAGCTGCTGTCTGGACTCTGTCCTGTTTTGTGCCAGTAATGGGGGAGGAAAGGGTTTGATCCATGGGCAGAATATGTCAGCAGGAAACATATTCTGGCCCACGTAGATGAGCCCTAAGGTATCACAGCCCTGAAGAAAATATTCACTGTCTATGACTCTGGATTCTGAGATTTCTTTCTTTTCCTACTTTCCTGTCCCAAACAGGACAAAATCTACTCCTTTTTAATCTGTACTTCGTATGTATATATTTTCATGCACATTTTTTCAAACTACACACATTTCCTAAAAATCTTTCCCCTTGATGTTTAAATGTGTCTAAAGTGCTTGAATATGAAAGTCAGGATCATCCATGGATAGTGGCCAAATTCTGTTGGTGACCTATGTGGGTGTGATGCCAACTTATGCCTGTGGATATCCTTTAGTATCACCTATATAATATTATTTCCAATTTCTCTGCACAGAGGTGAAACCTAGGGCCAATTCACACAATAGAATTATAGTACTATTATTGCACTTCAACTGTCATGGTTCCATCCTATGGAATCCTGAGATTTGTGGTTTGGTGAAGCACTAAAGCACTCTAGCTCAGAATTCTAAATGCCCCTTCCTATACTGTCAATCTCAATGAAACCATGGCAGTTAAAGTGGGATAATAGTGCTATAATTCTGTTCTATGGATACCGTGAACTTCCAAAAAGACAAATAAATGGCTCCAAGAGCAAATCAAGCCTGAACTCTCCCTAGAAGCTAAAATGACTAAACTCAAGATATCTTACTTTGTACATGTGAGATTATGACTCATTAGAAAAGACAATAATGTTTGCCAAGGTTAAAGGCAGTAGGAAAAGAGGAAGACTTCATTACAGGTGGACAGATTCAATGAAGAAAGCCACCACCGTGAGTCTGAAAGACCTGGGCAAGGCTGTTAATAACAGGGTGTCTTGAAAACCTCTCATTCATGGAGTCACCATAAGTTGAAGCTGACTTCAAGCAGCAAACCACAACAAAAGCACTTGAAATACATGTATTTTCCTATGCATTCTTTTCAAATGTTAACATACTGGATCTTGGTTGTCAACAGGAGGATCTTGAAGAGCAAATTGCATCTTTTCCATGGGCAGTGTGGGAAATATGGACCAGGAAATATAAAAAAAAGTCCACTGGAGCAAATTCCTTATGCATCTATAGTTTTGAATCTGGGTTACTGGTGAACAAACACTGGTTAACCTTGAATGCTTGACAGTCAATGGTTTCATGCTTTAAACCAATGCTAGGATCTAAATCAGGGGTTGGCAACTGTGTGAGGGTCCAGGGTCCAGTTTCCCCCCACAGGCCTCACTCCTCACAGCAAGCCCAAATGCCTCCATTTTCCTCTGCAGTCAAAGTGGTGACAGGAAGTGATGTGTCATTTCCTGCCACCATTTTGAGAGGGACTGAAGAAGGAAATGGAAATATTTAGGGTAATACGTGATTCTGAGATGCTTTTGGGGTCGGGATGGGGATATTCTCGTGAATTTTCATGAATTTATGAGGTTTCTGCATTGCCTGGGGGCAAAAAATATCACACTGATTTTTTTTTAACAAGGAGGTTGGAGGGGCTTTGGAGACTGGTGGGGGGCTACACTATATCCACCCCAATCTAAACAGATCCCATCAGATTTTGGAAATGGTGACCCATCATTTAATGCTGCCATTTAGTGCTGTTCTATTACCCAGCTAGAAGTAGAAGCCTCTCCTAACAGACAGTTTAGTGTTAAAAAAATAGAAGAAAAATCAACTTTGAATTCTGAGAAATATGAAGGTATTCAGGAAATGGGAGTGGCCGTGTTAATAGTAATGCATCACAACTTTCACAGGACATCCTGCTAATAAACTTTTCTTATTCTACTACTGCAGAGAGATGGAAAGAAAGAAAAAAAGGTTTCTCCATATATATACTAGTTCCTCAGCCTACTAGAGCTGGAACAGCTTTTTACATCTCTGGGTTAATGCTAAGTTGTGGAACCAGCAGTGCAGAAATCCAGAATCTGGACCCAAGCAAAAGCAGCAGCAACATTAAAGTGATTTCTGAGTAGGTGCTCCACAGAGGAAACATTCATTTCTCCATTACTTAGGTAGCTGCACAGAGACAGGCTAGGGAGAGATGTAGGACTTTTTTGGACAAAGAAAAATAACGCAAGCAGCCTCTCCAGCTTGTGAGGCTGCTGCGCTGCAAAGTGTCAGTTTCGGATGACGCTGCCCTCTAGTGGTACTGTTGCGGTACCACAGGGAGAGCTGAGCGTCATATTTCGTTGATTTTTTACTCACGAAAGTTGATCGTGAGTAAAAATCAACGAAATATGATGCTCAGCTCTCCCTGCGGTACCACAACAGTACCGGCAGGGGCGAGCATCATACGAAAGGGGCGCTTTGCAGCCAGCAGCCTCGCAAGCTGGAGAGGCTGCTTGCGTTATTTTTCTTCGTCCGAAAAAGTCTGTAGTCTGTGTATCCCCTTTCTCACCCTTTCTCTGCAAAATACTGTACAGCGTTTTCTTTTCATTTTAGAAACCCTAATAGGTATCCTTTAGTTTAAGGGAAAACGCAACAACTTGGAGAGAGTATGCATACTTCTTAAATGTGTGGATTTGGGGGAATGTGTTCTTAATTGTCGATAGACACTGGTTAAAACACCTTGGTTGCTTCAGCTATTTTCAACCCATTTTCAAACCCCAAATCCAAAGAAATAATAATATATATGCCTATGCATCTATATATATAATTCTCTTGGGTATGCTGCTGTTTCCAGTGTGCTGATTGGCTGCTTAGGGAACTGACCAGCCAATCACAGGTCTGTTGGGCAGCCAATCAGCACACTGGGGACAGGACCATCTAGATCTCAAGCATGGCTGCTGGAGAGGGACAGTAACATGGAGGTGGATGTAGTGTGTGTGAGGGGCAGAACGAATGGCGGGTGGGCAAGTTAAACACACCAGCCTACCTCAAAGGGTTGTCATGAGGTCTCCTGGGCATTTTGGGGGGAGGTTTTTTAAAGGCATATAGTATGCCAGGTCCAGCTAGTATATATTATTCCAGCAAGCCTATCCAAATGATTTTAAGGTGTGGATTTTAAATTGTGTGTTGACTGTTTTAAAATGTCTTGGTTTGACTTGTTCTTTTAAATTGATATATGTTTTTAATTGATATGTGCTTTTAACCAATGTTATGTCTACAGACTTTATCAGACACAGCAAATACGGCATCGTAACGATGCCTAATTAACACAAAAGGGCATGCATATCAGATGACATTGTCCTTTTGTGATTTTGTTTGATCAAAAAGCCGTTCTATTTTATTGACAGGCAAGCCGTCAATAGATCTCCCATGGTGCTTTTTTGCCGATATTGCTGGCATTTGAAACCTCGCACCATTGTGCTCCCATGAATACAGAGTCAATGGGCAGAACACTTCCAGGTGAGATCCTGAAAACCAGGTAGAGGACACTCTTTTTATTAACCTCTCCAGTTCACTTTTAAGTTTTAAAGTGTTTTTCTGTGCTTGTGTGCATGCTTTCTGTCTTTGTTTTCCTGTATTTTTTAAATTTACTGTGCTCACATCTTCTCATGAAAATCGACAAGCTCACAAGGACGGGAGTAAATGGAGCTCTGTTCGTGCTCCGTTTATGCTGGCGCTGCCTTTTTAATGCTGCTGAAGGTAGGTCTGATAGGAAGGGTTCTTTTGTCGGCATAAAAACACCACAAAATATGGTGGGAAAGGAACATTAATGGGGGTTCATCTGATAAAGTTCTATGTGTTAATAATGTGTTATTCCCCACCTTGATCCATAGAGAGAGGCAGGTAAGAAATATGAGATGATGATGATGATGCACTTGCTATGCTGGCTTTGAAGATGCCAGGAGTTGTAGGCCACAAAGTTACTTCTCCATACTCTGGAAAGAACTCTGGGAACCAACATCATGTAACCCTTTCAGAGCAGATTTTTGAAGGTGGGGGGCAGGGGAAGTGAGCAGAAGAAAGTCCCATAGCCTACTCTAACTGGCAACAGCTATTCAAGATACAACTTTCTTTTATTTGGGTGCACAAGCTTGTTGCCAAGTCCACTTACACCTCATGTGAGTGGCCTTCAAGATACAGCCCCTTTCTACCTGGATAGGACTTCACTGGGGATGCATCTACATAGTACAAGTATAGCAGTTTTGTCCTTGCTTTATCCTATAGAATCCTGGAATTTGTAGTGTGGTGCACTTGAGAGCTCTCATGCATTTCCCAGAACTACAGCACCACAGCTCTTGAGCAGAGAGTCCTAAATACACCATTGAAGTGGTAATTACATTCCATCTACAGTCCAGTGTTAACCAACAATATGAAGCTGTTACATGCCTTTACACCCCCTCTCCTACAATACAGTTGCCCCTCAACATTCGCGGCTTTCACACTCGCGGTTTTGATTATTCGCGGTTTTGATTATTCGCGGTTTAGCCCCAGCCCCTTAGGGAAGGCTGCCGAGAGGCAGGGTAACCTCCTGCCTGCACCTTCTCCGGCCTTCCAGAGGCGGCTCATGGGCTTCAAAGCCCCGGAGTCTGCTCAGGAAGGCCGGGGGGTGGGGCGGGCAGCCTCCCTCCCTCCGCCTTTCCCGGCCTTCCTAAGGGGACTCCGAGGCTTCTAAGACCCGGAGTCCCCTCAGGAAGGTCGGGGAGAGGCCGGGCAGCTTCCCTCCTGCCCACCTGCTGCCTTTCCCTGCCTTCCTAAGCAGGCTCCGGGGCTTCAAAGCCCTGGAGTCCACTCAGAAAGCCTCCTCCCTGCCCGCCTGCTGCCTTCCCTGGCCTTCCTGAGGGGACTCCAAGGCTTCTAAGCCCTGGAGTCCACTCAGGAATGCCGGGGAGACGAAGACAGCCGCCTGCCCGCTGCCTTCCCCGGCCTTTTTAAGCGGGCTCCGGGGCTCCAAAGCCCTGGCGTCCACTTTGGAAGGCCGGAGAGAGGCAGCGCAGCCTCCTCCCCACCTGCCCGCCCGCTCACCCGCCCGCCCGCCTGCTGCTGTCCCTGGCCTTCCGAAGCGGGCGCCGGGGCTCCAAAGCCCCAGCGCTTGCTTTGGAAGGCCGGGGGAAGCAGCGCAGCCTCCTCCCCGCCCTCCCCCCTGTTCACCTGCCCTCCTGCTGCTGTCCCCGGCCTTCCGAAGCGGGCGCTGTGGCTCCAAAGCCCTGGCGCTCGCTTTGGAAGGCTGGGGGGAGGCAGCGCAGCCGCCTCCCCACCCGCCCGCCTGCTGCCGTCCCCAGGCTTCCGAAGCGGGCGCCAGGGCTCCAAAGCCCCGGCGTCCGCTTCGGAAGGCCGGGGAGAGACAGCACAGCCTCCTCCTCACCCTCCTGCCCGCTCACCCGCCCGCTGCCATCCCCTGCCTTCCTAAGTGGGCCCCGGGTATTCTAAGGCCTGGAGTCCCCTCAGGAAGGCTTGTGGAGAGGCCAGCCAGGCTGGCCAGACACCCTCCCGCCACCTCCCTCCCTCTGGGGGGGTTGCGGGAGCAGTTATTATTCGCGGTTTTTCCACATTTGCGGGGGTCTCAAGAACGTAACCTCCACGAATGTGGAGGGATGACTGTAATTCCTTAATTGGCAATAATTCATAGACTAGCAATAACTGACAGTTCATGTAGGTCCCAGTAGACCAAGCCATCCCCAGAAGGGTTCATGCAAAGGTCACCAGAGATCTAATGAAGTTGTCTCACAAATTCTCCAAAAACAGAAATGCTTAGGATGAGATTAAGTGAAGCCCCTTTAGACAATAGTTAGGATGGAGTGTGCTAATTTCCCCTGCTCTTTGGATAGGTAAAGCATAGCCCATCATCCCCCAAATCTATTCCTCTATCCCAATACTTCCTCCTGATTCTCTGCTAGCCTTGTGTGATTGCTTGGGGAGTGAGTGCATGTGTGAGTGGACCCATGATTATTTTTCAATAAAAGCCATTTTTTATTTTATTTTTTTGGCTTGGAGTCTCATCAGTTAGTACTGGTACACACAGGTGTAAAGATCCTGAAGTTACCCAAGCTTTCATTGCCATCTTTTGATATCAATTCCCCATTTTAATATCATAATTTGAGTGTCACAGGTGGGTCTCATGGACCCCACGCAATTCAGGGAACACAACCTTGCTGACTTTACAGGATTCTGAAGCAGGATTATGATTTAATTCAAGAAAGTCCAGAAGTGGAGCATGAAGAAGAAACTACAGTTGACATATCTTGGGACTTTATCAGACCATCCAAATACAGTGTCATAAGTACACCTAATTATCACAAAAGGGCGTGCTTACTAGATGATGTTGCCCTTTTGCAATTATGTCCAGTTTAAAACCAGTCCTATTTTATTGATGGCCCAAGCCCCATGGTACTTTTGTTTTGGCATTTGAATCCGTGTCCCATTATACTCACGTGAATGCAGCATCAATTGACGGTTTGGCCAGAACGCTTCCAGGTGAGATTGTGACATCCTGGTAGGTGATGCTCTTTTTTATGACCCTCCCCAGTTTACTTGTAAGTTTTTAAGTGTGTTTGTGTACTTTCTTTTACTGTTTGATTGTTATTTTTGTTTTTGTTTTTTTAATTTCCTGCACTATGTTTTCTTGTGAGAATCTGTGGGATTTCAATAGAGGAAGTGAACAGAGCTCAGTTCACTCCTCATTCATTGCTGGGGAAGCCTTTAGCAAGGATAAAATGTAAGTGCGGCTTGGGGAGATCTTTTGCTGGCATAAAAACAGCGGAAGTTATGCTGGCAAAAGAACAGCATTTAGGGGCGGTCGTCTAATAAAGTCCTTGGCTTGTATCTGTAACAGAACCTATGGAGGGAAATGTGAGGTCATACTGCATGTAGTGAAAAGCCTATCCAATAAATAGTTAAGGATTTTGCTTACTACTGTAATGTCTTTGTCTTAGTATCTGTCTGTTACATTGCACAATGATATTTTATGCAACTTTCCCCCTCAAGCCCTGTTTAAAAAAAAGGGATTTTGCCCCCTGATCCCTTTTTAATAATAGCTCTTAGCTTCTGAATATAAGAAACATGACTTGTTCTTGATATGAATTTCCAGAACCCACTTTCTTCCTCTTTTTCTTCATACTGCTGTTGATATACATAGAAAAACTCTAATAAACACCCTCTCAACACAGTCCTACATTGTATTCTGCATGCCTATATACTTAGTGTATTGAGAGGAAGCATTGTTTTGCAGAAGACTACTTGGCTATATCAAGTATAGGATGAATGAATGAAATTTTATTACAGTCAATGACCAGCATAAACAATATAAAAGTACAGTGTAAAATAGTATAGTATTATACAATACAAGAACATTGTACAATATTGTACATCAAGTATAGAAGAGCTGTTGACTGGTATAGTTACTGCCTGTTTGAAGTAATACACAGGAATGAAGGTCATAGTGATGTTCAACACTAAAAATGTCATCCTTGGACCAAAAAGATCAATTAGATATATCAAAATGATGATTTTTACGTAATGTTTTATTTGTAACTTCATCAGTTTTTATTATACTGCTGATATTTTGGAATTTTGTTTTTGAGAACTTTATTTTGTTTATAATGTTGGCTGTGATTCGATATCACAGTCTATTGTTGCATAATATTTATTTATTTAATTTATATGCTGCCTTTCTCCCTGAAGGAACACAAAATATCACATAAAATGCAGTTTAAAATCATCACTATATAAAAATCTAAAATTACATCAAACATTACAAAGTTAAAAGATAAAAATAAACAAAATAATAGCTTGCATAAAAATGTCTTTGACTGCCAGCAAAAGGAAAGCAGGGAAGAGGCCAGCCTAGCCTCCAGTGGAAGAGATTTCCAGAGGGTAGAAGCAGCCACCGAGAAATCTCTCTCTAAATGTCACCAGACGAGCCTGTGATGGTGGCAGGACAAAGAGAAAGCCTTCCTCTGATGATCTTAGAATGCTTGCAGGTTTGTATGGGCAGATACAGTCTTTCAAATAGTATTTGAAAGTATACCCAAGCCATATAGGGCTTTATAGGTCATGATTAGCACTTTGAATTGTGCCTGGAAATCCAGAAATGAACCGATAGCCAGTGACTCTCTTTTAACAAGGGAGGTATATGCTCCCTATAACTGGCTCCGGTCAGCATTCTGGCCACAGCGTTCTGGACCTGCTGAAGTTTCTGAACAGTTTCCAAAGGCAGCCCCAAGTAGAATGCATTGCAGTAATCTAAATGGGATGTAATCAAGGCATGTATCACTGTAGCCATATCTGATGTCTCAAGGACATTGGCCCTCAACTTTCACGAGAGCTAGGGCTGGAGGACCACTGTGCTAGCGATCTGATGTAAATACAGGGCCGCTATTTTTTTTTTTACCCAAGAAAGCACTTTTGTAGGCATTTTTGTAGGTTCTCTACTATGACTCTATGGTATGCTTCTGCTTGAAGTTGACCATAGAGTCATGCTGGAGGACCTAGAGATTCCTAGAGAGAAAATTTGTAGGTCCTCCAGCATTTGTAGGCACTCCAGCATGATTCTGTGGTCAACGTCTGATGAAATCATATCATAAACTCATGCTGGAGGACATAGAAAATGCCTAGAGATAACTTATTTAGCAATCCACGAATAAGCAAATCCACAAAAGCTTAACCAGCAAATATTGAGGGACAACTGTACTTAGCTATGTGCTACAGAATCCCCCTAGTGAATTAGGAAGATACATATCAGGGCACCAGCAAGGGTGTCCCAGTTCACATTGGCACTCTCTAGCCAGTGTCCCAATGTGCAACAGGAGTACCTAATGTGCATTGGGCCCAATGTACAATGGTCACTTCACTGGCTCCCCTATGTAGTAATGTCACAGCAGCTCCTTACTGAATACGGACATTGCAAAACTGCTCAGTTCTATTTCCCTCAGATGTAAGTCCACATACATAGATGTAAGTCCCATTTATTTAAACTGTTGTCACACATCCTAAGTAGTGTGTAAACACCAGAAGAATGAGATATCAAATAATTTTTTTAAAAAATATCATAATTATGAACTAGCAGGCAGCTTAAGAATCTGGTAGGTAGGTGGTCTGCAGTTTTGTAAAAAGTTGTTATTCCAAAACTAAATTATTAGTAGCTACCACAGTAAACCTATGAGTGAATGAGACTTGTTAAACCACACCTTAGTAAATCCCACAAATTAAACAGGTCTACTTTTGTTGGTCCTAACATTTGGATTTAGCCTGTAGGGTGCTTTGATATGTCTAGTCTGTGAGTTCACTATGAGATATTGTGCACTTTGAACTGTTTCTACATAATGGACATGGGTAGCATTCATAACTCATGAGCTGTGAACTAGGTTGAGAATACCCGTGTTTGTATTCAGTCACTCCTCCAGAGATATTTTTACACTGAAAATAGTCTTAAATAAAAAAGAAGCTAGTACTTAAAGGGGAAAAAACAAGGAGGAGGCGCTGGTGGTGGAGGAGCAGTAGAAAGGAAATAGTGATGGAAATTCATTAATTTCAACACCCATATTAAGATCAAAGATGACACAAACAGGAAAAGGGCAGTATAAGTGCAATGATGTCAGTCTGACCCATTACAATTAATTGTAATAATTTATTTCAATTGGATTAGGATTATATACAAATATAGTATATGAGGCTGCAGAAAATGGCTTTGAATAGCTGGAGGAGAAATTATTATTGTAGTAAGAGGGGTAGAATGATAGATCCATTAATTGAAAATTTTAGCTTCACTCATAATAGTCACTCAAAACTTGGATTTATTCAAGGGTATTTCACACTAGGGAAAATGTTCTATGGACTTCTGTTTAGAAGTTAAAATGTTTAAATAACACAGTTATGTGGCAGGCTTGGCTTTGTTCCCCCCCGCCCCAAAAAAACCAAAATCTTTTCTAAGACTTGTAATAGAGAGAATGTTTTATAATATGAACTTTAAACATCTTGACAGAAGAACAAAATCCCAATAGTATTGATCTACTGTATTTCTCTCCTTGATTGACTAGTGTTTTGTCCCAGTGGCATCTCCTGCACTAAAATCATCCCTTCACAGTGTGAAATACAATAGTTGTTCTCTTAAACCATGGCTCCTCTGTGAGACTGGCTGGTGAGAGACATCTAACACTGAGTCTGACAATAGCCAGTTCTCTGAAACTGATCTGATAAATTATCAAAAGCTATATTACGGAGGATGGAACTGGCAAAACCATCTCTGAGTATTCGTTACCTAAGAAAACCTTATGAAATTCATGGGGTTGCCACAAGTTGGCAGGTGGCTTGAAGGCACAGACAGAGACACAAGGCAGGGAGTGCAGCTGATATAAGTAAGCACTGCTATTCTCCTTTTCTGAACTGAATGGTAGCTATAAAGAACTATTAAAACAAGTATAGCTTTTGTATTTCATAGATTCATAGAGATGCAAGAGACAACAAGGGCCATCTAGTCCAACCCCCTGCCCTGCAGGAATACATAATAAAAGCACTCCTGACAGATGGCCATCCAGCCTCTGTTTAAAAACCTCCAAAGAAGGAGACTCCATGCCGAGGTAGTGCATTCCACTATCAAACAGCTCTTACTGTCAAGAAGTTCTTCCTAATGAATTCCTCTTCGGCAGTGGAACACACTCCCTCGGAGTGTGGTGGGGTCTCCTTCCTTGGAGGTCTTTAAACAGAGGCTGGATTGCTTTCTGTCGGGGATGCTTTGATCAAGATTTCCTGCATGGCAGGGGGTTGGACTGGATGGCCCTTGTGGTCTCTTCCAACTCTACAATTCTATGATTCTATGATTCTGTGATTAGGTGGAATCTCTTTTCCTGTAGTTTGAGTCCATGGCTCCGTGTCCTAGTCTCTGGAGCCACAGAAACCAAGCTTGCTCTATCCTCATTAAGACATCCCTTCAAATACTTAAATATTGCTATCATGTCACCTCTTAACCTTCTCTTCTCCAGACTAAACATACCCAGCTCCCTAAGCCACTCCTCATAGGGCATGGCTTCCAGAACTTTTGCCATTTTGGTCACCCTCCTCTGGACATATCCAGCTTGTCACTATCCTTCCTGAATTGTGGTGCCCAGAACTGAACACAGTATTCCAAGTGAGGTCAGATCAAAGCAGAATAGAGTGGCACTACGACTTCCCTCGATCTAGACACTATACTCCTATTGATGCAGCCTAGAATCACCTTGGCCTTTTTAGCTGCCACAGCATGCTGCTGACTCATGTTCAGCTTGTGGTCCACTAAGACTCCTAAAAGCATTTTGCATGTACTGCTGTCAAGCAGTACATGTGGGACATAAACAAGTATTTAATTAGAAAATATCATGACTTGGGGCTTGGCTTCCATTTGTGGCCTTCAGTCAAACAGGTTTTTGAATCACTTCACAAAGCAACAAAATTTATTTTACCATTGAGAGAAGAGAAAAAAATTGTGGAAGATGATTTCTTGAATTCTCTTTTGAACTGACTTGATCTACACCTAGCAGACATGTCTGAACAGAAATGCCCTTCAGATTCCACGCTTCTTTGAATTTTATGATGGAATTCTTGGCGATGATGATGATCCTGCCTTTCTCCCAATAATGGGACTCAAGGTGGCTAATGACGTATTTAAAACAATACAAATTAAGAGCAATACAAAAGCCAGAATAAAAGTATAAATATAAGATTTAGAAAACAAATAAACAATTAATGATGTTAAAACATTAAACATGAAAAATATTAAAATGCATTAAAAGACAGTATACAAACCCTAAAAACAGCACTGTGTAGCATTAAAAGCCCTGTCCTCATTGTGTTGTAAGAGCCTGAAGGCACAAAACTGTTTTGACCTGCCTTCAGAAGGACAGCAAAGATAAGGCCATTCTCTAGGGAAAGAGTTCCAAAGTCTGGGAGCAGCCACCAGGAAGGCCCTCTCCCTTGTTCCCACCAAATAAGCCTAAGAAAGTGATGGGACAGAGAGAAGGACCTCTCCAGATGATCCTAAAGCTCTAATTGGCTCATAAAGAGAGATGCAGTCCTGCAAACAACCTGGATTCAAGCAATGTAGAGTTTTATAGGTCAAAACCAGCACTTTGAAATGTGCAGAGAAACAGACCAACAGCCAATGGAGCAGTTGAAACAAGGGAATTGTGTGTTCCCTGTAACCGGCCGCAGTTAACAACCTGGCTGCAGCTCTTTGGGCCAACTGAAATCTCTGAGCATTTTTCAAAGGCAATCCCATATAGAGCACAGTACAGTAATCCAAATGGGATATAACCAAGACATATATCTCCATGGCCAAATCCAGCTTCTCTAAGAACCAGTGCAGAATATGAACATATGTACAAAATGCATATGTTAGGATACCAAACATGTAAAATGCATGCATTTTGAGAAAATATTTTAATAAACCTGTATTTTGTGAGAAAATATGTTCAAAAAGTCATACAATATCTGTTTATATACATATTTTATGCAAGTTTTTTTTAATTAGAAGTGGGACAGGCTAGAGAGATGAATAAACATATGCAAAACAGGCACAGACTAGAAACAATCTGATCTTTCCATCTGTAATCTGCATCCCAGCAGTGATCAGCCCAGAATCCAGCAGCACCTTTAAAAACTCACATATTTTATTTTGGCATAGGCTTTCAGGAACTATAAGCCACTCCATTAGATGTACCATTCTCTTCAACTGGCAGAGACCATTCATATATATTGAAGGGGGAATCTATGAAGAATGGTATCAAAGGATCCTGAAAGATAAGAAGTACACTCAGCGTGTGATATTTCTGTGTAAAGCTGCAAGATCAACACTGTGACCATACTCAACATCAGTAATTGGCAGGAACAATCTCTATAGCTTTCCTATGCTAATGTAACATCTGTAGTATGAGAGGCCATGGATATAATTTGCCAATGCATGATGACATTTCATGCTTCTGACTCCACAAAAGCTGCAATCTGTTATTTTCATAGTTTGGGAAAGGATATATATATATATATATATATATATATATATATATAAAACTCCCAGTATCCCAAAGTGGTGTGACTCTGGGTGTTTTAGTCCAAGCTTAATATCAAATCTTGGAAAAAGATGATTGTTTGATAATCTACAACTCCTAGAATCACAAAGCAAACTTGATTAATAGCTGGCGGATTCTGGGAACTGTAATCCAAAAACTAACTTTTCTAAGATCTAGTTTGTCTTTAAGGTGCCAGAAGACTCTGGCTGCAAACTGACATCCCCTTAGTGCAGCATAAATATCCACATGTGGAGATATGCTGCCCTAGCACTATGCAATCCCCATGCAGAATAGCAACATTGCAGGTGTAATGTGTAACCGAAACACATAATGCACAACTGCAAGGCACAATATGTAACACACACCCACAATGTGCAATGTGCAACTGCAATACACAATTGCAATGCACATCAACAATACACAATATTGCTGCATGTGCTTCTGCACTGTCAGCAGAATATGTCTGTTGCACTGTGGCAAATAATTCACCCTGCATCTGTGGCATGACATACACATGCATGTGTCACTACCAGGATGCTAGACTCTCTCAGCACATTGACATTCCTAGATGTTGTCACAAGTCATTATGGCTCTTTTGTGGGGCAAGAGAAGGAAGCAACATCTAAAAAGGAATTTGGCATTTCCTTTTTAGTTGTTGCTTCCTTGTCTTGCTGCAATTGTCAGCTGTTCAAATAATAGCAATTCTTCTTTTAATCTTAGGACATGGTGTTAGGAGACACGGTTTTACCTTATGCTAAGCAGGTTTCAGCTTGCTGAGGGTCTGGTTAGAAGACTGCCATGAATCATGCCCACTGCTTATACCAGGGGTGGGCAACTGTGGAAGGGTAAGATGATGTATTTGCCCCCAGGAGATATTGCAGGGCTGCACTGCATTGCTGTACCTACTCCCACAAAAAAATCAATTTTTGCCTCTAAATGCCCTCTGTGGGGCAAAGGTGGCATTTTCATCATGTTTTTGAGCTTCCTGGGCCTTTAAAAAAAACAGGAAGGGAGTAGAAGTTACTTCCTGTTCACTTCCTCTTTCAAAAACACTCCCTGTTTCAAAAAGGCCTCTCTTGGGCCTAAATTGGTCCAGGTTGAGCCAAAAATATGATAGAAATGCCCCCACATGCCCTAGGAGGCATTTTGGAGCAAACCAATTTTTGGAAAAAAATAGTTTGACCCAGGAGGGGCAGGGAGACCAACATGATGGAAATGCCTTCCACATCTTAGAGGGCTTTCCAGGCATTTTGGAGCAAAAAACCAAAAACCAAAAACAAAAACAAAAACAAAAAAACTACTGGGGAGCCAGGGAGGTACAAATATGGCCCTGGGGCCACATGAAGCCCATAGGCCCCACTTTACCCACCCCAGCCTAGACAACAGTGGGATCTAAATGTAAATGTATAAAGTTATACAGTAGGACTCCTATATCCACTGATTCATTATCCACTGATTCAATTATCCATGGGACACAAAACAGCACACCTACTATAGAGTCTTCTTAGAAAATGTGGCCTCTCTAGCCATTTTCTAGGTCCTCCAAGGCTCTAAAATACTCTATGGTATTTTAAACCAGAAGTCCCATTATTGTCAATGGTGTTTGCTATTATCCATGGTTTTCGGTATTCGTGGGGGCCCCAGAACCAATCCCCAGTGGATACGGGGTCCTACTGTAATGTCTTTTCCTCTCTTTCCTCCCAATCCATTATCCTTCAGTTATTGTCTCTTTACTGGCACTTGTTAAACCCCAGGGCGGGACTGGTCTTGTTTTTCAGGAACAAGCCCTTTTTTTGTTTTAAGAGCAGGCTAAAAAATGCTTTAAGTAAATAAATAAAATGAACATTTCATTGGGACCTTGGAAGACTGCTTTACTGTACCAGTCAACCTCCTTTCTGTTATACTTCAAAAATCTGCAGAACCTGTTTTGGACAACAGATCATAGCAAGACAGGTAGGATAGGGTGGGGAAAATTCTGTACCAAGCAACAGTAATTCCATAGCACCAGCTTCAACTCACTAGAGGAAAAAGAAAATGCCAACTATCTTACGTTATCATAGCTGAGTATAGGCCGCCCATATTCTGGAGCAGTATAGCCTAAAGGCACCAGATCTTGTCTTATCTTGAAAGCTAAGTAGTGTCAGCGATCAGTACTTGGATGGGAGACTGTCAATGAATATAAGGGACTGTAGGCTGTCTTTGAGAGGGGGGAACTGGCAAAACCACTTCTGAGTATTCGTTGCCTAAGAAAACCCTATGAAATTCATGGGGTTACCATAAGTCGACAGGAAAGTTGAAGGCACATACAAACACACACCTCTGATTATTTGGTGCTAGAGTCAAAGAGGGAACAGCTATTTCCACCATCCATCTGTATCATTTTAAAAGGATACTTTGGTCACATGCTGAGGGACTCCTTCCTGCCATCTGGGAGAGTGAGGTAGACTGGCAGCTTCAGCAAGGGTCACTGTGATGGGCTCCTACAGTCTCACAGGGCTTGATCCATTTCCTCCCATTGGAAACAGATTTAAACAGATATTATTTTAAAATGTTGTATGGGGCCCTGTCCCATGTTCCCCCTGTCTCAGCCCTATATCTGCCCCGGTGGTGGTGAGGACTGCCTGGGGGCAGAACAAGGCAATTTCCCTGCATCATATGGACTTCAGGGCTCTGAGATGGGGGCAAGACAGGGTATATTGCCCTTCTTGACACGCCCTAGGGGTTGTTGGGAGAGATGTTAAGACTTCTGTTCTGACCCAGCAACACAGTTCTCAAATGTTCTCATTATTCCACTCTTCAGTTCTACGATTCTATGATTATACCTATTTGCTCCTAAATATACACCAATGGCCCTGGTGGTTATGGGATCCAGGGAGTTGTTGTTCAAAAATAATAATAATTATTATTTTTCCAAGCTTTATAAACTTTGCACAGGGCTAGGGGAAAGCCCTCAGCCCTTGCAGACAGTGAGGGATTCTTTATCCATATGTATCGCTGTTTTGTGATTAATTGGTGAAACTAGAGTAGGTGGGTATAGAAGAAGAGATTATTCTGAAAGACTATTGTCAGGGTATAACTTGGCATCTGTGAATCTGTCAGAAGTACGGCACTGTGGAGGTGGGGAGAGGGACTCCAACTTTGTTCCATATATCTTATTTACTGTGTGGAAGATTATAGATGTGTAACTGCTAGCAACACAGCGCAAGGCAAATGAAATCAGCACCTGGTGTACTCCGACAGAACGTCTGGAAAGCAGCATAAACAAAATATATTATTCATTCTTTTCTTGTTTATTTGGTGTTAAGGATATCAGCATTTGTTGTTAAAGTAGCTTCTGAGTCTGGAGAGCAATAAAAATCAAATCAGTGGACAATATGAGTAACATTTTAAAACAACCCTTTTTTTATTTGAAAAACTGTTTACTTCTTACAGCATTTTCGACGCAAACTGAATCTCAGTAGGTTTTTCATAGTGTGCACACCAAGACAGAAAACCAACAATTTAAGTGGAGATAAGAAGCAGAGAAATTAAGAAGAAGAAGCAATGGGAGAAAATAACAAACCTACTCCCTGACTTCCTTCTATTATTGTCATATTATGGAAAGAAAATGGTTTATAGTGATTACAACCTGGTAAAATCTTGCTGCTGGTGGTAAATATTATATCACATATTGCATATTCTGAATCTTCTCTCCACTACTGGTACAGATATTGGAATTTAATCATAGCCCTGCAATTGTTTTTCCTTTCCTTTTTTCTTTTTCTTCCATTGTATTCCATCTGGTGTACAAATAATAAGTATAAAGGAGTATAGTATCTAGATCAAGGGAAGTAATAGTGCCACTGTATTCTGATTTGGTCAGACCTCACCTGGAATACTGTGTCCAGTTCTGAGCACCACAATTCCAGAAGAATATGGACAAGCTGGAACATGTCCAGAGGAGGGCAATCAAAATGGTGGGAGGTCTGGAAGCCATGCCCTATGAGGAGTAGCTTAGGGAGCTGGGCATGTTTAGTCTGGAGAAGAGAAGGTTGAGAGGTGAAATGATAGCCATGTTTAAATATTTTAAGGGATGTCATACTGAGGATGGAGCAGACTTGTTTTCTGCTGCTCCAGAGACTAGGACACGGAGCAATGGGTTCAAACTGCAGGAAAAGAGATTCCACCTAAACATTAGGAAGAACTTCTTGACAGTAAGAGCTGTTCGGAAGTGGAATACACTGCCTCATAGTGTGCTGGAGTCTCCTTCTTTGGAGGTTTTTAAGCAGAGGCTGATGGCCATCTGTTGGGAATGATTTGATTATGTAATCCTGCATGGCAGGGGGTTGAACTGGATGGCCCTTGAGGTCTCTTCCAACTCTATGATTCTCCCCAGCTTTCTGTTCTCCCTAGGCATTTCTAGGCCATCCGATGCAAGTCTATGGTCAACTTCTGGCATTTGTCTCATTGAAAAAGAATAGAGTTCCCTATTATCCACGGTTTCAGGTACCCATGGCGGTATTGGAATGTATCCTCTGCGGATATGGAGGTAATATGTATATCTAATAGCAATTTGACAGTCATGACATTGAGGAAATTATGTACAGGCAACAGATCATTAGAAAGGGGGCTTTTTGTAGACAAACTAGGCTCCCCACTGCTATATTCATAATGGAGGGGCAGAGTAAGAGTAAGATATGTTGTAATTTCTATCTAAACATGAGAGTGGCAGAAGTACATACCACATGCACTTACAATGGCAGTGGGTATGATGTAGTCCTCAAGATGTTGTTTGAGGACAACTGCCTCCATTCCTTGCCACCAACGATGTCAGCTAGGTGTACTGGAAGTTGCAATCCAACAGCCTCTCAAGGGCCATACAAGTCCCACCCCGGCATATAGTAGCATACAAAATAAAAGTACTATAAAAATGCATCCAATAAAACCCAACGAAAATAGCAGCAGTGCAATCATAGCTCAGTGAGTATGGTCAATAGCCAGGTAAGGTTTTCCAATATAAAAATGTTTGCTGGCAGGGCCACACAGACATATGGAGAGCCTTTCCTGGCCCTAAGCTGCTGCTGGGGCTTATGGAAGGCTACTCAAGGTCACTGAGGATTCCCCCCCCCCCGCCAGCCATTGCTACACTGCTGCCACCAAGATGGTCACAGTTACACTACTGGCACACCACTCCAGACCTTGCTCCAGTGGGAAAGATGGACCTGGAGCAGATGATACAGTAGGGGAAATACCGCACAGAATTGGTAAAGAGGTAGTTCAGGAATACCTGGACAGTATAAATGAGTTCAAGTCTCCAGGGCAAGATGAACTTCATCCAAAAGTATTAAAAGAACTGGCAGAAGTAATCTCAGAACCACTGGCAATAATCTTTGAGAATTCCTAAAGAACAGGAGAGGTCCCAGCAGACTGGAAATGGGCAAATGTTGTCCCCATCTTTAAAAGGGGGCGGGGGAGAAGACTCAAATAATTACCACCCATTCAGCCTGACATCAATACTAGGAAAGATTCTAGAGCAGGTCATTAAACAGACAGTCGGTAAGCACTTAGAAAGGAATGCCATGATCACTAAAAGTCAACATGGATTTCTCAAAAACAAGTCATGCCAGACTAATCTTATCTCTTATCTCTGCTGCCATCATTTCCCTTACTGTCTCAGAAGGCACGAAGGGGGACTGCAGCATGTGACCAAGGCCCCCTGCATGTGACCAGCTTTGGTCACATGCTGTGGGACTCCTTTCTGGCTTCAGAGAGTGCAACATATACAGCAGTGGTGGCAGCTGCAGAGACAAGCCAGCTTGGCAGTATGGCCTCCTGAAGATCCCTGGGGCCCAATCTGCTTTTTCCTCACAGAGGGTTTTTTTTTTCCTGGGGTATCATGATGCTGCCACCAACTATTTATGTGACAACTCACAACAAGGTGGTTGAGAGCAAACATCACAGCACTAGCCCCTTCACATGAGGGTTCAGCCTGGCCACCTTCACCCTCTGTTACTACCACCTCAACTTCTATGGTTCCCATAGTTCTTTCTGCCTGAACCAGGGATGTACCTTTTATCCCAAATGTTTGGATTGTGTGGTGTTTCTGTGGTAGCATGCCTTTTACTGTCTATAGGTTGAATGAATGACCAAGAGTCTGTAGTTGATCCAACAACATAGGGTAACTTTATTGAAGGGAATAAGAAGTACAGTAACTTGGAAATCTTGAGCTTATAATGGTTCACTGTCTGAGCAGACTGTCTCTTTTCACTAGCCACTCTTAATAGTAACCCAGTTTAAAAGTCCTCGCACGGATCGTTCTTGGATCTTTATAATATCATCCCTCAGACTCATTCACTCTTTGCCCAATCAACCTTCTCATTCAGACTTCAAACACCTTACACACCATCTTGTTAAATTCAGACCTCAACCATACAGCACACACACAGAGCCTTCTGTTCCAGTCCATTCACGCTGCTAGGAGATTTTCAGACAGGCAAAAATCGCTCTTTGCCGCGCGAGCAGCCTCCCGAAACTGCTGCGCGGCAAGGGTCTTCTTCGGACGACGCTGTGCCTCTGGCGAAACCGTCCGTGTCACTTCCGTGAAGCTTGGGACGGCTCCGCGTCATATTTCAATCACGGAGGCTGCCCGTGATTGAAATATGACGCGGAGCCGTCCCAAGCTTCACGGAAGTGACACGGACGGTTTCGCCAGAGGCACAGCGTCGTCCGAAGAAGACCCTTGCCGCGCAGCAGTTTCGGGAGGCTGCTCGCGCGGCAAAGAGCGATTTTTGCCTGTCTGAAAATCTCCCTAGACTAAACTGAACTAACTCACTCACTAACTGACAAGCCTCACTTCAAACATACATAACCCCCTCCCATTTCAATCTCCTGCTCTGGGATTGGTTCCTTTCATACTCTCATCCCATTCACTCACCTTTCTGTCCATCACAGGTATTTTGCTGAAATGTTTATCCTGTCTTCCACTCTGTCCTTGCCCCGTCTTTGCCCTGGGCATCATGAGGACTGCCCAGAGGCAAAATGGGACAAGAGCCCTCTGTTGTATGGACTGCAGGGTTCCAAGATGGGGTAAATAGTCAGTCTAGACAAGCCCTGATAGCCTCATTTGGTTGGGATGCAAGACAGGGTCTTTTCAGATGTGGCTCCCAGGTTGTAGATCTCCCTATGCCAGGGAACCTGATTGGCTCCTACTTTATGGGCATTTGGGCAACCCTTTTTTATAATGCTGTGCTCTGTTTCCTCATCACATAGTGATTTTAATATATGGCTTCAGTGTTTTTAGTCCTCTTTTTTACCTCTATTGTTCTATGAGTTTTATATTTTTTATTAACATTGTGATCCACCTCTGGAACACCAAGAGGTGATGATAGATGAAATATTTTTGGTTTTGGTAAACTTCAACCACTGATAGCAAGAAAGGGATGTACCAGAAGCGCAGCTGCATTGTCAGTAGTAAATAGACATTTCTATCAATCACAAGCAGGAAATTTGAAAGCCCTAAATAATCTGCATCTCAGATCTGTTAGGGAGCATATTTTCCCATATCTCTCTCCCTCTCTATGGACAGAAATGTGCAGCTGCATTGTAGGTACCAAGTATTTAATTACCATAAAGGATAAACTGAGCTTCAGAGTATTCAGTTGGCCACTGTTGGAGATGTCTTTATGAAGGAGTTAAAAAGAATATATCTTGTTATGTGGGTTACTGCTTTTTCACCTTTCCTCCCAAAAACTAGGAAATATTTAGGAAAGATTCCCATGGACTGTTTGTGTGGAAAGACCACTACACCAGGTAGTGATGGAAGCCCATGGATGAATCAGCCAATAGGAGAAACTGTCAGGGATTGAAGTGCCAAAATAATTTAGAGCCAAGGTGTTGCTTTAGTTCTAGGGATCCCAAAATAAATGTGCCATATACCTCAGCTGTTCAGCAAAAGGCTTGATTTGGAACAGATGGGCAAGTCTTGGGTAAAATGTAGTATTCGCCATTGACAATCGAAATAGGATCTAGGGTCAGCTCAAACTGGATGTCATTTGGTACTGCCAGCCATTTTCCAGGATGGTCCCTCAGCTTGCTCAAATATAGTGTTGGGCTTCCAACACTGCTGCTAATGCATGAAAACAGAGCCAATTTTAATTCTGAACTGCATGTTAATGATGGGGTTTATTCTATACATCCTAAATGGCTTGGTTTCCAAGCATTCCTTGATTGATTTTGTTAATTTCTTTACAATTTCAGGTTTGCAATTAAACGAGCAGGTTTAATGAGCAGGTAATGTTCTCAACTCAATGTGGCATCTGTAGCAAAAGAAAATCGGGCTTCTTCATGTACAGTGGGTCAACTACACAGTAATAATAGCAATTCAATAGTGTGGATAGAGGTGTGATTTGCCAATGTTAAATGAAGGACAGACTTCAAAGATCAGGCATTTCAAAGTGGAGATACACACACACACACATGCACAAACACACATCACTCAGTACATGTTGGGAGTTCCACAATTATTTTATTTTTATTTTATTTTATTTTGCCATTTGAAGTAAACTTCCACAAATTTAATTCCAGTCCAAGAACAGAGGGCGCATCTAGCATTACACTTCAGCCGTGTGGCATAAATCATGCATAGATGTCATCAATAGCACACACCTCACATAGCACAAGAGAAAACAGCAAATAGCTAGGCTTACCAACTTGTTCCGCAAGCCCTGTTAAAAGGAGAAGAGCAGCAGGCTTTATAGCAAATAAGTTGATTGCAAATAAACAAGTATATTTTTCTGTGGTGGAAGGAGAAAAAAATAAACTGACAAAAGCAGGCTTAACAAACCTAGTCAGAAGAAGTATAACAGTATATGTTCATCTAATTTCTCACAAATGGTTACAAGGCAGAAACTTGAGTTAAATTCTAAGAACATTAGAAGGGGATCAGGCCAACAACCTGTATGGTCCAGTATCCTCTTAAAAGTGGTGAAGCAGGTGCTTTTCAGAAACCCACATGACATGGGTAATAGCTGTCCTTGATTCTTACTCAGGATTGGATCCTTTGGCTCCTGTTCCTGCTATCTTCACTTACTTTCCTGTGGCCTTGGTGTATAATGGATCTAGCAGTCTGTGTGGGGGATGTATGTTTGGATTTTGCTTGGGAAAGGAGAGATAATGATGCAACTGCAATTAATGGTTTGGTTTCAGGAATGCTTGTGTCAGTGGATGATGGAAGTTTTCTGATGGACTCTGAAACTCTGTGACTTTAGGAAAGCGGATCCCTGACATTCTTGTTCCCAATTTCCACAGTTTTTAGCCCACACTGTGAGAGGAAGAGCAAACTTGTGTTCTGCAACATGTTCCCTCTGAAGAATGACGTATGGTGCGCTTATCTATTTATATGGGCATTTGAACACCACTGATGCAATTAATGGTGTGTAGTGTATTGCTAAAAAATAAAATCAAAACATCATATGTGTGTTATCGAATGTCTTATTGCAGCAGCTGTTACACTAGGATTACTCAATTCATTTCTCACTTCAGGTATTATTATTATTATATTATTATTATTTCTAAAACATTATTCAAAATCCACCCACTGCACATAAGAAGCTGTGGTGAAAAAAATAGCTGTCATTGCCAAACAAGAATTTGTCCCTATGTCTAATTGCTGATGAATTTGTCTACCACTGGAGACAAGTTTCACTGCATTCAGCAATCAGACTGCAACCTTTCCAATGCACTAATCTCTGCACATCTGATCTTGCAAACTGGCCCCTCAATGAATGTCCATAGCAAAATGTTAAAATGCATCTGGCCTTATTAGTTTCCATTAACATGAAACCATAAGGGCCAGAGTGGTGTAGTGTTTTGAGAATTGGACTAGGGTTCTGGAAGACCAGGGTTCAAATCCTTGCTCAGTCATGAAAACCCACTGGGTAATCAAGGGCATGTCACACACTCTCGGCCTCTAAGAAGGCTATGGCAAACACCCTCTGAATAAATCTTACCAAAAAACCCTGTGATAGGATCATCATAAGTCAGAGTTGACTTGAAGGCAAATAACAACAACAAATTTGTATGGTAAAAGAAACTGAAGACTCCACCATCCTTGTTTGTGGATATGGTCCATGGCAGTGGCAGCTGGGAGCTTCCATGTTGATGGGACAGTGACTGTGGTCTGGGTTTTAGTCTAAACTGCCCAAGGTACTGAACCTTGTCCTCAAAACTGGTTCAGTGTCTTGGCTAGCTGTTTTAAAGTTCAGGCTAAAAACTGGAATTGATTCACTTCCCACTGAAATAGAAGCCACCAGATGCCAGTGGCCTGTGGTCCCTTCTTGCATAACTAAAATAAAGTTGGAAGTGCTTCTGTATTGTGCAATTGTATGCTTGATGGGGATGCTACCCTAAGAGGTGGGGGGTACATTAGAGTTCCACCCATGATGCCAAAATTTCCTTTAATATTGCGGGAATTATTAGCCCAAATAGGAGGCCTGTGACAGGAGAGTAAATTCAGAGATCTTTTCACCGATGTATACCAGTACTAACTGGTAGAGGAGGCTCCAGTTAAAGTAAAGTAAAGTATTTTATTGGAATAATACAGAAAGTAAACTAACATAAATAACCTATGTCCTTACAAACCATACAAGGCTATAGCAGAGCAAGGCAGAAAAGTTGGGCACAGAGAGAGAGAGAGAGAGAATAATGAGATCCGGCCATATCACACCTCAGCTGTGACACACCTTGCTATTTTGGGGGCTCTAATGTTTATACTTTATTCTGTGCCTTGGAGGGATGTGCTGGTTATAACAAAGACTGGACGGCTTTCCCACGGAATAGACAAAAGAAACTGAACCTCGACTGATTGCTTTTTTTTGCTAAGAGATAGAACATCGATGGGCTTGCAACAACCTTGTAAGGTTGGACAGGAGGTGGGGTGAGAAGTGATTTTGTAGGGTGTGGATTGAGGAAATGTCACTTGTTTGCGTGATTGAATTGTTGTTTGAAATGCCCAGGGCTGGAATAAAGGATTAGCACATCCTTTTAATGACTGGTTGTTAGCATAAACTCATTATGTGGGCTTTTTGCATAATCCTAACTTGGGCTTTCCCACCATTATATTCCTAGACACGTCTCAGGTCATTGTGACCTTTGATTGACCTCCAGCCTGCCTAAGCCAATGTGAACCTGTCATGATGGAGCAACCAGCCCCATCATGGAGAGTTCATCTCAAAAACTTACAGCTACTTCATCTGGAAATTTCCACTCCCTGTTTCTTCACTTTTGAATCTCTTTGTTTGAGGACATATGCTTTAGACCAGCAAGGATGTCACATTGTTAGGAGACCAGCAAGATAAACACACATGGTACTGAGGATGGAGGCTCGACCTCACACATGGCTCTATAACATCAAAGAGCCCAAATGATACCATGAAGTCTAAGGAAGAGTGATTCTGAATTCCATCACAGAGACTGACTACTATGGACTGCATAAACTGTGAGTTATATTTTCTTAGCTTAGAGGATGCCTAGTTAGCATGCGTTAGTTTTTATGATTTATTTTAACCATATGACTGAATGTATTTCATGTAACCTTAAGCTAAGTACCTGGAGGAGAGATTTCCCTCCATGCTGTGTCATTGCTTGAACTAAAAAATAAAGCTTTTTCTGTTTTCCTAATCTCCATGAACACGTGCCTGCTTGGGCTTGCTATCTGAATTTCCCGGGGACAGAGGAAGGGGAGTTGGTGATACTTTAAAACCATAACCCTGACAGCTTCTCACTGCACTGTGAACAAAAGGGGGGGGCACTGAGTGAGTGGTGGCAGATTTTGAAGAGAAAAATCCCTCAGATTTGGGATTTGCAAAGGAGTTTCAGGCAGAGAGGCTCCAGGGTCATGTCACAGGCCCCCCAAAATTTCTGATATGTTTAGTTATGGAATCTCGCAGGGAGGGGTAGTAGGGCATGCTATCAGGGATTAATCACATAGCACAACCTACAAAATTGGCCACATCCATGTGACTGTTTCATTTATCTAGCAGTGCAGGATCACACCACAAGCTATTTTACAGCCTCAGGCACAAAACCTACCAGATTCCACATGCAGAAGCCAACTCAACTGGCTGTTGAATCTTACTTGCTTGCTGGGGACTATAGAGCCCTAAACTGCAACTGAAGGGAGTGATACAAGCCATATGGCCTGTATAACTGTCCTTCAAAAGTAAAGAGCCGTTGGAGGAGGTGTACAGTCAAGAGATTGGTACTGTTGCCCCTAACATTTGTTCTTCCTAATGGAAGAGTTGGTCCACATTGAACAATGAGAAAGAAGTTCTGGTGGCATAGGATGCTGCCTTAACTGAGTCGGGCTGCTGGTCCATCTAGCTCAGTCTACACTACCAGGGGTGGGAGGCAAAATGAGATGTCCCCCCCAAAAAAATTGGAATGAAATTTTCCTTCTGACTTCAAATTTCTAGCATTGCAGAGAGTGAAACAACTGAAATTTGTTCATGCTGGGTTTCACATTCCCCTAGTAACTTTGCCTGACCCTTTTTCATTAGATGTCTAAATGGGATTTCTAAATGCTGGGTGAAGTTGTAAGTTACTGAAATACTAGAAATTTGGGGGCTAAAGAAAAAAATTATTGAGAGAACAAAATTCTTATTTGGGGGAATGCTGTTATTTTTCATTATTTCCTTCCCTGGCCCCATGGTTATATTCTTCCTATTTACACTGACTAGCAAAGGCTCTGGGAGGTCAGCTACATGGGAAAATTTGTAGCAAAAAATAGCAACTTACCTCCCTTTCACTGCAGTGCCCATGACTGATTTGTAAACTTGGTGGAAGGGAAAATGTAGCGATTTTACAGTTCATATGAAGCAGCATGAAGAAAATGGTGGCTGTGAGTGAGCTTCGTCCCGACCCCCCTCTTTTTTTAAAAAAAAAAATCAGATGCAGAAGAGCTGTTTTCCACTGAAATAAACCTTTGTTCTTTGTTCTGCCACTTGAACGCTTTTGCCAGCAAAAAAAACAATGGCAGCTCCAGCATCGCAAGCCCTCCCTTGCAAGCCTGCCCCCTTCCAAGATCCAGCCAATCAGGTTTCAGCCCTGCTGTGTGCCCCTTTTCAAATTGGTTGTACGGATGAACAGTTATGTGCATTTTCACACACTTTTTAAAAAAGATTTCAAGAAACAGCAAAAGTTGTTATTGCAATCTGTTTGGAGTTTTCAGCCTCCCTCATTCTGAATATGGTGAATCTGAGCAGGAGCTCATCTGAACTAAAGGTGATCTGCCCACATTCTTGCCGGATTTTTTTCGTCATCTAGATGAGCCCTGGGTATCAGACAGGAGGCTTTGCTAGATGTACCAGGTGAAACTGGGAATTGAACCTGGGATCTTTTTCACATAAAGCATATACACTACCAGTCACCTTTAGACTGTTGTGTGTTTCAAAAAATCAGAGACTATAATTAAACCAAATTTCGTATTTAAAAATATGAAAACACAGGAAAACATCAAAGGCGACCTTATGGCAGACCACAACCAGGACTGAATCTATGCAGGGGAAATAATTCAGCCTTACCTTGATCTCAATCCTAGCATGACATAAAGCATTCTTCCCAATCTAATTTGAAATGAGATCTTTTACATGCCTGAGAGGGAGGGGTCTCTCATGGAGCAAGTTTTATAAACCACTTTCCTGACAGTAAGCACTACTGAATGCAATGAGACTTACTTCTGAGTAAATCTGTATAAGACTACACCATAAAATTTCAATTCTACATCCACTTTCCTGGAAGTAAATCCCCTTGAACTCAGTGAGACTTAGGACATTATCAGACGAGCCTCTAAAAATGTTCTTTTGCCAGCATAATTAAAGCCATTTTTATGCTGGCAAAAGAACGTCTCCCACCAGATTTACCTTTGTCTCCTGGCAAAGGCTTCCCCAGCAATGAAGAGGAAGTGAATGGAGCCCTGTTCACTTCCTCGTTTGAAATCTAGTTGATTCTCGCAAGACTTCATCATGCGGGAAATTCAAAAATAAAACAAAAAATAACACATAAAAAGTGACAGGAAGCACATATACACACTTTAAAACTTACAAATACATAGGGGAGGGTCATAAAAAGGGAAGTGTTCTGGACGGTCTGGCTATTGGCAAAGTAAATATGCGGAGTGGTGGGAGTGCTAGTTTTCATATGCCGGCAATGCCAGCAAAAAAAACCCGCACAGGTGATCTATTGACGGCTTGTCCCATCAATAAAATAGGTTGGCTTATTGGCAGGACATAAACATGAAAGGGCCACGTCCTTGTCTGAGGAAGGGAGTGCTGCTGTCTGCAGAACACGGAGATGATTTTCCTGTGGAGAGACTGGACATTTGATAAAGAACTGTCCTAAGGTCTCTGCAGCAAAGAAAGGACAGAACTCACAAAGAAAAAGAAAAGACAAGCCCCAAGATGGGAGGGGGTTTGCTACTACTGTAGAGTTGTAAATGAGAAAAAGGACCAGTCTGTCTGGATTTTGGACAGTGGGTGTTCTCACCATATGACCCCTGATAGGAAAAAACTACAGAACCCAAAGCCAGCACCAGTGGACACTGTGGTATTTGTAGATGGTGAATCTGGCAGTGTAGAGATTCAAGGGTCTGTATTAATCCCTGGTTTAACCAAGGTATTTCATAATGTACTGTGTGCACCAAAACTACAAATAGCCTCGTAAGTGGCTATTTGTAGGATTTCATAAGCGCGGGATGAGTCCTTCCTGAATCTTTGTTTGCGAAGAAAAGCCAGAGAGAGAGATGGATATGAAATCCTTTTCAAAGGAGATGAGGGGATTGTGTCCAAGGAGGGAGTAGTATGTGGTAAAGCCATAAAGAAAAATCACATTTATCAAATGGTAGCACAGGTGCAGTGTGGGAATGTAACAAATAAGCCACTGCATGACGGGTGTGCTCATTACCTTCATAGAGTTATGGGCCATATATGCTTCAAAGGTTTGAGAAACCTAGAGAAGGTTTGCCCAGAGTTCAAGGTAGAAAACTGTAAAAGTTACCTGGACTGTGCTATTTGCAAAAAGGTAAAGGTCAAGGCTTACCTTGTAGCGAAGGTGAGCAAATGCATAACCCAGAGGCCTTTTCAGGTTGTACATGCGGATTTATCAGGGCTGCATCAAGTAAAGAGTATAGGGGGTAGCAGGTTTACCCTATTGATAGTAGATAGGCATACCAGATTTACCTATGTGGCAATGCTCAAAACCAAAAGTGAGGCTGCTGATATGATCAAAAAATGGGTCAATTCTGTTGAAAGGGGTCTTCCCTACAAAGTTGGCACTTTTGTGACAGACAGAGGTGGGGAACACTTAAGTAGAAATTTGCAGCAGTGGTTTGGGCGGAAAGGGATCCAACATAAAACTACAAATCCCGGATGCCCAGCTGAGGATGGTTTGGCTGAACGTAGGATTGGGATGATAAACCAAATAAGGGATTGTATGTTAGAGGATTCTGGAGCGCCAGCTAATTTGTGGGGAGAAGCAACAAGAACCGCTTGTCATATTGTAAATAGGTCATGGTGCAGTGCGATAAACCAAACACCATACTACTTATTGTATGGAAGAGCACCAATCCTGAAATACTTAAGAGTGTTTGGACAATTTGCATCAGTGTACATTCCTCCTCAGTTCAGGAAAAAGAATCAGCCCAAAAGCCAAAGTTTGCGTTTTGTGGGCTATGAGGGGAACAAGCATAGGTTCCTGATGGATGGGAATAGGAATTTGTATTCAAGGAGTGCTAGTTTTGAGACTCATGCTGGGTGGGAGAAAATTCATTCTAATCAAGACATTTTTATAAAGCTTAAAAATATTGTTGTAAACAAAAACACTGGAAATGGAGGGGCAATAGCATCCAGAGATGTGAGTGATGGACACACATGCACTTCTGAAGACACACAAACACCAAAGCAGGAGCCAATGCAAAGACAGTCTATTCAGAGTAGTAGTAGCGACACTGAGGATGAGTATGGTAAAACCAGAGTCATTACTCCACAAAGGACTCAACGAGTCAGGAGACCACCAGAAAGGTTTTTGGTGCAAGAGGCACGAGCTTGCACTGTTGTGGCAGAGGAGCCTGATGACTATCAGGATATGCTCAGGTATCCAGTAACAAAGCAGGAGAAGTGGAATATGGCTATGGATCAGGAGATCAGTGCATTGGTGGATAGGAAAGTATTTGAGATAGTTCATAGACCTAGAGAGCAGAAAGTAGTTGGCTGTAGATGGGTCTACAGGAAGAAGGACATGCCTGATGGGACTGTAAAGTATAAGGCTAGAACAGTAGCAAAAGGCTACTCACAAAGACAGTTTGAGAATTATGATAAGACATTCTCAACTACAGCCAAGGCAGAGAGTCTCAGGATGGTGCTTGCTGTGACTGCCAAAAGGAAGTTAGTGGTTCATCATTTCGACTTTGAAACAGCATATCTCAATGCCAATTTAGATGAAATTGTATTCATGGAACAAACTCCTGGATATGAGTTTGAAGGCAGTAACAAATTTTCTAGGCTGAGGAAAGCATTATATGGACTTAAGCAAAGTGCCAGATGCTGGAATCAGTGTATACACGAGGAATTAATGAGACTGGGTTATCGGCGAAGTGTGGCCGATGCATGTATATACACAAAAGGTAGTATAAGTCTATTAATTTATGTTGATGTCCTCTGTGTAGCTGCAAGGGACGAAGAAGAGATCAGACTGGTGCAGAATGAGTTAGCACGTAAGTTCAAACTCAAGGAACTTGGTCATCTAAAAGAGAATAGAAGTAGAGAGAGACCAGAGTAGTGGTTTCAGGTTGTGCCAAAGGAGAAAAATAGATAAATTAGAAAAGTCTGGTTTAGGTGAATCTAAAGTTGTAGGAAGCCCAATGACGCCTGATTACCAAAATCTGGAATCAAAGGAGATGTTTGAAAGGCTGGATATACAGTTGCCCCTCCACATTCGCGAAGTTGACATTCACGGTTTTGATAATTCGCGGTTTTGGGAGGGCCCCCCTGTCCCCCCCAAACCATGACAGGGGCCTCCGGAGGCCCCGTGAAAGCCCTGGGAGGGAGCGGGGAGGGCTGGGGAGGCCTCCACAGGGCCTTCGGAGACCCTCTGGAGGCCCCGCAAAGGCCTTGGGAGGGAGGGTGGAGGGCCGGGGAGGCCTCCGTGGGGCCTTGCGAGGCCCCGCAAAGGCCTTGGTGAGCACAGGGAAGGCCTCCGCAGGGCCCTGCGAGGCCCCGCAAAGACCTTGGGAGGGAGCGGGGAGGACTGGGAAGGCCTCCATGGAGCTTTCGGAGACCCTCCGGAGGCCCCGCGAAGGCCATGGGAGGGAGGGTGGAAGGCATTGGGGAGCACTGGGGAGGCCTCCGCGGGGCCCTGCGAAGGCCTTGGGAGGGAGGGGGAGGGCTGGGAAGGCCTCTGCGGGGCCTTCGGAGACCCTCTGGAGGCCCCACGAAGGCCTTGAGAGTGAGGGTGGAGGGCTGGGGAGGCCTCTGCGGGGCCTTGCGAGGCCCTGCAAAGGCTTGGGGAGCACCGGGAAGGCCTCCGCGGGGACCTGCGAGGCCCTGCGAAAGCCTTGGGAGGGAGCGGGGAGGGCTGGGAAGGCCTCCGCGGGGCCTTCAGAGACCCTCCGGAGGCCCCATGAGGGCCTGGGGAAGGGGTGGGGAGGGCCGGGGAGACCTTCACGGGGCCTCCGGAGATGCTCCGGAGGCCCCATGAAGGACCGGGGAAGGGGTGGGGAGGGCTGGGGAGGCGATCATGGGGCCTCCGGAGACGCTCCAGAGGCCTCATGAAGGCCTGGGGAGGGAGGGGGAGGCGGGGGAAAGCGACTATAGGGCCTCCGGAGGCCCTGTGGTTGCTTTGGCGGGGGAGGGGGAGGGCAATTGTTATTCACGGATTTTTCACATTCGCGGGGGTCTGGGGAACCTAACCCCCACGAATGTGAAGGGATGACTGTATATCATTCAGTAATTGGAAGTTTGTTGTGTTTGGCCAAGAGCACGAGACCAGACATTAGCTTTGCAGTGGGGTTGCTCAGCAGAAGAGCAGCAAATCCCAGACAAGTAGACTGGTCAGCACTGAAGCGAGTTGTGCGATATTTGAAGGGCACAAGAGATAGATGCTTAATAGTAACAGGAGGAACGTCAGAACTAGAAGGTTTTGCTGACAGTTCATTTGCATCGGAAACAGCTGACAGAAGATCAGTAACTGGTTTGACGGCCAGCTATGCTGGTAGCCTGGTTATTTGGAGGTCCAGAAAACAAGGATGTATCACACTAAGTACTACAGAGGCAGAGTTTGCTGCGTTGTCAGAGCTAGCAAATTAAATCCAGTGGGCTAGACAATTGTTAAAAGATCTAGGAGAAGAATGCAGTGGAGCAACAGTGGTAAACGAAGACTCGCAAGCATGCATTGGCATGGCAGAGTCAAAAAATCTAAAATGTAGAACAAAGTATATTGCAGTGAGATACCAAAACGTGAGAGAACTTGTACAAAGTGAAACACTGAAGCTACAATATGTTGGCACAGAGGACAATGTAGCAGACATTCTCATGAAACCCTTATCTGTAGAACGGCACACGAAATTGACTAACAGGTTAGGTATCAGCGAGTAAGGTCACAGTATATAAAAGGATAGGTGTAAATGACACATGGGACACACCACATGTCATTTGGAGGGGAATGTCAGGAAATGACATGGATGTGACCACAAAATGGAGCTATAAGCTTAGTAATGAAAGTAGTTAAGCTCCAGTGGCAGGTGTGTGTGTGAATTAGCACTTGAGATTATGCACACTTGAGATGCCTGATGTAACAGGCATTGTTTAACTGCCTATAAAAAGGAGATGGGAATTATCTCCAGTGTGGGTTTGTTGTGGATGGTGGTTGGTGAAGCAGTTTGTTGGTTTGGGAGAGATTCATGAGTATTAGAGATGGCTGTCCTATACTCTGTATGTATATGTATGTATGTGTGTGTGTATATATATATATAGTAAATATACTGCGAACAAAGATTAAAGCCCTCAAGTTGAGTGAGGGCTGGCCTTGTTGCTGTCTTTATTTGGCAAGCCAGAGCTCAAGGCAGTGTGCTGGGGTGAAGGAATTTTTCCTTCTCAGCCTGAAGTCTTTTGCAGAAGTCTCTCCAGAAACCTTCTCCTTGGCATCCTGTCAACGTGGAACAACTCTGCAGGTGGTTGTGGTGGACACAGCACATCTTTCTACACCCCAACAAGGGCAACATTGTCTGATATGCATGCCCTTTCGCGTTTATGTGGTGTTCTTATGATGCCATTTTCTTTGTGTCTGATAAAGTCCTTACTGATTAGTAGACATGTTTAGGACTGTGCTATTATGGCTGAAGTCCTGTACACACTTTGGGAAAGCCAATGCCAGTGACACCAACAAGGAGGGAGCAGCGACAGTGCCAATGGGAAGCGGAAGCAGTGCTGAGCAGGTGGGTGAGCATCTGTGAATGTGTGCATGCATCATGGGAAAACAAAATTAGTAAAGCCAGCCATGTGATCATTTACAGTAGCACCTCTGGTTATGCAAATATGTGCATGTGCAGTGGAGGGGGAGAGAAAACCCACAGCCACTGCAGGTTCCGCTACTATGTGGGCAAAAGTAATTCAATATAATCAACACAGGGCCACAGGGAATCCATCTCCTTTACCTGGGAATGGACAACTCATATGGCTTGTTTTCCCAATTCCAGGTTGGATTAAAAGGGTCAAGTATGGTTTGAGAGTAGCCAAATTGGAACAAGAATAATCCACACTTGAGCAGGGATAGAGACCTTGTGTAGATTCACCCCAGGACAACCAGCACTTAGGGGGAGTTCTCAATTAAGAGCCATGGTTTTAGGTTTTAGGTTGAAGACAGCTAAATTTATAGGGCAAATAAAAAAATGTAAGTATACCCATTTTCCAGAGACCTGATGAAATGCACATAGTCACAAAGGTGTCAATGGAAAATGGAAATCCGCATCTTCGAACAACAAACACCAGTGGGATGAGCTTGATGCGTACCTTCCAAATATTACTTTCTACTTTCAGCAGCTTTATCCCCCCAGTAGAGCTTTAAAGTCTGGCAGCTCTAGAAGCTCATAAGCAGCACAGGAAGGTATTAGCCATCCTTTACTCTTGCCCTTCAGCACCTCATATTGATGGCTTTTCAAAGCCCTTGTCAAATCTGGAAGAAAGTTCCATCAATAACATTTAACAATGGTGGCTGAACACCTAAATTCAGAGGAAGACCCATATTGGAGACTGCTGGCACCAACACTGGCCTCATTTCAGCAGAAAGTTAAAATGTGGCTTTCCCCCAAAGTCTTTGAGGCTGGGAGCTCACGGCCTGATTGGGTTTTAGTTCCTTAATATAGTGTACATGGTATACGTGGTTTAAACTGTTTTAAAACCTTTTCTGAGTGTTCTAAATTGTTTATAGACTATCTTAAAGTGTTTGACATTGTGTTATATTGCTGTTTTGCTGCCTGTACCCTGCCCTGGGATCTTTTGACATAGGGTGGGATATAAGTATTGTAATACATAGATAGATAGATGGCTTTTCTTCGCAAATGAAGATTCAGGAAGGACTCATCCCATGCTTACTACAAGCGCGCTGATGACTAAAAAGGCCAATCCGAGTTTTGGCAAATAAAACTGTCATTAGCCCTATGCAGACCTTTGCCCACAATATAAGTAATTCTAAATGAGAGGCAGGCCATATGGGAACATACACACCTCACCCTCAAGCATCTCCCTGGCCTTTATAAATGCCCTTTCATAGATGGTCATGTTTTCATTTAGGTTCCCTGTCATGGGAGCTTCCTATGTATGTGAAGGATTTGAGAATGCATGGGAAAGAAAATTTGAGATTTTTTTTTAATGGTAAAAAAAGTGTTTCTTTTTTGTTGGTTTTTTAAAAAAGATGTTATTCTTTATTGAATAGTTTACAACACAATATATAATAAAACATTTTTAATTTGCTCCCTTCCCCCACCTCTCTCCCACATACCCACCCTCCCACTTTAACGGCTTCACAAAGGATATACCTATATGAGTTTTCATGATAGATTTCCCATGATATGGGTAATCGTTGCAATCATATTTGTTATTTCTCTACTCCCCCCCCCTTTGTTCATTAACTTTTTGAATCACCATTTTCCATTTATTGTTCCAGGTTTTTTTCCTTTATCTGTCCAATATATTTCAGTCTTCTTTCTCTAAAAAAAGTCAAATAATAGAAATTCTGCTATATATTTTTCGAGATTAGATTTACACCAGTTGGATTTTTCTTTTCAGCCCAGGACAATAACTGCATGTGCTACTTTTAATATTTGCTTTGTCACATACTCTTCACTCTTATTCAGACCCATTTTACTCAAATTAAGTGTATGGAATACTGTTTTCTTTACTGAACTATATATCATTCCCTAATATCCCATTCATTTCTTTATCTACTTCACTCTAAAATTTCCAAATGAAGGGACAGCCTCATCACATACGAATATAGGATCCTTTAATACCATAGCCATGCCAACAGTTTGATGAACAATTACCATTTATAAAAGATAGTTGATACGGTGTTTTATACCACTGTCCCATCAGTTTCATTTGCTGTTCTTTCACTTTTCTATTTTTATTCTTTGCTATTTCTTGATGTGTTTCTTGAGCCTTGATAAACCCTGAAGTGAAGAATCCTGGACTGGTGAGAATCTTGGCAGTTTGGGACTTATTCTATGCAAAATTCACTTGTGGTTGTTTTGTGCAGAACAGTGGGCTAGATCCCACATTGGCAGACATCCCTGTGGAGACATGGCTATAATGTCTCCCAATGCTACCCTCCAAAATCCTACCTTTTGCTTTGCAGTCACTCTACCCCCATCCCAAACAGCCATTTCTGAGGTGCTGGAGTGCAGAGCAGTAATGATATGTCCATTATCTCCTGCAATGACCGGTAAGGCAGACAGGTTGCAGGGCCCCTTGTGGGGCCCTTTTGGGATGCTCTTGCAGCTGTTTGTTTCAGTGCTCCCTGTGACAGACAGAAAGGTGAGCAAATGGAATGAGAGTAGGAGAGGAACCAGTCCCAGAGCAGGAGACTGAAAGGGGAGTGGTTTATGTATGTTTGAAGTAATGCATGATAGTTAGCCCGCAGTTCAGTTTAAGTTCAGTTGAGACTGGAAGTATGAGTGGACTGGAGCAGACGTTTCCTGTATGTGTGCTGCATATATGAGATTTGAATTTAACAAGATTGTGGGCAAAGGGTTGGAAGTCTGAATGAGAAGGTTGATTGGACAAAGAGTGAATGAGTCTGAGGGATAAGGGAGGATATTATAAAGATCCAAGAACAATCTGTGCTAAGACTTTTAAGTCACGTTAATATTAAGAGTGGTTACTGAAAAGGGACAGTCTGCTCAAACAGTGATCCAATAAACACACAAGATTTCCAAGTTACTGTACATCTCATTCCTTTTAATAAAGTTACCCTATGTTGTTGGATCAACTACAGACTCTTGGCCATTGATTCAACCTATAGATAGTAAAAGGCATGCTACCATAGAAACACCACACAATCCACACATTTTGGATAAAAGGTACATCCCTGGTTCAGGCAGAAAGAACTAAGGGAACCATAGAAGTTGAGGTGGTAGTAACAGAGGGTGAAGGTGAGTTAGTGAGTTAGTTCAGTTTAGTCTAGCAACGTGAGTGGACTGGAGCAGAAGGCTCCATGTATTGCTGTATGGTTGAGGTTTGAATTTAACAAGATTGTGTGTAAAGTCTGAATGAGAAGGTTGATCGGACAAAGAGTGAAAGAGTCTGAGGATGTTATTATAAAGATCCAAGAACGATCTGTGCTGGGACTTTTAAGTTGGGTTACTATTAAGAGAGGTTACTGAAAAGAGACAGTCTGCTCAGACAATGAACCCTTATAAGCACAAGATTTCCAAGTTACTGTATAGAATCATAGAACCATAGAATTGCAGAGTTGGAAGAGACCACGAGGGCCATCCAGTCCAACCCCCGCCACGCAGGAAATCACGATCAAAGCTTCCCCGACAGATGGCCATCCAGCCTCTGTTTAAAGACCTCCAAGGAAGGAGACCCCACCACACTCTGAGGGAGTGTGTTCCACTGCCAAACAGCTCTGACTGTCAAAAAGTTCCTCCTAATGTTGAGGTGGAATCTCTGTTCCTGGAGCTTGCATCCATTGCTCCGTGTTTCAGTCTCTGGAGCAGCAGAAAACAAGCCTGCTCCATCCTCAATGTGACACCCCTTCAAATACTTAAACAGGGCTATCATATCACCCCTTAACCATCTTTTTTCCAGGCTAAACATACCCAGCTCCCTAAGTCTCTCCTCATAAGGCATCATTTCCAGACCTTTCACCATTTTAGTTGCCCTTGTTTGCACACACTCCAATTTGTCAATATCCTTTTTGAATTGTGGTGCCCAGAACTGGACACAGTATTCTAGGTGAGGTCTGGCCAAGGCAGAATAGAGCGGCACTATTACTTCCCTTGATCTAGACACAATACTTCTTATTCCCTTCAATAAAGTTATCCTATGTTGTTTTATCAACTACAGACTCTTGGCCATTCATTCAGCCTATAGATAGTAAAAGGCATGATACCATAGAAACACAGTCCACACATAAAAGGTACAGTAGCACCCCTGTATCCACTGATTCAATTATCCACAGGACACAAAACAGTACGCCTACCATAGAGTCTTCCTAGAAAATGTGTCCTCTCTAGTCATTTTCTAGGTCTTCCAAGGCAACTCTATGCTATTTTAAACCAGAATCCCATTATTTTCAATGTTGCACAATGTTATTATGCACATTTTTTGGTGTCTGCGGGTCCCCCCAGAACTAATCCCCAGCAGATACTGAGCTCCTACTGTATATACATCCCTGGTCCAGGCTAAAAGAACTAAAGGAACCATAGAAGTTGAGGTGGTAGTATCAAAGAAAGGAAGGTGGCCAGGCTGAACCCTGTGGTAAAAGGGGCTGGCGCTTTGGAATTTGCTTCTGACCACCTTGTTGTGAACTGTCACATAAATAGTTGGTGGCGGCGTCACACTTCCCATGACTTGGAGAGGGCTAGACACATCACTACTCACTGTCCCATTCTCCACTGCCTCAGAAATTGTTGTGTTGAGGGAAGGAGGCTTTAAAGATAGGATATGGGGTTCATTTTTTAGGTTCATTGCAATAATGCAATGACCGTAAATATGAATTGGAATAATTCCAAAGTCGTTAAGTCAGGCTTGAGATATTGTAATACTGAACAGGATGCTAGCCAGCATTTTCTGTACAGAAAACTGCATTTTCTGTACAGAAATAGTATTTTCTGCAAAGAAAATATCTCTGTGCAGAAATTTAATTTTCTGTGCAGAAAATGATGTTTTCTAAACAAAAATACAACATGCAAATTTTATGCAGCATAAAAGTCCCAAACTCTAAATAGTCTTCAAAAACTGAAAATTTTCTCAGAGCTGGAAGAAAATGGCTAAAACCACTCATTGCTTCTTTCAAGAAGAAAATAAGTAAAGAATTGCTTCCCTACAAGAGGGGGAGTTGTATGCTCACACACATCCCGTCTGCACTTTAATCCCCTTTATGTTTCTGGTGATCATTGCATAAGGCTATTGATAGAAATTTCTTCCAAACAGAGGTTGGATGGGCATCTTTTAAGTGTGCTTTAATTATCTATTTCTGCATGGAAGGGGGTTGGACTAAATGATCCTTGTGTCGCCTTCCACCTCTAAGATTCAATGAAAATGTCTTCCATTCTTTTATCAACATTTTTCTTAAATGCTACATTGCATGTAATTGAATGTGATTCAAAAAAACATTATGAACATTTCACCAACTTTTTCTGGTTGTATGGTACTTACCTATGGACAAATAGAATTTATGCATTAATGAAATTCAGAGCATCAGCCTACCATTGCTCAGCAAGTAACTTTTCAAATTCAGCTTTAAGAATCTTGGGACTGGGAAAGCCAAGGATCATGGAGATTTGCTGCCTTCACATGACATCTAGTGGACAACTACGAAATGATCCAATATCGGATCTAATACTAAGAGAGCCATTGCTGAGCCTGTGTTTAAAAAAAAAAAACAATGCAAAAAATATGCAGCTATGAAGGAACTGGACAAGATCCTCAAGTGTTAAGACATATAATTGAATACCAAAGTTGGGATTGTCCATGCCATTGCATTTCCAGTTTCTCTGTATGGTTGTGAAAGCTGGACAGTGAAGAAAGCTGATAGGAAGAGAATCAACTCATTTCAAATATGGTGCTGGAGGAGAGTTCTGTGGCTATTCTGGACTGCCAAAAAAACCAAATAACTGGGTTTCAGATCAAATCAAGCCTTAACATTCCCTAGAGGCCAGGATAACTAAACTGGTGACTTTATCATACCATCCTCCCAAAACGTTCTTTTGCCAGCATAATTTGTGTCGTTTTTATGCTGGCAAAAGAACTCCCCATACCACACTTACCTGTAATCCGGGCAAAAGGCAGCCCCAGCAATGAATGAGGAGTGAATGGAGTTCCATTCACTTCCTCATCTGAAATCTTGTGGATTCTCGCAAGAATACCTAGCGTGGGAAATTTTTAAAAAATAACACTCAAAAAGTTACAAAAAACACACAAACACACTTAAAAACTTACATGTAAACCAGGGAGAGTCATAAAAAGAGTGTCACCTACCTAGATGTCATGATCTCACCTGGAAGTGTTCTGGCCGGTCCAGCCATTCACATTGTAATAACGTGGGGGGGGGGGAGACATGAGGTTTCAAACGCTGGCAATGCTGGCAAAAAGTTGCCACAGCTAATCTATTGATGGCTTGGGCCATCAATAAAATAGAATGGCTTATGGACAGTACATAAATGCAAAAAGGCAATGCCATCTGATATGTGCACCCTTTTGCGTTTATGTGGCATCATTATGACACCGTAATTCATGTGTGATGAATTAGACTGTCGTATTTTGGACATATCAAGAGAAAACAATAATGCTTGGCAAGATAGGGGTGGATAAACTCAATCAACAAAGCCATAATAATAATAATAATAATAATTTATTTATTTATATCCCACCCCTCTACAAAACGCAATGGGGTGGCTTACAACAATTAAAATATACATCCAAACAATTAAAATATACATCCAAACATCCAAAAGGGGGGGAATCCCACCCCACTTAAAATACAATTAAATAGTTTAGGAATTAAAACATTCTTTAAAAATAAAAAAAATAAAAATAAAGAATAAAAATGAGCAATGGACAATGGACATGGTGAGATTGGGACAAGCTAGATTTACTTTTTTGATGGCCTGTTATCTATTCAGGAAAGGCCTGCCAGAAGAGATCCGTCTTAAGAGCTTTTTAAAAGCTATTTAGGGTGGTGATATGACTGATCTCATCCAGCAGGCCATTCCATAATCTGGGAGCGATAGCCGAAAAGGCCCTCCGGGAGGTGGAAGAAAGCCTAGTTTTTAAAGGTTGTAACAAATTCCTCCCAGAGGACCTGAGTGCACGGGAGTATTATATGGAGGGAGACAGTCCTGAAGATAGGACAGCCCTGAGTCTGCAAGGCCTGATCAGGGTTGCTGATGACAGGGGGACTTGGAGGTCTCTTATTCATATGGTTTCCTTGAGTCAAAGTTGACTTGACAGCAGTTAACAACAACAAAGTGACACATTAATTCCACTAACTTTATCTCTTTTATATATTTTCTGTCCATGATTTTTCAAGCATCTGACCTGGGAATTTTAGCTTGGTAAGGATTCTTCTAGCCACAACATTAGAATTCCTATGATTCCGTTTGAGAAGGAACACCTGTTGCATCAGTTTAAAAGCCTGCATTGTAATTTAGCTCTAAAATCAAATGTTTGGAACACTTTTGAAAAATATCACACAAGCTCTGTCTGTTGCAGCAAATTCACCCTTCCTTCCTTCCTGCCTTTTTTTTTATTTAGTTAGTTATTTATTCCCCACTCTTCAGCCACAAGGCTATCAGAGCGGCTTACAAATTGTTTTTAAGCAATAGCTATTTACACATCTACACTGCATTAAACAGTTTCCAATGTGTTCCTTCTTTTCTGGCATTTATAGCTTGTTCACCAAACCAGTACTTTCACTCCAATTTTTTCCTTTCTGAAGCACTTAATGGATATATTTTTACATCGGATTAAGCCTGTACAGCCTGCCAAGTGCAAACCAACTGTAGCTTGATAAACCTGTTAATTTTTCTGCCTGTGTGGGGACTGTAAACCCCTTGCCAGGGGAGATTGCTGGCTCCAATGTCAACGGGGTGGTGAAAATGTTCCAAGTTTTAATATGAAATTTAAGGGGTTATTCAGGTGGTGAACCCAATTCCCCTCCTCCAAAGTTCAACACCTTGGTTAGTTTCTTTAGAGTTTGGGCTAAAACACAGAGTGGATTCACAGGACCCCCCTGACATTGCACCTTTTGTTACTATGGGTTGCACTGGCTTGGTGAGCCACAGCTTTAGCAAGCATAGACTTGGAACAGAAAGATTGGTTAACCAAGACTGGTTATGAATGTATCTAGTTCATGGTCTGGAAGATAATGAAAGAAAGTGCATATCTTTCAGGTCATTGGCAGTTCCCCACCCACCATTATGTACATTGTGTGTATATCACTGTGCACAAGTAAATGACTAAACATTTCTATGTTCAATTCGATCTTTATTGATACAATCAATAAACATGCACAGACATGCTTGAGTCAATGGCGGAAATGTATTTAAAATATAAACCTTTAGAGAAATGTGAAACCCATGTGTTAGGAAAACACGTATCAAAAATATGCAGAAATCCCCATGCATGGGGGAAAATGTTATAGCTTAATATGAAACTCAAATGTAAAGAGAATGCTGGTGGGAAATATCCATATTACACTCCAAGTGAAAAGATAAGGGTATTGAGAATCATCATCATTGTCGTCGTCATTTTGTTTATTCATTTATATCTTGCCTTTCTCCCACTAATGGGACTCAAGGTGGCTAACAACATATTTAAAAACAATACAGATTAAAAACTATGCAAAAACCTTTATTAACATATAAATATAAAAATATTTTAAAAACAATTAAACAATTTATAAAGTTAGACCATTGAACACTAAAATTCATTAAAAGACAATACAAACCACAACACAGCACAGCACACCATTAAAAGCCCTCCCCATTTAGTTTTTAAAAGCCCAGGGGGACAAGAATGTTTTCAGTTGTGATGGGAGGAGATCAAGGAGGAAGCCCTCCTAGCCTTCCTAGGGAGGGAATTCTAAAGTCTAGGAGCTGCCACCAAGACGGCTGTCTCCCTTGTTTCCACCAAATGAGCCTGAGAAGGTGGTGGGACAGAGAGAAGGGTCTCTACAGAACATCTTAAGAGCTTTAATGGGCTCATGGAGTAGAGGCACCAAATTCCACATCACCACATAATCTCATTCACCTGTACTACAAATGAGAATATTCAAAAAATATTAGGAAAATGTTTGAAAAGCATGTTTGTCAAGTGTCAAGAAACCTTGATGAGAAGTATCCTGGAATGATGAGGCTCTTCATACTTCAGAACTGTGCAAAATTTGCATATGGTTGTTTTGAACAGAAAACTGCCTATTTTGGTGCAGAAAAATAATGTTTTCAGCAGAAAAGAAACCATGCATGGATTTTGTATAGAATGAATCTCAAACTGTGAATAGCCTTTGTAAACTGCAGAGTCTTTGAAGACTTCCTCGCAGTGTGAATAAAACTGCAAAAGTTTCTCATTGCTTCTTTCAAAAAGAAAATTAGTGAAGAATTACATCGCTAATCTTTACATATTGTACAGAATAGACCCTGATGGATCACATAGAACAGCAGTTCTTAACCTTTCATCCTGCAGGTGTTTTGGACTTTGGCTCCTAGAAACCCCACCCGGTTTGGCCATGGGTCAGAGATTCTGGACACTGTAGTCCAAAATATCTGGAAGACCAAATGTTGGGAACTACTGGCATAGAAAACATCCCAGGAAAGTAATGAACATTAAGCTGGGAGGTCTTCTACAAGAATAAGAATTATTAGCTGGCATCCTGTTCAGCAGTTACAACATCATAAACTTGAATGATCATATCCTAACTGCTGGGGATTTATGTTTACAGTATGACTTGAATGTGATCCCAAAAAACTATGTTTACATCCTGAAAGTGCTTTGACTGGAGCTTTTCTAAGATGCTGGAAACTGGAACACTGGAAAATGGCATCTGCAGCACACTCCTGGTAACAGGATATCTTAGGACAAGTAGTAGTGGTTAGGCCCTGAGCGGTCTCTCCAGCTACCTGTTCTCAAGGCACTCCATGACTAGGTGCATACTGTGGATGTCATTTCCCAGCATTCCAATCTCTAGTACCTCAGAAACGCTTCAGCCAACATGCTGTCAGGCTGCAAAGGTAGATTTGGGGGGGGGGTCATCAATTGTAACTATGATGATGGAGCGCTGTCATTCTAGTTATCATGACAAGGCAGGATTTCAACCATTAATTTGGCCATAGTTCCCCAAACATCTATCTAATCCTGATTCTACAATAGCTGAATATCAAAAATATCAAAAGACACAGAAACATATAAGCTCAACCAGATGATCATATTGACTCAGAAAACAAAGAGTTTTAGTATGGCAAAACCAGAGTAGAATCATAAGACTTTATCAGACGCAGAAAAAATCATGTCATTAGGACAGGATGACAGCAGAAATGGCGAAATTATCAGACAACAACATTGGTTACCCGTTCCCGCTGTATCATGCTGGTGCAAATGAGGTGTCACTTTTTATTGATGGCTTAGCCTGTCAATAAAAGTGGTGCCTCATTTGCACCAGCGCAATGCAGCAGGAATGGGTAAGTGACAAGAATGTCTGATCATTTTCACTGCTATCGTCGCATCCTAAATGATGTGGTTTTTTCCTGCTATTGGCCTCATCTGATAAAGTCCATAGAATCATAGAGTTGAAAGAGACCACAAGGGTCATCCAGTCCAAGCCTCTGCCATGCAGGAATACACAATCAAAGCACTCCTGACAGATGGCCATCCCAGCCTCTGTTTAAAAACCTCCAAAGAAGGAGACTCTAAAACACTCTGAGGCAGTGTATTCCACTTGCGAACAGTTCTTACTGTCAGGAAGTTCTTCCTAATATTTAGGTGGAATCTCTTTTCCTGTAGTTTGAACCCATTGCTCTGTGTCCTAGACTCTAGAGCAGCAGAAGGCAACCTTGTTCCATCCTCAATATGACATCCCTTCAGATACTTAAACATGGCTATAATGTTACCTCTTAACCTTCTCTTCTCCAGGCTAAACATAACCTACTCCCTAAGCCACTCCTCATAGGGCATGGTTTCCAGAACTTTAACCATTTTAGGCACCTTCCTCTGGACATATTCCAACTTGTCAATATCCTTCTGGAATTGTGGTGCCCAGAACTGGACACAGTATTCCAGGTGAAGTGGGGTAGCACTATTACTTCCCTTGATCTAGACATTATGCTCTTATTGATGCAGCCTAGAAGTGCCTTATTCTCTCTCTCTCTGGCTTTTCTTCGCAAACGAAGATTCAGGATTGGATTTGTCCTTCGAGCCTGTGCAATGGATTTTTCTGGTGGAGCGCAGCGTGCACAGAACTGGCCTCACCCTTTAAACCAGAGGTTCATCTGCTGTGGCCTTGCAAGCATGGATGTAGCAGCACGGTCCTCGGGCTATAGGTTTGATTAGAGTTTCCTTCTCTTAGACGGTTGACCTTACAGGGTTGGATGAGCACCATCTGCCCGGGTTTGGGATTAGAGTTTTCCTTCTTCTAGGACGGATGCCATAAGGCTAGAGAGCCCATCCTGCCCTTTGATGCTCTTTGATGCTCTTCGGTTTTGACCTGTCTGGCATGTGAGACCCTACCCGTGGCTATTATGCCACTGCCAGCATAGCTCAAAACATCATTAGGGTATGCAAGCCTCTCTCTCACGACAAGGGGGCATCAAAAGAGGTACAAAAATGTATCTTTTGAGCTAAAATTTATTCAAAGAGGCATACTTTGACATCAGATTCATTTAGAGATGCAGATTTTGAGGAGATAACACATTTAAAAAATAGTCTTTAAAGACAATTTTGGTGTGCTTTTTTTTTTTTTTAAAGCAGAATAATAGGAAATAGGCTGGACATACAAACATGATATGCATGGGAGATAGACATTTGTCTTTTCCTTGGTTTTTCAAAACATCAATTTGCTATTGTTCACAGCCGCAGACAGTCTAACCTATTAGTAAAATCACTTAGTAAAGTGCCTCACAATCAGCAGTTATACACAAGTACTATTTTCATCTTCCGCTTTAACAAGACAGTTTTAAACAAATGGGAGAAGACTGTACATATGACACTTCTGTGTCAGATGACTGTAATCTGGGGGCACTTTCTCTGCTATCTCCTCAACTTTATGGTTTTGGAAACTATGATTATGATTATGATTATGATTATGATTGATTATGATTATGGAAACAAGATGAAATGTGCCTTGGTGGTAACTAGGCTGGATATAGACATGCTGTTAAGGGAGACAGTGATTCCATGTTTCATTTTGGAAATGCAAACTACAAATTGTTCCATGTTTGATACAACAGACATAAATGTTACACTGAGCAGGTGTTTTACACTATACATCCCATATATTACAGCCAATACACACCAAGTTTCTACCAGGGCGTCAAGATGACACAAAGGGGGTTATGTACGTAGCAGAACTTTTCCCAAGATTCCATAAGGGGAGGTATGAAATACCTCCTCACGCAAGCCATTCTCTCTGTTCATTTGGTATTAACAGTTTGGCTTACATGGCACTTCATGTCATGTAAGATCCACCCCACCTCACCCAAGACAGATACTGCTTGGTCTGCAGTTGCACTGGGAAATTCCCAGATGACTGCTGGGACTGCTTATATGTTCAATAGGCTATCTGGATCTTTCCTCCCTTTTTTTACAACCCATAATCCCATGTAAGGCTGCCAGAGCAGTATTCAGTCTGCTAGCTTTACACAGAATCTTGGCCATAAACAATTATCCCATGGGATAATGGGAGTTACAGTCCAAGGATTCTCTACTGTTTCATTACAAAGCCTGCTCAGAATTTGTCGGCCATGTTGTGCTGAAATGTCAGCACATATTAAAAGAGTCACCAATGGCTCCTCTTCATCCTGGAGAGAAGTAACTAGTGGGTTGCCACAGGGTTCTATCCTGGGCCCAGTGCTATTCAACACCTTTATCAATGACTTGGATGAGGGAATAGAGGGTATGCTTATCAAGTTGGCAGATGACACCAAATTAGGAGGGGTAGCTAATAACCCAGAGGACAGGAACAGAATTCAAAATGACCTCAACAGATTAGAAAGCTGAGCAAAAACTAACAAAATGAATTTCAACAGGGAGAAATGTAGGATACTACACTTGGGCAGTAAAAATGAAATGCGCAGACACAGGATGGGTGATGCCTGGCTTGAAGGCAGTACATGTGAAAGGGATCTAGGAGTCTTAGTGGACCACAAGCTGAACATGAGTCAGCAGTGTGATGCAGCAGCTAAAAAAGCCAATGCAACTTTAGGCTGCATTAATAGAAGTATAGTGTCTGATCAAGGGAAGTAATGGTGCCACTCTATTCTGCTTTGGTAAGACCTCACCTGGAATAGTGTGTCCAGTTCTGGGCACCACAATTCAGGAAGGATTTTTGAGAAGTTGGATTGTGTCCAGAGGAGGGCAACCAGGATGGTGGGAGGTCTGGAAGCCATGCCCTATGAGGAGCAACTTAGGGAGCTGGGTATGTTTAATCTGGAGAAAAGAAGCTTAAGAAGTGATATGATAACCATGTTTAAATATGTGAAGGGATGTCATTCTGAGGATGGGGCAAGCTTGTTTTCTGCTGCTCCAGAGACTAGAACACCGAGCAATATGTTCAAACTACAGGAAAAGAGATTCCACCTAAACATAAGGAAGAACTTCCTGACAGTAAGAGCTGTTCAGAAGGGGAATACACTGCCTCGTAGTGTGGTAGAGTCCCCTTCTTTGGAGGTTTTAAGCAGAGGCTGGATGGCCATCTGTCAGGAATGATTTGATTGTGTATTCCTGCATGGCAGGGGGTTGGACTGGATGGTCCTTGTGGTCTCTTCCAATTCTATGATTCTATGATTCTATGAATCTGGGGGTGTTCTGTTGATCTCGGCGCAAAACAAAGTGCTTGTTTTGATCTATACAGCCATGGAGAGATCAGATCCTGGCAATCTGATGGGCCATATTCTCTCCCATAGTAATCTGCCCAGGTCCTGAGATCTTTGGGAGAGGCCCTTATATCAGCCCTGTCCCTGTCATGGCCACAACTGTGGTAAAACAACTGGGGGCCTTCTTGGGGTTGGAAAGACCTGAACAGGGAAGTTGATGACCAGGGTTCTTGAAGATCTCTGCCATAAATTGAAGTTGACTTGACAGATATAACAAGAACTTGACTTGCATACCAGTTTTGTGAGAAAAGGCACAATATAAACAAACTGGATAGATGGATGGATGGATGGATGGATGGATGAATTAAATAAAACAGTTTAAAGGGTGGGGAAATCTATGTACCCAGCTAGACTCCATAATATCAACCCATACTGTATCTTGTTTTCAAGGCTGCATGAATCATTTTTCAGAATGGGAGTCAGAGAACAAGTAAAGTTTTCTACACAGAAGAAACTGCTTGTATTAATGTGACCGCCACCTGAAATCTACTGTATTTATTTCAACACATTCTTAGTCTCCACCTCTCTTCCATCCCCCTCCTATCCAAAACCAGTATGAGATACCATCTCTTTCTAATATACTAAACACCCCCACTCCACCCCCCAAACCTGGCACACAAACACTTTCATCTTCCCTTCCAATCACTAACATTCTTGGAATCATTTCAGAAATTATCTCAGCGAAATCCTAACTCCTCCCTAGGCTCAGCTGTAATCCCAATGTGTTATATGTATCTGAAGCCTTTTTTGGGCCTCCACGAGATTGCAAGCAACCAATAAACAACACATTAAAATAATTCAAAGACTTGGCCCAAAACATAAACCCGGTGCCATGCCCTGAGGGATAAAGATCTGCCTTTGATCTTCTGCCAGAGGAAGTGAGTTCCACCGTGTAAGGTCCTTAGCCGAGGATGTCCTGCTTGAGCAGTTGTCCAATGTTCTCACCTCCAGGCTGACAGCTAAGCACATGATATCTGTCTTCTTGCCACCCAGGAACTAATGGCTTGGCTGAGTGATTTATCCAGGCACTTACAGCAGTCCTGTGTAGGATGCAGAGAGAAAAAAGAAACTTTACCCGATAAGATAGCCATCTTTCTTCTAGCAAAACAGCATTCAGAACATGCCACTAGATCACAACCCCCCTTTTCCCTCCCCATCATGTTATTTAGGGGCTGCAATATGAGACCAGCATAGGGATTTGCAGAGCAATGCCCAGAGTGAACAGCTTGCAGAAACAGCGGTCAGGGCAGAGTCCAGCAAGACTGACCGATCTTCATACAGACGTTATTGTTTGTGGACTGGATCCCTACCAGGTACAGTTAAATCCTAGACCGGACTTTCATTCTGTGTGCCATGCAAGGAAGGCTGAATCTGATCCTATAAAGGTATGAGGGCCAGCTGCTGGGAGTATCTGATGTATGCGGCAACTGGAACCAGGAATGTCTGCCTAGGTTCCTTAAATGCCGTGGGAGGATAATCCTGAACTTCCTGAGTTACAGTGTTGTCATTGTCATTGATTCTCATGCATTTGATCATTAGTCTTGCAATATGTGCTGCTTATATTTTGCAATATAAGTGTTCTTACCCCCATTTCCACTTGGACTTCAGAATTAGTCACAATTACACAGTAGCAGTTGGCTTGGATGACCTCTTCTTATCTAAGTTGTTGGATCGGTTTTGCTCAAACTCAGGCTTTGGCTTATACTCAATAGGTTGCCCTCACCCCCACTACTGTAGCTCACCTGCATGAGTTATCTGGAGATGCTCATCCTTCAAGGACATTGCTGAAATGCATGTGGTGGATCCTGATCTCTGCCTGTGACACACTGGCCAGGATCTTTAGTCAGACCTCACCTGGAATACTGTGTCCAGTTCTGGACAATACAATTCCAGAAGGATATGGACAAGCTGGAGCATGTCCAGAGGAGGGCAGCCAAAATGGTAGGAGGTCTGGAAGCCATGTCCTATGAGCAGCAGCTTAGGGAGCTGGGTATATTTAGCCAGGGGGAAGAGAACGTTAAGAGGTGACATGATAGCCATGTTTAAATATTTGAAGAGATGTCATACTGAGGATGGAGCAAGCTTGTTTTCTGATGCTTCGGAAACTAGGACACATAGCAATGGACTCAAACTATAGGAAAAGAGATTCCATCCCCTCTTTCCGTCAATTCCCTGTGCATCCTAAATGTGTTTTGAAGAATTGAAAAACCCTTTGGAGCAGATCTTTGGCACCATGGAGGACTGCAGTGGAAGTGGGAGAGGAAGAAGGGCTTCTGGCATTGGATACTGAAGTACACCACTGGATCTTGGCTGCCTAGCAAGATGGAATTCAAGACAATTCCAGATTCTTGAGGATATGGCATTATGTTTGTCACTCCTACTTGCAGCAGAAGGAGCTAAACAAACCATGGATTTTACATCTATGGTTTGTGTATGGTGACACATGAATCTGACAAGCCCAGAAAAATAGGCCAGAGTTTGTTTCAGGGATAAATATTTATCTTGTTGAAAGGGAAACAAGTCAGAGAGCTGACTCCCTGTGGGCCTCAGACATTACAATTAACAACCATAGATGGAAGATCTGTAGCTTTTTAGCCATTCCCAGTGCAATGGGGAGCCAAAGGTAGCATGTACCACATCATCCAGTCCTACCAACAAGGAGGAGCCAACAGGCAGCACAGTGCTCATGCAGGGCAAGTCAGAGTTCCTGCAGTTCTCTGATTTACCATGCCATGCAAGCCAGCCCATTGTGTTCATTGTCATCAGTCAACAGCTGATGGCCTTGCCTTTTGGATGGGATTAGACTGGAGAGTCTTTTCATCCCTTCCCACCCTCTAACTCTAGGATGATCAGTTGGGATCAGAAAACTCCTCTTGCTATATTCCTTTAAGGAACTGCAAAAGGGGTGGGTGGGAATCCATGCAAACTCTAAATCAATTTTTGAAGTTTTCATTTCAAGCCACAAGCTTTATTGTTTGGGATTTGTTGTTTGTTTGCTTGTTGAATTAATGTCTAACTCACTGTTCAGATAAATAAAAACAACAACAACACACAAAATGAATTACTGAACACAATTTAAAATGTATAGTAAATAGTCTGACATGTGATATATTATAAATATTGAATACATCATATGCAGAATTGATGGGGGTGCTATCAATTTTTCGATCCCAAATTAGGAAGTCCTCAAATTCATTCATTTTGAATAAGCAACACGAAAACAGGAAGTTATGGTGTACTGAGCTACATCATTGATTCATCTAGCTCAGCATTGTCTACAATGGCTGGTAAAAGCACTCTATTTTTTTTTTAAGTAGGATTGTTTCCCACCCCAACCTGGAGATGTTCAGGAACTGAACATAAGACCTTCTACATGTAAACCATGCGCTGTTCCACAGAACAACAGACCTTTCCCAAGGAAATAATCATTGAGTACTAGCCATTCCTACCACATCCTGTCTAGGGATAATGGGGGTTGTAGTTGAAGAGGTCTGAAGGGCATGGGAATGGCTGCCTTGCACATTAAGGGCTTATCTACATGGGCACTATACCCCCATCTTGCTCCCATCTTAGAGCCCTGCAGTCCTGATGATGCAGGGCTTTTGCCCCATTCTGCCCCTGGGCAGTCCTCATGACCCCCAGGGCAAATACAGGGCTAAGATGCAGGGTAGATGGGGTAGGGCCTGATAAACCATTATATTAAAATATCTGCTTTAATCCTGTCCCACCAAGAAGAAATGGATTGGCCCCATGAGACCAAAGGAGCCTGTCCCGGCAGCTTGGCTCATTGCTGAAGCTGCTGGTCTGACTCACTCTCTCCAAAGCAGGAAGGAGTCCTTCAGCATGTGACCACCGTTGGTAACATGCAGGGGGCCTTGGCCACATGCTGCAGGCCAGCTTTCTGCCTTCAGAGAAAGTGAGAGAGATGGTGGTGGTAGCAGTTGCAGCAATGGGCCAACATGCCCATCTGGACTTCCTCCCATTTGGAAGCAGTATCGGGGGAGCAACAGGCCTGATCCACAACCAGGATATGCTGGTGGGGAGCTGACATATTCTGGGTTGTGTAAATGAGCCTTAATATACATAGCAAAATGGGTACTGGAATATTTTGATCATGTTAAGTTATAGTACTTCAGTAGTATAGATTCTATAACAGGCCACTGGTTTCCAACTGTAAGCCAAAGAAGCCTAGGATTCTTAGGAGCTATTTTAAGATTTAATAATAGTAGGTAAGCATCCCTGAAAAGCTTTCCTACCACTACCAGATTTTACAGATGATAGCAACTGTAAGTACCTGCAAATACTGTTGCTGTTAATTGTGCTATCGTGTGCGTGGTGCTGTACAAATACAAGAAGACTGGTTCAGCCCCACGAGACTTACAGTCTAAAAGATTTTTCCCTTCAATAAGCAAGCACAGGGAAGTGCTGAATTTTTCCTCATGATGTACTTTCAGTTAATGAAGGGCAGTGGTGAGATTTAAGAAGTCCAGCCAAAATTCAGCATAAACCAGAGTAGTATACACCCTATTCTGTGTTCTAGAATCATCCACAATACACAGAAGTTCCTTTGCAGATGAAGCATTCCTTAAGGCAGAGAGCTTGAAAACCTCTCTGGTAGGACACTGAATACATTACATAAGACGTTTCAAACAGGGACCAGCTGAGGAAAGTAGCACAGAAACTTAATAATAGGCTAAATCAGGCTGATTAATTTCACCCTCCATCGTCATCCTGCGGAAGCACACATGTATGTGCCAGGGGCTCATGGGGACATAAGCGGAATAGCTGGACCAGAAGCCAGAGACGTAACTTTGGACCGGATGAGAAACAGGAAAGCATCAGGCAGACGGGTAGGGAGAAGACAAACCAACCAGACTGGGCAGGATTCATGGCAGACAGAGGCTTAGAGATGGATCTAATTAATGGCACAGGGAAGGGAAAAGAGAAACAAAATAAGAACAGTGGCAGGATGTGGGACATTTGGACAAAGAGCATTAAACATGGAAATTTCATACTTGGACAAAAATCTGCTTTCTGTAAAATGGCTTGATCCTGAGATAAGAGCCAGCACCTTTATCGCCAAGTGAGATTAAATAAAAGCCAGCCAGACAATAATGCAGGACATTTCCTGGAAATCCAACTTCCGTTTACAGTCCTGCTTTATCATTTTATTGAGCTCAACAAAATGGAAACATGCTTGTGAGGAAAATCTTGTGATTGTGCTCAGCTCTCAGTTTGGTGGGAATATGATGCAGAGACTTAATGAAAAGTGAACATACAAAAACTGCTTTTCTGTATGGAGTTGTAGCAGCAGCACCTAAGAACATGAGCTGTGTTTCTTTTGGTCTTTTGTGTTTCATAAAATGAATTATTTTAAATGTAACTCCAAAAGCAACCTTATGAAATTTAAAAAGAAAGGTTGGGGTGATAGGGAAGGGGGAAAGGACCATAGGGAAATAACAGAGGCACTAGGCAGGGACAAAATCCACTTAAAACTTTCTTCTTTAAAAACAAATAATAAGTACAGTAATTGAAAGTGGTGCTGACATTCTATTATAGCTCACTAGAGGGTGCTGTGCATCCAAAATCCATATATATCTGGGTAATTCATGGGAACAGTTTGAAGTCTGGGATTAATTCAGCAAACCACCATGTCTCATAGAACCATAACTCTTGCCATTACTTTACATGGAATAGAGTGGGATGGAAGGATCTGATGCATGATAAAATTCCATCACCATCAGATAGCAAAGTCATTGTATGCCAGAAGATATGATAGGAATACCATGGCAGGCATTTTTCTATGAGAGGTTGCACTAGAACTTCTTTGCTGAACACTTACATACAATTAGGATTGAGAAAATCTTTTAGTTTTGCATTCAGATTGTTTCAAGTTAAAGTTCTTTCCACTCCAAATGTGAAGAGTTTTGCAAATGTTTGCAAATATCTTCAAAAGGAACTTGGGGGGGGGGATATTTTGTTTGTACCAAACAAAGTTATTAGGTAGAAATCTTTCCAAAAAGGAAAGGACCATGTTGTACTTGTTTGATGTATCAGTGTAAAAAAGATGAGAAACCTCTCAAAAAAAGGGGGGCAACCCTATTTTAGGAGATTATCAGATGCAGCAAAAACTGTGTCAGAAGATTGCTAGGAGAACAGGAAGGGGCAACGTTATCAGATGACAATGCCCTCCAGCATCCTGGGGGCGTAGCACAGGCGTGAGTAAGACATCCCTTTTTATTGGCAGCTTGTCCCCATCACTGGAAAAGAGAAGACTCATCCGTGGCAGCGCTACACCCCAGGAATGGCTGAAGGATGCGGCCATCTGGTAAGGTTGCCATTTCTGGTCTCCTAGCAATCTTCTGGCATAGTTGTGAATGCAGATTTTTGTCTGATAATCTCCTTAGCATGAGTGTTGTTGAAAATGAGAGTCTGTGTAGTGTGTAGTGGTTTGAATTTGGACAAGGACTCTGGGAGACCAGGGTTCAAATCCCCTCTCAACCATGGAAGCCCCCTGGGTGACCTTGGGTAAGTCACACTCTCTCAGCCTCAGAGAAAGGCAATGGCAAGCCTCTTCTGAATAATCTTGTCAGGAAGACTCTAGGAGCTTGTTTACGAGGACAATATACCCCTTCTTGCTCCCTGTCTTAAAGTCCTGCAGTTCTGACAATGCAGAGCTTTGTCCCATTCTGTGCTCAGGCAATTCTCACCACCCCCAAAGCAGATACGAAGCTCAGATGGTGTGTGTGTGGTGGGGGGGAGACAGGGTAGGATCCGACAAAACATTTAAAGAAAATACCTGTTTTACTCTGTTTCTGCTGAGGTCCCGCGTGTGCACAGAAGCCCGTCCTGGTAGGCCAGCCCTTGCTGCAACTGCCGGTTTTACTGGTGATCCCGAAAGGCAGGAAGGAGTCCAGCAACATTTGCAGGGGCCCTTGGTCACATGTTGTGGGACAGCTTCCTGCCTTCAGAGACAGTGAGGAAGGTGGTGGTGGTGGCTGCACCAACAGGCCAGCATGCCCATCTGGAATCTGGCCCATTTTAAGGTGATAAGGGGGACAAAGGGCCTGATCAACAGCCAAGATATGCCAACAGGGAGCCAGCATATCCTAGCTCATGTAGAAGAGCCCTAGGATAGGGTTGCTATAAATTGGATTTGATTTGAAGGCACAACAACAAAAATGCTTGAATACACAGGCATTCAAAGTTAAGTGTTCAAAGCTCAGGGCGTGGATGGTTATACTTGTTTAGTTTTCCCCACATTAAGATTTTTAAAATTGCTGGGTCTTTGTATCATAATTGTGAAGCAATTTGTGTATTTTACTAAATTCTTATCAAAATCAAAGTGAAACTAAATTCTTAGTCATCCCTATATATCACATGGAGGGCCAATTATCTCCACCATCTCAGACAGGTTCAGTGTTATTTTTAAACTGTTAAAAGGCTATTCACACCTTTTCTTCCAATCCTCTTCTTTTAGCCCACTGTTGCATTTGCACCCTGCTATGAACTAACAATATAGGGTTTTTTGCCAGCATTAATGGGCCAAAATGTCTCAGAAGAGTATTTCTTAGAAGCTCCCCTAGCTCCAAACTGTTGGAAAATGGAAAATTCTGACCCAAACTGAAGAATATGCAGCAGAATTCCTCTGCTGTTCATGGCTATTCTTGAGAGCCAGCACTCACTTGGAAACACTTGGATCCATTTCAGCCTGATGATTTATAAGACTTATAGCCTATCTTTTTATAACACACACACACACACACACACAGAGAGAGGGGGGGAGGGAGGGAGAGTGAGTTTGGATATTACTCAAACAAAATCAAGCTATTAAAAGCATCATCATAGTCACTGCAACACTGCTGACACCATTTCCCCAACAAAAATCCATTGTTATTCTTGTGGTGATATGCCTTTAAGTCATTTCCAACATATGGAGACCCTAAGACGAACCTATCATGGGGTTTTCATGGCAAGATTTCCTCAGAGGGGATATGCCATTGCCTTCCTCTGAGGCTGAGAGAATGCGTCTTGCCCAAGGCCATCCAGTGGGTTTCCATAGCTGAAAATTCCATTACATCAGCCATATTGTCCCCAAGATTTCTGTTCTGCCTTCCATTAGAGGAAGGGCAAGAGTGGTATGTTCCAGGAAGCTATGATAGGGGCCACATATGACCTCCAGGTAGCCAGAGTAACATAGCAAGTCTGGGAAGGGACCATATATCTGTCAGAATGCTGGGACATGCAGTTAAATAGATTTATGCTGTAAAGAGCTGAAGTGTAGCAAAATGACCTACAGGGTGCAGCAGTGAGAACAAACAGGATCTTGCTGTAGCTAGCCTGTATAACAAGATTAATGGCCTGGCAAACACAGCCTTGGAGACTTGCAGTCTGGAGAGATTATTATCTATCTCTGTTAGAGAGAATGTTTGTTTTTTCTATAAGAAGAAGGATACTGTAATTACTATGTAATTAGCAATCCTATACACCTGTGTTTCAGTTTCTGTTATGGGTTTTGCAGTATAAAAGATGTTTTTCTGCTGAATACTGTTATATATAGTTCTTAAAGAGGATTCTCTGTAACTTTGTAAATATCTTTATTATGCTATAGTAAAGACAAGTATTTTATAGGCACAAGCCTGTGTCTGTGTGTGTTTATTCTCTTGCCTTCAGGATGAAGACTCTGCTGTGACATTTTGCTGCCTGACTCTCTTGAGGCTATCAGTGTGCTAACGTGACAATATGTAATATACTCACACCACAAAAACACATACCAACTTTATTGTCAAATTGCCTTTTTAAAATAAAACACCTACTGTATAAATCAGTCTTCTTACCAGAAATTGGCACAGTGCAGTTTATGGTCCACGTGTAACACCCAAATGGTCCAAAATGTTCAGTTGTGTCCCCTGGAGTCTTTGGGGCCTCCAATAGGCCACGTTAAGGGCATTTTAGAAAGCATTGTTACATAAAGTTTTCAATTTTATGCCATTTTTCTATCATTCATAAAGTGTTTTCTCTTCTCAGAAAAGTAACAGAAAATAATGGGGTGAATGTTGTGAGCAGTGCGACAGGTAATGTAACAAGTTAATTTATTTTCCTCATAATAAAGAGTAACAGGAAAAGATTGCTTTTTAAACACTGTAATGAATAGCAGAATTATTTTCTTTTGAAAAGTAACTTTCTAAGCTCTGGTGACAGTCCAGTAGCATCTGATGGGCTGTATTTACCCCAGACTTGAGACTTTATCAGACATGGCAAAAACCGTGTCATTAGGACACGACGATAGCAAAAAGGGCTGAAATTATCAGATGACGTTATCATTTACTCATTCCCGCTGTGTTGCTCTGGCATGAATGAGGCGTCATTTTTTATTGACAGCTTAGCCCGTCAATAAAAAGTGACACCTCATTCTCGCCAGCACAACACAGCAGGAACAGGTAAATGACAAGGACATCTGATAATTTTGCACTTTGTGCTATTGTTGCATCCTAAATGATGTGGTTTGTTGCCCATATTTGCCTCATCTGATAAAGCCATTGCTCTACAATATTAGACTTCCATATATTTTCTCCACCAAGTGCCTTCTGTGAAGTCCATACATAAAGGATGAAGCACTTAATAATATTTTTGTGACTTTGGTGTTCTCAGCTAAGAAGATTTTGCATTTGTCCTAAGCCCTACATAATCTTCTGAAAGTTTATTTAATTAGTTAGTACACTGCTAATTACAAATATAGGTTGACTCCCGTATACACAAAACCAGTATCCACCATTTCACTTATCCACGTCTGGGAGTGGGGGGAGTCCTCTCTAGGCATTTTCTAAGTCTTCCAGCAAGATTCTACAGTATGATTTTCCCTTGGCATCTTCCTGCATCTGTGGCTGGAATCTTCAGAGAATCTTCTCTGAAGGTGCCAGCCACAGATGCAGGCGAAACGTCAGAAAGAAACTATTCCAGAACACAACCTCACAGCCCGGAAAAAACCCAAGGGAAATCTATGGATGCCGTGAAAGCCTTCAACTTCACATTCTACAGTATGCTTCCACCAGAAGTTGGGCCAGAAGTCATTTATTGCAATTATCCAGTATTTATTGCTTGCTATTATCCAGTGTTTCACATATCCATGGTAAGTCCAGGAACATATCCTTATGGATACAGGGGTTGACCTGTAAATGAATATTGCTGTTAAAGTACAACTAAAAAAACCCCTCTCTTCTGGTGCAAATCACTGCACTATAATATACTGTTATTTGCCTTCACCTATCGCCACCACCTATGACTCCTCGAGCGCTTTCATCAGCACTGTCTACGGACAATCCTAAATATACACTGGACTGACTATGTGACAAATGTTGCTGTCCTTGAGCAAGCAGGGATCACCAGCATTGAGGCCATGATATTGAGAACACAGCTGCACTGGGCAGGGCATGTTTCTAGGATGGAGGACCATCGCCTCCCAAAAATGCTACTCTATGGTGAACTCACCACGGGTCAGCGTAAGAGGGGCACTCCAAAAAAGTGATACAAAGACTCCCTGAAACAACATCTCAGGCTCGGCCAAATTGATCACCAACAGTGGTCCACCCTGGCCTCACATCGGGAGGCATGGAGACGCACTATCCACAATGCTGCAGCCTTATTTGAGAACTCACGACGAACAAGTCTTGAAGAGAAACGACAACGCAGAAAGAATCACAACCCAAAAACATCACCCAAGGAGACCTTCTGCTGTGCTTTTTGCAACCGGACTTGTTTATCTCGGATTGGCCTTTTTAGTCATCAGCGCGCTTGCAGAAAGCGCGGGATGAGTCCTTCCTGAATCTTCGTTTGCGAAGAAAAGCCAGAGAGAGATTTGCCTTCAGGTCAACTGCAACTTATGGTGATCTTATCATATGTTTTCTTGGCAAGATTTATTCAGAGGAGGCTTGCCATTGCCTTACTCTAAGGCTGAGAGAGTATAACTTGCCCATGGTCACCCAAGGGGTTTCCATGGCTGACCAGAGATTCAAACCCTGGCTTCCCAGCATCCTAAGCCAATACTAGAACCACTACAACAGCTATCAGGATTAATTTGTGTTGATATTTGCAAAAAAGTGAGAGCTTTGCATAAGCTTTGGAAGGTTCTTGGGTAAAATACACAAGCTCTGAAAGCCACATGGAAAACCATTGAAATGTAGCTATTTAGATATTAAAGAAATGCTGCACATGAGCTCAAAGAGATTATCCAATCTAGTATGAAAATATCACTGAAAGTGAACCTAAACAAGTAAATGTTGTGAAGCTTAGAAAATCTTATCTATTGAAAATGTTTTTAATCTATTTCTTCCTGTGCTCAAAATGGATTACAACATTTATTATAATTTATATTCTACCTTTTTCCTCCAATGAGCTTAAAGAAAAGGACATAAGTTTTCTCCTCTTCTCTCTATTTCACTTTATCCCCAAAACAGCTGATAGACAGTTCAGGATGAAAGATGGTGACTACCCAAGGTCACCTAAGACTTTATCACACAAGGGTGGTAAATTGCTGCAATCTCATTGTTTACAAGTGGAAACATAATGGTGTTGAAACACTCACTTTCTCACCATCTCTACAATAGCACTATGGTGCCACTGTGGTGATTCAAGATCCTGCAATCAATCTTCCGCAGCACCTCACTAACCCCGCCATCCTTCTCATCCAGCACGTGCACTTTTAATTTTTTAAAAATTTCTTTGCTGTAACTGTGCAATTGCGCAGTTTTGGAAGTCTCATGAGATTCTGTTTGCTCCTACTGTGTAGTCACACAATTTCACCACTTCTCATGAGACTGTCATAATATCAGAACTGCAGCAGAACAAACCATTGCATCACAGTGGCAGCTGCGATATTAGCAGCCATTCACAGGGCTCTACCATCAATGAAAAGATGTTCAACACTGTGGCATCAGGCATTTGACATCTTCGCCTTACCATCCTGTTACTAATAGATTACTTTTGAGCATTTTGTACATAAGAATTAACTGTGTAAGTATATTATTCCAGTTTGACCAGGGCTGGTTTAAGGCACCAGTGGCGTCAGCATCCCCAGGGGGGCCCATCATTGTGAGGGCCCCCATAGTAACTCTCCTCCTGCAAAAACATTATTAATAATCATCTGAATATCCTGTACTGTCAATAGCTTAGGTTGAGTTAGGTTACATTGACCTGAGATAAACATATGGGGCCCCCAAAATAAAGCATTGCAGGGCCCCCCAAAATTTCTTAAACCGGTCCTGAGTTTGACTTTAGGTAAGTAGAAGGAAAGGAATGAGATAGTGTTTGTGTGCATGGGCAAAGATACCAGATCTCATTGCTTTAATTGAGTGCTGGAAAGGCCTCAATTGCACAATGTTTCTAAGGTGTGTGTGAGAGAGACAGGCATACCTCTGAATAAATGGAAAGTGAGAATGAGGGAACCAGTCCCAGAGCAAGAGACAGCAGGAGGGGTTTCAGAGAGCTTTGAAAGAATACTTGTCAGTTTGGAGTTTCAGTTGGAGTTTGGCTGGAGTTTGTTTGTGTTGAGGTTTTGAGTGAGGTTTGAATCTGTGGAGGTTGTGTGCAGAGGCTGGGAAGTTTGAATGTATTAAGGCTGATTGGAACAGAGAGTGAATGAGTCTGGGATTTATCTGATAGTTATTAAGATCTCTAAGCATCAACCTGTGTACTGTTATATTTGTAGTTTGTCACCTTGTAGTTTGTCACCTCAAGGCTGTTAAACAAGTAACAAAGTTCTAAGCACAAGATTACAACACTGATGTTACAACTATAACTTTAATAAATGAGTCCTTTTGTTTGTTCATAAAAAAAAAAGATGTACAACACTGATGAGTGGAATGCAAAGCAGCAACAGAAGAACCACAGCATCATGTGATAAGGATCAGCTGAAGACACTATTATACCTCTGTTATTACAATTTACCCTCCTCGTGTGATAAAAGTCCTTGGTGCATTTCATGCCTCAGTGGGAGCTGCACCTTGGTCCCTCATTCCCAACATTCTAATCATTTCACCTCACTGTGAAGTCGAAGGCTTTCATGGCCGGCATCCATAGGTTTTTTGTGGTTTTTTTTCAGAATGTGAGGCCGTGTTCTAGAAGAGTTTATTCCTGACGTTTCACCTGCATCTGTGGGTGGCATCTTCAGAGAATTTGTGTGTCCTTCCTCATTAATAATTTTTGCCATCTTGATCCCACCCTGATATTGCATAGCCATACAGGGCCATAAAAGTTGTCCTGGTGGTGCAGTGGTTAAATGCCGGTACTGTAGCCACAACGTTGTGTGTTCAGTCCTACACGGCTCCTAGGTTGACTCAGCCTTCCATCTTTTTGTAGGTTGGTAAAATGAGTACCTGGCTTGTGGGGGCAATTAGCTAATACATTGTAAACAGCTAAGGGAGTGCTTTGCACTAAAAAGCTGTATTGAAATAAAAATATTGCTATTACTATACATGCCCTGGTTTTCATCTGTAAAATGTTGGAAGGTATGCATTCATATTCTTTTCTATTCAGAAGTAAGCCCTGCTATGTTCAGTAGGACAAATCTTTCCTTTATGTGTTCATTTGTTCATCCATTAATTCAACCCATTTCTTAATTACCCTTTAATAACAGGGTCTTCCCAAGGCAGCTTACCGCATTAATACAATGAAATTCAAAAACCTTATTAAAAATTATATTAAGGCCTAAGTCCAATTGTTACTCCCAGCCACAAGAGAACGATTGAATCAATGGACCTTGCATAGATATTAAATTACCAAGTTCGCATTGATTTAATGGGTCTACTTCAGTTGGGAGAAACAACTGGATTCTGGCCTAAATGTAATCAGTGCTCAGGATGGACACGAGCTTAGGACATTTAGTTTAGTTTTAGTTTAAATTAAGGGTGGGCAACTGGTGGCCCTCCAGATGTTGCTGGACTGCAACTCTCATCAGGTCTCTCCAGCACAAGCAGTGCTGCAAGATGATGGGAGATGCAGTGTAGCACCCACTGGACAGTGGAAGTTTGTCAGATTTGTTGAAAACAGAGTGATGCAAATACCTTGAGTCAAGTATCTTGTTTTTGGAAGAAACACAGGCAAAAGTGTGTGACTGTCATGAATACAAATATTGATGCATGGTCTCAATAGTGTTGAGCAGACGTAGCTGTAAATAGACAAGTGTTTGCAGGTGTAACTTTAAGAAATAGCGGTCTCTCTTGTTCAAAGATCTGGTGCTCCTCTTCAGCCAATAAATAAATAAATAAAATAAGACAGGGTAGATTTATTTCAAGAGTCTCGGGGACTTCCATGTAGCTGTTTTTCAGTGATCAAAGTTACAAGATGGTTTTCATAGTAAGACATAGCTGGGATGCATTTTATGAGATTAGATGACTGAGAAGATGGCTTTGGGCCCAACTATACTTAGTCTCTGCATCTTGTGTCACTCAGGAAGATTTTTCAAGGATGTAACTCCACTGCAATACAATGCACATCAAATCCATGCCTTGTAGAATTTGTGCGATTGGGTTTAATAGTAGTAATAATAGTAAATATATTGTGTTTGTCTACAAATGTGCATTTTTTTTTCTCCTGGCTTGAGAACTTACTGTTCCAAATTCTTCTTCCAAATTTTTTCAAAAAATATATTTAGACTTTTGAGTACCCAGAAAATGTAAGCCGGTGGGAAACCAACACAGTAAAGCTTTCCAAAGTTTGCACATAGGAGGAAACAGTATCCCTGGGGCAGATTACACTGTTCATTCCAACTGTTAATTTTGAGTGCCCATTTTGCAATATTGTCCTTGTCAGGATGGACTGTTTAACAGCTGACTCATTTTGGGTAATTATTTACCGGTAGCTTATTCCACTTATTGAAATCTCAGAATTCTCTTCTGTCTGCTCCTATATACTGTAGTATGTTTTCACCTCTTCCCCCCCCTTTTTTTTTTACTTCCCCTAAAGTCAGCAGCCTCAGGGAAAAGGGGGGACACTAATTTTGTACTATAAGACACCACAAAGCATACTTTAGGCTGGTTGTTATGTGCTCACTTTTATTTGTATGTCCTTTCTGCCTGTGAGACTTCACACAGGGGCTGCAAATGGTGGGGGGTTGTGCGGCCCTCTAGACATTCTTGAACTCCAACTCCCACAGGTCCTAGCTAGCATAGCCAATAGCAATGAGTGCTGAGAACTCCAGTTCAGCAATATCTGGAGAGTCACACAATTCACTTCCCTGGCTTAAGGAATACTAGAGCTCAGTGTATGCTGAAGCTTCACTATCCAGTATCTCTGGTTAAAAAGGATGGAGATTATCAAACGACTCAGTTTAAAGCATTCTTTGCTGGCATAAAATAAACCATTTCTATGCCAACAAAAGAAGGGTTCCCAACCCCCACACTTACCTTCCTCTCCCGGCAAAGACTCCCGTCAATAAAGAGAAAGTGAACAGAGCCCCATTCACTTCCTTGCTCGAATTCACACGAGACTTCATCACACAGGAAATTTAAAAATAAAAACAAAATAAACACATTAAACGTTGCACAAAGCACATACACACACTTCAAAGGTCCCAAGTAACCCAGGGAGGATTATAAAAAGAGAGAAACTTACCTGGATGTCCCGATCTGACCAGAAGCATTCACGCTGGACTGGCCATTCTCACTACAGTGATGAAATTTAAATGGCCCCAGGTTTTGCATGCTGGCAATGCCAGCACAAAAGCAGCATGGGGGATCTATTGATGGCTTCAGCAGTCAATAGAAAGAAATGACACCATAACGTCAGCAGAATGCAAAAGGATGACGTTGTCTGATATTGTCATCCTTTTGTGTTCCACTGGCATCATGATCGCACCACATTTAATGTGTCTGATAATCTCTGATCACAGAATGCATGGGATGACAAAGGTTCTTGTGTGACATGGTGGAGAATGGTGGTCAGGTAGATTAAACCAGTGGTACATGTGGTGATGATAATGAGTAGGAGGAGGAGGATTTCCTAGAGAATCAGCCTTCTCCGCGGCTGCTTCCAGACTGTGGAACTCCCTTCCATGGAAGGTTCAGTCTGCCCCCTCCTGGCTCTCTTCCCACCACCAGGTGAAGAAATTTTTATTTAGGTAGGCTTTTCAATTTTGAAGTTTGAATTTTAATTATAGAGTTGCAGTGTGTGTGTGTGTGTGTGTGTGGTGTGCTTTTTAAAAATCTTTTATTAAAACTGTATTTTAAATACGTTTTAAGTGTTTTAAACTATTTTAAAGCATGTTTTTAATAATACTGATATCTAATTTCTTTTTAACTTTTGTAAATTAATGTTTTAGTGGCATCTTTTAAAATTATTGTAAGCTGCCTTGAATCCCATTTTTGGGAGAAAGACAAGATATAAAGTCAATAGATAAATAAATAAATATGCCCTTTCCGCCAAAGGACAAGATATCAAACATATAAAAACAGAAACAAAGGACTTTATCAGACGAGGCTGTAATCACACAATTACAACATGTTGTTGGGGGGAACGGATTCCCACTATCACACGATGTCGTCCCACACCCATGCCCAGTCTGTGCTCTCGCCATGAATAAGGTGTTGCTTTTGATTGACAGGTTAAGCCATCAATAGATTTTCAATATCTATTTGTTTTCATGATGTTAAGCGCATGTGAAACCATGTCCCACTGTAATCATGAGATTACAGTATGAAAGGGTGGTCATTTTTCTCCTATCCTTGTTCCCAGCGAGAAAAACATCCAGGTGAGAATGGGAAGACCATTGACAGGGTGCTCTTTTTATGAACTTTCCCATGTTGCTATCATGTTTGTATGTTTGTTTCAGTGCTTATGCATTTCTTTCGTTCATTATTTTAAGTGTTTTGGTGTTTTTACATGAACTGACGTCTTCTCATAAGAACCGCTGAGATCATGCATCCTAGCTAATGCAGAAGTGGATATTTCCCTTAAAGGAGCATGCATGGGCCACTGCAGAGCATTGATACGCTGTTAATTAAAGGCAATGTGAAGACAAGTGCTACTGTAGTGGGACCCTTAATCCCGTTCTTACACTGCAAGTGGCGGTCCATAGATTTTCCTCGGTTTTTTTCGGGGCTGTGAGACCGTGTTCTGAAATAGTTTCTTTCTGACGTTTTGCCTGCATCTGTGGCTGGCATCTTCAGAAAATGGTTGATTAGGAGTGTATGTGGATTTATATATGCTGTGACCCCCTGTTGGGGAGTATATGTAAATTTGTGTAATTGAAAGGTTAGTTTCTGGGTATAGAAATGCAAGGCTCATTAGTGTCTGTTTGGCTAATGGTTGGTTGATGGGCCATTAACTGCTGCTGGAAACCCCCCTGTCCCTGGGAGGAATTCCTTTGTAATGCCAACATCCCACCAGCCATCTCAGCAACCTCAGGCACAACTCAGCAGCTTAATCTGGTGAATCAAGGAGGATTCAAGCCCCTTACAAACCTATGGGTGAGATTCTCCTCCAGCTGGAGATTCAAAGATAATCATTCCACATATGCAGGGCCAGATCTTGGGGGGCTCACAGCCTTGACAAAGCTGTGTGTGTCAGTGGAACAGACAATAATCCTTTGCCTGTAGATCTTAAATTCCTAGATGGTGCGTACCATGTTAGCCAAGCTGCCCTATATACAAAACTAAATATTTGAAACTTGCCCAATCTGGTAGCCAGTAAAGGGATCTGGGGGGGGGGGGACATGTGAATATTTAGGGAGATTTAAAACAACCCAGATGGCACTGTTCTGAATTAAGACCATAGGAGGAAGAGAGCAAAAAGGCAAACCCACCAGTAGGCTATTACAATAATCCAAGTGTGACGTAACCAAAGCGTGGACAAGCAGATGGGCAGTCTCAGAGGGCAAGAACCTATGGACCCTACAGATGTTCAAACAGAGGAAATTACATGCCTTTGCTGTTGCCCCAATAAGGGGGTGCAGGAACAAACAGTCATTCAGCAGGATTCTGAGGCTCCTGCCAACCGAAACAGGAACCACTGTGCAACCCTGCAAACACAGAGGAGGGCATGAAAGAAAGGCTACAGATAATAGTAAACCCTATTTTAAAAAAGGATTTCCAGTACAAACATGCCATAGAGTTGCATTGGAGGACCTACTGATTGTGCGCTGTAGCGATCATGCACTGAGGTGATGAAACAGCCTTTGTTTCTGTTTTGTTTTTTTTTTCCTGTTTATTTAAGCGGAATATAGCACTTTTGGACCTTGGATATGCTTTGTTTAAAAAATGCTGTTCGGCAGTAGCAACTGGTGACAATAAAAACACAAGTAATTCACTTGCATCTGCCATCTTGATTTGCAGGCATGTCTGTTTGAACAACAAATGTGTATGGCTTTGCATGCCTGTGATCTTGAAAAAAATTGTGGAGACAAATGAAAGCCACTGCAAAGTAGCATTAGTGTGAACCAGTCCACATTTTATAGCCTCGTATAGACAAGCCCATGTTACCCCACAAAATGTATTGCAAGTTGATCTGCTGCCTTCAAAGACGTGTGGAAGCTGTTGCAAGTGCTGACTGTGGCTCCTAAACCATTGAAGAAAGCTAGGGGATATGAACACATAAATCTAGTCTTGACTTGCTTGCGCTTGTGGTCAATTCGTTTGTGTTAAAGATATGGCCATAGACATTATTATACAGCAGCAAGCTGTATAATGTACAAGCCTTGTGTGATAAAATCCAAAGTCCTACTATAATGCCCTATGAAGATTGAGCTCGCGGACCTTCCAGGACCAACCCTTCCCCAATGAATCTACCTGATAAAAAGATGAGCATCGGTTTCTCTGTGTTCACTCTCTATGAGAAGCTTGGACAATATTTTTTTCTGTGGTAGCCACATATTTTTAGAATACTTTCTTCAAGGAAATTTGCCTGATTCAGAGATTGACCAGAACCAAGAAGATGACAAGGACCTACATATTTTTTCAGCATTTCAATATTAATTACAGGCTGACTGTCATAGACTGCATCCAAAACCTGGATATTTTTTGTACTACAGCCCACAGCATTCTCTAGGAGCAGCATAGTCAGTGGCTAGGGATTCTGAGAGCTGTAGTACAAAAAATGTAGAGAAAGTACAAAAAGCAACTTTTTTCAGGTTTTGATGCTGCTTTTCTGGTTGGTAGGAGGAGTTTGAGTATTTTGCATGGACACTGTTAGTATTGTATTGTTACTAGATTTTTTTTAAAAAATGGCATGCATTTTTGTTTATTATATTGATTATGATTTATATTGATTTAGTTTGTTGTTGCTGTTATATTAATTATGGTTTTCTGCATTTGAGCTGTGTGTGAAACTGTGAGACTACTTTTTGTGGTAGAAAATCATGCATGAAGGTAACAAACAATAATAAAATAAGGACTTCTTTGTTAAAAAAAGAACTTAAACATATTCACCTTCAGTTTCAGGTGAAGCTACTTCCAAGCCATCTGTTTATTATCATTACACATCCAGTTGAAAATATACTTACAGTGCAACTTATACATTTACTCACAAGTATGTCCCATTGTTTTCAATGGTGTTTACTCTCCAAGGAGTGTATATAAGACTGCAGTCTGAAAGCACCATCCCTCAGTCACATATTTTTCTGTTTGAGGCCTAAAAGTTACTGGGGGCATCAATTGGTCCTGCTGCTGTCACAATGATCTTTTGCATTGATCCAGAGAGTATAAAACTATTTTTGAACATTATTATTGCTGAGTGGGGGAAGAACAAACGGCAGCATGCTCTGTTCCCCTTATTGACTCCTGACAGCCTTTATACTTTTTAAATGCCAATTAACAGGTGTCAGAAATGCTGGTTCTCTTACCAGGAGACCTCTGTCTGAATAACAGGCCAAGTATTTGGATGATCCCAACCCCCTAGCATAAATATCGTGGTGTTTGAGCCCCCCTGGGGCCTGTGGAGTTTACAAGTATGCTGTCAAGATCCTCTTAGTTGAGAGAGCCCTTGAAGTCCTGCCAAAGAGCAAGGGGACTCCGGCACTTTTATGTACTCCCAAACACCAGCCGTGGCTCCAGAAGTCAACCTTCTCTGCACTCCGAACGCAGGGTGTGAATCTCAAACATCGAGCTGACATTCCAATGGGGAGTGTAACCGCGCATGCTTGCCCAGTGATGCCAATACAGCAGGTGACGCTGGCACAGAGGCAGTAAGGGGAAAGTAGCTCACCGGCTTCTTGTTACATGTCCTCAGAACTCTACAGGATGGAATTAGGGACAGAGGAACAGTTATAAAATGAGGTTACAAAATCCGGATGTCCAGATCAAATTGAGATGGTTGTAAGGGATAGCATTATAGGCATAGACCATGATAACATAGCTCTCAGTGGCGAGACCGTATCCCCTTGCATCTGACTTTAGCTTATCCCAGGATGAATCACATTGCAGACTACTGATCCAAAGCACTCCCCTAGACTCTCTAGAGATGGCCGAGGAAAAGCACAGGGGAGGAGGGAGGAGGCTCAGATGATAGACCCCCAACTCCCGTAAGGCTTAGCCAGTATAGCCAATAGTAAGGAATGCTGGGAACTGAGAATCTAGAGGGGTGCAAGTTGCTCACTCCTCACCAGGATCCTAAGAACCACACTGAGTTTGTTTCATGGCTCTAAAAAGTTTTGGAAGTATAATATTATTGAAATCAGAAGACTACATCACATAAACATTAGGAAGAACTTCCTGAAAGTAAGAGCTGTTCTGCAGTGGAATGTGCTGCCTCGTAATATGGTGGAGTCTCCTTCTTTGGAGGTTTTTAAAAAGAGGCTGAATGGCCATCTGTCAGCTGTACTTTGATTGTGTATTCCTGCATGGCTGAGAATTGGACTGGATGGCCCTTGTGGTCTCTTCTGTGATTCTATGACTCTATACCTAGTGGGCATTCCATTAAATTCATAGACTCACATTTGTCATGAGCATCACATCCACAGCACATTTTAATACAGAATGCTTGGGGTTTTGTTTTTGTTTCTAAAATTCTGTTCTATTGACTTTGAAGCTTTACGTTCTGTGAAAGAGTTTGCAGTGCAATCCTATATCACATGTCTGCTCAAGAGTGCCGCTGGAAGTTTACTCCTAGATAAGGGGTTGTAAGAATGCAGCCTTATTTATTGTTCCTGTTTTATATATGCAATTTGCACAGTGGCCCAATGAAAAAGAAGACAGGGTTCCCGCACCATTAACAGTTTGGTGGAAGATAAAATTGTAGTCAGTGGCTTGCATGAGAGATCATGACAAGACCAAGCTAGATATATCATTGGTCTTATTCCATACAAAGCAGCTTTTTGACAAAATCTGCAAAAATTCTTTTTAAAGACTATACTTCCCAGAATCTCCCTGGTTGGGGGATAGTCCAAAAAAAACAACAACCAGTAACCTTTCTGAGTTCTCCTTCCTGAGTTTCAGACTCTGTAAAATATCACCCCATGAAAGTTTGGAAAATGCAGTATCTTCTCTGCCAGAATGCAGTTTTAGGTTAAGGAAATACCTCAATCCTGTTCATTAAATGATCAAAAACTGCTTGCACACTCAGACACATGAGCTGAGATCCTACATTATGTTTGCATTGTGGAAATCTATACTCACGTAGTCAAGTAAAAGTTGCACTACAATAACCTTCTGCTGAACCTCAACATTGTATAACTAACTGCATATCTGCTGATGTGCCTGGAGTTTCTGTAGTCCCAGTGAACCAAGTGGTACACTGAAAGAACTGAGGAGTGCTTATGCACCATCCAAGAATGTGTGATTGCATGTGAAATGGTTACAATTGAAGAACTGTTCATATGCAACTGTGAAATGAATATGGACCCTACACCATGGCCATAAATGTATAACTGCATGAGTGAGGGAATTTGCCTACACATAAAACATCAACAGGATGCTGGAACGTGTCCAGAGGAGGGCGACCAGGATGGTGGGAGGTCTAGAAGCCATGCCCTATGAGGAGTGGCTTTGGAAGCTGGGTATGTTTAGTCTGGAGAAGAGAAGGTTAAGAGGTGACATGATAGCTGTGTTGAAATATTTGAAGGGATGTCATATTGAGGAGGGGGCAAGCTTGTTTTCTGCTTCTCCAGAGACATGGAGCAGTGGGTTCAAACTACAGGAAAAGAGATTCCACCTAAACATTAGGAAGAACTTCCTGACAGTTAGAGCTGTTCAGAAGTGGATTATACTGCCTTGGAGTGTGGTGGAGTCTCCTTCTTTGGAGGTTTTTAAGCAGAGGCTGGATGGCCATCTGTCAGGAATTATTTGATTGTGTATTCCTGCACAGCAGGGGGGTCAGACTGGATGGCCCTTGTGGTCTCTTCCAGCTCTATGATTCTATGATGCCAGTCAAGGTTTAAGAAGACCCTTATTTACTGATGATCAGAAATAACATGAATTGAAACCTACTTGGAGGCAGTTGTCTTGAAATAAGGAAGAACTGCTAAATGTTACTGGGTCTGTGTTGATCACACACACATGCACACAAAATCCCCAGACAGTAATTGGATTCATGAGATTATCAGATGTGGCAAAAACAGAAATGGGCAACAATACCAGATCATAGGCTTTCCGTGGAGTTTTTTCCTGGGCTGTGAAGCTGTGTTCTGGAAGAATTTATTTCTGACATTTCGACTGCATCTGTGGCTGGCATCTTCAGAGAATGGTTGGGTAGGGGTGTGTGGGGTTTTTATACTGTGAGTCCCTGTTGGAGAGGATATGTAAATTTGTGTATTTGACTGGGTAGTTGCTAGGGGAAGATACGCAAGGAGGATTAGTATCTGGCTAATGGTCCATTGTCTGCTGGAAATCCCCCTGTTCCTGGGTGGAGTTCATTTGCATGTACCATACCAGATGATGTCCTTCAGCATTCCAGGGGTATAGCACGGGCATGAATAAGGTGTCCCTTTTTATTGGCAGCTTAAGCCCATCAATATAAAAGTGAAGCCTGGGCACACTAGCACTGTACCCCAGGAACAGCTGTGGATGCAGGTGTCTGATAATGTCACCCTTTCTGTTCTTGTTGTGTTCTTCTGACATGGTTTGGGACATGGTTTTTTTCCGTGTTTCCCTGTGTCTGATAATCTATGCTTCTCTTCCATTCATAAGGATATTTTATCATTAACATAGTGCCATTGATGTACACAAGTGGGACTACAGCTCCCTTAGTTATAAGTGGCCCCGTCTGACGGATACTGGCAGTTGTAATCAACAAGGTATATTCCCCCCCAATCTCTGTGTTGTTGTTGTTTAATTTTATGGGTGAATCAAAATAAAAGCAAGAAAAATTATGGAGGAACATAGCTGTTGTAAAGCACTGGAAGCTTTTTTTTTCATAGCAGCATTGTGGGGAAAAACTCTGCTGAGGAATTAGACAGATGATGTCATTCAGATAGTCTTGATTAAGGTGTGGGCATCAGACTGTGGACAGGCTGCACAAAAATACTCCCATATTTTTATTTTTATTTTGTGCCTTGTGCCAGCTCCTGCTTCCCATTACTAAAGTTACAGTGGTGGCAGCAAAATCATCATTTCCCCCCATAACATTCCTCAAAAACTAGAGTTCAAATTCTATTGTGTCAGGAGCCAGGGAGTGGGCAGCAGGATCTGGGAGTGGAGACACCAGAGCTAGGGCAGGGAGGGAGACAGAGAACCAGAACCCGAGGGTCAGAGGCAAGGCAGGTCCAGAGGCAGGGGCCGGGTTGGGGGCATAGAAGACAGAGTCCAAAGTCCAGGTAGGATAAAAGACAAGCCAAAGTAAAAAATAAAACAAACAAAAAAAACACAAAACCTGAAGTCAAACACGTAACAGGAGTCCAGAGGGCCAGAGCCAAAGGCAAGTCCAGGAAGGGAGTGCCAGGTTAGGTATACAGGAGAAAGAGCCTGACAAGAAGCCAGAGTCCAAATACAAGCCAAGGTCAAACATGTACCAGGTATCCAGGGGCCAGGGGCAGGTCCAAAAAACAAGCAAAGGTCTAAACATAAGTAGCAGGTCGAGGCAAGGGATCAAGGTCCCTATAGACACCACAAAAGACCGCATTGTTGTGGCAAACACTGAGGGGAGAATGCTGCTCTGAAATAGCAGTTCCCCTGGTTGCTCCAGGTGTGCTGCACAAGTGTAGCCAGCTGTGCCTGACAGCTTGGCCCTGATTCCTTCAAGATTTCCACAACCATGGCCTAGTCCTGGATAGAGGCAGAACCAGCTTTAGCAGCCAGGGGCCCAGTCCTGCAGGTAGAGGCAGATCCTGACATATTGGTGTTTTATGCATGTGTACATTTCCCTGCAAAGGCATATAGCGCATTTGGAAGACTTTACAAAAGAGTCTAGAGTAACAAACACATGAGGCAAAGCACAAAAATCAGTGTGTATAGAGTCATTGTACTGTCTATTCTCCTTTACGGGTCTGAAACATGGGTCACCTATCACCACCACTTACGACTCCTCGAGCGCTTTCATCAGCGCTGTATACTAAATCCTAAATATACACTGGCCTGACTATGTGACGAATGTTGCTGTCCTTGAGCAAGCAGGGATCACCAGCATTGAGGCCATGATATTGAGAACACAGCTGCGCTGGGTGGGGCACATTTCTAGGATGGAGGACCATTGCCTCCCCAAAATAGTACTCTACGGTGAACTCACCACGGGTCAGCGTAAGAGGGGCGCTCCAAAAAAGCGATATAAGGACTCCCTGAAACAACATCAAATTGATCACCAACAATGGTCCACCCTGGCTTCACATCAGGAGGCATGGAGATGCACTATCCACAATGTTGCAACCTTATTTGAGAACTCACACCAAACAAGTCTTGAAGAGAAACAACAACACAGAAAGAATCACAACCCAGAAACATCACCCAAGGAGACCCTCTGCTGTGTTTTCTGCAACCAGACTTGTTTATCTTAGATTGGCCTTTTCAGTCATCAGCGCGCTTGCAGAAAGTGCGGGATGAGTCCTTCTTGAATCTTCGTTTGCGAAGAAAAGCCAGAGAGAGAGAGTGAGACATTTCCCTGTGGAAGTAGTTGAATATTTTTGTCCAGTGCAGAACATCTGCATCCAGTTTAGAGTTGTGGACACAAAGATGCACATGCCCTGCCATTATGCATGCAGATGTCCATCATGCATGGACATCCATGGATGTGAATGGGCACAAATGGATGCACATGTCCATATAGTTGTGCATTCCATCACATACTTGGTGTCTTGGTTCTGTTGTGCAATTTCCCATTCAACACATTGATTAAATCACAACCTGGGAGGTTTGTGCCTTATTTAAAGGAGTAATACAAAATAAGACTGAGTCCGGATAGTAAATTAATTGTAGGTGAAAGGGGTTAAGAAAAAAATCCATACACAACTCTATCATAATATTATGCATTGTGTATGTGAAATGTTAGGCATTAAATAGTGTGCATGTATAACAACACATATTAAATAATATGTGTGTACAGTATATGTGTGTGTGTGTGTGTGTATGTTTCTTCAAGTGGCCTGTTGACTTATGGGAACCCCATGAATTTCATAGGGTTTTCTTAGGTAAGGAATACTCAGAGCTAGTTTTCCTAGTTCCTTCATCTGAAATATAGCCTACAGCACCTGGTATTTGTTGGCTGTCTTCCATCCAAGTACTAACGAGGGCTGACCCTGCTTAGCTTCCAAGATCAGACAGGATCTGGTGCCTTTAGGATATTTAAGTACACATCCCAAAACCTGGCTCCTATAAAATAAAAAATCTTGTTAAAGAGATTGTAAGAAGAAGGTGTTAGAAAGTATCAACACAGGGCAACTGAGCCACTGAAAATGTATGGAAAAATTCACCCATTGTGTGTACTGGTGGCCTCAAAATGAACCACTGTAGAAAAATATCAGCTCAGCAATGGCCTAATCTGACAGCTTTGGGCTTATCAGATCTTAAATGGGAATAGTGTCTTGCTACAGACGTTGAAAGGGGATTTATTTACGTAAAAGCCATGATTATATGTAATCAAGGTGGCAATTGCACAAGCAGTTTTGTATTATGTGGATGTGATATGTTACTGAAGAAATGCCAGAGGCTAAAGACAACCAGCTGACTACGTAGATAGAGCCATGAGAGTAATTACTGACTACAACTATGATCACTTGCGACTTGCCTAGATGGGCAATATACCCTGCCTTGCAACCCTGACAATGCAGGGTATTTGCCCCGCTCTGTCCCCGGGCAGTCCTCATCACCCCCGGGGAAGATACAGGACTAAGACATGGGGACGTGGGATAGGGCCTAATCTCTCTCTCTCTCTCTCTCTCTCTCTCTGGCTTTTCTTCACAAACGAAGATTCAGGAAGGATTTATCCTGTGCTTTCTGCAAGCCCGCTGATGACTAAAAAGGCCAATCCGAGATAAACAAGTCCAGTTGCAAAAAGCACAGCAGAAGGTCTCCTTGGGTGGTGTTTCCAGGTTGTGATTCTTTCTGCGTTGTTGTTTCTCTTCAAGACTTGTTTGGCATGAGTTCTCAAATAAGGCAGCAGCATTGTGGATAGTGTGTCTCCATGCCTCCCGATGTGAAGCCAGGGCGGACCATTGTTGGTGATCAATTTGGCCAAGCCTGAGATGTTGTATCAGGGAGTTCTTGTATTGTTTTTTTGGAGCGCCCCTGTTATGCTGACCCATGGCGAGTTCACCGTAGAGTACTATTTTTGGGAGGCGATGGTCCTCCATCCTAGAAACGTGCCCTGCCCAGCGCAGCTGTGTTCTCAATATCATGGCCTCAATGCTGGAGATCCCTGCTTGCTCAAGGACAGCAAGGACTGTTCGTTACATAGTCAGTCCAGTGTATATTTAGGATTGTGCATAGACAGCACTGATGAAAGCGTTCGAGGAGTCGTAGGTGGTGGCGATAGGTGACCCATGTTTCAGACCCATAAAGGAGAATAGACAGTACAATGGCTCTATACACACTGATTTTTGTGCTTTGCCTCAGGTGTTTATTACTCCAGACTCTTTTGTAAAGTCTTCCAAATGCACTATATGCCTTTGCTAATCTGTGATCGATCTCTTTGTCAATCTTGGCATCTGAGAAGATTATGCTTCCCAGGTAGTTGAACTGCTGAACGGACTTAAGCACAGATTTGGCAACAGCAATGTGGGGATGGTGGTGTTCATCCTGTGGTGCAGGTTGGTAAAGAACTTCTGTTTTCTTCAGGTTGACTTCCAGCCCAAATAGCTCTGCAGCTGTTGCGAAGCAGTATCAAGGTAGAACTTTTAAAAAAGCCTATATAAAAAAAAAACAGCTAACGAGTTCTAGTAAAAACCCAGGCCTAAAATAATTTAAGACTCATTTAATATATATATATATATATATATATATATATATATATTTTAAAAAGATAAAGGCACAGCAGCCCCATTAAAAGCCCCTTCTGCCACATAAATTATAAGACAAAAGGCCTTCGGAAAGAGAAAGTGGGGGGGGGGACCGAACTTCCTTTGGCTGGGAATTCCACAACTTAGGAGCAGCCTCCAAGAAGACTTTCTCTCTCATGTCCTCACCAAACATATCTGTGATGGTGAGTGGTTTCTTCACAACCTAGCAGTACCCCAAGGAAGAAGAACTATGCCTAAATTCTATCATAGCTCTCAACAGAGTAACTAACTACAGCAGAGATAACCCTTTTAAAAAAGGGTGCGTGGTGCAGACTGCCTGACCACAATTCTGTAAAGCTTCTGCCTTACAAGGAACTATCTTGTTTTCTTAGGGCAAGATTTTGTCAGCAATGTCGTAGTGGCACAATCTGAAGTATAGGTTCCCAGCATGAAACTCTCCACATCCACACACACACCCCAAGGAGGAAGGAGATGTCTTAAAAATGCAGCCAACTTTGTTGATTCAGATCAACAAACCAGTACTAGCAGTATTCATCTTCATCAAGAGCAGGTTGCAAGACCAAAGAGCTCTACTTGCAAGACCCAGGAATTGCCAATTTTGTGAGATTTGGGACATATTTTGGGCCCAGTCTATATGGTCCAACTAGAAATAAAAAGAAATATACTTCCCTACAAGTATCCCATTTACCCTCCCACAATGGGATATTCTCAGAGATATATGCAACAGTGATCAGGCTTGTAAATTAAGCTCTTGTTTGTTTTCCAAAGGATAATCAAGCAAAGCATGCTAAATGCAAGACACATGAGTGAGAAAAATTGCATGCTATGATAAACAGATGACTTTCACCACATGAGGGAGCAGCTCTGCCAAAAATGTGATAAACATGTTACCTAGCATAACTGAGATCTCCTCCCCATCCTTTTCAGCCCTTGCTGCCTAGCCACTCAAAGTGCATAGCTTTGTGGTGTTGTGGCATATTGTGTTAGGTCTGGGCTGGAGGCTACTACTAACTCTTTCCATCCTAAGATCCAGTCACTGTTATACTGGGAGTGGAGGGAAAGCTTTTTTGTCATTTTGAAAAGAGATTAATTAAGCCCCCTGGCTGTATTTCACAACCATGCTAAGCCAGAGCACTCTGATTTCCAGTTTCTCACCCCTGCTTGATTGTGGATGGAGATTATGACCATTCCCTGAACATTTAACAACAATGGCATTGTTCAGTTGTCATTCCAAGGGTACTCTACTTCCTAATTTGATTTCATATATAACTGAGTCAAAAATTGCCCATTCCCAGAAATGCTTGTCATTTTGGGTGGCGGGGAGGTGAATGAAAGTGTTTTGACGTATGGGACTTTTTGTCCTTTACACATGCTTCAGTCATCAGCATATGACTCTGGCTGCAAGAACGTGGGCTGGAATTAAGAAAGGAATGTGAAGGAGCTGCAGAGGAGTTTGCATTCCCCTTCTGTGAGCATGTGTTACTATGATTCCCCTTCAGAGAGTCCCGGAGATGTTATACTGCATTAAGCATTAATGGTGTTCCCAGCCAAGCTCTCTAATAGTTTAGCAACTGGGCAGGGCATTTTCTCTTTAAACCACAACTTCTCACCCACCTAGGTTTTACCTCACCAATAAATGTGTGTAAAATGTAAATAACTTGGGGTGGGGATGGGGAGAACTCCCTAAGTGGGGCCTTAAATTTATGCGCTGGTATTGGATACATGTTGAAAAAAAGTGTTGATCTGCTGGTGTAATTAATGCAGTTGGCTCTTCATTCAATACTATGCATTATAAATATAGATTTTGCTTGAGGGGGAGGGCATCTAGGAGATCTCCCTAGTTATTTCAGAGGGAGAGGTGTCAGGTTTGTGCTGACTTTGTGGGCAACCAGAATGCCCAGAGGAAACAGACACTGCTTTGTTTCTCTCACTCTTTCTTTGTTTTCCTTCTTAAGTTTTTTTTTGGAATATCCCAGCACACCTGCTAGAATTTCTTAAGGAACTGTTTTTGTGAACTTTCAAAAAAGTAGACACCTTTAGGCTGCCTTTTGGCATGTCAATAAAAGCATTCCTTGAATCCCTATTAGACTAATAGAAAAAAAATATAAAGCCAGCAAGATTCCATTACAGGTGTAATGAATTTGTTCCCAAATATTTATTCTCTGCAGAATCCTATACAATATTTACTTCCCATTCTCTGGATATTCAAAGATTTTCCAGCTATTTTCTGGGTTTCAATGTCAATATTTGGCATTTTATTTCAATATCTGATATCCAGTGTTTTGTAATATTGGACAATATTGGATATCAGCCATGCAGTGGCATACAGTATTGGATAACATATGTGACTGGGGCTTTTTCATATTAGCCAAAATGTGAGGGAAAATGTAATTGGTATTTACTGTTTGATAGTAATTCATAGTCAAGTCGTTGCAAGGTTTGACAAGTGACACCTGCCAAGGCTATTTCGTGCAAAATGTTATTATTATTATCATTGCCATCATGATCATCATCAAAACTTATTTATACCCTATTTTTACCCTGAAATTAGGATTTAAGACAGCATTTTAAAAATAAAGGAAGATCTAAAATGCTGAGGGTGAGCTGAGAACATTTTAAATCAAAGCTACAAAATGATTTAAGGAAGAAATCTCAATATTTTTGCTTTGTTCAGAAAAGTATGTATTTAGAAAACTAGGGATAAATCTAGAAAGCACTTTAGGGCCAGAGCAAATTCAGATCAAATTCGGAGCAGTAGGGACAGGTAACAACTAGAGTTGTCCCCTGTCAGATAAACATCCTGTCTCTGTAAATCCTTTCTAGATTTCATCCAGGCCTTTAAAAGATGAAGGGCACCCTCCTCAAAAAGAAAAAGAAAAGCCAAAAATGAGGCAAAATGACTCATACTGTCCACACACACACACCGAACACATGGATTTGGGGGCAAAAAGTCTTTGGATCACACCACATATTGTGTGGTGGGGGGATATGGGATCCTTAAGAGGCTATACGTTACCCAACCCTGTCCTAGATGGAACTGTCATCCTTATGAACACCTATAAAGTTGGCCCTCCATATCCACAGATTCTGCACCCACGGATTCAATGGTCCACGGCTTGAAAATATCCCTTCCTCCCCCCCCCCATTCCCCAAAGCAAACTGTGATTCTGCCAATTTATATAAGGGACACCATTTTACTGCACCATTGTATATAATGGGACTTGAGCATCCACAGATTTTGGTATTCATGGGGGGTCCTGGAACCAAATCCCAGCAGATACCAAGGGCCTACTCTATATAGTCACATGCCAAATAGATGATGTTTCCAACTTTCATCTGGATGGAAAGACAGAAGCTTTGTGGCCACAGGTGTTTTGGATGTCTGTGTTCTGGGACAGGGGTTTAAACTGGAGTACTACTTCTGTTCCATACAAATAATATAAAAGATGGGTGGGTGGACTGAAGGAAAGAGGGAGGGAGAGAGATAGAGAGATCATGTGGACTATGGATTCTCCTTGGGAGTATAACTATGGATGTTCCTTTTGTGTGGGGGGGGGGAGCTATGGAGACTCTCATGATGAGTTCCAGCACTTGAACATTTATAATTCAATGGATCTCATTGCACAGGCAAGTTGATATGGGAGTAGGTGTGCCTTCATTTACCTAGGTCTCAAGTCATCAAGAGTTTAGGTATCAACCCTCTCCTGGTGGTTGTCCTTAGTATCTGCTATTCCATGCTATTGTGTGTGGAAGACCTATGCAGGCCTTCTGTATGTATGAAGAGCAAATACTCAAGGATGGGGAATGTGCTAACCCAGTCCCCTTCATCCTGGACCCTTTCATACTACGCAGTTATAGCTCTATGATTCCTGCCATGGCAAGATCATATGAAATTCTGGTGAATTGTAGTTTGGTGAGGCACCCGATCTCTCTGGTTGAGAATTCTACATACTCCTCCCTAAACTGTAAATCCCAGTATTCCATGGCAGTTGCCATGGCAGTTAAAGTAGAATCACAGTGCTATTGTTGCATGGTATAAAAGGGCACCCATGACTTTCTGAAGAGGAGAGCCCCCGCATTCTGAATTGCCTCTATGGACAGAAGCATAATTGTGGGGCTAAAGGATTGTATATGCATATGTGGTGGGAATGCTCTTTGTTTGGGAATTTTGGTGCAAGGTTATGAGAAAAATTAATAAAATAATAGGGAATGATGTACAGTTGAATAAAGAAAATTATATAACATTAAATTTGAAGAAGAAGGGGTTGAAAAATAATGAGGAAAATGTAGTGAAATATATGTTAAAAGCAGCATATGCAGTAATTGCTCTAGGATGCAAGGAGAAGGCAACATGAAAATTCAATAAGGAGGATGAATATTTAGAAAAAAAATATTATTTGATTTTCTTAGGGAAAGAATATTCAAATATATTGGATGGTTGAAGAAAGAAACATGGGAAATTGGATTGGGAAATTTTGTTAGAAAAAAAATAAAGAGGAAAAGAGGTATAAAGAAGTAAATAATGTAATTAAATCCATGACCTGCATTTTTCAAGAAGGTTTTTTACTGTAGTAGGAATATTTGTGACCTCTGGAAGCTGTTGAAGAGGGGAGGGTGAAGGTAGGAAACATTATGTAATAATTTGCAGAGTATTATGTAACATTATGTATGGGAGTAATAAAGTAAAAAGGTTTTTTTTTTTTAATGGACAGAAAAGATTCTCCTCTTCAGAACATGCCCTTCTTCCTCATTTGGATGGCAATGGAACTAATGACTGAATGGGGAAGGGCTAGTGTGCTCCCCATTTTTGTATGCTATTCCCTACACTTACCAGGCACCTGAATAGGACTATAGTTTCACCCACTTCGGTATCATTCAAGTTTGACATGAGGGCCTTTCTGTTTCATCAATGTGACATTGAGTTGCAACCCTTGAACTGCCTTGATCCGCCTGCTCTGTTCTGTTTTGAGTTGTTGCTCTCTGTGCTGATGAATCCCAGGCTTTGATTTCTAGACTTGCAAGACAATGGGCAGCATTGTTGCTTCAGAGAAAACTCACAGGCCAGCTCAGTGAGCACTGAGGCTTAGGGTGGGGAAGCTGAATAAGAGTTGGGACTGGACAGCTCCTCCCACCACCACTCTTTCACAGGGAAATCCTAATTGAGCTGGCACATTGACTCACCAGCTTGATAAAGTCAATATTCATTGCATTACATTGCCTGTCAAGATCACTTCAGCTGTAAATTTCTATCAGTTTAAACTATAGACGTTCCAATTACTACAGAGAAATTACTCCATGAGGCATAGGTTCAGGGGAAAGAGGCACTGATGAGTCAGGAAGTAAACAGAGGGCTCCTGTCTCAAAAGAGCAGCCCTGCTATATTTATCCTCAGTCTCGTGATTCACGAGACTTTATTTTTATTTATTTAATTGCTGGTGCCCACTAACTTGCACTCTGGTAAAAACAGAGGACAAGAGGTTTGACTCAACCATTGTGCCTCAAGCCTATTTTTGGAATCTGTAGCCTTAAACCCACACAGACAGGAGGAAGTGGGGAGTAAATTAATTGGATTAAAAAGTTGCCTGGTGGCACGTAGATTCTGTGGGCACTTGCCCTGGAATTTAATACCTCAGCATCTGTGAAGCAGGAAATAAAGAAAAGAAGCAGGCCTTATGGAGATTACCATTACATGGGATGTGTACTTGATTTTTTCAAAGTTGTGGAGATACTAGTTTTTCTGAGGACTAGTCATATCTAGACAGAGGAAGGCATCTGCCCTTTTTCATTTATTAAAGGACATCGTTAAACTTAGGAGGTAGCTAATTCTGCCCTAAATATATCACTCTTGGATTTCAGCTTGAGACTCAAGCATGAGGTATTTCTAAAGTTGGACAGAGAAAATGGAAAAAGCTAGCACAGAGTAGTGGTTTGAGTGTTGGACTAGGACTCTGGGACACCAGAATTCGAATACCTGCTCAGTCACGGAAACCCACTGGGTGACCTTGGGTGAGTCACACTTTCTCATCTTTAGAGGAAGGCATTGGCAAATAAATCTTGCCAAGTAAACCCTAGGATAGAGTTGCCATAACATTACCTCCAATAGTTCAGAGATGAATAACGGGACACATGATCAAGCAACATCAGAGTGTGGTCAAGATGGCAAATGTTATTAAGGAAGCACTGACAAGCTAGGAGAGGCGGCAGCATTTTGCTTTGGTCTTAGCCTACTAGGAAGGGCAATACAGTTGTCCCTCCACATTCACGGATTTGGCATTCACGGATTTAAGTATTCACAGCTTGAAAATATTCTTTAAAAATATAATAATCCAAAAAGCAAACCTTGATTTTGCCATCTTATATAAGGGACACCATTTTGCTATGCCATTGCATATATTGGGACTTGAGTATTCACGGATTTGGGTATTCACGGGGGGGGGGGTCCTGGAACCAAACCCTAGTGAATGTGAAGAGACTACTGTATTCTGCCCTCCTCCCCATAGAGTTAATTGAATGCAAAGTATAGGTGGGAGGAAGGACAAGGTAAGAGAAACTAGGACATTGCAAGAGCAGCTAAAAATGGGACAAGAGAGAATTAATCAGGACTTGCCGATCACATCAGTTTCTTCCCAGTAAGTGAGGACTGGGGGGTCAGGCCAGGATTCACCACATAGCATTGTAAGTGTGGTGCTTATGCATGCATAACTTGCATACAGGATTTTGGTTATATTTTACAAGTTAAGTCATTAAGACCCTGGCATTACCCCAAAGGCAAAATAGTGGCAGTCCTAACAAGGGCAATTACCAAATATAAGAACTATTGTTGGTAAACAGGGATGGTAGAAAGGTATGTAATGGGTGAAATGTGTCAGGATATTGGGACATGCAGTAGATTTATTCTGTAGAGAGCTGAGATGTAGTGAACAGTCTGCAGAGAGCTGCAGAGTGAGCTAGCCAGAGTTTTATAGCAAGGACCATAAAAGAGGGCAACTGATAACTCTGAAGAGTCTGGGAAAGAATCCTCGCCATTTCTCCCTTTTCTTGAATCCAACAGTGAGTGAGTCTCTCTTTACCTTGTCTGTGTCAATTTATCATGTGTTCATTGAGAAATCTCATCCATACTTCTGCATGAATGTGTTAGTTCTTTTCAAAAAGATCTACAAGAATCTTAAATTATTGGAATGAAAAGATCATTGATACAGTTGATCCATATAGTTTAATGGCTAGATAAGGATAAGATTGGATGGTCATCTATAGGATGTGCTTTGATTATGTATTCCTGCATGGCAGAGGGTTCGATTGCATGGCCCTTGTGGTCCCTTCTGGTTCTATGATTCTATGGTTTACATTTTCTCCCTATATCCTTCTATTTCTTAAGTTTTTGTTTATCTTTCCTTCTTTGTTCTTTATTCAAAAGGTTTCTTTTTCCCCAAAAAAAACATCTTTCCTGTGCTCTCTTTCTTTCTTCTCCTGCCCTGCACCCTTTGTTTTTAGGTTTTGAAGCAACTTTTACCAGTTCAAAAAACCCCTCCTGTAATATATGTAATAATGGTTTGAACTATTAAGATATTCTTTAATATATATTTCTTGCTAAAATGGTGATAGTAATTAGTATAAAAACAAAACTGCAATGGTGAGATAAACAATCCTTATTGTAATCAGGTATATGATAAGGAAAGGTTCTCTAACCAAACAAAAATCTGCAAGAAAATTTGAATGTTCATAAATACATATTTTAACATACTTTCCCCCCAAAATCCAACTTATAAGCATATTTTTGTAAATATGTACAATTCCTTTTATCCTCACATATGCATTTTCAGATGTATGTGGGAACAGCTTTTGAGCTGAGAACATCATCACAAAATTTGGAGAACTGCAAAATCCCAAGAATGATGATGTTCCAATCTGCATATTAGTCCAGAAGGTGCATATTAGATCAGTTTACATCCAAGTCACAAAGATCAGATTGCTCAAACATTCTTAGTCTAGGCTAATGCAGTAGCAGGCAGAGACAGACAAGTAAGAGTGAGAGAGGATGTTTAGTGAAAATATGCAGCAGAAGAATATACAATCCTCAATTATCAGCTGAGTACATGCTGATTCATACTTGCCTGGTCATGGTGCCTGTTCATGCATTGAAAGCATATTTCAACTGATGTACATGCACAGGAAAACCAAACTTAAGGCTGAATCCAACAGATTTAAGATTTTATCAGATGCAGCAAAAATCACACGAAAACAACATCACAATAATGTGAAAGGGCCCCGCTATCACACAACATTCTCGTGCTCACATATTCGTCCTGTGCTCCAGCCACAAATAAGGTTTTGCTTTCTATTTATGAGACAAGCCATCAATAGCTCTCAGTATCACTTTTTTCATGGTATTGAACAGCACTGGACAAAACGTCCTGCTGTAATTGCAAGATTACAGAGTGAATGGGCAGCGAGAAAACTTCTGGGTGACAACAGGAAAACCATGCACAGGATGCTCTTTTTATGAAACTCTCCCAGTTGGTTTGCATGTTTCTAGGTTTGTTTAACTGCTTGTCTGTTCATTTAATTTGTAACTTAAAGGGTTTTTTTTTTGCTGTTTTTAAGTGTGCTCATGTATTCTTGAGAGAATAGCTGAAATCTCACCCTTGCTAAATCACGGAAGTAAACTTCTGTTCTTAAAGTGTTAGTGGTGGTCAGGCGATAATTCCATGGTGGTCCTTTCACAAGATTACAGTGACGTGTGATAATAATACCACTCTGTTTCTGCTTTCCTCATTCATGGAATTACAGAGTTTTTAGACACTAGTCTTATTTGGCCACCACCACAGATGATAACGAACATGGAAAGGACAGAGCTATAATTTGCCATATTATATTACCTGTTTTATCACTCCCACACACACACATACACACAGACTACTGTAATGCCTGTAGATACAGAGGAGGATGCTGTTCTGTTGACAGTAATGCAAGAATTTTCAACCACTGCTCTAGTCAGATTTTGTATATGGAAGGGAGGGCATCTTGTCCTTTGCCTCAGGCAGCAAAATGTTTGAGGTTAGCTGTCAAAGAATGCACTACCTGTGGTCCCTCTTTGCTGGTTCTGCAATGTTGTACCCTCCTTGCCATGTGCAAACTGCTGAATAATAACTCTGAGGCTCCAAGTTCTGTGTACAGAATTTACTTACAGATTATTTACAGCTATATACAGGACAACAATTGTACATTTGTAGAACAATCTGACAGCATCTCCAGCTACAACTTTTTTTACATTGGATGTTTTTAATTAATTTTAATTGGTTTTAACTGTGATTTTAATTGTTTTGTGAGCCACCTTGGGTCCCATTTTGGGAGAAAGGTGGCATATAAATTGCATAAATAAATAAATGAAATAAATAAAGGAAGATTATTGTCAGAGCTATGGACAGCCATGATAAAATTGAGTCCTCAGAGGTGTCAGGAGTGGGTAGTAGCCAAGAGCCATGGGAAAAATAAACAGTCAGGACCAAGGATTCAGTCAGAACTGATTAATAAATCAGGACAAATGATGAGGCAGGATCCAGAAGCAATCCAGAAGTCAGGACCAAAGAACAAACAATAGAGAAGAAGAAACACCAGAGCTCAGGAAGAGCTTTTTACTTGAGCAAGATGTGACTAAATAGTCTTGTATTATCTCCTTTCCATATTCCTTCCATATTTCTTTCTGTCTATAATCCTTTCATTCAAATGCCTTCCTGTCCAGCCAGGCTGCATGGAATCAATCCCAAGTTTGAGGAAGGTAAATTGCCTGCAGAGAAATATAGCATGCAGTTGGTTGGCTCAACCAGACCAGACCGTTGTGCAGAAACTCCAAAGCTCCCACTTAAAGCCTCAGCAATGGGTTACCAGATCACCTTTTATGAATTTGAGCTGTAGCCTGCAAGACAAATGGACAATCTTGCAATTGATACTACAGTATCTTTGACCAGTCCAGAGAATTCGTACTGTCTGCTAACGTTATACAAACCTTATTTCTTTCTATGCCTTTAAATGGGTTATGACACCTGAACGTCTAGAAACTACAGTGAAACTATTGTGGCTTACGGGTTGTATCAAGATCTATTTATTTGGATATTGTATTGGATGTTTAAATGTCTCATTGCATTCTTAGCCACCTGAAGTTTATTTGAGAAAATGGAGTATCCATTTTAAAAACTAAATATAAACCACAAATCCTTAGATTCATGATTTAAGTACTCATGACTGGTCCTTAACCTCTGAAATTGTGAAAAGGATTTATATACTCTTTCTTTAAAAGACCACCATTAAATCTAGAAATATAGAGGTTTTTGTTTACCATCTGAGACATTTGCTTATATTTTATCTGAAACACTGCCAGCCCTAGTTTTCAGACAGCATCTTCTTATGCAAGTTTATTCAAAAGAAGGTCCTATTGTTTTCAGTGCATATCACTCCATAGCAAGTTGGTTTGCCCAAAGTTAAAGAGCAGTATGGTGTATGCTTGAGTGCTGGAGATCAGGGTTTGAACTCCTGTTCAGCTATGGAAACCTACTGGGTGACCTTGGGCAGATGGTGACACTCTCTCAGCCTCAGAGACAAAGCCACTCTGAACAATGCTTGCCAAGAAAACCCTGTTGATAGGATCTCCTTAGGGTCACCATAAATTGGAAATTACTTGAAGGCACACAGCCACAAGAAGAAGTTGAATAAAACCATCAGCACAGACTCAGTTAATTATTCTCCGATTTTGCCTGAAGAGATTTAAAACATATTTCTTTGTTCAAAAGGACAAAATCTATTGCCAGTTGTTCAAATATAATAATACTCTGATGAATTGTCATATAAGAGGAGATGCAGATCACTGGACTGTGATATGTCCTTTCACACTGCCTGACAATGCTGAACATGCATTAGACTGATGCTCTTGGGAAGCTAATACTATAAATGGAATAAAGAGTTTTGTATTACAAAGAGGTTCCTGAAGGTGGTCTCACAGCTAAGAGCACTCTGAAACCTGGTGAAGCTCACTAGATTTAAAAACTTTCTTCTTGGGTAGTCCCACTAACACTGAAATTACTTACCAGTATGTACTATATGAATCACATCTAATTGATTCTTCAGTTTTTCATCTAAGACCACTCTTCCTAAAAAGAAAGAAAGAAAGAAAAGCCAATCATTATCAGGCAATATTAGCATTCCTGATTTGCCTAAATTTTTGGCACGTAGTTTTATACTTGCAAAAAGCTGAATATTTAGGATTTCCCCCCCCCCCGCTACCCATATTACTCGCTATTTATAAATAAATTGCTGCCAGGCTTTCATGAGCTGACTAGGTTTTTGGTACTTGGTTACATACCAGCAAGGGGGATTTTAAATCTATCAAAAATTGATTAAAAAATCAATTACAGTTGGCTCTCTGTATCCACAGATTCCACCATCCATGGCTTGAAAATATTCAAAATAAAATAAAATAAAAATAAAAATCCAAGAAGCAAACCTTGATTTTGCCATTTAATATAAGGGATATGCCATTGTATATAATGAGACTTGAGTATCCACCAATTTTGGTCTCCATGGGGGGCCCTGGAACCAAACCCTAGCAGATGCCAAGAGCCCACTGTATTCAGTTTTTCAGCTACCTAAATAATTCTTGCTATATAAACCAATTGCTGTCTGGCAAATTTGGCAATCAGGAATTGGCTAGAATTTTTGCTCTTGGTTCAAACCAGCAAAGGGATTTTTTTTATATATTTTAATTCTAGGAATTGGCTAGAATTTTTGCTCTTGGTTCAAACCAGCAAAGGGATTTTTTTTTTTAATTTTAGTTTGTTCTAGCTGTTTGGTGGTTCAAGATAGTTCACATGATTCCTAATGATCCACTCCTGAAAGCAAGGAATTCATAAACTAGACCTAAGGATAAATTTTTAATGAATTTGGGTACAATTTCTTACAGAATAGCTGCCATGCAAACATACTCCACAAAATATGTTTTCTGCCTGAACTGTCCACATCCAAAAAATATATGTTCTTGCTAGGCATTTCTAGGTCCTCCAATGTGTTTCTATGGTCAACTTCTGACATTTGTCTCATTGAAAATAATAGGGTTTCCTATTATCCACAGTTTCAGGTATCCACAGGGTAGGTCTGTGTGCATATAGGGAAGAGAAGCAGTACCTATGTTCTGAGCTAAGGATGTGTGAATCTCCCACTTTTGATGTCATTGCATTTTTCAGAATCCCATCCACATTTTCTTCCTGTTCCCATTTTGTATCAGACTGTGTGACTTTGGAGAGAGGTGAAAGGTTGTATGGAAGTTTGTGCACACTTTTTAAAACATACCTTATTTTCCCAATTAATGAAAGTGTGCTTGTGCATATTTTTTCTCAAATGAAAGAGCCCTGTTTCTCCCATCAATATCCTGCCATCCATTCATTACACTGTGCTAAGCAAGCAGGATAAAATAACAGCTTTTTAGACATCCAGGGGAAAATAATAGAAACATTATGGGGATATGTCAGCTTATTCAAAACTATTTCTCATGTACTGGAGCAACATGTGAAGAGTGAAGGGCTTTGCCTCTACCCCAATGTCATGCACGCTAATTAGCTCCATCCCCTGGCATCTGCATACATACAGTGTGAACACTTCATGTATACATTTGTGTGTGTGTGTGTGTGTGTGTGTGTGGTGTGTGTGCTGTTGTTACCCAAATAGGTGGGGGTGCTTTAGGACCCCACTCGTGATGTCAGAACTATATTAATATTGTGGGGAATTATGATTAGCTCAAATGGAATGCTACAAGAGGCGGGTAAATTCGGAACCTTTTCACCTATGCATGCCAGTACTAACTGCAGAGAACTCCAGTTTAAATTGAAATAAATGGTTTTTATTGGAAAGTAACAAAGAAACCAATCACATACGCAACACATGCTCACAAGAACCACGCAAGACTAATGAAGAGTTTAAGACAGAAAGGTTGGATAGAGGAAGAGCTTTGGGAGATAGGGCAATAGTTACCAGTCTTGAAGGGGGGAGTGAAGTACTCAGACAGAAATTTGAGGGTGGCACTGGAAGTCAGATCCAGGGAGATGCCAACAGAGAGAGTCGCAGAGTCTTGTCCACAGTGGCACACCTTGCTATTGTTTGGGGATAATATTTATATTATATTTTGTGTCCTGACAGAGTACTTGGGCTTATAATAAAGTGTAGATGGATTTCCCACTGTTTCAACTCACTTTTCATGTGTTGGTTCAATTAACAGAGCTCTAGTGTATGAGGAAAACATTCAAGATTCCATATCCAGTGAATGTAAATGTTGCATGCCTAAAGTACTTACTTTGATGTTTTTAAATTGTAGGTGTGCTGAAGAAAGTTACACATTTCAAATCTTCATAGCATTCTGAACCAGAGTTTTAGGATGTAGAGAAACATCACTTCTGCACATGTTTCTAATGTCCCAGTGGACTTTTTAATATATGACTCACTGTCAGTGAAAAGTAGAAGCAATCAGTGGGTTTCCGTTTAAAACCTTGTGGGATAGACTTTATTCCATGAACTGTGAGAACTAGGGTGTAAACTAGTGAAAGAGTTGAGTGAATTGGACAGTTTCAGACTAAATGTGTTTTTTACAAGGATGTTTGGGTGGTTGTTTAAAAAGTGACAAAGCAAAACAACTACTAGAAATTATAAATAACCTAGCACAATGTGCAGACATGAATCAATAGCAGCCTGTAAATATAAGGGGATATCTCTGCTTTGTGGGAGGAGGTGTGGGCAGAGGGGCTCACATTTTATATATGTTGGTTGTGTGCCAATTTTTTTTCAAATGTTGCCTTGACAGGTTTACAGAGTATTATAGAATATACAGTACAATATCTTTTTTTTTTATTTAGTTATTTATACCCCGCTCTTCAGCCACAAAGCTATCAGAGCGGCTTACAAATTGTTTTAAGCAATAGCTATTTACACATCTACACTGCATTAAACAGTTTCCAATGTGTGTTAGCTAATTATTATTATTACTCTATTCACTAAGAAGAATGCAAATTTACCTCATAAAGAATTCATATCTCTTCTGTTGACCAGGGACACGTCTACACTGGGGGTAAAAATCCAGATGAAACTCAGACAACTCTGGCCTGGAGCTGCGCCAGATGAAATTTGGAGTACTCTGGCCCATAGTTTAGCACCACAGCTACCTGGCCAAAGCCTGAAACTGCACCACTCATTGCTGCTGCGGGTCCACCGCTGCTGTCTTCCCAGCCAGACACCTCTGGCAGAACACTTTTGGTGCACAATTACTCTGAGGTCAGACTGAGGCACCCAGCCATGTGATCAATGATGAAGAGGTCAATCAGACTACCCCCTAACCATTGATCACAAGGCTGGGCACTTTATTCTGACCTCAGAGTGAGTGACTGCACACCAGCAGCAGTGGCGCTGAGGAGGAAAAAACCTTTTTGTAACTGTTCCAGACCAGGAAGTGGCCCAGACAGTGAAGGAAATGGTGGCACCTGCCAGGCAGCAATCTGTCCTGCCTCCCCACCCTCTAAATCCAGGGTGGATCCATTGTTCACACTGCAGGAAACACCGGAGTTTCCTGCAAACTCCAGAGAAAACTGTGAGTTTTTAAAACCCTGGCTAATGTGGTATACCCTGAGTTTAGTATAGATCAAGCCATACGTAGTGTGCCCTTATCACAACAGATTCAGGGATACATCTGCAAATTGTGTGGCCTTATTAGGCCAGATTCGGTGTGTGTGTGTGTGCAGGTTTTCCCCCTTGTGTAGACAAGCCCTAAGGCCAAGCAAGCATGTATTAGAAAATCCTTAATGCTTTACCTAAATGTATAGATGGGCAGATTATGGACTCCTAGGGCCCATTCACACTACACAAGTATAGTGCCATAACTGCACTTTAATTGCCACAGCAATATCCCGTGGAATCCTGGGCTTGATAGGTTACAGAGGGGCATTTAGAATTCTCAGCCAAAATACAAACCCTGGGATTCTGTAGGATACTGCCATAGCAGTTTAAGTAGAATATAGCGCTATATTTGTGTAGTATGAATTGCCCCCTGCTCTCTCAGAAAAAAATTGTCAATTTCAAAATCAAAAGTGGGTAGGGAAAAAAGATACATTATATCTGGTATACTTTTATTACATATCCTAATGAAATAGATTGTCATCATGGACCTAAGATCTACCACTTTTTTTTTCTTCTTTCTTTCTTTTTTTTTCTTTTTTCTTTTCTTTTTTTTTTTTTTTTTAGAAGATGCTTTTGCAATGTTCATGTTTCCAGTTTGACATAATCGAGCAGCCAGGACCTCCAGCTGAATGAACAACCTGCAAAGCATGAGACTGAAAGGCTTGTTGACTGATATATGATGAAACATAGGGCTTGGCTAGATAGGCTGTTAACCCCCATCTTGCCCCTGTCTTGGAGCCCTGAAGTCCATACAGTGCAGGGCTTTTGCCCCGTTTTGCCCTTGGGCAGTCCTGACAATGTCCTGGCCAAAGACATGGGGAAGATGGGGTAAATCCCATTAAAACGTTATATTTTCACACCCAGGAAAAAATACCTTATTTAAGAAAAAAGCAGAGCAGACCCTGTGGGAACGCAGGTGTCCATACCCGCATGCTGGCCCATATCAGCAGCTGCCTCCACTGCCATCCGCATTGCACTCTCTGATATGGGCTGGCATATCTGTGTGGACTTCCCCCCGTTTCATGCAGGTAACTTGGGCAGGGGGGCTGATCCAGGGCAAGAAGATGCTGGCAGGAAGCAGACATATTCTACCTAGTTCAGACAAGCCCATAGCATACAAACAGTCAGTACATTTAATCCCATTCCCTCTATTGTTACCTTTATTCTTTTGTCACAGTTTAAAACAAATTAAAAGAATCAGCAGGATTTGTTGCGGGGGGAGAGTTAAAACTCCTTGATTCTAATTCTCAATATTTTTCCTTCCCAGATTTCACAGAATCATAGAGTTGGAAGAGATCACAAGGGCCATCTATTTGACATTTGAAATAAATCTTTATTGCTAAAAGCTATAAGCCGTCGCTATATAATTACTTTAAGTAAGTTAGAGCACACATACACAAACAATTACAAAGCCATACAATAATAATAAAACCATGAATATTCCAACTATAAAACTATAAAGACTTAAAACATTATTATACAGAGCCGTTTACATATCAGTACTGTGAAATGTTTATTACTCGTTTTGATATCTGACTCTTATCTTATTTTGCCACCATATCAGTGTGGTACACATTGTTGCCCAGCTAATAGGACACAAATTTGTTCAAGAGGAGAGCAATTAACCAAGGAATGAAGGATGTAACCTAAAAACTTTTGTCTTGGAAGTATGTATAGAGGGCATTTCAGCAAATAATGTTGAAGGTCTTCCACTTCCATACAAAACCTTTGAGTTACTGGGATATTATTGTATCTTCCTTTCAAATAAGCAGACAGCATACTCTGAAAGCGTAATGCCATATATGCTTTTCTTAATGGAGGCAATGTAAGATAAAAAAAAAACCTCTCTATTCCAAAAGATGTTTTATACAATGAGTACCATAATGAAAATGCAGTTTGAGAAAGCACTTAGAAACAAGATATATTTTCTCCTTGACCAGTTGTTTAAATTTGTTAGAAGTATAAATTTGTAAGGCCTTTGGATTGATCCCATAGGAGAGAAGTATTGCATTAACTGATTTTGCACAAGGGCCATCTAGTCCAACCACCTGCCTGCAGGAATACACAATCAAAACAATCAAAAAGTTGATTTGACAGCAATTAACAGCAACAAAAAACAATGAACATGTAAATGCCTTTATGTTATGCAGGTGCAACCAACAAATACTTTCTCTAAAGCTTTTTCCCTTTTCAAACACTACAGCAGTTTCAAATGTTAAAAATGGCCTAGTTCATAATATCACAGATGGCTTTTTGTTTTGTTCATTTTTCTGTGTTGACCAGAACTTTCAACTATCATGTGCCAGTGATATTACTTGGTAGCAGGGGATTTTTTTTAATATATGCAAAGCTTTACAGTACAGACAAACTGGGTGTGCCCCCCTCCCATGCCCTGTATTCTGGCTTTGCTTTCAGACAGGTAACAATATCATTTAAAAACTAGGAATCCAGGAAGAAAACTACAAGTGTCCTTATATAGTTTTTTGATAGCTAACTTTTCTGTTTATAATAGGAGATGACAGCACTTTAGTTTAATGAGAATCAGCTGTTTGGGGTTGCTTTCCATTCACATCCACTCTTAACTTCTGTGCAATTCATTTGACATTTGCAAGGAGAGTGTTGCAAAAAGATCTGAGAAAACTAATTGTGGCTTTGAGGTTTTCTTCTTCACCCACCCAGTGGATGGCAGCAGCATCCCTTTAAAGGTCAAACGCAAAGGAAAATATACAGAACAAACGTCAGAAACATTTCATGTTTTATTTCCTGAAACACATTGCCCTCCTCATAGCTTCACTGAAATAAATCAAAAGAATATGGTAGAAATACTCTGTTTTGGGAACAGAGTGTTTTCTTAAATAAATCTGAAAGATTTTTAGACTGGAATTCATTCACACCAGCACAGGATGATATATATTTCTATAATTGTTCCAAAGCACTGTAAAGTAGTACTCTCGCTGTCAGAACCAGAGCAATCATAATTATGCCAATATGCACAGAACACTACTTAAAGAGTCACAGATTGATCTATTTCTAGTTCATGTATGTTTCACGTGCCTTTGTTCTTAACCTTCATTCCATTCTATTTCTGCCTTCATCTCCATGTTTTTTTTAAAAGCTGCACAAAAATTGTATTATGTTTAATGTGAAATAGAAAGCTTTCACGGCCAGCATCCATAGATTTTCCTTGGGTTTTTTCAACCAAGAAAATCCAAGAAATGCTATACTCAGCGAAGGACAAAAGAGACCCTCTCACAGCTGCAGGAGTTTACTGCATACCATGCAGCTGTGGACAAGTTTACATAGGGACCACTAAATGCAGTGTGCAAACACAAATCAAGGAACATGAGAGACGCTGCAGACTCGGCTAACCAGAAAAAACAGCAGTAGGAGAACATGTTATAAACCAACCTGGACACAAAATGTTATTTAAAAACACAGAAATTCTGGACCAGGCCAACAACTATCATGTCAGAATGCACAGAGAAACTACTGAAATCCACAAACACCTAGACAACTTCAACAGGAAAGAAGAAACGTTAAAAGTAAACAAAATCTGGCTCCCAGTTTTGAAGAGCAATAGAATCAAAACTCAGCACTTACAAAGGTATTCCACCCAGGGATAGGGGGAGTTCCAACAGATAATGGCCCATCAACCAACCATTAGCCAAGCAGACACTAATGAGCCTTGCATTTCTATACCCAGAAACTAACCATTCAATTACACAAATTTACATATACTCCCCAACAGGGGTTCACAGCACAGAAACTCAACATACACTTCTACCCAACCATTCTCTGAAGATGCTAGCCACAGATGCAGGTGAAACATCAGAAAGAAACTATTCCAGAACACGGCCTCACAGCCCGGAAAAAAACCAAGGAAAATCTATGTATTATGTTTGTCAACATGTTTTTTCTCTCTCACTATAAACATTTCCAATGTATTTCATCCTAACTTACATATTTTTGGATGCATTTCAGTACAATTTTTAAGCTGTTTTGGGCCTCACTTTTGCAGAAAGTCAAGACATAATTCCAATAAACAAAATGAATGAATAAATACATTTTTGAGCATCACAATTCTGCAAAATCAGAAAGATAAACTGTGTATTAGTCTGGTAGGGAGAGCTTGTGTAGTTTCATATGGACATTGCTAAACAACAAACTCCCTAGCATCCTTAACATGAACAGACTGCTCTTGTTTAAATGAAAAGAATTTTTTTTCTTTTTGTTGTTGTTATTGTGTTACATACCCTGATAGCCCCTGATAATTGGAATATTAAATAATTGGCAATATTTAATAATTTGGATTGATGTGGCCATCCATATGGTTAGCAGGTAAACTGGGGGGGGGTAATACCAAGGCTAGAGCCATGTGTAACCAAAGGAGGGGCCTTTGGAAATTCCCCAAACAAATGCTCAGGTCAGAGGTGAAAACCTGGAGGTGAGTCATTCACTAATTCACTCAACGATAGCAGAGTCCTTGATGCTTGTAAAATGGGTTCTTTGTCTCCTACTCTCCTTCCCATAATAGACCTTGCCTTCTCCCATTCAATTCTAAAAGCATTGCCCATTATCGATGGTTAACTCTTCTGGAGTACCCTTTGTCTAGTCCAGGGAAACTCCAAGAGACTATATTCCACTCAAAATCCCATCTCTTCAGGGAGATTATCCGATATAAATATCACCCTAAAACACCACCCAAATGTCCATATTTCCTCCTCCTACATCCATGCTGCCTCTGAATGCACCTCTGAGAATCCTCTGCTGCACGCATCTCCACTCTTCTGAGAGGTATTGTATCACCCATCATCCCCTCACCCTATTCCTCTATCCAAATACTACCTACTTTCTTTGTTAGCATTATGTGATTGCTTCAAGCCTGAGTGTTTGCATGGATGCTGTTAATATTAATTTCCAATAAATATCATTTAATTGTACATTCTGGCTTAGAGTCTCCTCTGTTACTACGGGTATAAATAGGTCAAAAGATCCTGACATTGCCCAGCCTCTCACATGCCAAGTTGAGTTAATTAAATTCCCCAAATTAATATTAGGACATCAGAGGTTCCCCATGGACCTCCGGGCAATTCGAATAACAATTGTGTACCTTTAGGATCTGGGTGATCTTAGAGGATTTTATGAAGCTCTTAAAGCAGTGTTTGGATCTCCTTATCAGGTCCAAAGCTCCTTATACAGTACAGATGGTCAAACATTAATTACTGATAAAGCCTCTATCCTGAATCAATGGGCTGAACATTTTCAAAGTCTCTTTAGTGCCAACCGAGTAGTCCAAGACTCAGCTGTCCAACATATGATACAAAAACCGATGAAAAATGAATTGGACATAGCTCCCACTTTGGAAGAGACCCTTAAGGCCATACAGCAGATGAAAAACGGCAAGTCAGCTGGGATTGATGGAATCCCACCTGAAGTTTGGAAACATGGAGGTCATGATCTTCCATGAACTCCTTGTGAATTGCTGGGGAAAACGGACGGTGGCATCAGATCTCCGAGATGCAGTCATCATCACCTTGTACAAGAAAAAAGGAGCAAAATCCAATTGCTCAAACTATCACTGCTCTCTGTTGCTGGAAAAATCCTTGCAAGGATACTCCTGAATAGATTAGTTCCTGCCATTGCAGAATAACTTCTTCCTGAAAGCCCATGTGGCTTCAGAGCCAATAGGAGTACTACAGATATGGTATTTGCCCTTAGACGACAGCAAGAGAAATGTAGAGAGCAGAACAAGGGTCTTTATGTAACATTTGTCGACCTCACCAAAGCCTTCGGCACTGTGAGTAGAGAAGGTCTGTGGCACATCCTGGAAAGACTAGGATGTCCCCCCAAATTCCTTAAAATGATTATCTTGCTACACGAGGGCCAGCGCGGTCAAGTCAGATATGGCGATACTCTTTCAGAGCCCTTTCTAATAACTAATGGAGTGAAGCAAGGTTGTGTTCTTGCTCCAACCTTATTTACAGTCTTCTTCAGCATGATGCTCCAAAGGGCTACGGAAGAGCTTGAAGAAGAAGATGGCATCTATATACGTTACCATACGGATGGTAGCTTGTTTAACTTAAGCCGTCTGAGGGCTCGCACTAAGACTCTAAACTATCTAGTTCATGAGCTGCTCTTTGCTGATGATGCTGCCCTTGTTGCCCACACAGAAGCAGCTCTGCAGTGCCTAACATCCTGCTTCACTTCTAGCTGTTTGGGCTGGAAGTCAACCTGAAGAAAATGGAAGTTTTCTACCAGCCTGCACCACAGGACGAACACCACCATCCCCACATTGCCATCGGCAAATCTGTGCTTAAGTCCATTCAGCACTGCACCTACCTGGGAAGCATCATCTCTTCAGATGCCAAGATTGACAAAGAGATCGATCACAGATTAGCAAAAGCATATAGCACATTTGGAAGACTTTACAAAAGAGTCTGGAGTAATAAACACCTGAGGCAAAGCACAAAAATCAGTGTGTATAGAGCCATTGTACTGTCTATTCTCCTTTACGGGTCTGAAACATGGGTCACCTATCGCCACCACTTACGACTCCCTGAATGCTTTCATCAGCGCTATCTACGCACAATCCTAAATATACACTGGACTGACTATGTGATGAATGTTGCTGTCCTTGAGCAAGCAGGAATCACCAGCATTGAGGCCATGATATTGAGAACACAGCTGCAATGGGCAGGGCACATTTCTAGGATGGAGGACCATCGCCTCCCAAAAATACTACTCTACGGTGAACTCACCACGGGTCAGCATAAGAAGGGTGCTCTAAAAAAACGATATAAGGACTCCCTGAAACAACATCTCAGGCTCAGCCAAATTGATCACCAACAATGGTCTGCCCTGGCCTCACCTCGGGAGGCACGGAGATGCGCTACCCACAATGCTGCAACCTTATTTGAGAACTCACGCTGAACAAGTCTTGAAGAGAAACTACAACGCAGAAAGAATCACAACCCGGAAACATCACCCAAGGAGACCTTCTGCTGTGCTTTCTGCAACTGCACATGTTTATCTCGAATTGGCCTTTTCAGTCATCAGCATGCTTGCAGCAAGCATGGGATAAGTCCTTCCTGAATCTTAGTTTGCGAAGAAAAACTAGAGAGAAAGAGAGAGAGAGATTCTCCTCAAATTCTATGAAGAATATTTTTGCCATTTAGACAACCCATCAGAGGAAGCTTGTCATTGTGTTCCTCTTAGGCTGAAGAGAAAGTAACTTGCCCAAGGTCACCCAATAAGTTTCCTTGGCCAAGCAGGGATTTGAACCCTTGTCTCTTGGAGTTGCACTGTTACACCATGGCACCATAGAAAAATCTACGCTCTGACTGGTAGACTGAGAGACCTTCCCAAAGATCTGTCACCCCCACACATGCTTAGTAGAAAAAGCCTCAGCTGAAACTAATAAGAGACCTCTTGCTATGAAGATTACAGGCACATATGCCCACTTTTCAATGCGACCAAAGTAAGCCCACCTGTCCCTCACTCTTGGGACATTATCAGACGAGCATCTAAAAACACGCTAATTCCTCAATTAGATTGATTACAATGGGATGTGGTTTCACACTCTATCAATACCATGGAAAAAGCCCTATTGGAGATCTATTCACTGCTTGTCCTGTGAATAGAAGAAATACCTTTTTTTTGCAGCTGGAGTACAGAGTAACCATGCGAAGATCATGACATTATGTGATAGCGGGGCCTGTTCACACTAGCATGATGTCGTAATCCTGTGATTTTTGCCATGTCTGATAATGTCCTAGGTCCCAATCCAGATTAATGTCTATATACTTCCTTATGAGTAGAACAAAAGAAATAACATAGCATGCTACTTGGTATAGGCAACATGAAGCTTGACCCACCAGTGAACTTGCTTCTTTCCTGAGAAGAACTTAGGTTTTAACTGGTTCCATGAGAATTCCACCAAACACATGGAAAAACTAGTTTTACCAGAGCTGATTGAAGGATTTTATTTTCAAAGACAAATTGTGTGTCACAGCGATGCTTATCATACTATCCCCAACACCACTTTGGAACATTTATCTTTTCCTTCAGTCACACTAGGAAAATATGGGCAAGTCATAAAAAGTATGATTGAATAAAACCTGACCTTATTAAAATCCTGTTGGTTTTACTACAAAAGTAAACAAATGACAAACTTGAATTTAATTTTAATGACATGATAAAGCAACAAATAAAACTTCAGAGTTTGAATGCATACAACAGAAATGTTAATAAGTATTCCAAGTGAACAATGCCACAGAAGGACTGCTTGAAGTTACCAAATTATTTAACAATGAAGTCCAGATGTAGTGCAGATTTGAAAAATATTTAGTGCTACACATTAAGTTTGGAAAAGTCCATGCAGTGCCAAATTTTGTGCTATGTGATGGGACTGAAATACAGATTCTGGATCCAAGTAATATTTCTAAGTGCATTGGAATTAGCTAATTAGGATCAAAACAAAGTACAGTTGTCCCTCTGTATCCACGGATTTGGTATCCATGGATTTAAGTATTCACAGCTTGAAAATATTATTTAAAAAATAATAATCCTAAAAGCAAACCTTGATTTTGCCATCTTATATAAGTGACACCATTTTGCTATGCCATTGCATATAATGGGACTGGAGTATTCATGAATTTTGGCATCTACGGGAGGGTCCTGGAACCAAACCCCAGCAAATATGAAGGGACAACTGTAAACTAAGAAATGTATTCTTCAAGCCTATATTGAAAATGTTAAACTCAAAGAACATTTTTCAGCTTCATTGATTTCAATAGCACCCTGAACCCTTTCCCACTGAAACCAACCAGTATTAAAAGCTTGAGGGTAGTCATGTTAATCAGCAAGACAACAACAACAAAGAATCTAGTGGCACCTTAAAATATAGATAGTTATACATTTGTACAGGTTTAGAAAAAATTGATTGGGTTGGAGATAGTAGAGAAATTCACCCTCATGTGTCATGTAATACAGGTCGATCCCCATATCCATGGATTCAATATCCACAGTTTCACTTATCCACATCCAAAAATATGTGTTCTCTCTAGGCTTTTGTAGGTTCTCCAGTGTGATTCTATCGTCAACTTCCAGCATTCTTCTCATTTAAAACAATAGGATTCTCTATTATCCATGGTTTCAGGTATCAACAAGGGATCTTGGAACATATTCCACATGGATACATGGGGCAATCTAGAATTATGGACTTAGCAGATGATTCAACATGGAAAAAAGGAAGCATTCTTTCACATGGTTCATTTGGGGAATCCTCTGCCACACATGCAGTGGTGGCAAGTACCTTAGATTGCCCTAAATGGTTTAGATCAGGAAGGAGCACATTTTCACACATATTTTCAAATGCACAAAAATTCCCAAACACATCAGGGCTCATGTCCATGAACCCTGGAACAGGAAAGGCACAATACCCCCTCCCCAGGCTAGCCAGAGGAGCAGAGCCCCCCCTGAAATGATTGGCAAAATTGGACCACCAAGACTCCTTTGCAGTTGAATTCCTCCTCAGGAATTATCAATCAGAAATTTACTAAATGATCAAATGCTAAGAAATATTAAGAGAGCTGTTGTCATTGAGCACTCTGAGGAATGGTTAAAGGCTACCTGCAATCTATCCCTATGCATATTTACTTGCAAGTAAGCTACACTGAACACATGGAGGCCACATTGTGCTTGTACAAGTCTGTTTTTAAGGATGTTTCACTGATCACGAATGGAAAAAGTAATTTGCTCTCCCTCTGCAAGTATCTGCAAGTAGGCAAAATTAATAACAACCAGCCTTCCAGTTTTAAGCCCTCACACCTTAAAAACAGTTCTGGGATCCCTGCTCATGTCCCCCTAATATATTTCTCCCCACCATCTCCACCATCATGTGTGCTTTTTGTACACAAATTTCAATCCTGTACATTTTTATGCTGGTTTTCTGATCTGAGAACAGCATCACCAAATTCAGAGAAGTGTGAAAAAAGAAGGCAAAATGCATGTGGCTTGTGCATTTCTTCATGAGTGTGAATTAATTCAGTTTATGTTAAAGTAAAACCCAAATAAATTTTGATTTCTTTCTTTATTTCTTTTGGTTGGTTGCTTGCTTTGTTTTTGATGGACAAACATGTTTTCTTCTATTGCAGCTGCCCCATGTGATGACACTTTGAAATCAAGTCACAACTCTTTTTGCTCTCCAGTGGAAAAAAGAAAGTTATTAGGTAGTAGGTAGTAGGCAGTGGTTTCTTTGGGGACATCTAGTGTCATAGAAATGTGTCTGTTATGTAAGATATTAATATCCAGAGCCAACTGATAATCTGCTTCCTCCAAGAACATCTGAAGCTTCCCAGACACCACGCGCTCAAGCAACCTGTCCCAATAGGGGATATTAGTGATAGGGTGGTGGTGACAGGGAGGACCTCTTCAGCAGACTTCTTAAAGGCAGCAGTCACCTCCCCTTGACATAGTAACACACTTCACAGCCAGAAGACCCACACAATCAATCCACCTCTGCAGGATCTATTGGCCAAAATGGGTAAGGATCAAGCTTACATGCGATGGGACAGACTGAGTCAAACATCTCATGAAACAACTAAAATTGATCCCAAGAAAATTGACCAGATGGCACACTGGACACCTCCCTAGACACTAGGATAACTCTGGCATCCAGTTCTGGGTGAATACAAGCAATTTTCTCCTTGAAGTGCTTAGCAAATTTATCACATCAAGCAACCAAGGGTTCCAGTCCTGGCCTCTCTGTGCCTTGTTACTTGAATTGCATGGGGTCCATGAGGATCCATATAATCCCCCAAATTAATATGGGGAATATTGAATTAGCTCACTTATGGCAGCGAGAGATCAGGTAATGGTGGGATCTTTTAACCTCATATACCAGTAGTAACAGAGGAAACTTTAAGCCAAAATGTACAATTAAATTATCTTTATTGGAAATTAACAGTAACAGTATTCACATGCACACTTGGGCTTCAGACACTCACACAAGGCTATCAAAGATAGTAGGAAGTATTTGGATAGAGGACTAGAGTAAGGGGATTGTAGGTTATACTATACCGATCCTGTAGAGCTGGGATTGCAAAGTAAAATGGCAGAAAGGAGATCCAAAAGGTAGAGTGGTGATACGAACTGACGTGGAGTCAAAAAGCAGAGGATTCAAGCACACTTCGGTGGTGTTTTAGCATGATATTTATATGTGATAATTCCCCTGAAGGGATCGGATTTTGAGCAGAATACAATGTTTCTCCAAGGTTCCCAGGACTAGACAAAGGCTGCTCCAGAAGAGTTAATGATAGTTAATGGGCAATGTATTTAGAATTGAATGGGAGCAGGCAATGTCTATTGTTGGAGGGAAGGACCTAGAATCATAGAATCGTAGAATTGTAGAGTTGGAAGAGACCACAAGGGCCATCCAGTCCAACCCCCTGCCACACAGGAAATCATGACCAAAGCATCCCTGACAGATGGCCATCCAGCCTCTGTTTAAAGACCTCCAAGGAAGGAGATCCCACCATGCTCTGAGGGAGTGTGTTCCACTACCGAACAGCTCTTACTGTCAAAAAGTTCCTCCTAATGTTGAGTGGAATCTCTGAACATGGAGCTTGCATCCATTTCTCCATGTTCTAGTCTCTGGAGCAGCAGAAAACAAGCTTGCTCCATCCTCAATGTGACACCCCTTCAAATACTTAAACAGGGCTATCATATTGCCCCTTAACCGTCTTTTTTCCAGGCTAAACATACCCAGCTCCCCAAGTCTTTCCTCATAAGACATGGTTTCCAGACCTTTTACCATTTTAGTCACCCTTCTCTGGACATGCTCCAATTTGTCAATATCCTTTTTGAATTGTAAGCATCAAGGAGACTCTGCTATCATTGAGTGGATTAGTGGATGACTCACCTCCAGGTGTTAGTCTCTGGCCTGAGTATTTGGTTGGGGAATTTCCAAAGGCCCCTCCCTTGGTTATATGTTACGTCATCCTTGGTTTCTGGGGATCCCTGGTTTACTTGCTAACCACGTGGAAGGCCACGGTAAGCCAAATTATTAAATATTGCCAATTATTTAATATTCCAAGATGTGGGCTATCAGGGTAGGTAACCACCTGATCCCAATATGTTCCTCAGCACTCAGAATAACTCTGCTGATCAGCATGCGCGGGATACAATAATCATGACATAGTAAGATTTCTTATTTTCTTTTTTCTTTTCTTTTAATTTTAATTTTTTATGATTATTATTTTTGCGCTGACCCCACTGCCACATAATATGCAGAATGAACAGTCTTAGCTAATATTTGGTCATATTTGCTTCATGCCCTACAGCACCTGCACTCTTACCCTGATTTTATTAATTGGGTCTGTGCTAGTTAGTCTCAACTAGAATAGATCCAATCACTGAAACGTACATAAGTGTAGACTTCACAAGTCACCATTGATTCAAAGAATCTATTCAGATGGGCTAATAATTGGATTTAGGTCCACCTGTTCAACCTCATCTATTGAATTTCTTTGCACCATTGGTAGTGGGAGAACTATGATCATAAAGATGAAAACGAAGAAAAGATAATAAAGTTTATTTGGAAAATTTGCAATGCCACCTTTAGTTTCACCAATGTCTTTTTCTCCTAAATGGAAGACATTCCCTCCTGAAGATATTTTGGCTTACAAATCCCATCTTCCTCAAACAGCATGGCCACTGGTAAGGGATTGTGGGAGTTGCAGCCCAAAACATATGTAGGGCAAAAGGTCCCCAACCCAGTGTAGGAGATGGGATAGGAGAAGGAATCTAAAAGGAAAGACAACTATGTTTGTAGCCCTAAAAGTGAGAAATGCCCACATGGCTAGTTTATACACCTCTCCACCATTTTGATCTGTTTTCTGTCATAGAAAAAGAAAACAAGCCATATTTATGTGTCAAATATGCTCCCTTCACCTACTTTTTACTAGAAGAATTGGATTATTTTAGTTTAAATTCTTTGTGGGTTGAAACAGTTTCATTTATAAGATAGATAAATAGGTAGATAGATAGATAGATAGATAGATAGATAGATAGATAGATAGAGATTGAGATACACACACACACACACACACACACACACGTTATATATATTTTAAAATCTAGGCATTTCATAAATGTCTTATAGCCAATGGGGTAAGTACAAAATTTGTTTCCTTTTCCTGTCTATGAGAGATGAAAATGCAGGCCAATGTCTGAAAGTCTTCTCTTTTAATAGGTTACACATGTTCAGAAGTGAAATCCAGCTAATATTTTGGGTTGAATGTCTATAAATTAAAGGTTTAAATGACAGCTTCCTCCCACCTTCTGTGTGAGTTTGTTTTAGAGAGCATTAAGTAATTTTTTTTCTTCCTATGGGATTCTTGTTCTTTCTCATTCTTTAAATGTAAGAATTGACAAACGAGTGAGAGAAACCTCAGTTGTGAGAAGACTATGATTTATTCCCGCTGCTAAAGCTAATATCAATATTGCTACTATGTAACATTAATGTTTGTGCCCACAATGAGCTTTAGTGAACATATTACTTATGATCTGGAGTACAGCTCTCTCTCTCTCTTTCTCCCTTCTGTGTGTGTGCCTTCAAATGCGTGTCGATGTATGGCGACCCCATGCATTTCACAGGGTTTTCTTAGGCAAGGAATTCTCAGAGGTGGTTTTGCCAGTTCCTTCCTCATAAATATAGCCTATAGCACCTGGTATTCATTGGTGGTCTCCCATCGAAGTACTAGCCAGGGCTGGCCCTGCTTAGCTTCCAAGATCAGACAAGATCTGGCACCTTTAGGGTATTTAGGCAGAGGTTTTGCCTAAACCTCAATGCCCCCATAATGTTACTTGCATTGTGTTAGAGGTGGAAGTGGTTGTAGGAATCTCAAGCTGGCTGCCCCTGGGCTTTTCTTTTACACTCTTTAACACATGCATACCAGTGAAAACCCAGAGATCTGCATAAAGGCAGAAAATCTGCATTATTTTAATGCAACTGCATAATACCCACCTCAAACTTCACTTCCCTAATCCATGAAAAAGTATCCTAGATTCCACTGCTGTTGTAAACAGGAGGAAAGACCATGAGCTCCTGTTCTGTGCTACTCCTCTTGTTATCTCTTTAGCACAATTGGATTTTCAGTACTGGTTTATCTGGGAGTTAAGACCACTGGACTCAAGACTACTGAACAGTATCCTGATTTGGGGGTGGGGTGTGACACCTCTAGCCTTCCACCTCAAATCTCATTGTTGACATCTCCATCACTTTCCCATTTCCCGATGTCACTGGGGGGAAAGGAAAAAAGAAGTGCTCATTTCTGGTTGTATTACCTGCACCTCCATACCCCCTTCCCTTGCTCTCCCCTAGGGAGGCAAGAGCTGTGTTGGGAGACAACAGCTGTAGCTGAAAGTTTGAGTTTGAGGAGGAAGGGAAGACAGGTACCTTAGTCCATTTTTACAGAGTATTACTGTACTTTATCCTGCTTCTCAACCTATCTGGAATTAAAGTCACAAGAACTCTATCCCATATCCAACCTGGCCATCATATCACTTCTTCCTCATCAGCCACCAAGAGCTGGTGGCTTTACAGTCACCTAGGAACTGTATCCACTCTGGGCTTTAGATTGAAATGTAAAGGACATACCTGTGATGCTGAATCCTATCCTCATAATAGGGTCAGCACTTTGGACAGCTTCTTTAAAAGTTCAGACTAAAACTCAGACTGACTTCACTACCTCACTCATAAGGGAGCCACCAGCTCCCACTGCCAATACTACTCATCATCTCTCCCCCCCAAAGGCATCACTGCTGCTTCTGCTCACTCTCCTACCCTCACACCCATAATTGCCACCCCTCCCCTCTACACTTTTAAATAATATTTTCTAATACAGACCTGCACAACTGCTATGCAAGAGAACATTTGAAAAGCATTTTTTAAAAAATGAAAGCCTGACAATAGATCTTTGCCTTAAATCCAGCAGCTAGAAGGACCAGTACCACTGTAAAACAGTGCCTCCAGTTCCCTACACAGTTAAGTCATCAGAAGTGGCCACTGGCTGCATTGCTTCCAGGTTTTACTCATAATCTATTAAGGTGCTGAATGCATTTTAGGAATAGAATTCAGTACCTTGGATAGCTCCCACAAAACCCAGAGTAGGTTCCATAAAATCCAGGGGAGATTCAACCTGCCCCCCCCCCGTGCACATTAGGAGTCATTCACTACTCCGAAAGCACCATAAGTTGAAAACAAAAGAAAGAACATAAACAGGATGGTTTAAGGTGTGCACCATGTTCCACTTGAGTGAGACAGGTATAATGACAATGGTTAATCCTCCTCATTAAAAATATAGATTGGTCCCAAACATAAGCATGTCTGAGCTTCTTCTTTTTTTAAGAGGTGGTATGTGTAATAATTTATTTTCACTGTTTGCAATCAGAGATTTTCAAATTGAATATGTCAACCGAATGTGGGAAGTTCCCATTCACACACTATTTCTGGTCTTTCTTGTTCTCTGAGGCCTTGGCTACACTGGCGGGAAGCACCGCACCTACCTTGTAACCACAGTGGATTTCTTTGCTCTGCAATGGCTCCTAAATGCCACACACACCGGGGCTTGTCTGATTGCATTGGAGTAAAAGGGTGGCCCTGCGCTGATCATGTATCCTATACGTCATACTATTTCTGGCCATGCGGCTGGGGCTGCTCTGGTTTTTGTTTTGTTTTTCCTTGTTTTCTCATGCATACAAATAAATGAATATACATGGTCCTGCAGAAACCCCTGGTGAAAATGCACATTGTTGAAAACATTGTGTGTCAACTATGCCATGAATACAGGGTGAGTACAGGTATTACTATTATTGCCCATGTAGATAGACAAGCTCTAAGTCACAAGGCTGCAATGACAGAATATTTCTGACATTTCACCTGCATCTGTGGCTGGCATCTTCAGAGAAACTCTTCCAGAACACGCCTCACAGCCCAGAAAAAAACCAAGGAAAATCTATGTAGTGCAGTTCTTGCTCAAAAGCAATGTGTATATAATAATGGATATTTTAAGATAAAATGATTTAGAATTAGTATTCTGATTTTTTTAAAAAATAGATTTTTTTATTTCTGTGATACATTCAAAAATATGTATTCAAATAGAAAATTTCATGCAACAGTTTTGTACTCTTTTTTAAAACTGGAAAACAACATAATAAAATTCATAGAAGTTACTTTATTTACTATTTGTTTAAATTTTTTAGAAGTAATAAAGAGAAGTTTATAAAGTTAAATGACAGTTATGTTCCAGTGTATGAATCAGTACAAAATGTAAACATTAGAGGAGTTTGCATTAAAATGAGATTTAAATTGTTTTCTCCACAGAAATACTTCTCCTCAAAGGAGAAAACAGAAAAACTTACAAAACATTTTCATCATAACTTTAGAAGTTAACCTTTGAAGCTTTTGTAAATCAAGCTCAAGAACATTCAACTGTGGAAGAGGCTCGTGGAGGAAAGAACACTGAAAAGAGGTTTGGGCAGATTTTTTTTATTTGCTAGACTAATTAAGTAAACTTGTGACAACTCTTCAGAATTTGAGCTTGTTGCTGCTGAAAGCTGTTTAGGCCCTGGTTCAGAAAAGCACTTAAATGTACATCCCATTGAGGCCAGAAGCAATTAAGCAGTTGCTTGGATAGTTAATTGAAAATGGAATCTTATAAAGATTAGAAAGTTTGAAATGAAGCTGTAAAATAATAGATTTTCTAGGATTCACCCTTTTTCAGTTCTGTGATGGCTGTGAAGTCTGCCAAAAAGTTTGGTTACACAGCAGTCCAAAACATGAAATTTGTTTAAACACAATGCTGTTAAAAGCAATCTGCAGGCTGGCATCCTGGTAGAATCCTGTTGTTATTGTTCTTAATTGCCATCCAGTTGATGTAGACTTATGATGACCTCATGAATGAGAGGCCACCCAGACACCCTGTTATCAGCAGACTTGGGAGATTATCACAAGGGTCATGTCTGTCCCACTACCCCCCCTCCCGGCCCTGTAACACTACAACAAAAAACTTTTCAAACACCTACTTTATAGTGGAATAGAAATGGCTCCCCCTCCTCTCAGCTTCACTGCAGTAAAGGCAGCTGTCGTAAAGCTGCTTTTACTGCAGTGAAGCCAAATCCTGCTCATTCTCATGAGAGAATGATTGCGCAGGAAATTTAAACCTAAAACCCCAACCAAATGTCAAAACATACAAAGACACAAAACAGACTTTTAAAATTACAAATAACCTGGGGTGGGGGGAGATAGTCACTCACCTAGCTGTCCCGATCTCACCCAGAAGTGTTCGTGTCAGACCTGCCATTCTTATTGCAATCTCAAGAGTTAAATGGCCTGAGGTTTTGCAATGCCAGCACAAAAGCGGTATGGGGAACCAATTGATGGCTTAAGCCCTCAATTAAAAACTATGGGTTTGGGACTGATTTTAACTGCGCAAGAGTGACGTCATCTGATCTGGGCACCCTTTCCTGGTTACATGGTGTAGTTATGATGCCTTATTTTGTGTGTCTGATAAAGTCCTCAATATCATGGCCTCAATGCTGGTGATCCCTGCTTGCTCAAGGACAGCAACATTCGTCACATAGTCAATCCAGTGTATATTTAGGATTGTGCATATATAGCGCTGATGAAAGCGTTTGAGGAGTCATAAGTGTTGGCGATAGGTGACCCATGTTCCAGACCCGTCAAGGAGAATAGACAGTACAATGGCTCTATACACACTGATTTAAGCCAGAAACATCACCTAAGGAGACCTTCTGCTGTGCTTTCTGCAACCGGACTTGTTTATCTCAGATTGGCCTTTTCAGTCATCAGCGTGCTTGCAGAAAGCGTGGGATGAGTCCTTCCTGAATCTTCGTTTGCGAAGAAAAGCCAGAGGGAGAGATAGTCCTTTGTCTCTTTCTTTCTTTTTTTTTGGGGGGGGGGTCCATAGCAGAGGTCAGAATTCCCTACCCACCTTATGCAACAACCCAACTCCCCCCAAACTCACCTTTTACCTGATGCAGCCCCTGACCCCCTCCAAAACACAGCCATCACTGGCTTGTAAAGAGTAGGGCACAAGGCAACCAAAACCACCTGTGCACCAAGATTTAAAGGCACTACCATTGGGCATCAATTTAGGGATCAGTGATTAAGATGGTTATACTGTGGTAGCAAAGAATCTGCATGATTCCACACCACTTCTGTGGAATCAGGTGGGATGTCCATCAAAGATTTTTTAAAACATTCATATGAAAATTCACCTTTCTTTGCAAAATATTTTATACATATCAGACGAGATCCTACATCACCAACCTAGCTATGAATGAGTAACTAGCTGTTCTCTCCTGGCCCACCCACCACCACCCAAACTTAACTTAACAGCCAGCAGCCGTTCTGAGCAATGGAGGTCTGTTTTGCAACAATCGAGGTGCAGGAGGATGGTGTTTCCAGCCCCCTCCCACCAGCAAGCAAGACTGCAACAATCAGAAGCGGAACCCCTGTCTCAATTCCTCATTGCACTGCATATTGTTGGTGGGATGGGTCTGGAAACCTCATTCTGCTGTACCTGGATCACCAGCAGAACATACTTCCGTTGCTTGGAGCAACTGCTGGCTGTTAAGATCACAGTGGCTGCCTAGAGTTAAGGTGGGATTCAGGAAGCATTTGCAATCATGGCAATAGTGATTGTGAATACTTAGAGCCTTATTGAAGTAAAGTGGCAGGGAAGCCAGAAACTTCCGCTTTCCATGTTGCCTTATGCATGACATCATCATTCTTCCAGTGTCCTGCCATTCTGGCCCTGTGGGAAATGGAGATAACACCACATCTTTTTTCTAGCCAGAAAAATCCTTTCATAAAAAGACATGGTTTTACCTCTGTCTCCTATGGGGCCAGAATGGCAGAAGACCACAAGAACAATGACGTCATGTGGTAAAGGCAGAACAGAAAGCGGATGCTTCCGTCTGCCCTGCCGCTTTACTTCAGCATGTGATAAGACTCTTAGTGTAACTGAATATGGAACATTTAAGAATCTGTAATTCTAGTTTATGAATTCGTAGATGCAATGCAGGATGCCAGCCATCCTTCGCAAATGTGACTATTAAAACATAATATCACCATAATAGTAATACTCTTCTTATGTTAACTATGTATAAATATTTATGTATTTTTATTCTGTGAAATGTTTATTTTTACAAAAAGAAATATACTATCTAATGTGAAAATGACATATAAAAAAACACACTCAAACAACAATTCTATGTATGTACAGCCAATCCTAACCTACTCAGTCTCAGGTATGTACAGTATGTGTAGTGGGCTGGGCTACTGTTGGACTGCAACTTCCATTATCCCTTACCATTGTCTATGATAACTAGGGCTTATGGGAGTTGAAATCCTACTTGCCCATCTGATGTGCAGGCTTGCAGCCCAAGACGGTCAATTAGAAGGATCTTTAAGTTGAGATTAATCTATTAAAAAGCCCTGGTGGCGCAGTGGTTAAATGCCAGTACTGCAAGTCACCACATTGCAAGTTGCAAGTTCGATTCCAGCAGGCTCCAAGGTTCACTCAGCCTTCCATCCTTTTGTAGGTCAGTAAAATGAGTACCCAGCTTGTGGGGGCAATTAGCTAACACACATTGGAAGCTGTTTAATGCAGTTAGATGTGTAAATAGCTATTGCTTGAAACAATTTGTAAGCTGCTCTGATAGCCTTGTGGCTGAAGAGCGGGGTATAAATAACTATTTTTTTTCTATCAATAAATATGGCAGGTATTACACATACTTTCAGACTATCTGAAAGCACTGGTAGCACAAGGGGTGTGCAGAGATGCCAAACCACACCATATGAAACAATCAGAGGGAGGGATGACACCTGCCTTGGCAATGCCACAGTCCAAAAGAACATATTCCCCTCTATATTCCTGCCCAAGTTTTAAAATATCTGGGGAAAGGTTTTCTCTCAGTTCTACCACCATAACAAGCATATGTGGTTAAGGGCATAGGAGACAGCCTTCTTAGCAGCTACTCTCAGCTTGTGGACTTTTCTTCTGCAGTAGGTTTGATTGCCTCCCTCTCTGCTGTAACCCCACTTCCAAGGCACCCCACTTCTGGAATGTTAGCATTGCTCTATACCCCATTTTCACAGGCCTCAGAGACTGGCCAAGCTTGGTTCATTAATGTGGCCTTTTACAAGGGTAAAAGACAGGATGGTCTCAGAAAAAGGTCTTTTTTGTTTTTCCCTGGAAAGGAAGGCCTGGGGCTGAAGGGCCAAAAGAAGACACATTCCACATAAATGGGAGGTTAATGGATGGAAAAACCCTTTTGTATTTGCTGATTGTGAAATTTCCTCTCCTCAGCTCCCAACCTTAAAGAAGTGGCTCAAAGCTGTTAAAATCCAATCACTGGACATTAAGAAACACATTTAGCATCTTTCTCACCTTTTGTCAAGACCAGGAAACTCATTGTGCAAACCATGAAGGCCCATGGAAATCATTGTTTTAACCTATGAAGCAACCAATCCCCTCAGGTGTATTTGGAGGTATAAAAGACTCCCCCCCCCAAAAAAATATGCCTCATTGCACAGAGTCAGTAACAGGGGGAAGCTCTGTTGCTCTGTGTTAGCCAACCCAGCGCACAGTTAGTAATAGGGGCAAACTCTGTTACTCTGTGTTAGCCACATCCAGCTTCTCCATCCACTCTGCCAGACGGACTACAGGACAGGTGATATTATTATCCCAGCACAACCCTCTTGCAACCCTCTATCCCAAGCTTTCCTACTGTTTCTTTCTATAGCCTTGTCTGAATGCTTTCTTTGGGTGAATGTGTGTGTTTTTGGTGTTATTTTTGAACTCCTTAATAAAAAAATAAAACATACTTAATTTTAAATGTGTACGTATTCCATCCAGACTATTACCAGTAGACAAAGGTTTAAAAGATTCCATTGTTACCCCCTCTTGCATAGCTAAAGTCGAGTTGCTGCTAATTTCCCCAACATATTAGAAACTCAATATTTTCTTGGAATTTTCCAAGGAGCATTTTGGGTAACACTGCTCTCTCTTCATCATCGGGCAAAGACCTTTTTATTTAGGCAAGCCTTTGGCTCTTAACTTACTGTAGCAGAGGGGCTTTTAGTGGGCATGCTGTGCTTTTATCTTTTGATTGTGTTTTAAGTGTATTTTAATAGGATGTTTAATAGAATGTTTAACTTATTGTTTTTTAAATTATATTAAACATTTTTCCCCAGTTGCACATTGTTTTAATTTTTTCTAAACCACCTTGGATCCTATACTGAGAGAAAGGTGGGATATAAATTAAATATATAAATAAACACATTTTTTTAAAAAAAACCCTGCAAGTACCAAATTACACTCGACCAGCGTGTAGTGCTTAACTAGGTGCCTATAGAGGTTGCTATATGCTGTATGTTCAGGCAAGAATACATCTTAAGCAGGCTCTGGCCAGTTTACAAGGAGATGGAAAACTGGCAGACTCACTAAACCAAAAGAAAACTAGAAAACAGTCAAAGGTGGGCTTCTTTTTAGAAAGCAGTTTCAAATGAGTCACAAGTCATTTTTCCCACCTCTTGCCAAGGACAAAGTGCACTGTTGGTTACAAATTGAAGTGATCTGTGGCAGTCCCAAGAAATAGCTTTGTTTGTAGGAAAGCTTTACATTAGCAAAAAGCTCTCCCAAACACTTCCAGATGAAGGCGGAGGGGGAGGGGGATTACCTTCCCCTACTATTCCAGGCAAGCATGAATTATTCACAGGCAGGGGGATTTCTTTGCTTTATTTCAATTTAAATATTCATCTGTTATCTTCTTACATAGGATATCCCTCTGCTTTTACTATGAAGGACCAATCTGAGATTTTCCTCAAATCAATCAATCAAAAATTTATTATAGTCATAGGCCAGCATAAAAGGATAAGACATTTTTTGTAATAAAGTATATAAGACAAGGTGGCATAAAATGCAATGAGCACATAAAATTCACATCATCATCATCATCATCAAAAAGTAAGGGGTTGTCTAAATGATGAAAATACTCCTCATGGAATGTGAGGAGAATCCTACCTATTTTAATGGGATCCTACATCATTTTGCCTTATCCAGAAAGAGAGGGAGAAAACTCATATACTGCGCACTAGGAGATTTCATGGTTTTCTGTGAAGTTTTTTAAATACTGTGTGGGGAATGCACATTATTGCTTATTGGGATAAGTGATTCTATATGAATCACTTTCCCATAGGAGAGGAAGCACAAAGCTGATTGTCTGGATTAGCAGGGGGTGGGGCTTGCTAACAGGGCAAGTGGATTTTCACCTTAGCAAATGGGTCCTAAGGCAAGAAAATGGGGTGTTGCTTCTTTTCTCTTTTTTTCTACAAAGGCAAAATATTGCTCCAGCGCACAGTGGAAATATTTTTTTAAGAAAGTTTGGCAGTGGCAGATTATGGTAGGTAAAAACATGAGTAAATTATTTGTGGCCATCATCTTGACTGGTGGGCATGTGAAGCTTTGGGGGGGGGACATTAAGACAAGTCACAGCTGCTGTGAATTTGCATTAATGTGCATCAACCCACATTTTATTGCCTCGTATAGACAGGGCCTAAATCATAACATTCTACCTAAGCCCAAGGTTTGTACATGATCCGCAGCCCCTGGCTACCTCAGTACGTCTAAAAGGGCTCTTTATTGTCATTATCTTGTTGATTTCTCATCTGTCTATGGGTCACAATGGTAGTCACACAAAATCTAGCAACCTCAGCTATATTCTGTGTTTCCTGGTCAGTGAGCAGAAGGAAAGGATAGAATTATTCCTGTCAGGGATACAGTATGATCCCCATATCTGTGGGGGATATGTTCCTGTACTTACTGTGGAAACGCAACACCATGGATAATAGTGAACTCTATTGGAATGAGCAACTTCCAGCCTAACCATACAATACAGTCGCGCTGGAGGACCTAGAGATTCCTAGAGAGCACACTTCTCCAGGAATCTCTAGGTCCTCCAGCATGACTCTATGGTCAACTTACAGTGTTGCCTAGAGAGAACAGGTTTTTTACACATCTACCAGTCCCACGGATACAGGAGTCATAGTATATTCTGTAGAATAGGTGTAATTAAAGCAAGGTGTATCCCTTGGTAAAAGTGGCAGTACAGGTCAACCCCCATATCCATGGATTCAGTATCTATGGTTTCAGTTATCCACAACTGAAAAAAATATGTTTTCTCTAGGCATTTCTAGGTCCTCCAATGTGATTCTATGGTCAACTTCTGGCATTTGTCTCATTGAAAATAATAGGGTTCCCTATTATCCATGGTGTCAGGTGTCCACGGGTGTGTGTTTCTTGGAACACATCCCCCACAGATACAGGGTTGACCTGTATAAAAGGACATGCCTGAGAATTTCTACTGCCTCATTTGCACAGAGACAATATGCTTGTGATATGGGATCCTCAAATATTTTCCCTCCAGTACAGCAGACTGTAGCATATTGAAACATGCTAATGTAAAAGCTTTCCTATACTTAGGAACTGTTATGTTTGTCAGGTAATTGGGCCAGCCCAAAAATTTCATAGTCATTCCAAGAGGGGGGCATTTGGTGACTACTGTATAATCAAGTGATTTTGCTTATCTATGTCTTTTATTCTTTGTTTGATTAAGCATTGTTGTAGCCAAGCGATATTAAAGCATTAGGTGTAAACCTATAGGTTAGAAGCTTCTTATTTAGTGACAGTTTCCATGCAGATTGAAAACCATCAGTTAGCCTTAGAGGACCAGCCCAATTGGGGGAAAAGATGGGTTTTAGCCAATAAATGTTATTAAGCCTCCTTTAAAAGTAGGGACTGAGTTAGAAAGGTCCCCTGCATGATTGCATCTTACCCAAATGTGAGTATTTTCATATAGGCCACAACAAGCATTAGCCGCCTTTTATTAACTGTGCTGTTCCCAATTTTTTTCCATAGCCTTTCCCTAGGAATTAAATCAAATGCTGACTTAAAATCACTGAAAGTCATATAGAGAGCACCTGCAGACAAGGATGCATATTTTTCAACTAAATGCTGAAGGATAAGACCCTGACCTACAGTTGAACATCCACCCCTAAAACCAGCTTGTTCATCATTCAATTTGTTTTCCCGTTCCAGCCAATCCAGTAATTTTAAGTGCAAATGACTATTATACAGCTTACTAATGACACTTAGGACTTTATCAGACAAGGCAAATCATGGCAAAAAACCCACATCATTTAGGATGTGACGATAGCAGAAAATACAAAATTATCAGACGTCCTCATTGGCTACCCATTCCCACTGCATCGCCCTGGCACAAATGATGTGTCACTTTTTATTGATGGGCTAAGCCATCAATAAAAAGTGATGCCTTATTCATGCCAGTGCAATACAGCAGGAACAGGTAAGTGATGTCGTCATCGGATAATTTCTGCCCTTTCTGCCATCGTCGTGTCCTAATGTTTTGCTGTGTCTGATAAAGTCCATAGCAAGCTGATTGGTCTATCATTAGCGGGATCTGATTGTTTTTTGGGTTTTGTATGGATTGGGATAATGATTGCCAACCCCCAGTCCTCAGGAAAGGTAGCTGAGCTAGTCAATCCAATTGAAAATCTGAGCTAAAACTAGGGACCACCAAGCTAAAATTGCTTTAAGCAATTCTAGGGAAATATTATCACTCCCCCAGATGAGTCTCTGGATGAAGAACCTTGCCCAGAGATTTATCTAGTTCTTTAGACCATTTAATGTAATGTGTCTGCTAATGTATTTAATAATGGGTTATGATCCACATAGATGTTTTGTTCATTGAGCTCCAAATATAGAGCCAGTGGTAGGTGGTTGCTATCTGAGCCATACTCCACCACAAAGTTGGATACCGAGCCAAGTAGGCTATAAGAAACTAAAATATAGTTAACTGTGCAAGCTCTGTTACTTGATGGGAAAGTAAATTCCCCATTTTTGTCTCCTTCTGTGCTTCCATTCAAAATGACAAAATCAAACTTATTTGTCATGTGTAGAAGGCACAGCCTCACATGGTTGTATCCCTTATCCTTTGTTTGCCTATTAGGTAAAGGGTGAGGCTCATCAATTTCTGGGGGAATTTCATGCAAATGAGAAAAAGTGACCCATCATTCTGCCTGGTCCATGCATTAAGGTCTCCTCCCACAATGACAAGGGCTTTCAGGTACAATGTACAGGAAACCCCCACCTTTTGATGGCTCATTATCTGACAACTCACTCTTTCAACACTTGCAAATTAAGGACAAGTTCCATTCATTCAATGAGGAATCCACTCTTTCAACAGTTCTTATCTACAGAGGCTTGCTTGGGACTGACTGCCTATGTGTGCTCTGCTTGCAAGAGGGGAGGGGAAAAGTCACCAAGCTGAGAGAGGGGAAAAGTCGCCAAGCTGACTAAGATACTTTGCAAGCACAGGAAAGTGAGCACAGACAGTCCCAAGCAAGCCACTGTAATTTCCTCATGTTCCCTACATGGCTTCTGCTTTTTGACCATTTCTGGTTTCTGACACTGCTTCAGCCTCTGCCTGTCAGATAAGCAGAGGTTTCCTGTAGTCAATTTATCAGTATATTCCTCCAACCTGTTCCAGTCTGTCTTGACCTGAGTCAGAGAATGGCGAGGGAGCAAATAGACAGCAATAATTAAAAATACCGGTAAGTGGATCTAAATCTAATGAGTAATGCTGTAGCTAGATGGAATAAGAGGTCAAGTCTGGTGAAAATACCCTGAAGGTTGGTGGAAAGAAGTACACTTAAACTGCCTCTAGTCCTCCCATTCTTTGTACTAGGCAAAGCTTTTAAAGTGCATATGTGGCAAAATCATTAAACTCACAGGCCCATGTCTCTTGAAACAATAACAGATTTGGCAATTAATAAAAGAAGGATCTGAGCATTTGTTCTGCCAACCAGCAATATTCCAACAAAGAAGAGTTTTGCTGAGGTGGAAAATGTCAATCAGAAGTTTGGGAAACTTCCCTAGATGTGGGCTTTATAGATCTTATGTTTTCATTAAGATCAGTTATTGTCCCCATTCCACTCAGCTCGCAACACTCCACAGCAGCTTCAGGTTGCACATGTGCAGAAGTCATTGGCTCGTCTTCCCTCTGCATTTGGATGGTAGAAATGTGTATTTGGAACTGTTAAGGGAGGTTGATTATCCTGTGATTAAGGAAAGAAAAAGATCCTGGGGGTGCTGTTGTAATTCTTGCAAAGCAGTTGCCTCCACAGCTACTTCAAGTCGCACTTGACAATCCTCCAGCCAAGGTTGTAAGTCCTGATCTTGAGACATTTTAATTTGCTCCGGAGTTACAACTCTGGGATCCATGTTGGATAATGGTAAACTGATCAGCTGGTTGTAGATATGGCCCATGGATTGCATAAGAATACACCTTTCCTCTAATGCCAGTTCCATTGGGATTCCTTCCTCATGAGGATCCTCTGCATTGATCATTTCCTGAACTGGGAAATTAATATTGGAGTGCATAAAGTCATGTCTCTGACTGGAGGGGAAACTTCTCCCCCTCCTCTAGCTGCATCAGTGAAGCTGTAGAGTTTACTGCCCTGCAACTTTCTCCTTGAAGTTTCTTGCTGGGAGCTATCAAGGTAAGTAGAGGCTCTGCAGAGTCTAGCAGCATGACCAGCTTGATCTTTCTTGAAGGAGGAAGCAAGGGAAACAATCCCACTCACCTCCCGACCAGCACAGCCAGGTAGGGGAGGGAGTGGTCCTTTACCCGGTGTGAGGGGGAAGAGGTCAGCACTCGCTGACTGCATCATGGCACATGTGCCATGAACAAAGGAGGGACGGGTGGGGCCAGAGGCAATATAAAGCCCTGCCACCCCTCACCTCCTTCTCTTTGCTTCTGATCGACCCATCCTCCCACCGCAGACATAGTGCGATTATGGTTGCTTTGGGGCTGGGTAGGATTCTTTTACCCCTTTTCCAGGGTTTTTGTCACCTACCCCATACTGTAGTAGTTAGCATTGGGAAATTGGCTAGGGTGCTGTCTGTAAATAGGTCAAGCCCTACGATGATGTTGGCTGGAGGAGGGGGGAGGCATAGATTTCAATGGGCACCTATGGCACCAATTTTGGTGAAGGGTGGGTCTCTGAAACTGCCCCCTTAGGTCACGGGACTTAGGGGTGGGGAAAAAGACTTACCTTGAGGTTGGCCTGAAGAATAAACCCTCGGCTTAAGTCACAGGGCTTGGTTGGGGGACTTTTGAGTGGGCCCTCCAGATGCAGCTCAGCTGGGGAGCAACCCCAACTCTTGGGATTCCTCTCTAGGGCTTAGGTGCTTGCACGGGGAAGCTGGGGAGTAAGGCCTGGGATAGGCCTACTGCCCCAGCTGCTCCCTCTCTAGGTTGCCTCCCCCACTAAAGATATTTAGAGGGTTATAAATAGGTAGGGCTAAATAAAATGCCATTTTATTATATCCTATTTATTGTGTCTGGTCTTGTTATTTCCCTGAATTAGTTGACAAACACTTCTTTCTCCAATACCTTAATATACCTTGCAGGTTTCTGAGGGTATTTACAAGGAGTTTGCTTAAGGCTTGTGCTCTAGCTGACAAGTCATGTGGGGTGGCATTGTTTTGGTCAGCATTAGCTATTCTGAGGGTTTTCTTTGAGGTAATTCCTAAAATCATGTCAATTAAGATCTGGCTACAGCATAAGGCAGTTGTCTCCAAACTGTGTTCCAGAGAACTCTGGAATTCCTCCAAAAATTTCTACCTGACAAGATCAGCAAAGAGCCTGTAAATGTAACTCTTTTGACTACAACTCACAGAATCCCCCAGCGCTGGCCATGGTAGCTGAAGAATTCCAAGAGCAACAGTAAAAGATACTTTTTCAAACTCTGTGGCAGACACAGTTTCCTCTATGACAAAAATTTCCTACTACTGCCAAACTTCTCCTGAAATCAGAGCTTCCACAGAGTTGTTCAGGAGTATTTAGGGTGTGCTCTAAAGTTTTAGTTATGTGATGGTGCAGGAGCCTTGTCCATACTCCACAAGAAATGAACAGCACCCATGAACACTCCCCTGTGATCCTTTGCAACATTAATTTCCAGAAGAAAGTTTCCTCAGAAGAGTTGAGGTGGAAAAAGTTCTTTCTGTGCATGTGCAGGAAGTAGAAAGAATGCAAACAATGAATCTGAAGGACTGCTGGTCTTTTCAAAGCAACAAACAAACAAATACATCTGTTCATTTCAAAAGGAGCTAAAGAAATAACAGCAGTAATTTTGCTTTAATAATAATATACATTGTCATCACCTTCATCTCTTTTAACTACTCTTGGGTTGCACCAAGTGAACCAGTCAGGCACTTTGTAATTCAAATATAAATCACTTGGCAGGTTACTCCAAAATGTTCCATTTGCCTCCACTCTTGCTGTAATATATCAGTGACTTTTGGGGGCCCAAGTATAATGTACCTAGCAAATAAATCATTCTCCTGAGTCCCTTAATAAATGTTTCTCAGTGAGGCATGTGCTCTTTGTCCAGGTTGTACAAACATTACCCTTTATTTTTAACTACTTTAAGGGGAGGGGAGGGGAAGAAAGAGAAAGAGGCCATCAATTTTGGGTGAGAAGGTGCTAGTAATGTGCCGTTGAGGGACTGAAAAGCCCTAAAGCAACAGTAGGCAACCTGGTGCTTTCTAGATGGCATCAGGCTCCATCTCCAATCACCTCTAGTTAGCACAGTCAATTGTAAATAAGATCTCAGTCTTTACAATCTTCACCTTCATACCCAATCTTCACACCCAAGATTTTGTAGTTATTTGCCTGCTGGAGATGAAAACAAAGGTTTCTATGGAGTTCTTCAAACTTTGCACAGTCTATTGGGGAAGATGTACCTGTGGTTTTTCTGTATGGAAATCCACATTTTTGCACAGAAAATGTGCAGAAAACATGTTTTCTGTACAAAACATACTGTGTCCTATGAAAGATACATTTTGTTGCACATGTATTTCTGTGTAGAATAATTCCCCAATAGATTCCACAAAGTACAAAGAATCTTGTTGCTGCACTATACTTCTCTATGGGGATTTCCCAAGCACCAGGGGCTTGTCTACACTGGCCAAATACCCTGGCATGACCCTATTCCAGAGCCCTGCAGCCCAGATAACATAGGGTTTTTGCCCCGATCTGTCCACAGGCAATCCTCACCATCCCCAGGGCAAAAACAGGGCTGAAATGGTGGCAAGCCAGGATAGGACCCTTTACCTTGTGTTTTTAAAATACCCAGTTTAATTAGTTCCCATCAGGAAAGGGAGATCAGGCCCCACGTGTCCATGGGATCTTGTCCTGGTAGTCTAGCCCTCGCCGCTGATGCTGGTCACCCTTGCTCTACCAGGTCTGGGCAGCAGGCATGCAGCATGTGACCAAGACTGGTCACATGCAGGGGGCTTATCACATAGTGCAACCAGCTGCCTGGACCCAGCAGAGCAGGGAAAATGGTGGTGGCGGCTGCAGGATGGGCCAGTGTTCCTGTGTGGACTTTGGCCTGTTTTCTTCAAGTGACAGGGGCAGATTGGGCCACCTCTGCAGCCAGGATATGCCAGCAGGGAGCCGGTATCAATTGTTAGCACTTATGTGACTTATATTGCAAAACAGGTGCAGGGCACCAGATGAATCTTACTCTTCAAAAGGAAGCGATAAAGTCGATAGGCTACCTGTGTTTCTACTCACCCTTCTCTTTGCTATTTAACAGCAGACTGACTAGCAGGAATCAAATGCTAGTAGCTTTAAAGTAGCTTTAAAAAAGCACTAAAAACTGATCTCTTTCGGCAGGCCTTTCCTAATTAGATCCTGGCCTCAGGAGCTCCTGGACTCTTTTTTAGTCTGCTGGCTATTTATTATTTTTTTTAATGTGATTTTAGATTAGTTGTTTTAATTTATATTGGTTTAATATCTTTTTATGGGGGAGGGGAGGGGTGGGTGGTGTTTAGGGATTTTAATCTGTATTTCTATTTTAATTTTTCTAAGCCGCCCTGATTGTTATTAACAGAGGGGCAGGATATAAATAAATATTATTATTATTATTATTATTATTATTATTATTAATGTGTGGAACTTTCTTCATTGTTATTTTTCCCTGCCAAGGAAAGCATCTATTAAATTCTAGTGAGTTCAGTTGTTGTTCAAGAGAAGACAGAAAAGGGAAAAACATAGAAGACCATCCTTACAGAACTGAGTGTAATGTTGCTGTAATTTCCCCCCTGTAATTTTTCTGTAATAAGATTAAAGTCATAAGATTAAAGATAGGCTTGCTGAATCTCTTTAAGGTTATAGCCTTATGCATAATTTACTGAAGAGTAAAAGTGTACTGAGATCTGAAAGCTGGCATGGTGTAGTGATTTGAATGTTGGTCTAGGACTTTGAGAGACCAGGGTTAGAATTCCCACTTGGTCCTGGAAACAGTGGCTGGTCTTTAGCAAGTCACACTCTCTCAGCCTCATAGGAAACTCCTCTGAAAAGTCATGCCAAGAAAACCATGTGATAAGGTTGCCTGTACATCAGAAACTATTGGAAGGCACAGAACAAGCTGTACTGAGCACAGGAGATTTTTTTCTTCTCCACATATTTTTGGTTAATATTTTCACTCATTTCACAGTCGTTTTTAAAATGGTTTTGTATTTTGATTTAGTTGTTAAATTCATCCTGAGAATAGGCTTCTTGCAGAAAGTTGATTACAGGGAATTTACATCATCATCATCACCACCACCACCCCAACCACCATCATATGCATGGAATGAGACTTAAATGCAAGAGCAAATTTAAGAAGCAGGTGGGATCTTCAGTCTGTTGAATCAGAAACCATAAAAGGCCATAAAGTCATAGGACTTTATCAGACCCCCCACCCCACGTTCTTTTGCCAGCATTGTCATTTTCATGCTGGCAAAAGAACCTCCCTACCAGACCTACCTTTTTCAGCATCAATGAGGCTTCCCCAGCAGTAACGGAGCACAAACAAAGCTCCGTTTACTTCCAGGTTGAAATCTCACCGATTCTCACAAGAAGACGCTAGTGAGGGAGATTCAAAATTAAAAACAAAATAAACACATAAAACATTCAGAAAAGCATAGTAACACACTTTAAAAGTTCCAAGTACATGGGGGAGGTTGTGGTAATAAGAAGAGTGTCCCCTCCCTGGCTGTCGCTATCTCACCCGGAAGTGTTTGCCCATCGACACTGCATTCACATGAGCACAATGGCACAAGGATTCAAATGCTAGCAATACTGGCAGAAAAGCAGAATGGGGAATCTATTGACGGCTTGGCTCATCAATAAAAAAGTACACCTCATTTACAGTACATGATCGCGAAAGGATGAAGTTGTCTGGTATGTGTGCCCTTTCACAATCATTAGGCATCCTTATGATGCCATATTTACCTGTTCTGATAAAGTCCATAGAATAATTCTGACCATAAATATCAGAGACCATAAAGAATTAATGTGTATCTGTAAGCTCTGGCGTTCCTGCCATGCCATTGATAGGTTTCCTAAAAGCTGATGTGGACAAACCTTACCATGCCTCCATGCATTTCACTTCCTGATCTCAGAGAAGCACAGAAGACTGTCAGGCTTGATAAGCAGGGTCCTCTCAAAGTTGGTAGTATTCTGTACCTTTAAATTAGAACTGCCCTCCTATTAACACCACAGCTGTCAAGGGCTGTGTAAACAAATATGCTTCCTAAATAGACACGGCAATATTCAAAAAAGCCCTTGATCTTCAGCCAGCAATTAAAAAAAAAAAAACTTCCCCTTCCTCAGCACACCAACTAACACCCAATCAGCTATTTAATGAGAAAGCCCTCTGGCACAGCATACCCCTCCAGTGGGCCATTGCAGGGTTGGTTTCAGTTCTTAGTCTGCACAGTTTGAGCTCCACATTCAAAATGCTGCTTCGCTGGTTGGCTGGGGAAATGCTGCAAAGAATGAGTGTGTTCCATTAATGTAGAAATAAGCAGGATTTTATTTATGCATTTATTTGCACCATGGGTACACCACCACATTACACACAGTTGTCTAGGTATTTTTAAAAAAATAAACAAAGGTGCATAGGTCCTGGCATAAAGCATGAAATGGTGGAATCCTTAGGTCTAGCTCCTAAGATTTCAGGCCTGTGATATACCCAGTATTAGGATCCATATCCTTTATGTGCCCGAAGGAGTCTTGCACCTTTATCACTTGTGCAACAAGTAGAAATTCAGATGGTCTTACACTGGCAAAAGATGTTGGATGGCTGCCTGTTTAGGGTGACCACATTTTTACGCTGACACCTGCTGCTTCCTCTTTCACGGCAGCCTGACATGTATAAATGAAGCATCACTATATTTCTATATGGGGGGGGGATACTATCTAAATGTAGGTGTGCCATGTTGCCCATTAAATTAAAGGCACTATCGCAGATATGTTTTAAACACCAACAAAGTGGCAATGCTAATCATAAAGCAGCTATTAAAGGCATGGGATGAAACTACCATAGAACCATGTATTATTAAAGACATCTTAGGCCTTCTCTACATTGGCCACAATAAGTCAGCTTCCTGCTGGTGTATTTGTCAGGCTAATATTGCTTTAAGTGCAAAAGGAAAAATGTTAGAGCAACAGACCACAGAGTAGAACAACTGAAGCGGGTTGATAACAGCTGAGGCTAGGCAGAAGGCTGACAATCAAACACTCCTATATAGTCAAAGCACAAGATGCATTGTGTGTGGGTTGGTGTTGTTGTGAGGTGAAGGAGTATTGGTGGGTGTTGGAGTAATTGCTGTTGAGTTTGCTAACAAGGTTTACTGTGTATATACTGTAACTGAAGATAAAAGTCTCCAGATATCTTTGGATGAACCTCGCTGCCTATAAGTCTCTTATTGTGTGTGAAAGTGGGTCAGAGCAGTGGAATGGCTGTTAGCAGAAGCCTTTGTTTTTGTGCCCATTCTGCTGTGCAGTTCTGCTGTTTGGCTACTCCTAGATTAGTTCATCCCCAGGCTGTGCCAGGTACCCCTCAGTGGGCCTATACTGAGTGGACGGTATTCTGGTCCCGGATCAGGCCCATTGTTGCCCTGTTACCTGCATGGAATGGGATGGAATCTGGGCAGACATGCTGGCCCATCGCTTCAGTCACCTCTGCTGCCATCCGTGTTTCTCTCTCCAAAGCCAGGAAGGGGGCCTGCAGAACATGATCAAGGCACCCTCCTGTGACCAGCCTTGGTCAAGTGCTGTGGGCCTGCTCCCTGGCTTTAGACCGTAGCTACAAAGATGAGCCCATGTGGCGGAATGACCTCCTGTGGACCCACATGACCCGATCCAATTTTTTCCAGCTGAAACAGTTTTTCAAGGGTGTTATAATAAAATGGTGTAACAGGCTTTACCCCATCTTCCCCCAGTCTCAGCCCCATTTTTGCACCAGGCATTGTGAGGACTCCCTGGAGTCAGAAAGGGGCAAACACCCTGTGTCATTAGGACTGCAGGGCTCTAAGATGGGGCCAAGAAAAAGTAAATAGCCCATCTAGATCAGGCCTTATTCTTTCACAGGAGAGAAAGCCACAGTTTCAAATAGTTTGTGATATTTAGAAGAGAATTTCCCAGAGCAAATTTACAGGAAGCTGGGAAATGTGTAATTGTAGGATTAAAGCAGAAAACAGAAGGCTGCCATATACAGAGTCAGACCACTGGCCTAGTTAGCTAAACATTGTCTGAACTGTTTGGTAACAGCAATCTACCACTTCAGACGCCCTCTCACCTTCAGCAATCCATTGAACTTGGGATTCCAGAGATTTTGCACACAAAGCATTTGCTGTGCAATTTGCAATGCAGGCTCTTTAGCCATAGGGGATTTTCGGACACCTATTTCAGGTTCTTGCCGCGCAAGCAGCCTCTGGAGCAGTAATGAGGCTGCCGCACAGCAAGGGGTCCATTTTGGACGACACCGTTTCTCTCTCGGCGGCGTCCGTGACTCTTGCGGCTAGCATTGGAGGCGGCCGCACTGTTTTTCACTCACAGAAGTTGTCCGTGAGTAAAAAACAGTGTGGCCACCTCCAATGCTAGACGCAAGAGTCACAGACAACGCCAAGAGAGAAACAGCATCATCCAAAATGGACCCCTTGCTGCGCGGCAGCCTCATTACTGCTCCGGAGGCTGCTTGCGCAGCAAGAGCCTGAAAGAAGCGTCCAAAAATCTCCATAGACTCAGCAGAGCCCAAAATTTAGGAACCTGGATTTCTACTAAACATATATGCAGAGATCCTACGTTGGAATGTTATAGCTTAAAGAACCACCGGTGAAGTGACCTGGTGGTTGCGTTGTTCCACCCTTAGAGTGTATCATGACATTGTGTACTCCCATTGTACAACAGGAAATGCCAACTGCACGGAAATTATGGATTGGGGTATTATTTTTCAATTCACAATGGGTTAAGAGATGAACCACTTGTACATCTCTTAACCCATTGTGGGTACACGTGGAAAATTCTGCTTGCACAACCATGAACTGAAAACATCGACTGCATCAAGACAGCAAAAGTACAACCACCTGCATATGTTGGCCATGATAAGTTGGAGGGGGTGATTTGGAATGAAAGAAGCAGGAGTGGGAATCGTGCTTAACCCTTCCCACACCAGTTCCTTCCCTCATCCCTTCTGTCTGTGTTTTTCCCACTTACACTGCAAATACACCTGTGAATTGCAGCTTAAAATAAAAAGACCTAGAAGCAGAGGTGGCTTCTGTGGTCTGAGGAGTGGAGGGTGCCTGAACCTGACCAAGCAAGGGTGAGGCACCCTCCCTTCTGCAGATGCCATGGCACAGAGGTCCCTAAGAGAGCAAAGTATTGGTTCGATGTTGTGAATGGGGCATGGGTTAAGCACCTCTCTATCTACATCTACACTCCAGGTTCCTTTGCTCCAGATATCCGAATGACCTGAGTGCTGAAAATAACTTCTCTGATGAAGAGAGAAATGATAGGGTTTTTTTAAAAAAAATTAATTTAATTTTTAAATTTGTGGTTGGTTGTTTTTATTTTGTGTGGGGTTTGAGTTGTTTTTAAGCAGAAAAAAGCTTAGAGATGCAAGTTGCGGGGTTTGAGTTGTTTTTAAGCAGAAAAAAGCTTAGAGATGCAAGCTGCAGGTATTAATATATCATCCACACATGTATTCAGAGATGACATTAGGTAGACAAAAGAAGATGGGATAGGGAAAGCAATGGGAATTTTTTTGTTTGCTTGATTCACATTTTTATAAGAAGACACCATGTTTGTACTTCCTGAATCAACAGATGAATCACCATACAGTTATCATCATATTCATACTTCTCACAATTTGGCAAGGCAGTTCTCCCTACAAAAAATGAATACAAAAATGTGTATGTGAGGAGGAAATGTGTCCCCAGATTAATGGATGAGAGATACAAAAACCATTAATCAAGGAAATTTAATTGCAAAAAAATATTCGTAATAGGCACATTGTGCATAAAAATAGGTGTATTTAGGGAAATGAGCACAAAAAGTGCATATGGACATCCAGACAGGCTTTAGCTTTTTAAATGATGCAAAGTGACATGAAAATGGGAAGTAACAAACTTCACAGTGAAAAAATAGGAAATGGAGAGAAACTGAAATTGACAGATTCATTCCTCCCTAGGGAGGAAGTGAATTGGATGAGCAACCGAGCAATGATGCAGGTGGCTTTAAGATCTTTATTTGTAAAGCTGTCCTGGTGTGGGCAAATCCCCCTGAGGAATCTATCTAATCTTATTGCAACTATTTGACAGCTGTGCCAAAAACATTCCTCACGTGTTTAGCCTGAAGAGAAGCTTCCAGAATGGCTTCAAATTTTGCTTTAGGCCCAAGTTGGTTAAGCCAAAAGAAGAAAGAAAAGCAGATCATGGTTTCTGGGACATGTCCATTGGCCATGCTAGCTGGGGATTCTGGAACTTATAGTTTTAGAAGTAACTTTTCAAAGCTCTTTCTAGGAGAAACAACAATTTGTAGCAATGAAATAAAGGTCTGATTCCATTTCCCCTGAATATCAACCTGAGTGCTCTAATCTACTAAAGACAGAAAACTTGAAAACTGTGCTCATCTGGGGGTTTCCTTCCTGCAGTTCCTGCTAGAAAAAGCACACTTTCATTGAAGAAAGCAAGTGATTTGCTTCATTGCATGGGAAGATAACCTCCAACCTTTGAAGCAATCCATTCTGTATTTTGGAGATCTAAAGCAGACAGGCCCAAGCCTCAACACCAACTGAGGTGTAAACTTCAACCATTTGTCTGAGGAGAGTGTTCATTTCAAAGCTTGATGGTTATCAAGGTAATGTTGACACTTCAAAATAATGAACAAGATGAGAAGCAGACAGCTTGAAGTCTATTTTTATTTTCAAGTCTTGCTGTCTGATTTTATTTTCAAGGGAAATCACTGGTTCTGACTTGCCTGGCAAATGTTAAAGGGAGCATCAAAACTGAAGACAAAACCTCTCACACGTTTAAAAACAATTGCTCTCACTCTTCTGTCTTGGGGGAAATGGAAAGAAAACGATCCCAATAGACTTTTCATTTCAAATTATATTCCAGCATCTGTGACTATTTGGATCAATCATTTTTAATACAGCACAATATGAAGGGAGAAAATATTCGTCAAATATGCACTGAGATTCACAGAGATCTGAACCTGTGCCTGTGTGTAAACAAACAAAAACTAACTACATACAAGACTACAGATCTGCAGATAGCCACACCAGCATAAAGAATACAGAATACTTTGGATGGCATAGGACTTTTCTGAATGTTTGGGAGCATGGCCTGTGGATGGTCTTGGATCCACCTGATTTTACTGATATACCTAATGGTTGAGAGCCTATATCAGAGCTGGGTGGTATAAATCTCTGTGTGCAGAGTTATGCATTGATTGTGCTACATGACTCTTGTGTTGGTTGGCAACGTTGTGCAACTCAATGCACAACCAAATGCACAACTAAAGTATTACAGCCAATTTTAGCAGGGACACACAGATATACCTTGGCTGAGAATGTGCATCTACATATGCAATGGCACCACATGTACACCTTCAACTGAATGCAGACATTGTGCATGAGTACCCAGCTTGTGGGGGCAATTAGCTAACACACATTGGAAAATGTTTAATGCAGTGTGGATGTGTAAATAGCTATTGCTTAAAACAATTTGTAAGCTGCTCTGATAGCCTTGTGGCTGAAGAGTGGGGTATAAATAAATAAATAAAAAATTGGACAAGAAAGACCAACTACCTTCATGGGCCATTGTGTCTTTTCCTAGGAAAGGCAGATATGGTCATAGTGATACATGCCTATGGATGGGAAAACCTTTCATCCACAATTGCAATGGATTTTTTTCCCAAATCCAATGTGCATTCTCATCCAATCCTTGGTTTGTAACAGGCTATGAGACTTTTGTTGTTCTTGTTGCAATGGAATTCATGCATACTAAGAAATAGCAGCTTTAGCTGGTGGCTCCAATTCAGTGAGGCGGTGAGTCTGCACCATGGTTTAAAGGATCTTTCCATGGTGCTGAATGCTATTCCCCAAAATAGGTTCAGTACCTCAGATAACTCCTTTGAAGATTGGAGCAAATTCACTGCCCTAGTGACATTGGAGCAACCAGCTTTTTGTATTCATTCCCCCCTTTGATTAACTAGTGCTTCTAAAGCTATCTGATATGGCATAGTGGTATTTTTCCCCAATGTGCTTGGGCTATTACCATATTTGTGTCATATTATTATCGTATTCTCATAGTATTCTGGAAGCTCTCCATAGACCAGCAACCAATGGTTCGTGGACTGGCACAAATGTGCAGACAATCACTTTGAGCAGTAATGGATAAAAGCATGTTTGTGTGAATTTTGCCAACTGTGCACATTTTAGACATGCGCAGTTCTAAAATGCATCCATGATTTTGTGTATATTTTATTTCTTTGAAATATACCGAAAGCCTCACTGATGTATGAATTTCCAAGATAAGATATATTTTGCCCCATAGGTCCTACATGGATATTTTTTGTCAAGAAACTCAAATCCAGTTTTTAAAAAATATCCCTATCCATGACCCAGATCATGCATTGCAGTGGCAGATTGTAACATTCTGCCAGGCATAGTGATTTCTCATCCCCCACCCCATGATATCACTCCTGCATCCAGCTACAAAAAGATGATGTCTTCCTCTCTAAAGGAGTCCTGGGAGGTCCTGGTGAAGATCTTTTTCTTCTTTCATGTGGCTGCACAAATGGAGCTGGCTGGCTGGCTAGCTGCCATTTTCTTCTCCCATCCTCCCTTGGCCCCTGGCTATGGCAGGGTACTCATTCAGAAAACAGGGAAGGATTCCATAGTGGATGAAGGTGCTGAATTCTACCATTCACCATAACCCCAAAAGTTATATACACTAACAGGAGGCCTGACCATACCTAAATCACTTGACGCTAAGGACTTTATCAGATGCAGCAAAAACTACATCATAAGGACGCAACAATAACACAAAAGGGCAAAATTATCAGACAACGATGTTGTTCAGCCATTCTGTGGGTATACCATGGGCATGAATAAGGTGTCACTTTTTATTGACTGCTTAACCCATCAATTTAAAAAAAAGTGATGCCTTGTCCATGCCAGCACAACAAACCAGGAATGGCTGAATGATGAGGATGACTGATAATTATGCCCTTTATGATATCGTCATGTCCTAAATGATGCAGTTTTTTACTTGTAGGTACCTTGTCTGATAAACTCCTAAGATTCCTATAACATTCTAGGATTTTGTTATAGGGGCATTCAAAAACTGCAGCTGGTGAAAAATAGAGTCCAAACAATTTGGATGCATTTTACAGATGAGATAACCTCAGTCTTCAAAGAGCTGCAGTGACTTTAAATTAGTTTCCAAGGCCAGTTGGCAATTTGGGTTCTTCCATGAAAAGCCCTGAACTTCTTATGAAACTGGAAAGAGAATCCCCTCCCTTATTAGCCTGTCTGGAATATGCATTCATCATCTAATACCAAGTCACATTTCCAACCTCACAGACAGGTGGAGTTCATGACTACTGGAGACAGGGCCATCTATGAAGGAGCACCTTGGTTGTAAAATTCGGCTCCCAGAAAGAATAGCCTAGCTTCCTCTGTATTGTCTTTTAAACAACTGGTAAAGAAAACCAGGTGGGCAAAAACACATCTAAGAATTCCTTGTCCAAGAAAACCCTATGAAAAATTTATGGGGTCACCATGAGTCGACAGGCAACTTGAAGACACACACACACAAACAGAAAACACAGCTCCACTATTAAATTTTCAGCTGTTAATACCACCCTTGTTTTTATTGTTAAGCCCTGTTTTTATTCTATAAAAAGTGCTTCAGCTTTTTTGCAGTTTATCCATTTTGGCCTTTCTATTGTTTTTTCTGCATATAAAAACATTGAGTGCTCACTAAGTAAACATCTGACCCCCCAAAATTTGAACCTAAGTATGTTAAAGGGCAAAGATATTTGAAGTGAAACCTGTTCTCATGAAAATGAGTTCTTTTCTTTTTAGTGGAGCATCGTTGAATCAAAGAAGGAAGCTGTGCATGAAGTGTGAAATGGAATACCCCACTCACTGCATGAAAAGAGACAGCACTACAATGGGAAATGGTTTTGGTCTAGGTGTTTACTTTCAATACATACAGAATGTTCAGGCTCTACCTATAAGGGGAGAAGGCCATCATTAAATATCCTCTAGGAATGCATATGTAAACATTCAGAGTGATGTGGTGAACCCTTAAATATAGGACAAGAAGGAGGTTGCAGTCTCGCTAAGGTTGCTTTCCTTATCATCTGGCTGTGACCCAGAATGCTTTGCCACAGGAGACTATAGAATTCCTCTAGAAATATTTTGCTAACGTTGTGTACAAGGCAAGAGAGGAAAGCTCTTTTCAGTGCGTTTCTCCCCTGCATTTTCCGGGGAATAATTCTTTTCCTCCTAAAGATTAATTGTAAAAATCTTTTTCAACATTTAACACAGGACAATCCAAACACTTTTGTTCACACGGGCTTCAGAGAAGATGTGCCAATATTAGTGGTCAGCAAGGAAGCAGAATATGAGAGGAAATATTTATTAATTTATTTATTATTTATCAAAATATTTATTTCCCATGCTATATCCAAGATGACAGGCTAAAGTACAATATACTCAATTTAAACAATTTAGTATCCAAAATAGAAAAAGATCATTTACAGTATAAAAGCATTTTAGACTACATAACACATTTAAAAAACCAAGCTAAAGCTGTTAAAAGCATGTACTGTATATAGACAGACCTACCCCAGGCTGTAATAAAAAGCCATGTTTTAATTTGGCACTGAAATGAAGGCAATGTTGGAACCAATCAGACCTCTAAGGGGAGCATATTCCACAACCAAGGGCTTTACCACACTCCAAATAAAAGCAGCAAGGGAGCAGAAATGTTCCAGCTTCCATGCTGCCTTACCACACAACATCATCATTTTTTTCATTCTGGTCCCATGGGGGACCAAGGTAAAACCGAGTCTTTACTGACCAGAAAAACACATTAGCAAAAAGATGTGGTTTTACCTCAGTCCCCCATGGGATCGGAATGACAGAATGGCAGAAGGACAATGGCATCATGTGGTAAGGTGGTGTGGAAAATGGAAACTTCCTGCTCCTTTCCCATTTTTCTTCAGAGTGTGATAACGCCCCAAGATGCCACAACAGAGAAGGGTCTTTCCCATTTCCTCACACAATATATTGCCCTTACTGGTAGACACAATGGAGAGTCCCTCCTACAGACTTCAAGCCCTGGGCCAGTATATACAGACCTTCATCCCAGCACCAAGTTGCCCAGAGAAAGGGGCCAGATCAGAGTTTAAACAGAGGGGGCTTTTTTTAGGTTTCAGTTGTCTGGAAGAGATACTGTTAAGAATAGGAGGTCAAATTGGGCATAACTGGTTTGGAGCTTAGCTGCTCTTGAGTCTAGGCAGAGTATGGAGATTATCAGACAGGAACGAAAAAAGTGTTCCTGTCCCACAATCTCCACTCCCGCCCCTGTCCCATCCCTGTAATGCCACAATCACCCTCCCTTACTGCACTTACCTCCTCTCCCATCGTTCCGGCACCTCAGGAGTGAACGAAGCTTTAATGGAGCTCCCTTCACTTCGTGGATCGAAATCCCTTCACTTCCTGGATCGATTCTCATGAGAAGATGCAAGTGTGGGAAATTCAAAACGAAAAAGAACATAAAAAATTACAGCAAGCACAAAAAACATACTCTAAAAGGTAGAAGTAACCCAGAGAGGGTCATAAAAAGCGTGTTATTTACCTGGATGTCCCAATCTCACCCGGAAGTGTTCTGGCTGGGACCTCCCACTGATGCTGGGATCTTGCCAGCATAATGGAGCACCCTTTCACTCACAGGAACATCCGTGACAAAAACAGAATGGGGGATCTATTGATGGCTTATCCCGTCAATACAAAGCAGCACTGGCGGAATGGCAGCAGAACAGGTGCATAACAAGGGGGGAATGACAATGTTTGAAAAGAGGGTCCTTTTGCAATCTCCTGGCATTTGTGTAACACCACTTTTAATGCATATGTTAATCTCCTATGTCTCATGGGTAGTAAAATGGCAGAACGTGGATGTATCAGGCACATATATGTTATTATATGTATTGGTCGACTCTATTTGGGACTGGCTACCAGATTTAGGCCTTTGTGCTCTCCAACCAGCATTATTCCAATAAATGTGGGTTTTTCCTTTTGTTTTCCTTTTGGGATTCAAGACTCCCTCATAATCTGGGTCCATAAACTGTCGTTAACTTAGCTTGTGCAGAAATCGAGCACCTGCTTTGCATGATGCCTGGAATCTACAGGTAGGCCTGGGGGGGGGGGAACTGCCTGAAACTCTGAAGAGTCTGCCACTCAGGGCAGACAATACTGAGCTTGATGAACCATTGGCCTGGCACTGTAGAAGGCAAACTCCTTTGTTGCTGTGAAGAACTGTCTTTATTTACTACAAACCCCCAAATTTGGAATCACCTTCAAACCTGTGCCAAAATTTTGCAATTTGGACTGGATGGCCCTCGTGGTCTCTTCCAACTCTACAATTCTATGATTCTATGAAATCCCCCCCCCATGTTTCGCAACAGCCTCAAAACTGCGAAACAGACACCTCAACTCCATGAAATATTTACTATGAACCTTGAAATTTGGAATCACCTCCAAACCTGTGCCAAAGTTTTGCAATTGTTTTGCTGTGTTTTGCAACAATAAAAAACACATTTTGCAACTGCCCCAAAATGGAGGTACAGACACCTCAACTCTGGGTTCCAAGTAAAATTTCCCTATGAACCCTGAAAGAAAGCTTAAAAAATGTACACCCAGACACCTGAAGGATTTTGTCTTGGAACAGAGACTGAGAAATCTTGCTGTCTTCCTCCCTTCTCTTTCTTCATTGGGCTGGCATTTCATCAATGTCCTTGGGAAAGCTGCCTCTTATCTCTCTGCCCAAATTTGAGGAGAGTGGGGGCAGGGAGGGGGGAAGAACTCTGTTCAAATATTCTCTCTGACATTTCTTGGAAAGAACAGAGCTCATGCAAGCACACAGCACACAGCAGTCATGCCAAGTGTCCGGATGGTATGTAAATATTAATACTCACACAGCTTTCGTGTTTGCTCCAGTTTATAAGATACCCAGTGGCTACAGAACCACGTTAATTCAGTTTATCATGGGAATGACAGTTACGGGAACAAATTCTGTCACCCTTCTAGCCTGGATTGTTTGGAATTTGTAGTCTATGTTTAGTAAAAGTGAAGCCATTGGAGACCTTTCCAAAGCTTGTTCTTCAGTCAACATGAGTCATTCCAGTGATTACAAAGGGCTTTCTGGCAAAGACCTTCCACTATGGAAATTCAGGTGTAACTTGGGTGGTTTTGCATGTAGTCATAAAAATGTAGTGACTAAAGGAGCACAGATCTTATCAGCTACATAGACTGAAGTTATATGTTTCTCTAATTCCATAGTACCTGTCAGCATGATCATCTGGATTTAAAAGAAACCCATAGCCCAAAGGTGGGCTGGGGATGCTCTAGCTGGAGATCCTGCACTGAGCAGGGGGTTGGACCTGATGGTCCATAGGGACCCTTCCGACTCTATGGTTCTAAATCTTGTGGCATACAGATTGCTTGTGGCCTTGGGGATTTTAGTGCAGCCTAGATGTTCCCAGACCAGGACTGTAGTTGCCAGGAGTAGGGCAAAATGAGAGCATTGTCCCCCTAAATGAGAATTTTCCTCCCCAAATGAAATTTTCCTTTCCCCCTGAATTTTCTAATGCTGCAGTAATTTAAAACTTCAGTTGAGCATTTAGAAAAAATATAGGGTTTGTCTACACTGGCCTGAATACTCCACATTCTGGCTGGATTTTTCCAGCCCTAGGATCATGGTCCCCCCCCTCCCATTAACAACAGAGGGGTGTCTGCACAGCCACAGCCCATGAACCAGAACTTCTCTTCTCCACTCTGGTTGTGTCTTCTAAGGCTAGGAATGAGGCACCCATCCATGGTCACATGGCTGGGCACCTCATGGTGACCTCAGCAGATGTGACATGCATGAATCAGCCTGGAAATGGCTGCACCAGATACTGTGTAGCCTACATGTGCAACCCCCCTCCCCCCGCCGCTGCCGCCATTGCAGTAACAACTCACTGTTATCTCCAGAAGAACGGCACAAACTGTGAGGTTTTTTAGCCATGGGCCCACTCAGTTTAAAGGGATATTTGGCCCAGATTCTCATCAGAACTGCCCTTATGTTGTCTGGACACTTCAGACTAGAAACAAGGCCAAAACCCTGAGTCGGCTGGACAGCGGGGTGCAGGAACTGGGAGAGGTTGTTCCATTTGGCCCATGTAGAGAAGGCCATCAATTAGGTCTCCAAAAAAGGGGGGGCAGGAACATTTACCAAGGGAATGTGAGCAACACAAGTAAACCCATTTCTGTATCTCACTTTGGAATGCTAGAAATTTGGGGACTGGAGGAAAATTTCACTGGGGAGTAGAATTCTTATGAAAAAGCAAAACTCTCATTTTCTACTCCCCTGTAGCTCGCATACCCTTCCAACAACCTCTAAAAAAAATTTTTAAGGGTGAATATCCCAAAATTGTGCTACTAGAGGCTTGTAGAAGGCATGGTTTTCTGTTTAATCACTTTCAATGCTATTGCCTTCCTCTGAGGCTCAGAGAGATCTGATTTGCCCAAGTTCACCCAAAGGGTTTCTATAAGCAAGGAATGAGATGGAGACAGTCTGGCTTCTATTGGAAGGGAGTTCCAAAGAAAACCTTGTCACATATACCCACCAACCTAGGCTTCCAGGATGGTGATACACACTACAGGCCCTTCAATGAGAATCTCAAATGTTCAGCTGCCTCATATGGAAAGAAGCCATCTCAGATGTCCTGGCCCCCGCCTGTTTAAGGCTTGAATGTCCAGTGTAATTCTTGCAAGACTGGTGATAGATGGTCTCTAAAACACACAACCCACAACAGTTTGCCTACCGCATTTTGCACTAACTGAAGCTTCTAAACACTTTTCAAGGGCAGACCCACACAGAGCACATTACAGGTGTTAATTAAGAAATCAAGCACTGTGGCTAGATCTGCTTTGATGTTGGGCAAAGGCAATTCTGGCTACAGCAGCTATCTGGCCTTGCAGGAGCAAATGGTCCAGGAAGATCTTAATAGTCATTTTAACAAATAGATTTCTGAGAACTTGTGGAATATTGAAAGAATGACATGTGAAAAAAGGTGCTGCACACATCATTACTTTGGTATGGAACACTTCATCTTTTGCATGTAAAGATATTCTACACAATGCCCATGGAACATCTGGAGATGTTCAGATTGAAGCTCATGCAATTACTTCCGTCTGCTGCCATGAAACAGAATGGACCTTTTGTGGAATTTCCTGCAGCATCCACAAAATCCCACCATTTTTAGCATCATTTTTTAAAAATACCTTAATCTTTCATATTAAAACATAAATAAAGCAATGTAGCATTCTAAACTACATTGCAGATTTCAAATCTCCCCATATTTCATGACAGCGTTAATGGCATGTGTGGTGTGTTTGTATGAGATTGAGATTGAGATTGAGAGGGGGGGAGAGATAGAGATTGAGACTGAGAGGAGAGAGAGGGGGGAGAGAGGAAAAACTAGTCATCTGTGTTAACATAAAGTTAAATTGTTCAAATGGTGTTTTCACAAGCTGCCAAGTTTTAAGGAAGAACATATTTTGGCAGACATCAAACTTCAGAAAAGTCACTGCAAGAGGTGATAGCCTGGGAAACTTTGGAATGAACAAGCAAACAAACCAACAATTAAATGGCACAGTATTTGGCACGATAATAGAGTTATCATCTGTGCTTTTGTTGTATTCTAACATATTTTGTTACTTATGTTACATATTAAGAATGCATGTACAGCAAAGGGGAAAAATGCAAGAAAATTTCATCCTACTCACATCTGATGAGTTTAATTCTATGATCATTGCAACTCTGAATTTCACTACAAGAAATGTTCTCCGTATGCTATTTCTGGTTAATTCAGAAGCCAATAAGGCAGTTGCTAGCAATGTTTACTTCTGTGGGTGAAAGCAGACATAACATTTCAAGAACAGTGGGAGTGCTTTAGAGGCACCCTCTCACCACCTTGAAAACAAACATTCCTCTTTCTTTTCTTTTTTTCTTATTTTTTTTTTGCCCTGAGGTGAGCTCTGAAAAATTGTTTCTTCAACTTTTTAGTGTAGTTCAATTTGACCAAAGAGAAAATAAAAACCTTTTTTGGGTAAGGTCTGCCGGCTTGGAAGTGAAGGCTGCACCAACTCATGCCTGTCTTTGGGAAACTGTCAGTGCCCCAGGACTAGGATCCTAACAGGGCCCACTGCTAAAGCTCACCCTAGGCTCCCTTTTCATCCTGCCCTCCAGACAAACATTCCCAGCAATTTTCAACCTAACCTCACACTTAATTGACCACAATGTTTCCAATAAACTGGAGCTCTGTGGCATTCTAGGGGCTAGTCTAGACAGACAATTTACCCTGTCTTGCCCCTGTCTCAGAGCCCTGCAGTCCATCTGATGCAGAGCAATTGCCCCATTCTGTCCCCGGGCAGTCCTCACCAGCCCGAGGACAGATGCAGGGCTGAGACAGGAGGAAGGTGGGGCAGGGTTCAATACTACATTTTTAAAAATACCCAGCTTACTCCATTACCGCCAGCAAAAAAAGGGATTGGGTTCTGTGTGTCCGCAGGGCCTTCACTGCTGCTGTAGTCCCCCTGCCTCTCCTGGAAGGCAGGAAGGAGTCCCACAGCATGTGACCAAGGCTAGTCACATGCAGCAGGCCACAGTCACACATTGTGGACCCTCTTCCTGCCTTCCGAGTCAGTGAGGAAAATGGCGGCAGCAGCAACAGGCCAGCATGCCCATCAGGATTTCCTCCTATTCCATGGAGGGAATAGAGGAACAACAGGCCAGATTTGTGGCCAGGATACCACAGCAGGAAGCTGACATATCCTGGTTCATGCAGGTGAGCCCCCTGATATTAAAAGGGTGGTCAGACCCCAGCACAAACAGCTGGGGACCCTTTCACACTACACAATTATAGAACTATGATTCCACTTTACCCATTATGGCTACATTCTGGAGTTGGCAGTTTAAGGCAGCACTAGAGCTCTGGCTGAGCATTTAAAAATACTCCTCCCTAAACTATAAATCCCAGAACTCCATAGGATGGAACCATGGCAGTTAAAAGTGGAATCATAGACCTATAATGATGAAGTGTGACATGGCCCCTGAAAAGAACTCAAGGGCCTACTGCCAGGATATAGAGCACACCAGAGGATACTTTGCCTAGAGATTCCTCAGACATGTGGCTAGCCCTGCCAACATCCGGGGGACATTTCTCCCACTTCGAACTAGGGATGGATGAGAATTTCATTGACATTCATTTTTTATTAGAATTTACCAAAATTCACAGTTTTGTTCATATTCAGAACAGAAAGGACTCGAGTTCTAAATTTTAAAAAATCAATTGTGGGAGAAGTTGAAACTGACAACCAGGTTTGGGGGTCTGAGAGCTTCACTCTGAAAAGTCAAGGTGTGAACATCTGTGTATTCAACCATGTTAGGATTCAACCCTGTGTATTCAACCCTGGAAAATTCCAAAGACACTCAATGTAAACAGCAAAGTCATGTATTGACCAAGGGAAGGGCCATGGCAAATTCCAAAAATAAGGTAAGAAGATATTTCCTGAGCGCATCTGGTGCCAGTCAATAATCTCATTATCTGTAGTTGGAGTAATCATTGTCTGTAAACGACACTTATCCTGATCCCCAAGCCTGGCACTAAAGGAGGTAGACACTGCTATTCAATTCAAACAAACAACACATCATAGGATAGTCAACATATCCAGAGATCCATTGTTTAATCATGAAACATTCGTGGAACGCATTGTTTCCCATTCAAAATAACAACCCCAGAAGGCAAATATTTCCTGTTTAAGCCCCCTGAAAACTCTACTCAAGCATGCACAGATCCCCTTCCTGCAGACACTCTGTCTGTCTGTGTAACCAAGGCTCACTGCCACCCATTCCTCTCTCTGTGCTGCCAGTTTGCTGCGTGCCCTCAGAACCCCCACTCTGAGACCCCAGGATATACAGGACAGGTTGTATCATCCATAACATCCTCCTTCTATTGCCCTATCCAAATATTTCCCACTCTATTTTGTTAGTCTTGCGTGAATTTATTTATTTTTATTATCTATTTATTTATTTATATCCTGCTCTTCAGCCACAAGGCTATCAGAGCGGCTTACAAATTCTTTTAAGCAATAGCTATTTACACATCCACACTGCATTAAACAGTTTCCAATGTGTGTTAGCTAATTGCCCCCACAAGCTGGGCACTCAATTTACCAACCTCCGAAAGGATGGAAGGCTGAGTGAACCTTGGAGCCCGCTGGAATCGAACTTGCAACGTGGTGACTTGCAGTACTGGCATTTAACCACTGCGCCACCAGGGCTCTTGTGTGACTATGTGCATGACTGGTGTTCTTTTTGAACTCTTAATAAAGATCATCACTAATTTTATATTTTGTATGTGTTCCGTCCAGGCTAGTACTGGTATACATAGGCTCAAAGGTCCCTAGTGGCCCCCTCTTGCAGTGCTAACCCAAGTTATTGTTAATTTCCCCAAAATATTAATAACTTGATCTTGCATGGAATTTCCATGTCACTAGCATTTAGGGTAACATCCTCATGTGAGCAATCTCTGGTGTGAGGGGGAATTGCAGCAAGGGTTCAGTTTCTGCCTGTTGCACCGGATATCGCTTACAGGAGGGGGTGGAAATGGCAGCTCTCCACTTCCTGAGAGACAGGGGAACAGATCTCTGTACGTAGGGATTGTGGGGGGAGGGAATCGGGCAAGATTAATACATAGCACCATAGTTGCAGTGCTATGTACAGTATCACATAAGTGTCATACAGGATTCCGACTGGCGTTTTCTCCCATTAATATTTCAAATCCCTGTGTCATATTTTTAAAATGTTTGCTAACATTTAAAAAATATATTTCTGGATTAAGTATTTATATATTTCTGTAGTGTTTCCCCCCCTGCACAAGCTAATCAAAATAACAAAAGAAGTACAAAACTGGCAGCAGAAACTACATTCAATTTGCTGGTACGTATATTCACATTTTGGGAAAGTTTTGGTTTTGGACTGCAACTCCCTGAATTCCCCAGACAGCATGGCCACTGGCCACGCTAACTGGGGGACTTGGGGAGCTGCAGTCCAAAAAAGTAACTTTTTACCTGATTTCGGTATGTTTACCTTTGAAAAGAGAAGATTGAGAGGTGATAGGATAGACATCTTTAAACATCTGAAGGGTGGTAATGTGGAAGATGGAACAAACCTTTTTCTCTGTTCTTCTAGGGGATATAAACCAAACCAATGGGTCCAAATTACAAGAAAGGGCTTGTCTAAACAGGCAATATACCCCATTTTGCCCCCGTCTTAGAGCCTTGCAGTCCTGATGATATGGGGCTTTTCCTCCATTCTGCCCCTGGGCAGTTCTCATGACCCCTGGGGATAAAAACGGGCTAAAATGGGGTGAAGGCCAGGTAGGGCCTGATTCACCATTATAAGATATTTTGCTCTGTTTCTGCCTAAAGAAAATGGATTGGACCCTGTAAGACTGGAGGAGCCCATCCCAGCAGGCTGACCCTCACTGCAGCCACTGGTCTGCCTCACTATCCCAGAAGGCAGGAAAGAGTCCTGCAGCATCTGATCAAGGCTGGTCACAAGCAAGGGTCCTAGGCCACATGTGGTGGGCTCCCTTCTTGACTTCCAAGACAGCAAGGGAAATGGTGATGGCAACTTCAGCAACAGGCCGGTGTACTCATCTGGATTCCGTCCCATTTGGAGGTGGTAACGGTTGAACAACAGGCCTCAACCATGCCCATGATACACTGGCAGGGAGCCGGCATTTCCTGACTCATGCAGATAAACCCAAAGAAATGCTTACTAAACTTTAGAAAGAATTTTATGATGGTAAAAGCTGTTCAACAGTGGAATAGAGTACAGTTGTCCCTCCACATTTGTGGGGGTTAGACCCCCGCGAATGTGAAAAAAACATGAATAAAAACTAGGTCATGCCACCGCCCTCCCGCAGCTCCCGCCCCCTACTCCTGCAACCCCCCCAGGAGCAGTGACGGGGCTACCCAAGCCTTGTCGCTGCTTCCACCCTCCCCCTCCCTCCCCCCAGGAGCAGCAATGGGGGCTACCCAAACCTCGTTGCTGCTTCATCCTGCCCTCCCCCCCGTAGCAGCGATGGCAAATACCCAAGCCTCGTTGCTGCTTCCACCACCCCCCGGAGCAGCGACAGGGCTACCCAAGCCTTGTCCCTGCTTCCTCCCGCCCTCTCCCACCCACCTCCAGGAGCAGCAAAGAAGCTACCCAAGCCTCATTGCTGCTTCTACCCACCCCCCCCAGTAGCAGCAACGGGGCTACCGAAGCCTTGTTGCTGCTTCCACCCACCCACCCAGGAGCAGTGATGGGGCTACCCAAGCCTCGTCACTGCTTCCACCTTCCCCCTCCCACCCACCCCCCAGGAGCAGCAACCCGTTGCAGTTTTTTGGATGGCGGGGGGTGCTCCCAAAACCATGAATAGTCAAAACCACAAATCTTAAAGCCACGAATGTGGAGGGGCAAGGTGATACACTTTCCTTCATTGAAACTTTTTAAACAAAGGCTGGGTTGACACCTCTTGCGATCCCTTCAAACCCTTAAGCTCTGTGATTCTATTATTCTTCTGAAGCACATTTCAAAAATTAGCCAATGCAAAAGCAGCTCTACACACCTGCCTCTGTGACATTACATGAACTTTATGATATGACAATAGTCCACCCCCTGGTCTCAGGTTTTGGCCCTGAATCATTAGATAATGGAATGCTATTTATTGGGGGTCTGAAAGGAGCACAGTCAGAAAATGGGGGAGACTTCGTATGATCACTTCGTATGTAAGGTAAGTAAAATACTCATCTTACCCCCTGAATTGCTTAAGTTAAATTTGGAATGGTGGGCACCAGTTCTAGCTGTCCTGACCATGCATTGACCGTACATGTATTGACTGTACTGCATCCATACCACCTGTTTGGGGGATAGCAATATCATTCCAATTTATAAGAAAGGAAAAAGGTCAGACCCTACCAACTACAGGCCTATTAGTCTTCTCAGTATTTTTAGCAAGCTGTATGCTAGCCATCTTTTAGAGAAACACACAAGCTGGATGGAAGAAGAAAACTTCCTGGAGGAAGAACAAGCAGGCTTTAGGTCTGGTCACTCAACACTTGACCAGGGATTAGTTTTACAGCATTTGCTAGAAAAATATTCCACCCCTGTTGGAGGGGCACTTTGCACAGCTTTTATAGACTTTAAGTCCGCATTCAATAACATCCCAAGAGATAGACTATGGCACAAGTTGGAGACCACTAACATTGATAGGCATTTGTTGACTCTCATTCGTAGTCTTTACAATAAAACCTATTTGCAAGTGAGATGTAATCACGAAGGACACTTGACTAGATCAATACCAAGGCACATTGGAGTTAAACAAGGCTGTGTCCTTGCTCCATCTCTGTTCAACATTTATATCAATTCGTTGGTTAAGTTGCTCTTTGTAATCAACTCTCATCCACCTAAACTATCAGGGAGATCAGTTGCCATTCGCCTTTATGCAGATGATGCAGTACCCCTGTCACTGACATGCATAGGTTTGAGGCGATTACTAAGAGCTTTGGCTGTATATTGTAACACAGAACAGCTGGAAATAAATCATGACAAATCTAATGTATTAGTCTTTACACAGAAACGGCATAAATATTGCTGCCAAATCAATGGACACCCAATTGAACAAGTTAAATTTTATAACTATTTGGGAGTTATTTTTCAATCTAATGGTTCCTGGAAAGCCCAAGTGTCATATACAATAGCAAATGCACAACGAAGTTATAACTCACTCATTACTTTTTTCTACTCCAAGGGCGGCCAGCATGTACCTTCAGTAATCCAAGTGTTTAATGCTAAGATTTTACCGCAACTGTTATATGGAGCACAAATATGTATGTTTAATAGTTTTAAGGCACTAGAATCTGTTCAAACAAAATTCTTGAGAGATGTGCTCAGCCTCCTACGTTGCGTGCCCAATCTATTTTTACTCTTGGAGACTGGATAAATTACCATTGAGTCCTAGATTTGGATATATAAATTAAACTTTTGGCTAAAATTGCTATTCATGCCTAAGGGCTTAGCTCCCTTGACTCTCACTGATACATTTCAGTCAAGATGGAAAAAGATAGCAATTCAGAAAGTTTTAAATCTGGGATTTTCACAAAATGTTATATTAGCTATGGGCTATTCAAAAGCAAAAGAAAACATATACCAACCTATCTGGGATACTCAGCTGCAAAGCCTCATAGGCCTAGCCTCTATATATTTGACTTTTAGAGATGGTGGTTGGGCTTTTCTTCCTGCCAACTATTTGATAAATCTCCTTATTCCAAAATACAGGAAGGCATTCACCCAGGACAAATTCAATGTGCTTCCATCAGCAGTTCTGAATGGTCGGTATAATAATGTACCACACTGTGAACGCTTGTGCCCTTGTGAAGCAGAGGAAGTAGAAAGTGTGGGGCATGTCCTTTTGCACTGTTCTTTCTATCGGGATAAAGACATCATTTTATTAATCCAATTTTACAAAATATTCCAGGAAGATCAGAATTGTTCTATATTGATTACCTCTTGGCTGACCAGTTTCCAGAGATTACACTCAAGGTAGCTAGCATTTGTACAGCAGCAATAGCTTATAGGCAGAGGATGTTGTTACAACTCTAAATTTTTAATGTGTAATGTTTTAATGTCTAATGTCGTTTGACTGTTTTAACATCATTACTTTTAGTATTGTTTACTCTTAATGAGGTAATTTAATTTTTTATTTTATAGAGCATTTTAAGGTGTTTTAACTACTTTGTTTTTATTTGTTGGTCAAGGACCGAAATAAATATATGCAAAGCAATGGCTGATATCAAGGATTACTATAGTGCTGGCCCCTTCTAGGTTTAGTAAGGCCTCTCCTCTGTCAGTTAAATACTTAGTTGGATCTGCTTTTAAAAATGTATTTAGTATGTATTTTTACCTTGTTATTTTGCTATGATCTTTTTACTACTTAATGTTTGTGTCTGTAACTGATTTTTGCATACTGGTCTATGACCATAATAAATATCATTCATTCATCTTTCCCCCTGCAACAAGGAATATGTTGAAAATGTTACTGGGGCAGGGAGGCTCAAAAGCAACACCATGTGTTTTTTCTCAAAAATGAATGTCCTTGCTACCTGGTTTACCACCCTGTGATATCACTGACTTGTATTGGGAAATATTAATTTATTGGTTGTATAAAGAGTATAAGTTAAGGAATTGTTGGGAGGGGGAGAGAATGGGATGTTGAAGTGAATTCTGATTGGTGGAATGATTGAGGAGATTTCCATGAGGATGGCGAATGACAGATGGTGAAAGTCTGTTCTGGTATATTTGGATTAGACAATCGAGGTTAGGAGAGTGGATATGTTTGGTCTGGATGAAAGGGTGTGGAAGATTTAGGGTTAAGAGGTTGAGAAATAAATGACTAATTTAAAAGAATCTGAATTAGCTAGTGTGTGTGAGAGAGAGTGTGTGTGGTGTTTTAAATGTAAAAAATCTTTAATCTGCTTTTTAAAGTTTAACTTTTATAAATACAGAATTGTTTTTGTTTTTATACACTTTTGGCCACCAGGAACACAATCTAACAGCAAAAAGGGGTTGTGTCCATTGGAGATAGAAGGGAACTGTTTTGTTGTTCTTTCACTTGTAAAGCACTATGTTCAATGATAGTGCTATATATTGATGATGATGGTGATGATGATGATTGTCTAAATACTCATAGGAGCCTTGAAGGCCTTTAGATAGTTCACATAGCTGGTGTCACACAAGGGGGACAGGAAGAAGTCTTTTCACAGGTGGCAAAGGAGAGTATCAGGGAAAGCCCTCACTCTTGGTAATTGCAATGAGTGCTGTAAAAGTCTTCGCATTTGGTGGGTTAAAAAATAGAAACCCCATATCTGACCATAGTGGTGGAATTTCCTGAGGGGAGTCCGCTCAGTTGGTGGCAAGGGAGAGATTTCTAGAGAGGAAACCTCCACATTTGATTGTAGCGTAGTGAGAGAAGGATTTGAAAACTCCCACATGGCATACAATGATTGTTACAGTAACAAATTATTTCCAAGCTCTGTATATGGACCACAGACCACTTCCCCACCCCTGCCCAGTTTTATGGCCTACACCAACTTTGCCACCCTGCTTGCTCCCTCTGAGAAACATGATTCTCCTTTGAAACAAGATGCACACTCTTTACACATCTTGATTTCAAAGGAAAATGTAACTCCCCTTTTTATGCCAAAATAATGGCAGTGGAATGGGAGGAATGGGGTATATGTCCCCCCAGGGGATTTAAGGGGGCAGTGGGCACCCCACCCTCTGAAATTGTCCACTTTGGACATAGAAAATAGTGCTTTTGATATTGAAGTGGGGTGTTGAAAAAGTACCTTACTAGACATGTGAGCTGTTATAATGATGGTTAGTGCCCTTTGGGATGCTGTGATATGATGACTATTTTGTCTTGGTTCCATTTTCTTTTTCTCTGGTATCACAGTATTTGGCCTACTGGTCTTGTTTGCCCATCCTACAGATGAATTTAGGTGAATGTGATGACCCATATCATTTGAAAGTGAACATTCATATTTGTTACCTGGTCTTACATCCCCTCCCTCTAATAATTCATAATTCAGCCTATTTGACACTTCACAAGGTCTAAGGTAGACCAGGTCTGACCAAAGATAGGGTCAAGTGGAGGTCACTAGGACCTACAAAGATGTTGTTCAAATTCCCCAACAAACATGCCAGGACAAGATTAATGTGAAACCCTAGTCAGAGTCATTAAGGAAGAATGTGCTAATCTTCTCTGGATGCACCTGCCAGTGAGTCATACTCCAAAACCAAACAGTGACAACACCTATTATCCCCATTCATCCCCGCCTTCCCTCACACCTTTTCATTTCCACAAGACTGAGGCTGCCATAATTCCATCAACCTTAATGTCTCAACCATTAGCGACAATCAATGAAGCCAGAGTTTCCATTGTTTAACTATGGGAAAGCCATCAAAGCATTGTTTTACACTCAAAACACCCCTTAAGAGTATATGGGGTATAAATATTACCCTCAAGTAATAGCCATGTATGCTACAGTTAGACACTATCACTCTGCCAGACTGCTGTACCACCCTCAGCTCCATTTCTGAGTCTTCCTTTGCTGCATGAACCTCTGCTCTTCAGGACTGGTAAATGTCACCCATAACTCCCCAAACCTACTCCTCTATCACAATATTTCTGCCTTGACTCTTGGTTAGCCTTGTGAGGTTGTCTTGTGAGTGTGAGTGCTTGTGTGAATGCTTCTCTGATTATTTTCCAATAAAAACCATTTTTGTTTCATTTTGGCTTGGGTATTCAGCATTCATCAGTGAATACTGGTGTACACAAGTGCAAAGGTCCCATAAGTTACCCAACCTCTTGCAGCCATGCTTTTAAGGTAATTAAAATTCCACAACTTAATATCATAACTTTAATGTCACAAGTGGGTCCCCGCAGACCCCATGCATTTGGGTAACATGTTGTAATGCAGATACTGGTTAGTGGACAGTGAGAACAAAGTAACAAGGGGGAAATAGCAATAAGAGAAAAATGTTTTGAAAAAGCACAATTTTCTTTGCAACAGGAGGTAACCACCAACAAAAAGGAGTTTTTTAAAAAATAAAAACCCTCAAAGAACATGAAATGAGATAATAGGTTCCAAGTCACCCTAAAATAACAATTTGATTAACAGACAGTGCAAGCAGAAGTCTCTCTCTGGCTTTTCTTAGCAAACGAAGATTCAGGAAGGACTCATCCCGCGCTTTCTGCAAGCGGGCTGATGACTAAAAAGGCCAACCCGAGATAAACAAGTACGGTTGCAGCAGAGGGTCTCCTTGGGTGATTTTTCCAGGTTGTGATTCTTTCTGCGTTGTCGTTCCTCTTCAAGACTTGTTTGGCATGAGTTCTCAAATAAAACTGCAGCATTGTGGATAGTGTGTCTCCATACCTCCTAATGTGAAGCCAGGGTGGACCATTGTTGGTGATCAATTTGGCCAAGCCTGAAATGTTGTTTCAGGGAATCCTTGTATTGCTTTTTTGGAGCGCCCCTCTTATGCTGACCCGTGGCAAGTTCACCATAGAGTACTGTTTTGGGGAGGAGATGGTCATCCATCCTAGAAATGTGCCCTGCCCAGCGCAGCTGTGTTCTCAATATCATGGCCTCAATGCTGGTGATCCCTGCTTGCTCAAGGAGAACAACATTCATCACATAGTCAGTCCAGTGTATATTTAGGATTGTGCATATACAGTGCTGATGAAAACGTTCGAGGAGTCGTAAGTGTTGGCTATAGGTGACCCATGTTTCAGACCCGTAAAGGAGAACAGACAGTACAATGGCTCTATACACGTGATTTTTGTGCTTCACCTCAAGTGTTTGTTACTCTAGACTCTTTTGTAAAGTCTTCCAAATGTGCTATATGCCTTTGCTAATCTGTGATCAATATCTTTGTATCAATCTTGGCATCTGAGGAGATGATGCTTCCCAGGTAGGTGAACTGCTGAACAGACTTAAGCACAGATTTGCCTAAGGCAACGTGGGGATGGTTGTATTTGTCCTGTAGTGCAGGCTGGTAGAGAACTTCCATTTTCTTAAGGTTGACTTCCAGCCCAAACAGCTCTGCAGCTGTTGCAAAGCAGGATGTTAGGCGCTGCAGAGCTGCTTCTGTGTGGGCAACAAGGGCAGCATCATCAGCAAAGAGCGAAGAGACAAGGGGGTGTCAATAGGGAGGCAAGCATAAGTAGAACACCACAAATTGATACTATAGATGGACCTCATGTACTGACTTTCTAAGAGCAGAAAATGTTGCAAGAGGAAAAGAGTTCAAATTTAGGATCTTCCTGGCTTTGGAAACATGCTTTGCGTTGCGGGGGGGGGCAGTTACAGGGAAGGCAGACCATATATTTATTCAGAGTATGTTTCTGAACTCATGGAGATGCTGTCAGGTGAGCACGTTTATAACTGCTGAATGTATAAATGAATTCATCATTACAAGAAAAAGGAAAGCATTTTGTGCTTTCTTAGTCATAGTTCACTGTCTGAGCTTGTATGCAAAGGTCTGTGTTCAAAGATTTCGATATCTTGCTGTTAATAGGATTTTTCATATACAAGAGTCCTTTCTGCTACTTGCATATGGGGATAAAACAGATTGCGCAGTTTAGTAACTGACAAGCCATTGAAATTAAAAATCAGCTCAGAGTCATATGTTTCCAATTAATGCTAGTGGTACAATCCAGAAAACACAGTTGTCACTCACCAGAAAAACTCACCAGAAGAACTCTCTCCCACTCTTCACCTCTGACCCCCTTGACACAACTTCCATTTTCATAAACTATTTTCTTTTGCAGATTTTCATCAAACTTGATCAAATATAATGAGGTAAATCATGTCATTTTTTAAAAAAAAAGCTTTGGGGGGGTGTTGCAATTATACTGGTTTTCTGGGATCGAGAGAATTGCCTGACCTCCATTGTAGCCTTTTCGAATGGCAGTAAGAAATTAGCTCGGCTGGCAGCTTGCCAGTTCTAAATTTAGCGTAAATCAAAACGTTTAAACATAAGTCACACAGTTTATACAGAACAGGTATTACTCATTCTAGCACTATGCTGTCTTTATATGATATAAAGCTTACTACACTGTCTTTCTTCACACTTTCATAGAAAAAAATATGGCATTGCTTAAAATTAAGAGTATAAGACAACCCTTGCCAGATCAGACCAAAGGCCTCACTAGTTTAGCATTCTGGTCACACAGTGGCCAAAAGAATGCCTACAGAAGGTCCACCAGCAGGGACCCACCCACACTACAGAATTATAGCACTATTATTCCACTTTAACTGCCATGATTCCATCTCATGGAATCATGGGATTTGCTAAACAGGAGGGGCATTCAGAATTCAGGCTTGTCCTTTTATCCTAATCTCCAGGAGGTCTTAAGGACCCTCAAAATATCGATATTACTTTGGGGAATTAATATACTCAGCTTAGCGATTAAAGAATGGACACCATATAGCAGGACCTTTTAACCTATGTATACCGGTAATCAGGAGGAGACATTAAGCTAGATACCACAATTAATTAATCTTTATTTGAGAAAGCCATAATAACAATATTCACACACTCGGGCTTCAAGCATTCATGCAAGGTTAACAAATAAAGTAAGAAGGATTAGGATAGAGGAATAAAGTGAGGGGAGTTTGGGGAGATACGACACCTGTCCTGTAGAGCAGAAATTTCTGCAGCAACAGAGTCTCAGAGTTGCGCTCTGAGCGTCTGTCAGCAAACCAGCAGCATGGATGTAGGAGGAAGAGTTAAAGACAGATTGGTGTTGTTTTGAAGGGGTTTACATACCCAATAATTTGCTTCAGGGGATGCAATTTAGAGTGGAAGACAATACTTCTCCGAAGTTCTCAGGGTAAGACAATAGACACTCCAGAAATGCTAATGACACTTAAGGTGCTGATATTTTGAAACTGAATGGAGGAAGCAACTCTGTTTGGGGGAACTTAGAACAATGAGGATTCTTTACAAATTTGAGTATCTCAGTTTAGGCTGATGGGATTAGCCAGATGTTCAGGCAAACAGTTGCCCTTCACATTACCTTTCTTTGGAATTTGGGCTGGCTCCTCCTTAGTGCAGATCTGGCTGAGTCTCAGCACTAATCTTTTGGGATTCCTGGTTCACGGGAATCCCCAATGTACTGGCCACACTGCATGGAAGGATACATTTTGCCAAATTTTTTAATATTGCCAATTATTATGCATATGGGAGAGGGATGTCAGGGTAGATAACTGTACCCTGAACCATGGCCTGATAATCGTGGGTAATTGTAGGCTGATGACCCATTACTTGGTGAAATAGGATGTTTCATTGGATGAATAAGAATTCTGTCTGACTTTGGAATGTTTTTCTTTTTCCCTTGCTCTGTTGATGTCTCTTCCCTGTTCCTCTGGCAGCCACTTATCACCTTATATATTAATTGTCACTCATCTGGTTCTCACATATGACAACAAGAAGCCTCAAAGTTTCTCTCCTCAACCACAACATACCATACATATTTTTACACATTCATGGTGCACATGTACAGAATGTTGGCGGATTTTGTACAAACTGTGCAGATGATTTTGACACAATCTACAATTGTTGTTTCCCAGTACACTGGAATTTTTTTTTTAAAAAAAAAGTCTGAGTGGGCTGTTTGTGTCTTTTTTATGAACATGCCTGTCTTTTTGTGCTCACTTTACTACACAAAGGGAGAAGAGCCTACTTTATGCTGAGACATCTTGTACAAATTGTGGAAATCTTGATGAAAAACAAAAAGCTCATTGTCTTGTTTTCACACAGGAGGTGAGAAACCTCTTGGGGGTTGTCAATTTCTTGACAGGTTGTCTTGATATGCTGAAACATCCTGTCTCACGGAGAAAATGAATCTTTGTGAATAATCTTCCTAATTCTATCACTTACCTCAGGGTTGGGGAACATGTGGCCCTCCAGATGTTGTTGAACTCCAATTCCCATCAGCCCTAGGCAGCCTGACCAGTGGTGAGATATGATGTCTGTAGTAGGTCATCAACATCTGGAGGACTGAAGATTCTCTGTCCCTGACTTATATTATGTTCACCTTGTAGATTTGACAGTTATGTGCTTTTCCAACATCCTGCTTCTACCTCCTTTTTCTATTTAGCCAGCAGGCATCTGATATATGTTCATTCATGACAGACACACATCCTATGGCCATTTTGTTTTTCACTTTGGCTTAGCTTCTGGATACTAAAAAGTCAGTGTTTAGCCTAACTAAATAATGATGTGTCAAGTCTGTTATTTCTTCCTAATCAGAAAAAAAAGCCTCTTTCCAAACTTTGGATATGGAATTCATTCAATTAGATTGCATACTCCATTTGGAATTATACTACCAAATATTTTCAGTACCAATTGTATTCTGTCTCTGCTCTTTGTGAGCAAAAATATTTTCTTTAAAATTTCCATGTGTTGACCATTCTTGTGTAACTTTATTGGGATGCCAAGTGCTTGTGGTTTTGGCTTCCTTGGGAATTTAGACTGTGGGATAAATTAAAAACTAGTGACAACAATCTTTAAAAAGGAAGCAAAGTGCATTTCCCACTCCTTTATGTTAAACTGCTTAATTTTGGATGCCGTGCTGAGCAATTTCCTCTGCAATTTACCATATACCGGACTGGTCCTTTTCATGAATGACAAGTTTCTTACAATGTAGCATTTATTCATTCAAGTAAAGGTAGGGATGGTGATTAATGGATTAAAACAAACTTCACTGCCTACCATAGTAGGAGATATGTATGCATTAGAATCCAATGAACAAAAAAAAAAAAAATGCTCAGGATATGACATTTTCCAGAATCACACAGCTGTGTTAAATCTGTTAGGCTACAGACTGGATTTCGGCATAAATCAACAAATACCATTTGAAGAAAATATATTTTTATAGGGCTTTTACTTTCAGTCTGTGGGCTTAACCTTCTTAAAAAATTTGGAGGGGTGTACAAGCTTTGAGCCAAAGTCATTATTTGTCTCCCATGTTTTAGGCCAAAGATAAATATTGGATTAATTGTCTTCATCATAGGCTCCCACCATTTATGTGTTATCTCTGCAGTCTAGCAACCAGCATATGAAGAATAAAAATTGCAATGTGGCTAAAAGGGACATAAACCACTTGTTATAGTCATCACATCTAGCACATTAACATGTTTTAGCCAGATTGTTTAGCTTTAGATGCTCAAGAAGTGTTGTTACCTGCCCTGACACCTCCACCCTTCCAATAATTCATCAGTTGGCTCTATTTCATACTTTGGCTTATTTACTGATGTTTTATGAGGTTAGCAGTGGACCCAGACTTCCCAGAAATAGGGACTGAGTGAAGATTTGCTCAAAACCTAACAAAGGGGTCTTTCCAAATTCCCAAAAGACATGCCTGGGTAGTAATTATGCAGACCCTGCCCCCTTGGCCAGTGAGTTAGGGTGGAAATGTGTTAATTCTCCTTGTTGTACCTGGAAGTGAGTCATTCACTAATTCAATCAAGTGGCTGGAACACTCATTACTCTGCAAACCGGTTTTCTTTCACACCCCTCTCCTCAACAATAGAAGGCTGCCTGGTGCCCATCAGTCTTAATGTCTCAAGTCATTAGCAGCCATTAACATAGCATCCATTGTCTAACTGTGGGAACTCCATCCAATATTGTATTCTACTCATAACACCCCTTAAGGGTAAATATTGAATATAGATATCACCTCAAAGCACAGCCAAAGTGTGTTAAACATAGCTTCCTGCATTTCGCCACTCTGTCTGTCCACTGTGTAACCTTCAGAGCTCCATGTGAGTATCTTCTGCTACATGAATATCTGCTCCTTGGACAGGTATAGTATAGTCCATCATCCCAAACTCTATTCCTCTGTCCCAATACTTCCTATTTTCTTCAATAGCCTTGTGTGATTGCTTGAAGCCTGAGTGTTGGTGTGAATGCTTCCAAAATTATTTTTCAATAAAAAACATTTTATTTTATTTCCTGGCTGTGAGCCTCATCAGTTAGTCCCGGTATACATAGGGTAAAAGGTCCTGTAGTTACCTGTCCTCCCGCTGTCATACTGAACTAATTAAAATTCATTACAGATACTGATTCATTCAACTTTTCCGTAGTTAGCTACATTCTAAAGTGGACAGATCTTAGGTCAGCTAAGAGATAGTTACAGAACCACGAGATTGTACTGTCCTGGAATGTATATAGCAGAGCTGTCTCAGTACAACCATATCCAAATCAGAGCTTGAAAATTTTTACCTTTTTTGGACTCCAACTCCTACCCCAGCAAAGGCATTTCTTCAAGCTCTGATCACAATATGTCATTGCATGTGTTTCACATTTGAACAGTCTTGCATCTTTTGGCCAAGGGGTGGAACTGCACCAAGTTTTCCTAAATCAGGGTTGCATGGTGTAAATCTCTGCATGTGGACATAGATATTGACAGTGCTATGAAACCCTTAACCTGAATAGTAATGTTGTACAACCGAATGTGCAACCAAATTTGCATCTTATGTACATCTCATATATATTTCATGTGCATCTGTGTCTCCAAGTACAATGGTACCACATGCCCAACACCTCTTCTGAAACCTTAAACTGAATGCAGACATTGCACATCAAACCAATATGTCCAGCTGCTTTTGTAGGGGAACTTATGCATGCATGGTCACCAACAGGATTCCAGACATTAATTCATAAGGATTCTTCCCCCAGTGCTTAAAGGCCTCAGGGAAGAATCCAGGCTAATAACATCACCCCCACTTTAAAACAAAATGAAGACAATCTTGCATATGTAGATGACATGACACACAGAATGGTGGGTCCAGTGAGTGGCACATGTGATAAAGTCTGAGCTAGGGTATTTGTACACTATTTCATACCCTGGAGGGGTGCACTAGGTATGACAAAGCCTGAATGGCTTTCTCACAGATCAGACAAAAGGATCTGAAATGAGTTGATTGCCATAGATCTGGAGTAACAAAACATTGATGTAATCTGCAACAACCTCTTAATGTCTGGACACGTAGGGTGTACAGGAAAGGGTATTGGTTGAGTTAAATTGACTGATTGCATGACTGAAAGGATTAGCATAAAGCCATTAATGACTGGGATTTCCACCTAATCCTATTTGGATTTTCCCACCATTATAATTCTGGGCACATCTCAGTTCATCATGACCTCAACACTCCTCCAATCAGCTTAACCCTGAACAGTGTCCAGTCTGCATGATGCCAAAAAGTATCCACTATGTGCAGTTATGAAATAGGGGTGGTAGGGTATGCTAACAACTATGTTACCCATCATCAGCTAATATGTTGTTGCTGTTTTTAAATCTTCAGCTACATTTCTTCAAATGAATTTGCTTCATTTTGGAAAAACTTCTGAGTAACTGCCACACTAGTTAAAGGACACCACTTTCAGATGAACATTTTTTTTAAAAAAAAGATCCAATGACAATTAAATGCAGTTACATAATGTTAATTCCATGTTGCACTCAGGCATTGTATTTCTTTATGGGCTCTGCTGAAAATGCAGTCTTCCAACGGTCTAACAATAAAACAACTGATAAATAATCCATTCATAGAATCATAGAATTGTAGAGTTGGAAGAGACCACATGGGCCATCCAGTCCAACCCCCTGCCACGCAGGAAATCTAGATCAAAGCATCCCCGACAGATGGCAATCCAGCCTCTGTTTAAAGACCTCCAAGGAAGGAGACCCCACCACGCTCTGAGGGAGTGTGTTCCACTGCCTAACAGCTCTGACTGTCAAAAAGTTCCTCCTAATGTTGAGGTGGAATCTCTGTTCCTGGAGCTTGCATCCATTGCTCCGTGTTCCAGTCTCTGGAGCAGCAGAAAACAAGCTTGCTCCATCCTCAGCGTGACACCCCTTCAAATACTTAAACAGGGCTATCATATCGCCTCTGAACCGTCTTTTTTCCAGGCTAAACATACCCAGCTCCCTAAGTCTCTCCTCATAAGGCATCATTTCCAGACCTTTCACCATTTTAGTCGCCCTTCTTTGCACACACTCCAACTTGTCAATATCCTTTTTGAATTGTGGTGCCCAGAACTGGACACAGTATTCTAGGTGAGGTCTGAAAAAGGCAGAATAGAGCAGCACTATTACTTCCCTTGATCTAGACACAATACTTCTATTGATGCAGCCCAAAATCGCATTGGCCTTTTTAGCTGCCGCATCACACTGTTGACTCATGTTCAACTTGCGGTCTACTAGGACTCCTAGATCCCTTTCGCATGTAGTCTCATTCAGCCAGGTCTCCCCCATCCTATATCGATGCATTTCATTTTTTCGCCCTAAGTGCAGTACCTTACACTTCTCCGTATTGAATTTCATTTTGTTAGCTTTGGCCCAGCTCTCCAGTTTATCCAGGTCATTTTGAATTTTGATCCCGTCCTCTAGGATATTGGCTACTCCTCCCAACTTGGTGTCATCTGCAAATTTGATAAGTATGCCCCTAATTCCCTCATCCGAGTCACTGATAAAGATGTTGAATAGCACTGGGCCCAGGACCGAACCTTGTGGCACCCCACTGGTCACATCTGAAACCATGTGTTCGCTTTACTTGCTGCCTGTGCAAGTTGTTTTGCCTCCCACTGTTGGGTCCTTGCGCTGTTTGCCTTGTTCCCGCTATGACAGTTTGACTGTTTTCTCCAGCCCTTTTGCCTTCCAGAATACTGTCTCCCTCCCCCCTATGACTCAGTTTAAAGCCCTCCTGATCAATTCTTGAGACTGTAGGCAAAAATGTTTCTGCCAACTGTTGTGAGATGCACCCCATCTCTTGCCAGAAGTCCCCCCTCATGGAAGCGCAGCCCGTGATCCAAGAATCCAAATCGTTCTCGGCGACACCATCTACGGAGCCAGTTGTTTACGTTGGCTATTTTCCTCTCCCTTCCTGGACCATGCCCTTCAACTGGCAGAAGAGACGAGATGACAACCTGTGCATCCATTTCTTTCAGCTTCCTCCGCAGAGCCTCATAATCTCTTCTGATCTTCAGAAAGTTGTGCCTTGCAGTATCACTGGTTCCCACATGGACCAAAAGGAAGGGGTAATGATCCGTAGGCTTGACGAGTCTTGTCAGCCTCTTGGTCACATCACGGATCTTTGCCCCAGGGAGACAACACACCTCCCGAGACACCTTGTCAGGCCCACAAACCACTGCTTCTGTACCCCGCAGCAAGGAGTCCCCCACCACCACCACACGCCTCTGCCGAGGCTTCACAACTGCTGTTCCTTGCAGTGGTACTCTCAAGGTCCCCTGCTCTGCCCCTGAAGTCTGTCCATGCTGTTCTTCCTCGTTGTCCTTGATAAGGGAGAGTGCTTCGAATCGATTCTGTACCTGCAAGCTGCTCAAAGAATCCCTGGATGTTCTGGTTCTATGTGTGACATTCCTCCAGCTATTAACCTCCTGTGTCTGTGGAGTGACACTCTCCTCCCTAGCCAGTTCCTCTGTGTGGTCCCCACCCAAGACTGTTTGTTCTGTTCTGTCCAGGAAAACCTCTTGCTCCCGAATCTGTTGAAGTGTAGCTACCCTTGTCTCCAGCTGCTGGACTTTCTCCTCCAAGAGGGCTACCAACTTGCACTTGGTGCATGTGAAGTTCCCCACGTCTGTAGCCAAGAAGACAAACATCCCACAAGTGTTGCAGGTGACTGCAGCAGCCCCCTCAGTGTCCATGGTGAGTGCTTCTAGAACTCTTAGTTAATGCTGAGAACTCTAAGCTGTACTTTTAGGTATGCTGTATTTTTGTTTTGGTCAGTCAAATTCCCAGAAGCTCCACCCCCTCAGAAACAAGCAGCCTCTCCCAAGAGTTTTAAAAAAATTCAAACTCCCAGAAGCTCCACCCCCTTCACCAACAAGCAGCCTGTCCCAAGAGTTTAAAAAAAATTCAAACTCCCAGAAGCTCCACCCCCTTCACCAACAAGCAGCCTGACCCAAGAGTTTAAAAAAAAATCAAACTCCCAGAAGCTCCACCCCCTTCACCAACAAGCAGCCTGTCCCAAGAGTTTAAAAAAAATTCAAACTCCTAGAAGCTCCACCCCCCTCAGAAACAAGCATCCTCTCCCAAGAGTTTTTAAAAAATTCAAACTCCCAGAAGCTCCACCCCCCTCAGAAACAAGCAGCCTCTCCCAAGAGTTTGGGAGAGAATATTCTTCTGCAATATTTTGGCACATGCATCTTTGTAAGGTGTCAACACAGACTAGGGATGCCAACAAAATCTGACTTAGAATTCACTGAAAACAGATTTTCTCAGTTCCAAAGTGTCGGCACCCTCATTGTGCCAGACTGCCTTGTCTCAAAGGATCTTCTTCCCTTGAAAATTTCAGAGATATTCACATATATGGAAACACTAGCTAGTATTCTGCTAGTGAAATATGATGGTGTTAAGTCCAACCTATACCATTGTAACCTGCTTTTTCAGTCATGGTGGAAGTCGGAATTCTGTTACAATTGTTCAGCAACCAAGATCTTTTCCTCCCAGGCTTTTTCAATGTAACAGCCCAGTTTAAGGTTCAGTGTGGCAGCGAGGTAGTGTGATGTGGCTACAACAACCCAGAAGGCTGAGTGTTTCTCACTCCAGTATAGATCCAGCCTAGTAACAGCAGGAGAACGTCCCCATCCCCAACTATGGACTCCAAGGAGATTATCAGACAAGCGTTTAAAAACATTTTTGTCCCAATATATTTAAAAGCATAGGTGTCCTGGCATAATAACCCTTTTTTATCACACATTGCTGTAATAATGAGAAAGAGAAGCCCCAGAATTATTGGGGCATGATTGCCAGTGCTGTTTACTTCTGCGTTCGCCTGGCATGATCTCAGTGGATCTCACGAGAAGATGCAAGCGTACTTAAAAGGCTAAAAACACCAAAATCAACAAAGAAGATGAACATACAAGCACTGAAACACACTTTAAAATTTACCAGCAAAATGGGAAGGTTCATAAAAAGAGCATCCCATACCTAGTTTTCACATTCTCACCTGGAAGTGTTCTGGTGGGGACCACCCATTCATTGATGCTATCTGTATTCATGAGAGCATAATGGGATGTGGTTTCAGAAGCTGGCAATACCATGAAAAAAGTGTCATTAGTGATTAGTTGATGGCTTGGCTCGTTTTTCACAGGAGAGGAATGCTTGGAGAACACGAAAGGATGGTGTCGTGATATAGGGAAGCCCTTTTGTAGTATCGTGTCATTGTTATCACACCATATTTGCCACTTCTGATAATCTTCCAAGTATCTTCCCTTCTTCTAGGTGTTTTGGATGACATCAAGAGAGCCCTGGTGGTGCAGTGGTTAAATGCCAGTACTGCAAGTCATCACATTACAAATTTGATTCTAGAGGGCTCCAAGGTTCACTCAGCCTTCCATCCTTTTGTAGGTCAGTAAAATGAGTACCCAGCTTGTGGGGGCAATTAGCTAACATACATTGGAAACTACTTAATGCAGTGTAGATGTGTAAATTGCTATTGCTAAAAACAATTTGTAAGCCACTCTGATAGCCTTTGTGGCTGCAGGGCAGGGTATAAATACCTAATTAAATCAAAATTAAAAAATAAAAATCAACAGCCTGTGCCCAGCAGGTCACAATACATAACTGCTGGACAACATTTAGCTTGTGGGTCAGAAGTTGTGAGACAGACCATTCCAACTTTGCTTCTGGAAATTGCTTTCATATCAAGCTACCATCAATTTTGTTTGTGTTCTTAATTGTATCTCCTCTCTTTGTAATTAGTGTAGTTCAGTACATTACTTTAGTTCAGTAAAGATTACAGAAATGTCAAAATGCCCAGCACAATTTGACCTAACCCAGATACTATATTAAGATGAAAAAGCAACCAGCAAAATGTATAGTTCATCACAAACAAGTAGCTCTTGCATTTTGACAGAGAAATTTGATTAATGCCAAAGCTAGACAGAAGAACTAACCTTGCAACAAGACAATTAGGCTTCAGGATTATTTTTCCCTTCCTAGTCAGATTCATTCAAATGACATTTTTGTTCTCATTAATTCACATAGCTAAAACAGAAGAAAATAAAAAGACAAGAGCCATGTTGGATGAGACCAAAGACCTATCTAGTCTAATATTCTGATCTGATAGGTCAGTTACCTATGGGAAGCCCACCAGTAGGACAGGAGTACAATTCCACCCTCCATCTCATGCTCTGGCCAAGGAGGGAGAGAAGGAGAGGCAGGCAGAGCCTCATCTTACCTTAGCCCAGAAGGAGAACGTAACTCCCTCTATCCCAACTGCCATTGCTGTGGCTGCAGAAGGAGGGAAGGAGGGAAGTCAGGCAGAGCTCCATCTTGCCTTGGCCCAGAAGCAGAACAGCCCCCCCTCCATCCCAAATGCCATTGCCCTGGCCAAGGAGGAAGAGAAGGAGAGGCAGGCAGAACTCCATCTTGCCTTAGCCCAGAAGCATAACATCCTTCCATCCATCCCAACTGCCATTGCCCTGGCCAAGGAGGGAGAGAAGAGACTGCTAGACTTGATCCCTTCCCCTACTGCCATCCCCTTTCCTTTTGCATCACGTCTTCATTAGATTGTAAGCTTGAGGGCAGGGAACCATTTTGTTGTTCTTTTTCTTGTAAAGCATCATGTTCATTGATGGTACTATAGAAACAAAATATGATAGTAATAATAACAATAATAATAATGTTCCCCATGAACTGATACCCAGAAGCACAGTGCCTCCAATGTTGGAGGAGTTATATAGCTGACCTGACTAGTAGCCACTGATAGCCCTACAATTTCTGAATGTATCCAATTCTCTTTTAAAGAACCCAACTTGGCAGCCATAGCTACATTTCATGGTAAGTTCCACAGTTTACAAATGTATGCAGCTTCAGTGATTGGCCATAGGTTCTATTATTGTGAGACAAAGAGAAAAACTCCTCAATCTGTATTTTCACCACAGCATGCACAATTTTATCCTCTTACATTTTTGTAAGCTAAACAATCTGAAAAATATGTAATTTTTTCTCATAATTGCCCTTTATCATTTTTTATATTTTATTTTTACAGAACATAAAACAACTTAAACATATTCACATAAAAAGCCAAACAATACAATTTGCTGTCATAAAACACTACCACAAACATAATAACATCCTAAATATGATTATACATTCTCCATACAAACATAAACCACTGGTACTTCCTCTAGTTACTTTTCTGGTTGGAGTGATTTTCATTTATGCATATCTAGCTTCTGGGGGAAAAATATTAAAATAAGACTAGCTAGATAGATAATATTATAGATTACTATACTTTCTAAGGAACTTCTGTCATTTTCCAGAAAATTTTAACAAATGTGCATAATTTGTTATTGGTCTTGGAGTTTTTATTATAGGTAACCAGTCTTTTTCGACCTTCGTGGATCTTTGTGATTATGATAATGAAAGTCTATCAGGAGCCCCCGTCGCCACTCACTCCCACCCCCCCACACTCTTCCCAAAGTGGTGACAGGGGCTTCTGAAGACCCCGTCACCACTCACTCCCATCCCCCCTCCCTTCCCAAAGTGGCAACAGGGGCTTCTGAAGTCTCTGTCACCACTCACTCCCACCCATCCCGCCCTTCCCAACGTGGCGACAGAGGCTTCTGTAGTCCCCGTTGCCACTCCCACCTCCCCTGCCTATTCCAAGGTGGCGAAGGGGGCCCCTCGCTGTCTTGGGAAGGGACTGGGGTGGAGAGAGGGAGGGAGGCTTTCCATCCTCCCTTCCCAACGGGCTTCGTGGGAAACCCTTTGCTGCCTTGGGAAGGGACAGGGTGGAGCGGGGGGCAGGCGGCTTTCCACTAATAATCAAAACCGTGAATGTGAAAGTCGCGAATGTGGAGGGGCAACTGGAAAGCTTAAGTATCATGTTTCAGTAGGTAAAATTTTGGTTTTAAAAATGAAAAATCTATTTAATTTTTAATTGTTGTATGTAGTTTATACCAGAGCTTGTTAATCTTAGTACATTTCCACCACATGTGGAAAAAGGTGCCAACTTCTTTTGAACATTTCCAGCATTTATTTGTTTTAGTCTTGTATATTTTTTCCTATTTTTGCAGGTGTTAGATACCACCTGTGCACCATTTTTAAGAAGTTTTCTTTAATATCATGGCACCTTGTGTTTTTTCCATGTATATTCCTAATTATCCCATGGATATAATTCGTATCCCATGGTATGCTGGATATAATTGGCTTATAAGATAGGCAATTATATCCAGCATACCATCTACCAATGAGTAGAAATCCAAATTGGAATCTTCCTATAGAAAAAATGTTTATGCTTCAGCCAAATTTTTAACAGTGCTTTTTTAATTAAATGGTTCTTGAAGTCTCTGTTTTCTCTTAGCTTTCCATACCAGAGATAGACATGCTATCCAAATCGTAGGTTATGCCCTTCAGGTTTGAGAAGCCTATCATTTTTTAATGTTACCCAATCTTTAATCCAGGAGAGTGCACAAGCTTCAACTACATACAACTATTCAACACAAGTCAGGTCATCCAGTGCCTCCTTTTTCCTTTCTATCAATCAAAGTTTTCCCACTTAATTCTGGGTTTATTTCCACACCAAATAAAATTTGTTAAATCTTTGCACTAGGCCATAAATGGTTTATCGTTAAGATAAAATTAAGAATAAAGATAAAGTTAAAACTGTTAAGATAAGATACAGGTAAATTTTGAAATAAAAAGATCATCTTCTGCAACACACTCGTTTTTATTAGTGATATCCATCCCAATAAGGATAGGTTCAATTTATTACACTTTATCAAATCTGTTTGAATATTTTCCATATTTTCTTGTAGCTGTTTTCAGATAGTTCAGTGTTCTTCATTGAGATCCAGATCCTTACATATTTAGTTCTACTTTTCAGCCTTTTTTTGGTTTGATTTCCATTTCATCCAGTTTTGTTAAGATTTTGGTTAAAATTACTGTCTTTTTTTGGTTAATTTTAAAACCTGAAACCTCACCAAACTCATGTAGTGTTCTGAATAAGTCTTCAATCTTTTCCATCAGATTTTCTAAGAAGACAGCCAGGTCATTTGCGAAAGTTTTTAATCTGAATTCATGCTTACCTAAAGAAGGTAATGATAATGTGGATGTAAAAAACTACAGACCAATATCATTAATGAATCTAGATTATAAAATTTTTACTTCTAAAGGCCCAAACATTAAAAAAAATCCTAATAGAAATTATCCACGATGATCAAAATGGTTTCTTGCCCAGACATCAATTAAGAGAAAACATAAGATCGGAGATTGATATACTGTAGTTGATTATTGGGAAGAACATCCGGTGGGGGGGGGGGATGCAATGATGCTGAGAAAGCTTTTGACACAGCTAATTGGAATTTCATGAATGAGTTGTTGAATAAAATGAAGATGGGAGATAAATTTATCAATCGGATAAACAAATATATATGATAGACTGTGCAATTATAAATGGGGGAAAACTAAACTCTTTCTAATATCAAAAGGTACAAGACAGGGATGTCTGTTATCCCCACTCATCTTCATCACCTCATAGAAATATTGAATAAAAGCATAAAAAAGCAAAACTGAATTCAAGGGATAAAACTAGATCATTTTTCTATATCATTTACAGTACAACAACATTATCCTTTTTAGGTATAGTGGCCAAAACTCTACATGGTATTCCAGATGTGGTTGCATCATGGATTTGTATAAAAGGACAGTATGAAATTAGCAGTTCTGTTTTACATTCCCTTTGTAATTATGCCCAACACCTTTTTTACAGCAGCCGCACACTGGATCAATATTTTCACTGAGCTATCTAAGATCATATTTATTGATTTATTCAGGTTTTTTTCCTGGCATGGGACTCAAAGTGGCTTGCAATAATATATAAAACAGGAGTTTAGCTAAAATCTTATCTTACAAAAGTTCAAATACAATTAAACAACAATTCTGTTTAAAAGCATGTGGATTCAAGCAGTTTAAGATATACTTGAAACATAATTGACAAAATGCAAGATAAAAAATGCAGCAAACCATTTTCAACACCCTTCTGCCATGTGATTAAAAATCAAGGGCCTGCCTAAATAGAAAGGTCTTTGCTTGCTGTTAGAAAGAGAATAGAGAGGTGGCTAAACGGAGCTCCCATGAAAAGGAGTTCTACAGCCTGGGAGCAGCCACCAAGAAGGCTCTTTCCTTTCTCCTCACCTTGTATGCCTGTGGTGGACGGAGCAGAGAAAAAGCCTCCTTCAAAGCTTTTAAAACTTGGTCCAGCTCATACAGGCAGATAAGTTCTTTTTGACAGATGGTCTCTTAGATAGATAGATAGATAGATAGATAGATAGATAGATAGATAGACAGACAGAGAGATAGACAGACAGACAAAATTATAAATCAGTATTTCTTTCATGGTCAGTCACTGTACGCATATGGGAAATGTGATGCATCAGTGTATATTGGATTGTTTCTGCCTCAGTGTTCTTCGTTTTACAAGGGCCTAAATACTCTAAAGGCACCAGCTCCCATATGAACTTGGAAGCTAAGCAGTGTTGGCCCTGGTTAGTACTTGGATGGGAGACTGCCAATGAATACCAATATCTGTAGACTATGGACTTTATCAGACTATAACTTTAAAGTGTTCTTTTGCAGGCATAAAAAATCCATTTTTATGCCAGCAAAAGAATGCTTCTCCTTCCCCACAAACTCACCTCCAATAGAGGCAAAGGCAGCTCCAGCAATGAAAGAGGAAGTGAATGGAGCATTGAAATCCCACAAAATATTGTGAGACTTCATAATGTGGGAATTTGTTTTAAAAAGCCAAAAATAACACAAAAAAGGGTTTTAAAAGCACAAAAACATACTTTAAAGCTTACAAGTAACCCATGGAGGGTCCTAAAAAGTTCATCACTTACCTGGATGTTGTGGCAGACTGGTCACTGGGGTAACTACGGGGCGGGGGGGGGACGTGAGGTTTCACACACCAGCTACATCAGCAAAAAAACAGCAGGGGGGATCAATTGACAGGTTAAGCTGTCAGGTAAAAAGTAGGGGTTTTGGCAGGGACATAACCGCGGAAGGGCAATGGCATCTGATACGCACACGCTTTCGTGGTTATATGGCATCATTATGATGCCGTATTTGATGTGTCTGATAAAGTCCTCAATCTCAGAGGAATTAATTGGCAAAACCACCTCTGAGTATTCCTTGCCTAAGAAAACCCTGTGAAATTCATGGGATCGCCATGAATCAACAGGTGACTTGAAGGCATGTACACACCCATTCTTCACTTTAAACTCATGTACACTAAATCTCATTTGCCATTCTCCCCATTTGGAGAGATCCTTTTGAAGCTTTTTACAATCCATTTTTGTTCTCACTGCTTTAAATAATTTGGTGTCATCAGCAAACATGGCCACTCCATTGTTCAGCCCTAACTCCAGCTTATATATGATCAAATTTACAAACAGCAGTTCTAATACAGAGCCTTTCAGGACCACACTGAGAAGATGCTTCCACTGTGAACATTTATCATTTATGCTTACTCTCAGCCTACTGTTATTTAACTAGATTTCAACCCATAAGAGTACTGTCTAATCCCATGACCACCACGTTTTCTCAGGTTTCTGGGTCAAGATTTAATAAAATAAATAAATAAAAATAAATGGGAAGTATCCAAGAGCCAGAATCCTGTTGCCGCCATATGCATTCATACATTCTTCTATGGAAGTGGTTGGACCCTTTGCTCCAATGAAAATGTTTTCCTTCAGTTCAAGTTTGTGAAGGCAAAGAGGCTGCAAATTCACATTGTGCATTGCATGTGTAGATTCTCATGACCATCTGTATGTGCATGTGCATTGGGCAGCTGAAGAGATCTCATTCACCTGATGTTGCTTGTCTGTTAAGGTGGGCTTGGGAGGGGGTCAGGCCAGAAGACATAGCTACTGCATCAAGCAAAGTAGGTATGTTCAGCTGCCAATCAGAGTGCAAGGAAGATCACCTTTCTAAGCCCTTCCCACCAGAGAGCAAGGCTGCCACAAGGAAGGAGCCCTGGTAGTGCAGTGGTTAAATGCCCGTACTGCAGCCACGATGTTGTGATTTTAGTCCTGCAGGGCTCCAAGTTGACTCAGCCTTCCATCCTTCTGAGATCAGTAAAATGAGTACCCAGCTTGTTGGGAGCAATTAGCTAACACATTGTAAACCACTTAGAGTGTGCTTAGCACAATAAAACAGTATAAAAATGCACATGCTTTTGCTAATTGCAACAGAGGCCCTGCTTCTGATTGTCGCAGCCTGGAGGGCTGTCTTTTCTCATCTCCCATATAACCTCCCCTGCCATCTCAAATTGTATCCTACCATTGCACATAAAATGCCCATTCTCTGCCTCAGCTTCTTCCTAAGGTTGCTCCTTCCATCAGCAGCTTCAGTCAACTTCAAACAGCTTAACAACCATGACTTGAGAGTTGAGGTTTGGCAAGGAAGCAAAGTTGTGGTAAAGACTCAAACTGAGTGGACTGAATAGTGTCAGACTTTAAGATGAAAGGTCTACCACAGAAGGAGATGTTAAAATACCACAGCAGCCAATATGGACAGTATCAATTTGGGTTCTTTTGGGAGCATAACAAACTACTTAAAAGGCTCCTTGGAAATAGGTTGAAAGAGCCTAACCCAACTCTGTCAAATGTGATTGTTTTCTATTTGTGTAGGGGTTTTCAGATATGGTAATTGTCAAATACTAGTATATCCTGTGTAACATACACCGTTATCTACATATATAAAAGGCTTCAGTATGTTTCCATTCTCACTCTGCTGATTGACCACTTAGGAAACATGTCAAGAGTATGAACATTTGATACATTAACATATAACCTTTCAATTCAACCATAATGGCTAGTTTCATGTCAAGAGCCCCTCTGCTGCTGCCATGCAATGGCACGTACACACAGACACATAGACACACATACAACTCTAGACACACACACACCATGTGCACCAGGACATGAGAGCCACTCCGCTGCCACCATGCAACCATACATACACACACACATACCATGCTACAGACACACACCACACTACACACACACACACCATGTGTGCCAGGACATGAGAGCCCCTCCGCTGCCACCATACAACCACACATACCATGCTACACACACACAGCACACTACACACAGAAACACACTGTGTGTGCAAGAACATGAGAACCCCTCCACCCCCGCCATGCACTTATACACACACACACACACGCACACAAACACCACATGCAGCAGAATGCAAGAGCACAAGCACCCCATGGTACACACACACAAACCATGCATGCCAGGACACAACAGCCCCTCTGCCACTACCATGCACAAACCGAAACACCCCATACTACACACACAATACCGCACACACACCCCATGCTACACACACCACACACCTGAGGATGTGAGAGCCTCTCCACTGCCATATTTAGAAAGGACTTGAAGCTTTCCACATGTTTCCACCCCAAGGCCCCAAAACAAGGAGCAGCTACAAACAGCACAAAAGGCCAAAGGAGCAGCTACAGACAGTACAAAAACAATAAAAAGACTGAGGGCCGAATGCTGCTCTTTAATAGCAGTTCCCCTGGCTGCTTCAGGTGTGCTGCATCACTGCAGCCTGCTGCACCTGATAGCTTGGCCCTTCCAAGACTCCCACAGCCAGGTCCTGAGTCTGCAAAGAGGCTGTGCTGGCTGCTGCAGCCAGGGGCCTAGTCCTGCAAGGAGAGGCAAAACCTGACACCTAAGCAGCCAATCAGCACACTGAAAATGGCAACATACCCAAGAGAATTATATATAGAGAAGATGGGAATCTCATCTCCCCACCTATTGCCTCACAATGGGAAGTGTTTTGATCCATCCTGCCAATTGACTATTGTGCCACTTTGTTCTACTGTAATCTCCCACAAAGCACAGGTGACTAACAATTTAATGGCTTACAATGAATTCTTAGTGAAAGCAGAAAAAGATTATGCACATATAAATATGTGTGCCATTTGTTTGCTTATCTCCAGTTTATTTAAGGGATGTCAGAAACTTTATCAGTAAGGTTGAGAACCAGATGGTCATATCCTTGGCAGTATTGGTAACTCTGGATGTTACATCTCTCTACACATCTATTCCTCATGAGGTAGCCAGGCTAGTGATTGAGTCTGTTTTGAATAAGAGGGACAACCTACACCCTCCTGCACATTTTCTAATGAGTCTTTTGGATATTATTGTTGGAAAAAAATATTTTCAATTTGACTCCAACTATTTTTTTTTCTCATCAAAAGGCTTGCAATGGGGAGCCCTGTGGCACCTAGTGTGGCTAATTTATATATGTCTGATCTGGAACATAAGGTGATTTTGATTCCAGACATGAACCCTTTCAAGGATTTTTTTTTAATTGTATATACACGATACACTGATGACATTTTTATTTTGTTTTCCAGTGCGAAACAGGTAAATGATTTTTGTTGTCGGATGAATGAAATCAGTCCATACATTAAATTCAATTGCCACTCCCACAATCACAGGATCCCATTTTTGGATGTTATGGTCAAGAAAATTAATAACACAATCAATGTTTCTGGCTACAGTAAACCTACAGATAAAAATTCAGTCTTACATTATTCCAGTAAATCATACCCACTCTTTAAAATGTAATTTACCATACTCACAGTTTTTAAAAGTCAAACACAATTGTTCCACAGAGGAGGATTTCCATCAAGAAAGTGCAATTTTCAAGAGGCAATTTTTGGCAAGAGATTATCCAGAACATGTAATCAATAATTCATATCAGAGGGCAGCAGAAATTAATCAGACAGACCTGTTTGTCCTGAAATCCAAACAAACATGAGAGAATATAGTTTGGTCTCTGATATTTCCTCCCTTAGCTCATTGCATCAGTAGAATAATGAAAAGACATTAGCATTTGGTACAGAATGTAGAGGGGTGTAGGTTATTGCCATTGGTAGCTTATTCCCATACTCAAAACTTAAAAGATATGTTAGTCCTTCTTTTTTTACATTTTTTACATTATAATTTTGTTGATTCCTCTAAAGTAAGAGGTCATTACCCCTGTGGTCATTTAATTCATTGCAGATTATCTTTACATGGTGAGTACTTCACTCATCCACAGTTAGGGGAGATATATGAGTTACATTCATGTTCAAACAGTAACACAAAGAATATGGTATATACTGTATATATTGATTTGTTCTTGTCAAAAATTATACATTGTGCAAATATCTAGACCCCTGAAAATTAAATTATCAGAACATAGGATCCGTTTAAGATCTAGTGCCTGGGACTGCCCCCTGTATGAACATTTCCAACAGGTTGGTCATAACCATGACTCATTCAGATCTGGAATTATACAGGTTGTGCAAACCAAAGTCCATCTAGATCATTCCTTAACTTTACATAGACAGGAGAGTTTTTTGATATTTAAATTGAATACTGACGTTCCTTTTGGGCTAAATGATAAACTGGAGTATGGTTGTTTCATATAAAAATCTCCAGGTTTGATGGTGTATTTGCCTTTAATTCAGAATGCAAGGACGATTATGTCACCTGCAACAGGTAGGTCTGTGTTCTGCCCTTGCCTCTACTTACACAGGTGTTTTACAGTAAACATTGCTAGTATTTAAGTTACAGGATGGCTGGTTTACAGCAAGGTTTGGAGAAATGCACAAAATGAAGGTATGGGCTATTTGGAATTTGCATTACATCTTCACAGTATGTAGGTATGTTTTACTTTGATTGTAAGATTTTCTTATCATGGATTCTGGCAGATTTAAAAGGTTGTGTATGTCATTTAGCATGTGATTCTGCTGATGAAGCTTTATCTGGTGGAACAGAAACAATAATTCTCGGGTTCTTCTATACTCTTGATGACCATTGATGTCCTGCCCTTGATCTTCCACTGGGATTGCCTATGGATTCATTTCTGCATAGTACCTATGGCTGGGGTACTATTTCTGCAAAGCTTTCTGCTGGAGTTTTGTCTCTACAATTGAATATATACTAGCCAAAGTATCAATGCACAAGATGTCTACAACACATTTTTGAAGCCTGTAATAATTGTTAGCATTTTCATTGTCCAGTTTGATTGATGGCTTGATTATTTATGTATGTATTTGTTCATGAGATGATTATTATTGTTTTTGTTGTATATTTATATGTGCATAATAGCTTGCTGCTTTCACTAAGAATTCATTGTTAGCCATTAAATTGTTAGTCATCTGCACTTTGTTGGAGACTACAGTTAGTTAGAGGCTAGTTGTGGCTCTTGCATAGCACTTTGTTCTATAGCGCATATAGCCCAGGTACCATATATTGTCCACAGACACTCTCCTACTGCCCTTTATCATCTGAGTCCCAGTCCATGGGGTGTGAAATTTCTATAAATTAATTTAAAAAGGCTTCATACACACCAGTTCTGTTCAATCATCATGTACAAGAGAGTTTGTTGGTCTAATGTAGCCAAGGAGATCCTCAATTAGAAAGAAGGGGGTGGGGACAAGCCAGTCTTGCTATCTAGTAAAATCTTAAGAAAACAAAACAGATAAAACTAAGTTGGCAGTGAAATAAAAATAATCTATGGGGGAAAGATTGGCAAAGGGTGGTGGTGGTGGTAGTGGCACATAAAAGGCAAATCTTGGACATGGAGAATGAAATAATAATAAGAAAAACAGAAGCTCAAGTTCAATACGTTACAAATTCTGGGAACGTAAAATATGAGCAGCAGCAACATAACACAGGCACTGAATCTGTGACATGGGTTACCAAAATTTATTTATGGATTCAAGACACACATTGGGGGAGGGGGGAACAACCCTGCACTGCCAAGTTAATGTTAAAAAAAAGTGTATTCAACAAAGTCACTAATACAATGTAATCTTTTCTATACCATTGGACAGCTCCTAACATTTGGGCATGATGCTAACAAGGATTCCAAAACCCATTTGCTTAGTAGCAGAGGACCAACTCACTACACCTCCAAATAAGGATTGCTCTCTTAGTCATGGATTGTGTGACCTATAATGAATATGCTACAGCCTTCCATCTGGTTCTGGACAAATAAACTTTTCTCATCATCAGCCCCACTCCTTGCTGCTCTTGGATGGCTTTTCCTGTGAATGATACTTTTCTCCTGGACCTTTGCTCACCTAAATACAGTGATGGCTGGTGGCTTCCATGTCAGTGGGGCAGTGAATCCACTCCAGGTTTTAGTCCAAACCTCCAAGGAGCTTTGAAGGGTGCTGAACTCTGCCCTCAAAATACGTTTGGCACATTGGATTGTTCCATTAAAGTTCAAGTTAAAACCTGGAGTGGATTCTTCACCACACTGACCTGGAACTCACCACCCATCACTGTCTAAGTACTGTTTCGAGAACCATGTTGTGAATCTTAAAGGGAGAACTTGCCTGATGGTTTTGCAGTCACACCTAACAGCTCTAAGTGTTTCATGACCTGTCTGTGGGTGTTGTTTTATAACATGCTTGTTTGATATCAGCTAATAAAGCATAGGAACACTGGTAAGGATACTATAATGTCACAGAATAGTCCAAAGAAAGAGGTTCCTGATATAAATATTTATGAACAACCGCAGAAGTCTTTGTGAAGTTTACTAGAGTTCATTTCTCAAATGTCATCCGAAAGAGGGAAGAGTGACTGTAGCTACCAGTAACCCAGGATAACAGAACTGCTAGTACACAATCAGAGCGGCGTACCACACTCCAAAGAAAAGCGGCAGTGCAGCAGGAATATTCAGTCTTCAGTGCTGCCTTACCACATGATGTCATCATTCTTTCTTTCCAGTCCTATGGAGGACCAAGGTAAAACCACATCTTTTTGCTCACCAGAAAAACCCATTAGCAAAAAGATGTTGTTTTACCTTGATGTCTGCAGGACCAACACAAAAGACAATGACGATTTGCAGTAAGGCAGCATGGAAAATGGAACCTTCCTGCTCCCCTACCACTTTACTTTTCAGTGCAGTAAGCCCCAAAGTGATTCAGCCATCCAGAGATGCTATAGCTGATTAGATCTTTGAACCCACATTTCCTATCTCTTAGTACCCTTGAATCCAAGATTTGCACCTCTAAGTCCCAGTAATGTCTCATGTACATACAGTCTCTACCTGTAGTTTTTCTAATACAGAAAACACTTAGAATGGGCAGGGTGGGGCTCTACCCAAGTAGAAGTGGGTAAGAATTTAACACAAGTTTGTTTTTGGTATGAATTTATCAACATTCACAGATGTCTTGATATTCAGGATAGAAAGAACTTGAGATTTTGAAAGGTCCAAAGAGACTAAAACAAACCAATTCATCCATCTGTTAAAACTCTTGAGTCTGAGTCCCTGTTTATTCTACCATGTTAGTACTTCATTAATGTCAACAGGCAATGTTCAGAATTTGTATGACGGGCAAGTACAAAATTATCCTTCCCACACTGCAAAGAAATGTACCTACTGAATTTGGCCAATGCAAATGGTGAATCTGTCTGTCTGTCTGTTCTAAATTTGATTGAAATTAAAATTCTTCATATTCCAGAAACTGAAAGATGTTACAGTTGTCCCTTCATATCCACGGATTTGGTATCCATAGATTTAAGTATTCATGGCTTAAGTATTCTTTAAAAAATAATAATCCAAAAAGTAAACCTTGATTTTGCCATGTTATATAAGGGATACCATTTTGCTATGCCATTGCACATAATGGGACTTGAGTATTCACAGATTTTAGTATCTACGGGGGGGGGGGGGTCCTGGAACCAAACCCCAGCGAATATGAAGGGACAACCATATTTGGGGGTGTAAGAAGGGGTGACAAAGTTATTTTCCAAGACAATGCAATAGTAACATTGTTAACTTTTTAGTGTGACAAGTAACATTTACTCATTACTCCTAAAATGTAGTGGGGGGATCATTTGGGGCCATTGTCAGTTTCCTGAGTCTTTTTTAAAAAGTTACTAAGAAGTAACATCTTAATAATGCATTAATTATTAAGTAACAAGTAATGTTACCAAGTTATTTTGAAAAAGTTACAAGTGATAAATAGCAAGTACGGTAGCCTTAAAAAACAATTTACAAGCTCTAGTGTTGCCCTAGCAGCTTCCTGCATGCTTTTTTTTTATGATCAGTATTTTAAGGTCCCTTAAGAATTTTGGGAATTGAGGATAATTGCATCAATTCTTCGTCATTCTTATTCATTTCTTTCACTGTGGACACGAATATGCTTCTATGTGTGTTTAATGCAAACCATCAAATATACAGGATATGGAATGGTTTCACACTCAGTTGCTATTACCAGTAAAAGCATGCTTTTTTAATTTCCTGGTTTCTGAGTCATAATATAAAGAAGTTATACAATGCATCACACCATTTTTCCATTTTAACGCAACAGTGGCTACTTTGGTTAACAGTAGCTTTCCAAAAAATCATTTTCTCTGAAACCTTTTTGATAGAGATGTTAATCACTGAGACCTTCTGCACACAACCCCCATTTTTTTGGCTTAACCATGGCTTTCCCTCAAGCCTCAAGAGTGTAATTTAATTTTGGTTTTAGATTTGCTATACACAAAAGCTGGTTTGGATTAATCTCTTTACTCAAAGTTTCATTTAGTTAACGTGGCCAAGCTTTTGCCTCTGATTTTAGTTTCTGAACACTCAACTTACCAATGTACAAATGCTGATGAGCCATGTTGTTTCATTTATGGGCAGGTTTTCAGCGTGTGACTCATCATTTTAATGGAACTACTGATAGGTCTTCCCTCCTCCTAAATTTTTAATTCCACATACATGGGTCTTGGCATTCTTATGCTCAAAAGAAAAGTTTGCTATTTCTTGCTTCTGGGGCTTTGATAAGCATCTGGTGGTTACTATAGGAGGAGAATACTAGATGGACCTTTGATCTGATCCATTGCAGGACTTTCCCATCAGTATCTGTCTCTGGATAATCATAGCACAGTCTTAAACATGTTCATTCAAAAATAAATCCAGTTCTTCTCTCTATGGCTTATTCCCAGGTGTGCTTTTACAACTGCAATTCCACTGAAAAACAATTTGACTTGTGACAAATAGAGCTTGCTAGTGTTTCAGGCCTCAGAAGACTCTTTGTTGTAGTTTCTGCTGCAGACTAACAAGAATACTCCGCCCTGGACAAGTGGCTCTGTGTGAACTACTCTGAACTTCTTGAAGGAAACATGGCATTTTGCTGTTGCTGCTATTAATTACCCTCACACTGGTTTCAATTTATGGTGACCCTATGAATGAGAGAACTTAATGACTCTGGAGACCAGGGTTCAAATCCCAGCTCAGCCATAGAAACCCTGTGGGTGAACCTGGGCAGGTCACACTCTCACAGCCTCAGAGGAAGGCAAAGGCAAGCCCCCTCTGAACAAATCTTGCCAAGAAAATCCCATGTTAGGTTTACTCGGAAAGCTTGTTTTCTGCTGCTCCAGACAAAAGGACACGGATCAATGGACTCAAATGGGTATATTTAGCCTGGGGAAGAGAAGGTTAAGAGGGGACATGATAGCCATGTTTAAATATTTGAAGGGATGTCATACTGAGGATGAAGCAAGCGTTTTTTTCTGAAGCTCCAGAGCAACACATAGCAATTGACTCAAACTACAGGAAAAGATATCCCACCTAAATATTAGGAAGAACTTCCTGGCAGTAAGAGCTGTTAGGCAATGGAATGCACTGCCTCGTAGTGTGGTGGAGTCTCCTTCTTTGGAGGTTTTTAAACGGAGGTTGGATGGCCATCTGTTGGGAAAGATTTGATTGTGTATTTCTGCATGGCAGGGGGTTGGACTGGGTGGCCCTTGTGGTTTCTTCCAACTCTGTGATTCTATGATTCTACATTAGGGTCACTATGAGTCAGAAATGACTTGAAGACAGGTAACAACAAAAATAAGTTGTTTTTTTTCTGAAGACAAGTGAAAGTAAGTAGGGAAGAATGAAGGAAATTTGTCATTTTAAGAAGACTTAGGAATTTATCACACCAGGCTCTCCTCTTGCTAAAATTGTTTCTAAAAATGCTATACAATTGGGATTCCTCTACTTCCTTTTACACTTTGAGAACCTTTCCAGGATTGCAACTTTGGTTTGTGCTAAAACCTTATCACACATAGGACTTAGGGCTTACCTACACCGACCAAGTACCCTGGCTTGCCCCTGTTCCAGAGTCATGCAGTCCAAACGATGCAGGGCATTTACCCCGATCTTCCCCCGGGCAGTCCAGATAACCTCCAGGACAGATATGGGACTGGAATGGGGGCACTGTAGTCTTTTACTGCATTTTAAGAAAATACCCGGTTTACTCTATTTCTACCAGATCAGGTCCCATGTGTCCATGGGAGCCTGTCCCAGAACACCACTCACCACTGTTGCTGACAGTTCCCTGGCTTTTCCTGAAGCCAGGCAGGGGTCCTGCAGCATGTGACCAAACCTGATCACATGCAAGGGACCTGAGTCACATGTTGCGGGACCCCTATCTGGTTTCCGTTTTAGTGAGAATATGGTGGTTGTGGTTGCCATAGCTTCAGCGATGGGGTGGCATCCTGTTTGGACTCTGGCCCATTTTCTGCAGGTATGGGGAGGGGAACGGGCCAGACCCAGAGTCAGGATATGCCAGTGGGGAGCCAGTATATCCTACCTGGTGTAGATGAGCCCTTAGGATTGCCCACCCAATACCTCCTCCAAGATATTATCCCCACACCTTTTCCTAGTTTGGCTTCATTTGGCTATTTCCATGATGATTGCCCTCATGTCCCTCCTTCCTAATTAGAATATTTTCTCTTTTTAATATAAGCCACAAAAACTCAAACACATACCTTTTTGCAGCTGCAGAATTCCTGTTTCAGTCTTGCATGCATACACATAGATGCCCACACACAGAGAAATACAGTATAAATGAAAATAGTCTTATATTTCCAAAGGCATTTATTTAATCACAAGTACAGAAGAATAAGCCTCCTAGGGCTCATCTACAGTGACAGGAGAATCCAGCTTACCTTCCCATTTCCCTGGTCCACAGTGCCTGTGGGCTTGTCTATGCAACCACCACACACACCGAGGTGAGTTTGGGAGCACTGTCCACACAGTTCTGCCTTCCAAACTCACCCCAGTCTGATAATTCACAGTACGTGTGGTTGCACGGCCATGGCCGCTTCAGGGGTTTTTTTTGCCTCCACCACACACATGAATTACATATTTCCATATTGTTGCAAGGCACAAATCTCCCTTGTCCCCATTTGCATCCCCATTGGATGGTTTGCAGAACTGGGCAGGAATCTAGAGAGTCAATTTTGCCTGCATGATTGTTCCACTGCCCTGCCTGTTCATTGTTGCACACAGTGACATATTATTGCAGCACTGACTTGGATCATCCTACAGAGGTCTGCCTGGCAGTGTCACTTGTGCTGCAATCTGCTGCCATGGTGAGCAGTGTGCTGGATATGCGCCAGGGCACACTAACATGTTGGAAAAATTCAGAATTCTCTCTCCCCACACACTCTGTTGCCATTAGGGCAAGAGGGTAACAGGTAGGACAGGATTTCCTCCCTTTTGAAATATTTCCCTCTCCCTCAGTTTGCAACTAAGCAACAAGATCATATGACCTAGCGCACCACTGTTGGTATTGGTCATATAGAGATTTGTCCCTTCTCGGGTCCTGTAGTTTCCATGCTTCTCCCTCTTGCCTTCTTTTTCAGCAGCCATGTTGTCTCTACTCCTTGAGCTGGTGAGTCAAGATGGACTCTCTCTTTCACCCAAACCTATTCATTAGTTTAGTTAGGATTTAGGCTCTCAAAGCAAATGTATATGCATAGCCATAAGTAAAGTTTTAAGTTGTTTAACTTGAAGCTGCCTGCCTCTTTTGTTCCTTGGAGCTTAGGCCAAAGTAATGTACAATTGAGTCACACCTTCTTAAACAGCTGCTCTGCTAGAGGAAAGATAACAGTTTTTAACTTAATAGAGTTTCCAAAAATAAAGAGACACTCTAATTCCTCAACATAACACTCAATGAACAAGAGCAGTGGCAGAACAGGGAGAGTTCCTGCCATGATATGATACAGCTGTGGCAGGGGGTTGCAGCCATTTTGGATGCTCTAAGCACAGCCATGATCAGACAGTGAGCACCTTGACATTGGTGGGCATATCCATGAATGGTGGGACCATTTCATCTTGTCAATATGGGCAAATGAGCAGTGGCTGCACCATTTCCAAACGCCTCGCTCTACATTCCAGAAGGTAGTGGAAGCACTTCCTCCTGAAGTGCAGAAGTCAGAAACTATCATGAAGAGGGCTATCCCAGAGGAGGAATAAGTAGCGATCACCATTTGGATGTTTGCAAACCACTGTTCTTTTTGCCTAGCAGCTGAGCAGTTCAGAGTTGGTCTGTCTACTATAGGATATGTTTTCATAGAAGTCATCCTGGCCATAGAATTGCTCCTTCTGTATCACACTGTTTACCTAGGAAATGCTTGTGAAATGTGTATTGCCAGTCCAACATTTCCACACAGTTCATTGGTAGCATGTACAACATCCAGACGTATGCATCAATTGTCAATCCAGCCCCCATTCCTATATGCAGTCTCCCCGGTACTATTCCTGCTATTCTGATAATCACATTAGTTGTCCACCCCATTCACAGTAGCTATGTAGTCCATTCGTGTTTGTATAAGTCTCTCTCTCTGTATTAATTTTCATGTCTCTCTATTCCCCTCCCCACCTTGCTGTCAACAAATAATGGACAGGTTCACCAAACTTGGATTCCCACAGGTGTGGGGGGGATTTGGAAGAGTGCTATTGCCAGATTGTGTCACTGGTGAGACAAGACGAACAATTCATCAACACGGAGAACACGTACTCCATCCTGCTACAGTAAACCATGGATCACATGGGGCACTTAATGGATGCAGAAATCAGTTGGAGTGGCCGGAACCACAATTCATGCATGATCCAGAACTCATCCTTTTTTGAGACTGTGGAGGCTGGGGTGTTTGTGATGGAAAACTCAACTATTACTTTGGGGGGTAGGCATATTGGGCCACTACTCTTGGACAGTGACTACCCATTCAAAAGTGGCTCGTGAAAGCCATACTTAGGAGCCCTCATTGAAAAGCAGGCACTCTTCAACAAGCGCCTGAATTGTGCAAGGAACATGGTGGAAAAGACATTTGGCCACTTGAAAGCACGCTGGAGATGCCTGACTGCCTCACTGGAGGTGGTTGAGGAAAATGTGTCTTCTGTCACTGCTGCATGCATGATCTTGCACAACATTTGTGAGATGAGGGGGAAGGTGCTTGACAACAATCCTCATCATGTGCATAGGTATGTGCTGGACACTTTGGGGGCACCTCTGGTAAATGACAAGCAAATGAAGAAAAATGAGGAGAAAGCACTGCTAAATGCCCTGGCAGAGTATTTTTGGTCTGGATGGATGTGAGTCCTCACTGTTCTTGGCTGTTGCTGCATTGGGGATTACTGAGCTGCTTGTACCTTTTTTGATGTATGTGCTGTTGGTATCAATATGCATTAATAAAGATGACCAACTTGGTGAGAAACCTGTGCAGAAGTGGTGTGTCTGGGCATGTATGTGGGCTGTTTGTGGTGTGTGTGAGAAGGAGTGCACACAGCACAACAAGGGATCAAAAGATTACACAGCACAACACAGGTTTAAAAGGTTACTACAGTTGGAGAATCACTGCCCATGGGGGGGTGGAATACAGCCCAAGGCCAGTGGTAAACTATTGAAACCTGAAGCAACAGTTAAGCATCTATATGAATAAAAATCACTGCCTACTTTGTCCACCCTCCCCAGAGGCCAATAGATGGTTACAATAAACTGTCCTAGGGGATGTCATTGGGATCCTAGTTTGAAAACCTTCAAACAGGGATGGTATTGGTTGCCACTTAACCTGAGCCATGCCTCCAAAGTCAGTTGATCATTTAAATGTTTGTTCAAATGCTGGGAGGCAGAATGGCACAATGGTACCTCAGAGGCCACCATGACGAATCAACTACTGGAGGACCCAGGAGATCACCCTCCACCTGGACACTCTGCTGCAGGTGGGTGCTTCTCAGAGGGTGATGAGCAGCATGAACAGGTAGAACCACCAGATTTACTTTGCAGCTGCCCATTGTTGTGGGCCGGCCCACTGTCCGCAATGGTGCAGAGCTGACAAGAGACAGACAAATAAGCTTGCAATTCTGGGAGGCAGGCAAATGCAAACCAGCTTACAGTTCTGAGACACTTGCCTGACTGTGAAAAGATGCAGTCCAAAATCAGTCTGATAATCCAGGAATCCAGCAAGCAGCAAGGTCAGGCGATCTGAGGTCCAAGATTCTGAGCAGATAAGAAAACAGAGGGTCAAGATGAAGAACAGCAAGGTAGAGCCAAGGAAATGCATATGTTGTTTCTGGCAGTGGGCTATTACCCTCTGCCTTCCTTATCAAGGCAAAAACCAACTGACTCTCATTTCTGGTTTAACAAACTCCTGGTGTGGCTGCATTCACCTGTCCTCCTGCTAGGCTGCTGTTCATCAGGAGATGCTGACTCCTGGTCCATGACACCATGCCCTGAGGCACCAGGGGTTCAATAGATCTGTGGTGCAATGCCACACCAAATTTAAGCTGCTCAAGTACCATTTTTTTAATGCCCATGAGGCCTTCGATGGGAACTCTCCCCCAAACTGTTTCCCCTCGTTCTTTCACAGCTGACAATTGCTGGTGCAATTGTCAGCCACCAGGTCACCAGTGCGTGCACAGTTTGGATAGCATTGTAGAGTTAGTTAGTTACAGGATGAGTTTTCTGTGGGGGTTTTCCGGGCTGTGAGGCCATGTTCTGGAAGAGTTTCTTTCTGACGTTTTGCCTGCATCTGTGGCTGGCATCTTCGGAGAATAGTTGGGTAGGGGTGTGGGGGTTTATATACTGTGAGTCTCTGTTGGAGAGGATATGTAAATTTGTGTATTTCAGTGGCTAGCTCCTGGGTGGAGATATGCAAGGAGGATTAGTGTTTGTTTGGCTAATGGTCCATTGTTTGCTGGAAATCCCCCTGTCCCTGGTTGAAGTTCATTTGCATGTGTCGAGTTTTGATTTTGGTGCTTTTCAGGACTGGTAGCCAAACTTTGTTTACTCTAAGGGTTTCTTATTTCCTGTTAAAGTTGCCCAGGTGTTTGTGGATTTCAATAGAATCTCTGTCCATTCTGAAATGATAGTTGTTGGCCTGGTCTAGAATTTCAGTGTTTTATAGCATGAGTGTTCAAATGTGCTCTCCATCATGTCATACAGCATGCCTGTGAAAAATGTTACAATCATATGAAGATCTGCATCTTTTGTCGGTTCTGAAATGGGGTATAGCCTGCTTGGCTGCTCCAGAACTCCACAGCAACTTAAACCCAGACTCAGCTGCTGCTTGTTCCCTATGGTTCCCCTCACTTGCTATTGAAGCACTTTGTGCCATAGGGGAATGTGCACAGTGGGTACTTGCTACAGAGGAAACAGAGGACACCCCCTCCAGGATAATGTACAGTATCAGTTGACTGTTCCACAGGAGTCAAGATTATAAGCATGTCCTCAGGACCTTGTGGGTCCTCTGTGTCACCTATAGGTTAGGGGAAACACAAATAAACAACCACCATGATGGCCACCATGGAGTTGTTTCCAGTGACAGGGAGAAAATGTACATCTACCCAAGGGACACCCCCTCTGCATTCTGGTCCTGAACCCCCTCCTGTCCATAGTACCTAGGGTGTTCTGGAAGAGTTCCAGGATGCTCTCTGCCAAAGGGTGATCATACAGTTGCTGGACCCTGCCCAACTGGGACCCAGTGAATGGTGATTATGGTGGTGCTGTGAGCTAGGCTCTTGGGGTGTATGGTGGCATCACCACTGATAATGTTGTCCAACTCCTCAAAATAGGGCATGGTGGCTGTGCCATGGCCCCTGCACAAATTGTGATCGCACACTTCTCAGTATCTGTGTGAGAGAGCCTTGGTTTTCATCCTACATTCTTCTGCTGTCCTCTCGTGCTCCTTAGCCCTCATCCATTCAGCAACTCTCTTGAACACATCAATGCTCCAATGTGATTCACAGAGTTGCTCTTGGACGTTCAGTTCACCCCAAATGGCAACAAGGTTCAGAGTTTCCTTCCTGCTCCAGAAGACTCCTTTGCCTCTTTTCCCACAGCTCAGAGAAACTTCGCACATCCTATTAAGTGGAGGAATAATATGGGTGTGCTGGTGTGCACTTCTCTGAATGAAGGAACTGCTTAAAAGTGAAATTGAAACAGGGAACAAGGTATTTCCTGGTGGGGAAGGTCAGCTGATTGCCTGACCCACAGATCCTCCTCCTGACCTCCAGACCACCCACCCACTGAAACTCCTCCCCCTGGCCTCATATCAATGTCGTAATGGAGTGCAGTCCATAGACACACATGAATATCTGGATTTTCCACTCAAATCAAAAGTAAAGCCCAGTGCTTTGGGGTCTGGATTAAAGCCCTGAGGCAGTGAAAAGATTTGGATCTGAGCCGTACATCATCTGGACATCTCACTGTGAAAACAAGGTGAGGTTGCTTTATTTGGCCAGTGTAGATAAGCCCATAGCCTTCTGCCTTTTTTTTCCTTGTGGGGGGAGTGAGATTTCTGATTGAGGATAGATCAAACTAAAATAGCTGCTGGTTTCATCTGTCAGTGATCAATTAAGTCTGAAGCTATCAGAAACAAGAAGAAACAAAAAACAGGGTTAATGAAATAAATGCTTTTTTAAACTGCAAAACTCTTTAATGCTTTCATTTCTAGGTATGTGTGTGAGAGAGAGAGGGAGAGAAAGAGAGAGACTCTGGAACAGGGCTACTCGGGCTGGAAAAGGAGGCAGGGTGGAGAAGGCAGTGAGCAAAGTTTTGCCTTTTTGGTTTCTCTCACAAGCTCCAGCAGGGGATGGGGGAATCATTTGCCACATGTCTTTTTTCTATAGACAAAAATGTGTAAAAATTTCTCAGGTACTTTGCCATCTCAAATTCAAAGAAAATCAAATCAAAATTTCTATCCCTTTTTCTTCCCACCTGATCACTAGAGGTAGACTGAAGTTTCCTAGTACAGTACTAGAATGTAATCAAAGGATTCCTAAGCCACACCCAAAGCAAACCCACCAAACACCACCTGACTACCCAAAATCAGCATAAAACAGAATTGAACTTTTCCACTAGAAATTGCTGCAGAACAATAGCAGGAAAGGAGGTCATTAACAGATTTTGTTTGTGCTAGTGAAAGAAACACTATCCAAACAGTCTTCCACAAGGAAAACAACAGAAGAGGAATGACATCATGTGATATGTCCCAGCCAAATTATTATCCTGCTACAACTGCAATGTAACTGCCTTGTGTGATAAACTTCTCAGCAAGCACTATAGCGAAAATAACATATTAATAATTGTCCTGTCAAGACTGGAGTATATTTGACAAGTAATATTTAGGAATGGTTGAAGATGATTACATAGTCTGTAGCATTTAAGCTACACACCAAACAGTCAATACAATGTGGTGTCTCATTTCAACTTTACCCACTAAACCTCACCAGTTTATGGTAAATAACCTCGTCTTTTCTTCTTGTACATGTGACACTGCAACTCTGTGGGTGCAGTTTTCCTAGTACCCAGTACTTTTCACAGGTGAACTTTCCCCAGAAATAGTTGCAGTCTCACCATTCATATAACTTATGCAATACTATTTTTTCTCTGTGTACCTACTATGTAAAGGAAATTATCTGTTCTTCAACTAGTTATAAAGCAGTGAGGAGAGAGCATCCCTAGTAAAATCTATGAGAATTCTGATCCAGATGCAGTGGCATAATAGGAACAGTAGCAATTAATAATAATGATAATGATAATGATAATAATAATAATAAAAAATTTACAATGTGAGTAATCAGTTTACTCACCCATTTGAATAAAAATTGAATAAAAACTTTCATCACATATTAATAAAATTTATTCTTATAATCACGTTTGCATTTTAAAAAGAGCCATAAGAGAGAATAAAGAAATCAGATAACTTAATATGTAAAATAAACCCAAAGTAAAATACAGCCTCATCCAAATCCGACAGTTCATTTTCCACTTGTTCAAAAGACATAATCATATCCACCTTCTGATTGCAGCCTTCCTCAAATTAGCCATTACATACATGGTGTGTGGTTTCTTATAATACAATAACAAGTGATTTGTGTGCATATATTGGGATAAAATATGCCTTTTGCATCAAGAATAGCAAGATCCATCTGCTTCTCTTTCAATGCCATCTGCACACAGCACTGCAAATTAGTGATACACTAAATCCTGAACAAGCCCACCTTCCTGGAGATTCATCATCTATATGGGGGCCTTTAACAGCTGCATCACAACTTGCAACTTTAACAGTTAAAGAAATGAGCAACACATGGGTTGGCATCCTGTTAGTGTCTTATGTGTGCATGAATTCCTTTAAACATGCACTTGTACTCTCTTTTTTTGGCCAATGCATGACATCTTTATTCAGTCAAGATTACAAAAGAAGAATTATGCACGTGAGCCATTAAACACCATTGTGCATTGCACATTGTCCTTTGTTGTGGGCTGTGCATTAATTATGTGATTTTGCAATTCTGTCATGAGGTGGGGTAGCACGAACAAGGTGTAACTCCTTTATCACAAAGTTGTGTTATATCTTTTCAGCACAGGATCTTGGCCAAGATATTTTTACCATCATGCCAATTGGCTGCTCATAGGTCAAACAAGTCTGACAAATCTATTTTGATTTGGTCTCCCTTAGCTCTGCCAATTATTGCACATAATTTGAGCGTAGATTTGCACATAGCTTCACTAAAAAGAAAAAAAAAAGAGTTGTTTCCAAAATTCAGAAATATTCCACTTACTATATTTATATCTCACCTTTCTGCCAATGTACTCAAGATGGCTCGTTTAAGTACATTTGACACCATGTGTGGCAACACTGTAAAGAAGGAGTCAGCTTAGCAAAAAAGCATTGCCCAAGGAGGTACTGGATACGTCGCCTCCTTGCTCCATATTGAAAAGTACAGTACTTGCACTGGTATAACCCTAAATTTATGTGACCGAAAGGATTCCAGATCCCAAATCTCATGCTGGCCATGTTGGCTGGGGAGTCTGAGAATTGTACTCTAAAAAAAACACAGTTCTTCTAGGAAGCCTTCAGTTCACCACTAGGTAATGCCAACTTTATTAGGAAGCCCCTAGAGAACAGAGTGGCCCCTGACAATACCCAGAGAGACATTAAGACTATTAAAACTACTGCCTTACTTATTTTGCATAATGAATTCCAGGACTGCTGGTTGGCTTTCATTCCTTTCACTTCTGTTTTTGCAATGCTGATAGGCCAAAAGGCATGCATAAACACTGGCATAATTGCATCAGAATGTTTCCATATTCGTTAGGCGGCAACAGAATGCAGATGTAAAGGCAGACGTAAGAATTAAGGAATGAAATTCTCTAAAGTCATTGCGTCTAGTTGGAATTTCTTTCTGTTCCCCCCCCTCGTCGTGAGTAAAAATCATGTTTACGAGAAGGAACAGATTCCCCCCCCCCAAAAAAAAATGACAGCAAGACCCAACAAAACAAAATACAACAAAAATTATAAAGACAGCCAGTTAAGATCTTATTTCCCCCTCCCCCTTTGGGGAAAAACAATCATGCTTGTTCTACAAGGAAAAAATGAAACTTTTTTTCTGGGACTGATTCCAGTTCTCTAATCCAGGTGTAGAGTTCTACCTTCCCCAAGGCAATCTCTTGTCCTTCAGGGCAGCAAGTGCTTCTACTTTGACCTGTGCATCTGCTTCAAAGGAATTAACTCTTTGTTGAGTAGCTAGCAATGCCCCCTCCAGACAACTCTGATATCCTGTAGACTACACAGATGGGTGAGTAGGTGAGACGGAAGTCTCTCAGCCATCATGTTTATTCTGATCATGAAGAAACTTCTTGCATTTTTCAAAATGTAATAGAGGCAAGGCACTTGGGGAGCATGGGTGTTAAGTTTCATTACTTACTATACTCACAGGATGAGAGGAAGGGGAGGAAAGGATTTCCGTCAGTGTGATTCTTCCCTATAACAGGTATAGGCGAACTTCCAAAGGAGTCATTCCCAGAACACCACTCCTAAAGACACCGCACCAAAAAGAAATGTACCATCTGACTCCTACTTCCTGTTCCATTAGTCCTGAGGATTCCAACAGGCTATTGGAGAGGAAACAAATGGAAAACAGAGCAAACACCCAAAAGTGTTCAGGGGCATGTAACAGGAAAAAGCAGAGTGGGAACAGACGGAGGGCCAGGGGTATAGCTAAGGCGGGAGAGGAATTAGTGCATTGCCCCCACCAAATAAGAATTATCCCCCCCCATGACATTTTCCTTCATTCTCCAAAGTTTTCGCATTGCAATAACTTAAAACAGCAATTGAGCATTTAGAAATACAGTTCAGGCATCCAAAGAAAAGGGACAGGCAAAGTTACCAAGACTGCTGATACACTACAGAAATAATGCAGTTTGACATAGGGTTCCATCTTATGGAACCCTGGGATTTGTAGTTTGTTGTGGCACCTGAGCACTCTGACAGAGAAGGCTAAATATCTCACAAAACTATAAATCCCAGGATTCCATCGCATTGAGCCATGGCAGTTAAAGAGGTGTCAAACTGCATTATTTCTGCAGTGTGGCTGCAGCCCAAGAGAGTGCAAACACAGCAAATATAAGAGTTCTATGTAGGAACCATTTTCAGCGTCCACTTTCTGCAACACTATAAATTTGGGGACTGGAGAAAAAATGCATTAGGGGCAGAATTCTTATTTGAGAATTCTTGAATTGTGCCCCCCATCTAGCTAAACTCTTAAGGAGGGCATATACTCTAGTATTGCCACCTTGCTGAAGCCTATTAGATCATTGTATGGGAACATGGGAACCTCACATGAGCCACTGTGAGATTTATGATGGAAGATCAGATCCATTATAAGTACCCAAAGGTGTTCCTAACTTTAATTTCTTTTCTGAAAGTGGGGGTGGGGAGTGTTCCTACCTTAGGAACAGAGAGAAAATGCCTAGAAACTCACTCATATCAAAATATTAACTTCATTGTACAAGAAAACAAAACAAAATGGAAGAGCAGACATTAAGAGAAAGCAAGACAGAAGCAATTGCTTGCATCTGAAGAGCTCACATGTTGGACTCAAGAGGGAGTTAAGCAACTAGCTCTGAATGTTGAACTCTGCAGCATTTCAGCTGAATGGCAATCAGAATTTCAAAATTACAAAGAGCAATTACATATCCTCAGACTGTACTTAACTGAGGCTTTGTAAATTAGAGGTGGAAATAACTGAAATATGCAAATTAAAATGGCTTTGCTTTGTATATGAGAAGAAAACCAAAGTTTGGGTTACACATGCTGGGTTTTGTTTTTTTAATATGGTGCTGAAAAGATAGATAGATAGATAGATAGATAGATAGATAGATAGATAGATAGATGCCCATTTTAAAAGTATGCTATCTTCTGGGCCCACTGTGGCTTTATGCTGCTGGCTTTATGTCACTGTAATATTGCAGCAGTCTTTGGACTTTTTCGGACAAAGAAAAAACAACGCTAGCAGCCTCGCCACGTTGCAAGGCTGCAGCACTGCAGGGCGTCCGTTTCGCATGACGCCCGTCCCTAGCAGTACTGTTGCTGTACCGCTGGGACATTTGAGCATTATATTTAGCAGATTTTTACTCACGATCAACAATCATGAGTAAAAATCGCCGAAATATAACACTCAAATCTCCCAGCGGTACTGCAACAGTACCACTAGGGACGGGCATCATGCGAAACGGACGCCCTGAAGCACTGCAGTCTCACAACGTGGCGAGGCTGCTAGCGTTGTTTTTTTCTTTGTCCGAAAAAGTCGTTTATGTGCTCCAAGTTAAGCAAAACAATGCAGTATGAGCTTGGGTCTCTCAGGCCCATGACTATCTGTCCAGTAACTAATGCAGACTGGCACCAGATATTCTAATTCAAATTACCCACAGTAAGCACTTAATAGAGTTATATCTGAGGAAGTAGACTATGGACTTTATCACACCAGCCTGTTGTCTTGTAGCTAGCACATTGTTGAAGCAAACGGGAACATGCTAGTTTGCAAACAATCATTATCACACTTCTCTGCAATTGCACAATTGTGCTCCTTTGGCGATCTATGGCCCCCATGCTCACTCTTCTGCATCACCTCGCTAACCCCACCTTCATATCCCTGTTTGTTCTACTCAGTGTGTGTATGCCTTTCAATTTTTTATTTTTATTTTGCTTTGATTGTGTAATTACAGCAAAATTATAAAATAAAAAAAATAATATTCTAGGAGTTCTGTTCAGAGTTGCTTCCACAACAATGACTTTTAGAACTGATGAGTCATTAGTTTTCTACAGTCAGTTGGAAGGATAATTAAAAGGTAAATTTTCATGTATAGAAGCCTTTGAAACCAGCAGCCTTGTTTTTACTCCCATCAGAGAATCTGATCCAAAAAATTAGGGGAAACATCAGAGCCTGTGGAAAGATGGTGCTGGGGCTGCAGAAGGAGGAGTAAGTGATAAAGATTGCTTTCCTTCCCACCTTCCACCAGCAGGAGCATTTTAAACCAAACTCCATGCAAAGAATGTTCCCACTGGTGCAAAAGGAACTGGACACAATCTAGTGTAACTTCCTATATAAGAGGATTTTTTAAAAATATATATAAGAGGGAAGGAATCAGCAAAGCACTACCAACAGGATAAAATTTTAATAATAGAGTGGTTTATCATTAATCCCACAGTTATATGCTGCTGTCTTAATACATGGGCATGCTGGGCAGGGATTCTGAAGTCTGGATAGAAAGGGACTTTGCTCACAATGAAGCTGTACACTGGGGAGAGGGTCAAAATCCTGATTTTGTTGGAGGTAGCAATAAATATAAGTTTATTTTATTGATAATTTACATTTTTATTCCTGTGAGTGGTTGTTTAGGCAGGGCCCAGTGTACTGCTTTGCTTGGGGGCTTATCGTGCCATTAAGGCGGCCCCGCAGTTATGTTGAACCAGAGACTTTTTCAAATGGGGTAAAAAAAAACCAGAGGAGGTCGGGAGAAGAACGGGGCTATTGTGCTTACAGAGCCCTGTTTCAGACAGCCCCATCCTCCTCCTGACCTCCCCCCGTGCTTCCTCCATGCTGCGGGTGCCGCTTTTTATTAACGGAGGTTTTATTGACAGCCCCATTTTCCTCCCCATCTCCTCGGGGGTTGTTTACCCCATTTGAAAAAGTCCTGGAAGTAACAAGTGGGCAGAACCAACAGGGAGGAAGCTTTAAAGTAAAGGCATAGAAGCGCTGTAAATCCTCAATAGTACTGTAGTTGTGTTTCACCTTTTTAAAAAAATGTCAAACATCAAGTCAGGAAAACATGTGGGCAGATGATATAAATAAATAATAATGTAAATTTATCAGCAATGACATCTGTATTCACCATAAAAAGTGAGAGAACAAATGATGGCAATTCCAGAGAAAAGGGATCATGTAGATCAAGCCATAGCAAGTAGAACATCTACATTGTTCAGCAGCCTGGATGCCAGCTACTAGGTCCAATATTTAAATAATTTTTAAGTAACTATCATCAGGAACTAGATAGTTGCACCATGTGAGTGTATCAGGGTGGGATCTAAGTGTTTGAACAATTTCCGATGAATCTAGTCTGCAATTCCTAGTAGTAGTAGTGGGTTTCTAGAGGGTTTTCCATGTCTGTTGTAGAAAAAACAACAAAGACTTTCATGTTCATATAAATGTCATGGCTAGTAAATTTGCTGTCACCTCACAATAAACATTATAATATATAGCAGACAACATGCTTGCTTACGGCCTACTATGCAAAGGGATACTGTAGCACCTTTGAGACTGAGAGAAAGAATTTTGTACCATAAGCCTTTGCAGACTGAGATACATCAGATGCATGGAGTGAAGTGCCTATGGACAGGCATTTATGCCCATGAATGCTCAGGTGTGTGTGAATAGTAATGGAAATGCAAAACTTGTGAATATGGTGATGAGGTAACAAGTTCATTGGGGGATAAAGTTGGGAGCAAAGATATTGCATAAAACCAGGATGAGTAGATGAATGGTGGAGGGAGTTCTTGTAACGTAGTAGGATGCTGGCTGAGAACTTTAAAAAAAAAAGAGTTGTGTAAAATGGGCAGGAGAGCCCTCATGAGGCTGGGCATTAACTAGTGTTATAATATATGAAGAGTGCCAGGAAACCATTGTCTCTGTTCAATCCACAGACAACGGACTGGAATTTGTGGATATATCCCAATTCTGCTGTTTCTCTTTGAAGTTATTTTCCCCAAAGACTGCTGTTCTGAAGTCTGAGATGCAATGTTCAGGAAGACTGGAAATTCAGGTGTGGCCATGCTGGCCATACACCAAAACAGAACATCCAAAATCTACAATACAGTGATACCTTTATTGGGCCAGCCAAAAATATACAAAATACATCATGTAAGCTTTCAAAGCTCCACTGGCTTCCTCATCAGGCAAAGGTGTTAAAAATCATACAGGAGACGTGTCAAAAAGTTGATGACATTAGAGTCACAGGCCTACTTTTTATCAAGATGTTTTTGTTGTTGTCAGTTAAGATGGTCTGGAGAGATATCAGTGCTGGCAGAGGCCACTCACCTCTTTGGCTATGTGGCCACTGGGTATGTCATAAAATCCAGGCAAGAAAATTTCAGCTCCATTAGAAACAGAAAAAGTAACTTCCCTTGAGATCCAGGCTGTTTCTGTCCTTGTCATGGCGGCGTTCCCATCATCCTGGAATGACTATGTTTCCCATTATTTGCAAACAGTATTGTCTTGCCAACATGGCATCAGGTAAGGAAAGGGTTAACTGGAAGGGAAGGTCTAAAACACCACCTCCACAGGTTTTCTGTGGGTTCTCATGAGATGGCATCATCAATGACATCACATCACCAGACCAGAAATGGCTGGGCAGCATTAGTCAGAATAGATTGTAGTTCATTGATTATACGTCTGAATAATCTAAGTTGGGAGCTGTATGTGAACACTAGTGAGGTTCTGTCATTTCCTGTCTTTGGCCTGTTCCATAATAGATTAATCCTCGATACAAGTCTTGCCACGTTGATTGGTGGGTTGTTCTTTATACTTCATATGGTGGGTACTGTAGCTTGAGGAATGCTTGCTGTAATTCCGTAAATTTGCCATCCCTGTGTTGTGGATCTGAGCAGATGTGATCGTATTGAAGGGCTTGGCTGTAAACGATCTGGAAGAGTGTTCATGATAGAAACTGGAGGCATGTATAGTACTGTGTATTATAATATATATTGTACTGTGTACCTGTTCTGACCTTCCAAAAGGGTATCTGAGGAAATTGGCTATGAGCCAGCAAAAGTTCATCCTATTCAAAAATCTGTTATTTTTAAAGCTTGTGGCACAGCTACAATTGGAATGGCAGGGGCATTGCCCTGGGCTTCCAGCCAATGTGGGCCTCTTGCTGTCTCTTGCTCCACTCTCCATTTATTCTCTCACAGATAAGATGCAGATGGCCCAGGTGACCATTTGTATTTCTTGTACCCTGGGCACTTAGCTATGCCTATGTCTCATAGGACTCTGTTGTTGTTTTTTGTTTGTTTGTTTGTTTACACTAGACATCTCTCTCTCTCTCTCTCTCTCTCTCTCTCTCTCTCCCTCTCTCTCTTTTCTTCGCAAATGAAGATTCAGGAGGACTCACCCCGTGCTTTCTGCAAGCGCCCTGATCACTAAAAAGGCCAATCCGAGATAAACAAGTCCGGTTGCAGAAAGCACAGCAGAAGGTCTCCTTGGGTGATGTTTCTGGGTTGTGATTCTTTCTGCGTTGTCATTTCTCTTCAAGACTTGTTTGGTGTGAGTTCTCAAATAAGGCTGCAGCATTGCGGATAGTGTGTCTCCATGCCTCCCAATGCGAGGCCAGGGCGGACCATTGTTGGTGATCAATTTGGCCAAGCCTGAGATGTTGTTTCAGGGAGTGCTTGTATCATGTTTTTTGGAGCACCACTCTTACGCTGACCCGTGGTGAGTTCACTGTAGAGTACTATTTTTGGGAGGCGATGGTCCTCCATCCTAGAAACGTGCCCTGCCCAGCACAGCTGTGTTCTCAGTATCATGGCCTCAATGCTGGTGATCCTTGCTTGCTCAAGGACAGCAACATTCGTCATATAGTCATTCCAGTGTATATTTAGGAATGTGTGTATACAGTGCTGATGAAAGCACTCGAGGAGTTGTAGGTGGTGGCGATAGGTGACCCATGTTTCAGATCCATAAAGGAGGATAGACAGTACACTGACTCTATACACACTGATTTTTGTGCTTTTCCTCAGGTGTTTATTGCTCCAGACTCTTTTGTAAAGTCTTCCAAATGTGCTATATGCCTTTGCTAATCTGTGATCAATCTCTGTCAATCTTGGCATCTGAGGAGATGATGCTTCCCAGGTAGGTGAACTGCTGAACGGACTTGAGCACAGGTTTGCCGATGGCAATGTGGTGATTGTGGTGTTCGTCCTGTGGTGCAGGCTGACCTGGGAGAAGACATGGCTACCCCTCTAGAAAAGAATCTTGTGCCACCTTAAAACATTAGCAAATTATGTTAAGAACTAGCTTTCAGGGATGATAGTCCACTTCATCAGATGCATGAACATTATTCTCAGTTCTAAATATATGTCCCCAGTGCTGCTAGATGGAAGATGATGTGAGCTTTCATTCTGCAGCTCCAGAAGGCAGGACATGAATCTAGGGGTTCAAATTAAAAGACAGGAGATTCTAAAAGGGTGCAAGCTTTAATGTTCAGGTGGTTACTTCCCTGTCCAAAGCACAGCCTAATAGATCTCTAATAGAAAGCATGGGATAGACCATCTACACTCAGACCAGGACATTTTAACAATCCTGGCCTGGATCAAGCAATGGGTCTGCCAAAATCATTACAGTTTCTAAACAGAGGATTTATACACTGGAAAGGGCTTGGCATCTTCCAACTCTTTGATTTTATGTGAAGATGAGGACTGGATGCAGTGAGCAATAGCAACTATCCTTTTTATGGAGGGGGAGAGAACAATTAAGTATAATTTTTGCAAAAAACATATTTTTGTTGTAATTTTGTTACTCATCCACTGTCTGAAAACTGAATTTTCTGAACAGGAGAAGGCTAATGGCAACACTTGTGCATTAGCAAGCTTTTTTTGTAACTCCATGTATACTCTTAAAAATAATAGTGCACATGGTGTAACTTTGACACTAATGCCACTTGCTGTCCTAAATGAACTGACAGACCATCTGTCATTTTTGAGGAAAAAGAGCTCTAGCCCTAGTGTTGAACTCCTTCGGCTTGAGGCTGTTGTTTTTATGTTTGTAATCACATCACCAATTTAAATTATATTGCTATTTAATAAGGTATATGCATTCCTCCAGAAAAGAAGGAAGGCAGGCAGGCAGGCAGGCTGGTTTCATGGAGTAACTAAAATCAAATTCAGGTAGAGTTCCTACCATATCCTCTAATCATGAATGTTTGTCTGAAACATTCTACAGGAACTGCTGTAGAGGACTTTCTCCATTAAGTCAGATGACATTGTGTTGGAATCTTTAGTGGGGAAAGCTATTCACTAAATTTGCTTTCATTTTTTTCCTGACAAACCTCTGTTGTATATTATGTGTTCTGTTGTACATTATATGTTCTTCTCACAGGAAGGATATGTTGATTTTTTTTTAATGCAGCACAGACAGTTAGCATTTGCTACTCATTATTTTTAACATGGTCTCCTCCATCAGTCAGGACCTAATTTATCTCTTTGGTCCTCAAGCCCCCTTTTTGAGAGTACTCCTAATGAATGGTCCTGTTAGAATCATAGAATCATAGAATTGCAGAGTTGGAAGAGACCACGAGGGCCATCCAGTCCAACCCCCTGCCACGCAGGGAATCACAATCAAAGCATCCCCGACAGATGGCCATCCAGCCTCTGTTTAAAGACCTCCAAGGAAGGAGACCCCACCACGCTCCGAGGGAGTGTGTTCCACTGCCGAACAGCTCTGACTGTCAAAAAGTTCCTCCTCATGTTGAGGTGGAATCTCTGTTCCTGGAGCTTGCACCCATTGCTCCGTGTTCCAGTCTCTGGAGCAGCAGAAAACAAGCCTGCTCCATCCTCAGCGTGACATCCCTTCAAATACTTAAACAGGGCTATCATATCGCCTCTAAACCGTCTTTTTTCCAGGCTAAACATACCCAGCTCCCTAAGTCTCTCCTCATAAGGCATTGTTTCCAGACCTTTCACCATTTTAGTTGCCCTTCTCTGGACACGCTCCAATTTGTCAATATCCTTTCTGAATTGTGGTGCCCAGAACAGGACACAGTATTCTAAGTGAGGTCTGACCAAGGCAGAATAGAGTGGCACTATTACTTCCCTTGATCTAGACACTATACTTCTATTGATACAGCCCAAAATTGCATTGGCCTTTTTAGCTGCCGCATCACACTGTTGGCTCATGTTCAACTTGTGGTCTACTAGGACTCCTAGATCCCTTTCGCACATAGTCTCATTCAGCCAGGTCTCTCCCATCCTATATTTATGCATTTCATTTTTCCGCCCTAAATGCAGTACTTTACATTTCTCCGTATTGAATTTCATTTTGTTAGCTTTGGCCCAGCTCTCCAGTCTATCCAGGTCATTCTGAATTTTGATCCTGTCCTCTAGGGTATTAGCTACTCCTCCCAATTTGGTGTCATCTTCAAATTTGATAAGTATGCCCCTAATTCCCTCATCTAAGTCATTGATAAAGATGTTGAATAGCACTGGGCCCAGGACAGAACCCTGTGGCACCCCACTGGTCACATCTTTCCAAGACGAAGAGGAGCCACTGCTGAGCACCCTTTGGGTTCGGCCGGTCAACCAATTACAAATCCATTGAACAGTTAACTTGTCTAGCCCACATTCTACAAGCTTGTTTGCAAGAATGTCATGGGGAACCTTGTCAAAGGCCTTACTGAAATCAAGGTATGCAATGTCCACAGCATTCCCTTCATCTACCAAGCTGGTAACTTTATCAAAAAAAGAGATCAGATTAGTCTGGCATGACTTGTTTCTCTGAAACCCATGCTGACTTTTTGTGATTATGGCATTGCCTTCTAAATGTTCACAGACTCTCTGTTTGATGATCTGTTCTAGAATCTTCCCTGGTATTGATGTCAGACTAACTGGACGATAGTTGTTGGGATCCTCTTTTTTCCCCTTTTTGAAGATGGGAACAACGTTTGCCCTCCTCCAGTCTGCTGGGACTTCTCCTGTTCTCCAGGAGTTCTCAAATATTATTGCCAATGGCTCTGAGATTATATTTGCCAGCTCTTTTAATACTCTTGGATGTAGTTCATCTGGTCCTGGAGATTTAAATTCATTTAGATTAAGAAGGTATTCCTGTACCACCTCTTTACTTATTTTCAGCTGGATTTCCCCTATTGTGTCCTCTGTTCCATTTTCCTCAGGTTGGTCCTCCTTTTCCTTTTCTGAAAACACTGAGGCAAAGAAGGTGTTGAGTAATTCTGCCTTTTCTCTGTCCCCTGTTAGCATTTTGCCATCTTCTCCACGTAGTGGCCCTATCATTTCCTGCTTCCTCCTTTTGCTGCGGACATACCCAAAAAAACCCTTTTTATTGTTCTTAACCTCCCTAGCAAGCCTGAGCTCATTCTGCACTTTAGCTTTTCTGACTTTACTCCTACACGTGTTCGCTATCTGTTTGAATTCTTCTTTGGTGATTTCCTCCCTTTTCCATTTCCTATACATGTTCCGTTTAAAACTTAGCTCCATTGAAAGTTCTTTAGTCATCCATCCTGGTTTCTTGAGACACCTCCCATTTTTCTTCCTCAATGGTACTGTTTGAAATTGTGCCTTCAGTATCTCCCTTTTGAGAAAGTCAAAACCGTCTTGAGGTCCCTTCTCTTTTAGTATTCTTGACCATGGGATCATCCCCAGTATTTCCCTGAGTTTATTGAAATCAGCTCTCCTAAAGTCAAGAATGCGTGTCTGACTATGCCTGGCTTCTCCTTTCCATTGTATAACAAACTCCAGGAGAACATGATCACTCTCACCTAAGGATCCCACCACTTGCACCCCATTAACAAGGTCGTCTCTGTTGGTTAGGATCAGATCTAAAATAGCTGACCCCCTTGTTGCCTCTTCCACCTTTTGGACCATGAAATTGTCTTCCAGGCATGTAAGGAATTTGCTAGACCTTGTAGTTTTGGCTGAGTTAGATTGCCAGCAAATATCAGGATAGTTGAAGTCACCCATCACTACTACATCTCTCCTTTCTGCATGTATGTTCATCTGTTCTAGAAAGGCAACATCCAATTCCTCCGTCTGATTTGGGGGTCTGTAGTAGAGTCCCACAATAACATCCCTGTTGTTTCCCTCCCCTTTAATTTTTATCCAGATGCTCTCCACCTGGCTTCCAGTATTGATGTCATGGATCACTTCACTGGTGTAAATATCCCTGACATATAATGCTATTCCTCCTCCTTTCCTGTTTGGCCTGTTTCTCCTATAAAGGTTATACCCCTCTATTCCTACATTCCAATCATGAGACTCGTCCCACCAGGTTTCAGTAACGCCTATTATATCATATTTGTTTTGTAGTGCAAGGAGTTCTAGTTCATCTTGCTTATTTCCCATGCTCTGTGCATTAGTGTAGAGACATCTGAGACCATGTGTTCCCTTTACTTGCTCCCTGTGCAAGTTTTTTTGCCTCCCACTGTTGGGTCCTTGCGCTGTTTGCCTTGTTCCCTCTATGACAGTTTGACTATTTTCTCCAGCCCTTTTGCCTTCCAGAATACTGTCTCCCTCCCCCATTTGACTCAGTTTAAAGCCCTCCTGATCAAATTCTTGAGAGTGTTGGCAAAAATGTTTCTTCCAACTGTTGTAAGATGCACCCCATCTCTTGCCAGAAGTCCCCCCGCATGGAAGCGCAGTCCATGATCCAAGAATCCAATTTGTTCTTGGCGACACCATCTACGGAGCCAGTTGTTTACGTCGGCTATTTCCTCTCCCTTCTTGGACCATGCCCTTCAACTGGCAGAAGAGACGAGATGACCACCTGTGTGTCCATTTCTTTCAGCTTCCTCCCCAGGGCCTCATAATCTCTTCTGATCTTGGGAAAGCTGTGCCTTGCAGTATCATTGGTTCCCACATGGACCAAAAGGAAGGGGTAATGATCTGTAGGCTTGATGAGTCTTGTCAGCCTCTCGGTTACATCACAGATCTTTGCCCCAGGGAGACAACACACCTCCCGAGTCATCTTGTCAGGCCCACAAACCACTGCTTCTGTACCCCGCAGCAAGGAGTCCCCCACCACCACCACACGCCTCCGCTGAGGCTTCGCAGCTGCTGTTCCTTGCGGTGGTCCTCTCAAGGTCCCCTGCTCAACCCCTGAAGTCTGTCCATGCTGTTCTTCCTCATTGTCCTTGATAAGGGAAAGGGCTTCAAATCGATTCTGTAGCTGCAAGCTGCTGGAAGAATCCCTGGATTTTCTTGTTCTGTGTGTGACATTCCTCCAGCTGTCTACTTCCTGTGTCCGTGAAGTGACCCTCTCCTCCACAGCCACTTCCTCTGTGCGGTCCCCATCCAAGAGTGTTCATTCTGTTCTGTCCAGGAAAACCTCTTGCTCCCGAATCTGTTGAAGTGTAGCTACCCGTGTCTCCAGCTGCTGTACTTTCTCCTCCAAGAGGGCTACCAGCTTGCATTTGGTGCATGTGAAGTTCTCCACTTCTGTAGACAAGAATAGAAACATCGCACAAGTGTTGCAAGTGACTGCTGCAGTCCCCTCAGTGTCCATGATGAGAGCTTTTAGGTAATCTAAGAACTCTTAGTTAACGCTGATAATGCTAAGCTGTACTTTTAGGTCTGCTGTATTTTTGTTTGGTTACTGAAATTTGTGTGCCGCTAGGCGCGCGCCTCTGGCTCTTGAGGGTAAAAGGGGAAGGTCAGAAGTTCAAGCCCCTCAGCAACAAGCAGCCTCTCCCAACAGTTTTTTAAAAAAGTTTTAAAAGTTGCTTCCTTCTTCTCCCTGGCAGGAAACTGGCAGGAAACTTGCTGTCCAGAAGCTGCTCTCCTTCTCTCTGGCAGGAAACTGGCCTGGAAAGCCTCTGCAAGGACTTATATAGAGCTAGGCTCCCAGCTCCACCCCCTAATGACTCACAGGTGTGACTCACAGGTGTGACTCACAGGAAGGCCTCTGGCTCTTGAGGGTAAAAGGGGAAGTTCAGAAGTTCAAGCCCCTCAGCAACAAGCAGCCTCTCCCAACAGTTTTTTAAAAAAGTTTTAAAAGTTGCTTCCTTCTTCTCCCTGGCAGGAAACTGGCAGGAAACTTGCTGTCCAGAAGCTGCTCTCCTTCTCTCTGGCAGGAAACTGGCCTGGAAAGCCTCTGCAAGGACTTATATAGAGCTAGGCTCCCAGCTCCACCCCCTAATGACTCACAGGTGTGACTCACAGGTGTGACTCACAGGAAGGCCTCTGGCTCTTGAGGGTAAAAGGGGAAGTTCAGAAGTTCAAGCCCCTCAGCAACAAGCAGCCTCTCCCAACAGTTTTTTAAAAAAGTTTTAAAAGTTGCTTCCTTCTTCTCCCTGGCAGGAAACTGGCAGGAAACTTGCTGTCCAGAAGCTGCTCTCCTTCTCTCTGGCAGGAAACTGGCCTGGAAAGCCTCTGCAAGGACTTATATAGAGCTAGGCTCCCAGCTCCACCCCCTAATGACTCACAGGTGTGACTCACAGGTGTGACTCACAGGAAGGCCTCTGGCTCTTGAGGGTAAAAGGGGAAGTTCAGAAGTTCAAGCCCCTCAGCAACAAGCAGCCTCTCCCAACAGTTTTTTAAAAAAGTTTTAAAAGTTGCTTCCTTCTTCTCCCTGGCAGGAAACTGGCAGGAAACTTGCTGTCCAGAAGCTGCTCTCCTTCTCTCTGGCAGGAAACTGGCCTGGAAAGCCTCTTCAAGGACTTATATAGAGCTAGGCTCCCAGCTCCACCCCCTAATGACTCACAGGTGTGACTCACAGGTGTGACTCACAGGAAGGCCTCTGGCTCTTGAGGGTAAAAGGGGAAGTTCAGAAGTTCAAGCCCCTCAGCAACAAGCAGCCTCTCCCAACAGTTTTTTAAAAAAGTTTTAAAAGTTGCTTCCTTCTTCTCCCTGGCAGGAAACTGGCAGGAAACTTGCTGTCCAGAAGCTGCTCTCCTTCTCTCTGGCAGGAAACTGGCCTGGAAAGCCTCTGCAAGGACTTATATAGAGCTAGGCTCCCAGCTCCACCCCCTAATGACTCACAGGTGTGACTCACAGGTGTGACTCACAGGAAGGCCTCTGGCTCTTGAGGGTAAAAGGGGAAGTTCAGAAGTTCAAGCCCCTCAGCAACAAGCAGCCTCTCCCAACAGTTTTTTAAAAAAGTTTTAAAAGTTGCTTCCTTCTTCTCCCTGGCAGGAAACTGGCAGGAAACTTGCTGTCCAGAAGCTGCTCTCCTTCTCTCTGGCAGGAAACTGGCCTGGAAAGCCTCTGCAAGGACTTATATAGAGCTAGGCTCCCAGCTCCACCCCCTAATGACTCACAGGTGTGACTCACAGGTGTGACTCACAGGAAGGCCTCTGGCTCTTGAGGGTAAAAGGGGAAGTTCAGAAGTTCAAGCCCCTCAGCAACAAGCAGCCTCTCCCAACAGTTTTTTAAAAAAGTTTTAAAAGTTGCTTCCTTCTTCTCCCTGGCAGGAAACTGGCAGGAAACTTGCTGTCCAGAAGCTGCTCTCCTTCTCTCTGGCAGGAAACTGGCCTGGAAAGCCTCTGCAAGGACTTATATAGAGCTAGGCTCCCAGCTCCACCCCCTAATGACTCACAGGTGTGACTCACAGGTGTGACTCACAGGAAGGCCTCTGGCTCTTGAGGGTAAAAGGGGAAGTTCAGAAGTTCAAGCCCCTCAGCAACAAGCAGCCTCTCCCAACAGTTTTTTAAAAAAGTTTTAAAAGTTGCTTCCTTCTTCTCCCTGGCAGGAAACTGGCAGGAAACTTGCTGTCCAGAAGCTGCTCTCCTTCTCTCTGGCAGGAAACTGGCCTGGAAAGCCTCTGCAAGGACTTATATAGAGCTAGGCTCCCAGCTCCACCCCCTAATGACTCACAGGTGTGACTCACAGGTGTGACTCACAGGAAGGCCTCTGGCTCTTGAGGGTAAAAGGGGAAGTTCAGAAGTTCAAGCCCCTCAGCAACAAGCAGCCTCTCCCAACAGTTTTTTAAAAAAGTTTTAAAAGTTGCTTCCTTCTTCTCCCTGGCAGGAAACTGGCAGGAAACTTGCTGTCCAGAAGCTGCTCTCCTTCTCTCTGGCAGGAAACTGGCCTGGAAAGCCTCTGCAAGGACTTATATAGAGCTAGGCTCCCAGCTCCACCCCCTAATGACTCACAGGTGTGACTCACAGGTGTGACTCACAGGAAGGCCTCTGGCTCTTGAGGGTAAAAGGGGAAGTTCAGAAGTTCAAGCCCCTCAGCAACAAGCAGCCTCTCCCAACAGTTTTTTAAAAGAGTTTTAAAAGTTGCTTCCTTCTTCTCCCTGGCAGGAAACTGGCAGGAAACTTGCTGTCCAGAAGCTGCTCTCCTTCTCTCTGGCAGGAAACTGGCCTGGAAAGCCTCTGCAAGGACTTATATAGAGCTAGGCTCCCAGCTCCACCCCCTAATGACTCACAGGTGTGACTCACAGGTGTGACTCACAGGAAGGCCTCTGGCTCTTGAGGGTAAAAGGGGAAGTTCAGAAGTTCAAGCCCCTCAGCAACAAGCAGCCTCTCCCAACAGTTTTTTAAAAAAGTTTTAAAAGTTGCTTCCTTCTTCTCCCTGGCAGGAAACTGGCAGGAAACTTGCTGTCCAGAAGCTGCTCTCCTTCTCTCTGGCAGGAAACTGGCCTGGAAAGCCTCTGCAAGGACTTATATAGAGCTAGGCTCCCAGCTCCACCCCCTAATGACTCACAGGTGTGACTCACAGGTGTGACTCACAGGAAGGCCTCTGGCTCTTGAGGGTAAAAGGGGAAGTTCAGAAGTTCAAGCCCCTCAGCAACAAGCAGCCTCTCCCAACAGTTTTTTTAAAAAGTTTTAAAAGTTGCTTCCTTCTTCTCCCTGGCAGGAAACTGGCAGGAAACTTGCTGTCCAGAAGCTGCTCTCCTTCTCTCTGGCAGGAAACTGGCCTGGAAAGCCTCTGCAAGGACTTATATAGAGCTAGGCTCCCAGCTCCACCCCCTAATGACTCACAGGTGTGACTCACAGGTGTGACTCACAGGAAGGCCTCTGGCTCTTGAGGGTAAAAGGGGAAGTTCAGAAGTTCAAGCCCCTCAGCAACAAGCAGCCTCTCCCAACAGTTTTTTAAAAAAGTTTTAAAAGTTGCTTCCTTCTTCTCCCTGGCAGGAAACTGGCAGGAAACTTGCTGTCCAGAAGCTGCTCTCCTTCTCTCTGGCAGGAAACTGGCCTGGAAAGCCTCTGCAAGGACTTATATAGAGCTAGGCTCCCAGCTCCACCCCCTAATGACTCACAGGTGTGACTCACAGGTGTGACTCACAGGAAGGCCTCTGGCTCTTGAGGGTAAAAGGGGAAGTTCAGAAGTTCAAGCCCCTCAGCAACAAGCAGCCTCTCCCAACAGTTTTTTAAAAAAGTTTTAAAAGTTGCTTCCTTCTTCTCCCTGGCAGGAAACTGGCAGGAAACTTGCTGTCCAGAAGCTGCTCTCCTTCTCTCTGGCAGGAAACTGGCCTGGAAAGCCTCTGCAAGGACTTATATAGAGCTAGGCTCCCAGCTCCACCCCCTAATGACTCACAGGTGTGACTCACAGGTGTGACTCACAGGAAGGCCTCTGGCTCTTGAGGGTAAAAGGGGAAGTTCAGAAGTTCAAGCCCCTCAGCAACAAGCAGCCTCTCCCAACAGTTTTTTAAAAAAGTTTTAAAAGTTGCTTCCTTCTTCTCCCTGGCAGGAAACTGGCAGGAAACTTGCTGTCCAGAAGCTGCTCTCCTTCTCTCTGGCAGGAAACTGGCCTGGAAAGCCTCTGCAAGGACTTATATAGAGCTAGGCTCCCAGCTCCACCCCCTAATGACTCACAGGTGTGACTCACAGGTGTGACTCACAGGAAGGCCTCTGGCTCTTGAGGGTAAAAGGGGAAGTTCAGAAGTTCAAGCCCCTCAGCAACAAGCAGCCTCTCCCAACAGTTTTTTAAAAAAGTTTTAAAAGTTGCTTCCTTCTTCTCCCTGGCAGGAAACTGGCAGGAAACTTGCTGTCCAGAAGCTGCTCTCCTTCTCTCTGGCAGGAAACTGGCCTGGAAAGCCTCTGCAAGGACTTATATAGAGCTAGGCTCCCAGCTCCACCCCCTAATGACTCACAGGTGTGACTCACAGGTGTGACTCACAGGAAGGCCTCTGGCTCTTGAGGGTAAAAGGGGAAGTTCAGAAGTTCAAGCCCCTCAGCAACAAGCAGCCTCTCCCAACAGTTTTTTAAAAAAGTTTTAAAAGTTGCTTCCTTCTTCTCCCTGGCAGGAAACTGGCAGGAAACTTGCTGTCCAGAAGCTGCTCTCCTTCTCTCTGGCAGGAAACTGGCCTGGAAAGCCTCTGCAAGGACTTATATAGAGCTAGGCTCCCAGCTCCACCCCCTAATGACTCACAGGTGTGACTCACAGGTGTGACTCACAGGAAGGCCTCTGGCTCTTGAGGGTAAAAGGGGAAGTTCAGAAGTTCAAGCCCCTCAGCAACAAGCAGCCTCTCCCAACAGTTTTTTAAAAAAGTTTTAAAAGTTGCTTCCTTCTTCTCCCTGGCAGGAAACTGGCAGGAAACTTGCTGTCCAGAAGCTGCTCTCCTTCTCTCTGGCAGGAAACTGGCCTGGAAAGCCTCTGCAAGGACTTATATAGAGCTAGGCTCCCAGCTCCACCCCCTAATGACTCACAGGTGTGACTCACAGGTGTGACTCACAGGAAGGCCTCTGGCTCTTGAGGGTAAAAGGGGAAGTTCAGAAGTTCAAGCCCCTCAGCAACAAGCAGCCTCTCCCAACAGTTTTTTAAAAAAGTTTTAAAAGTTGCTTCCTTCTTCTCCCTGGCAGGAAACTGGCAGGAAACTTGCTGTCCAGAAGCTGCTCTCCTTCTCTCTGGCAGGAAACTGTTGATTTCAGTGAGAATAATAATTATAATTATTACTATAACTATGACAGGAAACAAAAACAGATTAATATATAACATCCATTAAAAACACACAACATGTATTTAAAACAAATAACATCAATTTAAAAAGCAAATATAATAAAAACCTATTAAAACAATTAGTCCTTATATAAAATTCATAATTTAAAATCCACAATTTAAAAGTCATCTGGATAGGCCTGCCAGAAGAGACTTGTCTTTAATGCTGTTTTGAAGTCGGACAGCATATTCAATAACCATGGACATCCTAAGCAATCTTTCTGGGAAATAATTGAAGTAAATAGGACAATGGCCAATTTCCCAACCCCTCTATGCAGGTTGGAGGGTTTGAGGAACCACAGCCAAAAAATAACTTTGCCAAGCTCTGACAATGACATACAACAGTGGGCCCCCTTGGTATCCCCTGAAGTTTGGTTCCAGGATCCCCCTGTGGATACCAAAATCCATGGATGCTGAAGTCCCATTATATGCAGTGGGATAGTAAAAATGGTGTCCCTTATATAAAATGACAGAATCAAGGTTTGCTTTTTTGATTTTTTTTTTTTTTTTTTTTTTTTGGTGGGGGGAGGAATATTTTCAAGCTGTGGATGCTTGAATCCATAAAACTCTTCTTGAAATGTACTACTTCATAAGGCAGATTGGGGTGTGCTTAGTTGAATAGTTCTTCATAGAAGCATAAATGAAAGGTGGAAGAGGTTGTGGGCTGCATGGTCTAGAGATACAATTTGCATAGAATTAGCAGAGAAGAAATTCAGACTTAAGAAAAGTTTGTCTGAAGAAACTGGGGTGACAGATCCATGCCTTCCAACTGTCCTGATTTGGCAGGGTCAGTACTGATTATTCCCCTGTCTTCCCACTTTTTCATCTATACCAGTTTCTCTTTCCTCTTCCCACTTCTTCCTTTCATCCTCAGCTTACTTCACTTGCTGCAAATTGAGTTCAAAGCACAAAAGCCGTTCATATTTAGTTCATTCGGCGGTAAGGAGAGAAGGGGTGGAATCTTGCTGTGCACAATAGGCTCAGACAAAAGCAAACTGCTGCACCTTCTCCTAGCTTGTGTGTTCTTCCTCATTAATAACATTTGCCATCTTGGCCAAACCCAGATATTGTTTGGCTACATGTGTCCTGGTTCTCATCTGTGAAATGATGGAAAGTATGCAGATTTGCCATGTCTACCAAATAGTATGGCCTAAATACCCTAAAGGCACCAGATCCCATCTGCTCTTGGAAGCTAAGCAGGGTCAGCTCTGGTTAGTACTTGGATGGGAGACAGCCAATGAACACCAGGTGCTGTAGGAAGTGCTGTATATTCAGAGGAAGGAACTGGTAAAACTACCTCTGGGTATACCTTGGCCAAAAAGAAAAGCCCTATGCAAAATTCATTGGGTTACCATAAGTCAACAGGTGATTTATTGGCACATATACACACACATCAAATAAAAGGGGCAGACATTTCAGGGAGATTGCTGGGCTCCTTCCAGTTAAGAGACTTTTTGAACCTAAGGTATGTTGCTTCACATATGATCTGATTAACTCTTAGGTACTATAACTTAAAAAGGAATTATATTGCATGAGTTTGCACAAAAATCAATGTGTATAGAGCCATTGTACTGTCTATTCTCCTTTACAGGTCTGAAACATGGGTCACCTATCGCCAACACTTGCGACTCCTTGAATGCTTTCATCAGCGCTGTATATGCACAATCCTAAATATACACTGGACTGACTATGTGAAGAATGTTGCTGTCCTTGAGCAAGCAGGGATCACCAGCATTGAGGCCATGATACTGAGAACACAGCTGCGCTGGGCAGGGCACGTTTCTAGGATGGAGGACCATCGCCTCCCCAAAATAGTACTCTATGGTGAACTTGCCACGGGTCAGCGTAAGAGGGGCGCTCCAAAAAAGCGATACAAGGACTCCCTGAAACAACACCTCAGGCTCGGCCAAATTGATCGCCAACAATGGTCCGCCCTGGCCTCACATCGGGAGGCATGGAGACTCACTATCCACAATGCGGCAGCCTTATTTGAGAACTCACGCCAAACAAGTCTTGAAGAGAAACGACAACGCAGAAAGAATCACAACCCAGAAACATCACCCAAGGAGACCTTCTGCTGTGCTTTCTGCAACCGGACTTATTTATCTCGGATTGGCCTTTTTAGTCATCAGTGCGCTTGCAGAAAGCGCGGGATGAGTCCTTCCTGAATCTTCGTTTGCGAAGAAAAGCCAGAGAGAGATTTTCTGAACCCAATGCAAAATGGACTATGGACTGAGGAAAGAGTGAGAATTAGGGCACAACATAGGTTTCTTGTATTGTGGGGTATTTTTTGACCCCTGTGAAAGAATTTCCAGGTTACCTAGAACTGGACCAACCTACAGACAATAAGAGTATAACATTTCTACTTTGGTGCATCCCTGTCTTTGTCATAATAACATGTATCTTTTTCTTTTCTTTTCTTTTCTTTTCTTTTCTTTCTTTCTTTTTTTTTTCTTTCTTCCCCACCCCCCACCCGACATTGGCTAGGACCAAAAAAAGCTCTTACGTTGTAAGTCTAGTTCATCTGGATTCTAAAAAAAAAAAACAACCAGCAAAAAACATGACTTTGGGGGACTAAAATGGTCCATCCTAGTACAGTATATATATTTTTTTACAGTTCTGGTCTGAGTTTATGGTATTCATAATAACTTTCAAAGCCCCAAATGGTCTGGGACCTAGATATCTGAAGGAGCACCTCTTCCCATATGTATCTGCCCAGTTATTACCGTAATATCTCCCTGTAGCAGCATTGGGAGCCATGCCCTGATGAGAAGATAGGAGATAGCTTTCTCAGTAGTAGCATCCTAGTTGTGGGATGTGTTCCCCTTGGAGGCCTGACTAGCACTAATATTGTATGGTTCTTCATCTAAGCATTCAGGACCTAATGAAATTATGTCTGTAATCCTGTTGATTAGTCCCAAAGGGTAGACTCATTGAATCAATTATTGAATGGTGAGTCAGCCCATAGGTAAATCCAATTGATTCAATGGTTCATGTCTAGTCAGGACTAATGATAGGATTTAGACCCATGTCTTGGAGGCTGGTCTTAGTTTTCTGGGTTTTGTTCTGTTGGGATTCTTAAACTGTTTTAAACTGCTTTCAAAGTGTCTCAAACTTTAAAAGATTTGAAGGAGTTTACAACTTTTAAGGTGGTTTTATTAATTGTACCTTATCCTGGGATCTGGTGATGTGTGTGTATGTCTGTGTGTGTGTGATATTTTAATAAAATAAATTGTGATGATAGATAGATTAGATTAGATTAGATTAGATTAGATTATAGAGATAGATAGAATTCCCTTGGCCATTTCTGTTCTGTTCATCCTATGCCCTTTTTCCTTTGCTCTTTTTGCCTGTTTAAAAAAACACAGCAACTTTTTTTTCCAGTCTGATTTTGTTGTCTCAAAGTTCCCCTTTGTCATCGGTTCCATCTTTAACACGCCTGACTAATGGCTGTATAGATGTGCAGCTGTCTCCCCAAAGGAACGCCTCTTCAATGCACGCATTTCTTCAAAAACAAAAAAAGCGGACTGTAAGGCAGGAGGTATCTTGAGCTACTATGACAGCTATATGATGTTTCATGGTTTCACCCTTGTTTGTGTTACAAAAGAGGATTGCATGCAGATGCATTTCAAAGTGCAAGTAAATGGCATCAGACCACAGAAAGAAAATGGGAATTTGTAAGGGGAGGGGGGAGGGGGAGGGAAAGAACTTGCCTGGAGAATGGTTTTCATCACGTTCCAAGGTTCCGTGGTCACAGCTGATGAAGAAAGGAAATGGAGCATTAGGCTGTCTTTGCACCTGTTTCTCTGTTGGTGTTGTCATGGGACAGACTGTCCTGAAATGAAATGTACCTGCATTAATAGGAACAATATGGTGTGTCGAGGCTTCCTCCTGGCACAGATGCAAGCATCACAGTCACACCCATGTGCATTCTACACCACACAGGCCAGTTGTGCATCTGACATGCTACCAGCCTTCAGAACAAATACAGATTCTGTACTGCTTATCACACGTACAGCCAAGTTGTTGGCTTGCCCCAGTATAGAAATCAGAGTAGTGTTGCCTATGTACATGTTTAGCTTCCATTAAAAATGTTGTTGCTTTCTGAGCTGAGTTGAACTGAGCTTGGATCCTATTGCTAATACTAGTTATTTATGGACTGCAACAATAAATCACACTGATCCATTAAGACATGGACTATAAATAAATAAAAATATGCAACAGGAAATCTCCAGAAGGATTATTCCTTATAATTCAGAAATATAACTTTATTTTTAGAACAATATACAGTGGGCCCTTAATGTCCGCTGGGGTTTGGTACCAACCCCCCCCTCCACTCCACAGATACCAAAATCTGTGGATGATCAAGTCCCATTATATAAAATGGCATAACAAAATGGGGTCCCTTCTATAAAATGGCAAAATCAAGGCTTGCTTTTTAGATTTTTTGAAAAATATTCTCAAACCATGGTTGGTTGAATCCATGGATGCAGAATCAGTGGATATGGAGGGCTGACTCTCCAAAGCCAGTGTGCACTAATGGATAGAGTGTGTGGCCACGAAGCTCAGTGCATGGGTCAGTCACCATTTCTCAGACTAACCTTATCTCACAGACTTTAATAAGGATAAAATAGGATGCATTCACTTGCTGAGTACTTTGGAGGAATCATGGGATATACATTTGGATAATTGTGATTACCACAAAACTATGTTCTAAATTTAAAAACCCTCATCCATATTAGAGATATGATTTTAGTGTTCTAAAATTACTCAAAGAGGTGTGGTATCTCCTACTTTACCTCTGAATAGCAAGCCTATAGCACATCCAGATGTTGTTTGGGAACTGCTTGCAATTACACTGTATGGTTTAGGGAAAGGAAGAGACAAAGAGATAACAGGGTCTTTGGGGGTCTTCTTGCAATCTACTGTAATGATTTGGTTGCCTCACTTTTCAAGAATGTCTGGATCTTTCTGCCTCTCTCAAATGTCTGCCCAAGGTCCCTGTTGCTTTTCACATCTGTCTAAATATCAGCACTGGAACTATAAGGCCAAAAGTCAATACAATCACTCTTCAAAATCAGAGTCAACAATTAAAATGATGTAAAACCAATTTTGTTGCGATCTTTATGGAGAGGGACTGTAAGCTCTCCATTATGGAGTGGGACTGTAAACTCTCCATTATATTACCTCTCCTTGGTATGGTCTTGCAAAATAAATGTGCAGTTACATGCAATAGATAAACAATGCTAATGCAGGCAGTTGGAAAAGGAGGAGAAAGGACATCAGGGAATATGTACTCTCCCAAGAGCATCCAAAATCAATAAATACAGCATGCCCCACCCCCGAAAAAAATTATACACCATCAACAGTTTATAATTCTAGAATGTATTTATTTATTTTGCAATTTTTTCAAACACGTATACACCCTTAACAGATTTAAAGATTACAACAGTAGAGAAGTGTCATGAAATTACAAGAGAAGCTTTGAGAGAGGTTTGCAACTCTATGCTTCAACAATGAGAGCAGCGGATTGCTGCACAGGGAAGACAATTTGAACACCTTACATAAAATTGTAATGTAAAATGGAATTTGTAACTCTGATTAAATCGTTATTATAACATTTATTCTTCAATATAAATGGATTTAAAGTGTGTATACATTTTTGGCAACACCTTGTACATCTTCCTCCACCCCCACCCAGAAGAGTATGTAGCATCTTATCAGTGAAGAAAAATTAAATAGAAAAGTCTAGTAGTGAATGATGGCTACACAAATCCACTGAACAGCTCCCCAGGGACAATATCTGATTAGGCCACACTGATGAGAACTCAGGAACACACAAGTCCCACTCAGTTCTCCATCTTCTTTGTAAATTAGAGAGAAATAATATCCACTGGAGATTTAGAATGGGCACTTGTCATTTTGAAAAGTGATTGTATCAATTTTGGGGCTAACAGCTCACTTTTGGGGCTCACTTACCAAGTTCCCATTGATTCAATGAGTCTACTTTAGTTGGGACTAACAGTTGGGTTTAGGACAATAATTAGAATTTTAAAAGAAATGAAAATACATTTTGTTATAGATGGAAAGTGGAGAAGACTGTGACCAAGTGATCTGTGTGCCTGCTCAGTCTGCTATCCAGGTGCTAATGGCTGATTGCCGGAAACCTTAAGGTCTCAGATCTCCCATCTTAGGTTTCTTTATCTTTGATTAGGACTTGTACTTATACAGCATGGATTCTTGTCTATGAAGTAGGAAACATAGGCCAAGATTGCATCATGGCTGCAAAGTGTAACTTTTTGTATGCAGAAATATGCATTATACCTCCCCGATCACCTCCTCCTGTAAAGTCCACCCCATACACTCAGGTCCTCTGGGGGACATTTACTTCAACCAATCAGGATTAGACTGGCAACTGTCACCCAGAGGACCTTTTCTTCAGCAGCCCCCAGACTGGAATGACCTGCCGGAAGAGATTCGACAGCTAAATTTGCTGTCGGAATTTAAAACAGCACCTATCTCTTCTGGCAGGCCTACCCATTTGATTTTAATCTATGAATCTTAAATGGGTATTTTAAGGACTTTTTCGGACGTCTCAAATACACCGCAAGCAGCCTCCTTGCGTTGCGAGGCTGCTGCGCTGCAGGGCATCGCTTTCGGATAACGCTCTCCCCTGCCAGTACTGTTGTGGTACCATGGGGACATTTGAGCGTTATATTTCGCCGGGTTTTAAGCACGAAAGTTGATCATGATTAAAAACCGGTGAAATATAATGCCCAAATGTCCCAGCAGTACCGCAACAGTACCGGCAGGGGAGAGTGTCATCCGAAAGTGACACCCTGCAGTGCAGCAGCCTTGCAACGCGAGGAGGCTGCTTGCAGTGTATTTGAGACGTCTGAAAAAGTCCTATGAATGATTTTAATGTTTGTTTTAATCCTATGTGTTTTTATCTGTGTTTTTGAAAGATTTGATGTCATATATTGTATTTTAATTTATGTTGTCCCCTGCCTCAAGCCTTGGGGAGAGGCAGGCAAGAAATTATTAGTATTAGTATTATTAGTAGTATTAGTATTATTGTGCTACAAAACCTTTCTGTTGAATGGCATATGTGCAATTAAAGATACCCAATACAGTTATTTATTGTGCATGGAAGTACATGTTATTGTGCTTTCAGTTGCACATTGTGTCTTGGTTTAGTTGCACATATTACCATTCAACACAAAGGTTGTGTAGCACAATTAATGCATACCTTTGCATAGAAAAAGTTACACTTTGCAACCATGAGAGGGCATTCAACCCATTCCCATTCCATGGAAAAGTCAAAAATTACAACCATGACCATTACAGGCCAAGAAGTAACTCTATTCAAGCTTATCACTGCCAAAAGTTTCCAAAGTAACCCATTAGGAAAGCAAGTTACTTTCTTGCTCTTGAAATGATATGGGGCTAAAACATATCTCTAGGCCCCAAAAATGAGTAAGTCTTTGTTTATGGAAACTACCCTGGTAACACCCAATGTGTTCACTTATGTTAGGAAGAATTCAAACTCTTGCATTCCATACCTCCCAGCAGGACTATACCATGTGACCTTCTGAATGTCTGTATCTACTGCCACTTCTCCTGTTCTTAGATATGGTGGGGTGAATAAAACTGCAGGTGCAGCATCTTTGCATCCTAAGCAAGTCTGTTGTAAGTGAGAGTGGGTTTTCCTTGAAACTATTATCTATATCACCGGAGAATAAAATGACAAATAATGATAGGGCATTATCATTTGATCTTTTTCCCCTTATAAAAATCACTGTATATGTTAGCTAATATGAGATCATTCATCCAGTCCACCTGTGTTTACACTGTCATCGCTCATAAAGCATTAGGGGGGGAAAATCACAAAGAAAATCTATACAATACATAGAAATCATGACACAATACAGAGAAAGCCTATTAATCAAGACACGCTGTAAGCTAAACAAAGGGCTTCTGTAAAAGGAATACTTTCAGAGATATATCATCAACTTCAGTGTTTCTTTTAGAAGTGTGTGTAGAGTTAGTGAAGCCTAAAACCAGTTGTGAGTAGGAACACTGCCATCATGGAGAAATATCCAGACAGGTGATTGGTCTGCCACTGCAGGATCATGAGCAGACTAGACTAATTCAGAGAATCTTTTCAAATTCTGCAAAAATGTATCTGTACTCATGTGCATGAAAAGTTTGAACTATTTTTACTGCAGAGTAGGAATGAAAAGAAAATTTTAAAATATTCCAGTTTTTCCAATATTCCGATTTCTCTGAAGATGCCAGTCACAGATGCAGGCAAAACATCAGGAAAGAACTCTTCCAGAACAGCCCAGGAAAAAAACACGAAAAACCTACGGATGCCAGTTGTGAAAGCCTTTTTTTTTTTTTTTTTGAAATATTTATTTTCAACAACGAATCGGAATTGATATACAATATGCAATAATTAATATACAAATAATTCCTATATTCAAAGTGTAAGTGCCGCATATGTATATTTTACAAAAAGATAATGGTTCGTTTTTTTTTTTTTTACCATCCATTCCCCTTCTTCCCCTCCTACCCCCTACTCCACTAACTTCCTTAACGCATCATCTATATGAGATATTCCAATATTTGTCTCTTCTTTTTTCCTCCCTATTCCCTTTTCTCCTTATGTTCTATATTTCGTATTGATTCTGTAGTTTATGCTTTAAAGTTTAAAGTTCAGTATCATCTCCTTGAAATGTAATACTCCTAAAGTTATTACTGATGTTATTGTTTGGTGGCCTTGTCAATCCTGTTTCAATTTATCTTCCTCTTCCATCTTTTCTCCCATAGTTCCCGGATCGGTGACCATTCTTTATCTAGCTTTATCATATTTGCTTTATTTAATATGTAAGTTAATTTATCATTTTCATACATTTCCTTAAGTTTCATCAACCAGTCTTCTATTGATGGAATCCCTTTATTCTTCCAATTGGCTGCTATTATTAATCTTGCCGCTGTTGCTGCATACAAAAGTGTTCTCCAATGTTTTTGTTTAAAGTGTGTTCCTAATTCAGATGTTATATTTAGTAGATATAATTTGGGGCTCATGACTAACTGGGTACTATAGATAGTTTGAATTGTCTTATGAATTTTCAGCCAAAATTTCCTGATTTTTGGGCATCCCCACCACATATGGTGCATTGTACCAACATCCTTTTCGCATCTCCAACAATAATTATTTTTTGTTTTGTAGATCCTATTGATTCTCGCCGGCGTCAAATACCATCTGTTAACCAATTTGAAATGATTTTCTTTTAGCGCTAGACATGCTGTGAAGTTACTTGTATTTTTCCACGCTGTCTCCCATTCCTCCAACGTTATTGTTTCTCCTATCTCCTGAGCCCATTTCGTCATAGCGTTTGTAATCTTTTCTCCTTCCAATTCTCTTTCCAATAGTAGCTTATAGAATTTTGATATTTTCTTAGTTTCCTTATTCCAAATTATTTTATCTATCTCCGTGTCCAATATCTCAAATCCATATTTTTGTCTGTCGCTTTGAAATCTATGTTTTATCTGTAAATATTTAAACCAGTTCATCTCCATACCTTTTCTTTCCAATTCTTCTCGTGATTGTAAATTAAATCCTTCTCCTCTTTTCCACGCAGCCAAGTCTATTAAGTCTTTATACTTCAGCCAATTTTTTGTATTCTCCCATCTTCCCATGAAAGCTTCATGCGGGGAAAGCCAGATTGGAAGTTTGAAGTAAAATTGTTTTTTAATCTTAGTCCATATCCTGTAGAGGGCTTTCCTAACTATATGATTTTCAAAGTCTCTATTTATTTGAACTTTATCGTAGCCCAAGTAAGCGTGCCATCCAAAACGTAAACCGTGTCCTTCCAAAAATAATGTTCTGTCGTTATTCAGTTTAATCCAGGTCAGGATCCAGTTAAGGCCACAAGCTGTGTAATAGAGCTTCAAATTTGGTAGGGATGCACCACCATTCTCTTTGTTTGCTGTTAGTGTAGACCACTTTATTCTTGCTTTTCTCCCTCTCCAAATGAATTTATTCAAGTCGAATGTCCATTGATGCAGTATCCTATCATTTTGAAGTATTGGTAAATTTTGAAAGATATACATGATTTTTGGTAGCACATTCATTTTGATTGTATTTATTCTCCCCAACAATGATAGATCCAAGTTATCCCAATTCTTCAGTTTTATTCTGATTTCTCTCCACAGTTTCTTATAGTTGTTTTCATATAAATCGATGTTTCTTTTAGTCAGCCAAATTCCCAGGTATTTCACCTTCTTTTCGATTCTGCAGCCCGAGATTTCTTTTAATCTCTCCTCCTCTTTTACTGTTAGATTTTTTGTTATCATTACTGTTTTTTCCCTGTTCAGTTTAAACCCAGCCATATTTCCAAATCTGTTAATTTGTTCTAATAACATTGTAATATTTTCAATAGGATTTTCCAATATTATTGCTAGATCATCCGCGAAAGCTTTTAATTTATATTCTTGATCCCTTATCTTTAATCCAGCAATCTGTTTCTCACTCCTCAGTTTGTTGTTTAAGCATTCTAACACCATTATAAAAAGCAATGGGGATAGTGGGCATCCCTGACGAGTTCCTTTATATATATTAAATACATCTGATTTTTCTCCGTTAATTATCAATTGTGCTTTCTGCATTTCGTATGTTGCTTTTATCCCTTTAACGATGACTTCACCCAGATCCAACTTTTCCAATACTTTTGTCAGGAATGTCCACCTAATGTTGTCGAAAGCCTTTTCGGCATCGATGAATATTAGTGCAGCTTTCTTGTCAATTGCTTTTTCATAATATTCTATGGCATCGAGCATGGTTCTTATATTGTCTTGTATATGTCTTCCCTTTACAAATCCTGTTTGATCTTCATGTATTATTCCTTTTAATATTTTATTTATTCTATTCGCTAAGATTGTCGTGTAAATCTTATAGTCTGTGTTTAAGAGTGATATTGGTCGATAATTTGCTGGGTTTGCTCTGTCTTTGCCTTCTTTCGGGATCAATATAATATTCGCTGCTTGCCACGTATCTGGGATGCCTTCTATTGGGATATTGTTTATCACTTGTTGAAGCGGGATTACCAATTCTTCCTGAAATTTCTTATAAAATTCTGCCGTATAACCATCCTGTCCTGGAGATTTTCCTGACTTGACCTGCTTAATTGCTTGTATTATTTCCTCCTTACTTATGGGCAATGATAATTCCTTCTTCATTTCTTCCGATATTTTCACATTTAGACTCCCCTGTATGTATTCATTTATTATCTTTTCCTGATCTTCAATTGTCCTTGGTCTGGCGTATAACGATTTATAATATTCAAGGAAGATTTCTTTAATCTCTTTTTGTGTATTATACTTCCTATTTCCTATCGTTATTTCTGTGATTAATTTCTTCTCTCTGTCTCTCTTCAATCGATACGCCAGCCATTTTCCTGTTTTGTTAGCATTTTGAAAATATCTTTGTCTTATCCATTTCAATTTTTTTGCTATTGTTTCAATCATGTCTGCTTTTAGTTCATCTTGTATCAATTTCACATCTCTTTGTATCTTTTTATTTTTGGGATTTTTCCTTAATTCTTCTTCTTTCTTTTTCAGCTCCTGCGTTAGTTTTTTATCTTTTTCTTCTTTAATTCTTTTAACTTCCGCTCCTCTTTGCAGGAACACACCCCTTAGCGTAGCCTTGAAGGCATCCCATCTTACTTTATGTGATGTTTCTGACTCTTTATTTATGTTGAAAAATTGCTGTATTTCTTCCTTTAACCTGTTTACAAATCCTTCATCCTTCAACATCTCCGCTTTTAATTTCCAAGAATATTCTCTTTTCCAAGTTGTCAGTTTGATTTCTATGGGGTTATGGTCTGATAATATTCTCTCACCGATTTCCATTTCCTGAATTCTTGTTAACAAGCTTGATGAAGCCCAAAACATGTCTATTCTGGACATTGATTCGTGTACTTCTGAATAAAACGTGAAGCCTTTTTTTTCCTTATATTTTGAAGTCCATACATCTTCCAAATTAAACTCTCTTAATATATTTTCACAGATTTTAGGTAAATTTCCACTAGTAGCTTTTTCAGATGGGGATGATCTATCCCGTTTCGCTTGCAGCACTCCGTTAAAATCTCCGGCTATTATTATTTCATTTTCACTGCTTTCCTCTAATTTTCCCAGCTCTTGATATAGTCTTCTATAAAACTGGTCCTTTTTTTGAATCGGGGAGTAGATTGCGATCAGATTTATTTTCCTGTTAACCAAGTTTAATTCTACCCCCACATAATGGCCTTCTCTGTCATTTATAATTTCAGTAGCTTCTATTCCGTTATTTACATAAATCGCTGCGCCTCTTTTCTTTTTGTCTGCACACGTACAGAAGACTTGGCCCAATTTCCGTCTGTTTAATAATTTACTGTCCTTTTTTCTTATTCTTGTTTCTTGTAAGCAGATAATTTCTGCCTTACTCTTTTCTAGCCGTTGAAAAATTTGGTTTCTTTTTTGAGGCCCATTTAGGCCTTTAATGTTCCAAGATCTTATCTTTATTGTCATTTTCCTGTCTTATCTGTGTTTTCAGTTCTTTCGTTCGTGTTCCTTTTATATCCCCTCCTCTTCTGATTCTCCTTCTCCTTCTTGACTTTGTTGTTCTTTATCTTCTTCTGTATTTATATCTTTTTTCTCCTCTTGATCTTCCTCTTCTTCTTGCCTTTCTTCTTCTGGGTCCAGCGTCTCAATTAGGTCTTCCTCTTCTTGTCTTCCCTCTTCTAAGTCATTTAGTTGTTCATTCTGTTTATCTCTCCGCCTTCTAAATTTATCTTCTGCCTTTCTCTTTTCTTCATTTTCAAGTTTTGTTAAGAATTCCTCCATTTTCTCAATTGTGTTTATTCTGTATCTTCTTTGCAGATATGAAAAAGTCAGTCCTTCTATTCGTTCCCATCTGTATGTTATGTTCCTTTTTTTCAATTGTCTGGTCAGCTGCTGGTATTCCTGTCTCTTCTTCAATATCTCACTTGGTATATCTTTAAAGATTTGGATATCTTTCCCTTCGATTCTTAACTTATCTGTATAACTTACTTGTATTATTTTTTCTTTCAATCTTATCCGATTAAAAGCTATTACCACGTCTCTTGGGAGTTTCTTCTCTTTCGCTATTATTGAATTCACGCGAAATAACTTATCTATGGCTTGATCAATTTCCTCTTGTTTAACATTCCCGAATTCTGCTAGATTTGGTACTATTTTTCCCCATAAATCTTCTCTCGTTGTTTCTGGTACCCCTCTTAGTTTAATACATTTTTCTCTGTATCTCAGTTCTTGTATCAGGGTAGCCTTTTTATCTTTATCATGTTCCTTAATTGTTACTTCCACTTGCTTCTCTAATTTCTCTGTCTTTTCCTTCACTTTTTCCAATTTCATTTTGACATCGTTTACCTCAGTCCTTAAAGAGTCCATTTTATTATCTAGTTTTTCCATATTGGTCCTCACAGATTTCAAGTCTTCCCTTATCTCCTTTTTAAAGTTTTTGAGTTCTTCAAGGATCTGAAGACCAATGTCCATTTGCTTGGCTGGCATTTCTGACGAACCTCTTCTTGATGTCAAAACTTGTATTTGGGTTTGACTGCCTGCCACTTTAGCTCTTGTGCTTGCCGCCATTTTGGTGAACTTATTGTTTCTATATATAGTCACAGATGTTTATTTCTCTATACTTATATTTTATATCCAATATGTTGTGTTCTTCTTCTCACTTCCAGGTTTTTTTTTTTTGTTTGTTTGTTTTTTCCTATTAATATATGTTGTGTTATTATAAATATATCTCCTTTCAGCACTTTAACCCTCTAAAAATATTTTAGGAATATAAATATAATTTTTAACTTAGATTACTTTTCAAAGAAAACATTTAGAAAACATGGATATAATTTAGTAGCGTTTTGAAGCTAACTGAGAAGAAGAATTTTCTGACACAACGAATATATATGTCAAAATAAATCAATAGCGTTTAGCCTTACTTTCTATTATTTTTAAGCAAGTTAACTATCAAATAGTAGGGTAATAAATCAATCTCAAATACTGAATTTCTAAATATAACCCCTCTTTTTAAATTAATTATTTATGTGTCTACAATATTAACTATATCCTTGTACCTCTAATTATCAGTAACTATATCCTTGAATTAAGTCACAGTTGTACTTTAATTAATGATGTAACGTTCCTCTTTCCCAATGTCCTTCAAACAATCCAGTTACTTCAGTATCTATTCAATTGATCCCTGTCTCAAAATATATTTCTTTTCATACAACTGTCTATCTATACAGTTGTTTGTAATAAGTTAATATATTTCAGTTTCGCCAGTAGATGTCGCTACACTCTTTTTTAAATGGTTTTCCAGCTTAATCCAGCTACTGTTACTGTGCCTTTAAGCGTAGCTCCTTTTTAGTCACGCTGATACAATGTTTCCTGTCCCCAGCGCGACCTTGAAAACGCTGACTGTCTCTCTTTAGTAACGTCCCAGGTCGCGTTGTCTTTCCCTCTTCTTCTTCTATCTTCGATCCTCTTGCTGGATCTAATCCAAACTGATAAATTCCACCGTTGAACTATTAAACTATTCCCAATGCCCCTGTTACCAATCTTCGTCCTCTTGTGGGACTAATCCTTTAGTGGACGCTATTTATACTCCACCACCTCTCGGAAATGGCGGCTTCTTCGGCTTCTTCGTCCTCTTCCTGGACTAATCCCTTTTCAACTTTAAATTGTACCTCCTATACCACCGTAGCAAATTACCCCCCTAAAAAATAATGTTTGTTCAATCCATTTAATCCACGACTTTATTACGGGGGCCCTCTATTTTCCATCATTCCAGTTCCTTTTAACATGCAAATCACTATGCCCCGTCTCCGCTTTTTATTTCGCTTCGCTTCTATTCTCACTCTCACTCTCTTCTCATTTCGCGTCTCTGTCCTTCACTCCCCCGATCCGCTCCCAGATTGACTTCCTTTCCTCTCACTTTCACTAAGTACTTGTTGTAACAAAGTTTCAAAAGTTATTGTTTCCTCCGCTCAGTCCAGCCCCCTCCATTCACTCATGCTCCCGCTTGCCGAAAGATACCGATCTAAGCGAAGAGGATCTCAAAGTATACCTCCATGTAGATGCTATATTCCGCTGCTGTGAGTTCCAGTCTTTTTCACATCCGAGAGATTATGAGGGTTTGATCCGGAGATCTTCCCTTTACCTCAATGGCTGCCAGTCTTCTCCTGCCGATCAACCTTTCCCTCCGCTAAAACCTCCGTTTTAGCGGGGTTCAAGGGATCAGGCCGGGATCTGCCAGCCCCACTGGGTAGTAATCGTTACTGGATTACACCACAGTTTGGGTAGTTCCCCAAATTTGAGGTATGGGACGGACAATACTCGGACGGAGCCCCGTCTCGAGGTCCTTTTCCCCTCAGCTCTCGAACCGGAAGAGTTGTGAAAGCCTTTGACTTCAGTATTGGTATGCTTTTGTTAAGAAAGCCACAACTGGAAGTGGTTTAAATTGGTGTTTGTTGAGGGAACTAGTAACTCAGAATAACAGGAGATTTCTTATATTAGGATCCAGACTGACTGAAAGTCCCAAATTTTTTTCCTGTTCCTTCTGATTTTATACTGGTTTAAATTAAATTGACCTAGGGAGCTGTTACAAAAAGTCTCTGATTGTACCAGGGTGCCAGTTACACGACAGAAATTGTCGCGTTGCCTACCGTGACATAGTAATCACAAATCCGCCCCTCGCTGTTTATATGATTTATGTCTCTGATCTGGATATCCCGGGTGGTCCCGTGACTGATATTTACATGTCCATAGTTCCGATTTTTTTTAGGTTTTAATTTTTTTTTATTTTTTTTTTTTGGCTGTCAATCAAAGATGCGATTACTCGTGTTTTCACAACCTCGGTGACGCACTTCCTTTAGAGTTCCGCGCCATGAGCGATGCTATTGGCTGGCTGGGGGGGAGAGAGGGGGGGCAGAGGTTTGTTATTCCCCCTTGCTTCTTGAACATTTTAACCCTTTCAGAAGAGGCAGAAAGCATTTTGAAAGATCCAGACAGATCTTTCGCTCAGACGCAGGGCTTTCCTTTTGAAATCAAGCTGAGTGCTTTCCTTTTGAAATCAAGCCTGGTTTTCCTCTTGCCTCTTTAAAATATTAACCCCTACAGCTGGCTGCAGAGATGGCTATAGGCAGGCGTTTTGAAAGACACAAACACAGAGAGGGGGAATTAAAGGGTGCTAATTCGCTCAGAGGCTTGAATATTTTAATGTGCCAGGGAGGTGACCAAGCTACTACGATCTCTCTGTAACATGCAGTTGAGGAAAAGGTAAAGCTGAAGGGTTTGCAGTTTAGAAATCCATTTAAAAAGGTGATTGAGTACAAACGCGCGCGCACACACACATCAACCTTCGTGCAGCTGGAAGGGATGCCTTTGTTTTCGGCTGGTGAGGCTGGATCTGTTGAACGGGTGACTGACCCCTCCTTTTCTGGTCCCTGAGCTCTAAGCCCGCCCCCAGTCACCATTTCCGGTCATCCCAGTACCAAGACTTTTTGTCCCACGCTGTTTACATTTCCGATTTTCCGAATCCTCCCGTGACTTTTTTAAAAACCGGCACAAACCAGGGGACTGGAAGTCCCGCAGGTTGAGGGATAAAAGGTGGCCCCCCTTCCGAAAATCACGTACCCGACCCGATGTACGTGTAAACTGCCAGGGATTGACACAAATTCTTCCCAGGACATTTTCATCGTGTAAACGGCCCCCAGGAACTGACAGAAAATATTCTGGGATAAACAAAACATCAATGGATCTCCAAAATAAAATTGGAAAGGACATGAACAAAATCTGGGACTTTCTGGTCTTTTTAATCCATCTGGATGTGCCCTAAAATAGGGATTAGATCTCCAAACAATGAGGTAAATTTCACTGGAAATGCCCTAACAAAACACATAAAAAACCCCAGATTCCAAACCCTACCTGTCAAGAATCCTATTATTTGATGAAGGTTTGCTGTGGTTGCAAGCATATATACATTTCTGTTTAAACAAGCTGAGTGCAGTGGGTTAACTCAGGGTTATTAAATATTATTTTAAGAAAAAATGGTGTATGACATTGTCCATCCAAAGCTGTAAGAAGATGAATATACATAAGCTTCTTTTTATTTTTCTTTCTTTTTTTTGGTGATGGTATGACTTTCATCTGTAACACAGAACAATGTTTTCTATCTGTTCGTCTTTTTTAAAAGTCCAGTCACTGTGCTAAGAAATGTTGGCCTTAATTTATTAAACATAGTATTTTTAACTGAAATTATTTTAAATTGCTTGATTATAAGTTTTGAGGCTCATAAATGTTAAATGATCCATAGGGAGGGGTATTAGAATTCTCAGCCAGAGAATCGTTGTGGCTCAACAAACTACTGTTCCCAGTTTCCATAGGCTGTCACCATGGCAGTTAAGGTGGAATACAGTGCTCTAATTGGGTAGGATGAAAGGGCTCTTATTTTTAAGAATGCCACACAGAATACTCCCTAACTGTACCACCTTTATTGTGATAATGACAGCCTCACATAAGTTGTCAGGGTAGGGAAATCCCCAAGTTTTAAAAAGTGGTTATTGTTGTTAAACATACAGTTGTCCCTTCACATTCACTGGGGTTTGGTTCCAGAATCCCCCTTGAATACCCAAATCCATGAATACTCAAGTCCCATTATATGCAATGGCTTAGCAAAATGGTGTCCCTTATATAAGATGGCAAAATCAAGGTTTGCTTTTTGGACTATTGTTTTTTTAAGAATATTTTCAAATCGTGAATACTTAAATCCGTGAATGTCAAATCCGTGAATATGGAGGGACAACTGTATTTCTGTACCATTTCTAAATTTGCACAAAACTTGAAGAAGTTTACATCGTAAAACAATGCTATAAAAACAGAATAACACACCACACAAGAGAGTTCCAAACAACTTAAGACTGGGGGCAAGCCAAAGTAAAAATGTACATTTTCAATAAAAACCCAAAATATACCTGGATGAAAGCTTAACATAGGACAGTGGGAAGCTCATTCCATAGGAATGCTCTAATTATTTCCTTCATCTGTGAAACACTAGTGATTACCCTAAAGTTTGGATCTTGTTGATGCATGGTGCCAAACTCCTGCCATCTTTTATATTGATGTGCCTTTTTGGGCAAACTTGACAGTGGCAGCAGCAACAGTGCTCCAAGGGTGGCTAGAGGCTAGTATTTTGATTTCTTACAGTGCCCTGCAGCACCCAAAATAGTGCCACTCCAGGATATTCTGAGAAATTTAAAAGCCATAAAAAGCCCAAGCTTGGGTGCCAGTTACACGGCAAGTTTTGTCACGGCGCTTACCATGACTTCCTAATCCCGTATTCATCCCCCGCTGTTTAGACGATTTTTGTCACTCTTATGAAAATCCCGTAAGATCCCGTGACTGATATTTACACAACAAAAGTTCAATTTTTTTCTTTTGATTTCATGCTGTTATATCCCGTGCTTTTCTTGTTTACACACATTTAGCGTACCGGGATATTTTTTGGGGCTGTCAATCAAGGATGCGATTACTCTTTTTTTCACAGTTCGAGCTATGTGTTTCCGGTTCATTTTCCTGCCACAGATGCAGCGATTGGCTACATTCTGAACGAAGAAGGACATCACATGTCCTTTTGGTGTACTTCTTCTCCCAGCACTTTATGGCAACATGGAGGTGAGCACATCGGCTGCTCTGGCTACCTCTGCCCGTTTGTGGGTATCTCTTTGAGCTCTGAAGAGATGGGCTATCATCAGACATAGAAGAAGGATGCTTCTTATTTTCCTGATCCTTCTCCATTCACAAACGATGGCATCGGCTATGTTCCATCCACAGTGTAGGCACTTTGCAGCCGTGGACCCACCGGAGGTTCTGATGCATGTCCGCCCCAACCACCAGCAGCTACGGTGGTGGGTGTACCCGACAACAGAGGAGTGGTGGGAGAAATTTGTGATGAACATCTGGTCGGATGAACGATGGATAATGTACTTCAAGATGCCTCAGTTCCTCTTCATGCATGTTGCCGAGATACTCCATCCAGAGATTGCAAAGTCGGACACAAACATGAGGAAAGCCATACCTGTGGAGAAGAGATTCGCTATAGCCATGTTCCTTCTCGCCCACCGCTGCTCATATGTGGCTGTTTCTGAGTTATTTGGTGTCGGAAAAGCAACAGTGTGTAAGATTTTTGTGGAGGTCGTCCTTGCTATGGAGAAGTTACTTCTTAAGCAGAAAGTATTCCTGGGAGACCATAGAAAGGTACTTTTTTTTCTTTATATTACCTTGTGAAAATTTGGCTAATCGCATCTATTCCTAAGAGTTAAAAAAATTAAATCTGTATGCTTAATGTGAAACCAAAGTGATAAAATACCATACCTTATGTTATGATGTTACAACTGGATATCATGCAAACGGCGCCCGAAATGTTGATGTATGTACATACGTGTTTAATTGAAAACTCATGTTTTCGAGGTCTCATATATTGCTTTTCTTTTGCTTTGCAATATTTAGGTGATGGATGCCTTTGCTGAAATGGCATACCCACAAGTGGTTGCTTGTTTAGATAGATGCCATGTTAATATAATCCCCCCCCAATCCAGCAAGGAGACAAATTTATCAACAGGAAGAATAGGTACAGCTTTCTTCTGCAAGGAACTTGAGATCACAGAGGAGTATTTATTGATGCGGAGATCGGTTGGAGCAGGAAGAATCACGATGCTCGAATGTTAAGAAACTCTGGGTTTTTTTCGAGACTATGGAGGCTGGCATATTTGTGCCTGGTAATCCAACAATAACTATTATGGGGAAACAGGTAGTGCCATTAACTCTTGTTGATGGTGCATATCCCGTTAGGAATTGGCTGCTGACACCTTACAGAGCAGAGGGAGGCCATTCGCAATGTTTTAAAAGAATATTTTTGGCTTGAACAACATCGGGGGGGGATAAGTATCTAAACTTTTTCTTGTGTATCAGTACCTGAAATAGATTTATTTCTGCTTAATAAAATAATCTGGCTTTCTTAAAGTGAACTGCATTTGCTTTGTCCTTTTTAAAATGCTCCCTAATTTTCCCCGAAGTATATTAGCACTGTTCGTTCCCGTACAATAATGAATATCTCCATCACACTTTATGGGCAGTTGAAGTATACCTTGAAAAGTAGGTCAAACTGGCTACAAGTTTATTTTAAAACAATCAGTCAGATTAGAAACATTGTTGCGGTTTGGGCGGTTTAAACAATTGGCGGGCTTTTGCAAGGGATTATGCTTTTCTGGTAAAGGATCCAGACACTGCCGAATTCCTTTACATAGTTTTCTCCGCTAATACACCAATAGATTATGGTACACAATTTAAACATTTAAAACTTAAGGTTATTCCTACCACCATAGGCTTTTTTAAAATAAGAAACGGTCAACTTGAAAACTTATAAACTCGAGTTTCCGCATCCCGCCACATGGCGTTATGATGGCCGAAGGGGGGAGAGAACGTATCAAGCTGTCTTGGCACATCGCCTACTGGGGCACCAGGGAGACCAACCTCCTGTTGGAATCCCTGGCCCAGCAGGCTGGTGTGCCGGACCAGCTGATGCGGTCCTCTAACCGAAGGAACTGCAACTTCTTTGTGGAGGCAATGCGGTTCCTCTGGTCGAGGGGCTACATTCGTACTGGCCTCCAATGCTGCTCCAAATTTAAAACCCTCAAGGGTACATTCTTCGCAGCATTGGAAGCCAGTAATGGCAGCCCCCCCTGGAGGCGGCCGCCTTTTTATGCCATCCTGCATGACCTGTGGGTCCGTGCAGGGCAGCCAAGCTGGCGCGACTGGCTCCCACGAGGTAAGTTTTGCCAAGGAATCTCCCTGTCCTTGGTACTGTGTAGCCTTATGCATGTGTGTGTGTGTGTGCGTGCCTGCGCATGGGATGAACATAATTTCTTTTGTGATTTATGTGTTACAGCTGTTCGAATTCAGAGACGGGCTGCTGGTGAGCCTGTCTCTGATTTGTCAGAGGAGGTAGAGGAGGCAGGCCTGGCACCAGCTGCACCCCCCCCCCCGGTATACCTGTCATTTATGTTTTTATTGACCTCATTCTTAAGTAAGTTAAGATATATTAGTGATAGATGTATAAGTAAAGTAATACCTATGCATTACTTTCTTAAAGGTCCCCAAACTGCACAGGAGGCAGCAGCCCAATTGGCTGGCCTCAATATAATAGCGAGGATTGAGGAGCTTAGTAAATATATTTAAGTATAATTTTTGAAAAGGGCAATTTGTTTGCACATAACATAATATGTTGAGAAATAATTATTTTGTATTGCCCACTACAGGAAGAGCATTACAGCAAGAAGTTCAGGACCTGGCAAGGAGGGTGCAAGCCATAGAGGAAAGGCTTGCCATGTAAATATTGTATATAGTTTATTACTGAAAAATATTCTGTTAATTTTTTTCTATGTAAATATTGTGCATTGTAAATTTTGTATATAGTTTTCCACTAAAAAATTCTGTAAATATTTTTCTTATGTAAATACTTAATCAGTACATGTTGTGTAAATACTTCTGTTAATATACATTTTTTTCTATTGTTACTATTATTTATGCTTGGTTTGTTTGTATTTATTTCCTATATGTATCCATTACAATATTTTGTATTTCTATGTTATCCATATGTTTTATTGTATGTTATCCATATTTGTCCGTGTAAATACATCTTTATTTTAATTTGAATAACCTGTATATATGTATATACTTAAATACGTTGTTAAAATAAAACCATTGTTTTCTTAAAATCAAATGCCTGTTTATTTTCCATAATATCATTATTTTCTTTTCATCAGTGCAAACTTTTATACATTCATCATTGGTGTATTTATATGTTTAATATTTTAAATAGAGCAGCATCCCAGTACCAACAGAAAAATGATAACACTGTATAGTGCAGCATTTCCCCTATTAAAGAAATAACAGCTTATACTGATTAAAACAAACTAGAATGATAGGGGTACTCTTTTTTTAATTGTCCTCGTTGGCCTACAGGCTGGAGAAGTACCTCCCCCCAAACTTGAGGTTGGTGTACATTGTTGATTTTCTTTTGAGTCCTCTTTATTTTCTTCCCCTACATTTTGGGAATTACACACTCTCTTGACCACAACACATTTCTTAGAATTATCCAAGACTTAATGTGAGTTACAAGGTCCCCAAATAGATCGTTTTGATGTTGTATTTCTTTGAGCATTTGGTGAGATTCCTCAACTGAATGCTCATAGAATTTCTCTAGATACCCTTGCAAAGACAAGGTCTGCTTCTCAGATATTGTTTTCAGTTAGATACAAACAATTCAGCTATTGATCTAGAGTTCGCCATCAGTTCATTTACATCAGAAGACCGTTTCTTCCTGCGAAACAATGCCAACCTTTCAGAGGGGGATAAAGTGACTGTAGGATTACTCAAATCTGCAACTGAGAAAAGAGGATAATTAAATGATATTTCATGTGTACCACAATATTTTCTCTGTTACACAACATATCTACTTTTAAAATGAAGTGATACATACCATTACGTGCTGGGGTAGTTGACCACACAGTATCAATCTCAGTAACCACAACCGTGGAATTTTCCTCAGTCTCATTAATTCCCAAGTTTTCACTGGGTTCCCCTGTTAAGGTAACAGTAACTGCAGATTCATCAGAACCCTGGGTACCTGAAACATCTGATGGGAAAAAGAAAAGGAAGAAAATGAGGAGTATTGGTTAACAAAACACAGAGAATCACAGTGATTATTTCTTCTGTTAAAATATTGCGTTACCTGGTGGCAGAGGTAAACAAAGAAGAGTCTTCTTTGTTTATGGCTGTGACAGGAGACACCATAGTAAACGTGCCCAGATGCACGCACAATTTTACATCCTTAGGGCACATACAGAGATGCGTGCCATTTGGCTTTAACTGCCTTAATTTGCAAAAGAAAGGAGAACTCATGGACCACAGCAGCACATTCGGAGGTCATGTACACAAATATGGTGAAATGGGGATTTCTAACAAGCAGCAGAGGCCCTCCTATAATAACTCCAAGAGAATTGTTTTGCAGTTTAAAAATGCCACAATACCTTCCTTGATATTGAAAAATTGGAGGTCATTTAAGGAATTTTTAATCACACCAGTACGTGTTTTCCGTAATTCCAATATTCAACCTTTGTTTGAGACCTACTCAAGACGTGAAGCCCCCCACCAGAAAGCAAACTTTAATGAGGATGTCAGGAGGATAATACCAATTCCTAAGAGTCTCTTTGATGATGATGGAAAATTGGTTGATTTGTTTGGTTCTCTTTCTGGTGAGGAACAAAAGCAAGTACTAAATAGGCTCGATGCAGTTAAATCTATGCTGATGTCAGTAACAACGGCTACTAAGACAATTAAGGACTTATTATCCACTAACTGTTCCTTACCTGATCCTTTGGCACAACTTAAAAATGGTCTTAAACGGCGCATTGGTGAGGAGGAGGATGATCTGACTCCTTTAATGTACATGTCTCCCAAACGTTCAATGGACCGTTTGGCGGATCCTCTTATTCCATTAACTCAAACTTCTCCCAATCAAATGACTGGACATCACAGTGAGTCTCTGCAATTAATAACAACGAATTCTCCCAAACCCATTAAGAATCCACAATCTTCCAAGTTTAAGAAAAGAGGATGTTCTAAGTCAAAATCCTCTGTAGCAAAAACAATTAAGCAGAGTCTATCTGGCAGGCTAATAAATTTAGCATCAGAGAAGGGATATATGCCTAATGGAACTATAACTGCTAATGAATCACAAGTTTCCACACCTCAGGAACAGTCTGTAATAATCTTAGATAATTGACATTCAACTGACCTGTCCCCTCTGTCGATTATTTCATAGAACATAGCTGGTTGGAAACCTAGATGCAGGGACCCTACCTTTATGCCTTTTGTTAACAGACATAATATTATTATTCTTCAGGAAACGTGGCTTGCTGAAGATATATCTATAGAGGGTTATAAATATATGGGTTTAAATGCCATTCCTGGCAAAGGCAATGGGAGATTATGTGGTGGCTTAGGGGTGCTGATTTCCTTGGTACTTAAGGTTCAAATAACTAAGGTCTCTGTACTGGAGCAGTATGCCCTAGCGGTTCTTTTGAAGTTCAATAACAATTTATTATATTTGACTAATATCTACATTCCTCCACTCCAAGGCCGTGCTAAAATAGAAAGTGTATGGAATAAGCTTAAATCTTTTATCAAAGATTTGATGTTTGAGGCTCCAACAGCTAGCTTTATTGTTGCAGGGGACTTTAATGCTAGAATTGGAGCCGATGATGTGTCTTTGTATGCAAAATACAATTGCCAACCACCTACCCCTATAGTCATTCCACCGATAATGTGTCGTAAATCTAAAGATACGTTCTGCGACTTTAAGGGTTTTTGTCTAGCTCGCACCTTTGATGAACTAAATTTAATCATCCTAAATGGTAGCTTTAAGGATGATCATCCAGCTGAATATACTCACTGGGTAGGTGCTAGACCATCAGTTCTTGATTATATTGGGGTTTCTCCAAATTTAATTTCTCATATTTCTAAGTTTACAATTGTTAGCAGACCTGACAGCGACCATTTCCCAGCCCTCTTGTGCTTAAAATTTAATGACAGCTTTACCCTGCCACTTGATAAGATTTCAATTTTTACTAACGATATCAGTCCAACCCGAATTAAATGGTCCCCCCAACTGTCTGATACTCTCACTAAGTTTCTCTCTAGCGAACCGATTAAGTTGCTTTTTTTTACAATAGCGGATGCTAATCTGGATTCTGAAATACTGTCTAATTATAATACTTTAATTAGTTCTTTACAACCATTACTAACCATTTCCAAAAGTAATCCTGTTAGACATAAACCGATACGTCATCAGATTTGGTTTGATCAAGAATGCAAAGAATTATGGGCGCACCTCAAATATCTTTTCAAAGAGTATAAAGCAGATCCAACACAATTTTCTGTATCTGAACTTCTGGAACAGAAGAAAAGATACAAGCTTCTAGTAAGACAAAAGAAAAAGGGTGCCATGATAGATACCTGGAATAAACTAATTTGGTCAGCCAGTGCAAACAATCCCAACTTATTTTGGAAAGAGGTTGCCCCTTCGTTCATTAAGAATTCAGATAATTCTACAGTACAGATCCCAGCTCATGTATGGGAAAGTCACTTTGCCAATCTTTATGATTCTGCTGAAAATACCTCAAACTCATTAGTATCTGATCTCATGATAGAGGTTTCGTCTCTTCCCCTCTGGCCCCCAGTTTCGTACTCAGAGATAAAGAGTCTTATCACCCAACTCAAACCAGCTCATGCCCCAGGTACTGATTTTATAACTGGTGAAGTACTTAAAAATAACCTTGACTGGTGGGTTCCGGTCCTCGCTAAATTATTTACGGCCATCGATAGATCTGCTTCCATCCCAGAAGATTGGGGCTTGGCCATTATTGTCCCGATATATAAAAAAAGGTAATAGAACTGATCCCTCTAATTTCCGACCGATTAGTCTCTTGAGTTTGGTGAGTAAGCTATACACAAAACACCTTTTAAATAAGTTTTTAGACTGGCTTGAGACCGAAGATATTCTGATGGCTGAACAGGCAGGCTTTCGGCCCGGAAGATCCACTATTGATCATACAATGATTTTGCAATATCTTGTTGAAAAATACCTCCATTATGGACAACAACTATATGTGGCATTTATAGATTTTAAATCCGCCTTTGATACAGTCAATAGATCTAGATTGAGGGAGAAATTATTGTGCACTAATATAGATAAACGACTTCTTTTGCTTCTTATTAAGATTCATGAGAACTCTAATATCAAGGTCAGATGCAGTCTCCAAGGTCATGTTTCCAAGACAATTCCTGTTAAGACGGGTGTAAGGCAAGGATGTGTCCTGGCCCCTACCTTATTCAATTTTTACATTAATTCCCTTGTTTCTGCTCTGAATAATCTTTCATTTCACCCTCCAAAGTTGGCTAACAAGCATATTAAGTCATTGCTTTATGCAGACGATGTTGCTATTCTTTCGCTATCCCCTATTGGACTCAAAAGAGCCTTAAACTCTCTTTCTCTGTTTTGCAAAGAGGAGAAATTAACAATTAACTCCTCCAAGACTAAGATCCTCACTTTTGCTCATCGCCCCAAATTGATACAATGGACACTTGATAGACAACACATAGAGCAGGTTAAGACTTTCAAATATCTAGGAATTGTTTTCCATAACTCTGGTAGGAGAACAGCCCATTCAGAACTTGTCGTCAGCAATGCCCAAAGAACCATAACAGCAATTCTAAGATTTTTTTTCACCAAAGGTGCTCAGTTTATTCCGGCCACAGTCAAACTGTTCAATGCCAAGGTTCGTCCTCAACTTCTATATGGAGCCCAATTGGGACCATATTGTAACATCAATGTAATTGAATGTATGCAAACTAAGTTCCTTAGGAGAATCTTCCAGGTTGCCCCTTGTGTTCCGAATGCTGTTCTCAGAAAGGAGGCTGGGTCTATCAAAATAGAATCTAGTCTGTGGATCAGTATACTCACCTATTGGCAAAAATTGCATAAAACTCCTGGAGGTTTGACAAATTTAATCTTTCTGGATCCTTTCAAATCCTCTTGGGAAATTTCTATCTATAAGAAAATAAATGAGCTAGGTCTCAATAAAAATGAAATTCTAAAGCTTGATGCCGATAGAGCTAAATCTATTATTAAACAAAAAATTATAGAAGCAGAAAGATACATGGATTCTGCTTCTCTTTCAAAATATGCCTTGTTTAGCTTTCAAGCCTTGGTCCCCTCCCCAGCTCCATATTTATTCCATGTCACTCTCCCGAAGTTTAGAAGGGCTTTAAGTTTGGCACGGTTCAATGTGTTGCCTACGGCCATGCTGGAAGGTAGATTTAAAAAAAATACCTTTTGAATTTTGCTTTTGCCCATGTGGTTCGGGTGCTGTGGAAACCAATGAGCATGTTCTCCTATATTGCCAATTTTATAGGGACATTCGTCACCAACTGATTAGCCCACTACTGGGTAAATTTCCAGGTAAAACTGTCTCTGTTTATTTGCACTTTCTATTGGATAACATTGACCCCACAGTATCCCACAAGGTGGCTAAATTTTGTTACATCGTTTGTAAACTGCGCCCTCAATTTACAAATGGACATTCTATCACTGTGCAGTAAGATTTGTTTGAATACTGTACATATACAGTCCATTATTAGTTTATATTTTAATTTGGTATTGTATTATTGATACGCCATTTGTATGATTGTACAATTGTATGACTTGGTTTTTATACTGGTCAAAGACCGAATAAATTTTATTACTATTAAAGAACATATAACTAAGATGCAACACTTCATTATACCAGGCTACAGATGCGGTTGTGAAGTTGTGAAAACGGATTTTTACACATCCAAGTTTTCACATTAATGCCTTTTATTCTGGGGAATGAAAGCAAACCTAATAACTTATAAATGTAATAGCTAGCACAAGTAAAATACATATCATGCATTGAATTGCCATGAGCAAATTAAAATACCAAGCACAGATCTCAGTTGATCAGATTTTGAAATCCGAGTATGTACTTAATCGAGTTTTCACATAATACGAATGAATTTTAAAAAATAAAAAAAAGAAAACTTACCTAGGAGATGTGAGAACAATTCCTCCGAGTATCCCTGAAGCATCTCCTGGGATGAGGGAGGGAATCCCACGTCTTCGTTGGGCATGATGGGGAGTCACCGACCCACGCAGAACATGTATAATGTCGGTTGTGCTCCCCAGCCGCTTCGGGTGGTAGTTGGCATCTCCGCCCAGAATTGCATGGAGTTCTTTATAAAAGGGCATTGTGGCCACATTGTTGCCACTTTTAGAGTTGTGGTCATTTACCTGGCAGTAATTTTTACGCATCAGTTTCGTCTTCGTCCTGCACTCTTCAGCGGTGAGTTCATGGCCTTTGGTTTTCATTTTGGCAGCAATTTTTTCAAAAAGGTCGATATTTCTATGGGACCCCCTCAGCTGTTCCTGCACCTTTTCCTCGCCCCATATCGCCAAAAGTTCTATGGTCTCATTGTAGGACCAGGAGATCCCACGGCCGCCTTTCCTGGGGCGAGGTGCGGTTTCGGCATCCATCACTGAAACTGCACAGGTAAACAGCGAGAACAATGGAGATGTCTCTTCAAATTTTGTGTTGGTCAAAAAAGGGGCAGGTAGACCTCCCACTTACTGGCCAGAGCCCGCCCATGGTCAAGACAATTTCCGGTCATCTCCTGTGTCCGTGATATCTTGTCACAGGCTGTTTACATTTCCAATTTTCCGAATCTTCCAGTGACTTTTTTTAAAACACAGCACAACCCGCGGGATTGAAAGTCCCGTGGATCGAGAGACAAATGGTGGCCCCCCTTCCGAAAAACACGTGTCCGACTCCATGTACGTGTAAACAGCCGGGGTTTGACACGAATTCATCCCGGAATATTTTCATCGTGTAAATGGCACCAGGAGTGAGTGCTAGTGGAACCTGCCTGAGGCATAGGCTGGTATGGTGTGTTTAAAGACTGCATGGTCTTTGGTGTTGTGCTTTCTGGGCTAACAGAGTTTAGAGGATGATCAGTCAACTGGTTGCTGCTGTGACAAAGGCTTGCACCCTCAGGGCTCTTCCAAAGAGAGTCATTTGGAGTGATCTCTGTCACACCATTCTACAGCCTTTAATGTCACTTCTTACTGCTTTCCCTTCCTCTTTCATTTTCCTTGTGTCTTTTGTTTAGAAGCTCAAGAAGGTCATTTATGAATGTAGTTAATTTCAGTTAATTTTGAGGGCATCTGCTCATGATGTGGGTTGAGAAGTCAGATGTGCTGACTATCTAATTTCCTTGCCTCCCTTCTGACTATTCCTTCTGTTTCTGGTTTACATCTTCATGCTCTCCTTCTCTGCCAAAGACTCCTTTCCAGTTTTTGTTCTTGTTTTAATTTATACTCTCCATAGTACAAAATTCTGAATTTTCACAGAAATTTTGTATTGGAATTTTATCACACGAAGCTGAAATCACAGAATTACACTGGGTTAGTAGTAGTAATGGTTTCCAATTATCACAAGATGTCACCTTTATACTATGGTTGGGGAATGTTCCAACCATTACTGTGGTGCACCTTTGAATTCACGGGCACAACCTGTTGAGTAGCTGTCAATATTGCTATTTGCCCAGTATTAACGAGTGTGCTATAATTCATTCCCGTTGTAGTTCCGATATTACGTATCACATTCATACAGTGTGAGTGGGCATTCCTCCCTCTTTTCCCCTCCCCATTCCCAACAAGAACACATAATTCAACTTCCAGTGGAGAGCGTGAAGAGGACCTCCATGATATCCTTTTAATGAACTGTCACTTTTTCTTGGTAGGTTTTTGTTTGTTTGTTTAATTGTTAATTTGTTAATCTTTTTTTTAACTTGTTTGGATTTTGTTTGTTTAATTGAAGTGGTGTCTTCTCACGATAATGGCCAAAACCACGTTCCTGTGAAATTTTGGAAGGAGGAGAATTTTTTTAAAAGGTGCATGTGTGGGCCAAACAAGTGTTACAATAGTGCAAGCTTCAACGCCATTCGTAAAGCACTAGTAGGTGGTTGTGTGATGTTCCATTAGCAATAGTATTGCGCAATTGTGGCAAAATGTAATAATTAATGTAATAATGCTATCATGCTTTTGATATCCTCAGTTGCAGAATTGCAGCATTTTTACATGCTAGTGTGATAAAGTCCTTGGTTATCAGTGCAGTAATTATTTTGGCTCTTAGAACCAGCATCCCTTCAGCCTGTCCACTCTCTGTATCTGGGTAGTTTATGAGCAGAGAAAGGGGAGGGAACGAACTAAAACTGTGGTACCATGAGCTAAATTACTTCACTGGGTAGCAAGACAGAATTTGAGTTTGCTGTTATAGTGCTCACCACACAGTTTCAGAAATTATAAACAAAACAAAAAGGAGATTTTGGAGCAGGAAAAAAAATGAAGTTTTCAACCCAGAAGCACAACTGGAAACAGAAAGAAAAGCCAGAAAGGAGGCAATGGGGTTGTGCACGTGTGTGTGCCTTCAAGTTGTCTATCAACTTATGGCAACCCCATGAATTTTGAAGGGTTTTCTTAGGCAAGGAATACTCAGACGTGCTTTTGTCAGTTCTTTCCTCTGAAATATAGTCTACAGCACCTGGTATTTCCTGGTGGTCTCCCACCCAAGTATTAACCAGGGCTGAACCTGCTTATATTCCAGATTCCCAACAGGATCTGGTAACTTTAGCGTATTTAGGCATACCCATAGCTAAATACTCTGAAGTCACCAGTCTGTGTCTGATCTCAGAAGCTAAGCATGGTCAGGAATGGTTGGTTCTTGAAAGGAAGACAACCAGGAAATACCAGGTGCTACAGGCTATATTCAGAGAAAGGCAATGGCAAACCTACTCTGGCCTGGCATTGATTTTTTTTTAAGGCAATGCAAGGCTGATGGAGGGAATCAGCTTGGCTTGGTTGTGCCCGATGCTGATTTTTTTCCCCTTAAAGTAACACAAGGCTAATGGTGAAATCAGGTTGGCTTGGTTGTGTCCAGTGCTGAATTTTTTTAAACAGGCGACACAAGGCTGATGGGGGAAGTCAGCTTAGTTTAGTTGTGTCTGGCACTAAAAAAATTTAACAGGTGACACATGGCCCAATCTACCCCCTCACCATTGATCTCATGGTGGAACATGTTAATGAATACAAATAAAATAAGATTTTGTTTGTTTGTTTGTTTGTTTGTTTGTGTACATTTGAAGTTCCCTCCCTCCCTCACTGGGCTGATAGGGGGGAAAGAGAATTAGATGGAGGAGACATCCAATTGGAGTGACTCAAATAAGTTATCAGGCAAACAAAGACACCTATTGCTTGATAGGTCAATGCATGCATGCTGGGATTAGGGGGTGTGGTCGGTTATGCTGAAGTCACCCTGATGTGTCCTGTGTGTGTGGCATTAACAGGGTTGCTGCAGGATTACTGAAGACCAGAAAACTGCAGGGTGGTGCTAGATTCTTTCTTTTTTTCATAGGTTGCGTTTACACAGGCAAATATTCCCCTAAATATACCGCTAAGATTGCTCATTGTTCCCATGGATCACGCCACAGTATCGCCTCATTCAGAAGGGGGAAGGTAAAAAATCCAAATATAGCATCTCAGAGGATCTCACTACTTTTGCCGGTTTATTTGAAAAGTAGCGCGACTTAGCGCATTATTGATAGTGTAAACAACCATTTCGCTAAGGGCTGTGTGAATTACCAGCAATCTTCCCGACACAGTTGCAGCAGAGCTGCACTGTGATTGGTTCTTATGATGAAGGGGTGGGCTGGCTAGAATGTGGAGTCAGGAGGGAGATTCAGTAGCAATCCAGCAGGAAATCTTAAAATCCTTCGTGTCTACTGCTTGCTTTGGTGCCAAGGGAAGTCTGTACAGGGAGCTGCAGGGGTGGGGGCAATGGCTCAGTCTCGATCCGCTGTTACTCACAGAGGAAAAAACCTTCGTGTCTGCATTTTGATTTGGGGCCAGGGAGCTACAGGGGGGAAGGAAATGGCTCAGTGTTGACCAGCTGTTACCCACAGAGTTGGGGCCAGGGCAGACATTCCTATTGCATTCCTTTGTCCTTCTCTCCAATGCTTGGCCACGCCCCCCCCAACTTTGGCCTGTCTGAATCTCAAAGCAGAACAAAAAGAGCAATAAAATAGAACTGTTTCCTCCATACACCGTGTAAACTACCCACCACTGGTGCAAAAAAGCACTAAAGCACAATCTATTGCTATAAAACCTGCCGTGTAATTGCAACCATAGTGTAGACAAGCCCCTAGTCTCTGGAGCAGCAGAAAACAAGCTTACTCCATCTTCTACATTATATCTCTTCCTAGATTTTCACACTACACTGTTATAGTGTTACTATTTCACATTAACTGCTCTGGTTTCCTCCTGTGGAACTCTGGGGTTTGTAGTTTACTGAGGCCTAAGAGCTCTCTGGCTAAGAATTGTAAATGCCCCTCCCTAAACTGCAAATCCCAGGATTCAACAGGAGGCAGCCATAGCAAATATAGTGGAATAGTAACACTATAACAGTGTTGTCTGAAAATCTTCAGAATTTAAAGATAGTTATCATATCAACTCTCAATCTTCTCTTCTCTATGCAAAACTTCCCCAGCTTCCTAAATTGTTTTTCATAAGGCTTGGTTTCCAGAACTTTTACTATTTTGATCACCTTCCTCTGTACTCATTCCAGCTTGACAATGGAGATTATCAGATGCTTTTTAAAAAGTCCCAAAGGAGCTTGCAAGAATGATGTCACTGTACCGGGAACAGATCCCAGTAACACACATGTTGTCATCCTGGCATGCTTGTTCTGTCCTCCCTCCATGCTGACATGGCAAAAAAGGCATTACTTTTTGTTAGCAGGAACTCCCTCTAATGAAAAGCAGCGCCTTTTTCCTCACGTCATCACAGAGGGAGGACAGAGCAAGCACGCAAGGAGGACGACATTGTGCAATACCAGGACCCATTCCTGATACAGTGACATCATTCTTGCAAGCTCCTTTGGGGCTTTTTCAAGTGTCTGATAATCTCCAACATCTTTTTTGGACTGTGGTGCTTGGAACTGGACACAGTGTTCCACGTGAGGTCTGATCAAAGCAGAATAGAGTGGTATTATGACTTCCCTTGATCTGATACTATACTCATGGTGATGTACTTTTGATAGTTGTGTGGAGAGGGAGTTTCCGCAAGCAAAGCTTACATGACTATCAATACGGGCTAAAATTCCTTTCTACACAACTGTGTTACCATGCCCTACTACCCCCTCCCTATAATATCTCATAATTGGCAATATTGGACACTTCATGGGGTCTAGTAGACTGGGGTGAGCCAAAGTGAGGTCAAACGGAGGTCACAAGGACCTGGTAAGGTGTCTTGAAAATATTCTAGCAAACATACCCAAGACAGGAATAAGCGGAGTAAACAACACCATTTAGAAGGTAGGTGCTAATCCCCTTTTGAGTCCTTTGGCAATGAGTCACACATCATAAACAAACAAGTGACCTACACAACTCATATTCACAGGAAATATCTCTCTGCACCCCCTCCTGTCCTACAATACAAGATTGTCATAAACCCATCAATTCCTATCTCTTAGCCATTAAAAGCAATCAGCTAAGTTCCGGTTTCCTTTGTTTATTGGTGGGAACCCCATTTAAGTTTTGTTCTAAGCCCAAATACTCCTTCAGGACATGAAATATAGTATAAATATTAGCCCTAATCTATAGCAAGGTGTAACACTGTGGATGACATCCAGCCACTCTCTCTGTCAGTGGACTTCCAGTGCCACCCTAGATTTCTGTCTGAGTACTTCACTCCTCTTTAGACTGGTGACTATTGCCCTATCTCCCAAATCAATGCCTCTATCCAACCTTTCAGCCTTAAACCCTTCATTAGCCTTGTGTGGTTCTTGTAAGCATGTGTTGCCTGTGTGATTGCCTTCCATTTTATTTTCCAATAAAACCATTTATTTCACTTTAAACTGGAGTTCTCTGCAGTTAGTACTGGCATGCATAGGTGAAAAGATCCCAAAGTTACCTGCCTCTCACAGCATTCCATTTGAGCTAATTATAATTCCCAAAAATATTAATATGCTTCTGACATCATGAGTAGGGTCCTAAAGCACCCCCCACCTCTTCGGGTAACAACTGTTGAAAGTAGAAGTTGTCTGTCCTGTTTGTCACCTGACAACACTATTGGTGAAGAGATGCTATCATCTCAAACCCCAACATTCAAGGAGGGGATGTCTCCTTCTGCCTACTGTTAGGGCTGGCCCTGCAAAAACTCCTCATCTAATTACCTGAATGACAAATTGTTCCTGGATTTAACTGGTCTGGAGCATCACACCTCCAATACAGATGACTGCACCTTAAGTTGCTGTCCCTTTAAAAAGAAATATACCACATGCGTCTGTTCAGAGTTTTTTGGTAATGTAAACGTTCAGCATCATTGGTGAAGATTCAATATTATTATGCAATACAGTATTCAAAAGATTCAGTGAACTCTTGCAGAGCTTTTTATTCAAAATCTTTCTGGCAAGGAAATAAAAAGATTTTCATGTTATGTTTCCAATTGTCAAGTGTTTGGGTTGCTGTTTTTCTCTCCAGGTACCACTCTGCCAAAATCAAATAAAACTCGGTCATGATATAAGCACAACAAAATAAACATATTGTTGAGATTCAAATAGTTTTCAGCCACCAACACCCATATCTGTTAGCCAGAAAGTTCTGTGTGACCTATTTGCCTTATTGCTCCAAGAGAAATAGCAATCAAAAACTGGAGGGGGGGATACCTGCCTTCCAGATATGCCATGATCTCACACTCCCAGAATGTTCTTCTCTTTTGAAGTCCCTTGCTTAGTCTTGATTGTCATGTCCATTGTCTGCATTATTGCTGCTATTTCTCAGAAATAGTCTAACTACAGAGATTACACGGGCCATTGTAACCCCCCCTTTAAATATCTTTTGTTGCCATGGTCCCCCCAAAACTTACCTCAAGATTTTAAACAACAACAACAACAATAACAAAATACTGATAATAATAATACATTAACACCATTCATTAAACTTTCCCTCAGAGGCACTGGAGTGGGAGGGAAGACTTTTTTTCTGCTTCTTGCTGCAACTTTGTGGCTGGAGCAGATTGTATGGCAATATGCAGGCCAAGCCAGACGGCCTTTGCCTTGGCTCCTGTCACATGGCCACTTCACTGCAGGGAAGAGATGGGCCAAGTAGCCTAAAGCCTTTGCAGACCCCCTGTAAGGATATTGTGGACCTCTGGGGGTCCCCAGACCACAGGTTTACACAGATGCAGACTGGGCTGGAGATCCTGCAGATCACAAATCTACTAGTAGGAACCTTGTCTTCTATGGAGATGGAGCAGTTAGCTGCACAAGCAAGAAACAAGATACTCTCGCACTCTCATCTACTCAAACAGAATACACATCAGCTGCTCAAGCATACAAGGAGCCTATGTGGCTATGCCATTTGTTAGACAAACTTGGAATGCAGGTAACTGAACCAAAGCCTATAGAGCTTTTACAAAACAACCAAAGCTGCATAAAATTCTCACAGACTGGGCGGGCCAATTCACACACCAAATATGTTGATGAAATATCACCTGTAGAGAGATCTGCAAGGAAAGGAGCTTATTGAGCTGAAGTATTATCTATCAAAAGATATGATTGCAGACATTCTCACCAAGCCATTTCCAAGAGACCACTTCCAGTTCCTGAAAAGATGTGGGTTTAAAGAAGGTTGTGGGCTCAAAGAAGCATCACTGAGAAGGAATGCAGGTTTGATGCAAAGGGGCATCAACTTGTGTGTAAAGTGATTAGTGAGAGATGGGAATCCAGATAATGCCCTTTGTTTTCATCTCTCTGTATTTTTCTTTACTCTCTCCTTTTGCTTCCTTCTCACCTGCAGATGTCACTCAAGAAGTTAATTAATTTCCTTGTTTTTCCTTTGTCTGGGAAGGAGCATCCATGAGGCTCCAACCCCAACAATGGATGCTAACTTACACCCAAACATGACAGTCAGCTTTTAGGGGCTCTTGTAACCAAGTATAGGTCAACACCTTCTGTTTATCTCCTTTACTATCCTAAGATGGATTTCCTGAGACAATAAACATAAGTTTTTCTGCTTTACCTTACAAGAGCATCCAGAATCATTTCTCCTCTTTCTGCCACAAGCTTGTGTTGCACTAGTCCTGCTGCTCTCTGCTTAATCTAGATGCCAAATATTCCTACAACATAAGGGTAGAATGGAAACGGGGGTGGGGGGAGAGAACCAAACACATTCATCTTCTTTCTCTTCTCTTATAGGTTTATTGAACATTTTAAAAGAATGCCAGAAAAGGGTCCTAGTGAGTTTCAATCTATGGAATGTTTGCTTCATGCAACATTGTTTGGTTAATTAAGGCACACCTCTCACTTAATAGAAACAGTGTACTTCATTTAATTTAAGTGCCTACCGAACAGTTACCCAACCTACTGTTTTCTCCTTGTGAACCCACACACTGTGAGTAGTTCTTCTTCCGCTCTTCCTGATACTGCTTCGAACTTCACTCCCTTAGTATTGCCAGGTGAAATAAGGGACAAGGCTTCCTTATTAATGACAAGCAGCACATGCTGAAATTCTCTGTTATGTACAACTATCACAGAGGCAGAAGCCCTGCCCCTTATTTCATTTGGCAACCTTAACCTTCCTGCTACTGCTAGTTTTACTTTGAGACCTATACATATAGTCACAGACACAAACCTGGATATGCAGTAGCTCTGTTCACACATCCAGTTAATGTTCACATGAAGGGCCTGCCTTTGCTACCAGTGGTGCTATCCATCATGTAGTGGCTAATCAGTCTGAGTGCCTGAAAGAATTCAATCACTATTCTTTTTCTCTTCCAACAGCAATATTTTCTGTTCCTCTCCATCTGACAATTCTAGCCAACTTCCAACCTGTTTGGCACATCAAACGTTGTTTGGCACATCAAATACTATTGTTCTTCCTATTCTGCACCCTCAAATTGGAAAGAGCATTTCCTTCATTTGTGCATGAATACAACCTTCATCCAGTTAAAGGGAAAATACATGGAACTGACATTTCCCCTGCTTCTCTATCTCAAGTCATGTGAAATAAATAAATGAATGCCAGCCATTAGGTATATTGAAAACAGGTGCATGGTTTGCATATGTATTTCAGTGGTTGCATCCCAAATCCTTTCCTAATGTAATTTCATCTCTGCCATTGCTACTGGAAGCTAAGTTACCTTTTATTAAATCAATTTTGACTGGAGGTTTTAAAAAATGTTTAGCTGGAAGAGGAGGCCAATCACTCAGTAGTAATTTGGTACCCCCAATTACCCCATGTTATAATTTCATCTCTTGCCTCTATGCCGCTGGAATGCAAGATCCATTTTTATTATATGCATGCTGGATCTCTGGCTTTTCTTCACAAAGATTCAGGAAGGACTCATCCCGCGCTTTCTGCAAGCGTGCTGATGACTAAAAAGGCCAATCCGAGATAAACAAGTCCGGTTGCAGAAAGCACAGCAGAAGGTCTCCTTGGGTGATATTTCATATTTCAAAGCTAAAAAGCTTTTCTCACACTGAATAGAATATGCAACTTGATATGTTCATTCTGATAAATTAACATTCATGAAGTCATCCAGCATTGTATTATACCAGTCTCTTATTGCCCTTCAGCAATCTAATTTTGCAGGAACAGAGAATCTCAGGACAGGATCTGGCCCTTAGAGTTCCCCAAGTGGCAACGCCCCTTTTCCCCAGGACATCACTGCTTGAAGATGCTCTTCCCATCTTAAAAGGTTGAGTCACCTCTCCTAAGCCACAGTTATTGGCAGTGGCCACTTTAAATTAAAATATGCTGGTAATTTTTGTTCCACCCTTTTGCCTTTGGCTGCACCCGCCACTGAAATGCAGCCCCCTGAGAACTTCTCTGAAGTTGAATTTGGCTGAGTTTTGCTATTCTTGCTGTATTTACTGTACTATGCATGCATAGACCAAGAACTTGGCGCATTCTCCGCACTACCATACCTTTTAGAATCCTAGAGGTCAAAGATACATACCCAGGTTGAGTACATAGCAGAGCTCCTGTAGCTTTAATTGTCAACATATCCTGGATCAGGCAGAAATGCCATGCAGTTCTGCCAGGTGGAACTACAGCACATCTTTTCCATCACTCTCTAACCCATATTTTAGCTGCTGCAGCCTTCCCCCCTCCTCACTCCCATACTGCTATTCACTGGCCAGTGGAGGGGGTGCAGAAAATATTGTTCAGTTCTGTTATTGTAGCTGAATGTGCAGCACTGAACGTGACATTATTTCTTTGCAGCCATCTACAGGAAGAGAGCGGGACACTCCTCTGCACCCCAGCTCTCCACCACCTAGAGGAGTGCCATAGTTCTGCCTGATGGAACCTTACAGTGCCTCCTCCTGATCTGTTAACAAGCCCCATCCTGTATGCAGTCTAACAACTCTTCTTGAAAGTTACTTAGTCCAACCCTTGCTCAGGGCAAGATCTGTAATGTAGAATGCAACACTGTCCTCCCCTAACAGATGGCCATCCAGCGTCTGCTCAAATACCTCCTGAGACACTCTGTTTCATCTTCAACAGCTTGTACCATTATGACAGTTTCTCCCAACGATTATCTGAAATCTGCTTCCTTGCCGTTTCCACCTATTAGTTCTAGTTCTGCCCTTTGGAGCAACAGAGAAGCACTCTGCTCCATCTTCTATTTGAAGGTCACTTCCCATTAATCTTCTCTTCTACAGGTTATTGTATCAGATTCTAATCTATTTTAATTAACATTGAATCTGGCCTTTTGAGTCTGTAGAGTGTTGATAGCAACAGAGAGTTAGTTTATTAAAATCAGACTATGGGATGATAAAGCAGTTTGGAAAATCATTTATCTGTCAATGAAGAATAATGCAGCAGTTGTTTGCTATGGCGTTTCCTTAAGGTGCTTGCTGAAAACTAATTATAAAAAGTATTCTCAAGAATTTACGGAGATTTTCAGATGGAGCCAATATTGCAGGCAGGCATGGAACAGGGTCGAGAAAGGGGCTCCCTTTCTGACAACATCGACCCCTTCCGTCCTGCTCCCATCCTGCTGCCAGGGTATTTTATTCAAAATGAAACATTGAGAATAGAACACCCCTTCCGTATCTGTCACAGAATCAGGGACGTGGGAAAAGGAGCCCCATCCCTGTTCCAAGATGACAAGCACAGGGGAGGAGGTCTGTGCTGAGCACTTCCGGCCACAAACGGGACATCCGGGTAAGTGGCACCCTTTCCCCCACCCCCACCCCATCCCCGGGTTACTTGTTTTGCTTTTTTAAAATATTTTTGCATTTTATTTCTTGCTTTGACAGCTGGGGGGGGGTTATTTTTGAATTTCCCTCCCACCCATTCTCTTGTGAGAACGAGTGGGATTTCAGTCAGCAAGTCGTAAAGGCAGCCATACGGCAGCTGCATTTACAGCCGGCCAGCAAGGAGGGAGAGGGCCCGTTCCTGCAGCAGAATGGTGGTAAGTGTGCAAACATTTACCTCCATTCCATTGCAGGAATGGGAAAGGAGGTGGCGGGGCAGTAATGGGGCATTTTGGCCCCATGTGAAAATCTCCTACATCTATCTAATGGCCAAGATATATGCTTCTTTTACAAAAAGTTGAAGCTTGTGGCCTATTTGCACTATATCTGTATTAATTAATCTATATCAGGTTAATTTATCCCAACAGTTTTTTCCCAATTGAATGAGTACTAGACCAGTTTGGTTTGTTAAACCAGGTCTGCAGTATGAGGTCTGTCTATTAAATAATGAGAATAATACAATAACCCATCTTTATTTATATGTATTACAATTCTAATGCTTGTCCCCTTCAATATACTCCCCGTTCACACTCACAGACCAATGCAGTCTTGTTTTCCACTGGTTGATGGTGTGGAGCAGATCAGTTTCTCTCAGCTGTTTCAACACATCTGCCATTCTCTTCTTTACTGCATCAATTGACTCAAAACATGTTCCTTTAAGCACCAATTTCACTTTAGGGAAAAGAAAAAAGTCAAATGGTGCCAAATCTGGTGAATATGGAGTATGTTCAAGTGTAGTAATGCGTTTATTGGCCAAAAACTGCTTCACAGAAAGTATCGTGTGAGTAAGCACATTGTCTTGATGAAAAATCAAACCATTTCCCCACAGTTATGGATTTTTTTTTCTGACTCGTTCTCTCAGCTTTGGCAAAACTTCCTTATAATAATGCTGGTTTGCTGGTCTGCCTTCTGGAACCCATTCTGCCAAAATTACACCCTTGATGTAAAAAATAAAAAAACAACGAACATGGCTTTGAATGTGCACTTGCTTTGACATGCTTTTTCCATTCTTGGTTATTATGGTGCTTTCCGGTGCACTGAATGTCATTTTGTCTCAGGATCATACTGGAAGATCCAGGTTTCATTACAAGTGATGATTTTTTGAAAAAGGTTTGTGTCCACCTCAAGTTGCTGCAGAATGTCAGTGCAAATTTCCTTGCAGCACTCTTTTTGTTCTGGTGTGAGAACCCTAGGGACCATCTAGGGTTCACGGAGCAATTGATGCAAGCTCCGGGAACAGAGATTCCACCTCAACATTAGGAGGAACTTTTTGACAGTAAGAGCTGTTCGGCAGTGGAACGCACTCCCTCGGAGTGTGGTGGGGTCTCCTTCCTTGGAGGTCTTTAAAAAGAGGCTGGATGGCCATCTGTCAGGGATGCTTTGATCGTGATTTCCTGCATGGCAGGGGGTTTGACTGGATGGCCCTCGTGGTCTCTTCCAACTCTACAATTCTATGATTCTATGATCTTGACACAAACTTTTCTCATGTTGAGAGCCTCCTGCAAAATTTTCTATGCAGTGTCTTTGCCAATGTTCATGACTTCAGCTATCATTTGGAAACTGAGCCAGTGGTCTCCTCAAACAATCTGGATGATTTTTTTTCAAAATTTCTTTGGTTCTTGAAGTGGAAGGATGTCCAGGGCATTCATTGTCTTCCACATTCTTATGTCCTTCTCTGAAAGGACACTCAAACATGCTTGCATGAGACATGCAGTCTTCCCCACAGGCCTCAGTAAGTATTTGAAAAGATTCTGTTAGTGTTTTGTTTAATTTTACTAAAAAATTTAAATTGACACATTGCTCAACTTTTAAACTTAGCATTTTTCCAGCACATAACAGACAACACAGCTGCTTTAAACAATGACTGATAATGAACTGAACTGCTGAGAGTGTTGATGTTTGCCATGCAGGTTCAGACATGTTCAAGGTCACCACTCAAGCATTCACAATCAGTTCTCCCCGACTTGTCTGAAAAGTAGAAACACAGTCTCATTATTTAATAGACAGACCTCGTATATGCGTATAAGTCAACAATACTGATTCTTTGTGAGACACCAATATTTAGAAGTGCATGGCAAGATTTCAAACATCATTCCCTCTAATAACAAACTCAGATGCTCAGCATCAACAGCAATGTAGCCAAAATGGGGCAAAGGAGAAAAGTGAGAGGTACCACCTGGATCGTTGGAACGCAAAGGTTTACAAAATGTTGTACCGCAACAATGGGGGAAAATCTTTTCCAACAACAGCCCAACTAAGATAGCACATGCTCAATGGCCATAGAATGTTGGGTGTCTGGAGAAAAGGAGGTGGAATGAAATGGAATGGAGAAACATAGAAGAAGACATGCTAGACTACATGGCTAGCAGGCTGGATAGAGCCCCCCGAATAAAACCTCTCCACATTGCAATACAGGTCACCCCTGTATCCTCTCTACGCATTTTCTAGATTCTCCAGCATGATTCTATGGTATGCTTATGCTTCCATCGGATGTTGGGCCAAAATAATTCATTTCAATATGGTTTGCTATTATCCATAGTTTCACATATCCACAGTAAGTCTGGGAACGTATCCTCATCCCGCGCAGATACAGGGAGTGACCTGTATTTGATTCCATATCCTATTTCTGTAGATCATACATGCTCAGTGGCCATAGAATGTTGGGTGTCTGGAGGAAAGGGGGTGAAATGAAATGGAATGGAGAATATAGAAGAAGACATGCTAGGCTGCATAGCTAACAGGCTGGATGGAGCCCCCCAAATAAAAGAATCTCCACATTGCAATACAGGTTAACCCCCGTATCCATGGGACCAGTATCTGTGGTTTCACTTACCCACATCAATATAAAAGTCCTCTCTAGGCATTTTCTAGATGCCTAGCATGATGTTATGGTATGCTTCCACCGGAAGTTGGGCCAGAAGTAATTTCAATATGGTTCGCTATTATCCACAGTTTTATGTATCCATGGTACGTCTGGGAACATATTCCCCCCAGCACAGATATGTGGGGGTGACCTGTATTTGATTCCATATCCTATTTGTGTAGATCATCCATGGCCACTCTCATGCACATTCTAGAATCCAAGTGCATTTTTCAGAACGTGAATAATCCATAGGCACCAGTGGTTACTAGTTCAATCTTCCATAATAAAAGCAATGAACCTTAAACTCTTTTTAAAAATTTCCAATTGAAGAAATTACAGGGATCCAAAATACATGTTGACAAGGCAGATTGGGAAAGTTCCTTCAAAGGCATTACAGCCTATTTTACCAATGCAATTGAAAACATGCAGAGCTCTTTATGGTGAACTGAAACTTTTAAGCAAAACAACTTGCTCCTTAAGAAGCTGTTTTCCAAGAAAGGAGCCAAAACTCATTGCTCTGTATTACACAGTAGTTGTACAGCATGTTCGCCTCTCTCCAATCCATCTCAACATAAAAATGCATGTGTGGTTGTGTGTGGGTATGTGTGTGTGCATGTGTGTTTCTATGTGTGTTTACTGGAATGACATAAGACGAGGCCAACAGTGTCTGAGGTTTACATTAAATCAGAAAAGAAGAGCAAAAAACTTGAAACACTTTCTAATTTCTGTCCTTCATTCCACATATGGAACAGGGAACATATTTTTTTTCTTTGTCCTTTGCACAGGAAGCTGCCTTATGCTGAGCCAGATCTAGGAAGTCCAAGACTTGTCTACTTTCACCAACAATTGCACAGCCCTGCGAGGTCTCAGAAAGACAGCTTTCTAAATCTTGGCAGCTGTGGCTTTTTAAAATTAAAAATGCCAAAGGGGGAATGTTTGGACCAGCGTTCTAGAAGAACCACGGTTCAGAGGCTTAGGGAGGTCCTTTTTCTTCATCCAAGCAGGAAAAATCTTGAGACTTTAGCATTGTCTTCAGAAAGGGTCAACAACCAGAAGCTTCTCCATGCCTTTTCATTCTTTCCAAAGTCAGTTCAAGAAGGGAATACTTTTTCAGACTGAAGAAAAGAACCAGGGTGTTACTGTCATTAAAAATTTGCTTGGCAATGGACAACTAATATCTGGATCTCTGATCTAGGTCTTCCTGGGTGATCTTCCCAGTTCTCTTTTCCAGCTCTAGTCCCCAGATTAGGACTTCATAGAATCATAGAACTATTGACATAGAAAGAAGCACAACAGCCATCTAGTTCAACCCCCTGAAGTGCAGGTACTGTATATACAACTAAAGAACTCTTGAAATATGGCTATCCAACTTCTTCTTAAAGCCCATCACACAGTAAGAGTTCACCAGCCCCTGAGGTAGTCTATTTCACTTATTCCAGTAAAGAAGATCTTCCTAATGTTTAGGTGGAGCTGTTTTTCCCATAATTTGAATCCACTGGTTTGTGTTCTCATCTCTGAAGTAGGGTTACTAGGTGAAATAAGAGACAGGGTTCCCATATTTGACAAGCAACACCTTCTGAAATCCCTCTTCTACACAGCCATTTAAAGGGACAGGAACCCTGTCCTTTTTCTCACCTAGCAACCCTACTTTGGAACAGCAGACAACAAGCTTGTTCAATCTTCTATATGACATCCCTTCAGATAAAGATGGCTTATCATGCCACCTCTCAGTCTTCTCTTCTTCAGGCTAAACATACCCAGCCCTCTAAGCTATTCCTCATAGGGCTTGATTTCCAGACTTTGAGCATCTTGGTCACCCTCCATAGAATCATAGAATCATAGAGTTGGAAAAGACTTCAAGGGCCATCCAGTCCAACCCCCTGCCATGCAGGAATACACAATCAAATTATTCCCGACAGATGGCCATCCAGCCTCTGTTAAAAAACATCAAAAGAAGGAGACTCCACCACACTCCAAGGCAGTGTATTCCACTTCTGAATAGCTCTTACTGTCAGGAAGTTCTTCCCAATGTTTAGGTGGAATCTCTTTTCCTGTAGTTTGAACCCATTGCTCTTTGTCCTAGTCTCTGGAGCAGCAGAAAACAAGCCTGCTCCATCCTCAGTATGACATCCCTTCAAATATTTAAACATGGGTATCATGTCGCCTCTCAACCTTCTCTTCTCCAGACTAAACATGCCCAGCTCCCTAAACTACTCCTCATAGGGCATGGCTTCCAGACCTCCCACCATTTTGGTTGCCCTCCTCTGGATACATTGCAGCTTCTCAATATCCTTCCTGAATTGTGGTGCCCAGAACTGGACACAGTATACAATGCTATACACAGTATTCCAGGTGAGGTCCTGCTAATCAAAGTCTGGGAGTCCTTGTTCCTGCTAATCAAAAAGTCCTGGTTCTTTGACCATGGTGCTCTGGCTCTACTACATTGCTGCTATTCACTGATAAGCATGAAGTTGCTGAGCTATAGGCACCTAAGCAGATGGAGAAGTCAAAGAACAAGTAGATGTTTGCATGTTTTGTCCTGATGGCAAATAAAAGCTGGGGATGGGCAATATAGAAAATAACTGAGGAATAGAAGTAAATTCTCTTCTTCTTATATGAAAGGCAAGCCTGGCATGAACATCTGACATCCTTGAGCACTTGATCCTTGATCTGATGCGTGTGTATACACACACATACACACACACACACACTTTGGTATGTTTCCTTTGTTTCCTTTCCCAGTGTGCTGATTGGCCGCTTACCCAACCAATCCCCTCCTTCCCCTCACCACCTTAGGCAATCACCATCCACATGCAAATTCCCTCTCCACCTCACAATCCAGTCCTGCCACTCAATCTGCATCTACACCCCCAGCCTCACAAGGGCCTCTCCCTCCTCTCTCTCCCTCAGCCACTGACCACCCACATGTAAAACAATGCAATATTTTAGAGATTTAGAAAGATGATACATCATAAAAGTAGTCCCCAATGGGAAATACAGTCAAATGTAGGCAGTATAGTACTACAAAGTGTGTTTTGGGAGCTAAAATAATAGCATTTAGCTGAACTGTGTGAACCTTTCAAATCTACTACAAATCTATGGCGTATGTTATGCTAGGTCAGCTAGTATGGATATTTTTCTTTTGGAAGAACTAACAATAAAATGTTGAATTTACAATAAATGTTCACATACCCTCCAACATTTCACAGATGAAAAATGGGAAAGATGGCCAAGCAACATCAAGGTGTGGTCAACATTAATGATGAAGAACACAAAAGCAAGGAGAGGCTTCAGCAGTTTGTTTTTGCCTGTGCCTACTGGAAAGGGCATGATTCTGCCTCTTCCTTTCCCCTCCACCCCCCACTGAATTTCTGAGTGCAGGACCGGTTCAAGGAATTTTGGGGGGCCCTGCAATGCTTTATGTTGGGGCCCATATGTTTATCTCAGGTCAATGTAACCTAACTCAACCTAAGCTATTCACAGTACAGGATATTCAGACTATTATTAATAATGTTTTTGCAGGAGGAGGGTTACTACAGGGGACCCCTGCAGATGCTGATGTCGCTGGTGCCTTAAACCAACCCTGCCTGAGTACAAACTACTTTTGCACTTTTAATTCAGTTTGAAGCAATTGACATATAGTGAGGGCAAAGAAGGAGGAGAGAGAAACTGGAACATTTTAAAAGCAGCTGAAAAAAGTGAGACAAGAAATAATTAATTGGGATTGTCCCTTGCCAAACTGGGAGAGTTAGAGGGTATGTGCTTTGGAGGTTTTCCTGTAGAAAAAGCTGCCAGAGCCTTTCAGGCTATGATTGCCTGGAATGCAAAGACTAAACATTCATTCATTCATTTATTCATTCATTCATGAACTTAGCATCAGCTCATGTGAACAGCTACTGAATTCAAAAGAGACAATCATTTTCTGCTATGATGCAATCCTGTACATATTTCTGAAGAGTGAGCTAAACCCAGTAGAACTTCTTTCTGAGTGGACATGTGTTGGATTCAGAACTACGAACATTAATTTTAAAAATAAATTGATTTTATTAATTGTTAGTGAGCTCCAAAAATTAATTAGCTGCTAAACCTAGTAAGGTAAAATTTAATTTGTTCTGTTAATGATTGTGTTAATGTTTAGTTTTTACAGAAATAATAATCAGTTTCCCCACTAGGGACTTTATCACACAAAGCCAACATTGCAGAATTATGCTGGGATAGTAGCGGTAATGGCTTCCTGTTATTGCATAACATTGTCTTTATACCATGGTTGGCGAGCACTCCAACTGTTACTGTGGTGCACCTTTGCATTCACAGGCAAAACCTGTGAATAGCTGTCAGCATCACTATTTTCCCTGTATTGATGAGCGTGCGATAATTCATTCCCGCTGTAGTTCCGATATTACAGCATGAGTGGGCATTCCTCCTTCTTTTCCCCTCCCCATTCCCAATGAGAACATATAATTCAAGTTCTGGTGGAGAGTGTGAAGAGGACCTCCCTGATGCCCTTTGAATGAACCATCAACTTTTCTTTGTACTTTTTTTTTGTTTAATTGTTAATTTGTTAAATTCTTTGTTTTTTGTTTAATTGAAGTGGCATCTTTTTGCAATGTGTTCTTGCAAAATTGCAAAAGGAGGAGAAAAAAAAATTTAAAGGCACATGCATGGGCCAAACAAGTGTTACAATAACGCAAGCTTCAGTCTGTTCATAAAGCGCTAGTAGGTGGTCGTGCAATGTTCCGTTAGAGGTAGGATTGCATGATTGTGGCAAAATCATGATTGTGCATGATTGTGGATAATTAATGTAATAATGCTGCCATGCTTTCACTATCCTCAACTGTGGAATTACAGTGTTTTTACACACTCATGTGATATAAAAGACCATACATTCCTGTTCCATGCAAACCCTTTTCAGTCTGCAACCCAGAGCTTCTGTTCCATGAAAAACCTTGAGAATCTGCAACCAAGAATTCCTGTTCCACGCAAAACCTTCAAGAACTGCAAACCAGATTTTATTTCACTTCAAAACCTTTCTAGGTTTTAAATAGACCCTTATCTCTAAATCACTGATAAGAGATAAAGGGAGAAGAATAATGAAGCACATAACTGTTCTCCTCCCATTTTATTCTCACAACAATATTGTCATGTAGCTCAAGATATGAGAGACTAATAGAGATTACACAATGGTCTTGACCTCCCAAATATCACTCCAGCATTCTAATCGCTAAACCACACTAATCCTAATGAGATGGATAGGGAATTACAGTAACAAACTAAATCCTATTACCACTGCATTTTTTTTTTCATTTTTGCAAAGGTGCTTGATTTTGGTAGCATGCACAGTTAATCAATGATGAATTGCGGGACATGTCAGTCCAAGTTTTTGTAGTAGGTGCATAAGAGATTTTAATAAAAGATCAGAAAAGACATTTGAAGAATCCCAGAAGTTTAAATGCTTGCTTGGATTTGTTTAAAAAAAGTTCCTATAATCAAATACTTCATATGTTTGTGTTTTCCATTTAGCAGATCTCACTAATATGATGTAGCTAATACGGTATAGTTGAATTACTGTCGTGTTTCACATTATTTTATGAACAGCACAAAACCATAATTTTCTACCAAAAAATATTGCTTTCAAATAAAAAAGATAAAAGGGGACCCTATCCATCATTCATAGGATACAGATGTTAGTTTTTACTGTATGCTTAATGAATACCAGATTAGCCTGTTTCTTAACCTAACTGTCAAGAATAAAACACGATTTGTTTTTCAGTTTTTAAACTGACTATTGTTTCTTGGATGCTGGTTGTTCTTGTTTTTATTTTAAATCTTCCATTAAACATTCAGAAAGTCCAGAGGCTTAATCAGAGATGTGCACACACTGGAGCTTGAAAAAAAAAAACTTTCCAAGACAACTCACAAGAGTGTGACCATGGTAGGCTGAGGATTCTGGGAGTCGTTGTTCAAAAAAGTAATTTCCAAGCTTTGGCCCCTACTCTATATGGTCTAGCAACTTCCTATTCATTATCACTGATTAAGTGGGAGAGACAGCAAGAAGGCTGTCTGTCTAGCTTATTATTCTACTTTTCCTTGCCTTCCCAAAGCTTACAATAGCATAATAAAATAATAATGAAAAACACCAAAACGAAAAATGAGAACAATGCAGCAGTAGTAACAGATGGGAAACAAACCATGGGCATTTACACATTGTCAAAGAGAGAGAGAGAGAGAGAGAAATGCATCACCGAAAAAGAAAGCAAAGGAGGATGCAGAGTCTCATAAAAACTGCATGCGCTGATGCAAATTTTAAAATAAATGAAATAGAAATGTAATTGAACCTACTATGATGGAGAAGACTATGATCCATGTTCCTGCTCAGTATTGTGACCAGGCCCTGTTGATGGGCAACTTCATGGCTCCTTTTCTCCTTTCCTAATGTTTTCCCATCTTTAAACTGGATTTAGACTGGAGCAGAAGGATGGAACCATGACAGTTACAATGGCATCAAGGTGCCAACAGTGTAGTGTATATAACCCATGGAATGTTAGCCAATGCTGTGGTTAGTTCCATCTTTATGAACAGTTTAGAGATGGATAGCTGTCAGATCTATCCTTGTCTACATGGGCAACAAACTGCATCTTACCCCATGTAACAGCCCTGCAGTCCTGACAATGCAGGGCTTTTGCCCCATTCTGCCCCTGGGCAGTCCTCATGACTCACAGGGCAAATGCAGGGCTAAGACAGGGGGAAGACAGGGTAGGACCCAATAAACCAGTATATTAAAATACCTGGTTTGATCTGTTCCTGCTAGGGGAAAATGGATCAGGCCCCACATGACCACAGGAGCCTGTCCCAGAAGGCTGGCCCGTCACTGCAGTTGCCAGTCTGCCTCGCTCTTTCCAAAGCAGGAAAGAGTCCCACAGCATGTAACCAAGCCTGATCACATGCAGGGGGCCTTGGTCACATATTGCAGGCCAGCTTCCTGACATTGGAGATTGCAATGCAGAAGGCTGCAGTGGCAGCTGCAGCTGCAGCTACAGCGGCAGGCTGGTGGCCCCATCTGGATTCTGGCCCATTCCATGGAGGTAATGGGGGAGCAATGGGCATGATTCTCAGGTAGGATACACCAGCAGGGAGCCGGCATGTCCAGACCTGTGTAGATGAGCCCCAAGTCTCTGATTTGCCAGTTCACCAGAACAGACACATGGAAGCCATGCAACTGAAGTTAACATGTAGCTGAACTACCATTCCACGTTACCAGTACCCAACTGACAGCCAATAATATCCATCCATAATGACAGAGTTAGACGAAACCTGGAAGATCATCTAGTCTGATCTATTGAAGGTACTGAGTACTGATTAATGGATACTTTCCTGGTTTTGATTGTGTTTTTAATTAATTTGGGGGTTTTTTGTTATATTTTTATCAAGATTTTGTTTTACATCTGTATTTTCTTATGGTTAGCTCCTCTTTTGCCAAATAACAAGATTATAAATCAATTCTGTAAATAAACCACAAGTTTTTTTTTAAATGAAGTAACAGTGTAGAGCTGCTAGAACAGTCCATAACACACGTTGCAATGTGTCCATCTTGTGCTTTCTTTGGAACTTGATTTTATTGATAAGCTGCACTACGGAACCTTGGTTTTAGGTGTGTAGGGGTTTGTTTTTGTTTGTTTTTTTTTAAAGAAAGCACTACAAGGCACTGTGGGGGTTCAATGGTGGCCATTCTTCATGAATGGTTGTAAAAAAAAACATGAAAACTTCATGAATAGTTATTTTAAAAAGGAAAAGCTTCTGCATTAAAAGACTTGGGAGAGTATCACAGGCATCAAAAGTGGTGTTACAGGAATGCCAGGAGATCACAAAAGCTCTCTTACCACACAACGTCATTCCCCCATCGTTATGCACCCGTTCTGCTGCCGTTACACCGGTGCTGCTTTTTATTGATGGGAGAAGCCACCAATAGATCTGTCATTCTGTTTCCGTCCCAGATTTCTGTGAGTGCAACAAGGTGCCCTGTTTCGCTGGTGAGATCCCAGCCAGAACACTTCCAGGTGAAATCGGGACACCCAGGTAAGTGACACACTTTGTTTTAAACTTCCCTAGTTTACTTGGAAGTTTTAAAGTGTGTTTATGTGCTTTTTGTAACTTTTTTGTGTGTTTTGGTTTTTATTTTTGAATTTCTCATGCTCATGTCTTCTCGGGAGAATCTGTGGGCTTTCACTCTTGGAAAGATGTGACCAGTGGGGTGCCACAGGGTTCGGTCCTGGGCCCAGTGATATTCAACATCTTTATCAATGACTTGGATGAGGGAATTAGGGGCATACTTATCAAATTTGCAGATGCCACCAAATTAGGAGGAGTAGCTAATACCCTAGAGGACAGGATCAAAATTCAGAATGACCTGGGTAGACTGGAGAGCTGGGCCAAAGCTAACAAAATGAAATTCAATACGGAGAAATGTAAGGTACTGCATTTAGGGCGGAAAAATGAAATGCATAAATATAGGATGGGAGAGACCTGGTTGAATGAGACCATGTGCGAAAGGGATCTAGGAGTCCTAGTAGACCACAAGTTGAACATGAGCCAACAGTGCAATGCGGCAGCTAAAAAGGCCAATGCGATTTTGGGCTGTATCAATAGAAGTATAGTGTCTCGATCAAGGGAAGTAATAGTGCACTCTATTCTGCCTTGGTCAGACCTCACTTAGAATACTGTGTCCAGTTCTGGGCACCACAATTCAGAAAGGATATTGACAAATTGGAGCGTGTCCAGAGAAGGGCAACTAAAATGGTGAAAGGTCTGGAAACGATGCTTATGAGGAGAGACTTAGGGAGCTGGGTATGTTTAGCCTGGAAAAAAGACGGTTAAGAGGCGATATGATAGCCCTATTTAAGTATTTGAAGGGATGTCACGCTGAGGATGGAGCAGGCTTGTTTTCTGCTGCTCCAGAGACTGGAACACAGAGCAATGGATGCAAGCTCCAGGAACAGAGATTCCACCTCAACATGAGGAGGAACTTTTTGACAGTAAGAGCTGTTCAGCAGTGGAACGCACTCCCTCGGAGTGTGGTGGGGTCTCCTTCCTTGGAGGTCTTTAAACAGAGGCTGGATGGCCATCTGTCGGGGATGCTTTGATCGTGATTTCCTGCATGGCAGGGGGTTGGACTGGATGGCCCTCGTGGTCTCTTCCAACTCTGCAATTCTATGATTCTATGATTCTAAGTAAACAGGGCTCCATTAGAGCTCCATTCATCCCTGGGCTGCCTTGTCATCAGAAGAGAAAGTATATGCGGTGGGAAGGATGATTGTAGCAAGACAGGGACAGGAATACTTCTTGTGTTCCTGTCTGATAATCTCCTTGCTGTCACATGTGTGTTTATTTTTACTGAGTCCCACAACTATTGCCAATAAATCTCATCTGAAAAGCATTAGCCTCAGTACAAGATCTCCACACTTAATTTGGGACGCTAACAAAAATGTGACCCAAAAATAAATAAAGTATTTATTTGGAATATGCCAGTGACTACATTGAAAAACACCTCTCCTCAACCCGTGTTATTATCACTACATTATGATAGACAACTTTGATGGCTTACATGCTCCTTTCTCTCTTTCTTTCTTTCTCTCTCTCTCTCTCTCTCTCTCTCTCTCTGTGTGTGTGTGTGTGTGTGTCTCTCTCTCCCTTCCTTCCTTCCTTCCTTCCTTCCTTCCTTCCTTCCTTCCTTGTGCATTGGTGAATTTAGGCATTCCAATTTCAATTTCAAAAACAAACTGCAGTTTTCTTTTATGGCTGAATACAGGAAAGTATGATTTGGGAAGGAGGGTCCCTGAGTGACAGAGCACAGTCAAAAGGGTGTCTTGGAAAAATGCCACTGCCATCCCTCCCACAGGGTGCCAAGGAATAGCCAGTTTTACAAGCCACTTCATCCTTTGTGCCATGGCTTCATAGAGTCCATTGCACCTCTCAAACAGTCATGGAGATTCTCCTCTTCATACTGTTGCTGCTGCTATCCTACTTCTGTGAGTAAGAAATTGTTGTAGCACTCATGGAACAGTTTGTTCCATGATTAATTTGCTGCATTGGATCCCAGCTTGAGTGATCTTGAGTCAGTCACTCTCATCTTACTTCATAGGGGTTTTTAAAAAAAAACAAAACATGATCCATAAGATCAAGCCATCATGCATTGGAATTAGGGGGTGAACTGTAACTTTAATTGATTTTTTAAAAAAAAAATAATCAATTAAAAGGCATCCCAAAGTAGGCAATGCTTTTTCATAAAACATATTACTTTTTGAAATGCACGGGCTTCCAAAACTACAAATGCCAGACACCATCTGACAAAACTGGATACACCTGTACTCTGTTAGAGAGAAGGATGTCTTCCCAAAGAGGTACCTGCTGGAATCATCCAAAAGCAAAGAAAGTGTGTGTGTGTTGCTTCAGAATGAACATTTGAGTCAATTATCCTCAGCAAAGCTATCTTGAATATAGGATGATATCCTTAATTAAGCAGTTCATTGATTTAAACTAACATGATTAAGTGACTTCATGGACTAAGTTGTTCTTAATTAAATAACAGATTCTTTTTTTAAAAAAAAAATCCTTTTCTTCCCCATTTCATCTCCTCATTAGGAAAGGCATATTTTAAATTAGTGATATTACCCAGAAAATGAGATGCCTAGTTTTCCCTTCAATACACTGTAACTTCTGCAGCTTAAGTCCCTTGCTGCTTTCTTAATTCGTATATAAACCTTTCAGATCTCTCAAGCCATTTTTAATTTATTTGTATGCTCTTTCCAACATATCCCATGCCTACCACTTTTATTCTCAGTGACTAAAATGGATCATTCATCTCACCACATATCATCACACCCTTTGATGTACGCATTCTCAATAGCTATCATGTTCTCATCAGTTTCCCCTACATTAGGCATCCATGCTTCCTTTAAATTCTTTAACCTCGTGTTCCATAACATTTATCATTTTTGCTACTCTCCTTTGAACTTCCTCCAACTTACCTTACTCATTTAAAAAAAATATGAGAAGGTAACACAGGGCTATAAATGAATCTGTTGATTCATCATGAATAATTACCTGATTTGCTTTGTATGCAATACTCTTAACCACAGTAGTCACATAGAAATATTTCTATTTCCTCTGAAGTTGTTAAGAGATCCCCAGTAATTTACTATCTTTTGGAACCCACAGGTATTTCTGTGATGTATGTGCTCAGGATGAGTTCTTACATTTTATGTTTGTTGCTTAGTATATGGAAACCAGTCTTGCTGGGAACTTTAAAAACCACTTCCTCTCTTCATGGTCTTCAGACAGTGCTGTAGAAAATGCTACTATTCTTTATTCAAGCATCTAGGATCATGGAAAAGTGTGTTATTATCACCCCACAATATCTGGAAAAATTGCAAACAATGTCAACGCAAGACATTTTGCTGCCCAAGGCATAGGCCATCTGGTGGCTCCTCCCATTCCATGTCCAAAATCTGACTGGACTAATAGTTTTATTATGCTTCTGTACTGAAGCAATATATATATATATATATATATATATATATGATGGGTCATCCTCCCTTGAGGGTAGCAGGCCAGTTTAGGACAGGTCACATGGTGCATACAGCTCTACCTCCCAAGCATCTGAGCTTCTGCCATCTTTGACAGCCTAATGCAGCTAGCCCTGCAGGCTGAACATTCAGTTCATCCATTAAGATCCCTGAGGAGATAAGACTGTACTTTTTCAAATGGTTGAAAAAACCCACAAGGAGGTTGGGAGAAGAACAGGGCTCTCATGTTTACACAGCCCTGTTTCAGACAGCCCCGTCCTCCCAACCTCCTCCCAATCTTCCCCCGTGCTGCTTATGCCGCTTTTTACTGACAGAAGTTTTCTGTCAGTAAAAAGCAGGGGGGGTTTCAACCATTTGAAAAAGTCCATAGTCCACATTGTGGAGCATTAAGTCCACTGAGGAGACTCCACTCCACTCATGAAGTGCACTTGGAGAGTTTATGGGACAAGACTTTTCAGTGATTTTTCAACTCTCAGGAAAGCCATATAATTCCTTCTGTCTCAGCAGCCAAAATTGTCCAAATTGTTCTTTCCAGAATGACTATTTGCCATGCTGCTATTTTAGCATTGTCGGTATTTCATTTTTAAATCATTATTTTATCTTGTTTGGATTATTGCTGTTATCAGAGTCCAGAAAGTGTTGGATAGATCGACAGTCAGACATTGAAGAGGGGCAGGGAGAGAAGGAAGAGGGAGAGAAACAATATTAAGGGCCTACAACTGTGGTGTGTTGGGTTTTTTTTAACCATGATTGCTAGTGTGTGAAACCACACCCCATTCTGCTGGCGTGATTCCAGCGTCAATGGGTGATCCCCACCAGAACACTTCCAGGTGGGAACAGGAAAACTAGCCATAGGACACTCTTTTTATGAATCTCCCCATATTGCAGGCAAGTTTTTAAGTGTGTTTCATGCTTCTGTGTTATGCCTAGGTAAATATTTACAGGATTGTAGTTTATGTCAGACATTCTAAAAGGCCTTTGGAATGCATGGCAATAATGTTTTTTCACCTTTTCATTAATTAAATTGTATATTATTTTTCCCTTGCTCATCCATCCATTCACCACACCCATTTTTATTCTAACAATACTCTTGTGGCCTGTTTGATCTTGGACTAGATCTCTGCTGCTCCAGAGACTAAGACATGGAGTAGTGGGTTCAAGCTGCAGGAAAAGAGATTCCACCTATACATTAGGAAGAACTTCCTGACAGTAAGAGCTGTTCGGAAGTGGAATACACTGCCTCGGAGTGTGGTGGAGTCTCCTTCTTTGGAGGCTTTTAAACAGAGGTTGAATGGCCATCTGTTGGAAATGATTTGATTGTGTATTCCTGCATGGCAGGGGGTTGGAATGGATGGCCTTTGTGGTCTCTTCCAACTCTATGTTTCTATGATTCTAAGTAGGTTAGGCTGAGAGGCTATGACTAGCTGAAGGTTACCCCAAGAATATTATAGTGGGGCTGGGATTTGACCTGATATATAATATGCGTTGAAGAGAGGGGGTGGGTGTGAACACAGAGCTCATGCAGTAACCATGGATTCGAGAGAGAGCTGTAATATTGAGCAAATGAAAAGACATTTTCTTATTATAATACTGTTATACATGCTATATGTATTTGTTAATTATGCTGAGCATGCACACAGAGTGAGAATATTATATTTACTGATTTGGGGTATTTTTGTTCAGGCTTTCCTAAATTCAGTATATAAATTCCAAGATTTCTCTGCTGAAAATAATAGTTTCGTGTGTTCTCCCACATTAATACCTTTTGTGCTCTTGTTGCCTTTTGACCACACTCTAATGTTGCTTGCCACCTGTGAAATGTTAGAAGGTATGATAATTAAGTGATTAGGTGAGGTACTTAGAATCATCTGCTGGAGAGAGCTCTAGTACACTGCCATGAATTATGGCTGAGAAGTACAAATGAGTAGAATGTGTCATCGCCAGATAAAGTGTCATCAAGATGTTATAACTGTAGTGCAGATACACTCTACCCACTCCCTCTACAACTTCATTATTACACCAAGAACTGCAACAATGCATGACACAGCAGCACCAACATGATCCAGCAGTTAAACCACGTGACATGTTTCATCTACAGACGTTATCAGACCACCTTCATAAACATTCTTTTGCCAGCATATTTTGTGGTGTTTTTCTGCCAGCAAACACCCCCACACACGCACAACCTTACCTTGAGCAGCATGAAAGCACTAACAGAGCAGGAACAGAGCTCCGTTTACTTCCTGGTTTGAGATCTTAGCAATTCCCACAAGAAGATACGAGTACAGGTAAATTCAAAAATAGATTTTAAAAAAACGCCCACAAAAAGTACACACTAGCACAGAAACACACTCACAAAGTCCCAAGTCAAATCAGTGAGGTTCATAAAAAGAGCATCCCCTACCTGGCTGTCATGATCTCACCCGGAAGTGTTCTGTCATTGATGCTGTATTCACATGAGCACAATGGCATGAGGTTTCAAATGCAAGCAATACAGGCAAAAAAGCACCAGGGGAGAACTAATGACAACTTGGCCATCAATAAAAAGGAATGGCTTTTTAACAATATAAGATTGCAAAAGGACAACATAGTTTGATATGTGTGCCTTTTCGTGTTAACTAACTAGGTGTCATTATGATGCCGTATTTGCTGCATCTGATAAAGTCCTACCATTTAATGAGGCTACACCCCATAACGAAAGTATCTTTAACAGTTATGAAAGTAACTTTAACTGTTACAGGCATACTGCAAAAAGAGTATAGCTATTCACTTTTTTTCAGATAGATAGGACTTTTTGGGATGAGCTTTTATACCACTAGCAGCCTCGTCCCTGTTGCGAGGCTGCAGCACTGCAGGGCATCCCTTTTGGATGACGCCCTGCCCTGCCGATCCTCTTCTGAGACTGTTGCGTAACCTCTGTGACGCTGCTGCGTTATATTCGGCGGTTTTCTAATCACGATCAACTTTCGTGATTAGAAAACCGCCGAATATAACGCAGCAGCGTCACAGAGGTTACGCAACAGTCTCGGAAGAGGATCGGAAGGGCAGGGCGTCATCCGAAAGGGACGCCCTGCAGCGCTGCAGCCTCGCAACGGGGACAAGGCTGCTAGCGGTATAAAAGCTCATCCGAAAAAGTCCATAGATAGATAGATAGACAGACAGATAGATGATAGACAGACAGACAGAGATTTTATTTAGTACATACGTAGTAATAACAATAACAATGATAACCATGATAGATGCAACAGTTTCCTTTCTACCTAAATATGTACTGTAGTTTCAGATATATCTCTCCCTCTATCGTCCCTTCCACCCTCCCCTCTCCAAATCAGGAATGCATAAACCTTGTCCTCATCAATCAGCACAGATATAAGTTGTCCTCTAAATAATCGCATGTTGTTACTATATTAATCCTAACCTTCAATAATCATTTTCACAAAATTTGCTCTTGATCCCAAGGAGATTTAACCTTAGAAAATCTCTCAATCCAAAAGTTGTTAAACAAGATGTATGGTCTATACATCTTTCAGAGTATAGCTACCCATTGCTAAGTTACAAGTGTAACAGAATGGAATTATACCTTACTGCTTGGGAAAATAATTACTGTAATTGGAAGTAAAGTGGTTGTTTGTAACTAGTTGCTGCCATGCTCTGGATAATCTTCTGATAAACTTATAAGAAATCCCTAAGTTTCCTGGAAACTGGAAGTCAAAATGAAAGCCACTGTCCCTGGGCCAAGTATAGTATTATATCCTCTGCAACACAGTAAGTGTGCAGCTGTAAATATGGACTTTTTACACAGCTGGCACACTTTCTCAGCTTCTCTGAAAATTCTGCTTCAGAACATCAAAATCAGTTTGAAACTCTCAATAAGACTACAGTTGTTGTTGTTTTTATTTTTACTATCCCTTCACCTTGTTTCAGAACTACCATTACACTCAAAATCCATTCTGAAAATCTCTCAGGAACATCTGGAATCAGTCATGCAGGATTAATTATGTCAAAAAATATGCTACATTTCAAAAGCCTGACTTCTCAGTCCTCTGCAATACGAGGAGCTTTGTGCTGTCTCCCACATGCTGGCATCATCTTAAATTGTTAAATCTTTCTGAAAAACATTGTTCATACTTAATAGGCAAATCATTCTCTCCCTTTGAAATGAGATACAAAGCAGTTATCTTTCATTTGAACAGGGTGTGGTGTTTTTTTAAGGGCTGCCAGCCAATGGGAAAAAAATCTTTTTACAGTTAACCAGCTTGCAAAAAACTGGAAAAAATATTAACCAATAAATCCCAACAACCGAACTGATCAACACCCTCTTGGTACGTTTCAGAGTTTGACTACTTTGTGAAGACAATAATGGTCATGTTCCAAAAGGATCGTACAATATGGACCATGCGCTTGTCGTGTCTAATGGGACTTCTGCATTTTCTCCTTTTATAATAATCACTCCAACAAGGTGCCCAGGAAAGTCAAAGAGTTACAGAAGTAAACTTCTTCACGTTCTCATGACTAATGAGAGGAGGAAGGAGTGATAGCCATGAGGAGCAAAATCCTTCCTAACAATTAGGGCTAGGAGACATTTTTATTTCAGTTCATTTTTATATGAACTAGGACCAAATCCACACTATACAAATAATCCAGTTTGAAACTGGATTATTTGCCATGGCTCCTTCCTGTGGAATCCTGGGATTTGTAGGAGAGGTTGCCCGTGATTAAAATATGGCGCTGAGGCTTCCGAAGCTTCACGGAAGTGACACGGATGGTTTCGGGAGAGGGACAACGGCGTCCAAAAACGCCCCCCTGCCGTGCAAGACTGCTGTCCCTCTCCCGAAAGTTCCTCCCGCACTAGGCACGCTGAAACGCGGTCTGAAAATCTCCGTAGTTTGGTGAGGCATCAGCATTCTTAGGAGATTTTCACACTACACTGTTATAATGTTACTATTCCACTGTAACTGCTCTGGCTTCCTCCTGTGGAATTCTGGGGGTTGTAGTTTAATGAGGTCTAAGGGCTCCCTGGCTAAGAGTTCTAAATGCCCCTCCCTAAACTGCAAATCCCAGGATTCCACAGGAGACAGCCATAGCAAATAAAGTGGAATAGTAACACTATAACAGTGTAGTGTGAAAATCTCCTTTGGCAGAGAAGGCAAAAGATCTTGGACTTCATCACACTACACTGTTATAGAGCTATTATTCCACTTTAACTGCTCTAGCTGCCTCCTGTGGAATCCTGGGATTTGTAGTTTGGGAGGGCATTCAGAATTCTCAGCCAGAGAGCTCTTAGACCTCACTAAACTACAAACCCCAGAATTCCACTGGAGGCAGCCATAGCTGTTAAAGTGGAATAACAGCACTATAATATTTTAGGAGATTTTCACACAGGCTATATATCCCATGGCAGGAACAGAACAGGGTCGGGAAAGGTTTTCCCTTTCGGACGACGTTAACCCCTTTCTGTCCTGCATCCATTCTGCTCCCGTGACTGTTCTGGAACAATGTAATCATGATTTTTCATCGTGAATAGACCCCCCCCCCGTTCCATCGTTATCACGCAATCATGGGTGTGCGAACAGGAGCCCCGTTCCTGTTCCGAAATGACAGCCGCGGAGTGGAGGTCCATTCCGAGCACTTCCTGGTACGATCTGGGCATCCAGGTAAGTGGCACCCTTTATTTTACCCTCCATGTTTTGATTGTGTGGTTTAAAGTGTGTTTTTGTGCTTGGTGAACTGATTTTATGTTTGGGGGAAGTTTTATTTTTTAAATTTACTGCCTGGCCGTTATCACGTGATAACATGATAATGTTTCAGACAGCCAGTCATAAAAGGAGCCTTACGACGGCTGCATTTACAGCCGGCCAGTGAGGGGAGGGGGAGCCTGTTCCTGCCACGGAATTAAGATAAGTGTGTGAAAGATTTACATTATTCTGTGACAGGAATGGGAGAGGAGGTGGCGAGGCAGTAACGGGGCATTTTGGCCCCATGTGAAAATCTCCTTCGTGTGATAAAAAAAATTACAAGTCCTAGGATTTTCAATGGGAAGGAGGCATGGCAGTTTGAAACTGGATTATTTTTGTAGTGTGAATAAGATCAGGCTAAATTCACAAATTGTGTCCTTTGTGGGACTGGAAAGAAACTCAGATTAAAATAAATCGTATGTGTGAGGAATTGACACAATTGCTTAACTCTTAAAAGACTGGGTTTGAATCCCTCTCTTTTCTACCATGTTCATACTGCATTGGAGTTGCCACCTCTAGGCTCCTCATTTTCAACATCCATACAGCAGACAAATGCAATATGGTTAGCAACACAGTGACAATTGTGGATGTGTGTTTTCAAGTCATTTTCAACTTATGGTAACCTAAGGTAAGCCTATCAAGGGATTTCCTTGGCAAGATTTGTTCAGAGGGGGTTTGTCATTGCCTTCCTCTGAGGCTGAGAGACTGTGACTTGCCCAAGGTCACACGATTCACAGCTGAGTGGGGATTCGAACCCTGGTCACCAGAGTTGTCATCCAACACTCAAACCACTACATCACACTGGCTGGTTCTCATATTGAGAATACCTGTGAATATTTAGTTTGTCTGGTACAGGAAGATGAAAATTTTATTTCTTTCTTTGTTTGTTTTAAACATTGTAATAACTTACCAAAATTTCCCATTGTTTCCATAAAAGGAATGGAAAGTACCTGATATTTTAAAATCAAATATGGGGGAGGGGGGGAAAGAAACAGATATTCTCCATTGCCTGGAGGAACAAAATTCTGTCTGTAAAGCTTGCTGCAGACTCCAAACAGTTAAAACTCTTGAGGTTGGAGACATATCAATCACCAAACAGCTGTACTTTTCAAAGAGGATAGAACACATAATTCCCATAACTTTAGCTGTAAATGCACCCATCCTGCTCAGAGCTTCTGGAGGGAGGTTGGGATCTCTCTCTCTCTCTCTCTCTCTCTCTCTCTCTTGCTTCCCTTCGCAAACAAAGATTCAGGAAGGACTCATCCCGCGCTTTCTGCAAGCGCTCTGATGACTAAAAAGGCCAATCCGAGATAGACAAGTCCAGTTGCAGAAAGCACAGCAGAAGGTTTCCTTGGGTGATGTTTCCGGGTTGTGATTCTTTCTGCGTTGTCGTTTCTCTTCAAGATTTGTTCGGTGTGAGGTCTCAAATAAGGCTGCAGCATTGTGGATAGTGTGACTTTTTCAAATGGGGTAAAAAAACCTTGAGGAGGGCACGAAAAGAAAGGGACTGTCATGCTTAAAGAGCCCCGTTTCAAACAGCCCCATCCTCCTTCATCCTCCTCCCGACCTTCCCCTGTGCTTCCTCCGTGCTGCGGGCACTGCTTTTTATTAACGGAAAACCTCCTTCAATAAAAAATGGGGCCCGCAACACAGAGGAAGCACAGGGGAAGGTCTGGAGGAGGACGGAGGAGAATGGGGCTGTCTGAAATGGGGCTCTGTCTGAAATGGGGCTCTGTCTGAAATGGGGCGCAACAGCTCCGTTCTTCTCCCGACCTCCTTGGGATTTTTTTACCCTGTTTGAAAAAGTCCATAGTTGATTTTTAAAAAAAGAGTTCAAAGCAAAATCTTTCCCAAGAAATACCTTATTCTGAACACATATAAGTACTGGCAACAGTAACCATGCCCATCTGTTAAATATGTCTACAGATAATGATCGCCACAAGGTGACTGAATATAAAATTATTGGACTTTCAGAGTAACAGCAGAATAACAGATTTACTGTATCCCATTTGAATTTCATGAAAATTGTGCATCTACCAAAAGATAAAGAAACAGAATAATGCAAGCAATGGAGGGGGGATCTGTGTATAATAAGTACATAAAGCCCTGAAGAAAGACTTTTCAAAGAGCAAAGAAAATAGATATTTAACCTGTGTTTTGTTTCTTTGCTTATTAGAAATAACAAATGGCTTGAAATGCTTGGAGGTTAACAAGCTAGTCACCAGCTTTCATTACAGCATTTCTTAATAAATAAAATTTGAATTTCCAGAGCACAAACTGATGGCAGAAGCTGCCAAACACAAACTCCTTTATTTGTATTGTCTCAAAACTGGAGCAATGACAAAGAACATCAACACAATATTATTACTCATAAATTTTCTCCTTCAGGCAAGCAAATTGACTTATTTATTGGATTATAATTGGAGTAGGCATATAACTATATTCAACCTTTCACTGATATACAGTGGCTGAAGTGTCAGTTACTGGTGTTTAAGCAATCAAAAAAAAAACATCAGTCAATGCCTGATTTAAAGAAAAATTCAACTGCTGCTGTACTGCTAGATTTTAGCAGCAATGTCAGTTGTGGAATGGGGCCATTTCCAACAGTTCTGAGAAAAGATTAGAACTCAGATCTGCTGAAGCTGCCCACCTCTGGTTTTCTCTTTTATGCTGTTTTAATTCTGCTATATTAATTGTGCTACTGATAACAAATTGAGGTTTAACCCAGAGAAGACAGAAGTGCTCCTGGTCAGTCAAAAGGTAGATCAGGGAACAGGGATCAACCTGTGTTAGATCAGGTTACATTCCCTCTGAAGACACAGGTTCATACTTTGGGACTCATCTTTGAACCTGGAGATTCAGATTTCTGCAATGGCTAGGAGTGCTTTTGCACATTTAAAGCTTGTGGGCCAATTGTGCCTGTTCCTTGTGATGTCAGGTCTGGCTATGGTGGTACGTGTCTTAGGGGCTTACTGCACACTGGAGCAAAGCGGCAAGGGAGCAGGAAGGTTCCATTTTCTGTGCTACCTTACCGCATGATGTTGTCGTTCTTCTGGCATTGTTTCATTCTGGTCCCAGGGGGACCAAGGTAAAACCACGTCTTTTTGCTAATAGGTTTTTCAGATTAGCAAAAAGATGCAGTTTTACCTCAGTCCCCCACAGGACTGGAACAACAACAAAAAAAACAATGACATACGGTAAGGCAGTACAGAAGACAGAACGTTCCTGCTGCATTGCCACTTTTCTTTGGAGTTCAGTAAGGCCCTAAGTTCCATCTCACTTGGGCTACTGTAACATGCTGTACTTGGATCTGCCTTTGATCAATGTTCAGAAACTTCAGCTGGTCCAAAGGTTTAAGCTCGACTGTTAACTGGGGTGGGTTACAGAGATCATATCATGCCCCTGTTGAAACACCTCCACTGGCTGCGAGTCTGTTTCCAGGCACAATTCAAAGTGCTGGTTATGACCCATAAAGCCCTATATGGCTCAGGCCCAGGCTATCTGGCAGACCATATCTCAATGTATATCTGAGTCCTGAGATCTTCAGGAGAGGCCCTTCTCTCAGTCCCACCTGTCACAAGCACGGACACAAGAGAGGGCCTTTTCAGTGGTTGCCCATAGACTCTGGAAGTCCCTTCCCAGGGAGGACAGAATGACCCCTTCCTTTTTGTCCTTCCACCAGCAGACTAAAACCCTTTTTATTCCATCAGGCTTTTAAAACAGAAAATATTTAAAGAAAAGGCTAAAGGATGCTGTGTTGTTTTAAACTTAATTGGTTGTAACAGCTTTTTATCTTTTTAAATTACATGTTATTCTTTTAATTTGATACTTCATTTTAATACTGTGAATAGTTTCATTCTATTTTAATGTTCACTTTCTGTATGTTTTTAATTATATTCTTCTTTTAAATTGCAAGCTACTTTGAGTCCCAGTTTTTTGGGGGAAGTGGGATACAAATGAATATAATGATATAATAATACTTTTTGTGTTGTTCTTGTATTGTTGTTCTATATTATAATGGTTATTAATTTGTTTTATTCAAGTTTTTTTCCTATACTGCCCTGGAAACTCTTTGAAAGGTGAAGTAGAATTCAAATATGTTAAATACATATATGGCCAGCCACATCTACTTTGCCTGGCCCTCAGTAATTCTGCATTTTCTTAACTGCAACTGATTTAACACTGCTTCACATATAGGGCTAAATGCAATTGTTAATCCCAGGTAAGCCAGACCCATAGAATCAATTGCTGAACACTTCTGTAAGTCCCATTCATCCAATGAGTTTATTCTAGTTGGCACCAGCAATTACATTTAGCTCATGGTTTGTTGGGTGTGTGTGTTAGATTTCTACTTTGGGTGCATTTACACTGTATAAATAATGCAGTCTGACACCACTTTAAGTGCTGTCGCTCCATCCTATGCAATCCCTGGATTTGCAATTTTAAAGGGATTTAGGCTTCTCTGCCAAAGAGTGCTGGCGCCTCACAAAACTGCAAATTCCAGGATTCTTTAGGATGGAGCCATGGCAGTTATAGTGGCATCAAACTGCATTATTTCTACAGTGTAGATGCACCCATGCTTAGATATCTAAAGTATAAACTCCTAAAGTGGGAATGCCAAAACCAGGGCTTTACAAAACATATAATGACCATGGAAATAAGAAAATTGGGTTTGTAAATTAGGAAACTGTAACCAACTGTCATTTTTTATGGGTGATCCCATGTGCAGAAGGGTTGCAGGCAGACAATGGGACAGGGTTCCTGTAGCTTTAATCGTTAACAGATCCTGAATCAAGAAAATGTACCTTAAACGTCTGTCAGGTGGAACTATATGGCACTTGTCCTTTGTGCTCTAAACCCTATCATTTAACTGCTGTAAGAACGCAGCTGCTGTATTTACTGGTCTTTGGAGAGCAGGGGTCATACAAAAGCATCCAGCTCTGTTCCTGTAGCTGGGTGCACAGTAATTACTTTATCTTTAGTCCTGTGCATCCTGCAATAGGAATGCACTTCCGCTGACCAGTAAATAGCTGTGTTTGGGGGCTTCAGCAACTAAAAGGGGTTTGGGGAGAGACGGAAAAGACACATCATTATTCTACCTGGTACCTTTTCCTGATCCAGATCTGTTATTTATTAAAGCTACAGAAGCCCTATCCCACATTCAACGTCTTTTGACTGGTCCTGGCATGACCAGTCTGGCATGAGAGGCCATTGGTCAGAAACCCCCTTGCAATGCACACATATATGTAAACATAAAGTTCTCCATAGTCTTGGGACTTTATCACATGAGCCTTTTAAAGAAGAATTAAAACTGGATAATAATGCCTTTGGCAACGCTTATCACATGACATTGCTTCCAAATCATTGCTGCTGTGCCTCCAAAGCATGATTAGGGCATCCCTTGCCATTACCCTCAATAATAAGCTCCCAATTGTGCTGCTCTCCTATGAATCCTCAGGTGCGATAAATTTCTCCAGTTGCAGTCCCAAGATTGGGCAGTCATGTGGTCTCAGTCTCCTCCTCTCTCCCCCTCCCCACTCCTTTGTGCTATCTCCAAACAGGCTGGTTTTCTTTTCTCCGCCCCCCCCCCCCACTTTCCTTCCTTTTCTTTTTTCTTTGTTTCACTAAATTGCATTGCCATAATAAAAATAAAAATAAATGAAAGGCATGCTGAGTAGGGCAATAATGCAGGGAGGAGGGATTAAGGGAGAGTCTGGAAGAGAGCCAAGGGATGGTCAGTGGCTGAAACAGCCCCGGGTGTGCTATTGAAGGGATGCTCAATACTGAGGGCTGCCAAACTGGTTTCTATCCATTCACTTCTGTAAACGCAATTGCAGCAACAATGGGGCTTGTGTGATGATGTCCTTAATGTCATCTTTCTTGTATACCTATTAGCTTTATTTGATTTTGTGGCATTGTTACATAGCCAATTTTATTAGCTGTGTGATGCTGTCACTACTATTAGAATGAAGAAAGCTGTTAAGAAACAAGTAGGAGCACTTAATCTGCCACTGGCTGTGCATAAAGAATGGGATGAAAAAGTTAAGTTTTGCGGTCTTTTAAAGGAAGTCTATTCACTGGAGAATTTTTGGCACAACCATGCCAAAAAAATATTGGTACAACCATTAAACTTTATTTCCCATGATCATGCTAGATGGTTCTGGATGTTATGTATAATGGCAAATCAGAAAGAGAGATTGAATTCAAAACTCTAAAAACATTCTCATGATAACAATATTTCATATTTGCAATGCTGCAGAGAAACATTGCTTTAAACTGCTCTGTTAAATGCTGTTTTAAATTAATTCCGTTACATATTCTACATTATTTTACTTTCTGGAATGCTTTCTGACAGTCCTACTTTGTGGGGGTGGGGGAATAAGTTGACAACAACATCAATTCTTCTTACCACTGAAATAATGATTATAATGAGAGCACTTAGATTTGACAAGTCAGGTCTCTTAAGATGGGAACTGCCTGTGCTCCCTCTTGAAATAGCAAACAACTTGCTCCTAAGTGAATTATACCATAATAGGGCACAAATTGCAAGCGCGGTGAATCCCCAGTGACCTCGACTTGTGCAATTGCTCTGCAGTGTGTCTTAGAAGTGCAGAGAGTCACCCATGTGTGGCACCACATTGCCAATTTATTTACAACAGCTTTTTACACTGATGCTGCTAGAAGCATTGGGGGAGCAGCAGAGCTTTCACACAACCACAGCAATGTGAGTGCAATTAAACAAATGCTCTTAACTCACCTTTATAGCCAAGAACAATTGGACTGACCTCTCTAATGTCATCTATGGCAGCAATACAAGCATTTTTTTTGACACAGTAAGACCTCTAATATGGCTTTACCATTTCAGAAGTTGATTGGAGTTTACTTCTTTGAAAACTGCCCATACACAGAAGGCTTACATATCAAGAACTAAGTAGACTTTTTGTTCAGAGCAAGAGTGGGACAACAGGGGCCCTTCATCCTTCCAGACTCCCTGAGCCATCTTCTTCTGGCCAAAATAGGGGTTAATTCTCCAGGACTATTGATTTACCTTTAAAATAAGTTTCAAGGAGGTTTAACATCTGTGGTTTAACATCTAAAAAAAACCCTTCCAGCTCCTTCCATTTTGTTTTTCTTTCTCTTTCTTTCTTTCTTTCTTTCTTTCTTTCTTTCGTTTCTTTTTTTTTTTTTTTTTGGTCAGTTTAAGATGTTTCTGGGGCTCTTTTACACACTAAAGTAACAGCGCTATGATTCCACTTTCCTGTGGAATCCTGGGATTTGCAGTTTAGAATTCACAGCCAGACAGCTCTCGTGCTTCACCAAACTACAATTTTCATGTGTGAAAGTGCTCCTGGAAGGCAAAAAGCCCAAGCCCACCATAGTTGCCCACCCACTGACACTTAGGATTTTCAAATAAGTAACCATCCATCTGAATTCTGAAGTAATACTGACATTTGTGAGGATGGTACCATATTTGGCAAGCAATAGTTAAGCAAATATAAGGTTGAAACTCCATCTGACACAGTCCAGGGTGGCTTGAACATATTTACATGGGCCAACATTTTTCCATATGAGAGGTTTCAAATAACCAACCCCACACATGTATCAACCTCCGCTACTGCTGCTGCCCAATAGCTGTTTGGCACATTTAGTCTAGCTCTTCAGCAAAAGCCTGTCTGACATGGAAGACCCTACTAGCAGCACTGCTGCCATCAGCATAACCTCTTGTCTCAGAGGAGCACGCAAGACCACCACCATGGAAAGGTAATGCCATTGTTGGTGCCATTACTATACATCAACAAATTATCATGGGCCAGCATTGTCCATCAATTTACTCAGTCAGAGCACCACAAACATTTCTGGTTCTTTACTGCAGTCCAAATTACCTGTATATCTTGATGTTTGACCTTCTACAATGAAAGGAAACTCTTTATTGACTAATGTTACAGTGACTTTGAAGAAACTGCCTAATCCTTGGTTTTCTATCCTGGCCTTTGCCCAACTGCCAGTTTCCCTGTTAATTCTGTTATTTCATCTTGCAGGCTTTGCAAATTCTATTTTTTCTTCTTCTGCAAATTCAATTGCACCATCATCTTCACTGATATCTGCAGTCTAGGGCTGCATTTTAGCATATGTTGAAGGCACCTAAGAGCATGAAGTGTAGCTGTGCTATCATATTCTAAGAAAAAATGACAGTGTCCTTACAGCTCCTTAAAGGCAAAAAAATATACAGAATGACATAGTTTAATAGTTTCAGGCCTGCTTCATCAAAGTGGCCAGTATACATTGATATGTTGGAGAGAAACACAACCCAGACTTAACATTGGTTTTAATAGTAACTTCCTTGCCCCAGTAAATCCTGCAAACTATGCTTTATGGGATTAAAGATACTCCACACCATCATAAAATTAAGATTCTTTGATGGAAGCCCATGACAGTTAAATTGGCTTTTTGCTGAGTGCATAGTAGGTGGGAGCTTATGGTGCCAAAGTGTGTGTGTGTGTGTGTGTGTGTGTACGTATTTGGATATTTTTTTAAAAAGGAAACAAAGAAAAAAGGGGAATATAGGAATATTTAGGATATACATTAATATAAACTGGTCCGATTTCCCAAAGCACATTTTCTTCAAATTAGTGTCTATAAAAGACACATTTGTGAATACCTCATGAAGTAAGATCTTCTGACCATAGAACAATAGCTAGAGAATATTTATCTTTCCAGCCTTGGATTATGAGTCTTTTGGCAACAAGAGCACACAGGTTCCAATAGTACTCACTATTAGTTAAATTCCATGTTTCAGGGATAGAATTTAACAGACAACCTGGACAGGTGGTTTAGATCAAGGTCGTAAGGATATTAAACTACTGTACTTAGTAGAGATGAACTTCTTTGCTAATTTTGTTCTCAAAGGTAGCAAGGAGTAATTTGACTAATTTTCTTCCCACTGCAAGAAAGTTCTCGAAAACTGTGCAGTTTTTAAAGACTACTGGCAGTTCTGGACATAGTTCCACATGTTATTTTAATGTGCGTAATTCTGCACAGAATTCCACATGATATTTTCACACAGAAAACAGCATTTCTGTACAGAAAATAATATGCTCAAATGCTGTTTTCTGCACAAAAATACCACCTGTTTACTTTGTACAGAATTAGGACTTTTTCAAATGGGGCCAAATGCCCTGTTCCTGACCCGCAAGCCTCAATCCCATTTCTGCCGTGGAATAAAGAGAAAATGTTCAAACACTTACCTTCATTCCACGGCAGGAATGTCTTCCCTCTCCCCATGCTGGCTGACCATAAATGCAGCTCGTAAGGCTGCCTTTACAACCGGGAATTGAAATCCTGCTCGTTCTCAGACGGGAGGGAAAATTAAAAATAACCTCCCCCCAACTGTCAAAATGCTACACCAAGCATAAAAACACATACAAAAAAAAACCAAAAACCAAGTGACCCAGGGAGGGGGCGAAGGGTACCACTTACCTGGGTGTCCCATTCCTGACTGAAGTGTCCAGAATGGACCTCCCTCCCACAGCTGTCATCATGGGAGAGGAACAGGACATCTTTTGGACAACCCGTGATTCTGTTACTACAACGGAATGGGTGGTCCAAAAATGATGTTTCCCCGTGATGAAAATATCACGGGGAAATGTGGAATGAGGATGGGGGAGACATGGAAAAGGGTTGACCTCTTCTGAAAAGAAGACTTTTCCCCGACCCTGTTCTGTGTCTCCCACGGAATAAATACCCCATCTGAAAATCTTCTCTGTCTCATGCTAGATTCTACTAGATAGTAGAATAGGATCTCTAGAGACTATCTATACTGCCACCACCCATTGACCTAATCTCCTTCAGTGTAACTCAATGGGAAGCTACTGAACTTGTCCTTTCCACTTTGTCACTGCAAAGCTTTGCCTTCCCCTACCCTTGTGTGGAGTGAACTGAACAAGACACTTGAAGAGAGTGTGGAAGAAAGGAGAGCTCTTTTCAGGCATTGCTTAGGAAGTTATAAAGTTACATATAGTCTAAGCCTTTCAGCCAAGGTTATAAAATAAACATAAGCCTCACACAAACTAGCTAAATGTTCCCTTGCTACTCACAAGGAGCTGTAATTCTGAGTCTGGATTTCCATGGGGGCTGGGAGTCAGGGTGATGTGAGCCCAATCTACCACCAGCTTCCCCTTGTCTTCCTTTTGTTTCTCTCTTGCCCGTGGTGGCCCCAACATATTATTTATAACCTCTTCACAGAAGCATCTCAAAGCATTTTCTCCCTTCATCTTCATCGGTCAGCTATATTGGTCCTATCTTTAAGCCAGCATAGTGTAGTGGTTTGAGCATTGGACTAAAACTCTGGAGACCAGGGTTCGAATTCCCGCACAGACATGAAAACCCACTGGGGGAACCCTGGGCAAGTCACACTCTCTCAGCCTCAGAGGAAGGCCATGGCAAAGCTCCTCTGAACAAATCTTGCCAAGAAAACACTGTGTTAGGGTTGTCATAAGTGGAAATGACTTGAAGGCACACAACAACATCTCCAGACTGACCAGGTCCAGCCATAAAATTAGGCAGTGGGAGGCAGCCCTCTCAGACAGTAGATGGAGATCAGGCAAGGTGGAAATGCAGCAAATTGTTAGTTTTGAAATTTCTCATTACTATTTTGTGGGATTTTTGCTTTTAGGTCAGGGGAAGGGAAAGGCACTTGTGGGATTTTCTACCTCAGGTGCCATCATAATTTGTGTGTCTTTAGGTACTCTGTACCTTGACTTGGGTGGGTGTGGGGGCATGATTTGCTGCTGTTGTTCAGGCAGCAAAGTATCTTGGGCTGGTTCTGCTTCTGGTATGACAAATATAGATTCCATCATTTTCCCCCACATTGATCTGGGAACTGTGGTTGTCCCAAAGCAGCACTATACAATAGTATTGCAAGATTTAGAACATTGTATGGATTATTGTATGTACTAACCAGTGAGAAATAAATGCATTGACAATAAATGCTATTAATAAAATATTATTCACAGTTTCTCTGGAAAACCTGGCAAGAGAAATCTCCAGATACACTTACAATATGGTTGCAAGCAGCAAAATTTTCTGCAAACTTGGGGAGGGGGAATCTAGAAGTTATGAACTGCAAATTGTAGGACCACTATAGCATTTTCCTTATGGAAGTACCATGAAGTCATTGTTCATTTACAAATGTGAATGGGTAAAGAACTTGAGTCACAGATATCCACAATCTTATTCACATGGATGCCTCACACAATTAAGAACTTCTTGTGCAACCCGTTGCAGCTGTCTAATAAGAAACAGAGAAAGTTTTGAAGATGGGTAAGAATTAGGGAATGGAGGAATGATTCCTCTCTGAATCATCTGTTTGTCAGTACATGAGAAGAAGATGATTTTCATGAGACCCTAAAATACTCCTCTTCAAGCCAGTGCCTTCTAGATGCACTGGAGTACAATCCCCATCATCAGTAAACTAGCATGGCCCTGACATCATCATCATCATCATCATCATCATCATCAAATTTATTTATACCCCGCCCCTCTGTTAAACAATCGGGGCGGCTTACAAAAATTAAAATACAATACAGATAAAAATCCCTAAACACCCCCCACCCCCACCCTCCCCCATAAAAAAATATTAAACAAGTATAACCTATAAGATCCAACAGTGAACATGTGGCAATGAGGTATCAATGTGGTCTTTGATGATCCATCTACTAATAAACTTACAACACTGGCAGGAAGCAGTTTTCCTCATGTTAATTTATTGAATTATTAATTTATGTCCTGCCTTTCTCCCAACATAAAGGTACAGCTTTGGCAGGAAGCAGTTTTCCTCATGTTTATTCAACATGGGACCACAGGCATGGGACCACAACATGAATTAAAATACAGCTTAAAAACCATAATGATGATTCTTTTTTTTAAAAAAAAAAGTAAGATACCATGTTAAAATTTAAAACTAAAACCTTAAAATGATGTAAAATCAGCTAAAAAAATGGCAATAACAATAAATGTATAGCACACATTGGTCCCGTCAATACAATGGGCGGGGTAATACAATCTCCTCCAAAGAAACAGCAATTCACAGTGCTGCAACCTGTCTTAATGGTCAATAGAGCCTCCATAAACTTCGCACGCTCCCTAACCAAGATTGTGGCCTTGAGTGATTTACTTGCTGTTTTAAATGGTCTCTTCCAACTCTATGATTCTGTGAAATTAATTAAATCTCCTGCTGCTGAATTTTTTTTTAAAAAAAAAACTGTTTCCCATAATGCACACAAGCGATACTTCATAGTTATTAAAGAAAAAAGAAGAAAAGAGAAAGACCGCCATTTTATCTCCTTACTGATCTCTCGCTTAGCCAAAAATCCAACATGGGGCATTATCCTTGTTTGCCAGCCCCCCCATGCTCATCCAGCCAATCAGCTTATACTGCCTCATCACAGCAATGCGAATGCAACTGTCCTAACGATTGCACATTCACATGCCCTATGGAGTTATTTTAATATTCTGAGAAAAGCTCCGAAGGCTTCCATTTGGAGATTTATGTTGGATTTGGCTGCCCCCTCCTGAATGAGACATATTGATGCCAATGTCCATTTGGACAGATTGCCTTCCATGCAATTGCCTTTTGAATTATTTTCACTATTTGAATAGGACCTCATCCCAATAAAAGATGTTTCTGCATAGCCAGTTAGGAGATTTTTGGACGCCACTTTCAGGCTCTTGTCGCGCAAGCAGCCTCCGGAGCAGTAATGAGGCTGCCGCGCAGCAAGGAGTCCATTTTGGATGACGCCGTTTCTCTCTCGGCGTCGTCCATGACTCTTGCGGCTAGCATTGGAGGCGGCCATGCTGTTTTTTACTCACAGACAACTTCCGTGAGTGAAAAACAGCGCAGCCGCCTCCAATGCTAGCCGCAAGAGTCACAGACAACGCCAAGAGAGAAACGGCGTCATCCAAAATGGACCCCTTTCCATGGGGCAGCCTCGTTACTACTCCAGAGGCTGCTTGTGCGGCAAGAGCCTGAAATAGGCATCCGAAAATCTCCTTAGTCACCAAATGATTTTTCTTGGTTCTTTTACGAGACCATGTTCTGGAATAGTTTCTTTCTGACGTTTCGCCTGCATCTGTGGAGAACACAGTCTCACAGCCCAGAAAAAAACCAAGGAAAATCTACGGATGCTGGCCATGAAAGCCTTTGACTTCACATAGTCACCAAATGCTTGCTCAAATAAAATGGTCTTTGCCTGCTGGCTGAAGGAGAACAGAGAGGGCCAACTTCATTTCCCTAAAGAGAGAATTTTACAGGTTGGACTCACCACCAAGAGGATTCTGTCCCATGTCCTCACCAAAAATAAATGCAAGGGTGGTAGGACTGAGGACTTTATCAGACTAGTGTCTAAAAACATTATAATTCCATTATTGAAGAAAGCGGAAACATAGTGGCATGCTTACAGTAATTAGAGCACATTGCTGTAATTGCATGATACTACCACCATGGAATTATCACATGAGCACCACTAGCAGTTTAAGAACGGGAGTTCAGCTCATGCAATAGTAACACTTGTCTCTGCATTGCCTTCTATTAACACTTTGCGCTGGCCCGAACATGCACTTTTAAGAAAAATGTTCTCTGCGATTTTGCACGGGTGAGATTTTAGTTGTTCTCATGAGAAGATGTGACTTCACTTAAACACACAAAAAACAAATAAAAAGTAAAAGAAATCCACAAACAAGCACTTAAAACAAACAAAAAATACCAAGTAAAGGTGACCGTTCATTAAAACAACATCCTTTGGGTCCTCTTCACATTCTCCCCAGGAAGTTTAATTATGTGTTTTCATTGGGAAAGGGGAGGGGGGAAAGAGGGCCACCCATTCTCACTGTAATCACACAATTACAGCGGGATGTAATTTTGCACGCTCATCAATACTGCAAAAAAAAAAAAAAGCAATATTCATGGCTTTTGCCTGTCAATGAAAAGTGGCACGCAATTAATGGGTGGAGCACACACTGACCACTGAAAGAGGAGGACATTGTGCAATTCACAGGAACTCATTTGTGAACCTATCATGTTGTAATTGTGTCATTACAGCCCTGTCTGATAATGTCCTGAGAGAAAGCCCTCCTCCAAAGATCTTAAAACTCGAGCAGTGTCATATAGAAAGATACAGTCTTTCAAATAGTCTGGACCTAAACCATTTGGTTTTGCACAACTCTAAAACAGAAATAGGAGGGGAAAGTACTTAAAAAAGAAAAGGAATCCACAGATAATACAGAGTTTTCCTGTGGTGGTGGGTATAAAAACAATACAATAAAGTACCAAAAAAAAAAAAACCAGCTGGCTAAATGGTAAAATGGTCATTGATGAAATGCTAATAAAAGCTGGGATCCATCAGAAAAGAGAGGGGGACCATCACCTCCCCCAGCCCCACTCATCCCTGCCTGCCATGTCTTCTTTTCTGGAGGACTAGGAAATCCTCAGGAATAGATTTCAGGTAGTGTAGAGAAGGGGAGGGCAGCAGAAAAGGTCTGGTGTGTTTGTAAAACTTAACATTGCTAACTCAGCATTGGATTTCAGCTGAGAACCATAGATAAAGCAATGAATTTTTTTAAAAAAAATGAGTCAGGGCAAAAGCAAAATAAGAAATGCATATAAACAGAGGTATACAGAAAAGCTATCATTTACAGCCTGAAACTGTTGCTTTTTCGGATAACAACACCCAGAAACCCCAGCCAGGGAGGGAAAAAAAACTTTCCCAAGCTCTGACCTGTCTTTTAAAATAACTTCGGTTCCAACAGTCTGAAACACCAGGTGGTTCCTTCTGAAATTATGCTATATTGAGAAAACTATTATTGCTGTCATTGTTATTATTAATGTTATTCATTTATATCCCATCTTTCCCCCAATAATGGGACTCAAGGCAGTTAACAGCATATTTAAAAACAATACAGATTAATAACTATACACAAATCTTGAATAAAAGTATAAATATAAAAGTTATTTAAAAAGCAGTTAAACAATTTATAAAGTTAAAACATTCAACATTAAAAACATTAAAATTACTATACAAACCATAAACAGCACAGCACATTATTAAAAAGCCATCTCATTCAGTTTCTTGTGGGACTAGAGTGTTTTCAATTGCTGACAGAAGGAAAGCAAAGAGGGAGCCATCCCAGCCTCTCCAGGGCAGAGTTTCAAAGTCTGGGAGCAGCCAACAAGAAGGCCTTCTCCCTTGTTCTCACCAAATGAGCCTGAGAAGGTGGTGGGACCAAGAGAAGGTCCTCTCCAGAAGATCTCAGAGCTCTAATCGGCTCATAAAGGGAGCTGCCATTCTTCAAATGGCCAGGACCCAAACTGTATAGGCTTCATAGGTCATCACCAGCACTTTTAATTGTGCCCATAAACAGATTGGCAGCCAGTGGAACTGTTAAAAAAAAGTTGCTCCCTGTAACAGGCGCCCGTTAACAACCTGGCTGCAGTTCTTTGGGCCAAATGAAGTTTGTGAGCACTTTCCAAAGGCATCCCCATGTAGAACTCATTACGGTAATCCAAATGGCATGAAACCAAGGACTTTATCAGATGAGCATCTAAAAATGCTGTAATTCCACTATTGACGAAAACAGAAACATAGTGGCATGATCACAGTAATTATTGCACATTGCTGTAATTGCACAATACTACCGCCATAGAATTATTGCATAATCACCACTAGTGATTTTAAAATGGAATTTCAGCTTGCACTATAGTAACACTTCTCTTCGCATTGCCTTCTAATGACAGGATATTAATGCTTTGTGTTGGCCCGCACATGCACTTTTAAGAAAAAAATTATCTTACTTCCGTGATTTTCCATGGGTGAGATTTCAGTTGTTCTTGCAAGAAGATGCAACTTCAATTAAAAATACCAAAAACAAATACATAATGAAACAAATAAACACTTAAAGAAACATTAAAACGTACCAAGAAAAGGCAACCGTTCAAAAAACAATGTCCTGTTGGTCCTCTTCACATTCTTCCCTGGAAGTTTATGTGTTCTCATTGGGAAAGGGGAGGGGGGAAAGAGGACCACCCATTTATGCTGTAATCCCATGATTACAGTGGAATGTGATTTCACACGCTAATCAATACCATGAAAAGAGTGATATTGAGGGCTATTCACAGGTTTTGCCCATCAATAAAAAGTTACGTGTAATTAACGGGTGGAGCCCGCACAGACCATGGGAGGATGACAACGTCGTGTGATAACAGAAACCCATTTGTGCTACTATCCTGTCGGAATTGCGTTATTTCAACCTCATGTGATAAAGTTACAAGTCATGTGTTACCATGACCAGATGTGACTTCTCCAGGAATGGGGACAGTTGGTACATTAGCTTAACTATGCCAATGTCCTCCTGGGGCCCGTTTACACAGTAAAAAAAAAAAAAGAGAGAGAGAGAGAGAGAGTGAAGAATTTGTGTCGAACCCTATTTGTTCACACGCATCATGCACTATTCGGAAGGAGGAGAAGCAAAAACAAAAAACAAAAAACAGTTAACCCATGACTTTCCATCCCTCTATTTTCCAGGTACATTTTTTGGACAGTCCAGGACAACCCGTGCTATTGGTTGTCTGAACAATCAGGAACCATCCCGAGAAATGGGATGATTTTTGATTGGTTGGACTTTGGAGGGGGCTGGCTTACAAGAAAGCCTTGCAGTTCTTAATCCACCATTTTTGTATGGCCCTTCATAGGTTCCTCCGCTGGCTCCAAAGCTGGCTTGCAGAAGCTGCAGCCAGCTGAAAGCCAGGCGAGGTCTCTCCCCTCCCCTAGCCAGCTCTTTCTCCCAGATCACCGCCGGCAGCAGAGGCTTCTTCCACTGAAGGACCATTCCCTCAGTGAAAGAAGCCGTAGTAGTCAGCAGTGAGGTGGGCAAGGGCCGAGTGGGCCAGATGTCCCCATCCCCCCTCCCTTAGCTGCGGGTGGGGGAGCTTTCTCCGTGACTGTCAGTCACAGAGGAGGAAAAACCCTGCCCGAGGCAGCTTTTCCTTCCCAGACCCGCCGCTGAGCTGCCATGGGCAGGGAGGCTTTCTCCGTGACTAACAGTCACGGAGAAAGCTCCCACCCATGACAGCTCAGCGGGGCCGGGAGAAGACAGCTGCTGCAGGTGGCGGGGGTTTCTCCATGACTATCAGTCACAGAGAAAGCCCCCACCCACCCATGGCAGCTCAGTCTCAGGGCTGGGAGGGAAGAGCTGCCATGGGTGGGTGGGGGTTCTCCATGACTGACAGCTCAGCGGCGGGGCTGGGAGGGAAGAGCTGCCACAGATGGGGAGGGCTTCTCCATGACTGTCAGTCATGGAGAAAGCTCCCCCCTGCCCACGGCAGCTCAGCGGCAGGGCCGGGAGGGAAGGGCTGCCAGGGGGGTTTCTGCCAGCCAGGCTTTGGAGGCTGTGGAGGACCCTGTCCATACAAAAATGGTAGATCCATAAGTGCCAGGCTTCTCTTGCAAGCCCTCCACCTCCAAAGTCTGACCAATCAAAATTCAGCTCTGCTATGTGCCCCTTTACTGGGATGGAGGTATCCTGGGGATCTCCACAGGCCAATGGCCAAGGAATCAAACATGTATTCCTAAGCACCCCCCTCTGAGAGCACCCCTCCAGAAAAGAATAGAGCCACTGTAGAACAGTACCTCCAAGCCCCATCCCAGCAAGGCAACCCAGAAGGATACCATCATCAATGGTATCTAAAACTTCTGAGAAGTCCAGCAGAACCAACATGGACGCACTCCCCCTGTCCAGTTCCCATCATTCACCAAGGCAAACAACACTGTTTCCATTCCATAACCAGTCCTAAAACCAGACTGAAATGGATCTAGATAATCCGTCTCATCCAGAAACCCCTGGAGTTGCAAAGCCACCATACACTCACAAATGGGATGTTGGAGACTGGCTTATAGTTATCTGTATAGTAGGATACAGGGGAGGTTTTTTCAAAAGAAGTCTTACAACAGTCACGGAGAACCCGACCCCCCACCCACGGCAGCTCTTCCCTCCTAGCCCTGCTGCTGAGCTGCCGTGGGCAGGGGGGGTCTCCATGACTGTCAGTCTCCTTTAGGCATGCTGGGACCCTGCCTGGTTGTAAAGAGGCCTTAATCATTTCCCTTGCCTACTCAGCCAAAGCCTGACCCAGTGTCTGGTACTGCTTGAAGTGCTGCTGCTAATGTTGTTGCTGCTGCCATTACCACTACCAACGTTGCCTGCGGCTGCTACTACTACAAGGAAGGGCTGACCCTGACATAAGGCAAAGTGAGGTACTTGCCTCAGGTGGCAGATGCTGCGAGCAACAGTGGCACTTCTAAAGCTGTCCTTTCTGAGCCTTCTGGTCTTTCCCCTCTCATGGAAGAGGCAAATATTATGTTTGCCATACACATAATTTCTAAATTGACCTGCTGTGCTCAAGTGTGTGTGTGTGTGTGTGCCTTCAAGTCCCCTGTTGACTCATGGCAACCTCATGAATAACACCACCACCACAACAACAACAATAATAATAACAACAACACAACTACACCATCCATTAAACCTTCCCTCAGAAGCACTGGAGGGGGAGGGAAGACTTTTTTTCTGCTTCTTCCTGCAAGTTTGTGGCTGGAGCAGATTGAATGGCAATGCGCAGGCCAAGCCAGCCAGCCAGACTTTGCTTTGGCTCCTGTCACATGGCCACTCCACTGCAAGGAGGAGGCAGGCCAAGCAGCCTTCAAGCTTTCACAGACCCCCTGTGAGGACATTGCAGACCCCTGAAGGTTCCCACACCACTGCTCTAAAATATAGCCTACGTGTCACAAGGACGTGTGGCCAAGCAACATCAGAGTGTGATCAATATGGCCAAAGTTACTAATGAAGAAGAACACACAAGCTAGGAGAGGCTGTAGCAGCTACTGGGAAGGACAAGATCCTGCCCCCCTTCTCCTTTCCTCCCTCCCCCCCTCCAGTTAATTGAGTGTAAACTACATTTTCATTTGAACTCAATTTACAGCAACTGAAGTAAGCTGAGGGCAAAAGGGGAAAGTGAAAGGAGGACAGAGAAACTTGGACATTTTAAAAGCAGCTGGAAAGTGAGACAGTAGAGGATTAATTGGAACTGATCCTGCCAAATTGGGACACTTGGAGGGTGATGGAGGACTCTATCCCATTGCCATTGTTAAAGTAAGATTCAGCTTCCCAGCCAGTCAGCTTCTGTACATGGAAATGGGAGGTCAAATAACTTGTCCTTCGTGTCAGGCATCTAAATGCCTTGGGTTGGTCCTGTTGCCAGGTCCCAGCAACAGAGGAGGGGACCCATCACTTGCCTAGAAATGTTTTCAAATGTGGATTTGAGCCCAACAGAATGCACTAGAGTCAATGGGAAAAGGTAACCTCATAGTCACGTCAGTTGAAGGTCTCCATTTAAAACAGGCACCTTCCTTCCAGAAGAAGAGGCATTCTCTTAATATAACAATGAAATTGCTCGACCAAGGAACAAAACCTACAATGTTTCAGATTGGCAAGAGAAACTGGAATCCTGGCACAGCCACAATACTAGCCATTCTTTGAGCACTAAATATTATCCCATTCTACATAGACTCTCTTACTCTGCTCCCATCACCAGGGTATTTAACATTCTGATTGCTTTCATCCGATCCAATGTTTGATGTCTTCATGGTTTCTCTAATGACACTGGATGCTTGTTATACTAAATGGCTGACAATTTTTAAAAGTGCTTCTATGTATGTCATAGAATCATAGAATTGTAGAGTTGGAAGAGACCACGAGGGCCATCCAGTCCAACCCCCTGCCACACAGGAAATCTTGATCAAAGCATCCCCGACAGATGGCAATCCAGCCTCTGTTTGACCTCCAAGGAAGGAGACCCCACCACGCTCTGAGGGAGTGTGTTCCACTGCCGAACAACTCTTACTGTCAAAAAGTTCCTCCTAATGTTGAGGTGGAATCTCTGTTCCTGGAGCTTGCATCCATTGCTCCGTGTTCCAATCTCTGGAGCAGCAGAAAACAAGCCTGCTCCATCCTCAGCCTGACATCCCTTCAAATACTTAAACAGGGCTATCATATCACCTCTTAACCATCTTTTTTCCAGGCTAAACATACCCAGCTCCCTAAGTCTCTCCTCATAAGGCATGGTTTCCAGACCTTTCACCATTTTAGTTGCCCTTCTCTGGACATGCTCCAATTTGTCAATATCCTTTTTGAATTGTGGTGCCCAGAACTAGAAATATGTGTGTAAGGATACCCACTTATCTTGTAAGAAAAATAAACCATATACTTTCCTCCTTGCCTGCTGGTTGGTGAGACATTTTCTGCCCTTTTCAGTGAGAGTTTTCACTTTTGCAAGAAGAATTTTTGCACAAATTTGCAGATTTGCACAAAACTATGATAGCTGAGGTTGCTAATCATGCACAACTACAAGTACATCTTTGTTCATCAGCCAGGCATGACTGATTAAACCTGGCTTTCTGTGCTTGTGGGGAGCAGGAGGCACATACTTTGCTTCACAAAGGGGGAAAAAAGACATTTTTTGCACAAATTATGGAAACTTCATTGAAAAGGGAAGCTCTCATCGATTCACACTCCCCCCACTTTCCGAATATGGCAGATTGATGTGGGATCCCATTTAGAGAAAACGTATTCTCCTCAAATTCTATGAAGAATATTTTCACTATATAGACCAAAACCTGGAGTTAGTCCCTGCCTGACCAACATGTACTCTGCTCACCAGCACTGGTCTACAGTCGGATGGGAAGGGGCTATTCAATTGGCCCTGATTACTTCATTCTACTACCCATACCCCAATAAACTGTATACTGTTGGGCCAATCTCTTATCAATCTGTTAAGGGACAAGGTTGGAGGCTACTAAGATCAGGATCACTCGGACATTATGTACATCCACTAAGACAAATCCAGACTTGCTCTGCTGTACATTCTGTCCGAAAGAACCATTCAACAGGTTATATACCCTTGTGTCACTTTCACAACTGAATCTTTTGCCTGAGTTCTAAGGAGTTAGCAAAAATGATTCTGCCTGCATTCTTTGCTGTATCTCTTTGTAATCCAGAGAGGGACTTTGGTTTGGGTTCAAGACTGCTGCCTTTCACTATGGATCATCACTCACCATATCCATGGGGGTTTGGTTCCAGGACCCTGCACAAATGCAAAAAAAGTGGATGCTCAAGTTCCATATTATTAAACGGTGGCAACATGAATGCAGACACTTCAGCATCTTGTGGATGCCCCTGGAAGGGCTTGTATGGGCTGTTGGTCATATTTCCTCCTTTCCTCACAAGCATACAACTACCCACAACTGTGAATTTGCTGGCTGCAGTGAACCTTTCTTGTATTTTAATTATATTTTTTTCAATCTGCGATGGGTTGAATACAGAAGAGTGAGAAAAGAAACAGGACCTCAAAAATGCTACAAATGACACAAAAGTAGGGAAAAAATGAGTGCAAAAATGTGTCTGAGCTACAAAACATTTCATTACATATTTTAATTTGCCCCTTTTTGGCACAATAGGACATCATTTCACAGAAGGCAAGCCAATTAATTCCTCATTCAAATTAATCCCTTCAGTGAGGGCATTTCCCATCAATTGCCCTCCAAGATAGTAGCAAAATAAATTATTCAAAAACCTTGCATCCCACTTAGGTATCTTTTTTTGCTATGTTTCTCAGAATTCTACTGCCAGTCAATCTAATCCCAGTTCCATACTTAGTGGCAACACTTCTTTTTCTTCCTAAACAGAAATCTGTGTGAATTTCAGTAAAGTACACATTTTGGCATTTTTTTGTGTTTTCACATTGACAAAAGTGTTCTGTGTGCATTTATTTATTTTTACAAATAGGGGCATTTTTACTTGTGTACATTTTTCAAATGTATGCATGGTTTTGTGTGTATCTTTTTCTTTCATTAAAAAAAAAAGACATTTCAAACCTTAGGAATGTGCACAGGTTCCAAAACAAAATGTTTTGCTTTCCATTGCCAGTCACAGGAGGTGTGAAATTAATATTTTCATGAGTAAATGCATACCCAGTGAATTTGTTTCCCATACTTTATCCCGCTTTGAAATTTGTTATTGTTGTTAACTGCCTTCAAGTCAACTTCAACTAATGGCAACCCCATCAATGAGAGACCTCCAAGTCACCCTATCCTCAACAACCCTGCTCAAGTCATGCAGACTCAGGGTCGTGGCTTCCTTCAGTGAATCTATCCATCTGGAATGCAGTCTTCCTCTTTCCTACTGCCCTCCACTTTACCATGCATTATCATCTTTTCTAGTGTTCTAGTATGTCTTCTCATGATACAAGCAAAGTACCTCCATCTCAATTTAGTCATCTTGGCTTCTAGGGACAGTTCAGACCTGATTTGCTCTAGGACCCTATTATTTGTCTTTTTAGCAGTCCACAGTATCTGTAGAATTCTTCTCCAGCATCACATCTCAAATGAGTTGATTTTTTTTCCTATCAGCTTTCTCTACCATCCAGCTCTCATAACTATATGGTACAGAGAAATGTGGAGTACAATGGCATGGACTATCCTAACTTTAGTATTCAGTGATATATCTTTACACTTCAGGATCTTGTCTGCTTCCTTCATAGCTACCCTTCCAGGTCCTAGTCTTCTTCTGATTTCACTCTGATTAATGATTGAGCCAAGGTATGGAAAATCTTGAACTATTTCAATGTCTTCATTCTGTATTTTAAAGGTATGTAAATTGTCTGTTGTCATTATTTTTATTTTCTTTCTTCCCTGACTTTCTTCAATGATCGTTCCAAATCTTTGCTATGTTCTGCTAGTAGTATGGTATCATCTGCATATTTAGATTGTTGATGTTCCTTCCTCCAATTTTCATGCCTCCTTCCTCTGAATCTAGTCCTGCTTTACGTATGATATTTTTGGCATAGAAATTAAACAGATAGGGTGATAAAATGCTAAAATATATCACCTCAACTCAGTTCCTCAATTTATTTTCTCTGTTCTCTGCAGGACACTATTCAGTTCACGCCCTAAGAATTAATTTTTCCCAATTCTCAGAATTCTCAGAATTCTTACTTTAAATCAGTGGCTTTTCAATACTACCTCAAACCCTGTTTTTTATTACTTTTCTCTACTGGGCAGTCTCTGGTCTGGATTTCTTTCCTTTTCCTAGGTGCTCCATTTTATTTTAACTCTCTCTCTCTCTCTCTCTCTCTCTCTCTCTCTCTCTCTCTCTGCCAACAATGGAACAGAGTGCTTTGAAAGCTGGTCATCTCTCCTTCACTGGAAATATTTAAAGTAGATACTGGACAACGATTTTTCAGGGGTACCACAACTGCACTGACCAGGGGATTCAGGATTGTTGGAGAAGAGACAACCTGTGAATATTAGATATTAACCAGAACAATGCATTCACTAGTTAAGCATGTCATTGGCCTGCTTCAGCAGCAGATGGAGCTTTAACATACCTTGTTTGTTTGTTTGTTTGAACCTTCCCTCTTTGATCCAGCCACCTTCCTCTCTCAGCCCTCTCTCAGTCTCAATATCCCTTTCTTAGGAAATTATCAGGCAGGAATGCAAAACGTATTCCTGTCCCACAATCTCCAATCCCGCCCCTGTCCTGGCACAACAACCCTCCCCAACCGCACTTACCTTCTCTCCCGTGGACAGGCAGCCCAGGAATGAACGGAGCTCTAATGCATTCCTCTGGCATCATTATGGCGCCACATTAGCTGCATCTGATAATCTCCTTAAGCAAATTTCTAGAGTGTGTGATAATCTCCCAGATCCAGAGATTTCTGGGTAAAATGGGTTAACTAGATCTATTTAAATCTGGTTTCGGGCCTGGCTATCAGATGGAGACAGCTTGGAACTGGATAGGAGCACTGGAATTTGTCCATAGTATGAAAGCCTCAATTTAATCATCTTGGTTTCTAGTGAGAGTTCTGGCCTAATTTGCTCTGAGACCCATTCATTTGTCTTTTTAGCTATCCAACCATATTCATGTAACTCTTCCCTAGCACCACATTTCAAATAAGTATATTTATCTTTACAGTCCGGCTTTCATAATATATTTTCAGTGATACAATACCCTTATCGTATTTACAGTTTATGGAATGAGCTTGACAACATACACTCAATAAGCATGCACATAATGTACTTCTTTGCTTCCCTCACCTTATTGTCTTCATCAGTGATCTATCTGCCAGGCAGACGTACTGACTCCTACAGCCTTCAAAATGACTTCACTTTTGTTTCAGTTAGATTTCCTCCTTCCCTGCACTATCAAAATTGATACCAGAAGAGTATGGGACATATGGGAGACTATCAGACAGACCCTTTCGGTCCGTTTCTGTCCCGGTACCCCACCCCACCCTCCCCTCTCCCATTCCTGGCATGGAATAAAGGAAAAAGTTTCACACACCTACCTTTATTCCATGACAGGAACGGGCTCCCCCTCCCTTCCCTGCCTGGTTGTAAATGCAGCTTGCAAGGCTGCTTTTATGACCGGGAACTCAAATCCTGGCCATTCTCATGATAGAACAGCCGGGAGGGTAATTTAAAAAGAACCCCCCCCCCCGCTGTCAAAAAAGAAAACAAGCACTAAAACACATTTTTAAAAGAAACAGCTACCCAGGGAAGGGGAAAAAATTTTTTTACTTACCTTTCTGTCCTGATCGCACCCGGAAGTGTCCAGCAGGGACCTCCTGGTGACGTCATGATCCGTTGTTGTTGTTGGGGCATAGAAAGATGCACTGTGTCCACCACAACGACCTGCAGAGTTGTTCTATGTCAACAGGACGCCAAGGAGAAGGTTTCTGGAGAGACTTCTGCAAAAGACTTCAGGCTGAGAAGGAAAAATTCCTTCACCCCAGCACACTGCCTTGAGCTCTGGCTTGCCAAATAAAGACAGCGACAAGGCCAGCCTTCACTCAACTTGAGGGCTTTCAATCTTTGTTTGCAGTATATTTACAATATATATACAGAGTATAGGACAGCCATCTCTAATATTCATAAATCTCTCTTAAACCAACAAACTGCTTCACCAACCACCATCCACAACAAACCCACACTGGAGATATTTTCCATCTCCTTTTTATAGGCAGTTAAACAATGCTTGTTACATCAGGCATCTCAGATGTGCATACTCTCAAGTGCTAACTCACACACACACCTGCCACTGGAGCTTAACTACTTTCATTACTAAGCTTACAGCTCCATCTTGTGGTCACATCCATGTCATTTCCTGACATTCCCCTCCAAATGACATGTGGTGTGTCCCATGTGTCATTTACACCTATCCTTTTAAATACTGTCACCTTATTCGCTGATACCTAACCTGTTAGTCAATTTCGTGTGCCGTTCTACAGATAAAGTTTTCGTGAGAATGTCTGCTACATTGTCTCCTGTGCCAACATATTGTAGCTTCAGTGTTCCACTTTGTACAAGTTCTCTCACGTTTTGGTATCTCACTGCGATATACTTTGTTCTACATTTTAGATTTTCTGACTCTGCCATGCCAATGCATGCTTGCGAGTCTTTGTTTACCACTGTTGCTCCACTGTATTCTTCTCCTAAATCTTTTAACAATTGTCTAGCCCACTGGATTTCATTTGCTAGCTCTGACAACGCAGCAAACTCTGCCTCAGTAGTACTTAGTGCGATACATCCTTGTTTTCTGGACCTCCAAATAACCAGGCTACCAGCATAGCTGACCGTCAAACCAGTTACTGATCTTCTGTCAGCTGTTTCCGACGCAAATGAACTGTCAGCAAAACCTTCTAGTTCTGACGTTCCTCCTGTTACTATTCAGCATCTATCTCTTGTGCCCTTCAAATATCGCACAACTCGCTTCAATGCTGACCAGTCTACTAGTCTGGAATTTGCTGCTCTTCTGCTGAGCAACCCCACTGCGAAGCTAATGTCTGGTCTTGTGTTGTCGGCCAAAAACAACAAACTCCCAATTACTGAATGATATATATCCAGCCTTTCAAACATCTCCTCTGATTCCAGATTTTGGTAATCAGGCATCATTGGGCATCCTATGACTTTAGCTTCACCTAAACCAGACTTTTCTACTAATTTATCTATTTTTCTCCTTTGGCACAACCTGAAACCACCACTCTGGTCTCTCTCTACTTCTATTCCCAGGTAGCTTTTTAGATGACCGAGATCCTTGAGTTTGAACTTATGTGCTAACTCATTCTGCACCAGTCTGATCTCACCCTTGCAGCTACACATAGGTCATCAACATAAATTAATAGAATTACACTACCTTTTGTGTACACATACATAGGCCACACTTCGCCGATAACCCAGTCTCACTAATTCCTCGTGTATACACTGATTCCAGCATCTGGCACTTTGCTTAAGTCCATATAATGCTTTCCTCAGCCTATAAACTTTGTTATTGCCTTCAAACTCATATCCAGGAGGTAGTTCCATGAATACAATTTCATCTAAATTGGCATTGAGATATGCTGTTTCACAGTCGAAATGATGAACCGCTAACTTCCTTTTGGCAGCCACAGCAAGCACCATCCTGAGACTCTCTGCCTTGGCTGTAGGTGAGAATGTCTTATCATAATTCTCAAACTGTCTCTGTGAGTAACCTTTTGCTATTATTCTAGCCTTATACTTCACAGTCCCATCAGGCATGTCCTTCTTCCTGTAGACCCATCTACAGCCAACTACTTTCTGCTCTCCAGGTCTATCAACTATCTCAAATACTTTGCTATCCACCAATGCACTGATCCATAGCCATATTCCACTTCTCCTGCTCTGTTACTGGATACCTGAGCATATCCTGATAGTCATCAGGCTCCTCTGCCACAACAGTGCAAGCGTGTGCCTCTTGCACCACAAACCTTTCTGGTGGTCTCCTGACTCGTTGAGTCCTTTGTGGAATAATGACTCTGGTTCTACCATACTCATCCTCAGTGTCACTACTACTACTCTGAATAATCTGTCTCTGCGTTGGCTCTTGCTTTGGTGTTTGTTTGTCTTCAGAAGTGCTTGTGTGTTCATCACTCACATCTCTGGATGCTATCACCCCTCTGGATGCTATCACCAAACCTCCATTTAGGTTTGGTGCTCTTCCATACAATAAGTAATATGGTGTTTGGTTTATCGCACTGCACCATGACCTATTTACAATATGACAAGCAGTTCTTGTTGCTTCTCCCCACAAATTAGCTGGTGCTCCAGAATCCTCTAACATACAATCCCTTATTTGGTTTATCATCCCAATCCTACGTTCAGCCAAACCATCCTCAGCTGGACATCCGGGATTTGTAGTTTTATGTTGGATCTCTTTCCACCCAAACCACTGCTGCAAATTACTACTTAAGAATTCCCCACCTCTGTCAGTCACAACAGTGCCAACCTTGTAGGGAAACTCCCTTTCAACAGAATTGACCCATTTTTTGATCATATCAGCAGCCTCAATTTGGTTTTGAGCATTGCCACATAGGTAAATCTGGTATGCCTATCTACTATCAATAGGGTAAACCTGCTACCCCCTATACTCTTTACTTGATGCGGCCCTGATAAATCTGCCTGAAAAGGCCTCTGGGTTATGCATTTGCTCATCTTCGCTACAGGGTAAGCCTTGACCTTTACCTTTTTGCAAATAGCACAGTCCCGGTAACTTTTACAGTTCTCTACCTTGAACTCTGGGCAAACCTTCTCTAGGTTTCTCAAACCTTTTTAGCTTATATGGCCCATAACTCTATGAAGGTAATGAGCACACCCATCATGCAGTGGCTTATTTGTTACATTCCCACACTGCACCTGTGCTACCATTTGATAAATGTGATTTTTCTTTATGGCTTTACCATATACTACTCCCTCCTTGGACACAATCCCCTCATCTCCTTTGAAAAGGATTTCATATCCATCACTGGTTAGGGATGCCACACTTACGAGGCTATTTTGTAGTTTTGGTGCACACAGTACATTATGAAATACCTTCCTTAAACCAGGGATTAATACAGACCCTTGGATCTCTACACTGCCAGATTCACCATCTGCAAATACCACAGTGTCCACTGGTTCTGGCTTTGGGATCTGTAGTTTTTCCCTGTCAGGGGTCATATGGTGAGAACACCCACTGTCCAAAATCCAGACAGACTGGTCCTTTTTCTCATTTACAATTCCTTCTACAGTAGTAGCAAACCCCCTCCCATCTTGGGGCTTATCTTTTCTTTTTCTTTGTGAGTTCTGTCCTTTCTTTGCTGCAGAGACCTTAGGACAGTTCTTTATCAAATGTCCAGTTTCTCCACAGGAAAAACATCTCCGTGTTCTGCAGACAGCAGCACTCCCTTCCTCAGTTTAGTGATCTCCTATTGTCCCTGTTCTGGGATATTTTACCTGTGTGATAATCTCCATGGACTAAGGAGTTTATCAGACCAGGCAAATATGGCATCATAAGGATGCCTAATGATCATGAAAGGGCGTGCATACCAGATGATGACATCTTTCACAATCATGTCCTGTAAATGAGGCATACTTTTTTTTTATTGACAGCCCAATCCATCAATAGATCTCCCATTCTGCTTTTTTGCTGGCATTGCAAGCATTTGAATCCTTGTGCCATTGTGCTCACATGAATGTAGCATCAATGGACAAACACTTCCAGGTGAGATCACAATAGCCAGGTAGAGGATGCTCTTTTTATGAACCCCCCCAATACCTGGGACTTTTAAAGCATGTTTCTATGCTTTTCTGAACATTTTCTGTGTTTATTTTGTTTTTATTTTTAAATTTCCCTCTCTAGCGACTTCTCACAAGAATCAGTGAGATTTCAACCCTGGAAGTAAATGGAGCTTCATTTGTGCTCCGTTACTGCTGGGGAAGCCTCATTGACACTGGAAAAGGTAGGCCTGGTTGTGTGTGTGGGTCTTTTGCTTGCATAAAAATGACACAATTTATGCCAGCAAAAGAATGTTAAGGGGTGCACTGATAAAGTCCTAAGAAATCATTGAGTTGACTGAACTGGGCCAGTTAACACCTAATTAAAAGCAACACTGAGCTAATTTTAATTAATTGAATCCAGACTTGGGAGATTTTCACACAGGCTATATATCCCGTAGCAGGGTCGGGAAAGGTTTTCCCTTTTGGATAACGTTGACCCCGTTTTTTCCTGCATCCATCCTGCTCCCATGACTGTTCCAGAACAATGTAATCATGATTTTTTCATCATTAATAGATCTCCTGTTCCTTTGCTATCACACAACCATGGGTGTGTGAACAGGAGCCCCGTTCCTGTTCCAAAATGACAGCCATGGAGGGGAGGTCCATTCCGAGCACTTCCTGGTACGATCTGGACATCCAGGTAAGTGGCACCCTTTATTTTACCCTCCCTGCTTTGATTGTATGATTTAAAGTTTGTGCTTGGTGAACTGATTTTGTGTTTGGGAAGCTTTATTTTTTAAATTTACCACCCAGCCATTATCACGCAATAACGTGATAACGTTTCAGATGGCCGGTTGTAAAAGCAGCCTTACGACGGCTGCTTTTACGGCCGACCAGCAAGGGGAGGGGGAGCCCGTTCCTGCTGCAGAATTAAGGTAAGTGTATGAAAGATTTACGTTATTCCATGGCAGGAACAGGAGAGGAGGTGGCGGGGCAGTAACGGGGCATTTTGGCCCTGTGTGGAAATCTCCTTGGTCATACATGTATACCTATATGGGTTCATTGAAATCAATGGGTCTCAGGTTAGTTGTAATTAACTGACATCCCAGTAATTTCAGTGGGTCTGCTGTAAGTCTGAAACTAGCTCAAAAGATGCAAAGGAATCCTGTGTCACCTTTGAGACTAACTGAGAAAAATTGATTTCTAGCATAAGCTTTCATGAACTTCAGCCTACTTCATCAAATGACTCAGTGGGTTCACTCTAATTGGAACTAACAATATCAGTCAGGTCATTATGTTTTATATCTTTTTATGCTCAAACAGATTAACACAGCTATGGACTTTATCAGACTATCCCTTTAAAGTGTTCTTTTGATGGCATAAAAATATCAAATTTTATACCAGCAAAAGAACGCTCCCCTGCCCCCGCACTTAGCTCTGATCCCAACAAAGGCAGCCCCAGCAATACAAGAGGAAGTGAACGGAGCTCTGTTCACTTCCTCCTTTCAGATCCTGTGGAATATCGTGAGACTTCATCATGTGGGAAATTTTAAAAAAAACCCAAAAATAACACTTTAAATGTTTTTAAAAGCACAAAAACATACTTTAAAACTTACAAGTAACCCAGGGAGGATCATAAAAAGTGCACCACTTACCTGGATGTTGCAATCTCACCTGGAAATGTTAGCGCCTGACCAGCCACTGATGGAGTAAGTATGGAGCGGGGGAAGACATGAGGTTTCACATGCTGGCTATGCTGGCAAAAAAAATGGCAAGGGGATCAATTGACGGCTTAAGCCGTCAATTAAAAAGTATGGGATTTTAAGGAGACATAACCGCAAAAGGGTGACATCGTAAGGGCGCAAAAGGGCAATGCGTGCCCTTTCGTGGTTATGTGGCATTGTTATGACGCCTTATTCTGTGCATCTGATAAAGTCCTGTGTCTTTGAATACTACTAGAATGCATCTAGCTTACTTAAATTTAGCTTGCTTACTGGCTTTTCACATAATCCTATCTAACTTTCCCCATTCTCTAACTTCTGTCTCCTAAAACCTAGACATTGGCTGAATGAACACACACACACACACACACACACACACGTTAATTCTTTTCTACCGTGAGCAAATTCCTACACCAATACAGTTAACATGCTGATTTGTTCAAAATACCAAAAGCTAGCAATTCAGCAGACATAGTTGGCTGACTGTGTTGCTGTGGTCACACAGTTTGATTTCTGAACACTCAGGAAATCTACTGGGCATGTTTGACTTAAACAAGTAATTACAAGGAAGGGACAAATATAACTTTCAAACTGCTTCTCAGAACTTATCAAGACTAATGAAGGATTGCTTTCCTTGCTTGTTTTTGTGTGCCTTCAAGTCATTTCCAACTTATGGCAACCATAACATGAACATACCGCAGAGTTTTCTTGGTAAGATTTGTTGAGGGGGGGTCTTTGGCCTTCCTCTGAGGCTGAGAGAATGTGACTTTTACAAGATCACCCAGTGAGTGGGTATCCACGGCTAAGCAGGGATTCCAACCCTGGTCTTCTGGTCAAACCACTACACCATGCTGCCTCTCCTTCCCTCTTTGATATCCTGGGGTAAAGTACATCAGTAATTGTCAGCACAGTTTGAAAGAAATTTCTTCATTTTCAGCACACATTTAACTTGCTGTACCTGAGGCCATTTTTATAGGCTTAGTTTGAAAGGTACAGTACTACATTCATAGGCCTCATTGATTAGATCATGTAAAAAATGTTCAAAGTTATTGACTCAATAAGTATCAGGCCCCCACCCTGTTGTCATTTTGCCAGCAGGCAAAAACATTCTTGTTTAAGCAGGCCTTTGACACATAATTGTGGCTTTTATCAGAGGTTCTTATGCTGTTTTTATGTTTCTTTTGTTGTTTTATCTTTTTTTACTGTGTATGTTTTAATTGGTTTTAATTAATTTTAATTGTTTTGTGAGCTGCCTTGGGTACCACTTTGGGAGAAAGGTGGCATAGAAATGGCATGAATAAATAAAATAAATAAATATTATAAGCAATAGTAGTCTGAATCCTATTGTTAGCTCAAGTTAGAGTAAACCCATTGAATCAATGGAATTTAACTACATGTTAAATTATTATTTAACAATTGATTCAGTGGCTCTGGTATTGCTGGAGATAACCAATAAGATTCAGACCAGGATGTTGAGGATTATAATAGCAAACCATTTAGTTATGGGAAACAGTTATGTTCCCCTTAACTAAAGGGGGACTTCAGTGTCCTTTATTACCCTAAGAGGTGGGGGGTACATTAGAGTCCCACCCGTGATACCAAAACGTCTTTTAATATTTGGGGGAATTATTAGCTCAGATAGGAGGCCTGTGAGAGGAGGGTAACTTTGGGAATCGTTTCACCTATGTATACCACTACTAACTGCAGAAGAGGCTCCAAGTTAAAGTAAAACAAAGTATTTTATTGAAATAATACGGAAAGTAAACTAACATAGATAACACATGTTCTTACGAACCATACAAGGCTATAGCAGATTTAAGACAGAAAGATTAGATAGAGGGAGAGATTTGGGAATACGAGTAAGGCAATAGTTACCAATCTTAAAGAGAAGAGTTCCGTGCAACAAAGATACTCTGACAGGCATCTGAGGGTGGCACAGGAAGTTCTGATCCATGGCACACCAAGAAAGAAAGTGGCTGGGTGTTTACACTGTGGCACACCATGCTATTGTTAGGGCTCTAATATTTATACTCCATTCTGTGCTTTGGAGTGGTGTGATGGTTATAACAAAGCCTGGATGGCTCTCCCACGGGATAGACAAAAGAGACTGAAACTCAACTAATTGCTTTAATTGCAGAGAGATAGTACAGTGATCGGCTTGCAACAACCTCATAAGGTTGGACATGACGGGGTGTGAGGAGAGATTTTGTAGGGTATGAAATGAGGAATGGTCACTTGATTGCTTGATTGAATTATTGTTTGAAACACCCAGGGCTGGAAGAAAGAATTAGCACATCCCTTTAACGACTGGGTTGTTAGCATAAATCCATTATGGGGGCTTTCTACATCACCCTAACTTGGGCTTTCCCATCATTATATTTCTAGACATGCCTCAGGTCACTGTGACCTTTGACTGACCTCCAGCCTGCCTAAGCCAATGTGACCCTGAAAAGTGTCTAGTATGTCCAGTTATGGAATCTTGCAAGGAGGGGTAGTAGGGCATGCTAACCCCTTTAAATCCTTCTTCTTCTTCTACATGCTCATTCTACACACAATTATTGCATGAAAAGGGTCTTTGTTGGATGTGTGTCTCCTGGTAAATGAGGAATGGTGGGTGAGTAATCACTGGTCTTTTAGTGGAAGTACCCTGATTATGGAATGAGGTACCCAGAGTGGCTTATTTTGGTGTCTGATTTGATGTTTTCTTGGTACCTGGTGAAGATCTTTAAAAAATTATCTTCCTTGCCCTTTTGGCTTCTAAAGGTCAAGATGCCACTTCATTTTTTCTACGTAGTGTCCCATGCCTCCAGTTTTTTTGTGGATCATATTGAGTCCTAGTATTGGGAAAAGGCAAGATATACTGTACGTATGTACGTACGTACATACATACGTACATACGTTCATGCATACATAGATACATATAATAAATAATAGGTTTTGAGGCTCCTTAACTAACTCAGGACTGAAATGATAGCTCTGCAGTATTCCTACCACTTCATATGTCACTGCCACACTGCTCCAATCAGTGGGGTGGCCACCAAAACCACACCACTGAAACTTGGGGTTTATCTAAGTGGTGAAAATACTCCTCACAGAATGAGAAGAGAATCCTACTTGTCTTAATGGCATGCCACATCGTTCCACCATATCATGAAGGAGGGGGCCCCAAAACATCAACAACTATGTGGGAAAAGCCTTCTCGGCTTTTCCCGGAGTTATTTAAAAACAGAAGGGGGTGCACCTTCCTGCTTGTTGGGACAAGTGAATCGATATGAATCACTTTCCCACACAAGAGGAAGTGCAAGATGATTGGTTGGATGAATGCAGGAGTTGCTAACAGGGCAAGCACCCAGCACCACCATGTTGATTTTTTGCTTTAGCAAGTGAGCGCTAAGGTGAGGAAAATGGGGTGTTGTTTTATGCTTTTTTTACAGGCAAAATACCACTCTAGCACACAATGGAAAATAGGGTTATTTTTTTAAAAAAAAAAAAGTTCAGTGGCAGCCAATTAAGGTAAGTAAAAATGCGAGTAAATCACTTGCAGCTGCCATCTTGACCAGCAGGCATACGAAGCTTATGGGGGCAAAAAAAAACCATTAGAACAAGTTGTAGCTGCTGTGAGATGCCATTTGCCTCATATAGACAACCCCTTGGTAATGGTGCAGACCACCACTACGGTACTTTCTGGCCTTCCCTCCCCTTCCATAAGTGAAGAAGATGCTGTCCTGCCAGACTGCAGAGCTCTTTGGTGCAGGAAGATACTCTGACACCCTCCTACATCACACAGAGCTGCTGTAGCTGTCATCATATTTTTACAACAACTGAAGCAGTGGCGGGAACTTCAGCAGCAATGGATTTTGGCAGCAATTGTCTAATTTTAGTGGAGCAGTGCAGTTCTTGGTGGATTGGAGGGGGCCAATATTGGCGGGAGTCACCCATTTAATTCTAAATGTATTTTTATCTCCAGTAAATGATTCTGTGATAGATAGATACATAGATAGATAGATATCTGTCTTTGTTGCTGCTTTTGTTCTATGTTGCATTTGAAAAATTGGTTTTATACTCTTTTTATGTACACTGTCATTGGCACTTGGTTGAAGTGCAGATGTGCGTGTGTGAGTGTGTGTGTGCCTTTCTTAGCAAGGCAAAGATACTCAGAGGTGGTTTTTCCGGTTCCTTTCCCTGAAATATAGCCTACAGTACCTGGTATACATTGGTGGTCTCCCATCCAAGTACTAACCAGAGCTGATCCTGCTTAACTTCCAAGATCATATGGGATCTGGTACCTATAAATACTTACACTTAAAGGAAGAGGAGGGGAATGGATTCATTTTTTTGAAAAGGAATCATAACTGAATTAACACTGTCTCACTAGGAAAGGCAGGTAGCTCTAAAATCATTTCTTTCACGCTACACAATTATAGCACTTTTGATACCATTTTAGCCACCGTGGTGCCATCCTATGGAATCTTGGGATTTACAGTTTCATAATTCTCTGCCAGGCAGTTCACCAAAGTACAAATCCCAAGATTCCATAAGTTGCAGAGTTGCAGCCATGGCATTTAAAGTGGTATCATAGTGTTATAATTATGGAATGTGACCTGGGGTATTTTGTCATCTAACTGAAGAGTGAGACCACAATAGACTAGAGCAGATACTCTTTTTTTAAGGATAATGTTTGTTTGCTTATATTCTCACAATATTCTCCCAATCTTCATACCCAAGCCAACTCAGAAGATGAATAAAAATAAAATTCAACAGAAAACACAATAAGTTATAATATTAGATATGCATAGCCTCTACAATCCTGCCTGTTTTAATTTCCTCACCAAGAGACCAAGCGGTTGTTCAGATGATGAAAAAAAATCCTAAAAGAATGCAGGCAGAATATCTTTTGTCCAGATGAGCTTCTGTCAGGATTTGCATTATTGGGAAGGAGGGGGGCTGAAAACTCCAAGTAGTTCATGATAACAGCTTTTGCTGTTATTTTTCAAAAAGTATGCAAAAATGTGCACAACAAGCCATCTGAACAACCAATTCGAATTGGGGCACATCCAGGAAGTCCGAACATGATTGATCAGACATGCGTAGGGGCGGGCTTGCTGTCAGCAAAGTGGCCAGAGCTGCCATTGTTGTTGTTTTTTGGAGACATGATCAAGCACTCTTTTCAAGTGGCGGAGCAAAAAAAAAGTTTTAAGTAGAAGATTACTCTTCTGCTTCTCTCATTTACCAGCAAAGGGGGGGGGATGGAGGGAACTTTATTGGGAGATAATAAGGCAGGTAATTCACTCACGGCCACCATCTTGTCTTGCGGGCATGCGTCGTGTGAACTGCAAATGCCGGATAGCTTTCCATATGTGATCTTGCTAATGGATTGTGGGGACAAATGAACACTGCTGCAATAGTGAAGTAATGTGCTATTTTCCACAATTAATTCTCCTGTCTAGCTAACCCCCAAGACAAAGGGCTCCCTGAACACCTTGAGGCGATACAGTCCTTCAAATAGCCTGGACTCAAGTTGCAATTGGTACTTTAATCAACTATGACCTCCCCACAGCAGCAATGTGTGTGTGTGTTTTCTTTCTTTCCTGTGGGATGCCCCCGTATGAGTAAAGAAGAATATGTCACGATGCTGGGTTCCTCAAAGGAAGAAACAGCACAGTACATGCACAGACTGTGGTGAAATACCATTCCTCTGTCATACCCATTGATCTCCATAATCACCCAGCAGGACACCCAGTGTGCCTTTCACTTTAACATGCTATATCCTTATTTAAACCAACATTCTCCCATCCTGCTCCAGTATTTCTGCACTCAGGGTCTTGAGCTGCCTGTCAACTAACAGCTGACAGAATAAATCAACAGAACACTGGAGGTTAGAAGCACTTGCTTGACCTCACTTGACATGACCTGTAATACCCCGTAGGCTGAGATGGAAGTAGCCCTCCCTTAGGGAAGTTAAACACTTCCTGTCCAAATATTTCTTTATTTTATTTTAATTTTTTGAGTGAGTGGAGAAGGATAGTGGCAGGAGAGGCAATATTAGTTAATCCTCTCTCTTCATTCCATTCCTCCCTCCCCACATGTTTGAAGTTTGTTGTTTGAAACCACAGCATAAATCTTTTTCTGCTAGGGAGATTGCATTTTCCATATTATTAACATTAAATCCAGTACACAAATAAAGAGGGAGGATTAGACAGAGATTTTGTTGTTGCTTTTGGCTTTTATATTTTTGTCAACATTACTCCGGAGAGTGCACTGAAAGATTCTGTAATTCTGAGCAAACACGTTGGTCAGGTTCCAAATTCATACACACTGAGTCTACAAAGAGCACGACTACTTTGCTTGAATAAATGCAGTCTTGCTTGGTTATGACAAGGCAAACTTCTTGATTAAAAGTACTTCCTTACCTTTTCCTCCTAAGGATGAAGTACTTCTGCCTTAGTACTGTTTGTAGTAGCGGTCACTGGTGCCTTCTTTTTCATGGTGCAGTGAATCTACTGTGGATTTTAGTCCAAAAAAAAAGTTATTCAAGGTACTGAGTCCTACCCTCCCCAACAGTTCCAGCACCTTGGATAGTTCCTTGAAAGTCTGGTCACCTCCCTACAGACATAGAAGCCAACAACCACAACTGGTTTTTGACATTTTTCATGTTAAGGCACTTTAGCTAAATTGTGGCACTTAGGCTCAAAAGGAAGGATACAACTGTTTTTTTTTCCCCAAAATTAATAATGTGCCACTCCATGTGAACATCCTGTAATAAATATAAGAGGAATGGCATCTGACTTGAAAACAGCACACGTAAAAAGGATCAAGTGGTCTTAGTAAACCATGCTTAACATATGTCCACAGTGGGATGCAACAGCAAAAAAGGCCAATGCAGTTCTAGTCTGCATCTGCAGAAATATAATGTCCAGGTCAAGGGAAGGAATAGTCCTGTTCTAGTCTACTTTGGTCAAACCTCACCAAGAATGCTGTGTCCAGTTTTAGGCATCACAGTTCAAGAAGGTTATTGACAAGCTGGAATGTGTCCAGATGAAGGTGGCCAAGATGAAGCTTTATGAAGAATGGCTTAAAGAACTGGGTATGTTTAACTTAGATGGAGAGGTGATATGACTGAGTGGTGCAGAAAGTGGAGTGAACTTGTTTTCTGATGCTCCAGAGACCAGAACACAAACCATTGGATTCATATTTGCAAGAAAAGAAATTTCACCTAAACAATAGGAAGAACCTCTTGATGGTAGGAGTTGTTTGACAGTAGATTGGGCTGCCTCCATGGGCAGTGGACTTTCCTTCTTTGGAGATCTTTTAAAAAGAGGTTGAACTTTCATGAGTGCTTTAGTTGTGTGTTCCTCTAATCTCCTGCATGACAGGGAGCTGGACTAGAGGCCCCTGTTGTTCCTTTATAACTCTATGTTACTCTGATAGTAATAATAATAAAATTTATTTATATCCTGCCCCTCTGCGAACAATCGGGGCGGCTTACAACAGTAAAATAATACATAATAAAAAAAAACTCAAAATCCCTTCCCCCCCCTTAAAACATTATTAAATCAATACAAATTAAAATCAACATATAATACAATTGTTATTAAAAACCCTTCCTAGCGAGCAGCAACAGTTAGGAGCTCCAGAATCAACTTCCAAAGGGGGTTCCTGAGGCCGGGATTAGCTGTTCCGGAAAAGCCTGCCTGAAGAGATCCGTCTTGACAGCCTTTTTAAAGCTGTCTAACAGTGTCAATAGGCGGATCTCATCCGGCAGGCCATTCCACAATTTGGGGGCGACAGCCGAGAAAGCCCTCTGGGAGGTGGTCGCAAGCCTAGATCTTTGTGGCTGCAACAAATTCCTCCCAGAGGACCGGATAGCGCGGGGAGGATTATAAGGGAGAAGGCAGTCCCTGAGATAGCTTGGACCCAAGCCATTTAGGGCTTTAAAGGTGATAACCAACACCTTATACTGGGCCCAGAAGCTAATAGGCAGCCAGTGGAGGGACCTCAAAACCAGAGTAATGTGGTCCCTCCTAATGTTCCAGAGACAAGCCTGGCTGCCATATTTTGTATCAGCTGTAATTTCTGAACCAAGCACAAGGGTAGCCCCATGTAGAGTGCATTACAGAAATCAAGACATGAGGTTACCAGCGCATGCATAATAGCAATTGGGAAGTGGAATGCACTTCCTCAGAGTGTGGTGGAGTCTCCTTCTTTGGGGGTTTTTAAACAGAGGCTGGATGGCCATCTGTTTGGAGTGCTTTGATTCAGTATTCCTGCATGGCAGGGGATTGGACTAGATGGCCCTTCTCTTCCAACTCTATGATTCTGTTTCTATGATTCTCTGATTTTATGACCCACATGCAAGAAGGCCCAGTTCACACACACTTTGCCTTGCTTAAAAAAAAAATCAGTGTGTGTGTATAAATTATGTGAAACAGAGCTTTGTTATGTAACATGTACTTCCAATAGAACTTTGAAAAGTTACTATTGTAGGCCACAGCCCCCAGAAGTCCCAGCATGACTAGGGAATTCCAAGAGTTGTAGTACAAAAAAAGTAATTTTTCTAAGTTCTGTTTCCATCTTAAGAAGAGAATCTTAGAAGCATTGGCAAAGCCAGTTGAGGAAAAATGAAGAAAATGGAAATGGGAGGGATCCAACATAGTAGCCAAGTGCATGCTTCGTTCACAGAAGGCTTACTTCCTAGCATCCAGCTCAAAGGATCAGGGAGCAACCCTGTTTGACTGTGGAGTACTGCTACAAGTTAGGAGATTTTCACATGGGGTCAAAATGCCCCGTTACTGCCCCACCACCTCCTCTCCAGATCCTGCCACGAAATAACGTAAATCTTTCACACACTTACCTTAATTCCATGGCAGGAATGGGCTCCCCCTCCCCTTGCTGGCCAGCCATAAATGCAGCTGTCGTAAGGCTGGTTTTACAATCGGCCATCTGAAACATTATCATGTTATCGTGTGATAATGGACGGGCGGTAAATTTAAAAAAAAAAACTCCCCCAAACATAAAATTAGTTCACCAAGCACAAAAACACACTGTAAATCACACAATCAAAACAGGGAGGGAAAAATAAAGGTGCCAATTACCTGGATGTCCAGATCGTACCAGGAAGTGCTCGGAACGGACCTCCCCTCCCTGGCTGTCATTTCAGAACAGGAATGGGGCTCCTGTTCACACACCCGTGATTGCATGATAGCGACAGAACGGGAGGTCTATTCACGATGAAAAATCGTGATTACATTGTTCTGGAACACTTACGGGAGCAGGATGGATGTAGGACAGAACGGAGTCAACATCATCCGAAAGGGGAAACCTTTCCAAATCCTGTTCTGTTCCTGTCACAGGATATATAGCCCATGTGAAAATCTCCTTAGACTACAGCTGGGCAAACCTTAGGCTTTCTCTTTCACCAGAACTCTGAAAAATGGGCAGTTGGAACCTGATGCAGAAGACATGCACTCAGAATGCAAAACAACAGAGGGAACTGTGGCATCTTCAATACTAATAGATTTTTATTATAGCATGAGCTTTTGTTAGGTACTAAACAGCTCTTTTGCTGCAACCAGTTAACACAGAGCCAGAAATGTGCTTTGAATACTAAGTCTGAACAGAGGTCTCAGTCTTTCCACACAAAATCCACTTGAGGTTACCCCAAGCTTAAATACAATGTCGGACAGATAGGGAGTCTACTGTTAAACAATTGGGAGTCAGAGATCATTGTCAGTCTATTGCAAAAACTCGGAGATTATAGCTGGGGGGATTCTAGATGTTCTTCAAAATGTAACTTTTCCAAGCTCTGCCCCTAGAATGGAGAGTATTGGCTACAGCAGTGGTTCCCAAGCCTTCATCCGTCAGATGTTTAGGACCTCATCTCTCAGAATTCCTGACTGTTGGCCAAGGTGGCTAGAACTTCTGGGAGAAGAATTCCGAAACACCTGGAGGACCAAAGTTTGGGAATCACTGGACTAGAGGGACAAATAGTCTCACTCTATGTGAGTGTATCAGGAGTGAGAAAGCTGATCCTATGTCAGTGTACCAGGAACTGCAACAACTTTTGGATCTGAAGTAGTCATAGAATCATAGAGTTGGAAGAGACCACAAGAGTCATCTAATCCAACCCCCTGCCATGCAGGAATACACAACTAAAGCACTTCTGAAAGATCCCCATTGAGCCTCTGTTTAAAAACCTCAAAGAAGCAGAGTCCACCATCTTCCAAGGCAATCTAGCCCACAACTGTTACAGTACGCAAAAGTAGAGGAACAGCAAAGAAAAAGGTAAGCTACAATGTTCAATTCTAAGTTCCTTAAAAAATCTTCCACAACACTTTAAGCTGTCATTGAAATTCACTCTTGTCTTTAACAGATCAGGAAATACTAAAACTAATTGCATGATGAGAAAGTGGCAAATTCCCCATATTTGTTTTACGAAGTAATGGAAATTTATATCCAGACATCTAATTACAGCTGTGGCAAAATCAACAATGTTAACAGTGTTGCTGCCTATTGAAGTGCCATGTCCTAGAGATCCAAATATGTGCACTTACTTAGTGCAACTAGATATACCCGGATCGTACATTTGAATGGTGGCTTTGTATGAAATTGCTACCTGAATGCACAGAGAGTTCCAAATGCGGCAAAGACAGACAGACTACAGTCTGGGACAGCTGGATCTGGTTTTATCTCTGGGGAGAAATTTCTTTGCTTTACCCAAGGTCATGCTGTAAGGCAGCACTAGAGCAGGAGAATGAAATTAAAGAGTGATTATCCCTTAGGTCTAACATATTGTGGAAGAAAGACATTTTCTGCATCATCTGGCCATCTCAAATTACAGCCCTTAATTGGTGGATTTTCTACCTAAATTTATATATGTGTGTTATTTGGAGGAGAATATCAATTGGCTCTTGACCTCTCTGTTGAAACTGGACTGAATATATTTATTTTTACCAAAGCCTTTATTATAGATCAACCATCTTTGTTTGGATCAATGTTTTTTACTTCTCTTTCATAGATACCCATTTCCCATGGGCAGCAGGCAAAAGAGAAAAGTGTATTGAAAGTAACCTGCTCTTGTTAGGAAAAGGAAATATCTCTATTGATACATTTAGGAATATTTAAAAGCCCTGACATAAATTTCTCCATATAGATGCAATGCAGATGCTCTATCAAAGCATATATAGATTTTTTTTAAGTTAAAAGCTTTATTTTAAAAGTAAAAACATTGTTGGTGTGCCTAAGTTAGCCGAGGATCAACATGGCAGGAAGCAAAAGAAGACCACAAAGAAATAAAAAGAAAAAAGAAAGAGGGCTTTGGATAGCAGGGATGTGCTAAAGAATGAGAAAGCTAACCTCCACAGGGAGCTAGAAGTAATGCTTAACTAGATTTTGGGAGATAATAAATCCCAAGGTATCTTCAATCAATCCAGAAAGCAGAGGAAAAGCACATTTAACAGCAAACTTTACATCATCATCTTAATAATAGAAATCTTACCACAAGATATGCTATGAATAAATCTTGCCAAGAAAAACCTAGGAGAGGGTTGCCTTAAGTCAGAGTCAACCTGAAGGCACACAACAATAGGAAAAACCACCACATTTTTGGTGGACCAAAAATGCCAAAAACTGTGAGGGAAAAGCCTTTGTGACTTTTATTGAAGTTTTTAAAATAATGTGTGGAAATATGTATCACCACTTGTTTGGATAACTTACTCAAATCACAGTGCATTCTCAGCAAAGGTGGAAATGGAAAGCTGATTAGTCGGATGTGTGCGGGGACTGAGTTTGCCAGCAATGAAGTGGCTGGAAGTGCCATTTTGGAGTTTCGCATTGCCAATCATGCACTTTTTTGCTGTGCTGAGGTTACAAAACAGCTTTTTTAAGCAGCAGGTCATACGTGTGTGTCTTTGCTTTGCAGTTAAAAAAAAACACTGTGCAGCAGCGACAACTTGTTGAAAATAATAACACGAGTAATTCACTCTCAGCCACCATGTTGATTCGCAGGCATGGCTGCGTATGAACTTCAAACAAGGATAGCTTCACATACCAGTGATTTTGCCAAAGGACTGTGGAGACAAATGAACGCTGCTGCGATTTTGCATTATTGTGCACCAGGAGCTCTGGTGGCGCAGTGGTTAAATGCCAGTACTGCAAAGTCACCACGTTGCAAGTTTGATTCCAGTAGGCTCCAAGGTTCACTCAGCCTCCCATCCTTTTGTAGGTCAGTAAAATGAGTACCCAGCTTGTGGGGGCAATTAGCTAACACACATTGGAAACTGTTTAATGCAGTGTAGATGTGTAAATAGCTATTGCTTAAAACAATTTGTAAGTTGCTCTGATAGCCTTGTGGCTGAAGAGCGGGGTATAAATAAATAAATAAATAAATAAAAATTGTGCAGCAATCAGCATTTTATCTTCTCATCTAGACAAACCCATAAGATCTGGGCACATCCACTGGTGGCTATTTCTTTGGCTGGGGGTATAGCAGTTGATGCCCTAGACTGGTGTAAATGGAAGGTATCCAGTACCCATATTTTCCTTTTTTTTTTCCCTTGCATTAATTCAATAGTACTTTAAAAATCATTTTAAAACAAAACAGAAATTACAGAAATTCAATGGATACAAACCCACATCTGTACATAAATCTGTCATCTCCATGGCCAGTTTGGTTATAGGGGTGAAGCCATTTGCAATGTTTAATGAGTGGTGGAAATAGTTTGACAGCACTTTCATTGCCTTCCAAAAGCTTTTATATATATATTTTACTCCTGTCATCTGCAGACAGATTATACAGGAAAACAGGAAAACGGTACTGTGGGTTTTTGGCTTTGTTTAGTGTAAATTGGGGGAAAGTTACAGTAGCTAGTTTCTGTAACACTATCAGCAAAGCCCCATCTATCTTCCTGCCTCAGAACATTTTTGCATTTTGTTTGAAATATTTCTGATTTATTATTTTAGTAAAATTAAGAATTAATACAAAGGAACATTTTTTTTAAGATGGGCAGATCACTTCATACTAAAACAAGAGGGCAAAACTGTAAACTAACACAAATTTCCCCAGCATAAGAAGTGACTCACTGAGCCAGCATTCAGTTTGCAGCTTTGTGTAACTGAACAAGTTGCTCTCTTCAGAACCTGCAGAGCTGGGATTGTTCCATTTATGGAGGATCCACAGCGACTGATCAGAGAATACTATTTGTGAGAGTGTCACACAACATCCAATTGATTCCATAAGACAAATGTCTTATGAAAGATTCCCACCTAAAAAGCTCACAGATTCCTATGTCTCATTTCATTCAGAAGAAATGTGTACCTATTTACCACAGGGAAAATGGTTTATAAGCCTCCAATCTCCTGTCTCTTAAAAAGTGTGGAGGGCTTGTGTAAATCACAATTCAAAGGACTTTTTCAGATGAGGGGGGGGAAACCCAAGGAGGTCGGGAGAAGAACAGGGCTGTTGCACTTACAGAGCCCCATTTCAGATGACGCAGTCCTCCTCTGTCCTCCACCTGACTTCCTCCTGACTTTCTCCCATGCTGCAGGCTCCTCAATAAACTCCTCAATAAAATAAACCTCCTCAATAAAAAGCTGTGCCCCCAGCAAGGAGGAAGGTCAGAAGGAGGACAGAGGAGGACTGCGTCATCTGAAATGGGGCTCTGTAAGCGCAACAGCCCCGTTCTTCTCCCAACCTCCTCAGGGATATTTTTCCCCCATCTGAAAAAGTCCAAAGTACCATGGAGGAAACAGCAATAAAGTCAGCCTAACCAAATTTAGAGTCTTCCATATCTGAATACATTTGTAGATCATTAGGAAACATTTCTTGGCAGTAAAAGTCAATTACAATGGAATGAACCAAAACCAACAAGCAGAGCCCAAGGACGGAGGTATTCAAGCCAAATGTTTAGCTGTAGATTTCTTGCACCAAACAATGGGTTATAGAAGAACACCTCCATGACATTACAGTTCCACAGATATGTTCAAGATCTTCCTCCACTAGTGGCACAACATTTGCCGTTAACCACAACATTTGCCATTAAATGAAGTTAGGAAGGAAAGCTCACAGTCTTAGTTCTGTAAGAATCGATCTGAAATGAGTGTGCATCCTAGATAATATGCAGTGTTCATAAGACTTCAACATAAAGTGTCAAAACCATCATTTTATTTCTCCTTGTTAACTTAGTTTTATGTCATGGTAGCAAAATAATTCACGTCAGAGAAAACATGGGAAGCATGCACTCTTAATGCATCAGGAGATTGTATTAAGGATTGGAGTGGAACAGGGAGACCTTTTTGGCCCAAGGGCAAAACCCATTTTGGGAAGATTCCAGAAATGGATGGGGTGAATTGGTGAAACCAAAGTCAGAGTATATAGTTTATAGTTTGAATAGTAAGAACTGGAGAGACTGTGGTGAGGATGGGGACCGTATCACACCCAGAGTGAAAGGTTCCCTGTAGGGCCTCACATAATTCAGATTTTATACACATCTTCAAAATGGAACAAATATCTTCTCCCTCATCAAATGTATTCATTCATAGTTTGTCTCAACGAAATATTCATATGGGGAAGGCTTTTATGTTGAAATCCTGTTGGTGACATTTGTTGTTGTTGTTGTGTGCCCTTGTTTCCAATGTATGGAGACCCTATGGTGAACTTATCATGAGGTTTTCTTGGCAAGATCTGTTCAGGAGGGGTTTGCCTTTGCCTTCCTCTGAGGCTGAGAGAATGTGACTTGCTGGAGGTCCCACAGTGGGTTTCCATGGCCAAGTAAGTATTCAAACCCTGGTCTGCAGAATCATAGTTCAACTCTCAAACCACTACATCAAGCATCACATATATCATTTTAGGGTTGTTACAGAAGGAGGTATCCTGTACCTCCTTGTACAATGACCCAAACATGCACAGCTTAACTGTCAGTTCCTGGAGAGCACCCCTGTGGCCAGGGGAAGGTGGGGAGCACTCAATGTCTGAATGTATTTCTGCAGCTGTGCATATAAAAAAGACATCCTCTTCCTGTACTTCCAAGAGACTCTCCAGGATATGACATCTTCTTTTTGTTCCTGATTGCAGATACATAGCTGGACACTGCCTGGGTACCTGCCCTCCATCACTCCCAGCCTTTTAAAAGCCATAGGGGCACATTCTGGCAGTTAACAAGTTGTCTGTGCACTTGGGAAAGGGAAAGAGGTGGAAGCACATTTGTGGAGCTGTACCTTTGTTCCATCACGCCAATGTAGGGTCACAACTTTAATGTGTTTTATTGCTGCAATTTTCAATGTTTTCACTTTATTGAAGTTAGGTTTGTATGTTTGCTTTGTAGGGTTAGTTATATTTTGTTACCACTTTTAGAATTTTTTGTGTTTGCACATTCATTCATTATATTAGATAGTTTTATAATCATAATACTCTGGCTTAGATCCAGTAAGTACACTGACCAAGTATAAGGACTTTATCAGATTAGCCTCTAAAAACGTTCTTTTGCCAGCATAATTAAAGCCATTTTCATGCTGGCAAAACAATGTCCCCCCACAACACTTACCTTCTCTCCCAGCAAAGGCTTCCCTGACAATGAATAAGAAATTAATAGAGACCCTTTCACTTCCTCATTCAAAATCCCGCGAATTCTCGTGAGAAGATGCTCGTGCAGGAAATTCAAAAAAAGAAAGAAAAATACACAAAAAATTAAAATAAGCACATACATACACTTAAAAACTTCCAAGTAACCCAGGGAGGGTCATAAAAAGTACATCACTTACGTGGATGTTGGGATCTTAACCAGAAGTGTTCACGCTGGACTGGCCATTGATGCTGCAATCACATGAGTTAAATGGCATGAGGTTTCATATGCCAACAATGGGGATCAATTGACAGCTTAAGCCATAAATAAAATAGGATGGGTTTTGGCTAGGACATAAATGCGAAAGGGCAACATCATCTGATATGCACGCCTTTTCACATTTATGTGGCGTTGTTATGACGCTATATTTAGTGTGTCTGATAAAATCCTAAGTCCCCCACCAGCATACTTGTACCATTATCAGAGAGTGTGGTGGCAACTCCATTGTTGCCACTTCACCATGTGTAAGAACAGCCAGGAGTCTTCCAGATACATCTCTGTTTTCCCAGATCCTGATCATATATGGGACTACACCCTGGTGAATCCACCTGTTCTGGCACACCTGGTACAGAACGAACAGCCTCCACTCCCAGCACAAGGTCTCTCTTTTTTCACCAGGTGCTCAAGGACAGCTGGAAAGCACCTGGACCATAACATTACATGGGGAACTGTAATATAATTGCCAATATCTTAATGTATTGATATACATCTGTGGTGCAACCATATTTGGAGTAGAATAGCTCTGGTTGGAAAGGGTACAGAAAAGAGGAAACAAAATTATCAAAGAGCTGGAGTAACTCTCCTCTGAGAAAAGGATACAGTGGCCAAGATCCTGTATGGCAAAATGTAGTATGAAAGTTCCGTAGGTGGACCTAAGCTATGTCTCTCCACTTTAACCCCCCACCCCACCCCAACACAGCATTTAATCACTACAGACCCACTCATGGCCATCCAGTGGCTGATGGGAAGCAGGATGGATTGGAGAAGCATCGGGCTATGTCCCCATAGCCAGTTACAGACCAATGACATCATCTATTGAAATATGCTGGGGTTATCTAGAGGTCTCAGCAGATGATGTATTAATTCTGCACTAGATAAGGCCACTAGAAAGCAAGTGTGGCATAGTGGTTTCAGTGTTGGACTAAAACTCTGGAAGACCAGGGTTCAAATCCTTGCTCAGCCATAGAAACCCACTGGTGACCTTGGGTAAGTCAGATGCTCTCAGCCTCAGAAGAAGGCAAAGGCAAACCTCCTCTGAAGAAATCTTGCCAAGAAAACCATGTGATATATTTGCCTTAGGGTCACCATAAGTTGGAAATGACTTGAAGGCATGTAACGGTTAAATGCCAGTACTGCAAGCCACCAAGTCACAAGTTCGATTCCAGCCGGCTCCAAGGTTCACTCAGCCTTCCATCCTTTCGTAGGTCGGTAAATTGAGTACCCAGCTTGTGGGGGGCGATTAGCTAACACACATTGGAAACTGTTTAATGCAGTGTAGATGTGTAAATAGCTATTGCTTAAAACAATTTGTAAGCCGCTCTGATAGCCTTGTGGCTGAAGAGCGGGGAATAAATAAATAAATAAATAAATAAATAAAAATAACAACAACAGATAGGCCATTATCAGCTCATCACTGGCCTAAACATTTTGCTCAGGCAACCACAATCCTTTGGCCTTGTAAAGGATACATCCAACTTGCATTCTATGAGATTTTTAGCCCAAACAAGTTAATAATATACAATTCAAGGTCACAGATAAAATGCTGCTACCTTGGCAGTCTCTTTTTGTAGAATACTATGTGATTGACAGTGTCCTTAATACTGGAAGGGACACATCTAGCCTTAGCAAGCTAAATCATGCTCACTCAAGAATGGACAGTCAGCTCATGAATGAAAGTGACTTTACCTGAATACAGTGTGCTTCGTATCCCACTACAAAGGTTGCCTGTGGGAAGCTCACCAGCAGGACATTAGTGCATCGGTACCCTTTGTCCCAGGTTTACCACCCATAAAAAACTTCCCATGTAAAGTTACAGTGGTCAAAAATGGTCAAGCATAATGCAAAATGCATCACTAGTAAAAATTGTGTGTGTGTATGTGCATGCATGCATGCATGTGTGTGTGTTTGTGATGTGCTGAGTTTCAAAGCAGGCAGAAGGTCATCATCAGGACTGCAGTAGATGGAGGAGAGGTGTAATCCTTTTCATCTCCAGTCCTGGTTTTAGTAAGACTCACTCTACCATTCTGCTCTTAGCTCTAGAAGGGGGGGAATAGTTCCCATTGACCCCAATCAGATCTTCGCTTACTGATCCTCACAACAGCTATGAGGGGGCAGAAATCCCTTTAGAACTGTGGCTGAGGAGGGGAGGATTAAATTTTCACTCCCTGTTTGCCATGGTACTGATGAAGACCCCTGCATTAGCAAGGAGCACCACTCCAGTATTCTACTGGTGTGGGGGAGGGTATGTGGGAAGTAAGCTGGTAAACTTTTGTGGTTGGCTCTTTGCACCAAAGACAGGACAGGAGAGGACAGAAAGAAAATCAGCTTTAATTCTGCACTAGATAGGCCACATGGTGCTGGAGAAGGGTTCTATGGATACCTTGGACTACTAAAAAGTCAAATCAATGGGCCTTAGAACAAATCAAGTCTGAATTCTCACCAGTAGCAATGATGAGTAAACGGAGGCTGTCAAACTTTGGACATATCATGAGACAATGCAACTCATTGGGAAAGACAACAATGCTTGGTAAAGTGGAAGACAATAGAAAGGGAGGGACACAATGCGACTGGTGAATTTGATTCGATCAAGGCAGCTGTGGCCCTGAGTTTGCAAGACCTGAGCAGGGCAGTTGATGACTGGGACTCTTGGGTGTCTTTGGCTCTCTCATTCATGGGATTGCTCTAAGTCGGAGTCAACTTGATGGCCAATAACAACGCAACAAACACAACACAGAATGTACCTTAAGCACATAGCAGCAATTTGTCAGTAGCAACCATGTGGTCTCTTCCAGCTCTATGATTCTATAAAGGCTGGTAGAAAGATCAGCTAAAACATTTTCCCTAATGTGGATGGTTTTCTATATGCAGGGAATTTTGGAATAGAGAACTTAATCCTGTAAGCCCCTACCTGAAGTAGTACTATGTCACTATATGCTTACCTCTTCATCTACTGCTTGTGAAAACAAGGCTTGCATTAATTGAATAAACAAAAAGTTAAGACTTGCCAATAGGATTCAAACTATGGAAAGTCTTATGTGGAACAAAACAGTACAGGAGAGAAATAATTCCTTTGGGAATGTAAAAATGAATTATAAAAATGCCTTGGAGGTCTTTAAACAGAAGCTGGATGGCCATCTGTCAGGGATGCTTTGATTGTGTATTCCTGCATGGCAGGGGGTTGGACTGGATGGCCCTTGTGGTCTCTTCCAACTTTGCAATTCTATGATTCTATGATTCTATGTTGCTGAGAAAATGCATGAATTGAGCCAAAGCACCAGGGTAATGGTGATGTTCTGGAATTGGAAACATGATGTAAGGAGTTATAAAACCCAATAGCCAGCTCACATGCCTGCCCTGAGTTACAGTTTGAATCGCAAAAGAGAGGTGAGCAGCTGAAACATTATAAGGATTCACTAAAGGCCACCCTGAAGTCCAGCAGAATTATCACCTTGCAAGGCATAGTTACTGATGGACTAAAGGGCGTCAGTCTTGTCCGGCTATGAGGCGCCTGGCTCATAAGGCACTGTGTGCCCTCCTCTCCTAGTTTGTAGTTACCGTCTTGTTACAGTTGGTGTCTGCAATTGTACATATGCTTCCAGGGACTGGGATTTTCTCTCCCATCCGCATGCCCATAAAAGTATCTAGGATTCATCCATCATAGTGACAGGAGACACCATCAACATCACTGCTGAGTGAGTAGTTATTCCAAGGATGGTGCCATCACACACCGTAAAGCGACATAACACGTATGAGCTAAGAACTGCTGGTGCTCATACATGCCAAGTCTAGACGTCTCTATTTGTACAATAATGAGACAGGTAGATTCAGCAACCAGTACCAAAAGCATTTTTTTCATGTTTACATTGCATCTTTTTCTCTGTCATTCTAGCCTTTTCTCACCAAAATGATGTTAATCACAGGAATATTTGGGAGGGTAAAGAAAGTAAAGATAGAAAATTAAAATTAATTAAACACTATCTTTGACTATGAAGTCACAGGTCAAACCTCTTATATTTTGATCAATAGAACAGATTTTGTACTTCCACCTCCCCACACTTTTGATCCTAGATATAGGAGATTTTCAGACAGGGGAAATAACCCCCGCGGAGATTGGGAGAGAAATTGGGCTGTTCCGCTGCCAGCGCTCCATTTCACACACCCTCGTCCTTCTCCCAATCTCCATTTGTTCTCCCTCCATCCTGCTTGTATTTTCCTTCCACTATTTTCCGCTATTTTTTACTAACGAAGAACTTTTGTTAGTACAGTATAAAATAGAAGAAGGAAAATGCAAGCAGGATGGAAGGCGAATAAACGGAGGTAGGGAGAAGAACGGGGGTGCGTGCCAGACTTGAAAATCTCCATATTGTCCAAGTTTTTGTTATTGTTGGTGATGGTAATGGTAATGGTAATGGGATTTTTATCTAATATTATGAATTCTTTGTGTCATTGTATTATCTAAATAAAAGTGTTTTAATTAGCGCTTTTAAAAAATAATTCTAAAAACTCTGAGAGCAAACATGGTGGTGGTTTGAGTTTTGGACTAGGACTTTGGGAGACCAGGGTTCAAATCCCCTCTCAGCTATGGAAACCCCCTGGGTAGCTTTGGGCAAGTTCCTTTCAAAATTTAGAGCACAGGTCCTGATTGCCATCTTTCTGGATCCTATTACTTTCCATTCCATTCCCACAAGTGTGTGAATATGCTTTATATCTTGAGGTCTGTATATCACTCTGTACTGCATTTGAAGAATTGTGTTTATATCCACAAACACTCATACTAAAATAAAAACAAGTTAGTCTCAAAAAGTGCTGCTACATTCATTTGCTCCCCACCAAACTCAGTTCCTCCTTTTTATGTCTAACATGACTATTTCTTTGAAAACCTGGGCAAGTCACACTCTCTCAGCCTCAGAGGAAAGCAATGGCAAACTCTCTCTGAACAAATCTTGCCCTGCCCCGCCAATATATATATATATATATATATATATATATATATATATATGGATCACTGTAGGGTCTCCACAAGTCAGGAACGACTTGGAGGCACATAACAACAATAACAAACTCTATCTGCCTGAATGAAATTACTGATCCCAAAAACAAAGGGTTAGCTAAAAGTGCCTATCAAAGAGTGAGCTGATTCCTTTTAAAGCACTACTGCCACTTCGCACTGATTTCCCAAGTGTTTGAAGCATTTCAAACATTTCAGCAATCCTTACAACCATCTTGTGAGGTCAGTCAGTAGCAGTAGGACATGTTCTTCCACATTTTACAGATGAAGGGTGCTTGGTTGCAACAACCTTTCTTAAGCCCCATCACCTCTGCTATTGCATGGTGTTAAAGGTTCCATTACCTGCTGTTTTTATATATTTGCCAACAGCTTCTCTAGTTCTGATTTAAAAGTCAAATGTTCATCCCAGCATGCTAACTACACCACATTGGCTCTCCAGTAATGCTCCGGGACACAATGGGAAATCTAGATGGTGGCTCTCAGTTACCTGCTGCTGGCTTGGAGCCGATTAACTGAAGAAACATCTCCCCTATACTTACTACCCAGACCTTAAAGTCAGCATCCAGACCTGTCCCCACCAAATGCAGCAATGCATTTGAGAGAGCAGAGAGCTTTTCAAGAATTACACCTTATTTGTGTTATTCCCCAAAGAGGCTGGCCTGGTGACTACACATTACAATCCTTTTGACACTGGTTTAAGAACCTTTTTTTTAAAAAAAAAAAAATCTCAAGCATTTGAAGAATTAGATTTTGAAAGAACATATTACAGGTTTAATTTGATTTCATGTTTTTAATTTTTGCTGTTGATTTTACCTTGGTCTGAAATTGTGCTGTGTAGTCTAGCCATTGTTTTGCTGTTGTATTGTTTTATTTTACATATTTTTAATACACTATGCACCTGACCCAGAGAATACAGTTTGTTTCTGCTGCATCAAATCCCACTAATATAGGTAGGGACACTAAGCATTTTCCCAACCCTGGACTGTCCTTGCATTCACATGTATTAAATATACCTATCCTTTCCTGCATCCACCCACTCAGAGATTTCATTATTAGAGACTTTGGAGATAGGGCTGCAGCTTGAAGAATGAGAATTCTAGCCATTCACACTGCTGAATTAAAAAGAAAAACCACCAAGGAAACGGAAAAGAAGCCAGGGATAAGCCACAATTGTGGGTTCAGAATGAGTTATGTTTTAAACAAACTCGGTATTATAAACCAACAGCAAACCACAGGTTCATATTGTGGCTTATTGGCAGAGATGGTTTTGTACCTCATAACAGGCCAGATTTGAACAAACCACATCCTGGTTTGTTGTTATATGCAAACACAGACACATAGAGATACACACAGACACACACATGGTTTATTCTACAGTTTTTATTGCTGCCAAATCATGAGTCAGACCTTTTATACATGCACATAAACAGGCAGAGAGTCATCCATTCTGGAAGCAGAGGGAAAGACCTGCCCGTCTCCTGTTTTGTCTATCTCTCTATTTTTAATTTTAATGTCTGTGAGGAAACTGGCTGAGCATGAAGACAATGGCCTAACAGCCATTCCCGGGAGAGGCAGTAAACTTAGCAAGTATGAAGGGAGCCTCCAGGGTCAAGGTTAATGAGTGCTAGGTGGAAATTACAACCTAGTAAAATATGCCTATGCTTCATTTAGCAAATCAGAGGCAAAATAATTGTAAAATGTTAAACTGCACAGAGTATAATATTTTAAATAAAATGAGCAGAACAAACCAGTAATTGAAATACTGTACAGTTGTCCCTTCATATTCGCTGGGGTTTGGTTCCAGGATCCCCCGTGGATACCAAAATCTGTGAATACTCAAGTCCCATTATATGCAATGGCATAGCAAAATGGTGTCCCTTATATAAGATGGAAAAATCAAGGTTTGCTTTTTGTATTAGTATTATTTTAAGAATATTTTCAAGCCGAGAATACTTAAATCCATGGATACCAAATCCATGGATATGGAGGGACAACTGTATATCCCTTTCCACCCCTAAGTTGCACTTAGAACAGCTGGAAAGAACAGTTTACAGTACTTCAAATTCAAGTGAATTAACAGAACAATATCAGAAAATTAGATCGTTCCTTTTTCTGAGAGTCAAAGAAAATCTCAGAGCAAAGGAGAAGAAAGAAGTCTGGAATGGAAACCGTTATTATGAGAAAAGTTTGTTACATTTCAGTTAATGAGATCAGAATATCTGACTCAACATTTCATTTTTTTTATCATTGGGAAAATGACACACAAAATACTCAGATAACATTTTTTTTAAGATATTCAATAATTCAAATCCCCTGGATAAATAATAGCACAACCCTGCACATGTTTATCCTGAGAAAGTCCAATTATGTACAGATAGGCTTAGGACTTTTTCAGATGGAAGATAAGTAACGCAAGCAGCGTTGCCAGGTTGCGACGCTGCTGTGCAAGAGGGCGCCAGTTTCGAACGACGCTCTTCCCAGCGGTACTATTGCAGTACCGCTGGGACATTTGAGCGTGATATTTTTCCTTCCCAGTGTCATATTTTACTCGCGATCGTGAGTAAAATATGACGCTGGGAAGGAAAAATATCACGCTCAAATGTCCCAGCGGTACTGCAATAGTACCGCTCCTTACTCCTACTTGAGTAAAAGATTGCAGCCTTAATTGGCTATGCAGAATAATAAAGTTTTACTGGGGTGGACTGTCTAATGGTTAGGTTACTTAACCAGCATTCAGACTAAACAATTATAGCCCTATACAGCATGGCATTTTAACTTCCATGGCTGCATCCTATAGAATGCTGGCATTCAGTGCCTGGTGGGGGCAATAGGGTTCCCTGGCTGAGAATTCTATCACTCCCTAACCTGCAAATCCCAGGATTCTATAGGGTGTTGCCATGGAAGTTAAAGTGCTATAATTGTGCAGTGTGAAAGGGCTCTAGGTGTAAAGAGATCCAGGTTCAAATCCTCATTCATCTCTAAGGTCTTGCCTAGATGATAAGATATAATGAAGATTGGTGTGCATTATTGCAAATTCACAGCAGCGCTGATTTGTCTCCACAGTCTTTTGGCAAAATCTATTGTATGCAATGCTATCCCTGTTTGAAGTGCACACGGAGCTATGGCTGCAAATCAAAATGGTGACCGAGAGTCAGTACGTTATTGTTCTCCACATGTGTTGTCACTGCTGCACAGTATTTTTTTTTAAAAAAATGTAAATCAACAGTGCACAAGTGCGACCTTCTGCTTATAAAAAGCTCTTTGGTTGCCTCAGCGCAGCTAAAAAGTGTACACATGATAACACAAAATGTGAAAGTAGTGCTTCTGGCTGCTGGTGGTGCAAGGCTGCCCCCCACCTGCACATCTGAGCAATCCGCTGTCCACTTCCACCCTCTCTGAGAATGCACAGTGTCCCAAAATGGATGTCCAAATGAGTGATAATGTATGTCCTCACATTATTTTAAAAACTTCACAAAAATCCACAAAGGCTTTCCCCCCACGATAGATGGAGTTTTTGGCCCTCCTGCTCCCAAATACTGCGAATCTCGATCGCAGCATGTTGGGACAAAAGGTATTCTAGACACATTCTATGAGGAGTATTTTCATCATCTAGAAACCCCTAAGTGTTACTGGGTGATTGTGGGGCAATCACTCTTTCTTAGTTGAACCCACCACACAGAGCCCTTTTGAAAACAAGACAGTAAGGGGGAAATAACCATATATACCACCCTGAAATTCCAGGAAGAAGGATTTGTTTAAAACAGCTACAGAAATGCTGTATGTAAATAGGATCCAGTTACAACCAGTGCCCAAAGTCTCCCTCTTCCTGAGAGGGGAGATGAACTGCCAGTTGTATTCCCATTGCCATGAGCCTCTATTCCTTCAATTGTCTGCCCTTAGTGTTCCTCTCAAAAATCAAACAGGCTCTGTGGACAGCAATCTGGACCACAGAAAGCATTGTTTTCCACAGAGCAAGGCAGCCCTAAATGTCTAGCTCTTAGAGCTGTCTCCCAAGAAACAGATTCATTGTGGATGAGATGCCTACTGCCAAAGGCAATGTCCCAGAACACCCACCCAAGTGCTTTGGGATGTTTCTCCATGTCTCTAAGTTTCCTTATTACATTGTTTGCTTGGTACTACAAATTCTAGGTCTGTTTACCTAGATTGCCCTAATGACTTTTTCCCCAGCCAGATGCCCCAAAATGAGTTTAGAGCTAAGTTTTGGCTCAAAATGTCATAGAATCATAGAATCATAGAATTGTAGAGTTGGAAGAGACCATGAGGGCCATCCAGTCCAACCCCCTGCCACACAGGAAATCTTGATCAAAGCATCCCTGACAGATGGCAATCCAGCCTCTGTTTAAAGACCTCCAAGGAAGGAGACCCCATCACGCTCCGAGGGAGTGCGTTCCACTGCCGAACAGCTCTTACTGTCAGAAAGTTCCTCCTAATGTTGAGGTGGAATCTCTGTTCCTGGAGCTTGCATCCATTGCTCCGTGTTCCAGTCTCTGGAGCAGCAGAAAACAAGCCTGCTCCATCCTCAATGTGACACCCCTTCAAATACTTAAACAGGGCTATCATATCGCCTCTTAACTGTCTTTTTTCCAGGCTAAACATACCCAGTTCCCTAAGTCTCTCCTCATAAGGAATGGTTTCCAGACCTTTCACCATTTTAGTCACCCTTCTCTGGACATGCTCCAATTTGTCAATATCCTTTTTCAATTGTGGTGCCCAGAACTGGGCACAGTATTCTAGGTGAGGTCTGACCAAGGCAGAATAGAGCGACACTATTACTTCCCTTGATCTAGACACTATACTTCTATTGATACAGCCCAAAATCGCATTGGCCTTTTTAGCTGCTGCATCACACTGTTGACTCATGTTCAACTTGTGGTCTACTAGGACTCCTAGATCCCTTTCACACGTAGTCTCTCGTTCAGCCAGGTCTCTCCCATCCTATATCTATGCATTTCATTTTTCCACCCTAAGTGCAGTACTTTACATTTCTCCATATTGAATTTCATTTTGTTAGCTTTGGCCCAGCTCTCCAGTCTATCCAGGTCATTCTGAATTTTGATCCTGTCCTCTAGGGTATTAGCTACTCCTCCTAATTTGGTGGCATCTGCAAATTTGATAAGTATGCCCCTAATTCCCTCATCCAAGTCATTGATAAAGATGTTGAATATCACTGGGCCCAGGACCGAACCCTGTGGCACCCCACTGGTCACATCTTTCCAAGCCGAAGAAGAGCCACTGCTAAGCACCCTTTGGGTTCGGCCGGTCAACCAATTATAAATCCATTTAATAGTTAACTTGTCTAGCCCACATTTTACAAGCTTGTTTGCAAGAATGTCAAGGGGAACCTTGTCAAAGGCCTTACTGAAATCAAGGTATGCGATGTCTGCCGCGTTCCCTTCATCTACCAAGCTATGTCAAGGAATAGGATGCAATTGATGAGGCCTGTCTAGTGGAAAAGTTGGCTCTGCCAAGTTATTCAGTTCTTCATAGTTTCCTGCCCACACCAATAATAATTGAAACTGTATCTAGAGTAGTTTCCAGCCTTCTTCATGGGAAGATGCACAAGACAATAGTTTATATTAGTATAAATTCTTCTAATACTTTCTGGCAGTAAGGGCTGTTCAGCAGTGGAATGCATTGCCTCAGAGTGTAGTGGAGTCTCCTTCTTTGGAGGTTTGTAAACAGAGGCTGGATGGCTATCTGTCAGGAGTGCTTTGATTGTTTATTGGACTAGGGAGTTGGACTAGATGGCCCTTTAGTCTCTTCTGACTCTATGATCCTGTAAGTTTTCTTAACATCCTTGTTAATAATTCCAATAGCTTTAGCAAATTCCTCCCCTGCCCCTTTTCCCATTTCCTTTGGTTTATAACCAGTAATTATTGTGTGCATTAAAACTGACTTGTAGTGACCCTATCATGAGGTCTTCTTGGAAAGATTTATTCAGATTTGCCATTACCTTCTCAGGCTGAGACAGTGTGATTTGCCCAAGGTCACCCAGTGGTTTCCATTACTGAGCAGGGATTTGAACCCTGGTCTCCCAGAGTCCAGTGTTCAAACAATTCCATACTGCCTCCTTTTGATATGCAGTAGTATTATGGAAGGGGAACTTGAAGAAGTACTGCTTCAGGTTTTGTTATTTGTTTTCAAAGTGAGAGCAGTGTTGTCATATGCGGGAGTACCAGCAATGGCTGATAGCTTCCATGTCAGCAGGGCAGTGATTCCACACTGAGTTTTAGTCTGAATTTGGAAGGGGCCACTTCCAAATTCACTTATTTGAGGGATAAGAGTCAACACCTTGGATACCTTCTTGGAAGCAAGATTGCCAGACAGGGGGAAATGGAGAGAGGTCCTGTACTTTTAATTGTTGTGTAGAAGAGGGCATTTCAGCAGATATTGGTTGTTACCTGGTTGTGTGACAAGTGACACCTGCTGAAATTCCCTAACTGCTTCATAGCCAGTTATATAATGTACAGTATACACACTTGCAGCCCTATTGCCACAATCATAAATGTCCTCCAAAATCCCACCTTAAACTCCAGGGAGCCACTCCAAGAGATGGATATCGGTTCTGCAGGCAATTGGGATGCAGCAGGATGATGTTTCCAGCCCTTTTCCACCAAGGAGCAAGGCTAAAATAATCAAAAGCAAGACGTCACGCTCAACGCACTACAGATAGCTGGCAGGAGAGGGCTGGAAACCTCTTCATGCTGTGCTCCAGTCATCTGACCTCCATTGCTCGAAGTGGGTGCTGGCTGTTCAAATAGGTTTGTGGAGTCAGGCCAGAAGGCAATACTTAGTTACACATGCGTAACTTAGTACATGATGTAGGATCTTACCCTTTATTGTTACTTATTTTATTAAAATATTTTTATCTCACCCTATATGCAAAGATCCCAGGGCAGTATGCAATAAACTTGATTTGGAACGATAAATAATAATAACAATTTTAAAAGGCTTCAATTTTAAAAGACTTGGGGCCTGTCTATCCAAGGCAAAAAAAAAACCCTGAGTGCCTTGCAGTAATGGCATTTTGCAGCAGGAGCAACTTGTCTTAATGGTGTTTTTGCCCTCAGAAGCTTTGCATGCAAGATGGCAGCCACAAGTTATTTACTTACACTTGCACATATCTCAATTTGCTACTGCCAAACTTAAAAAAAAAAATTTGTTGAAGAGTGGTTTTTCGATTTAACAGAAAAGTGAAAAAACCCATTTTATCATCTTAGTGATCACTCGCTAAGGCAAAAATCCAACATGGCAGCAGCGGGCACTTGCCCTGTTAGCTAGCCCTGACCCCCACAGTCACCCAGCCAATCAGCTTTTCACCTTCCTCTCCTATGAGAAAAGTGATTCATATCAAATTGCTTGTCCCAATGAGCAGGAATGCACACCCACCTCACTGTTTTTAAAAAACTATAGGAAAAGCTACAAAGGCTTTTGCTGTATTGTTTTTGCCACTTTGGGTCCCCCTCCTTCCAAATACAGTGGATTGATGCGGGATCCCATTTAGACAGGTCATCTTCCCAGTGAATTTCATGAGGGTTATTTTCACCATTTAGACAACCCTTTAATATATATTAACTCCTTTATCAGTTAAACCCATTTAAAGTAATGCTGACCATAGCACACATGCAAACTGAATAAAATCAGTTAGGCCCCAAAGGCTTTGACATAAACCCATGCTTTGACCTAGCAACTGGAAGGACATCAGCTTTGGTGCCAATCAGGCCTCTAAGAGGAAGGCATTCCATTCGGGGGCTGCCGCAACAGAGAAGGCCCTCTCCCATGCCCTCCCACAATGCATTGCATCCACCAGGGGAACATAGAGGAGGTCCCTTCCAACAGACCTCAATTCTCAAGCAGCCATATATAGGGAGAGGTATTATTTCATGTCCCAAGGTCCCAAGCCATTTAGGATTTCAAATGTTATCACCAGCAACTTGGATTTAGACTGGAGACATACTGGCAACCAGTGCAATACTTTTAAAACTGCCATTATATGGTTTCTATATGGTTCTCCAGTCAGCAGTCTACCTCCTGCATTTTCCACTTGCTGCAGTTTCCGTCTTTCAGGGCAGCCCCACATAGAGTGCACTGTAGTACCCTAATCAGGAAGTTGCCATTGGGATCTTGACATCAGTTCATCTATTCTATCTACCTACTTTCCTATCTTCCCCTCTATAGTGTCATTCAGTTTTAATGTGCTAACACACATTAAGAAGCTGGACTTTCCTTTCCCATATACATTTCTGGACTTGGCACTGCTAATTAATAAGACCTACATAAAATTTAAGGGTTTCCTATAGTGCCATTCCTGGAACTCCAGTGTTAAAATTTAACTGGAAAAATCTTCTAACATTAGACAATTTTCAGATGATATTGTTGTAATTTTTTAACAAAAAGATTAGCTGGCATCCTGTTGGGAATTTATGACATTGTAAACTAACTTACTATTGTGCAGTTTAGTATTGTGAAACACTTCCATCACATTTTCAGGAGGGGAGCATTGTTGTAGCTGCACCATCAGGTCCATTGCACAAACAGTGGGAGCATCATGGCCATTGCACCGCATTATGGCACATACTGACAGGTATGACAAGTTACCTTTCCACAATGACAAAGAAAAGAAAGGAGCAATGGCCCCCAACAGAGCCACAGGAAACTGATAATCCAGAATGGAGGGCAGTGGAAAATCATGGGTGCACTCTGCCCGGCCAGAAAAATGTCCCCACATTTTGCCAATGTGTAGTAGAAGCTCCCATGGCTCAACAGGATATCTTGTGCAGCGTCCTCTTATGTGGTGGGAGCCCTTGTTGTGTAACATGACATCTTGAGAAGTGTCCCATTGCACGTTGTCTCAGTTCTCTGATATGGTTGCATATCATGTCAGTGATGTAGCTCCGTCATTGTAAAGTTACACATCCCAGACTGTGATGTAAGATTTCACCTGATTATCTTTTCTCTGTGTGCTGAATTATGAGAATGCTATCTATCTCGTACCATATGCAAATGCTGGAGAATGATCAGCATAAGTCTTCATTTTCAAATGTGATTCATTAACCAAGAAGCTGGAATGCATAGGCCAGGTATTGGGGACAAGAGACCCCTTTCCTCTTGCCACAGTGTTGTCTAAACATCTTTTATTGGAATCTTTTCAAACTACTTTGTAAATATATTTGGCGAACAAAAGGGAGGTGGATGAAGTCTTCTCCATATCAGCATCTGTAAATCCATTAAAATCCTTTGCTATTCAATCCCATGTTCTCTAAATCCATCGAACACTTCTATGAGAAAAGAATGCTATTTATCCAGAGTTATGAGCATAAACACATCCCTTTCATTTCACATGGACATAACAGGCATAGCAGGCATTAAGGTCAGCCAAGGATTCAGTACAATATCAATTTTTATTGCTTAAGATTTATTATTTAGGTGAAGTATTTCACTCATGTTTCCTCTTCCCTTGTTTCTCCTATGTTGATTTTAAATTTGTAAGCTTCTTGGGGATAGGGATCTATCTCTTATATTCAAAAGTATCAGGTTTCCTTAAACCTGTCGCTTGGAGGGAGTAAATATGTCTGTTTTAGCCATCAATTGATTCCCATGGCGCTTTTGTACCAGCATTGCCAACGACTGAAACTTCACGCCATTGTACTCACATGAATGCAGCGTCAATGACCAGTCCAGCAAGAACACTTCCGGGTGAGATTGTGACATCCAGGTAGGTGACGCACTTTTTATGATCCTCCTCAGTTTACTTGGTACTTTTTTACTAATTAGATCCTAGCCTCAGGAGCTCCTGGCCTCTTCTTTAGTCTGCTGGCTATTTATTATTTTTTTTAATGTGATTTTAGATTAGTTGTTTTTAATTTATATTGGTTTAATATCTTTTTATGGGGAAGGCTTGGGTGGGTGGTGTTTAGGGATTTTAATCTGTATTTGTATTTTAATTTTTGTAAGCCGCCCCAATTGTTTTTAACAGAGAGGTGGGGTATAAATAAATATTATTATTACTATTATTATTATTATTATTATTATTTACTGTGTTTGCTTTTTGTAGCTTTGGCGATTATCACACGGGTCCCTAAAACTGTGCCTGTCCCGCTACCCACCCACCCACCCCACTCCTGCCCCACTCCCATCCTTGTAATAATAAAAAACCCTTTTCAAACACTTATCTTAAAGCAGGAGAAAAACAGCTCCCCCTCCCCTTGGCTTCCCTGCAGTAAATGCAGCTGTCGTAAAGCTGCTTTTACTACAGTGAAGCCAAATCCCGCCTGTTCTCGCAAGAGAACGATCACACGGAAAATTTAAAAATAAAACCCCAACCAAACGTCAAAAAAGAAAACAAAGCCCCAAAACAGAAAAATAAAACCTCAAGTAACCCGGGGGGGGGGGCGTGTCACTTACCTGGATGTCCCGATCAAATCCAAAAGTCTTTGGCACAGACCTCCCACTGACGTCACGTTACAATGTCATCTTGCCAGCAGAAGGGGGCATCTGTTCACTCGCCCATCATTCCATTATTATAACAGAACGGGCTTCTTATTGACAGCTTTCCCCTGTGAATAAGAGAAAGTGGGGAGGGGGCAGGAGCAGAATGGGAGCATCACAGGAGAGGGACGATGTCATCTGAAAAGGGAGTCTGATAGCGATCTCCTGTCATCCCTGTCCTGAGATGTTTTGCCTGTGTGATAATCTCATTGTTCTCTGTTATTTTTTGTTTTTATTTTTGAATTTCCTACACTATGTATTCTTGTGAGAATGTGCCGGATTTCAAAGAGGAAGTGAACGGAGCTCTGTTCACTTCCTCTTTCATTGTCAGGGAAGCCTTTCTTTAGCTGGCATAAAAGTGGCAAAGTTATGCTGGCAAAAGAACAGGTTTAAGGGGGGGGGTGATCTGACAAAGTCCCTAGTCTCTGGAGCAGCAGAAAACAAACTTGATCCTTCCTAAGTGTGACATTCCTTCAAATATTTAAACATGGCTATCATATCACCTCTTAACCTTCTCTTCGCCAGAGTAAACATACCCATCTCTCACAAGTTCCTCTTGTAAGAAGTTATCCTAAAGGGTGTGATATATAACAACAGGACAATGTTAACCCTAATCACATTGAAATCCTACTTTGACATTTCCAAGATATCAAAATCCTGCTGGGCTCATGACAGAAGTGACGGGAGTGGCTTTTTTTTCCTCCTTGGCCATGATTTTTCTTTCTTTTAAATAGTTTTCTCCCAGTGAGTAAGTCCATTAATCCATGCTTCTCTAGAACTGGGGCCATATTGAGGGGTTAGGAGAACTGTAGAGCCTTCAGATCTACAGTCTCTTCCAGATCTCCCACCATCACCATAGGTCTCCAGAATACCTCTTTTTCCCCCTCTCTCCATCATCAGAAAGGTAAAAACTACAAACGTTTCCACCAGGGATAGAGGGATTCCCACCTCTTGTCCCTTAAAGTAGCTTTTCTGAGATATTCCATGGTTCATAGGACACTGGCCCAGGAACCACTGGATTGTTTGAAAATAATTGAACAGTTCATGTGGTCACTAAAGAATAGGGGGAGGATTCTTCTCTTCTAGCATGAGCCTCAACCTGGTTAGTGCACTTCATTAACAGCTTCCTTAGTGGGCATTGATGGCTGGAAGATGTTTGCTTAAATGAGCATTGATGATTATTTTTGATGGCTATCAGCTGGCAATAACACCCTACCTACTTCAGCAGTTGCAGTATAACCCAGAGAAGGGGTCAAAATCCTGAGTTTTGCTGTTGACCATCTTTGGAGCCTGCAAGCATAGACTGTTTTCATCAGGGAAATTAATGCCACAACTGTCAGCCTTGATCACTGGTTCTCAAACATGTGCCCCCAGATGTTGTTGGACCCCAGCTGGCATAGCTGACGTGCAGGGATACTGGGAGTTAACATCCAGCAATATCTGTGGATCCACCTTTGAGAAACACTGGCTCGGAAGTATGCCTTCCCCCGCCCATGTTCCATGTGCATGCAACCAAGAGATACTATGCAGCCACCACAAGTCTCCATAGCTCTTCTCATGAGGAAGTCTATAAAACACTACCTCTTAGGAATATGAGAGAACATGGATTTTGTGTGTGTGTGTGTGTGTGTGTGTGTGTGTGTGTGTGTTATTTCAATCCAAACTCTTGCATTCTAGGTCCAGATAACCAGCATGTATTCCAGTTTGTGGAGGGCAGCATGTCTGTTATCGGGATGGCATATGCTTCAATAATTTCTTTTCACAGGCATTAAAAACTAATCCCAGGACCAGATAGGTCACTTTCACAACACAGCAACAGAAACCCAGAAATCCCTTTGCTGAGACTGTCATAAAATGTGGTGCCTTGAAGCTCCTCCAACACACCCAGCATCAATTGGAATCCAGGAGGACTGCCTGAGGCAGTCTGACCGGAGTCCAGCAGCTCTACAGATATTAAACAGAGATATCCATGGCATGGGGCATGAGCTTAAGTTAAATCTGTCGCGTGTCACAACAGACAGTTTTCTCTTTGGGGGGTTTCCATTAGAAGGACTGAATCGGCTTTCTCTCATATTGTCCCATGCCAGAACAGTAGCTGAAGTAATCTTTGCTGGCCTTTCAATAGTGCAATGGAATGACCTGTTCTTTCTGGTAAACCTCTTGGTATCCAACTGCATAGTTTAAATACACAGCAAAGATATTAGTCAAAAAGCCCCACACACATTTTGCCCTGAAGAGATAAAATTTCCATTTCCACACATTTCTTTTTTCCTTTTCTCCTTCTTTTTGTGCTTAAAAAATATGTGGTTGTCTATGTACTTCTAGGAATTTTTCAGACACCTTAAAACCCATAAGCAGAGGTCGGGAGAGGTATGCAGCTATCCCGTGGCAGGGGGTCCGTTTCGGATGACGCCGTCCCTCTGCTATCATCGTCCATGTTGCTTCCGTGCTCAATCTATTGAAAAGGCGCCACTTTTTACTCACGAAAAACTTCCATGAGTAAAAAGCAGCACCTTTTCAATAGATCAAGCATGGAAGCAACACGGACAATGACAGGAGAGGGATGGCATTTTCCAAAACGGACCCCCTGCTGCAGGATAGCCGCGTACCTCTCCCAACCGCCATTTACAGGTTTTAAGGCATCTGAAAAAGTCCCTAGCCACTTTTCTATTTATGAATATTTTAGGACCTACCAATCCTTGGGGTATGAAAGATTTAGTTGTTGCTCCAGTATTACATTAAAAAGATGGGGGCTAAGGTTTCAGCCTACCTCCTGGGGACAGTCTATATCAGGTTCCCCAACTGGAGGAAGGGTTCTACTCATATTCTCATGAACATGAGTAGAGTTCCCTTTGAGAGGAAGTTTGTTGTACTAGGGACTTTATCAGACCAGGCATATATGGTGACATAAGGAAGCCTAATGATTGCAAAAGGATGCGCATACCAGACGACGACATCCTTTCACGATCACGTATTGTAATGAGGCGTACTTTTTTATTGACAGGCCAAGTCATCAATAGATCTCCTGTTCTGCTTTCTTGCCAGCATTGCTGGCATTTGAATCTTCATGTCATTGTGCTAACATGAATGCAGTATCAATGGGCAAACACTTCCGGGTGAAATCGCAACAGCCAGGTAGGAGATGCTCTTTTTATGAACTCCACCCCCCCCCCGGTACTTGGGACTTTTAATGTGTGTTTCTATGCTTTCTGAATGTTTTATGTGTTTATTTTGTTTTTATTTTTGAATTTCCCATGCTAGCATCTTCTCATGAAAATCAGTGAGATTTTGACCCTGGAAGTAAACAGAGCTCCGTTTGTGCTCTGTTACTGCCGGGGAAGCCTCATTGACTCTGGAAAAGGTAGGTCTGGTAGTGTGAGTTCTTTTTCTGGCATAAAAACGACATAATTTATGCCGGCAAAAGAATGTTAAGGACGGAAATCTGATAAAGTCCTAGGACTCTGGGAGTCCAGGATTTGAATCCCTGCTCTGCCATCAAAATCCACTAGGTGATCTTAGGCAAGTCACATTTTCTCAGAGGAAGGCAATTGCAAACCTCCTTTGAATAAATCTTCCCAAGGAAACCTCATTATAGGTTTGCCTTAGTGTCACTATATGTTGGGAACAACTTGAAGGCACACAAGACCAAAAAGTCCCCTTTCTAGCCCCTGTGTTCAATGTGGAGAGGTTGGGACTGATAGAATGGAGGCATGGGGCATATAGGGCAGGATTGGCATGTATGGTCCTGTCCCTCTAGCCATTTTTTGCTGTCTCACATTCAGAGAAATGCCTGAATAGAGGAAGTGTTTCAATAGTTTTGGATCTCTATTTCTTTCTTTGGCCTTTTCTACCGTGGCCCCGTCTTGGAGCCCTGCAGTCCTAAAGATGCAGGGCTTTCACCCTGTTTTGCCTCAAGGCAGTCCTCATGATGCCCTCGACTACAGCAGGGCTACAACAAGGCCAAGATGGGGTAAAGCCTGTTAGACCATTGTATTATAACACCAGTGAAGAAACTTTCTAGCTGGGGGGAAATGGATTAGGCATGACCACAGGAGCCCATACCACCACACTGGCTCATTACTGAAGCTGCCCTCCATGTCTCTCTCTCCGAAGCAGGAAGGAGTCCCACCACATGTGACCAAGGATGGTCACATGCAGGAGGCCTTAATCATGTGCTGTGGGCTGGCTTCCTGGCTTCAGAGAATGGGGAGATTATCACAATACACTGTTATAGTGATATTATTCCACTTTAACTGCTATGGCTGCCTCCTATGGCATCCTGGGATTTGCAGTTTAGGGAGGGGCATTTAGAACTCTCAGCCAGAGAACTCTTAGGAGATTTTCACACGCCGAAAATATCGCTGCCAGAAACCGGGACTGTCCCGGAAGCAGCGCCGCGGTTCGCACGCTCACCTCCCTCTCCCGTTGTTCCGTCGTCCTCGCTTTGGGTTTTTTCCTCTCTCTTCCGGAATATTTTACTAACGGGAGTTTGCCGTTAGTAAAATATTCCGGAAGAGAGAGGAAAAAACCCAAAGCGAGGACGACGGAACAACGGGAGAGGGATGTGAGCGTGCGAACCGCGGCGCTGCTTCCGGGACAGAAATATTTCTGTCCCAGTTTCTGGCAGCGATATTTTCGGCGTGTGAAAATCTCCTGTGACCTCACTAAACTACAAACCCCAGAATTCCACAGGAAACAGCTATAGCAGTTAAAGTGGAATAATAACAGCACTATAACAGCAGCTGCAGAAATGGGCCAGCATGGTGGCCTGGACCCCATCCCATTTTGTGCTGGTAAAAGGGGAGGAATGGGCTAGATCTGCAGCCAACAATATACTGGTGAGGAGCCAGAGTATTCTGGCCCGAGTATATGAGCCCTTTGATTCCCAATGGCTACAATACTATGTTCCCAGAAGACTCAGATATGTTGTTACATCAGTATACAATAGGAAATGGAATGGCTTCCCCTAGGAATGGCCACCAAAGTCAGCACGTTGCCATTACCAAAAAGGGGCAAGCTCCCCTACACTCCAAATACTACAGCCAAGGAACAAACAAATACAAATAGAAGTAGTGAAAAGTACCAAGTAACTCCTCAATGTGTTTCATTTTTACAATGAATGAAAATTGAATCAAATAGGCAACATTCAGTTCAATTTTTCATTCATTTGGAAAATAGTCCTGCCAGATGCTGTTGCTGGCCATGAGCATGAGTGATTTGCTCAAATTCTTCCACTGAGTTAGGTCCTCTTGGTCTAAATCCATGCTAGTCCTCAGAGACTTTTTCATCTGTAGTATGACACCTGCTGTCTTTGGGCAAATGGTAGACAAATTACATGCAAGAAAGGAATGGAAAATAATGTATAGTGAATATCAAGTATGGTTCTTAGTATTTAAAAAGTTGCTTCCTCTGTCTGTTTGCTAGGCAATTACTGGTTTCCTTTCCTCTTTGCCTTCTCTCCTGAGCTCACAATATACTGCAGTCCCAACATGTCTTAATCCAAGTTTCTTCTGACCTATAAATTATATTCTTCTGCCAGTGATATCTGGCTCCTTATCAAAAGTCCTACTTGTACGTGCTGTGGTTTCTGAGCTTGTCACATATGTTGGCTGTTACATCCTTTCCGGACATGCCTCCAATCTTTAAAAAAAGAAATAACAAGTTTTTGCTATGACAGTCTTACCACAGCAATAACAAACTTTGTTCCCCTTAATATCATCTTCCTTTGGTTACACAGCTCATTTGACACAATAAATAGATTTTGTTTCTTGCTCTAGTAATCGGTTCAGGGCCAGCCCATGCAAGGTAAGGAAATCACCTGAGGGGGCAGATGCTGAAGAGAGTAGCAGACAGAGCAATGTTTGCCTTATGGTTTATCCTGCCCCTACTATGCTATCCTACTGGCCTTGGGCATGATGGGGGACGCTATCCAACCTGAGTTGAAATATTATCCATTTGCTACTCCAGTTGACTTCTAGGGCCCATTCACACTACAGATTTTATCACACCAGCCTGTTTTCTCACAGCAATTGCATTAGTGAAGTAAACAGGAGCATACCAGTTTAAAAACATTCAGTATCATACTTCTCTACAATCACATGAATGTGCTGCAAGTGTGCAGCTTTGGCAAATCATGGTTCATTCCACACCAGCTCCATAACCCCACCTTCCTACCTGTACATGCCCTACTCAGCACATGCATACCTTTTGGTCTTTTTATTTTTATTTTTGCTGTGATTGCATAATTACAGGAAAATGATAAAACTATTTTTGTTTTATAGTTTTACTGTAATTGCACAATCACAGCAAAAATAAAAATAAAAACTGCAAAATGCACAGAATAACAACAACCTCGTTCTGCTTGGGAAAAGTGAGGGGCAGGGGGGAAAGGAGGAGGAGAGGAGGAGAATCAAGCACCCTCATTCCATGTGACTGCCATCATATCATTACTGCAGCAGAAGGGACCTATCACACCAGGGGGACTAATGGAATAGCACCAATATTGGCAGCCATTGATGAGTTTTCCCCATCAATGAAAAGGTGTGCTATAGATATGAATGAAATGCAGAGCAGCAACAGGATAGACATGACATTGTGTGATAAGTACTGTCCAAATGCACTAACATCTTGCTGTAATTGTGAAATATCAGCCTCATGTGATAAAATCCTATATAATTATGGAGCTGTTATTGCACTTAGAATCATAGAATTGTAGAATTGGAAGAGACCACAAGAACTATCCAGTCCAGCCCCCTGCCATGCAGGAATCATGATCAAAGCATCCCTGACAGATGGCCATCCAGCCTCTGTTTAAAGACCTCCAAGGAAGGAGACCCCACCACGCTCCAAGGGAGTGTGTTCCACTTTAATTGCCATGGTTCCCTCCTATGAAATCCTGGGTTTGTAGTTTGGAAAGGCACTAGAGCTCCCTAGCAGAGGATTTTAAATGCCCTTTCCTAAACTGCCAAGCCCAAGTTTCCATAGGAAGGACCCCTTGCAGTTAAAGTGGAATAATAGCACTATAATTGTGAATGGGCTCCTGGCGATACAATGAAGTGGCAAATTGGCCTTTACCTCAGGTAGCAAAAGTCATGAAGCAGTCTTGGATAAGATCTTAAACAGCAACACACACCCCAAGTGCATGTTCAAGATACTTTACAACAGGAGGGGACAATGGCAGCAGGTCCAAGAGTCCATTTTCTGCCTCTGGGACTCTTCAGGGGTCACACAAAATGCCAAAACTGAACAACCAAACCTGGACCTGGATGATGCCTTCCTGGAATAGATGACCAAACATTCAGAAAGGAGAGATGTAGTAGTAATGGGGGATTTCAGCTATCCTGATATTTGTTGGAAATCAAATTCTGCAAAGAATATAAGGTCCAACAAATTCCTCACTTGCCTTGCAGAGAATTTCATTGTCCAGAAGGCAAAAGAAGCAAGATCAGGTATTTCAGTTCTGAACCTAACAAACAGTGACGTTCTGATTACTGGGGTGGAAGTGGCAGGATCCTCAAGTGGGAGTGGTCATGTTCTCCTGGAGTTTGTTATACAGTGGAAAGGAAAGCCAAGTATAGTCAGATACACATACTAGGGACTTTTTCAGACAACGGTTACTGCGCAAGAAGCTTGCGGAAGAGGTACGGCACTGTCACACAGCAGGGGGTCTGTTTCGGACGACGCCGTCCCTCTCTCGGCATCGTCCATGTAAGTTCCATGCATGATTGAAGGCAGCCACTCCATATTTTACTCACGGACAACTATTGAAGGCACAATTTCAAATAGTTCCAGTGAGGAAGGAAAATGGGAGAAAATGGGCTTCTAAGGAAACCAGGATGGAAGTCTAAAGAGCTATCAACTGAGCTAAGATTTAAAAGGGACATGTATAAGAAATGGGAAAAGCAGGAAATCACCAAAGAAGAATTCAAACAAATAGCCAGCATATGTAGGGAGAAAGTCAGAAAAGCTAAAGCAAAGAACAAACTCAGGCTTGCTACTGAAGTTAAAAACAATAAAAAGAGCTTTTTTGGTTATGTCCATAGCAAAAGGAGGAACAAGGAAATGATAAGGCCACTGCATGGAGAAGGTGGCAAAATGCTAACGGGGGATAGAGAAAAGGCAGAACTACTCAACACCTTCTTTGCCTTGGGACTTTATCACAGGAGGGTAGTAAATCAAAATTAAAGCTGGATAATAGCATCTTTGGCCAGTACTTATCACACAACATCATGCCTGTCCTGTTGCTGCTTAGCCTTTCAATCATTGTTAGAGTACACCTTTTCATTGATGGAAAAAAACCATCAGTGGCTCCCAGCATCACTGCTTTCCCACACTGCCTTCCCAATAGGTCCCTTCCTCTGCAGTTTCAATATTCCAGCAGTCACGTGACATGAGTGGGCATGATTCCCCTCCTCTTCCCTGACCTCCCCCTCTTCCCCTCACTATTCCCACGTAGGCTGGGTTGCTTTTATAGTCAGCCCCCCACATGTATTTAAACATGGATATCATGTAGCTGCTGCTTAAATAGTTCTAGTCCTCCCCTCCCCTCCATTCTCTCTCTCTCTCTCTCTCTCTCTCTCTCCTGTCCTGCCAACAGTGGCACCCCTTCTCTCCCTTTCACAACTTGACACCACAATGTCTCAGCCAGATCGTAAACCCCTTCCAGCTCACTGACTTCAACTCCCCACTCCTCTCAGGAATAGAGGGAAGAGAAGTGGAGAGTTGAAGTAAATGGGCTGGGAAGGAGTTTAAGATCTGCCTAAGACACTGTGGTGTCAAGATGCAAAAGCGACTGAGGGGTGGCGCTGTGGAAAGGACAGGAGACTGAATGGCATACATGCACTAGTAGGGTATACATGGGGAAGAAGGCGGAGTTAATGAGGTGGTACAGAAGATTGGACGTGGGGCCATGGCTCTCCAAAGCAGCATAATAACATGAATGTAGAGGTGCGTGATAATTATTGTTTTCAAATCAGTATGTTCCCATTTGCTTCAACAACAAGATTGCTGTAAAACAATAGGCTGGTGTGATAAAGGCCTAGGTCTTCTCCCAAAAGGAAAACAGTGCTCATCCTAGGGGAAATAAAGCAGATGGTGTAATAGGGGAAATGCAGCACAGAATAGATAAAATGGTAATACAGGAATACCTAGCTACTCTAAATGAATTCAAGTCTCCGGAGCGAGATAAACTACCCCTAGGATAGTAAAAGAACTGGCAAAAGTAATCTCACAACCACTGGCAACAATCTTGGAGAATTCCTGGAGAACAGAGGTTTCAGCAGACTGAGGAGGGCAAATATTGTCCTCATCTTCAAAAAGGAGAATCCAAACAAGTACCTCTCAGTCAGCCTGACATCAATACCAGGAAAGATTCTAGAGCATATCATTAAATGGTCTGTAAGCACTTAGAAAGGAATGTTGTGATCACAAAAAGTCAACATGGGTTTCTCAAAAACAAGTCATGCAGAGAAATCTTATCTCTTTTTTCCCCTGATAGAGTTACAAACTTAGCTAATGAAGGGAATACTGTGGGTGTAGCACAAGTAAGGCCTTCAACAAGGTCCCTCATTATAGTCTTACAAACAAACTACCGTAGTAAAATGTGGGCTAGACAATGCTACTGTTAGGTGGGTTTGTAATTGGTTGACTTACCAAACCCAAAGGAAGTTCACTAATGGTTCCACGTCATCCTGGAGAAAAGTGACTAGTGGGATGCCACATGGTTCTGTCCTAGGCCCAGTGCTATTCAACATCTTTATCAATGACTTGGATGATGGAATGAATAGAGGGCGTGCTTATCAAATTTGCAGATGATATCAAATTAGGATGGGTAGATAATACCCCAGAAGACAGGTACAGAATTCAAAATGACCTTAACAAATGAAAGAGCTGGGCCAAAATTAACAAAATGAGTTTTAACAGGGGAAAATGTAAGGTACTACACTTAGGCAGAAAAAAAAAGGAAATGCACAGATATAGGATGGGTGACCCTGGCTTGACAACAGTACATGTGAAAAGGTTCTAGAAGTCTTAGTAAACAACAAGCTGAACATGAGTTAACAGTGTGATGCAGCAACTAAAAAAACAATTGCAATTCTAGGCTGCATCAATAGTACAGGAGATTATCACACTACACTGTTATTGTATTATTATTACTATTATTATTATTATTAATAATACTATTATTATTATTACTATTATTATTATTATTATTGTATTACTATAACAGTGTAGTGTGATAAAGTCAATAGTGTCTAGACTGAGGGAAGTAATAGTACCCCTGTATTCTGCTTTGGCCAGACTGCACCTGAAATACTGTGTCCAGTTCTGGGCACCACAATTCAAGAAGATATTGACAAGCTGGAATGTGTCCAGAGGAGGGCAATCAAAATGGTGAAAGATCTGGAACCCTGTGAGGAGTGGCGTAGGGCGCTAGGTATGTTTAGCTTGGAGAACAGAAAGTGAAGAGGTGACATGATATCCATGTTTAAATACTTGAAAGTATGTCATATTTAAGATGGACCAAGATTGTTTTCTGCTGCTCCAGAGACTGGGACACAGAGCAATGGATTCAAGCTACAGGAAAAGTGATTCCACCTAAACATTAGGAATAACTTCTTGACAATAAGAGTTATTCGACAGTGGAATACACTGCCACAGAGTGTGGTGGAGGCTCCTTCTGGGAAGGTTTTTAAACAGAGGCTGGATGGCCATCTATCAGGAGTGCTTTGATTGTGTATTTCGACATGGCAGGGGTTTGGACTGGATAGCCCTTGTGATCTCTTCCATCTCTATTATTCTTTAAACCAAACTAAACTGGAAATGGCCAGAAGCCCACATCTGGTTTTGAAAAATGTGGATGTGTGTTTTGTATTAAATGTTGCAGGAATCTCTACAGCCTGTTTAAAAGGTGAATCACCACTTGTCATGATGAAGCTTCCAAGAGAACAAATGTGTACCCTTTTATTTAGCCAGAAAAGGGTAGTCTGGAATCTTGAGGGGTAATGGGCTACAAAAAGGTACACTAGCTGTTATGAGCTGCCATGAGCTCAGGCCACATGTGCAGCTCCCTCCCCAATCTACACATTGCTCACCTGTTTTACAATCAAAAGTGAAGCAATTTATTTTAATTATTTTATTTGGATGTATTTATTTTACAACCCACCTTTTTCCCATATGGAATCCAAAGTGTCTCATGGTATAAGGTGAAAAGTTAATGCAGAAGTGGCCCTGTCATTTCAGGGGACAGAGCTGGGAAACCATTATTGTCAATAAAATGGGATACAGATCAATTTGACTCACAGGACACAAACAATCCACCAGCAAGATCTCCAGCTTCTGCCCAAGAAGGGGGGGAAATCAACCAATCATACAGTTCAGACTTCCCATCTCAAACACCAGTATATCATCAGTTTGCCCCAAGTCAATTAGCCATTTAATCAGTTTTTAAAATTCTAGCCAGCAGCAGGGGGGCAAACTAATAACAATATACCTATTAAATATGCCTTTACATGCTTCTTGAATGTGTTTACATATATGTTCAATAATACAGACAATGGAAAGGAGCTGTGAGGGATTTCCTGGTTCAACAATTATCACCCAGCCATTTCTATACAAATCAGAGCACCTCCAGAATTTTAGTCCATCTTTGTAATGATTCATTCGTTCATTCATTCATCTAGGCCCAAATTCTATTGGTAGTCTTGACTAAAGAAGAACCATTGAATCAGTTGAATTGACTTATGTGTCGATTCACCATTGTGTTCCTCATAGGGCATGGCTTCCAGACCTCCCACGATTTTGGTCGCCCTCCTCTGGACACATTCCAGACCTGTATTGGACCCGTAAATATAGTTGCTGGTTGCTCAAAACAGAGTTGATGCTGAAACTATGGTTGAGATCCTGCATGGGAAGATAAGAGGATAAACTTCTGCTGAGAAGGAACTCTGTTCTGTCTCTCCTCTCCTCTCCTCTCCTCTCCTGCGGGACTCATCAGCTTCATGGAGGGGGGCCTCAACATGGCCATTTAATGGCTGGTAGAGAGTGCTGTGGGGGAGCAGAGAAGTGTCCAGCTATGCTCCAATATGGATACACAAAACCAAAGGCAGTCCCAGGGTGTGCTTTAGGGACACATCTGGATGCTGTGGGAGTGGAGGCTTCACTCCCCAACTCTCCACTGGCCACTAACTTCTTGTGAAAAAGCCTGGGCAGCTATAACACACACACAGGGGAACAGTCCATTTAAAAGACATATGCCAACTGAATGCTTATTCTTTGATATTATAGTGAAATGCAGGCATGAAACAAGCTCTTTAGGGTGAATGGTGCATAGATACTATGACTATACAGTCTCATCCTAGGGTAGGGAAAGTGTAGCCCATGGGCCACATGTGGCCCTGGCCATTGTTTAGAGACTCCATATCCCACAAAAACTACCAAGGCAACCAGGTTGCTCCCAAAGCTTTTAATTTGATGAGATGAAAAGACACCCATAAAATCTCCCCAAATGCCACCTGAAGCCCTGTTGGGGGGGAACACCCCCTACAAACCTGTTCTCTGCTGCCCCAGAGAATAGGACATGGAGCAATAGACTCAAACTACAGGAAAAGAGATTCCACCTAAATATTAGGAAGAACTTCCTGACGGTAAGAACTGTTCAGCAGTGGAACACACTACCTCGGAGTGTGGTAGAGTCTCCTTTGGAGGTTTTAAACAGAGGCTGGATGGCCATCTGTCAGGACTGCTTTGATTGGGTACTCCTACATGGCAGGGGTTTGGACTAGATGGCCCTTGTGGTCTCTTCCAACTGTATGATTCTATAGGTTTCAAGGTTTAGTGTTACAACATGAGTGTTTTCTTTTTTCTGCAATCAAGCAGAGCCTGAAAAAAATACTTTTGGAATATAATTCCCAGACTTTCCCAGCCAGCATAGGGAGCTGTGGTCCAGAAGCTTGATAACTTTGGTAAGCAGGAGAAATAAATCAATTATTTTAAGAAGCCAGCTTCAACATATTCTAGGAAACATTTTCCCTACCTCTCAATAAACTCTTTTTCTATTCCACATCCTTGCACTTCAGTTGGAAGGATCCAGATATTCAAACCAGCACAAAGCTCAGTTTTAAAAAATCGGGGAGGAGACCAATCAATTCCCTCCATGCAAAGTGAAATAAAATACAAGGGCCTGGTTAGTCCCAGCTAGAGAAGACCTATTTAAGCAATCATTGAATGGTGAGCTGACATATAGATAAATACCACTGAGTCAATGGGACTGAGTCTAATAGGGACTAACAACAAGATGTATGCCTGTGTAAATAGTTTGGGCATCACTATGTACTTATCCAAAATATGGGTCAGCATTCAATGTATTTTTAGATCTTGCACTCATTCAGTATACATTAGTACATACAGTACAGCGTAATCATGCCCTGCTACTAAATCTTTTCAGAATTCAGTGAGCAATGTCAGATATAGAAGTGACATTTATACTACCCAAATACAAACCCATATATGTGTTGCAATTTATGAAGAATAGTTGTATGAATGAGAAGGGGAGAGCAGGGGCTCTGAAATTGCCAGTCAACAGTTAGTACCTGGACAGCAGGTGCTGAATATATCAATGATGAAATGTATAGTATAATAATTTTTTAAAAATATTTCTGAACTAACATCTCACTCTGAAAATATTAGGCAAATAGGTGTTGTCTTTTCTCCTAATTTGACGTTCAGTTTCCTCTTTCATGGAGATGCATATGTGAGCACCCTAAATGGCTTCCACTCATACGTGAGAAAATAAAAAAGTAAATTTATTGATATGTACAGGTATATCCTTCCTCACAATTGATACAAAATGCCTGAATTTGGTCCTTAGGTATCAGAAACAATGTGCAAAATTTTACTTATTGCTCCTAGGGACTATGATAAAGAGAGCCAAAAACACTTTATCCATTCTGTATAGAATCTTAGAGTTGGAAGAGACCACAAGGGCCATCTAGTCCAACCCCCTGCCATGTAAGAATACACAATCAAAGCATTCACAAAGTATCAGCACAAAACCAAAACAAAATGGGAAGAAATACCACATGAGGGTAACCTCCCAAAACAGTCCACTAAAAAAGGCTGAGCATGCTCAGTAGCCATGGAATGCTGACTTGGGAGGGGGGCAGAAAACTAGGAGGGAGGGGGAATGGCATATTGTATCCTGAACAGGTGCAGCCCATGCAGCCAAATTTCACTGCAGCTCCTACATCTTTATTTATATATCATTTCAGGTATATGAAATGTCCCTCCCTCTGACGTCCAGCTGGCAATGATATTGGTTTTGTTCCAACGCTAAGCCAAAATATGGGCTGGAATTCACTATTGCAGTCACGGATGCATAAGCTACACATCTGTAACTGATTCGTATTCATGGTCCCAACATACACATGATGGTGGTGCTATTGTCAAAATTATAAAAGTCTTCCAGTCCTGGAGGGATGTTAGCAGGAAGCAACCACTGCAAGCAACAGAAGTGTGTTCTTCTATCGATTGGGGTCCAGCATACTGACATCTCCACCCCTTTCCTGTCAGTCATCTCCGATACTTGGAGGAACTGAAATGGAGATCTCTTGCTTCTGATTGTTACACTGAAGACCACTAGAGGGTGGGGTGAAATGTCAGTATGCTGTACCCCAATCAGAAGAAGAACAGATTTCCATTGCTCACTGAATCTACTGCCCAGTAAAGCAGGCCCGGGAGAGTCAGTTAGGAGGTGCTACTTAGGAGACTATGGACTTTTTCAGATGGGCTATTTATTCTGTGGCAGGCACAGAACAGGGTCGTGAAAGGGTTTCCCTTTCAGATGACGTTGACCCTGTCCATCCTGCTTCCGTGCTGTTTCTGTGCTACCCCCGTGATATTTCATTCACAGGGGAACATTGTGAAGAGACCACCCGTTCCATTACTGTCACGGAATCATGGGTGGTCTGAAAGGCGCCCCGTTCCTCTTTCATTGTGATATTTGCATGATGCCAGCCACGGGGGGAGGTCTGTTCCAAACACTTCCGGTCCAGATCAGGACATTAAGGGAAGTGGCATCCTTTGTTTTACCCTCCCTGGGTTGGTTGTTTAGTTTAAAGTGTGTTTGGGTGCTTAGTTTTGCTTTTTGACATTTGGTTTGCTTTTATTTTTTAAATTCCCTGCGCAATTGTTCTCTCACCAGAATGGGCAGGATTTGGTTTCCCTGTAGTAAAAGCAGCTTTACAACAGCTGCATTTACTGCAGGAAAGCCAAGGGGAGGGGGAGTGGTTTCTCTCCCACTTAAAGGTAGGTGTGCAAACATTTTTTATTTATTCAGTGGCAGGGACAGGAGTGGGGTGGGAGGGTGCTAGTGAGGCAGGAACAGGGCATTTTCAGCAGGTCTGGAAAAGTCCTATCAGACGAGCCTCTAAAAACATTTCTGTCTCACCATATTTTAAAGCGCAAGTGTCCTGGGAAAATAACCCTTTTTATCAGATATTGCCATAATAAAAAATAACAGCTCCAGATTTATGGAAGCGCAACTGCCGGTGCTGTTTATTTCCATGTTTGCCAGTGTGCATGATCTCAGCGGTTCTCAGAAGATGTGAGTGAGCTTAAAAGTCTAAAAACAGCTAAATTAACAAACAAAACAAACACACAAGCACTGAAACACACTTTAAAATTTTCCAGCAAAATGGTAAGGTTCATAAAAAGAGAGTCCCAGACCTAATTTTCACATTCTCACCTGGAAGTGTTCTGGCGGGGACCACCCATTGATGCTGTATTCATAGGGCGCGGTTTTAGACACTCACAATTCTGTGACAAAAATGCCATGGCAGATCAATTCACGGCTTTGGACCATCAATAAAAAAGAACGCCTTGTTAACAATTGCACAACACCAAAGGAGTACATTGTGCAAAATGGGCACCTTTTTGTGTTCTTTTGACGTTGTTGTCACACCATATTTGCCGTGTCTGATAACCTCCTTGGTTAAGTATACTTAGCTCAAAAACCATGGTCAAGATCATACATCATCTACTGAATTAACTAAGTAGCTGAACTAAAATTTCAGTCATTTAATTAAAGCCTTTGTTGACTTGTTTACTTCAAAATATACATATACATGGTTCTAAATGGCTGTAGCTTTTCAAGCTGTCTCAACTGTTGTCTTGTGTAATATGTTATTATCTTGTTTAAATCATTTATGGTTTTAGTCTGGAAGAGTTTTAAATGGTTTATATTGTACACTGCCCTATGATCCCATGATAAAAGGCGAGATGGGAATATTTTAATTAATAAATAAATAAAACCCTGTGGCTTCTACATTTAATTTGCTCAGAGTTGCATACAAAATATAATCATGATCATAAGAACAATAATGAAAAAAGAATTAAAGCAAACAGACAAACAAAACAGAGGCAGAATTAAAATAAAAAGTAGAGTGGAAAAAATCAAACTTCAAAATAATGTTTGAATAAAAATGTTTTTACAGCCCAACCAAAATCTGGAATTATTATTAATTACATCTGTTTTTGCTGTCTTTTATCTAAAAGGCTCAGAACAGCATACAGCATTCTCTTTTCCCTTTCCCCACACTCACACACTTGATCCTCACAACTCATGAAAACTGTCTCTGTCCAAACACTTAAGAACAGTCAGCCCTCTGTATCCATGAATTCTGAATCTACAAATACAACCAACCACAGTTCAAAAATATTCCACCAAAAAAAATTCCAAAAAGCAAACCTCGATTTTGCTGTTTTATAATATAATTTCACAATGCCATTGTATATAATGGGATTTAAAACATCAATGGATTTTGGTATCCATTTTGTGGGGGCTGTGTCCTGGAACCAAACCCCAGTGGATACCAAAGGCCCACTGTATAGGCACAAGTTATATGCAAAGTACATATAGCACCAAAGGTGCCAAAAAACAAAAACAAAAAGGAGTGCAGATATGTAAATATAATGTAATCAATGCATACAAATGACAGGGATAATAATGAATACAAAATACTATCAAAATCAGTGTAACAAAATATCCACAAAGGACAATAGTAATAACAAAGCACAGCAAGGCAGAAAGAACAAAAAACAACTATAGTAACAAATGATGTGCACGTTGAGTCAATGGCCAGAATCCTGTTGAGGACTTATGTCTTCATAAGTGGGCTCACATCTGTGGGAATTAGAATTAGGTATTTCCTAAACATCCGTATCCAATAAGAGGCTGCTATTATGTTATTACATCAGGGAGCTGGCAAAATGACCTGTACACATTGGGACTGATCCACAATGGAAATGATGCACAGCAGTATAATAATGAAATGTACATTGGTCCAATTGTGCATCAGAACACCATCTGGGGAGTGCTGATGTGCATCAGTAGAGCCTGATGTGCTTTGGGACACTCTTGCCAGTGTCCTGTTACGCGCCTTCACAATCACTATTTCCTAGCACCCCTGCTATATAGCTAAGCATACATAAGATTACATGACCTAGACGGTGATAGAGGAGCCCAGCCAACATTGATAACAACTAACAACAGTCAAACATACATATTGAGACCATATAGATAACAGCTAACAAGACTGACTTTCAGACAGCAGCTGTTTCAACTCCAAGGTCTTCTTCAGATTACAGTGACAGAAAAACAATTCTGCTAACAAATCTTTATCACAAGCATATGAAAATCTCCCCTACTAATTCCTCAAGAGAAAGTATTTGGCAAGCAGAGCTGTTAAATAGTACAGTAACTGAGTAGTAAGAAAATACCAGTAATATCAAATAAATCTACAGTTCCATGTAACCCAGCATTCAGCCTGCTGGTCCATCTCATAGGGAAGACATGTAGGACTTTTATCAGACACAGCCTCTTTAAACATTCTTTTGCCAGCATTAAAAAAAAGCATTTTTATGCCGGCAAGAGAACGTTCCCACACACACACATACTTACCTTGTAATCCTGGCAAAGGTTCCTGGCAATAAAGAGGAAGCCCCATTCACTTCTTCGTTTGAAATCTCATGCAATTTCATCGCACAGGAAATTCAAACTTAAAAACAAAAATAAACATGTAAAAGTTACACTAAGCACCCAAACACACAGTAAGGAGATTTTCAGATGGGGGAAATAACCCCCGCGGAGATTGGGAGAGAAATAAGGCTGTTCCGCTGCCAGCACTCCATTTCACACACACCCATCCTTCTCCCAAGTTCCATTTGTTTTCCCTCTGTCCTGCTTGCATTTTCCTTCCGCTATTTTCTGCTATTTTTTTACTAATGAAGAACTTCTGTTAGTAAAAAAATAGCAGAAGGAAAATGCAAGCAGGACGGAGGGAGAACAAATGGAGATTGGGAGAAGGATCGGGGTGTGCGAAACAGAGTGCTGGCAGTGGAACAGCCCCGTTTCTCTCCCGATCTCCGCGGGGGTTATTTCCCCCATCTGAAAACCTTCTCAAAGTCCAAAGTAACCCAGAGAGGGTCATAAAACAAGCAAAACTTACCCGGATGTCCCAATCTCACCTCGAAGTGTTAGTGTCAGAGTGGGCACTTTCGGGGTAAGTACAAGATTTAAAGGGACAGAGGTATTGCATGCTGACAATGCCAGCAAAAACGTGGCAGGGGGATCTATTGATGGCTTAAGCCGTCAATTTAAAAGTACATGATTTTGCCTCTCTGTAACCATGAAAGGGTGATGTCATCTGAACTGTGTGCCCTTTCGAAGTTATATGGCATCCTTATGACATCGTATTTTCCTCGTCTGATAAAGTCCATAATCAACATGCTGAGATGTAGAGTTTTTTTGTCCTTCATGCACCCAAGTTAGCTCATGCCTCATTCCATGGTTGCCATGCATACTGTCGCTCAATGTGGACATTCAGACACACATTCACACAGAGTTTTAGAACTAGAGGAGGGAAGTAGGACCATGCTTGCTGACCCTACCCTCTGCCACATCCTCACTGCACACCCTGTTCAGTGACACGCACTGGGAGGGTAGGCAGCATGCATTTAAGGGAAATATAAGAGATTGTTCTTTTCCTGGATTAACAGCTGGCTTTGCTTCCTTCTCTCTCTCTCTCTCTCTCTCTCTCTCTCTGGCTTTTCTTCGCAAATGAAGATTCAGGAAGGACTCATCCCGCACTTTCTGCAAGTGTGTTGCTGACTAAAAAGGCCAATCCGAGATAAACAAGTCCAGCTGCAGAAAGCACAGCAGAAGGTCTCCTTGAGTGATGTTTTTGCGTTGTCGTTTCTCTTCAAGACTTGTTCGGCGTGAGTTCTCAAACAAGGCTGCAGCATTGTGGATTGTGCGTCTCCATGCCTTCTGATGTGAGGCCAGGGCGAACCACTGTTGGTGATCAGTTTGGCCAAGCCTCAGATGTTGTTTCAGGGAGTCTTTGTATCGCTTTTTTTGGAGCGCCCCTCTTATGCTGACCCATGGCGAGTTCACCGTAGAATAGTATTTTTGGGAGGCGATGGTCCTCCATCCTAGAAACGTGCCCTGCCCAGCGCAGCTGTGTTCTCAATATCATGGCCTCAATGCTGGTGATCCCTGCTTGCTCAAGGACAGCAACATTCATCACATAGTCAGTCCAGTGTATATTTAGGATTGTGCGTAGACAGTGCTGATGAAAGCATTCGAGGAGTCGTAGGTGGTGGCGATAGGTGACCCATTTTTCAGTTTGGGGCACTGAAAATGGGAAGCCCCTGGCTCAATCAACAGAGGAACTGTTTGAAAACACCCAGAACAGTTTCCTGTTTACCACTGCTCAGCTGTCTCCCAAATAGCTGAGCAGCAATGGGAGGGAGACTGTGAGCTTTGGGACATACATACCTGCTCACACTCAGCTGATCAGGTAAAAGCTGAGCAGTAGTGAAGAAGGAGGTGGTCCTTCAAGAACTGCCAACTACCACTTCAAGGCATTTCATGATGCTTTGATATTGTGGTACTCAGGGCTTGTCTACAGGGCAAAAAAAAAAAGAACCATTATCACCACATATTCATGGCACAGTTGACACATGTTTTCAACAATGCACATTTTCACCAGGGTTTCTGTAAGAAACTCCGGATCTGTAAGATTCATGGTTTGCTCTGCATTTGAGGGGGAAATCCAGATTCTTGGCCATATGGTAGCCAAGGATAGGCTTTGGAGCAAAGCCAGAGTGGGACTGCTGTGAATAGGACTCAGTTCTGGTACTTTTAAAAAATATGTACTATTTTTCTTTGTTTATTTTGCATATATCTGGATAAGCGTATCACTGACTTCAGGGGTAGAGCAGGGGACCTTGAGAGGACCACCGCAAGGAACAGCAGCTGCGAAGCCTCAGCGGAGGCGTGTGGTGGTGGTGGGGGACTCCTTGCTGCGGGTTACAGAAGCAGTGGTTTGTGGGCCTGACAAGATGACTCGGGAGGTGTGTTGTCTCCCTGGGGCAAAGATCTGTGATGTGACCGAGAGGCTGACAAGACTCATCAAGCCTACGGATCATTACCCCTTCCTTTTGGTCCATGTGGGAACCAATGATACTGCAAGGCACAGCTTTCCCAAGATCAGAAGAGATTATGAGGCCCTGGGGAGGAAGCTGAAAGAAATGGACACACAGGTGGTCATCTCGTCTCTTCTGCCAGTTGAAGGGCATGGTCCAAGAAGGGAGAGGAAATAGCCGACGTAAACAACTGGCTCCGTAGATGGTGTCGCCAAGAACAAATTGGATTCTTGGATCATGGACTGCGCTTCCATGCGGGGGGACTTCTGGCAAGAGATGGGGTGCATCTTACAACAGTTGGAAGAAACATTTTTGCCAACACTCTCAAGAATTTGATCAGGAGGGCTTTAAACTGAGTCAAATGGGGGAGGGAGACAGTATTCTGGAAGGCAAAAGGGCTGGAGAAAATAGTCAAACTGTCATAGAGGGAACAAGGCAAACAGCGCAAGGACCCAACAGTGGGAGGCAAAAAAACTTGCACAGGGAGCAAGTAAAGGGAACACATGGTCTCAGATGTCTCTACACTAATGCACAGAGCATGGGAAATAAGCAAGATGAACTAGAACTCCTTGCACTACAAAACAAATATGATATAATAGGCGTTACTGAAACCTGGTGGGACGAGTCTCATGATTGGAATGTAGGAATAGAGGGGTATAACCTTTATAGGAGAAACAGGCCAAACAGGAAAGGAGGAGGAATAGCATTATATGTCAGGGATATTTACACCAGTGAAGTGATCCATGACATCAATACTGGAAGCCAGGTGGAGAGCATCTGGATAAAAATTAAAGGGGAGGGAAACAACAGGGATGTTATTGTGGGACTCTACTACAGACCCCCAAATCAGACGGAGGAATTGGATGTTGCCTTTCTAGAACAGATGAACATACATGCAGAAAGGAGAGATGTAGTAGTGATGGGTGACTTCAACTATCCTGATATTTGCTGGCAATCTAACTCAGCCAAAACTACAAGGTCTAGCAAATTCCTTACATGCCTGGAAGACAATTTCATGGTCCAAAAGGTGGAAGAGGCAACAAGGGGGTCAGCTATTTTAGATCTGATCCTAACCAACAGAGACGACCTTGTTAATGGGGTGCAAGTGGTGGGATCCTTAGGTGAGAGTGATCATGTTCTCCTGGAGTTTGTTATACAATGGAAAGGAGAAGCCAGGCATAGTCAGACACGCATTCTTGACTTTAGGAGAGCTGATTTCAATAAACTCAGGGAAATACTGGGGATGATCCCATGGTCAAGAATACTAAAAGAGAAGGGACCTCAAGACGGTTTTGACTTTCTCAAAAGGGAGATACTGAAGGCACAATTTCAAACAGTACCATTGAGGAAGAAAAATGGGAGGTGTCTCAAGAAACCAGGATGGATGACTAAAGAACTTTCAATGGAGCTAAGTTTTAAACGGAACATGTATAGGAAATGGAAAAGGGAGGAAATCACCAAAGAAGAATTCAAACAGATAGCGAACATGTGTAGGAGTAAAGTCAGAAAAGCTAAAGTGCAGAATGAGCTCAGGCTTGCTAGGGAGGTTAAGAACAATAAAAAGGGTTTTTTTGGGTATGTCCGCAGCAAAAGGAGGAAGCAGGAAATGATAGGGCCACTACGTGGAGAAGATGGCAAAATGCTAACAGGGGACAGAGAAAAGGCAGAATTACTCAACACCTTCTTTGCCTCAGTGTTTTCAGAAAAGGAAAAGGAGGACCAACCTGAGGAAAATGGAACAGAGGACACAATAGGGGAAATCCAGCTGAAAATAAGTAAAGAGGTGGTACAGGAATACCTTCTTAATCTAAATGAATTTAAATCTCCAGGACCAGATGAACTACATCCAAGAGTATTAAAAGAGCTGGCAAATATAATCTCAGAGCCATTGGCAATAATATTTGAGAACTCCTGGAGAACAGGAGAAGTCCCAGCAGACTGGAGGAGGGCAAACGTTGTTCCCATCTTCAAAAAGGGGAAAAAAGAGGATCCCAACAACTATCGTCCAGTTAGTCTGACATCAATACCAGGGAAGATTCTAGAACAGATCATTAAACAGAGAGTCTGTGAACATTTAGAAGGCAATGCCATAATCACAAAAAGTCAGCATGGGTTTCAGAGAAACAAGTCATGCCAGACTAATCTGATCTCTTTTTTTGATAAAGTTACCAGCTTGGTAGATGAAGGGAATGCTGTGGACATTGCATACCTTGATTTCAGTAAGGCCTTTGACAAGGTTCCCCATGACATTCTTGCAAACAAGCTTGTAGAATGTGGGCTAGACAAGTTAACTGTTCAATGGATTTGTAATTGGTTGACCGGCCGAACCCAAAGGGTGCTCAGCAGTGGCTCCTCTTCGTCTTGGAAAGATGTGACCAGTGGGGTGCCACAGGGTTCTGTCCTGGGCCCAGTGCTATTCAACATCTTTATCAATGACTTAGATGAGGGAATTAGGGGCATACTTATCAAATTTGAAGATGACACCAAATTGGGAGGAGTAGCTAATACCCTAGAGGACAGGATCAAAATTCAGAATGACCTGGATAGACTGGAGAGCTGGGCCAAAGCTAACAAAATGAAATTCAATACGGAGAAATGTAAAGTACTGCATTTAGGGCGGAAAAATGAAATGCATAAATATAGGATGGGAGAGACCTGGCTGAATGAGACTATGTGCGAAAGGGATCTAGGAGTCCTAGTAGACCACAAGTTGAACATGAGCCAACAGTGTGATGCGGCAGCTAAAAAGGCCAATGCAATTTTGGGCTGTATCAATAGAAGTATAGTGTCTAGATCAAGGGAAGTAATAGTGCCACTCTATTCTGCCTTGGTCAGACCTCACTTAGAATACTGTGTCCAGTTCTGGGCACCACAATTCAGAAAGGATATTGACAAATTGGAGCGTGTCCAGAGAAGGGCAACTAAAATGGTGAAAGGTCTGGAAACAATGCCTTATGAGGAGAGACTTAGGGAGCTGGGTATGTTTAGCCTGGAAAAAAGACGGTTTAGAGGCGATATGATAGCCCTGTTTAAGTATTTGAAGGGATGTCACGCTGAGGATGGAGCAGGCTTGTTTTCTGCTGCTCCAGAGACTGGAACACGGAGCAATGGGTGCAAGCTCCAGGAACAGAGATTCCACCTCAACATGAGGAGGAACTTTTTGACAGTCAGAGCTGTTCGGCAGTGGAACACACTCCCTCGGAGCTTGGTGGGGTCTCCTTCCTTGGAGGTCTTTAAACAGAGGCTGGATGGCCATCTGTCGGGGATGCTTTGATTGTGATTTCCTGCGTGGCAGGGGGTTGGACTGGATGGCCCTCGTGGTCTCTTCCAACTCTGCAATTCTATGATTCTATGATTCTATGATTCTATGATTCTATGATCCAGTAATACAGTACTCTGGGGCCATGTATATTCACTTATTCACATGCAAGAGCAAACAGGGAGGTGGGGCGGGGAGAGCTGCTCCAGCCATGTGGCTGGAAATAGTATGACTTATAGGACACGTGATAAGTATAGGCCTGCTCTTTTACTCCAATGCCAATTACAGTGTGGCAGGATACTCCAGTCTACAATTGGACATGCCTGGTACGTGTAGCATTTATGGGGCCACTGCAGGTCAAAGAAGTCCACCAGCGCTATATGGTAAGTGTGAGATTTCCCACCATTGCAGACAAGCCCTCAGTCAAGCTTCCTTCTTCCTTCTTATTTATTGATTGGTGAATTTTTTTATACCCCACATTCCTCCTTGTACAGGATCCAAGATGGCTTATAAGCAATTAAAAACAGTGCAGAGCTAAAAAAAAAAAAAGTTAATTGTACAAAAGTTTTTTTTAAAAAAATCAACAACAGTTTAGTTAAAAACATAAAATTAAAATTGTATAAAGCACAATTAAAACATAGCACAATCCCATTAAAAGCCCTATCTGCCATATGAATTGTAAGCTAAAGGCTTGCCTGAGTAATTATGTCTTTGCCTGCTGGCAGAAGGGAAGAAGAGATGCAGCCAAACCATGGCGGGAAATTACACAACCTAGGAGCATCCGTTGAGAAGGCTCTTCCATGTCTTCACCAAATGTGTCTGTGGTGGTGATGGAACTGAGAGAAAGCCCTCCTCCAAATATCTTAAAACTCAGGCAGGCTCATATGGGGAGATAAAGGTCTTTCTTGCTTCTTCCTTCTCTCTTTTCTAAGGAGCTTCAGGAAAGACTTCAGTCAGTGTTTTGAGAGACTGGATGGGAAGACTTGGGACTTTTTCAGACGTCGATTTACGGTGCAAGAAGGCTCGTAACACTCGCAAGGCTGCTGCGCGGCAGGGGGCCTGTTTCATACGACGCTGTCCCCTTGCCAAAATCAACAGTTTCAGTTCCAGGAGAGATCGGAGGCAGCTGCATCATATTTGGCCGTTTTTTAATCATGGGCAACTTCCGTGATTAAAAAATGGCCAAATATGGCGCGGCTGCCTCCGATCTCTCATGGCAGGGGGACAGCGTCGTACGAAATGGGGGGGGGCCTGCTGCGCAGCAGCCTCACAAGTGTTATGAGCCTTCTTGTGCAGTAAATCAATGTCTGAAAAAGTCCCAAGTGTGCCAGAGGTACCCACTGGCTGATACAGAGAGGATGTCAGTGGTGACAGGTGGTTTCCAGGTCATGGGGCAGTGAATCCACTCCAGGATTTACTCCATACTTTAAGAGAGCTACCCAAGTGCTAAGTCCTATCCCTCAAGGAGATTTACCTCCACAGATAACTCTCTTGGAGTTCATGCTAAAACTCAAGAGTATATTCACCACCCCAGTGACGTGGAAGCCACCAGCTACCACTGGTGAACACTCAGGATGGGAAACGCATGCTCATCCATCCATTCTTGAAAGGACAGCCAATGGTCTGAGAAAACTGTGTGGGTGTTGTTGTTATGTTGGCATTTGTAAATGTATCATTATTGTCATTGTTAAATGCAAACCTCAGTGGGTGCATTGGCAGAAAGGTGATATGTGAAACTGTGTAGGTGTTGTTATGTTGACATTTGTATATGTATAATTATTGCCGTTGTTAAATGCTAACTTCAGTGGGTGCATTGATATAAAGGTGGCACATAAAAGCAGAAAATAAATAAATGTAGACCATCTTGCTGGGATCTAGTAACAGACGAGCTGCTGAAGTGTGCTGTGCATTCTTACATCAAACTGGCACACAAACTCACTGCCTGTAAGAAATTGCCAGATCTGCATTTATCTCCTCAATGCGGTGAACCATCAACCTCTCAGATGATACCTTTTCAATGAAGAACCTTCAGACCCTGGGTTTATTCCACCCACCAAGGCCAGCCACTGGAACATCCTGGGCAGGAAGGAATAGTGTTGGTTTAACAGTGTTGTTGTTGTTGTGTGCCTTCAAGTCATTTCCAGCTTATAGCAACCCTAAGGTGAACCTATCATGGGATTTTCTTGGCAAGATTTGTTCAGAGGGGGTTTGCCATTGCCTCCCTCTGAGGCTGAGAGTGTGTGACTTGTCTAAAGTCACCCAGTGGGCTTCTGTGGCTGAGCAGGAATTCAAACCTTGTTCTCCATAGTCATAATCTGATGCTTAAACCACTATACCCCACTGGCTCTGGTTAGACAATACTGTCTACTTAAGTTCTGGTGTGTTCATGGTTACTCTCTGGATGTGACTTTCGGCTGGCTCCTTATCTGCCTCTTGTCCTTCTGTGGGAAAGCTTTTTTTTTTCTTTTTTCTTTTTTACTACAACCCCCAGTATCTGTCATCCAACAAGTTCACAAGCTACCGCTTCCAATTTAGGAAGATCCAGTAATGAACCTTGGCGTGGGAGGAAATCATTTTTAGATCCTGAAGGTGCTTTTTCAAGCTCTGCTCTTTGATCTTGAGCTCTGGATTGTCAGGTCAGCAGCATCTCCTTCCTCAAGCTTTCAGAGCCAAAGCCTGAGACCAGGGATTTTATCAGACAAGCCCCTTAAAACGTTCTTTTGCTGGCATAAAAAAAATATCCATTTTTATGCCAGCAAAAGAATGCCCACCACCACCACCACAGTTACCTTGTCTCCTGGCAAAGGCTCCTCCGGCAATGAAAGAGGAAGTGAACAAAGTCCCATCCATTTCCTCCTTTGTAATACTGTGAGATTGTGTGGGAAATTCAAACATAAAACAAGAAATAAAACACAAAAAGTTACACAAAGCACAAAAACACACTTAAAAGCTTCCAATTAGGTAAGGTCCCGCAGCAACCTGCGAGACTTACCTACACACATGAGATGTGAGGAGTTCTCCAGTCCCTACATCGCTGATGGGGCTTCTGGAAGACTCACCACCAGATCTCAGGGTTTGTTTGTTTGTGTTTGTTTGTTTGTTCAGCAACTGTGGCACTGCTGCCCAGGCTTATGTAATAGGAAGGTTGCAATCCTGGTATTCCAATTCCTTCCTGGCTCCAAATGGCATGATGGGCCCAAGTACATGTATCCACTACCTCTCTCCTCCTTTCTTCCTTCTCAGTCCTGGCTTTTTAGTGCACTAATGTTGCATAAGTGAAGCGTGCACGCGCACACACACACACCACCATTGCGCCAAGCCAGAGAGCTCTGATGCCAGCTGGGAATAGATAGAGATGGGTGCCCAGGGATTAAAGCCACTTCACATATAAAAACCAAACTTTGTCATTGGTCCTGAAGATGCATAGCAATTCCTTGAGTCTTCAGCCAGTTGCCCTGAAATGTGGTAACCATAGTCCTGACTTTCTCTTAGGTCCTGGCTTCTGGGTTGCTCTTTGAGTCTGCCTCCTACTTTATCTTTCTTTTCTAATATGGGAGATTATCAGACGCAGCAAAAACCGCATCAAAAGATTGCTACAAGAACAGGAGGGGGCTCTATTATCAGACAACGTTGTCCTCCAACATTCTGGGGGCGTAGTGCGGCCATTAGTAAGGTGTACATTTTTATTGGTGGCTTGTCCCTGTCAATAGAAAAGGGAAATCTTGTCCATAGCAGAGCTATGCCTCCGGAACGGCAGGCGGATGCGGGATCTGGTAATGTCTCCCTTTCTGTTCTTGTAGTGATCTTCTGGCATGGTTGGGAATGCAATTTTTTGACATGTCTGATAATCTCCTTGGTTTTGACTATTGACTTTTTCCATAGCTTGTGGTTGCTGCCTCTCACTCAACACAGACTGCTTTCTACAGCACAGGCCCAGAACTGTATCCTTTTGATACTGCACCTGTCTCAGTTTCTCCCAAAACTTTGCAATTCTTTAAGCATTCTGGTTAGAACTTCTATTGTGTGCAATTTTCTTTTATGTCCTTCACTTTCTTTTTTTACTTCTCTTTCCTTCTCTCTCTCCTCCCTCCTCCTTGTGCTCCTTCTTATTCAGTCTGGTATAATTACAGCTAGAAGACTACCCCATCACATAATGGGAAGTTGTATAATTATCCAGCATATTCACTTAGTGAAAATGATAGTTTCAGACTAAGAAGCAGATTCTGATCCTCATTAACATGATGTAGATTCCATTGCTTTCTAGGGAACAACTCTAGATTTATGCTGGAGTAACGGGTGGGGGGAGTTCTGTGAATTTCTTTTTCTTCACTTTTCATTTCACCTCCTACACAGCTCTGGCTGCCAGTGATTTGACTACCTGTGAAATAGCGGAAGCAAGATTTTAAAAATCAAGGCTTCTGTTCTGTGTACCTTGCTCACCACAAATCTATCGCTGTCTACTTCTGGAACTTCTGTTTATTAACAAATGTTAGGCTCAAAGTCTATTTAGGCAAGGAAAACATGAATGCTACTGCCTTGATTTTAATTTTAAAATTTTAAGATTAAGGAAAGTTGTATGTGTACACCAAAAGCTTTACATTCAGCAAATCATTGCTCACATCAGCCTGACTGACAAGTACAGTTTCACTATGTTCTAATGGTATAAAAGCAACCTTAAATTAAGGTAGCCACCAAATTTCACTTGGAGTTCTGCTGGCTGCTTTGCCCATCTTACAGATCATAAGGTCATGGCCACTAGAGATATGAGAGTGAGGGTTCATGGCTCTCAGCATGTGTTGATAAACCCTGAAACCCTAAGCACTGTCATATCTGTTGTTGGAGGCCGATCTTTTTATTCATTCTGAAAATTCACCATTATAATCACATTTCACAATTTCAGTCTTTCAGTCAAGCTGGCTATGGGATTCTGGAAGCTGTAGTACAAAGAAGTCAAGCTCTGTGTAAGCTATGCCCCCAATCAATTACAGATTTTCCAAACAATGACCTCTTGGAGGATTCACCCAGCCTTTCAATGAACAATATAAACATGGTGCTGGCAAACTTAATATCCAAGGCTGTATTCTTCTGCGGGTAATGTGTCAGAATGCTGCATCTAATGGAGAGCAGGACTAAATCCAATTAGACACTCTTTCTATCCTTCTCTTTCCTGAATTGGTAAGGTTATGTGGAAGATACAACTCACTCTCCTAGAGACCTGGACCTGTACAGATCATTTGCAGAGAGCTTTGGGCTTTAAATCAAGATTCACATGCAGCCCTAGGATCGATCACAGGTTGTTTATCCCAAAATAGTCCATCTCCCCATGATAGATGTCAGCCAACATACAGTGCAGGGGAGAGAATTGTAGTATCAACCATGATAGCATAAAATGTACATAATAAGCCTTATTCAGGCACTCAAAATGAAGGTATGAAGGGAGAGAATTATGTCCCCATGATAGCCCAGTCACCAATATCTTTAGCACTGGAAACTTCAGACCTTTGCTTTCAGTGCAAAAATCTAAAGAGGCATTTTAAATGCATTCAGATGAAAGCATTCCTAGATTCAGGAATTCTGATAATGTTGGGGTCTGAATGCACAAAGACTGCTCAGCACATTCACCTGAAGCTCCCTTCAGATCTTCACAATGAAAACACAAGCTCCCTCTTCCAGGTATAGGGACATTGGTGCCCTCTTCATTAGCAACCCTACTGTCCTGTTTATTTACACCGAACACCTAAGAAGGGCTAAAGGCTACCAGTTTACCAACCACTTATCTCCAAATTGTGATTAGTTGTGTGTGTGTGTGTGTGTGTGTGTGTTCATTTTGCAGTCCAAAAGGTAACTTTTTAAATTGATGCTACCTTCAGAGGGTCCACTGCAATGACCTCCCCAACATCTGTGGTAAAGGAAATGGGAGCCCTGGTGGCTCAGTGGTTAAATGCCAATGCTGCAAGTCAACACATTGCAAGTTCGATTCCAGCAGGCTCCAAGGTTCACTCAGCCTTTCATCCTTTCGCAGGTCTACCCCGCTTGTGGGGGCGATTAGCTAATACACATTGGAAACTGCTTAATGCAGTGTAGATGTGTAAACTGCTGTTGCTTAGAACAAATTGTAAGCCGCTCTGATAGCCTTTGTGGCTGAAGAGTGGGGTATAAATACCTAAAAATAAATAAATAAATAAATAAAGTGTGTGTGTGTGTGTGTGTGTGTACCTTCAAGTCACCTGTTGACTTATGGCAACACTATGAATTTCATAGGGTCTTCTTAGGCAAGGAGTACTCAGAGATTTTCCCAGTTCCTTCCTCTGAAATATAGCCTAATGTTAAATGACCATCCATATCTCATTTTCCCCATGTTCAAGTCAATACAACCCAAGTTATTGTATTCAAAGAAATATCAACTCCTATTTCTGCCTGCCTGTGTCTTAAAGTCACATCTTGGGAAATTCACATCTTTACCCTTGAAGTCAATTCTTTACTTTTTTGGACTGAGCTGCAAAACACGTTTCCACCATGAAAATGTTCCCACCAGCCAATATGGCCAGTGATCATGCTGGTGGAGGGATTCTGGAATTTGCAGTCCAAAAGGTAACTTTTTTAATTGATGCTTCCTTCAGAGGATCCACTGCAATGTCCTCCCCAACATCTGTGGTAAAGGAAATGGAATCAGAAACAATGCAGCTTCAGATGTCACCTGTTGCTTGTGGAATAACCTAGCCAGGGTGGCTGGCTGGTATTATGTATTTGGTGCCAGAACCAGATGTTTCTATTTTCACAGACTTTCTGGTTCTAATATTGTTTTGCTACTGCCATGTTTTTTTTCTCTTTTCTCTAGTTTTGTTTTTTACTTTAAGTTCTTAGTCCATTTAAATCACCATGAAAACATGGCTGAAGGGTAACATGGAAAGTTGAAAGTATGGCTGAAGGGTAACATAGAAAATTGTGAAATAAATAATGGAATTGCAACTGAGAGTTCTTTCACCCCAAAGGCTTGAAAGCAGTATTGTTTTAAAAATCACTTTGTAATGGCAGTCGAAAACCTACATCAATCAGAATGCTGGTTTGCCTTACAAAATGTTTCCCTTTTGCTTTGTCTTCCACATGATTAACAATCAGACAACAAATGTCAGTAGCACAAGAGATGTTCAATGCTAATTGAAGCCATACAAGTGAAAACTGTCTAAAATTTACTCAGTTTGTTTTGAAGGCAATCAGGCTTTAATCCTGAAGACTGCTTTGAAATAAATTCTGCTGAATTTATGGGGGAATTATTTCCAAGAATGCATGTGTAGGGTTCAGGGTCTGAAAAGCTACCTTTTGGACTACAACCCCCCAGGGCTGTCAGGCGGATTCTGGCACTTGTAGTCCAAAAGGGAACATTTCCAAGCTTTTAGTTGTGACTATCTTTTATGGGATCGTGCCTTATCTGTTTTCATTTCCCTGAATTAGTTAAATTAGAGCTGTTATTCAGAGGTAGCTCATTGGAGGAACAGATCCTATGTGTCTCAGGCCTTTATTTCATCTGTCCTTTCCGTGCCTGTTACAATGTTGTTGCTTTAATCTGGCGATAAATTAATCATGCCAACCATTAAATAGGAGAAAGAAGCAAAACGCTGCAGCCTGTAACAATGTAATTTATTCCAGCAGATGTGTTCTTCTGTCTGCAGCCACATCAATCAGTGCCTGGGTGACGATGGGTATCAAGTTTAATTTTTCAGGGGTTTTGCCTCAGGGCACATAACTGACATTTGGTTACATGGTGTATTGTACTGCAGCATATGCCAAAGTTTAAACCACAGACAGAAAGGGCCAACAGATTACAAAAGAAGCTGCTTGTAGACATTTTTTAAAAGTGCTCTATTATCCGAGCCTGTTCATATTGACTAAAAATTAAGCACAGGCTTCATTCCATAATGAGGCCAATTGAGGCCACAATGAAGGCCTTATGTCTTCTGGTACACTGTGGGGGTCTTCCACACTCCAAAGGAAACCTTTCCACTGCTGCCATCTCTCCACAGCAGCTCCATCAGAGCAGCATTTAACATTCCCAGTTGACTTGTGGAAGATTTCCACGCTCATGTTTTGATGCTTTTTTAAAAAGTGGAAAGTATGATGGCTGATTCACAGGCATATATGTATATCACTAGATTGCTGAGGCCAAGATCCTACATCATGGCTGTTTAATATAAATCTGTGCATGCAGATTTATGTATTAATTATACTATACACTTGTGCTATGAATGGCAAGATTGTACGATTGGGCCAAGACACCAAATGTGCAACCAAATGTGCAATGCACAGCCACACATAATGCACATTCATGTACAGTAAATACTCTGAGCCATGTGCAATGAGACTGCATGTGCATCTTCACTTCCACAACGTTGAACTGAATGCAGCCACTCCACATCAGACAAAAATGTCCAACCACTCCATAGAGGAATTTATATATGCATAAGATACCAACAGGATTCCAGCCTGTGTGTTTCAGGACTAGAAGGTGAATTTGTGAATGAATTCTATACAAAAGTATTCCATTGCAGATGGTGCGACATGAAATGGAGACCTCAGCCTGTGGTTCTTGAAATGTGATGGTCAATCCAGTGCCAGTGTGATGTGGTGGTTAACCCATCAGATCAGGACAGGAAAGAACCAGGGGGTCGTTTACATGGGCAAATATTCCTCTAAATATACTGCTAAGATAGCTCATAGTTCCGACGGATCTCAGCACAGCATCTCCTCATTCAGAAGGGGGGGAAGGTAAAACATCCAAATATAGCATGGCAAGGGATGTCGCTACTTTTGCAGGTATATTTGCAATGTAGCGCATTATTGGCAGTGTAAACAACCATTCCGCTAAGAGCTACAGCAGAGCTGCATTGTGATTGGTTGATGATGCAGGGGTGGGCTTAAAAAAGGGTCAGGGAGGGAGGGAAAGACAGTAGCGATTAGAGGAAACTTTGAAAAATCCTCTCTGCTATTTTGCAAGCCAGTTTGCAAACAAAAAGGATTCCCAACAATTTTCATTCAGGGAGCATTCCTTCTCATCCTCTCTGCTGTTTTGCAAGTACATAATAGCTCATTTCGTCAGCTGTGATCCTGTGCATGGGGGACGGAGAGAAACCATTTCACAAAGGGCTGCATCAGATCTAAGCTGTTATTTTCCCTCTCTCTCTCTCTCTCTCTCTGGCTTTCCTTTATTTGGGAGAAAATACTGTTAAGCAAGGAGGAAAACCTTCCCTTTTATTTGTGGGAAGGGGGGAGGGGGACTGCCTCTAAGCTGTTAAGCACAGAGTTCGGGCCAGGGTAGACATTCCTATGGCATTCCTTTCCTTCTCCAATGCTTGGCCATGCCCCCAGCACTTTTGGCTGTGTGAACCTCAAAGCGGAAAAAATCAAAGAGCCACAAAATATAGCTGTGTAAACATATACCATGTAAACTACCCACCACTGATGCGGGAAAGCGCTAAAGCACAATTTAACGCAATAAAACCTGCCGTGTAAACCAGCCCCAGCTTTTATAGATCTGCTCAGCTATGAAGCTGACCTTGAGCCAGTCATCATCTCTCAATCTAACCTGTCCCACCGGGCTCATAGGAAGATAAAAGGAGTGAGGAGCTACCAGTGTGATCTCCTAGACGGAAGGATGAGATTTAAATGCCATGAATAAAACCAACACATCAAATGATGAATTTACACATGGAAATTTACACAAGTTTAATGTTTGGCTGGGCCGATGGGTGGAACTGCCTTTTAGAAATGGGAGAGCATCAAACTAGATATGATGTGGGAGTTTTGTAATTATAACTCTCCATGTCTTCTCCCTCTGCAAATAGCAGCTGTGTGAAAGAGCAAGAAAGAGGAAGAAGGGAGAGGGAGAGCTGGCTGGGAACACAGCACTAACACAGGATGGCTTAACCCATATACAGTACTGTGTCAATATATTACACACACACACACACTAGGGTGGAAGAAGAATAGTGCAGAAAGTTTCCCCTGGCCCTTACTGTCTTCTTGATACATATCCTGAACACACACAAACACACAGGATCTATTATGGGGGAAGAAACAGTGATATAGTCACACAAGTCCTATGTTACATGTACTTTGTACACATACTTTGCCTAGTCTCTTCCCATAATTCAGTATCAATTACACTGAATCCCTTGCAGAAAAACTTTCAACATCTGACTCATACATAATGCAAAGACAATATATGCCTGTAAAGGAACAGAAGTACTTTCCCTTTTCTGTCTAGCTTGGTTTTAAGGTATATTAAAATTAAGTTAATGTATTGTTTGGTTGTGCTAATCAGCTTCAGCTTTTGGGTTAATAGATTACAAATGAAAAGCTCATTTAGGATGAACTTTAGGATAAATCCTCTGCTCCCCCAAGGGGGTAGGACCAGCTCTACTGATTTGAAGTTACAGGAGAATAGATTTTGATTTAACTTTAGAAGGAACTTCTTGAGAGTAAGAGTGGTTCAGCAATGGAATCAACTGCTTAGAGAGGTAGTGGGTTCTCCTTCTCTGGACATCTTCAAAAAGAGGCTGGACAGCTACCTGCTTGGAACACTTTAGCTGAAACTCTTATACTGAGCAACGGGTTGGACTTGATGGTCCGTGAGACTCTTTCTATCTCTATGATTCAATGGCTCTCTATATAAATCTAGAAGTTTAGCCTGCATGAAATCTAGAGCTTCAGATATTTGTTTTTGGAGACTACAATTCCCAGGATCCCCCATGCTTTGAAGATGAGGTTTAAAAGTTCAAAAGCAAGTCAAAGTCGAAATGTAATTAGTAGGGGCAATGGAGAAACTACTCCCATAATTGGTTGGAGCTGGAGATAGAAAAGCAGGGGAACCAGGAGTCAGAGGTAAAAATGCAGAGTATCAGAGAGAAATAAAATAAGAATATCAGAGGAAAGAGAGAGTCAGATTTACTGGAGCTAGAAAACTGATTGAGAGGACTAGACTAAGCGCATTAAGATATTAATAGGAAAAGGGAGCTGGCTAAAACAGGGACATTGGCTTTGGAGGGGGGGTTGCCTTCAGCTTTTCTGTTGATTTATGGGATCCCCATGAATTGTAGAGGTTTTCTTCAGCAAGGAATATTCAGGAGTGGTTTGCCATTGCCTTCTTCTAAATATAGCTTACAACACTGGGCATTCCCTGGCACTTTCCCTTCCAGGTACAATACCCTGCAACATTTCACAGATGAAAACTGGGACACATATGGCCAAGCAACATCAAATTGTGGTCAAGATGGCAAAAGTTATTAATGAGGAAGAAAACACACGCTGAGAGAGAATGCAGCAGTTTGCTTTTGTCTCAGCCTCCTGGGAAAAGCAAGATTTGATCTTTCTTCTCCTCTCTCCTTTATTCAGTTAATTGTGGGCAAACTACTTTTGCATTTTGAATTTAGTTTGTGTCAGTTGAAGTAAGCTGAGGACAAAGGAAGGAAATGGAAGGAGGCGAGAGAAACTGGAATACAGTTGTCCCTTCACATTCGCTGGGGTTTGGTTCCAGGACCCCCCGTGAATACCCAAATCCGTGAATACTCAAGTCCCATTATATGCAATGGCAGAGCAAAATGGTGTCCCTTATATAAGATGGCAAAATCAAGGTTTGCTATTAGGATTGTTATTTTTTTAAGAATATTTTTCAAGCCGTGAATACTCAAATCCGTGAATGTCAAATCCGTGAATGTGGAGGGACAACTGTATTTTTAAAGCAACTGAAAAACTGGAATGACAAAGACGTAATCATGAGAGTCCCTACCAAATTGAGATAGCTGAATGGTAGGAAGTACAAACCAGGCCTGATCATTCCTTCCAAGTTTCACACAGCTGAGAGGAGTTTTTATGCACACACAAAAATACATTTTTTCATAGGTATATTTCCCAATGTATGTGTTTTGTATACAACTTTTCCTAATATGCACATCTGTGAAAACACATTTCTCTCACATCTGCATTCCTTGAATATACACATTTTTTCTATATAACTTTCCTGATCCACACATTTTAGTACCAGTGTTTGAGCCACAAACTGCACTGTAAAATTCAAATAAGTAACAGACCTAAAGGAGAACGGTTCCACTCCACATATCAGTACAAGAAGTGCTAATTAGAGGATAGCCTACTAAAACAACGCAGGCCAAAGAAAACAATCTCCCATCCCTATACATCCTTCCACAACATATTTACAAATCTAGAATATTCTTTGACACTCATTGTAATCTTCCTTTCTCATGCTTCTCAGTATAGAAGGAGCAGGAACTATATCACAAGTGGTCACCAAGTTAAGGTCACTGTCATCAGAGCATCCCGCTGTCCAATTTCCATATTATGGTTAGTCTCACAGCAGTTTACTTATAACCAGCAAAATATAGGGTTTGTAAAATCAGGAAAGAGAGTGCTACTTCTTTTTCTCTCTCATTGTTCAAAACTATGCCCTTTGTTTACTGCTTGCAAAGTCTTGTATATAAGAATTCCTTTTTGTCTACATTAAGGTCAGTTTGAGGTTAAGTGGTTGGTATGTAAGGCAAAAAAATTAAGGCTCAACTGCATGACCAGAAATCTGTAGTTCTGTGATTTGGGACTTTTTCTCTTCCCTCTGGTGACTCTGGGATTTAGGGGGAAAAGATTTCCAAATATACAGGGAAAGTGCAAATTGTCTTCAAAAAAACTGGAAATTCAGTATAGTCAAAGAACCACAGTTTGTTGCCTTCATCAGTGGTGAAAGCTCATGTGTCAAATGAAAAATCACATTCAGCGCCAAACACACACACATATACACCCAATTTAAAGACCTCCAAAGAAGGCGGGTCCACTAGCCTCTGAGACAGCCTATTGTTGTGCAGCTATTACCATCAGGACAGTCTTCCTAATGTTTAGATGCAATCTGACAGTGTGGCTGGTATCCTGTATTGTGGATGCATAGCATAAATTTTCACATGCATAGTTAGATTGTGCTATGTAGTACTTATGGTGAGCAGTAAACTTGCACAGCTGAAAACACAACCCAATGTGCAACCCAATGCACATTTACATGTGCAATCGCACCACATGCACAACTCCAGTTTTGCAACCTTCACCTGAATGTGGACATTGTGCATCAGGCGACTATGTCCAACTGCTTCCATAGGAAAACTCATGCAACCTTAAGACACCAACATGATTCTGACCATTATTTGCAGACCTGTCCATCCCAAATGATATGAAGGAGGTAAGGAGCAGTGCACTGACTCATTCTAAGGCACAGGTGAGCAAAGACACCCCTTAAGACTGTTTTTGAGACCCTCAATAACTCCTGATTCTACACAACATCCTTTTTTCTGGTCAAAAGAGTATGAAGCCACTTCTGTTTAGGAACTGCAGGAGCCCTCCGCACAGCTTCTTTAAAAAAAAAAAAATTCCAGAAAAGAAGAGGACATGCAGACATTTCTGGCTTGGTTTTCTCCCTCCTCCCAAATTTTTAGCAACTTCGCGAGGGTTGCAGGGCAGAAAACTGGCCCTAGACACTGGATTTGCCCTTGCCTAAAGCATAAAATGACCATGGAGATTTTCAGACGGGAACAAAAAAAGTGTTCCTGTCTTGCAATCTCCCCTCCCACCCCTTTCCTGTCTCTGTAGCAATAAAAAAATAAAAACATTTCAGACATACCTTAATAATTGCCTCAGCAGGGCAGCCCAGGAGTGAACAGTGCTTGAACAGAGCTCCTTTCACTTCCTGGATTGAAATCCCGGCTGTTCTCACGAGAAGACGAGAGCATGGGAAATTCAAAAGTAAAAACCAAAATACAAGACAAAAAGTTACACTAAGCACCTAAACACACTTAAAATTTTACAAGTAACCCAGGGAGGGTACAAAAAAGTGTGTCACTTACCTGGATGTCCCGATCTCATCTGGAAGTGTTCTGGCAGGGACCTCCTACTGACGCTGGGATCACGCCAGCATGACGAGGCACCTTTTCACTTGCAGGAACATCTGTAACAGAAACAGAATGGGGGATCCATTGATGGCTTAGCCCATCAATAAAAAGTAGTGCTGGCATAATAACATCCAAACGGGAGCATTATGAGAGGGGAGCGACATCATGTGAAAGGGAAGCCCTTTAATAATAATAATAATAATAATAATAATATTTATTTATACCCCGCCCCTCTGTTAAAACAATCGGGGCGGCTTACAAAAATTAAAATACAATACAGATAAAATCCCCAAACACCCCCCACCCCATCCTCCCCCATAAAAAAATATTAAACAATTATAAATTAAAACCAACTGATCAAAAAATAACAATTAAAAACAATAAATACAATAAAATACTATAAATGGCCAGTGGACTAAAAGAAGCCAGGATCCCCTGAGGCCGGGATCTAATTAGGAAAGGCCTGCCGAAAGAGATCTTTAGCGATCTCCTGGCGTCGTGGTAACACCATATTTAGAGCATCTGGTAATCTCCCCTGTGTCCTACTCAGAGCTTCAAAAAGTGACTTTTTTGAACTAGTAAAGGCTGGACTAAAAATTAAAACACACAGTCAACAACTTCCTGTGGGACATCTCCTGCTGGCCTAGACAGCTTTCAACTGCCAGTGGGGAAAGTCAAATGCTTGATCACTCCCTTGGATGACTCACCCTGGGAACTTTAAGATTATTGTTGTGTGCCTTCAAGCCATTTCTATCTGTCCAGTGGCATGAAAGAGTTAACTTGTATTAGTAACCTTGCTGGATGCTTTTTGCATTTGTTTTGCAGTTCATGACTGGGAAAAGATCATAGAATCATAAGGCTTGTCTATACGAGGCAAAAAAATTATGGATTGCTCCACCGTAACAGCAATTCACAGCAGCTGCTATTTGTCTTAATGGGTTTTTTGGCAGATCACAGACATGATAAGTTATCTGTGTTTGCTGTGCGAATGGGCATGCACAGCATGATGGCTGCCATCTTGATGGCATTACTTGCATTTTTACTTACCTCAATTACTTGCATTTTTACTTACCTCAGTTTGCCACCACTAGACAGTATTGTTTTTTTTTAAACCATATCCAAGGTGAGAATGAGTGAAGTTTCACTTTAACAAAAAAGCAAAGAAAAAAATTATCACCTTAGGGTTCGCTTGCTAAAGCAAAAATCCAACATGGCAGCTCCAGGTGCTTGCCTTGTTAGCAAGTTCCACCACTGCGCACATCCAGCCAATCCGCTTTCAACTTCCACTCATATAGGGAAAGCGATTCAAATTGAATCACTTGTTTCAATGAACACGAATACACATCCCCCTCACTTTTAAAAAAAACTTTGAGAAAAGCCGTGAAGGCTTTTCCTTCAGAGTTTTTGACAGTTTTGCCACCCCCCTTACCAATACATCGAAATGATGCGGAATCCCATTTAGACAGATCATATTCTCCTTGAATTCCATGAGGAGTATTTTCGCCATTTAGACAACCACATAGTGTTGGGAGAGACCACAAGGGCCATCCAGTCCAACCCCCTGCCATGCAGGAATACACAATCAACCACTCCTGACAGATGCCCATCTAGCCTCTATTTAAAAACCTCCAAAGAAGGAGATTCCACCACACTCCAAGGGAGCATATATGAAGGCTGGGGGTGGATAGGGCAGTGAATTTTTCTCTGTTGCTAACCTGCTTGCACAGTTCTCAGTGCTAGTAGGGGGCAGATGGCTCCTGCTCATGCACTTTGATTTTCTTCAAGCAAGGGAATATTGTAGCACCTGCTTATAGAGTCTGTTCCTAGGCACCAGTTCACTCCTACATCTGAGGAAGTAGACTAAGGAGAAAAAAGGAAAAAAGTGTTCCTGTCCCACAATCTCCACCCCCACCCCTGTCCCATTCCAGTCCCACACAATCACCCTCCCCACTGCACTTACCTCCTCTCCGGTCAACAGGGCAGCCCCCTTCCTTGATCAAAATCCTGTGGATTCTCATGAGAAGACACGAGCGTTGGGAATTCAAAAGTAAAAACAAAAATACACACCACAACATTTTGAAAAGCACATACACACACTAAGAAATGTACAAGTGACCCAGGAGGATACAAAAAAGAGGGTAGCTTACTTGGATGTCCTGATCTCATCCAGAAGTGTTCTAGTAGGGACGTCCCATTGATGTTGGGACCTCGCCAGCATAACGGGGCACCTCGTTGCACACAGGCAAATCCGGAACAGAAACAGAATGGGGGATCTATTGATGGCTCCTTGCATCAATAAAAAGCAGCACCTGCAGAATAGCAGCAGAATGGGTACATAACAAGGGAGGAATGATGTTATCTGAAAAGGGAGCCTTTTTCTGATCTCCTGGCATTTGTGTAACGCCACTTTTAACATGTCTGATAATCTTCTAAGGAGATTATCAGATGCAGCAAATGTGGTTTGATAACGATGCCAGCAGAACGCAAAAGGATGCCAATATCACATGACGTCATCCTTTTGCATGCCACTGGCGTTGTTCTGGCATTTCTTTTTATTGACAGCTGAAGCCATCAATAAATCCCTGTTCTGTTCGGCGTGTGAAACCTCGGGCCATTTAACTCACATGAATGCAGTGTGAATGGCTGGTCTGGCGTGAACACTTCCGGGTGAGATCATGACATCCAGGTACGTTTTGCTCTTTTTATGACCCTCCCCAGGTTACTTGGGACTTTTAAAGTGTGTTTAGGTGCTTGGTGTAACTTTTAATGTCTTGTTTTTGCTTTTATTTTTGAATTTCCCATGCGGTGAAGTCTCACGGGATTTTGAATGAGGAAGTGAACATGGCTTCATTCACTTCTTCTTTATTGCTGGGGAAGCTTTGCTGGGAAAGGAAGGTAAGCGCGGGGGGTGGTGGTGTTCTTTTGCCAGCATAAAAATGGATTTTTTTATGCCGGCAAAAGAATGTTTTAAAAGGCTAGTATGATAACTTCTTAAATCCACGAAAGCTAATGCTGCAACTTCTTTAACTCAGTCTCAAAGCTGCTACAAATTCCTTTTCCTTGTTGATACTCCAGACTAACATGGACATGTCTTTGATTTTTTAAAAAAATTTGTTTCTGCACTATTTAACCCTTGAGAGCCCATCTTCAGTTGGCTTTACCTTCAGGAGATGCACCCCAGCCCATGAACTTTTCATTTTCCAGGGAAGGGGATTTGAATTTGATTGCTGGCCAAGGCACAGGACTTTGACGTGGCAAAAATCATGAGATTATGATGTCATGGTAATGTGGATGGGTGCAACTATCACATGATGTCTTTGTCTTCATGTGGTTACTCCATGCCCCAGCCACGAACAAGGCATTCCTTTTAATTGACAGGAAAAGCCATCAATACATCATCAATATTGCTTTTTTTGCGGCATTGAAGGCATGCAAGATTACAGTGTGAATGGGCGGTACTCAGCAAGAAAACTTCTGGGTGAGAATGCAAAAATGAATCACAGGACATTTTTTTATAAACTGCCCCATCTAGTTTCAATGTTTTTAGGTTTGTTTCAGTGCTTGTATGTTCGTTTACTTTGTTAATTAAGGTGTTTTTGGAGTTTTAAGCACGCTCACACCTTCTCATGAGAACTGCCGATATCTCACCCATGCTAAACTGCAGAAGTAAACTACTGTTCTTAAAGCACTAGTGATCATCATGCGATAATTCCATGGCAGTTCTTTTGTGTGATTGCACCGACATGCAATAGTAAGTGTCATAATGCCATGGTGTTTACACTTTCCTCACTCACAGAATTACAGCATTTTTACACGCTAGTCTGATAACGTCCATAGTCTGGGTAGAATTTGTCTGAGGGCTCAGTTCTACCATTGGCTGTGAGGGGGTGCCAGACAGTGAAAGGGCTGTAGTGCTTCTCTGTTGTGTACCATCTGCTGCATCCTTTACAACCAATAAAGCTTGTGCTGTGGCAGCAACGTGTGTCAGTTTCAGCACTAAAAGAATTCTCAGGGAGGCCTAGAATTACACCAAGTTCTGGAACAAGACAACATTCCAAACTACTGTGTCATGTGGACACAAGACTAGAATCTCTTCCCTCAGATGTTCATTTTGTATGTTCAAAAGAATTTTTACAAGACAGACTATTGAAAACCAGTTATTGTTTACCACCATAGGGTTGCCAGATCTTGAGACACAACTCTGAATCTCAAGACCTAGAACTACTTTTCTGATCCTCAGGGGAAGGAAGAGGAATCTCAAGATGAGATCACTGTCTTGAAAGGTGTACATATATACATTTTCCTCATTTGTTAGACCTGGTTTTTTAATTTTGAATCACATAATCTTTGCAACTGTGCTTTATGTTTAATGTCTCTCTCTATCTCTCTGGCTTTTCTTCAGAAACAAAGATTCAGGAAGGACTCATCCCGCATTTTCTGCAAGCACGCTGATGACTAAAAAGGCCAATCTGAGATAAACAAGTCCGGTTGCAGAAAGCACAGCAGAAGGTCTCCTTGGGTGATGTTTCCGGGTTTGTGATTCTTTCTGCGTTGTCGTTTCTCTTCAAGACTTTTTCGGTCTGCATTCTCAAATAAGGCTGCAGCATTGTGGATAGTGCATCTCCATACCTCCCGATGTGAGGCCAGGGCGAACCAGCCACCTTCTGTCACATCTACAGGGGAGCATCTCTAGGGAGATTATCAGACATGCTAAATATGATGTGATAATGATGCCAGGAGATTGCTAAAGGGCTTCCCTTTCAGACAACGTTCCTGTGTCATCATGCTCCCATTCTGCTGCTGTTCTGTCAGTGCTGCTTTTTATTGACAGGCTATGCTGTCAATGGATCCCCCATTCCATTTCTGTAACAGAATGTCCTGCAAGTGAAAAGGTGCCCCGTTATGCTGGCGTGATGCCAGCTTCAATGGGAGGTGCATGCCAGAACACTTCTGGGTGAGATAGGGTCAACAAGGTAAGTGACACAATTTTTTGTACCCTCCCAGGGTTACTTGTAAAGTTTTAAGTGTGTTTAGGTGCTTAGTGTAACTTTTTGATGTGTATTTTCCTTTTGTTTGAATTTCCCGTGCTCTCATCTTCTTGCAAGGTCAGCTGGGATTTCAGTCCAGGATGTGGAATGAACAAGGTAGGTCTGAAATTTTATGCTGTTACAGGGACAGGAGAGGGGCGGGAGAGGAGATTGTGAGACAGGAATGCTTTTTTTGTTCCTGTCTGAAAATCTCCTAGGTCTCAGCTTTCAGTCTGAAATCTCAGGCCCTCAGAGAGCCTTCACCTGGCTACCCAAGAAATTCATTCATTCATTCATTCATTCATTTGTTTATTTATTAGATTTATACCCTGCTTTTCTACCAAGAAGGGACTCAAAGCAGCTTACAACAATTAAAAAATACAGCTAAAATCACAATTTACAAAAAACTAAAAAGCAGTAAATTAATTTCACATAATTAAAAACACAACATGAATTAAAAACATAAAATCAATAAAAATACAACATTAAAAACAATAAAAGAGACAGGGAGGCCAGATTGTTCGTTCATGTAGGCCTGACTCTAATACACAGGCAGAACCAGGGGTTATATATCCCTGTGAGACTTTGGAGACATTGCAGGAGGAGGTATATAGTACCTCCTTCTGCAACAATCCCACTACCATCATACAAACCAGCTTTTCAATACTGGCACAAGCTCCACATCCATTTAATAGGAGCAGTTCACTGCTACTATTGGCTTTGGTAAGCAGCAGCAGTTCCCTAGCATTTCAGACACAGGTCTTTTCCATCATTTGCTACTTGATGTTTTTAACTAGAAATGCCAGGGATTGAACTTGAGACCTACTTCATGCAAAGCATGAGCTCTACCAATTAGCTATGGCCTTTGAGTTCTGTGATGGTTCAGTCTATTAGCTATGTGATATATGTATATCTGCTACAACTGGGCAGAGCTTGGAAATGTTGGACTACAACTCCCATGCTGCCTGGGAAATTTTGAGAGCTGTAATTTTACAAAGTAATTTTTCCCAAGTTCTGAAGTAGATAGTAGGTGATAAACAAAGCCCGCTAATTTGTTGGATTTTTAAGTGCTTCCTTTGCACCATCTGATCCTACCAAGACAGACCCAGAGTATATAAGGGTAGCTGGACTGTTGTACTATGGACCATTTTGGCTGTTCTTCAGTTCTTAATGGGATACCTGGAGCCTGTACCAAACCCCAGGTTTCAAATACACAGTAGGAAAGAAAACGCACAAGATCATCCAGTGTTTGCCTTTGGCCTGCTGTGTTAGATGAACCAAGCAGTCCAGCAAATTGCTGAGAGTTTTCATAGATATAAAAACACAAGGTGGATCTTGGTGTTTTAGCAAAGGAGACAAGAAGTCTGTTGACTGAGGCTGCCATAACAGCAGACAGAAAAACAAAGAAAGGACAAATGTGGAGGGTAGCAAAAGATCGGGAACTTTGCCATGAAGTGCAGTGGCTGTTGAACAATAGAGTAAACTCATGCCTAGTGATTATTGGAAGAATCTCTAAAGAGCATGAATGAGCAACTGTGGTATGCGATAGAAGCACTATTGACAGTATGACTGGTAACAATAAGAATTTTGTAACATGTCGGGCGTACATAAGAGAAATTTGATTGCCAAATGCAACAGACAGTACAACAAAGAGTAACAGGATATGTACCGTACTAAGATCTTTCTTTGAAATCAACAACTATTGGTAAAGAATAGGTGTAATTTGAGAAATATGCATAGAAGAGCCCCGATGAATGAGATCAAAGGTCTAGTCCAGCATTTTATTGCCACCACATGACCATGAGACCTCTCCCAATGTGTTCCCCAGCAACTACTGACCAGAATCCTACCTCAGATCCTTGAAGTAGTATGGCACCATCATGCTTAGTAGCCATTGGTGACATATTTTCCATAAACTTGTTTAAATGGGCATTAAAGCCCACCACAATAGGAGCCATAACGATGACTTGTGGAAGTAACCTCCCAGACCTCAGAAAAGTTTTCTTTTCTGGACTTTAACTCCCAAAATCCCCAAGCCAGCATGGCCTTGCCATCTGGGGGATTCTGGACGTTGTAGCCCAATATAAATTCACTGATAGTTTAATTACATTTTAACATTGGTAGGTTTTTAATAGTGTGAATTTTGATTTGTATGTTTTCACTTTTGTAAGCTGCCTTGAGTCCCAGGGTTGAGAAAGAAAAGGGATATAAATAAAAAATAATAACATGTAGTACTAGTAGTAGTAGATTTTCTAAATAGTAGCAGTAGTTGTTCTAAGCCTGTATAACTGTGCTTTGTGTGAAGAAATATGTTGGTTTGTCTATCCTGAACCGCCTATCACGCAGCTTCACTGTACAACCATGATTTCTACAACTGTGATAGCAGAAAAATGTTCCTATCTATTAACTTTTCTCATACCATGAAACAACCTAAAAACTGTTATAAAATCAGATGTTGTTTTTAAAAAGTAATTAGTTACAGTTACTGGCTTGTCACATGCAGGAGGCCTTGATCATGTGTTGTGGGCCAGCTTCCTGGCTACGGAGAGAGTAATGTGGATGGTGGTGGCAACTGCAGAGACCAGCCAGCATGCAGATCTGGACCCCATTCCATTCAATGCAGATAACAGGGGAACAATGGGCCAGATCCAAAGACAGAATACACCAGCAAGGACCCAGCATATTCTGGCCCATGTAGATGAGTCCTATGTAGTCCTTGAAGGGCATTCTTGTAGGAAAGTGAAATAGAAACATTAATAAGAGTAAAATAATGGGAGATTTTGTGTGTTCAACATCTAAATATATGGCATTTTTAGATATCGAAACATGTTTTTTATTTTTTTTAAATATTTTTATGATCTAAGAATCAATTGAACAATAAACATTATCTATATTTATCTGTATGCCCTATAAATATGGCAAATAGGTATGAAAATGCAATATACTAAAAAAACCAAACCCTATATCCTTTACTCTGCATACCATTCATTATAAAGTGCCCAAAATAATATTCCTACATCAGACTAAATAGATTTCAAGGGAAGAAATAAAATCATAGGAAGACACTATTTATATTATGCTCAGCCATCCAGAAGTCAATAAACAAATAGTCACAATTGTTTTCAATTTAAAATTATCTCATTGTACCTATCCAAATGAAGAGCTGTTGATTCAGATTACGTTATAAATTTTTATATGATATTCTTCCATATGACATGTAGTAGTTCTTTGCTTGCTTTTCACATATGAGAGGTCTAAATCAGGCTCACTAAGACATTACTGAAGGTTATTTTTCACACCTATGTTTTAAAGCCCAGGGACGATCGTATGACAGATCCTATCACTGACTATTCTGAATAACGATGCTTTAATAAGCCAGCTATTTAGAACCAGCTATTTCTGTTTAACCCGCATCACCTGATTCGGGCTTAAAGACCCTGAATGAGGAGACACACTGAGGAAGAAGCCGTTGCACGTTATGATGCAATAAATCATTAAAGACCCACTGACACCCCCCAGACTGGAGAATTTGGAAAGCCTGGCCTGTGTAAATACCCCGGCTTAGGTGATACATTGTTCTGGTACTTATGCTTCAGCCACATGGTTGTACACACGTAGATTGCATAATATATTGCATTTTCAAATTTTCTTTCAGGACATAAGACTCTATTTGCGTTGTACATTTTTGTCAGGAAGATCTCATACCCTCTGACTGTCCTGATTTGACAATCCTGATTAATCTTCTATTGTCCCACTTATTCAGCTGCTTTAAAAATATCTCAGTTTCTCTTTCCTACTCTCAATTTCCCCCTTTGTTCTCAGCTTACTTCAATTGCTACAGACTGTGAATTCAAAGGGCAAAAGTAGTTTGCACTCAATTAACTTAGCAAGGGGTGGAATCTTGCTTTTCCCAGGAGGCTCAGGCAAAAGCAAACTGCTTTAGCCTCTCCTACCTTGTGTGTTCTTCCTCATTAACAACTCTGGCCATCTTGACCACACTCCAGTGTAGCTTGGCTGCATATGTCCCAGTTTTTATCTGTAAAAAGTTGGGAGGGTACGAGATCTTCGCCCATTACCAAAGACTTGTGCTTTCTATAATGTCTTCACTTCCTATATATTAATGTGGGGGTACTGAGTTTTCAAAATAATATGATGCAGCATTTATTTAGTGCCTCTCATTTAGAGGGCCACTGATGCATTCAACCACACACACAAACACACACATGAGGAAGACAGGGAGAGGAAAAAAAGAGAACAGAGATTTCAACAATATTTGTGTGTGTGCACATTTGAAAATAGCAGTTGTTGTGGTGTACCTTCAAGTCATTTCCAGCTTACAGCGACTCTCGTGGGGTTTTCTTGGCAAGATTTGTTCAGAGAAGGTTTGCCTTTGTCTTCCTCTGAGGCTGAGAAACTCTGACGTGCCCAATGTCACCCAGTGAGATCCCATGACAGAGCTGGAATTCGAACCCTGTTCTCCAGAGTCCTAGTCCAGCACAAACCACTACACCATGCTGGATCTCTGAAAATAATCACTATAATCTAAATAAAATATGTAAAATGTTTCCATCTTGGGGAGGGGGATGCTGCAGCCAAGTGAGAAGCTTGTCTTCTCAGTCTGCTCTTGTGGTGTCAACTGATGATAGCTTCAAGGCTCCTCCGCTTCCTTATGTAAAGACCCAAACAAGTTGTGACTGGGCTCCCTGGCATCCTGGAACACCTTCCCCAATATAGAAGTTTCCGAGGAGGCCTTCTTGGTGGCACTGTGAGCTGCGCATTACCATCTGGTTTAGAGAGGAAGCAGGTCTTCCACATGGTGACCCCCTGCCTTTCTTAAACTCTTTTCTCCCTTCTCCCACCTCAATATTTGGGAAGCAACTGCTGTGGCATGCTTTAGGCTTCTGTTAAAGGACAAGCTCTTCACATAAGAGAGTCCTGCCATTATGCAGGATAAACAAGCTAGCATTTAATTTGTTGTTTAAACTATCTGTGGAATTTTTTGCTCTCTCAATGTGTGTGTGAGTGAGTATATGTGCCTTCAAGTCGCCTATCAACATATGGCGACCCCATGAATTTCAGAGTTTTCTTAGGCAAGGAATATTCAAGAGGTGGTTTTGCCAGTTCCTCCCTCTGAAATATAGCCTACAGCACCTGGTATTCAGTGACAGTCTCCCATCCAAGTACTAACCAGGGCTTACCCTGCTTAGCTTCCAAGATCAGGCAAGATCTAGGTATTTAGGCCTTGCCCTGGGTACCAAAATAATTTTGAATTAATCTTGGATACTATGGTCTTGGGTACCACGTTCAGTGATTTTTAATATTTATTTATTTATTTATTTATTTATTTATTTTGTGGGTGCCTAATCTGCTGTTCTAACTCAGATAGCAAAACATCTTGGGATGGCTGTGCTGATTATAATTATCATCAGTCTCACAGTCTACCAGGTGTTACTGACTGGAATTTAGGACCATCAAGGATTCAGATTCTACCCAACCATCTAGGAATCAGTGACATATTGGTGCATAAAATGACAGATTCCAAACAATGTCACCTTTTGCAATTGTGCTACTATGATCCTATCTACTGCAGTGTCATGCAGACATTTTGCCAGTCCATTTGGAATCAATTCCAGAGAACCTACCACTAAATGAAACCAAAGTTGTTTTCTTTTCCCAGATAATAATAATATTTTTTATTTTTCCTGTCAATAATTATTTTAATAATCGATTTCCCCATTTCTTGTTATTAACATATTTCCCACCTTTTCCCCAAAACTATGGCTCAAACAATTAAATAAACACAAGTTATCAGAGACTATGGCCCAATTCAATAGATACATTGGGAAAATTCATTATTTTAAATTTCTGAAGATTCTGGAAGGGTCTGGGGGAGAAAGAGGCAACCAACCAATCTCGTGAAAAGTAAATTTTCCTTTGGACATCTGAGGCCTTGTCTGTACAGCTGAACGACATGCCTGCCTCCCATTCGTGCACCCAGCTGTCCAGACAACATATGCCCTGATGCTAGTCCAACCTGTCCAGATAACATCCTCAGGCAAAAAAAACTGGGACTGGGAGCAAAAAAAACCCTTAAAATGGATTTTTAATATACCTGGGAAAACCCAGTTCCTGCAGGAAAAACTGGAGTGTCCCATGGTGGGAATGGGTAGCTGTCCACACACACGCCCTGCACTGGATCACTGTTGTGTGTTGCACTCTATGAGGGCACAATGAGGCCCCCAGAAGGTGATTGAGGCAGGGGGCTCATTTCTGGCCTCAGAGACCACGACGCACAACACCAGTGGCAGAGGAGGAGGCACGCCATGATATAGCACAACATAAGCATGCAGACAGCTGCCCATTCCCACCACAGAACTCAAGGTAATGGGGGGGGGAATCTGGGGCAGCTCCAGAACCAGAATAATCCAGCCAGAACATGGAGTATTCTGGCCAGTATGGACATGACCTGAGTTTCTCACAGAGGCAGAAGAAGCAATGGGTAGGAGCAATCTCCTTGGGGCTTTCTGTGAAACCAAATGAACTAAAAGGAGAAATCTCTTTAGTGGGTTTGGGTAAAATACAGCCTACATGCTGACTTGCCTTTGACATCATGGAGACTGACATCTTTGGGCTGAAATGGGGAACTTAGGGTAGGAAATAGAGGGTTGGGGCTTGGCTTAACAACCTTGCTACATCCCAACTATGAAATCTTGCCAATATGTTAGAACAAAAAAGACATGGATAACAAGTGGTCAGTATATATTCAGCAAATATTCTAGTGCTTCTACCATTTCCAGAGTATTCAACATTAAAACAGGCAGAGGAAAAGTTCTGAACTATGCACAAGGACAGGGATCTCTACTCCTGAGTTGCCTGGATCCTACAGTATGACTCTTCAGATATAAACATGAGATGTTTTTCTTTCGTTTTGCTTTATCTGCCAAACTGCATGTTTTTGACCATTTTCTTAAGATGAGAAAAATGTTAAAAGAGTGGCATGAATAATAGATTTCATCTCTTGCTTTATCTTCTGTTTGGCCTATCTGTGTGCAGCCATACTGCTCTCCAAAAAAACTTAAATTTTATTTCAGCTTCCTTGATTCAAAGCCATTTTACTTTCCCCCAGGACTACACATGATCACTCTGGATCAGGGCTTAGAAGTAGCCTTTAACTTTACCTTCTTTTTACTCTTAGTTAATTTTAGAAGTATGGCGGAGGAGGAATGGTGGAGGAGGAATATTCCATGGCTGAAGTGCTGATCATGACATGTCTCACACTCTGTTGTATGTGCTGAGATAATACTAAGATGGATCGGAGGGGAGTGCCTTTGGTTCCACAGGCCAATAACATGTAGCATTCAGAGTTTTAAACAAGTAATTAAAAGTAATTGTGTTAGACACTTTTGTGAAGTGGAAAAGTAGAATGTTGCTTTTTAACATTTGTAACTATAGCTACATTTCCTTTTCCATGTAATGGCAACTAATTACTTTTTTTAAAGTAATTTACCAACTTCTGTTTTGGATATTGGGTAGGTCATTCCAGTGTTACCAGCCCAGACAGATAGATATGAAAGAAAAGTTTATTTCTCACATTAATACTTACCAACTCATTCAATTACTTGATTGATTGATTGATTGATTAGTATTTCTATCCTGTCTTTCTTACAATGAGCCCAAGGTGGCATATATACTACAGTTGTCCCTTCATATTCGCTGGGGTTTGGTTCCAGGACCTCCCCCCTCCCGTGGATACCAAAATCCATGAATACTCAGTCCCATTATATGCAATGGTATAGCAAAATGGTGTCCCTTATATAAGATGGCAACATCATAGAATCATAGAATCTTAGAGTTGGAAGAGACCATGAGGGCCATCCAGTCCAACCCCCTGCCATGCAGGAATCATGATCAAAGCATCCCTGACAGATGGCCATCCAGCCTCTGTTTAAAGACCTCCAAGGAAGGAGACCCCACCACGCTCCGAGGGAGTGCGTTCCACTGCCGAACAGCTCTTAGGAGATTTTCACACGCTTAAAATAACCCCCTGAAGAAATCGGGACAGAAATATTTCTGTCCCGGAAGCAGCGCCGCGGTTCGCACGCCCAGTCCCCTCTCCCGATATGCCGTCGTCGTCACGCTGGGTTATTTCTTCCCTCTTCCAGAATATTTTATTAACGGCGAACTCCCGTTAGTAAAATATTCCGGAAGAGGGAAGAAATAATCCAGCGTGAGGACGACGGCATATCGGGAGAGGGGACTGGGCATGCGAACCGCGGCGCTGCTTCCGGGACAGAAATATTTCTGTCCCGATTTCTTCGGGGGGTATTTTAGGCGTGTGAAAATCTCCTTACTGTCAGAAAGTTATTCCTAATGTTGAGGTAGAATCTCTGTTCCTGGAGCTTGCATCCATTGCAAAAAACAAAAACAAAAAACAAATCAAGGTTTGCTTTTTGGATTATTATTTTTTTAAGAATATTTTCAAGCCGTGAATACTTAAATCTGTGGATACCAAATCCGTGGATACAGAAGGACAACTGTATTTCTGTTTGTTATTTCTGTTGTTTATTTCTTTAATGATTTGTGTTTTTAAAATGGTTTTCATTTTTTTATTCTTAGATCACTGTTTAACTTTTGTATTTTGTGAATTTTGGACTATTTTTAATCTGTTGTAAATCTCCTTGAGTCCTGAATATAACAACAATAACAACAACAATGATAGCAACAACAATAACACATTGACTGGAATTTTCTTGGTGACTTCTGGGAGTTATACCAACATAAGGTATCCCATACTTCCTTGTACAATGGCTTTCCCATGCTATGCAACAGCATCCAGATGGTGCCATACATACCCCCACTCTTTCCCCAAATGACTCTGATTAGTGCAGGAGATACCATGAATGCTCAATCATCTGTCACCTTTCCTCCTGGATCTCCCACATAACTCCACAGATGGGAGTTTTACACTTTATACTCCACCAATACTAAACAAGATCTCACCTATGGCTCTCTTCCTCCACATCATAGCCTTGTAAGAGAGTTCAGTTTGTAAAGTCAGCTTACATGTGCATTCATACTACTGAGTGTGATTAATGTGGAGCCATGCTGGCCAGGATGATGGGAGCTGTAGTCCAATATATCTGGAGGTCAGCAGGTTGGAAAAGGCTGACAATGAAAAAAAAAAAGACTTCTCCCACTCGTGCGATTGTATAATTCTATAGCTTTGTTCTGGCATAATTCTGGTATTAACCGTGGTTAAAAGACTGTCAGTAAGCTATGGGCCTGTAAGCTTCCTGCATCTTCCCTTCTGTCCCTTTCCCTCCTTTTCTCCAGCATGAGTTTCCTCCTTCCTTTTAGAAGCCTTAAGGCAACAATCAACGAAGGTTTTCAAACTCACTCCAAACCCTGGATCCAGATCCAGGTTAAAAGGATTATCCTAGGTCAGCCTTTTCCAACCTGCTGACCTCCAGATATATTGGACTACATGGCTCCACATTAATTTTTTTCATTGTATGAAGGGAAACTGGGGATTTGTGTGAAGTCTTTCTAAGAAGCCAAATGTCTTTTTTTTTAACATTACTGTGGTTGACACTTGCACAACTGCAACTGTTGGATGGCTTCTTATTCCAGTCTTTAGAGCTATTAAATGCTTGTTACTGTCCACTTAAACAGAGGAAGGAAACGACTTGCAAACTAAGAACTGAAGCCTCATTGTTGTCAAGCAGAAGTGACTAGTGGCTCCCATGGCAGGGGGTGCTGATTCTGCTCTGGGTTTTAATCCAAAGTTTAAAGAGGCTATCGAAGGTGCTGGACCTATTTGAGGGTTGAGGTTCAGCACCTTCGATGCTATTATTGTTGTGTGCCTTCAAGTAATTTCTGAGTTATGGTGACACTAAGGCAAACCTATCCGGTGGGGAGGAGTGGGTTTGCAAGATTTTTATAGAGGGGGGTTGCCTTCTTCTGAGGCTGAGAGTGTGTGACTTGTCCAAGGTTACCTAGTGGGCTCCCATGGCCAAGAGGGAATTCGAACCCTGGGGCTATTCTAAATGAGAGGATATAATGCTCATTCCTTTACATTATTGCAAATTTGCAGCAGCATCCTTTTGTCTCCATGGTCTTTCAGCAAAAACAATACACATTTGTAGTTCACATGCCCATGAATCAAGATGGTGGCTGTAAATTAGCATGTTATACACTGCCACTGCTGCACTGTATTTTTTAAAAAAACATTAAAGCAAAGGTGCACAAATGCAACCTTCTGCTTAAAAAAATTATTTGGGCACTTCAGTGGAGGGAAAACATGCATAATCACTAATGCAAAAATCCAACACAGCACTTCTGGATGCTGTCTTGCTGGCAAGCCTGCCCCCCATGCTCATCCAACCAACCTGATCCCTAGTTCTTCCCTCTCTGAGAATGCATAGCAAATCACATTGGTTGTCCTAATGAGCGCTAATGCACATTTCCTCACATTATTTTTAAAAATTCAGGAAAAGCCATGAAGTCTTTCCCCGTGTGGTAAATTGGGTTTTTCGGGGGGGGGGGGTCCTCCTTCCGAAAATGGCAAATTGTCGCAGGATCTCTTTGGGACAAAAGGTATTTTCCTCGCATCCTATGAGGAGTTTTTTCACTGTCTAGACAGCACCCTAGTCTCCAGAGTCCTACCCAACACTCAAACCACTACACCATACTGGCTCTCAGCACCTTGGATAGCTCGTTTAAAGACAAGAGTAAAACTTGGAGCAAATTCACTGCCCCTGATGGACTTAACATGGAAGAGACTACCCGATACTGTTCTAGAGGTTAGAAGGAGAAGCTTTTGAGTATCAGGATGATGATAGCAACAATATATAGTAAGTGAAGTAGGTGTAGGATTTTTAGCCACAACACAAATGAAAGTCATAGTACAAAGTAAAATGAATATAGGATACCACGCTTGAAGGAAAACCACATGCCTAAATTTGAGAAAGCTAGGCTGAATGTGCAAGCTATTTTGTGGTCTTCAGTAAAGGCAGCAGTGAAGAGAAGGGTCTTCAGATCTCAACTAAAGTTCTGAACTGATGAGGGAAAGGATTAACCTCTTGGAATGGGATTCCACTGTGGTGTCACTATGAGGTAAAAGGACAAAATGAGGGCATCCCCCTCAATAAGAATTCTAGGCCCCAGATGAGATTTTCCTTCATTCTCTAAATCTCTAGCACTGCAAATAGTGAGACACTGGAAATGGTTAACACCTAGAACTCTTATATTCAAGATGGAGAACATGGGAAAGTTAATAATAAAAGACAGCAACGCAACAAGCTGAATTGTATGGGGAATATTTCTACTAAAAGACCTGCTAGGAGTTTAGAAGTCTAGCATGGTTGCCCTGTGAGCAGTCAAACCTTGCTAATGTTGGTGAAGAACAATGGGCTGGATCACGTTGGTATTCTGCCTTTTAATGATAGCTGCAGCTGCCTAGGATCAAGGGGGTCATTTGAAAGCATATCATTTGATGGCTGTTGGCTTCTATGTCAATGATTGGGGCAGTGAATTGACGCTGGCATTTTGTATGAATTTTAAAGGAACTGTCCAGGATGGTGAATTCCCCACCCCACAGATCCTACACTTTGGATAGCTCATTTAATGTTCAGACTAAAACGCAAAGTGGATAGACTACTCTGCTGATATGGGAGCCACCATTCAGTATGCCTCATAACAAAGAACCTCATACAACCCACGATGAATCTAAACATTACCACCTCTGCTTTCCCAAATGTCCAGGTGTCTATGGAGGATTAAACCACTTAAAGATGATGCACAGAGAGCTTACCATGCAGTAACCATGTGGTTTTTGGCACCCTCCCTTAGTTAGGACCCAAAGAAGGCTGTGTTTGTTCACAGGCTAGGCCCTTCAAAAATTCATTGCGTCCAGGGTCTGTCTGGAAATAGACAATAGTTTTGTTCAGAGCAATGAAAGTGGCATGATAGAGGCACATTGCTCATAGTCTATACATCCATTTCTTTTGTCCCTCTGTTGTCATCTCTAGCCAAATAAAGTGCCCCAGTTCAAGATTCACATTTCCTTATGCTTTTCCACTGGTGCCCTTATGTATAATACCATTTTGAGGGGCATGTATAAGGGGCATGCACTTTAAAATGTCAATGACTGTTAGAAACATAGAGTAGATACAAACATACCCTAGACAAACATAGAGTAGATACAAGTACCCTAGACAAGCATCCTCTGACTGCTTCCCTGGTGTATTTCAAATAGCTCAAAAAAGTTACTTCTTTGGACTACTCACAGAATCAGCAATGCTAGTGGCCATATAAGCACTATAGCTTATATAGCTGGCCATATAAGCACTATAGCTTATATAGCTACTATATTAATGTTCAGTCTCTCCATGATCTGTCAGGTTGTTCCCAAATTTGTATTGATGCTCCTTTACATATCCACCAACTTTTCTTCAGGGTCCGCTCTTGTGAAATTCCATTCTGGTTCTTCCTAAAATCAACCAACCTAAAATCAATCCTGGCTCCCAGCTCTGAAAAGTTAGACTACAGTTTCCATAATCTCCCAGGCAGAATGTCCAGGCGATATTATGTTCTCTGCAGTCAGATAATACCCAGATGCCAGCAGAAGTGTAGGGGGAAGTGCAGGAGTTCATCATGACCACCTCATAAGGAGAGGTGGAAAATCAATACTCCATATATATCCATACTTTGTGTCCTGCTTTTCTGTTATTCATAATCTAGTTTAAAATTACATCATACAGACATCCAAAACCAACACATAAGCAAACTGCTAATAAAATGGAGGAAGGAATGGTAGGGAAGAAATATGGCAGCACCTTTAAGATTAACTAGTTTTTATTTTCACATGAGTGTTCATTGATATAAACCCACTTGTTTGGATGCAGTACCAAGTGGCATTTAGGCCTCAGGCATAAAATATATTTATATAGTTGTGGGAGTGGGATAGAATGTAATAGGATCCAGAAAGATGCCAATCGTGAACCATATTCTACATTTTCAAAGGGCTGCATGATGCGGGTCTTTCAGATCTTTACAGCAGTTGATTAGGGTTGATGTGTGAAAACAATAAATCTGCCTATGAAAAGTCAGTTTCCCAGGGTTGAAAACTCCTCCGAGAAGATTCCTTTTGTGCAGTAGTGAGGATTCTTGTATTAATATATATAGCATGCCATGAAGCCATCGTCTTTGTTCATTCCTCTGCTAATCACTGCAGAAGCTCCAATGAACACAGTTGTGCTTACTTTGGACTGCATAAAGGTTCTTTTGTAAAACAATGTAAGCACTCTGCAAGCTGAGGGATTCTGGAAGTTGTAGTCTGAAAGGTAATGTCAAGGCCAGGACAGAAGTTCACCCTACAGCTCATAACTAGGTCTACAGCAAGCTGAAATGCAGTTTTTTTAGCTGTTAATTAAAAATGTAATTTTTTCCTGAGACTCTGGAATTCCTTACCTTACCCACCCCAGTTTTTCTTCCACAACCAGGTAAAGACTTTTTAATACAAAACCAGTTTTTGATAAATGACCAGCTGCTGAGGATGGGGGTTTGTCACCAGTGCAGTGCCGTACCTTTTGTTTAAAGTGATATGTTTTAAACTGTATATTTAATTATTTTCAGCCATGCCTTCATTTTAATTCTGTTTTAATAGTACATCTTAGGTTGTATTTTAATTGTATTCTTTTATCTAATGATACTTTGAGCCACCTTGAGCCTTATTGTGGGAAAAAGGTAGGGTAGAATTCAATAACAAGTGCCTGTTGCAAAAAATTTAAACCACTAGAATGAAGTAAGAATTCCATTAAAAGGAAGGAAAGTAATATCCAGTTTCTGCTTTAACCTTTTCCCAAATCTCTCATGTTCACTATGATGAACCAACAACAACAACCCTGTGTGTATGTGTCTTCAAGTTGCTTGTTCACATACAGCAACTCCATGAATTTCATGGGGTGTTCTTAACAAGGGACATTCAGAGGTGATTTTGCCAGTTCCTTCCTCTGAAACTTAGCTTACAGTACCTGGTATTCATTGTCAGTCTCCCATCCAAATACTAACCAGGGCTGACCCTGCTTAGCTTCCAAAATCAGACAGGATCTGGAGCATTTAGGATGTTTAGGCCTATAAATGACCCTAGCATCATTTCATTTGTAAACAGCAGCATTATTTATTTGCTGCCAAACAAGAGCAATCTGCCATTTTCTCTGGTACTCTGGCTGATGAATGATAATTGGTGGTTCCCATGTGAGTAAGACAGAAAATCTACTCTGGATTTTAGTCCAGACTTTAAAGGCAATAGCCATGCTGATGAATCAGTTTTGGGGATAGGTTTCAGCCCTTTGGCGGTGGTGTTTTGTGCCTTCAAGTCAAATCCAATGCATGGCAACCCTCTCATTGGGCTTTCTTGGCAAGATTTGTTCAGAAGGGTTTCCCATTGATTTCCTCTAAGGCTGGGAAGGTGTGACTTGCCCAAGATCACCCAGTGGGTTTCCATGCCTGAGCAGGGATTTGAACCTTAGTCTCCCAGAATCCTAGTCCAACATTCAATCTACTACACTAGTGCTTCTCAGGCTATCTGATGGTATTAATGTTGCTATTTACCTTCAGGTTGACTTCAACTTATGTTGACCCTATGAATGAGGGACCTCCAAGAACCTCAGGTGACTGCCACACTGCAGAAATAATGCAGTTTGATACTGCTTTAACTGCTATGGCTCAATGCTATGGAATTCTAGGATTTATAGTTTTGTGAGATATTTAGCCTTCTCTCTCATCTGGTGCCACAGCAAACTACAAATCCCAGGATTCCATAGGATGGAGCCATAAAAGTTAAAGTGGTGTCAAACTACATTATTTCTGCAATGTGGCGGCAGCCCCAGTCATCCACAGCCTTGCCCAGGTCTTGCAAATTCAGACCCATAGCTTTCTTGATTGAATCAAACCACCTGTGGTGCAGTCTCCCTCTGTTCCTACTGCCTTCCACTTTATCAAGCATTATCATTTATTCCAATGTGTCATAGTATCCCTGATGCGGGAGACCAGCCAATTATTTTTTCCCAGTATTTTGGCCCATTGGCTACAACTGTTTCTTTCTTTCCTGGAAAGTCTCTAGGGACTGGCAGTTAATGGCTTGGGGACAAGCAACAGTCCAGAGACCACCACTTTGAGTAGCAAGGGACTAAATCACACTAGTTCTCAGCACCTTGGATGTCTTCTTTAAAGATGGGGAAGCGACCAGTAGCACCTGACAGATAACATCATATGAGACCTGTCTGAGGCTGCTAAAGCACTGCAGAAACAATGAAGTTTGACAACACTTTATTCACCATGTATCCTATAGGATCCTTGTATTTGTAGTTTTGTGAGGTATTTAGCCTTTTCTATCAGAGAACTCTGGTGCCTCATCAAACTCGTATATTCTGGCATATAAGACGACTGGGCATATAAGACGACCCCCCCCCCAATTTTACAGTAAAAAATCTAGAGTTTGGCATATATCTGCCGTATAAGACCATTCACCAATTTGGCTGGCTGGCTGGCTGGCTGGCTGGCTGGCTGGCTGGGGAGCCTTGCTGGCTGATCCTCTTTGTTTCCCAACTCACAAGGATCTCCTCGTGAGTTGGGAAAGCGAACAGGATCAACTGGCAGGAGTCTCCCAGCCAGCCAGCCAGCAGCAACATTCACCCCTCTCTTCCACCTTTGGTTGCTCCCCAAAGGGGGTGAAGGCAGAGGAGGGGGCCGAATGAACTCGGTTTGCCTCAGCCACTGCCCATTCCCTCCGTCTTCGTTCCCTTTGCAAAGACGGAGGGGATGGGCGGCCTCCATGGCACACCGCAGCATTCGCCCCTCTCTTCCACCTTCCAGTCACCCTTGACTTGAAGATGGAAGAAAGGGGCGAATATACCCGGTTTCCCTCGTCGCCCCCCCTTCCCTCTGTCTTCATTCCCTTTGGAAGGGAATGAAGACACGGTCAGCGGCCATGGCAAACCGCAAGATTCACCCCTTTCTTCCACCTTCCAGGAAGGTGGAATAAAGGAGCAAACTTACCTGGTTTGCCTCGGCTGCTGTAACGGGGGCTGGAGGGGGGCTTCCTAGCCACCCACCCCTCCCCGAAGCCACATTTGGGAGTCTGATCCTGGCTTCAGGGAGGGTGGAAGGGGGGCTGGAGGGGAGGCTTCCTAGCCACCCACCCCCTCCCCGAAGCCGCGATCGGTAGCCCGATTCTGGCTTCGGGGAGGGTGGAAGAGGTGCTGGAGGGGGGGCTTTCAAGCAACGTTTGCCTCCCCTCCTCTGTCTTCGGTTGCTCCCCAAAGGGGGAGAAGGCAGAGGAGGGAGGACGAATGAACCAGTAAACACTTTGCTTCACCCCCCCGCCCGATCTCCTGCCTCTTCGCTCCATTTGCAAAGGAAGCGAAGAGGCAGGAGATCAGACATCGGGGTGAAGCAAAGTGTATCTGGTGTATAAGACAACCCCTGATTTTGGAGGCTATTTTTCAGGGCTCAAAGGTCATCTTATACACTGGAATATACTGTACTTATACCAGGACTCTATAGGATAGAACTATGATGGATAAAGTGGTGTCAAACTGCTGTTTTTCTGCAGTGCGGACAGGCCCATGATTTCTGTTCTGGAAAAGCTCCAGAGCAATGCCCTCTCTGTACCTTCTCCTCCAACAAACCACTGATGGCTAACCAGAATTAGACAACCTGTTTTAAAGTTTAAAAGTATACTTTGAAGGTGTAAAGCATTCCTTATTCAGTGGAGTGACTCTGCCTGACAAATCTTGATCACTCTTGCTTATGCTTAACCAATCAGTATAAGTTTCTGAGAAGCCTTCATTAAGTGATATTACTTATACAATAATTAACTAAATCATGCCTTCAGGTGAAACACTCAAAGAAATTTTGTAAACTGTTCCACAGATTTATGTTGTTCCTCTGGCCTTTTTGAGAATTCTGACTAGGAAGGGATACAGTCTCAACAGGCTTTTTGTGTAATGGTATCAAAACAGATTCCTTCTACAATAACTTCCTTCTGTTTCTCCCTCTATAAGGGACTGAGGCAAATTCAGACATTATAGCGAATGCATCCCAGTAAACTTTGTGGCAGAAGAAGAGGCAAAAAGATGTAGCTGAGGCAAATGTCAATTAGAACAGTAGCAACATGTAGCAGCTGCTCACAATTATATTCAATTAGCCACTTTTAAAAACTCTTTTAGTAGGGCATCCTTTGAAGTATGCAGTTACAATAGGCCGCCTGAGTCTGTAAACATCTACTCTTGCCCTGCTAAATGACTTGACCATCCCGAAATAAAACTGTCTTACCTTATACGAATGTTGAAGGATTACTGAGATATAAGGAACAACAAAAAAGCTTACCGCACTCTGAAGAAAAGCAGCAAGGCAGCAGGAATGTTCTGTTTTCCCTGCTGCCTTACCACATGACGTTGTAATTCTTCCAGCTTCCTTTCATTCTGGTCCCATGGGGGACTGAACTAAAACCATGTCTTTTTGCTAACAGGTTTTTCTGGTTAGCAAAAAGATATGGTTTTACCTCAGTCCTTCATGGGACCGGAACGAAAAAGCAACACCAAGCAGTAAGGCAGCACAGAAGACGGAACGTTCCTGCTGCCTTGCCACTTTTCTTCAGAGTGCAGTAAGCCCCAAAGAGTGTTGTGGCATCTTAAAGACTAACACATTTTATTTGGCATAAGCTTTCCTGAACTGCAGCCTACATTATCTTTGAAAACTCAAAATATCAGGGCCCCTATCCCACTATTCAGATATAGCACTATGTTTCCACTCTAACTGCCATGGCTCCAGCCTATGGAATTGTGGGATTTACAGATGATGCAGATGATGATATTTATATTCTGCTTTTCCCCAAAAATTGGGATTCAAAGTGGCTCACAATTTAAAAGAACAGTACAATTAAAAACATACAAAAAGTGAATATTAAAACAGAATTAAACTATCTACAGTATTAAAATAATCACACCTCAAGATAAAAGCATAAAATGCAATTAAAAAGATAAAAAGCTCTTTAAAAGAGCTCATTTAAAATAATACAGCATGAATTTAAATGAAGTTAGAGAGACACAAAGATGAATTTAGAGAGATATGTTAATTATGAAGAAATGCAATACAAGCCATACAACTATGGAGATTATCAGAGGCAGCAAATATGGCAGGATACCATGAAAAGACTCCTCTATGGCATGACATCATCCTCCTCATGTTCTGCTGCTGTGAGAAAGGCATTCTTTTTTATTAGTGGGCCAAGCCACCAATTGATATCCCATAGCATTTTTTCATGGTATTGCTTGTGCGCAAAACCGCATCCCATTCTGCTGGCATGATTACAGCATCAATGGGCAGTTCCTGCCAGAATGCTTCCAGGTGAAAACATGAAAACTAGGTATGGGATGCTCTTTTTATGAACCTCCCCTTTTGCTGGCAAAAGTGTGTTTCAGTGTTTGTGTGTTCATTTTGTTTGTTAATTTACATGTTTTTAGACTTTTAAGTGCGTTCACGTCTTCTCGCGAGAACTGCCAAAGTCTCGCCCTTGCGAAAACGTGGAAATAAACAGCACTAACGGTCATGTTGCAATAATTCAGGGGCAGTTCTTTCTCATGATTACAGCAACATGTGATAAGAATTATGCCAGGATACTTATGCTTTAAACTATAGTGGGACAAAAATGTTTTTAGATGCTCATTTGATAATCTCCCATGTCCAATTGTGTTTGATACATTAATTTCCTGTCTAATACTGTCTTTTTTTTTGTTATTTTTTTATACCTGGAAATCTAGTACCACCGAACATTAAGATTTGTATAAAAATATAATAAAATAAATTTAAAAATAAAAAACAGAATAAAAAAATATGCACACACAACAAAATACAGCACCCCCTAGCCTGTTCTTTTAAAGCTTTCTATTTTAAAAGCCTGTCTGAATAAAATGGTTTTTAACCTGCTGAAAGAAGGACAATAAGGAGGGGACCATTCTAGCCTCCCTGGAAAGGGAGTTCCAGAGTCTAGAAGCAGCCATCAAGAAGGCTCATAGAGGTTCATAGAGGGAGGTATCATCTGCCAGAAAGCCTGGACCTGAGCCATATAGAATTTTATAGGTCATAACCATCGCTTTGAATTGTGTCCAGGAACAAACTGGCAACCAGTGGAGCTGTTTCTACAGTCAAATAGTATGCTCTCTGGCTACAGCTTTTTGTCTGAGGTTTCCTAACACTCTTCAAAGGCAGCCACAAGTAGAGCACATTGCAGTAGTCCAAACAGGATCTAGCTAAGGAGATTATCAGACAAGTGCCTAAAAATGTTATTATGACACTATATTTTACAGCGTTCGTATTCTGGCACATGTTTTCACACTCTGCCATGATGATACAAAATTGCCCCAAGAATCCGGCAATACAAGTGCTCATGCTGCTTACTTCTGCATTTCTCTGTGAACAAGATTTCAGCGTGTCTCAGAAGAAGATGCGAGTGTGCTAAAAAGCCCCAAAACACCGAAATTAAAAAAAGAAAACATTCAGAAAAACACAGATACATGTTTAGAAACTTTCAAGCAAGACAGGGAGGTCCATAAAATGAGAGTACAATACCTAGTTTTCCTGTTCACACCCGGAAGTGTTCTGGCAGGACTGACTGCCCATTGATGCTGGAATCACGCCAGCAGAATGGGGCACCTTTTCACACACACAAAATCCGAAACACAAATGCTATGGGAGATCAATTTTCAACTTCTCCCCAATAATAAAAAAAAAGAACTCCCTCATAATGGCAGCAGAATGCTTGCAGAACACTGGGGCACAATGTCGTCTGATAAGGAAGCCTTTTTGCAATCTCATGGCATTGTTATAACACTATTTTTCACACATTTGATAATCTCCTAAATCATGTACCTCTGTGGCCAGATCTGATGTCTCAAGGAACTGGTGCAGTTGGCACACAAGCTTTAAATGTGCAAAAGCACTCCTGGCAACCACAAAAACCTGGTCCTCCAGGTTCAAAACTGAGTGCGGGAATACATTCAAACTGTGAACCTGTGTTTTCAGGGGGAGTGTAACCCCATCTAACACAGGATGAATCCCTATTCCCTGATCTGCCTTCTGACTGACCAAGAGCACCTCTGGTCTTGTCTGGATTAAGTTACTATTTGTTTACCCTCATCCAATCCATTATTATTGACAAATAATGGTTTAGGTCCAAGACAGCCTCCTCAAAATGGGATGGAAAAGGAGTAGTAGAGATGGGTGTCATCCACATATTGATGGCATCACACCCTAAAATTCCAGACGATCTCTCCAAGCAGTTTCATATACAGTATATGTTAGATTGCATGTATGTGCTAGATAGCATGGAGGACAAAACAGAACCCTGAGAGACCACACAGGTCAATGGCCAGGGGGTCAAACAGGACTCCCCCAGCACCATCTTCTGAGTTCACTTCTCTAGGAAGGAATGGAGCCCCTGTAAAAGAGTGCCCCCAAGTCCCATCCCAGGAAGGCAACCCATCTTGTCAAACATCTTCAAAGGAGCTTGGCAAGATTGCAGTGGGTCTTTAGGTATATAAAAAACTGTGTTGGCCAAAACAAGGGCAAGGACAACAAAAAGAGGCTAAGGAGATTTTCAGACAACACTGTTATAGTGTTACTATTGCACTTTATTTGCTATGGCTGCCTCCTCTTGAATCCTGGGATTTGCAGTTTAGGGAGGGGCATTTACAATTCTCAGCCAGAGAGATCTTAGGCCTCACTAAACTACAAACCCCAGAATTTCACAGGAGAAAGCCAGAGCAGTTAAAGTGGAATAGTAACACTATAACAGTGTAGTCTGAAAATCTCCTAATGATAACCAGCCTTGGCTGGAGGTGATATCCTCCATGGAAAACCTAAGCAAGACAGAGGTATCCTTCCCTTGGATGCTATTTGCCAACCACAGAATACCCCAGCAAAAGAGTAATAAAAAAAACTTTATCACACTACACTGTTATAGTGCTATTATTCCACTTTAGCCACTGTGGCTGCCTCCTGTGAAATTCTGGGGTTTGTAATCACACCCATGGCCTGACAAATGGTTCTGTAGATTCTCAGGAGGAAACTTACTCCCTGTAGTGACTAACTGGAACTATATTTTGTAATCTATATGTACGCCCAGATGCTGCACTGACCTCAGAGACTATGCTGATTCTGTGCATAGATCCTTAAGGGCACTGCAGTCCTTAGGAATGTAAATCTTTGCATTCCTTGACACCCCCCCCCCCAAGTGGGAAGAAATAATTTTCTCACTATTCTCCCTCTTGTGCAAAAATATAAAGGTTTCTGAGCTGGTTGTGAGTGCTATACTTCTTTTGGGGAAATTTTTTTGCACACCATTTTATTGCACAGGAAAAAAAATATTTCTCCTGCACAAAAGTACACTGTTCCCTGTTCAGAAAACACTTTTTTTCTTTACAAAAACATGTTTTCCGTGTATAATTTGGCACAAAGACTGTGATAGACTTAACAAAGGTGCAAATAACCACATGCAACATTCTGTCTGACACAGTTTCTTAAACACCAAAAATCCATGCCCTGACAGGAAAATAAATAAGAAATTATTTTTCCCCATTCCCCATAGCCTTCCTAATGCCTTATCTTTAAATCTTGCCTTACCTTTAAACCATAATAAGTCTGCACTGGAATACTATGGCCTAAATTCTGTTATTTCTTACTAAAGCAAAGCCATTGAATCAATTGGATTTACTTTCATATTGACTCACATGCAACAATTACTCAAACTGCAGGAAATGAGATTCCACCTAAACATTAGGAAGGCCTTTTTGATGGTAACAGCTGTTCGACAGTGGAATGCACTGCTCCAGAGTGTGGTGGGGTCTCCTTCTTTGGGGGGTTTTAAACAGAGGCTGGATGGTCATCTGTTGTGAGTGCTTTGATTTTGTATTCCTGCAGGGCAGGGGGTTGGACTAGATGGTTCTTGTGGTCTCTTCCAACTCTATGATTCTGTTATTCTATGATTTTACGAATGGGTCTACTCTAGTTGGGACTAGCCAAAAGGATGGCAGCCTATACTGTATATATTTTTAACATTTCCATTAACATTTGGTATTTCAGGGCCCAAAGGATGAAGTAACAACTTCTCACTATAGGTCAACCCCTGTATCCATGGGACTGGCATCCACAGTTTCATGGGTACAGGGGTGACCTGTAGTCTGTCCATGTAATAGCTTTTGGAAGATCTTGGGATCCAATGAGTCTTTTCCTCCTTCCTTCCCAGTCATCCCCCCAGTGGAATCCCCAGCTGGTTAACTCTTTTAACATTTAGTCTCAAATCACTTTCCTTCCCTCTTTCAATCAACACTCATAGGCACACAAAGCAAAAGACATCCAAATATGGCCTTAAAGTCTATTTTTCTGGTAATAGCTTTATTAGACCAATGAAAATGGCACAAAAATGCACCCAAGTTTTCACAATCTTCACATCACTTCAAGATGCAGCAAAAAAGCAAGTAGGAGAAGGAAAGGGATGCAAGGGAGACCTTTTTTAAAAAAAAAGTCATGGAGCATTCATGGGAAAGCCAGCAGGGTGCCATGGTTTGAGTGTTGGACAAGGGCTCAAATCCCCACTCAGCCATGGAAGCCCATGCGTGACCTTGGGTAAATCACACTCCTCAGTCTTGGAGAAAGGCAACCCCCTCAGAACAAATCTTGCCAAGAAATCCCCATGATAAATCCCCTTTAGAGTTGACATAAGTCGGAAATGTTGCCCGTTGCCTATTGGCTTAATAATGGCATCCGCACCTTCTAGAATTTGTCTTAGGGGTTGTCTTAGGGGTAAAAAAAGAACCTCCGCATAGAATTCAAGGATAATACCTTTTGTCCCAACAAGATTCCATGGTGATTCACCATATTTGCAGCTTTTCCCAAAGGTTTTTTTTTTTTAATGTGGGGGCAATGCACACTTCCGCTTGTTAGGACAACAAGAGCAGAAATGGAAACTCGTTGGTTGGACATGCATTTGGGGGGCGGGAGCAGGCTTGTTGGCAATGAAGTGGCTGGAAGCACCAGTTTGGAGTTTCATGGTAGCGATTGTGTGCTTTTTCATTGTGCTGAGGTGACCAAACTGCTTTTTAAATATAAGGTCATACTTGTGCACCTTAGATTTACAGTAAAAGAAGTACTGTGCAGTGGCAGCAACTCACTGAGAATAATAATGCGAGTGATTCACTCCTGGCCACCATGTTGATTCGCAGCATAGCTCCGTGTGAACATCAAACATGGATAGCTTCACATACCAACAATTTTGCCTCCCCAAAGTGGAGAGAAATGAACTTTGCTGTGAATTTTCATTAATGAGCAACAATCAGTATTATATCTGCTCATCTAGACAAGCCTTTAATGTTAATATAGCTTTTAGCACACACAACCATATGATTGTTAAGGAGCCAGGTGGTGTAGTGGTTTCAACATTGGACTAGGACTCTCTGAGACCAGGGTTCAAATTCCCGCTCAGACATGGAAACCTACTGGATCACCGTAGGCAGGTCACACACTCTCAGCCTCAGAGGAAGGGAATGGCAACCCACCCCCTTGAACAAATCTTATCAAGAAAATTATGTGATATGTTTGCCTTAGGTCACCATAAGTTGGAAACTACTTGAAGTCACAGGATAACAATACAATCTTTGCTGATGGAGTTTATTTCTCCCCCCTCCCCTTCATGCACACGTTATATGTTGTTTTAAATGTTCTGAGCTGCCTTGGGTCCTGCCATAGGGAGAATCATAGAATCATAGAGTTGGAAGAGACCACAAGGGCCATCCAGTCCAACCCCCTGCCATGCAGGAACACATAATCAAATCATTCCCGACAGATGGCCATCCAGCCTCTGTTTAAAAATCTCCAAAGAAGGAGACCCCACTGCACTACGAGGCAGTGTATTCCACTTCCTAATAGCTCTTACTGTCAGGAAGTTCTGCCTAATGTTTAGGTGGAATCTCTTTTCCTATACTTTGAAGCCATTGCTCCGTGTCCTAGTCTCTGGAGCAGCAGAAAATAAGCCTCCTCCATCCTCACTATGACATTCCTTTGAATATTTAAAAATGGCTATCATGTCACCTCTCAACCTTCTCTTTCCAAACTAAACATGTCCAGCTCCCTAAGCCACTCCTCATAGGGAATGGCTTCCAGACCTCCCACCATTTTGGTTGCCCTTCTCTGGATACATTCCAGCTTCTCAATATCCTTCCTGAATTGTGGTGCTCAGAACTGGACACAGTATTCCAGGTGAGGCCTGACCAAAGCAGAATAGAGTGGCACCATTACTTCCCTTGGTCTAGACACTATACAGATGCCCCTCCACATTTGCGAACTCGGCATTCACGGTTTTGATTATTCACGGTTTTGGGAGGCCCCCCCCCGCCCTCCCAAAACCGGGACACGGAGCCTCCAGAGGCCCCGTGAAGGCCCTGGGGGAGGGGGGAGGGCTGGGGAGGCCTCCATGGGGCCTTCGGAGACCCTCTGGAGGCCCTGTGAAGGCCCTGGGATGGAGTGAGGAGGGCCGGGGAGGCCTCCACGGGACCTTTGGAGACCCTCCAGAGGCCCCGTGAAGGCCCTGGGAGGGAGCGGGGAAGGCCAGGGAGGCCTCCACGGGGCCTTCAGAGACCCTCCGGAGGCCCCGTGAAGGCCCTGGGGGGGAGGGCCGCGGAGGCCTCCATGGAGACTTGCGCGGCCCCATGAAGGCCTTGGGGGGGGAGGTGGGAGGGCCATGGAGGCCTCCACAGAGACTTGTGCAGCACTGTGAAGGCCTGGGGGGGAGGGGGAGGGCTGCGGAGGCCTCCACAGAGCCTTGTGTGGCCCCGTGAAGGCCTTAGGGGGGAGGGGGAAGGGCCGCGGAGGCCTCCATGGGGACTTGGGGGGGAGTGGAGATGACCGTGGAGGCCTCCACAGGGCCTCACAAGGCCCCGTGAAGGCCTTGGGGGGGAGTGGGGAGGGCTGCGGAAGCCCCGTGAAGGCCCTGGGAGGGAGGGGGGAGGGCCGCGGAGGCCTCCACAGGCCTTCACAGAGACCCTCCGGAGGCCCCGTGAAGGCCCTGGGAGGGAGTGGGGAAGGCCGGGGATGCCTCCACGGGGCCTTCAGAGACCCTCCGGAGGCCCCGTGAAGGCCCTGGGGGGGAGAGGGGAGGGCCAGGGAGGCCTCCACGGGGCCTTCGGAGACCCTCCGGAGGCCCCGTGAAGGCCCTGGGAGGGAGCAGGGAGGGCCGGGGAGGCCTCCACGGGGCCTTCGGAGACCCTCCAGAGGCCCTGTGAAAGCCCTGGGGGGGAGGGAGGAGGGCGGCAGAGGCCTCCACGGGGCCTTTGGAGGCCCCCCGGAGGCACTGTGAAGGCCCTGGGAGGGAGGGGGAGGGCCCCGGAGGCCTCCACAGAGCCTTGCGTGGCCCCGTGAAGGCCTTGGGGGGAGGGGGAGGAGCGAGGGCCACTGAGGCCTCCACGGGGCCTTGGGGGGGAGTGGAGAGGGCCACGGAGGCCTCCACAGGGCCTCGCAAAGCCCCGTGAAGGCCCTGGGGGGGAGTGGGGAGGGCTGCGGAGGCCCCATGAAGGCCCTGGGCGGGAGGGGAAAGGGCCGCGGAGGCCTCCATGGGGACTCCGGAGCATCTCTGTAGGCCCCATGAAGGCCCTTGGCAGGAGCGGGGAGGGCCACGGAGGCATCCACAGGGCCTTGGGAGGGTCTCCGGAGGCCCCGTGAAGGCCTTGGGAGGGAGTGGGGAGTCCGGGGAAAGCGACTATGGGGCCACCGGAGACCCCGTGGTCGCTTTGGTGGGGGAGGGGGGCAATCAATATTCATGGATTTTTCACATTCGCGGGGGGCCGCGGAACCTAACCCCCGCGAATGTGAAGGGACAACTGTACTCCTATTTCTCTCTCTCTGGCTTTTCTTTGCAAACGAAGATTCAGGAAGGACTTGTCCCACGCTTTCTGCAAGTGCGCTGATGACTGAAAAATCCAAGATAAACATGTCTGGTTACAGAAAGCACAGCAGAAGGTCTCCTCGGGTGATGTTACCGGGTTGTGATTCTTTCTGTGTTGTCCTTTCTCTTCAAGACTTGTTTGGCATGAGTTCTCAAATAAGGCTGCAGCATTGTGGATAGTGCATCTCCATGCCTCCCGATGTGAGGCCAGGATGGACCATTGTTGGTGACCAATTTGGCCGAGCTTGAGATGTTGTTTCAGGGAGTCCTTGTATTGCTTTTTTGGACCCGTGGTGAGTTAATGCATCCTAGAATCACATTGGCTTTTTTAGCTGCTGCATCATGCTGCTGACTGATCTTCAGCTTGTGGTCCACTACGAGTCCTTGATCCCTTTAGCTGTACTGCCCTCAAGCCAGGTGTCACCCATCCTATATCAGTGCATTTCATTTTTACTTCCCAAGTGTAGTATCCTACTTTTTCCCTGTTGAAATTCATTTTGTTAGGGATGTCACTTGAGGTAAAGATAAATAAAAGAAATGATAAATGAAGTTAACCCGCAGGGCCCTTGTGGCAACCAATGCTGGAGCGTGGCGCACCTAGCTGGTGAGGAGGGGCGGGCTTGGTGCCCAAGGGGCGTGGCTCGCCTGGCGCTTTCCGGGCCTCCGCTTCTGGGGGGGGGTCCCCTGTCCGGGGCTGCCTGTCGCTACTCCCAGCCCCAGCTGGCTCAAGGCGTAAGGAGGGAGGCGAGCAGGAGCGCCGCCGTTTCGGCCCCGGGGGAAGCGCCTGGCCAGTAGGGCGGCAAAGGACATCGGCGGCACTTGGGCCCCCGCCCCGCCGCAGCCTCCGGCGACCTGCCGGGCCCTGGAGAAGGGATGCCCGCCGCACTTTGGGATGGGGGCAGAGGAGGAGGCGGTGCGGACGGGGAGGGGGGTGCGCTGGCGCTTCAGAACTGCCCCGCGGGCGGCTTCCACCAAAGTGGGGGATTCGGTGCCCTCCGTCAGCAAATGGATGCCGAGGAGGGCGGGCCAAGTTGGGGAGCCTCCTGGGTGGCTTGGCCCTGCGGGGACCCAGGAGCCCGGGCGAGCCGCTGACTTCAGGCCGGAGCTATGCGCGGGACCTTCGGTCGGCGTCGTCGGAGGGCCAGGCGCCTCTCGTGCCCGCGCCCGCGCGCCCGCGCCTCCCTTGGGCTCCGCCGGCGAATCAGCGGCCGGGAGGGCCGGCGCGTCACCCAGGCGAACCCTATAAAGGCCCCTCCGTCCCGCGTCTCCCCGGCAAAGGCAGCCCGCCAGGCGCGCGAGTGGGCGGCGGGGAGCCCGGGGTGCGGGACGGAGGTGGCGTCTCCCGCGGTCTGCCTCGCTTGCTTTCGGCCCGCTTCTCTCACTCCTCGCGAATTGTTCAGAGTTACCTGAGGAAGCGGCAAGAAGGAGAAGGAGAAGAAGACAAGCCCCGCTCCGGGACACGCGGTGGATTTGCAAGCGAGCGGGGCGGCCGCCCTCCCACGTGGATCTATCTCGGGGGGCTGGAGAGGAGAGGTCGCGGCCCCGCTCAGCCTCCAGGCTGTCCTCGGAGCCCCCTCCCGCCGTCTGCCTCCCCCCAGCCGCGCTCCACCTTCCTCCTCCTCCGCCCGGCCGGCCGGTCCCCCCCCCCTGGATCCGGCCGGTGGCGTCGCAGGAGCCCCCCCGCCCCCCATGCCTTCATCGGACTCCCCGCCGGCGCGGTTGATGGGCGGTGGCCTTTCCCCTCCGGCCTCTCCTCCTCTCCCTCCTGGTGCTGGGCGACTCCCGAGCCAGTCCCCCCGGGTGGCAGGCGGCGCCCCCTGCGGCCAAGCCGGCGGCTCCAGCTTGGCCCCCTCCGGGGCTCGCCTCCCTTGAGGATCCTCCTCGACGGCTCCCGGCGGAGGCAGGGAGGGGCGGCCCCCCGGCTCCGCTGCACCTGCCGGGCCCTTCCTTCGGTGCTGCTGGGGAGGGCGAGGGGGAGCCCCGCCGCCGGCCCAAGAGGAGAGGCCGTCCCTCTCGGCGGAGGGGAGCGGGGCGCTCGATTCATGTCACCCCGCGGTCGGAAGAGACCAGAGCAAAGGTAAGCGGGCTGTTGCCCCTGATCGGGGGGGGGGTCCCGGTTGACCAGCTGGGCACTTGGCAGACCAGGAGGATGGGGAGGGGGGCCCTTTTGCTTCAAGAGCAGAAGGAGTTTGGGAATAAAGACCTCCCCCCCCCAAAAAAAATCCCCTTCCCTTGGATGCTGCGGAGGTGGGAGCCGAGAGGAAGGCATCCCCCCCTCGAGGATACGGGATCTGGCAGCCGAGAGGAGTGGGCAGCCCTGCGGGGTTGGATCTCCCGCCTGGGGCCGTCGAACCAGGGCGCGGGCTGGCTCGCCTCTCCCGGTCTCCCGCCTTGGCTTCCTCCTCCAGTTCAACGGGACGCCGGGTTTGGGTGTCGTCGGGGAGGGGGAGAGGGAGAGGGGCGCCCCGGAGCTTAGCGGGAGGATGCGGAGCAGCTGCGGGTTTGGGACTGGAGAGTCCCTTCCTTCGCCTCTGCCAGGGAAAGGGTGGCCTCTCGTCGAATGAAATCCCCCGGCTCCGTTCCTTCCCGAATCGTGCTGCCTGACAGTACTTAGACTCCTGGAAGGGTAAACTTTGGGAGGAAACCCAGAGGCCATCTACTCCAGCCCCGTTGCCCTTGCGAGAGACCCACGCAGCTAGAATAACCCTGACAGGGGAGCCCCTCCACTTCGGTTTAACACCACCCTCAAAGAGGGAGCCCAACAGCGTCGGTTTAAGTGGAACGGCGTACATACGAAAGAAGCTCTCCCTAAATTTTATGTATTTATTTATTTATTTATTTACTAGGGTGATTATGCCCCGTTCTTCAGCCACAAAGGCTCTCAGAGCGACTTACAAATTGTGAAGCGCACACACATCTACACGGCTAGGCACTCTCTAAGCGGTTTCCAACACTGCCTTCTAGGGTGAAAGGAAAACGAAATGCAAATGACTAGGACCCCAAGTCCACATTATCATTAATTCGATCTCCTTTTCCCCCCTCCCTCCCCACTCACCCAAATCCTCTGACTGTTTTGCCCATGATGGTCGGGATCCTACATAAGGCTCCGCCCGCCCGGTTCCGTGCCCAGCCCCTTCCAAGGTCTTTTTTTGGACGGGGCGCAAGGGGCTCTCCTCTTGCCCTTGGGTCCCGTCCAAAAAAACCCGCGGGGTCCCGTCCAAAAAACTCCCCACCACCACCAGCTCCAAGGGCTGGACAGCTGCGGGGAGGGGGGAAATCGACGTCGAGCAAAAGCGCTGCAGAAGAGCACTTTGCGCAGCTTCCAAAGGAGACATACCTGCACGTAAACTGCGTGTGAAGCTCACTAATAGGATTCCAGCCAGTCACTCCAACCCTGGAGTATTCCTGTGTCAAAAGGGGGAAAGAGTGGAGGTGGTATCTATCTATCTAGCATTTATTTATTTATTTGGCCTGTATCCCGCCTTTGGCTCCTGGACTATTCCTGTGTCAAAAGGGGGAAAGAGTGGGGATGGTATCTATCTATCTATTATTTATTTATTTGGCCTGTATCCCACCTTTGGCTCCTGGAGTATTCCTGTGTCAAAAGGGGGAAAGAGTGGGGATGGTATCTATCTATCTATCATTTATTTATTTGGCCTATATCCCGCCTTTGGCTCCGGCCCTGGTCCTCTTCTTCCCATTTTCTCTCCCCACAACGACCCCATGGAAGAGGGTTTAGCCTGAGAGACAGCGACTGGCCCCGACTGAGATCAACCACTAAACTAGACGGACTGGTTGGGGATTCGAACCTGCATCTCGGACCCCCGTCCTTGTCAGACAGTCTGAGCCCTTTGCTCGGAGATTGCTGGGGTTCAAGAGGCACTCAGTCCCTCTTCTCCTCACATCCCATGGGGCATAAGCCCAGGTAAAAAGCACTATACAAGTTGTCCCTTCATATTCGCTGGGGTTTGGTTCCAGGACTCCCCGTGGATACCAAAACCCGTGAATACTCAAGTCCCATTATATGCAATGGCAGAGCAAAATGGTGTCCCTTATATAAGGTGGCAAAATCAAGGTTTGCTTTTTTGGATTATTATTTTTTTAAGAATATTTTCAAGCCGTTAATACTTAAATCCATGGATACTAAATCCGTGGATATGGAGGAACAACTGTACTCCATAGCTGCCACAGGGTGACAATTTTTTTTAACCTGTGCCAGATTCTCCCCTGAGAGTCCCTAACTCATACGCTGGCCCTGAGACTTGATCCTGGAGACGTGTGTCACAATGCAATTGAGCATGTGCAAAGTGCAAACGGTCACACTCTCTGCTATTAGGGAGAAGGGACTTTAAGCGGAACCCTCAACCCAATCGCACTTACTTTTTTCAACATAACGCGAAATTTGCCAAAGGATCGATGCTCAACCCGAGCATTGCGGGGCCAAGAACCCGGACGATTCCCGCAAAAAGTCCTTCAACCGCAAACCAAAAGTCAGCCCCACTCAAAGAGGGTTTGTGATACGTGAGCCCCATTATCACAGGGAGGTTGGTGGGAACCGCGATGAAACTTTCCCTCTGCCGCTGCTGCTGCTAGGCTTTGCCGGGGATGATGGGTCCTTCTCCAACTGGCGCCCTCCAACGAGTGCCAGCCGTTCAAGGGGAACGTTTAGAAACGTCTGGGGGTGGGTTCCCCCGAGACGGGACCACCCTGAATGCGAGTCAAGACCACCCATTGTTTCCATCGGTTCTGCGTCCGCCTTTTCCGCTACGCGGCCTGGAGGTCATCTAGTCGCGCCCCGGCCTGCGGGCGTATGGAGAGATGGCAAATCACGCGTCCAGGAAGAGTTGTCCGAACAGACCGGTCCCTTTTTCCATCAGCTGAGTTGCAAAAAACCTGACTCCCATTCAACTGACAGGCTATGGTGGGAAACACAGGCGCCCCCAGAAAACAACACCGAGGCTCGTTCAGATCTGCTCGGAGGACTCTTCTGGTCGTGAGAATCCGAAGGGAAATGCATTTTGAGTTGCCCCAGACTGCTGCTACTGGCCTGGTTCTCACCTTTCCCACCTCCCGCCCTCACCTCATCCTTTCCGTGGGATTTGTAGGTTGCAGGACTCCGCTTTGAGGGAAAGGCGGGGTCAGCTAAGCGGGGTCAGCCCTGGTTAGTCCTTGGAGGGGAGACCGCCAACCAAGTCCGGGTGCTGCAGGCTATATTTCCGAGGCACGAACTGGCAAGGATTCCTTCCTTAAGAACACCCCATGAAATTCATGGGGTCGCCATACGCTGGCAGGCGATTTGAAGGCACAGAGCACGGAAATCTACATTAATAAAAGAATAGAATAAGGGAATTATTCTATTCGCCCATCTCTGGTCACCGCCGCTGGCTGAAATCTCGTTTGCAACAGGGGAGCAAGGGGAAGATTTGCTGAACCAAAACCCAAGTCGTTCACGTGGCTGTTTAACGCAGACCCTCGTGGTTGTGTGCCTTCAAACCGTTTCCCACTCATGGTGACCCTATCACCGGGCTTTCGGAGGCTGAGAGTGTGTGACTTGCCCAAGGTTACAGGCGACAATAAGCACAGGTTATGCTGGCTAGGGGATTCTGGGAGCTGTAATCCCAAGCAAGGAACCTTTCCAAGCGTTGGTGCTGGAGTTCGACTGGCTTCCGGGGAGATCCCATTGATTTCAATGCATTTATTCTTTTTTGGATTTACATCCCGCCTTTCTCCGAAGATGGGATTCAGCCAGGGACCTTTCGAGAGAGAGGCGATGGGTTCTGTTGCCCTGCCAGCCTGTGTTTCATCTTTGGAGGCGGGGAAGAACCCGTCAAGAGCGAGCGTAGGTTTGCTTGGACTTAAACCACCAACAAAAACACCCCCAGTTCAGTGGAAGAGGCTCTGTTTGGTGTCCAAGCATCCAGATGCAGCATTAATCGGCCCCACATTAAAAGCCATTCACCCAAATGGGCTTTCCTGAGATCCTTGCGGAAAATTTGGGAGGGGGGGAGGAATTAAGACTACAACTCACAGAATCCCCTTGCCTGGAACGGGCTGTGGATGGCTGCCTTTCTCTCCTTGCTAACGCAATATTTGCATGCTCGTAAGAGCCGGGGAAATAATTTGGTTACGATTCTGTGGCGATGGTGAGGTTGTTGGGCTTCCCACAATGGCACAGGCATCTGCACTTTCTTTTTAAAAATAAAACGGGGATGAAGACGCTGCGCCAGAAGCAAGTGGTTGGTTTCTACTGCCCTCTAGCGACAGGTTCAAAATATCAGTTTTTCAAGGGTAAATACTAAGCAAGCCTGAAATTCTGGAACAGGGTGACACAAATTTGCCACCCGCCAAGTCCGTGTATGGTGGTCTTTCAGGCACACTGCAAGAAATGGATATGTTTACCTGATGGGTCACAAGCCAATTCCAAGAGGAATTGGAAGTGGCCACTTCTGCCATGTAGTTTCCTTCGTGCTGCTCTGTTGGGGATGAAGAGGATCAGTGGAGGCAAGTATTCAGTGTCTGCTTTGTGCAATAGTGCTTTCAGAGTGCTGGCCTCAGGTGTGTTGTATGGGCATTATTTGGGTTCCATGCCCTCCAGCATATTTGCAGATGAAAGCTGAGATAGGTGTAGCCAAGCAACATCAGAGTGTGGCCAAGGTGGCAAAGGACTTTATCAGTCCATCCTCCTTAAACATTCTTTTTCCTGGCGTATTTTGAACCATTTTTATTCTGGCAAAAGAAGCCCTTTATCAGTCCTACCTTGAGCAGCATTAAAAGAGGCAACCCCAGCATAAATAGAGCACAAACGGAGCTCCATTTACTTCCGGGTTCCAAATCTCTCATTTGATTCTCATGAGAAGACGCGAGCATGGTAAATTTGAAAAAAAGAAAAGAAAAACCAAGTCACATAACGTACACAAAAACACACTTTAAAAGTCCCAAGTGAACCAGGGAGGTTCATAAAAAGAGCATCCCCTACCTGGCTATAGCAATCTCACCCAGAAGTGTTCTCTCATTGAGCCCAATGGCGCAAAGTTTCAAGCGCCAAAAAAGCACCACAGCTTGGGCCATCAATAAAAAGGAACAGCTTTTGGACAATGCATGATCACGAGAGGGCATCATATGATATGTGTGCCCTTTTGCATTCATTAGGCGTCATTATGATGTCATATTTGCCTGGTCTGATAAAGTCCAAAGTTATTAGTGAGGAAGAAGACACAAGCTAGCAGTCTGCTTTTGCTTGAGCCTTGTGGAAAGGGCTATATTCCACTGCCTGCTGAGTTAACTGAGTGCAGACTACCACAGCTGCAGCAACTGAAGTAAACTGAGGACAACAGGGGAAAGTGGAGAGAGAAACTGGGAGTTTTTAAAGGCAGCTGAAAAAGTGAGATGGCAGAGGATTTATCAGAACTGTTCCTGCCAAATTGGGACAATTTGAACAGCATGTGGTTCCATTTCAAGAAGTGGAATGTTTGGGGCTGGAACTGAAATGAATCTGCCCTTTGCTTGTGCATTGTTTGGGGCTTCAGATTGGTCCTAGTGCTGGGCTGTCTTATCACAGCTATGAATGAGGAGTCACTCAGAGCATGCACTGAACCATCACTGAACAAATACAGCCAGCTCTTCTTCCATCCATGGGGTAAATGACAATAGGAGTTAACTGAACAAAACAGACTATTTTCCAAATAGACAAAGAGCAGCACTTTTACTGATGAGAAATTGGCCTTTGCCTGTGCTGGTGTTGAAAGACACTTCTTCCCATGGTTTCTGCCTCTAACAACCTTGTAGCAAAGGTGGAGGCATAACTGGGACCCTCAGTTAATGGTCTTGTCCTACTGGCTTCTGTATGTCTCCCACCCCATTCACTTTGAGAGGTGAACCCTTTGCTGTTAGTTGGCTCCTAGATACCTGGCTATCTCTTCCCATTGGGTACCTGCTTACTTGGGCAATGTCTCCATAGAACAGGGTGGGCCACAGTGTCAGTGGTAGGGGGCTTTTTTTGTTGTTCATGTTTTTATTGATTTTATATCCTGCTGGTCACCCACTATGGGACCCTAGGCTGCTTACAATGTAATGTAAAACAAGATATGGCTAAAACAGGATAGAATCATAAAACCATAGAGTTGGAAGAACCACAAAGGCTATCTAGTCCAACACCCTACTATGCACAAATACATACCTACAGGACTCCTAAAAGATCCAACCTCTATTTAAAGACCTCCAAAAAAAGGAGAGTCCATCATCCTCCTAGGCAGTCTAATAATACAATAGTTATATCATACAAATATATATATAGTACAAAAGCTTTCTTAAAAAGCCATTAAACAATCCAAATAAAACATTAACTCTAAAAAGTTAAACATGTTCAGAGTGTAGTTTTAAAAATACAGCACACCCCATTAAAAAAAAACCTTCTGTGCCAGTCAGTTAAAATATGAAGGCCTATCAGTGAAAAGAAATCAGAGAGCTATTTTCATAACACCAGCCCACTGCTGGCAACCTATATGTGATGTGACATCCATTCAGATTTCTGTTCTGGCTGATTTTATTTATTTATTTATGCATGCCATTTGGGGGGGATGAGGATTGTGGGGGGTGCAATAGAGGAAACTGGCAAGTTTCAGCATAGTTTTAATGCTGAGTTTTTAAATTTTAAGAGAAATTTTAAAAATTGGAATGTCTTGGCAGCCATAAATAAGGAGTTCGGGGCATATGTGGCTGACAGGCTTCCCTTTCCTACCCCTGTCCTACACTTGGAAGCTGCAAGGGCAGGATCTGTTAGTAGGGTGTGCTAGGAATACAGGAACTCTACTTGTAGAAACTGCAACAGAATCCCTTGATATGTTCCTTTACCAGTGAGGTTGCTTCTGTGCCTTTTGTTTAACGACAGTTCACATGCCACACACTGGAAACCACTATGTGTATATGAGTAAGCACATGCATGAATGTGTACCATACATACAGAGGGATGCACACATAAAATCATAGGGATCACAGTTCTCATATTCATGGCTGTGATACACACAGCACACGGCAGTACATTGCTCTTTCAAACAGAGTGTGTCAAGCACCGTCTGAATGTCTAACTTGGGGTGAACTGTATGTGGCTTCTAGCCATTTCCTCCGGCACCCCCCAGGCTCACACACATACACCAAACAGAATTAACTGAAGCTCATTATTTCTGTCCAATGTCTTGTTCGACATGATAATTTGCTTCCACCCAGAAAATTCCCCAAGTATACCAGGGAAAGTGTGCACTTTTCCAGGAAGCTCTCCTATGCAGCACTGTGCCAGAGAGTCCTGGTCAAATGTTAGCCATGTCAACACTTGTCCATGGGCTCCACAGCGGAATCCTAGCTATGCAAACTATTGAATAAAGGAACAGTTGCCCAGGAAAGTTATGGCATTACATTCAACTGACATTTCAGGCTGAGAAATTCTGGGCAATGCAGAGAAGTAGACTAGCTTGTCCCGCAAATGTCTTCTAACTCTTCAAATCATATATGAAGAGAAGGTCTGTGAACCAAACCCTATGAGGAACAACCTATGGAGCTGAGTATGTTTGACTTGAAGAAATGTGGTGTCAAACTGCATTATTTCTGCAATGTGTCTGTTTTAACTGCCATGGCTCAATGCTATGGAATTCTGAGATTTGTAGTTTTGTGAGATATTTAGCCTTCTCTGTCAGAGAGCTCTGGTACCGCAACTACAAATCCCAGTTAAAATGACAGTTAAAGTGGTGTCAAGCTGCATTATTTCTGCAATATGTCAGCAGCCTATGAAATGACATGAAAGTCATCTTTAAATATCTGAAGGGATATCATGTAGAAACTGGAGCAAACTTGTTTTCTGATGCTCCAGAGACTAGGGTATGAATCTGGATTCCAATTATAAGAGATTCTACCTAAACTTTAAGAAGAATGTCTTTATTGTAAGAGCAATTTGGCAGTGAAGGAGACCACCTTAGAGGATGATGGCTTCTGCTTCTTTGGGGGTTTTAAGCAGAGGTTGGATTGGCCATTAGTTGTATATTCTAGCATGGCAGGGAACTGGACTACCAGTCCAACAGTCCTTGCAGTCTCTTCCAACTTTATGATTGTGCGAACCTGTGATATGGCCTGAATTTCTAGGGCTGTAGTTAAACGGTGAGTACCAGTCTCATGGATGGGAGGGGTCATACTATATTTTTGTAGCTCCCCCTGTTTCAGTGGTAGGTCTACACAAGCTCCTTTAACAGGGATTGGGAATCCCATTGGACTGTAAAACAGGATTCTTTACCTCTGTCTACAGATTCATCATCCCAACTATTTTTTTCTCCCTTTTAATTTACAATGTTCATTTTCAATATGGACCAGGGAGGGAATGTTTTTTTCAGCCTAGGTGTATTTCACACTACACAGTTGTAGCACTTTGGTATCACTTCAGTTGCCATGGCTTCATCTTGTGGAATCCTGAGGTTTTTAAACAGAGGCTGGATGGCCCTCTCTTGGGAGTGTTTTGACTGTACAGTATGTTATTGCATGGCAGGGAGTTGGACTGGATGGCCCTTGTGGTCTCTTCCAGCTCTATGATTCTGTGATTTGTAGTTTTGTGAAATATTTAAAATTTTCTGCTAGAGAGCTCCAGTGCTTCTCTCCAAACTGCAAATCCCAAGATTCCACACAATGAGCCATATTAATGTAAGTGGTGTCAACGTTCTACAATTGCGTAGTGTGAAAGAGCACCTAATTAACATGGAAAGCAAAGATTTACTCTGAGGCAGGTTAACTGATCTCAGCAGAACTTCTTATATAAAAGATTGGAGGATGTGTTTTTCTTACTTCTAGATCCTAAATACATTACATGGAAATGCCGGACTTATTTAGCTTTTGGAACATCTGGCCTCTTAATCCAAATTGGATTACAGGCAGCTGTAATGGACAAAGTTGAAACAAGATAGAAATAAGGATGCAGGAATTTGATAAAGAGAAATTGCATACACTCTTGCATGCAGAAGGTCCCAAATTCAATTGTTAGCATCCTAGTTATTCATTTTATTGAAAACATTTGTATGCCATGCATTTAATGGACTTCAGGGCAGTGATGAATGACAATATGAATAGCCAATTACTGTATTATAAAATATTAAAATATACAAGAACTATACAGTAAGTACAGTTAAAAGGACAGATGGAGATAGAGGAGGTATTTGGTAGGGGGTGTCTGTGTTCATTGAGAGGAAATGTGTGTTAGTATACAGTATTTGTCTGCTGAGATGTGGGTTTGGGAAAGTGTGTCTGAGTAAGTGCTAAGATTCAAAGAGGCCCCACAGAGCTTGGAATGGTTATTTTTGAACTACAACATCCAGACTGTCCCAACAGCCATGGCCCGTGGCCTTGCGAGCTGTAGTTTGCAAAGTAATTTTTCCAAGCTTGGAGGGGGGAAAGGAAGAGAGAGTATGGGAGTCCCCCACAATACTAATACTTAAATTGCATGCAGGGTTGACAATCAGGAAGGTTTGTGTTCTACCTCTCTCTCTGCCTCTGGCTTTTCTTTGCAAACGAAGATTCAGGAAGGACTCATCCCGCACTTTCTGCAAGTGCGCTAATGACTAAAAAGGCCAATCTGAGATAAACAAGTCCAGTTGCAAAAAGCACAGCAGAAGGTCTCCTTGGTGATGTTTCCAGGTTGTGATTCTTTCTGTGTTGTCGTTTCTCTTCAAGACTTGTGCAGCGTGAGTTCTCAAATAGGGCTGCAGCATTGTGGATAGTGCATCTCCATGCCTCCCAAATAAAAATATGCAATTCACTTTGCCCTGTGTTTCTCTGTAAAATTAACATACGTATTGTCCACATTCATAAATTACATGACACATGCATTTTTGTCTTTATAAAGGGCCAGCACCCCAAAATATGGGATTTGGGGCGGGAACTTATTCAGTCTATATAAAGGAAAAGTTTTCCAAGCCTTATATAGGGAACATCCCTTATAATAAGGAACACTTGGCAGCTCTGAGTTAAATACAATTTTCATATTAACAAGAAGGAAATTGAATTCGTGGGGGGATCAGTGTTTTGGTTGTTCTTGTTTCTGTTTATGCAACTTGTTCACTGACCCTCTGAAAATCACAGGTTAAGAACTCCTGAGGCAAAGGAAATACCTTTGCTAGAAATATCTAAGACCTCTACCTTTCATGGTATTAGGTTAGATGGACAAGTGGTATGGCTCTGAACATTTTTCAGTACTTTGTCCCACATTTTATACAATCACTCTGGGGCTGCTTAGACTTACGATCTGACAGGCACAAAGTAAACTAAATGGGGGTATGTGTGCCAGCGTCTCTTCACTCCATATTCATACTGAGGGAAGGCACACTTGACTGAGGGCTTGTCTACACTGGAGGTAAATATCCAGATGAAATTTGGACTACTTTGGCTCAGAGCTGTGCCCCATGAAATTTGGACTACTCTGGCCTGGAGTTAAGCACCACCCCTTAACTTCATTTGGATTTTTACTCCCAGTGAGCTTGTAGGTCCACTGCCACTGCTAGCCAGACGCCTCCATGGCACCATTGCCACTGGCATGGGGCAAAAGAATGACAGGGCTCTGCCTTTCCGGTGTACAATTGCCTGCTCTGAGGACAGAATGGGCGGCCAGTCCTGCCATTGTGAGGCTGACAGCCCATTCTAATTTCCGAGAGAGCGACTACCACCAGGGCTCTGCTTTTCTGGCTCACATCACCTGCTTTGAGCTCTGTCCTTCCTCTCCTCCTCATCCCCTGAATCCAGTGCAGATGGATTGTTCACACAACAGTTTTCTATGGAGTTCCAATCAAATGCTGGAGAAAACTGCAAGTTTTCTAAAACCCAGAATTTCATCTTTGTAATATACACACAGTCTAAAAATCTATTCCACTCTAGTAGTATTCAAAGAAATACCTACCTTGTCTTTTAGTCTGTTTAAAAATCGAGTAGTGCCTTTTGAGTCCCTGAAAGCATTTGCGGGGGGGGGGGGAATCTCACCAGTTAGTCTCAAAGATGCTACTAGATTACTTTATGTATTTTTAACTCATGCCAATAGCGAGTGAAGCAAAGTTGGGAATTTAAATTTACTTAGAAAAGCTCTAGGCTAGACCTTATCAAATCAATTAATCCAAGATCTGCTCCCTTATGTAAGCCAATGAGATATCACATCCCTGGATCTAGGTTCAAACACTGTTGTTGTGTAGCTTCAAGCTGAAACTGATTATGGTTTTCATGTCAAGATTTAGAGATGATCACACTATACCATTTTTAGTGCTGTTATTCAACTTTAGCTGCTATGGCTGCCTCCTGTGGAATCCTGGGATTTGCAGTTTAGGGAGAGGCATTTAGAACTCTCAGCCAGGGCTCTTAGTCCTCACTAAACTACAAACCCCAGAATTCCACAGGAGGCAGCCATAACAGTTACAGTGGAATAATAGCACTATAGCAATGTAGTGTGATAGTTCGCCGCCTTCCTCTAGGTTTAAGGGAGTGCTGCTTGCTCAAGTCAGCTTCTGTGGCTGAGCTGGGATATGAACCCTAGTCTCCTGAATTCCTAGTCCGCCACTTTAACCACTACACCATGCTGGCTACTCTGGTTAAAGGGTATTAACGTTATATAATCTGTGTGTAACCAATAGGACAATATGCAGCTTGGGGGAATTGTTCTCTTGCTGTCTTCTCCCTTTTCTAAAGGCTGGCTGACATACACTTCAGGATGCCTGAGGGAAAAACATAACTCTCTGAGAAGTGGTTCTATGGATAGCTGAAACTAAATCAGCTGCTCACTTTTCAGAACCAATGTCTGATCTGTGCCATTTTAAGCTTCAGATGATGGTGTGTGTGGAGTATTATCCAGAGGTTCTAGCACATATACGAACACACTTTTGAATGGAAATGTTCAACAATATTTCATGCATCTGAAGAAGTGGGCTACAGCCCATTCCAAATAAAACTGGTTAGTATTTAAGGTACCACAAGCCTTTGTTGTTGTTGTTTCGGGATATGTGCTTACTCTTCTGAAGACAAAAAGTACAAATAAAGTCTGCTTGCATTTACTTTGTCTCCTGCAATTTTCTTTTATAAAATGCAGGCTGGGTCTCAAGGGAAAGACCCATGTACGGGTTGGAGAGGAGATAGCCTTTTTCTGCTGAAAATGGTCTCCACTCAGACGAGGGAGACAGTTTAGTGCTACTGCTATATGAGGCAATAAAATGTGGATTGATGTGCAGTAACACCAATTCGCAACAGCGTCCATTTGTCTCCACAGTTGTTTTGGCAAAATCACAGGTATACAAAGTCCTCTGTGTTTGATGTTCACACAGGTATGCCTGAGAATCAAGATGGCAGTCGCTAGTGGATTACTTACATTTTTATTCTCCCCAAGTTGCCACCACCAAACAGTATTTTTTTTAAAAAAAGAAAGTAAATCCAAGGTGCGGAAGTGTGACCTTCCACTTAAACAAGCTGGGGGGGGACTGTTTGGTTGCCTCAGTACACAATCGCTTACCATGAACATGGTGGTTCCAGCCACTTTGTAGCTGGCAAGCTCCCCCTCCTCCACACATGTCTGACCAATCAGCAATCCACTTCTGTCCTCGCAGAGAATGTGCTGCAATTTGAATCAGTTGTCCCAGTGAGCAGGATGCACATTTCCCTCGCAGTATTTTTAAACTTTGGGGAAAGCCACAAAGATTTTTCCCACGCAGTATATGCCATTTTTGGCCCCCTCCTTCCAAATACAGCTGTCCCTTCATATTTGCTGGGGTTTGGTTTCAGGACCCCCATACCTACCAAAATCCATGAATACTCAAGTCCCATTATATTCTCTCTCTCTCTCTCTCTCTCTGGCTTTTCTTTGCAAACGAAGATTCAGGAAGGACTCATCCCATGCTTTCTGCAAGTGCGCTGATTACTGAAAAGGCCAATCCGAGATAAACAAGTCCGGTTGCAGAAAGCACAGCAGAAGGTCTCCTTGGGTGATGTTTTGGGTTGTGATTCTTTCTGTGTTGTCGTTTCTCTTCAAGACTTGTGCAGCGTGAGTTCTCAAATAAAGCTGCAGCATTGTGGATAGTGCATCTCCATGCCTCCCAATGTGAGGCCAGGGCGGACCATTGTTGGTGATCAGTTTGGCCGAGCCTGAGATGTTGTTTCAGGGAGTCCTTGTATCGCTTTTTTGGAGCGCCCCTCTTACGCTGACCCATGGCGATTTCTCTGTAGAGTACTATTTTTGGGAGGCAATGGCATAACAAAATGGTGTCCCTTATATAAGATGGCAAAATCAAGGTTTGCTTTTAGGATTATTATTTTTTAAAGAATATTTTCAACCCGTGAATACTTAAATCCATGGATATCAAATCCTTGGATATGGAGGGACAACTGTATAGCGAATTGCTGCAGAATCCCATTTAGACAAAAGGTATTCTCAAATTCTAGGAGGAGCATTTTCACCATTTAGACAAGCCCCTAGAACAGCTAGAGAGGAAGGGGTTAAGATGCTGTCCCCCTTAGCATTCTCAGCAGCTTTGTGTGGTGAAGTGGCCTTCAAAATGTTGTTGGAGTGAAGCTCCCATCCTCCCTTGTTATAGGCTGAGTATGACTGATTGGAGTCACTATCCAATAACATGTTGTTGTTGTTGTGTGCCTTCAAATCATTTCCGACTTAGGGCAACCCTAAGATGAACCTATCACAGGATTTTCTTGGAAAAAATTGTTCAGAAAGGGTTTGCTTTTGCCTTCCTCTGAGGCTGAGAGAGTGCAGGGATGTAAACCGGGGTAGCAGAAAGAATAGGTAGCTTAGCCTGGAACCTAGAGCTTGGGAAAATAACTTTTTTGGATGATAGTTCTCAAAATCCCCCAGCCCACACGACCAATGGCTATGCTGATTGGGGGGATCTGGGGAGTTATTGTCCAAGCTGTGTTTGAAAATGAGAATTCTATACACTTAGTAAACATAATTACTAGGGAGTAAGATATTACGGAGACTTACTTCTAACTAACAATGCACAGGTTTGCATTTGGATTTATTTTCAAGGATTCAGGATGGCAGCCACATAAACTGGGAATCAGTTCACGGGTGTGATGTTGGCCTTTCTACTTGATGACTGGTGCTGTACAAGGTGCCACCTGGCTTATTATGAACCACTCTTGTTATTAAGATCTGCAGAAGACCCTTCTGAGGAAGGTCTCCTACAGGAGACCACTGTCCATGCTCTTGTCAGGCATGTGAAAAAAGGCCTGTCTCATACCCTAGTTGTGGAATGCTTCTTCCAGAAATACAATTGTCCCGCACCTTTGCATGGCAAAGTTGCTGTTTTCAGCTACAACTTCCAGAATCCCCAAGCCAGTTAGCCAGAGAGTGGGGGGGGGAAGCTTAGAAAAGTTACTTTTTGGACTACAACCCCCAGACACCCCAAGCCCAAGGATTTCTCTGAGTTGTAGGAGATTATGAGACGTGGCAAAAATCTCATCAGAAGATCGTGATGAGAACAGGAACTGGCAAGATTATCAGACGACAGTGTCCTTCAGCGTTCCAGGGGTATAGCTCAGGCATGAGTAAGGTGTCCCTTTTTATTAGTGGCACGTCCCTGTCAATATAAAATGGAAGCTTCGTCCATAGCAGCACTACGCCCCCGGAGCGGCTGAAGGTCACGGGCATCTGATAATGTTGTCCTTGCTGTTCCCATTGCATTCTTCTAATGTGGTTTGGAACACGGTCTTTTGCCGCATCCCACCACATCTGATAATCTCTGTAGATAGAAGACAGTAACATTTTGCAGTTCTGGCATCTACTCTCTTGTCTTTGGGGAAAGCTGCTAAAAAGTTATCCTTTTGCAACAAGCCCTAGCCAGTATAGCCAAAGATAAGGGATGCTGGGACTTGCCACTGAACACTATCTGATGGGCTGTATTATTCTCACCCCTTATCTAGACCTCTAAAATGCTTTCCAGCATTTTAAATGGGGTTTTAATGGATTTATTGTATTTCTGTAGCTTTATTATATGGTGTCAGAAAAAGTGTGCCATCGATTTATTAATAATAAAAGAAATTAAACAAGCGCCCCAACAAACATCCCAAGAGTTTAAAGGCATCTATTTCTGGTGGCTGCTTCCAGATTCCAGGCCTGAGCAAATAGCAGGTTTTAACCTAGTACTTGGAAGTAGTATTCTGCCAAAATTAACAAGAGTAAACAGGCATTTGAAACTCTGCAGGGGAAAAATTGCCCTCTACGTGTGTTGTGTGTAGTTTAGGCTGATCTAATTGGTTCAGGATGTGCTGCCAGTCGGGTTAAATCCAAACGTCTCATCTTCAATGGGTTGCGGATGAGGCTGTAATCCAGTTGAAATCCAAGCGCTGGAAGAGGTGTTGGATCTCCGGGTCATTTAGAATTTGTGTCCTTTGCCTTAGAAGCCCTAATCCACGCTTTGAGGAGAGTGATTGTGCTCATTCCATTGCAGAACTTGCAAAAATTGCTGTTCTGAACTATAATGTCCAGAATCCCCAGCCAGTGTGGCCAGCAGTCAGGCTGGCTGGGGAATGCTGAGAAGTTCAGAGGTCCTCTTTCCAAAGAAACCCTTTCCCTTAGCTCTGTGGGGAGAGGAAAGACACTCTCCACATGTACAAGTATACTCTTTCATCATTACAAAGCTAAGCCTTGGCTGTAGAAATAGTTGGGGGGGGGATGCTACATTGTTGTTATGTGCCTTCTAGTCAACTCTGACCTATGACAACCCTATCCTAGGATTATCTTGGGTTTTTTCAGAGGCGGTTTACCACTGCTGCCGTCTTAGGCTGAGAGAGCATGACCTGCCCAGGATCACCCAGTGGCTGCCATGGCTAAGTGAGGATTCAAAACTGGGCCTCCCAGATTCCTAGTCCAACATTCAAACCACTGCAGCATGCTGGCTCTCAGCCGGGGGTGGGGTGGGCCATGTACTGGTCCTAATTAACCCCCCGCCAGCACTCCTGCTTTGTTCCCCCATGATTTCTGATCAGCATGGAGTATCTCAACAGCCAACGAGTCAGAAATTCATCTCCGATAGAAATACAAACTGCAGTTTGAAATATTTGCAGTGGAATTTAATGCAGTCTGCACACCAGCCTGTTCTGGTGAACAAGCTGAAAGGATGGGAAATGCCTGATTGGTCCCAGATTGCCTGTTTGCAGGGTGGATAATAGTTTCAACCAGGATAGGAAAATGCAGCCAAAGGAGAGTTACATGTTCTTCCAGCTTTGCAGATGCCGTCCCTGTTCCCATTTTACCAGGCATGACTGGTACCCATATAATGTTTTATGACTGAAAGTTGCCAAATCACTGGTTCTTTGATGTGAAAGCCAAGGGATCCTTCTTTATGTAAACGGATCAAGGTCGTTTAGTTGTAGCCTGATCTTTTTATAAAAATAAAAAAAATAAAATAAAAAACCCCAGAAAGTTATATCTGAGCTACAGAAACTGTTTCGAATGCTGATAACATGGGGTTCAGAGGCTGTGATCACGTCCAAAGGGCAGAACTTGAGAGCAATATGTTTTACAAACAATAATTCTCAGCATCCCCCACCAACATGACCAGTGGGAGTTGTAGCCCAAAAAAGCTACTTTTCACGGTATGGCAAAGGGCCTAAGTCTGCTGGGAAAACTGTTTGTCTGTCTGGTTCCCAGATCATGGAATGGGCACTGCCCAGTTACATTTTAGCCCTGAACCCTGTCTTTTTTGGACATTCATTCTTACAAGCTACAAAAGAGAACAGAGCCCCCTAGACCTTTAATATTCACAGTGCATTCTTTTCACGTCCACACAATACTCTGTACCAGTGGCTGCTGGTAGCTTCCATGTTAGTCCGGTGGCAGGTCCATTCTGGGTTTTAATCCAACATTAAAGGAGATTAAACTCCTTCAGCCCCATGATAGGACTTTAAGAGTTCAGACTAAAATCTGGAACTGATTCTCCACTGTACTGACCTGAAGCCACCAGCCACCACTGCTTTGCACTTTTGCATGATAATACCTGTATGATGTGGAGGGCCAGTGTGGAATAGTGGCTTGAGTGTTGGACTAGGACTCAAAACCCAGGATTCAAATCCCTGTTCAGCCATGGAAATCAACAAGGTAGCCTTGGAAAAATCATGTTCTCTGTCAGTCGCTTCTGCATGCTTAATATGTCAGTCGCTTCTGCATGCCCCTTCCCGAAGGACGGGAGGAGGACGGGGCGTGCAGAAGTGACCGCCAGAAGTGGGACAATGGCATCCTCCTCCTGACCTCCGCTGGGTTTTTTTTAGAGCATCTGAAAAAGCCCTTAGAGCTGCCTCCCTCGTCTGTTAGCTAAAGGTTTAGTTGCTTAATATGTCAGTTAAACTGGGTAGAAATGTTCATGGTCTAATCTAGAATACAGATGAGGGCACTTTTAATTGGGGGTGGACAACTTTTTCACCCCTGGACCTCTCCCTCTGATGCAGATGATATGAAATCAAACTCATGATAAAATGCAAAAGGGGTTAAAAGGTTAATCTCATAAAAGGCTGGCGAAAGAAAGCCCAAATCCTGACCTTGACTACTCATCTCAGACTGAGAGAGAGAGAGCCATCTACAGCTTGGTGCAGCTACTGAAAAGGCCCTGTTTCATGACTCAGCTTCTAGCTGAAAGCAAGGGGGTTCTGGATTTAGGCTAATAGATGCGGGGGCAGAAAAGATGGCACTGCAGATAGTCTTGCTTCAAGTTGGCCACACATTATCAGCCTTAATTAACCGTTTATTTGGTCAGTTTTGGACTTTTTGACTTCCTGCTTGCTTTTTCTTTTCTTTTTTTATTATTATATTTCTTCACACAAAAATTATAAGAAGATATACATACAAAAGCTTATCCTTACATCAGCATTTTCTTCGGTTCCAAATATTTGTTCTCCAAGTAATTCTCCATGTTAAAATACATATATTATTATACATGTTCAGTTTCAAACATCAATATACCTTCTATGTATTCTCCATTGAAATTATATATTTTCTTCTCATTTGACTTCCGTATAGTTTCCAATGGTCAAAGGAAATTTGTTTGAATTACATTTAGCTTTGTATAATTGTTCTCAAGGTATAAAATCCATAACATATAATTTTAAAAGTTAGCTTTCATCTGTTACTTGTTTGAACTCTTGTTTTCATCTATCCATTTTTGCTTCCTTGCTTTTTCAAGGGTTGAGAGGGCTCTAGGGTAGCATGGAAAGCAAACTGCCACAGTTGCAGACAGTTGTTAGTTCATTTGGCTGCTTCTGGGATGAAAAATTGCCTGATAATTGCCAAGAAAAGAAATTTGAAAAATTAAGGACTGGGGGTTAGGAAGTTTCCAGGCGAGTTTCAAGAGCCACATGTAATCTGCAGGCCACACTTCGCTCACCTCGCTTGGACTGAAAGAACTTCCCAAGAAAGGGCATTCTACAACTTGGTGCAGTTTCTAAGAAATCAAGGGAGTGTGGAATAAGGCCTCTGACAATGCTCAAGGCAGACTTGTGTGGAAGAAAATGGCCTTTCATATAGCCTTGCCTCAAAACATCTAAGGCTGGATTTATTTTGTTAATCATCAGTGAGGCTAAACATTTGTCATGTGTGGATTCTCTTTTCATTAGCCAAAGAATAACATTAACCAAAATAAGTGTTTAATTTCTAAACAGCAACACAAATGTTTGAACTTTGCCTTCAGTGAGACAATCCTTTCTGAGCTGGAGAAACTGTTTTCTCAACTCAGAGTGAGGGGTGTTGATACTCAGTGATACAAAAAAATACTCTGCACATACTCTAAGGGCTCGTCTACATGGGCCAGGATACGCCGGCTCCCCATCGGCATATCCTGCCCACAGATCAGACCCATTCCTGCAGGAATGAAAGCTGACCTGCAACATGTGACCAAGGCCCTCTGCACATGACCAGCCTTGTTCACATGCTGCTGGGCTCTTTCCTGCTGCAGAAGAGCGGCAGCAGACCGGCAGCTGCAGTGATGAGCTGAACTGCTGGGATGGGCTTCTGTGGTCATGTAGGATCCAATCCATTTTTTGCCAGTGGGAACAGAATAAAGCAGGGTGTGGTTGTTGTTTTTTAATGCTGTAACAGGCCCTATCTTGTCTTCCTCCCATCTTAGTCCCATCTTTGCCCCAGTGTGGCGAGGACTGCCTGGGGGCAGAATGGGGTAAAAGCCCTGTGTCATCAGGACTGCAGGGCTCCAAAATGGGAGCAAGATGGGGTATACTGCCCATGTTAACAAGCCCCAGGTCTAGTATAGTGGTCAATGTGTTGGGGTGGGATTTAAGAAATCCAGGTGCTAGTTCACGGAACTATGCCGGTCACTCTGTGACTTTGGGACATCTGTGTTCTCTCAGTCTAACCTACCTCAAAGTGTTATCCTGAAGTTTACCTGACATACTGCATACCTATAGCACTTTGATACCACTTTAACTACCATGACTCCATCCTATGACACCCTGGGATTTGCAATTTTGTAAGGTATTTAGAATTCTCTGGTAGAAAGCTCTGGTGCCTCACCAAACTATGGATCTTATTATTCTGTAGGATGCCGTTAAAGTGGTATCATAGTGCTATTATTTTATAGCAGGAAAAACACAGAGGTCAATGGGCTGCAGCAGCAGTATTCCCAACAGTGCTGAGTAGTTTGTTCCTGTTGCCGGTAACTAATTTCCCCAGTAATTCAGAGCAATGCTGCTAGAGTGGCTATTAAACCATTGCTCTAAATGTGTGAGTGTGGGGCACAGATATGCATACGATTTGCATGTGCTAATGTATATGTCTAGTTTGGAAATGATTGCTGTATAAAATATAAATGCACTACACTTCTCACTTGTGGGAAAGTCTGTGACTCTGTGACTTCTGTGTCTGCTGTCCAGGTACTAAGTGTTAGTGGTCAATCTTCTTTGTTGTTGATGGTGTGTTGCTTCAAGTTATTTCTGTCTTATGGTGACCCTATCATGGGGTTTTCTTGGCAAGATTTGTTCAGAGGAGGTTTGTCATTGCCTTCCTCTGAGATTGAGAGTGTGGCTTGGCCAAGATCCCCCAGTGGCTTTCCATGGCCAAGCAGGGATTCAGAGTCCTAGTACAAAACTCAAACCACTGCACCACACTGGCTCCCTGCACTCTTCTTAGGGTTCTGTATCTTTAAACCAGGTCTTCAGTTGGACAGGTTTTCCAATAGAGCAGTGGCTCTTAACCTTTTCTTTACCAGGGACCCCCTTTAAATATCTTTTGTTGCCACGGACCACCAAGACTTAACTCAAGATTTTAAACCCTAATAATTATCATTATTAATAATAATAATAATAATAATACCATCTTCAGAGGCACTGGAGGGGGAGGGAAGACTTTATCCTGCTTCTTTCTGCAAGTTTGTTGTTGGAGCAGATTGAATGGCAATGTGCAGGCCAAGCCAGCCAGCCAGACTTTGCCTTGGCTCCTGTCACATGGCCATTCCACTGCAGGGAAGAGGTGGGCCAAGCAACTTTCAAGCCTTCGCAGATCCCCTGTGAGATCATCATGGACCCCTGGGGGTCCTGGATCCCAGGTTAAGAACCACTGCGATAGAGGATTGTTCTTTGTAGAGTAAAGTGCACGGCCACTGTAGAAAACACACTGGGAGGGAGAACTATTATCAATTTAAATGTTTTCCTAGATCCTCCACTTGGGAATGTTGCATTTTGGAACTACAAATCCTGGCATCTCCTGTCCAGCATCCAATAGGAGTTGCAGTCCCAAAAGTTAAATTTCCAAGCTGCAGATATACCCAGCCACCTGATAGCCCCATGCAGGCATCAGTGATGGTCCTTAGCAGTTGCCTGAGAGTGTCCTGTTCTAACACTGGACCTGGCCATCATTTCTGTGCTGAACCTTGAGTTATTTTCTTCAGATCCTGCAATGAGAACTGAGTCCCTTCAATCCCTCCCTGACCAGCAGCTGAGTCACAGATACTCAGTGAGATGAATTATTACTCTCTACTGATAAACACAACCCAATTGCTTTTTTATTGGGCAGAATGTGAAAATGGCAGGGGTCTTCTAGCACAGAAAGGTTGGTAGTTTACAAAAGACTGGCAAGCTGGAAGTAGGAGAGAAGACCCATAAGTAGTATGGGTGGTGGTCAGAGGGAAGAGGCAAAAACTAATGTCATGTCTCCCCTTTGGCAGGGTCCTGCGCTGGAAGGGAATCTAAGATGAAGTTATGGGATGTGGTGACTGTCTGCGTGGTGCTACTCAACACAATCTCGACCTTTCCTCTTCCTGCTGGTAAGACACCTCCTGAGAAGGCCAACTCAGTGCTAAAGAGGACTGAAGAGGAACACACCTCCAACAGGCTGCTGACTCCCTACGCTGGCCAAATGAACTGTAAGGAAATAAGGTTCCCTTCCCTCATTGCTGCTTACTCATCATCTTTCCAATGAGAATGCTTTCTGTTGTCTTAGCACCAGTTAAGTCCAAATAGCCAGTTCCTCTGGAATGTTTTCTACTTTTCCAGCCCAAAGGCAAAGAATGTGCTAACGTTAAAGGAAGATATGTAACAAACATCACCAATGGCTTGGCCCACAGTCCTGATTATACAGAAGCCATTGGGAATCAAGAAGACTAGCCTGACTCGTTCATTCACTATGACGTTGGCATCCATGGAACCTGTAGAATATGCATGGAATCCAGTGCTTGAAATGAGTACAAAGACTGTTTTAAGTAAAAGAAAAATTGCCTGTCATAGGAACTTTGTCTGGAATGAGAGAAAAGTGGGAGATAGAACTGAGAAGTTTCAGGTATCTATACGCTTAGGAGAGAGAACATTTCAGATCAATGGGAGGAAATGTATAGAATCATAGAGTTGGAAGAGGCCACGAGGGCCATCTAGTCTAAACCCCTGGCATGCAGGAACACACAGCCAAAGCACTCCGGACAGATGGCCATCCAGCCTCTGTTTAAAAACCTCCAAAGAAGGAGACTCCACCACACTCCGAGGTAGTGCATTCCACTGCCTAACATCTCTTACTGTCAGGAAGTTCTTCCTAATGTTCAGGTGGGATCTCTTTTCCTGTAGTTTGAGTCCATTGCTCCGTGTCCTTGTCTTTGGAGCAGCAGAAAACAACCTTGGTCCATCTTAAATATGACATCCTTTCAAGTATTTAAACATGGCTATCATGTCACCTCTTAACCTTCTCTTCTCCAGGCTAAACATACCCAGCTCCCTAAGCTGCTCCTAGGGTTGTTACATAGATAAGTACTGTAGGTGATTGATAGAATTGCAACCTGGGCTCTTTCCCTTCCCCTGCCCCAGATTTTTTTTTATATCAACCCTCCCAACCTTCACCTCTCTTGTAATTGTTCTAGCCCCAAGAATAGATTCCCCACCTGTACTCTGAACTAAAATGTGTAGAGTCTTTAGCCGCATATTTTGTAAATTTTTGATTTTAAGACTATTGAAATCTATACTATTCTTCTCAGATTATCTCCAGAAGAAAATAAATTCAGTTTGAAAGGCCAGATAGTTTATTTTATGATTCCTTAACTGCTAAGGGTGGAATATTGCAATTTAGCTTAGTGATACAATCCTGGAACTCCTTTGGACTGAATACAGTTGAGCAAAGCCCCACTGACTTTGCTAGACTTAACTGGGATGAAATCCAATAACTTCCTTTTAACTGGGCTGTTTATTGAGCTGACAGATGGTGTAAGTAGTTTATGGATTTTAGCCATAATGCCATTTATTTTGATTTTTTTGTAAGCTGACAAGTCTAATATTAAAGTATATTACAGTACACTAAATTGGAGTTCATAAAAACTTCATTTTGAAAGTAATTTATTGAGAGCAACCGCCTAGCTTGACATTAATTCTGCAGTGGGCCAGGTAGCTGAAACAACACTCATTGGACAGAGGTTGTGACCCACAACTACTCGCTTCAGAGATGCACCAGTGCTTTTAGAGGGACTACTTCTGATTAAGGGGTTACATATCATAGTCAGGTCCTATGCATGTTTATTCTGACATAAACTTCACTGAGTTCAATTAAACCCAATCCCAAGGAATTGAGTATGAAATTGCAGTTTTTGTCTGCAGTCTGATTCATGTTTCCTTGCAGCTAAATCCTATTGAAAATCTTTGGGAATTTAATGATGAATTCTTTATTTGAATGAGCAGTGTCAATTTCTCAGACTGGAATAGTCAAGCTGTTCACACCTTTCCCTTTTCTGTGTATACCAAATGCATGAAGAGGTCAATAGGATGAAACCTGCCAACTCTGCCCCCAAAGTCTGTGAATTTAGTGGAACACCTGTGTATAGCTCATCTTGGAGTTTGGTAAGGTTAATTGTTTGGATTTCAACTGACCAAGTTGGCTGGGGGATTCTGAGAAATATAGTTAAAAAAAAAATAATTCCAAGCTCTGATTCATACATGCAAGCCAAGAATCCTGATCTCCCCAGAGCTTCCGATACCATGGAGACTTGGTGCAATGGAGATCCCTTTTACACATTCCACCAGAGTTCACTGGGAAGGATGGCAGAGGGCTGGCTGCATGTTTCAGATGTGGGACCAAGAGCTTCATTGATTCTTGTTTGTTTGCTTGCTTGCTTGAGCCATCCCTTCCCTTCTACATAAAGAGCTCAAGGTGGCTGGCAGTCTTACAATAAAAGCATAGCTCAAATAACAAAGATTAAATTGAAAAATATATACTAGAATACCATTAAAACAATACAAACAGCAGCAGTCAAAAGACAAATCAATTGGTTACATTATTTCTCCATAATCTCTACAAATCAATGGCTGAGATCCTGCATCAAAGGCATAACTTTATGATGAGGGTTCTACACAATGGGGCACCAGGCAATATGTCAAATTACACAGTGAGACACGTGCATCAAGACATGTTGCTAATCAGGACACGTGGCACAATGGTCATGCTGCTGACTCTGCTTGCACAATGGTCCTGATGATGTCACTATGTCTCCATTCCCCTCCTGCGAATACATATGTTGTGCAACGCGCAATCCAATTTTACACAATCATACTTTGGTTTACGAAGATGCAACTTCCCAACAGAATACTAGTCAATATGTTTTTAAATGGCACCTGGAAGATTAAAGTGTAGGGGACAGCCAAATCTCTAATGGAAGGGAATTCCATAACTGGCCTTCCATCACCAAGAAATCCCTACAGCATATAATATCCCTGCAAGCCTCACTGTTTAATCCTACATGCTTCTCTGCCCCATTTTACTGGCAAAGGAATGGACTTTGTGTCTGCTCCCTATCTTATTGTTGTTGTTGTGTGCCTTCAAGCTGTTTCTGACTTATGGTGACCTTAAAGCAACCCCATCACAGGTTTCCTGAGGCTGAGAGTGTGTGACTTGCCTAAGGTCACCCAATGGGTTTCCATGGCTGAGCAGGGATCCAAACCCTGGTCTCTAGAGCTGTAGTCCAATGCTCAAACCACTATGCCACGCTGGCTCCTCCCTGTCTTATTACAAGCAACTATTGCCATAATTAGATACTATATTAGAAGACAGTTCAGTATTTTTTAATGTGAGCATCAACTGTGCGGCATATAAATTAGATAGACAGACAGACAGACAGACAGATAGATAGATAGTTTGGTCACAAGTCAAGTTCAAAGTGTGTCTTTCTAGTACAGGAAGATACAGAGACCAATATCTTGGGGCAGTTTTGCTTCAGGACTGGTAAGGCAGAGAAAAGGCCGACACAGAGCATAAGGAAAGGGAGGATGTGGGCAGGAGTACAAATTTGAGTGAGTCAGAATCTCAAGCATCCTTATGTCCCTGTTCAGAAGTGCCACATACACCCACTCCCTGTTCTGTAGGCCACCCATGGCCTTTGTAGCACATAGGGCACTGTGCTCCCAGTGTGGTTTTGTTGTTGTTGCAAAGTATACACAGTAGTCTCCACTGTTGCTTTCCTGTGAGAGTAGGATTCTCAGGCTGCTTTCGCCTCTTCAGCATCTTCCCAGCAGATGCAAAACCACATTTGCATTCTTCCTTCTTCTGCCTTGTCTGCTCCGCTTTCTTTCTCTTCCCACTGGAATCTTCCCTGGGCTTCCCTCTTCACATTTTGGAAAGAAGCCACTTTTTCTTCCAGGAATGATGAAAGTTGGCCAAATGATTTAACTTTCGCTATTCCTGTCTCCTTCCACCCCGATCACCCTCTGCCCAGTGCATAATACATTATTGAATCTTTGGTCAGTGCCTGTCTGTGTTCGGCAGAAATGCTTACACAAAAGGAGGTTGCATGTATTTTCAAGTTTCTCTTTCTTGGTGGCTTATGCTGGCCCTGGCTTGAATCCTGCATGGCATGCATAGTTTAGTAGTTCTGCATGTGGAACTATGCTACAGCTGGCCATGCAAAGCCTCCAGACTGAATCATAGAATCAGAGAGTTGGAAGAGACCACAAGGGCCATCTAGTCCAACCCCCTGCCATGCCGGAACACACAATCAATGCATTTCCAACAGATGGCCATCCAGCCTCTGTTTAAAAACCTCCAAAGAAAGAGACTCCGCCACACTATGAGGCAGTGTATTCCACTGTTGAGCAGCTCTTACAGTCAGGAGATCCTTCCTAATGTTTAGATGGGATCTCTTTTCTTGTAGTTTGAAGCCTTTATTCCATGTCCTTGTCTCTGGAGCCACAGAAAACAAGCTTGCTCCATCTTCAATATGACTTCCCTTCAGATATTTAAACATGGCTATCTTGTCCCCTCTTAACCTTCTCTTCTCCAGGCTAAACATACCATTGAGCCACTGAAGCCCCCACTACCTTGGGCATCTCATGGCTGGTTGAGGAGGGAAGGCTGGAGAAGCATCCAGCTATGTTCCCATAGCCAAGTGTTGAGGTCTGCTGGGGTCCTGTGGAGATCTCAGTGGATAACGTAATCGTTTTGCATCTGGCTATGGGGACCTAACCGGACATTTCTCCATTCCTTTTTTGTAATGATATGCAGTGACATTGGGGAGATGGTAGAGAAAGCCACCTTTTTCATCAGAGAAAGCCACCTTTCTAGGTCCTGAGCAGCTTCAGGGCTGGCAGGGCAGCTTCATCTCCTGAGAGGGAAAGCTGTTATGCCTCCCTTTGACAGGGCAATACACACAGCCAAGCCTCACATATGAGTCTTGGCCAGCACAGAGGTGAACAGCTGTACAACAATTGGAGCAGCCCCAGCTGTTCCTCTTCCATCAACAGCTTGTGTAGAGAAGGCAGGCTAGATCAAAGGGTCAAAGCAACATAGGATGCCATTTGTGGAAGACAGCTTCCCCAGCTCTGGTCTCTTGGCCTTGATTCTAGTGACTTGTGATAGCTTCTTTGGACCATGCATTCCATGCATCCATCCACTTGGTTTGTTTCACTGAGACTGAATTTATCAGCTTTTGACCTCTGTTTCCCCAGCATTCCCAAGTTATTTACAACAGCAGCTTTCTCTGCTGCACCCACAGCAATTTTACCCCATTGTCACTGTTGCTGCAGTGCTGCTGCCATCACCTACACCAGCATAGTTGTACCATGCAATAGGGCTGTGGCCTTTAAAAATAAAAGTATCTGAACAGCACAAGAGCCTTCTTACTGTGTTGTTTTATGCCCAGTTAATTATTGTCTATTATTTATTTATTTCATTTCATTCCTATACTGCCCGCCCGATAGCTGAAATTATGTGGGCAAATTATCATTGGGGCATATTATTATTATTATCTCATTCTACAGTACTTCATTTCTTTACACTTCAACCGGGCTGGTGGAAGTTAGGATAAGAAAGAAAGGCTTGCAAAAGTTTGATTTGAAAACAGTGACTTGAAAAGATTTGAGCCTGTATGTGAAGCTATCGCTTTCTTTCTCAAAGCAGGTTCCCAGTTTCCCCTTCACTCCGTATACCCAGCCAGGCACCCATTTGTTCCTTTGCCTCTTTCCAGAAGTGTATCCTCTCTCCTCTCTCTGGCTTTTCTTCGCAAAACGAAGATTCAGGAAGGACTCATCCCAAGCTTTCTGCAAGCGCACTGATGACTGAAAAGGCCAATCTGAGATAAACAAATCCAGTTGCAGAAAGCACAGCAGAGGGTCTTCTTGGGTGATATTTCCGGGTTGTGATTCTTTCTGTGTTGTCATTTCTCTTCAAGACTTCTTTGGCGTGAGTTCTCAAATAAGGCTGCAGCATTGTGGATAGTGCGTCTCCATGCCTCCCGATGTGAAGCCAGGGCGGACCATTGTTGGTGATCAATTTGGCCGAACCTGAGATGTTGTTTCAGGGAGTCCTTGTATCGCTTTTTTGGAGCATCCCTCTTACACTGACCCGTGGCGAGTTCACCATAAAGTACTATTTTTGGGAGACAATGGTCCTCCATCCTAGAAACGTGGCCTGCCCAATGCAGCTGTGTCCTCAATATCATGGCCTCAATGCTGGTGATCCCTGCTTGCTCAAGGACACCAACATTCATCACATAGTCAGAAGTATATAATATACCATATTATATACCAGAAGTATATAATATGCATATAATAGGCATTCATATACATGTGTGAATTAGGCAAAACTTTTTATAAAGGACTGATTTCTGGATTTATCTCAGTGTGAGATGAGTAAAGACTTGTTTTCTACTTTGAAGGGCATGTCTGTGGAAAATGCCTAGCTTTTTTATTTTTTTAAAAAAAATCAGATAAAAGTACTATTTCTGCTTGCTATGCTTGCTATTCTGCACTGAGTGAGCTTAGAACGTGTTCTGTCACTTTGTTGGCTGCTGCTATCTAGCCAGTAAGAGCTGGTCACAGGTCCCCATTGTCTCTTCCCTACACAGGCTGCTGAATATATATTATTGTGCCCACAATGAGACAGACCCTGTGAGTTATAACAGAAGTACAATTCTGCTAAGCCAGCTGCTCTTATTAAGCTTCCCTCCCATTGATTTCATCCTCTCCCTAAAATCTCGTCTGATTTTTCCAGTCAAGAAACATTACACATGGCTCAATTTCTAGCCCTATCCAGGTAATACCTACGTTATCCTATCACTTCATTCTGTTAAAACAAAGCATCCTAGGGTTACCCGGACCATTGTGCTGTTCACAGAATACATACCCTTGAATATTTCCTTGTATAAACATGCTTGAAAATATACAGATATTATCTGTGGAAAGCTACTAGAGATGTAGGATCTTCAGTTTTGTATTCTTACACCAACATGGCTTCGTCCTCTTACTGTATATTTAGCATTACCTGCTGCTATTTTCTGCAACATTGAACTCTCTCAGTTTTTGCAAAAAGCAGTTGTTGGATTATTGTGTGTATGTGTTTCTGTGTGTGTGTGTATTCCAAATTAGTTGTAGACTGAGCCTGCTTATACACCAGCGACCCATCTGCATATCATTTAGGGTTCATAATCCTGACTGCAGAATTTTTGATGCATTGCAAAATGTGGTTATTTCCCTGGGTATAAACAAATTTAATCAAACCAATCTTACACTGGAACATATGTGAAATTCTTGTGACTTGTGAGGAGAAGAGACAGGCAGATGGCAGCATTTCCTTCATGTGCTTTATCTGCCTTCTCTCCTATGCCATGCAAAGACATGTTGATCAGGAAATGAAGCATGTGCCTCAAAAGTAGGGGTAATCACATCAAGGAGCAGGTCTGGGAAATGGCAGTAGCCAACATCTGCTTATGGCATTACAGGTACAGCTGGTGAAAGGTGCATCTTTGTGCGGCAGCATGGCCTATGTGCAAAGAACCGCCAGAGATGGTACTGATCAGCTGTTTGGCAGGTGGAGATGGAACTAAATCCAGCGCTTCCACTCCCCCAAATAGCTGGCTGGCACACTCTCGGCAATTTCCTGACACGCAGCCCCAGCAGCTGGATCAAGGAACTGCATGCGCAGCACCCATTCGCCCCCGTGATTCCTTCTCCAACTAGGGATATGCTGCCACATGGTACGCCCCATAGTTGTTTGATCGGGCAGATATAAATACTCCTCTCACTTCCGGAGTGAGATACTGCTTATGTTTAGAAAAGTAAGCTTCAAAGTGGGGATTTGAACTTCGGTTTCCAATATCCACATTCAATATGCTTTATGGACTTTTGTTTAAATCCGGGTCTGCCACAGTTACATCCAAAGTCATTTTTAGAGCAAAAGGGACATGTAGATCGGGCAAGCTAAGCCCTCCTCTCTCTTACAGCCTTGTCTTTTCTGGCATCACTTTTTACTCAGTTGAGTTCTGATACCTGGAGGTAAATGGGAAGAGCTGGGAGATCTCAGTTTCCCTCACCTATGTATCCCTTTTTTTCTCTTAAAAATGAAAATCTTCCACTGTTATCACATTTCATAAGCAACTGGGGAGGTTCAGGTTTTTAAAATCTGCTGTTGTTGTATGTAGATTGAGGTTTAAACATGAATCATGAAAACATACATTTTTATCATTTTAGTATTTTGTTTAAAATAAGGATCAATCATATAGAATAGTGAGCTTTTGTTTAATTTACACAGTGTTCTAAAAGTGCACAGGGCTATACCGACTTTATTACAACCATCATGTAATGACTACTACCAATTCACAGATAGAGATTTTAGACTTATCAACATTTTTGGCTTTCCACTCAAACCTTTTAGTCTTTAAGCTTCCCCACTCCACACACACCATTTTAAGTCCACGTAAAAAATTGTATGAATTTTTGTGCATGTCTGTCCTAATAACATGAATTTTTGTCTGCATTTTTGCCCAGTATACATAAATTTGCAAGCAAAATTCCTAACATAAAAGCATTTTTAATGTTATTTTAACTGACATACATCACATCTTTCCATCTGTATCATCCCCTCCAAAATATGAATTTTTGTGCACATTGTTTGAAGAATTCCATTACATTTGGAGAAGAGTAAAATTTGAAACATGACTGGGTTTCAGCCCATAAACCCATAAAAAACAGTAATTTGCAGGGAAAATGCAATTCAGATTAATTTCTCCCCTGTCCCTATGGGTCATCACACTGCATTAATTAGATCTGGAATTTTTAAACAGCCTATTGGTTTCTTCTTCTCTTATCTGACCAGCCCAGTCTGATCAGATAAGAAAGGGAGAGGTGTCTGAAACAACAATAGGAAAAACAACTTAAGCTATACTGGGGTGTTTCCACCACCACTAGTATGTGTAAGTAGATCAGGAATCAGATGTATCAGGACATCTAATACTTCATCTTGATAAGAAAGAGAGGTGACAGTGGTGACAGTGTCAGATTTTGCAGGAATTCTAAGTTGTAGGAAAGTCTGCTCTCCTACATCTCTTATTCTTCTTTGGAAAGGAAAACAAGTAAAGTAATAAACCAGAACAGGCATTAATCATTTAAAGATTATTTGACCTCAGCATCTTTGATGTTATATTTCATTAATGAGCACTGCTAATGGGTTTCCATTTCACCAGAGCCTTGTACATTTTCCTGTGCTGCCTGTAGTTAGTTTGAGATGTCACTTTTAATTGTTGATCCTGTTAACATTTCAATGTGCTGATGGATGATGAACTGTGCACCCTTTTTTATAATCTCCTTTACAGAAAAGGGGTCTGTCTGGCCCCAGCATTACCTACTTCATAGTCTGCGTAGCTTTTGGAAACTTGAGGTGGTTGAGAATGTAGCAACCAGACAGTTGACTGGGGTCAGTCATAGAGAGCATTGTGACTTCTTCAATGAGGAAACTTTACTGTCTGTCAGTCTGTTTGGGAGCATAATTCAAAATGCTATGAATTCAAAATTTGAAGACCTATGCCAGGTTATTTAAAAGACTTTGGCTGGTACCTTATTCAGTATTTATAAGATTGTAAGCTGGACTTACAATCTGATAACTGTTGGGAGTCACATTTATGGTCATTAATGACCAAATGTGATGCCCAAAACATTCCTCTTAAGCCAGGCAGTGCCCCAACTGAAGGGTTTTTGAGGCACTGCATATTGAGGTGCCAGGAAATCATGGCTATAGTGCTCTCCCAATTGTGAGATGTGTTGAGACAAGCGGCTGCAGCAGGACCCCAAGGGGTTTCTCCAGCTGCCCATCTCAATGGGCCACACAACCAGGAGAATGCTACGGAAATCATTTCCCAGCACTGCAATTGGCAATGCCATGGAAACCCTTCAGTTGGGGTGTTGCTTGGCTTAAGAGGTAGAGTTTTTTGGGAGGGGGCTGGCATTGGCAGAAGGAGCTATGACAGAAGAAGCTATGTTATAGTATCAATGCCTGATGATGCAAGATCTTGTCCTACATTTTCCCAGGTGTTAAGCTCTTCAGAGGAGTCTTTCTCTCAGTGCCACCACCATTGGAGACATGTCTGATGAGGTACTTAAGAGAGGTTCTATGGTGTTAATTCCCAGACTCTGGAATTCCCTGTAGAAGGAGGCTGTCTTCTCTGTGTTTGTGTTTTGTCTTCTGCTGGCAAGCAAAGTGATTTCTATTCAGTCAGGCCTTTGGCATCTCAGCTAGTCTGTTGTTGAAGTGGACTTACTGTAACTATTTGGGTTCTGGCTCAGTCTTTCGATATGTTTTTAATTTCTGTTTTGCTCAATTGGCTTTTATGATCAAATCCAACTTTTATTTTTAACTGTGCATTTTAGTATTGTTAGTCCCTTGGGCAACTTTTCTTTTTATTTAGTGGAAAAGCAAGGTATGAATTTTACAGTATACATCTCTATCTATAAATTAATGCTCTTCTTTCATGCTATGCCATGTAGAAAGGTCAAATGACAAGAACAGTTTAACACATCTCCACAGACCAGTGATTGAAGAGCATCTGATTATATTGTATGAGAATGGAGGCTATTGTTTTAGGGTACCGTACTATAACCCAACATGAAGACCTCCCTCACAAGCCCTCCTGAAAGGAAGGAGAGATGCCTAAATCATTTTAGCAATTACATGTTGTGGAGGGAGAGTTGGGGGGGGGGGAATCCAAGCTTGTCCTCATCATAAATGATGATTAACAGTCTCATTCTTTTCAGAAATAAGGTTGCTTAAGAAATTTGCTCTTTAAAAATTACTATTTGAAATGAGCTGATATTCACTTCAAAGACTTGGTTGTTGGCTGTATTTTGTATTTCTCTGTATTGAATTCTGTGAAGCAGTTCCTCTCCATTTAAACCAGGGGCGGGAAAGTCTGGAGATCCAAGGGGTGCATCCACTCCCTGGGAACTTGGAAGCTGACATCCACCTCTCTTTCTCTCTCTCCATCTCTCTCTCTCTCTCTCTCTCTCTCTCTCACACACACACACACACACACACACCACTTTCAAATGCTTGCTTCAATATATTCCTATTTTGAAAGAAAGTGCACATTTAAATATATGCTATAAATAAATAAATAAATAAATATGCATACATTGAAAAGATTGCTATGGAATGGAATGATGGGCAAGAACATGAATGGGATACACACCAGATCTAAACAGTTTTACCCAGCCCTATTCAGGAATGATTCATTCCTACGTCCCTGTGTTTGCTGGGATGCAGGATACACACAGAGACTGGTCACTTGCACAAAAAACACTAGACTGCACCATTGTAACTGGTTCTTTAGTAACCCAATGGATAAATATTGAACCAGAGCCAGTTCAGTCAGTTTGACACATACCTTTAATTTCAGTGGTAAATCTTAATTCTTTGTAGCATTTTTTATAATCTTGGCAAACTTGCCAAAGAAAGGCAAAACAATTCCCAGCTTTGAAATAAAGAAGAAAAAATGCCTTTGATCACTGTAAATTTTATCATTTAGCTCTAAAATAGCATCAGAAAGGCTAAATCCTCAAATAATTGTAATGTTAATAGGGTAACTTTGGCTGGCATCCTGTTGGGAAATTACATTATCATAAACCAACATGTGTGGGTGTGCCTTCAAGTCAACTTGTGGCGAGCCATGAATTTTATAGGGTTTTCTTAGGCAAGGAATACTCAGAGATGGTTTTGCCAGTTTGTTCCTCTGAAATCTAGCCCACAGCATCTGGTATTCATTAGTGGTCTCCCATCCAAGTACTAAGCAGGGCTGACCCTGCTTAGCTTTGCAGATCAGATGCGATCTGGTGCCTTCAGGATATTTAGGCCACATACAGTTGAACTGTACTGTTGTGTATATTCACAAAAGGGGAGGGGAGGCATAATCACTCTATTAGGACCGTTGTGCAAGCAGAGCCAGTAGTGTCTGTCAATGCGCAGTGTGTGCCAATGTGCAGTGGTAACCCCCATTTCACAACACGACATATTCTGCAATGAGAACCACTGTTATGCTACAGGACATTTTACACAGTATGAGCCCCAGTGTGTATTGTCAAAATTCACTACCATGGTTGTGTATCATGTCAACAATGTAGCTTCATCATTGTAAAGTCATGCATTGCAAACACTCTGATGCAGGATCTTGGCCTTAGCTTTGTTCATAGCCTAACTTAATTTAAACTTGAAATCATTGTCATTCCAAAAACCATACAATGCACTGGTAATTTAAACCTGTTTTAAATATATTAAAAATATTTGAGTGGGGTGAAGGGAGGGGATACCTATTCATCTGACAAACAGTTTTACATCACTTTGAAATATTGGCTCACATCCTATTAGTCTAACACACTTCTCTACTGGCCTCTTGCAGCAAGCAAACTCCCCCACAACCTACCTTTTAGTTGCTGCAGCCCTCCTCCCCACAATGCCAGTTTGCTGGATGGAGGAGAGCTGGAAACTGGCTGGACGCAGAGCATTGGTGTCAGCCTGAAAGACCTCTGCAGAATACCTAGAAGGTCCCCAGGGATGCCTTATCACTGTGCATCCAACTATAAGAACATAGCTAGACACTTCCCTGTTGTTCCTGTGGTCTCCACTAGCCAGTAAATTGATGTTTAGGGGGAGAGGGCTGGAGCAGCTGAAAGGTAGGACTGGGGGTGTGTGAGTGGGGAGATGTTTCATAGTTCTGCCTGTGCAGAACTTTGTGACATGTGTCCCAATCCAGTATCTCAGTCACTGTTAAATAAGGGAAAGGCTATAGAAATGTCTCTGGCTTTTCTTCGCAAACGAAGATTCAGGAAGGACACATCCCACGCTTTCTGCAAGCGCGCTGATGACTAAAAAGGCCAATCCGAGATAAACAAGCCCGGTTGCAAAAAGCACAGCAGAAGGTCTCCTTGGGTGATTTTTTGGGTTGTGATTCTTTCTGCGTTGTCGTTTCTCTTCAAGACTTGTTCGGCGTGAGTTCTCAAATAAGGCTGCAGCATTGTGGATAGTCTGTCTCCATGCCTCCCAATGTGAGGCCAGGGCGGCCCATTGTTGGTGATCAATTTGGCCGAGCCTGAGATGTTGTTTTAGGGAGTCCTTATATTGTTTTTTTGGAGCACCCCTCTTACGCTGACCCGTGGCGAGTTCACCGTAGAGTAGTATTTTTGGGAGGCGATGGTCCTCCATCCTAGAAACGTGCCCTGCCCAGTGCAGCTGCATTCTCAATATCATGGCCTCAATACTGATGATCCCTGCTTGCTCAAGGACAGCAACATTCGTCATATAGTCAGTCCAGTGTATATTTAGGATTGTGCGTAGACAGCGCTGATGAAAGCGCTCGAGGAGTCGTAGGTGGTAGCGATAGGTGACCCATGTTTCAGATCCATAAAGGAGGATAGACAGTACAATGGCTCTATACACACTGATTTTTGTGCTTTATAAATGTATTGTGTAAATAAATAAATAGAAATGTATTGTGTAAATAAATAAATAAAATGTCCTGTCTCTCTTTTTAAACAGCTAATATGCCTGAGGATTATCCCAACCAGCTTGATGATGTTGTGGATTTTATTCAAGCCACTATAAAAAGACTGAAGCGGTCACCAGATAAACCAACTTCATTTTTCTCTAAACGGGAAAGAAACCGGCAAAATGCAGCCAAAAACAGTAATAATTCCAGCAGCAGAAAGGGACGGAGAGGTCAAAGGGTCAAAAATCGGGATTGTGTCTTAACTGAGATACACTTAAATGTGACTGACTTGGGGTTGGGATACACAACTAAAGAAGAGCTGATTTTTCGATATTGTAGTGGTTCGTGCGAGTCTGCCGTAACCCTGTATGACCAAATTTTAAACAATTTAACCCAAAACAGAAAGTTGGTCAGTGACAAAATCAGACCACAGCCTTGTTGCAGACCCATTGCTTTTGATGACGACCTTTCATTTTTGGATGATGACCTATCAACTTATCATATATTGAGAAAACATTCCGCTAAAAAATGTGGATGCGTCTGACGTCCTTCGGTGTTTGGACATTGCTATGATATTGCATTCCTGCTAAAATGGCAAAGAAGGGACCAAGGCTCCCCAGGAGATGGAATGGTGGCTCTGAAGGAAGGAAGAGGACCAAGCATACAGAAGAATAGCAGTTGTGGGGAGCCTGGTTGATTGAAATCCAGTACAGGATGATTGGAGAAGATACAACCATTGGAGGTCTTTGTTTCTACAGGAAAGCAAATAGACATGAATGCTCAGGGCCAGGCATCCAGGATGGATGAAGGTGACTTCCACCATTTGCATTGAGGTGATCCACCATGGCTTAGCAGGTGCTTTCTAACAACCTCTGTTTGATAAATGGCATTATGCATTACTGAATTAGAATTAACAACTACTGCTAGCCTTAACATCAAAATGTAGACCTCTCCATTGAAGAGGTTGGCAAATGGTGGTAATTTAAGGAGTTCATTATTTATGGGCAGCTAAGCCATAATGTGCCAATTAACACCCTTGAGAAAGATAATATGGCTGGTGAAATTCAAGAACCTTTAGGCTTAATTGCCTTCTTTCCGTGCCAGCCATCTGTCTTACTGAGGCACATGGCTTTCTCCCAGTGAAGTCTACTCATGAGAATTGTAGTTTAAACAGATGCAATATCTAGCATTTACCACTAGGGCATTTACCACTGGGTACAGGTGAAGATCTAAGGGCAGAGCAGGCAGGAACATGGAGAGAAATTAAGCAGCAAAGTAGCAGAAAAGGGAGTAGAAGTTATAAGGGAATTATATTTGAAAGAGGGCAATAACGCATGGGTAGGGAAGATGAAAAGTTTGCTTCCTTTGAGGCTGCTGAACATCAGAATACACACACAATCCCTCACTGGGTTGTCGTTGTTTAAAGTGTGGTGTTTCAGGTTTTCTAAGCTCAGGCAGCTCTCCCATATCAATTTGTCTGCCAAGCGATTTTTGTGTTTCTTTGTTTTGCTGATGCTGCAAGCTATCTTGAGGGTCCCCATTTGGGGCAAAAGTGGGATATGCAAGCCAGAGCTTGGAAATTTGACTATTTTGGACTACAAATGAAGGGAATTCTGGGAGAGCTCCAAGCTCTGGTGTAAAATGCTATAATAAGAGAGCTTGAACACATTCTAGGAAGTACTCACAGTTCATTGAGACTAGTGGTCCGGTGTATTAGGTTGATTTGGATCACCCCAAACAAACTGAGAAGGCAGCTTAGAATTCAGTCAGTGCTCCCTTATAGCTGTGTATTTAAAGGTGGTAATGTTGGGCAAACTGTCATTCATGTCTGCCATTACTAATTTTCTCACTAAGGAACTGAGATCCCCTGGCTTACTAATTTTCTCACTGAGGAATGTCTGATAAAATTCTAAGAAACTCCTGGCTCAAAAACCAGTAGTTTAAAGGGTCTGTGTTAGAATACATAATTTAGGCTCTGTGCTCAGCTTACTCTAGTAGTGGAGGAGTCACTACAGCACCCCTGCTTTCTGTACTATAAGGATAACCTGGAAGTCTTTCCTCGTTGCATCATCACAGTAGCGAGAGAAGCCCTAGACCATGCAGAAGAAACCCTTGCTGCAGCTTCTCCTCACATGGGTAGTTAAACTTTCAGAAAATTGGGTTAAAGCTGGCTTGGAGAAGTGCCAAGCACAGATGTCTCCGACATGATATGGGGCTTCTCGTATTACCTGGTGGGACAGGAAGTAGTGGCACTTCTGAAGCTCTCACACCACTGGAGTAACATGAGCACCAGGTCCAAGATGCTAGCAAAAATATTTTTAGTATATTGGGCACAAGTCAAGGAGGTGTTTCAATAAGCTAGCTAAAGTTCCACACAGACTTGAAAACCAATCCCAAGTAAACTGTACCAAAGGGGGCTGGTTTGTTAATTCTGTCGCACATAGAATTGAACTTTAATGTGTTTAGTCTGTTGGGGGAAAGAGAGTTAAGTTCTGTTCTCCTTTCCTGCTCTCTGTGAAAGCAAGTTGTGTTTTCAATCACTTGTTCCTGCTTGGACTACACCATAAGAAAAATATGTGGATCTTTGTTTTGTTTCTTCTTTTTTTGGTTTACAAAAGGACTAAGATCACTTACTTAATAACTACATTTCTATTTGGGGTCATCATGAGTGAGCAGAGACTACTTGATGCAATGCATCCAGTCAGAGACAAATTTAGAGAAAATATTTATTGAGATTTAAGTTATTATGATTATTATTATTTATTACAGTTCGTTCATGAGTTTTCCTTTCCTTTATTTATTAAAGCTTCTTTCTCTAAAACAGGTGCCAAAGTTACAATGAGACAGTGATGCTGGGAACAAAGATCCTTGGTTGTTGTTGTTAAGTATTAAGAATTAATAACAGGAATGCAAACACTTGTTTAAAAAAAATCACTTACTTTACCTTTTGAACAAAAATTACAGAAGGACTTCAAAAATTATAACCTAATTCTGTAGCACTTCTGTGCACACGCACCAGCCTAAATCCTGTTTTTGGTCTTGACTAGAGTATGGCCATTGAGTAGGTGGATTCACAAGGCATTTTTAAAGTAACAGTTATGTGTCCAAATGGACACCCACTCTAGCTTTGGGACATCCAGTGGAAATAAATGGAAACATACAATTTAGTCAGTGAACCACATGGTTCCAACCCTTGTTTCATTGCCTTCTACATTACACCAAAAATAAAACAATCTCCAAATGTATATCTTGTAATCCCAAGACCAGTTGTGTGTTTTAAATAATATTTCTAAGGCCTAATCCACACTACACAAATAATCCAGCTAAGATTCTAAATTTTAGGGATTTTCCTTCTTTTTAATGTAGGTATTTTCTGGTGATGGGTGGGATAATGGAAATTGCTAGGATATGTGTGTGTAAATGTATTTCTAGATTTCTCTGGGATTTTTTAAAAAACAGTTTCATTGCAATCTGAATGTCAAGATTGTAATTAGTGGAGAAGCTTCCACTCATAAACCTTTTAAATAGGAGAATGGACACCCAATAACAATTTCTTTAAAAATGCCCTGTGAATTCACCTGTATGTAGATTCACCATTTTTTAATGAGTCTGTTGTAGCTGGGACTAGCCAATAGGATTTCAGACACACACACTGATGTGCTCCATTGAAGTCATTTAACCAATTGCAAGTTCTAGGGGGTCTCCCACTCACTAGTAAATGCTATCTGGTAGGGAAGGAGAGGTGTTGTGGTGGCCAGACAAGTAAATATTACTGTATTGCTTTAGCTGAGAAGCCAAATATCTCAGTGGCCGAGAACAACAAAATATTGTGATGGCTGCAAAATGAAATCAGTCTTTGAGGAGGCCTCCATAAAAGCCTTGTTCCCCATCTTGCAGCCTCATTCATCTTAGATAAGCAATTTCAAGTTGTGCTGAAGTCAATGACAGCCATCCATCCATTTCACTATTGAAAAGCTCTGAGATTTAACCCTATCTTCCCCAACTTGGAACCTTCAGATGTGTTCAGCTACAAGTGTCATCATCTCCTTCCAACATGGCTAATAGGCTGTAATAAAACACATCTGGAAGGAACTCAGTTGGGCAGGTTGTATTAGCTATTGCCCTAATCTAGGTCTATGTAGATTTATGCATATGATGCTGCTGTAGATTAAAATGAAGGCACATGTAGATTTGTTCAATTATTTTCATTTAAGTCTTCTAATATATGTAGATATGTATGTTTCTCTATCTACATATCAGAAGACCTAGATGCTGCCTTGGATACCACACCAGGAGAAATGCAGGATATAAATAAATTTAAAATATTTTGAATGCAGATCCCCATCCAGAGCCACAAACTGTTGTGTCTGTGTAGAGTTGGATGAAAGGCCACATGATATCACTGTAAAATCCCAACTTGTTTAAATAGGTTATACTTGTGCTAAGAAATCTTGACACATTTCTTGCAAAAGGCCCAGCCCTTATGAGTTGGTGTTAGCTGCTAAAAAATATTATTCTAAGACACCAAGTAAATTAGCACATTTTTTCTCTACACTCTCCCTTCTCATTTTGACTGCATATGAAACCTCTTTTATGACATAAGGTTTTGTAAACATTGGTTGTATTGCTGCTAATTTTTGATTCTGAGTGTTTCCTTTTTAAACAGTATGTTTGTAGCACAAACTTTAGAACTCACCTGAGGCTGCCTTATAGCAAGTTGGTCCATTGGTCTGTTTTGTCCAGTGTTGACTATACTGACTGGTTGGAACCCTCTTAAGTTCACAGGTTGAAGTATTTCCCTCCATCCTCTTACCTATGATCCTTTCACTGGAGAAGGCAGGGATTGAACCTTAGATCTTCTGCATGCAAAGTCTGTTTGTCTATGAACACTCCTCAAGAACACTAGCAAATTATTCGTACTTATTCTTTAATGAACCTTTCCTCCCCCACGCCTCACTTCTAATGCTGTGTCTTACAGCATGTTCATAAATCTGTTTCTCAAGACTTTTTTGCACTAACCAGGAAGTGAGACAAAGCAAGCATGTTTTCTCACATACCTCTTCCTGCTGGATCCATAATGGTAATTAATTGCTGCTCCCCCATCCCACGGTGTTGAAATATGTAGTAAACATGTGGGACAGGACAAGCTCCGATGTATTCTGCTGCCTGAGGTGGAGCAGAAAGTGGCATTCCTGCCCCCCTTCCAACTAAAGTTGCACAGTAACCAATGCCAGCCAAGTTATTTTTTGCACTGATGCAACAAAATCCCAGATGTATCCTCAACCCTGCTCCCCCTATCTATATGAAATTAAATAACTAAAAATTGGCAGCCCTTTTATGACACTCAAAATTTGTCACTTGAAGTGGATGCCTCACTCTGAGGACTTTTTTGGACAATTAAAATGCAGCGCTGCAGCCTCACAACGTGAGGGTTGCATTATAAAAACATTGAAAAAGTGTGCACTTTATACTTTGCGTAGCATGAGTCCTATGTCTACTATAACAAGGGACTAATAGCAGAAATGTATAGATTTCCTGTAAGTCCCATTGAGTTCAATGGGGCTTGTCCCTGATAAGGAGTTACAGGATTGCATCTTAAAAGTGTGACCAGTCTAGTATCCTTCCCACATTTAATTTCCTATCCATTTCACCTCTCTTTTACTGTAAGTCACTTCTTTAATGATTCACGTTGAAGATTTACTGGCTTCAATGGGTGAGATATAAGACCTTAATAATCTCATTGAAATCAAGGAGCCATAATTTAGCTGAATTATGTCCAAATACAAGAATCTGGAGATGGTGGAGTCACAGTGGCACATCAGCCACGAAGCTGGACAGTACATCAGGTCCTTGTCCTAGCAATACAAAAGCATTTTACCCTTTCAATAGTATACAGTACAAGATTTTGTACAATCCAGATTCTAATACAGAAGATGCACCCTGATCCCTGCACAAATACAGTCGGCTCTCCATATCCACAAATTCCACCATCCACAGCTTGAAAATATTCCCCCAAAAAATTCCAAAAAGCAAGCCTTGATTTTGCCATTTTATATAAGGGACATCATTTTACTACACCATTGTATACAATGGGACTTGAACATCCATACATTTTGGTATCCACAGGGGGGGAGGGCAGTCCTGCAGCCAAACCCCAGAGGATACCAAGGGCCTACTGCATGAGCGAACAGACTGTATGAAAAATGGTTCATTTCCATGCATCCTAAATCTTCCTTGTGTTTCTGGTAGAAGTGAATCAGTAGGGAAATTTAAAATCAATAAGGGTGTCTTCTGATAATTTATCTAACACTCTGGATGTGTTGTGCTTTCACGATATGGCCAAAACAAACAATATAACAAGTCCCGACCCCAACTAACTCAGATTGCTAGAATCCCATTTGAAATTCTTGCCTGTGTCATTAGTATCAGTAGTTCTTTAGGCAACACTGTGTAAGAAGATGGGTTAGGCTGCACCGTGCTGTAGTAGACATTTATCACTTAGTATAGTCCTAACTGCATAAAACATGATCTCTAAGTAATATTGTTTGCTTAGATTAACTTTCAGCACCTTAACAGGAGTCAGTTCAACATTTGCTGTGAGCATTAATGGTTAATAGTTTGCTCCGAGCTTTCTTCCAGACTTTCTCAACCTCTAATGCTAACATTCAAAAAGTACAAAAAAAGGTAAAGTTTGTGATTTTTTAAAAAAATGGTTCCCTGTGTGAAATAATCAAAATCAAAATAATCAAAACCAGGTGATTTCTTTGGGGATTGTATTCACCTACAATTTGTGTCTCAGACATTTGTGTTAACCAACCAAAGTTCTCTACAGACTTTATTTTTGTACAATATGCATTTTATAAACTTTTTATGAAATAAAGCTCATTTCTATTGTTATGTGGATGCTAGTATTCATTCTTACGCTACCTTGTATGTTGCTTTTAACCTCTCTTCCTTTTGAAATAAAAAATCTCACATCTGATCAGAACATGAGACAGAGAGTATAGAGTAGTGGTTGGAGGAAGAGCAGGGTTCAAATCCCAGATTAACTGTGGAAAACAACTCTGGGCAAATCACATTCTCTCAACCTTAGGGGAAAGAAATGGCAAACCACTTCTGAATAAATCTTGCCAAGAAAACCCTCTGATAGAATTGATTTGAAGGCACATAACAACAACTGTCAGAATATCACATTCAGACATGTTTCTGATCCCTCTGTCACCAGATATTTTTCTGCCTCTGGTGAAGTAGAAAATAGTGCCTCCTCTACCTATATCAAGGTGCTTAGCAGCCAAATGCCAAGCTCCAATAGGACTGCTGGCAGAGTATAAATCTCTCACATTTACAGAGATGCTTTGGGGGCAAAGGCTGCTTCTTCCTCCCCACATGCATAAGGGCACTGGTGACTCCCAGGTACAGCCCCGCCCTGACCACGGATTGGCTGCAGGGGTACACCTAGGTGTTGTCCAGGTACCCTCTCTCACATGAGAAAGAAGCAGCTATCTGTTTTTTCCAAGGGGTGAAGGATACTTTTTCTTCCTCAGAAGCACAAAGGAAGACAGACAAATCCTAGACATACCCCTGTGGCCAATCAGGGGCTGGTGGGGGCAGAATGGACAGAGTTGTGGCTGGGAACCGCTGGCTGCCCTTTGCACACCTGGGAAAGAGGTACCAGATACCTCTTTGCGCAGTGTCTTTCAAAGCACTTGTGCTAGTGTAACCAGGAGCTTTAGCCAAAACCAGCAAAATTATTTTGGCAAACCCCCCACCATACCTGGTAGTAACATAAAAATAAAAATACACTGTTGTAGCTGGAAAGTAACAAAGTACCAATTTGTTGCTTTTTCCTAATGTTCAAAACCTGCTGCCAGAGGCAGTTGCCAGTTTCAGCCTCATAACAGGCCATCCCTACTGTCTGCTTCAGTTACGTTCTTCCTTCTATTATGGATGTTAAATAGCAGAGGGAGTTAACCTGTAATCGAATGTATATTAGCTGTGTAAACTGTGGGTGGTATTGCATTCATGAGTTTCACATATATAAATCCAATGAATATCTGTAACTCACTTTTTTGGTTGCTACAGAGGTCCAAATCCTATAGTGAACATGCAACAACTCATCTCCCACCCCCCAAAAAACCACCTTTTAGTTGATACATGGCCATTTCCTGGCTGGTGAAGAAGGGAGGGGCAATGGAGCAGCATCTAGCTACATTCCTCTAGCTGTGTACACAGCAATGACAGCACTGAGTTACTCTTGGGTAGAGGACCATTGACTGCTTCTAGAGGATCCATGCTACTAGACTTATGGTATATGATAAACCAGAGTCTGGCCACATATTGGTGCCTGCCTATGCTCAGTTACACTATAGTCCAACCTATATTTATTTATTTATACCCCACTCTTCAGCCAGAAGGCTATCAGAGTGGCTTACAAATTGTTTTAAGCAATAACAATTTACACATCTACACTGCATTAAGCAGTTTCCAATGTGTATTAGCTAATTGCCCCCACAAGCTGGGTACTCATTTTACCGACCTACAAAAGGATGGAAGGCTGAGTAAACCTTGGAGCCCTCGGGAATCAAACCTATCTTCGGGACCGCCTCCTTCCATATAATCCTCCCCGTGCACTCAGATCCTTTGAGAGGAATTTGTTACAACCTTTAAAAACTAGGCTTTCTTCAACCTCCTGGAGGGCCTTTTTGGCTATTGCTCCCAGATTATGGAATGGCCTGCCGGATGAGATCTGTCATATCACCACCCTAACTAGCTTTTAAAAAGCTCTTAAGACAGATCTCTTCTGGCAGGCCTTTCCTGGGGGAAAAAAGGAAATCTAGCTTGTCCCAATCTCGCCACTGTCCATTGTTTATTTATATTTATTTTTATTTTTAATTTATTTTTATATTTTAAAAGTATGTTTTAATTCTTAAATTATTTAATTGTATTTTAAGGGGTGGGTGGGATTGAGGGTCTGGATGTATATTTTAATTGTTGTAAGTCACCCCGATTGCATTCTGTAGAGGGGCGGGATATAAATAACATTGTATTATTATTATTATTTAAGCAGCATTGCAAGCACATGAGTGTACTAGGATGTTACTTACAAGCCTATTTATACCTCCTTTTTAAAAGCTATTTTTTCCTGTTTAGTCATGTAGAAGTTCCCAATTAGTGGTGCAAATAGGATACAAACAGAAAGGGGATCACATATACCTAAAAATGTGCTACATGATTAGCACATTAAGACCCCTCTCTTTGACAGGGGTGTCATATACGAGCCCTATCACTTTGCAGAGTCAGGTGGTCACTGGGGGCACAGGCTGCTGGGGAATTAAGAGGGCAGCAACAGTTTGGAATGGAAGAGAAATATAGTCCAAACATTTGTACAAACATCAGATTCAGACCACTTGGACTCATAAATAAGCCAAACCAAACCAAAATCCAGATTCTGCAGAATTCCATGATCCAAACATGCACAGAAAAATGCATATATTAAAGAAAAGTGCATATAAAACTTCATATATTAGGGAGAAAATATGTCCAAAACTGCATTGTGTTAGGAAGATTGGATTAAGATGGGAAAGAGGCATAGAAAAATATATATTAAGAAAAAAGCATGCAATTCTTTATGCAGCCTAACTTTGCTGTGTGCAAAAACTGGTGCAAATGTAGGCTGAAACTAATCTGTAGTCAAGGAAATAAGAAACTTGGCAAAACTGAAATTCATACATGCAATGAGCACTAGCACAACTTCATTCTCCATTCCTCCTGGGCTTCTCTACCCATTTCTGCAGGGCAGAGCTATATCACACAGCCTACCTTTCCTCCTTAAGCTAGACTACTATCCTCAGATGTGATGGAGGCTGTCTTATTACCAGTGCTGTATTAATACCATTTGGCCTATTTATTTCAACCAGGAGGAGGAATGCCATATTTATCCTTTGTTTCAGGTGGTAAAATGGCTTGGGCCAGCCCTATCTTTTCAATGCAGAACTGTTGAATGCAGGAGCAATTACCTAAAGCTTGATAGAGCCACACATTTAAGTTAAGTTCAGAGGTTGGAGAACTCCCCTCAAATCTCCTGCATATAGCAGGCATGAGGAGAAGTGCTTAGGGCTTTGTCTACACAGTGTGCAAACTATTTTTATGCCAACAACTTCCAGAATCCCCTAGGCAGCACGGTCAACAATTATCCAAAAAAGCAACATTTCCAAATTCTACTCACAAGCCAGCTAATTCAGAGAACAATTCACCAGTGATTCAGATAACTGTGCCTACAAACATGCACATGATTTGCCCAACTTGATTCTTAAAATAAATGCTGAACAATACATGCAATAACTACGGTATTTTGTAGACACCATAAAGCTGCCGTATATTACCTGCTAATAATTACTCTGCTTTTCAGGGTATCCAAGGTCCTTTCCATTTCTTGCTCCTTTGGTTAGGAGTTGCCAGGAACTGAATAATGCATTTTCTGCACACAAAGCATGTGTTCTGTCACTTGGATATGGTTCCTCCCTTTCATGCTCATATCCTGCCCTGCTGGTAAGTTCAGAGGAACTGGAAAAGATGAGAGGTACCAAACAAATCCCACTCCACCCCTCTCCAGAAGATGAAATGTCTAACAGATATACCTGTCACTCCCTCTCCCCCCCCCCACAAAATTAACAGCAGTTTATCATGTTCTGTCCCAAAACTGTTGTTCTTATGTTGCAAAGAGGGATGTTTTGTACAGCAGGATGCAAACAAGGAATCAATGTGAACTCGTTAGCAGAAGCCAAGAGAGGGTTGAAATAGCCAGTTCAAATGCTACATGCATCTCCCGTGCTTTTCATATTGACATGATGTATGTCTTTGTTCTGGTTTTCATTTGGCATACAGCAATGGTTTGTATGTGGGGGGAGGGTAAAGAAGAGAAGAGGACTTCTGGAACATAAAGTGCTGTCACGTTCAATAAGCTACATCATAAATTCTCTTATATTCAGAGAAGGATGGCATTTGAAATGGCTCCGCCTTCTGAGATATGCTACTAGCCAGAGACACTCAGGATATTAGCCATGTGAGCAAGGAATGGTGCTTATGGAATGGTGGAAGAGAGTTACTTAGTTAGCTTGTTTGGCAGGGAAGCAGACTGCTGACAAGTCTGCAATTAACAGAATAAAAAGAACTTTTCCTGTCCCAAAAGGGTCTGGATGGGGGTGGAGTTAGAATAGCATTTCCACACTTAGATTCTATTATTATGAAATCATTGACCTTCATCAAGTGCTACCTTGTTCTGTCCTTCAGAAAATGGGGATGGGATTAGGTCAATGACAAATATATCTGCATTTGTCCTTAGCTGGAAATGACAGCAGACACCCTTCAGTTACATAAAAGGCTCAGAATGAATTTGAAGTCGAAGGCTTTCATGGCCGGCATCCATAAATTTTCCTTGTTTTTTTTTTTCCGGGCTGTGAGGCCGTGTTCTGGAAGAGTTTCCTTCTGACGTTTCACCTGCATCTGTGGCTGGCATCTTTAGAGAAGATGCCAGCCACAGATACCAGCCACAGATGCAGGCGAAAGACGAAGATGCCAGCCGCAGATGCAGCCACAGATCTGAAGATCTGAAGATGCCAGCCACAGATGCAGGCGAAACATCAGAAGGAAACTCTTCCAGAACACGGCCTCAAAGCCCGGAAAAAAACCAAGGAAAATCTCCAGTTTAATTATTTCCAAATTAACTTCAAACTATTCTGTTTTTGTTCCCACCCACCCATCCCCTTCTATCCTATTCTGCAAGGCTAGAGACAGATGATAGTTGAGTGCATGACTTGTTTCCCCCACAAGTGTTGATGTTGGCAGAAAGTGTTGGCTCACAGTAGGCTGGATTCAGATTTAAGTGTGTGGAACTGGGATAACAGGAGCAGATGTCCATGCCTCCTCAACCCCACAGCAGTCTCTCCAGCCACTCATCTAAACATCCAGTGTTACTGAAAGATTCAGGGGACTCCGCTAGATGGGAAATTAGATGGCTTCTGTAAGGAGAACATTTTTATGGCATCTAGGATGTCAAAGGTGGCTTCTGTGAGCAAAACATTCTCATTTATGGCATCACCCTAAACTCTTTTTGAGGCTTTGTACCTTGTGCTGGGCCAAAGAGACAGAACATGTATGTTGTGAAAGACAGGGGAATGCTTCCCTGTTGACCCTCCTGGATGTCTTGGCAGCTTTTGATCATGTTATCTTACTGGCCTGGCATTGTGGTATAGTGATTATGCTCTTATCTGTGGGGCTGGTTCCAGGGTGCATCAACACTGGGAAACTCTTGTTCAGGCCCATGCCTGTTAAGCTGTGGGATGGCGCAAGGTCTCATCCTCGATACTGTTTTATATCTATATGAAGCCACTTGGTGATCACTAGGGTTTCCTCTTATTGTCTTATTTACCTTAACTTCTTCACCTGAATGCGAAAGAGGAGATGAATTCATAACAAAGGAACAAACATAGCATTGCATTAATATGTCTGCAGACACAGAAAACATCCACCAAAACCCATCACCCTAGAAACTGTTCTTCGTTGTTGCTGTTGTTGTTGAAAGCATATTTCAATTGCTCTTTCGTGCTCTCTATCTTTCAAGTGAATATTTGAAAAGTAAGGGAGGACTAACTGAAGTTCTTTTGTTTCAGGCTGCTTGGCTTTATATTATATTAGTCACAGAGAGCAACAAAATATATAGACTGGAATCCTGCTTCGAGTGTGTAACTCTTACATGCAGATATGTTTTCTTTTGGCTGAGGTGCCAGGAACTATTCACCAGCCTTTTCCACACTGTCCAAAACCTTCCTGCAGCCATGGTAGCTGTCTAGCCCCAGGAAGTTACTGCTGTTTACTGGACTGTGAGAGGAGCTGGGGGAGGGAATCAAAAGATGAAGAAGCATTTGGTCTGGTACTTTTAAGCTGGAGTGTTGCATTTTGATGTTAAAACAATGACAACAGTAGTAAAGCTCCATGGTTAGAAATTGTTAGATTTGTAATTTCTTGTAGGTTAGTTGATCACTCAGTCCCCAAACTGGGTCACCTTAGAACAAGTTAACCACCTTATGCATCATTATTTCCCATCTGCAATAATTTCTCCAACATAAAGCAGACTAGTCATATTTTCCTTTTCATTCCCTATTGCAGTCATGCATCAGAACCTAAACACATTCAAAGGCTAAATTAAAAGGTTCATGTAAGAAAAGCGTCTCCTTATTAGATTTAAAACAGTGTGGGCACCTCCAGGTAAAGAGAAGACAGTAATGTTTCTTCTGGTAAGTTCCTTAAATTTGAATGTAAATCTGATTTAGGAGAGATTCCTCCTTATCACCGCAGCCCCTTGTGCTCTATCCCATAATATTTAGAAGTAGGGGGCCTCAATTTCATTGAACAGACATCCCCAGAAGGTTGTGGATTCTCCTTCTTTGGAGATCTTTAAACAGAGGTTGGATGGCCATTTTTGGGAGTGCTATAGGGTACATGGTAGGGGTTTGGACTAAATGTCCCTTGTAGTCCTTTCCAACTTAGGGACTTATCACACTCCAAAGAAAAGCAGCAAGGCAACAGGAACGTTCCGTCTTCCCTGCTGCCTTACCACATGAAATCATTTTTCTTTGTTCCAGTCCTGTGGGGGACTGAGCTAAAACAGCATCTTTTTGCTTATGGGTTTTTCTGGTTAGCAAAAACACATGGGGCTCATCTACATAATGAAAAAAAACCCTCAAAGAATTCACTAAGAATGCTAATGGTCCTCACAGACGAAGGCCCATATGCATGATATTCAAAAGGAGGTGGACTGAAAACTCCACATAGTCTGTGATAACTGCTTTCACAGTTTTCCCCAATCTTTTTGAAAAAATGCACGAAAATGCACACAATGGGTCGTGTACAACCAATTTGCAAAAGGGGACAACAGGTCATGTGTACAGCCAATTCACAAAAGGGGCGGCTTTGGAGGCTTCCCCCACCCCCTCCAGGAATGGCCGCCGGGGCAGCTTTGAAGGCTCCACACACACAAGGAACGGAAAAAAAGATGACACCATGTGGTTAGGCAGCATGGAAGATGGAATGTTCCTGCTGCCTTGCCACTTTTCTTCCAAGTGTGGTAAGCCCCCTTGTGAGTCTACGATGGTATGATTCTATGATGCTTGGGAGGGGTGCAGGTGTTTTTGTTTTTGTTTCTGAGAGGGGAAGCAGGAGTCAGCAAACTTTTATTTTGTGAACTTGCACAGATTACAGTATCTTAAACCCAAAGCTTTTATTGGCGCTTCTCTGGCTTCAACAACTATTTTAAGAATGAATCCCAAAGTATACTTTAACACTACACATTAAGATTTTTATGCAGTGTATAGTGACACCTGCCTTGAAAGTAAAAGTACCTCCTCCCCATATCCTGTGGGCTCAGTTGAAGTTTATTCCTCCCCTCATATAGCAAAAATCAGTGAATAGTTCTGTGGCTTAACTAACACATCACTAATGCATTGTTTTAAGGTGAAGACCATTCTCTGGTGCTCATTCAATCATGTGTTTTATTGCCAGCTCTTTTAAAACTGTCAAATGTCATTCCTGAGGAAATGGAGAACTGACTTATTTATTTTTAATTCCCTGTTCATTACTTGGGTACCATTGATGTCCCTCCACTCCTCCTGTGCTCACAGTCATATTACAGTCATTTTACTAAAAGCCCTTTCTTATGACATTTTTATAGTTAGCTATGAATACCCGACACATACATAACACCCATGCTGTGCGTGAAATATGAACAGTGTGTGCTTTCATTAAAAAAAAATCCCACTAGCATTTTAAATACTGGGAAGTGGAGTGGCAAGCCTGCATCTTAAAGTAAAGAAGGTATAAAACAGCATTTTCCAACTGTGTACCCTCCATACGTGTGAGAAGCTGCAATGTGTTAGCTGTGGATGGAGATTGTAGTCCAACATATCTGGAAGAGGCCCACTTGTGGAAGGCTGTTTTAAACAGTCACTTCAGATTTGTATCTGCTATATCTGTTCTTGTCCCTACTTACCAGAGTTCTCCTTTGGCCTACCTCTCCTTGGGCCAAAATCTCCCTGTTGCTTTTTTGTGAGACAGTGAGTGTGGCTACTTGAAGTGTTAAAAGAAAATTGGGACATGGGGAGAATCTAGCAGCACCTTTAAGACTGATTTATTTTAACATGAGCTTTTCTAGATTTCAATCCTCTTCAGATGCACTGATGGAGTTAACATCAAACCACGGGTATATTAGCAGCTACATGGTTGTGGGGTGGGATCAGAGCATAATAGGATTCTTGGATTGGCCTTTTTAGTCATCAGCACGCTTGCAGAAAGTGCGGGATGAGTCCTTCCTGAATCTTCGTTTGCGAAGAAAAGCCAGAGAGAGAGAGAGAGAGAGAGAGAGAGAGAGGGAGAGAGAGAGGATACATAAAAGATGCCATGTGTGACACTGGCCATAAACTTTCTAACAGTTGTATCACACAATGATAGAAAAGTGGAACTAAAGCAGGATAGTAGTGTCTATGTCCAAGCCTTATAACACAAAATTATAGAATCATCGAGTTGGAAGAGACCACAAGGGCCATCTAGTCCAACCCTCTGCCATGCAGGAATACACAATCAAAGCATTCCTGACAGATGGCCATCCAGCCTCTGTTTAAAAATCTCCAAAGAAGGAGACTCCACCACACTATGAAGCAGTGCATTCCACTGCCTAACATCTCTTACTGTCAGGAAGTTCTTCCCAATGTTTAGGTGGAATCTCTTTTCCTGTGGCTTGAGTCCATTGCTCTGTGTCCTAGTCTCTGGAGCAGCAGAAAACAAGCTTGCTCCATCCTCAGTATGACATCCCTTCAAATATTTTAAAATGGCTATCATGTCACCTCTTAATCTTCTCTTCTCTAGGCTAAACATACCCAACTCCTTAAGCCACACCTCACAGGACATGGCTTCCAGAACTCCCACCATCCTGGTCAACCTTTTCTGGACACTTTCCAGCTTGTCAATGTCCTTCTTGAACAGTGGTCTTCAATTGTATTAAAAATTGCATTGTAATGTATTGTATTGAATTTACTGTATACTGTACTGTGTGATGTTGTACCCCGCCCCGATTCTGAGGAGAGAGGTGGATAATAAATAACTAAGTATCATTATTATTATTATTATTATAGTATTCCAGGTGAGGTTTGACCAAAGCAGAATAGAGTGGCACTATTACTTCTATCGATCTAGAACAGCATTTCTCAACCGGAGTTCTGTGGAACCCTAGAGTCCCATGAGACATTGCTAGGGGTTCCGCAAGAAATATTAATGAGGCCTGTTGGGCTTTAGGACCCAGCTCTGTCCCAGTGGAGCTCCTTTCTGTGCAGGACTAGATACAGCATCTCACCAGTTCGGCTTTTCCCCTCCCCTCCCCTCCCTATCACAGGAGGGGCAGAAGATGGAGGACGGCAAGAGAGAGGAAAGGAGGTGCAGACTGAAAAGTGGCGGTGGGGGAGAAAAGAAGACACATTGGGGAAGGAAGGGGTTTTGCGTGAAGTTGTGCAGCCTGCAACCTCACCCCGCAGAATTGGGATTTAACCATGCACATGTTTAAAGTGAGTTAAATCTGTGGGGTTCTGTGTGGAGCCTTCCAGCCCTTTAGGACATGGTTATATGAAGCCTCCAGTACTAGAAGCAGTGTGTGTGTGTGTGTGTGTGTGTGTGTGTGTGTGTATAGCGGTGGTGAAGAGCAGGGTGCAATTCATTCTATCACCTGAGTTTCCCTGCAAGATTTGGCTGGTCACTGTTGAATGGAATGCTTGGATCCTCTTGTGGACTCTTTTGGTCTAATAATGCATCAAGGCCATTCTTATCAGAGTCCATCCTGACACACATCCTATTCCACAAGGGAAAAAAGGGAGATAAAAGAGGGGGTCCTTTAGAAAGAGGAAGCTTTTGCCTCCAGGTCTGACTGGGATTGTGGATGGAGTGAGAGGAGACAGTGCTTTCTTAAGCAAGGAATATTCAGAGGTGGTTTGCTTCTGAAATGAAGCCTATAGTGCCTGGAAACCATTCGTTTCTATAGGGTTTGCTATTATCCACAGTTTTGCATATCCACAGTAAGTCTGGGAATGTATCCCCTGTGAATACAGGGGGCAACCTGTATTTCCAGACAGAAATTCAGTAGTCTCAGCAGACACAAAGTGTTTCTGTTGAGGTCTCTACAGCAGGGTTTCTCAACAAGGCTTCCCTGAACCTCCAGGGTTCCATAAGAGATTGTGATTGAAAAAAATAAATATTTTTTTAAAAAAAACTATAGATAAAATATTTTCAACACAGGGGTTCCCTGAGACTTGAAAAATCACTTGAAGGGTTCCTCAATGGTAAAAAGGTTGAGAAAGGCTGATCTAGGCACTATACTCCTCCTGATGCAGCCTAGAATCGCATTAGCTTTTTTGCTGCCGCATCACACTGCTGACTCATGTTCAAATATTGTCTAAGGAGGGAACTCCCACTAGCCAGATTTCAACTAATGCCATCATACATAGTAGAGGGCAGATTTGCAAAAATCCCCTATCAATCATGTTTCTGCCATCGTGGCTGAAATGAAGTCGAAGTTCTTTTCCACTATTTATTTAGCTGTCCATTATCATGTGAAATTAGAAACAAGTTCCTTTCGGGACCCTTACAAATCATAGATTCCTGGACAGCAAATAGAAAGATCAAATTCTTACTTTACAATGAAGATTGCATCATATTTATAACAGCCACAACTTCCTATTGGCTTTATCCAAGGCATGGGCCTGTCTTCTTGGTCAATCATGCAAGAAGAATCATAGAATCATAGAATTGCAGAATTGGAAGAGACCACAAGTGCCATCCAGTCCAACCCCCTGCCATGCAGGAAATCACGATCAAAGCATCCCCGACAGATGGCCATCCAGCCTCTGTTTAAAGACCTCCAAGGAAGGAGACCCCACCACGCTCCGAGGGAGTGCGTTCCACTGCCGAACAGCTCTTGCTGTCAAAAAGTTCCTCCTAATGTTGAGGTGGAATCTCTTTTCCTGAAGCTTGCATCCATTGCTCCATGTTCCAATCTCTGGAGCAGCAGAAAACAAGCTTGCTCCATCCTCAACGTGACACCCATTCAAATACTTAAACAGGGCTATCATATCGCCTCTTAACCGTCTTTTTTCCAGGCTAAACATACCCAGTTCCCTAAGTCTCTCCTCATAAGGCATGGTTTCCAGACCTTTCACCATTTTAGTCGCCCTCCTCTGGACACGCTCCAATTTGTCAATATCCTTTTTGAATTGTGGTGCCCAGAACTGGACACAGTATTCCAGATGAGGTCTGACCAAGGCAGAATAGAGCGGCACTATTACTTCCCTTGATCTAGACACTATACTTCTATTGATGCAGCCCAAAATCGCATTGGCCTTTTTAGCTGCCGCATCACACTTTTGACTCATGTTCAACTTGTGGTCTACTAGGACTCCTAGATCCCTTTTGCACGTAGTCTCATTCAGCCAGGTCTCCCCCATCCTATATCTATGCATTTCATTTTTTCGCCCTAAGTGCAGTACCTTACATTTCTCCATATTGAATTTCATTTTGTTAGCTTTGGCCCAGCTCTCCAGTTTATCCAGGTCATTTTGAATTTTGATCCTGTCCTCCAGGGTATTAGCTACTCCTCCTAATTTGGTGTCATCTGCAAATTTGGTAAGTATGCCCCTAATTCCCTCTTCCAAGTCATTGATAAAGATGTTGAATAGCACGGCCCAGGACAGAACCCTGTGGCACCCCACTGGTCACATCTTTCCAAGATGAAGAGGAGCCATTGCTGAGCACCCTTTGGGTTCGGCCGGTCAACCAATTACAAATCCATTGAACTGTTAACTTGTCTAGCCCACATTTTACAAGCTTGTTTGCAAGAATGTCATGGGGAACCTTGTCAAAGGCCTTACTGAAATCAAGGTATGCGATGTCCACAGCATTCCCTTCATCTACCAAGCTGGTAATTTTATCAAAAAAAGAGATCAGATTAGTCTGGTATGACTTGTTACTCTGAAACCCATGTTGACTTTTTGTGATTATGGCATTGCCTTCTAAATGTTCACAAACTCTCTGTTTAATTATCTGCTCTGGAATCTTCCCTGGTATTGATGTCAGACTAACTGGACGATAATTGTTGGGATCCTCTTTTTTCCCCTTTTTGAAGATGGGGACAATGTTTGCCCTCCTCCAGTCTGCTGGGACTTCTCCTGTTCTCCAGGAGTTCTCAAAGATTATTGCCAATGGCTCTGAGATTATATTTGCCAGCTCTTTTAATACTCTTCGATGTAGTTCATCTGGTCCTGGAGATTTAAATTCATTTAGATTAAGAAGGTATTCCTGTACTACCTCTTTGCTTATTCTGAGCTGGATTTCCCCTGTTGTGTCTTCTGTACCTTTATCCTCAGGTTGGTCCCCCTTTACCTTTTCTGAAAACACTGAGGCAAAGAAGGTGTTGAGTAATTCTGCCTTTTGTCTGTCCCCTGTTAGCATTTTGCCATCTTCTCCGCGTAGTGGCCCTACCATTTCCTTCTTCCTCCTTTTGCTGCGGACAGACCCAAAAAACCCCTTTTTATTGTTCTTATCTTCTCTAGCAAGCCTGTGTTCATTCTGTGCTTTAGCTTTTCTGACTTTACTCCTACATGTGTTCGCTACCTGTTTGAATTCTTCTTTGGTGATTTCCCCCTTTTTTCATTTCTTATACATGTTCCGTTTAAAACTTAGCTCTGTTGATATTTCTTTAGTCATCCATCCTGGTTTCTTGAGACACCTCCCATTTTTCTTCCTCAACGGTACTGTTTGAAATTGTGCCTTCAGTATCTCCCCTTTTGAGAAAGTCCCATCCGTCTTGAGGTCTCTTCTCTTTTAGTATTCCTGACGATGGGATCACCCCCAGTATTTCCCTGAGTTTATTGAAATCAGCTCTCCTAAAGTCAAGAATGCGTGTCTGACTATCCCTGGCTTCTCCTTTCCATTGTATAACAAACTCCAGGAGAACATGATCACTCTCACCTAAGACAGAATAGAAAGGCCACAGAATCTGGTATGAAGTAGACCCAACTGAAGCAGAATGAACTGTATACTGTCATAATGACCAGTTTACATGGGACACTTTAAATCAATAAGGTTTTAACACTAAATGTTAAATATCACCTAATATATTTTAACATGATATTTATTTTGTCTTACTATATGTATTCTTTTCTGTGACAACCTATGGTCATATACAATAAATTACACTACATTTTTAAAAGTCTATTAAGATAATTTTGAATTTTGATTCTGTCCTCTGGGGTATTAGCTACTCCTCCTAATTTGATGTCATCTGCAAACTTGGTAAGAAAGCCCTCTATTCCCTCATCCAAGTAATTGATAAAGATGTTGAATAGCACTGGGCCCAGGACAGAACCCTGTGGCACCCCACTAGTCACTTCTCTCCAGGATGAAGAGGAGCCATTGGTGAGCACACTTTGGGTTCAGTTAGTCAACCAACTACAATTTTACCTAACAGTCACATTCTCTAGGCCATATGTTATTAATGTTTTTGCAAGGATATCATGGGGGACCTTGTCAAAGGCCTTACTGAAATCAATATACTACACTATATCTACAGTATTCCCTTCATTTACCAAGTTTGTAGCTCTATCAAAAAAAAAAAAAAAAAAAAAGGTAAGGTTAGCCTGGCATGATTTATTTTTGAGAAACCCATGTTGACTTTTAGTGATCACGTCATTCCTTTCTAAGTGCTTACAGACTGTCTGTTTAATGATCTGCTCTAGAAACTTTTCTGGTGCAGTATTGATGTTAGGCTGACCTGATGGTAATTATTTTGGTCTTATTCCCTCCCCACTTTTTGAAGACCTCTCCTGTTCTCCAGGAATTCTCAAAGATTGACCATGGTTCCGAAATTGGTATTGTGATTGTCCTGTAGCTGGTGAGTACTCAAACCATTACTGTGATGCCCCTTTTAACTGATGGGGAAAGCCCTTCAATAGTTCTAAATGTCACTATTGTTCTGCCTGCTGGTCCTGGTATGATCGGTCCCTTCGCTTAAATTCCAGAATTACAGCAGTCAGTGCCATGAGGGGGGCTGACTCTCCTCCTCTCTCCCTCTCCCACTTGCAATTATTCCAAAGCAGGCTAATTCCATGCCTGTTGATTTTTATTTTATTTTTTAATCTTTGCTGTGTTTGTGTAATTATGGCAAAAACAATTAAAATTGTTTATTTTATCATTTTGATGTAAGTATGCAAATATAGCAAAGATAAAAATAAAAAACCCAACAGGCATGGAGTTAGCCTGCTTTGGAATAATGAGGGGGAGGGGAGGGCAGGAGAGGAGGAGATTCAGCCCCCCTCATAGCACTAACTGTTATAATGCTGGAAATGCAGTGAAGAGACTTATCACATGGGGGAGGGGTTTCAAAGCCACACAGTTGCACAAAAGAAGAGAGGTGTGATAAGACAGAAGCTTTGCTGGGGAAATTCTTTAGTTACATGCCTGGTTGTGAGAACATATGTATTAATAAGCCTCTTACAGTGTTGACAATGTACATGCACAAATTCCACTGGAGCTGCACTGGCCAGACTTTAGGCTTAAAAGGTTTATTTTTTTACTAGGGCTCTGAGGCTCACTAACAAGAACCCAGGTGCAAAATTGTGACATATGCAGCCAGGCATGCAGTAAGGAATTTGTGATCAATTCCAGAACCAAACCCACAATCCTTTCACAAAATAATCCACTCTTGCTTTATTGCCAAATGTTCCTTTTTCAGCTGTGCAAAGTGTGAGTGTGTGGGGGCGGGGCAGTAAGGGTTACTGGGAGTTAGAATCATCCAAAATCTACTGAAAATCACCTAGAGATCTATTACTAGGTCACCATCTTCCCTCTGCCCATCCCTGTGCTAGAGTTAAATCTCTGGATGGTTAGACTGATGCAGCTTAACTATGTGTAAATGTAAATGTGAGAATGTAAACAGATACCCAGATATGCAGAATTCTGCTGCACTTCAGAAGCATGCATGCACTTCAAAGACACATATGTACTGGCCATGTTGGCTGGGAGATTCTGGGACTTGTAGCTTCAAGGTCTAGCAGTGGTAAACATCAATATTGTTGTTGCAGTCCTATAGATACAGTGCCTCTGTGTGGTGTAGTGATTTGAGCACTGGATTAGGACTTTGGAGTCCTGGGTTCGAATCCATGTTCAGCCATGAAAACCCACTGGGTGACCTTGGGCAAGTCACACTCTCTCTTAACCTCAGAGGAAGACAAACCCCTTCTGCACACATTCTGCCAAGAAAACCCTTTGATATGTTCATCTTTGGATCACCATATGTAAAAAATGACTTAAAATCTCACAACAATAAATCCTATAGATGCTTACCTGAAGGTAAGTTTCACTGAGCTTTTGCTGACACACAAAGGATTGCACTGTAAATAGATTAGACATATATAGCTGCCTGGATAAAGGTGAGTTTGGGAACCATACAAGTACAAAGTAATGCTTATCTTTTGTACATGACTAGGACCAGAGGAATAGGTCTACATACACACACGCTGCCACAGTTGGGCAGGATATATATTTTTGAATAATTCATTTAAAAAAAAATACAAAACACTCCACTGAACTTAATTTCAAATATGAAATAAAACTACATTGATAGAGAAGCACTTCCAGTAATGGTTAGGCTGGGTGCCCTTTGACTCACTTATATGGCATTACTTACAGCTTGCTCACTCACTCCTGTTGTGCCTCAGTTCTGTTTGGGTGCTTAATTTGGCTATGATTTCATGACTCCTCAATCTGCCCTGTGCACTGACTAAGCCCTACAATAAAGAAAGCCTCAGTCCAAATGTCTGACATCAGCAACCCAATACAGCAGCTATTCAAATGAACACCACAGATTCCCCTTATGTAACCCACTAATTTTAGGCTCTGCGTGATCATTATACAATAGAACGATGCATTACAAACCATATGTAGCTGACCAGCTTCTGGTTTATTAATTTGAATGCTACTTTATTTTCATTTATATAAAAGCAGTGGGCTTCTCCTTTCCTGTTTTGTATACAAAGGTCATACAAGTTGTCAAGTTACCCTTCCTTCTTTCTTACTGTTGGCCATCTTCATGAGTCTTTAGCCAATTTAAAACACTATTTAGGGAAGAATGGAATCAGAATCCATCCAGCAATGTCTGTGTGCCTACACATTCATTTCTCTCTCTTAGAAAAAAGGTGGGAGGTGAAGAGATATCCAAACATGGATGGTTTGTATTTACTACGTGTGTATCAATGACCACAATCAAGTGCAAAATTCAACGTGCGTCAGCCTATTTTCCAACATTTAGAGATGAAAAGAGGGACACACTTGTGAACTTGAGGCAAGCCCACTCTTTCAGTAAACATCAACAGTTGTGCTACACACACATGCATTTCACTCACTTTATAAGTTGCCTGCCCCTTAACTCATTTTATAAGTTGCCCATTAAGTAAAGCTGCCCACTTTACTTAAAGCTTACTTTATAAGAACCCAACAGGATGTTTAGGGTGGCATACAATTTGAAACAGACAGTATAAAATCATAAAACAAGAGTCACAAAAGCTACATCCCAACAGTGTGTAAATGCAAGCATTTTGTCTATGTACACATTACTGTATCTGCCATTGTTCTAACCATTCACTGTTCATTCACTGTATGTTCTAACCATTCATTTTATTTCTCTTAAGAGTACAAAACCACACATTAACCTGGAAAAAGGAGATCTCAGGGTGGCATGAAGTACAACAGAAAACACAAAGCATTGCATAAAGTTCAAAGTTGTCAACCAGCTGAATATGCAGTCATTTAAAATGCCTGAGAAAACAATATTTTAATTGGGTGCCCAAAAATACAGAGCCACTCTGCCATTTCATTGCAGAAGCAGGAAAAGAATTCAGGCTCCCTCCACAGTAATGTTTTTTATTTATTTATTTATTTATTTTATTTCGTTATTTATACCCCGCTCTTCAGCCACAAGGCTATCGGAGCGGCTTACAAATTGTTTTAAGCAATAGCTATTTACACATCTACACTGCATTAAACAGTTTCCAATGTGTGTTAGCTAATTGCCCCCCACAGGCTGGGTACTCAATTTACCGACCTACGAAAGGATGGAAGGCTGAGTGAACCTTGGAGCCCGCTGGAATCGAACCTGTAACGTGGTGGCTTGCAGGACTGGCATTTAACCACTGCGCCACCGGTGCTCAAGCCATATGGGAAAAGATGTCTGTTACACCACCACCAGCAATTTCACTCTGGTCACGTAGCACATACCAAGTAAGAAAGGTAAACTCTGCCTCAGCTGGAGAAGAAGGCTGCCTTCTCTGAGCATCCCATTTTTTCCATGTCTGGCTTCCCAAGTGGTATGTGTGTGTGTGTACCTCAGAAGCAAGGTGTTTGGAAAAGCTGGCTTGGAAAATTCTTATAATACAAATAGTGTCCACGTCTGTAGCTCAAGGACAGTCAACTGGCATTGTTAGTCCTGGACTGTTTTGTTAAAAACGTATTTTCCCATAAAATTGTACAGAGCTTTAATGCAGTTGGCAAGCCAAGTATCTGACCTACCTTTAAAAATGATTGTATATTATTTTGTTTAAAACATCCGTGAAGTTGTTTATCTATTGCATTTCCATCTGTGAAAAAAAAACACTTCAAAAAAAGCAATAGGAAGTTCTACAATAGATAACACATGTATGAACAGAATTACAAAAAACACTGACCTAGAAATGTGGATACTAGTTTAAGCTGGGATTGCAAGGAGTTCCTCTGAGCCTCTGTTTTGTTGCAGACTATGCAGTGTGTGTGTGAGTGCATCTTTCCAGAAATGGGTGACAATTTTGTTATCGAGATATGTGTTCAGGCTGAAAGTTAATAGGTTCACTTGGTATAACTCTTGGGGCAAACTACATTTTTAGGAGATATGTACTTCAGTGCCAGAGAGAAGAGTGGAAAAGCATTTTAGCCAGTTTAAAATTGTGTACCCCTGATGTGTTCCAAGTTATAGAAGATAGGGGACAGAGCATTAATTTATAAGAATTAACCCAAAGTAGGATTGATGCAGGCTTAATTTTGGAAAATGACTCTTAAAAGCAGACAGATTTACCAATTGATATCTGATAATGAACCTTTATTGACAATGATGATCCTGAATCTTTTCATTTAAGGTGGGGGGAAATCTATGTATGTGTCAAATTATTATTTTTTTTCTGCTGATGGGTTATTCCGTATTTATAACTGAGACATCACTTTTCATAATGCTAATTTCATTATTCTTTAGTTTTAACAATCTGGGGAGCAAGAATGTGAGGATGATGCGGTGTTAAACCACATAACACTTTCTATATCATCCCATTACTCCCCTAGCATTTTGTCAATAAGCAGCTATATAGTTTTTGACCCACCTAGTTTTTCCCTTTCTTAAAATTCACACTCTAGTAAGCTGTTGTAGGAATGTTTACAACAGCTCATTTAATATCGCTCAGAGCTGTAGCTGCAAAATTTGGCTTTTAATCTCTTCTGCTACATGAAAATTGATTAGGATTATTCTTCCATAAAGATTGTACACATCAGTACAAGAGTTGCTTCTGTGTATTAGCATCAGTTTGGAAACTTTATTTCTTTGGACTACAACTCCCATGTTCCTCCAGCCAGTGGGAGACTCTAAAAGTTTACGTGCAGAAAAGTAGTTTTTCAAGCTTTCAGGTCTATCTACAATTCCTCCTGTCTTGTTCTCTTGTATCAATGGGCCTGAAACCTGGGCCATATAACCAAAAGGTATAAAACTGCCTTTACCCACAGACATAATAAATCCCTGATTGTATTGCAACTTTATGTGGATTTTAACTGGTAGCAGCTTTGGCTGGAAAGTAGAATATCTATCTATATATTTCTCTTAGGTATGTTGCCGTTTCTAGTGTGCTGATTGGCCACTTAGGAAACTGACCAACCAATCAAAGCTCTGTTAGGCAGCCAATCAGCACACTGGGGGCAGGAGCATGTGGAAGTTTCACTCGTTTGTAAACATGGTGGAGGCAGAGGGGGTGTGAGTAGCATGGGGGGATGTGGCATGGTGTGTGTGTGGTGTGTACGGGGTGTGGGGAGGGCGGTGCAAGTATGGGAGGGTGGCACAGGGTGGCACAGGGTGCAGGAGAGTGGTGCAAGTGTAGGGAGGGTGGCACAGGGTGCGGGAGGGTGATGTAAGTGCGGGGAGGGCGGCACAGGGTGCAGGGAGGGCGGTGCGAGTTCAGGTAGGGTGGCACAGGGCGGCACGGGGTGCGGGGAGGGCGGTGCAAGTGCAGGGAGGGCGGTGCAAGGGCGGGGAGGGCGGCATGGGGTATGGGGAGGGCAATACAAGTGCGGGCAGGATGGCACAGGGCAGCATGGGGTGCAGGGAGGGTGGTGTGAGTATGGGGAGGGCGGCACAGGGTGCGGGGAGGGCAGTGCGAGTGCAGGGAGGGTGGCACAGGGCGGCATGGGGTGCGGGGAGGGCACTGTGAGTGCGGGGAGGGTGGCACAAGGAGGCATGGGGTGCGGGGAAGGCAGTGTGAGTGTGGGGAGGATGGCATGGGGTGCAGGGAGTGCAGTGCAAGTGCAGGGAGGGCGGCACAGGGTGGCATGGGGTGCAGGGAGGACGTGGCGGCACAGGGTGTGGGGAGGGCAGCACAGGGTGACATGGGGTGCGGAGAAGGTGGTGTGAGTGTGGGGAGGATGGTGTGAGTATGGGCAGGCTGGCACAGGGCAGCACGGGGTGCGGGGAGGGCAGCACAGGGCAGCATGGGGTGTGGAGAGGGCAGTGTGAGTGTGGGGAGGGCAGCACAGGGTGCGGGGAGGGTGGCACAGGGTGTGGGGAGGGTGGTGCACGTGCAGGGAGGGCGGCACAGGGAACAAGGAGGGTGGTGCGAGAGTGAGGAGGGTGGCACAGGACAAAATGGGGTGCAGGGAGGGTGGTACGAGTATGGGGAGAGTGGCACAGGGTGCAAGGAAGGCAGCACAGGGTCCAGGGAGGGAGGTGCAGGCGCGAGCACAGGGAGGGCAGCACAGGGCAAAGGGTTGGTGGCGCAGGAAGGGTGGCACGAGCGGCACAGGGCTCGAGGAGGGAGCAAAGGAAGTGCAGCATGGGGTGTGGGGAGGGTGGCGCAGGAGTGGGAAGGGCGGTGCGAGCACAGGGAGGGCAGCATGGGGGAGTGGCATGTGTACCATGGGGAGGTGTAGCGCATAGGGGTGGGGACTGTGTATGGTACACCGGGTATAGCTAGTAAATCTGTATTATCATTTGAAGTGCTTGTTTATTTGTTACACTATTTGAATATACATGCTTGAACACAGAGTCACCACACTTGGGCCTAAATTCTATTAGTTGCAACTAGAGCAGACACATTAAATCAATGGGATCTACCTATGTGTTGACTCAGCATGGAACAATAAAATCAGTGGGGCCAACCAAAAGGATTCAGGGCCTTGATATATTATCTAGTTACAAAAAGGAAGATTGCAGCAAAGTAATAAGAATATGGACCTGATCCATTCACTACCTTGGGTACCTCCTAAACACACATACACACATCTGGGGGCTGTAGCCAGGCCTACCTTTAAATGGCTTAAGTTGGTGTGCCAACTGTATGCATTCATGATGAGGTCAGATTTGGCCACTGTGCTATACATGTTAGTTATATATGGACTGGATTACTGCATTACTATAATTTAAAGAGTAATTCAGTTTTTAAAATTGTTCTATTCTATATTATAATTAAAAGTAGCACTTCTATCAGGGTGCCAGTGTGGTGTAGTGGTTTGAATGTTGGACTACAACACTGGGAGACCAGGGTTCAAATCCCTGCTCGGTCATGGAAACCCCTGGGTGACTTTGAGGAAGTCACACACTCTCAGCTGTAAAGAAAGGCAGAGGCAAAACCCCTCTGAACAAATTCTGCCAAGAAAACCCTGTGACACAGGTTCGCCTTAGGGTCGCTATAAGTCAGAAATGACTTGAAGGTACACAACAATCACCACTTCTACCATATATTCTATACTATGTTTTGAAGTGATAATAAATTATCAACCTGAGATCAATAAACAAAAATGTGCATTTTGAGAAGAGCAATACCAAATCTTCAATTCAACACTTTTGCACTGAGCACATTTAGCTCCAGGTTATATTCACTTAGAAGGCAGAGCATGAAAGTGTACCATTATACTCATGCAAACAGAGCTCCTGAATGCTCTTCAGATGTCCAAGGCTCATGCACAGAAGGTGGGAGAAGCAAGATCACAGTGGAGCCCTTCATACATCTGCAGCTCATATAACTGTGAGTTTGGGACCCCAGGGTGCCTGATTACCCAAGTAAGTGCGGATGTGCACAGTGCAAGTTTGAGATGCTTCAAGGATGTGCTTATGGAAAGGGGTGCCATACACTTGTTCTGGGACACCTGAAAAGAGATTTGGGTCTTCTTTTCAGGATCAACTACTCTGCTAAGAGTTCCAAAGGTAGCAGATGCATATGAAGGAGTCTGTCTGGCACCAACTTTCCCTTTCTTTTGCACTCTAGCTGATCTTTATCAATAAGTAAAAAGGAAACTTGAACTTCTAGTGAACTCATCTTGCTGGTCTTTTTAGCTGTAGGGAACCTGTTTTCTGGGTTTTAAAGAGACCTGCTTGCCAAAGCTCAACAAAGAAGCTGGGTTAAGCGATACAGCCTTTTAAATCAAAGACTCATCCAGCTGGAAGGTGGTCTCTGGGAAAAAACAGCAACACTATCCTAAATCTGAAAGTGAAAAGAAAGTGCCCCTGGTGAGCCACTAATTACAGTAATTGAATTAAGTGTAAATATTCTAAGAGACCGAATCATAATTAGGGACCTTGAATGTCAGACATTCTTTCACATCAAATCTAGTGAAAGAGAGTCCTCAAATGACCTTCAAGAGCTTTTACTAACTAGAACTATTTAAGAAAAAGAGCCCACCTTATTCAAAACAGAAGACTTATCAATTCTACAAGCATCATGAAAATTCACTCTGAAAAACACACACTGCAGTGGATAGTAGTAGTGTTAGTTTTCCATTCTCTCCTCTATCTGTGTATTTGTTGACCTGAGGACAACTATACACCAATGGTTCCCAATCTGAGCCAGGGCATTCTGTTTACCACAGAATGAGCCAGTAAGAACCTTGACAAATTAACCCATTATATTAAAATTATTCACCACTTTTTTGCCCCCCCTGAAGTGGGAAGGCTTTACTGCTGCATTAAATTTGGTGATAGAGCCATGGTGAAGCCTGAGAGCTAAGATGGGACTTTGGACTCTGAAGCAAAAGCAAGAGGAGACTGCAGAAACACTTCCAGAGTCTGGAAAAGTTCATTTTTTTAAAACAACAACCACCAGAATCCCATAGCTAGAATTAAAATCCAAAAAAGGACCTTTCCCATGGTCTGTTCTCTTGTGGAATAGTAAACAGTGGGCTCTAAAGGTGATTTTCTTGCACACTCTCCACCCACCCCCACTTCCATGAAACAATAAGTCTGTTGTTAAACTGATATTTTTGTATTACAGAAAGTTATTACCACACTCCAAAGATTAATTTTATCAACACATTTATACAAAGTCAGGGACAAAGGCATGTGTCTAATGATAAAGAATGCATAAACAGCAAGATGTTATTGCATCCTGGTACAGAGTAACAATTACTTGGCTGGAAAAAAAATCTGTTATATATAGTTAGAAAAAGAGACCATACATTTCAGTTAGACATCTGTATAGAAATATTCACTTTTTGTATACAGCTGAAAATAAACACAACATTCTGTACAATGCCCAATGTGCATTAAAAGCATATATATTAGAAAATAGTCAATAGATGCAAGTGTGCAATAAATGATTATAAGCAAATTATTTAACATAAAAATATTAAAAACAAATATGGAGCATAAAATGGTCCAGTTGATGCTATCAACATCTGCAAGTGTCCTATTTTCTTAAACATTTCAGAGGGTATGTCACAAATTCTCATGAACTGTTATCGGCATTAAGAAAATTTTATAGTATGTTTTTTAAACAAAGCACAATCTAGTCCAGGAGATTTTTTAAAAGGCTCCTTACAAAATAGAGATTTAATGCTAAACTATTCCTCTTCACCTTATGGCAAATCATTGTCTTTCAAACTGGTGAAAATAGTCCCATGGATGAAAGCAACTCTGCTTGCAGAAATAATTTTTTTCTTGCAAAAGGAAATAGAATTAAACTCTGTGTCAAGTCCTTTGCAAGTCTCCTCCAATTTAAGTTCTTCAAATTTTACGTTTTTTCCACTCTGGCTTGTCATCTGGTTCATCTTCATCTGATTCTACTTCCGCAAACACAGCTTTTGGCTGGGTCCTAAAGTATTAAAAATAATAATTAAACATGTGAATAAATTCATATTTGGCCTTGAAATAAGGCAAAAGGATGAAAATTGATAACTTTGGAAATTTCAGTTCAATATCAAATGATAAATACTGTAAGGTAAAAGACAACAAAGGGCTAAATCTAGTGTCATAACAAATGACTTCAACATTCTAAGTAGACTTCAGATTTTACACAGATATAGCAGTACAGGTTAAGAACTTTTGTGGAATAGTTAACAGTTGCTAAAATCGTAAGTTTTCAGAAGGTCATATCCTATGGAGCCAGCATGGCATAGTGGTCTGAGTCTGGAGACCAGGGTTTGAATCCCTGCTGGGCCATGAAAACCCACTGGGTGACCTAGGGCAAGTCACTCATTCTCAGCCTCAGAAAACCCTGTGATAGGTTCACCTTAAGACTGTCGTAAGTCAGAAACAACTTGAAGGCACACAACAACAACAGCAGCAACAACAGCAGCAACAACAACAACAGGTTGTATCCTACTGTTGTCCCTCTGCTGATGGAAGGCTCTTTCATTAGTTGAGATATCCATCACTAGTAGTGGGGCAATTCCCTTTCCCCCTGCATACAAGTATTCATGCTGTTCTACAATGTCAGGTCACCCACCCACTAGAGCAGGTCCCTGTCAGTTCCTAGAATAGGAGGTAGCTGAGGGGTAACTCAGGCTAGTGAAGTACCCTGAAGTATGAGGCTAGTGAAGCACCCTGAAGTATTGGTCAACTTCTAGAGTGGGGCTGGCAACATGTGGCCCGTGGGCTGCATGGTCCATTTTTGTGTCCCTCATGGCCCCACCAAAGGCACTGCCTTGCAGTGGTTCCGTTCCTTCCTCTTGGGCAGATCCCAGAGGGCGAGGCTTGGGGACAGTTGCTCTACTAGAATAGAGCTTAACTGTGGCGTTCCTCAGGGTGCCATCCTGTCCCCGATGCTATTTAACATCTATATGAAGCCGCTGGGAGAGGTCATTCGGAGGCATGGAATGCGGTGTCATCAGTATGCGGATGACACCCAGATATACTTCTCCATGTCTCGGTCATCGGCTTCGACTTCAGATGGCGTCTCTCCTCTCAATGATTGTCTTAAAGCAGTAATGGACTGGATGAAGAAAAACAAATTGAGACTGAATCCAGACAAAACGGAGGTACTAACAGTTACAGGCCCAAAACCAGGTCTGGGAATACAAACTCCAATCCTGGATGGAACTACACTCTCCTCCAAGGATTGTGTTTGCAGTCTGGGGGTGCTCCTGGACCCGTCGCTCCAGATGACTAATCAGGTTAATGCGATGGTCAGGAGTGCCTGTTATCAACTTCGGCGGGTACGCCAGCTGCGCCCTTTCCTGGAAACCAGGGACCTCGAAACTGTGGTACATGCACTGGTAACCTCCCGTCTGGATTTCTGTAATGCGCTCTACATGGGGCTACTCTTGTGCTTGACTCGGAAACTTCAACTAGTCCAGAACATGGCAGTCAGGTTGATTTCTGGCGTTTCCAGAAGAGAGCATATAACACCGGTGCTAAAAGCTCTCCACTGGCTGCCTATTAGTTTCCGGGCACAGTACAAGGTGTTGGTTATGACCTTTAAAGCCCTACATGGCTTGGGTCCAACTTACCTCCGGGACTGCGTCCTTCCGTACGACCCTCCCCGCACACTTCGGTCCTCTGGGAGGAATCTGTTACAGCCTATGAAAACAAGGCTGTCAGTGACCTCCCAGAGGGCCTTCTCTGCTGCTGCTCCCAGATTATGGAATGGCCTGCCGGACGAGATCCGTCTTATTACCACCTTAGACAGCTTTAAAAAAGCTGTCAAGACGGATCTTTTCCGGCAGGCCTTTCCTGAATAATTATCCCGGCCCAAGACTCAGCTGCCCTTTCTAGGCTATGATTCTATGTTTTAATTTTTTTTCTTCTAAGTTATATATATATATTAATTAATGCATGTTTTTTATCCCTCATAATTTAATATTATTTTAAGGGGTGGGTGGGCTAGGGTATTGTGAGTATGGGGTTTTTATATTGTAATCCGCCCCGATTGCATTGCAGAGGGGCGGGATATAAATAAAATTTTATTATATTATTATTATTATTTTTAAAAAGGTTTTTTTGGCCCCAAATATTCTAGGGGCTGTGGGGACATTTTCACCATGTTTTGGTCCCTCTGGACTATTTTAGGCCCTGAAAATGCCTTTTTAAAAATTTCCTGTTTTGGAAAAAAAGGCTTGTCCTGGGCCTAAAATGACCCAGGTGTATTAAAAACATGGCAAAAATGCCCCCCCAGCCCCTAGAAGTTGTTTCACAACACTTAGGGGCTTTTTGTGTGTGGGGGGGGCACCTCAAGGTCTCCTAGGGGTGTAATGTGCACCCCAAGCTTCCCAGAGTTGCTCATCCCTGCTCTAGAGTCACATTGGCTCCCTGGAATTCTGAGGTGCTAAGACAGATAAAATTGGAAGGTCAATGACTGTAACATGGATGTAATTCCAAACTAACAGTTGTGTTAGTCTGTTGCAGCAAAACAACAAGTTGTGTGCCACCTTTAGAACCAGCACATTTAATATGGCATGAGCTTTCATAGACTACTTCCTCAGATGCTAAAAATGTAATCTTAGAGGTTCTAGCACATATACAATGCACACTGCAGGGGGGTAGGATGAAGACTGTGAAAATCAGAAGGAAATCAGATGCAGAAAGTAGTAGAAGTGACAATTATATCATTAACCAAGGCCACAAGGAAAGCTGTTGGTGATAACACCATCTTGGTAAAAATATTTTTTTTGCAGTTTTTATTTTATGATATAGAATCGTAGAATTGGAAGAGACCACAAGGGCCATCTAGTCCAACCCCCCTGCCCTGCAGGAATACACAATCAAATCATTCCTGACAGATGGCCATCTAGCCTGTTTAAAAACCTCCTAAGAAGGAGACTCCATCACATTCCAAGGCAGCACATTCCACTGTTGAACAGTTCTTACTTATATTGAGGTTCTAAAATATGTACATGGCCATGAGTAGTGCATATTGGACCAAAGGAATAATAAAAACTAAATTAAATACATCTATTGAAAATCAGTTGCCTGAATTGTGTGTTACTTAAAAAAACTTTTTCAACTGCTTGTGTATCTTCTAAATGGCAACTGTATTTTCATATGTTGTTTAGAGTCTTGTAAGCTGCCTTATGAGGACTGTATCCCCCCCAAAACAACTCAAAACCACTGAAATAAATAAATAATAAACAAAAGTGGAAACAGAAGAGTTTTTCAAATAGCCCACCTGTTGGTGTAGGTCTTTACAGGCCAAAACTAGTGTCTTTGATTGAGTCTGGAAATGAGTAGTCATATAGCAAAGTTCCTTTACCCTTGGCACAATGTACTCAGGGCAGTCAGTTTCAGACCCATGTCAATTTTGTATCTCATTCTATTTTTTAAAAAAAGCTGGATTGTTATCTCAGGGTTGTTTGTTGTTGTTGTTCTTGGTTTTGGTCTTTTAGGGTTTCAAGGCTTTTGGTCCAGTCTTTTAATTAAAAAACAAAACAAAACAACTCTCAGTCTCTAGGTTTTGTCCAGGACAGATGTTCCATCACAGGTACAAGATCTTGACACAAATCCAGATGCCAACTCTGTCCCCACATCTACTTGGAAAACATCATCATAGAACTTATTCTCAACAATGCTCCTCAGTACTCTATGCCAGAGGATAAACAGACATAAATTGGGCATTGGGAATAGGAATATGCAAAAACCTGTTGTAGAACACGTAAATCTTACAGGACTTTCCATCTTGGACCTCATAACAGCTGTCCTTAAAACACAAAAATTTCAGAGGGAGATTGGAAAGAGAAACAGCAAAACTGGGATATATTCACAAACTCCAGTCCAATGACAGTGGGTTGAACAGAAACTATGGTTTTCTGGCACACTATACATGCTATAACACTAATTAACATTCCAGCCTCATGAAGGCTCTCATACCCATTTTATCACCCCTCTTTTCTGCTTCCCAGCCAGTATCATACAGCATTCCAAACACTCCCTCCACTATTCATATGGTTAACTACTCATCTTGGCTTTAGGCAACTTTGTTTCTTCTACCCTAACAACCATAGTTAAAATTAAATTTGTCACATCACCATCACCAGAGGTTTTTCCATGTCTAGTTCTATTCTCTCTCTCTCTCTTGCGTGTGCACACACACACACACACACTCATGGGTATAAATGTCTGTCCATAGACACTTAACTCCATGCATCTGATGAAGTAGACCCAGTCTACAAAATACAAACTTCTTTCTCTCATTTAGTCTCAAAGATATTACAAGATCCCTTTGCACATCATCCCACCTAGTCACACTCTTGGTTACATATGGGATTGCTACTCCAGATCTGTGGAATACTGTTTGCTTTTCAGCTGAAATATAACAAAGATGACTGATGGAAATACATATTTTGAAAAAATGCACACATCCCATGACATTTATTTTGTCAGCTGCCAGAATACAAAAACAGAAACATGACTTGTGGCTCAGATGATGCATGCAGAAAATCTTCATTACAAAAATGTGATTGCACACTGTCCTGATAATTATTTTCCTATGGATACCAACTGGATCAAATACAGATGATCTACACATTGGAAATTTCACCAAGATGTCACCTGTATATAATATGACATTTATACCAATTACTCCTTGGATATTAAAAATCTACAGTAAGACACGTTCAGCAAGCTACTTCTGTGTTCAGTTCTAGAGACATTTTCTGTTTCAGTTTGTGCTTAGCCAATTTCCTCTAAAAGCTTTGCTTAGAAATTTGTGGTCACAAAACTCTAAGCAGTGCTAATGAAATCATAAAGTACTTATAAAACTGCACTATGTTGAGCAACAACTAGCATGTAATTTATAGAAGACAAGGCAACATAGTTTTGGCTTATGAATAAAAATATTTTTACATTAGGAGGACAAAAAGTACCATGTAGGATTTCCATTATTTTTGGCATATTCTGCAGTGTCTGCAAAAGCCAGAGATAAAAGTGCAATCTTGTGATAAGAACTGCTTGGCTGAACAAATCTGATAAGGGCTGCAACCTGAACTTGTCAATTTGGGCTTTCAAACAAACTAGCTTCTAAGTGCTGTAATTAAAGAGGAAAAAAAGTCATTGGAGCAACTTGACATCCTGATCTCAAATTATAAATTATCTTTGCCTGGATACTGCAAGGGTATTTCAGGCATGGAAGTAGGCTTCTGTCTGCAGGATGAAGTCTGTGTACAAACAAAAGGCTGATGTTATTATTTCCCATCCTTCATTCAGGGCAGAAGGCATGTAATCCATGCTGTTTTTTTTTTCTATTCACAATCTCAATAACTATTTCAAATGAATGGCAGCATTATACTCTTATGTCTTGATGCATTACTAAATGTCTGATACAGCAACTTCCTGCTCCGTGACCTCTCCACCAATGACACTAGCAGCCAAGGCACAGATACAATGGGCCAGCAGTGCTCCACAAGGTTCTATCAGACCAAGGAAGAGAAGAGTGCTTTTAATATCCTGTAACAATTCAGATATCAATCAGCACAAATGTCTTATTTGTAATTTCAAAGTCACAGCCTTCCTCCTTGACAAATTATCATTATTGCTATTTTCACTTAAGAGAATCCATTCAAAAAGAGCAAAAACTTACTTTAGGTGAGTGATAAGACTATGCAAAGGGAAGTGGTCTGTACATGTAGTTCCAAAAAGTAACTTTTTCTAGCTTTGCCAACAATAGGCAGAAAAGTGCAAGCCAGAACATAAGATAGTTTGCTTCCCTTTTTCCTGTATGTTAATTTATACAGGGTACAATGACTTTGGTTCCTCAGAGACTGTGGTACTTGAATTGGGGTGTGGTAGTATCATTAGAATTCTTCAAAAACAAGCTATGCAAATGCAACAATAGCCAGTTTCTTGGACATGAAACTGTATCATTACCATGCAGCTGGTTATTGCCCCAATACCTCCTTCCTAACTATTGTCATTTCATGTATGCATGAACAGCAGAGTACACTTGCCTCCTGTCCATGTTTAGTTCAGTATAATGTGTAATATGAACTGGCCACTGGACAATGTGAGCCTTCTGCATTTTAAAATGTGCATGTTCATTACACTACAGGTGTCAGGGATGAAATCTAATACTTAATCAATGAGGCTACTAGGTCAACCACACACCACGGAGCCCTACTAATCGAATGAAATGAAAGGGAATGAAATGGAATGCTGGCTTTTAAGAAGGTAAAAGTTACATTCTTAATGAGAAGCAAAGTAAGCCATTGGGACGTTTTATCTCCTCCCAAAGAAAAGGTAGACACACTTAACAATTACATTGCTTTCACTTTAACATCTGAGAAATAATGTTTAAAGTATAACTGTACGTCACAAATATAGATGATGCAAACATAGTGACAGTTTAATGATATTTTAATCATTGCATACTTCAATGATATGAATTTTTATTGGTATCTGCACCAGGGCTGGGGAAAAGATGGGATATGAATGAACGAACGAATGAATGAATGAATAACAGTTGTACTTTCAGTGTTTTGCTGACAGTCTGCAGAAGAAACTCAAGACATGTCAAGATGTGTAAAGATAGCTATTTTATTCATAAAAAATCAAATGTGTTTTGGCATGTGTGTGCCCTTCAGGAGCTATTTAGACTCTAATTTCAAAAAAGTTCCGGGTCCAGAGAATTTTTGAAGTTATATTCTAAAGAAAGCATACACAGGCCAAAACGTGCTGGACTTTTTTTTACTAATAAAACAAGCATCTTTTGGGCATCTTGCGATGTGTCTCCAGTTTTTGCTTCCTTCTTATTGACAATGCAATCCCACCCATTTCTACTCATGTGAAAGCGCCACTGAGTTCAATGGGACTTACCCTCAGGCAATCAGACATGGGTTTACAGTTGGAGGTGTTTGTTACTTATTTTTCAATGATTTTCATACATGCTCTTAAGAAATGACAGGAGGAGCAGGGGGTTCAGGCCACAGCAGATTACAAAGGCTGTAAAATTAAAAGCCTGAAATAGGTTGGCAAGGACAGCTGTGTGCACTCAAATTAGAACCATAGAGTTGGAAGAGACTACAAGAGCCATCTAGTCCAACCCCTGTTATGCAGGAACACACAATCAAAGCATGCTCACAGATAGCCATTCAGCCTCTGTTTAAAAACCTCCAAAGAAGTTACTCAAGTATTGTCTCTGATTTCAGCTGAATAAAACAGTACATGATAAGGACCAGTCTGTCTGGTCTGATGCAGCCTTCTCTAACTTGGTGCCTTCCAGATGTTTTAGACTAAAGCTCCTATCATCACCTGCCAGCAAGGCTGGCTAGGCATATGATGGCAGGCTTTCAAACATTATAGCAGTGCTGAGAAATGAACCCAATGAAAATGACACTGTCACAGATGCAATGAAGTCTAAAGGAATATCACAGTCTGAGGACTTTCAGGACTTTTTCGGACAAGTAAAATGCAATGGAAGCAGCCTCGTCACGTTGCGAGACTGCTGCGCTGCAGGGCGTCCCTTTCGGATGATGCCCGTCCCTGCCGGTACTGTTGCGGTACCACAGGGACATTTGAGTGTAATATTTTGCCGATTTTTACTCACGATCAACTTTTGTGAGTAAAAATCACCAAAATATTACACTCAAATGTCCCTGCGGTACCGCAACAGTACCGGCAGGGACGGGTGTCAGCCGAAAGGGACGCCCTGCAGCGCAGCAGCCTCGCAACGTGGCGAGGCTGCTTCCGTTGCATTTTACTTGTCCAAAAAAGTCCTCAGAATAAACACCAACATCTTTCATTTATTTATACAGAATTATCAATTTACTCAGCATTGTGTAACAGTGAGCAAAGCCAATTCTTGTTGAAAGCTGACTATGTAAAAACATTTCTTTCAACAAAGATATTACTGGACTTTTTATAGAGGGTGAACATTATTTACAAGTTGCAAATCCGTGCCACTGTTCATTTGTGCTACTATAAGAACCATCTTTGTTATTTGTGACCTGCTTTGTAAATACAGTTTTTTTTTTTAAAAAAAACCACCCATAAGACATGCCAACAGCGGCTTGAAACAATTTTTAAAAGTGTATTTATAAATTAAATACTTAAATTAAATAGTTAAAAACTACAACACAACAGAGTTTCTTAATCCCAAGGAAGGTTTTTTTAAGTTCTAATTTTATCTTGCTCATGTGTCATTTTAGTATGTGCCAAACTTAGTTTTCTTTAAAAAAAGGAAAAGAATTGCTGACATCCTATCAGTTTTCTACATTAGTGGCAATGATCCAAAAAAGGCAGAGTATAGTGTTGTTAAATATGTCTCCTGTTTATATTCAAGTCCACCAGGACTTTACAAGCATAGTACATATGGGTTTCCCTTATTCCCTCTTAAGAAAATGTACTTACTTAGAATATGCTGGAGCAACCCAGTATGGGTTCTCCTCTGCTTCCTTTGCATGTCGTAAAATGGCCTCCCGAGGGTTGCTATCATCAGTTTTATCCAGTGCAATATTCTTGACTATGTATGAGGACAGAGTACCACCATGAGTTCCAACACGACCACCGCGACCTAATACAGAAGAGAATGAACAGATGTGCAAAATGGTAAGAACAAAATGAAGAGACAAAGATCATGGAGAAAATATTAAAAACTGCATCCACACTAACAAGAACTACTGTTCCAGTACATCTGCATGCCCAAAGCTTGCTTTATGCTTGCCTTTTCAGGGCAGATTCAAACTTCAATCTGGAAGCAATGTTTTGCTCACCACAGTTTTACAAAATTCTGGTTACCTGGTCCTGCTACTGGAGGTTCAGGCTTATGAGATTTCATGGGATCCAATCTATCCTTTTCCAGCTGCTTTCTTGTACTTCTCTGGCGTGGTTCACGAAACATTGGAAGTGCATGTGCTGCAAGTTGCAAAAAACAACATTAAAAAATAGAGATGGAGGACTTAAACATTAGCCTGATCCATATTCACATCAACCACCTAATGTGACTCCATAAGCAAACTTACTGGCCTGGGCGACACTTGAAGAAGTTGTTCTGGATGTAAAATGTTAAAATAACAGCAACAGCAGTCAAACCACACCCAGTAAACAGCCTCCCCCCACACTCCGGATGAATGCTGGAATAGAGGAGGATAGTTAGGACTATCCTACCTCACCAATGCATGTCAAAGGCTGAAGGGAAGGCTGGGATCTGTGATGCTCCCTTGAGATCAGCAGCACATTGTCTATTACAAGTAAAAATGTGGAAGCCTGCCCTAACCATGGTTAGCAATGGCCAATCATAATACCAATTATATCATCATGTCATGTGTAACACAGAAGAAAATTCAAGAGCAAACAAAAGAAAGATGAAGCATGTTATCTGGAACCCTGCCCCTGAATGTGAAATTATAGTTTACCATTTAGGATAAAAAATACATCTGTGGGGGTTCCATCTTGAAAGCTTCTTTTGCTGTTATCTCTATTCTCTCACCATAGAAGCTATATCAAGCCTGGGAAGTTGCTGCAAGGAACTGAGCTCTGGAAAACCTGCTGCACTAGGGCTGAATCTTGAGCAGAAATACATAGAATCAAGCTGTGCTTTGTAGGTTTGGTGGGAAAACATAGGAAACAGTAGGAATTTCTGGCCCTGCCCATTTTGCTCTGGCCCCTTCTTTATGTCCTGCTCACTGCTGGAATGTGGCCCTCAAGATTCTTCCCAAAATGCAACTCAGGCCTTGGACTGAAATAGGCCCCCCACCTCTGGTTTAGGAAATGATGTCTAAGCCATATTTAATTTTTTGTCACCCCAGTGTATTAAAACAGAGATAGCAAGATATATAAAGTATCATGGAGACAAGCGTGGGTTAGGATGCTAAGAGACAACCTGCTGCCCCCATTACTCCTGCAACCAAGCACTCACAGGTCACCAGAATCCCTGAGCTTGAAGCCATGCTCATCATATACTTATACAAGTTGACACAGAAATGCGGCTGGGCAGATTCAGCCTAATCCATCTAGCAGAGGTTGTTTCATTTATTAGCATCAATAAAAGTACCCTCTAGTTGCAGATGGCTTCAAAACTTTATGAATAAATAGTTATTTCATACTTTTTGGATGTTATATGAAGCATAAAGAGTCAAACTCCTGTTGGCAAGCAGTGTGATACACAATTTTGTATAGAACATCTGAGGTGATTAAAACAACCTATTCCCATATGTAGAAGTAAGCCTTCTTGAAAAAATACCATCTAAATAATATGCCTCATTTTTTAAAAGCAACTCTTAATCCCCTCAAGTGAAAATATGCAAATTGTGATCCCACCAATGGTCTACTTCCCATGAGAGGCAACAAGTTTATTTTAAGTCCCACTAAGAATGAAGTTGCTGAACACTGTTAGCCCCTATTTTCTCCCAGAGAAACTGAAGACAAGAAAATCTTTGTATCTTAACTGGCTAAGTTGGAAGGGGCTGCAGGACTGTGATTTCAGTCTGTCCCTCAATGTTTTATAAATCCCAAAGACTCAGCCTCTGTTATCTATGTATTAGGCCGCCTCCTGGAATCTTGAGTGATAAATATCGTGAAGATGATCTGATGTATATGCACAACATGACGGAGGAAGGAGGTGTAGAACAGACTGTAGCAAGGGCCCACCCAGTTTAACAACTAGCCAATATTTGCAAATGTCCCACAGTACAGGTGGGAAACCAGTTTTTGGCATGGAGATTCCCTGCCATCCCACAGACTGATCAGGCCAGAAATAGAGACAAACTGCTTGATGTCACTGTGTCTCTAGTTAATGTGCCAGTTGATGGAGCTACAGATGGGGACCCCAATTTATTCCCTCCTCGGATAGATAACGGGGGGCATGACTTCACTCCCTTCCTGGATACAGATTGGAATGCAAATGGTTCTAAGTGTGCTTGGCTTCATTCAACCCCCCATGTAGGGAAGTAGGTTTAGGGAAGGAGACAGGGCAATCTGGGAAAATGCTATAGGATGGATTAGGAACCCTGGTGGCCTGGATTAGGCCTTGGTACCAGGTGTTCTCCATCACTGTCCGATAGTTTATGACTGTCTTGAGGGATCAAACATTTTATGATCTAAAATCATATAATCCAATTAGGAGCAGGATAACCCTAACCAGACTGGGAATTGCAAACACAACTAGGTTTGCCTTTTTGATCTTGTAGTGAGGAATGCAGGAGCAGAGTCTCTTATAAAAGCTAAAGATCTAAACACTGGGTTTTCAGGTGGAATGAATGGGGCTGAATTAAACCTCCCTCTGATCCTTTCTAAGGACCCAATTGCTTTAAATAGGCCTTTCCACATACAGGGAGATAAGATTCTGTATTTAACAAACAAGTAAAAATTACTTACGTGTGATAATATAATCCTGAGTGAGTGTCTCTGCTTGTCTCTCTTTTCTTTTTGTCTTTACAACACATAATTTTGCTCCTCTAGGAAAGATTAACAAAATAAAAAAGAACTTGGTCAAATGAAGACTTTCCAGGAAACCACTATAAAACCACTTTTATAATGTGACCCTGTACACACATACTTGAAAGCATCTCTACTGTGTTCATGAGGATTAATTTCCTATAAATATGTATGACACTATGAACTACATGTGTATTTTGAGGAGAGTATCATTGTATCGCAGCTTCCCCAACCTATCTGTTACATATGTCAAACTACAGGTCCCATCACCCCAAATCAGCAAGCAAATGGAGATATTTGCTGGGGATGATGGCAGACATAGTCCAATACATCTAGAGGACACCAAGTTTGTGAAGGCTGATCTGGCCTATTTAAACAAAAACCACCACCACCTTGGCCTACAGCATATAGGACATATTTTGCATTCTGTATATAGTGGCACTGAGAGAGAACAGCAAAGCACTGGAAGATTTGAATCAGCACCTGCAATGAGATATTCCAACTACAGCTGACATAATCCAATGATTTGTTTAAATAAACTATGCTTACAATGTGCAAGTAAAAATCTATACTGGCCTCTTTTAGACGTGTTATCAGCAGCTAAGATAAAATATACAAGCATGTCACATTTCTCTGAAAAACTGAGGATTCCATGTGCAGAGTCACATATATGAAAAGTTAACTTATATTTGTCCTTACAATGGTGGCACAACCAAGCTTACTGTAGCAGCATTTTTCTTTCTTCCCACAAGCAAGCATGTTATGCTGCAGAAACCACCTTTTTAGACTGGGCTTAGAAATTGGCAGTTGGGCAAAGAGAAACTACAGCAAAGTATTTTTGCAGTTGCCAGAGGCTGGGATATCAGCAACTTCAAGCAACACGGTATGGACCCTCTGCCCAGAACCAGAGATGATATTAAAAATTTACGCTAGAAGAGATGAAAGTAGTGAAGAGATCAACTGAATCAGCTACTTGCATTTTCTCGGTTTCACAATTATTTCCTTTTGATGTACAGTTAATGAGAAAAGGGCTCCAAAACATTGGAGCAGAGCAGAAATCTGCTTCTGTTCCTTTAACTTTTTCTTCAACATGAGCATGCAACACAGCTGCATACACAGATCATGTCATTATCATTTTAATAAGTATAAGGAGCTAAATTAGAGTATGTTATATGTTTTTACCCACTTGGTATTCTTGAACAACCTATAGAAATCAACAGAGAACGGGATGTAATGATGAACTTAATAAAGCCACTTCAGGTCTTATATTGGAGAAAAGTGGGATATAAATTAAATAATTAAATACATAAAGAAATGAATAATAGATTAACAAACCATTGTTTGTTAAGTCAGGAATGAGTGTCATGTTTACATTCTCCCCATTTGCTCTGGGCATTGGCTTCACTCCTTCTCTAGTGGTTACTACAAATTAGAGTTATATTTGAAACAGAAAACTGTTTAACCCAGGACTTCAAGCCATAATATGAATTTTAATTCTATATCACTGTTTGGAGTTCAAGATTAAACCACAATTTCTTATTTTGGACATAACTGGACACTTCTGTTCAGTACATGATACAAGAACCAAAAAATGTGAGATGGAAGAATTATATTGGGAGTACATGGAAACAAGCTTAATAAACCATAATTGAATAAGGGTCATTATAGTCAAATAGGTCCAATGTGTCAGATATAGTTACTGTTTTCTATTAATTTCACTGATGACATCTCACTGACATAACTTGTGCAAAATTTTTACAGCAAAATTCTAGATATTTCAATATAAAGTTTGAATGGGAAAGGTAGCTTCTTTGAAATACAAAGGTTATCACCTTTTCCTTGATATGAAATTGTAAATGAAAAGTTCGGAGATCTCATATTTTAACAAGCTAGTCAACATGAAGAAATAAGACTTAGACAGACCAAATTAAATACCTTTGACTCTTGAAGGGATCATAGTATACCTTAGCCAAGCCATTCCCTGTACCAACCATGATTTGATTCAGCTTAGGATGCCAGAGACAACGGACGACACTCTGAAACACATTAGCATTTGGTCAGTAATCTTCAGTTTTGGATAAAAATACGGCTTCATGCACCCAATGACTCAGCTTCATGGAGACGTCTTTCAGAAAAGGGTTTACCTCTATATATTTTCTCTAGATATGATTCTTTTCTTATCTAGATTGTCTTTATCTTCAGATGGCACTAGGTTGGAAGATGGCAAGATATCAGATATTGTTACCAATCGTTGCTGAGATCCTGCATCAGAGGCTACAATATGTAACTTTATAATGGTGGAGCTATATCACTGACATGATATGCAACCAGGCTAACGAATTGCAATGATGCACAAAGGGCTGTGTGTAATGTGGGTTCCTGTTGTACAAACAGAGGTTTCTGTGTCCAAGGGGTCCATTGTGCAACGGCCATACTGCTGGCTCTGCTTGTGCAGTTGCTCCAACGGTATAGCTATGCTTCTACTCCCCTGCTGAGAATATGAATTTTACGCATTAGCACAATGCAGCTTGTTAGTTGGTTTATGATGATGTAACTTCCAAAAAGGATGCTAACCCTTATTTGTAAAGAACAAAAAACAAAGATTTTTGATGTACATAATTGTGAACACCTGATGTCCAATTCGCTAACAAACCTATTCAATTACAATTCTCCCCAAAGAAAAGTAACGTGAAAAATGTCACTTAGGTGAGACATAAGTTTGACCAATTAGATACTTAGTAGTATTCAGCATTTATGTATATCCAAAATCTGAAACCATTGCTATATGGATAGCCATTAAAAAGGAAGAAACACCACTACGCCACTGTCTTCAATGGTATCCCACCTTTCCCTGGAAGCCAACACAAAATTTGGAAATAGAACTTGTATTATTAAATATGATCCTGTGCTAGGTAGACGAAAAAAAATGGCTTTCATATTTAGTCAAATTCATTGTAAAAAGGGCACATAGTATATCTTAACAAGGGAGCATAAAGTACAGTTTTATTGTAACAAGAGAGCCTAATTTAAATTTATACGACTTAGGGGACACGCAAGACATTATATTATAAAAAGCCCAATCTGTAGACCAAAGGGAATCAGTAAGCATATCAAATGACCAATTTCTATACCATTTGGCCAAACAGCCTATCTTTCCTCAACCCTGAACTCATTTCCACTTTGTTTGACTGTTAAACATGGTTCATTTCCTAGCATGTACTGGCTGTAAAATAAATGAATTCAGACATCACATGGAACTATGAGAGAGTACCTGTAACAAACTCTGGGAAAATATTTATATGCACAATTATGAAAATTATATAAAAATATTTTATCAATTATATGAGCTGACTTTGCTACTTTGTTCAAAACTGGACTATCCCACAACAAACTGTTGGGAATGCTTTAGCATAAGAATTTCACTTTTTGGTAGAGTGTTGCAATCAAGTGGCCCTCCAGATGTTGGTAGACTGTAAATCCCAGGAGACCTAGCCAACAAAGCCAGGAATGTTCAGGGTTCCAGTCCAGCAACACTTGGAAGCCCCATACAAAGAAAATCTCTGCTGCCATTTCTGGCTCTGAGGTTTGGAGGAAGCATGATCTCTTGAGGATTATTTTGTTTGGGCATTTTGCTTCTGAGAGCCTTGGAAATGCAGTACTTTTTCTCACCTCCAAAACTAGGTGGACAGAAATTACCATCTCGGCAGCTGTGCTATACTCTGATGCCTGCCAAAGTACAGAGCAACTGTGGGAAGAATCCCTGCAGTTTGTCACATCTGGTGGAATATGTGCCATATCAAGCATGGAAAAACAAATAGTGGCCTCCTATGTGTAAAGCTAAGTGGTGTAGTGCAGTGGTTTGAGAACTGTACTAGGAACTTTGGGAGACCAGGGTTCAAATACTTCCTCAGCCATGAAAACCCACTGGGGCAAGTCACAGTCTCTCCGCCTTAAAGAAAGGCAATGACAAATCTCCTCAGAACAAATCTGGTCAAGAAAATCAGAGCCAACTTTAAGGCACATCACCACCATAACAAATACAGTAGGACCCCCATATCCACTGATTCATTATCCACTGATTCAATTATCCATGGGACACAAAACAGCACACCTACCAGAGTCTTCCCAGAAAATGTGTCCTCTCTAGCCATCTTCTAGGACCTCCAAGGCAACTCTATGGTATTTCAAACTGGAAGTCCCATTATTTTCAATGGTGTTTGATATTATCCACAGTTTTCAGTCTCCATGCCCTCCCCCAGAACCAATCCCCAGCAGATACTGGGGTCCTACTATATCTAAAAGGGTGTGGAAACAGCATGGTCTAAAGACGGCATGTGGCCCTCAGAATCCACTTTTTGTGATTCCTGTAACCCACCAACCCCTTCTCCAAAGCCCTTATTTTTTTAAAAAATGACATCATTTTCAGGCAATTGTTGCCTTCAAACCATGCAGAAAGCCCTCCCCCGCACACATCTGAAAATACATGAAAATACCTATAACCCTACCCCTATAAGCATCCCAGAATGCCTGTTTTTCTTTCAAAATGGCAGCAGGAAGTAATGTGACACCCTCTCCTATCACATTTTTGAGATGGGCTACCAGATAAAATGGTGGTATTTTGATTTGCTGCTGGGGTGCATCCCACAGGGGTGGAAACTGGCTCCAGGTCTCCACAAAGTTCATAGAATCATAGAATTGTAGAGTTGGAAGAGACCACGAGGGCCATCCAGTCCAACCCCCTGCCACGCAGGAAATCTTGATCAATGCATCCCCAACAGATGGCAATCCAGCCTCTGTTTAAAGACCTCCAAGGAAGGGGGAGTGTGTTCCACTGCCGAACAGCTCTTACTGTCAAAAAGTTCCTCCTAATGTTGAGGTGGAATCTCTGTTCCTGGAGTTTGCATCCATTGCTCCATTGCCCACACCAATCTAAAATTACTGCTTCTGTTTTTCTATTGCTGCTTTTAAAAAGTGCACTTGGCATTTACTGTGCACTTGGGTTTCAAATTTGCAAGGATTCTGACTGAAAGGCTAGAATATAGATGTTTAAATAGTTAAAATATATAGGAAAAACAACACTCTTAAAGGAAAACTATCCTTTTTCTTATTATTCTGCTTTATGAATAGATTCCTTAACATCTCCTTTAACTCTTATCCACTTAAACATAGCTGTCAGATGATGATTCAAGACCAAATCAATGCTCTCATATGTTATAAAACTTAAAAACATGGCATTTGGTGTCATCAGTGTGTTGATGCTTATTGATGTATATAAAGTAAGGACTCCCACACTAATAGAAATGAACAGGAGCTGGTAGGAAGGCTCTGTTCTTTGTGTTAAAGACTCCCTACTGCCTTAATCCTGCTTGAATCTGGACCCCATTAAACTTTATAATTGGCTAAAAAGAGCTGAATGCTTTACTTCCTCTGAACTTTTCAGTTTTGGCTGCTGCTGATGCAGCTGATGCTTCAATTTCAACTGCACTCAAGAGACAAATGAGTTGAGTCAGAGTTGTAAGCACTGTAATTAAAAGCAAGTTACAGGATCTGAGATGCATCTGCAATCAGATTTCACTTCTTCAACAGATGTAAAATCAACAGGAGGTGGCAATTAGGTTTACTGTATAGTGTTTTGCATAAACTATCAGAAAATATTGAGCTAACCTCAAGCCCTACCTGTTAAGTTTCTAAATTCTCAGAAAAATAAACATAAACATGTAAAGCATTCTTTATATGTGAAGACACAAAATAAAACTTCTGTTATATTTCAAGGTACATTATAATAATTCTGTTACTATTAAAAACTACAACAGATCTTGTTGAAACTGTATTTTTCAATAGCTCGAGCAAATCCTTCTTCCTATTTTCTTTTACAGTACATGGAAGGCTGTTGTCTTTCAAACACATAGGCACTGATGATTTCCAAAAACAATAACTAATTATATAAAAGAATGTGAAATATATGAATAAGGGTGCTTCCAGATGTGATAGCAGCATAAAAGGGGAGAAAGGAAGAAAGTATTCACAGGAAGGAAGTACTAACTATAGATGGAGTCTGTGAATATCACAATAGTGACAGTTGTATTTATGTCAATAGTGCTAACCCAGGTGATCAGCATGACAAAACAGTCACCCCAAAACTCTTTATTTTGAAGCTGGTTTAAGATTCAGTGTCTCTCACTTTAACTGTGGGGATGTCCAGTAACAAGCCCAAACTCTTTGCCAACTAGTTATGACATAAGTTTGTACAATAAGTCAGATACCACCATATTTTGGACCAACTGGCCTTTAATCATAGAATCATTTATGGGTCTGAAACACGGGTCACCTATTGCCACCACTTACGACTCCTCGAACGCTTTCATCAGCGCTGTATATGCACAATCCTAAATATACACTGGACTGACTATGTGATGAATGTTGCTCTCCTTGAGCAAGCAGGGATCACCAGCATTGAGGCCATGATATTGAGAACACAGCTGCGCTGGGCAGGCCACGTTTCTAGGATGGAAGACCATCGCCTCCCAAAAATACTACTCTACGGTGAACTCGCCACAAGGCAGCGTAAGAGGGGCACACCAAAAAAGCGATACAAGGACTCCCTGAAACAACATCTGAGGCTTGGCCAAACTGATCACCAACATTGGTCCGCCCTGGCCTCACATCGGGAGGCATGGAGATGCACTATCCACAACGCTGCAGCCTTATTTGACAACTCACGCCGAACAAGTCTTGAAGAGAAACAACAACGCAGAAAGAATCACAACCCAGAAACATCACCCAAGGAGACCTTCTGCTGTGCTTACTGCAACTGGACATGTTTATCTCAGATTGGCCATTTTAGTCATCAGCGCGCTTGCAGAAAGCGCGGGATGAGTCCTTCCTGAATCTTTGTTTGCAAAGAAAAGCCAGAAAGAGAGAGAGAGAGAGAGAGAGGGAATCATAGAATTGCAAAGTTGGAAGAGACCACGAGGGCCATCCAGTCCAACCCCCTGCCATGCAGGAATACACAATCAAAGCATCCCTGACAGATGGCCATCCAGTTTCTGTTTAAAGACCTCCAAGGCATTTTTATAATTAATTTTTACATTCCCAAAGGAAATATTTCTCTCCTGTACTGTTTTGTTCCACATAAGACTTTCCATAGTTTGAATCCTATTGGCAAGTCTTAATATTTTTTTTATTCAATTACTGCAAGCCTTGTTTTCACAGGCAATAGATGAAGAGGTAAGCATATAGTGACATAGTACTACTTCAGGTAGGAGCTTACAGGATTAAGTTCTCTATTCCAAAATTCCCTGCATATAGAAAACCATCGACATCAGGGAAAATGTTTTAGCTGACCTTTCTACCAGCCTTCATAGAATCATAGAGCTGGAAGAGACCACAAAGGCCATCTAGTCCAACTTTCTGCCATGCAGGAACACACGATCAAAGCATTCCTGACACGGCCATCCAGCCTCTGTTTAAAAACCTCCAAAGAAGAAGACTCCACCACACTCTGACTCAGTGCATTCCACTGCTAAACAGCTCTTATTGTCAGAGTTCTTCCTAATGTTTTTGGAGAATCTCTTTTCCTGTGGCTTGAGTCCATTGCTCTGTGTCCTAGCCTCTGGAGTAGTAGAAAACATGCTTGCTCCATCCTCAGTATGACATCCTTTCAAATATTTAAACATGGCTATCATGTCACCTCTTAACCTTCTCTTCTCCAGGCTAAACATACCCAGCTCCTTAAGCCGATTCTCATAGGGCATGGTTTCCAGACCTCCCACATTTTGATTGCCCTCCTCTGGACATGTTCCAGCTTGTCAATATTATTCTTGAATTGTGGTGCCCAGAACTGGACACAGTATTCCAGGTGAGGTTTGAACAAAGCAGAATACAGTGGCACTATTACTTCCCTTGATCAATACACTATACTCCTATTGATGCAGCCTAGAATCACGTTGGCTTTTTTAGCTGCTGCATCATACTGCTGACTCATGTTCAGTTTGTGGTCCACTAAGACTCCTAGATCCCTTTTGCATGTACTGCCATCAATCCAGGTGTCACCCATCCTACACCTGTGCTTTTCATTTTTACTGCCTAAGTGTATCCCACATTTCTCCTTGTTGAAATTCATTTTGTTAGTTTTGGCCTGCTTTCTAATCTGTTAAGATCATTTTGAATTCTGATCCTATCCTGTGGAGTATTAGCCACCCCTCCTACTTTGGTGTCATCTGCAAACTTTATAAGCATGCCCTCTATTCCCTCATCCAAGTCCTTGATAAAGATGTTGAAGAGCACTGGGCCCAGGGACAGACAGAACCCTGCGACACCCCACTAGTCACTTCTCTCCAGAATGAAGATGAGCTATTGGTGACTACCCTTTGAGTTTGGTCGGTCAACCAATTACAAATCCACCTTGCAGTTGCATTGTCTAGCCCACATGTTACTAACATTTTGCAAGGATATCATGGGGGACCTTGTCAAAGGCCTTACTGAAATCAATATAGACTACATCCATAGCATTCCCTTCATCTACCAAGTTTGTAATTCTATAAAAAAATAGATAATCTGGCATGACCTGTTTTTGTGGAACCCATGTTGACTTTTAGTGATCATGGCATTCCTTTCTAAGTGCTTATAGACGGTAGGTTTTTCGTGTTTTTTTCCATGCTGTGAGGCCATGTTCTGGAAGAGTTTATTCCTGGCGTTTTGCCTGCATCTGTGGCTGGCATCTTCAGAGAATGGTTGGGTAGGGGTGTGTGTGGTTCATATACTGTGAGACTCCTTTGAGAGGATATGTAAATTTGTGTATTTGAATGGCTATTTCCTGAGGGGAGATAGGCAGGAGGATTAGAGTCTGTTTGTTGAATGGTCCATTGTCTGCTGGAAATCCCCCTGTCCCTGGGTGAAGTTCATTTGCATGTGTTGAGTTTTGATTTTGGGGGTTTTAGGACTGGTAGCCAAACTTTGTTTAGTTTAAGGGTTTCTTCTTTCCTGTTAAAGTTGCCCAGGTGTTTGTGGATTTCAATAGCTTCTCTGTGCATTGTGACAAATTTACATATCCTCTCCAACAGGGACTCACAGTATATAAACCCCCCACACTCCTACCCAACCATTCTCTGAAGATGCCAGCCACAGATGCAAGCAAAACATCAGGAATAATCTCTTCAAGAACACGGCCTCATTGCCTGAAAAAAACCACGGAAAACCTATGGATGCTGGCTGTGAAAGCCTTCGACTTCACAATGCTTACAGAATGTCTGTTTAATGATCTGCTCTAGAATCTTTCCTAGTATTGATGTCAGGCTGAAACCTTGTCAGTCTTCATTGTGCAAAGATGGAGAGCACAAGGATTAGAAGAGCTTGTAACTCCATGTGCCTCCTTTTACAATCTGAATTGGTATCCCTGCCTGTCTGTGAGAACTATGCCAAAGTACAGACACACCTCAGTTAACAGTTACTCTGCTTTTTACACCTGCTAGCCCTGCTTCCTCCTCATTCTCTGTCTAACTGGAAGGGTTTTTTTAAAAAGCAACACTGGCATTAGAGAAGGATGAAAAAAAGACTGGATACTTTCAGTGTCAAGTTGTGGAAGTATGTCTGCATGAAACAAAGCATTAAAACTTAAGTTGGGAAAGAGTGTGATTTGATTCTAACTAATCCAATCATAGCTGGGTATGACTGCCTACAGGAGGCAAGGTTAAACAGCAACTGCCTCCAGAGCATGAGTGAGAAGCAAAACTAAGGAGCACAGTATATAAGCCTGCTTCACCAGTTACCCCCATGTTATAAAAGAATAGATCATGGAATCATAACTAAAGTAGGGACTGGTGAAATAAAAAGTGATTCCTGGATACATTTTGAAAGAAACTTTGAAATGTTTTGCTTCATGTAGGCAAGGCTTACCTGACTTGGTTGTTTCATTTCACATGTGCATATTGTTAATTACTACAGCTTCCAAGGGGAGGGGCAATTTTTATTAGGACTATTCTGCAAGGATTCAACACATTACATCCTACGAATCCTCAACCCTGCCTCCACATCTGCTATATGGAAAGGAAAATACAGACAAATTAAGGGGAAGAAAGGATTTAACATATGATCTGAGTATGATTCTTCACAGGAGGTCAGCAAAGGACTGAAGGCTGCTCAGCCCACATTACAGGAGCCAAGGCAAAGGGTGGCTGGCTTGGCCTGCACATTGCTGTTCAATCCACTCCAGCCAAAATCTTGCAAGAAGCAGGAGAAAAGTCTTCCTCCTCTCTCTAGTACTTCTCTAGTACTTCTGAGAGAAGGTTTAATGGATGGTGTAATTGTATTATTATTATTGTTGTTGTTAGGGTTTTAAATCTTGAGTTAAGTCTTGGGAGACCATAGCAACAAAATATATTTAATAATAATAATAATAATAATAATAATATTTAAAGGGGGTTCTTGCTAAAGAAAAGGTTAAGAGCCATTGAACTAGAGCACCCAAATGTAATACATAACAGAAGTCCTATGCTCACTTCTTACACTTTGCTTTCTCTTTTCAGAACTGATGCAGTGTTATATCTGAACTAGGCAAACTATGGTTCAGATCTGAAAATGAAGTTTCAACTAGTTTAGTGCAAAACTAAAACTGAGAGGGAAAGTCAAAGTACACAAGGGCCAATAAGGAAGCTGGTTGAAAAGGAGAGGAGAAAGGAGCAGGTGTTAAGAAAGAAAGCTACTGAAGAAAAAGGATTTCACGTGCAAAAAATTTCATTTTTAGAGAAGAAGCCATGGCTGAATGGCAGAGCAGTTTGCATGCAGAAGAGACCAAGAGCAGTTTGCATGCAGAAGAGACTCTGCCTCCAGTTTGTATTGTTGTTGTTGTTATTTTAAAAGGCCTTGCAGCACAACAGCAGGGCATCTTGGGCCCTTCGGGTGATGTGGACTTTAACGCTTACCACATCCAACTCAGCATGGCCAATTGCAAGAGATTATGGAAGATGAAGTGTAAAATCTCAGGAGACAAAGATTGTCCACCCTTCTGTTGTAGCGGTCAATGCAAAGGACTTCCTCTTCCGCCTGTTACCCTGGAGAGCTAATACAGTCTGCTTAAACAATACTGGATGAGTTGGATATATAATCTGACCTGTTATGCAATAGATTCCTATTTCTGTGCCTCTGAGGAGATTTTCACACTGGGGCCAAAAGCCCTGGTTCTGTCCAGTCACCTTCTATCCCATTCCTGCAATGGAATGGAGGTAAATGTTTGCACACTTACCTCCATTCCGCTCCAGGAATGGGCCTCCTCCCTCCTTGCCTGGCCAGCCATAAATAGCCATTGTAAGGCTGCTTTTGAGAGGACGAGCGAGAGGGAAATTTAAAATATCCCCCCAGCTATCAAGTAAAGTAATAAAAAGGGGAAAAAATAAAAATAATACAAGGAACCCGGGGGAGGGGTGGCACTGACCTGGCTGTCCAGATCATGGCAGGAAGTGCCTGCCACCCGTCCCTGTCATTCCAGAACACGGGGGTCCTATTTGCACACCCGCGTTCCGTTTCAGAAATGGAACTGGGTGCCTAATATCACGGGGAGAAAACAGAACAGCCATAATGTAGGAATGGAACAGGGTGAATGTGTCTGAAAGGAAATCCTGTTCCGTTCCTGCAACGGAACAAAAAGCCTGTGTGAAAATCTCCTGATACACTCTAATGTCACTGAACACAAAATTCCTTCCCTTTCTACTTTTGATTCCATTCCAAATAATAATAATAATAATAATAATAATAATATCATTAGTTTTTAACCATGATGGAATCTGGTAGCAATCTGCTCCAAAAATGAAACATTACTCAAAGCCCAAAGTGTGTGTGCATGCACCTTCAAGTTGCCTGTCAACTTACGGCGACCCCATGAATTTCATAGGGTTTTCTTAGGCAAGGAAGACTCAGAGGTGGTTTGCAAATTCCCTCCTCTGAAAGATAGCCTACAGCACCTAGTATTTGTTGGCAGTCTCCCATCCAAGCACTAACCAGGGCTCACCCTGCTTAGCTTTCAAGATCAAACAGGATCTAGTGCCTTTAGGTATTTAGGCAGGCTCTGGGCTAGATTATTCATGGCAATACATACACACACATACGCACACAGAGCTAGAATTTGGAAGAGGATAATCTGTTGAATCCCAGCAATGCAAAGTAAATTGAGAACTCACTGAACTTATAAACTCAACTATTACTCATAGTCTTACATTTGGAACCTGGAGCTGACAACTGCTTAAAGAAATTTTAAGGGATTGTCTGGCTTTTAACTGATTAATGTTTTTAAAATGTATCTACTCACATTTGGATGAAATCTGCATTAAATACAACCCACCCCAAAGAATGCCAGTGATGTCATATGACAGCCACACTTGCCATAGGATGTGAGCCAAGAAGCAAAAGCCAGAGGCTTTTCTTAGCTGCAGTAGTTCAGGTTCTAGAAAAAGCATGTTGACTCCTTACTGTTACAGATGACTTTAAAATACAAAGGTGATAGAAAGGGATTATGAAATTTCCCTTTCAAATCTTCCATCCTCCTGTCAGTATGTGTTCAAATGTTCCAGTGGTGGAAGAGAACAAAGTCAAAGACTGGACAGCAGGGAAAATGATGAAAGCTTTGACTAAAGTAGAAATATAATAAGCTTTACTGTAAAGAAAAAAATAGCACAGCCCTATTAATATAGCAATTTGGTGAAGGCCTGAAAATATATAGAACATTTGTATACCTTTAGGCTTGTACAAGGGGGCTTACCGGCTCGCCGGTGGGCCTGGTTGCGGCCCAGCCGGCGCCCCCACTTCTCCTCCTCCACCTCGCACAGTCCCTCGGGGGGGCGGCCCCCGCGACCACATGGTCAGCACGGGGGCCGCTACTGCTGGGGGCTTCTTCTTCCTGGCATCATCCGGGTGCCGGGAAGGCCTGGCCAATCAGGAGGAGCACTTCCTTGCCCGATTGGCTGGGCAGCGGGGTCAGGGAGGGACTTCCGGCTGCACTTCTGGCGTGGCAGGATGATGCGGAGGGCCGTGTCAGGAGCTGGTATTTAAGCTGGCTCCTGGCACGGACCCCGTCAGTCGCTCGCCGGGAGCTGAAGGGAGGGGATGCCGATGGAGCCGACGGGGGTCAGGGGGTGGAGGCGGACATGGGCAGCTGAGCGCAGGGAGGCACGCCCCGCTCCTTGGGGAAGCGCGCATCCCCTCCCCCTGCACCCGGCAGAGCAGCGCAGCGGCAGCAGCGGCTGGCTGGGCCCTCAACAGCAGTCGGGGGCAACGTCTGGCTGAGGCGCCCGGGCGAAGCTCCTGGGATTGCCTTGGGCAGACAGGCAGCTCAGCAATGGGGCGAAGCGCCTGGGTGGATCCGCCTGGGGAGGACCCAGCTGGGGGTCGGTGGCGGGGTCCAGCAGGCGGTTCTCAGGCTGCGGGGGATCGGCGGCCGGCGAGCAATAAAAAAAACCTGGGAGCGGAGGCACCAGCCAGATGGCCAGGGGGGAGGGTGGGAGCATTAGGTGAGGCCCCCCCACCTACATTAGAACGGTGGGTGACTGGGAGCCCACGGAGGGGACAGCGGAATCCCTCCTTGTGACTCCGACACCCCCAAAACACACCTGTAGGCAAACCCCCACCTCCCCCCCTCCAGCGGGGGGCAGCGCGGGTTTTCTTCTCTCCTGGTGGGCATAGTGGGGGGAAAGGAGAACCCCCCCCTCTGCAGTTTGAAGATAGCATCTTCCACGGGAAGGGACACCATGCCTCCCAGGAAAGCCAGGGCAAAAAAGAACTTGGAGGTGCCTCCTCAGCTGGAGGCAGTTCCAACAGAGGGCCCAGCTCCACCCCCTGACCGGGTAACACCGGGTAACACCCAATTGCAGGTATGGACACGGATCCCAGGCCACCTCTGGAAGTGTTTGGGCCCCCAGCACAAAGCACAGGGGACATCATCGGGGTCTTATCCATGATAGCCCACGAACTGGACAGCTTCGGGGCCATGAGGTTGGGGGCTAGCCAGCTCACTTCATCCAGAAGAGACACTGGAGATGGAGGCGGCCCCTGCACATCGACAAGCATTGGGGCACGTAGCAGCACTTTGGGGACCGCCAGTGGCAGCGACCTCTATCGCCGCTCCCGATCCAGAGGCAGAAGTGACTCTAGGAGCTCCAGACAGTCTGGTTCTAGGGATTCATCGTCCAGACGGCGCCGGGGGACCAAACAGCGGAGGAGCCCACAGATTCAGGTACTGGGCAAAAGGGGCGTGCAAACCGGGCCTCCCTGGTTGGGCTTTGCGGCTGCGCAGGACTAAGGAAAAGCGAGACGCAGACAGGAGGAAGGAAGGTAAGGAGCAGGCAACGGGTGGGTTAGTGGAAGCCAAGTCCAAGGAGGACCCACTGGGCAGCCACTTGGATCGTAAGGTGCATTCCAAGATTCTGAGGGACTACTATGTGGATATCTTTTCACTCAACCCACCTTGGGGTGGGGTGGGAAGGCTACACAAAGGGGACAAGAAGGATGGAGACAAAGCAAAAGCAGAACATGTGGAATGCACCTTCACCAACTGGCTTGGGGGGTATGCAGTCTTCATGGGAGTGGTGGCAATGGTGTTCCCTGAGAGGGAGTGGCACTTGATCAATCACTTGCACCAGGTGCTGAAGATCAAGGCAATGGCAGGGGACACTGCGGCCATCCTATATGACGAAGAATGCAGGAAGAAGGCCTCCCGGTCCCCCATCCACAGGTGGGACATCATTGACAGTGGGATTTGGTTGGTGGCAGTGGGCCCCAGGAAGAGGGGAAAAAGGGAAGCCACCAAAGACACCAGGAAGAAGGATGGGAAAAGGCTGGTCTGTTGGGAATACAATGGTGGTAAGTGTGCCAGGTATCCCTGACGATTTGAGCATGCCTGTGAGTCTTGTGGGGGTCCGCACCCGAAGGTTTCCTGCTCACGGCAATCAGGTGGAGGGCAGTCCTTTCGGGGCTCCTGCCCCGCCTCATCCGACACACAAAGGGAGGCGGGAGCGGGGTCAAGTGCCGGTCACAGAAACTCAAACTGAGGTAGGGACCAGGGATACGGGCAGGGATCGCATGGCTCACACACTAATCAAAGTCGACACCATGCTACCCCTCCTCGCGGCTTACTCCAACAAGGAGGAGGCGGCCTACACAAAGGAAGGCTTCACAAACAGTTTTAGGATTCCCTATCAAGGACTTAGGGAAGCATCAGTATCTGGCAAACTAAAATCGGCAGCCCAGCTGCCAGAGGTGCTGGCCAAGAAAATTGAGAAGGAGATGGAGACGGGCAGGATTGTGGGCCCTTTCTCAGAGCCACCCATGCCAAACTTGAGAGTATCCCCCTTAGGGGTGGTCCCCAAAAAGAATCTGGGGGAATATTGGCTCATTCATCACCTGTCCTACTCCAAGGGTGCGTCAGTCAACGACGCCATACCACACCTGAGTTATGCTCAGTGCGGTATGCTTCTTTGGACCACACTGTACGATTATTGCAGAATTGCGGAAAAGGCGCCCTTATGGCCAAGTGTGACATCCCGTCTGCCTTCTGCTAGCTGCTGGTGCATCTGGAGGACCACTGTCTCTTGGGCTTCAAATTCCAGGACAGGTGGTACTACGACATGGCCTTGCCCATGGGCTGTTCAGTCAGCTGTGCTGCGTTCGAAGTGTTCAGCACGTTCTTAGAATGGGCACTTCAGCACAGGTCCGGTTCCCCCTTTGTCATGAACTACCTGGATAATTTTCTTATGATGGGCCCGGCTGGGGAGCCAGATTGCGGGTTTATGCTTTCCACATTCCAGGCGCTGGCTGCGGAGATAGGAGTCCCGCTGGCACCAGACAAGACGGTGGGGCCGGCAACATCCTTAGTGTACTTAGGGGTGGAGTTGGATTCGATCCTGGGTGTCTCGCGTCTCCCAGAAGAGAAGTTGGTGGCCCTGTGGGACAAGCTGGTGGGCCTGTTAAAAAGGGAGAAGGCTACGCTCAAGGATCTGCAATCCCTGCTGGGACATTTGAACTTTGCATGTCGAGTGGTGGCTCCAGGGAGGGCATTCTGCGCCAGGGTGGCTTGGCTCACTGGGGGGGTTCACTCTCCTCATCACCACATCCATTTAATGAAGGGGGTGAAGGATGATGCAAGGGTGTGGTTGGAGTTTCTGCAGCATTACAATGGGGTCACAGTGTGGCAAGAGGGAAAGGAACTGGGCGGGGGCTGCAGGTCCACTCTGATGCAGCAGGCAGCCTAGGGTTTGGGGTCTACTTTAATGGCCATTGGTGCTCACAGCCCTGGCCTGAGGGCTGGAGGGAGGGCGGGATCACCCGGGACCTCACTTTCCTGGAGTTCTTCCCAATCCTGGTGGCGGTGGTCCTCTGGCAGGAAGATTTCAAGGACAAGAGGGTATGTTTCTGGGGTGACAATCAGGCGGTGGTCCGTATCATCAACCGGCAGTCCTCCAGATCTGAGAGGGTCATGTGGTTAGTGCACAGATTTGTGCTTGTATGCCTTCAGTCCAACATCAGTTTCCGCACCTGGCACATACTGGGCGTGAATAACGAGATAGCGGATGCTTTGTCTCAATTTCAGGGCGAGAGGTTCTGCGTGCTGGCCCCGGATGCCAACGAGTCTGCAGTCCCATTCCCGGACGATCTCTAGAGACTTGGGAACTGATGGTGCTCCAGGGCGTGGCGGACTTGCTAGCTCCTTCTACGAGGGCAAGCTACAAGAGGGCAGTGGCTCAGTTCATGACCTTCCAGCAGCAGCAAGGGTACGGGAGCTCCTAGCCAGCTATGGAGCATGAGGTACTGCATTACTTGGCGACGCTGAAGGGTCAGGGCTTGGCGCCTAAGTCGATAGCCATATAGGTGGCAGGCATTTCCTTCTTTAGTAAGGCGGCAGGAGCGGGAGACCCATGCGGCACCTTCATGGTAAGGAAGGCCATTGAAGGTTGGAGGAGGGCTGCAAGTCAGGTGGCGGATCCCCGCTGGCCGATGTCCTAAGGGCTGCTTTCCCGCATGGTCAGGATATTGCCGGCGATATGTCACTCAAAATATGAGGTCACCCTGTTCAGCATGGCATATATTGTCACATTCTTTGGGGCCCTGAGAGTCGGCGAGCTGGTCTGCTCCTCCAAACGAGATAAGTTGGGGAGAGCGCTGATGCTGGGGGATGTGTCTTTGGAGCAGGGCGCAGTGTCGCTCCACATCCGGCGCTCCAAATGCGATCAGAGGGTGAAAGGAGTGACGCTTTGCCTAAGGAGAGTGTTGGGCTTGGCACCATGCCCAGTGGCCAGTATGCAGCTGTTCCTGAACATCGGCAGGAAGGGGAACGGTTCCCTATTCTGGCACGAGGATGGGTTGCCTCTGACCAGATTCCAGTTTGTGGCAGTGATGAAGGCGGCACTGCAGCAGCTCGGCCTGCCCATAAAGGAGTACGGGAGTCACTCCTTCCGGACTGGAGCGGTGACCATGGCGGCATAAGGCGGTTTATCAGCGGAGGCCATCAAGTAACTGGGATGGTGGCGATCCGGGGCCTTCGCGGGATACATCTGCCCAGGGAGGCTGCTGACGGCACAGCATGTGCCCGATCAAGGAGTGTAGGACTGCCAGTTGATGGTGGCGGCAGGGATTGGCAGAAGGCGGATCCCATGGGGATCGCCTTTTGTGGCGGTTGGCATGGGCCCTGATCCGGGTAGGTGGGGGGAACCAAGGGGTCTCCGTCAAGTTCAAATTCAGGTTCAAGTTCAAGGTCAAGTTCACGGAGACCCCCCACCTTGCAAGCTGTTAGGGCTGTTAACATCTTGTTTTCAGGCGAGGGGGGAGTGTCGAGCGGGATGGCTTGGCTGGGGACACCCCCCCTCTAGGAGGAGTCAGTAGCAACCAACATGGAGACCGTTGGCCAACACTTAGTTTGGTCAATGAAGGGATCCGGAGCCATGCAATAGTGCCAACCATCTGCAGCCACCAGCAAGTTGTGGCCTTTTATTGCCAATCACCATATTACTAACCTGTATCTAACACTTATTTTCCAATTGTAATCAATACGTAGTTGTAGTAGAGGTCTGTGTCCGTGTCTTCTTTCTGGGGGGGAGAACGGGGAGTACGGCCTGGGTGCGCAAATCAGCCCACCAGACGCAAGAGACACTGGTTCTCCAGCAGGATTGTCTAACAACACACAGGGCTTTTTCACCATCAAGGCATTCAAATCCTCAAAGCATCATTAAAAGAGTTCTATGAGTTCTCAGGCCCTCAGTCTGAAGCACAGATAGATTGGGTGATATTGTAGTCTATGTTCAGTCACATCTGTCTAGATGTCATGTTGGTTTCTTTCAAACTGATAAGATCAATGGAAGTAGCCCAGTATCAGAGCGCAAGCTTTGCATGCATTTTACATGCAAAAAGTCCCCTAGGCATTGGGTTTCTCAATATGAAGGAGGTAATGGGAAAAACATCTCTGTTCCTGAGCTGGAGAGTTATCTGTCAGTCAATGTAGACAATTCTAAGGACAAAGAAAGAAATCTGTTTGGTTCACAATTTAACATGAACCAGCTTAATTTGTATCCCCCAAATGAACAGATGAACCTGAATGAAATAATCTTTTGGTTTATGCCTATATCCAAATGCTGCACTGCAGTTTTAATGGTCAATAATTTCCTATGAAAATGTGGACACTAGGAAAAATGGCATAGGAAAATGCACATGTTGGGGAACACTGCATGAAAAGATATATTGTATATTAGCGGAAATTGTTTACCAAAAAAAAAAAAAAATGGAAATAAGGTTGAATGGAACTGTGCTTCAAAAAACAAAAAAAGCAAAAACACAACACCCTGAAAATTGTAGAAAGTGAAACACACAGATAGCAATAGCAATAGCACATGCATTTCTATACCTCTTTATATTGCTAAGCACTCTCTAAGCAATTAGTTAGCTAATTAAAATGTGTTAGCTAATTGCCCCCAACATGCTGGGTACTCATTTTACTGACCTCAGAAGGATGGACGGCTGATTCAACATGGAGCCCTGAAGGACTGAACTCACAATGTTGTGGCTGCAGATCTGTCTGTCTCTAGACAGTATTAGATAAGATGGCTGAATAGCTTGCAGCTTTCTATATTCCCAAATAAGAATCCATTGCTTTAATCCCTACCACACTTGTTTTCTTTGGTCTGCCTCATAAGTAACATGAAAACAGTTACTGTCTCTTAAATAATGAGACTGTGTTTCTACCTTTCAGGCAAATCAGGGAGAATTGATTGTGAACGCTTGGGTGGTGACCTTGAACATGTCTGAAACTGTATGACAAACATCAACACTCTCAGCCGTTCAGTTAATTGTCAGTCGTCGTTTAAAGCAGCTGTGTTGTCTGTTGTGTGCCAGAAAAAATGCTTAAGTTTAAAAGTCGAGCAATGTGACATTCTGCAGCAACTTGAAGCTGACCCAAACCTTTTTCAAAAAATCATCACTTCTGATGAAACATGGATCTTCAAATATGATCCTGAGACAAAATGACAGTCAATGCACTGGAAGAACAGCATCATTACCAAGAATGAAAAAAGCACATCAAAGCAAGTCCACATTCAAAGCCATGCTTATTGGTTTTTTTGACATCAAGGGTGTAATTTGGGCAGAATGGGTTCCAGAAGGCAGACCAGTGAACCAGCATTATTATAAGGAAGTTTTGACAAAGCTGAGAGAGAGTCAGGGGAAAAAAAGGCCAGAACTATGGGGAAATGGTTTCATTCTTCATCAAGACAATGCACCTGCTCACACAGCACTTTTCCGTGAAGCAGTTTTTGGCCAATAAACACATTATTACACTTCAACATACCACATATTCGCCTATCACAGGGCTTTCTTAGCAAGATTTGTTCATAGGGGGTTTACCTTTGCCTTTCTCTGAGGCTCAGTGTGACCTGCCCAAGGTCACCCAGTGGATTTCCATGGCTGAGCAGAGATTCCAACCCTGGTCTCCAGATTCCTAGTCTAATGCTCTAACAACTACACCATACTGGCTCTCTGATAAGAGTTAAATGTTGTTTATATAGATCAGATAAACTAACCAAGAGCTGAGTTTGCTAAATTACAACAAAATACACAATTAACTTTCTCTGAAGATCGCTCAACCTTTGGATTTTGCCTCCATTTCAAATGAAATAAAGTGAACTGCAAAGTGATCCTTTGCTTTATGCTTGCATATGATCTGGGCTATAATAAAAGAAGTTTAACTCCCTAGCTTACTGACAAAGGAACTGATTAATCAGGAGATGTCAGATGTCTAGGTTATAATTTATGAAGAGGGTGAATTAATGTTTCACATGCTATTCAGCCTTGTAGTCATCACATATTTAATAACAGAATCTAGATTAATGCAATTCCATATCCTCTCCTGATGGTTTCTTGGTTATGCTAAGAGTCTGGAGTAATAAACACCTGAGGCGAAACACAAAAATCATTGTGTATAGAACTGTTATACTGTCTATTCTCCTTTATGGGTCTGAAACATGGGCCATCTATCACCAACACTTACGACTCCTCGAACGCTTTCATCAGCGCTGTATACGCACAATCCTAAATATACACTGGACTGACTATGTAACGAATGTTGCCGTCCTTGAGCAAGCAGGGATCACCAGCATTGAGGCCATGATATTGAGAACACAGCTGCGCTGGGCAGGGCACGTTTCTAGGATGGAGGACCAGTGCCTCCCAAAAATAGTACTCTATGGTGAACTTGCCGCAGGTCAGCATAAGAGGGGCGCTCCAAAAAAGCGATACAAGGACTCTCTGAAACAACATCTCAGGCTCGGCCAAAGTGATCACCAACAATGGTCCACCCTGGTCTCACATTGGGAGGTATGGAGACGCACTATCCACAATGCTGCAGCCTTATTTGAGATCTCATGCCAAACAAGTCTTGAAGAGAAACGACAATGCAGGAAGAATCACAACCCGGAAACATCACCCACGGAGACCTTCTGTTGTGCTTTCTGCTCCCGGACTTGTTTATCTCAGATTGGCCTTTTTAGTCATCAGCGCGCTTGCAGAAAGTGCAGGATGAGTCCTTCCTGAATCTTCGTTTATGAAGAAGAGAGAGAGAGAGAGAGAGAAATTAAGAGCAATGGGGGTAGGAAAATCCATATAAATGTATAGGACAGAGGTGGGGAAGGACAGGTTGCTTACCTGTAACCATAGATCTTCGAGTGGTCTTCTGTGAATTCACACAGTTGGGTTTATTCCTGTGCCTGCGCAGTGAATATGGAACCTTCTAGTATCGCTAGGCAGAATGTGCATAGATACATTTTTGGCGGTAGCTCCACCCATCCTAACGGTCCCTTATAAGGGCTTCCCGCCTAATCCCCTCAGTTCCTTTTTTTCCGCCGTGCTAGCAGCTCTAAAGGAACCTTCATCGCTACGATTCTCTGATTTTTTCGACTCGGACTGGTTTTTGACTTTGATTCCTGCTCTACCCTTTGGCTATTGTTTGATCTTGCTGGCTTGACTCGGTTCTCTTGACAACGTTTTTTGGATATCCCTTTGGTTCTGGCACCGTCCTCTGCTTCATTGGCTTGACTCGGCTTTCCTTGACCACTATCCGCGTATCCCTCTGACTTTGTTAGTGCTCTTCTTGGTCTGACCCGGTTCGTTGTGACTCACGCTGCCCACTATGGCTTCCAAATTGGGCTTCAAGAGGTGCATTGTTTGCCAGGCGAAGCTGCCTAGTTCAGATGGTCATTCCAGATGCCTCATCTGCTTGGGCGAATCCCATAATGTGGATGCCTGTGTACATTGACGGGCCTTTACTCCTCAAGCGAGGAAACACCGTTCTTCCCGCCTGAAATCGTTCCTGTATGAGAAGGCCCTTATCCCATCTGCGGCGTCGACTCTGGCGTTGGGACAAGGAACAACTCTTGTGCACCAGGAGAGCTCCCCGGCGTCGAAATCTGACCGCTCTCCACCTGCAAAGCGCCATCGATCCCGAAGTCCTTCCTGCCACCGCTCTGTGGCATCGGACCCTGAAGCTGTGCTTCATTCGCACAAGCACGCGGCTAAGTCGACCCCAACTGGGGACCGACCCTCGTCGGATCCGACATCTGCGGGAACAAAAACCTCATCTCAGGATCGAGAGGGCTCCAAGGATCGAGGTCGGGACCGTGAATCTTCTTCAAAGGGAAAACTCCCTAAGAAAAAGAAGGCCAAGGTGCAAACCAAGGTTGTCGGGGCCACCAAGGGGCAATCAGAATAGCGTCCGCTCGATCCCGACGGAGCTTGGCGACTACTCGAGTCAACAACGGGATTGGTGGAAATAGGTACAGATAGGGTCCTCCCCAATGGAACAGGAACGCATCTCCTCTCGAATCCCTGTGTCGCGTCCGGGAGCAGAATTGGGCGCATTGTCTGTTCTGAGCCGTCGCGAAGACATCTATTAACGGAGTCCCCCAGAGCTGGAAGAGTTGCTTTGTTACCTGCCTGTGAAGCATCCATTCGTGGACGCTGGAATTGGAACGGCTCAGTCCGTCTGCAAGAATATTTTCCTCCCCTGGGAGGTGGATGGACTGAAGAGAGATGTTCCGTTCCACACACCAGTCCCAAATCTATAGGGTGAGGTGTAGGAGCTGAGGAGACCTGGTACCCCCTTGCTTGTTGAGGTAGTACATTACCGTGGTGTTGTCCGTGACCAGAAGGACAGTCTTGTTCCGGACAAGCACCTCGAAGGCCCGCAGAGCTTTCTGAACGGCCAAGAGTTCCAAGTCATTGATATGCAGCTGTTTTTCTTCGGAGCTCCACAGACTCTGAATTTTATGCGGACCCAGGTGCGCTCCCCATCCTAGCAGAGGCAACGGCTTCTTGGCCAGTTCATAGCAGAGAGCGATGGTCGATGTCACCCACTTCGAGAGACGCTTGCACGAGATCGGAGCACCCTGCTTGGAGTCGGCATAGGCAACAAAACGTTGGGGTGATTGACGAAACGGAGCAGTCCGTTGAATATAAAAGGCAAGGGCCCTCCTGACGTCCATAGAATGGAGGGTCCGCTCGAACTCATCCTTCGGATCCTGCATCAAGGCAGGTAGGACGATGGGCTGATTCACAGAGACCACGAAGAAGATCCTCTAATTCTCCAGGTGTTTTGGCCTACAATTCATATTAGCTTCTCCCAGCATAGTCAATGGTGAAGGATGTGGGAATTGTGGTCCAAAACTTTAAATGACCAACGTTCCTTAGGCCTGCTGGCAGAATGGGAAGTATGATCAACAGGAGGAAAGTTAACCTTCCTAATTTGGATTTTTGGAGATCCAGTAATGTTTGCCCCTGAAAAGCTGCAGTTACCAAAAGGCTACATCCTATGACATGTCCTCTTATACATACGTTGGTCAATCCTAATATGATGTTGTGCTGTCTGGATTGCATCCAATGGGCATTTCCAAAATTTCAGAACATAACTTGCCAGAAAGAATGTGTGTGTGCAAGGCCTTCTCTTCCACAATTTGAGAAAATCATTCCACGTAAGAAATGCCCCCGAGTTAATTTGCTAACTACTAGAGGATATGCCACCACATGCATAGGGAGCAGCATAAGAACAAGAATTTCACATGCTGAACCAGGAATAAATATTGACAAAGTCCAGCCCATCTCCCAAAACTGATCCAGTTAAATTACTTTAAATCCTTGCAAGGAACTACTATGGCTATTTCCCACAGCAACATGGGTCACATGAAAGTCAGCTTCAACCAGGAAGGAAGTGGAAAACAACAACTCAACATGAAAAATGGGAGACCTAAACTGCATTTTCAGCACATATGCAGCAGGATGAGAAGAGGCTTTAGAAAGGTGGCAATTATGTGGAAATATCTGTGAAAGGAATAGAGTAAAAAATATACCCGTTCCCCTTAATATAAGCATTAGCATCCAGGCTGCCACTGATAGATGAAATAGAAATGGAAGAAACCATTCCAAAGGAAGACAGAATGCTCCTGTTTGGGTGAACCAGCTGAGGCAGGCAGTAGACCTTCGGCCTAAGGACTATCCTGAATTCTTTGATGGACTATCTTGAATTCTTTGAGGCTTAACTATATATGTTTATATAGTTATATAGGAACCAAGAACTTTGTTAAATTTGACCACACTACTGATCCCAAATAAGCTATCACCCTCTGCCTTTGATAGGCTCAGTGCTAAAAAGCAAAACAAAACACCCATTAGCACAACTTATCTGGCACCAGTTTGATGTTTTAAAATGTCTAGTTGAGGACTCTTGACATGGATCAGAGAGACATAAATCTGTCAGCAAGAACTGAGGCTAAGAAAACATTTTGGCCTTACACACTTGCTTCACAAGTGCCAATTTTGCTTTCTGCCTCAGTGGTGGTGAGGCTCCGTGGTGGGGTCTGTTTGAAGAACACAGTTCTGATTTGCTGCACTTGGCTGCTCCCGCAGTGAGATAAGCAGCCTGTCAGCGCCAAAAAACTTTGAAGGGGTAAGGAGATAGTTTGACAGTGATGGTCAAGCTCTGTACTGACATTCTTCCTTTTAAAAAAATAGTAAAGAGAAAGGGATACACAACAGTTGATCTTTCTTTCTTCCTTTTTCTTTGGCTAACCAGGAGGACTTCCAATTACCTCTGTATTTCAACTGATTTTACAGGCAGAGATCCAAAAATCTCTGTCTCTGTATGTGTGTGTGTGTGCACGCATAAACACCTTAGGCGTATATTGCTGATTTTCCTGTCTGCTGTAGCTCCTTCTGCTGCATTGAATACTGATTTCCCTGTCTGTTGTAGGAGCCCCTTGTGCTTCAGAGAATCCCCTAACCTTCAAAAAGAGTTTTCCAGGAAGTGCAAGAACCTCCCCTGGGAATGAAAGGCCTGAACAATGCTTACACACACTGCATACAATTTTGTCTTTACTGGCCATTTACTTTAATGATGCTCAGAGAAATTACAGCACCTACATAGCTGAAGGCAGAATTTTCACTGTGCTATTTAACACTGCAGTGACAGAACAAGGGGAATAATTTTGTTTTAATCCTTTAAAAATACTTCAATTTCAAAGTAATTTTTATGATACAGCACATCAATTCAGCACTTACCTGTAGCACAATATGAATATGAAACTTTAAAGTTACAAAAAGTTTTATTCTAAATACTTCTGAACTGGGCAAGTTACAAATCAAACATGAGAAATAAAACATTTCACCTAAAAAGGTAATAAATATGTGCTATAGAAATAAAATTTTATTTGCTAAAATGGCACAGGCTTGAAGACAGTGTACTGTACCAGCTAGAAAGGTTGGTTCAGAAGTGCGAAAGTGACATTTAAAAAAGTGGACCTACATCTAGGTTCAGCCACTGGTTTCATCATGTGGCATTAGACAAACTTTCATCTGTAAGATTAGTCTACCTTACAGGATTAAGGTAAATATGAAATGAGACCACGTACATTGCTTCAACCTCTTCAGAGGGAAATGCAGGCTATGAATAAGACATTTGAAATTTCTCTACATATTTATGACAGTAGTAGAAACCGGGTCCTTCCCTTAGTTATAGCTCAGTGTTTGTTCTCTGAGCGTCAGAAGACATTCTTTGTTGGACAGCAATGAGGATTCACCTTTTCCCTGATTATTTTACCCACCTTTATGTCCCACAGCTCTTGGCTAAACTAGAATTCCTTCTGGCAATTCGGTGGGAGTTTTCTGGCTCTTCTACTATGACATGACCACACGGGTTGGTTGCCCTGCTGCCTCCAACATCTGATCTCCCTTTCAGTCAACTGTGGCAACTTATATAGGGTATGTGTATATGTCTATGTATGAGTGTGAGCATGCATGCTATAGTGTTTATTCCCCAGTATCACTTTTTTACTGGTTGTCTTTACTTCCAACTGGCTCAGATCAGTAACAAAAGGACAGATACCCTAAATGGTGTAACCAATATTTTCAGTGAGATGGGCCAAATGAATAAATATAATAAATAAATAAATAGGACAGCTAGCATAGTGTAGTGGTTTAAGTGTTGGACTAAGGACTTCAGGAGACGAGGGTTTGAATCCCCACTTGGCTGTGGAAACCCACTCTCACACTCTCTCAGCCTCAGAGGAAAGCAATGGCAAACCTTCTCTGAACAAATCTTGCCAAGTAAACCCTGTGATAGGGTTGCCTTAAGGCTGCTGTAAGTTGGAAACAATTTGAAGGTACATAATAACAACAAGTAAATAAATGGATGAGCCAAATAAAGCCCGATTTTATATTAGCAACTCTGTATGAAGATGATCTGTGAAGTCAGCTTTAAGAATGCACAAGAACACTCTTTATGTACCATGTAAGAGCAAGCACTTTTTATCTATAACGCATGCTAACTGTTCCTCAGGTGATTAAACTACCCTGCTCCTAGAATCGACCATTAAAAAATAAAATAAAAACCCCATTGCTTTTAAAGAATGATCAGTTTAACCAACAACACTGTATTGTAATTCATACGATTAGCCTTTTAACATTACTGTTATCTGTCCTAGAACCCAATTCTTCTTCCAACTAATATTGGCATACAAAATATCAAGATTGTAAAGTCATTTATTTTAATGGATTTATTGTAAAATACTTGTAAGACTGGAAAAATATACAGTCACCCTGTTCCCAAAATGCATGACTAGCCTACCAAGATGTGTAGGAATGTCTATTGTTACCCTCTGGAATAGACATACTGTCTGCACATTAAAATATTATACTAAAGCTTTGCCTAAAAGTAGACAAACCAAATAACTCAAGTGTGAAGCGCCTTTGGAGTTCATCCTATGAAATTAGCCAACTACAATAAATAATATGGGAGTTGAAAAGTTATCTACAGCACTGTGAACATACTGTCACCAAATTTAAAATGTTCAAAAAAGGCTAGGAAGAAACTTTAAATATTCTTTTTGGGAAAACTGGCTATAGAACTAATGTGAAACACACCATTTGTTGGACTAGAAAGGATTAGAAACAATTTACATGATTCTGTATGGGAAACATTTTAGCTACAGAATGCAAGGATGGAAAGTTCTATACTAATGTTTTTTGTTTGTGTTCCTATCAGTATATTTTGGATAAGACCATCTACATTCATACTATCTGCTTGAATAATTAAGATCTCCCATAGTGACCATGCTCAGAGTGGTACCATCTTTGAATGCAAGGTAGAGGGCTATGGGAGACAGGGTAAGCTCAGGTGTCATGCTACAGTTGGGCAGCACTCTCCCTGATGCTGAAAAATGCTTACTTTCTTCTGCAGACTTTTACTGGAGCTTTTGACCTCAGGTCCTCTGAAGTATATACTTTAGGCTTTTAAAATACATTTTAAAACAGTTGAAAATTAATTTGTTCTCCCTGTTGTTGTTTATCTGCTGGTTTTAATAGTTTTGTATGAATTTTTATTATAATGTAAATTGTATCAACACCGAGGCTGAGTGCTGGGATATAAATATTTTAAATGAACAAACATTATCCTTATATCAGAATGTTGTATTTAAAAAGCTATTACAATGACAACCATATGATCAGGTAGGAGAAGAGTGCATGCTACGCAGACAGAAGGTCCAGGTTTCAATATTCAGCATCTCTAGGTATGACTGAGAATGACTCCTGTCTGAAAAGCTCAAGAGAAACTTCCTGTCAGTGTAGAGAAGGGGTATGCAACACCTAGGGATTAAAGGGCTACGTTAGCACCCCCAAGGGACCTCAGAGGGCCACACCATCCTGCAACACACCCTACCCTCTGGATTTTTAATGTTTTACCATTAATTTTTCTGGTACAACTACAAAAAGCTAGCTTCCATTTTTTTTCCTGTTTTTAAAATAGGCATCTTCTGGGACTATAATAGCTGGTTGTGGAAGAAAGCAAAAACACAGAGAATAACAACAAAAACAACAGTTATTGTTATTGTGAAGTTGAAGGCTTTCTCGACTGACATCCATTGGTTTCCTGTGGGTTTTTTCTGGGCTGTGAAGCCGAGTTCTGGAAGAATTTATTCCTGACGTTTTACTTGCATCTGACTGGCATCTTCAGAGAATGGTTGGGTAGGGGTGTGTGGGGTTAATATACTGTGAGTCCCTGTTGGAGAGGATATGTAAACTTGTGTATTTGAATGACTAGTTCCTGAATGGCTACCTCCTTGAATGGCTATCTCCTGGGGAGAGATATGCAAGGAGGATTAGTGTCTGTTTGGCTAATAGTACATTGTCTGCTAGAAATCCCCCTGTCCCTGGGTGAAGTCCATTTGCATGTGTTAAGTTTTGATTTTGGTGTTTTTCAGGACTGTTAGCCAAACTTTGTTTACTTTGAGGGTTTCTTCTTTCCAAATGATCTACGGACCTACCAAGAAAATCCAAGAAATGCTATGCTCAGCGAAGGACAAAGAGCCACAGGAGTTTATCACATACCATGCAGCTGTGGACAAGTTTATATAGGGATCACTAAACACAGTGTGCAAACACGAATCAAGGAACATGAGAGATACTGGGCCAGCCAGAAAAATCAGCAGTAGCAGAACTGGACACAAACCAACCTGGAAACAAAATCTTATTTAAAAACACTGAAATTCTGGACCACGACAACAACTATCATGTCAGAATGCACAGAGAAGCTATTGAAATCCACAAACACCTGCACAACTTCCAATAGGAAAGAAGAAACCCTAAAAATAAACAAGGTTTGGCTACCAGTCCTGAAAAACACCAAAATCAAAACTCAACACATGCAAATGAATTTCACCAAGGGACAGGGGGATTTCTAGCAGACAATGGACTATTAGCCAAACGCACACTAATCCTCCTTGCATATCTTCCCCAAGGAGATAGCCATTCAGGAACTAGCCATTCAAATACACAACTTTACATATCCTCTCCAACAGGGTCTCACAGTATATAAACCCCACACAACCCTACCCAACCATTCTCTGACGATGCCAGCCACAAATGCAGGTGAAATATTAGGAATAAATTTTTCCAGAACATGGCCTCACAGTCCAGGGAAAAAAACACACACAGAAAACCAGTTGTTGTTTTTGCTATTTAAAGAAGAGGTTTAGGGGCATTTGAGGGCCTCATGTGATCCATGGGCTGCACCTTGCCCATCCCTGGTATGCAGCCTACATTGTAGATTGCATCAGTGTAGACTATAACCCTAATCTGTGATTGATCTCTTTGTCAATCTTGGCATCTGAGGAGATGATGCTTCCCAGGTAGGTGAACTGCTGAATGGACTTAAGCACAGATTTGCCTACGGCAATGTGGGAATGATGGTGTTCATCCTGTGGTACATGCTGGTAAAGAAATTCAGTTTTCTTCAGATTGACTTCCAGCCCAAACAGCTCTGCAGCTGTTGAAAAGCAGGATGTTAGGCGCTGCAGAGCTGTTTCTGTGTGGGCAACAAGGGCAGCATCATCAGTGAAGAGCAGCTCACGAACTAGATAGTCATTTAAAGACTTTACAAAAGAGTCTGGAGTAATAAACACCTGAGGCGAAGCACAAAAATCAGTGTGTATACAGCCATTGTACTGTCTATTCTCCTTTACGGGTCTGAAACATGGGTCATCTATCGCCACCACTTACGACTCCTCAAACGCTTTCATCAGTGCTGTATACGCACAATCCTAAATATACACTGGACTGGCTATGGGACGAATGTTGCCGTCCTTGAGCAAGCAGGGATCACCAGGATTGAGGCCATGATATTGAGAACACAGCTGCGTTGGGCAGGGCACACTTCTAGGATGGAGGACCATCGCCTCCCAAAAATAGTACTCTACGGTGAACTCGCCATGGGTCAGCATAAGAGGGGTGCTCCAAAAAAGCGATACAAGGACTCCCTGAAACAACATCTCAGGCTCGGCCAAATTGATCAACAACAATGGTCCGCCCTGGCCTCACATCGGGAGGCATGGAGACACGCTATCCACAATGCTACAGCCTTATTTGATAAATCACGCCGAACAAGTCTTGAAGAGATACGACAACGCAGAAAGAATCACAACCCGGAAACATCATGCAAGGAGACCTTCTGCTGTGCTTTCTGCAACCAGACTCTCGGATTGGCCTTTTCAGTCATCAGCGCGCTTGCAGAAAGCGCGGGATGAGTCCTTCCTGAATCTTCGTTTGCGAAGAAAAGCGAGAGAGAGAGAGAGAGAGAGAGAGAGAGACTATAACCCAGGTACACCAATGACTTTATATAAGGCAGCTTGATACATTTCTATGTTTCTAGCATTCTTACAAACTGTGTGTGTGTGTGCCTGCCTTCAAGTTGCCTCTCAACTGATAGCCACCCCATGAATTTCATAGGGTTTTCTTAGGTAACGAATAATCAGAGGTGGTTTTGCCAGTTCCTTCCTCTGAAATATAGTCTACAGCACCTGGTACTAGTTGGTGGTCTCCCATTCAAGTACTAACCAGGGCTGACCCTGCTTGGCTTCCAAGATCAGACAGGATCTGGTGCCTTTAGGTCATTTAGGCCTCAACAGTGTATTGTGATTTTGTGCCATAGCCATACATTGATGATGGGGGGGGCAAATTACAGAGGGTACTGGTTCCAAAAGACTGCGCTTACTGCCTCCATAACTGCAAGACAACATGAACTATTTCAATTTTATTCATGCCCCTCTCAATTCAACATGGATTGCACTGGCAAAATGCCTTCTGGATAGGTCTGTAAGTACTCAAGTTAGCCCATACAGAAAAACAAAAGGTCTGGAATAATCATGTACTCTCCCATAAAAAACTTAAAAGAAAGGAGGTGAACAAAGTCTTCCTTGGTATGACAGAAAGGAATGTTAAACACCACTTTGGTCAAGCATTTAAAAGTAACCATTAAGTTTCCATTAAATATCAGGTTCATTTACAGGCCAAAATCTACTGGCTATTTACCAAGCAGTTTTAAAGATTAAGTTTACAGGCCCTAAGCATTATAAAATTATCTATATTGTCTGGATCCCCACCCCCCACCCCCGTTGTCTAACAAAGTAAAACTGAACAGCTGTAAAAAGTGTATTTCCTATATCGTTTAAATTTGACACAAAAGTATTCAGTTGCATTCCATTTTATGTGCTGAACCCATAAGGTTTATCATTTAACTCAACAAGCCCTATTATTTTATTCATAGATTAAATGTAAGATTCATGAATGATCTCCTGCCCTATCTTCAACAATTTGTACAACATCTAAATTCCTCCTAAGCCAGTATAACTACTTGTGTAATTATGTAATGTATATAAACCATGAGTATACAAGGCCACCTTCCCCTGAATCCTGTCTGAAAGGTAGATTGCTCAAGATGGAAGATTAAGCCATTCAATGGCTTAATTATATTTCAAATTACAAATAAGAGCTACAAAGTATGTGCAGAGTACTTAAAACATGTGCAAGACTACTCAAGCAAGGGTGTCAAACACCATACTGGCTGGCAAGGAGGAAACCTCACAGGTCACTGGCCAATTTGGCTGCGGGAAAAGGGATGGGAGTGATTTTTAAAAAATTGTTTATAACATACTTAGGAAATAACCATTCTGTAATCTATTTAGGTTTTCCACATATCTTTTCATATAATTGTAAAATATCTTTAATGTCTTAATGTAACTTGGCTTGCATAATATAGGGAGCCAGTGTGGTGTAGTGGTTTCAGCTTTGGGCTATGACTATGGAGATCAGGGTTCAAATCCCCACTCAGACATGAAAACCTACTGGATGGCCTTGGGCAAGTCACCCTCTCTCCACCTCAGAGGAAGCAAAGGCAACCCCCCTCTGAACAAATCTTGTCAAGAAAACGCTATGATAGATTCAAGTCATCGGAAATGACTTGAAGGCACTCAACAACAACAGAAATAATATAGCAGCTGCCTCTTTGATCAAAGGCACAAGGGAAGAATATGGTATTAATAATTCTTGCAAATACAATATGTGATTTTTCATTTTATACTGCAGTAGAAAACAGAGTAACATGCTACAATGTAAAATACTGATTTGACTAATTGCACCCCAATATATATTCTTGTTAAATACAGTTTGCTTTTATCAAGCAAATCAAAACAAAGCAACAACACAAAAAGGGCTAATAAAATGGGGTTTGTGCAACAGGCTTCACTTTTGCTAAGAGAAATCAGCAGATAATATTGAAAAATACTGAAGCTGCAATCCTATGGATACTTGAGAATTAATCCCAATCAACTTGAAGTAATTTCCTCACCTCAGAGGAAACATCCACAAAATTGTGCTGTAAATGAATGTTTGAAAGACTGAATACTCACCATAAAAACAAAATCTAATCAAGTAAAAGTATAATGGGGTTGGGGAGTTATGCCAGCAGATTCTGACTTAACAGGCTATACTGAAGGACTAGAAGGGAGTGGGAGTGGCTTGTGTACACAACACTTTCCTATGTCCTGGACTTCATTCTATTTGTCTGATTTAGGAGGCCCTCGTTTGTCTAAGAGTGTTATAAGTGCTATTTATTAAGTGTTACTTCTTGCTGTCTCACACCTGGTAAGTTACCACCCTGATTTAAGTTAAAAACCCTAAGGAATAGGGTACCATGTGTCCTTTTTTAGAAAAAAAACATTCCTCTGTTGGAAGGCTAAAGATAAAGAATCACAGTTAGAACTGCTAGCACAAAAGCACAACACACTGAGTAGGCAGACACATAAGTCTAAGGTGAAATGTCTTTTGATTCAAATTATAGTACTTATTTCTAGATCTGCATCCATACATATAAATTAGCACATGCAGCTTCTGTGAAAATCTATGTCCTTTTCGGGGATTGATCTTTTTGGCAATGAGCAATCCATTAGACACACTCCTCCCAATAACCAACAGCATGGGGTGCCCATGAAAAACATGGGGGGCATACAATATGTCTTGACAGTCCACTGATATACTAGTACTGTGCCTTCTAACTGCAGTTTACCTATAATGCTAAAAGTATTTATTATTGCTATTTGTTTATGTATTGTAAGGGGGGAACTAGCTATCAACACTGGTGAGGAATACAATATGATATCCTACTCTTAGAGAATATCAGCTTTACAGAAAATCAATATGCATTTAATTACTGTATATGCAAGTACATTAGAGAAACATCATCAGTTACAATTAGCTATACAAGAGGAACATAGAATCATAGAATCATAGAATTGCAGAGTTGGAAGAGACCACGAGGGCCATCCAGTCCAACCCCCCTGGAGAAAAGCAGGAGAAAAGTCTTCCCTCCCCCTCCAGTGTATAATTGCATTCTTATTCTTAGGTATTAGGTGTACAGTAGTTGGTTTAATGTTGAATTAAATCTTGGGGGTCCACAGCAACAAAAGATATTTAAAGGGGGTTCCTGGTAAAGAAAAGGTTAAGAACCACTGGCCTAGACCAGTGTTTCTCACACTATCTAATGTTAGGGGACCAGCAATTATTATTATTATTTTCCAGTGTGCCAGGGACAAGCACCAAATTCGTGTCCATTGTCAAATTTCACAGATTTCTTTCTTTCCTGGAAAACTGCCAGCCCATGGCTCCGAGACTAGCCCCCAGTCCAGGGCTTAGCAGGGTATTAGGGTGAGGAGAGGAATATTCTCTGTCAGGAAAGTCCCTTTATTTAATTTAATTGTATTATTTTATATTTATTATTATGTGAATATTTTTATTATTTTATATTTATTTTTATATTTCATAACCTGCATTTTTATGTATGAACAAGAGGAATAAATCAAATTATGTACTGAACTCTGACTTACCGCATCTGTGACATCTATCTCATACACTTTCTTAAATGTCTCCCGCTCAAAAAAGAGTAGTTTTCCATTGCCATGTCCTTTCTTAACAGAAGTACCAGTTACAAGTAATTTATCATCTGGGCTGAAACAGCAGTCAGTCCTGTTGAAAATAAAGCAGAGGACAGACTAACTGATTTTCTGGAAATCTTATTTATGCATTATGACAAATCTGTGTTAAATTCTTAACTGAGCACAACAACTAAAATTACAGCCATGTTCAAAATAACCAAATGGCAAAACTAACAAAATGAAATGTCTTCTCAAGGTTTCAAAACTGGAAGAAGAAAAGGTCTGGATTTATGAAGGTTCATACCATCATCATCATCTTTATTTATAACCTGTCTTTTTCCCAGTTTGGGACTCAAGGTGGCTTATAACAGATTAAAAAAAAATTAAAAATCCACAAAATACAAAAGTTACAAAGTAACTAAGCTATAAAAATTAAGACCAGTTAACTGTTTTTAAAAAGTCACTAGGGAAAATGACCTTATAACATGACCTTACTGTAACTTATTACATGATGCTACAAACCATTTTTGTCATGCACATGTGTTTGTGAGGTAAGCCTCCATCAAACTAATTTTTGTTGACATCAATATAAAAGCTGTATCATAGGGCCTTTTCTCACCTTAAATATTTGATCTACTTACATGGGGAAGAAACTAGGTAGACCAACAATGGAATTAAGAGGTGTTTTAAACTGTCTGATGTCCCATGTTTTTAAGGTATCATCACCTATGAAATAAAAAAGAAAAATATAAAATAATGAGAAATACTGTACTCCTTTACGATAATGCTTCAGAGAGAAACAGATATTTCTTGAATTAACTACTGTACATTATTATTATCATTTTCTCTGGCTTTTCTTCGCAAAGGAGGATTCAGGAAGGACTCATCCTTTTCTGCAAGCGCGCTGATGACTAAAAAGGCCAATCCGAGATAAACAAGTCCGGATGCAGAAAGCACAGCAGAAGGTCTCCTTGGGTGATGTTTCCGGGTTGTGATTCTTTCTGCGTTGTCGTTTCTCTTCAAGACTTGTTCGGTGTGAGTTCTCAAATAAGGCTGCAGCATTGTGGATAGTGCGTCTCCATGCCTCCCGATGTGAGGTCAGGGTGGACCATTGTTTGTGATCAATTTGGCCGAGCCTGAGATGTTGCTTTAGGGAGTCCTTGTATCACTTTTGTGGAGCGCCCCTCTTACGCTGACCCATGGCAAGTTCACCGTAGAGTACTATTTTTGGGAGGTGATGGTCCTCCATCCTAGAAATGTGCCCTGCCTAGCGCAGCTGTGTTCTCAATATCATGGCCTCAATGCTGGTGAACCCTGCTTGCTCAAGGACAGCAACATTCATCACATTGTCAGTCTAGTGTATATTTAGGATTGTGTGTATACAGCGCTGATGAAAACGTTTGAGGAGTCGTAAGTGTTGGTGATAGGTGAGCCATGTTTCAGACCCATTAGGGGAATAGACAGTACAATAGCTCTATACACACTGATTTTTGTGCTTCGCCTCAAGTGTTTATTACTCATTACCAATATCATTATCATTATTGACTTGCTCTTGTAACAGAATGCTGCATTTCCTGCCACAGGCTGGACAGCTGTGTGTCATTTATTTCAAGGTCACCTGGCTAAGTAGGCAAGGAAAGATTATACTTGTGATCTAGGAATTCTGAGAGGGTGCAAGTCTTTAAGTGCAATTGAATTTATTACATTTTCTGAAGGCAGACAGAGTACAGTGAAAGGTTTATTTATCTCACAAGTTCCAACCTTTCTCTGGGCTTCTCTATACAAATCAACACAATAAAACTATTAGAATACCAGAAAAGGTAATGTGATCCAAGATAGTGTATCCCTTATAATAGTGTCCTTTTGGAAAAAATTGTTAGAATCCTATACCAATCTAACCAGGAGACAAGAAGTCAGGTCATCTTGTCTCCAAAGCCTTAGCTAACCTGGATGAAGGGGCCGCAAATATGAAATGTTACGTATAGACCCTTCTTAAGAATTAGAATAGGCTAAGTTTCATCAGCCATGGGGGCATGTATGTGTGTTGAATGAACCCTACTTCAACCAAGAGCAATCCTACTATCAGAACAAACTGGGGTGCTGCCCTAGCCAAGCTTTACTGCTAACACCGGGCCCATAGTGATGTTAGATTCCTCCTTGGTATGATAAGGTCAAATATTGATTCTCAGGCCCCAGAGCCCACGTGAGGGAGGGAAGAAAGGCATACTAAAGAGGAAAGGTTCTCCATACCACAAAAAAGGCCGAAGCAAATCATCCTAATGAACAAAAAGGTTCATGGGAAATTCTCTGAGCTTGTTATTCTCTGAGTGAAAAAGAATGAAATATGAGGGTATGGCCTCAGATACAACTCTCTACAAGTTAGAATTTCTAATCTCTCTAAATGCTGTGCCCTAAAAGCTAAGTAATTCAGTTTCTACATTTATGCAGAACAAGGAATGTATCTGGCAATTCTTCAAATATCCTTCACAGTAACAAATCCCAATCAAGGCTTCTTTGGCCTTGATGGACTAGGCCTTGACACAATCATCTCTCTGGAGGATTTATGGGATACAGGAGAGAGAAATTCAGTCAGATGGCTGTTACTAATGTTTTAAAAATATATTAGGAAAAGCTTCTTTGTACTGTGCCACATCATGCTATAGGCCAACGTAATGGTCTGAGGGCACATGAGGTTAAGTAGGTCTCAGTTCAGTGAACACCTGGATGGAAGACTGCCTTGTAATCCTGTGTATACCACCTTGGTTGTAAAGACATAAAAATGAGAAATGGAGACAAGTTTCAGGAACCATTTCACTTAGGAAAAAATAATGTTATGGACATTAAGCATAGACTATTACCATGCTCCTCCAACTCATCCATCTTGATTTCAGTAAGAAAAACAATCTCAAATGGGATTGTAAACTAAAGTATTTTCTTACCACTGTAAGATGTTAGTAGCAGTCCTAACTTTATTTATATCCTGCCTTTTTGCCCAAACTGGGAATCATATTAAAACAAACAGAATATAGCTAAAACAAAAGGTTAACATTAAAATGCAATTACATTGTCACGAACAGAAAAAAAATTAAAGATGCAATTAAGATAATAAAAAAACAAAAAATAAAAAACCAGTACAGTATCATACCTTTAAAAAAACCTTAACCTTAAAGCTAATAAAATTGTTACCAATGCAAATGAGTGAACTGGAGCTCAGTGTGAAAAATGATCACAGAAAGTACATTATTACATTAGTGTTTTGAACAATAAGAGAAAAAAAGGCTATTAGATAGGAAAGAAATCAAGTGTGTATGTGCATGTGTTGGGCAACTGGATATTGATGTGATACCTTATATTTTCACCCCTTGTGGACACCAATGCAGTCAGGAGCTCTGCTGTAGCCCTCCTTGAAGCTGAAAGGGTTGGGGACAGACAGGTTGACCTGAGAAGCCATGCTACAGTGAATTAGCCTTTTAACCATGACTGTGAAACTGAGTGCTTTCCCATCCCCTTGCTTCCTCTGCTAGCCTCAACCATAGTTAGGGTTACATCTGCACCATTAACCATGGCTAATACTAACTATAATATTCTCTTAACTAGATTGTGAAGCAGATTTTTAATGCCCGGTTAACAGCAAATCTTATCATTCATTACTATTATAGGTGATAGCAAAATAATGCTTAACCAAAGAAACAAGATGGTAGGAATTTGGAGACAGGAGACAAGCAGCTTGAAGACAGCGAGTACATGATCCTCTGTCTTAGCTATGATTAAAGGATCTCTTGACGTTACTTACTATCTCTTGATATTACAATACAGTTCTTTGGTATTTCTCCTCCGGTGTTTTAGCAACTGCATCTTATGTTTCATTTACCTATTGTTGTCATGTTTCATACAAAAAGCCCTAGAAAAACCATGGAAAAGATGCAGAAAAGGGCATCCAAACTGATCATGTGACTGGCACAACTTTCTATGAAGAAAGGTTAGAATGTTTGGGCTTTTTAGCTTAGAAAAAAAATGAGTAGGACAGAACAGAGGAACCAAAAACTACATGCTATGGAAAAAGTAGACAGAGAGAACGTTTTCTTTTGCTCTCTTGAAAACTAGAACCTGGGTTCATTAATGAAGCTAAGACGTGGGAAATTTGGGACAGACCAAATCAAGTATATGTACAGTTAAATGACAGAATTCAGTGCCAGAAGATATGGTGATAGCAGCCAGCTTAGTTTTAAAAAGGAATTAGATACATTCATGGATAATAAGGCTACCAGTGTTTACTACTCCTGAAAACTCTATATCCTCCAGTATTGGAGAGATCATGCCACTGAATACCAGTAGCTGAGCTACATGGGCAGGAATAAACTACTGCACTCATGTTCTGCTAGTGGGATTCCCATATGCTTCGCATTGACTGCTGGACTAGACAGGGCTTCAGTTTGATCTAGCAGTGCTGATTTTATGCAACATTATGTTGTGTTATGTTACCCCAGGTATCAAGATAAGTTCTTTGAGATCTATCTGTAGGTCTCAAATTGTTGACTTTTTGGATGTCGGCCCTAAGGGACCAAAAAAAAAAAAAACCCAAAAAACTCAACAAACAACCTTTATAAGAGGATTAGCACACATTCCATTGTTTTACTTGGGAACTGCTAGTTCTGTAAACTGAAACCACAAAAACATCTCTGTGAAAAAGAAAATTAATTAGCAGCATTAGCAATTTTATAACCTTCCCTAGCCTGATATTACACTGAACTTATTTTGTCTAATGTATGGTTCTATGTAACTCAGGAACTTGTAAAATTTATGTCCTTCAGCCATTAATTGGTCCAATCAAAGAATAATCTGATTGATGCAGTGTGCATGTCCACAACTGCTACAAATGTACAATTATTATAACAATAACCATCTCTTATTGTTTTGCATGTTTTTATACTAAAAAATGTTTCTATATGAATAGGAAGGAAAAAAAAGATTAGATATAATCCGGGACTGCAAGGTTGAGCTACAAATCAAATTATAGTTGTTGGCCTAGTCCAGAATTTTGGTGTTTTTAAATAACATTTTGTGTCCAGGTTGGTTTATAACATGTTCTGCTACAGAGAGGCTACTGAAATCCATAAGCACCTGGACAACTTCAACAGGAAAGAAGAAACCCTAAAAGTAAACAAAATCTGACTGCCAGTCCTAAAAAACACTAAAATCAGAACTCAGCTCTTGCAAATGAACTCCACCCAGGGGCAGGGGGATTTCCAGCAGATAATGAACCATTAACCAACCATTAGCCAAACAGACACTAATCCTCCTTGCATATCTCCACCCAGAAACTAGCCATTCAAATACACAAATTTACATATCCTCCCCAACAGGGGTTCACAATATATAACTCACATACACATACTCCTACCCAATCATTCTCTGAAGATGCCAGCCACAGATGCAGGCAAAATGTCAGAAATAAACTCTTCCTCACAGCCCAGAAAAAAACAAGGAAAATCTTTTTTATATAGCACTCTATATAATGGGACATGAACATACACAGATTTTTGTATTCACAGGGAATCCTGGAACCAAACCCCAATGAATACTGAGGGCTCACTGCATGCATACTAAGTATTGTACTTGTGCTGTTCAGGAGTACCTGTACATTTTGTAGTGAAGTTAAAAAAACTTGTTTGTATCTAGTCAGAAAAAAATGTTTTCATGGGTAAGACTGTCTGGAGAGGTCTGTGCTTGTAGAAATTAGCTGGACACACAATTTCTTGCATCACAGCCGACATACATAAAGCTATCTTAGACACAACTGTTTATTTTCATGTAAATTTACAAGAGAAGTTGCTTAAATTCCCATGATATCAGCAGATGCATAGGAAACCTCTCATAGTTAATTCAGTCCCATTTTTATGATCAAGTCAGTTATATATAACTGAATAATTTTTCATTGCTGTTATAAAAACTGTGTTCAAAGATGCTTTTTAAGAATAATTTGCAGGGTCAGAAGTACTGGTAGATCTTTAAGCACCACTTTCTTGCATTTCTGTCAAGTTCCAGGCTTACTCTCAATGGAAATGAAACTGGGAACACTCATAAGCAATTTGTCTGTTGTTCCTTTTCCTGTGGGCCTGCAGCTGAACCCTGTCTTAGTTCTCTCATATCCGACAAGCAAACAGCACAAGACCAAGGGAGACAAACAGGATTTCACTGGAAGTTCCTATTCCTTCAAATATAATCCCTCCCTTTTTTAATCTCTTGCATTTGGGCAGGTGTGATCATCTAGGACTGGCTGTTAACTACACATCTGCTCTTGTTGGTAAAGGTCCAGACTAATACTTAAATTACACAAAACACAAAAGGTGCCTCTTAAGAACATATTAACATGCTTGAAATTAGGCTAGGGGCCACATCAGTCCTATTCCCAAAATATTGTACTTGTGAAAGCAACTCTGGAATTTTAATATTAAAGACCCAGTTTCAAAATGATTTTATATGAAGGTATGACATGTGGGTTAGACACTAATTTATTTATGAACAGCCACCTGGCTACCTGTGACATTCTGGGGACAGTTAAAGGCACAGTACCAGAAAAAGAAAAGCAAAATCAACAGAGGGGAAAGAAAGGAGTCACAATTATGTTGAAACTACAAATGCAAAATTTGACAGGCTGCCTGTAAACTAATTAATTTGACAAACAATTCTTGGTGAAGTTAGATTGATATCTTTTAATTATATGGGGATCTGATTTGTCACACAGGTGCCTGCTATACCTACTATTCTACCTGTGATTATTCTATAGTGCACTGCTCTATATTGTAGCCAACATATGTGTTCTCAGAATGTCAGGTTACTGTTTAAAATGGTAGCCCAGCATCAGGTACCAAGCCCCACAGTTCAATTTTGGCTGTGGTGACATTTCCCGGGACTCCCACCAACCAGAGCTGTGGAATATCAGTAAGCTGAATTAAATGCAAGCATAGGAGAGAATATTAAATGGGGCTGTCAGTTTTAGCCTGAACACTGAGTTTTGGATACTATGTATATTTCTGACAATATGTACCAGAGCCACAATCAGTGAATGGCATAGATGGACAACCATTGAGGACAACTGCTGAACTTTGGACCATCCTGGATTACAACCTCCTCCTTGTTGTATGTTCATCTTCCCCTTCTTAGCAAAAATTACAAAAATAAGGAATGGAACAGCACCATTTATGCCTTGTGCTCTCCTCTGTGTAGGTGGGGCCCAGATCAACTGAACAAGCAGTGGTAATGAGGATGTTGACTCCCAAAGTGGATGGGTTTTTGGCTCTGGCCCACCCAAATTTGGAACTGATACCAAGTTCTGTTCTGTGAGTTCAGCACAAACTTTAGAACAAGTTGTACCCAGCACTATATATGGAAGGAAATATGGTCACTTACCTCCCCGACTGGCAAGAATTGTACCATCATAGGAAAATGTCAAGCATGAAGTGTCACTGCCTGGAGCATGTGCCTGCCTGCAGTGGAACTTGGTATGAACCTGTTTGTAGAGAAAATGAAATATTAAAAAGCTTTGCTACTTTTAGACTGTACACACCTGGTTCCCTTAGAACATCAAATGTCTTTTATTGTGTTTCCTGGGTTAAAAAAAACAGCAAAGCAATTTTAAACTTAGGTGAGGGAGAGAGCAAAGGCACAGCTGATGTCCATCTCTTCTTGTTCAACACCTTTTATGTTCTCTCACAATTTAAGTATATTTTGGAGGCAAAGGACCTGTAACACTTCCAAATATTTAGTTCCACAGCCCAGAAAAACAATAATGCAACTATGTAATATTAATACTCAAATAACACTCCCTTTCATGTGAGTTAAAAGCAAATATGCATGACTAAGACACAAAAATACTTTATCAGGGGACAGCATTCCCATTCTTCCTAAAGGTTTATAAGATTTAAGATGACAAAATATATCATATGTCTTTTGGATGGAGCTTGAAAGGAAGAAAAGCTAGGGAAGTTCATATGCCAAACTAAGAAGTGCCAAAAAGACTGGGTTGAAGACATAGAACAGAGTTCAAATATTTTGAATGTCATTTGGCCATAGCAAAATACAAGTTTGGAAATACATTCTGTGTTTGAAGAATTATGATTTTTTTTTCTAGCTATCTAGAAACCTGTTCAAAGGTAAGTTATCTATTTACAAGTTGTTTTTTTCCTTGCACCTTTCTTAAGGAAGATCTTAGAAATAGATTTAAAAACAAACCAACCAATAAACAAATACTACCACTCCAAAGTCTCAAACTGAGTTAATGAAAAATCAGGCAAAGCAAATGCCATACTGCCTAATTTCAGGTACAGGTTGGGTATCCCTTATCCAAAATGCTTGGGACCAGAAGTGTTTTGGATTTCAGATTTTTTTCTGGATTTTGGAATACCTGTATTTGTATATACAAAGATAAGAAGATATCTTGGGACCCAAGTCTAAACATGAAATTCATTAATGTTTCTTGTATACCTTATACACATAGCCTGATGGTAATTTTACAAAATATTTTTAATAATTTTGTGCATGAAACAAAGTTTGTGTACAGTGAACCATCACAAAACAACAGTATCACTAACTCGGCCCCCCATGTGAGCAATTTCAGATTTTGTAGTATTTTGGAACTCCAGATAAGGGATACTCAACCTGTACTAGGAAATCTGGTCATTAGAAAAAATGTGACTTGATAATAATGGAAAGAACTCTGGACACTGACTGCATAGGCCTTAATTTAGTCTTGAAGTGTACCAAGTGGACATAGGGAACAGTGGTGTAATAGTAATTTCTGACATGTAGTTGGTAAACATGACAGTCCCCACAGCCGTGAGACCAATGGGAGTCCAAAAATACAAGCAGCTGTATTCCTCCATTTCAACAAACCAAATCCAGCAGTTATCATCTCCACTAGGAGCATCTTTTCTTAACTTAATGGGTCTAACTGCCCATTCAAAATGTAACCTAATGAACTTTCAACAGTAACAGTTATTGCCTACAGTCACAATAGTTGTATCTTTAAATTTAATGTACTTCATATAACACAGCTCATATTTGTAGCACTGAGCTCCTGGAAGGAAGTGCGTGGTGCAAATATAATAAATTAATTAAATTAGATGATGGTGAAAATGATTATTGTGATGCAGCCTCTCTTAATTCAGCTTCCATCTCCTTAAGCAAGCTACAATAGCAGCTATGGCTCTGTAAAGTCCATTAGAGTTCTACTTAAAGTGGTGGTCCAAGAACTGATGCTGATCCCTGAGTCACTGGTTGCTAGTCCCTGGCAAGTTTCCAGGAACGAAAGAAACAATTATAGCCAATGGGCACAAATATGATACTTGTCCCTGGCATACTGCGGCGGGGGGAAGAAATGCCAGTCTCCCAGACGCACTGGTCTACAATGCAACTTTCCTGTTCCATAAAGCCATAGCCATATCCTGGTTAATGAGGCCCTGTCTATAAGTAGCACTTTGTAGCCTGAAAGGTGATAAGTGGATCTTTCTGTCCATAAGCAACTTCTGCTGTTGGTAAAATGGGATAGACAGCCATTCTTGACCATTGCTTTATAGCAAGTCAGAACCATCTGTGCTGGCTGAAAGTGATGAGCATTGAAATTGTCTCCATATGGTGTATCTTCCTCTGAAACGATGTTTAGCAAAGACTTGCAAATATACTGTTCTATTTTTCAAGGCTTTTCCTTGTTCTCTTTCCTTAATATAAACTCATCACTTTGGGTCTGAGACTTTGGAGTTCAGTTTCTGGGTTACTTCAAAGGGAGAGACCTCTTCCCACCTCCCTAGAATATGCGAAGTGACACTTTAAGCTACAGGGAAGTAAAAGGAAGAAAATGAACTAAGACTTAAGCAGCTGGAGACCTAGAGCTTGGGTTGGCAGTCAAAAGTAAAGAGGCCTTACACTGTGTTTCCAACTCAGGCTGACAAAGGTTGCTAGCTATGTTTTAAAGGACTGGTGCTACAGTGGGTGTTTCTCCATCATCACAATTAATCATTGTAGTGTGTTTATAGGCTATTAAGAACTTTAATAGTAGTAATCACCATATGTCTTGAAAACATAAATGCTGTCAGGAAAGACCTTGCAAAGCTATCACCAGTTAATGGTTTGATTTGGCCCAGTAACTTCAGATATTCAACACAACACAATTTCTAGGTACTGGCATTTTACAACTTGTTAAAATCAAATAGGAAAATGAATGGAACCCATACACCGGCAAAGGTGCTAGGGAAAGAACAACATCCTGCTGAGATGCTTCTGCCCCGCCCCCATAATGAAGCTGTTCATCTTCATAACATCAAGCAAAACTAAGCTGAAGCTTAAGAATTTGGTGGCTGCCTAAAATTCCAGAATAGCAATCAGCACACACCACTATGACCTTATTCTCTTCTACTTCGGGTTTTATGGTACTTTTTAAAATGTGCCTTAAAAGCTGCTGAAGTTTCTCATTTATGAGATAAACAGGCCACGACAATCTAATCTACCGAAGACTATACCTAATCTGGCTTGCTGTCCTTGAGCAAGCAGAGATCACCAGCATTGAGGCCATGATATTGAGAACACAGCTGCGCTGGGCAGGGCACGTTTCCAGGATGGAGGACCATCGCCTCCCAAAAATACTACTCTACGGTGAACTCGCCACGGGTCAGCGTAAGAGGGGCGCTCCAAAAAAGCGATACAAAGACTCCCTGAAACAACATCTCAGGCTTGGCCAAATTGATCACCAACAGTGGTCCGCCCTGGCCTCACATCGGGAGGCATGGAGACGCACTATCCACAATGCTGCAGCCTTATTTGAGAACTCACGACGAACAAGTCTTGAAGAGAAACGACAACGCAGAAAGAATCACAACCCAAAAACATCACCCAAGGAGACCTTCTGCTGTGCTTTTTGCAACCGGACTTGTTTATCTCGGATTGGCCTTTTTAGTCATCAGCGTGCTTGCAGAAAGCGCGGGATGAGTCCTTCCTGAATCTTCGTATGCGAAGAAAAGCCAGAGAGAGAGAGAGATACCTAATCTACTATAACACAGCTATGGAGAGGCCTGCTTATTGTGGTGCTTTAGCAAAATGACAAGGAGAAACTCTCCAGTTTTTGCAGGGTTTTTTTCTTGCTGTTGTTGTTAGAAACACTTTAAATAATTCACTTTCTATGGACCACACTTACCTATTATGCCCATATCATATCACACCATTCACCCCAACATTTATTTACTTATTATTTAATTAATTCATTTATATCCTGCTTTTCTTCCAAATGGAGGGGAATAGGTCAGAACAGCCCTTTACAAATTGGACTTCTTCATCCCCTGGTTAGTCTCCACTTAACAGTTCTTAAGAAGAGCTACCAACCAGCAAGATCGTCAATCTTCATTTGGGAAAATAAGGGAATAGCTAATACAGGAAAGAAAAAGGATTGCGTAATGCAAAACATTTTTGGCAATAAAGGGAAGGCTGTAAATCAGAGTATATACTTTATGCGTAGACAATCCCAGGCTCAGTTCCTCTTCCAGGAGGGTCCTCTGACTGAAATTCTTCTGCTGGTGAGTAGACATATTACTGGGTTTTGTGGGCCAATAGCCTGAATTGGTAAGAATCTTTGTGTGTTCCTAAGCATTATATCCCAACTTACTTCCTTACTCATTGGACTTTTACTGGATTTTGCTCCTTATAATGACTCATACAGCATGAATACTGGTGAAGAGACTTTAAGTACAGCAATTTTTACTGTATTTAACACTCATAAAACAACAATGGTGATCTATTTGGTTAGACCAACCTTTTCTGGCAAAAGAATCATTTAGAACTATCTGCTTCTTGAAATAACTGAAAACATCTTTTTCATGTTGTGTAAGGTTCAGAAGACAGATTAATACACCTGCATTATACAGATTCTATAGGAAACATACTAAATGGGAGGAAACAACAATCATGGAAACATGTAAAGAACCATCAGCTGATGAGCAAGTTATCCATATAAGAGATAACAGAAAAGATTGTACTGCCTCACAAATCCACCATTTTGTGTATTCTTATCCAGTAAAAATGTCTAACTATTCAAAGTCAAGCAGCTAAAATTACTTTCTGAGAAAACGTTCTCTAACAGCAATGAGAAATATCATCCTTGCGGTTTTTAAAAGCTTTGTTTGAAATATCTGGATGTCTTCATAAGGTTTTATATTTGAAAATGATAATGCAAATTGGCCCACAAGATATAATAAATATCATTAATTAAAAAACTCTGTCTGGATAGCATTCAACTGGCCTTCCTTTATTTTTACATTGTACACGAAAAATGCTAAGACATATAAAGTAGCAAGTTCTCAGTATTTTCTCTCTAAATTATAGTTTTAATCCCCAATGCCAATTTAACCTTGCACTTGGCTAAGACTGTAGAAATAACAACCTTATTCAATATTCTGTTTTTAATGCTTTATAGAAAATGTGATTGCTTCTCTTAGTTGGAAAACCCTCTAAAGGATGGCTGTATCAACGGATAAATACAGCACAATTTAACACAATATACATTGAGAGTTTAGTAAACAACTTCCCATATTACCCTGCCATGTGATAAACAGTTTAACTTCTATACCTGAAGTTGAGAGAATTAAGAGATGATTATGCTCTCCTGTTTGTTTAGCTAGATAAAACAGGTCACACTTGGGGGACAATGAAGAGACGTCAGGGACATAAGAATTATGAAATGAGGGTAGGTGGGGCTCCTGAGTGGAAGGACCCAATGTAACTGAATCTTGAGGAGATTTTGGAGGCTGGTCTTTCTTTGGCTCCATCAAAGTCAAAGAAGATGGAAGTTGCTCTTTTTGCAGTTGTTTCTCTAGGGGCTGATATAAGCAGAATGTCCCTACATTTTTAAGTCCTGGAAGAGGGCTTAGAAGCCTATGGTGTTGGAACCAATGGCCCTAATTTGCCCTCTGAGGTGGTTTGAAGAGGGGCAGAAGGAGTCTGGTTCACTGAGTGCTCCAGCTGTTGCTCTATGGCTGAAGACAATCACTAGCAGATCGGCACCCAAGCTGTATGAAGTAGCTTATTCTGCACTCCAAGGGCCACTGTCTGGAGGACCCCTTCCCACTGAACAGCTTTTAAGATGGGAAGCTCTGTTACACCTTGCTTTCTGCATAAAGAACTGGCAAAACAGGAACAAGTCAACTGCATTGTCCTCGCCCAGGCAGATAAAACACTATGTGTGACCATCAAAAAAAACGGAATCTTCACCCCACACTTGAGACACTTCTCGAAGAAAGTCTTTGGGCCCATAAGCTCCCCAAGAGCAAAAGGGTGCACTGAGGAACTGAGAAAAGTCTAAATGCTGAGACTTTGTAATGATTCTACCATGATGACAGAAGAAAAGGAACTAGGTTTCAACAGAAATGCACAGCTTATATGTATGCATGTGAGGAGGCAGGGTAACTATCCCAATGCAACTCTAAAAGGTTCCAAAGATCTCCGTGCAAGTGTAGAATGACTTGCCTGCATGTGTGATCACAAAGACCGCCCCCAAAAAAGAATTAATTACAGATGCAAGCCCCAATGAGAAGTGCCATATTTTACAGCACAAGTTTGATGAAGGAGCAGGAATAGACAGATAACTTTCAAAGAGGGTAGCTGTATTAGTCTGTTATAGCAAAAACAAAGACTCTTGGGGTACCTTAACTTGCATCATTCTGCCAAGTAAAACTGGTTAGTTCTTAAGGTGCAGTAAGTCTCTTTACAAATAAGTTTATTCAAAGACATAGCTGTGTTAAGTCTGTTTTACTTTAAAAAGATATAAGAGAATCCTGTGGCTCCTTTGGGATTAACTAAGAAAAATAAATTTCTAAAATAAGCCTTCCTGGACTCTAGTCCATAATGCATCTGATGAAGTGGACTGCAGTTCACAGAAACTTATGCTAGAAATTCCTTTTTCTCAGTTAATCCCAATGGTGCTACAGGATTCCCTTACTATTTTTTTTAAAAAACTAATCTTGTTAGAGAACTTAAGCAGATTCATAAAGACATTTTTGCTAATTGGTAGATAAGAACTGCTGGACACCTTTGGAGAAATCACCACTGACACAGGATGCAAGCAAGGAGCAATTCATGCTCTGTGTTCAACTTTTTTTCTTCTTCTTTTAGTGTCTGATAAGAAATTTGTGCAGTAGGAAAATCTGCTTTTAAAAACCTCAACACAATGGGGCTGCTTTTTCAAATATTCCTTCCATTTTTACAATATTCTTCCTTCCCTTTATGAAAGTTCCTATTCTTTGTGCAGTTTAGCTAAAGCAGAGGTGTGTCCTATACCCCAAACCAGGGTTTCTCAGCCAGGATGTCCTGGAACCCTAAGGTTCCATAAGAGGTTGCTAAGGGTTCCGCAAGTATTGAGATTGAAAAAAATAAACATTTTTTTGAGCGGTAGACATGTATTTTTAGGCAGGGGTTCCTTAAGACCTAAAAATTGTTTCAAGGGTTCCACCAGGGTAAAAAGATTGAGAAAGGCTGCCCCAAACATATACTTACTACTATACTGAATTAGGCAAGCATGGACTATGTATGCATATAACACCATTGTCTAATGGTATCTAAGGAAAAATTACTTGGTTCAGAAAGTCTGTTGTTCCATGGATATATCTGGTTTCAGTCTGTGTAGCCTCATAACAAGTCAAATGATAAATAAAAGACACCTGGAAAATACTCCATCTTTTCACCAGACTCTGCCTAGTATCAACATCTGCTGACAACAAGCTTTATGTAGTAGCAACATCATGGGGGGGGGGGGAATTGGTTCCCCTTTTCTGTTTTGTTGTTAGTATTATTGAGCTAAAAGAACACATTACAGTATGGTTATGGAATATGTGTGTGTGTGTAGAGAGAGAGAGAGAGAGAGAGAGAGAGACAGACAGACAGACAGAGAGCACACCACTGTGTTTTGATGAGATGCATAACTAGACTGAGAACATCCAGAAACAATTCACTTTTTAGCATAATTGATTATTTCTACAGCACAATCATTTGTCTATATTTTCTGTGGCACCACTCATTTTTAATCACTGTTTTGCCATTATTAGAGTAATATCTTTCCATGGCAGAGTTCAAGGAGAACAACACAGTTCTCTGCAGCAACTATTCCCCCACCCCTTACATTGGTCTAGGGTTCCCAGATGTCAGAGCCTAGTTCCTTCCCCAAGATCTCAGGGAGAGGAAACTTAGGGTGAAAGTGCTGCCTTAAGATTCATTCATTCATTCATTCATTCAAGAAATGGTGCTGCTGGCCTCTGCTGTTGACTCTCCAAGTGGTCTACCTGGCTACCTCTCTTCTTTCATCCCTCCCCTTCTCACAAAATTTCTCACACCATAGCCAGCATCACAGTCAGGAGGAGTCAGCGAAGGGCTTTGCTGCCTGAGGAGTTGCTGAATATGGTATTACAAGACACTTGCTTTGTGGCTTTTTTGTCTGGGTGCTGGGATATACAATCACTGGAAATTTATACTATAAAGAACTAGTATGATATGATACAGCCTGCAGGGGCCAGCAATGAGAAGGCTACATGCAGCTGGCAAGCATATCTAGATTATGTCTGGGAGACAGGCATGGGAAGGACATGAAGGCTAGAGCCTTATCTATATGGAAAATATGTGTGAGAACCACTAAATGTATAATCCATGACTGTACTGTATCTGTACTGAATAACTATATCACCCCACTCTCTGTTTCTACACTTGGATTTTGCTCTCAGACTGTGTGCATCCAGTCTGGGATGTACAGTGCAAAACTGCTGTGTATTGTGCTGTGATATGTAGTCTGTATGATAGGACTCTCAGACTCATTGTAACTATTACTATAATATGCTTTAGTAAAGAGGAATACAGTAGGACCCGCGTATCCACTGATTCAATTATCCACAGGACACAAAACAGCACACCTACCATAGAGTCTTCCTGGAAAACGTGTCCTCTCTAGCCATTTTCCAGGTCCTCAAAGGCAACTCTATGGTATTTTAAACTGGAAGTCCCATTATTTTCAATGGTGTTTGCTATTATCCACGGGTCCCCCCGAACCAATTCCCAGTGGATAAGGGGGTCCTACTGTAGTTTAGACACATGTCTGTGTGCTCATTTCTTTGCCTGATGATTGCAACTCTGCTACAACAGTTTTCCTGCTTGTTCCTCTCAATATGTTCAGAGACAGCAGTGCATTACCATGACATTTTTCTATCTTACTGGTCACCTTTCCAGTCCCCCCTAACTTCTGGCTACACACCTTCTCTTTGTCTTTCCCCATCTTTCTCCCTTTTTTACTCCCCCATCCACAAGTCAGGTCTTAGAAAAGTTTTAAGAGCAGAGCAAGGAAAAGTTTGGTTTTTTTCCTGTTTAGATCAGAGCTTGAAAAACTTTTTTCTTTGGACTACAACTCCTATGTGTTTTTTAAAAGCAATCCTTGCAACAGTGCTCAAAACAGAGCTGGAAAAAATTGTGTTTTTCTGTTCCATGCAGTTTGAAACCTTCATTTCCAGCTAGAGAAATATTTTCTGATTTCTTGGCCTTTGTACTTTTTATTTGAGTGGCATGATCAATGCGCTACAACTCTACAGCTGTATGACCATGCTCTACAGCTGACATCTACAGTAGTGTGCTTAATTATACCACTTGAGCCTGCCCGCCTGTGATATTGCTGGGGCTGTGCTGAAGTCTCAGTTTTGGCCTTGAAATCTCAGGCCTCAGGATACTCCTCACTGGGCAACAACAGCCCTATGAGGTATGTTGGGTTGGGAAGCAGTGGCTTGTTCAAGTAACTTGTCACTCAGTGAATTTCATGGCTGACTGGAGAGTTGAACCTGGGTCTTTAAAGTCTTAGTCTAGCATCACACTGGTCCTCAAACTAATTCTTGGCTTCTACTTGTTTTGCCATAATGATATGTTCTGCAACTGCATATATTAGATCAATATACAACCCAGCTTATGATCTTTCTCCCTTGCACAGAGAAGGCATAAGAAGAAAATGAACTGATAACATAAATCAGATTTTTCCAACCTAGAGATTTTGTTGAACACCCACCATCCAAGAAAAATAGTTATTTTGGCTAGAACTGATGGAAACTGTAGTCCAACACATCTAGGGCTGTGAGGTTGGGATCCTAAATTTAGTCCCAGTTTAGTCTCTTGTAAATCACATTTAGCATCTCTACTTGTTTGTTTTATGGTTTCATTCATGTCTGTGTTAGTTGTGAAACCATTCTAATAATCTGAACAACACCAACTAAATACATTTAAAAGCGCTCTTTAAAACAAAGCATAATTCCTACAGCTTCACTGAAATATCTTAAGATCTGTTATTTCAAAGATACCAATCTTTATAGAGCACTGTTAGCGGCAAATCTGGAATCTGTATTGCGCATTCCACCTCTGCTCACAGGGAATGTTTTTCATTATCATGTGAAAAAAACAACAGAGTGTGAACTCAAAACTGTTATCAACAGTCCAAATGCCAACATGATTATTCCAGTTCTCAAGATCCTACACACCACATACCAGATCTAATTTAGTTATTTGATATTTTACAAATATCTTTTTTGTTGGTGTAGGGTTCTCCCATGTTCTGTGCCTTCTCCCAAACATATTAGTCTATGTTTTCAAACTTGGAGTTGGCTCTTTTAACAGCAGGGCCAGCCAATTAATGTTGGTGTCTTTGGTGAATATATACTTTTTTCTTCACTTTCCTTTTGTTGCCTTTGGTGAATATACTTCTTTTTCTTTCTTCACTTCCCTTTCGTTTTCTTTGGTGAATATACTTCTTTTGTCTTCACTTCTCTTTATAACTCCTACATGCTGAGCAATGCAATAGCAATACATTAAAGGATCAAGAGTTCACTAGGACAGCATCTTTAAATTTTTCATTGCTAATGTCACGATTACAATCATATCTCCTGGAGTACAGGGTAGACTACTCAGCCAAAGAGCTGCCTCTGTGCTCAAAGAGCAGGCAGCAGCTCTCTCTCCAAGAGATATATTAGCTTCTTCCAGTCTAGGGCCCCTGTAGATATTTTGGCCTACAACACCCATCAGCTCTAGCCAACATAGCTAATATGTTGGATGATGGGAGTTGTAGTTCAAATTATTTATAGAAACCCAGATGGGGGGAGTTCACGTATAATTGCTGAGGTGCTGTTGTTGCTGTTGTTATTTGCCATCAAGTCGACTTCAACTTATAGTGACCCAAAGAATGACAATGAAGAAGCTAATAGATTGTAAGCTTGAGGGCAGGGAAATATTTTGCTGTTCTTTTTATTGTAAAGCGCCATGTAAGTTGATGGCGCTATAGAAAGATGATGATGATAATAATGATAATGATAACATTAACATTCAAATGTGGTGCCGGAGCAGAGTTCTGGCTACTCTGGATTGCAGAAAAGACAAATAAATGGGTCCTAGTTCAAATCAAGCCTCAACTCTGCCTAGGAGCTAAAACGACTACATTGAGACTGGCATACTTTGGACATATCATGAGAAGAAATGATTTGCTAGAAAAGACAATAATGCTTGGCATGGTAGAAGGCAGTAGACAAATAGGAAGACTGGATTACTGGTGGATAGACTCAATCAAGGAAACCACAGCCCTGAGTTTGAAGGACCTGAGCAGAGCTGCTGATGACAGGATGACGTGGAGGTCTTTCATTCATAGGGTTGCCATACGCTGAACTTGACTTGACAACAGTTAACATCAATAATACTCAGTAGGCATCTCTGTGGGTGTCTCTGGAGTATTTTTGAGCTCTGTCTTGATTTTTCCAAAGCTTTTATTATTTCCAGTTGTAAATGATATTTCTTTTATTTAATTGTAGGACACCTAGTGTTGCCAGGTTTTCAATACAGCAATAATGACAATCAGTGTTGACAATCTGGAAGTAGTTATTAACAAATTTGTGTTCTACGTAAATACCAAATGAAAGCATTGCTTTCCGTTAACTTAGCCATGTCTTTCTCTGTAAAATTAATATATAGTCCACATCCATAAATTACACGATGCACACATTTCACAGAATCATAAAATCATAGTCTTTATGAAGGCCCACAATAGAAAATACAGGATTTTTTTGGCATCTTGTTTATATAAAAGGAAAACCTTTCCAACTCTCAAACAGGAGCCATCCCTTTATAATAAAGGACACTTGGCAATTCTATAAGAGACAAGTCTTCTGGCCCTCAAATAAGGGCCATTCCTTAAAATAAGGGGCACCTGACAATCCTAATGCTGCCCTAAGTCCCATTCCTGGGGAATGGAAAAATATAAATTGAACAAATAAATAAATAAATAAAAAAGCAGGCATACACATTAATATAAAACACACACACAATATATAAAATTGATGTCTCTATTAAGATACATGTTTAAGCACAGACATGGCAGTGAAATCCTCATACAATCAATGATATAAAGTATGCAAGTGTGCTTCAAGCTTTGTAGTATAAGGGTAATCTGCACTACACAGTTATTTCAGTTTGAGACCACTTTTGCCCCTCCACATTCGCGAACTCTGCATTCGTGAGTTTTTTCACATTCACGGGGGTCCGTGGAACCTAACCCCCGCAAATGTGAAGGGACAACTGTATTTATTTTATATCCCAGCTTTCTTCCAATGCTGAAGCCTACTTTCACTGTCATGGTTGCATCCTAAGGAATCCTGGGATTTATAAATTAGTGTGGTACTTGAAATTTTCTGTTAAGAGAAGTTGTGTGAACTCCCCTCAACTGCAGTTCTCATGGTACTCTGATTTAATCTGAATCCTACTTTTCAGAGTACCCTGGACATTGCAGTTCAGAGCTGTTCACTAGAGCTATCTAGTAGAGAATTCTAAGTACCATACGTTCTGGCGTATAAGATTACTTTTTTGACCCAGGAAAATCTTCTCAAAAATCAGGGGTCATCTTATACGCCGCATGGGGCGGGTGCTGAAACTTCTGAGCCCCATCGCTGCTTTGGAAAGGGCGGAGGGGTGGCTGGCTGGTCGGTGAAGGCTTGCCAGCCACCCCCCTGCTTCCCGAAGCCACGATGGGGCTAGCAAGCCCCATCGTGGGTTGGGGAAGTGGAAGGTTGGCTGGCTAGGTGGGGGGAGGCTTGCCAGCCACCTCCCACACTTCCCTAACCTGCAATGGGGCCAGCCAACCCTCTGCGCTTACCCAACTCGTGATGGGGCTGGCCAGCCCCATCACGGGTTGGGGAGGTGCGGGAGGTGGCTGGCAACCTCCCCCCACAGCCAGCCAACTTTCCACAGTTCCCCAAGCCGCAATGGGGCTTGCCTGCCCCAGAGGCTTGCCAGCCACCCCCTGGCTTTCCGAAGCCACGATGGGGCTTGAGAGCCCCATCATGGCTTCGGAAAGGGAGGAGTGGCTGGCTGCATGGGGGAAGGCTTGCCAGCCACCCCCCCCACGCTTCCCAAAGCCACATGGCGTGGCTGGCTCGATGGGGGTAGTCTTATATGGTGAGTATATCCCAAACTCTGTATTTTAAGTGGAAAAGTTGGGGGTTGTCTTATACGCCCAGTCGTCTTATATGCTGGAAAATAAGGTACCTCACTAATCTATAAATTCCATCATTCCCTAGGCTGAATCCATTAACAGTGGAAGTGATGTCAAGCTAATAGAATGATGTGGCGCAGATACATCCTAAGTCTTAGTTAGTTAGTTATTCTTGTTGCTGAAGCAGCAGCCCAGGCTTCTCCCAGGCCTCTCCTCAGTAAATGTGCTGAATTGTTTATGAAGCAAAGGCTACACAACTTTGTTATTACAGATGTGCGACACAAAATACTTATTTGGAAAGTTAAGGCAAGTATAGTTTGGGGTCAAACTTTTACTTACTTATATAATGCACTCAGGGATCAGACTCTGCAACCTATACTCTATGAGCACATGAGATGATGCAGAATTAAACAAGACAGAGAATAAAGTACATAAACTATAGAAAGCTGAAACTTCTGAATAGATTCAATGCAAAGTGAAGACCAACCCAGTGTATGAGTCACAAAGACTACAAAAAAGAATCAAAGATTACTGAGATAAAAAAATAACATTATTAAAAACATACCACTGTTGTCTTCACCAGACATCTTGCCCTAATAAAGAGAAATATAGCCCTAGGAAGAGGCTTCCACAACTGGGATGGTGCTACAAAAGAAGGTCTTGTCTCAAGTATCTCAACCTTGTCTTTGGTTGGTGGATTTTAGGACTATTGGGTCATACCTCTACTTACTTCAGATAGTTGTGACTCCCTTTCCATTAAAAAACAATGCAAAATACAGTACAACACTTGTATCCGCAGGAGATACGTTGACAGACTTACTATGGATACCAGAACCAATGGATAGTAGCAAACCGTATTAAAATGAATTCCTTCTGGCCCAAGCATACCACAGAGTCATGCCAGAGGACATAGAGATTCCCAGAGAGAACACCTCCCCTAGGCATCTTCTAGATCCCCAAGCATGACTCTATGGTCAGCTTCCAGCAGAAGCATACCACAGAATTGTGCTGGAGGACCTAGAAGATGCCTAGAGAAACCATATTTTCTTGGATGCAGGTAAGTGAAACCACAGATACAGGGGTCGTACTGTAAAACCAACTTTATCCTCAAACTCAAAACAACAAGCTGACACTTCCTTTCTGCTTCTTGGTCATTGTTTTTATTTTCCTATATGACATAAGAGAGAGCCTTCTTGGTGGCTGCTCCTAGACTTTGGAACTCCCTTCCGAGGGAGGCTTGATCTACCCCCTTCTCTGCTGTTTTTTCACTGGCAGGAGTACCCAGCTTGTGGGGGCAATTAGCTAACACACATTGGAAGCTGTTTAATGCAGTTAGATGTGTAAATAGCTATTGCTTAAAAACAATTTGTAAGACGCTCTGATAGCCTTGTGGCTGAAAAGCGGGGTATAACTAACTAACTAACTAAATAAATAAAAAGGAAAACACCTTCTTATTTAAACAGGCCTTCAGCCTTGGCTGACCAGGGTGGAGTGATGTGCAATTGAGTATGTTGTGTGGTGCTGGTTTTTTTTTTTTTTTGGTATGTAGTGTGTATTTTATGTGTTTTAATTTTAGTTAATATTTAATGTTTTAAATGTAGTGTTTTATTTAAATGTATGGTTTAATACTTTTTAAAACTTTTGTACCCCGTATGTATTTATACTCCATCTTTCTCTTAACATGGTATCCAAGGAGGTGGCTCCATGTTGTTTTATATATTCAGTTTTAATTTATATTGTAAGCCGCATTAAATCCCATTCGGGAGAAAAGCAGGATATAAATTAAATCAATCAATCAATTAGACCTTCAGATGGGCAGGGACAGCCTAAGATATTTTGCTATCTGACACAAAGAACAAGATGGCACCCCCTTGCCATTCCATACACAGAACGCAACATGATTGGCTTGAAGTTAGAGACATCATTCTCCACTGGACCTCAGGACAACATGATAACTTAGGAAGTGCAGAGCAGGCCAAGTGGAACACACTGCTTTGTCCACCAACAACCTGCCATTCCTACTCACTTGGTCTAATGAGAAGTGTGGCCCTGAAGATTAGGATGTATAAGTATTGCTTTTCTGTTTTGGAGGGGCTATCTATGGCTGAAACTAAGAAATAACGTATAACTCTTAAGGATAGCATGTTCTCTCACAGACTTAAAAGAGTCAACTGACTGAGTTATTTTATTAGCGATGACAGAGCTTCAGCTTCAGAACTGCCTCTTGTCATTGGACTGGTTAATACAAACAGTTGGATAGCACCTTAATATAAACTGTTTATTATATAAGAGAGAATGCATTTAGAAACTGAACAGTGCCCCCCCCTTTTTTTTTCATTTTAACCAGAGGAAGGAGCATCTGACAATCCTATGGTACAATTTTCAGTCTAGAGTTTAGGAAGTATTGGCTAGAACAGATGTACACAGAGGGAAAAAGTAATATTTGCTTCTGGCATGCTATATGCAATTTTTCAGGTTCTGCAGGAGAGGTCTGGCATGCATACCTCTGGAATAAGAAGTGTGGGGTGCTTATGGATATGGAAACTTTACCTTGAGCTTGCAAGGAAAATATTCTGTCTATTTGGATGCCTTTCATCTTATATTTACTCAAGAAATTTCCAGATGTAGCTACTCTTCAAAGGTTCATATGAAATCATTACTTTGCCGCAGAAACTAAGGGAAAGGGGATACTTTTATTCATTGTTAGCAATTTGTGCCCCACCTTATTAATTTAGTGGATAATTTCCACTCCAAATAGTATTTCTACCTGGACAACACAAGAAAAAAAAACACCCTAGCATATGATGATGAAAGTATCTGAGCCACTGAAATCTCTCTTCTGGTATTTTCTTGATATTATAAGAAAGCAAAACAGAAGGGAATGGCTTTTCCCTACTAACAACTGCTTATTTGTAATAATTAAAACATAATGGAGACATATTACTTACCACAAAAACTCTAAATTAATCTATCTAGGGCAAGGGTGAGAAAAGTGAGGCCCACAGGGCTGAATGTGACCACTGCAGGGCCTTTTTGTGGCCCCCAGGGATCAAATATACTGGTACTTCTGTTCCCCCCCCCAAATGCTCAAAATCTCCCCCACGGATGCTCCTAAATGTGGCCATGGGGGGCACTTTCAACACATTGGGAGGCCCCCAGGGGTCATTTTTTTTTACAATTTTTTTCAAAAATATATGTTTTGACCCAAAATGTCCACTAGGGTCATGGGGTGTATTTCCACCACATTTTGTGCCTCACGGACCAATTTAGACCCTGGAGAGGACTTTTTTTGAAAAATCCAAAACATGGTGAAAATGCCCCCATGACCCCTTTAGTACACCTGAGCTAAAGTCCATAGACTTCGTTACATGTTATACAACTTGCTTGTGATATATGACAAAAAGGTTTTGTTGCTGTGTGCCTGACTTATTTCTGACTTATGGTGACTCTAAGGTGAACCTATCATGGGGTTTCTTGACAAGATTTGTTCAGAGAGGGTTTGCCTTTGCTGAGGCTGACAGTGTGACTTGCCTAAGATCACCAAATGGATTTCCATTGCATTGCAGGGATTTGAACATTGGTCTCCCAGAGTCGTAATCTAGTGCTCAAACCACCGCTGGCTTTAAGAGATAAATAGAATTGCATTTAACCCAATCCTTCATAATCTTTTCTCATGACAGTAGTGCTATTATCTTTTCTTTATTAATGTCTTGAATTTTTTTCCAGAAGTACTGGCCAAACACAAAGGGGAAGGTGCCTACAACTCTGAGAACCACTACAATGGCTCTCTTCTTCCCAGTTACGCTCTAATTTCTGTTACACTGAAGCTTCATGACAGAAGTAGAAAATTCCCCCCTCTCTGGTGACTCACCATAACAGATAGAATTTTAAACATTTTACTTGTCTCAAGCCCAGAGATGGGAAAAGGTTGTTCTTGTTGTTGTTGTGAGTCATCAAGTAATTTCTAATGCATTGCAGCCCTGAGGCAAACCTATCACGGGATTTTCTTGGCAAGGTTAGTTCAGAGGTTTGTTGCCATTACTTTCCTCTGAAACTGAGAATGTGATGTGTCCAGTGTCAATCCCTGGTCTCCAGGTGCTCGTCTACACCAGGGGCAAAACTCCAAATGTACTCCCCAAATGTTTTGCACCAGACCTGCTCTGCTACCTGTCACTCCACAGGGATATCAGGTAGATTGTCTACATGTGTTCCTGCATCCGCATGTTGCTTGGGTCCACTTCCACTGCCTTTCCCCATCCACTCCCTGGTAGAGCCTGGACAGAACACTGCCTGGCAGGCACCACCATTTCCTTGGATGTCTGAGCCAGTTCCCAGCCTGGAATGGTGCTAGAAAAGTTTTTCCCTTCTCGGCACCATTACTGCTGGATCTGAGGCAGACCCAGATCACACTGCTGGGCACCTCATTTGCCTCAGAGCAAGCAACTGTGCGCCAGTGGTGGCAGTGCAAAGGAAGGAAAAAACAAAGTCTGAACCAGCCTGGACATTGAGTAAAATGGTGGTGCCCACCAGGCAGCGAACTGTCCTGCCTTAAGGTGATATACCCCAAGTTTGGTGCGGATAGGGCTATATGCCAATTGGCTTTATCGCACCAGATTTGAAGGGGGCAGGGGTTTTTCCCTTGTGTAGACAAGCCCTCAAAGTCATAGTCCAATACTGAAATCACCACAGCACACTGGCTCTGGGAAAAGATACAAAAGTCAGAATAACAGACCTATTCTTGATGCTTGACTACTTGTGTGAGGCTTCCCCTTTCTAGTTTTAAAGATTCTAGGCAATACGGTCACTAATTCAAAGGTAGGAATTGTGTTATTGGACTGCAACTCTGAGTATTCCTGACCATTGGCTATGAGGATTAGGGCTGATGGGATCTATTGTCCAACAACATCTGCAGGGCTGCATTTTGTCTACTCTGCTTTTTAACTGGTTAATATCTTGCTTACTTTCTTTTTTTAAAAAAAATATTAAGTTTAGATGGCACTTAGATACTAATTTATGGTGCTCTGGGATGATAATTATCCAGAAAGGCAGTTTAAAAACCCATAAAATAAAATAAATTGTATTGTACTTTTTTAATAGCTAGTCACATTAACCTACTAGGAAGAGGGAACATATGTTTTCAACAAGTAAACAAATAAACTGGTCCTAAGTCTTTTAACATGGTAATTACCCTTCCCTATCATTTGTAAGAAAACAACCTCCCACCCCTGACTGGATGGGGACACAAATATTTCACTCCTAACTCTATATTCAGGATCACTATGTTTTAAATGTTATGAAAGCCCTTTAGACTGAAAATTAAGCAGCTGTACAATGTTCCTCTGCCCCCAAAACAAGCTTATAAAGTAAATTGTTAAAGACACCACAAGTTCTTTCACAGTGTAGCTGTTTGGTCTGAGCAAAGTGATTTGTGCAAACAATATAAAAATCAAATAACTTAGCACTGTAATCTCAGCCAAACCAGCTTTTTACAACACTTGAAGAAAGAGGGGGCAGATGAGTGAAAAGGGTTCCACAGGCTTAAATATTAAGCCACAAGTCCACAAAGATGTTAGTTCAGCTACATCCCAACTTAGTTTGATTGTCAGCTTTTTATCTCTGTTGTTATTTCCTCTATAAACCTTGTAAAACTTCTTAATGGCATGGTCGTTTCAGAAGTTATTCAGAGTATAAACTTGTTCCAACAGAATAATAATTTTTTCAGAGGCTGGCTTTCATCACCTGTGTAACTGTTGATGTAAATGTAGACAGCATTCAAATATTAAGGTTTCTAGTGCAGAGTTTTACAACAGCGTTCCTAATAGTCTGCTTATTTGTGTCATTTTCCTTATGAACTTCTGTGTGCTTTTTTTTTTTTAATGACATAATACATTGCTGTGCATGCATACTTTTTCAGGTGTTTATGAACAACTCCTTGAATTTCAGTGACTTTCTGCCCCACATATATTTAGTGTAAACCATCTACTGCAGCAAGAACATCAGCTGATGGTTAGGCTGCAAAATACCTAGAGAAAGACAACTGTAGATATTTTTGATTACAGTTCTCAGAATCTTTAACCACTGATCATGCAGCTAGAGCTTATGTGAGTTGAAGAAAGGATTTATTCCGTCCCTATTCTGTTGTGGGTTTTAATGTTAAAGGCATCTTAAACTACCATATTTTTTGCTATCACTCTACACAACAACAACACAAATTTATTGATTAGTCAACTGACCATATCAACAGTATAATACAATAGAATACCAGAGTATCTGAATATCAAAGTACATACAAAAATGAATTAGATCACGTCTAAAACTCATATATAAAATTAACTAGAAAATTAAACCCTATAATTAGGGATATGAAGAAACACATAAAAGTTAGATAAAATAAATTAGATAAAATAAAGTACAGGATAAAATAAAATTTCATGTGAAATAGAACAAGCTAAGAGGAGGGGGTTAAAGGAGCTCTATAGGAAGATGTAAATAAACTCGTCACCATGGCACGGAACCCCCTTTTGTGTTATAAACTGATCTCTTAGGTGGCAGCTTTTATGATAAATTTTTCAGTACATCGCACTAGTTGTAGATTCTCTCCAACAAGGAAATGGGACAATTTAATAGCGAGATCCGAGTTCTTCATTCTAACCAAAAATGGTTGTAAAAAATGGGACCTCTTGTTATCATAAATACAACAATCAAACAAGGTATGTGTAATATCCTCTACAGCGGAAGCATCACAAATACATGTTCTTTCTTGAAAGGGTATTTTTTGAAATCGTCCTATTCTTATCATGGATTTGAATTGCTCAAATCTAGCTCTAGTGAAAGCAGTTCTCAACTTCTGAGTTAGGTGTAACCTAAGATATTATTCTAGGCCAAACACAGTTTTATTTTTAGCTAAGCAGAGCAACGATTTACAACCAGCCAACACAGCTATGTCAGATTGAGCACTAATGTCCCAAACCCTTTGTTTTATGGCTTCCTAAGCCTTGTGACCAGAATAAAGTAAAGAGGGGAAAAACCTAACTGGTACAATAGTGTGGACAACTGGCATACCCAGAAATCTGAACCCCCTATAAACAACTGTTCTTCTAAACAAAGTCGAGGGAGTCTCCCTGACTCCATTTTGAGAATCTTTAGCCAGTAGTTGAAGGCTTTAATCGTAACCTGACACTGAATTGAATGAGCTCCAAGTTCTGCTTTCACTGCTTGGGCTGGCGTGTTTTTATCTAATCCAAGAATCCTCCTTAGGAAGCAGCTCTGTGCCTGCTCCAAAAGCAGAACTTTCAAGTGACCCCAGAGTTCTGCGCCATATGATAAAATGGGCATGATTTTAGCTTTGTAGACTTTTAAGATAGGAGATATACTAATGGGGTGATTATAATTTATCAGTTTATAGAGTACACAGGAGTTAGCTATAGCTCTGTTTATTCCTTCTTAGGTGACTTGTCCATTTCCTGGTATTTGAGAAGGATAACCCTAGATATAAATAAGAACTGACTTGCTCAATAGGTTTTTCCTCCAGAAACGAATTATGATTTTTAAACCTTTCCCCAAATACCATCACCTTGGACTTATCCTTGTTGATAACTAAGGAGTTCAAAGCACAGTAGGTGGCTAGGTTCTGTAATAGCTGTCTCAGTCCTACTTGCGAATGAGCAATCAGAACCATATCATCAGCATAGAGAAGAACATTGAGAAACGTATTACAAATCTTTGGGGAATGGACCGATGTTGAGGAAAGAAAACCAGGTCTACTGTTAACATATACATTGAATAGAATAGGGGCCAAGATGCATCCTTGTCTAACATCTTTATACACGTTAACTTCCTTGGACAGTGAACTGCTGGCATCGATACACACTTTGAGACAGGTATCAGAATAGAGAGCTTTAAGCAGAAATAGGAGTCTTGGCTCCATGTTCATATCTGCCAGTTTGGACCAAAGAATGTCTCTATTTATTGTATCAAATGCTGATCTAAGATCAATAAATGCTGTATACAGTTGTTTGCCTTCAGATATATACTTGGTAATGAGATGGTGTAAAATAAAGCAATTGTCCATAGTGGATCTGCCTGGTCTGAAACCTGCTTGTTCTTCCACTAACAAGTTATTATCAGCAGTCCAGTCCTCAATTCTGCTCAAAAGATGTTTCGTATACATTTTAGCTACGATGTCAATAAGGCTTATAGGTCTATAGTTTTAGGGTCCCTTTTATTACCTTTTTTGAATATGGGGACAATGATGGAAAGTTTCCAGCCAGTAGGGAAATGGCCTGTGTTGCTCAACTGTTATGGCCATAAGTTGTATAGAATTTAAACAGTCAACCAAATCCAACAGCTCGGTGTCCCTCTCTCCTATTACCTTTTCCTTGTTGGTACAAATAGGGTTGCCTGGGTGATTTACACTTACACTAGATCAACTGGATGCCTTGTCTATCTCGAGATCTTCGCTATCATTACTATAACATGCTAGAGCCAAAAAGCGGTTCTCAGTCTCTCTCTGGCATTTCTTAGCAAACGAAGATTTAGGAAGGACTCATCCCACGCTTTCTGCAAGCGCGCTGATGACTAAAAGGGCCCATCTGCGATAAACAAGTCCGGTTGCAGAAAGCACAACAGAAGGTCTCCTTGGGTGATGTTTCCAGTTTGTGATTCTTTCTGCATTGTTGTTTCTCTTCAAGACTTGTTGGGCGTGAGTTCTCAAACAAGGCTGCAGCACTGTGGATAGTGCGTCTCCATGCCTCCCGATGTGAGGTCAGAGGGGACCATTGTTGGTGATCAATTTAGCCAAGCCTGAGATGTTGCTTTAGGGAGTCCTTGTATCGCTTTTTTGGAGCGCCTCTTACACTGCCCCGTGGCAAGTTCACCGTAGAGTAGTATTTTTGGGAGGCGATGGTCCTCCATCCTAGAAATGTGCCTTGCCCAGCGCAGCTGTGTTCTCAATATCATGGCCTCAATGCAGGTGATCCTTGCTTGCTCAAGGACAGCAACATTCGTCACATAGTCAGTCCAGTGTATATTTAGGATTATGCGTATACAGTGGTGATGAAAACATTCGAGGAGTCGTAGGTGGTGGCGATAGGTGACCCATGTTTCAGATCCATAAAGAAGAATAGACAGTACAATGGCTCTATACACACTGATTTTTGTGTTTCGCCTCAGGTGTTTATTACTTCAGACTCTTTTGTAAAGTCTTCCAAATACACTACAGTTGTCCCTCCACATTCGCGAACTCGACATTCGCGGTTTCGAGTATTCGCGGTTTTGGGAGGGCCCCCCAGGCCCCCCCCAAAACCGCAACACGGGGCCTCCGGAGCCCCCGTGAAAGCCCTGGGAGGGCTGGAAAGGCCTCCATGGGGCCTCCGGAGACCCTCCGGAGGCCCCGCGAAGGCCCTGGGGATGGATTGGGGAGGGCTGGGAAGGCCTCCGCGGGGCCTCCGGAAGCCCCGCGAAGGCCCTGTGGGGGAGTGGGGAGGGCTGGGAAGGCCTCCGGAGGCCCTCCGGAGGCCCTGCGAAGGCCCTGGGGGGGGAGTGGGGAGGGCCGGGAAGGCCTCCGCGTGGCCTCCGGGAGGCCCTCCGGAGGCCCCGCGAAGGCCCTGGGGGGGAGTGGGGAGGGCCGGGAAAGCCTCCGCGGGGCCTCTGGAGGGTCTCCGGAGGCCCCGCGAAGGCCCTGGGAGTGGATTGGGGAGGGCCGGGAAGGCCTCCGCGGGGCCTCCGGAGGGTCTCCGGAGGCTCCGCGAAGGCCCCGGGGGTGGATTGGGGAGGGCCGGGAAGGCCTCCGTGGGGCCTCCGGAGACCCTCTGGAGGCCCCGCGAAGGCCCTGGGGGGGAGTGGGGAGGGCCGCGAAGGCCTCTGCGGGGCCTCCGGAGGCCCCCGGGGTGGATTGGGTAGGGCCGGGAAGGCCTCCGCGGGGCCTCCGGAGACCCTCCGGAGGCCCCGCGAAGGCCCTGGGGAGGCGGGGAAAAGCGACTATGGGGCCTCCGGAGGCCCCATGGTCGCTATGGCAGGGGAGGGGAGGCAAACAGTATTCGTGGATTTTTCACATTCGCTGGGGTCCGTGGAACGTAACCCCCGCGAATGTGAAGGGACGACTGTATATGCCTTTGCTAATCTGTGATCGGTATCTGTGTCAATCTTGACATCTGAGGAGGTGATGCTTCTCAGGCAGGTGAACTGCGGAACAGACCTGAGCACAGATTTGCCAACAGCAATGTGGAGATTGTGGTGTTCGTCCTGTGGTGCAGGCTGGTAAAGAACTTCCGTTTTCTTCAGGTTGACTTCTAGCCCAAACAGCGCTGCAGCTGTTGCTAAGCAGGATGTTAGGCAATGCAGAACTGCTTCTGTGTGGGCAACAAGGGCAGCATCATTAGTGAAGAGCAGCTCACGAACTAGATAGTTTAGAGTCTTAGTGTGAGCCTTCAGACGGCTTAAGTTAAACAAGCTACCATCAGTACGGTAACGTATATAGATGTCGTCATCTTCTTCAAGCTCTTCCATAGCCCTTTGGAGCATCATGCTGAAGTAGACTGTAAATAAATTTGGAGCAGGAACACAACCTTGCTTCACTCCATTAGTTATTAGAAAGGGCTCTGAAAGAGCATTGCCATACCTGACTTGACTGCGCTGGCCCTCATGTAGCAAGATAATCATTTTAAGGAATTTGGGGGGACATCCTAGTCTTTCCAGGATCTCCCACAGACCTTTTCTACTTACAGTGTCGAAGGCTTTGGTGAGGTCGACAAATGTTACATAGAGACCCTTGTTCTGCTCTCTACATTTCTCTTGCAGTTGTCTAAGGGCAAATACCCTATCTGTAGTACTCCACATTGGCTTTCAGGGAGAAGTTCTTCTGCAATAGCAGGAACTAATCTGTTCAGGAGTATCCTTCCAAGGATTTTTCCAGTAATAGAAAGCAGTGTTATGCCTCGATAGTTTGAGCAATCGGATTTTGCTCCTTTTTTCTTGTACAGGGTGATGATGACTGTTCTAAGCAGGGACTTGGTAATTATAAAAATCCACAATTTTGGGTTGTTTGAACATTGGGGGTGAATGAAGTATGTGGGGAAATCATTATTGTAATGCAATACAATCTTGTGTATCCCACGCTAAGTTCGTTTAGGCATTTACCCTGCATGCTTCAATTCTCCCACACCCCCTTCTCTTATTTCACTAGGCAATTTCAGCCAACTGGAGCAATGGGTCATTCATCACATGACCTAATTTAAATATTATGACACTTTAAGTTCTTTTTAAGTTAAGACTCCGTGCAGCTGTAGCCATGTTGTTGTTGTTTTTTGTGTTCCTTTCAAGTTACCATGTAGCCCGACCGCTTAAAGGCTGGGTGAGTCTTTTCCTATCCTAAACCCTCTTAGTTAGTTAGGAACCTTTTAAGTTTGTTTTTAATATGTAGATTAAGATTGATATACCTTCAGTAAACTTTTGATATGCTTTTTAAACTGACTTCTTTGTTGTTTTAATCAGTGTAATTGACTGGGTGATCAGACCATACATTTAAATGTTAATTGAGCTGTGTCTGCATTCCAATATGTTACTCTGCCTGAATTTGAGAGAAAAGGTTTTTACTTTTAAAGAAGATATTTTTATTTTCAAAAGGGGCTAGATCCCTGGAATTTTTAATACATTTTTAATTTTAAACTCATACCTCCCAACAGTGAATTCGTCTCTGCATCCCTATGGCGCTTCCTTCGTCCCATGATAGGCAATATGTAAGTTTCTTGCCCACACCTTCCCACTGCTGCCGAGAGGGGCTTCAACAACTCTATCTAGTGGAATACTACTGCCAATGTGAAATTCAAAATAGTGTTAGGGACTATTTGGGTCTTGGACACTGGGCAATCTCTCCTCACCCTCTGGGCTGTGCCGCCGCCAGCACCACTACCGCTGGGGAGGGGAGGAAGAAGAAGAGCTGGGGCGTTTTAAAGGTCCTGGGCATTTGGTGTCCCCGCCTTGCCCTCTGCGTCATGCTGCGGCTACCACCACTGCTGCCGCTCAGGAAGAAAGCTGTTCTGTGGTAAAATCTTTAACATTCGTGGTCAGCTTGCTTGCTTGGCTCACAAAGTCTTTAATCTTCGAGCGGCCCAGGCCAACAAAAGTAAAAGGCGGGGTTACTTGTATGCTCCCAGGGGGAAATGCTGAGGCAAGGGGAGGAGCAAACAGCCCCAATCTTCAAGCAGCCCAGGTTACCAAAAATACTCTTAAATTCTTAAGTTCTTTGCAGACAATGCTATTTATAAAGTTCCAGATAATTATAAAGCTTTCAGCAGCTAGGACTGTGGCAGTGAGTTGCATTCAGAATGCCTTGTTGAAAAAGCAATAGTTGTTTCAGTTTCCAGCCCCAAAGAAAGATCAGGCTAAACTAGCAGGCTTATCTTTAACATACTCCTCCTCTTTTTCCTCCCGTATTAATTTAAAAGTGTTGTCAACAAGTTCACAAGTTCAAAGACTTCTCCATGAGAAAGGCAAAATTATCAGCAGCACTCTTCTTAATTGGCAGCACTCTTCTTAAGATATACTACTCACAAAGTTGAAGAAAAGGCAGATAAAAAGGAGTAAAGCAAACATAGGTCTGTCTACGCCATCTTCCCTTTCACTCTACACAAGTTTATGAAATCAAAAAGAGCACCACCACATTCCCCTCCCCCATGAAATAAGATCCATGTTAGGAAGAGCTAAGTTTCTGTACTAATCTATATTATAAGCCACTTTGAGTCCCAATCAGGAGAGGACTAGTTGTGACTTCACTCATTGTCTGATAACACCAGAAGATGGGAATGAGCTAATTTCTCATAAAACTACTGAGCAGAGCAATACCTGCACATTTTGCCTGCTGTCACTGGTTCTACAGTTGTTAGAGACTTAATTTATTTGAAATGACAACTAGGAATCTGGGCTAACTAATGGACAAAATATGCACTGAGTAGCATGGCTAGAATCCCAGTCAGAAGGGCAATGTGGCAACCCTATCCTGACAGATTTGTCAGATCACAAACAAAGCAAGTCATATTTTCACAGGTGATCTATAAAAAAAGATGACCACTTACATTCATGTTCCTGTCCCAGATCTGGATGGACCCGTCTTGGCAGCCAGCTGCAATGAGTTTTCCATCTCTGCTGTACATGCAGCTTGTAGGTATCACCCGTTTACCTTGAGCTGACCGTGGTTTAAACACACCTTTGTGTTTTTTGTCATTGGTCACATCCCATGTTCTCACAGTCCTAGCAAGAGACAAAAGAAAGGACAAGTTGCTTACCTGTAATTGTAGTTCTTCGAGTGGTCATCTGTGAAATCACAGAGTTGGGTTATTCCTGCACTTGCACAGTGCACCTCGGAATAGCTGAGAGGTACCATTAGGGTGGGCAGAGCTACCACCAAAAGCCTTACGTAACTATTCCAGAAGGTTCCAAGGTGCACTGCTCAGGCGCAGGAATAACCCAACTGTGTGATTCACAGAGACCACAAAGAAGAATAACAGTTTTACAAAATGTTTAAAACTGAAGAAACAAAAATCCATTCCTAATTATCTGCAAACAAAACATTTTCACTACAATGCAAAAAAAAAAAAAAGAGAGAGAACATGATCTTTTAAAAATGTATTTATTGTTTTTCGAATGTGCACAGTGTTGAACATCTGGGAGCAGAAAATAACACACACAACTTCCCTTGTAATGTTAAGTAAAAGGGAGAATAGGATTGTAATAATATAACACCTGGAATACTGTGAATACTGTGTCCAGTTCTGAGCACCACAATTCAAAAAGGATATTGACAAATTGGAGCGTGTCCAGAGAAGGGCGACTAAAATGGTGAAAGGTCTGGAAACCATGCCTTATGAGGAGAGACTTAGGGAGCTGGGTATGTTTAGCCTGGAAAAAAGACAGTTAAGAGGCGATATGATAGCCCTGTTTAAGTATTTGAAGGGGTGTCACGTTGAGGATGGAGCAGACTTGTTTAATGCTGCTCCAGAGACTGGAACACGGAGCAATGGATGCAAGCTCCAGGAACAGAGATTCCACCTCAACATTAGGAGGAACTTTGACAGTAAGAGCTGTTTGGCAGTGGAACACACTCCCTCGGAGCGTGGTGGGGTCTCCTTCCTTGGAGGTCTTCAAACAGAGGCTGGATGGCATCTGTCGGGGATGCTTTGATCATGATTTCCTGCATGGCCGGGGGTTGGACTGGATGGCCCTCGTGGTCTCTTCCAACTCTGCAATTCTCTGATTCTATGATAACATTCTGATAATTTATTTTTGAAATGGATTTTTTTCAAATTTCCCCTGCTCCTAAACTGTAGCTGGAAAAGCTCATTTCCCTCCATATTCATATCAAAATCACAAGGAAGAGAAGACATTAACAGAATATGAAGCAAGATAGATTCAAGCATCAATCCCCTTCAATCTGCAAATTTTGCTCAAGCAACACACAAATCCATATTCACTGAACATTGAAGAAGAATGGGTGGAATTGCATCTGCTGCCCTAAACCCCATCTTCCTTCAGTTCAGTTGAATAGAATATTCATAATAACATGACGACACATAAGCAGAGGCTCTTAAAAGTACAGTAATTATGTTGCCCTGATAGCACATACATGTCTATTAACATTTTCAATTGACCAAGTAATCCAACCACTGAGTTTTAAAGGAGATACACCATATAGGTTCTATACAGGGAGACAGACAGGACATAAATAAATAACAGTACTCCCCATCCTGTCTTCCCATCTACTGACTTGAACTGAAATAAACACCTGGTTATTTTGATGCTATGATGGTTGACTTACACCTATGAGAGTGCAAAACTATGCTGTAATGGTCTACCAGAGATATAAAGCATAACAGTAAGTCAGACTGGGCAAAGTGCAGCCCATGGGCTGCATGTGGCCCTTGGGACCCCTAGCGTGGCCTGTGGAACTCTTCCCCCCCCCCGAAGCCCCTCAAAGCTCCCAGATCTCCCTCCATTTAAAAAAAAATCAGGCCGAATTTGGGGCAAGTGTTTGCCTCCAAACCACCCCAAATATCTCAAAAACCACCTTAAATGGCAATAAATTGTTTGCTCCAGTAACCTCTCCAGTTCCCCCAAACTAGACCAAAAGAAAAAAAGCAATCAACAAAAAAGCAGCTGGAAATGTCACCATGTCACTTCGGGTGCACTGAAATGTGCTGCTGTGGCCTGCTAAGTGGGTACAGGAAGGGAAAATGCCCCCTTCCATTTACAGTTGCCCACCCCTGCTGTAAGCCAACAGTAGTGATTTGGCAGGTTTTGTAAGACTGGGTGGTCTGCACTGTAACAGCAGCTATATCATATTGTACCAATGGCAAGACTGAAAAGAAATACCTAAAACAGCCAGAAATATAAAATACACAGTCATTAATAATAACCATGTATCTCCAACATCTCACAAATAGGAGCAAGGCTATTTGGCTCATGTGTTTATGTTATCCCCATTCCTACAAGTATGACACACTGCCTGCCACCATTCACCCCTTTTACACACTGCTTATGACTATTCGTTAACTGAGGAATTCTGTACAGCAGAGGTGGAGAACTTTTGGTCTTCCAGATGTTTTGGCTTCCCAGAAGCCCCAACCAGCATAGCCAATGATAACAGATTATGGGAGCAGTAGCCCAAAACATCTGGACAGCCAAAGGCTTCCCTGCTGCACACATTTACCATGTAGCTGCCTGTCCTGCAATGGCTAATGGTGTAAAACTGGCAGTATTGGTTTTGTAGAAGTTCAACATGTGTTACAGAATGCTTAATGTCACCACGGATTAGGCCTACTAATAGAACAGCTGCAACTAAAACACATTTACATTTTATATCTGGATAGGCCACAGGGAGTCCCTTGTACCTTTTTTTTTTTTTTGGAGCGCCCCTCTTACGCTGACCCGTGGTAAGTTCACCATAGAATACTATTTTTGGGAGGTGATGGTCCTCCATCCTAGAAACGTGCCAACCCAGCGCAGCTGTGTTCTCAATATCATGGCCTTGTATCAACGATACAAGGACTCCCTGAAACAACATCTCAGGCTTGGCCAAATTGATCACCAACAATGGTCCTCCCTGGCCTCACATCGGGAGGCATGGAGATGCACTATCTACAATGCTGCAGCCTTATTTGAGAAGTCACGCTGAACAAGTCTTGAAGAGAAACGACAACGCAGAAAGAATCACAACCCAGAAACATCACCCAAGGAGATCCTAGGAAATAAGAGCTGTTCGAAAGTGGAATACACTGCCTCGGAGTGTGACGGAGTTTCCTTCTTTGGAGGTTTTTAAACAGAGGCTGGATACCCATCTGTCAGGAATGATTTGACTGTGTATTCCTGCATGACAGGGGGTTGGACTGGATGGCCCTCGTGGTCTCTTCCAACTCTATGATTCTATGAGTCTATGAGTCTATGAGACCTTCTGCTGTGCTTTCTGCTACCGGACTTGTTTATCTCAGATTGGCCTTTTAGTCATCAGCGCACTTGCAGAAAGCGCAGCATGAGTCCTTCCTGAATCTGAATCTTCGTTTGCAAGGAAAAGCCAGAGAGAGAGAGAGAGAGAGAGAGAGAGAGAGAGAGAGAGGCAGGCCACTGGGGGAGCAAAGGAGAGCAGGAAATCCTGTGTGTTGTCCTATACATGTATACAGTACATGCTTTTCTTTTTCATAAAAAATACCCCAATTTTTCCTCATACAGAGAATGCGCAGCGACTATCCAGGAACAAGTACTAGAAAGCAGGGACTATCCCTTGAGACACTTGGTGAATATATAATCAGTTACTGAATGAACACACACACACACACACACGAAACTTGTTTTTTTGTGCTTTACTCACAATTCAAATGAACACACTAAGACAGCTTTGGGAAACCTGTGGCCCTACATATATTATATGTACAGTCGTCCCTTCACATTCACGGGGGTTAGGTTCCACGGACCCCCGTGAATGTGAAAAATCCGCGAATACTGATAGCCCCCCCTCCCCTGCCAAAGCGACCACAGGGCCTCCGGAGGCCCCATAGTCGCTTTCCCCAGACTCCCCACTCCCTCCTAAGGCCTTCACGGGGCCTCCGGAGACCCTCCCGAGGCCCCGTGGATGCCTCCGCGGCCCTCCCACCTCCCGCCCAGGGCCTTCATGGGGCCTACAGAGCGTCTCCAGAGGCCCCGTGGAGGCCTCCCTGCCCTTCCTGCTCCCTCCCAGGGCCTTCACAGGGCCTCCGGAGGGTCTCCGAAGGCCCCGTGGAGGCCTCCCCGCTCCCTCCCAGGGCCTTCACGGGGCCTCCGGAGGATCTCCGAAGGCCCCGTGAAGGCCTCCCTGGCACTCCCCTCTCCTCCCCATGGCCTTCACGGGGCCTCTGGAGGGTCTCTGAAGGCCCCGTGGAGGCCTCCCCGGCCCTCCCTGCTCCCTCCCATGGCCTTCATGGGGCCTCCGGAGGGTCTCCGAAGGCCCCGTGGAGGCCTCCCCAGCCCTCCCCCCTCCCCCGGGCCTTCACAGGGCCTCCGGAGGGTCTCCGAAGGCCTCATGGAGGCCTCCCTGGCCCTCCCCCCGGGCCTTCACGGGGCCTCCAGAGGGTCTCCGAAGGCCCCATGGAGGCCCTCCCCCCTCTCTCCCAGGGCCTTCACGGTGCCTCCGGAGTGTCTCCGAAGGCCCCGTGGAGGCCTCCCCGGCCCTCCCCCTCCCCCCCAGGGCCTTCACAGGGCCTCCAGAGGGTCTCCGAAGGCCCCGTGGAGGCCTCCCCGCCCTCCCCGAGCCTCCCTGGGCCCTCTGAAGGCCCCGCATCGCGGTTCTGGGAGGGCGGGAGGGGCCCTCCCAAAACTGTGAATAATCAAAACTGCGAATGCCCAGTTCACAAATATGGAGGGGCAACTGTATTATATAAGTCCAGCTCCCACCCGTTCTGGTCAGCATGGTCAATGGTCAGGGATTATCAGAGTTGTATACCAACAACATTCAGAGAGCAACAGGTTCCCTTTGCATTGTATAAGGTTTAGATTTTAAGACCAGACATGCAATTCTCTTCTCTCTACTGCAGCCCATAGTGAACACAAGATATTGATCTTATAGGTGGAGAGTTAGGTAGAACTGGACTGCAGAGGGAAGAGGAAGTCAACACCTTTAGATGCAAGTCTAAATTTAGATGCAAGTGTTCAATGTCCAAGGATGTCCTGAAGAATTCCTTTTGGAGAAAAGCTGATATCTAAAAATTGTTATTATTCAGATTCACGTCTTTGCCCAGAAATACAGGCATGCCCAAAGACTGCACAGCATGTCGAATCATTTAAAGAATGTAAGAATATCTGTGATGGATCCAACAAAAGGTCCATGCAGTCCAGCATTCTATTTCCATAGGAATCAACCAGATATCTCTGAGAAGCTCAAAAACAGGATGCAAGTTGACTAACACCATCCTAGTTGTGTTTCCCAGGTAGTGGTACCAAGAAGCCAGGGCTTGAAAGAACTAGTTATAAATACCTAGCTAAATGTAATTAATTCCATTACCCAGTAAGGAAGCTATAGCTGACTAAAAAAGATCTGACAAAACTGATTAAAAGAGATCTGTGCTGGCTTAATGGCCAGACAACTTGCCATTTTCAAATTCTAGCTCACCAGTTAGATGCTTTTCGATTCGACATACCTAGGCATACAGCAAAAAGTTGCAGTTTTTTGGTGGAATATGGAAGTAAGCAGTTTCCAGTTGAGACCAGAGTTAGGAAGAATTCTGGAGTAATACTGGACTTTTAAACACACTTGCTGTTGTGTGCCTTCAAAAAATTTCTGACTTATAGCAACCCTAAGACAAACCTACCAAACAGTTTTCTTGGCAAGATTTGTGGTTTGCCTTTTCCTTCCTCTGAGGTTGAGAGTGTGTGACTTGCCCAAGGTCACCCATGGGTTTCCATGGCGAAGCAGGGAGTCGAACCCTGGTATAAAGCGTTGTAATACAATGCTTATTTATTTATTTATTTATTTCCCACCTCTCCCCAAGGCTTGAGGTGGGATACAACATACATTAAAACACAAGATATGACATAAAATTATTTTAAAACACTGGTTAAAAAAACACATAGAATTAAAACAAACATTAAAATCATTCATAGACTTAAAATGCCAATTTAAAATTCATACATTAAAATCCACGGGGGAGGCCTGCTGGAAGAGATATGCTAAATGCTAAAACCACTATACCATGCTGGCTCTCTATGCTCCTAATAAATTTGACAATAAATAACTGATATAAATACTTTTTTTTTTCAGAGTTGTATTTTTCCCATGCTCATTCCATCAATGATTTTACTGGTGGAAAAAATGATGTTTTTTAAACTATGTTTCTTAGAGACACATCAAAACAATTGAGAGTGAGGGAATGGGGAGGAAGGACAACAGAAATACAGGTGGACTGGCTAAATAATTCTACAGAGAAAAGACTTCTGTCCTTTCAGAATGGTGAGGTCCTTCCAGATTATAAACTCAAAAATCTTCTGGCAACTAATCCACAAAAATATTTCAATATTTGACAGCCCAATGAGCTAATTAATTATATAAAGGAAATGAATGTGCACTTCAGACAAAGCTCATTTGTTTTCAATTCCACAAACAATATTTAGATCCAAGAATATGTAATGTATTGGTTCTCTTGCCAAGCCAAAGGCTACTGTATCAAAGCAACTATCTTCCAACAAGATAAGGCTGTGTGAGCAAGGACCAAGAGTAACATTTCTGGTAGGTTTTGCAAAACCAAATTGGGCACAAATAATGGGAAGTGGACCACACACTAGCAAATTCATACCAGTTATGAGATATGGAAAGGGAATATATAATTAGATCCCAAGAGTTGTTTGGCCTGGCCAAATGGAAAAATCTCCTGCAATCCATAAATACATTTCTTCCTCAATAATCTGCACACATTACACAGTTTCCCTGGATTTTATCTACAGCACTGAAATAGCCTGGCAATCTGCAAAAAATATCCATTTGTGATTGGCCTTCCAGTAACTAAATAGACTCTACTACCAGTACCAGACAGCAGCATTCCCTTCCTTTAATTCCAAGAAGCTAACAGAATTCTATTGCATTTATATTCAATTAAAAAAAAATATTTGAGAGTTAATATTCCACCAGTGTGATGAAGAGGAAAGGAAGAGCATGGAAGCAGAACAGCAGACACAATGCAGAAGAAGGAAAACAGACAGATAACAGGAGTGAGTTGGGAGAAAACGCAGCCAGGAAGCTTACTCCAGCCACAAGGCTTATTCCAGCCACAAGCTACTCAGACTGCAAAACTGCAGCATGGAGGATATCTAGTCAGAAGCAGAGCAGGGCTCTCTATGAGAGCTTAGAAAAGTTACTTTTTGCAATTCCCAGAATCTCCAACCAGCACAACCACTTGCCACACCTGCCCATGCTTATTCTTGTTTACATACAACTGATGTTCTTCTCCTTAGCCTTTCAAACATGTTGGACCAAAGGCAGATGATACAGCAGCCACTTTGCTGAAGCTAAACAGGTCTGGATCTTGTCAGTGGCTGGATGGGAGACCACCTGCAAACTCAAAGTTCACCAGCTTAAATTCCACTGAATGGGAAAAAAAAACAAGGTGGGATACAAATGTACTAAACTACAGTCTACAGAGTACACTGTAAGGTGAAACAAAATATATTATATTAACTAGCACACATAGGCTAAGCCACTGTTTGGTTATTTGACAAACAGGTTTGGAAATGGAATTCCTGGCTACTTTCCATTTTGTTTAACTGAAACCTAATAAAGCACATGCATTATTTAGGACAAAATCAGATTGGTGAAAATGTTCACATTGCTCCACACTAAATATACAAAAGATATGCCATACCTAAACACATATTAAAGGCAAAAATTAATCCAAACACAACAGATTTAAATTCAATGTTATGCTTGTGTCATGATCTATAAAGAAAAATTAAGGATAATTCAGAAACCTTAAGTTTTATACAATATTCTTTAGCTGGAAGTACTGACATGTAATAGACAACACAGACTTTTTACATGCAATTGTTTTTTAAAAGTTGTAGATTACACATCTGCAGAACAGACTTTATGCAATGCTTCTAAATGCCAATGAGTGATTCAAAGCAATTTTAAAAGGAATTGAAATGCTCTCTTGGAAGGTAACAGAATTATGTTCACAATCTAAGAATGTAAATATTTTTGGTAAACAGCTAATGTTGTTACTGGGATCAGGTTTAAGTTCCTCAAACGTGTGTTTCTTTTCAATTTTACACAGACTCATTACCAATATCTGTCTGTATACTATAATGTACAGAACAGCCACAATAAAAATAAATATATAAAGCAGTAGTCCGGTTATTCTGCCAGACTGCACAGATTTATAGGGCTATATTTTCATGCTACCAAAGAAAGCTCCCACCTCCACCTCCCACATTACAACCAAGCTTATTATCCCATGTAGGACTAAATATGTGATGGTAAACAGTAAACCAACCAGAACACCTGAATGAGAAGGAAACAGACAGTACACTGGGTTAGAGACATAAAACACAAGATCAATAGGATATGGATGAGAGCTGCTTGAAGTGTGTGTGTAAGTGTGCGTGCATGAGAGGGTGGGAGGGAGGGAATGAAAACACAGGTGTTTATCAGAACAACATATCAGCTTTTTTTTTTCAGTCTTAGAATTTTCTAGGAAGGCAGTATATGCTGTACTGCAAGTATCAGAGCAAACAAGACTGAGCATATTACAGAGCCCTCCCCATTCTCCTACCTTAGCACTACCCATTTGTGACTGAATTTTCATATTCAACATTTAGGGGTTTGAGGTTTCCATCTACTCCCACCTTTAGAAGATCCGAGAAATGACTGACTAGAAAGTGCTACAGCTTTCATTATCTTTTTAAGAGAAAAGATCACTGTACTCTCATGGTTCCATTTGTAATATCTGCATGGAAGCGCAGATGCGCACCTGGGAAGATACAGAGTTAGACTACAAATCTGCATCCATTCCTCAGAAAAGGAAACAGCATCATTGCAGAGCCTTCCAAGACTACTTGTTTTAGGTCTGATTCTCTGTTGATGGTTAACGGTGACTGTCAACTGCTTTTTCAGTGCCCATTTCAGCATGTAAATTATTTCTGCTAATCATCAATGTCCACTTCTGGAATATACCATATCCTAAATTCTCTAGCAATTTAAACAAGATATGGGCACTCCTCATTTGAAATTGTACAATGCCTATGTAGTGCTAATTTTTATATATACAGTGAATTATGTTAAGTTAAATCAAGAGAGTTAGAAATTAAAAACCATTCTGTGCAGTTGAAAGCATTACTCAATAAATAAAAATCAACGGGGAGGGGAGGGAGGGAGGGAGGGACAGAGACTTTTAAATGAAATCATGGGCCTTTGCCAGTCATGACACAGTACACTTTTTGCAAATAATAATAATAATAATAATAATAATAAGTGATAGTGACAGTGTTAACAGCAATAGTAACAGAAACAGCAACAACACATCCTCTTGAGTACTTGGATGTTCAAATTATACGTTTTAAATGAGATAACCATTTAATGTTAAATTTTAAAAGTTCTTTTGACCCATTTAGAGTAGATGCTGTAGAAATTGTGTTTTCAGTGCTTAGGGACCCCAAAAACAGTGGAACCAGCAGCAACAGGCTGAGAGAGAGAAAAAAATATTTAGCTAGGAATAAGGCCCACTGAACCCAGTTAGACTTATCTCTGAGCAGACATGCAAAGGCTTACACTGTAAAATTACAAAAAAAGCTACAAACCCTTTCCATACTTGTTCAGCAATAGGCTCTCTAAGTAAACGATGTACCCAAAAGTTAGGCATCTGAATGGAATTAAGATAATTTAAAGCAGGTTACACAAGACCTATTCCAAGTCATAAGCAATACTGGGAGGAAAAACAGGAAGGTCTTCTATCCAAGCAGAGAAACCCAACTATTGTAATAATCGGTGCATATTGTTAATTTATGACATAGTCCTTCAAGATCAAAAGTACTACTCCAGAAATCTGATTTACCTTTAGTCTTCGAATTAGGTAGTGAAATCTGATGACCCAGGAAGCTTTTTTGGCAGTTTTCATTACTGACTGACAAAACAAAGCAAACAAAGCATTTCAGCTCAAAGTTTCCTAATCACAATCTTTATTACGGTCATAGACCAGCACAGGTAAACACTTGGAGATGAACATTTGATTCCAAATGTTTAGATGTGGGAAGGCTGTAAGATAGCTGCTAGGGCAAAATACTAGATTTGGGGCTTGAGTCTGCAGGATGAGGGAACACTGGATGCATTTGAAAGAACAGCTATCATGCCAAGTTCACTCATTGTTCTCTCAGTCAGCCCTCAACCTACACTCAAAGGTATCAAGCCCTAGAGATCAGAAGGTATACATCAAGATCTGCAACTCATCCATGTTAAGCCTGCAAGATGAAACAACATGTTCTAAAGCTTTGAAAAAGAGTAGAGTCAGGAGACCAGACAGGTCAGAACTGCAGGAAAGACTGAAATCTGAGAGCTTTAGTATTGTTGGTGTTGTTGTGTGCATTCAAGTCATTTCCAATTTATGGCGAGCCTAAGGAGAACCTATCACAGGGTTTTCTAAGCAAGATTTGTTCAGAAGAGGTTTGCCTTTGCCTTCCTCTGAGTCTGAGAAGGTGACTTGCCCAAGCACACCCAGTGGCTTTCCATGGCTGAGCGGGGGATTAGAGCCCTGGTCTCCAGAGTCATAGTCTAACACTTAAGCCATTCCACTAGCTCCCTGCTTTAGCCTTAGTCTGGCACTAATGAATAGTTTTTAGGTATGGCAAAAATATTTTTGATGCAATGTCATCTCAGTCATATTATGTCATGCATCAGATGGCAGTTCAGATAGCTATTTCAATTTTTTTCACTCAAGGCATGCTAATGACAGGTTTCCATAGTTCCAGGGACATTAATGGAAACAACTAACCTATTTTCTTTACAAACATGGAAAAAAAACCCCATGCAAATTAATATCTTGATCCACAGCTGAAGCTTGACTAGTGGGGTGCTGGGTAGGTGGCTGAATTTGCAGGGGAAAAAATGGCAATTGTTCAAAACAGTCTTCCCTAACACCTATTAACACCCCGCCAGCATGAGAAGTCAGGTATGAAAGGCAGTATAGTCCAACAACAGTGTTTCAATAAAGCTGGGAAATAGATTTTCAAGTGACCATGCTAACATGTGCTCCAGTTCAGAATTTCTTAAAACTTTATTCTGTTGCATACCTACAGTTGTGGCTTGCTGAACATATCAAGATCCATAGGGTTTGTTGTTGTTGTTGTTTTAATGTTAAGGCCACTTGCACAACTGCCAAATCAATTCAGTTTCTAATTCATTCCAATGCAGCTGTGCTGATAAGGGGGAACTATGCTGAGCATGGTTGTACTGCATCCGAAGAAGTGGGTTTTTTCCCCCACAAAAGCTAACACAAAAATAAAAAACCAGTTTGTCTTAAAAGGTGCTGCCACATTTCTTTTTCCCCCCTCTCCTTTCCTCCCTCCTTTTCATGCTGAGCAGTTAGAGCAGCTGGTGGCCCTTTTTGATGTTTAGTGGCATGGCAGCCAGTACAGTAAATGTACTTCTATACTATTTCACAACATCAGAGCCCAAAATTACACAGCATTAAATCCTATTGGAAGACCCTTCCAATAACTGACATGGAAAGGAGTCTTTATGTGGGTACCTCCAACACAGTTACAGACTTCTGAAGTGACTGAGTAGTGCTGGAAAGAGTGCTTTAGATGTTCCAATGCCACTAGAGATTACTAGACATTCTAATGCCTCTAGAGATTACTTCAAAAAGAGTGCTACTTTCTGTATGTTCTTAATTACAGATTTTGTAAGTACAGTCGACCCTCTGTATCCATGGATTTCGCAGCCATGGATTCCACCATCCATGGCTTGAAAATATCACCCCACCCCCAACCCCCAAAAATTCCAAGAACCAAAACTTGATTTTGTCATTTTATACAAGGGGCACCATTTTAGTATGCCATTATATATAATGGAGCTTAAGATATCCACAGCTTTTGGTATCACAGTTGTGGGTGTGTGTCCTGAAACTAAACCTCAGCTGATACCAACTGCCCACTGTAAACAGGGCAGATGCTGTTGAACCACAATCAAGTAAGACAGCTCTAGATAGAGTCTCAAATTGTAGAACTTGTGAAATTGGTCATAAACATTAAATATCACTTCAGCAAAAAAGTTCTGAGTTCCATAAGTTTTGGAGAAAGGATTCCTTAAAAGATAAAGTGTATTTGTCAACTCTTCACACTTATCTGAAGAAAAACACACAGAGCAGACCCATTTTCTGAAGCTTTGAAGGGGCCATTATTTATGAGGGGCTTTATGGAATAGAAGCCATTTGTTTATTTAATTTATCTAATTAGTTTTACTCCATTAAAGAGAGCCATAAAGTCTAATGGACTGGTGACAAATTCAGAAGAACAGTCAATAAAACTCTGAAGGAATGCCCTAAAGTCACTGATTAACCTAAGTCCACAAATGCTTTAAGTCTTATGAGAACTGTGGTTCTCAATGTGCAAGGAAGGTCTCTTTGAAGAGACAAGAGCAACAGCGACAATTTTTTCTTTAACCACTCTCTCAGCTCAGTCTTTCATTAGTCCGTCTGGAGTTAGCAACAGGACAGGCAACTGGTGCTCTACCCTCTTTTCAACCAATAGTATTTATTGTGCCATCTTGAATAATCAATTAGATGAAAGTTAGAATATAATTCCTAGAACAAATAAATATAACACATCATATCAATCTTAAAACTAGAAGGTGTAACTGTCACTCTACATTTGAACACATGATTTTCATAGTAGTTTCTGTAATGCACCATTGTGACACTGGCATATGCAGGATCATGAAATGTGTGAGCCAGAGGTACCTTATGCATATCCAGTATACTGGTTTTAGAAACTGACACTGAAAATGTATATTTAGGGTTACAGAAGCTGTAACTCACTGTAAATTCCACCTGATGTGTTATATGGATCTCGTGAAAGTGGAGGTGTGAGAATCAACACACATGTATAGAGTCTACTGTATTCCAATACTAACAGGAGAACCAGTTGAAGTCTGATATACAATTAAATCATACTTTTGATCATTCTTGGCACAATTTATGAGAAATGTACAAAACAATAAAAGTTCCCACAATCCATTGCTGAATTTTTCATCGTCGGCCACCACTACTCTACAGTGATATGTTAACTTTGCCTATCTATGAGTAACACAGTTTACATATCAGTGAAAATAATGTTTCCTTCTGCATTAAAGGGTCAAGAAAATAATGGTATGGCTCACCAGATGGCAAAACAAATGTAAAGGTGTTTCCTATTTTAGTGTTTCTAATACTAGATGACATGCAAGATACAGTACTGCCATTAAGTATCACCATAATTTTCATATTTTTAACCTTCTAAAATTTATTAGTGTGTCTGGCCTTTCATATTCATTTTATAGCTCCTCTCTTGGCTTGACATAACTCTTTTCCCATTCTAGTTTTTTTGACTAGTCCAACCAAATCCCTGGATATACTGCTGTTTGGCACTATTTGCAAAATGAGACAAATTACTGAAGGTCACTGTCTGTTTCAGAAATAGCCTATCTTTGGCAGTAAGACTCTGTAAAAAATAAATAAATAATGACTTATCAGTTCTTTCAACCTATAATCCCATGCTCCATGAGGCCCGTATCTTTCCAGAAATTTGCACAATTAATACACAGCAATAATACAGTAGCTATTATTGAGCATATCAAGAAAATGTAATCTAATAGGCTGCACTGTATCACCACAGAAGTGCCATCATCTTGCTTTAACACATAATCAGAAAAGCTTGCTTGTGACTCAGTAATCTTTTCTGTTAACATAGGGATGTTCCTATGGCAAGGCTGCATTCTATCTCCCTATTTGTTCAACTTGTGTGCAGAAAATATCATATGCAGAGCAGATTTGGACTTGGAGGAAAGAGGAGTGGAGATCGGAGGAAGGAATATCAGTGATCTAAGATAGCAATAGCAATAGCATTGATATTCCTATACTGCTTATAAGTGCCAAAGCACTCCCTAAGCAGTTTACAATGTCTTAGCTAATTGCCCCCAACAAGTTGGGTACTCATTTTACCGACCTACAGTAAGATATGCAGATGACACCATACTACTAGCAGAAAATAACAGACTTGGAACAATGACTAAAGAAAGTCAAAGAAGAAAGTGCTAAAGCAAGCTTACTGATGAACATTGATGGCTCTTGTGGTCTCTTCCAACTCTACAATTCTATGATTCTATGAAAAATAATGCCCACGAAGGATTTACTTAAATTTAATCCAGACAATGAGGAAACTGAAATAGTTAAAATCTCCCATGCCTTGGATCAATCATTGATCAGACTGGAGACTGCAGTCAAGAAATCAGAAGAAGATTAAGAGTAGGAAAGGCAGCTATGAGAGAACTAGACAAGATCCTGAAGTGCAAAGATATACAACTGAACACTAAAGTTAGAACTGTCTATGCCATCATATTTCCCATCACTATGTATGGGTGTGACTGGATGGTAAAGAAAGCTGATAGAAAATAAACTCTTTTCAGAAGTTGGTGGTGGGGAAGAGTTGTGCAAACACCACGGACGGCTAGAAAGACAAACAAATGGGTCCTAGAACAAATCAAGCCTGAAATTTCCCAAGAAGCAAAGATAACTAAATTTAGGTTATTGTACTTGGCCACATTATGAGAAGGCATGACTCACTAAAAAAGAGAATAATGCTTGGAAAGGTAGAAGGCAGTAGGAAGAGAGGAGGATCACATACCAGATGGAAAGACTCAACCAAGGAAGCCATGGCCCTGAGTCTGCAGGATGTGGGCAGAGCTGTTGAGGACAGGGTGTTCTGGAGGTGTCGCCATTCACAGGGTCCCCATGAGGCGGGGTTGACCTGTACACAGTTAACAACAATAACAAAGGGCTATTCCAGGAGCCCTGCATTAAGGCTGGGTTGAATGTACTACGATCTGTCATAACCAGAAATTGGGAAAGAGTTTGAGCCACAGAGACTTCATATTTAGATTTAAGCTCCACAACCAGAGGTTCCAGTGTTTCTTAGTCCATGCTGAGGTTTCTGTGCACAAGTCAATGAATTGGTTGCAGGAGAAGGAAGAAGCACAGCCAAGCAGAAACAGGGATTCCATTAAGAACGGGAGGGAACACTTTCATTTTAACTTATTAGTTTATAAACCTAATAGACAGTTATGCCACAGGGATTTTTATTAAAAATTCTATCAAAAATTCTGAACATGTTTAGAGTATTGCTAAAAACAATACAGGTAATCATGATTTCATATTAAAATACATGCATTTGATATTATTGCAATAACGTTTTAAAAGTGTACATTAAAGCATCATTTCATATAAATAAAAGTACCCATGCCAGGTCACTCCATTGTGAAAACTGATCCTTTAAAAATGTCATGTATCTTCTCTTTGCTTAGGCAGCCTTAGTATCAAAGTCTGCTCCACATCTATTCCATGCTGCAAATTTCCACAGCCTCCTGCATATACAGGTCACCCCCTGTATCTGCAGGAGATATGTTCCCAGACTTACCATTTATAAATGAAACCATGGATAATAGTGAACTCTTTTAAAATAAGAGACTTCTGGTACAAACATACCATAGAGTTGGAGGACCTAGCGATTCCTAGAGAGGTCACTTCTCTAGGTCTCTTCCAGTGTGATCCTATGGTATGTGTCCCTATTTTTCCAGCTGCAGATAACTGAAACCTGATATTGGTTCTGCAGATACAGGGGGTGACTTGTACTTAAAAACACACTGCCTTCTCAAAGTGTAATACTATTAACCAACTGATTAACCACCTCCCTCCCCCAAAATATCCAATTTAACTTGTTAGCTTCAGTTGGCCAGACTCCTAGACTATCAATCAAAAGTAGCCACTACTAAAAATGCTCAAGGTCCACATCCAGACAGTCCCCTTAGGATTCAAGCCTTGTTTCAGATGCTTGGGTTTTGTGGACTTGGAACTATAAGTCCGACAGTCATCATCTTATAATTATAGATTGTTTCAATTATTACAATCCAATTATACACTTTTGGGGCTGGTCTGTGAATTCAGATGTTACTTCCTGAAGCCTGCAAAATTATGTCTGAAAATATAGTGCAAAACATTCTGTTTACAACTCTGTTTACAGTTTTCTGGACCATTTTCATATAATTATTTTAATAATCACATAAAATGTATATAATTTGGATAGTGGCATCTAGGACGTTGAGAAACCAAAGAGACGGTGTGCTTTCATCTTCAGTAAAGTGCATTATCTGCAACTTAAAACCTGTTAGCTGTCCCAACTAGAGTAGACCCATTTAATCAGTGGGATTTACAATGAACAAACAATTTATTGAGACTACTCTAGGTAAGATGAAATGTAATCAGTCTCTACATTATTTCAAAGGGCAAGTTCGATGTAAGAAGTTCAGTTCAGGTTACCAGCAACAACTCAGTCAGAAATTACTCAGATGTAGTGTTGCATGAAGCAGAGAAACCAAGAGTGAATCACTGGGAAAACAGTATGGCTCTTAACTACCCTAATTAGTTAAGGCTGTAAATAGCTTTGCTGTTTATCTGAGTTTAACATTATCTTCACCCAAATCACAACTTCTGACTAGGACTAACATGAAACAGCCACTACCCAGGAGATAATTGAAAGTTCTCCAAAGTAATTCTGCATACTGACTAATGTAGGCATTAGCAATTTGTTTTTGCAGTCTCAGATGCTTCCATCTTATTTCTCACCATCACAGGCAATTACATTAACAAAGAACAGAAATGAAGTACTCTACCAGAAAAAAAAAAGGGGGGGATTAGATAAGCATATTCTGCACTATGCTTTTTCCCCCTGCCCCTTCCTTTGCACAAAAATGTCATGCACACATTTTACAGCCTTAACATCAGATACCAGGAGAAGTAAAGCTAGTGAAATCCTTTGTTTTACATAAAAGGAGAGGGAAATTTTAAAATGAAAGATCATGTGTTTATTTAAGCTATTCCACAGTTCTAGCTTGTTATTTATTGTAATAGGAAATGAGAAAAGAAAATATTAAAGATGGCCTTTTTTTAATCAAATTACATTGTTTGTTCTTTACAAGTTTTCAAACTATATTTAACAGTTCCCTCAATGACTTTATTCAGATGTAACCAGATAAATAGGCATACAATTAAGCAGCAAAAAAGTCTTTGTCAACTCACAATCTCATTTTAAAAGTTATTCAGTTGTGTACTCTCCTCTGTTTAGTGTTAAACAGCAGCCTAACACCACAACTTTCCATGCATCCCTTATATCAATCCATGGGAAATAATAATATCTGGATGTGATACTGTTTTAGCTGTAACTGCATTGAACTTGATGTACTACTGAAAAATGAAGTTGTAGCTTTCTTCAATGGTTGATATGGAAGGACCAAAGACGCTCCTATGGATACATTTCAAAAATGAACTCTATTTTGGAAGAAGTGGCTTGAGGACTGTTGTCTGTTACAGAAAGAGAAGAATCTGAATGAACAAATGTCAACATTTTTACTAGAAAATGCCAATTATCATTCCTGAAAGACTTTACACTGGATCTCAAGATTTTCACAAATTTATCCAAATACTTAATGCAGGTTGAGTATCCCTTATTCAGAAATCTGAAATACTCCAAAATCTGAAATATTAAAAAAATAAAAATAAAAAGAATTAAAACAATCTTAAAAATTAAAAATATTGTATAAAATTACCTCCAGGCTACATGTATAAGGTGTATATGAAACATAAATGAAATTCATGTTTAGACCTGGGTCCCATCTCCAAGATATCTCATTATGTACATGCAAATATTCCAAAATACGGTAATCTAAACACTTCTGGTCCCAAGCATTTCGGAGAAGGGATAGTCAACCAGTAATGACCTAATATGTTTGGACCATGTTCTGTTACCATGGAAATATAATCACTGTCTAAGATTTTTTTCCTGAGAGAATAATGTTAGAATTATGATAAATTAAAAGGATGTTTAAAGGAACAGAGAGAGTAGGTATATGTTTCACCCTCGGAAAACAAAAAATGCCTATTCTTAACAGCATTTGCTCTATTTTATTCTTATTTAAAACACTATAGTTTTATAAAGTTCACAAACATACCAACAGCTTTGTTGGAGAGTTGTTAGAGGGCAAACCAATGCCAATTACCCAGGGTTAAGAGATCTGAAGGGTTAAAAAAGCAACAGGGCAATTTGTAAATAATAAATAGTACCGTAATATATTCACCACCACCACTACTTACATTATTTATTAAGGCAGATACGCACTCTTGGGGGGGATAAAAGATAAAGCCTCCATTTTCTCACCCTTGCACCAACACTTATTTTTAATTGAATAAAATGGAAATAGGTCCTTCCAGAGCCTTAAGCAATATGTCTGCTTCTGTCCCTGGAGAGGAAACACATTATTTTTGTGATGTGCCAGGGTTCTCTTTGCCTCCGGCCCTAAGATTTCATCTGTTCTCAAATCCCTCTCAGTTCACTGCACAGCCTTCTTCCACCTTGAAACCAATCAGGAAAAAAAAGGAGAGTTCATTCAAAGTATGTATGTAGCTGAAAGAAGATCCAGCCGCCTTCACCTACTGGGGAAGGGGACAGAAACATGAAACACTGAATCTATTGGGTATATAACTGTGGGACAAGACACAGGTCCCACTGCACAGCTACAACAAAGAACATTCATAAAGGCAGAGTAATACTGCTTTTGGAAACATCAAATATGTTAGTGCCAGAGATGCTCTTGTTTAGCCATGGGATGATGATCCAGAAAAGAGCATCTCACACTTAAGTCTGCATTCAGAAAGGCTTTACTGCTTTTTATTAAATGAGAACTACACAGAGAAAACACAACACGTCACTTTTGAAACTTGGGAGGTTTTGTACTAGTATTTTAATTATTATATAAACACATTAGCTCTTTTGGGTAAAAGACAGTTTATACATTTTTTGGAACAAACAAACAAACAGTTATACGTGATTGTTGGATTGGTCTTTGGTGGCTGGGTTATGGCCTACAAAGTAGATGGTGCCTCAACTTATTGTCAGGTCACCCTGGTGGGGTCATTGCTGATTCCCTTTTGGATTTAAAAATAGATCCAAAAAGGAATGAGTCAGGGATGGGGGAAGAGAGAGATAGACATGAAGGGATGGAGGAAAAGCTTTATTTTTAATAGTTGTGTAGCAGAGATATTGGGAAGCATGGCCTTTTCACCTATGAATGAAAAAACACACCTATCAAAATTCTACACAGCTGTTGAAATTAAAGCAGCTGTATTCTGCCCTCTTTTACATCTGTGGTATATACATACCAGACTATGTTGTATACAGGCAGTTCTAGCACTTTGATACCACTTTAACTGCTATGGCTTCATCCTATGGAATCCTAAGATTTGTAGTTTGGTAAGGAACTTAAAGTTCTCTTCTGAAAAACAGAGCCCAAGAGACCAGCTTAGAGCTCTCTAACAGATAATTTAAAGTACTTCACTATACTACATATCCTAAGATTCTGAAGGTCAGAGCCATAGCAGTTAAACTGGTATCGAAATGCTACAAATGTGCAGAGTGTATACACTATACTCACTCTAAATGAAGAAGAGAAAAATGAATGCAGCAGTAAAATATATCAAAGTGAATCTTAATTTGCACCGTGGGATACAATGTGGGTTCTGAATATGAGGGGAGTGTAGTATGTGGGGAAATCATGATTGTAATGTATTATATTGTATTGTATTATGTACTGTATTGTATTATTGTAATACAATCTTGTGTATCCCATGTAAAGTTCAGCTTAGGAATTTTCCCTGTATGCATCAGTTTCTTCCACTTTCCCTTCACTTTTCACTAGGCAATTTCAGCCAACTAGAGCAATGGGTCATTCATCACATGACCTAATTTAAATATTATGACACTTTGCTTAAGTTCCTTTTAAGTTAAGGCTCCATGCAGGTGTAGCCATGTTGTTGTTTTTGAGTCCTTTCAAGTCACCATGTAGCACACACCGCTTAAAGGCTGGGTGAGTCTTATCCTACCCTAAATCCTCTTAGTTAGTTAGGACCTTTTAAGTTTGTTTTAATATGTAGATTAAGATTGATATACCTTCAGTAAACTTTTGATATGCATTTTTAAACTGACTTCTTTGTTGTTTTTAATGAGTCTAATTGATTGGGTGATCAGACCACACATTTAAATATTAATTCAGCTGTGTCTGCATTCCAATGTGTTACTCTGCCTGAATTTGAGAGAAAAGGTTTTACTTTTAAAGAAGATATTTTTATTTTTTAAAAGGGCTAGATCCCTGGAATTTTTAATATATTTTTAATTTTAGACTCATACCTCCCTACAGGGAGGGGAATGGCTAAAGATTACTGCAACAAAATATAGATGTGCCCCTGCACATGCTCTTACACAGGGTGTAAGAGCACATCTTCAGGGTTCTAAGGGGGGGGGGCAGAGCTGTAAGTAACCTTCACCTTCATACAATCCTGATTCCCTGGCCTAAATCCAGTGCAGAACTAGTTATATTTGAGACCATTGGTATGAGTTGTTTGAAGTATGCCTACTGGATTTAAGCCCCCGTAACAATATCTATTCTATGCAAAATACATTCTCAAAAACTACACATCCCAGGAACGTCATTTGCATGAACAGAAGAAGCCAAGAGAACACTGCACTTGGTTGGCAATAGGACTGAAGGACAAACATCAGGCGTGCCTTTGCACAAATTTCATCTGGTACAACAGCTGTGCTCCATTTTGGAGATGACAGATCTGGCCAAAGTTATATATGCCTCAATCACTTCCTGTTTAGATTGCTGCTTTTTGGCAATTCTAGGGCTGTACAACTCAAGACTCCTAGCAGTTCTAGTGCTCTTGAAAAGGTTTTGGAAGCTGCAGCCAGCTTGCTTTTGGGTGTGCGTTATGCAGACCACTTGGAAATGTATCTGGCATTGCCTCGGTTGATGTTCATGATTCAAACTTCCTAACTTATGATTTCAATTAAACAAAGGTCTGACTGGAAGCACCTACAGTTTTTAAGCTTTATTTTATAATAAGTTCCCTACAAAATGGACCAAAAATAGCAATTACCAAAAATAGCTGGCACTTTTCAATCAGCCCTCAACTTACAGAAAAGTGTTTGGGATGTGAACCAAATCTAAATAGTAAATTGGTCAAAATTGGTTGATTAGTATGCACTCTAGAGCAAAAATTATAGAAATCCAAAGTGAAGTAGTCAATGGATTGGGTCCAAAACCCATTTTAGTCTCATTTCATCAAGTTTTGTGATCAAGCTTTTGTGGACTGTGGACAGTCAAACCACTGTAAACTGTAGTACAGATATTAAAGTGGTCATATGTCAGTTACACTGGCTCTCTCTTTCTCTGTTCATTTCAAGATGCTATAAAGTCCTGACTAATTTGGAGTCATCAATGTTTCAGAATTACTACTTCCATCTATATGAACCTTAACTTATAATCTTCTAGGATTAGCCTTGAAGGGTGTGTTACTGCAGTGGGTGGAGTGGCAGTCCTTTTCTATGGTACCACTCACACTGAGGAACTCCCTCTCAAGGGAGGTTAAGGTTATTCAAATTCTGTCCAGTTCCTGGCAGGCCAGTGAAAACATTATTGGGTGTGACAGCTTTCAAATCATTCAGTAAAGGATCAGGAACTAAGCTCTCTGACTGCACTGAGACCAATGCTGCTGGTAGGATAATGTGGACATAGCCAGATGCTTCTGCAATCCTCTCAACTCCAGGCATGAATGACCATGGACTTCAGTGTAACTATGGTAGGTTTAAGGATGGCAAATGGCTCAGAATAGTGGTAGTACCACATGTTACTGTTATACTATGCTGAGCCATACAGGACTGCAGCCAATATGTTAGGGCTGCAGCCAATTATTTAGGCCCCAGTCTCCAAGGTGCATACAGAAGAACTAATACTAGATCCCAGTGAAGAGTACCTAAAGGACACTTGTGACTCATACATAATTAACACATACAAGTATGCCACATTATCATATCTGTCTATACGTATACATTAGGAAGATGGAAATTAAACAAGTTTAAGTCAACAATCATTAGTTTGATGTGTCACACCAACAAGGTTATGTTAATTTTTGAAAACAAAGTAGTTGGAGAGAGGACAGTGGTCCATCTTGCTAGTTTGTACTGGTTTTTGAGAAATTATGCTTGGGCACTGCCGTTGTGTGTGCTTTCCCCAATGATTAAGAGCAAATGTCTCCTGTTGCCTTATTTTTTAAAAAGGGAAATATAGGGCCTGGGCAGCTGTAGCGATGATGATCAAACAGGTTTAATGACACCCAGATGTTGACATAACCGAAGACAAATACTTACAACTCAACCATATTACTGCATTAGTGCATTGCATTGAAGCTTACTAGAAAATTGCCTTCATTGATAGCAATTAAGCACCATGTAAAACGTACCAACAACATAAGCAAATGTCAACACTGCTGGAACATTCTAGTCCAATTTGCAAAACCTGTGACCCTTGTTTATATTTTCTTAGTTTGTATTCTACAAAGAGGGAAGCAGCATGTTTTAAGACATCAGCATAAAAGTGAGAAGCCATTTTCACTTCTTTTGAGCTGTGACTACAAGTACTTTCCAAACTGAGTAATAGAAACAGTTTCCATACTGACTTCTGTCGTGGCACTACCATCTCTCTTCCTCGCAGGTGATGAGGCAGACCAAGAGTCCTATCTACTCGACCTGATTGGGGAGGGGAAACTGGAACACATCAATCCCAAACCAAAAACCTTAATTTACACTGGATCATTTACACTACAGAGTAGCCTGACCTTGGTATGTTCCAACCTCTCATCATCTGTAATCAGTTGTGTTCTGTTCCAGATGTACTTTAGAAAAATGAGAAATAGAATTGAACATAACAACCATGGCTACAGGTTGTAATGAATGTGTGTTTTTCAACCTTCTTTCTTGTGAACTGTGTGTTTTTATAAAAAATCTATCCAGAGTAACAGGGATCAGCGATAGGCTCAAAATTTTGTGTGGAACTGTATATAAAGATCTCCCCATCCCATCTTTGACATTCCCAATAATACTTTCAAATCTCTATTTACAATTGAATAAATGGCAAGAGTTACCCTCTGCAAGACCAATTCTCAGCTTTCAAAAAACCCAAACCCGCATCAATGACTAAATACTATTTTTAAAATGGAAGGCCTTCAAAAGCCTTGGATTAACATACAGAATTTTAACACCATCAATTCAATTTCCAAGAAGCTTGTCATAGTATGTTTGAAAACAGCTGGGATTGAAGTAGAAACAGCCTTTCTTTTATAATTAATATGTGGATTTTCTGTTTCTCAATGAAAGTTTTAAAATAAACTATCATTAAACAGAGAGCACTCCAGATATAGAAACTAAAAACATAGATAAGAAGACATTATATCACATATTTTCATTTCAGCAAAATTTACCATATGAGTAAAAATAAAGAGATTAATGTACTAACATAGAATGCCCTGCTGCAAAACAGCTACTACATAACTACATCTCCTGATGACACACAACTTCATATTCAAGAGGAAAACCTGGTGTTATGTTTTATGTATTCATTTTTTAAACATCATTCTTTCCTCAAAATCAAAAATAACATTTCAATAACCTCCAGTTTCATTCATTCATGCAGCTCCCAGAAGGTCCCAAAGACAAAGTTTGGCCCCCGGATGTGCTGAAATTTCCAACCCCACTGTAGGCTAGCTAACTGATATTGTTAAATTATAATAAGATACTAAATGTAGCCAGTGTCATTTAAATGTCTTCCTTCCAAGTCAGGGCCCTTCTTAGTGACCTCTACCCTACCATTAAGAATCAGTAAGCACTTTGGGAATTTTGAAAATTACTGGCACGCTCACCAAATGTGTGCCTTGGAGAATATGACCAGTTAGAAAAGCATCAATTTCCCAGAAGGTAAATTGGTGAGGCTAACAAAAAAATAACTTGGCCAAGAACCCAAAGTTCTTAGCAGAGATGAGTCTGAGCTCCAGAACACAAAAGAACCCTTTGGAGTCCATTGTTTTCTGCTTCAAAATCCATTTTTCTCAGAAGGCAAACCAATGCAGCTCAGAGAAACTGAGTACAAGACAGAGGTGGAATGTTGACCCCCAAATGCCAAATTACATATTTGTCCACTCAAAGGATAACAAAATACCCGTTTCACAGAAAGCAAACTAGTGACACTCACAAACAAATGCACACATTTGCATCAAAAAACAGGCAACACCCCATATACACATAGACACACAAAGAACTCCCTGTGTTACCATCTAGTTCCTAGATTGCTCTACATGTTTTAATTTTCTCTGGGCACCTTTGAAATTAATCACTAGGCTATAGTCACCTCTTATTTTCATTTTCGAAGGCCAAGAATTTAATGCTACTGGATCATAAAGTTCTACTGGTATACTTAACTAGAAATTATGATGGGTGTAGACACAGTGACTGGTACCTTCTCAGCTGTTCTAGAGACTGTTCTGGGGATGCTCCAATGGCCATCTTCCTCATGGTGTGTGGGGAAAGAGCTGTGCCCACATGGCACTGTGTTATAGGAGAATGAGGAAACACTTGCATAAGAGGAAAACAGGTGCCTCCTTATGCAAGTACGTAAAGCATACAACCTAAATAATAAACAGGAATCCCACTGTTTAATGCCGCAAGAAACCTCCAGTCTAAGAATTGGTTTGCTGGGCATAAAGGTTGTTTTGGACAGAAAGATGGCACTGGCATATCAATTTGCATCACACAAACTTCCCAGTTCAGAAACACATTTATTTATTTTTCTGCATCACAAAGCAGATTAATAAATCAGGAGCAGGGAACCTGGAGGCACCAAGAAGGTGTTCATGCCTGTGACCACCATACTAGAGAACTAAAATGTAGGACTTACAACATACTAATGTTCATGTTATGTACAGGTTAGCATAATTATGTAACAGTTGGCTTGCTAATCAGTTAACAGCTAATCAGAAGAGGTGCTGAAGTATTTCAACCAATTATCCTGGTACTTGCCATCACTTTTGGATAGTGTACTCAACCTTGACAATAAAATGGTTTTATAACTTATTAATGCAAACACATATTACCATGCAACTCCTGCTACTCACTTATTTATTGGAGCAACTACCCACCAAATTTATTCTGCTTGTTGTAATCCTGGATATCTTTCCAGAAAAGCAGTTTCTTGACCAAATAGAATGCTTGGCAGTCAGACCATGTCTGCTGCATTTCTATACTTTAGCAGAGATGCAGCTGCTCTCTTCCTTAAAATGGAACTAATATGGATAATATATTTACATCTCTCTCTTTCTCTCAGGGCAAGTGCACAGCACTGAACATATGACAATGTGCTCCAGCTACTTAACTGTGAAGAGAACACCATGTAGTCCTTCCACAGAGTGATCCTGCACCTCCATGCTTATTGAAATTGCATGTGCCTGCCATGCTTCCACTGAATAAAGCTTATATATGCAGCTCTGGAAAGGAATGTGGGCACTGGATCCTTCTATGGGAGATGCTCTTGGGTTTTATATTCTGGGAATGATAGGATCCATTATAAGTGTTTTTGGCACTGCAAATTCTCAGCCAAAGACCAGCATGGGAAGATTTCCATACCTCTCTCTGAATGTCCCCTCCCACACATAAGAACCGTGCACACAGGGAAAGGATCAACTTTGTCATTTATAAATGTGACTATTCAAAATTACACAATCCAAACCTACATGAAAAAAGCTTTTTAGAATATAATGAAAACACACAGAGGCATGGTGACCCTGCCAGTGAAAGTAAAAGCTGCATTATTCAGTTCAAGCACATTTCCCAGCCATCTGGGGCCTTCTCCTATATTACCGTATTTAGAAAAAGCCAATACATGAAGCAATGCTGAGAAAAGGATTTCTGCCTTTTGACTGTCTTCAATATGTTTTTTGTTAAAGTTAGTACACACCTCTTTTCTTGCAGTTTGAAGCATCTCAAAATGCAAAGCTGTTCCATAAGGACTTCTTCATCCCAGCCGCTAACATTTGAATCAAGACAAATCTTAGAAATTAACATAAACACACATAGTTTATAAAGACAAAAATAGCTTTACTAAACCTTTTGTAAACATACAACACTCAACAAGGGCCAGAACAGTGAGAGCCATTACTCACAGATCTGCGCACTAGGCCATTTCACTTGCTATGTAACCTTAATCAGTTTTCTGGTATATCCATATAAAAAAGAGGGGGAGAGGGTTTGGGGTTTTTTTTTTAAAGAAAGGCAAAGCTAGGACAGCAAACTCCCAACTTTGCAACATGAACAACTACAATCTACAGTAGAAATGGGACATACATGTCCCATTATTTTTTACTTGTCATGATTTGGAAATCCCATTTATGGATTTACAAAGAATACAGGGATCCAAAGATTAAGTAGGTAACTTCATTTCTTTATTAAATTTGCATCCCCGCTTTCTGTCCAGGTGGCATTCAAAGCAGTCAACAGTAGGAAAATTTTTAAAACCTACAATTAAAGTATTTAAATATCTGTACAGGCTGAAAACATAATCAAAAACACATCAATAAAAGCACCCCATCAGTTTAAAACTGCCTTCACCATAAACCCAATTAAAATTCCCAAAGCCAGTCTAAATACGAAAGTCTTTGCCTGGTGGCAGAAGGACAACTGAGAGGAAGCCAACTTGGCCTCCCTCGTCAGGGAGTTTCACAGCCTGGAAGTGGCCATTTCATGTGTCCCCCTTCTTCAAATGTGGCTCTGTAGATGGCAGGATAATGAAAGGCCTCTCTCTACAATCTTAAAACCTAGGAAAACTAAAATGAGAAATAAGATAATTTAAGTAGCCACATCCTAAACCTTATCCAATATACAACAGAAAGAGAACAGTAGCTAGTAAACCTTCTAACAATGGAGTCAGATGTGGACAACATCTGGATCTAGTCAAAAGAGTGATCACAGTATTAGACCACCTGAGAGATCTACACAGTTTTCAAAGGTTATTCCAAACATAGTACATTACTAGAGTCCAAACAGGGTACTAACCAAGGCACACACTGCCATGACCTCTGTGTGTGCAAAGGGCCACTTTCTAAAAGCAATATCCTGAACTGCCCTATACACTATAGTGGGCCAACACATATGCAATGTTTAATTCATTTACTGCATTTTACAACTTAAAAATAAAGCAGCCACAAAGGGGGTGGGAGACACATTGTGGAGCTGGATCAAGATCACAACAGCTAGGGAAGGAGAAAATGTAATCTTTCCTCCAACATGATCCTCCTTCACCTGTTGCTATACTGATAATGAGAAGAAAGTGTCTGTTGGCATCAATGGGGGCACTCTACAAAAGGAGGGAGTGGTTGTTCATTGAAAATGGGGCAGGGAAACAGTTGCACTCTGCTTTCCATCTTTGTCCACTATTGTCCTGGCCCGGTCCAGCCCTTGGCAACACTTTACAAGAGAACAATTGTACATTTTAAAAGCAGCTTTCTGTTAACTTGCAAGAAATTTAAGAGTAGCCTTTACTAAGAATCAAGGAGCTGTGGTCTCTGCAGGAATATAGATACGGGAGGGTAAAATAAAGGCATTGCTCCCTCCCCCAAATAAGAATTCTGCCCCCACAAATGAACTGTCTATCCTTGCACAGTGAGACACTGAAAATCTTTCACGCCTAGAACACTTACATTTGCTGTGCTTGCATTCCTTTAGTAACTTTGCCTGCCACTTTTCTGTGGATGCTTAAACTGTATTTCTAAATCCTCAAATGAAGTTTTAAGTTACTGCAATCTTAGATGTTCAGAGACTGAAGGAAAATTTCATTGGGGGTTAGAATTATTACAGGAGGGGAAAATGCCCTCATTTTGCCCCCTCCCACAGCTATACCCCTGGCAGGGGAGGGGAGGTATGTAGGGATAATACTTCTCAAGACTACTAGGAATCATTTGAAATTCTGGTTTTTAATTGGGGGGCATGACCTTTTATCTTTACTATGTCTTTTAAATGATTTTATACTGTTTTAAATGATAGCTTTTTTTTATGTGATAGCTAATTTAATTTTTTTCCAACTTTTTAATTATTAGAATTCTATTTGAATCTTGTCATAAGCCACCTTGTTGGGAGAAATATGGATAATAAATTAAACAAACACTAAATAATAAACCTTGCAGGATATGATGCTACCATATACACATTTATTTCAGGAGAGGACTGTGGAAGAATCACAGCAAATTTCAAAGGGCTGGCAGCAGAAAGTGACAAAAAGCAAGACATTAAGAATACATGTTTAGCTTTTTAAAAAATAAATATGGTAAAAATGTTGCTTTTTTACTGCTTTAATGTATTATTTAAATATATATTGTATATGGACAACTTACAGTAGAATTTTTAAATCATATTTTATTCTATTAAAATATTTTGTTGTTTGCTATGACTTTGTACTAAAACAATAAAATTGATTTGAATTGTTAAATAACCAGAGAGAGAAGTGTTCCTGAATCATCACTACACATGAAAGCTTTAACTGCCAACCATATCATGGCACCTATTAATTGCATTCTTCCCCTTTCACAAGTGTTCTTGCAAGGTATTAGGAGTGTGTGAGAGAGACAGGGGTGGGGTGGGGAATGGGCCTTTCCTTCTGGTCTATAATTAACCCAACACTAATAGTCACCCAACACAAAGTGCATGGAAAATGAGAACTTTCTGGAGACATCCACTGCTTTGTTTCAAAAGCATACTGCACACAGAGAAATAGCCACAACCCTAGGTGCTGTCCTTCTTGGTCTCAGTAGCAGCATATGAATATTTCCATTCTCAAACACAAACGGGTGCTTTCTGCTTTTGACATTTCTGCTTCTGACATTTGCACTTTGAACTTCTTGCACACAAATAACATAATGCTCAGCAAGTTACGCTCTATGTCCAGGAGCATGTCAATTTGCATGAAAATATTCTAACACTGCTATTATCTACCTTTCATTTAACTTAACTTAAAGGTTTCACTTTAATTCTCAGCTGCCAGTGTGTTTGGTTCTAGCATTTTAGTACAAACACAAGGTTGTTTTTGGCAATTTCATATTCTTTCCCTCATGCTTTTGATGGACTTTATGCCTGTTCATTTGCACAACAGAAAAAAGACACAAATACTATCCAGAATGTATTTATTTTGTGAAGAAGGAAAGCACATGGTGTAGTAGTTTTATGATGACAAAAGAAGATCTGCATCTTATCTCAGGAGTTCAACCATGGGAGAGTGGAACATTTGCCAGTAGATGCTAAATCACACTGACACAAGTGCATGCACGTTTCAAGACAGAGAGCTGACAGCAAAGTTTCCACTACCACAAAATGAAGTAAAGTGCAGGCTGTATATCATGCTGCTTTTGTTTCATAATACATGGCATAATACACCGTAATTCCGAAGTTAACTAGATACATGTTAAGGTGTGAAAAGGCCACTTAATCTTTTAACACCCTCTCCTAAGATACCTACTTAACACAAAGAAGCTGAAGGCAGCAATGCAATAATAACAACACAAAATTATCACAAATTAATCAGCTTCTTTCCCCTCCCCACCAAAGATACATGACTTCAAGGACCACAAAGCTGCATATAGCTTTGAATAAACTGGTAACTATTTAAATGTATATAAAAGTAATGTGCAGTAAGCACTTCTCTTGGATATGAAGCGGAACTTTGAACTTCTGCTTCAAAGTAACAGAATATCATGTTCACAATGCATGGCCACATCTGTGACAAGAGATTAATTTCAGGCAGCTACCTCAGGCACAAAATGACACCAAGTTGATCATTTTTTGCTTCTCATTTTTTTGTGATAAGACTGATTACATATGCTATCATCCACTTCCCTGATAACTCTGGCAAGAGAAGGCCATAAGGATCTCTGACAGCAAGTATGCAAATCTAGCTTTTAATTGCAAGTTAATGCATTTATACTTTAAGCATTTAAAATAATGAATTTTCAAACACATATTGGATTCATTAAGTAAATTCATGAACGTGAATATATGTGTTAAAATCAAGATTGCAGTATAACTAGGTGCTTGAGAAAGGACTCTGTGATGGACAGGACTGAAGTCCACCCTCTTCTGGGTTCAGCCAACAAAATTTAATGTTGGCAACGGGGTATACATAATGCTTCCTTGGGGCATTATGATGTGAGCATTCTCAGTGGTTACTCTTTTTTGGCTGGAAATACTACAGTGAATTGATTTTGTATTAGAAATTTTCTTGACATCCTCACATATATTTTTAAATTCTGTCCCTGTGAGTTGGAATTTTACTGAGTAAAATTGGATACTGTGTGATTTTACTACAAAATACTGCTGCTCTTGGAAACATGTTCTACATGCTTGATTAAAACATGTAGAATGAATAGGGCAGCAATAAGAGAACTGGAGATAAAAAGCAGTGATATACACACAGAGTTTTCATTGGACAGCACCTGTTAGTGACATACATGCATGTACCGGTATGTCTCTTTTCGGGAGGGGAGTAGGTGGCTATTCTGTAGCCCTTCATGCCTGTCCAAAACCTCTCACTTGCAATAGCTGTCAAGCCCCATGAAGGGCTGCTGGTGTTTACTGGTGGAATGGGGAGAGAGAGGTAATTCAAACTAAGACAACGTGGCTGGTCTAGTCTTCAAAGGGAAGGAAAAAAAGAACACACTCCATCTGTTTGCATACTCATTTCTTCTCAGCTGAGCCGGGCTACTTCTTCCTTATCTAAATTGCCTCCCTCTTCCCATCAGTAAGTAGTAGCAGTCCGCTCAGAGCTTGACAGCTGCTGGGGTGCTAGAGGACTCGAAACTGCACAGGCAGAGTACTACAGTCTGCCTACTTGAGACACGATTTGAGTGAATGGGTTAAACCAAGAGCCCACTGGCATACTATTTAATGTCACATGAAAAATTACATTTCAGGAAAGTTTAACTGTTTCTAATTTTGTTTTGAATCAAAATAATGTGCATCTGTTCTAAAGCTTCACCTACAGCTGCAAACAAACAAACAAAAACATAGTACAACCACAACTGCATTTGGGGTTTTATTGGTACAAATATATAATGATGATCTAAATTCAATTGCTAGTCTCAACTAGAACAGATCCACAGAATTATCTGCTGAATGGTGAATCAACATTTGTGTGCATCCCACTGACCCAACAGGTCTACTCGGAATTAATTAATGGATTTAGGCCTTAGTTTGTAATCCAGGATGTATCTGAAATGGTTTCTTTTTCTTTGACAAACTACTAAACCATGTTTTTAAACTGAGATTCAGTGAGAACAAGTATTGAGAAGCCTAGTTAAAAAAATATACTGCTTGCAGGGATAGGCTGGGCTACCTCACTGAAAAGAGTCTACACACACAGCCCAATCTAGCAGGCCTAATATGAAGACCTTCCTATTCATTCTCCTAAAAAAGGTCCATACACATGTACTCTGCTATATGTATGGATCTTCCCCGCTACTGAGATGAATGGGGCTTGCACAGCACCTTGGGATGTGTGTTTGGGTCACGGTCTAGTGCTACACCCAAGTAAGTTAGTACGTATGCACGTGAAACATGTTTAAAAGGCAGGCCTCAGAGGGCTTTTAAAGCTAAAGAATCTAACCCTTTTATATGACATTAACACATTATCTTTCTTGAAAGTAGGTATCGGACCCATACCATTCAAAATTCTAAAGAATCTGTAATTCAGTAGTAAAGCTCGTGTTTTCAGTTCCAAACAGCCATCTGAGTCTGGAGAGCAGCAAGCTCAGCACAGTAGTTGGACTAACCCAGAGTTTTGAAGAGTTTCTTTTTGGAGTACAGCTCCCAAACTTCCTCAGCCACGGCCAGTGGCTGTGCTGGCTGGGGCATTCTGGGAATTGTAGTCCAACCAACAACTTTTCCAAGCTCTCACTGTATTTTACTTATTTTCATTTATTTTCTACATTTTTATATCACTTATCAGTGCCAAAGCTCTCCCCAAGTGGTTTACAACATAAAAACAAGTAAAAATAAGACAATTAAACAATTAAAAAGTAACAATTAAAATTATTTTTAAAACATAAACAAGTTAAAACAAAAATAGTAATAAAAACACATAAAAACACACTCCAATAAAAAGACTCTGTGCCTGCAACTAAAAGCTTGCTGAAATAAAAACATTTTTGCCTGCTGGTGAAAGGAAAGCGAGGGGGCCAGCCTAGCCTCCTGAGGAAGGGTGTTCCAGAGGGTGGGAACAGCCACTGAGAAGGCTCTCTCTCATGTCCTCACTGGGATGATGGAGGAATCAAGAGAAAGCCTTCCCCTGAGGATCTTAAAATTCTGGCAAGTTTGTATCAGGAGATATGGTCTTTCAAACAGTTTGGACCCAAGCTGTACAGGGCTTTATAGGTTATGACTAGCACTTTGAATTGTGCTCAGAAATGAACTGGTAGCCAGTGAAGCTGTTTTAACACAGGGGTTATATGATCCCTATAGCTAGCCCCAGTCAGCATTCTGGACGCAGAATTCTGGACCCACTGAAGTTTCCAAACAGTTTCCAAAGGCAGCCTCATGTAGAGTGTATTATAGTAGTCCAAACGGGATGTAATCAAGACATGTGTCACCGTAGGCAGATCTGACGTCTCAAGGAACAGGCATAGCTGGCACACTAGTTTTAACTCTGCAAATGCATTCCTGACCACTGCTGAGACCTGGACATCCAAGCTCAGAGTTGAGTCCAGGAGAAAACCCAAGCTGTGAGCCTGAGATTTCAGGGGGAGTGCAACCCCATTCACCACAGGCTGAGTTCCTATTCCTTGATCTGCCTTTCGACTGACCAGGAGCACCTCTGTCTTGTCTAAATTAAGTCTCAATTTGTTTCCCCTCATTCAATTCATTACTGACAACAGACATTGGTTCGGTACCAAGACATCTCCCGTGGAATCAGATGGAAATGAGAGACAGAATTGGGTGTCATCAGCATACTGGTGACACCACACCCTAAAACTCTGGATGATCTCTCCCAGCGGTATCATATAGATATTAAACAGCATGGGGGACAAAACCAAACCCTGAGTGACCCCATAAGCCAATGACCAGGGCATCGAACAGGAGTTCCCCAGCACCACCTTCTGAGTTCTTCCCTCCAAGAAGGACCAGAACCATTGCATAACACAGCCCCCAAGGCCCATCCCAGAGAAGTGGCTCTGAAGGATACCAGCCGCTGAGAGGTCCAGCAGAACCAACAGGGACACACTCCCCATCCAGTTCCCTGTAGCTTCCTTATTGGTCACAGTGCTGTAGCCTCACAGGGCTAGTAGGGGCCAGGCCCTGGCATGGATATCCCTAAATGCATTCTCTGACTCTTCAGGATTGTTTTTTGTTTGTTTGCAAAATGTTTCTAGATCTTATGGTGATAACAAGCAAAAACACATCTAGGCAATTGCTCAGAAACAGCAAGATCTGCACCACCAGTATCCCGAAAATGAAAAGCCCCTCCACACAGCGTTAATGTTCCCCTTTCATTTCCTCTCCATTGAATGTATTGACCAAAGCAAAATAGCAATAGCATTGATATTTCTACACCGCTTATCAGTGCCAAAGCACTCCCTAAGTGGTTTACAATGTGTGTTAGCTAATTGCCCCCAACAAATTGGGTACTCATTTTACCAACCTACATGATGGAAGGCTGAATCAGCCTTGGAGCCTTCTGAGATCGAACTCATAACCTTGTGGTCTGCAGTACTGGCATTTAACCACTGCACCACCAGGGCTCCCTGGTGAACTATTTCTCTTCTTTTGTCAATTATATCAGTGGTTCTGTCAATTTCACCATGCTTGCATCTGTTTCTTGTCCAAAAATCTAGCCATCCATTTTCCAGACTTAGAAAACTGCTGGGATGGGCACTGGCCTTAAGGGCGTACTGCTAGGGAGCTGACCCATTTTAAAAAAATATGTCTTGTAAAATTCATTAAAAATATTTAATAAAGATAAAGTCAAGCATCAGGGTATTTGTATTTAGATTTCTGTCATTCTGCATCAATTTAAATGTCTACACAGCATTGTACTATCTGTCTCCCCATGCCCTTCCTATTTCTTGCAATGGATTTGATTGGTATATGCATAAGAACACTTTTCAAGTGTGTATCAAAATAAAACCTTTGATTTCCATCAGTCCTAAATCAAGCAATCAGTTTTAGAGAGTCGGTGTGGCATAATGGAACATAATAATTCAAGGCTCACACCGAGACTGGAGAGACCCACTCTCAAATCTTCTCAGCCATGAATTTTACTAGATGATATTGGGCCAATCACTCACTCTCAACCTAACCTACCTTATGGGATTGTTATGAATATAAAAGTCGGTGGTGGTGGGCTGTGTGTGCTGCCCATTGGTCTTTACAAGAATGGTGAAGGAAAAAATGGAATAGACAAATATTTTTGCATTGTATGACCTAGTCTTCAAGATCTAAATAGTTATATAATGTACTCTAAGCATGTTTTCTTTAGAAGTAAATCCCATGAGCTCAATTGCACTTAGTCACTAGTTAAGATTGCAGCCTTAAATATATTCCCAGGCACTGGTTTAGTAAATTCCTTACAATATGAAAATGGCTTCTAAGGAAAGAATAAACGAAGAAGGAAACAGCTTAAGGCTTACCGTTTAAATCAAAGAGTGTGCCCAGCTGAACACAAAATCTAAAGTAGCAACACAGAAACACAGTGGCTTAATTTCCCTGTGCTCTTTTGTCAGGTGGTCTTCAAATGGGGAAGACTAATGTTGTATCTAAGCAAAACCATAGAGATATGCAGTGTTTATTCAAATGTCTGGTATTGGCCTTGGCGTGATTTTCCCACTACTCCAGCTGCTCCGAAAGCTACAGCGTGGTCAGCATTAGCTGTGTACAAAGCACAACATGTTTGTCTAACACTGAAATGACGCAGGAGGTGTTCAGACTAATAACTTTCATCCTTAGCTTTTGTGCACCATAGCCATGGTCGAAAAACCCATTTGCATGGTGCAATGGACCGATAGCACTCTAAAAGGTTATGCTTTGCCCTTTTCCTCCTGAAATTGTATTTTCTACTCTACCTGACTGCAGGGTGAAACAAATTTAGGAAAAAAAAAAAACAAGATAAATTACAAGGGTGGCACTGTGTTATAAACTAAGTTTACATTCCCCTCACACTCCCAAATGATGTTGGCAAAATAGCTGTTATAAATGGAGATCTTAATTGTGGGCTATACTTTGGAGCATTTCCTTCAGGATGATCTGAAAAGTAAATAATTTTCTTTTGCAAAAATATCTCCACATATTTGGACCAGATCAGCAGAAATGCTGGACAAAGCCAGGGATTCCAATGTCACTAAACCAAATTTTACTGAAAGTTACTCAAATTTCCACTATGCTGATGATGGGGTGGAAGTTCAGAAAATCAGAAGCCATCTTATAATGATCCATTTCTCCATCCATTTCAGGTACTGTCTGAACTAGCACAATTATTATTATTATTATTATTATTATTATTATGGTATTTATACCCCGCTCGTCAGCCACAAAGGTTATCAGAGTGACTTACAAATTGTTAAGCAATAGCAATTTACACATCTACACTGTATTAAGCTGTTTCCAATGTGTTTTAGCTAATATGACAGAAAGCAAAGTGTGGCTGGAATGGCTCCCTGTTCCTAGAGATTCCCCCACAGAGAATTGAGCCTACTTTTATGTGGAGCCCCCCCTTACATTTCTATGTCTCCACCCAGAGCTTAAAAGTTAGTTTTTAAAAGTGATTACATTTATATTTGCAAGCCCTCACCCCAAGTAATTACTTGTTAGCATAGTTGCATTTTTAAAAAGAGTGACTCTTTGCTTTGCTATTTCTTATGTATTTTTTTAAAAAAATTAAAAACTACCACCTTGACTACTACAAACCATACCACTGGCCTTTCTATGATACACTCTCCTGTTCGCCTCTTCATTGCTTCAACACCACAACACAGTACAATGCAGCAGGTCAAGAACTAAAAGGTTGCAAAAATATATCTTTTTTAGCCCTAAACTTTTTGTTGTTCTTTTCTTTACTTGCTTTTATCTGTACCTTATTTAAATTTTATTGTGAGACAACTTGAATCCCAATCCTGGGGGGAAAGGATACAAGACAAATAAATGAAGTGGAATTAAAAAGGAAGGATATAAGACAAATAAGATAAATTGAATGAAATGATCCCACATTCATTTGCTACCATACTGTAATCCAGTTACACTTGGACCATTGGAGAAATGAATTAATCACAAGTAACTAGTTATATAAGAGCCTAAATACCCTAAAAACACCAGATCCTATCAGATCTTGGAAGTTAAGCAGGGTTAGCCATGGTTAGTACTTGGATGGGAAACTGCCAACAAATTTCAGAGGATGGAACTGGCAAAACCACCTTTGAGTTTTCCTTGCGTAGGAAAACCCTATGAAATTCATGAGGTTGCCATAAGTCAGCTTGAAAGCATGCATACACACACACACACACACACACACACAGATACAGAGCTAGTTATTTGCTCTGTTTCCACTCTGCAGACCAAGGTTAGATCCCCAGTCATTCATGGAGGACCCTGAGCGTACTCTGGTTAGTCATCATCTTTTGGTTATTTGTGATGATAAAATGGATGTGAGTATCCATTTATGTGGCCCTGAATTCTTTCAGAAGAAGAACAGGATAAAAATATAATAAAGAGCCCACAGTGAAAACAGAAAACTCTTCTTCAGATAAATTCCTAAGATGGCACTAGGAGATTTTAAAGTTGTTGTTTTTTAAGACACCTGAGAGCTAACATGAGTGACTAGATTAAGAAATGGAAAGAGGCAGAACCAATAAAGGAAATTTCTACAATAAACCAGATGCAAAATAAAACACACCACCGGCTCCAATGACAAATTGCAAAACTCAAGACTGTTGCATTTCAAGCTTGGCTGCATTTCTATTTCTGAAAGGGGGGGGGCAGGGGATGAGAAAGAGGCTAGGGACAGAGAACACCTGCTGATCAGGAATTTAATATCACTCAGCTCCCTCTTGCTTATTCACAGGAATAGTCATCACATGTGTGGTAAGAAAAAAGCCAGATAAAAACCAAGGACCCTTGACAATTCATTTCATATTCTCATTTTGTTTTAACATGAAAGCTCAGGACTTTAGGAATCTTATAAATTATTTTCTGTTTATTACTGTGTTTCAAATAGCAACACTTAAAAAAATGTTTAGGAATCTTATAAATTATTTTCTGTTTATTACTGTGTTTCAAATAGCAACACTTAAAAAAATGTTTACCAGTTCCCAAGAAACATGCATTCATTACTGACCTAATCCTAACAATAACACACAATGTTTGGAAAATTCCACACTTTTCAGAATGAGACATGTTTACGACATTTGTAGGTACTCTCTCTTCAGTGAGTAGATTTTAGCAACATAAGAAAATAAACAGCTAGGCCAAACTGCTTCAATTACTGAATCATTTTCAGAATCACTGTTCAGCAAAAACTACTGGAAATGCATTCCACCTTAATATAACAGTGGCAGACAGCCCTTCCCCAGTGAGAATAGTTAGAATCTATGAACATTTTTCATTTAATAAAACAACTGCCTTCCGTGTGTTCATTTGTAACCTCTTTTACTATATATACTTTTTTGACTAGGACATGATAATATCAACTGTAACAACACTCGAGTTCAAATACAGTATATTGATTATAATAGTGCTCATTTTGGTGTTATAGAAGTCCTTGTGCCAGACCTTAGAAGTAATGGGGAAAAAAACCCACCAGGCAATGCAACAGGTATAGGTTACATCACTAAGCACCGAGTTTAATGATGGCAACATGTTATTTTAAACACTACAATGAGTAATATAAAAATTACTTTTTATATTTCTTTCTTTCTGTGTGTCCAATAGACATTGTTTTAAATGGGTATTTCTAGTTAGAAAAAAATTCACATCAGAACCCTAAATACTGGCACAGAAAAGAATTGTATAAATAAAGCGTTATGGCGAGAGAGAGAAAATCCACATCCATCCTTTTTTTAAAAATTCAGTTAAGCAGGAAAATAGGAAATATGTTTACATATAGGAAAATTCAAAAGAAAACATATATTAAACCAACCAAGGTTCTTGTCATATAGCCCACACAACCTAGGAAGGCAAAGGCAAGCAATTTGTTCTCCCTCAGAACAAATCTTGCCAAGAAAAACTCCATGACAGATTCAACTCAAGAGTTGCCATAAAGTAGAAATGACCTAAAAGCACACAACAACTTTGTACAGCTTCACTGACATATCACTGGTTGCACTCAATGTAATTTTAACTCCTAAACTTGCTTTAATAAACCATGATGTGAACAAGCTGCACACTGATGCACACAGCCTGTTTGCTCCCCATTTTACCAAAGTGTGTAAGCAAGCCAGGAAGGGATAGCTTTGTGTGACATCTGAAGTGGAGATTATGGTGAAGAGTTCCTACATGTGATTTGTAAGCCAACATCAAAACCTGGTTAAAGATGGCTTGTGATTTTTTTAAAAAACAAGATTTTATTGATTCGTGAACAAAACATATACGGACATTCAATGCAACAACTGTCAGCCTCTATAACATCGATATGGGTACATTATATTTTGCATGCCTGTGACTTTTATGAGGTTCAGTAAATCATAATCCTGGATTCAGAATCATATGAACCTTGCTGGTTTGTTTGTTGTTGTCCTCAAGTCAGCTCCAACTAAGAAGCAGGCAATGGTAAACCTCTTCTAAATAAATCTCATCATGAAAACTTTATTGTTGAGTCACCTCTTAAGTTGAGAAAGTGTAAGTTGCCTTGGTCACCAAGTGGTCGCTATGGCTAAGTAGGGATTTGAACTCTGTTCTCCCAGACTAGTAGTCCAACAGTCAAACCACTGCACCATGCTGGTTCAAAGAAATAAAAAGAATTGCATTTAATCCAATCCTTCATAGTCTTTCCTTATTTCCTTGTGACAATAGTGTTATTATCTTTCCTTTATTAAAGTTCAAGAGATTCTTGAATTTTTCCAGATGTATAGGCCAAACATGAAAGGGATGATGCCTACAACGCTGAGAACCACTACAATGGCCCTCCTCTTCTCAGTCACGCTCTTATTTGTTATACTGAAGCTTCATAACAGAAGTAGAAAATTCCTCCCTCTCACCAGAATTTTAAAGATGTTATCCATCTCAAGCCCAGGGACAGGAAAAGGTTGCTGTTGTTGGGTGCGTTCAAGTAATTTCTAACGCATTGCAACCCTGGCTCCTGGTTTGTTTAAATACATTCATTCAGGAAGCGAAAAGGGAGAAAAGCAGCTAAATGCCCCAACAACTTGGGGCTCAAAGTGATATGCAAACACAGCCACAAGTGCAGTCTGGAAACCTTGAAGAAAATGAATAATTTTATTTTTCAAGGCAAGATTCACTAACCATTTTGTTTCACTGCATCCATTCTGTCATGTAATTTTTGACCTCTGCCTATTAAAACTCTTTACTGCTTCAAGATGTTCTAATTTCAACTTGTGCATCTTGCAGATGTCTATTTCAATTCTCTGCTGATGTGCTAGCATTACAATTTATTTGTGTGGGCATAAATGTGTGTGACCTCTTCCTACTCTTTTAGCACAACCATAAGCTATATGCACAGTTCAGAAGAAGCCATTTTCTCCACTGCTACTGTCCAGAAAATGCTGAAAGGAAGTGGAGTGAATGTGAATGTACACAAACTCCACCCTCTCCCAGGCTTTATAGCAACACAACTTTTTCAATACTAAATGTATTGTTTGCTATGAGAAGTGCCATATGAAATACTTTCAAGGAAAGTTCAAATGTGTGCCAGCCTATCTTATTTTTAACTACAACCTGGATTATTTAAACTGGCAGAGAGCTGGACACTTAAGCCCTTACCTCTCAGAGAGAAGGCCCCAGTTCTCAGAACGAATGTCTGGTTAGTTTTTAATATGTAAACAGGTGTTGTTTATATAATACAGGAGCAAGAAGAACAGAAGAAACAGGGGTTTGCTCCAGACATGTTTAGGTTCCTGCACCGTTATTTACAACACTGGAAGTCCCCCTGCTGGTAGCCAACTACTATGTGAGTGCAGACAATTTCATTATCAGCAGTTGCTAAAGTCCAAGGTCAAAAATTGGCAGTTTGTGTCTGTTCCACATTAAAAAGAAAACAAAACAGCAAAAGACTTGGTCTTACCTTGCATTTTAACTTGCTACAGGGCATAATGTGACTACTCTCTTCACCAGAGTAACAGCACCAAAGCAATAGCTTAACTACACCAAAACATGTGTACTACGACATCCCTACTCATACCAAAATCCTACTTTTCCCGTTTTTAACTAGTCACTGAATCATCTTTGCCCTAACCTTGAAGCATCTCTAAAGCTTTTTCTACAGCATCCTAATGGTTGAATCAAGCTGTTTTATCATTTCTTTATGACAACAGATTACCAACAGATACAGTTCTGTCAGTAGAACCACTGGATCCACCCTTTAAAAACCAAAGTAAGATGAAAGATGCCAGAAACATTTTCATAAAACCTTCATCAGGGCAGTAATGTGAGATGGGAAGAGGGAATAAAGAGAATAAGGGCATTTCAAGAAAAGTGTGTGAAAACACCTTTTTGTTTTTTTCAAAAATATCTGTATATTATACACTGGAAAAGGAGCTAAAACCTCAAAATGGTAATGGAAAGCAGAATTATATAATACTATAGTATCAAATATTATACTGTAATCTCTCTCTCTCTCTGGCTTTTCTTTGCAAATGAAGATTCAGGAAGGACTCATACCGTGCTTTCTGCAAGCGCGCTGATGACTAAAAAGCCAATCCGTGATAATCAAGTCCAGTTGCAGAAAGCATAGCAGGTCTCCTTGGGTGATGTTTCTGGGTTGTGATTCTTTCTGCGTTGTCGTTTCTCTTCAAGAATTGTTGGGCGTGAGTTCTCAAATAAGGCTGCAGCATTGTAGATAGCGCGTCTCCATGCCTCCCGATGTGAGGCCAGGGAGGACCATTGTTGGTGATCAATTTGGCCGAGCCTGAGATGTTGTTTCAGGGAGTCCTTGTATCACTTTTTGGGCGCGCCCCTCTGACGCTGACCCGTGGCAAGTTCATCATAGAGTACTATTCTGGGGAGGCGATAGTCCTCCATCCTAGAAACGTGCCCTGCCCAGCGCTGCTGTGTTCTCAATATCATGGCCTCAATGCTGGTGATCCCTGCTTGCTCAAGGACAGCAACATTCGTCACATAGTCAGTCCAGTGTATATTTAGGATTGTGTGTATAAAGCGCTGATGAAAGTGTTCGAGGAGTCGTAAGTGTTGGCGATAGATGACCCATGTTTCAGACCCACAGTATCAAATATTATACTGTAATATAATGAGATGGTAAAATGGCAAAATGCCTTGTAAAATGCCGGACATGCTTCACATATTTAAAATGCCTACCATTTAATCTCTGCTACTACTACTGTACTTCTTTCATCCCTCAGCCACCATAGAGTGTTCTGTTGTAACAAATACAATGCGTACCATAAACAAACTATAATAAAGATTATTTTCCATTCCTCCCTGTATAGTCAATATTCTGGAAGCACTATGTAAGCTCAGTTTTCATTAGGCTGTTTGTTTTAGGGATCTATGCCTCTCTGCGTTCCTCACAAACATTTTTTTCTCTATTGCTGCCAATAATGGGGCTCCCCAAGTTTATTATACTTTCCCATTTCTTCACATACAAACACATACACTTGCATCTACATTCTTCAAGGTTACCTTCAGTACAATCAAGAGACATTTAAAATATATTAGCCAAAAATTAGTAATTTCCCATTTGTCTTCTATTGCCCTTTTAAAAACATTTTAATTATAGTTATGCTTTTGAAAACAAGGGAAATTGATTGTGTATTTCAGAATGAAAGTCATGTCCCATAGATTATAGGCCATAATAATAATATTGAAGCCTAATTTGCTGAAGCAGTAAATGCATTAACTGAAGGAGCACTGTAAGTAGGCATTTATTTCCATTAGCCACTCAGAAAACAGACTGCCAAGAAAAATAGAGACTTTGGGAACAACCTTGGGATTTCTATTCTTGAGGCTGATGGAAACCAGAAACCTTTGCAGAGTTGAAACTAATTCTCTGGGAAATGTGGTTGCTATTTCACAATGCTTGAGCACCACCCAGTAGCCAGCACATGAAACAGCACTTATTGTAAACTCGTCATGGGTAAAAATTTCACATACAATGGGAATACAAAACGGGAGAAGCAAGAATGAATGAAGCAAAATTATAATAAAATAAAAATGAACACTGTCCAGTTTGAACAAAATTAAACAATTTGAAAGTATTTAAATCTCAGTTTTAAAAAGAAGCTTGGATCATATCAATCAATATAACATCACCATCTTGGAATAGCTGGTGCCAAAATTGTCAACTCCACAATGATGTGTCCCCACTGAGGGCTTAAGCATTTGACCTACAATACCCATCTTCCCAGCCAACATGGCCAATTGAAGCTGTAGTCCAACACATCTGGAAGGTAGCAAGTTGAAGAAGGAAAGAGAGAGATATAGATACACTGCCAGCAGTTTGCAGGAAGGCTGATTCTTCACACCCAAGCAGTGCAAGAGGCAGACACAATGCTGTTTAAACTATGGTTATCTGCAGTCATTGTTACAGCAGACAAGGCATCAACTGGATTCATACATAATCAACTGAACACAAGGGGGTACAAATTAATTGTCATATGAGGTGGTGAATTATGGAGCCAAATTAATTTCAAACCACCACCAATACACTATCTTCTAGAAAGGCTTCTAGGGCTGATAAGCCTCTATAGGAGGATGAAGAAACAACAAATCATTTGGCTTGTGTGTTTGTATATGTGCCTGTAATTCACCTGTTGACTTATGGAGACCCCATGAATTTCACAGGGTTTTCATAGGCAATGAATACTCAAAAACATTTTTCAAATATTTAAACCACATATTTAAATATAGTGAATATTTGTCACTATGTGACCAATATTGCTGTCCTTGAGCAAGCAGGCATCACCAACATTGAGGCCATGATATTGAGAACACAGCTGCGCTGGGCAGGGCACGTTTCTAGGATGGAGGACCATCGCCTCCCCAAAATAGTACTCTACGGTGAACTCGCCGCAGGTCAGTGTAAGAGCGGCGCTCCAAAAAAGTGATACAAGGACTCCCTGAAACAACATCTCAGGCTCGGCCAAATTGATCACCAACAATGGTCCTCCCTGGCCTCACATCGGGAGGCATGGAGACACACTATCCACAATGCTGCAGCCTTATTTGAGAACTCACGCCGAACAGGTCTTGAAGAGAAATGACAATGCAGAAAGAATCACAACCCGGAAACATCACCCAAGGAAACCTTCTGTTGTGCTTTCTGCAACCGGACTTGTCTATCTCGGATTGGCCTTTTTAGTCATCAGCGCGCTTGCAGAAAGCGCGGAATGAGTCCTTCCTGAATCTTCGTTTGCGAAGGGAAGCCAGAGAGAGAGAGAGAGAGAGAGAGAGAGAGAATACTCAGAGGTGGTTTTGCCAGTTCCTTCCTCTAAAATGTAGCCTACAGCACCTGGTAGCCAAGCTTAACTTATTCATGGGTGCAGTCAAAACTTGATTATGTAGCAATACACCAATTGCAGACATTTATCTCATATGTGGATATAACTTTGAAAATGTATGGCACTGGGAAGGTGTTTATTTTCTCATTGTGAATTTCAAGTGCCTTTGGAGACTTCAGAAATAGATATATTTAACACAATGGCTTTGCCCTGTATTCATTTGCAAAACTTACTTGCAAATGACCATGTTCCAAAAGAATGATTGCCAGACATTATCAGTTATCTCATTCAAAGATATCATTCATATTTATGTAAGCAAGTAAGCAAACAATTAAATACAAGATCATGGAGGGTGCTGCCATAGGAACTGTGTGTGCATGCACACAGCACAAAGGCTTCCCTATGCCCTTACCACATACAGATTGCATGTGATTTGGGACAGTGTTACTCAATGTGGTGGGCCCTGGACCAATGTCAGCTCCTAAGCCATTCGGCACTGGTTCTTGGAGGGTTTCCAGGAAAGAAACAGTTGAAGTCAAAGGGTACAACTATGGTGCTGATCCCAGGTACATTGGGGGAAAAAACCCTGCTGGTCTCACCACAGCAGATAGCTTAAGAAAGGACACACATGTATGCTCTTCCCTGTGTGATCAATTCAGACATTTCACAATAAATGGACTGTCCTTAGGTTACACATCATCATCATCATTCATTAGATTGAATTCTTCGGTTTCATTTTTATATTCTCCCCTAGTCATTTGTTGGTTGGGTATATGTGTGTTAGTACTGTATATTGTACATTGCCCAGGAAATGCTGCTTTACTGGTGGTTTAAACACCCAATGAATAAAACAAAGTAAAATAAAAATCTGCAGTTTAGAACAGAATGAAAAATATGCACACCAAGGAAAAATTCATAATATACCTTTTTTTACGGTACTTGGGCAGATCCCTCTGCAGAGTATAGCTAATTTCCAAGAAAGTATGTTTTCACTCCAATTGTCATTCTGACAAATGACTCTTGTTAATCGATAAAAGGTCTGTTGTGGTACTATACTGCTGCACTTTAAGTCCTGATTTTTGGCATGTGAACATATAAGAGATGCAATCTAGCAGTGTATCGTTTCAAATACTTTTCTTATTAAGTAAGGCAATTTGGTGTCTTTGAGAACATAATCATATATCAAATTAAATCACAGCTTGTATAAGTTTTATTCACTTGATCAGAACAGAAATATCAACATGAAATATTAACTTGTATTCACAGTTACAACAGCAAAAATGGGGAAATACAGTGTGTATATGTTGTTTTATTTTGAATTTCCCCCAAGACTGGGAGTGAAGGTGACTTACAAAATTAAAAAAAAAAAAAAAAAGACAACCTTCTCTCAGTGAAGTGAAATGGCAATGGAGTACATTTAACCATTTGGGGGAGAAAGAAACCTTGTACCCCAAATGATTTTCCAGGCTAAACATACTCAGCTCCCTGGGTCTTTCCTCAAAGGGCATGGTTTCCAGACCTTTCACCATTTCAGAGGAGGGCGACTGGAATGGTGAAAGGTCTGGAAGCCGTGCCTTGTGGGGAAGGACTTGGGGAACTGGTATGTTTAGCCCGGAAAAAAGACGGTTAAGGGGCGTTATGATAGCCCTGTTTAAGTATTTGAAGGGGTGTCACAATGAGGATGGAGAAAGCTTGTTTTCTGCTGTTCCAGAGACTAGAATATGGAGCAATGGATGCAAGCTCCAGGAACAGAGATTCCACCTCAACATTAGGAGGAACTTTCTGACAGTAAGAGCTGTTCAGCAGTGGAACACACTCCCTTGGAGTGTGGTGGGGTCTACTTCCTTGGAGGTCTTTAAACAGAGGCTGGATGGCCATCTGTCAGAGATGCTTTGATCGTGATTTCCTGCGTGGCAGGGGGTTGGACTGGATGGCCCTTGTGGTCTCTTCCAACTCTACAATTCTATGATTCTATGAATTACTTTTATCTTAGTGCTAAGTAGAAATTCAGGGTTGTTGTTGCTTTTAAATGATGAAATCGAAAATATGTCAGCACTTGGGATTCTAAGAGAAAGAAGTTATTAGACCTAAATTTAATAGCAATTGAGATGTTAAAAATTCACTTTCTCAACAGGAATTGAGGAGAAGCATGTTTTAAATACATAGGGCTACATGCAATTTTAGTTCCAGGTAGAGTAGACTCACTGAAATGAATTGGACTTGTTAGTCACAACTTACACAGATCCAACTGATTTCAAGGAGACTACTGGATAAGGAAATAACATTGGATTTCTCCCACTGGGTTTCATCTTATTTCATAATAATCTCCCATGATTTCAAACTCCTAATACCTGATAGTTGTAGATATATATTGTTTTAAACATGGTAGGCTGAATACTGCTGTTAGTCCCAATTAGAGCAGACTCAATGAAAAAAGGAATGTTGCACGCTGGCTCACCAGTCAACATCCTAGGTAAAACTAACCAGTAGGAGGCCTCCAATACACACATGGAATACTCCTGCTTGAAGAGCTCTCTTACTTAGTTTGACGGGTTGGGCAGATAGGAAAGTTAGTACAAATGGGTCAGTGTGTTTAGTTAATTGTTAATAAACTAAAAATCCAACACAATTGTGTTTAAATTAAAAAGGGACATAGTTAGCTTATACATTTGTGTTAAATTGTTTGGTTTTTACCAAAATACCATCCATGATTTTATTCCCCCACTTCCCAACTCCTGTTTTGAGCTTTGGAGAGGAAGAAACAGGCAAGAATTTTTGAAACATCCACTCCTCTTTTACAAACCAAAATCCCTTCTCTTGTTTTCTTTTTCTCCCTTCCTTGTGATTACGTCTCCTTCACATCCACATCCCCTGCTTTAATTTCCTGTTTCCTTCATGATTCCCAGCAAAAATGCCAGACTTAAGAGTTTCAAAATTTGATTTCTTGGAACACATGAGGAGTCTCTATGTGGTGTCTGGTTTTAGAACAAGGGAGGATAGTCTGGATGAAAAGAATATCACTCCCTTTCAAGCTGCCCTTACTACTTGTTGGTTTAAAATGTTTTAACCTTGGAATTTACTAAACAATCATATTCTAATCATCAACTAAAATATATTGTTTGAATGTTGTGACCTAAATAGTGCAATTCCCCAACCTAGAGGAACTAACAACAAGAAGTAATGTTGCAAAAGTCCAGAAGAACTAGGTTTGGGGTTAAAAAAAAAGCACCTGAGAAATGAAAAATTCATTAGCTTCTTCATTAAATAAAAGACAATGCTAAGGAGTACAGTAGCTAAGGAGCTAACAGATTTTACATTTCCTAGCTAGTTCTTTACCTAAAATCTAGTTCTCCTGGATTTATGCAAAATTACTTATTTACTTTTAAAAATAAATGTAATTAAACTGCCTATTTATGTCTGAAAATTTCCAGCTTAACTGATAACTAAATTGATTTTAAATAGTTCTTATCTCCAGGAGGGGAAGTTCAACAGCTGCATTCTTTTGCACACTTGGAAATGAGTACTCTCCTGAATTTAAATGCAGAAGTCTTTGGAACAAGAGAATCCCATATGTACACTGAAAAAACATATGGATTCTGGAATGGGGCACTCTTTAATTTTTTCTCCAATTCAGTTCAGAGATCAAAGCAAGCAGTGGCTAAAAGGATGTCAAACATTAGTTTGGAATAGTGTCTTGTTTGCAAGCAGTCCCCACATCAGAAGTAGAAATCAGTTTTCAAACCATGATTTAATGTGATGTTTGATGTGATAAACTGAAACTAAGGCTGTTTTATTTATTTATTTATATGTTTATACCCCACTGTTCAGCCATAAAGGCTCTCAGAACAGCTTATAAATCGTTAAGCAATAGCACTTACACATCTACACAGCTTTATAGTGTGCTAGGCACTCTTTAAGCGGTTTCCAATGTGTGTTACCTAATTATCCCCACAAGCCGGATACTCATTTTACCAAGCTATGAAAGGATGGAAGGCTGAGTGAACCCCAGAGGCCTTGGGATCGAACTCGCAATGTTGTGGCTGCAGTACCAGCATTTAACCACTGCACCATGAGGGCTCCCACCAGAATTCTGCTTTTAGAGACTGCTGCAACACACTAACAGAAAACGAAAGCAGACTAGCAGCTCTAAACCATGGCTAGCCTGTGTATGTCATCTGAAAATGCAAAACTGTCGTTGGGTGTGCTGCCTGAACTGAGCTTTCCAAGTTAAGAGGTAACACCATAAAGCATTGAAAAGAGAGGACATTTACAATAAATATCAACTGCATATCCTGGCAGTTCAACTGGACATCAGATCCATTTAATCCTTAGCTTGTATACTAAATTTTGCAAAACAAATGAATGGAAGTAATTCAAAATCAAAAGTTTTCCAATAAATACTGCAGAAATCTTGAAAAAACACTCACCCATCATTAGAGCATGTCAAAAACTCCTCCTTTATTTTGGGATGCCAACAACCTGAATTAAGCATTGCTGTGTGACCCTAGGGGAAAAAACAGAAGATATGGATATGACAGCTGATACAGCAAACAGTGTTATAGTAGAATGGAATATTGGTCACTTACTGTGAAGGTCCCCCTTCAGTCCCACAATGCGATAAACATCACCACATTACCAAAGGGAAGCAGAAATCACATGATCAGGATCTCTGCAGTTGGTAGTGGTGATCTTGACTCCTTCTTTAAGTTCTGTTCCTAGCCAAGCATATGGCAGAAAAATTGGGCTAAGGAACCCAAAACAGAAAAAACAAAAACAAAAACCCAGAAGAATAGTAGAAACTAAATGCAGAGAAGACTCTTTGAAGTCTTCTAAGCTAGGTGTGGAAAGTCTGATTGATCAATTAATGTACAATGAATATTCAGAATCCATGTACATGGTGTGCCTTGGATGCTTCTTTCACTCCAAACAAAAAGGAATATTTTACATTAAGTGACCAATGTCCAGTTTCCTGTTTGATGTGAAGAAAGTCACAGCTGGATGGCCACAAGCCAGTCTTCTATTTAGGATGGGTGAAATGGGGCTGAAATCTAGAAGGGCAGTATGGCCCATAGTAAAACTCCTTTACCACTCAAGCTTCTTCTGAAGCAAAGGTAACTAGTTTACAATGTTTGAGAAACTTATTTAATTTATTTGCAAATGAAAATATTTCTATCCCACCCTTTGTTGCAGGATCTCAGGTTGGAGTACAAATAAAACCATTTAAACAATTTAAAACAATTCCAGACTAAAAGAATAAAATCATTTAATCAGGGTAAAAACATATTAAACACCTCAACAAGTTACAACAGCTTAAAAGGCTACAACAGTTTAAATTATATACACCTGTCCCTCCAAATTCACAGATTTGACATTCACAGATTTACATATTCACGGCTTGAAAATATTAAAAAATAATAATCCAAAAAGCAAATCTTGATTTTGCCATCTTATACAAGGGACACCATTTTGCTATGCCATTGCATATAATGTGACTTGAATATTCACGGATTTTGGTATTCACAGGGGGTCCTGGAATCAAACCCCAGCGAATGTGAAGGGACAATTGTATAGTCACACACACCCTTATCTACAGATCCTTTATCCATGAATTCAACCATCCACAGCTTGGGGAAAAAATTAAATCAAAAAAGGAAACCTTACTGTTCACCATTTCATATAAAGGGACACCATTTTACTATGTCATTGTATATAATGGGACTTGAGCATCCACAGATTTTGATATCCATGGTGGGTCCTGGAACCAAACCCCAGCGGATACCAAGGGCCCACTGTACATTTAGAAGTAAATTAGGCCCCAAAGGCTTTAATAAAAAGCCACTTTTTGATTTGGTTCTGTAAGTAAAACATTGTTGACAAACAGACCTCAAACAAGGGGGCTTTCCACAAGTAGGGGGCTACAGCCAAAAAAGGCCCTCTCCCATGCTGGGTTGTCCTCACTAGTGGGACACAAAAGGGCCACTCCTGCTGACCTCAATCCTTTGGCAGTTGTGTATCCAGAGAGGTGCATTGAGCAGGTTTTAACATAAAATGGTCTACGAAGATTTTTGTGCCTCACAAACAGTGTATGCATCGAGCCACCAGGTCAGTGTTGAACTGGATACCTTCCTACCCACTGCTGAAAACTTAGCAGAGGGGGGTGGGGAGAAAAAAATGAAGGAAAGACGAACTGCTGGAACAAGCAAATAGGTACCCGAATTCAAAAGTCTGAGGAAAAATAAGCAGGTAAGAACAAGAATTTTAAAAATCTAAGTTAAAACCAAAAGCTGAGATTAAGAGAATGGAACCAGCACTGTTCTGAGTGAAGGCTGGAAGCAAACTGGAAGGAGAAAGCAAAAGCAAGAGATCCTGAACTTGTAATTCCTGGCATCCCTGAGTGATGTGTGTGTGGGGGGGGAGGGGACTTAAGCCATTATGGATGTGCCTACATACCACACAAGGACCTTTTTTTTGGTTTTGGCTCCCTTTTTTTCTAGATGTTTCAGTCCACACACAGCATGAATCATTATTAGTAAACACAATTTTATATTCCTTACCTATAAACTTTTTAATAAAAGAGAATCTTGCAGGAACATTCCAAACCAAAGATTATGACATTCAAGTGTTTATATTTAAGGATTCTCAACCTCCCCATTCCTAATTACATCTTCTCTTTCATCTCTGCTTGCCTCTCTTCAATGTCTATGTAAATCAATGCTGTTCTGCAGCAATAAGAACTGATTCAAAAAAAGTGTATTATCTGAAAGGGGAAAAGTGTATTATCTGAAGGAAAAATGTGTATTTATTTGCTTCAACACTGTAGTAAAATAATACTATAAGACTATCAAACAAATATTTGCCACTTTATAGCAAATATTGTATTATATTTTCACAATCACTCTGCAAAATTAACAGGGACACAGACCACTGTTTATATAACCGAAGATGGGAACAAGCATTCTGTCTACACAAAATCCTTTTGCTCCTCCCTCTAAGAGTAGACTTCTGGGGTTGCAGTGGGCTGAGGTAACAAAAAGTTCCATTATCAATCAATTCTGTGTTCATCAAAAAGAGCACAGGCCTTTAGATAACAAATGGCAAACAGATAGACAATATGCACTGATATTTTCCTGTTTTATCACATTCTGTGCTTCTTTGCCCATGTCTGCCAATCACAAAGAGCACACAGAACAAGCACGTGAAACAGGGTTGGGAAAATGCTGAGATTAATGACAACAGGACATGGACCAAATTTTATTACATAATATTGAGAAATAAAGCTGTCAATTTGAGGCGCAACCCTACATTCACCATAAAGAAGGATTCTATCCTGAAACGAATGCTTACAGATGAAATTTCAGTACAGATTGAGCATCCCTTATCCAAAATCCCTGGGACCAGAAGTGTTCTGTATTTCAGATTTTGGAATGCAGTACAGACATCTGTATATAAAATGGAATTGGGCAGCAATGGAGGCGTCGGTAAGCCCCAGCCTCCATGTGTACATTCTTTGGACTCCCCTGCCTCCAAGGAGAGGAGAGGAGCAGGAGGGAGACAGGTGGCATGGCTGAGTTCCCAGCCAAACTTTGCTACTCCGCTGCCAACCTGCAGCCAAAGTGAGGTCTAGAGTGGGGTGCAGCAGTGACAGCTGCTGGCCACCGTCTCCAGCCTTGGCCCAGAAGAGAGCCCTCACCAAAAAACCCAGCCCCTTCTCCTCTCCCCACTGTTTCTACTGGCGGAGCCTGGATGAGAGTCAGTGCCCTTCCTACCTAAGTCTTCTGTGAATGGAAACCCAGGAATCACAGCCAATTGTGACCGTGACAGCAGCTGGGCTGCCAGCCACCCACTTCCACCTTCAAGACAGCAGCAGACATGCTCCTGCTCATTTATTTGGCTGAAGAGACACAAGAGGATCTGTGAAATGGTAGGAGACGTGGACTGCTGACATTTCACAGATCCTTACCTCTCTCTCTAGCCACAACTCTCTCCAGCCTCACAAATACAGTACAGGTATGTACTTGTTCTAGCTCCAAAAGTTTCAGATTTTGGAATTCTGGATAAGGGATACTCAACCTCCAAATCATTACTCTGACTGGCTTTACTTTTTTGGGACCATTTTCCCTTATGAACTACTTTACATCACTAATAAAACATAGGGCAGGAGAGGAGTTAGCTTTTGTGCATTAAGGAGAGACCAGCTCGGTATTTTGCACCACTGGGAGCAACAAAGAGAAAGACAAACCTTTAACTTACATCTCCACTGTAACACACACAACTGTATCTTTTGCTGGGTTGTAGCACTGCCCATATCAGTCGCACCAAAAACTGGCACCTAGTTTGTCTTTCCTAAGCCTCCAATGAAAACAGGACAATGGCTCATAAAGATGTTGCTCAAGTGGGATATTACTTTGCTTACCTTGGTGTTTGCCATGTCCACAATATACTGGTCTCCTTTCACGCACTCCATTACAGGAAAGCCATCTCTGTCAAGGACCTTAGCTTGTGCATTTCCCGCAACAACAAGAATGACATCCCCAGTACTGCTGTATTGCAGAGACTTTATCTGGTGACTGAAATATAGGGGATGGATTTGTCAATAGCACCACTGTTTAAAGCACAAGTGTCACAGTATTTAAAAAGTTAAGTTACATTTAGAAAACATGTTAATATTTATCACTACCTGTTTGCCAGAAAACAAAGCTTTCATTTTAAAAACTCCGCATCCAAAAACTTGTATAATAAATGGCAAAACATACTTATTTATAAGGTACTTCTATCATGCTAAGTACCACATATTTTGTCTATCTGAAAGGTAATTATTGTTATTTTATCTGTGATACATTATGCAACAAAGACTCTTTAAAATTTACTCAAACACTATTAATAACTGTAGGCAATATAATTCTATTCAGGCCAATTTTATGCATATGTTTAGCTATCTGGACACATGAAAGCTTTCAAAGCTAGTCCAAAACTAAAACTAAAGTAAAGAAAAAAGTGTTATGATATTCAAGCTGACACTGAGATAATATTATCATGCTATCTTAAAAAGAAATGGTCAGGGGTCTTTTAGACACAGGCCTAAGAGAGGAAAATCCAAACCACTGTGAACAACTTGCCTGGCACTTTGCAGATAAATTTGTTGGATCTGCCCTGGCTTGGATGTTATATTGATATGGATCCAGTGAATGTAACTTTGGCCACTGCTTGCTCAGTGACAATGGGTACGTTTTAAATTGTACAACCTGAGGATAGGGACAGGATTCTTGAAGAGCTGAGGGCAACCAGATATAGGTTAGGATGTTTGCTCTTTCTGGTTTATTAAAAAAGCTGGAGGGGGGATTGGCTGAGTGGGTAAAGAGAGTGGTTAATGCCTTGCTAAAACAAGACAGAATTTCAGCTTGCCTGAAGGAGGCTGTTATAAAACCATTACTTAAAAAGTCTTCCCTGGATCCTGCCATTCTGGATAATTATCGGCCAGTAGCTAACATTCCATTTTTGGGCAAGGTTCTGCAGTGTGTAGTAGCCTCCCAGCTCCAAGGGTTTCTGGATGAGATGGATTTTCTAGATCCATTTCAATCTAGTCTTAGGCCTGTTATGGGACAGAGACAGCTTTGGTTGCTTTAGCGGATGTCCTATACCAGAGCTAGATAGAGGGAGCATGTCCCTATTGGTTCTGCTGAACTTCTCGGTGGCTTTCAATACCATCAACCATGGTATCCTTCTGGGCCACCTTGCTGGGATGGGACTTGGGGGCACTGTTTTACAGTGGTTTCACTCCCTCCTGGAGGGGCAAACCCAAAAGGCGGTGCTGGGGGACTCCTACTCAACCACTTGGCCACTGGCCTACGGGGTCCCTCAGAGCTTGGCTCTGTCTGCCATGATATTTAACCCATACATTAAACTGCTGGGAGAGGTTGTCCAGAGTTTGGGGATTTGGTGCCACCAGTATGCAGTATTACTCCTTTCCATCACAAGCCAAAGAAGTTGTGTTGTTCCTAAACTGGTGTCTGTCATCAGTAATGGACTGAATGAGGGCAAACAAATTGAAGCTCAATCCAGACAAGACGGAGGTGCTCCTGGTCAGTAGAAAGGCAGATCAGGAAAAAGCAATTCAGCCTGTGCTGGATGGGGTTACACTACTCCAAAAATGAAAGTCTGCAGCTTGGATGTGCTTCTGGATTCAAATCTGAGCCTGGAAGCTCAGGTTTTAGCAGTGGCTAGAAAAGCATTTCCACCATTAAAGCTTGTATGACAACTGCACCCATTCCTTAAGATGTCAGATCTGGCCATGGTGGCACACACCTTAGTTACATCCCGATTGGATTACCGTAAGCCTTTGAAGAGCATTCAGAAACATCAACTGGTTCAAAGAGCTGCAACCAGACTGCTATTCTTGTAGCCTTGTTTTAATTTTTTTATTGTCTAACCTCATTTTAACTTTTGTATCTTGTGGAATCCTCTCCGTTGATGCCCCCTTGTTGTGGGAGAGAGGCTTGCGTACCCTAATGATATTGTGAGCTATGCTGGCGATGGCATAATACCACCGGTAGGGTCTCCCATGCCAGACAGGTCAAAACCGAAGGGTCTGACAAAGAGCGTCAAAGGGCAGGATGGGCTCTCTAGCCTTATGACAACCATCCTAGGAGAAGGAAAACTCTAATCCCAAACCCAGGCAGATGGTGCTCGTCCAACCCTGTAAGGTCAACCATATAAGAAAAGGAAACTCTAATTAAATCTATGACCTGAGGACCTCACTGCTACCGTCCATGCTTGCGAGGCCACAGCAGATTAACCTTTGGTTTAAAGGGTGAGGCCAGTTCTGTGCATGCTGCGCTCCACCAGAAAAATCCATTGCACAGGCTCGAAGGACAAATCCAATTCTGAAAATGCCCTGTAGCGATAGGCAAGGGATGAAACAGCAGGTGTAAAGATGCACTGGAAGTCGTAGACCCAACCCTGCATGCAGGCAGTTCAGTGTGTATAGAGCCATTGTACTGTCTATTCTCCTTTACGGGTCTGAAACATGGGTCACCTATTGCCACAACTTACGATTCCTCGAACGCTTTCATCAGCGCTGTATACGCACAATCCTAAATATACACTGGACTGACTATGTGACGAATGTTGCTGTCCCTGAGCAAGCAGGGATCACCAGCATTGTGGCCATGATATTGAGAACACAGCTGCGCTAGGCAGGGCACGTTTCTAGGATGGAGGACCATCGTCTCCCCAAAATAGTACTCTACGGTGAACTCATCACGGGTCAGTGTAAGAGGGGCACACCAAAAAAGCGATGCAAGGACTCCCTGAAACAACATCTCAGGCTCGGCCAAATTGATCACCAACAATGGTCCTCCCTGGCCTCACATCAGGAGGCATGGAGACGCACTATCCACAATGCTGCAGCCTTATTTGAGAACTCACGCCGAAGAAGTCTTGAAGAGAAACGACAATGCAGAAAGAATCACAACCCAGAAACATCACCCAAGGAGACCTTCTGCTGTGCTTTCTGCAACCGGACTTGCTTATCTCGGATTGGCCTTTTTAGTCATCATCACGCTTGCAGAAAGCACAGGAGGAGTCCTTCCTGAATCTTCGTTTGTGAAGAAAAGCCAGAGAGAGAGCTTGTGGAATATTAATGATACATTTTTTTAATTTCTTGTAAGCTGTTTTGAGTCCCAAACTGGGGAAAAGGCAGGAAAAACTGTGGAGGGAGAGAAAAGAATCAACAATAAAAATGAATAGAACATTTACAGCAATTCCTAATTAAAAACAAATAACAAACAAATAAAAAGTAGCAAGAAAAAATAAATAAACAAAGTCCTCTGTATATTGAATAAAAAAGAACAGATAAAAAGATAAATCAGTAGTATTTTAAATGGACAAAAATAGAAGAGTAAAAGGGAAGGTTGAACAGGGAAGTAGAACAGGAATAATGAAAGTAATAGAATAATGGAAATAGGGGGAAATGTGCAAAGAAATAGAGAAACTATCAAATACAAAGACAGAAATAGGAATAAAAGAATTATAAAAGACAATATTATAATGTGATAAAGTCGGACAGGAAGTTTGTAGAATGAGCGAGCGATACGTTTGTTAGAAGGTTTGATTATGAGAATAGATGTGTGATGAAAGACAAAAGAAGTATACGGAGAGATATGTCTTGTTATATATGTTATATGTGAAATGTTTTATGTCTTTATTTTTTAATGTTAATAAAAATATTTTTAAAAAAATGAATATAGAACTGAGGAATTCTGCCTCTGGTACCGGCAAGAGGACACAGCTCACATGACTGTGGATTGTTCCTCTATACCATCCATAAAATATCACTTTTTTGGCAGAAAAGTTGGACATAAACTTAATACAATGACTACAGCAACAGTGGAAAACAGTGGATTAGAGATTAATCCAATAGAGTTTGGGTTATGGACCTTTTTACTGCCTATTCTGTAGCAGCAAGGGGAGCAAAGAAAAAGCTCTTTGCTGCCTCTATTGCATCAGCACAGTTCTTTGTGTATTTGCAGAGCATTTCCCTTCTGTACCTCAAACTGCTAAGGAGGAGTGCACAGAAAAGAGATGTGATGAGTTTGCCAAATATTCTGTGGAGAACATCATGTGAATTCATTCTGATCTGGACTCCACATAAAGTCTAGGGAGGTAACAGGCATGTCCAATTTTGAGGAAAAGTTCCAGTTTGCTTAACATGATGATGTGGACAGGTTGCTGCAAGAACTAAAGTCAAACGCTTGTCTGTTAGACCAATGTCTATCCTGGCTGATCAGCGTTGTCAGAGGAGTGCTGGCCAATTGGGTAGTGGAGGTTGAAAATGCTTCTTTGAAAGAGGGCTGCATTTCAATCCCTCTGAAAGAAGCAAACATAGAACTGCTGCTGAAGCAACCTGTACTGGACCTCATTACCTTAAATAACTAGAAAACAGTCAGGTTTTTATCTCCCTATCTAAAGTAAGGTCTGAGAGTGTGCAGTGGCAGCAAAACTTCCAAGCTTTCTTGGATGAAATGGAATACCTGGACCCATTCCAATCTGGGTTTGGGCCTAGATACGGAACCATAATAACCTTAGTTACCTTGGTGGATAGGAGAGTATGCACTCTCCTGCTGGTTCTGCTAGAACCCTGTTGGTTCTGCTAGAACTCTCGGTAGCGTTCAATACCATCAATCATAAAACTTTTCTGGACCATTCAGCTAATATGGGACTTGGATACTGCTGCAGAGATTACAGTCTTTTTTGGCTGAATGTTCCCAGAGGGTAATTCTGGGTGACTGTTCTTCATCCTCTTGGCCATTAACTTGTGGGGTTCCACAGGGCTCAATACTGCCACTTATGCTTGTCAGTATGTACAGGAAACCACTGGGAAAGGTCATCTAGAGTTTCAGGATCAGGTGCCACCATTATGCTGAGGATACTCAGCTCTTGTAGAACTTTTAGAACTGCTGCCAAAGAGGCTGTGGAACTCCTGAATTATTGTCTGGGTACAGTGAAGGAGTGGATGTGGGTAAATAAAATGAGGCTCAGTTTAGATAAGACAAAACTTATGTAGGTCATAAAGAAAGCTAACTTAAGGTTGGGATTACAACCTGTTCTGGATGACGCTGCATTCCCTCTGAAAGAAGTATGTGCAAGAAGGAAAATGGTAAAATTATTCATTCTTGCCTGAATGACAGAAATTTACAAATATTTATGTCCTTAAACACTGGGAATAATTTCCATCCTGTGAAATTCTCTGGTTATTTGATCATAGGATTTTCATAACACTAAAATTGCCAGGGAAAGATTATTAAATTCTAGGGTAAAGGAGAGCCAATGTAGTATATCCTCCATGAATGTAGTGATAAAACCAGAGGGTCTGTACAGGAAAAGGAAGAATAAGATCATTCCCAATCCCATCAGCAAAACTAATGTTCAAACAGGCCCCAAATCAGGCACTTTTGAACTTCTCTTGTTTTTATTCTTATGCCAGGAGACATGGGAAATTTCAGAAGAAGAGATAGTGACAAGCTCTCAAAATCAAGACTGCCAAAATACAAAAGTCAACATTGGTCCAAGAATGAGAGAGAATATTTACAACATCAACTACTCTCAGAGAACTTTTCTGACGCAGAGAGATGACTCAAACACAGCCATCTCACTTCTATTATTGTTGTTGCAGCCAAGTATAAATGAGGTGGAGGTGAGGGGGCAGTGAGACAGAAAGAGTGCATTATGTAAGTGCACAGAGCGCATAGCTTATCTGGACTTCATGTTTCCTTAAAATCTACATATATTAAATAAATCGTTTATTCTTAAAGAATCTTTTTAGTTTTGCAGAACTCAAGGAAAAAATCAAAACAGTTTATTCTAGCCAAGTTACAGTGCATTACTCTTACTACAGTAGTCAAAATTAAAAATGCATTTCAATAATACATTAAGTACTAAGACTGCAAACAGTAAGGGTTCATGTTTTCAGCACACAGAAAGGAATTTTTGTGCTTCTGCTTTCAGAAAGTGTTCCATCTCTACAAAGATACCAAACTGTTCTTTAATCATAGACTAAACAGTTCAGCATGGACTCTGAGGATGTCACATGAAAGCTGTAACACAGAATATGATACCATTGCCCATGTGCTCTTTCTATACTACCCTACCTTCCCTTATGAAAATGTCTCACAGAAAAAACAAATGGCAACTCACATTTTACCTCCAAAATACTAGGTTAGCTGGCTCTTTTCAGATATCATCAGGTTCACTAGTTACTCACTACTTACTCACTAAATATAACCAGGGGTGTTGGCCATACAGCAAAATACAATAACATCCAAAATCCACAAAATAGCGTTACTGATTAGTTACTCACCAAAGAAACTATATGGCTAATTTTGCATAGGACAGTAAGTTAGGACTCTCTACACAACTGAGTGCTGGTGCACAATCCTATTTGCTGTCTCCTGGCTCCTCTTGCAAGCCTGAATGACTAAAAACCTTTGCATGTTTTCTGGTATGTTGGTTTGCTTTTCCCTTTACAAGCTAGGATTATAAACTAGGATTGTTCTTGATTTATGGATCCCAGATGGTTTCAGAGCAACAAGCCCAGATCCTGGCTTGGGACGACATGCTATACTAATCATGTTTGCTGCTCATACTGCTAAGAGGAGCCAACTGGGAGTGAATGGGTAATACAGATTAGTGCACAGATTAATCACAACAAGCCAGGATTTTCCAAAACCTTAGTTTACCATTTCATGTAATTGCAAAATCTTGCAACTGCCCTAAATAGTACTGCTTTAATTTCAGGAGCTTCTCTAGAAAAAGAGACAAACCTACCCAGCAGAGAGCACAGAAGAGACTACTTGGCAATCCCTTCTAACAAGTAGTTCATGCTGTGAGATGAAGAGTGGATTAAGATGCAACAGACTCCCTCCTCAAAATTGTACAAAGTTTTAAACACAAAATTGAAGGGTTAATGCTATTAGTGTATTCCCAAGTAGTCTGTGACTTAAAGAAGATGCAGATAACAAGTAAGCCACCTAGCTATCTTGGCTACATTAAACTCTCAAAAGTACACATCAAAGTTACTGTTGCTCCTAATTAGGTAGCTTTTCCCATAGACTTGCGGTATCTTACAACAATCAAATTATGAAAAATTAAGCACAATACAGTAAAAAGAATGTCTCTATAATACAATGCTGCATCTTCACCCAGGAATAACAGATCATAGAGATAATCAATTGGAATAATGCTGACATTTAAAAAATTGGTTACTCATATCCCATCAAATGCTTGGCAATAGAAAACATTTTAATCTGGCACAGAAAGGATAACAATGTTGGGAGCAGTTGCACTCCAGTAGGGAGAGCATGCTGTAGATAGAGGGCCACAAATTAAAGACTCATCACTTGCCACCACTCTCTGAGCCTTTTTCAGAGGAAGGTCTCAGATGGTGTATATTGACCTATCGGCAGGTTTGTGATGGGAGAGGCATTCCATTAAGTACTGAGGGGTCCAAGGTATAGAAGGCTTTCCAGGGCTAAAAACCAGCATTTTGAATTGGGCCCATAAATAGCAGCCCATAAAGTAAGGCCAGAATAGGTGGTGCATGCACAGATCATATGGTCCCTGTCATCAACAGAGGCACTGCACTAGCTGCATTTTCTGAAATGTCTTCAAAGGCAGACCCTTTGCATTAATCTGCAGTTATCTCAATTGTTGAGTGCATGTTCTGAACTTTTATTATTTATAAGAATTACAGCTATTAAAATATTCCCCCCCTTTTAAAAAAAAGAATAGTATATTCAGATAATTTATTTCCTTTTTAAAGCTTTGGCCTTTCTATATTTGTTGGCAAATAAAGCAATAAAGATTTATAAGGTCATGGGAAATGAAAAGATGCATAGTAAAGGGCAGGCAAGATGTACTGGGCCAAGAAGGACCATGTCTGAAATCTCCACTGGCACCTCCTCAAACTGATATCTATGAGAACTGCAATACAAACTTCAAAATATACTCAGCAATCAAATACAAAACAGCCCAACACAGATTTTTTTAAAAAGAAGCAGAAATTCTGTGAACTACTACACTTTAATGTGTTTGAAATATTCAAGTCTAGCAGTTCTTGGGAGGGGCAATTTAATAATCAAACTGCAACTTTTATCCATTTTCAATGCATATATCCATCTTTCTTCTCTCTTTCCAGACTTTCTGCTGGGAAAAAAACAACCTACAAAATAACTTCATTCTACCATGTGAACCATCTCCAGTCAATTCACAACCAAGCAGTTCAAGGTCAATGCTTTAAATTTTCTGCATTCTAGGCTTCAAAGTAGTAGTGCTTGAAATTTTGTCAGCACCTTCTCCACTATGAGCCAAGATGGGTGTTCTGAATTGTTATAGGTCATTCATGGAATTTGCATCTAGAGTTCCTTTAGCAACACCTACAACAATTCTAAAGATGCCATTTTTATTTCATTGTAAAAATACAAAATGAAGATGGCATACAAAAAAGAATTTACAGTTCTGAAACACAGATTTGATTCTACTGTCCAAAATATTTTCACAAACGATCCCACCCTTTTATCTCCAAAATACCTAGTTTGATGGGAGCTAACACACAACATAGCACTAAAAGTAGTTACTAGTTGAGGGAGAACATGAGGACATACCATTCACATGGTTGCAAAGATCGAAAAGCTTGAAGAGATGCATCCATTCCAGCAAAATCCCAAAATCTAACATCATAATCATAGCCTCCAGTTATCAAACGGGCACCCGAAGGATCCAACCCTAATGCAGAGACCTATATAACAAGATCAAGAAACAAACTCTTAATGTGGCCCTCTGCTAAGTGATCCATTTAACTTTTTGTGCTTTCAAAGATCTTTCAATAGAAACATTTAACATTAACGAGAAAACAGTTTGCATCAATAGACATCATTTAGGGAAAAAATTCTAGCATGAAACTTAACTCCTCTCGCCCTGCATCTGTGTATTTATGGCAAAGCTTGGAACTAATGAGTAGCAAGTAAAATAGCTACCTGGAACAAGTAACTTTATGCTGCTTGTTTATCAATAATCAGGGTGTAATAAAGTCACATGGGTCTTTTTGGTATAAAAAATGTTTTCTAGTTCCTTTTCAAACTCATTTTTGTGGGTATTTTAAGAGGCATTGCCGGTGGAATTGTCTAGGTTTTATTCAATTCTTCTATCAAGCCTAAATATTCCCCCCACAGCCTCCAAAGCAACAGAATAGTAACAAGCAATGCAACAAGCATTAATGGGTGGGTGGAGAGTTGTGTAAAGATAACAATAGCAATGGGGGGGTGCTTTGTAAAGAGTAGCATAACTGCATACTTTTTAAATGTAGCTATGAACTGTAAGAGTATCCAGTCCACCACGAGCCATGCATATGGGCTACTCGTGCTTACAACATAAAGAGCCTCTGTATATGAGCCTGGGAAGGTGCAACACAGCTGGGTAACTCTATGGGAGATATTTCTACACCTCCCATTCTAAGTAATTGTTGTGTTTAATACTATATATACACCATTAGTCGAGGAGAGGGATTAAAGGCACAACTGAACTCCATGAAGAGCTCTCCCATATCCACAGGGGACCTGGGGCTTAATTTTTCCTTTGAACAGAATACTCACATTTCTGATCTGAATAATCCTGGAATTTTTTTTTAAAGCAAAGAACACAACAGTTTTCACTGCTCCACTATTATGTCTAAGGCTAATACCATCCCTATTTATTGTTTATCTCAGATTGACCTTTTTAGTCATCAGCGTGCTTGCAGAAAGCGTGGGATGAGTCCTTCCTGAATCTTCATTTGCGAAGAAAAGCCAGAGACCATCCCTACACACTGGTGACACAAAACGATACTGCAAATCAGTCTGTTTATAGATGCATTGCACTACACTTATAGATGTGTTGCACTACACTTAAAGTCTCAGCAGAAAAAAACCATATTAGACAGTTGCTGTGTATATAGCTGATGCAGCTGTAAATTGTGAATACAGAAAACATGACACTTGGTTGATTATGTAACACTTTCCCCTGCTCACCTACATGTCAAAACTGTCAGGAGAAAATTTATCCCTGCAGTTTCATTGGGAAAACCACTCTTGTTACAGGAAAGGCAACTGGGAAATTAATTAGGTTTCTGGAAAGGATCTTCAACGTGGGAAATCTGTTCTGATATTTCTCAGCTGCACAGGAACACAGACATCAACAGCTTAAATTCATTAGTTTGAAGAGATACAGATGGGAGTCTGAGTGACCTGACCTTACACAAAAGCTGGAGAGAAGGCCAAAGGGAGATGAGGGTCCTTGATAGCTTGTCTCTGGAGAGCATGTCACAGAGGTGGAAGGCAGAAGCAATTGGCACAAGAAACTTGGTTTTGCAGTCAAGGAATTATGAACTATGCCACAGAAAACTATCTGTTCAGGAATATCTGCTTTATTACTCAGCATGGAGAGTGCAAGTCTGGGGTTTAGGTGAAATAACAGATCAAAATTTTCCAAACACTTTTTTCCTTCCAAATCTACTCTTCTCAAATCACTGTTCAGCAACTTGGACATTTGACTATTGGTGAGCAGTTTACTCTAACTTGCTGTGGCACAGAAACTACTTGTCTACCATACAATTCCACCCTATTCCAAGTATACATGTATGAAGGACCCACAGGAATAGGGACAATTATGTGGCTTTTCATTACCTTCCATGGCTCAAACAAACTCCTTGCTTTACCTTTAAAGTTCTCCATGGCTTTGTGCTGAGTTCTTTTCATTTCCTGTTGTGCCTCTGCTGTGATCTTTTCTTTTCCAACCTTTCCACTCATGACTACTTGAAGGTCTGTTTCAATCACAATACCTAGCTTTCTGCTCCCATGCACTTGATGCCCCCCTGAATAAATATGTAGTGGTCATATTTCTTATTGTCTACTTTAAGTGGCAAGCTCCTTGTGGCAGTGATTCACTTATTTTTATCAATGTAACAAAAACTAATAGCACAATAAACAACGATAACAAGGTGATTTTTCTCAGAAGAATGGCATCTTGCTATTCACGTTTCCCAAGCTACATAAGAGAGCACTATGAGAAAGCAGCTCTTATACGTCTAAAAAAAACCTATCGTCTCCTTTCACTGGATGGTGACTTAGTTCCTTGAATTCATAGAATTTTGACTTGTGGAGTGGCGAAGGTGCCTTCAAGGCCAACCTCCAGCTTGATGCAGAAAACTCAGGGCTGGAGCGACCACAACAAATTGTTGTTCAGGCTCTGCTTCAAGACTTCCAACAAGGGGGAGCCCACTAGCCCAGTAGCAAAGTCGTTCCACTGTCCAATTGCTCTTGCATCATGACATTTCCCCTTAGGCTCAACCGACATTTATTCTCCTCTAACATATGTCCATTAGATCTAGTCCAATGTTTTGGAATCAATTTGGAATCAACTTGGTCACAGAACAGACTCACTGCATGCAAAGCTATAATTTACTTGTGGGTATATTTCACCAGCTCTGCTTTAAGAATTATGAAGATTTGTCTTTCTAAGAGGACTTCATTTATTTGAAAAGTGCAATGTCACTCCTCAGTCTTCCCTGTTCCAGGCTAAGCATGTTCAGTTCCTTCAGCCTTTCCCCACGGACTTGATTTTCATTGATGTTCCACATATTCCAAAACATGGCGAGAATGCTTACAAGGATCACACCTGCTACATGTGTATACTGTTAAATTTAGTAAGTAACAATGTAAAGTAGGCTTTTAACACAGTGCTGCAAAATGCTTACCGTTTTTGTTCCATGATGTAGTGTAATTTCATGTGAGTCAGGAATCTTCTTCACGGGATCCTAAGAAGGATAACTTTATTACAATTTTTTTTTTAGCATGTACATAAAACTCACCCTTCTCTGGATGCAACTTAAAAGATGCTGCATATGTGCGGTCACAACATATTGAAGAAATAACAGGTTAATTTGAAAACAAAGCACTGCATCTTTTTTGAGAATTCCAAACATATGAAATATATAAATTATGTGTATCATGAACTTAGAATTACAAGACACAGCCATGTTAGTTAGCCTGGAATATCAGTGTACAGAGAGATCTAGGAGCACCTCTGAGACTAATTGAAAGTAGTTGCAACATAAGCTTTTGTAGACTTAGTCTACTTCCTCAGATGCATGGACTTACTTTATCATTAACTTAATTTATCTCCAACATTTACTTGGTCCATTCTTACTGGCAAAACATATTAATGAGACTGAAGCTCATAGCCTCTTGGAAAGAAAGGGGGGGAGGTATCCAACACTAACACCCCCCCCCCAGGATATTTATAAATAGCTGATGTGTTTTAGAGTAGATCACTCCAAACCTACCATCTATTCCAGGGACACCAAAAATATTGTATTCTAATTTTATGGACAGTGGCTTAAATCCGCTTGGGTCATTCTCCTTCCACAGTTCCCTCTGTGCAAAGAGTTCTGCTCTTCCAGAATGTGCACAAGGTTGGTACCTACTGCCTCTTGTTCAAGCGCTTTCCATGTCATATCAGGTGATAGGACTCTAGTTACTCTCTTGCACTGAGTGCCCTATGCTGCTGCTGCTGCTATGAATTCCTTCTTGAGCCCTCCTCTATCCACCAACCCCTTCGTGCCTCTTCTCCCCTTCTCTCTTTTGCACTGTGTGGCAGCTGCTTCTTGCTGTTATTGCCAGCCAATCATCCTTTGCAGAAGCATCAGATGCTCCAAGTGGCCAACATGCTTTTTAAATATGACTAATGCTTAAAAACATGCTAGCTGCTTGAAACAGTTGGCACTCTTGACTGGCCAAGAATAATAGCAACAAAGGCCAGCCAAAATGAGAAGCAATTCAGCAAAGATGAGCAAGTGGGGCTTTTCACTCTACCACTGCTGAACTGGAAGTAGGTTTGTATATTTAATTATTGTTGTACACTGCTTGGAATCTCAGGTCTAAGTAGTTTACAAATATTCACAAATATAAATAAAATAAATGAGATGACAAGGATCAATACTTCACAGTCAAATGCTACACACCAAAATAAAACACTGATAGGTGTAACCAGGCAACGGACTTAAGATACATAAAGTATTCTTACAAACTGTACACAATCCTCACAAATAGTGTATTAAGAGTATTTGAAAAAGTCTCATGGTGTGCCTTTACAAAGAATTAGACATTCTATATGAAAGGTAAAAACACTGTGTGACCAAAATGTTTACAGAGCTATAGGGAAGTAAGAGATAACACAACATATGCATATTCCATGAAAGGAAAGAAAAATTGACCAAAAATCTTTAAAAAAAAAAACAAAAAAAACCACAACCTTCAAACATACAATGCTACTACATTGTAAAGAAACTAAACCAAATATGACTGTTTTATAGGGAAACTCTGGAGTGAATACTCCCATTTCTAACAGCTTCTTTATGGGCTACAACTGGTGAAGAACTGGTTAGATCCTGGAACCTACTCACAATGTTAATGGGTACAAATCAAAGGGCTGTGTTTCTGAAATCATGTAGAAAGATGCTTAAAAGACTAAAATGTAGCACTAGATGCAAAATCTTATGAACTGCAAAATAATATATCCATGGGCAATGAAGAAGATAGACTGACACTGCATATCAGCTGAACTTAATTTAAGGTTCTAACCCAGGGGAGGGGAATCCTCTGGCCCATGGGCGAAGGGAGTGCCTATTTAGAACTACCAGTATCTCTCATTTCCACAGCTTGCTCTCTCTCCAAAGCTCTTGACCTCCATCCTCATGTTGTATGTCTCATATGGAGATGCTGGAGATTGATCTTGGAGTCTGCCAACCTGTGCGATAAACTCATATGTTGCAGGTTGTGCAAGGAGTACTGGATTTGGTGTTGGATAAAAGACTGACTAGGAACATGTAAGAGGAGAGAACAGAAGGGATAATTTAGCAGAAAAATTGTTTCATTTCATTGATTACCTGAACAATAGTAGTTGTCCTGAGACTATTTTTTTACATCACCAGAAATTTTGGAAAAATCTGTTGACAAAATTATTTGTCTGCTTGCTGGAATTCTTAAGGTTAATCTTAAGCCACCAGACATTGGCACAACTTTGTAAGTGTATTTATGGTATTTCTGTATTTATAATTTATACTGTTTCCTCATGGCTGTCATTTCTGATGCTTTCAATAAAGTTAATAAAAGACAAAAAATGTTGTGGATTGCTCCTTCAGTCATCCAGAGACCGATCTTGGAATCATCCAATGCAAACCGTGTGTTCTACCATTGAGACACTCTCCTTCTCAATGGATCTTTCCATTGCTCCATGTCCTAGTCTTTGGAGCAGCAGAAAACAAGCTTGCTCCCTCTTCAATATGACATCCTTTCAAACATTTAAACAATTATTTGTTGTTGTGCTGTTAATTGCCATGAAGTCAACTTGGACTTAAGAGAGACATCCAAGTCACCCTGTTATCAACAGCGCTGTTCAGGTCTTGCAAACTCAGGGCTACAGCTTCCTTGACTGAGTCTATGCACCTATAATGTGGTCTTCTTCTTTTCCTACTATCTATTTTACCAAGCATCATTGTATTTTCTGATGAGTCACGTCTTCTCATGATATGTCCAAAGTACAACAGTCTCAGCTTAGTCATCTTGGCTTCTAGGGAGAATTCAGGCTTGATTTATAGAATGCTTAAAAGCAATACACCACTTTAAGTGTGAAGTCATATAGTTCATCTTATCAGCTCAGCACGTGTCAGACCATTTGTATACACTGACCTTCTCAATATTTATTTGAAATGATAAGGGGCCATAGGCTCCTGACCTGCAAGAATGAGACTGAAGACTCAGTGGGAAAGAGAGGCATTAAAGTATCAGTTTACCAAGTTAATAATTGCTCTCCTCTCTGCAGACAAAAGGTTGGCTGTAACAACTAAATTACATGTCTATTACTGCGCTGTTTATGCACAATCCTAAATATACACTGGACTGACTATGTGACGAATGTTGCTGTCCTTGAGCAAGCAGGGATCACCAGCATTGAGGCCATGATATTAGGAACACAGCTGCGCTGTGCAGGGCATGTTTCTAGGATGGAGGACCATCGCCTCCCCAAAATAGTACTCTACGGTGAACTTGCCACGGGTCAGCATAAGAGGGGCGCTCCAAAAAAGCGATACAAGGACTCCCTGAAACAACATCTCAGCCTTGGCCAAATTGACCACCAACAACGGTTCACCCTGGCCTCACATCGGGAGGCATGGAGACACACTATCCACAATGCTGCAGCCTTATTTGAGAACTCACACCGAACAAATCTTGAAGAGAAATGACAACACAGAAAGAATCACAACCCGGAAACATCACCCAAGGAGACCTTCTGCTGTGCTTTCTGCAACTGGACTTGTCTATCTCGGATTGGCCTTTATAGTCATCAGTGCGCTTGCAGAAAGCGCGGGATGAGTCCTTCCTGAATCTTCATTTGTGAAGAAAAGCCAGAGAGAGAGAGACCTTGATGGAAGAAGAAAGGCTCCTGAACTGGCTTAGAGAGGAAGCACAATGGCAGTCTTTAGACCAGCAAAGCTGAAGACTGGGGTGGGGGCATGAGGTGAAAAAAGTCAAAACCAAACTTGGTAGTGTTACCTTGTTAATTGTTTTGATATGGTCAACTGAGTAATCAATAAACCGTAACGGTAACTGGTAGTGTCTGGAGAGAATCAGAACATTCACCAAAGTCTAATCTCCCTTAAGTAGCCAAACACACACACACACACACACACACCTTCTTCCTCTAGTGGTAGATCTTGCCTTGGAAGGCTAATCATGATATTTCCAATAGAAGATAAATCTCTCTCTCTCTCTGGCTTCTCTTCGCAAACAAAGATTCAGGAAGGACTCATCCCGCGCTTTCTGCAAGCGCGATGATGACTAAAAAGGCCAATCTGAGATAGGCAAGTCCAGTTGCAGAAAGCACAGCAGAAGGTTTCCTTGGGTGATGTTTCCGGGTTGTGATTTCTTCTGTGTTGTCGTTTCTCTTCAAGACTTCTTCGGCGTGAGTTCGCAAATAAGGCTGCAGCATTGTGGATAGTGTGTCTCCATGGCTCCCGATGTGAGGCCAGGGCGGACCATTGTTGGTGATCAATTTGGCCGAGCCTGAGGTGTTGTTTCAAGGAGTCCTTGTATCGCTTTTTTGGAGCACCCCTCTTATGCTGGTCCATGGCGAGTTCACTGTAGAGTACTATTTTTAGGAGGTGATGGTCCTCCATCCTAGAAACGTGCCCTGCCTAGCGCAGCTGTGTTCTCAATATCATGGCCTCAATGCTGGTGATCCCTGCTTGCTCAAGGACAGCAACATTCATCACATAGTCAGTCCAATGTATATTTAGGATTGTGCGTAAACAGCACTGATGGAAGCGTTCGAGGAGTCGTACGTGGTGGCGACAGGTGACCCATGTTTCAGACCCATCAAAACAAAACAAAAACCCAACTGCATGATCCTTGAGTAGAATCAAAATTCAGGTTTGTGTTAATATTTTTATTAGGATCCCTAAAATCTCAGAAACATTGTAAGTTTTTGAGTTCTCCAGAACTCTCCTTCAACAAAATACAGGGGGGTGGAGAAGCAACAGAAAGCCCAAAAAATCTGGTCACCTATAGTGGCTGCTGTCACTGGCACTGACAACAAACAAATGAGTTATAAACAGATCTCTCTGATCAGCTTGCTAACATCTTCCTTTTAAAAAGAAATGCTTGGAAGGCAGAACCAAACAGACCAAAGAGCATTAACTAGAAGATATTTAAGCTAGTCCAAGGTGGTCCTGGACAAAGGCCAATTCTGGACACAGAGATATCAAGTCCAATCTGCAACTATCACCTGTACAGCATGGAAATGCACACATTTAGGATCGTGTTCTTAGAATGCCAGAATGAGCTGAAAGAAGTATATTCTGATGAGAAAACACTAGCTGTGCTGTCCAAGGGATTCCAGAGTTTTAAACAAAACTGTTTAATCAAAACAGAACTTAAGATAACAACCTCAAGGGACATGCCTTGGCATAACATCTCCTAAAATTAGCCAAATATTTATGAAGAATCAATGGAAGAACCATTCCATTTTAGTAACTTTGAACTTCCTAAACTGTAGAATATACTATAAATATCTCAAGCCCACCTCCCAAACTGCCTATATATGAGCACAAATTCAGTTGCAAGTTGAGAACCATCCAATCACTTCATTCCAAAGAGCTATGAACAGCAGAAAATAATATTTCTTTCTCCCAACCAGGAAAAAAAAAGGTATTGTAAGGAGTGATGACTTCTGAGAGAGAAGGCATTCTACACTGCTTCAAATGTTACCCTACACCTGACTAATTGCAATAAGAAACTATTTATCTAACTTATAACTTTACCTCATTCCCTCTGTTTCCAACACTGAGAGATGATTATTGTGGTGTCACGACTGGTTCCTGGCGGTGCTTAATCCTGCCATTTTTGTTATTGGTCTGTAACCTTGATACTCAGTGTGTTTTGTTTTTCTGGTATTTGCTAACAAGTTTCTTTGCAAACTGTGGAGGGAGGTGGTAACAGTTTCAACTGGTTTGGAGAAAACATAAGAATGCAGTTGCAAAAACAGCCTGGGAAAGGGAGGCTGGCTTGTATAAGGGAATGTCATGTCAGTGGGTGATGTTTAGCCAATGGTATTTGAGCCTGCCAGATTTTACAGAATACAATATGCTTTTAATATTGGTGTGTAGTCTTTGAGTTTCAACTTTCAGCAACAACCTTGTATGATATGCTTCTTGGATTTCTCTGCCAATTAAGTTTTCTGGTTACTCTGAAAATGTTCATCACTGCATCTGGGAATGCAAGTACATGACATGTATCTTGTTGCTGTGTGCTTTCAAGTCATTTATGACTTATGGCATCCCTAAGATGAACCTATAATGTTTTCTTGACAAGATTTGTTCAGAGGGGGTTTGACTTTGTCCTCCTCTGTGGCTGAGAGTGTGTGACTTGCCCATGGTCACACAGTGGGTTTTCATGTCTGAGCAGAGTTTTGAACTCTGTTCTTTAGAGTTGTAGTCCAACACTCAAACCACAACACCACTCTGGATCTCCAAAATAATACCAACAGCAGGCTAGGGGAATCCCAAGTTTTTCAAAAAGAAAAAAAAAGTCTTTAGGAAAAAAGACCCAAGAAGAACTACAACTAGAAAAAATGAATATACTCATTGAATGTTGACTGTCAGGGGAATGAACACGGGACAGCCAAGCAAATCATGGAAAGGGGAATGGAATAGAATAGAGTATTCTTCAGAAGGGCATGGACGACTAACAAATGATGCAGACCATACTGTCACTTTTTGTCATATGTTCCATCTGTGGCTGTTAAAGGACTAATCAAATGTTCTATCAAGTAGAATTTCTGATTTAGTTTCAGATACATATACCATATGGAACCAGTATAGCATAATGGTTTGAGTGTTAGACTATGACTCTGAAGAGCAGGATTCAACTTCCTGCTCAGCCATGAAAACCCCTGAAGGCACACAAAAAGAACAATACATACCATACTAAGTTTGAACTTAATAATTCAGTATTCTACTCTTGCACACCCAAAATCCAACCTATATTATAGATTCCTCAGGAGGGAGTTAACGAGAAGCAAGTGAGTCATTAAAGGACAATAGGTTAACCTCTTTTGTCCAATATCTCAAGTGGGATTCCATTGTGAAGCAGTTACAAACGTATCATCCATATGATTCTGCACCCAAACAACCACCTTCCCTAACCCACACCACATACACTCTTCAAATCTCGGTATGGTGGGGAAAAAATCTTTAGAACGTATCAAAAACAGTGGCTCAGTCTCTAATCAAGACTGACCAGAACTTGGAATATTACTACAAAAAGCTTCAATCATTAATATTTTAGTTGGTGAGTCCCCAAAATCTTGTTCAGTTTACATTATCATTAGAGCAGAAACTTTCTAATTTGTTGATTTAATCATTATGTTACTAGTTAGTATTGAAAGAAATTCTAGAAAAAGATAATGTATGTTACTGAATTGGACAGTTTCCTTTTGATGGCCCAGTCTGTTATTTGCTTGATTAAACTGTCTCTTTTTATACTTTACATTCCTTTATATTGAAGAGAACCATGCATGCTATAGCCAAGGTATACATTTAATTAATATTAAAAAAACCACAGTGAGTATATACAGAGCAAAAGGAACCAGGCACCTCCACCTTCACAGCTCAGTCTCTTAATCAATATGACTTTTATTACCAGGTTGTTTTCATTTGCAGCCAACTAAGTGGCACTCAAGTGTCCAATTTCTTTCTAGCCCCATAAAACTATATTATATTAATTTTTTTGGACAGACAGGAAAATAATCTAATCAGCACTATAGTTCTATAGTAATCAATACTTCATGTAATTTCAAGACTGATAAATACTCTTTCTGCATTATGACACACTGCTGATGCTAGGCTACAAGCAGAGCTTCTCAGTAGAACTAAATTAGTAATTCTGGAAAACAAAACCATTAAGTTGCATTCAAGGAGGGGAGGAAATGAAGCTTTAAAATGAACTCTTAACTTAAGAGACTATGAATCACAGCTAAAGAGATTGCACTGAACACTACCATGCCAGTACAGGCATACCTCAGTCAACAAGGCCTCTGATAAAGAAGCTGCTTTTTACACTGACCTAGCTCCCTTTCTACTTCATCCTTAGTCTAATTGGAACTATCATGTCAGAATGCGCAGAGAAGCTACTGAAATCCACAAACACCTGGACAACTTCAACAGGAAAAGAAACCCAAAAGTAAACAAAATCTGGCTGCCAAAAACACTAAAATCAGAACTTAACACTTGCAACTGAACTCCACCCAGGGACAGGGGGATGTCTAGCAGATAACGGACCATTAACTAACCATTAGCCAAATAGACACTAATCCTCCTTGCATATCTCCACCCAGAAACTAGCCATTCAAATACACTAATTTACATATCCTCCCCAACAGGGGTTTACAGTATATAAACCCCACACACACTCCTACCCAACCATTCTCTGAAGATGCCAGCCACAGATGCAGGCGAAATGTCAGAAAGAAACTCTTCCAGAACACGGCCTCACAGCCTGGAAAAAAACCCAAGGAAAATCTATGGATGCCGACCATGAAAGCCTTCGACCTCACATCTAACTGGAAGGTTTTTAACAGCATCAGCATTGGGAAGATGGTGAAGGAAGGCTGGAGATCTTAGGTTGCAGTAGTGTGTCTACACCAAACAATGCTGGAAAAATGTGGGATTCTACTCCATCTGATCCTATTATAGCTTTGTGTGCCTGCCTACAATAGGCAAGGCAAACAGCAACTAACTCCAGAATCCCTTACTGAGCATTTGTGTATAACGAAAGAGAGAGAAAGTGAGAGAGCAGATACGTTTAGCTCACCAGCTACTCACAGTATGTTAAAAAAGGATAGCAATATGAGTTTGGCCACAAAATGGAAATCATAAGAATGGAGGCAGTGAAACAAAAAGTCATCCCTGGATGTATTTTGGAAGAAGCTTTGAAGTGCTCTTTAGAAGGTTCTATTTATTTATTTTTAACTTGTTTATGGTTGTTTCATTCAACATGTGCATAGTGTTAGTTTTGAAACAAAAGTCTGCTGAAGCATATTGAACTTTTTTTTTTTTTTGCGGTGCCTATTTCTTTCCCTATTCTTTCCATGTTTTTTCTCCCTCTGGTACCAAATGTTCTGTTAAAGAAGTACAAGTCGATCCTCATGTCCATGGCACTGGTATTTGCAATTTCACTTATCCACATCTGAAAAAACATGTAATCTGTAGGCATTTTCTAGGTTCTCCACTGCAATTCTGTGGCATGCTGCCACCAGAAGTTGGGCTGGAAGTAATTCATTTCACTAGGGTTCACTATTATCCACAGTTTCACATATCCAGGAATGTATCACCTGCGGATACAGACCTGTAATCCCCAGGAACACATCTACAGTACTTTGATAACTGGGGTATACCTGTAGTTATACACAGCTGCAAATGTATGCTAGAAAAACACAGTAAAAAGCAAGCTGCACATTTGCTTCATATTGATTCTGAGGATTATTGTTTGCCATTTACTACTGATTTCTCATTACACATCAGTCAAAAAAAGAGCAATGGCTATTTGCAAGAGATATCCACAAATTAGAAATGGGGAGATGATCCCTCAACACACACAATTTTTAGCAATGATACAGAAGTAATAATAATAATAATAATAATAATAATAAAATTTATTTATATCCCGCCCCTCTACAAAATGCAATCGGGACAGCTTACAACATTTAAAATATACATATAAAACCCTCCATCCCACCCACCCTTAAAATACAATAAAATAATTAAACATTTAAAAATACTTAATAAATACTAAAACACACACACGCACATACAATAAAATAACTGGAATAGGGATCGGACCAATACGATTTGTTTTTCTTCTGATGGCTGGGTATTTATTCAGGAAAGGCCTGCCGGAAGAGATCCTTCTTAAGAGCTTTTTTATAGCTATGTAAGGTGGTTAGGTGACGGATCTTGTCCAGCAGGCTGTGCCACAATCTGGGAGCAATAGCCGAAAAGGTCCTCTGGGAGGTCAAGGAAAGTCTAGTTTTTAAAGGTTTTAAAGTTATGTTGAGAGGCAATGGAGTAGTTCTTACAGGCAACTAACTGGTGCTTTACTTTATCCATGGAAAGGTTTCTACTTCAGAAGAGTACAATTTCATAAAATTAACTGTTAATGTAATAAATGAATCAAAGGTTGGTCAAATCAGGCGGTCTCAGGGTAACATTTTAACGGCCTAAACATATTCTCTCAAGTTCCAGCTATGCATCCCACCAACAAATGGCAGGGGGAAGGGGCAGTGAAGTTGCTGGCCTCATCCCAAAAGCCTCCATGATTCCACTGGCCCTTGCCTCCCAATTCATATGATCAGCAACAGATAAGAATGGACTCTATGCATGCATACACACATACTACACACATATAGGGTTTGTACATGCAACAAGGGTTTCTAACTGAATGTACACCTGTATGCACATAGCATATATTCCTGCCTTCTAACCAAAGATTGAACATCTAGGGCCAATAGTTAGGATCTTGTTTATCCTTAATTTGTCAAGTACAAACAGTTTCCAAAGAAAGTTTTCAATTCATTTGAGTAGAAATGCAAAAAGGATCTACGAACCCCACTACCTGGAGGACGAACTAAGGCACCTAAACTTGGCCCTACAGGCTAATGGTTACTCCAGATCAGACATCACAAGAGCAGCCAGACCTAGAAAAAACCACAGGAATGAAGAAGAAAAACAGCCACCCAAAGGGAAGGTATTTTTACCATACATCAAAGGAGTCACAGACAGAATAGGGAAACTGATGAGGAAACACAACCTCCAAACAATCTACAGACCAACTAAGAAAGTCCAAGAAATGCTACGCTCAGCGAAGGACAAAAGATACCCTCTCACAGCTGCAGGAGTTTACCGCATACCATGCAGCTGTGGACAAGTTTACATAGGGACCACTATGTGATTCATGTGCAAACATGAATCAAGGAACATGAGAGACACTGCAGACTGGGCCAGCCAGAAAAATCAGTTGTAACAGAACATGTTATAAACCAACGTGGACACAAAATGCTATTTAAAAACACAGAAATTCTGGACCAGGCCAACAACTATCATGTCAGAATGCATAGGGAAGCTATTGAAATCCACAAACACCTGGACAACTTCAACAGGAAAGAAACCTTAAAAGTAAACAAAATCTGGCTCCCAATTTTGAAGAACAATAGAATAAAAACTCAACATTTACAAAGGAATTCCACCCAGGGACAAGGGGAGTCCCAGCAGATAATGGCCCATCAACCAACCTTTAGCCAAACAGACACTAACGAGCCTTGCATTTCTATACCCAGAAACTAACCATTCAATTACACAAATTTACATATACTACCCTATAGGGGTTCACAGCATATAAGCTCCACATACACTCCTACCCAGCCATTCTCTGAAGATGTTAGCCACAGATGCAGGCAAAAGTCAGAAAGAAACTATTCCAGAACATGGCCTCACAACCCGGAAAAAAAACCAAGGAACATCATTTGAGTAGAGATTTATAGGACTGTGACATGAGTGTGATTTCTTGAATGCTCTTCAGATCAGGTAAGTCATTTTGCTAGACAATAAACCTATGTCTTGATTGTACTCTTTCACATTGTAGACTTTGGGGAAAGTGGTTCATATGATGGAGCATTTCTCACCCCAAAAAAATCATTTCCTAAATAGAAATCTAGCATAACAGGGTGACTACTGGGCTAATAATAATAGTAATTATTATTATTATTATTATTATTATTATTATTATTTCTACCCTGCCCCTCTGCAACGCAATCAAGGCAGCTTATATAATAAACATCCCATAATTACATTAATACCCTAACCCACCCACCCCTTAAAACAATACTAACTTAAACAGATTAAAAACGTACAATAATGAAAAAGAGGGGGGGGAATGAAATAATCCAGTGGCCGCTTAAGGGGAAAGGCAGCCGAATCTTTGGGCCGGGATAGCTATTCGGGAAAGGCCTGTCGGAAAAGATCCGTCTTGACAGCTTTTTTGAAGCTGTCTAAGGTGATAATAAGACGGATCTCATCTGGCAGGCCATTCCACAATCTGGGAGCGGCAGCAGAGAAGGTCCTCTGGGAGGTCACCGACAGCCTTGTTTTCATAGGTTGTAACAGATTCCTCCCAGTGTGCGGGGAGGGTCGTAAGGAAGGAGGTGGTCCTGGAGATAAGTTGGACCCAACCCATGTAGGGCTTTAAAGGTTATAACCAACACCTTGTACTATGCCCGGAAACTAATAGGCAGCTAGTGGAGAGCTTTTAACACAGGTGTTACATGCTCTCGTTTGGAAACGCCAGAAATCAACCTGGCTGCCATGTTCTGTACTAGTTGAAGTTTCCAAGTCAAGTACAAGGGTAGCCCCATGTAGGCTACAATCCTCTCCCCCTATATACAGAGAAATATCATTGATATTTCTGTGTGCAGAAGTATTCTATATGCAGTCTGAACTGACACAAGGATTATCACCTCATCTTACTGTGAGAAGGAGGCCTGCCACATCTGACCAAGAATTTGAACCCAGAGACCCATATAGGCACACTGTTTTCTTAAACTGTGATTAAAACATTGGAAAGAGGCCATGGGTTTTCATATTCCTACTCCCCAGCTCCTGTATTCTCATATGCCCGTTCCATCACCCTTGGGAGATATAGCTACACTGACAACTAATCCAAGATAGTGTAAACCATGGTTAATAGTGGTGATGAAATTCCCACCATTAATTGACGTTGATGGTAGGAAATTTGTAGCCTGACAGGGGAAAGGATCATATAATCCTGTGGCCCATTTCCAGTTCCTTATGCTTTAAGAAGAGAATTGGAACAGAATTCTCTGTTCAAGTCTTAACATTGTATTGAATGCCATACTGGATCTTTCTGATACTATCACATCCCTGCTACTTACAACCAATTCAGTATATGTGTAGAAGACTTGGGAAGTAACTCTGCAAATATACCAAACCACCGTAAAGAAACCCTTATTAGTCCATTTAGGCACTACTGTTTACTATAGCTAGCAAGAGGCCTCGAAGGTCTCAGACAGAGATTATCTGAAGTTCTTTTTAAGTGGGGGTACCAAAAATTGAACCTGAAATTTCTTCATGCAAGACTTGTACTCTGCCGCTTCACCACAATGTCTCCCACTGCTGGTAAAATTGCCATCTTTGTTAAACAGAAAAATGAAGAGAGAAAAAAATCCATTTAATGGTGGATCTTCTAAACTGGAGAGGCTCCTAGACCCCCGACTCCTCATACCATATCAAGAAAAGATCTGCACAGCAGCATACAAAATAGCAGTGACCACAGAATGCTTTTGGAAGGAACACAATAGCTTGGTGGTTTGGAGGGAGTCCCCAGTGAATTGTTGGGAAATTGTTCGACAGCTAAAAAAACTAAACAAAAGACTTGATTAGCATCTCTCAGACATAGCTGATGTATAACCTCATGGGTGTTCTGTTCCAAAATCACTAGACACCACTGCAGTCTCATTACAAAGATTAAATATTTTAGAAAGCATTCTGAAAAATCCTTCCAACAAACTCAGAACAAAATAGCAGGATGTTATGGTCTGGTGTGGGCAACTAGAATGCTCCAGATGTTTTTGAACTGCAACTCCCATCAGTCCTAGCCACCATAGCCAATAGTGAAGATACTCAGCGATGCAGTTCAAGAGTGTCTGGGGGGGGCTACTGGTTGCCCACCTCTAAGGTAGTGTGTTCTACAATACCTGTAAGAAATGTAAAGCAGAACCTCTGCTTATTCGTTACACTACACTTTATGATCCATGTAGTTTCCTTTACCTATTTTTTTCAGTGTTCTACACATGGATACTATAACAAGGGCTACATTAACACTGACAAGTCAATTTAATGTTTATCTGGTCAGTGTACATGCCCTTCCTGGAATAATTTAATTTTGGCCAACATGGCAGAAAAGACAGAAAGAGAGAAGAAGAGAAGGAGGACTCACTGTTGGTAATTCTAGTATCTACCGTACTTAGAACATAGTTCCTCAACTTGGCATCCTTCAGGAGCACTGGACTACAACTTCCATCATTCCTAACTCATCCTGGTGATGATCATGAGATTTGTTGTCCAAAGCATATGGAGAGCACCAGATTTTGGAAAGATGATTTAGCGTTTCCTATTTGAAGAATCCTGATTGTGAGTTACTGCCTATATTACTAGGAATCTCATGCTAGTATCACCATCTGACATTTCATAATGAGTTGGAAATACTTATAACAAAGAAATCTCTTTCTTTCCATTGTCCCACAGAATGGAACCACGTAGAAAAAAATCATGTAGAAAAGAATCATAGTTAATACACAGGTAATAATTGTGAGCAAGAAGTTAGTAGGGATAATTCCAAAGGTAGGAAAAGTAGAACTATGCCTGGTTAGTAAGGAAGAAAGATATAACATATCCAAAAATATATGAATTCACAGCTTAAATAGGTCACGCACCTCCCTAAGAGTAAGCTTGGAAAAATGGGATTATGCTGATTAGCCTTAAAAGGCAGATGCTACAATTCAATCACTGGTAACTACAGAGCTTATTATAAACTCATTCTCAATGCTATTTCTTGGACAGAATATAAGAATGATAAATCAAGTGAGCAATGTATGATGTTTCCTGTTTCATAGCCCTTTAAATGTTCAAGACAATATTATATTAGTACCTTTACCAGATGATACTGAAAACACTAAAACTGACAAAATACTGGGGGCAGTCATCCAGTTGAAGAAATCTTAAGTCATTCAGCTGTATGAGTTAATCTATTGATCAGATATACCTTATTCGGGGTGGGGGGGCAGAGAGTTGGAAGCAGTTACTATATTCGGGGTAGACCGAAATGATTTCATACATACAATTGTTTGTGTCTGTATGCTATACCTAAAAACACACACAGACATACATGTTAAAACAGTATGGGGTGGAGGAATGAAGCACTGTTTTAAGCAGGCCAGCAATGCTTGGTCAGATAATAACCTTCAGCAGATTAAAAAAGATCAGGCAACAGACTTTTAGAATCATATTTCCCCCTTTGGGCATGACTGTTTTATTCATCTAACGCAGATTTAATGCTGATTAAATGCAGATTTAATTAGCCAAAACTGATACAATTGAGATAAAGAATTTTTTTTTAATTAGATGACACACTTCATTTTTAAATGATGCAATCACACATGACAATCACACATAGGTAGTACCACGAAGTGTTGAGTATGAAAGAGAAAGCCTCTTTGAAGGTGCTGCTTGGCATCTCTTTTATTTTGGTTAATGTTTTACATTGAAAAGAAAATATCCTGTATATATTTTAAAAATCTGCTGCACAATTAATCAGGGATATCTTTTGAAAAAAATATATTGTACAAGGTTCTATTAATTGAATCTTTTTGTTTGTTTGTTTCAGTTGAGCATTTGGGCCTTAAGAAAAACTAACAATCTAGTAAGGTATCAGTGCACAATGGAATGATTTGAGCAGCAAATTCATGAACACTCTCAAACACTTTTAAAATCTTTTAAAAAGAAAATACAATATGCCTAATTTAATGTAGGAAGGAAGGAAGGGCAATTTCATGCAGAGCATTAACAGCTGGTTTCAATCCTATTACTGTTTTGATTAGTAATTCTCCCATGCCACCCATAAATTACCTTCAGAACATGAAAATTTAACCCAGAATATGAACTGTCACACAACAGCACATTTTTATGTAATGGGATACAACAGAAGAAATTGCTAGGCGACCAGAATTATCTGTGCAGAGAAAAAACAATTGGAGGCTTCATGCACAACTGTTTTGTAAAGTTAAGGCTGCAGTCCTATACATGCTCTCCAGGGATTAAGTCTTATTCAATTAAGAAAGACTTGACTTTTGAACAAACATGCAAAGGATTGCATTGCTAATAGGGCAAGCATCTCTGCTCAATGCAGTGTGACCACCTCTTCTCCAATGCAACAGTGCTGTGAAATGATACTACACAAAGAAGTTAGAAAGGCTTTTGTTGTGTGCCTCCAAGTTGTTTTGGACTTATGGCAACCTTTTAGTTTGTAAGTCACTCAAAAGAGGGTAACATGATAAATATCATGCGTTGCCTGACCCTAAATTTATCTACAACCCTGACAGGAGAGGCTATCTTAGGAAATCATTGCTCCCCTCTTACAAAGGGCCTGTAAGTTTAACACTGACTAGAGACAGGTTTACATACTCAAGGTTTCTATTGCTGTGTGCCTTCAAGTCTCTCTCTCTCTCTCTCTTTCTGGCTTTTCTTCGCATGTCCTACACGTATAGGACAACACACAGGATTTTCTGCTCTCCTTTGCTCCCCCAGTGGCCTCTCTCTCTCCCTGGCTTTTCTTCGCAAACAAAGATTTAGGAAGGACTCATCCCGTGCTTTCTGCAAGCACGCTGATGACTAAAAAGGCCAATCCGAGATAAACAAGTCCGGTTGCAGAAAGCACAGCAGAAGGTCTCCTTGGGTGATGTTTCTGGGTTGTGATTCTTTCTGGGTTGTCGTTTCTCTTCAAGACTTGTTCGGCGTGAGTTCTCGAATAATAATAATATAATAATAATAAAATAATAAAATTTTATTTCTATCCCGCCCCTCTGCAACGCAATCGGGGCGGCTTACAATATAAAAATTCCATAGTCCCAGTACCCTAACCCACCCACCCCTTAAAATAATATTAAATTATAGAAGATTAAAAACATACAACAATTTAAAATAGATAAATTAAAAAGACAAAAATTAAAACATACAATGGTTAAAAAATCTAGTTGCCGCTTAGAAAGGACAGCCGAGTCTTGGGCCGGGATAGTTATTCAGGGAAAGCCTGCCGGAAAAGATCCGTCTTGACAGCTTTTTTAAAGCTGTCTAAGGTGGTAATAAGACGGATCTCGTCCGGCAGGCCATTCCATAATCTGGGAGCGGCAGCAGAAAAGGCCCTCTGGGAGGTCACCGACAGCCTTGTTTTCATAGGCTGCAGCAGGTTCCTCCCAGAGGACCGAAGTGCGCGGGGAGAGTCGTACGGAAGGAGGCGGTCCCGGAGATAAGTTGGACCCAAGCCATGTAGGGCTTTAAAGGTTATAACCAACACCTTGTACTGTGCCCGGAAACTAATAGGCAGGCAGTGGAGAGCTTTTAGCACAGGTGTTATATGCTCTCTTCTGGAAGCGCCAGAAATCAACCTGGCTGCCATGTTCTGAACTAGTTGAAGTTTCCGAGTCAAGCACAAGGGTAGCCCCATGTAGAGTGCATTACAGAAATCCAGATGGGAGGTTACCAGTGCATGCACCACAGTTTCGAGGTCTCTAGTTTCCAGGCAAGGGCGCAGCTGGCGTATCAGCCAAAGTTGATAACAGGCACTCCTGACCGTCGCATTTACCTGATTAGACATCTGGAGCGTCGGGTCCAGGAGCACCCCCAGACTGCGAACACAGTCCTTGGAGGAGAGTGTAGTTCCATCCAGGACTGGAAGTTGTATTCCCAGACCTGGTTTCGGGCCTGTAACTGTTAGTACCTCCGTTTTGTCTGGATTCAGTCTCAATTTGTTTTTCCTCATCCAGTCCATTACTGCTTTAAGACAATCATTGAGGGGAGAGACGCCATCTGAAGTCGAAGCTGATGACCGAGACATGGAGAAATATACCTGGGTGAATAAGGCTGCAGCACTGTGGATAGTGTGTCTCCATGCCTCCCGATATGAGGCCAGGGTGGACCATTGTTGGTGATCAATTTGGCTGAGCCTGAGATGTTGCTTCAGGGAGTCCTTGTATCTATTTTTGGAGCGCCCCTCATACGCTGACCCATGGCGAGTTCACCGTAGAGTATTATTTTTGGGAGACGATGGTCCTCCATCCTAGAAACGTGCCCTGCCCAGCGCAGCTGTGTTCTCAATATCATGGCCTCAATGCTGGTGATCCCTGCTTGCTCAAGGACAAGCTGTGTGCCTTCAAGTAGTTTTTGGCTTATGGCAGCCCTATCAAGGGCTTTCTTGGCAAGATTTATTCAGAGGAGGTTAGCCACTGCTTTCCTACTAGGCTGAGGGAAGATGATTTGCCCAACAGTCACCCAGTGGGTTTCCATGGAGGATGCAAACCCTGGTCTCCCAGTGTCCTAGTCCAACACTCAAACTTACGATACTACACTGGATCATAAAGCAAATTTTACTGCTATCAGGCTACATCTCCAATGGCCCTGAGGTCACAGGGAACAACAAAGGTGACCTCAGGGCCATTGGGGATGTAGCCTGATAGGCAGTTTGCATGCCCCTCTTCCATACCATCTCAACAAAACATGCACACTGCATAACTAATACAATCACTTCTCTCCCCATTCTCCAACCCCCATGCTTTTTTTTAACCATCTTTCATGCAGAAGCATGAGTTTTGAACTATGGTGGAGAGAATGTTGCGTCTTTTTGGTTGGCCTTATAAAGATATTACCACAATATAGACTTTAGGATAAATTAGATATGTCCTTTCTCTTCTCCACTCTCACCCTGATTAGAAGCCGAACTGAAAGTGAAGAGAGCAGAGTCTAGAAGGAGGATGAGGTTGTGCCCCTCTTCAATCAATAAAACCTCAAAACAAACAATCCCAGAGACAAAAAACCAGGACACTGTGTGTGTGGTTAGAGTAGCCTAAAAGACTGAATATGCAGTGAAGCCATAGAAAGAATTTAGATAGCAACCTTGTATTAAAGCAAAGAATTGGTTCATCTAACCCACTACTGGCAACTGACTGGTAATGGCTCTCCAGTGTTTCAGGCAAGATTCTTTCTTAGCACTGCTAAGAAAGAATGGTCTCCCACCTAAGTACTAACCAGGCACTGCTTAGCTTCTGAAACCAGATGAGACAGATGTGCTCCAGGTGGTTTGGTGAAACTGAAGTCACAATAGTGAGGGGGAATTGCCTGGGGAGGGTGCCTGTAACAATAGATGTGACCCTATGATAGTTTCAGCAATTATTCGTCCCTCTCTCCTATTTTTACCTTCTGCAGAGAAGTCCTCTGGTGCACCATCTGTCAATTCCTCCCTCCCTTTACTAGCCACAAGCCTCTGACCACGCCTTCTGCTTGATATTCTGGGGGAGTGGTGTTCCACAAAATATGACTTCACCAGAAGTATATTTGTTTTATATTTTGATATATTCAGTAGGGAACCAAAAGAAACATCCCATAGTATAAGCTCCCTTGCCTGAGCTAAACTCTTGATCCTTCAGTTATGAGGGCAAAATACACCCTCTGCTGGTCCAACATAATTGGTTTTTAATCAAGAATAAGAAACAGTCCATTATGACCTGAAAGTCAATTTGGAAAAAACAGCAATCCCCACAATGGTTAAAAAAAGGTCCAGAGAAACATACTTCTACAGTCTTCAAGCTATCTAGAAGCAAAAAGTCTACAAGCCATAAGTATTAGTAAAGATCTACTTCTAGAAAATGCCTTCACTATTCAAATATAGTTTAGATATAACACAGCAACACCATGTCAAAGATAATGAAAAAATAAATTGTGACTGAGGAGTGCACAGATTTTGGTCACTGTGTACAACTCAAACAAACAAAAAAAAAGGAAATCTGGTTTTAAAAGGGTCAGGAGGTTTCTTATTATCTCAACTGAGCATTAATACAACATTTTTCAAGACTAAGACAGACACTCACTCATCCCATTGGGAAATTTTTAAGAACCAAACCATGTTCTTCTCTATCCTTCTACTTCCCGGTAACTGTGGATTATTCAAATTTTACTGTTTGTAACAATGGTTACAGAAATGGTGAACTATAACTAGAATGAGCATAAACAACAAGGAGTCTTGTGATAGTTTGAAGATAAAATTTTGGGGAGTGTACAAACTAATGGATTCAAGCCCACAACATCAGGCACAAGAGTTTCCCCCCTTGCTACTTCCCTGCCTGCCCAAAAGAAACTTGAGGAACACCTTAAAATTTTGAAAAACTATTTCATTGAATCACACAAAACAATGATCCAGAAACCTGGAAAATCCTGCCTCAGTAAATTCTTATTTGATTTCTTCAGTCAGCAGAAATGACTCTGCTGAAATCGTGATTTCCTGAGTGGCAGGGGGTTGGACTGGATGGCCCTCGTGGTCTCTTCCAACTCTACAATTCTATGAATCTATGACTCTAGTAATGAAGAGCTCATCAATAAGAAAACACTTAGTGCTACATCTCAGTCAGACTCCTGGGTTGTCACTCCTGACAAAGCCTGGAACCCAAATCCAACTCAAGTCCCAGCTTCCACTGCAGCAAACTCCTGTAGGGGCAATCTGGCAGCATGCACCAATATGCCTACCAGTAAGCCAAAGTTCTTAAGAATTGTGGCCTACTTTGTGCAAGTGTGTCCTCCCTCTCCTGCCAGCAGAGATATATGGTTTGGCCTTTCCATGGAACCAAACCATTTCCAGGTTATTTAAGCATTTCAAGTGAAATGTTTACATGTGTGAAAACCATCTCCTTTTCATAAACACCAAGCCAAATGATGTTGGTGTTTTTTACTTCATGCTCTTCAACTTTGTAAGCACCATTTCAATGAGAACAATGATGTAAAGCCAGTTTCTTCTGATAAGGTAAGAGGATGAAAAGACACAGGGTTAACTATTATACAGTGGGATCCCTGTATCTGCTGGGGATTGGTCTGGGGGGGGGGGGAAACGTGGGTATCGAAAACTGTGGATAATAGCAAACACCATTGAAAATAATGGGACATCTGGTTTAAAATACCATAGAGTTACTCTGGAGGACCTAGAAAATGGCTAGAAAGGACACATTTTCTAGGAAGACTGTATGGTAGGTGTGCTGTTTTGTGTCCCGTGAATAACTGAATCAGTGGCTAATGAATCAGTGGATACAGGGGTCTTACTGTACTTATATGCACAAAGATCTTTAGTTTTAACATGATATACTTATCCAGGGCATAAACTGCCCATAAGTACACATCACCCTTTTCCAGTGCTACCATTCCCCAACAATGTCACACTCAAAACATAACAAAGATATCTCGTACAAGATAGAACTCATTTTGTTACATGCAGAAGTTGCTGCAAAATTATCTTGAATTCAACTCATTTTAAAGCAACAAGTATGAGTTTTGAGCAACTTTAAAAATCATTGACCATAAACTTTGTAAAATCTGTAATTATATATTCCTGTAAGACACAAGAAAAGGTCTAAATGAATATTAAGATGGAATACTTTAGAACACATTAAAGAATTTAAATATTTAGAGCTCCATTTTCAAAATAATTCCAAATGCAATTTACAACATAAATATGCACTTAAATCTGAAAGTGACAGCAAATCTGCAGTTGCTTGCTTCTATTATATTCAGACCAGTCACTGTATTTCCCTTGATAATCAAACTACTAAAAACTAAGCCATGGCATGATTATTACAAGATATTATATTATGGACTGAGATGACCAATTCTGCTCTAGGAAAAGCTCCTCCCCAATGCATTTCAGGTGTACTCAACTATGTAGAATGTGTTTAGAAGACACTGTTTGATTTGTCAAAAATAGATTACAGGTTCAGACACTACAATTTTGCTCATTTCTTAATTTTCTCCCATATATTTGTACATCATACATTAGTAGACCTCTACTCCAGTAAGTGATCCCATACAAACCTATATAAAATTAGCTTAATCAAGTATTTCCCTTGAATTTCTTCTAATGCTTTCACAACAAGCATTCAAAATATAGTCCAAAGATTATGATACTGAAAGATAAAGTCTATATTTACTGGCTGATAGACTTGTTCCCCCATAGCTCATGAAATTCTACCCTATCACATAATATCAACCTCTTATCCGATTTTCCTTAAGAAAACACAAGCTCGGAGAGCATTTATACTTGCAAAAATGTATTATTCTGTATATGGTGATACTCAAATGTAGACTCTGACAATTCCAGGCTTAGGCATGAGAGAAATACTACCACTACAGATGGTCCAAACTGTTATAAGGAATTAAAGTGGTAACATTTTATAGAAAGGAATTTCACTACAAACATTTGGGGTATTTCATTAAACATGTCAGACCTTGAGAGACTGCTGCTCTTTCAAGGCTTACAGTTATATATTTCTTCCCTAAATTCCCTAAATGCCCTAAATTCACTCCAGCCGATATAAATTTTCCATTCTTTTTGGTCTCTGGCACCTATCCAATCCTTCCCCCCATCTCCCAAATCTAGGGCTGAACTCTTTCACACTCCTCAGCAACCCTTATCAGAAAAGGAGACTGTAGACAGACTGTTCAATTAAAAAAAAATCAAATTAGGACCTTCAGCCAAATCAGGGTTTAAAGCTTCTCAGAATAAACAGAATGAATTTATCTAGCCTGACCTTATAGTCCATAAACCTGACTTTTTCAAGGTCTGTTCAGGTTCTGGTAAAAGGAAAAAAATGCAGATCCAAACCCCCAAATCTGCCATTCCTGACCCCATTAGTGGTCCTCACTAGTGGACCCTCATCAGCTCCCCCCCCCATTTCCTTGAGGTCATAACAATGGCTAACACCCACCCAAGGGAGCCCTGGTGGCACAGTGGTTAAATGTCAGTAGTGCAAGCCACAACATTATGAGTTCAATCCCAGAGGGCTTCAAGGTTGATTCAGCCTTCCATAGGTCGGTAAAATTAGTACCCAGCTTGATGGGGGCAATTAGCTAAAAAACATTGTAAACTGCTTAGGGAGTGCTTTGGCACTGATAAGCGGTATATAAATATCACTGCTATTGCTGTCTTCAAGATCATAAAGTACACTTACATTGTAAACTGGCCTAATGAAGGAAGCAGGAGAAACTGGCTTCCTGAAAACACTAATTAGTCCTGCAGATACCCAGCCTAAAAGCATTTGCCTGCCTAACATACATTAACTGAATGCCTTTCCCCCAGAACAGAAAACAAAAATTGATTTGATTACTGTACCATTTACAGGATAAAAAGGACATGGCTGACTGTAAACTAATACATAACTTCTTCACTGAATTTTGACAACACTCATATGGATGAAACTACTGCAACTATACCTGGGTCAGATTGCATCTATTTTGGGGAAGAGTGGAAGAATTTTGAATGATAAACCTTTGTTCTGAAGTAAATCATTATTATTTTTTTTTAAAAAAAGGATGATTTTACCCAGTGGTAGGGAAGAATAAAATGCTTCTCATAATGGCAAGTATAAAGCTTTCATAGTGTCTGTTTTACAGAAGTATATCTAGCTTTGAATTATAAGCACTTGGTATCAAGGTGAGTAATAAACTTTTTTGTAACTGAACATTCAAATTATACTTTCAGGGAAATATGAATTCTGTCACTTGTACTTTTTAAAACAAAATTCTCTGTCTTTCTGAGAATTATAAAAGAATCACCATCTTCTAGTTTCCACTTCAGCATATGCAATCCCAGTAGGCTCTCCAGACATGTACATCGGTTAGACCTGTCTTTTCAAATTGCCTTCCCAGCAGACTTCAGTGTAATGAACTAGAGTGGGGTGGGCAGATTTCAGGTTCATAAGAGTTAGTAGACAGCATTAACATTTTAAAATGCTAGCTAATACCCAGTGAAATTCACCTGAGAAACTCATATGTGATTCAGTCAAGGAACAATTTCATAAAATAGATGGTTTAACTTTACAACTGTTGAGTTCCTACAGATAAAGCAATCTGGCATGATTTGTGAAAGGAAGTTTAAAATATTATGTTTGCTTTCAATCTTTTTGTATTTGTAATATTTTCTTTTTAAAAACCCATTATACAGTTATGACTGAGAGCACAGATGCATTACTGCAGATACAACTTAAAGAGTATTTGAACTCCTCTTTATTTGAAAGACCTAAGTTCAAATCTCCACTCTGCCATGAAGCTCACACTGGGTGATTCTGAGCCAGACACACAGCCTCCCTCAGCCAAACTTACATCACAAGGTTGTGTGTGTGGCTAAAATAGGAAAGAGGACAATTGTTACCACACCCTACTAACTCTTCCCTACAATATCTCATAACTGGAAATATTGGACACTTCAAGGAGTCTAGTAGACTGAAGTGCGTCAAAGTGAGATCAAATGGAGGTCACAATGATTTGAGAAGCTATCTTGAAAATATTCTAGCAAACACACCCAAAACAGGATTAAGCAAAGCCCCTAGTAAACAACACCATTTAGGAGGTGTGTGCTAATCCCCTCTTGTGCCCTTTGGCGATGACTCACACATCATAAACAAGTGACCTAAACAACTCATAGTCCCAGGAAATATCCCTCATCACCCCTGCCTGTCCTACAAAGCGAGGCTGTCATTAATCCATCAATACCTATCTCTCAGCCATAAACAGCAATCAGCCAAGTTTTGGTTTCCTTTGCTTAAACGGTGGAAACCCATCTAAGCTTTGTTCTAAGCCCAAATACCCCTTCAGGACCTGAAATACAGTAAAATATTAGTCCCAAATAATAGCAAGGTGTGCCACTGTGGACGAGACCCAGCCACTCTCTCTGTCAGTGCACCCCCAGACTGAAGCTTCCAGTGCCACCCTCAGAATTCCATCTGAGTTATACACTCCTCTTCAGACTTGTAACTACTGCCCTATCTCCCGAAACTATTCCTCTATCCAACCTTTCTGCCTTAACTCTTCAGTACTCTTGTATGGATTCTTCTGAGTGTGTGTTGTGCATCTGTGAATGCTTTTTGTGTTATTTTCCAATAAAAACCATTTATTTCATTTTAAACTGGAGTTCTCTGCAGTGAGTACTGGTACACATAGGTGAAAAGATCCTGAAGTTACTCACTGCTTGCAGCATTCCATTTGAGCTAATCATCATTCCCCCCAATATTAATAGATCACAGATGGGCTCTTCCACAGATCCCTCCACCTCTTCGGCTAACACAATCACATACACTGACTAGAGCAGGGTAAAAATGTAATACAGTACAAAGAATAAATAAAGTAATTTGACAAAAACGTTTAGAAAAACTGGCCATGTTCTCATAGAAGGATAAACCAGGATTAGCCAAGACTATATGCTGTGAATAGGAAGTAAACTGGCACATTTAGCACATTTCAGCTCTCTTTACTCCTCCTTTTGTAAGAAGGGAGCAAATAAACAAATCAGGAGAAGATAGCTTACTGCAACATCTGAAGACAGAATCTAAACTTTGGTTTGTTGCTCTTGAATACTATAATGTCTATTGCATTAGAAAACAGCTTCTGGAAATGCATTCCTGATGAAGGAGTCCTTTTTTTGTTAGGCTTACAGCAGATTGCTTTTCTAGCTTTTGGGAGTACCCCTCTCTGGTTTTTGGTATTGTTGCCTACCCCTATTGCTACCCCAGTGTTATGCCTGTTTTTCCTTATTCCAGTTATTCTCCTGGAAATGTGTTAGGGCTTATTTGGGGAGCTTAATGCCCTGCAAAAATATTTAATATTAAAATATTGCTCTTGGCTTACATTCCTGTCTTGTGTGGGAAGAACAAAGCAGGATCCTAATTTCAGATGCCTAAATAAGCTATGTCTTCCTGGTTTGTTTTGTGCACTTGCAGGAAGTAAGAGTGAATGAGCTGTGTGCATTATTTCTTCTGGTACCCTTGTGTGCGCCAACATGTCCATTGAGAGATTCAGAACTAACCTCATCTTCTTCCTGAATATTATCATTTTCATCCTCATCCTCCTCATCATCACTGCCCTTATAGCCAGGTGGAAGTGGTGGGCCAATGAGTTCATCGTCAGAATCTTCCATTGATCCTTGGGGTGGCAGAGGTGGACCAATCAGTTCTTCATCTGAACTGTCCTTACTTTCACTGCTAGCTGAGTCTCTAGATGAAAGAATGACACGTTAATCAGTATGAACATTATTCACTTCTGCAGAGAGCTGCTGCTGATGTCTCCAGCATATCTACCCACTGTGAAGCTGCCAACTTGGAATGGAGAACACCATGCCTGCTAATCTCTGTGTAAGTGAGTCAAGAGATTAGATGCAAAATGGTGAGAAAATATGGCAGAATTTGTGAGGAAGGGGAATTTGTCTGGATGTTCAAGGCTGTGTGATAGGTTTGCTTCGGCCTCAAAAGCAGTAATCCTTGCCACCTCCACTTTGCCAGCACTAGTGACAGTGGCAACATGTTGGCAGGGAGGATGGTGTATTGGGAAACAAGAGACAAGTGTCAAGTCCAATGCCTCAGCCTTTGTTTTCCAATCAGCATTTCTTTATTCCAAGGAGAACTACAGTAGGAGCTCCAAGTTTCATAGGAACCTGCAGATAAAGTTGGCCTCCTTAATGTGAGAGAAGTTTCTTTCCAAAGACCCAACACCAACAAAGGGTAGAGAGGAAAGTGTGTGATGATGGTTGCTTCTCCTCCTTATTCTCTGACACAGAGAGGCTGAATGAGGTAATGGTTGCAAGGAGCTGGAATTGGAGCAGCACTACTTATTTAGCTACTGTCCCTGTCAATGAGAAAGAGACTATGGAGTGGCAGCTACTGGTGCTGCTACTTCTCCTCTATTCAGAATTTCAGAAAGAAAAATACAAAGAAAAGGGGAAGTGCCACTCATCACTGCCTAGCAGCTCACAACCCATATCTGAGGAAACAGCCCTTCAACAACAGCAAAAGATCAGACACTCAAGTATCAGGACAGTGTTTTGGCAAGGCAGTGTTATAATGCAAACGAATTATAATGTAAATGGTTTTACTCTCATTCACAGGATTGTCAAAAATCAAAACTGATTTCTTTTTTTATTATTATCTTTAAATAAAGTTTCCATAAACATAAAACCACACACAATCATACAATCAACTTCCTTCCCTACTGTACTTTGAACTTGATTTTTTACATTCTTTTTGGCTTTCTTACATACAGTTTAAATTGTGTTATTACAATAGAATTATTGATACAGTAGTGTATTATCCAGTCTTCTTCCCTGAATCACATTTGTTACCATATCTCCCTCCAAAAGGTGACTCACAAAAAAAAAATCTGATATTTTCCCCTTATTTTTAGTTTTATCAACAGTACAGTTTAATCTGTCAACCATGTTGTTGCGTGAATGCTCCAATCCAATTTCCAAAATTCAATTAATTTTTCAGTCTTTTCTAAATTTATCTAAGGATTGAGATCGAACCCAACAGGTAAGTTGTTCTAATCTCACCACCTCCTGTAACTTTAACATCCAGTCTTCTATGTTTGGAATTGCTTTTTGCTTCCAGTATCTTGCATATACTAGTCTAGCTATTGTTGTCATATAGCACATCACATGTTCAAATTCATTAGGGAAATCTCTGTCAAAAATATTCAATAGGTATAATTCCGGTTTCAATTTACAGTCAATTTTCAATATTTTCCTAATTGTATCATGAATATTGATCCAGACTGTCTTGTTACTTTACAGGTCCACCACGTACGGTAGAATGTACCCTTCGCCTCCCCACACTTCCAACACTCACTTTTCATGTCTTTATACATTTTTGCCAACTTGTGTGGTGTCAGGTACCATCGAAATTGCATCTTGTGACAGTTCTCTCTCAAATCACTACAAAGTGTAAATTTCCTATTTGTCTTCCACAGAACCTCCCAATCTTCAATAAGGATATTACGTCCAATATTCCGTGACCATTCTATCATAAACTCTTTAATAGGTTCCGATTCTAAAATTAACTTTAGCAATATTTTATATACCTTTGATATGTTAAAGTCACTATCGTCCATTATCAAGATGTCAAGCTCTGTTTTTAGATTTTCTATCCCCCATAGTTTTTTATCCATACAAAATCTCTCTAACAATTGTCTATATTGGAACCAATTACCGATTCTTCGTTCCCCCTCTAATTCCTCCCTTGTTTTACATCTGGGAGATCTCTTCTGAAATACTACTAAATCGTTATATGTCAACCAGCTTTTCAAACGAGGCATCTCTCTTCTTCTAAATGCTTCTTGTAGGGAAACCCATAATGGTAACTTAAAATAGATCTTAATCTTCAGTTTCACCCATATTCTGATCAAAGCATTTCTGATAAAATTATTATTAAAGTTCTTGTCAATCTTTACTTTATCATACCAAAGATAGGCATGGATCCCGTATCTAATATCTGAGCTTTCCAATGTGATAATCCCATCATCCCTAAGAGTGAACCAGTCATACATCCAAACTAACACGCATGACTGATGGTATAATTTAAGATTCAGCAGAGCTAAGCTTCCTCTGGATTTATCCTCTGATAAAATTTTCCATCTTACTCTAGGCTTTTTGTTCTGCCAAATAAATCTAGACAAGTCTCTATCCCATTCCTTAAAAAGTTTGTCGTTGCATATTACTGGTAAATTTTGGAATAGATAAAGCATCTTCGGTAATATAATCATTTTTACAGCCGATATACGATCTAACAGGGATAAGTTTAATTGCTTCCATTTTCCAAGGTCTTGTTTGATTTCATTCCAAATCTTCTTGTAATAAGTATCAATCAGGTCCATATTATTTTTAGTGATCATTATTCCTAGGTATCTGATTTTTTTCTCCAATTTGAAATTCGATATCTCTTTCAGTTTATGTTCTTCTTTCTCATCAATATTCTTTGTCAATACACTCGTTTTGTCCTTATTAATGTTAGTGTTTTTAGATATAGAACAGGCTTTCGATAGTGTAAATTGGCAATTTATGATTGAGGTGATGAATAAACTGGGTCATGGAGAGATGTTTATAAATGGAATTAAGGCAATTTACAAAAACCAAATGGCCCAACTTACAGTTAATGATCAAAAGACAAAAGTAATAAAAATGGAGAAAGGGGTGAGGCAAAGGTGTCCTCTGTCCCCGCTACTTTTTATAATGGTCTTGGAAGTTTTGTGTAGGAAGATAAGATCTGAGGAAGGAGTAAAAGGAGTTCGAATTAAAAAACAAACATATAAACTAGCCACATTTGCAGATGACTTGATAGTATTCTTAGAAGATCTTTTAGAGTCAGTCAGGACCTTGCGTATGATATTGGAGAACTATGGTAAAATTGCAGGGATTAACATTAATAAGAAAAATCAAAACTGATTTCAAGGTACATAACAATCACACACACACAGCGCCTCGTAAAATCTATGTGTTTTACACTCCAGTTTGTATTGTTTATAATCAGAATAAATTTCCACTGTATTTAATGGGCTTTACTACCCAGAAGGTGCAAATAGAACTGGAGATATTTTCAACTCCTGTCAACAGAAATTACCATAGCTTAGACTCTGAAAATCCTGTCATTAAGATTGGCAAAATAAATAATCCACTTCTTTAAAAATTGTGCTATCTCTGAAATCAGTTTACAATGTATTGTAATATCACCTCGCATAAAGGCTAGCATAAGAGCACTTCTTATAAGACCTAGAACCATAAACACACTTTCAGATTAACATTTCTATTTATACCTGGAAGATGTTCGTCCTACTGGGAAACATGGGGCTGCAGCTGATAAATTACCAGTTCCAAGCTGATTACCAACTTCTTTTTCTTTTTCAGCTGCTGCTTTTTCACGTTCTTCTGAAAAAGCAAAGAAGAAAATACAGTGTGAGAAGGGATAGCAATCTGTTACCTGCTTTAAGGTTTTGCTTATGTTTTGAAATGTCTGGAACAACAATAAAGACAACAATTTGTAAAAGCACAAAGCATATGCAGCTGGACCTCAACTTTCGTGAGGGTTAGGAGTGCAGCAGTCCCATGAGAGAAACCACAAATATTTTAAGCCTCCCCATAAACATGCATGCTATAGATTCTGTTACTGCAAAAATCTCTGCTTTACTCCCATGTCACCTCCACCACACCTCCGTCACTGGTCTCCAAGGCTCCCCTCCTGCCTCCTAGGACAATGACAGTGCTGCAGAAGGCTCCTTCAGTGTCGTAACCCTTCCTTCAAGAAAGGAGGTTTTTGCAGCAGCCGCAGCAGGGTCAGCATGGCAGCAGTGGCTTGTCCTCCTGTCTCCTTTCTTGTCAACAGCCCCCTCCAGCCCATGGTGTGTGCGGTCCACAACCGAGGTGACTTCTGCCTGCCACTTGCCTGCCTGCTCCCTCATCCAACTGTTTGCTTTCCCTTTCACTGGCTGGCTCACTGTGTTTCCTTTACTCCAGCAGCCCCTCCATCACCCTGCCATTGGGTGCATCTTTCCCCTACCACCTCTGCCCTCTCAGGATCCCAATGACGATGTTAAGCTGACCAGCTAGAGTGAGAGGGGCAGGGGAGGGGGAAGAAGGCAAGGAGATGGCATTTGTAGAAGCAGCAACATCCAGCACCCCTTCGCCTTCCTCCCCACTCCTCCCCACCCCTTTCAGGGAGGAGATGCACTCAGTGGGTGGCAGGGGGTGGAAGGGCTGCCAGAGCAGTGTGTGGGCTGAGCAAGGCAAATACAGTGAGTCAGCCAGTGAGAGAGAAAGAAAGAAGGCAGGCAAGGGAGCAGGCGGGCGAGTGGTGGGCAGAAGCCACCTCGGTCACAGACTGTGTGCACATGAACTGGAGGGGACTGTTGGTGAGAAAGAAAACTGAGAGGAAAAGGACGATGACACTGCAGGAGATTTTTGCAGCAGTGTCATCATCCTAGGAGGTGGATGGGGAAAGACTTGGAGACTGGCACCAGAGGAAGTACAACTCACTAATAATCAAATCCCCGGAAATAAAACCTGTGAAAGTTGAGGGTCGACAGTAACACTGAAATTCACAGGCTATCAAGTCTTAGTTTTTGTGACATCACTGTCCTTAAGACTGAGTCAAAGGAATTTCCTCATGATACATCCAACACATTTTTCATTTTTATTTAAGAGCTTTTTGGGCAGCTACAGCAAAGAAAAATGAGGTGGAAATGGTCACATCTTGTGTCTTTGTTCAAAAGATACAATGAGTCCAACTACAACCGAGGTTGGCAACTGTGGAGAAAGTTGCTCCCCATGGAGATCATTTTTTTCTGTTTGTTTCATCCCAAAATTGCCAAAAGAGCTTTGCATAAACTGTGAAGTACTGCCATTCATTTTGCTGTGTTTTGGAAAATTTTTACATCCCTCTCACCTGTTCCTGGCCTAGATGGGACTTATTTCAAACAGAGACTGGATAGTCACTTCCTGTGTGAAAAATAAGTCCCATTCATCTCCCTCCTGTCCAAAACACAGTAAAATTGCAGTACACATACATGTTGCTTTGGGGTGTGCTACTATAATTTGGCCTTGAGGATCTACATGCACCCACAAGAAAAGTTCTTCACTCATCTTACGTTAAGCCCATGATTCAGAGCCGTACTTGTAGCTGTCACTTTCCTTTTACAAAAAGCATCCATGTAGTGCTCAACCTGGTTTAGGACTGTTGCAAGGAAGCAAACCCTTTCCTCCCACATGCAGTTTTCCTCCTAAAAGTCTCTCCTTGAAATGGATTATTTGCCCCTGTAGATGCTGAAGCTGATTTTCACTAAGAGAGCAGATAGCTGGAAGTAGTAGTTCAAAAGCATGTCTTTTAAAGTGCATTTGTTGAAGATTATGTTGCTCTGGGCCTGCAGTGGAAAGTGTAAGGATGACCTCTGCTATCAGTCAGAAGAACAAGAGTACAGTTGTCCCTTCATATTCGCTGGGGTTTGGTTCCAGGACCCCCCATGGATACCAAAATCCATGAATACTCAAGTCCCATTATATGCAATGGCACAGCAAAGTGGTGTCCCTTATATAAGATGACAAAATCAAGTTTGCTTTTCAGATTTTTATTTTTTAAAGAATATTTCCAAGCCGTGAATACTTAAATACGTGGATATGGAGGAACAACGGTATAAGCTGAAACAAGTCTTGGATTTCCTCCCCCCATGCCTATCTCTTAGCTGAGGAACTGAAGGTTCTTTGGAGTTTTTCTATCAATTTGTATCTAAACGGAGTTCCTTCTAGTTTATAATTTTGATCATCTGAGCACCCAAAGTTATAAACAGCAGTACTGGTCAGCAGGCAGCTCAACATCAACATTCCCCTTAAGATTATTTTATGGTACGGAATTTCAAGAAATTTATAAGACAAGAAAATAAGCCGGCAACTAATCTTTCTAGCTATTTATTAAGGTAAACAAATCAGTATATGTACTTTCACATGCCAAGAAGAGCATCCTCATATCACACAGACTACAGTCTAGGCCCATCCATAAACAGAATGTACGTTGTCTAGGCACATTATTTCTATAAACATTTCCCACTTACAATAGTATATCATTACATGAACATGGCCTATATCTCTTATCTGATAAGGAACACATCTTATACAAGCATAAATATGTCCAATAAATCAGCTGAAGTGTAATGTTCTGCCAAAAGAGGATGCATTCTCTCTGTTAATCAGCAATGCAAAGTAAGGTGAACAGCTCATGAACAAGAAAGGAGGCAGCCATTACGAAACAGCAGTAGGAAGCAGTCTATAAGACTGCCCCCATCTAATTGGACTGACATGGCTTTTATAACTGCAGCCAATACGTACCTATCTGATTATTATCAACTAAAGATTTAAGCCTCTATGTGCCCAAAACAAGCCAATTATTAGAAGTCACTAATTCTTGCTCTGGCTATGTGCCCTGAAGAACAATTAAAGCCTCTTTATGGAGACAGACTGCAGCTAGATGGGTTCTCCTCCCCCCCCCCACACACACACACCAAGGCACTAAGGATCTGCATCTGTTTATCTGTTTCTAGTTAGCAGACTCTGGATCCAGACAGCTGTGGTATACAGTTTCTCTTAGAAGAAGTAATGCTTTTACTTCTCTAAGATCACCATCTATCTTCCCATCCACAACCACTTCTAGCTCTAATTCTAATTGATATGTCTCTATATATGTATCTATTTATATAAATATTTATAATAAATAGCCTGAATTATTTTCCAAATGAGTCTGGTCCTTCCCACGTAAATATCCTGCAACTCCAAGACACAAAAGTGTTTAAGTGGAGTCTGGATGTTAATTTGACTTGTCTGGTTTAACCACTATCATAAATTGGGAGCCTTGGTGCCCAGAAACTGGTAAAAGTCATGCCAGACAGAACCCAGCATTAGCTGCCAAGGACTCTCAATCTCTCAGTCTAAGTGATGGGGTGGGAAACCAAGACTGTTTCATTGTGCTGCTGCCAGGTAAATGGGGAGAATTGTAAGACCCAACAGTGATGATTCACCTATCACAAAGGCAGGGATGAAGGCCAGAGCTCCATCCAGCTGGCCTCCTAGAGGAGAAAAAGTACCCACAAGCAAAAGTCTAACTACCTTTCAAGCAGTATTGGACTGAAACCAATGCTTATCCTACTTAGGCAGTAAGGCCTATCAGTCTTATCAGGGAGCAGGACCTATTGGACTCGATGGGACTCACTTTAAAGTCAGCATATGTAGGATTGCACTGTTAGTTTTGCAGCACCTTGTTTAGCAGGTACCTGTCTGCAAAATGGCATTATCATCTATGGACATTTCAAAATAACCCCTCACCACAATGTTATTTTTCTTTGTATTTAGCCTTGAAGTGCCAAATGAAGAACTTATTTACATTTAAGAGAATCTTCTGTAAGCTACTTCTGTATGGGAAGCAAACCAAATATATATATATATATATATATATATAAATGAAGTGTGGTTTGACCATTTTATAACATCATTGTCCAAATTATCTCACTGGAATGGGGGTGGCGGTGGGAAGCTTAGCAGAAAAAAGTGTTCTAAAAATAGCTCATTGGTGATTTTATGTTGCTTTTAAATAAGCTTTCAAAAAAAAATCCAATTCCCATCTATCATGAACAAAACACACAAAGTCAGTTCAAAAACATTTTTGCCTTTCTCCATTTATTCTTTGAGCATTACATTTGATTTTTAAAATATAATCCACCAAAACTCTTGCCTGAATCTGGGAATTCAGTATAGAGTGCAGCCATCAACAAATGTAAATTGAGGAAATTAAGGAAATTAAATCAAAACTGTCATGTAAAAGGACCTCTCACCCAGAATCTTCCTACTTCTTTCCACAGCAGTTCTTCGAGTTTGTTCAAACAATGCATTGAAATCAAACGTTCGAGCTTTCTTTCCTGGGTGATGAGAATTAAAGAAATTGGTAATTCAAGATGTCAGACTACAAGTTCAGAAAAGGGAAGAAAACCCTTAGCAACTTACTAAAATATTGATCAGAGTATGAACATCAAAAAGGACTGGATACCTTGCAATTATAAATAAATGTCTGCAATAACAGATGTTTACACTGCAAAATTATATATATATATACTCAGAAATAAATCCCCTGTGTGGTGAGATTTAGTCCCATGTAAGTGTTCATATAACAGAAGTCTTGAGGACATAAGAGCAACTCTGTCAGATGTGATCAAAGGAAAACATAAACCCAGTATCTGTTCTGTTTCCCACAGTAACCATCCAAATGCCTCCAACAAGTCCACATTCTGAACATGGAAGAAATATTTCCCAATGAGTTTATTCCTGCTTTTTCACAGCATTCTAATGAGAAAATAATGTAGGACAAAAAATGAAAACTTTGAGTTGACATTTCAAGTCTATGGTTTCAAAGGCTTACTGTCCATAAGAGACTGAGGAGATTTTCACACGCCTAAAATATCCCTCGGAGAAATCGGGACAGAAATATTTCTGTCCCAGAAGCAGCGCTGCAGTTCGCATGCCCAGTCCCCTCTCCCGATATGCTCTCGTCGTCACGCTGGGTTATTTCTTCCCTCTTCCGGAATATTTTACTAACAGGAGTTTGCCGTTAATAAAATATTCTGGAAGAGGGAAGAAATAACCCAGCGTGACGACGAGGGCATATTGGGAGAGGGAACTGGGTGTGCGAACCGCGGCGCTGCTTCCGGGACAGAAATATTTCTGTCCCGATTTCTCCGAGGGATATTTTAGGCGTGTGAAAATCTCCTGAAACAAGAAAGTAATTGACAGTTGTCAATTTTTCTTGCTGAAAAGTACCAATCTTTCCAGAACTGGTTCAAAACTGGAAAAAAAATTAGCTAGAGTGTTCTGTAAGACTCTAAAACCAATAGACTACAAATACTCAAAGCAAATTGCCTTTAGTGTTCATAAGGCAGCAAACAGACATCACCAACTCAGTTTTGAATAGCCCACACAGGAGCCTCATCTTCGATGTGTAATGATATAAATTTAATAAGTAATAGAAAATCAGCTAATGTAAATGCTGTAGTTTTGGCTGACGGGAAAGAGCTAAGTACTGTAAATCAAATGGGTACTGTGTACATTCCAGGGCTAAAAGAGAATTTTAATGATGTCTTACATGTAAAGGAGTTAGAAAATAATTTGTTATCAGTAAGCAGATTAACAGAAAGAGACTACACAGTCATCTTTGAAAAGAACATGTGTAAGATAAAACTGAATGGGGAATTGCATGGCATAGGTTTGAAAAAGGACAAACTTTATTATTTGGAGGACAATATTGATAGCTGCAGGGTTGAAGAAGCTAATAACATAGAAAATATTCCAATCCACAAAGACTGCATACACGAGCTTCACAGAAAATTCGGCCATGCGAGCTTCAAATGTTTAAAGAATTTAATCAGTATGTGTCCAGATTTAAAAGTTACTGAATGCAAAAACCACTTAGATTGTACGGTATGTCATCAGGTAAAGGTCAGAGCTTTTCCAGTAGCTAAGAAAACAAAAAGAATTGCTCAAAGACCATTTCAGTATGTACATGCAGATGTCGCCCAAGCTAATTGCTTGTCCTTAGGGGGAAGCAAGTATTTCCTAGTAATTGTTGATAGGTATACAAGGTTTGCATTTGTGAGAATAATGAAAAACAAATCTGACGCTGGGCAAAGTTTAAAAGCATGGGTAAGAATGGTGGAAAGACAATTTGATAGCAGAGTAGGCACCATTATTACTGATAGAGGAGGAGAATTTTTAAATAATCAATTGTTTAACTGGTTTCAAAAGGTGGGAATAAGGCATGAAACTACAAACCCTGCTTGTCCTAGTGAGGATGGGTTAGCAGAGAAGAAAATACAAGATATAAAAAGAATTACTGCTTGTATGATGGCAGATGCAGGGATGAAAGATAGTTTTTGGGCAGAAGCAACTTTGACTGCAATACATATCAGTAACAGATTGTATCATTCAGAAATTGAAGACATTCCCTACAGGGTATTGTATGGGAGAATGCCAAATTACAAGTACGTAAGGGTTTTTGGACAATTTGCTCATGTTTACACACCTGCTTGTTTCAGGAGGAAAGGAGAACCCAAAAGCAAAAGGCTTAGGTTTTTGGGGTATTCTGGAAATAGCTACAAGTTTCATTTGGATGGAAAACAAGTGCAGTATTCTAGGTCTGCAAATTTCGAGAGACATGCTGGTTGGGACAAACTGCATGCCAATAAAGAAGTGTTTTTGAGATTAGGGAGTTCAAATGAGCCAGAAGCACAAACTGAACCAACTTCAGGAAACGGAGAGGTTTCAGTTAAGCAGGAAGCATCACCTAGCAGCAGTGGTAGTTCTTCCGATGATGAGATAGCATCTAGGCCTACTACTACTCGAATGACTGAAGACAAGAGATTTAGTCATAGAACTACAACTCCTAGTAGAGAAAGTGAGGATGAAAGAGACAGAACAGCAGATTTTATTCCCAGGCGTAGTCATAGAGTTAGAAAGCCTCCAGATAGGTTTGTTGTGACAAAGGCAAGAACTTGTTTAGCAGTAGAAGAGCCTGAAAGTTTTGAAGAATTGGAAAGTTATTCTAGTGAAGAACAGGAAAGATGGTTTGATGCAATGGATAATGAGTTTGGTTGCCTGGTAAATAAAGATGTTTATGAAATTGTTGACAGACCCAAAGACAAGAAAGTAATTGGTTGTAAATGGGTATACAAAAGGAAAGAAATGCCAGATGGAAGTATCAAATATAAAGCTAGGTTAGTGGCTAAGGGTTTTGCACAACAGCAGTATGAGAACTATGATAAGACATATTCTCCAACTGCAAAGCCAGAAAGTCTGAGAATGGTTCTAGCTGTAGCAGTAAAAAGGAATTTAATTGTAGAACATTTTGATTTTGAGACAGCTTACTTGAATGCGGTCTTGGATGAAGAAATATTTATGGAGCAGCCACAAGGTTTCGAAGAAAATGGTAGTCAGAGAGTATATAAATTAAGGAAAGCATTGTATGGTTTAAAACAAAGTGCCAGAGCGTGGAATCTGTGCATCAATGATGAGCTAGTTAAGCTAGGTTACAAGAGGAGCATTGCAGATGCTTGTGTTTATACAAAAGGAGACATAGTATTAGTGATTTATGTAGATGATTTGTGCGTAGCAGCAAAGTCAAAACAAGAAATTGAGTCAGTAAAAAGAGAATTGTCTGAGAAGTTTGTTTTGAAGGACTTAGGGGTATTGAAGTCTTATTTAGGTATTTGAGTTGAATGGACAGAAGAAGGACATTGTTTGTTAAGTCAGAGAAATAAAATTGAAAGATTGATTGAAAAGTGTGGATTACAGAATGCAAAAATAGTAAGAGCTCCAATGACAACTGGTTTTGTGTCTGAGGAAACAACTAGAGCGTTTGAGGACAAGAATCTCTTCAGAAGTATAATAGGATCTTTACAATTCATATCTTGCCACACCAGACCAGACATTTCTTATGCTGTAAATGTATTGTCTAGAAGGGTTAATGATCCAAAAATTGAAGACTGGACAGCGGTAAAACACTTATTGAGATATTTGAAAGGAACCTGAGATAGGAAATTGATTATAAGAAACAGTAGTTCAGATCTAGATTGTTATGTAGACAGTTCATTTGCATCAGAATTAGGAGACAAGAAGTCAGTTACAGGAATGATAATTAAATATAGTGAAAGTCCAATAGTTTGGAGAAGTAGAAAACAAACTAATGTAGTGTTAAGCACAACGGAAGCAGAATTCGCTGCTTTGAATGAGATAGTAAATGAGGTACAGTGGATTAAGCAATTGCTAAATGATTTAAATGAAAGTTACAAGATACCAGTGGAAATTCTGGAAGATTCACAGTCATGCATAGCGATGGCTGAAACTGAAAGTTTGAAGAACAGAACAAAATATGTTGGTGTAAGATATCAAAATGTACGAGACATGGTTCAGAAGGGTGAAATAGAATTGAGATATATAGAAACACAACACAACATAGCAGATTTGTTCACAAAAGCATTGACAGTAGAAAAACATGAAAGGCTGACACAAATGGTTGGAATGACATTGTAAGACACATACAATATTTTATTTCGGAGGGGATTGTTAAGGAAAATGCAACATGGGACATACAGTGAAAGAAATAAAATATGTATGTGAAAGTCACAATGACTAAGCAAGAGCAATTATGAAGCTACACAGGTGAAACTGCTAATGTAATCTAGAAGTCCTGAGAGCCAAGGACAGAGGTACTGAATGCAGAATGGAAACACCTGAGAATCATTAAGTGTACAAGGTGAAATGTTGAAATACATGGGTTGGTCTTAAGTATGGGTGGAACTACGTGGACCAATCAGAATGGAAGTACACACCCACTGGGTGATAAACAATGGCTATAAAATTGCAATGTTTGCCAATGTATTGTGGTTGAGTAGAGGTGGAGTAGTTTGGAGATATTGTGGAGCAGTGAGTAGAGATTGTGATTTGTTGACCATATAGTATATTTATATAGAAGAATAAAGTAGGTTTTATATAAAACTACTGAGTTGCCTGAGTGAATCCTGGAGACGTTTTGGAGACACCTGGAGAAGAGTGAGAAGGCTTGGAGAGTTTGTCAGGATCTTCAGCCTATTCTCTGAAACTCTGCTGCTTTGGAGAAAAGCATTAACCACTGATCTAAGCTGGTCGGCTCTGCTGCATAACAAGGTGGTGAGTTTGAGCCAGAGGTGAAGAGCTACAACTCCCATCATCTCTGACAATCCACCCTTAATTTTAAAACTGGGAAAAGTCCAAATGGAGGCCAGGCTAAAACTACAGGATCCTTTTTTCTCATCCAGGATATTTGCTCATGAATTAGCTCAGCAATAGTAAGGATATCAACTGCTGCTTGAAACAAAGCTATTCTTGGGTAACTAATACACGGTGGCCCTTTGCAGGTAACAGACTGGGACTTTCCCCAGGAATGTTGAGTTTGTTGCGGACCTTCACTGGGCTGTCACCAACCATCTGGAAACCAAGTACAGTGGTTAGCCATGAGCATTTCTACTGCTTTTTGTGTAGGTGCGAACCACGTTCACACAGAGCAAGCGGGGATCATTCTGGGAAGAGGAAGGACCTCTCTCCTTTATTTAAAACAAAAAAAGCAAGAGTCAATAACTGCATTTTCAGAAGCACCACTGAGCAGCCATACCAGTGGTTCTTAACCTGCGGTCTGGGGATCCCCAGGAGTGCACGATGTCCTCACAGGGGGTCCACAAAAGCTTGAAAGTTCCTCAGCCCACCTCCTCCCTGAAGTGAAGCAACCACGTGACAGGAGCCAAGGCAAAGGATGGCTGGATAGCTTGGCCTGTGCATTGCCATTCAATCCACTCCAACCACAAACTGGCAGGAAGAAGCAAGAAAAAAGACTTCCCTCTCCCTCCAGTGCCTTTGAGGAAAGGTTTAATGGATGGTGTGATTATGATTATATTACTATTATTATTATTATCATTATCATTAGGATTTTAAATCTTGAGTTAACTCTTAGAGGTCCACGGCAACAAAAGATATTTAAAGGGGGTCCCTGGTAAAGAAAAGGTTAAGAGTCACTTGTGGTGGTGGTATTATTATTATTAGGGTTTTAAATCTTGAGTTAAATCTTGGGGTCCATGGCACTAAAAGGTATTTAAAGAGGGTCCCTGGTAAAGAAAGGGTTAAGAGTCACTAGTGGTAGTGGCATCATCATCATCATTATTATTATTAGGGTTTTAAATCTTGAGTTAAGGTTTGGGGGTCCATGGCACCAAAAGATATTCAAAGTGGGTCCCTGGTAAATAAAGGATTAAGAGTCACTGATGGTGGTAGTATTATTATTATTATTAGGGTTTTAAATCTTGAGTTAAGGTTTGGGGGTCCATAGTACCAAAAGATATTAAAAGGGAGTCCCTGGTAAAGAAAGGATTAAGAATCACTAGTATAGTCGTGGTGGTATTATTATTATTATTATTATTATGGTTTTAAATCTTGAGTTAAGTCTTGGGGGCCCATGGCACCAAAAGATATTTAAAGGGGGTCCCTGGTAAAGAAAGTCACTAGTATAGTAGTGGTGGTATTATTATTATTAGGGTTTTAAATCTTGAGATAAGGTTTGGGTGTTCATGGTACCAAAAGATATTTAAAGGGGGTCCCTGGTAAAGAAAGGATTAAGAGTCACTAGTATAGTAGTGGTGGTATTATTATTATTTTTAGGGTTTTAAACATTGAGTTAAATCTTGGGGGTCCACAGCACCAAAAGATATTTAAAAAGGGGGTCCCTAGTAAAAAAAAAAAAAAGGTGAACCAATGAGCCATACAATTAAATTAGGCAAACAAATCAGCATAAACTGGGCAGAGGTTCAAAGACAGGCAACCCTCACAGCTCGGTACAACTCTATTTCCAAATGCGTGCTCAGAGAAGCCGTGAACCTCAAATGATACACGTGTACCTCAGATACACGTCTAGACGCAACTAAACTGGTGTCGTGTCGCCTCCTTGCCCACCCCGGCCATTGAGTTCAGGCTCACATTTCTCCGCTTCTCACCCCACTCACCAAACCCTGAGAAGCCCATCGTGGCTGCCAGCTCTGGGTCGGGTCCCGCCACCGGGTCGGCATCTATAGGGAAAGCAAGAGAGGAAAGCAAGCGAGTTGGGCGCCGTTTCCATGGCGACACTCCCCCCTCCCCGCCCGCTAGTCCTGGCTGGACCCTCACCGCTCTCTGCGCCGCTCGGCTCCATCATGCCAAGCGCCCGGCACTGGCCTCCAAAGTACAGTACTGCGAAAAGCAGGAAGGAGCCGGCGGAAGCGGCTGCCCAGCAAGAGGGGGCCTCTTCCGCTCCTTGTGCGCTGCCGTAGCGCCCCTAGTGGCCCGGAGGCAGGACCGGTTTATTTTATTTATTTATTTATACCCCGCTCTTCAGCTACAAGGCTATCAGAGCGACTTTCACAGTTGTCATTCTCATTCCTTGAAGTTCATAGAATCATAGAATTGCAGAGTTGGAAGAGACCACGAGGGCCATCCAGTCCAACCCCCTGCCACACAGGAAATCACGATCAAAGCATCCCCGACAGGGAAAATAAGTTTAATTTCCCTTATTCACAATTATTATGATTGAAAAGAAATAGCACACCAGACAGCCAATTCATGAAGGATGCTACCAGTTTGTTAAAGTCCTTTTCACATCAAGGCCACCTACAATATGTATTAGATCATGCATTAATTAGGGCATGCATGATTGAGAAATGACAGCTTTTCTGATCTCTTCACATACACAGGATCAAATGATTTAGACAGTTTCCTTCAACTTAGCAGTATATAAAATCAAGACTTACAAATTGTTTTAAGCAATAGCAGTTTACACATCTACACTGCATTAAGCAGTTTCCAATGTGTGTTAACAGGAATTTTGAGGGTCCCCCTGCAATGCTTTATTTTGGGGGGGCCATACGTTTATCTCAATGTAATCTAACTCAACCTAACCTATTCACAGTACACTATATTTAGAATCGGGAGGCATGGAGACACACTATCCACAATGCTGCAGCCTTATTTGAGAACTCACGCCGAACAAGTCTTGAAGAGAAACGACAACGCAGAAAGAATCACAACCCAGAAACATCACCCAAACTTCTGCTGTGCTTTCTGCAACCGGACTTGTTTATCTCGGATTGGCCTTTTTAGTCATCAGGGCGCTTGCAGAAAACGCGGGATGAGTCCTTCCTGAATCTTCATTTGTGAAGAAAAGCCAGAGATATTTAGAATCACAGAATTGTAGAGTTGGAAGAGACCACATATTATTATGTACAGTTGTCCCTCCATATTCACAGATTTGGCATTCACAGATTTAAGTATTCACTGCTTGAAAATATTCTTAAAAAAATAATAATCCAAATAGCGAACCTTGATTTTGCCATCTTATATAAGGGACACCATTTTGCTATGCCACTGAGAGAAACGACAACGCAGAAAGAATCACAACCTGGAAACATCACCCAAGGAGACCTTCTGCTGTGCTTTCTGCAACCGGACTTGTTTATCTCGGATTGGCCTTTTTAGTCATCAGCGCGCTTGCAGTAAGCATGGGATGAGTCCCTCCTGAATCTTCATTTGCAAAGAAAAGCCAGAGAGAGAGAGAAAGAGCATATAATGGGACTTGAGGAGTATTCAGGGATTTGGGTATTCACGGCGGGTCCTGGAACCAAACCCTAGTGAATGTGAAGGGACAACTGTATTAATTATTATAATTGCTACAGTTGTACGTCCATATCCACAGATTTGGTATCCACACATTTAAGTATTCACAGCTTAAAAATATTATTTTAAAAAATAATAATCCATTTTGCCTGCATCTGTGGCTGGCATCTTCAGAGAATTAATACAATAATTTATAATAATACAGTTGTCCCTTCACATTCTCTGGGGTTTGGTTCCAGGACCCCCCGTGAATACACAAATCCGTGAATACTCAAGTCCCGTTATATGCAATGATAGCAAAATGGTGTCCCTTATATAAGATGGCAAAATCAAGGTTTGCTTTTTGGAGTATTATTTTTTAAAGAATATTTTCAAACTGTGAATAGTTAAATCCGTGAATGCCAAATCTGTGAATATGGAAGGACAACTGTAGTGTGTTTAGATTAAGAGGGAAAATGTATTAGTGTTAGGATAGATAGTTTTATTTTTGTATTAGTAAGAAAAGAGGAAAACAATTTTTTTGTGTTATTGTTACAGCCTTTTGTGGTCAGGTGTATTTTTCAATAGAATTATTTATTTATTTATTTATTTATATCCCGCTCTTCAGCCACAAGGCTATCAGAGCGGCTTACAAATTGTTTTTTAAGCAATAGCTATTTACACATCTACACTGCATTAAACAGTTTCCAATGTGTGTTAGCTAATTGCCCCCCACAAGCTGGGTACTCAATTTACCGACCTACGATGGTCTAATTCTACTGAAAAATTTAAAAATTCCTAATCCCCCCAAAATTCCTAGTGGCCCGGAGGAGCAATAACCACCAAAAGACTCGCTGAGTTCAAAATCAGGGGCAGCTGAAGCCCTTGCACGCCTGATGTCCACACTGAACAAATAATCCAGTTTCAAACTCCTTCCTATGGAATCCTGGGATTTGTAGTTTTAAAAGGTCTTTATTCTTCCCTGCCAAAGAGAGCTGGTGCCTCACCAAAATACAAACCCCAGGATTCCATAAGGAAGGAGCCATGGCAAATAATCCAGTTTGAAACTGGATTGTTTGCGTAGTGTTGATGCACTGACTCTAAGGGTTTTTCTTGGCAAGATTTCTTCAGAGGGCTTTTCCCTCCCATTGCCTTCATCTGAGGCTGAGAGAGTGTGGCTTGGCCAATGTCATCCAGTGGGTTTTCATGGCTGAGCAGGGATTGATACCATGTCAGGCTAGAACTGATTCAGCTTTAGGGCTGCAATCGCCATCCTATACCACTAACAGGGAAATCCTATACATGTCCAATCAGAAAGAAGTCCCATTGAGTTCAATAAACTTTCCTCCCAATGAAGACAATGCAATCTATACTTCTCCATACAGAATCAAGCCTCACTGATTTCCGTGAGACTTACTAAATAAGTGTGTATAGCAGTGGCTAACCTTTTCTTTACCTTTTAGTATATTTTGTTGCTGTGGACCTCAAAAACTTCTTAAGATTTAAAACCTTAATAATAATAATAGTAATAATAATAATACAATTACTACCAACCATGAAACTTTTCCTCAGAGGCACAGTTTCTTCCTACCAGTTTGTGTCTGGAGGAGATTGAATGGCAATGTGCAGGCCAACCATCCAGTCAGCCTTTGCCCTGGCTTCTGTCACCTGGCCACTCCACTGCAGGAAAGAGGTGGTCCAAACAGCCTTCAAGCCTTTGTGGACCCCCTCCGAGAACATCTCTGACTCCTGGGGTCCCTTGACCACAGGTTAAGAACCACTGGTGTATCTCTCTCTCTCTCTTTCTGGCTTTTCTTCGCAAACGAAGATTCAGGAAGGACTCATCCCGCGCTTTCTGCAAGCGCGCTGATGACTAAAAAGGCCAATCCGAGATAAACAAGTCCGGTTGCAAAAAGCACAGCACAAGGTCTCCTTGGGTGATGTTTTTGGGTTGTGATTCTTTCTGCGTTGTCGTTTCTCTTCAAGACTTGTTCGTTGTGAGTTCTCAAATAAGGCTGCAGCATTGTGGATAGTGCGTCTCCATGCCTCCCGATGTGAGGCCAGGGCGGACCACTGTTGGTGATCAATTTGGCCGAGCCTGAGATGTTGTTTCAGGGAGTCTTTGTATCGCTTTTTTGGAGCGCCCCTCTTACGCTGACCCGTGGCGAGTTCACCGTAGAGTAGTATTTTTGGGAGGCGATGGTCCTCCATCCTAGAAACGTGCCCTGCCCAGCGCAGCTGTGTTCTCAATATCATGGCCTCAATGCTGGTGATCCCTGCTTGCTCAAGGACAGCACCATTCATCACATAGTCAGTCCAGTGTATATTTAGGATCGTGCGTAGACAGCGCTGATGAAAGCGCTCGAGGAGTCGTAGGTGGTAGCGATAGGTGACCCATGTTTCAGATCCATAAAGGAGGATAGACAGTACGATGGCTCTATATACACTGATTTTTGTGCTTTGCCTCAGGTGTTTATTGCTTCAGACTCTTTTGTGAAGTCTTCCAAATGCACTATGTGCCTTTGCTAATCTGTGATCAATCTCTTTGTCAATCTTGGCATCTGAGGAGATGATGCTTCCCAGGTAGGTGAACTTCTGAACAGACTTGAGCACAGATTTGCCGATGGCAACGTGGGGATGGTGGTGTTCGCCCTGTGGTGCAGGCTGGTAAAGAACTTCTGTTTTCTTCAGGTTGACTTCTAGCCCAAACAGCTCTGCAGCTGTTGCGAAGCAGGACGTTAGGCGCTGCAGAGCTGCTTCTGTGTGGGCAACAAGGGCAGCATCATCAGCGAAGAGCAGCTCACGGACTAGATAGTTTAGAGTCTTAGTGTGAGCCCTCAGATGGCTTAAGTTAAACAAGCTACCATCAGTATGGTAACGTATATAGATGCTGTCTTCTTCTTCAAGCTCTGCCGTAGCCCTTTGGAGCATCATGCTGAAGAAGACTGTAAATAAAGTTGGAGCAAGAACACAACCTTGCTTCACTCCATTAGTTATTAGAAAGGGCTCTGAAAGAGCATCGCCATATCTGACTTGACCACGCTGGCCCTCGTGTAGCAAGATAATCATTTTAAGGAATTTGGGGGGACATCCTAGTCTTTCCAGGATCTGCCACAGACCTTTTCTACTTACAGTGTCGAAGGCTTTGGTGAGGTCGACAAATGTTACATAGAGACCCTTGTTCTGTTCCCTACATTTTTCTTGCAGTTGCCTAAGGGCAAATACCATGTCTGTAGTACTCCTATTGACTCTGAAGCCACATTGGCTTTCAGGGAGAAGTTCTTCTGCAATAGCAGGAACTAATCTGTTCAGGAGTATCCTTGCAAGGATTTTTCCAGCAATAGAGAGCAGTGTTATGCCTCGATAGTTTGAGCAGTCGGATTTTGCTCTTTTTTTCTTGTACAGGGTGATCATGACTGCATCTTGGAGGTCTGATGGCAGTTCCCCTTTTTCCCAGCAATTCACAAGGAATTCGTGGAATTTTTCGTGGAGTGCATGACATCCGTGTTTCCAAACTTCAGGTGGGATTCCATCAATCCCGGCTGCCTTGCCGTTTTTCATCTGCTGTATGGCCTTAAGGGTCTCTTCCAACGTGGGAGCTATGTCCAATTCATTTTTCATTGATTTTTGTATCATATGTTGGATAGCTGAGGCTTGGACTACTCGGTTGGTGCTAAAGAGACTTTGAAAATGTTCAGCCCAACGATTCAGGATGGAGGCTTTATCAGTAATTAATGTTTGACTATCCATACTGTATAAGGAGCTTTGGAGGGGTGGCATCTTAATGAAGAGACTCCAAGTCAACAATTTTCAACAAGCTATCATGAGAGACAACTTCCAGGCAAATCTGCAAACAAAACTTGAAGACCATCCTACAGATCCTTCTCCCACAGTGCTTTGGCAACATATCAAAAACAGTCTCCTCCAGTCTGTGGAAGAATCCCTCGGGTTCTCCCACAAGAAAAATCAAGACTGGTTTGATGAAAACAACCAAGAGATCCAGGAGCTGTTGGCAAAGAAGAGAACTGCTCACCAGGTTCTCGCCCACTGAAACACATTTGTGGTGTTAAATTGGGTTGCCATCTTTCTCCCCATGAAAGTTTCCTCATTTTTAACAAAAAAAAAAAAAAAAAAACCCTCTCAGGCTGGTTCAACATCTTCTTCTCTATAGTGGAGATTATTGAATATGTTAAATGTAGATTGGTGAACATTTAATTTGGTTCATTTTCAATTCAGTTCAATTTGGTTCATACCACTGTCTTTCATAAATGTGATGAAAGAGCATTTTAAAAAACAATTCACTGTGGGGGAAAATAAAACTACCAAGAGCTGTTCCTCCACAGGTGTAAATCATCCAGAGATCTACTAATACAGGTATATTTCAGTTAACAAAATAGATGTGTTCAAAATAGATGGACACTACTTCTTTAACAGAAAATTTGGTACGAGAGGCCAAAATAACATAGAAAGCATAGGAAAAAGTTCCTACACCACAAAACAAAAGAGCAGTTCAACACGTTTCAGCAATTTTTAAAATCCAGAATTAATATATATATGTGAAATGAATCAACCAAATCAGCTAAGCCATAGGCATGCAGGAACCTTCTGTAATTCTGTTGTCATGGACTGATCGCTACCTGGTGGAGTTCAGACTCACTGGGTCCTCTAGTTAAGATGGTCTGCCCCAGGAGACTTATGTATCCAGTTGGATTCCTGATGGCTCTTGAACAGTTTCATGTTTCCTTGGCCAGTGATCCTGTCAAAGCCCTGTGTGATCTCTAGAACAGGGAAATGTCCAGGTGGTGGACACAATTCCCCCTAAATGTTCCCTTCCACAGAGTGGAGCCAAGTGAGCTTCCTGGTTCACTAGGGAGCTAGTTGTGGTGAAATGTGTGGAACAGAGACTAGAGTGATGATGGCAGAAGACTTGGAATGAGCCCAACCAAACACAGGCTAGAGCTCATTGGAAGCCCTATGCTGTGGTGATGGTGGCACTGAAGAAATTATACTCCTCTGTCACCATTGCATCTGCACAGTGTCTTCCAGTGAAGCTGTCTTGAGTGGTTGGGAGCCTTTTTCACTCTGACCCACAAAATGAAAACCACAACCACTCGATAGCCCACTGTGAAAAAGTTTCAAGACACTTTGCAGGCAAAATTATTCAGATCTGCTCTGACTTGGATGCTGTACTTGAGACAGGTCCAGTTGATTAATTTTGGTCCCTGCTTGTCCTGTATTACTGGATACATTTCAATTTGTGCATCCTGAGGATGTGGGCAGGGTCTCTGGAGATGCGAGAGCCACTACAGGCATACTAGATCCTAGCCTCTCCTGGCTGCTAAAGGCAGGTAGAGGAGGACCGCCTAAGTGGGTAAGGGGAGTGGTGAATGCCTCACTGCAACAAGCGAAGTTTCCATCCTGCCTAAAAGAGGCTGTTGTGAGGCCATTCCTTAAAAAGGCCTCCCTGGACCCCACCATTCTTATCAACCAGTCTTTAATAGTGTATTCCATTTTTGGGCAAGGTTCTGGAGTGTGTGGTGGCCTCCTAGCTCCAAGGTTTCTGGATGAGATGGATTATTTAGATCCAGTTCACTCTGGCTTCAAGCCTGGTTATGGGATAGAAGCCCATATGCAAGGAATTGAACAGGGAGAGTTGTGTCCTATTGGGTTATACTGGACTTCTCAGTGGCTTTTGATATCCTCAACCATGATATCCTTCTGAGTCGCCTCTCTGGGATGGGAGTTGGGGGCACTGTTGTTCAGAAACCAGCAGGTCCAAAAATGCTGCATCCAGAATGCTGACTTGGACCAGTTACAGGGAGCATATAACTCCATTGTTAAAACAGTTTCACTGGGTACCATTCATTTCTGGGCACAGTTGAAAGTGCTGATCATGACCTATAAAGCTCTTTACAGTTTAGGATCAGACTATCTGAAAGACCAATCTTCCTGTACAAACCTGCCAGAGTTCTAAGATATCCAGGGGAAGGCTTTTTCTCGGTTCCATCACCATCACAGGACTTTTTTGGACAAAGAAAAAACAACGCTAGCAGCCTCGCCACGTTGCGAGGCTGCAGCGCTGCAGGGCGTCCGTTTTGCATGATGCTGTCCCTAGCGGTACTGTTGCAGTACCGCTAGGGATGGGCGTCATGCAAAATGGACGCCCTGCAGCGCTGCAGCCTCACAACATGGCGAGGCTGCTAGCGTTGTTTTTTCTTTGTCCAAAAAAGTCCACAGACTCGCTTGGTGAGGATACAAGAGAGAGCCTTCTAGTGGCTGCTCCCACCCTCTGGAACTCCCTTCTGCAGGAGGCTAGACTGGACCCCTCCTTGCTTTCCTTTCATCATCAGGCAGAGATTTCTTTGTGTAAGCGGGCTGTTAATGCATAAGCAGGGAAACTTCTTACTAGGATGTGTGTTTTATTTATTTTTTAATGTTTGTATATCTTTTAAATGATTTCATACTGTTTAATGTAGGGATTTTTAATTGTTTTAATTTTTTTATTGTTAAGGTATTTTTAATTGACTGTCTTTGGAAGCCACCTTGGGTCCCATTCTGAGAGAAAGGTGGCATACAAATGAAATACATTAAAAATAAATGTAATGAATTACTAAAGGAAAACTTTTGAACCCTCCAGAGACCACTTGAAAACTTCTTCCAAAATGCATCCAGGGTCAGACTTCTAGATCTGTGTTTAACATGATGAGTGCCTGGCAAGACAGGCTTATCTGTTTCCCTCTTTTCTCTTAGCTTTCCTATTTACTCATGCTCAGTAAAAAAAAAATTCTGGAGACAGATGCTGTTTACCTTGCTTGTTGGACGCATGCACACACAGCAACAGCAGGATCCATTAGAGTAGAATCCCATTCTTTCCCAGGTCAAGTTTCATTACATTGTTTACTGCAGACATGCTGCTGCAACCCAACACTGGAAGTCTATGTTTCTCCACCCCTCTTCAGTGCCAATGGTACTAAAAAAAATCCAGTGAGAGGACAAGGAGGAAAATGAAGGCCTAGGGGGCATAAAAAGACATTGTAGAAAGGAGCTTCTTTGTCAGAGGCTTTATTAACTGAAACATGTCTGCAATTCTAGATCCACCTTCTGTCCATCTCTCTATTAAGGAGTATACCATGTAAAATGTAAAATGCCAATTAATTTTAACCTATCAGGTAATTTAGACTAAGGGCTTGTCTACAGAGAGGGGAAATAATGGATTGCTCAAATGTATTAGCAAGTTGCAGCAGCTATGACCTGTCTTAATGGTTTTACAGCCACCATATACTTTGCATGCCTGTAGCTGAGATGGTGGCTGCAAGTGGATTACTCGCACTTTAAAATCTGCTGCCACCAAACTTTTTTTTTTTAAAGCACCCATTTCTATGCTGCACACAAGTAATATTTCACCTTTCTGAAAAAAAGATAGAGAAAGATAACACAAATCCCCCATTTTATTGCTGTAGCAATCACTCACTAAGGCGAAAATCCAACATGGCAGCAGTGGGCGCTTGCCTTGTAACTCAGCCTCGCCCCCTGCACTCGTCTGGCCATTCAGGTTTACATTTCCTCTCATTTAGGCAAGCAAATCGCTTGTCCCATTGAGCAGAAATTCATACCCTTGCATTTTTTTTTAAGGTGGGAAAAGCCGAGAAGGCTTTTCTGGCAAGGTTTTTGCCAGTTTTGGCCCTGCTCCTTCACAATAGAGTTGCCTTGGAGGACCTAGAAAATGGCTAGAGAGAACACATTTTCTAGAAAGACTCTATGGTAGGTGTGCTATTTTGTGTACCGTGGATAACTGAATCAGTGGATAATGAATCAGTGGATACAGAGGTCCTACTGTACAGCGTGGTGTAGTGGTCTGAACACTGAACGATGACTTTGGAAACCAGGGTCCGAATCCCCACGTATACATTGAAACCCACTGGGTGGCCTTGGGCTAGTCACACTCTCTCAGCCTCAGAGGAAGGCCATGGGAAACACCCTCTGAACAAATCTTGTCAAGAAAACCTCGTGGTAGGTTTGTTATATTCTCTCTCTCTGGCTTTTCTTCGCAAACGAAGATTCAGGAAGGACTCATCCTGCGCTTTCTGCAAGCGCGCTGATGACTAAAAAGGCCAATCCGAGATAAGCAAGTCCGGTTGCAAAAAGCACAGCAGAAGGTCTCCTTGGGTGATGTTTTTGGGTTGTGATTCTTTCTGCGTTGTCGTTTCTCGAGGCAAAGCACAAAAATCAGTGTGTATAGAGCCATCGTACTGTCTATCCTCCTTTATGGATCTGAAACATGGGTCACCTATCGCCACCACCTACGACTCCTCGAGCGCTTTCATCAGCGCTGTCTACGCACAATCCTAAATATACACTGGACTGACTATGTGACGAATGTTGCTGTCCTTGAGCAAGCAGGGATCACCAGCATTGAGGCCATGATACTGAGAACACAGCTGCGCTGGGCAGGGCACGTTTCTAGGATGGAGGACCATCGCCTCCCAAAAATACTACTCTACGGTGAACTCGCCACGAGTCAGCGTAAGAGGGGCGCTCCAAAAAAGCGATACAAAGACTCCCTGAAATAACATCTCAGGCTTGGCCAAATTGATCACCAACAGTGGTCCGCCCTGGCCTCACATCGGGAGGCATGGAGACGCACTATCCACAATGCTGCAGCCTTATTTGAGAACTCACGACGAACAAGTCTTGAAGTTATATTATATATATATATATATATATATATATATCAGGCCACGAAAGCTCGTGCTGTAATAAACTGGCTAGGACTCAGTCTTGTTATTTCCCCCCATCTTCAAGGCACAAATTCGGCTTCGCCCTTTCCAGAAATGCTCTCCTCCTATGGAACTCCAAAACCATCCCGGAAGGTCAGGTGTTATGCTCGATCTATACTTTTTCGTCTCTCTATGGGCAGCCCGGTTGTTCTGCGTCGCGCGGTGCATGCCGGGATTTGGCGCGCTCGCGGGTGTGTGTAGAGTCCCTCGCTAGTCCGCTTCGGGCGTCCCTGGCAGGTCGCTGGCAGGTCGGGGGGCGAAGGTCCCGCGTCGTTTCGATCCCCCCCCCTCCGCCGCCACCACCACCACCATGCCGGCGGCAGCCCTCAACCCGGCTGCTGCCCCGGCCCTGCAGGAGGCGTTGGAGAACGCGGGGCGGATCATTGACCGGCAGATCCAAGATGACCGCTGCTACCCGGACCTCTCCGAATTGCTATCCGTGCCCGCGCCCGGTGAGCCGAAGCAGAGCCGGCGGGAAGGGTCAGGAGCAGAGCCTCACCGGCTGCAGTGCCCAAATCCCCCCTCCATTTTAATGTGCAATTTCTGCATAGCCCTTCTCTTCACCCCGTAAAAATGTCCTAAGGCTTGTCATGGGGTTGCCTGTCCACACTGCACAAATAATCCAGTTTCAAACTGGGTTATTTGTATTGTCTCCCTGTCATGGGGGGAATCCACATTACACAAATATTCCAGTTTGAAACTGGGTTATTTGCCATGGCTTCTTCCCTGTGCAACCCTGGGATTTGTAGTTTTACAAGGTCTTTAGCCTTCTGTGCCAAAGAGAGGTTGCTGCCTCACCAAACTACCAATAATCCAAAAAGCAAACCTTGATTTTGCCATCTTGTATATAAGGGACACCCTTTTGCTATGCCATTGCATATCATGGGACTTGAGTATTCACGGATTTTGGTATCCACGTGTGTGTGTGTGTGTCCTGGAATCAAACTCCAGCGAATATGAAGGGACAACTGTAATCCAGTTTGAGACTAGGTTATTTGCTATGGCTCCTTCCTGTACAACCCTGGGATTTGTAGTTTTACAAGGTCATAGAATCATAGAATCATAGAATCATAGAATTGCAGAGTTGGAAGAGACCACGAGGGCCATCCAGTCCAACCCCCTGCCACGCAGGAAATCACAATCAAAGCATCCCCGACAGATGGCCATCCAGCCTCTGTTTAAAGACCTCCAAGGAAGGAGACCCCACCACGCTCCGAGGGAGTGTGTTCCACTGCCGAACAGCTCTGACTGTCAAAAAGTTCCTCCTCATGTTGAGGTGGAATCTCTGTTCCTGGAGCTTGCACCCATTGCTCCGTGTTCCAGTCTCTGGAGCAGCAGAAAACAAGCCTGCTCCATCCTCAGCGTGACATCCCTTCAAATACTTAAACAGGGCTATCATATCGCCTCTAAACCGTCTTTTTTCCAGGCTAAACATACCCAGCTCCCTAAGTCTCTCCTCATAAGGCATTGTTTCCAGACCTTTCACCATTTTAGTTGCCCTTCTCTGGACACGCTCCAATTTGTCAATATCCTTTCTGAATTGTGGTGCCCAGAACTGGACACAGTATTCTAAGTGAGGTCTGACCAAGGCAGAATAGAGTGGCACTATTACTTCCCTTGATCTAGACACTATACTTCTATTGATACAGCCCAAAATTGCATTGGCCTTTTTAGCTGCCGCATCACACTGTTGGCTCATGTTCAACTTGTGGTCTACTAGGACTCCTAGATCCCTTTCGCACATAGTCTCATTCAGCCAGGTCTCTCCCATCCTATATTTATGCATTTCATTTTTCCGCCCTAAATGCAGTACTTTACATTTCTCCGTATTGAATTTCATTTTGTTAGCTTTGGCCCAGCTCTCCAGTCTATCCAGGTCATTCTGAATTTTGATCCTGTCCTCTAGGGTATTAGCTACTCCTCCCAATTTGGTGTCATCTGCAAATTTGATAAGTATGCCCCTAATTCCCTCATCTAAGTCATTGATAAAGATGTTGAATAGCACTGGGCCCAGGACAGAACCCTGTGGCACCCCACTGGTCACATCTTTCCAAGACGAAGAGGAGCCACTGCTGAGCACCCTTTGGGTTCGGCCGGTCAACCAATTACAAATCCATTGAACAGTTAACTTGTCTAGCCCACATTCTACAAGCTTGTTTGCAAGAATGTCATGGGGAACCTTGTCAAAGGCCTTACTGAAATCAAGGTATGCAATGTCCACAGCATTCCCTTCATCTACCAAGCTGGTAACTTTATCAAAAAAAGAGATCAGATTAGTCTGGCATTAGTCTTTAGCCCTCTTTGCCAAAGAGCACTGGTGCCTTGCCAAACTACTAATCCCAGGATTCCACAGGAAGGAGCCATGGCAAATAATCCACTTTCAACCTGGATTACGTGTATTTCTCTCCTGTGGATGCCTCCCTTTCCCATGGTCTCCCTAGGTGAGTGACTAGTAGCACAAGTTTATGGAAGTTTAAATTGGCTATTTTGGCTCCTTGCCTCTCCTAGCAGTTGAGGGGTCTAAGTTTAGAGCTGTGACCTCAGAGATTGTTAATGTATGAGAATGTTCCTATCATAATTATCTAGCTTGCAAAATATATCCGGGGGATATGGTGGAGTATCTCCTTTTCCCATACCTATTAGACGTGCAGTGCAGGCTAGTAAAACTTATTAGTAATAATAATAATAAAATTTATTTATACCCCGCCCCTCTGTTAAAACAATCGGGGCAGCTTACAAAAATTAAAATACAATACAGATAAAAATTCCTAAACACCCCCACCCTCCCCCATAAAAAATATTAAACAAATGTAAATTAAAAGCAACGGTCTAAAATCACCTTTAAAAACAATAAATACAATAAATAGCCAGCGGACTAAAAGAAGCCAGGATCCCCTGAGGCCGGGATCTAATTTGGAAAGGCCTGCTGAAAGAGATCCGTCTTTAGTGCTTTTTTAAAGCTACTCAGGCTTGTCATCTGACGGATCTCGTTCGGCAGGTCATTCCACAACTTGGGGGCGATTACCGAAAAGGCCCTCTGGGAGGTTGCAGACAGCCTAGATTTTTGTGGCTGAAGCAAATTCCTCCCAGGACCGGAGTGCGCGGGGAGGATTGTATGGGAGGAGGCGGTTCCGGAGATAAGTTGGACCCAAGCCATTTAGGGCCTTAAAGGTAATAACCAACACCTTATACTGGGCCCGGAAACTGATAGGCAGCCAGTGGAGAGATCTTAGCACTGGAGTTATATGGACTCTCCGAGATGTTCCCGAGACCACTCTGGCTGCCATATTTTGTACCAACTGAAGTTTCCGGACCAAGCGTGAGGGCAGCCCCATGTAGAGCGCATTGCAGAAATCTAGACGAGAGGTTACCAGCGCGTGCACCACAGTCTCGAGGTCCTTTACTTCCAGGAAATGGCGCAGTTGGCGTATCAGCTGAAGCTGATAACAGCTACTCCTGACTGTCGCATTCACCTGACTCGTCATCTGAAGCGATGAATCAAGGAGCACCCCCAGACTGTGAACACAGTCCTTAACGGAAAGCGTGACCCCGTCCAGGACTGGAGGTTGCAACCCAACTCCTGGTTTTGGGGCCGCTACCGTGAGCACCTCGGTTTTGTCTGGATTTAATCTCAATCTGTTTTTCCTCATCCAGCCCATTACTGCTTTAAGACAATCATTAAGAGGAGAGACGCCATCGGAATTCGAGGCCGACGATCGGGGCAAGGAGAAATAGATCTGGGTGTCATCAGCGTACTGATAACACCCAGCCCCATAACTCTGAATAATCTCACCCAGTGGCTTCATATAGATGTTAAACAGCATTGCAAGTTATAAGACATAGTATAAAATGGTGGAGAAAGGACAGAGCTTTCTTCCCTCCACCCCACTATGCTTCTGAGCTAGACCAGAACTTGGAAAAGTTCCTTTTGAGTCTATAATTACCATTATTCCCAGCCTGCATGTCCTGTGACCATGGTGACTTATTGGCAATGGGAGTTGTTAACTAATAAAGGAATGTTTCCAAGCTGCGTGCAAAATATGAAGGGATAGAAGACACAGTGGCTGGGACTTCTGGCATACCAGCATGTTTCTGTGTAAATTACAGAGGAGGGAGGGTCACTCTTACACATCTGTAAATTACAGATGTGCAAGAGTGACACTCCCTCTGTGACTTACAGACTGTAATGGGAACATGGCGGGCTGCTAGAAGAGGGCTGAAAGTGCACCATGCCTCTGCCTTTAGTTGGCTTAGTTTGGTCAAGGCAATGGGATACAAGAGAATGGACGAAGCACCCCTTTCTTTTCCCAGAAACCTCCTGTTTTTAATGCTAAGTGATGAGGAAAGGCTGAGCACTTATGCCATCCTCAGAAAAGTCCCTTTTCTTGCTTGGGTAAAATTTCTAGTCAGCTACAGCAACCAGGCAATTTGTTTAAAAACAAACTATATGTGGGAGAGAAGGTTGGTCCCTGCCATCTTGGAAGTGGCATTAATTCGGCCTTTACTGGTAAGAAACCTAATGTAGAGCCTGTTGATTTGAATAACTTCTGTTCAGTGTCAATAACATAATTTTAAGCAAAATATTGGAAGTGGTGGTGTGTTTTGGATCACACTAATTATTTGGAAATGTTTTTCCTGGATTCTGATCTAGATTTAGACTGGGAACTGTCCTGATTTAGACTGGGAACTGTTTCTACCTGTGCTGGGGAATACCTAATGGAAGTGCAGTAATGCAAATTCTCCTGGACTTTTCAGTGTCTTTTAGTACTATTGTCAATAGCATCCTTCTGGTGTGGGTCTTGGGATATGGCTCTGATCTTTTCTAAAGCTTGATGGCTTCTGCATGGTCTTAGAAGGTGCTTCTGTGGGACTTGGGTTCCAACTCACAGCTGTTTGTCTTTGAGGTACCTTGAGGGTGTGTATTGTCCCCATTGCATCTTTATTGCTAGGCAACATCCCTGAGGTTATTATGTATGCTCTCTATCTGTCTTGATTAATCATCTTTCATCCCACAGTTTCAGCTTCTTTCAAAATGTCCCAATTTCTCTTTCTTCCTTCCACTTTCCCTCTTTGTCCTCAGTTCTACTTCAGTCACTGCAATTTAAGTTCAAAGTGCAAAAGTAGTTTGGACAGTTGGACACCCGTATCCGTGGGGTTTCGGTTCCCGTACTTACCCTGGATACTGGAAACCATGGATAGCAAGGAATGTTATTAAAATAAAGGACTTCTGGTAAGAACGTACTATGGAGTTGCATTAGAGGACCTAGAAGATGCCTTGAGAGGATGCCTCTCTAGGCATTTCCCAGCCTGACTCTATGGTATATGTCCTCTATTTTGTGTCCTGGGGATAACTGAAACTGCAGATATTGGTTCTGGGGATAAGGGCTCTGACTTTACTCAACTCAACGGAGGAAGAGGAGAAGGCACAGTCCTTTCCTTCCCAGTAGACAGGCAAAAGCAAACTGCAGCCTCTCTTAGCTTTTCTTTTCTTCCTCATTAATATCTTTTGCCATCTTGACCACATTCCAATGTTGTTTGTACACATGTGTCCTGGTTTTCATCTATGAAATGTTGGAGGGTATGCATATGGGAATATAAACTGATGTAATTTATGTGCAAATGAGACACACCTCATATACTGACTGATCTCAAGAATGCAATAGAAACTCTGGATAGGAGTAGGGGGAGAGTTTTGATGTGGAAGAAAATACAGTGGTGCTTAATGCACTCAGGGTTGAAGAATTGTTAGTCAGAAAGACTGCTGATCCAGGTGGAAGGTTGCCATCAGGTTTAGATGGAACTGTACTCCCCAAAAAGCCAGTCATGCATAAGTGGCATCAGTGGTTAAAGGGGCCTTTTCCCCAGGAGAATAAAGCAGTCCTGGTTTCAGTTGCACATGGCCTGTTTGATATCCAGACTATTAGAATAAACTCTGTATAAGATGAAAAGCAGAATATTGTATACACCAGTTCCTCAAAACAGCAAACATTGCTTTATACAGAGACAATGGTTGTGTGTTAACATTTAAATTGAACTAGCTTGAAACAAGTGTATGTGGAAGTGGTTTGTACCTACACAAGTGGAACTGTGTAATTGGTGTGAACTGAAGGTGATGCTGGGCACTGGAGGGTTTGGAGGGGTAATGTGGAAGGACAGGGTATAAATATTTTATGAATAAAGAACATAAATAATCTTTAATTCAGATATGTCTATGATTATGGGAATTTGCAGCTTTTTAAACAAGAGCTATGTTCTTCTTATACCTTGTTTCTGTCATCATGCCAGGTGCTCATGTTTTTCCACATTTGCCCTTGTTTATTTTGGTAAACACAATAAACTGAGCCTCCCTCCTCAGTTGATTCATTCTTAGAGTAGACCAGTTGAAATCAGTGGAACCTGAGATAGTTATGGCTGACAAGGATCATAAAGTCTGGATCTAATACATTGAAAATTGCTATCACCATCTTTCAGTCCATTACGGTACTCACCTGGTGTCTTCTGGATTGGTTGTAAGCATAGCCGTAGGGACAATAGTGTTTCATAATCAAGAAACATTATTCGCTTCAGTTAAAAGAAACATACTTTGAGACAGCCTTACTGCTTCTTTCTTGACAAGGCAGACAACAGATATAAAGCTTGCAATAAACAGATTTGTTATTCTTCACTTGTCCTGTATATTTGAAAACTTCTGGAAAGGAAAATGGTACAAGCGAATTTGCAATCATCAGTTTGTTCACTTTAAGATAATAGCTAACACTTGCTATCTTCAACAAGAAATTGTAAATTAATGTTTTAAAGCTATGAAAATGCTGTATAAGTAAGACTTCTGTCCTGAAAATGGATTAACTGATACATGTTGGCAGCCTTTGAGACCCTCATCAGCCCCTCTTTCTTTCCAACCTGTAACTTTGCTTCTTCCCCCAAATTAATTACCTTGAGGTGCACACTGATTTGCTGAACAGCACTCTGGGATTCATATTTCTGAAGGTTTTTTTTTCTTTTTAAAATTATCTTAAAAGGGTTTCTGAAATATTTATAAATGTTTTTAGATAAATGTTTTTCGAGCTAACTACTCATTGGTAAACAGATAAGCTATTGTGTTCAGCAAGCAAAATGATTATGTTTTATGTATCTTTAGTTTTGGTTGTAACCTTCAACTGCAGAAGTCAATGAACTTGTCAAATGTTAGAATTAATGCTTACATTTTCTGAGACTGGTAGGTATTGATTAGATCTTTTTGAGATTTATTGAAGTGGTTTAAATTTAAAGATAGGTGTGCATTAGTCAGCTAGATTTGTCAAGAAAAACAGTTGTTCATCATAGACTGAGAATGAGTTTCTGCAAGATTAGAAATTTAACATAGGTAAAACCATCTAAACATTTTTCTTTGTTTATGTCTTCTAATCATTTCACTTCTTTCCACAATTACAGGTAGCCCCTCAGTTTCTGGAATGGCAGATATGGATTATCCATTACAGGGCCCTGGTCTTCTTTCAATTCCAAGTCTACCTGAAATAAGCTCAATACGAAGAGTTCCTCTGCCCCCTGAACTGGTTGAGCAATTTGGACGTATCCTGATTATGATATTACTAGTGAAGAATCTATGGTTTGTCTCAAGGCTAGGAGGGAGGGGGTTGAGGAATGGCTTCAGGCTGCTAGCTCATGTCTGTTCACTCCACCATTCATTTAATTCACCAGGATCTTTTCTTCCCTTGCTCTGGTTTATTTTTTATTTTTAAATTTTATTTGAAGAATGTTTTAAATACTGTTTTGTACTAACACCAAATTGTAATATAAGAAATTGGGGAGGGACTGTAGTTCAGTAGAAGCTAGTGTGGTGTAGTGGTTTGAGTGTTGGACTAGGACTCTGGGACACCAAGGTTTGAATCCCTGCTCAGCCATAGAAACCCACTGGGAGACCTTGGGCAAATCACATTCATCCGGCCTCATAGGAAGGCAGTGGCAAAATTCCTCTGAGTAAATGTTGCCAAGAAAATCCTACGATAGGGTCACCATAAGGATCAGTATGCAGGATCAGTACTCACTGTTTCACTTACCCATAATCAGGGGGAAAGGTCTCTGTAGCCACCTGGAGGACCATAGAGTTGTACTGGAAGTGGTCTCTAAGCATCGGGGGTCCTTCAGTGGGACTCTATGGTCAACTTCCACACTAGATGCCTAGAGAGACATCCTCTAGGCATTTTCTAGGTTCTCTGGCACAATTCTATGGTCTAATATGGTGGTTCACTGTTATACATGGTTTCGTGGTAATTCCAGGAACATATCTCCCGCATAAATGGGGGGGGGGAAACACCTGTACTCCAGCTTTACATTCCCTTCTTCCTATCTCTTCTCTGTCATGAGCTCCCCCTTTTTTGGCTAAGGCCAAGAAAGTTTGCTTTAGAAACTGGTTAACAAGCACTGCTTGCAAAACTTTCATTAAAAGTCCCAAGCATGTAGGAAAAAAAAATCCCCCCCCCCCCCCGGGCAGACTTGCTAAAAATTTACAGTTTCTTTGATACTTGTATCAATTGCTGCCATGCTCACGTGCCAGGTTTACAATTCCAGATATTGAACTCTGGGTATCTTCAACCATCCTGACCCCACTATCACTATGTACCGATATACCATTTCAGACTTGTATATTCTCACTTTAGTGCTTTTGTTCCTTAAATCTGGATACTTCAGACATGCAGTGCAATTGTATGATGGGAGTGTTTCCTGAGATAAGCAGGGCATGGCTGACAATCGACAGTGACATTTTTATGTGGAACTATGAAGATGGGTATGTAGATATGGAACTAACCTAGGAAAAAGTTTTTCGTCCCAAGTAGCATAGACCCATTGAATCAGTTGAATATATATGTGTGTTATATTACAAAATTCCCATTGATTCAATAGTTCTGCTGTATCTGGGACTAAAAATTGGATGTAGGCAAAGGAAATATTCTCCTTTCCGATACTTGATCTGCTCCAGTAATTTTTAATTTTAGACACAAGTGTAAAAATTACTTATATACTTATATATAAATTATATAAATTATATATAAATTACTTATATATTCCTTGTGTTGTTGGCTTACCATCTCTTTCATATAAAAAGTAAGCATTGTATTTTTATTCTGTGTATTGTTATAGTGTGTGTTTTTAACTGTTGTACACCACTTTGTAATCAATAGAATTAAGTGATTTATAAATGTCTGTAAATAATAATAAAGTAGAAATGTTTATAGTATTAAATATGAAGTTCAGAGGTTGTGTAAGAATCAGATTGTGGTACTAAGAAACTCCAGATAAGATGCTTGAGAATGTATTATGCATTATTTTCTTATCTCTTAGATATTAATACACCTTTTTCTGTTGTTTACGACAGGGGAGACCTTGCTTATTTTGATGGGCTTAGTGAAACCATCCTTGCTGTAGGACTAGTGAAACCAAAAGCAGGTAAAAAGCCATGGAGCAAAATCCACTTGGGGAAAAGGTCTTAGGCTTAAGTCTTCTGAGAACAGTCATAGCTGCCAGGAATTGTCAGAGCTGGGCACTTTGAAGTGTAATAAATGAATCTCCACTCTTATATCTTGATTGATGAATTCTTCAGCCCACTGTAGCAATTACTGAGAGACATGCAGAATGTTTTCTTTGTTAACCAAGTGTCTGGTATAACAACAAGTTGTTGATTTCTCAATTCACAGGGATCTTTCAGCCACATATACGTCACCTACTGGTTTTGGCTACACCGGTGGATATAGTGATTCTAGGACTCAGCTATGCTACCTTGCAAGCAGGTAATTCTAAATCTTTATGAGATGAACCCATGGAATTCCCCCCCCCCCCATTTTTTAAACGTAATTTTCAGAAAAAATCGAAACTGCAATGTTGGTACCCTTGACAGATTGAAAGTGACCTTGTTACTTTAGAAAGCAATAAAACTTTCTGTTTAACTCTGAAGCTGCTGGTTACTGAGTCTGAAGAAGCTAATACTGATACTGCCTTACTAACAAGCACCTGTCTAGGCCACCACCATCCTGATCTCTGGCAGGTTTGCTGGTGTGAGACTGTAGGGGTGTCAGCCATGTTACATTAAGGAAGAAATGGCCTGTTAAAGCAGTACATCCTAAAATCTCTTGAGTAAACAAATACAAGATCAAGAGAAAAACCTAGTTGTTAAAACACACACACAAGACAACATACAAGGTTTATGTGTTAAGAAGGGTTTTCACTTTGTCTGGATCCTCCTATTGTCTCAAGTTACATTTGAAATTAATATGTTTAATATTGTGAAATGTAAGAATAGCAAAACTTAGAGATGTTTTAGATTAACTAAGTCTGATCATACGGACAAGAATTTTGACTTTTTCTGGAGATGTGAGTGTCCATACTTGCAGTCTTTACAGCAAAACTCTTAAATTAATTCTGCAGGGTAGTAATAAGGCTTAAGGCTTCCTAATACACAAAGGATTATTCTAGGTGTTCCTTATTACTTGAAAAGATTTTAGTTGGAGTAACCGTTCGTTTACATTTAGTGTCTTTCTACAATCAAAGTAACAATTGTATTTATTTTATTTGATCAGGTTCTGGAGCTCTCAATGATAGTATGTCTGGGGGAATGCAGCTCCTTCCAGATCCTCTCTACTCACTCCCTACTGATAACACCTATCTAGTGACTATAACATCTGCTGAAAATGGGCGTATCTTTTTGGCTGGAAAAGATGGTTGCTTGTATGAAGTTGCTTACCAGGTAAGTCAAATTTGCTAGAAATGGGGTTGTGATAGATGAGGTGGGAAGCACACTGCTTTTAATTGGCTGCTCTTATATTGCCACTTTTTAAAAAATTGAGCTTAAGGATTTTAAGGATCATAGCAAAACCCCACACCCCTCATAGGTTTTGCATAGGCAGTTTTGTTATGGTGAGAAATAAGAACGGCAGTTTATGTGCCATTGAAGGTTGAGGTGTAATTTTTACGATGTATTCTCACTTAAAGGAAAAGGAGTTAATTTCTGTTGCTGCCAAAGCAGAGCAAGGGATTAAGTACTTTTTTAGAAAGTATTTCGTATTTGATCCCTGGCTCTTTCTCAGTTCTTTCTCCTTGCCTCACAGAAAGATCATATACTTCACTCCTCTGTCTTTCTCTTGGCTGTTTTTTTCTTTTCCTTTTTTTCCTCTTGGCTTCTTAAAAAAAAAGCATCTCACCTTGTTAGTTCTTCTCTTTGCTTTCCCCCTCTTCACATCTTTCCTTCTTTTCATGGCACAGCTTCTCAATGGGTGTGGAAATAGGAGCCCTGGTGGCGCAGTGGTTAAATGCCAGTACTGCAAGTCACCACATTGCAAGTTCGATTCCAGAGGGCTCCAAGGTTCACTCAGCCTTCCTTCCTTTCATAGGTTGGTAAAATGAGTACCCAGCTTGTGGGGGCAATTAGCTAACACACATTGGAAACTGCTTAATGCAGTGTAGATGTGTAAATTGCTTTGCTTAAAACAATTTGTAAGCCACTCTGATAGCCTTGTGGCTGAAGAGCGGGGTATAAATAAATAAATATAGGGAAGGGGAAGGTTAAAACAAAAGGCACTTCAGTGCCCAAGAGTTCCTCAGTCCCCAAACACATCTGGATTATATTAAATGCTCTTAACCACCTCTTGCGGGAGCTGTAAAGAAGTGCCCTCACCTGCAACTCCCACCCACTGCTTCATCTGCCTCCTCTGGAGCTGCCTCTGCAGATCAGGTGGTTGAGTTAGCAAAATAGATCTTTCAGACGCTTATTTTCATATCCTTACTCATACTTCATCACTCAGGTACCTTAATTTTTGTGACTTCAATGCCCGCTATCAATTCAAAGGCCTGCCTTTTGAGTTGGCCTTGGTTCCTCAGGTATTCATTAAAGTAATGATTTCCCCCATGGCCCACCTGAAACTGCAGGACATTCATATCTTCCCATATCTGGATGATATCCTTTTAAAATCTCACTCACTTCCAGGGGCCCGAAAGTCTCTAGTTCTTCAAGGTCACGATTTTGTGGTCAACAAACAGAAAATTCACCTCTCCCCAACCTCTCCGCTGCAGTGGCTCCTCCAACCATTTCAGTCACTCATAGCACAGGGTCAGTACATCAAGGTTCGTCTCACTTGGGAAGTCAAAGTGTCTCTCCTATGATGGACAAACACACACAGTCTCTCCTTAGGAGTTCCCTTGAGACACCTTTGAAGAGTAGTTCTCACTACAGATGCCAGCCTTCTTGGCTCGGAAGCTCATTTCTGGGGCCTCTCAGCTCAGGGGATCTGGAGGACAGACTCACAGCATCAATTTGTTGGAGCTTTGTGCCAGCAGATTAACACTCCCATCACTTCCACCCTCACAAAGGATCATATGTTCTAGTTCGAACTGCAAAATCATACCTTATCAGGGAGGGGTGTGCCCACTCCTTCTCCCTACACAACGAAACCCATCAGCTCCTCTCCTGGGCAAAGGAGAACATCCTTTCCCTCTCAGCACAACACATTCAGGGCTCTTTGAACAAGGAAGTGGACTTCTTGAACTGTCACACTCAAAATCCAGAGGAATGGAACCTGGACATGACCATCTTTCAACAACTACAGACACAATTTGGAGGCCTACAAGTCGACTTCTTTGCATCAGACCTGAACCACAAATTCACCAGGTACTTCACCATGTTCCACTCCCTCAGGGCAGAAGCCCATGATGCTCTCCAGATGAACTGGCCTCCAGGCCTACGGTATGCCTTTCCTCTGACACCCTTAATCTCCTAAGAACTCAGGAAGATCAAGTAACAGTAATTCTCACTGGCCCTGCAGGCCATGGTTCTCCTCATCTGTTAGCCTTAGCAACTTGGGAACCTCTGCTACTTCCAATCCTGCTCACCCTTCTCAGTCAGGCCCTATTCTACACCCAGATCCAGGTTGGCTGCACCTAGCTGCCTGGCAACTGAACAGAGGTCTTATTTGAGAGCTGCCTGTTTGGAAAGGGTAGTAAACACTCTTGGTTTCAGATGAGGTTCCATCCTCAGGATATAGGAGACCACCTGGAAAACCTTTTTCAGATGGTCTTGGAGGAAATTAGTCTCCCCTTACACAGCAGGTGTGAAGGAGGTTTTAGACTTTCTCCAAGCAGAACTCAATCTAGGTCTGAAACGTAACACCTTATGATGCCAAACTACAGCCTTGGCATCCATTTTATCAACCAGCCAAAGTGACCTATTTTTTTCCATCCACATGTGAAGAGGTTTTTAAGGGGGGGGGGGCGGGCTTCTCTATTTAGTCCACCAGTAACTCATCTTTTCCCATCTTGGAACCTCCTCAAGGTATTAAAAGCCCTTTCCAGGCCACCATTTGAACCACTAAAGACAGTTCCACTATGTATTCTGTCCACAAAAGTACTTTTCCTCATGGCGATCACCTCTGCCAAGAGGTCTCAGATCTGGCAGCCCTTTCCTTTGACCCCCCCCCCGCTCCTTACAAATTTGACACATACTCTGTCTCTCTCTCTCCCTGGTTTGATCCTGGATTCCTACCTAAAATAAATTCCCCTTTTCACCATTCCAACCTGTTCTCTTATTGTCCTTCTGCCCTCATCCAGTCCACCTTCTAGAAACACAGTGGCACAGACTGGATGTTAGGCAGGCTCCGAAGTTGTACGTCAGGCGCACTAGGCCCTTTAGAAGATCGGAAGCGCTCTTTGTCTCCTTTTATCCACCTCCCCAGGCAAGAAGGTCTTCATCTATACTAACTCTGTGAATCAAAGCATATATCGTCTTGGCCTTTGAATCCCTTGGTCTGTATAAACAATAAAACATGACAGCATACTCTACCACATCAGCAGCTACATTGTGGTCTTCTTAACTAATGCACCCCTGGATGAAATCTGCAGAGCTGCAACTTGAGTTACACCTTCCATTTTTACAAAACACCTATAGACTAGATAAATTCACCTCTGCTAGGGCACCATTTACCAGTCAGGTGTTCCAGCAGGTTCTATCAGAGTAATTAATTTCTTGCCACCTTCCCTCCCATGTTCTATTTATGCTAGAGTAATTCCCATTCATGGATGGCTCCTTCTTCATCAGCTGAAAATGGCACATTGGGGAACTTACTGTGAAGGTCCATTCTAGCCAAGGAGGAGGAGTCATCCAGACCACCCTATGGTGGGAAGACCATTTTCCTTTTTTCTGGGGATCTTTCCTTTCTCTTTCCTTTTTTCTCAGCTTGGGCATGAACTGAGGAGGAGCCAGGGATCAAACAGAAAATGCTTCCTTTAAAAGTATGTGATCCATTGCCTTCTCTGAGTGGCAAACAAGAATTAATCCATTCACAGATGGCTCCTTCTCTTTGGCTAGAATGAACCTTCACAGTATGTTCCTCAGTTTGCCAATCTCTGTTTTTTACAACTTGGAAAAAAATTGCCAGGCCATTGGAGCCAGATAAAAGAGTTTGTTAGTTGGCCTGTCCTGTTCCAGCATGCTTTCTTTTAAGCATGAATTTACTGACAACCAGATGGGTAAAGTAAAATAATCAGCGGGTTTGCAGTACTTCTTAATTTTCTTGGTTTCTTATTTTTGTAGGCTGAGTCAGGCTGGTTCAGCCAGCGATGTAGAAAGATCAATCACTCAAAGAGCAGTCTTTCTTTCCTTATTCCATCATTGCTTCAGTTCACATTCTCAGAAGATGGTAGGTGATGAAAATTCCATTGCTAAAACAGTAAAAATAAAGCATAAGAAATATATGCCTGACCCTTCTAACCCCTTTAGATGTTTTTTATTTCTATACATTACCTGTTATGTTGTTATTTTAGTTTTTGTATCCCCACCACACTGACCCCCTGTGAAGTAGATAATGACAAGGCATGGCCATGTCACCTTTACATTGCTGATTCACTGGTTGGAGTTTTTCCCTTAGCTGTTTGTACACCTGGCTTTGCTCCCTCTGCCTTCCCTACATTCAGAAGGCAAGAAAGGAGAAATACCAGGTGCATACAGGCAACATCTAGGACGAAGGTGAGGAAAGGATGCAATGTGAGTTTCATACTGTCCCAGACTCTTTTTACAACCCCATTAATGCTCCTGTAACCCCTGGGGATTTTACAAAAGGGTGCTGAAAACTATCCATCTTGCAGCAGCAAATCCAGTGGCAAATGGCTAAAGAAGGTCTAGACGTAGCTACAGCAGCTTCCTTCCTTCTCGCATTCATATTCCCACATCTCCTCCTTGTCCTCCTCTCCCTGCCCATCTGCCTAATTTTGTGGGGTGATATCTCAGTGACCATAGAAGGAGGATGAGAGGAGGATGAGTAAGGCAGCTGCATTGGGGCAGATGTGGACCTAGTGTCTCCAAGATACAGCTGAAACAGAGGAGAGGCAGGTGGCTGCCAGGTCTTTGTTAACTGCCTTGCTTGCTCCTAGGGGTACTGGGACAAAAATAGTTGGGAGGAGTGGCCAGGGGTGTGGGAGCAAGCAAGACATTTTTAATAAGAACTGGTAAATGCCTGTCATCTCCTGTTTCATCAGCAAGCAGGGGGCAGTGGAGCTGTTGTCATCACCATGTTCCTCCCAGCAGCCAGTGTTAAAAAAGAAAGAAAAGGGAGACCTTCATAAAAATGCTGGTGGCTGTGTGTTTCCCCTGTTGGTAACATGTGGGGCATATTAGGTCTGCTGGTGGTGCCAATAGGAGATGAAGGGCACATCAGGGTAGTAATCCAAGGTCCTGCAAGGATTCAATGCAGCCACCCAAACCCTGGCAGTTGCCAGTTCAGACCTTGAATCCTGAGACCACCTGAGTCCTGAGAGTGGGGCTCAGTCAGGTCTTCTACATAGTGTATGCAAGGAGAGAATAAAATTGGCTCCAAAGTTGCAAAGATAACTGTCTCCCTCTCTTTCCTTTCTGAAGTGGCACCAATATCAAGGAACAAGGAACATCCGTGGGAGACTTCCACAGACTAGATAGTGCTCCTGCTTTCTTTCCTGAATCAACTTAACCTTACAATAAAAGTAGCATTGTTTAATATTTAAATAATAATTCTGCTGAGTCTTAAATCTGAAATTTGCTACATTAAGTGTTTAGAGAAGAGAAGGAATGTTTTTGGTAGTCTGGGGATGTCTTCCAAGCAAACTCCCACTATGAATCTATGAAGTGTTTTCTCAATGTGGTGTCCCAATGTTAAAGGTCTTTAAACAAACAATTCTGGATTTTTAAATTGACTTTGTAGATCCCATTGTACAAATTGCCATTGACAACTCCCGAAACATCTTATACACACGCTCTGAAAAAGGTGTGATACAGGTATGACCTTTCTATATTTTGATTTACCAGTGTTCACAGTTCTAACACTGTTAAACTGATGGACTCTTACTGAATAATAACAGTTGTGCGGTAGCTCATAAACACATTAAATAAATATTCTAATCCAGCCTTGCAAGTAGTTAACCTGCAATTGGCTCTACTTTGGTCTGCACTCTCTTTTTTTCCTTTGTCTGTTCCAAAGGAAGGTTATTCTCTTTTTATTGAAAAGTAGTTCTTTTTCTCTTGTTTATTCATAAATCCCATTGAAATTGATATGGATTTCATGGGGAATTGATTGTTACATTGTATCCTCTTCACCAAGCACATATACTACAACTTCCTTTGCTCAGCACCTTGCCACCCTATAACTTATGTCCTTTCATTCTTTTTGTTATTAATTTTCAGGCCTCCCCTGTCCTTTAGCTTCAGGATGTTCATGTTCTGTTATTACTAATTTCCCCCACTCTGAGCTTCCCTCACTGCTGCCTCTGGATCTGTACTCTATCCAGGCTCTTCCCACCATCCAGTATGTGTTCAGTTAAAGAGAGTTATATTTCCCTTCAGTGCTCACCTTCAAATGGACTGTGGTTGCTGTCGTTTCTGTTGGAGACTAATTAGTTCTTACCTTTGTAACTTAGACATTGCAGCTTGGAACAGAGCTAGTTGGAATGTATTGTAAACCCACTAAAACAATATAATTAAATTTCAGGTTTATGATTTAGGTTCAGATGGCCAGGGGATGGTGAGGGTTGCTTCTGTTTCCCAGAATGCTATTGTGTCTGCAGCTGGAAAAATTGCCAGGTAAACTGACTGCACTAAGAAATGTTCATTGGGGAACTGCCTTGCTGTGTTACATGATGTTATTTTGTATATTTGATTGAGAATGTTCAGATAAATCATCACTGTCTTGGTTTTCTTTTAGGACCATAGATCGTTCTGTGTTTAAGCCTATTGTTCAGATTGCAGTGATAGAGAAGTCTGAATCTATGGATTGTCAGTTGTTGGCAGTCACGCATGCAGGTAAGTTCTCAGCATTCTTTTCTTGATTGTTAACAGGCGTACCCAATTTTGCAAGGCTTAGAGGCCCTTCAGTCCCCCACCACAGTGCTCTTCTGTTCTTTTTCTCTCTCTGCCCCACCTTTTTTTTTTCTCAATGGATTTTTACTCTGTTCACAGTGGTTTTCATTTCATTCACGTTCCTTTCCCTCTACTCTTACCAGTCAGCATTACCATTACCTCTAACTGTTTGAAGAGTTCAAGGACACTGCAAATGCAGCATGTAGATCTGCCTAGGGGCTTTCTGATTAGGGAAGTCTTCTACCTAGTGACCAAAGATGGTACTGCATGCAGTACACTTTTAAATTATCAATAACTCATCGATCCATTTTAAAACCAATTTTAAAACCAGTTTCAGTGTGCATACTCATAAAGTCCCTTATCTACTTCCTAATCCAGACTCCATGTCACTGAAAGGTACAAGTTTGTCTTCTCTGAGATTGAAAATTTTAATTTATGCAAAGGTGATAATAGTGTGGCAGAAATCCCTCTATGAAGAAATCTCTTAGGCTTTCTTCTTCAGGTTGATTTTTAATAGAATGACTAGTTCAGTGGCTGAATAGAATACTCTTTTTAAAATCTCGTTCATTTGTTTTTTAGTTTTTCTATCAAATATGCTCATACTTTCATCAGACTACTTAAATGCTTTTCCCCATAGGTGTACGAATGTATTTTAGCGTATGTCCATTTAAGCATCCCTTTGCTCGTCCATCATCTTTGACATTGGTTCACATCCGCCTACCCCCAGGATTTTCTGCTGCTTCTAATGTAGAAAAGCCATCAAAAGTGCATCGAGCTCTTTATACTAAAGGTAATTTCTAGAAATACATTTTCGTCATTTGTTCAAGGTTCCCATGTCCAAGATAGCTTCTTTTGTCTTCTAAAAAGAGAGTAATGAATTTGATTGCATGGTTTGGATTTATCACAGTTTAATAAAGCATTATGGTCTTTTCAGGTGTGCTGCTAATGGCGGCTTCAGAAAGTGAGGATAATGATATTTTGTGGTGTATTAATCATGATTCGTTCCCTTTCCAAAAGCCAATGATGGAAACACAGGTAATTCCTTAAATATTGGTATGTTGTATTGAAGGCACCAGTCATGAGATGTCCTTAAAAATCCTTAAAGTAGGCAAGCTTTTGGGAGGTCTCCGCTTCTCATGCTCTCTCTTCTACCCCAGCATAGAAAGCTCCTTACATTGAGTCATACATTGGCACCGCTGTCCAGTTTTTTTTCAGCAGTGACTGGCAGTGAAAGATTTCAGAACTTTCTAGCAGTAATGGGCCATGCCTCAAGATGACAGGAGACTGAAGCTGGAATTTTCTGTATGCAAAGCTGCTCTATCCCACCCTGCTTTAGTGTCTCTTCCCTTCATGTTGCAGGGGCATTATAGCCATAGCGAAGTTATGTCTCATTTTTAACTTTTTGAATACCAGTACACATTTTTTGATGCTGATCTTTATTTTTGTTAAAAATGCAACCAAATTAGATTTTCTGGTGGGAAGGACATCTTTGCCGAGGTATGGTATAAAAGGGCTGCACAGAGAGTGAAAGATATGGGTGCAAGCAGCTAACTTGTATTGGTGCAAACAGAAATTTATCGGTACTATATTAGCAGGAGCATAGAGTTGGGCTTCAGATTATTCTTGAATAATTTCTGACATTTAATATATTTATTTTAGATGAAGACACCTGTTGATGGGCATTCCTGGGCTCTTTCTGCAATAGATGAGCAGAAAGCTCAGAAAATTATAACACCACTGAATAAAGATCTGATTCCAATAACGGACTATCCTGTAGTTGTGCAGCAACATATGGTACCACCAAAAAAATTTGTCCTTCTTTCGGCACAGGTGTGTATTACAGTTGTTATTGTGAGGCTGCAGTCATTTATCTGCTTCTCTGGGAGTAAGTCCCATTGAACTCAAGTACATTCAAGTACATGTAAGTCATTCCTGGATATGCTGCGGATCAAATCTGGGATTTTGAATTCAGTGGGATTTACTTCTGAGTAAACACAAATGGTATTATCATATAAAATATAAAGATTGACAGTGAAGAAGAAATGTCAAATGTGATAACTTGAAGTGACATTTTCAGAGGCCCCTAATCTTTATTTACCATGTTCTGCTTCAGCCAGATGTCCTGTAGTCTTAAGCCATTCTTAAATAGTCCCATGAACTTTTATGGGAATTAATTGGAAAGAAGTTATTCTGGATACAAAAGTGTGTGCGTTAATAATCTATTACATTGACATGTATGTTTTCCTAACCCTGTGATTATTCTTTTCCACTTTTTTAGTATAATTTTTAGGAAAATATTTGTGCCTTCTACTCAAAATATATCAAAGCTTGTAAATTTGAGCTATACTGCAGAAATTGACATAGCAGAGGCAGAAAGCTTAGCCATAGACTTCCTGGACAGTTCCGAGTGTGCCAGTTTTACATGCTTAGTTCACCATTTTGGTAAAATGGGATTTTAAAAGATTTGCTTCAAGAAATTGCCACCTCTTTGATGTTTTACTTCCTTGTAGGGGAGTTTTATGTTCCATAAACTCAGACCAGTAGATCAGCTGCGACATCTTTTTGTATGCAATGCAGGAAGTGATGGGGAAGATATTGAAAGATTTTTCAAACTTCATCCGGTAAGAATGTTCAGCTTACTCTTAAATAGACAGTTATGCTTTATTCTTGTTCGTGAAGATTTGTTGTCTATGCTGTTCCTCAGCATTTGCCATTTATGTATTACATGCCAGTTTAGAAGGCAATGTTACCACAGTTGCAGCCTATAAGTCATGGAAGGTTAGCCCAACATGTTCCTGTTTCAACATGCAAGCTGAAACACACATTTGTTCAGTGTGCTGCCAAATGGCACATAGTGTATGTGCCGAGAATTCTCTGTTGTCAGCCATCATGCTGTGCAAGATTTTAAATAAGTTCAGTTTGCCCACTTAGGCAAATTAGGATGTGCTTGGGTACTTAAGCTGGATCTCACTGCCTCCACTAGAACTGGTAGACCCTTTTGTTCCTGCATCTCCCCCATGCACCATAAAAACCTGCTCTTGAGGGTTTCCCAGTGCTCCAGGGTGGGTTTTTCAGGTGCACATGGGTTTGTGCTCCTGGTGAAATTATGGGATCCACTCAATTGGATCCTGGCTTATCTTTGTAAGTTGAAGATCACATTTGATATCATGTTATAGTAAACAACTCTTAACATTTTTGTACTGGATTAGGAAAAAGCTGATCTTGTCCAGGATGGACAACTGTGGAGGCTGTAGGGGTGAATTCTTGGCACTGTGTCCCCCTTCCAGTGGCCAGAACCCTTTTAAAATTGTCAACAAGCAACTGAAAGTGTTGGATGATTTTCTTTGTCTGGAGAGTGTTGGAGGCATTTAAAAGGTATTTTGCCTCCTCCAGGAGCAGCTTTTGAGTAATCTAGGAAACTTTTGTCCCATCTCCAATTTTGACGGGGATATGAGAGCTCAGCAAACTTTAACAGAGGTATAAAAAGTCACCAGGCACCACATGCAGACCATGGCCACTATTTCCCCACACTTGCTGTAGTCAAAGCTTTTAACAGTGGTTTGCTGGGTACATCTTGGAAGTTTGCAAAAATGAAGTGATATTGAATATTTTAGGCTTAATTTAACTGTTACAGGTCTTGTAGTGCCCATTAGCTATTCTGCATGAACTCAACTCCTAGTGACATGTTTTAATTAATGACCATCTCCAAATAGATTCTATGAATGGACTGACTTAAGTTGAACAAAAAGAATAGTTAAAAATGTGACCATTCCCAGGTATTTAGGCCAGCGGTAATGGGATACAAGGAATCTTAGGGATACAAGGAATTGTTTTCGGTTTTTGGCTTTCCTTGTCTACCAGTAGCTGACATCCATTATCTTTGATACGTGTGCCCAGGCAGATGGATTGGTAGCCGTTTTGGGACACAATGGCAAGCGGACAGTACCAAGTTGACCTACCAATATAGCACTGTTGCAATTTATTGGACTTTAAAAATGATGGAAAAATATGTATTTGTTGACTGTACATACATGTGATTGTTGTCAGCAAGAGCAACCTGAAATGAATTATTTTTCAAACTTTCTCTAGAAATGGTGTTTTGAGTGGATCACTTTCATTTCTATATTGTATACAGTTGTCCCTCCACATTTGCGAACTTGACATTCGCGGTTTTGATTATTCGCGGTTTTGGGAGGGCTCCCCGGGCCCCCCCAAAACCGCGACACGGGGCCTCCGGAGGCCCCATGAAAGCCCTGGGACCGAGCGGGGAGGCCTCCACGGGGCCTTCGGAGACCCTCCGGAGGCCCCGCGGAGGCCTTGGGAGGGAGGGGGGAGGGCTGGGAAAGCCTCCGCGGGGCCTTCGGAGACCCTCTGGAGGCCCCGCGAAGGTCTTGGGAGGGACGGGGACTCCCAAGGGCCTTGCGAGGGCCCAGGAAGGCCTTGGGGAGTACCGGGGAGGCCTCCGTGGGGCCTTGCGAGGCCCCAGGAAGGCCTTGGGGAGTACCGGGGAGGCCTCTGCGGGGCCCCGCGAAGGCCCAGTGAGGGAGGGGGGAGGGCTGGGGAGGCCTCCACGGGGCCTTGCTAGGCCCCACAAAGGCCCAGGGAGGGAGGGGGGAGGCCACCGCGGGGCCTTGCTAGGCCCCACGAAGACCCGGGGAGGGAGGGGGGAAGGCCCGGGGAGACCTCCATGGGGCCTTGCTAGGCCCCGCAAAGACCCGGGGAGGAGGGTGGAAGGCCCGGGGAGACCTCCACGGGGCCTTGCTAGGCCCCGCAAAGACCCGGGGAGGGAGGGGGGAGGGCCGGGGAGGCCTCCGCGGGGCCCAGCAAAGGCCTTGGGAGGGAGTGGGGAGGGCCAGGGAGGCCTCCGCGGGGCCCCGCGAAGGCGTTGGGAGGGAGCGGGGAGGGCCAGGGAGGCCTCCGTGGGGCCTCCGGAGACTCTCCGTGGGGCCTCCGGAGACTCTCCGGAGACTCTCCGGAGGCCCCGTTGAGGGCTTGGGCGGGAGGGGGGAGGGCTTTGGAGGCATCCACGGGGCCTCGGGAGGGTCTCCGGAGGCCCCGGGAAGGCCTAGGAAGGGAGTGGGGAGGCTGGGGAAAGCGACTATGGGGCCTCCGGAGGCCCCATGGTCGCTATGGTGGGGGGGGAGGGCAGTCGTTATTCACGGATTTTTCACATTCGCGGGGGTCCGTGGAACATAACCCCCGCGAATGTGAAGGGACGACTGTATAGATTTCTGCAGGTGTTGTTCACAGATACGCTCCTATGAGTTATATCTTCTTGTGGCTTACAACAGTCTTTTGAGTTAGTTTAGTGAGACTTACTTTCAATCAGTTCTTCATTGATTGCAGCTCCATGCATCCCTGCACAAATTAGATGTCTTATCACTTTCAACTCAACCTGGAATGATATGGGAAAACAGTGCTTCTTCAGTGTTTGTGAACTTACTCACTACAATGAGACTCCCTAGGTATATGGGTAACATCCACTAATAGCAAAAATGCTTCTGGTCCAGTCATTTAACCACATACCTGGGAGCTGGGCTCCCCGAATTTGGTGGGACTTAGTCTGAGTAGATATATTTGCTTCCAGGTGGCTTACTAACTCGGATTGTTTCTTATTTCTGGAATATTCATCAAAGATATCTGAAGCTAGACTGGTCATTTTATTGTGTTTTTATTTTTAATGGATTTTTTCAGGGAGAGCAAGCTTGTGCCACCTGCTTAATTCTTGCGTGCTCTTCTGCTGCTTGTGATAGAGAAGTATCAAGTTGGGCTACCCGAGCTTTTTTCAGGTAAAATGATTCATATCTGAGTTGCATCTGGAAAAAGTTACTTTAACATCTGTTGCATCACAGCACCAAATAGGCTGTGTTGAGCTCTAGTAGGAGCATATAAATAGTTAAACTAAACTTTGCAAAAGTTTGACCATGGATTAGATTATTCTTACCTTGGTTAAGAGTACAGTTGTCCCTTCACATTCACTGGGGTTTGGTTCCAGGACCCCCCGTGAATACTCAGTTCTCTGAGGGGAGGAGCGAACAGGAATTCAGCAACATGGGTAACGCCTACTACTGCCCAGACGGAAGCAGGAAGTACGACCATGGTCACATGGTCATCCAAAGATTTCTTTGTCTTTTTCCCTGACCATGAGGCCAGTTCTACTTCCTGCTTTCGCCCAGTACAGACGCAGAGAACTGAGCTGAATTCCTCTTCACTTCTCTCCTTCTGAATTTCACTTTATCTCTTTAATTTTCACCCCCTACCTTCCCCCCCCTTCCTTCCTTCCTTACTAAAAAAAAAAAACAAAAAAAAAACCCTCTTCCTTCCTTTCTTCCTCTTCTTTTGCTCCAACCGCATGGCGAAGGGAACGGGAAGGAACGCGGCTCCTGGCAGCAAGAGCCAGAAGCCGCAAGCACCCCCACCGGCCCCAGCATCCCCGGCACCGCCGGGAGATTCCGGGCAGCCGCTGGTCGCCGAAGCGGAGGCGGGCCTCTCAGCGAGTGAGCCCAGCCGGCCAAGGGGGAAGGCGACCGCGAAGTCGCTCCTCAGCCGCGCCGAGCGCGAGCGGAGAGCGGAGGAGGAGAGCGCGCACGAGGCCGAGCAGCAGCCCAGGCCGGTAGCCGCCGAGGACGACGTCCGGGACCACGAAGAAGGGGAAAACGGGGGCAGCCGGCCCCCGCAGGTACCAGGCACCGGGGAGGGGGTTCCCCCGGAGCCGTTGCCGGTTTTTCCTTTCCCCTTGCCGCCGCCCTCAATATCACCAAGGGAGTTCCAGCTCCCTACGGAATGGCTGGCGGCCTTTCTTCAGGCGAACCGGGAGGGCGCGGGAACAGCAACGGGCGCTGGGCAGGCCGATCCCTACCCCAGGCCGACGGCCACGTGGTCACCTCCAGCGGCGGGCGCCATCTTGGACGGCATCCCACCGCCGAACCCCGGGCCCCCACCCACCCAGACCCCTCAAGCACCGATCGCCCTCTCGGCCCCCCCCACAAGCACTGGGGCGCAGACCGGCTTGATGCCCGACTCTCGCCTGAGCCCCCCCCCCCATGCCTCCTACGCCGCGGCTGGAGAGGCTTGCCTCCTCCGCCTCCCCCCCCTCCACGCCTGGGGCGGCGAAAACGGAGATCCTAAGGGTGGCTCTCAGTCTGCTCTCGTCGGCTCTCTTACCGACAGAACCCCCCCCAAGCCAAACAGCCTTCCCGCGGTCGGCGCCACCGGAGCGGCCCATGGGCATGGCGGGAGCTGGACTGTTTCCCGCCCAAATATCCTGCCCCCACGAGAGGCAGGGACCGTGCTCCTCCATGGCGCTCACCCACTGCAGCCATCCCGCGGCCTGCGCGGCGGCACCGATTTCCTGCGGACAGGACCCTCTGCAGGGACCCTCCCGCATGGTTCCTGGAGGGGAACTCCCCTACCCCCAGCCCGCCCCACAGGCCACCGCTCCACCCGCCATTCAGGACCACGCGCCCACAGGCACGCAGGCCGCCAGGCAAGCGGATACCTCCACCCGGGCAACCCAGCCAGGCGCGGCCTCAAGGCCTTCCCCCTCTGAGGTACCCCAGCCAGACTCAGGGAGGTCCAAGAAGAGGAAGGCCACCCCCCCGCCTCATTCCTCAGAGGAATCAGAGGACGAGAGGGATGATGACACGCAACTGTTGGACATCCTGAAGGGAGTCCCCACTGACACCCAGGATGGCAATACTCCAGACAAAGAGGATGGCGAATGCTCAGAGGAGGAGTCGTCCGACCCTCCCCCTGATCTGTCGGATAGGCTCTTCAACGGGGAAGCCTACTCCACCCTCCTCAACAGACTCATAGCAGCACTCGAATTGGGAGAAGAGGAAGACCAGGCGTCTTCAAAACCCCCGGCCAAGAAAAGGAGCAAGAGGGTCCAGGCTGTTCTGAAACCCCCAGTGGTTCAGAAGACCTACATCCCTCTCCCAGATACCCTGGAGCACCTCCTCCAGGAAGAATGGGACAAGCCAGCATTGGGAAAGCGGGGCACCCTGATGGCCCAAAAATTCTACATGCTCTCCCCTCAAACGATGGAGAAGTTGAAGACCCCGGTGGTCGACAAACCTGTTGCCTCCCTGGTTTCTAATTTTCTCGTGCCCAAGGAGGGTGAAGCCCTCCTTAAGGACTCAGATGAGAAAAGAGCGGACGCCGCCTTGAAGAAGGTACACGAGGCCTCGGCTTTAGGGGTGAGAGCCACGGCTACCGCCTCTCTCTTTACCAGAGCAATCATCCTGTGGATAGACGAGCTAATCCGCGCCAAGCAGCTGGACACGCGAACCCTCGACAAGGCCCTGAACAGGATTAAATCCGCTCTTCTCTTGGTGGCGGATGCATCGACGGACGCCTTCTCGTTTGCCAACAGATCCATTGGCGCGGCGGCCCTGGCAAGGAGATCAATTTGGCTGAAGCACTGGAATGCGGACTCTCATTCAAGGGCTCACCTCTGTACCGCCCCGTTTAAGGGCACCAAACTCTTCGGCGAGGAGGCCTTGAAGGACGTTCTGGTGGAAACGAAGGAAAAGAAGCAGGCTATGCCCTCCTTGCCACGCAAGTCAGACAAAACACCGTCCAGGCGCTCCTCACAGCAGTCTCAGTCCTTTCGTTCCTCAAGGCCTTACAGCAGACAGAGGGACACCAGGCCTTTCCGCCCAACCTGGGCCAAGACTAACCAGGTCATCCGCCACTCCTCCACGTCTCAGCCGTCAGGATCCCGCAAGGGAGGCCACTCCCACTCTAAGGGGTCCTCCAAGCAACAGTTCTGACTCCCCCCCTCCGCCTGTGGGGGGCCGTCTGAGCCTGTTTTTCGAAGTCTGGTCGAATTCCACAACGGACAAATGGGTACTCAACACAATCCAACACGGTTACCGGCTGGAGTTCCAAACCAGACCGAGAGACAGGTTCATTCCCGGCCCTGTCCCTTCAAACCCCAGAAAGGCGGAGGAGATTCGCAGTGCCATCCACCACCTGCTAGACATTCAGGCAATCGAGGAAGTGCCAGATGGTCAACGCTTCTCGGGGGTCTACTCCTTCTTCTTTACAGTACCCAAGAAGGGAGGAGACGCCAGATCTATACTGGATCTCAAATACACAAACTCCTTTCTCTGCTACAAGCGTTTCCGGATGGAAACTCTGGCGTCAATTCGGGAGACGCTTCAGGAAGGGGACTTTCTAGCGTCCCTCGACCTTTCCGAAGCATACCTCCATATTCAGATCCACGAAGAGAGCAGGCGCTTCCTCCGCTTCGCGTTCGGAGACAAACACTTCCAGTTCAGAGCCCTCCCCTTCGGGCTCGCATCGGCCCCCAGGGTCTTCACCAAGGTCCTAGTCGTGCTGGTGGCCCATCTCAGAACCAAGGGGATACATCTCTACCCGTATTTGGACGACATCCTTCTGAGGGCCCCCTCGGCGCCCAGAGCCAGGAAGGACGTCAGGACCACAATAGCGTGTCTACAGTCCCACGGGTTTTTGGTGAACTTCAGGAAAAGCTCCCTGCACCCAACACGGGAACTAATCCACCTGGGCACAAGGCTGGACACAGTCAGGTTCCAGGTCTTTCTCTCCCCAGACAGGCAACAAGCGATCAGGACAGAAGTCCGCCGCATCGCTGCCCTGAGGACGGTTCCTCTGATGTCACTGGCCAGACTGCTGGGACTGATGATATCAGTCATCCAGATAGTCCCATGGGCGAGGTTCCACTCCCGCCCTCTGCAGGCTTTTCTCATGCCGTTCCAACAGCAGATAGCCCTCAAGCAAAGCCCCCCCCTGCAGGTGCCCCATCAAGTAAGACGCTCCCTGCAGTGGTGGTCCAGGTCAATGAAGCTGGGAAAGGGGTCCGACATCGTCCCGCTCCGTCAGGTAGTGGTAACGTCCGACGCAAGTCGAAGGGGCTGGGGCGCCCACTGTCAGGGCAACGTGGCCCAGGGCCTGTGGAACGACGAAGAAAAGAACCACAGTATCAACTGGCTGGAACTGAGGGCGGCCAGGCTGGCCCTTCTCCACTTCTCTCACCTCACCAGGAACCGTCATGTTCTCGTCATGACGGACAACACCACGGCGAAATCCTACATTGCAAGACAGGGAGGATCCAGGTCCCGGTCACTCCAGCGAGAGGCGGACCTCCTCTTCCGATGGGCAGAGAGGACCGTCCGCTCAATAACAGCACAACACCTACAGGGAGTGACCAACCTACAGGCAGATTTCCTAAGCAGGCACACGGTGTCGCAATCGGAATGGGAACTGGATCAGGAGACCTTCATCCAGATAGTAAGGCGGTTCGGTCCAGCGGAGGTGGACCTCTTCGCAGACCAAAACAACACCAAGCTCCCCAGGTTCTTCTCCAGGTTTCCCTGCAGGAACGCAGTGGGGACGGATGCCCTGAGGTCCCCGTGGCCCAGGGGACAGTTATACGCCTTCCCGCCTCTCCCTCTCCTGGGGAGAGTTTGCAGGAAGATCAGGCAAGAACGATCGACCGTAATCCTAGTGGCCCCGTATTGGCCAAGGCGCCCATGGTTTTCAGACATCATGGACATGGCGACAGAGGAGCCGTGGCGCCTCCCTCTCAAGGAGAACCTCCTGAGCCAGGGACCAATCAGACACCCAGACGCCTCCTGGCTACAGCTAACCGCCTGGAAATTGAGAGGAGCGCCCTAAAGGAGTTTGGGTACGAAGACGCAGTAATCAACACCCTACTCTCGTCTAGGCGCCAATCGACCAACAGAATCTACCAGGCAACCTGGAAAGCGTTCAGAAATTGGCTCTCGGTTCACCGCCTCCCAGTGGAACAGACATCGCTGAGCCACGTGTTGGCCTTCCTCCAGAAAGGCTTGGACATGGGCCTACGCCCCAACACGCTCAAGAGGCAAGCAGCAGCCCTGGCCTCGGTACTGTCCCTTAGTCAGGGGGAAAACCTGTCGGCTCACCCCCACATCAGGCGCTTTCTCAGAGGGGCAAAACTCTTGTCTCCCCCTGTCAGGCATAGGTTCCCAACTTGGAGCCTGCCACTAGTTTTGAGACAGCTAATGCACCCACCCTTTGAGCCTCTGAAGCGGGTGCCCCTAAGAGTTCTAACCTTGAAGGTGGCCTTCCTGGTCGCCATCACTTCGGCCAGAAGGGTCTCCGAACTGGAAGCCCTTTCCATCAGGGAGCACCTGTGCACCTTCACCGAGGAAGGTGTCACGCTGCGGCTCGACCCGTCATTCCAGCCCAAAGTGCTCTCACAGTTCCACGTGTCCCAGGAACTAGTCCTACCCTCCTTTTGCCCTAGGGCTACCCACCCAAGGGAGCGCCTGTGGCACAAACTCGACGTCAGAAGGGCCATCAGAATATACATCAAGAGGTCCAGCTCCTTCAGGCGCTGCGACTCGCTTTTCGTCTCCCTCACCCCAGCTTCAATGGGGCAGAAGGCATCGAGGCGAACTATAGCGACCTGGATCAAGGCGTGTATCCTAATGGCATACGACACGGCAAAAACCCCCAGGCCAGCAGCAGTGCAGGCACACTCCACGCGATCGGCAGCCACGACCGCAGTGTTCTCCTCGAACGCACCCATAGCAGAAATATGCAAAGCAGCCACGTGGAGCACTCCATCCACATTCATCCGTCACTACAAGATAGATAAGTTTAGGGCGGCGGAAGCTACCTTTGGGAGAAGAGTACTCCAGGAGGTGCTTCACGCCTAGCACATCTCTGACCGCAGACATCCCACCCGTTATTGAACAAGCTTGGGCACGTCCCATGTTGCTGAATTCCTGTTCGCTCCTCCCCTCAGAGAATGCCACATTGGTTCACTTACCGTGAATGTGCATTCTTGAGTGGAGCGAACAGGAATTCCCCCGCCCAATGTCTGCAGGGGCACGTTGGTTTCAGCAGGGCAATTCCATTCCTAAGTTCTCAGGTCTTCTAGGCTCTGCTAGTCAGTGAACTGGCCTCATGGTCAGGGAAAAAGACAAAGAAATCTTTGGATGACCATGTGACCATGGTCGTACTTCCTGCTTCCGTCTGGGCAGTAGTAGGCGTTACCCATGTTGCTGAATTCCTGTTCGCTCCACTCAAGAATGCACATTCACGGTAAGTGAACCAATGTGGCAATCCATGAATACTCAAGTCCCATTATATGCAATGGCACAGCAAAATGGTATCCCTTATATAAGGTGGCAAAAGCAAGGTTTGCTTTTTGGATTATTATTTTTTTTAAGAATATTTTCAAGCCATGAATACTTAAAACCATGAATGCCAAATCCGTGAATGTGGAGGGACAACTGTATTATGTTTTATTTGGTTTTGTCATTATGGGTCTATCATGTCTTTAGTTTATCTTCTAAGGGACAGGGTGAACCATAAATCAGATTTATATATTACAATTCGTGTTTAACGGAGGCACAGAAAAGTCTTATCTGGGTACAATGAAAAACCTTCTATTTAGCATTGCAGAAACAAGAACTGGGATTGTACACTCTGTCTCTCTAATAATCTTGCAGCTGCAAGGAACAGACTGGAAATTTTTACTTCTTTTTTTGGCTTAGGAAAGTTTGTCATTTTTACCGCTTTGGACAAATTGTGGCCTAATTTGGTTTACCTTAGCTATGGCTTACCAAAACAAGCTATATCAGTCTGTGGTTTATGGCTTACAGAAAGCTATTGTTTCTGTAAACCATAGCTAAGGTTATTCCCAGTTTAGTCTTTGGACATAATGGCAAACAAAACTGCAGTTAATCAAACTTGGTAACAAAAGACTCCTGGAGTGGGGAGTCTGAGAATATGAGGCTCATTCTTGTCATGATACACCCTACGTTTTGTTTCGTCTTAATGCAGTCAGTATACATTTGTGAGCAAGTGTTTTTGTAAACAAACTTTTCTGTTCAACCAGCTAAAGAGGGATTCCTTTCATGTCGGAACCTGTTTAAAACAATTTGAAAATGGGTTGCACTAATAAGTTTTTAATTTGGTGAATTTCAGATATGGTGGTGAAGCACAGATGCGATTTTCATCTCTTTTGTCTCATCCAAGTAATATAGGGTCTGTATTGGGTTCGCCTGTTCTACCTGGTAAGTAGTGAATGTGTTATGACAAGCTTACTTTCATATGTTATATCCTTTTCTTCTCACAGGGGTTTATTCATTTTTTAAATGTTTGTAGTACATTCTATTCATTGATATTTTCTTGCCTTGTAGAATAAGTAATGTTAGACCTCAGATCACTACTGTTGCATTTCTAATTCATTTTTTAAAAATATATGAATGCCTTTATCATTTATGAAAGAAGAGGAATTGGACAGTAATTCCACCTGCATTGGCATCCAGAAATCAGTTATCAATATGAAGAGTATTTTCTTGCTCTGATCTTGGCTGGGGACATATTTCTATTAGCAAACAATCGGTGGCAAATGTTTATGCAACAGGTGAACAAATAAAAATTACTCAAAAATGTTGGTACCCCCAGATGTCTTGTCTGAGCAGAGCTTTAGTTGTAATTTTTATCATCTCTTAGAGATGTGCCAGATAAGAAAAGAGCTGCTTTGTAATAAATATTGCTCTTTTTCCACTAGGTTCATCTCTTCCCCCTAGTAGCCCGTACTCAAATCCAAGCTTTTTGGCAACACCAGCACAAGGTATTTCCTTCTAGTCTATACTGTAATTCAAAGTGTTTGCCTGTGTTATACTACACAAACCTATCTGTTTGATCACAGAGCCTGGAGTCCTGTTGTAGCAATACACTGGCATAGTATTTAGTCGTAACTCCTTTTGTTTTATTCTGATAATAAACCAAATGAGATCTTTGGAACAGGATGGGATATAACTATTTTAATAAATAAATAAAGTCATCAGCATCATCCTGGTATTAAATGCTTTGACACTTCAAATATTTTGAACTGTTTTTATTAGAAAGTAATGTTGGTGTTTCAGGTTTACAGCCTCCTGCTATGTCTACTCCAGTATATGCTTCAAGTGGTCAAATGTCTCAGCCAGGTGCTTCAATTGGTGGCACGATGTGCCCTGAGATAGTATTTTCTGGAAAGCACAATGGAATCTGTATTTATTTCTCTCGAATTATAGGGTAAGTTTTTCTTGGATATGAGACCGTACATCTTGTTTGGACACAACAAATTATAGTTATGTCTGGTGGAAATAAGCCAGGTTCAAACTTCCAGTCTTCTCCTTTGCAGTCTCAGTGGAGGAAGGAGGAAATACACAAGCCCATGATTCACTGCAGTTCATCCCCATGTGGCTAAACCATGGTTTAGTGTTATCTGTGCACTGGCTCATGGTGTTTATGTTTAAAATACTGTAAACATTGGTTTTAAAAGAGAAACACATATTTGTAGGGTGGACAACAAGGGAAAGCTCCACGAGCATAATAGTTGCTGGTTTATATTTTTGGCACAAGAAAACAATTAATATGATTCTAATTGAGGCACTTTTCTATATTCTGGTTTTATGAACTACAACTAGTTACAGCCTAGTTATATAATGTTGGGTTGGATTAGGAAGATTTCTCCATGTCACATCTATAGGAAACTTTTTAATACTCATGATTGGGAGTGGCTATAAATTAGTGAAGACAGTAGGTACTTTGCACGCAGAAGATCTTTGGTTCAACCCCAGGTATCTCCAAGTGGGACTTGAACACTTGGAGAGCTGATACCAGGCAGTGTCAAGAGTACTGAACTAGATGGGGCCAGTGGTCTGATTGAGTATAAAGTAGCTTGCTTTGTTTTTCCCCTCAAACTGTTGAGGAATGTAGTAATAATAAGTACACTTTATTAAAGTACTCTGTACCATCATTAATACCAAAGGACAGAAAGCTACAATCTTGTATTGCAAGATTGCACGTGAAATACATGTTTTGTGTTTTGTCTCTTTTAAGAGTTGCTGTCTCTGTAGAGCCAAAACAGAGAAAGAAAACATAAACAGTTATCTCTGCAAATTGTATACAAAGGTTACAGGCACACCCAGTATTTTTAGAGGGAATGTATGACTGAATCCTTGATGCAAATGGTAGATATAGATATCAATATATTTTGTAATAAATTGACATTGTAGCTCTTTTGAAATTGTATAAATAGCCTCTGGATCACAATGCAGTAAAAGTATGCATGGTGGACTGATAACAGAAATTGTCAATGTAACTTTTTCCTGATTTACAGAAACATTTGGGATGGAAGCATTGTCGTGGAGAGGATTTTCAAAAGTGGTAATCGAGAAGTAGTTGCTGTAAGTGCTGGCAGGTATTAATGCCTGTGTTTCTCAGAATTTCATGTACATTTTCTATAGCAAATTAATGTTCATACTGATGCTAATATGTGTATAAGAAAGGTAGGGTTTTTTTTTTCCTATTGAGGGGTGCGTTCTGTTGGAAGTAAACTGGAGGTTCATAGGTTGGTGCCAGGTGGGATTGGACACCAAAGCAGGTGAATCCATCTATTCTTGTCTCCCTTATTTATTTATTTATTTATTTAGAGTATTTATACCCTGCCCTTCAGCTGAAAAAGCTCCCAGGGCACCTTGCAAATCATTAATTTGACAATTCCCTGCTTTCAGGCTTACAGTCTAAATAAGACACGACACATAAGGAAAATAGGATGGCAGTGGGTGAGGGGAGAAGAGCAGGTGGTTCTTGCCAGAGGGTTTCTACCCTTCCTTCCATTGTTCCATCCCTTTCAGCTCCTGCTCCATTTCCTCCCACCACTATGAGCGCCCAGCCCCTGCACAAAGTTACTTCAAGGCCATCCTTGCTATATAATGAGGGAGCCATTGTGGCATGTAGAACCTTTAATTTATGTTTTGCACATTTCTTCTTGAATTGTGTCCTTTGTTCAAGATCAGATTCTCAGATAGCCTGTTTGTGGCTTACTATATTACCAATTAATTGCTTTAGAACATGGTGAGTTTTGCTTAGTGCAATATGGCAAAAGCACAGGATCATTTTCTTCATTTCAGAAATTAAAAATGTTATCCTTCTATTTGCCATTGATTTATTAAGTTTGGGTGGGCCTTATCAATGGAACAGATTAGCAGAGATAACTGTAACCTTTGTTCTACTTGATGTCCTATACCGCTCAGAGCAGACTGCTGAGAACCCAATAAATCAGCTTCCACAGTTCAAAGGGAGTAGCTGGGTTTTCGTCAGCTTACCAGTATGCAGAGTCAGTCTAGGAGCCAGGCACAAAGAGTAAATGCAGTCCAGTCTTAAGAATCAAACACGGAGAGAAAACGAGCCAAATCAAGAATCCAATAGGGAAATCCAAAGATGAGGTCATGAAGGCAAAGGCAAGGTTCAAGATCACGGGCAGTTAGTCAAGAGTCAGAATCCTGTGTGGCTTACACCCAAGCAGGTCGGTTGTTAGCGATGCTGTTCTGGAGGAGGTGCTGCCTAATTTATGAACCAGCAGTGTCCCTCAGGTGTTGCCTGATTACTTCCTGCTTCCTATTTATTCTCTCTGACCTCCTACGTTTTTCCTTTGCTTGTCGCTGCATGAAACTAGTTAAGTTTGTATTCTGTTCCTCTGGTGTTTGTGGCTGTGGAATATCCTGTTGCTCAGATGAATGAGCTTGCTGGGTGCTTTGTTCCTCAGCAGCGTGTGTCTGTTGAACAATTTGTTCCTCAGCCTGCTGGTCACTCTGTCCCTGTATTACTAGCTCAAACTCATCTTCACTGTCCTCTGAGAGGCAGGGCATGGCACTTGAATAGCATTAATATGAAAGCACTTCATACCTTTTTCATGCTGTTCTTGATATAAAGTTATTCAGAGCTGCTGGTGGCGGGTGGTGGTGGGAAGATCCATAGTAAGTCCAAGCTCAGAGTCAAGGGATATGCCTTCTCCTCAATTGTTCCACTTTAGAATGCAAGTGGTAAAGCCTCTTAGAATGCTTTTTCAGCCCCCACTCCACATCCCTTCACATGTAAAAAATAGCATCCTATATGGATAGGTTCAGCTCATCCTCTCCCTATAACTGTCTAACTGCAGAATCAAGTGGTCATTCTTTCCTAGATCACCTCACTTCAAGATGCCAGTTGGTGTTGATGCATGTGTGAATGCACCATGTTGCTTATTACATCAACAAAACAATCACTAAACTTACTGAGAAGACTAGACTAAACTCTTCCACCATTAGTTTTCTGTGTGAAAGAAATTAGGGCTGGCTGGGTTAGAGCATTCAAATATGGCTAGTTGTCATGATGGATATATCCTCCAATATCGGAGGCACTGGGTCTTTAAACATCACTGCTAAAGAATATGAAACGGTGGATGCTGCTGTGCTCATGTCCTGTTGTGAACTTTCCATAGACACCTGGATTAGATAGGCCTTTCTTGTGATCCACCAAGGCTGTTCCCATGTATTTAAACCCCTACTGTTTGAAGTGGAATAGTCCAAGAAAAGTCACTTTTTGATTCATTCTGTAGATTGTGGGGAATGTGATCTGACAAATGTTGATGAACTTTTACTCCCATCATCTTTTGTAATTGGTTGCACGGTGAGAGGCTGATAGCAATTATAATCTAAAAATCAGCAGGAGCATAGGTTTCCTTGATTCACCTATGGGTCATAAACCTATTCATACCCCCTCTCTCTGGCTTTTCTTCGCAAACGAAGATTCAAGAAGGACTCATCCCGCGCTTTCTGCAAGCGTGCTGATGACTAAAAAGGCCAATCCGAGATAAACAAGTCCGGTTGCAGAAAGCACAGCAGAAGGTCTCCTTGGGTGATGTTTTTGGGTTGTGATCCTTTCTGCGTTGTCGTTTCTCTTCAAGACTTGTTCGGCGTGAGTTCTCAAATAAGGCTGCAGCATTGTGGATAGTGCGTCTCCATGCCTCCCGATGTGAGGCCAGGGCGGACCACTGTTGGTGATCAATTTGGCCGAGCCTGAGATGTTGTTTCAGGGAGTCTTAACATACTTTGCTGTTTTACATCTCTCTTTCAATTAAAATTGTCAACATGTTCAGATACATTAGTTTTATTTAACCTCTTTCTGTTTTAGATTGAAAGTAGTGTCCCACCACAAGTGTTAGAATCTGTGCTACAAGAATTGAAAGGGCTACAGGACTTTTTGGACAGAAATTCACAGTTTGCTACAGTAGGATCCCTTAGAAATCCCAGGTAAAAGTAAAGGTTTTATACTAAGGAACTCAAGCAAGCAGTGGTTACTTATTCTTTGACATTTGCTTTGTATAGATGGCATTTGATTTGTTTTCTGTATCGAAGAAGTAAACTTGTGTACCTCCAATATTTATGGCTAGTATATTTTTAACATTTTGATATTTCACTGACTACATTGATGGGCTATCACAGCAAGGGTTACTCCCATCATCTTTTACCATTGGCTGCATATTAGTAAATAAAACAACAAATTTCATACTAAACTATATTAAGTATTAGTATAAGTTTACACATGATAGCTTATGAGCAGAGGCGGTGCTATTATTGCACTGGTCTGGGGTTTTTTGCTGACATTCATTTAATACAATATGGGTGTAACCATCTAATAATTTTGCGAACTTGCATTTAACATATGGTGACCTGAAATCTATGTATGATATTTTTAATGTGCTATAAATGTGTTTATTTTATTTTCTTGAATAAGTTTTGCCACTCCAGCTAACCTTCAGCAACGGTTACTTGGATTCATACGTTCTGATGGTGGAATTTCTCAGCAAATGCAACAGGAGATCCAGAGGAAGTTTCATGGTAAAGAAGGTTATTTTTTTTAAAAAAAATATTATCATATATTTAAATTGAAGGAACCACCTAAAATATGCTAATTAATTTTTCATGTAAACTTCATATTTCTCCACTGTAAGAGAATATAAATGTTCTAACAGTTCATGATGTGTGATATCCCATATAGACAGATTTCAAATTCCACAACTTGATCCCCAATTGAGAGGGTTCTGGATAGTTATGTTTCCTCTGTTCCCTTTTTTTGGTCATATTTCTATTTGAAATAGGTTATAATATGTTTGCCCTGCTTTCCAACTTTTCATGATATACAAAAACCTATTAAGTGCATTGCATAGAAGAGAAGCTTTCTGTATGCATTCCTGGAAATCTGTGTTAGTGCTCAAAACCATGTCCATTTCAATTACACGAACCCTGTGGAATGAAGCTTCAAGACAAAGGAGCAAGAGGTTTTTCTCTCCCAAGATTTCTGCATACTACCTGAGGAAATTGCTTAAATCTGGTGATGCTTGCCTAATGGGAGAGAGGGCTAGAACTACATGAGCCAGCAGGTTCCTTCAGACCATCCAGTCCTGTGCTTTTTAATACTTTCTTGAAAATGATTAGGAGCAGAAAAACACTGAAGCTCAAAAAACCTTAACAATGCCAAAGTGGGGACCACATAGTGCAATTCTAATTAAGTGATGTGTGTTTCCATTTTGCAGCAGAGGCACAGTTAGCTGAGAAGGCCTCCCTACAGGGCATCCAGCAGCTTGTTCGGAAAACCTGCCAGGCCTTGGCATTGTGGAAGCTTCTTTGTGAGCATCAACTTAATATTGTTGTAGGTGAGCTTCAGAAGGTATGTCTTGAATTACTCCTACTTTCTTGGCATGGAAAAACACAAGTTTCTTGCTAAAAGTTGAAAGTTGTAATAGTGTGCAAATTAAGTAGCACTTAGTTGTGTAATGATCTTGAAGAAAAATTAGACTGTCAAACCATATCGTATAAAATACTACAATCATTTTAAATTCCAGTGGATGAGCTTGTTATATAAGTTAGCTGAAATGAGATTGTCAAATGTCAAAGGAGGGTGGTTTTCAGATAAAGCATTTTCCTGTTAGTATTACAGTTGTCCCTCCACATTCACGGGGGTTAGGTTCTTGAGACCCCCGCGAATGTGGAAAAACCGCGAATAACAGATGCTGCTCCTGCCCCGCCCCCCCCGAGGGAGGGAGGCAGCAGGAGGGTGTCTGGCCAGCCTGGGTGGCCTCTCCGCAGCCTTTCTGAGGAGACTCCAGGCCTTAGAAGCCCCAGAGCCTGCTGAGGAAGGCCGGGGAAGGCAGCGTGTGGGTGGGGAGGAGGCTGCGCTGCCTCTCCCCGGCCTTCCGAAGAGGGCTCTGGGGCTCCAAAGCCCCGGACCCCACTGAGAAAGGCCGGGGAAGGCAACGTGTGGGTGGGGAGGAGGCTGCGCTGCCTCTCCCCGGCCTTTCTCACACACACCCCGCCCTTCCCAAAGTGGCTACAGGGGCTTCTGAAGCCCCCGCCGCCACTCTCCCTCACCCCCTCACCCTTCCCAAAGTGGCTACGGGGGCTTCTGAAGCCCCCGCCGCCACTCTCCCCCACCCCCCTCACCCTTCCCAAAGTGGCTACGGGGGCTTCAGAAGCCCCCGCTGCCACTCTCCCTCACCCCCCCGCCCTTCCCAAAGTGGCTACGGGGGCTTCAGAAGCCCCCGCCGCCACTCTCCCTCACCCCCCCGCCCTTCCCAAAGTGGTGATGGGGGCTTCTGAAGCCCCCGCTGCCACTCTCCCTCACCCCCCCCCGCCCTTCCCAAAGTGGCGTAGGGGGTCCCTCGCTGCCTTGGGAAGGGACTGGGGTGGAATGAGGGAGGCTTTCCACCCCCCCTTTCCCAAGGCAGCGAAGGGATTCCTGAGAACCCCTTCGCTGCCTTGGGAAGGGACGGAGTGGAGTGGGGGGCAGGCGGCTTTCCGCAAATAATCAAAACTGCGAATGTGAAAGTCGCGAATGTGGAGGGGCAACTGTACTTTTATTTAAAAAAATAGTATTACACATACATTTTAAGAGTATTTGTTCTACATTGTGGCCTTTTGGTCCTTCACTATGAAAACAGCAGAAATTTGAAAGCCATTTGCTTTACAGTAAAAATTCTGTATATGCTAATTTATGTAGGAGCTTCAAGAACGTCTGAAGGTTACTACATTCAGAGATTTGGTAATTAGAGACAAAGAGCTCACTGGAGCTCTCATAGCTTCGCTTATCAACTGTTACATCAGAGACCATGCTGCTGTTGACGGCATCAGTTCACATTTACAAGACATATGTCCACTGCTGTACAGCACAGATGATGCTATCTGCTCAAAGGTATGGTATAGCGTGAATGATATAAGTAGAAAGAAGGGTGAGTTCAGTTGTTTGAGTTGTTGCTGTAAAGTAATTTTAAAAAATCTTTTCATTCTCACTTTATTACTGTGGTCAGTTTCAAAACAAGCCAAGTTCAAACTGCGGGTTATGAAGCTGTCTTATTTAAAACTAACCATAGCCAGGATCTGGTGAGATGGTAAGCTGAGATTCAGGAAAAGTCAAAGTAAATGCTGCCCACTATTCCTCTTAGCTGCCCTAGGTGGGGGTGGCAGGGGCAAGATTCACTGTGGCTCCTTACTGTTCACGTGTGCTGTGGTAGGCCATGATTTAGCAGGGAAACTGTTGTATCAAGGTGCACCGTTCTAAAAGGTGCATCTTTAATTTTTGCTGTCATATTTATTCTCTTAAGAAACAGGATACTTAAATAAGGTTGTATTCACATTTGGGAGTAAGTGTCATTCAACCCAATGGGGCTTAATTCTGAATAGGTATACATTGGATTTCACTGTGTTCCTTAAAAACAAAAACAGAAATGCAAATTGTTTACTTAAGTTTATCATAAAATGCAGTGATTAAGTGGAGCATTTTTAGCAAATTGAGTGTTTCTTAGTGCACTCTACAAAAGAATAAGGGCTGCTTATCTCAAAACTACTTTCCTGCTCAGCAATTTACTTTGTGTAGCTCATAGATGAATTACGTTAAGAACTCATTATATGTTCCAAAACCATAGCCCTCTATTTCAGTAAATAAACATGCAGTATAAGTGCAGTACTGGCAGCAGATTTCCACTGGATATGCAATGATTGTCTTGTTGGAAATTAGTTTTGAAGTGGCCCTAGCTCAAATAAAGAATGAAGACGTTGATCTCTGCTTCTATCTTACTAGGCAAATGAGCTACTGCAGAGATCCCGACAAGTTCAAAACAAATCTGAAAAGGAGAAGATGCTAAGAGAGTCACTGAAAGAATATCAAAAGATTAGCACACAGGTGGATCTTGCAAATGTCTGTGTACAGTATAGACAAGGTGAGCTACAAATATACAAAGTTCCTATATCAGGGTGTCCACTTCTAGATAACCATTGCAGATTATCCACTATAGAAAATGATGTGTATAGCACATTTTGGTGTGGGAGAGAGAAATGGATAGATACCTCCTTTTCCTGGTCTTTATGGAGCGGATGTTAAAGATAAGAAGAGGAAGAGATAAGGATTATAGAGTAAAGGGTAGCCCAGTACTGGCTTTTGACTTTAGAACTCTCCAAACAGCCTTGCAGCTGTGTTCCCTCGACACTTATAGCAGTTTAGAGGGGCATTCTTGGAAAGTTGTGGGTGGGTGCACAAATGGTACCCTGACCACAGCATTACAAACTCGAATGAGGTTTTTGGGTGAATTCTCTTTTAACAGCTTATAATTATAATGTATTTTTAAACAGTTTTGTAGTACCTACTGGGTGGCCTTGCACAAGTTCCATACTCTCAGCCTTCTCAGAGAAAGGCAGTGGAAAGCCTCCGCTGAACAAATTCTGCCAAGAAAACCCTGTGATAGATTTGCCTTAGGGTTGCCATAAGTCAGAAGTAACTTAAAGGCACACAGCAACAGCGAGAAGTATTGTGCACACACTAATTGCTGTTCTCTTTTTCCTTTGTTTTTAATCTCAAGTACGCTTCTATGAAGGTGTAGTGGAGCTTGCTCTCACTGCTGCAGAAAAGAAGGATCCCCAAGGTCTTGGACTCCATTATTACAAAAATGGGGAACCAGAAGAGGATGTTACCGGATATCAAGCTTTTCAGGAAAGGCAAGTTCTTTAGATATAGTTTGATATTTTTCATAAGAGAAGTGTGTTGGCAATAATTTACCTGGGTTGTGGAAGTGTGCGTAACATTACAAGTATACCTCAGTTAACAAAACTGCTGACAGTGAAACTCCTTTTTTTCAAAATCTTTTTATGGCTGCACCAGACCCCTGTTTTTTTCCTTCCTCCTCATCTGTCTAGCTGGAAGTTTTTCTATCAGCATTGACATTATGAATACAGTGAAGGAGGACTGGAAATATAGACATTTGGTGTCAGGTTGCAGCAGCATTTCTGCAGTAAAATGGCATTAAAACTTCATGAATGGGATTCTACTGTAGCTGGTTACATTGTAGCTGTGTGTCCTTGCCTACAACAGGCAAGCAAACAGCATTTGCCTCCCTTACTGAGGGAAGAACAGATAAAGCCTGCTGTGCAAACTACCCGTAGCATGTTAAAAGAAAGCACAGGTCTAATAAGTGTGGCCTCCAAAATGGAAATTATAAGAAAAATGGAGGCTGGTGAAAAAAAAACATCATCCCTGAATGCATTTTTGGAAGTAGTAGTAGTCAGCAGAAGGTTCAAAATATTTTTGATTACTTATCCAAGGATTACCAGATTTGCTTGATTCCTTTCACATGTGAATATTTTTGGTTTTAGATAAACAGCTTGCTGAAAGATGTTTATCTGCTCTTCTTTTTTTGTGGTGTAACCTATTTTTTCCATGTTATTTCTGTCTCTGGTACCAAATTTTCTGTTGAAAGAAGCTTTGCTCAGGAACAAATCTATTTTGTTAACCAAGGTACACCTGTAATTGTATGTTGGTGTCAGTGCACATTCTAAAATCAATTGTAGTTTGATACCTACCTACATACTTCCTAAAACCCTGCCAATCTCTAACTATTTTGGAGGTGGCACTGAGAGTGAAGCTTCTTCCATCTTCTAGAAAATCACATGCAAAAAGAAAAATCAGATGATAAAATTATGAAGGCCTCATCCCCTTCCTCCTTTGCCCCCACAATTGCCGCTGTGATGAATGTTGAGAATGTTTCATGTTTTTGCTTATGAGTCATATTCCTGTCATTTGCATCTCTTTGCAGACTAAACTGCTATAAGTGCATCACAGACACTCTTCAGGAGCTTGTCAATCAAAGTAAAGCTGCACCACAGTCTCCCAGTGTGCCAAAAAAACCAGGCCCTCCTGTGCTGTCATCTGATCCCAATATGTTGAGCAATGAAGAAGCAGGGCATCATGTAAGAAACAGTCAAAACACACACTGAAGTGTCACTGATTCTGCATGGAAAATATTTTTACAATGCCCTTACAGTAGCAAGGGTCCAAGGAGCTACTTTAAGTAAACCTGAAGGCTCAAGCATATCCTGTAGAATATTTGATTTCTTTTATTTGAACAGCAGGTCTCATGATTGCTATTAAACTACCCTCAGTTTTAAAAGACATTTGTTATGTGACAAAAATGAGCTGATAGTAAGGTAATACATGTCCAAAATTCTTTAGATCCAGTATATATAACATGCCATATCTTTATTGCAAAACACAACTTTATTGCAAAACACAAAACGCAACTTTCTTACAACATAATAACATTAGTAGTATTCACTTGAAGAATTTCAAAGATGAACTAGAATACAGGCAATATTTCCTAAGACATGTACAGTAGCACCCCTGCATCCGTGGGGGATTGGTTCCAGGGGCACCTGTGGATGGCGAATTTTGTGGATAATAGTGAATGCCATCCTGGGGGAGAGGGGGGCGAGTTCACTCCTCCGCCCCCTCACACCCGCCGTGGCCCTGCCACAGCAGCGATCGCGGGGGCAAAGGGTGGAGGGGACGAAGCCAGTTCACTCCTCCGCCCCCTACGCCCATGGCCCCACCATGGCAGCAATCGCAGGGGCAAAGGGGGAAGGGGATGAGGCCAGTTCGCTGCTCCGCCCCCTTCTCCCATGGCCTCGCTGCGGTGGCAGTCGCAGGGGCAAAGGGGGAAGGGGACGAGGCCAGTTTGCTCCTCCCCCCCTCCTTTTGCCCCTGCGATCATCGCAGTGGCGACAGGAGCTCTCCCAGAGGAAGGAACAGGGGAGGTAAGATCCCCCCTCCCGCCATCACCAACCGCGGGTAATTGAATCTGCAGTTGGTGAATCAGCGGATATGGGCATGCTACTGTATAATAAAATGTAGATAGTTTTAGAAGTTAATAATATTTCCTAAAGATATGTATTTTGTACAACCTTATACAGTCAAAATAACATTCAAGTTCTTTTCCTCTCAATTTTAGTTTGAACAAATGCTGAAACTGGCCCAGCGTTCCACAGATGAACTTTTTAGTATTGCCCTATATGGCTGGTTGATCCAAGCTGATCTCTCAGATAAACTGCTGCAGGTAACATGACTTATTTGATACAAATAAATGAATACACTTGCCCTTCCACATTCACGACTTTCACATTTGCGGTTTCGATTATTCGCAGAAAGTCGCCTGCCCCCCCTCCACCCTGTCCCTTCCCAAGGCAGCGAAGGGTTTCTCACAAAGCCTGTTGCTGTCTTGGGAAGCGGGGGTGGAAAGCCTCTCTCCCGCTCCCCATCCCCATCCCTTCCCAAGGCAGCAAGGGGAAGGAGTGGCGACGGGTGCTCCTGAAGCCCCCGTCGCCACTGTGGAAAAGGCGGCGGGGTGGGAGCGAGTAGCAACGGGGTGGGTTGTTGCAGGCGGGTGGAGGGAGGACTATTATTATTCACGGTTTTTTCACATTCATGGGTGTCTTCCGTCCCTAACCCCCACAAATGTGAAAGGACGACTGTACAGTTTTTAATGCATTTTTTCATATTTGGGAAGCACTCTTCGTAGTAAAAATAGATAACATATAGCAATAGGAAATTGAAAGTTCATCATTTCCCCCCCTGGACCTCTACAGGTAAACTCTCCCTTTCTGGAGCCATATCTGACACGTATGGCCAAAGTTGATCAAAACAAAGTTCGCTATATGGATCTGCTGTGGAGGTTTTTTGAAAAAAGCAGAAGTTTTAGTAATGCAGCAAGAGTGCTGGCAAAACTAGCAGACATGCACAGGTAAGGGTAGATTGTTAATTGGTCAGTGCTTCTACTACCGAAATACATTCTGACTTGATTATTATATTACAATTTTTGCAAAGGAATCTTTATGACACAACCAGTCATTAAAAGCAAGGCCTTCACAGTATGTGACCCATCAGGCTGAATAAGCCCAACAACAAGGTGTTGTGGGTTCTTAAATGTTTAACAACCTTCCTGTGTGCATTGCCAAAGGGAGCAAGAATAGATCTGTTGATTTTTCTGATGGGTCGTCATACGTACATGGGTGAGCTGTGGGGGGTTGGTAAGTCACATTTGGTGCAGGTTGCAATAAGATTAATTGAGGGTGGTAACTGGTAAGTACTTTTTGAGCTCATCAGATCATGCAGTTGTATGTGACATGTGTAAAATAGAACATCTGTTGATCAATGTCTGTTTCTAAAGAGTATAGAGGAGATAGCCATGATACAAGTCAACTGTGAAGTAAAGGGTCAGTGGTAGGAACCAGTGCAAATATGATGCTAAAGTAGTATGTTCTCAAAAGAAGGAATGAGGTACCACAGATAAGTTCAGATTATTATTGTTATTGTTATTATTTATTTATTTATTTATTTTATATCCCACCTTTCTCCCATGAGTGGGACCCAAGGCAGCTAACAGCATCTTTAAAACAATACAAGTTAACAATACAAAAGTAAATATTACTTTAAAATATATAATTTAAAAAAGAAATCAGTTTATAAGTTAAAAGCATTAAACAGTAAAAATATTAAAATGAATTAAAAACTGAATAAAAGACTCATTCACTATCTTAAAAACCACACTGCACAGCTTTACAAGCCCAGCCCTTGTCAGTTTCTAAAAACCTGGCAGCATAAAAATATTTTCACCTGCTGCCAGAAGGAGAACAAGGATGGGACCATCCTGACCTCTCTAGGGAGGCAGTTCCCAAGTCTGGGAGCAGCCACCGAAAAAGTCTCCCTCGTTCCCACCAAACGAGCCTGAGAAGGTGGTGAAACAAAGAGAAGGGCTTCTCCAGGGTGCCGTTTACACGATGAAAATGTCCCGGGAAGAATTCATGTCGATCCCTGGCAATTTACACGTACATTGGGTCGGGTACGTGATATTCAGAAGGGGGGCCACCTTTTATCCCTCAACCTGTGGGACTTCCAGTCCCATGGGTTGTGCCGGTTTTTAGAAAAGTCACTGGAGGATTCGGAAAATCGGAAATGTAAACAGCCTGGGACAAAATATCTCGGTACTAGGGGATGACCGGAAATGGTGACTGGGGGCGGGCTTAGAGATCAGCGACCAGAAAAGGAGGGGTCAGTCACCCGTTCAACAGGTCCAACCTCACCAGCTGAAAACAAAGGCATCCCTTCCAGCTGCACGTAGGTTGGTGTGTGTGTGTGTGCGTGTACTCAGTCACCTTTTAAAATGGATTTTTACACTGCAAACCCTTCAGCTTTAACCTCTTCCTCAACTGCATGTTACAAAGGGATCATGGTGGGCAGAGAGTCATCCATTCATTCCCTGCCTGGATCCCCTCTCTGGGTCTGAATGGATAATCAGACATTCATAACCCCCGCCCCCAAGGGACAGTAAAAAAATGCCAGCCAAAATGCCTTGTGTGACACTGGCTTGAAATCTTCACTCTGCAGCTCCCTCTGCTTTAAGCGTCAAGATTTTAAAAGAAATCCCAAGCCTCTCCTCCCCCCACCCCCGGCTTGATTGCAAAAGGAAAGGACATGGTTTAATTTTTCCTCCGTCTGAGTGAAAGATCACATTCTTGGTCTTTCAAAATGCCTTCTGCCTCTGCTTAAAGGGTTAACATTTTTAAGAGACAGGACAAACACAAGCCTCTGCCCCCTCTCTCCCCCCCCCCAGCCAGCCAATAGCATTGCTCGTGGCGCGGAACTCTAAAGGAGGTAGTCACCGAGGTTGTGAAAACACGACTAATCTCATCCTTGATTGACAGCCAAAAAAATATATATCCCGGTAGGCTAAACATGCATAAACAACAAAAGCATGGGATACAAGAGTGCGGGACCTATAAAAAGAAACGGAACTTTTGACATGTAAATATCAATCACGGGATTTCCTAAAGAGTGACAAAAATCATCTAAACAGCGTGGGACCAATCTGGGATCAGGAAGTCACGGTAAGCCCCGCGACAAATATTGTCGTGTAACTGGCACCCAGATGATCTTAAAGCTCTACTGGGCTCATACAGGGAGATACAGCCCTTCAAATAGAGTAACAGAACAGACTCCCCCGGGATCTTAAGAATGGTAAATCCAGGGGAGGTGTTTTAATGATGGGCAGGGAGATGAGCACAGGAGTTGGCCAAGGCGTAGACACGCCCCTGGCTAGGAGGAGGCAGGGGCGGGGTTCTGGCAGGGCCTATTTTACCCCTTGCCGCCCCTGGCTTCTTCCTCTTTCCCACTTGATTGAAGAAGGGAGAACATCCATCACTGGAAACCTGTTTTTCAAGCCTTGAGGGAGAGCTAAGTTGGCTGGGCTGTGCTTGCATGGTTGTATGATTGGGCAGCCCAGCAGTGTGAGTGTGTGTGTGTTTGTGTGGGATTGCTTTATTGTAATTTAATACAATAGCTTTATTGTGATTTAAACTAAATTGGCTTTGGTTTGTGCTTAAATTGAATTTAATTTTCTTTCAATTAAATTGATTTCATTATTGTTATTGTTATTGTTATTATCAGAGTTCAACTAGATTAAACTTTAATTTGTTGCTTTAAAAATTTAAATTTTAAATTTAATTTGTTGCTTTAAAAATTTAAATTTAAAAATTTAAAAATCTCTTGCTTTAAAAGAGGAAAAAGTCCTCTCCCTTGTTGTTAATAATAATAATAATAATAATAATAATAATAAAATTTATTTATACCCCGCCCCTCTGCTAAAACAATTGGGGTGGCTTTCAACAATAAAAACATTATAATAATGACTAAAAACACCACCCACCCCCATAAAAAGACATTAAACACTATAAAATTAAAACCATCTAACTAAAAACACATTAAAAACAAGTGCAGTATATACATGATTAAAAAAGCCAGGAGACGCAGCTCCTGAGGCCGGGATCTAATCAGGAAAGGCCTGGCAAAAGAGATCCGTCTTTAGTGCTTTTTAAAAGCTACTCAAGCTCGTCAGCTGACGGATCTCGTTCAGCAAGCCATCTCGTTCGGCAGGCCATCTCGTTCCCACCAAACGAGCCTGAGAAAGTGGTGAAACAGAGAGAAGGGCTTCTCCAGATTATCTTAAAGCTCTACTGGGCTCATACAGGGAGATACAGCCCTTCAAATAGAGTAACAGAATCATATTTTCAAAGACTGAAACCAGGTAACATTCATGTGAACACTGTTCTTGTAAGCACCCATATAAATCACATGTTTTTATAATTAACAGCACTGAGATTTCACTTCAGCAGCGTCTTGAATATATTGCACGTGCTATTTTGAGTGCAAAGAGCTCTACAGCCATATCACCGATAGCTGCAGATGGTGAATTTTTACATGAACTGGAAGAGAAAATGGAAGTAAGTGAAACAGTTAATTTAGATAGCATTAATATTATCATAGGTTAGAGGTAAGTAGCTTGTGATCTAAAAAAAATGCTTTTTGTGCATAACAAGACTTTTTTTAAGGTAAGTTGCTAGGCCTCATGGTTGAGTTGAAAATGGAAAGCCAGCTTTTTAATTGCTCTGTTGGGAGATCATGTTTTATTGATTCTCTCTGCATATATATGTGTGTGTTTATATATATATTCATTATAATAAGTCTAATATTTTGCAATAGACTTGCTTCTGGCTTGCTGGTTTTCACAGAATTTTTCATTAATCTTTCTTTTTAATGAGGTTGCCAGGATACAGTTTCAAATACAAGAAGCATTGCATCGTCAGTGTTCCCATCATTCATCAGTGCAAGATGCAATTTCTCAGCTGGATTCTGAGTTGATGGAAATCAGCAAGGTGAATTTAAATAGTAAAACACAGGCTTTGTTGTATGGTTCAAATATGTCAGGGTCCTTGTTTTAAGTATCTACTCTGTACATGTTTCTGTTCCACTACATTTATTTTTCTTTCTTCATGGATAACAATTATTCTACCTTGTCAGTGTATCATTTTTGTTCTCACATACTGGGCTGTCTTTAATAGTCCCCCCTTTTTCTGTGACATGCTGTATGAAATATATCAATTTATACATTCCACGTTTTTGATGTGGACCACTCTTGAAAGCTTGTGTAGGCTGTTTATGAAAGCTTTTATTGGATATATGGCTTGGAAACACAGTTCAGTATTTGCAATATTTTGTTGATGTAAGTTGCCCACTAATCAGTTTTGCATTTATTGATTGTAATTTTTTTACTTCAGCTTTATGGGGAATTTGCTGATCCATTCAAGCTCTCTGAGTGCAAGCTAGCAATTATACATTGTGCTGGTCATTCAGACCCTATTTTGGTGCAGACCCTTTGGCAAGAAATAATTGAGAAAGGTAGGTACAACTTGTAATGCAGTACTTGAAAAGTATACAATAATACAAAATAATGCACTTCTGTGAGCATCAGTTGAGGGTGCGCATTTCCCTCTCCAACATGAAATCTTTGAATTCAGAAAACCTCCGGTATCCACAGTAAGTCCGGGAACCAAACCCCTGTAGATACAGGGATCCAACTGTACTTATTACTCTGTAGTTAAGAGTAGAAACAAGCAGTTGGCCTAACACTTTCCTGATATAATCAGTAAAATATATATGAAGCTCTTGGAATGTCAAGCTAAGAACTATTGTATCAGATTCTCTTCTACAGCTGAATGGCATTTGCAGGACTATGGTGAAGCTAATAATTTCTTCATTCTGGCTCCAGATCTGAAGGCCCCTTGGCAAAATATCCCATTGGCAGTCTCCTTCATTGAGTCCATTGCTGTAGTCTTGATAGCAGTATATGGCTACCAGGCACCACTCTAAATTTCTCATAATACTCCAAATGTTGTATCTGCCAGGACATTGTGAGAAATTATAATAGTAGTCTCTTTGGAAATTTTTAAAATGATAGTTCAAATCGCTAGGGAAGCCAAGAATAGGCATTAACATAGATGGGCTGTCCTGGGACACTGGGGTCCTAGCAGTTCAGCATACCATTGACTTCAGCCTGTGAATATAGTTATGCATTCAAGGTACTATTTTTTTTAACCAGAAAGAAGAGTTTCTTCTGAAAGATTTTAACTAAACATTGGACAAATGTCCTAATAAATTTACTGTTGTAAACTCTTTATGTTCTTGGCTTGAAAGACAGCAGCTTTACATCACCAGGATGATTTTTACAAACTGTAAACATGGATGTGCCACCCATAGGAGGGTAAACTTCCTAGATTTTTGAACATTGTTGGTACTGTTTAATGAAGAAATTACAGAAACAATATAAAAGTAAAGGTTTAATAGATCTTCTAAAAGAGTTTTTTTTTCCCTTTCAGCTCTGAGTGATAGTGTGACTTTGAGTGCTCCTGATAGGATGCAGGGTCTTAGTCTGAAGATGATAACACTTGGAAAAATCTATGCTGGGACACCGCGCTATTTTCCTTTAGGTATATAATTCAAATTAGAATTGTTTGGGAGATTGTAAAATCAAATAATATAGATTAAAAACAAGAATGCAGGGGGAAAAATGGAAGGGGGGAATCCAGAGCCCTTACTTTATTTTATTTTAAATCAATGGCATTGCCTCTTGCTGAAAACCATCAGATGGCATAGCCTGGAACTAGAGACAATGAACTCTATAACCTATTTCAGTGGAGGGTGGAATAACACATTCCTAGGAAAATAGTAACACAAAAATTAATGGACATGTGCTGGGGAAAGCCTAGAAAATTCATAGCCTAGGGAATCTGGGTTAAAAAATTGAGCTGTTTCAGCTGGCAACAGTCTGAATGTTTGAAAAGTCAGAGATAATGATGTAAGGCTCCAGTGGTTTAAATATATTTTGAAAACACACAACCTCAAAGCCATATTTGAATTATTTGGAATAGAATCAGAAGTATGTGTAAACAAGGGCTCATGGAGGACAAGAACTAAAGGATTGGTATTTGGGATGTACATACATAGTCTTGAACAGAGACGGGGAGGTTGTGGCCTTCCAGCTATTGTTAGACTGTAACTCCCATCAGCCATAGCTAGCATCACCACTGTTGAAGCATGACTGGAGTTGCAGTCCAACAGCATCTAGAAGTCTAGATGTTCTCCATCCCTAGACTAAGAAAAATACAGAGGATGTATGTGTACACTTCAGGGCTACCTGGGGAGAATGTACTTCTCCAACTCATACCCTTCTGCCAGTGCTTGCAGCAGAATCATAGCTGAAGTTGCCTAGAAAAACAGACTTTCTGTCCCTCATTATGGGTAAAGTGGTGTGATTCTGTGCTCAGTTTATTTTGGTTTTGCACTACAGCCAGTTGTTGTATACTCAAAAGCTGCATGAACAGCTTTGTTTTGTTTTTTGTCTTCAACACGTTCATTAAACAAGCCCCATGTCTGTGACACAGCAGGATATATTCTAGTGGTTGCGTACAGAAAAAAAGACATCTTAATTTTTTCTGTAGTTCTGAAGAATGAACAGCAAAATTCTCATTAACTGATAATTTTCTCCTCAGATTTCTTAGTGCAGTATCTAGAACAGCAAGTTTGCTCTTTGAACTGGGATGTGGGGTTTGTTACTTATACAATGCAAGAAATTGGTGTGCCACTTCCAAGACTTCTTGAAGTGTATGATCAGCTATTCAAAGCACGGGTAAGTGAGAAACCTCAAACTATTTTTAAGTTCAGTTGTTGTTAGTTTCCATATTATTAAAAATGAGGAGGTGGGGTTTCTTTTAGCTATAGTTCTGCTCAGATACTTAACAGTATATTTTGTAGCACGTTTTGTACATTATAGTGATCTACATTTATCTTTTGTGTGGAATTTTACTTTTGGGGTTAATTGAAATTATGCAGCAATCTTGTACTTTTTTCACAGATTTGAGACTCATAGGAGTTTATAAGATTAAAACAAATACAAGAGAAAAACATGCAAATGATTATCATTAAAATGAAGTTAAACTATATAATTAAAGATTTTAACCATGTATTTAAAAATTTAATAAGATAAAAAAAAAAAAGCAGCAAAGCACAGTATTAAAAGTGCTTTCTAAGAACAGTCAGTTCCAAAGCCTGTCAGAATAGAAGAGTCATTGCCTGCCAACAGAAGGAGCGGGCCAGTCTAGCTGTCCTATGAAGGGAGTTCTAGTGCTTAATAGCAGTCACAAAGAAGGCTCTTTCATATACTCGCCAGATGTGCCTGAGAGCTTGGTGTAAGTTGCTTTCAGTTCAATTAAAGTACATCAGTTGCAAACCAGCACCCTACATTGGGGTGGAGAATCTGGACCACAGCAGTTCTACCTCTGAGTTCTCTGACATCCAGAAAAAGAGTTGTAAACAGGAAGTGGATGGGGATCAATACTGAGGAATTCAGTCATTCCTCAGTATTGATCACCACAACCCAGCAACAGCTGAAATTCCAGGTTCCACACAACTGGGGGGAGAGAGGGGCAATTTCAGCTACTGCTTGGCCTTTGGGACTCAGCTCAATCCAGTAGGAGCTAAAAGAGCCTTCCTGCCCTGCCTCCCCCTCCTCTGTGAAGGTGATGGTGAGAGTCCAGCCTTTCGTGAACAACTACTGTTTCTTGCTTGCTTCTGTGCCTCATAAGCAGTAGCCTCATTGACTTCTCCCAGATACACACCGCTACTGAAAGTGAGCAGCACTACTCAGAACTGCCATTTCTGATGTAACAGTAGTTTATTGTATTTGAGTTGTGTAACACTACAGCATCCTAAAGAGGGACTTTCCATACTTGAGTAGAGTGGCATTTGTCTTCCAGAACCAAGTAGCATTCTGGGATATGAATTTGGGTGGCATAACTGAACTAAGTAAGAGGCTTGTGTCACTTACATATGAGGGGAATGCAGGAAGATAATTTATAGTGTATAAGGATTGCAGGAAGCCTACCTTGCTCTAGTTGAGAAGGGAAGAAAACTGGCTAGGGTGAGAAGAACAGGCAGGCACAGCTCCACAGAAGCTGATGAAAAGCCCTCCCTCCATCTCAGTTGCCACTGCTGTGGCCTCAGAGGGTAAGAAGAACAGGCAGTATCTGCTGGAGTTAATCCCTTCTGACAGTGGAATACACTGCCTCAGAGTGTGGTGGACTCACCTTTGGAGGTTTTTAAACAGAAGCTGGATGGCCAACTGGCGGGCATACTTTATGTATTTCTACAGGGCAGGAGGTTGGACCGCTGGTCTCTTCCAACTCTGATTCTATTCCCACCCTGCCATTCTCTTTTCCCTGTTGTTGTTGTTGTGTCCCAGTGTGTCATGTCTAGGGTGATCCCTACCTCCCCAGGACTTGAGGCAAAATCCCACTTCTTTCAGGAAGAGGTGAAGCTTTCTTCTCCCCACCCACCCAAATCTCTAACTTAACTTCCTGCCTCCAGCAAAATAAGTGTTCCAGGGCTTGTTGTTAATGTCATAAGGCCTGACACATGACTTCAGTCCATGAAAAAAGAAGCTGGGCAAGCCTGGTTGGAGCCAGCCAATCACAGCTCAGAGAAGGGGGTGTTGGGGGGGGAGGACACAAACTGCTAAAGAGTCAGGTAGGAGTCAGATAAGGAAAAGATGAAATCGAGTGAGGACAGTTAAAGACAGGACGAAGATCTGTATTGAGTTTTAAGATCAGAATGAGGAACGAGTTCAGAGATTTCTTGTTTAACTTGTTACATAATAAAATCTTGTTTTATTTTTTACAACTTTGTCTGACTGTTCCATTTAAGAATTGATAAGGAGACTTGTCACGCTTACCACATTGAACCCATTGATCAACACAACCACTTGCCTATAGAAGGGATCACCTCGAGGCCTGAGTACTAGATCCAGGGAAGGATCTTGGAGTAAAAAGGGAAGCTAAGTGATAGCAGCACAAGGGTTGGGACTGTGCAGTTAATCTTGAGAGGGAATCTGTCACAATCTCTCTAGTTCTTTGTAATGCAAATATTAATTAATGTAACATTGTAGACACTTGCAAGTTGATGAGCCATTCCGGGCTTCATATGATTGAATCCTTTCCCCCTTACAGGATCCATTCTGGAGCAAAATGAAGAAGCCTTTGCACCTGTTGGAATGCATTCATGTATTATTGTCAGGATATGTGCAAGACCCAAACAAAGTACTTGCCTATGAGAGGTAAACTTTGAGCTAAGCAAATAGGTACTGTAGATAGACTAATATGAATGAAAATCACAGTCAAGCTTGTCATAATAGCAAGTAAACTGTCTTTGGATTTACAACAGCCTTGTTACTAAGTGCCACAAGTTACTAGCATACAAATTGTTTACTTATCATAGGGGAGGCTCTCTTACATGTAAAAAAGCTAGAAGCATAGCAGACTGGCAAAGGAGAATCAGAGTGCTCTGTTCTTCTACAACCAGCATGTTCTACTTCCATGCTGAACAGAATGCTATATTTTAGCAAGTGATTCAATGTCACATAAGGAATGAAGCCTTTCTTCCACATCCAGCATGGGAGATTAAAGTACTGACAAAATAGAAACAGAATGTCATGTCCCTTCTTAGCCAGCCTGACCACTCACTTGGAGAAAATTCCATGTGTCCATCACAACTGGTCATCTTTCCAAATATAGCCTAATAATTAATAGCTGGCAGCCTGGGATACCAAAGGTGAGTACCTTTGGTATCCCAGGCTGCCAGCTATTAATTATTAGGCTATATTTGGAAAGATGACCAGTTGTATGTACTGACACATAGATTTACAGGGGGAGGGGAGAAGGCAGATCCTGAACTTCGGGGTCACATTACAGTAAGTCCTTTTTCTGATATACTCTTTTGAAGGCATATCACTAGAGAAGAGAGAATAGAGAGACTATCACTAGAGAATATAGTGCACTCACTGTAGTGAGTGAAACACATTACTGTCCTTAGGCTATGTAGACTTTCACAAGTAGGTATCTCCCAGTAAAGTGGGTGTAGCTAAAGTAAAAAGTAGGCAGGGCCATCTTCCATTCTTTCTCACATTTGCACATATAGATACAACACATGCTCACAGCAATTAGGCTTCAAAAATACCTTCTGCTGGCAGCAGTTGCTCAGTTCTGGTAAAGCCTAGTTCATAAATACCAGATAGACATCCTTTTGATCACAAGTGACCTTGACTTCAAATGAGGAGGAAGAGGCAATATGTTTCCTTGTAAAACTTGGGAACCCTTTGTTAATTGTTTCTTTTCTTTCTGTTTAGACGGAGATTCACAAATATTTGCTTGGATGCTGTCAGCTGTTACCTTGTTGAACTGCAATCCATAAGTCCAACACTAGCTGTACAGACCATTACAGGGAACTTTAAATCTTTGCAGGCTAAATTAGAGCGGCTTCATTGAGTACAGTTAATGCATAACTGTTTGTCCAGATCGAATGAAATGTCACTGCACTGGAAACTGGGAAAAAATGCTCTATAAGGAACCCTAATAACAATCAAGTTCCTCCTGAAGTCGATGTCTGAATGATTTATATTCTGTGTTGTGTGTTCTTAATCTCACATGCAACAGAATGTACAAATGGCAGGTGGTTTACTTTTTTACTACTGCCAGCTTTTTCTAACAGTAAAACAGTTTTATATGCTTTGGATTAAAATGCATTGTATTATCTTACTTTGACAATTAAAATTATTTGTAAGATGGGTTTTGTTTTTAATTTTAAATATAATGTACACAACGGTTTGTGGGTTTGTTTGTTTTTACCATAAGTGGCTGCAAGTTGTTAGATTACTATATACTCCTGTCATAGTTGGTAGCTTCAGATTGTTTACAAGGATTAGCAAGGTTGCTGGACTTCACTGTATGCTTAAATTCCATACTCAGAAAAGAGATGAGGGAGCTCTGGCTTCTCCAAGTTGTGTACCCATGGTATCCTAATGCCTTTAAAGGCTCTATTGCTACTGTACATTTTGAGAATAATGATTGAGTACGTTGCAGTTGCAGATCACCTCTTCTGGAATCACATGGAAGACAAACAAATTACTTTAACCATGTGCTCTTGGCAAGTTAGATAACTTGCTCCTTAGGACAGTCGTTCTTTCCATACATTTTGATCCCCTTAAAAAGTAACAGAAAACCATGGCTTGATAAATGCATGAACAGCATGCTTTGTACTTGCATACTCCTTGTATGCCATGTTTTTAATGAAATTTTTCAAGAGCATCTGAAGAGGATCTCTATATGGGGTTTAAGTGATTTGCAGACAAACTCCTTTGAGAAAACTCTTGTCAAGACAAAGGTTCAGGTGGAAAAGAAAACTACCAAGATCTAAGTCACTTCAGAAATTATGTACAAATAGACACAGGACTGCACAGTTCCCTAGTGTCCCTCTGAAGATTTTGGAACTGTATTCATTTCCTTAATTGCAGCACTCCTGTCAAAAAAAAATGAGCTTGAAAAGGAAAGCTTTAAGGCAGGTTTTCTCATCCGGATCCCACAAGATGATTACAGCTTCCATCACAGTCCATTGCCCATGTTGAATGGGTGGATGGGAGGTGTAGTCCAAAACATATGGTGGGATCTGGGTTTGGAAAATGTTAAGCCTGTGGTCTAACATCCTATATGTAAATAAGGCTCATTGAACGAAATCAGTGAGTCTTGTTTCTGAGTAAACATAACTGAATTAGGCAGTAGTTCTAAGCATACATACTTATTAGGGGTTATGTGCATTTTCAACTCAGTAGGGTCCTTACGTCTGAGTAAACATGCTTAGGATTACAGTCAACCTTCTGTATCACAGGTTCTGCATCCACGGGTTCAACCAACCATGGCTCAAAAATATGTGGGGGGAAATTCCAAAAAGCAAACCTCGTCGTTCATCATTTTATATAAGGGATGCCCACACATATTGGTACCATTGGGGGGAGGGGGTTCTGGAACCAAACAAACCTCAGCAGATATTGAGGGGCCACTGTACACTTAAAAGATTTAAAGAGACATACCTATGTTAATCTCTTACAAGGGAAATTTAAAGATTACAATATGGAAAATTCTTATTAGGTTCAATTAAAATAGCACCAAAAGGTATGTTGAACTACATACTACCAGTGATTCTCAAAGTAGGTGGTACTGCCCCCTTGGGGGCAGTGAGGATAAAGGGGTCAGCAGGGGATGGGTCCCTTAAAACTGCTACACAGCCTTGCTGATCACTTTGTGTAGTGGTATTTCCTGCTCTTCACACCAGGCATTTTCTTTGCTTGCCTGTGCGTGCTCACTCCTTTAACCACATTTGCTAGCAGTGGTGGCAGCAGTTAGCAAACTCACAAGGCTTGGGTGCATGGCATCACTTCTGCAGCTCAGAGCGGTGCCATTTTGGGACAGACTGACTGACGAGCAGGAATTGGTGCATGTGGCAGCAGGGGAGAAGTGGCGGCAAAGAAAAGGAGCTTTCAAATTTGAGGCCCTGTTTAAAGATTTGTGAGCTTTGCCAGGACTTGGCTGGAGCTGCACTGGTGCTCCTGCTTTCCCTCATTGATCAGGCCAAGAGAGGAGGTACTAAAAGAAAAAAAATGCTTGTGTGGGAGGACAGGGGGAGACTTGAAGCTTGATTGTGCTGCTTCTGCAATCTTTTCTTCCTGCCTGCCTGCCTGCCTGCCTGCCCAAGTGAGCAAACGCATGCACTCTCCCTCCTCACAATCGCCTCATCCCATCCCCTGCCTACCTGTCTGAGCAAACACACACACACCCTCCTCATGATCCCTTCATCTCATCCCCTGCCTGCCCACACCACTGTGCAAGCAAACACACACACACAAACCCTTCTCACAATCTCCTCCCATCCCCTTCCTGCCAGCCTTGCAAGTGAGTAAGTGGGCAGATGCACAAAAACCATCCTTGTGATCCCCCATCCACTCCCTCCCAGGAAGAGCTCTAGCAAGGAAGCATGTGTGCAGCTGGGCCCAGACAGCCTGCCAGTTTGATTTCCTCCCAGCGTCAAAGTGGTAAAAATGGCATATAGGGCAGCAGTAGAGACAGGGGAAATAATCTATGAATAAGCAAATCCGCAAAAGTTAAACTCGCAAATGTGGAGGGAGGACTGTATGTACATTTATGTACATAATTTTGCCTTCTAGTTTACAATTCTATTCTATGAAAACATTTTATTTTACAATTGCTGTTGGGAGTGTTTTTCAACACCAGTGGCAAAATGTTATGGGTTGTTTGGTGTAATAAAAGTATGATGGCTTGGGTATAGCAATCTGAGAACTAAATACCTCTTATTCTCCATTCTTTCTCAGAATTGTCAACTTGAATGACATAATAAGCAACATTTCTGTTACCCCTGCGCACATCTGCAGAGGCCTGCAAACTGTGTCCATGGTGGTCTTCCTGTGCCATAAGTGTCACTGTGAGCTACAGTAAAGGCACAAATCCTCATGGTTTAGTTTTGATTGTAGCCCACTGATCTACAGATCACAATACTGTACAATACTGAAAGGACAGGCATTTATAGACCCCAATAATGCTACAGAAAAAAGCCCTCCTTCTCTAGTCCAATCATGCCACAAAATTTTGCTGTCCCAACTTGTACAACTGGCCAGCCAAGTAGATATTTATGTGTATCCACACATTTTAATTGACCTCATAGCCAGCCAAGATTTTTGGTTACCACAATATGTCCCTCTTTCTCATAGGAATACAGGGGTTTGTCAGATGTCATGTTGAGCTTTTGAGGCATCCATACCATTTCTGATAAGTGCCACAACTCTGAGAACAATTCACCAGCTCTTACTCTAGCTAGCACCATCATAAAGAAGCAGGATAGGACTCAACTGCACACCATGACAATTTTATGGAAGACTGCTTCCACATAATGGTTTGGGAAGACCACGTCTCACATTTTTGCTAAATAAAATGTCTGGTTACTCTAATGGCATGAGCACCAATATTACCTATTTTATAACACAGAAATCTTTGTCACCTCTGTATAGTCAGACCCCCGTATCCACTGAACCAATATCCGTGGTTCCAGTTATCCGTGGGACACAAAGTAGTGGACACATACCATAGAATTACACTGGAAAATGTCTAGAGAGGCATCCTCTAGGCATCTTCCATGTCCACCAATGTAACTCAATGGTACATTTTTACTGGAAATCCTTTATTTTAATAGGGTTCGCTGTTATCCACGATTTCCAGTATGCATAGTAAGTCCAGAAACTGAACCTTCATGGATATGGAGGTCCGGTTGTATATGAACACTGTCTGCATAAGAAACTACTAACCATCTGGTTTTCAGTGCTGCAAGGTAGAATTTTCTAAGGGTAATTTCCCATAATAAAAAGTTTCCCTGTTTTCCCCCTTGCCCTCTCTCTATATCTGACCTCAACGTAATATCACCATTTTCCAATTTATAAAAACATTAAATAAATTGTTTTTAAAAGTTAAGTTTTATTTGTGAAATACAGTGTGTACACTTCTTTAACTTTATATTGCTAGATTGGTTGTTTTGAAATTGCAGTAGAACTGTAGACCTAATATAATGAAATAGACATGGGAGGCGCTAGAGTTGTCACCCAAGAGGAAAGGGGGTGGTAGTCCAAAGAAGTTTGGAGACCACTGTGCTAATGTATGGCATATATTTACATACACTTCACTGCTTGCTTTTTGTTTTCCATTCTTATACCTGCCATGGTGTGGTTGTTGTGGTGGTGGTCATTTACACTTCATATATCAGATGAAGTGGACTGTATTCCTCCACTTTATATCATAATAAATCAAGTTCTTCAGGTGCCACAATTCTCTTAGTTTTTGTTTTGACCAAAGTGGGCCTTTTGCATCGCCTATGCAAAGGTCTGGGGCTGTAAGGCTGCAGTCCTATTTTCTCCACTTTTAAATCACCTTTATCATTCTCTGAGCAATGTGCAGTGCATTAAAAGCACACATACACAATGAATAGAGGCTGCACAATAAAACCAGCAGTAAAGAGTAAACAAAATCATTGAATCATTGAAGATAAAATATTGGAAGAGACCACAAGGGCCATCCATTCCAAACCCCTGCCAGGCAGGAATACCCAATCAAAGCACTCCCAACAGATGGCTATCCAGCCTCTGTTTAAAAATAAACTAGCAGGATTTACCAAGCAGTCCAACTGAGTTCAACAGGGCTTGCCTTTCACTCAACAGCATCCAGGGTTGTTAGACTGACATCTGGAGACTGCTCCTGTACCTTTAATGGTTAGGTATATGAAGGGTGTTGCTTTGTATGCAACCAGATAACAAGCACCACCTGCAGAAATTATCTCTTCTACACAAGCACAGGACCCATCTCCAGTGTTGACTCTGGCAAGTCTATCCACAGCATTCGGTTTCAATAAAAAAAGACAATCCCAGCTGTCTGTCCTATTGAGAAGCATCCTGCTGAATGTACTACTACAGTGGTTGGTTCTTAACCGTAGTCCGGGGACCCCCAAGGGTCAACCTAGGCTTGAAGGCTGCTTGGCTTACCTCCTCCCTGCAGTGGAGTGGCCACATGACAGGAGCCAAGGCAAAAGCTGACTGGCTGGCTTGGCCTGCACATTGCCATTCAATCCGCTCCAGCCACAAACTGTCAGGAAGAAGCAGGAGAAAAGTCTTCCTTTCCCCTCCAGTGCCTCTGAGGGAAGGTTTAATGGATGGTGTAATTGTATCATCATCATCATCATCAGGTGTTGTTGTTGTTGTTCTCACCAGATTTGGGATCTGTAGGATTTCCAGGCCAGTCTGTATCTGTGTAAACCAGTGGTTCTTAACCTGTGGTCTGGGGACTCCAAGGGAGGCGTGATGTCCCCACAGATTTGAAGGCTGCTTGGCCCACTTCTTCCCTGCAGTGGAATGGCCACATAACAGGAGCCAAAGCAAAGGTTGGCTGGTTTGGCCTGCACATTGCCATTCAATCCACTTGAGCCACAAACATTCAGGAAGAAGCAGCAGAAAAGCCTTCCCTCCTCCTCCAGTGCCTCGTAGGGAAGGTTTAATGGATGGTGTAATTGTATTATAGTTGCTGCTGTTATTTTTAGGGTTTTAAATCTTGAGTTAAATCTTGGGCGGGGGTGTCCATGGCACCACCAAAACAAAAAAAACAAACAAACAAAAAAAACCCCCCACACACTCCGAGGCAGTGCATTCCACTGCTGAAGAAGCTCTTAAAACATGATATGATTCAAACAATATTTGAAGTTTTGGTAATTCAGAATTATCAAAATATTTTGTTTCAGCAGAGACCTTTTCTGCAGGAAACTGGTAAACATGGTTTCATTGATTTGTAAGCATTTCTATGCTTGTTCTGAATAGAAAAAGGAATAAAGTCCAGCATACTTTATTAGATTATTAGTAATAATCTGAATATCATGTATTGTGAATAGCTTAGATTGAGTTAGGTTATATTGATCTGAGATAAACATATGGGGCCTTCAAAATAAAACATTGCAGCCCCCCCCCCAAAATAAAACATTGCAGGGAGGGCACAAAATTCCTTAAACCGGTCCTGTGAGGGGGAGGGTCCCTGGTAAAGAAAAGGTTAAGAGCCACTGGACTACTGTGCCACCCAGATGCAAAACTTGATCCTGGAACGTTCAAGGAGGCGAGGCAGGAGAAAAGCACCGGAAGTGTGGAGGCAAAGCCATCCCTTGGCAACCCAAAGCTTTCCCCTCGGCTTTGGCTGGGGGGGAGCGAGCGAGCAGCCACTGTGCACATGCGCACCAACTCGCGCCGGCCTCGTCGCTTCAGCTCCGTTGGGGCCTCGAGAGAAGGAACCGTTGGTTGTGAGGAGGCTGAGGCGGCGGTTGGTTAGCGCGAGGGCTCGGAAACAGAGAGGGGTATGTGTGTGTAAAATCTCCACTCTTTCTCACCTCACGTTCCTAAAGGTACTTATTTATTTGTTTATTTATTCCTTCTTCGGCCAGGGGGCCTGAAATTTCAACAAACAACTGGGCAGGTCGTCGTCGTCCCTGAGAAAGAAAGGAGCTTGGGAGAAGGCGGCTGAAAATTTTAAAATTATTTTAAATATTTTTATTTAATAAATAAATAAATAAAATCAAATAATTAAATAAATTAAATCTCAGTTGTCCCTCCGTATCCACGGATTTGGTATCCACGGATTTAAATAGTCAGGGCTTAGAAATATTCCTAAAAAAATAATAATCCCCAAATACCAAATCTTGATTTTATCACTTTATATAAGGGACACCGTTTTGCTATGCTATTGCATATAATGGGACTTGAGTTATTCACGGATTTTGGTATCCACGGGGGATCCTAGAACCAAACTCCAGCAAATATGAAGGGACAGCTGTAATTAATTAATGAATAATTTTAAAATTATTTAATTTTAAAATTATTTAAATTTAAAATTATTTAAATATTTTAAATACATTTAAATAAAGAAAGCCTGGCTGGCAGTTTCCTTTCCTCAGCAGGTTCAACTGTTTGGTGGCGAATTGTTGGCGCTTCTTTCCAACTCTTTCTCCTTCTTCTCTAGGGAGTTGTTCCGAAAAATCAGTTGTGGGGCTTTTGTTGGCCCTTCTGTTCAAGGCAGAGGATGAGAAGGCAAGGAAGCTGCTGCTCTGGAGAAGGGGACGATGCAGTGGTTCTTAACCTGGGGTCATTATAGTTGTGAGTACAGTTGTCCCTCCGTATCCACGGATTTGGTATCCACAGATTTAAGTATAATAATAATAATAATGTTTATTTATATCCTGCCTCTTCCATGAGGATCGGGGCGGCAAACATCATTTAAAACATTAATCCATAATCTACAAACGTTAAAATAACACAATTAAAACCACTATACATTGGTAGTTACATTTTAAAGTATTCATATAGAATTGCATTTTAATTTTGTTCCATATTTTCAAGAGAGCTTTCCTAATTATGTGATTTTCAAAGTCTTTATTTATTTTGGATCTTCCATATCCAATGTATGCATGCCATCCGTAGCGTAGGTTAATTCCTTCCAAGTTGAGTAGACTTCGTTTGCGAAGGAAAGCCAGAGAGAGTGAGTAGTCTTATATTAGATAGCTTTATCCATTCTATTATCCAAGTATTCATGGCTTGACAATATTCTTAAAAAAAATAATAATCCAAAAAGCAAACCTTGATTTTGCCATCTTATATAAGGGACACCATTTTGCTATGGCATTGCACATAATGGTACTTGAGCATTCATGGATTTTGGTATCCAGGGGAGGGGGTCCTGGAACCAAACCCCAGAGAATATGAAGGGAAAACTGTACAGTAGATACCTCAGCTATTTCCTATGGATCAGTGTTTCTCAACCAGGGTTCCCCAGGAGGTTGCTAGGGTCTCCCCAAGAGATTAAGATTGTGTGTGTGGAGGGAAGCAATAGCAGTATATAGAATAATGTTTATGTAGGGATTCGCTGAGACCTGCAAGTTATTTCAAGGGTTCTTCCAGGATAGAAAGGTTGAGAAAAGCTTCTATAGATTGTATAGTATAATTTGGAAGATTAAAATATGATGAAGAAGATGTCACGTGCTTTGTAAGAGAGCATCTTTTTACCCTCCACTGTCCTCCCTCCAGAAATATCTAGAGCAGTGGTTCTTAACCTGGGGTCCATGGACCCACAGGGGTCTGCAGTGTCCTCATGGGGTCTGTGACGGCTTGAAGGCTGCATGGCTCACCTCCTCCCTGCATGGAGTGGGCACCTGACAGGAGCCAAAGTGCTGGCTGTCTGGCTTGGCCTGCGCATTGCCATTCAATCCACTCTAGCCACAAAGTTGCAGGAAGAAACAGGAGAAAAGTCTTCCCTCCCCCTCCAGTGCCTCTGAGGGAAAGTTTAATAGATGGTGTAGTTGTATTATTATTATCATCAAGTATTTTGTTGTTGTTGTTGTTGTCAGACTTTTGTTCATGTCCTATCTATGGCTATTATTATTATTATTATGGTTTAAAATCTTGAGGTAAGTCTTGGGGGTCCACAGCGACAAAAGATATTTAAAGGGGGTCCCTGATGAAGAAAAGGTTAAGAGCCACTAGTGTAAACCTCACATGAAAAGGTTCCCTCCCCCTCCAGTGCCTCTGAGGGAGGGTTTCATGGATGGTGCAATTGTATGACGACGACGATGATGATTTATTGATTAATTTGATTTGATTTCAGTATTTATACCCTACTGTTCAGCCACAAAGGCTCTCAGAGCAGCTTACAAATTTTTAAGCAATAGCATTTACACATCTACACCGCTTTTATAGCACACTAGGCACTCTCTAAGCAGTTTACAATGTGTGTTACCTAGTTGCCCCCAACAAGCTGGGTCCTCATTTTACCCACCTAGGAAAGGATGGAAGGCTGAGTCAACCTGGAGCCCTTGGGGTTGAACTCACAACATTGTGGCTGCAGTACCGGCATTTAACCAGTAAATCTCTTAAGTCTTGGAGGCCCATGGCAACAAAAGATATTTAAAGGCGTCCCTGGTAAAGAAAGGGTTAAGAACCACTGGTCTAATGCTGCAGTTTTTATGTGTGTCCTGGGACAGTGAGACTGACTTCTGAGTAAACGTCCAGAGTATTGTGCTGTTGTGTTATCCAGTATCCATTTAGTGATGAGATAGAGTGAGAGGTTGTCCTCAAGGTGTTAATGGACTGCAGTTCCTATCACAGCCCTCGCTAGCCAGTGAGGAGAGAAAGGAAAGAAACACTTTCCCTTCTTGCACTTAGGAAATTAATCTCCAATTCTGTGCTTAACGTTGAAGTTCACTCAGTGATTTGGGGCCTTTCATAATCTCAGCCCCATTTATTCCAGTTCTGCTTAAAATATCAAATGAGGTGGACTGGTAGAGTTTTTTCCCCCCTAATGTGCCAGGGGCCGGCATCATATTTTGTGTCCATTGGCTATAACGCTTTCTTCCTTGGAAACTCAGACTGGGAGACAATGGCACATGGATTGGCTTGGTCCATGGACCACCACTTTGAATACACTGGTTTACTCCACAGGATTCTTGCATGGATGAAATTGCAAGAGTAGGAGGATGGAAGAATCATGGATGTGCCTTGAGCTTCTTGGAGGAAAGTTGAAGCACAGCTGTGTCAAATAAAGTAGTATTTCTTACTACTATTCAATTCCCCAGTTATTTATTTACTCATTTGCAGTTTTGACTACAGTACTACCCTCCTCTTACTGCAAACTCTACTAGACACTTAGTTGCTGATAGTGCAACAGAGTATCAGGTAGGTACACTCTCTATAATTTGTAATGATAAGTGGCCTGCTGGATTAGACTGAAAATCCTTTTAGCCAAGTACTAAATTCATTTACCAACTAGTTACCTCTGGAAAGCCATAGATAGGACATGAACAAAAGTCTGATATCCAGTCCCTGAACCTGGAAGTACGATTTAACTGTTATGGTTAATAGTTCTAGCCTTCATTGACATGCCTTCTCCTTCTTTAAAGCCTTCCAAGCTCATATGCTTCCTCACTTCTTGTGGTGGTCAGTTCCATGCATGAATTGTAGATTTTGCTTTCAAGACCATTAAGAGTACATTTTCTTATTCTTAACCTAGTTTTTAGGTTAGAGGAAGAGGTGGCAGGCACAAAAGTAGTTAGTTACTTGCAGACAATGCCTCTAGTTTCATAAATTTCAGTCAATTAAAGCATATGCTATAATCTATATTTTAGGTGTCAGACATTCTTGTCATATAGGGGGACTGGGCTAATAAACCTCAGTGTATGAATAAGGAGTATATGAGTGACAGCATGTTATAGCAAGAACCATGCTACTATAATAGTAATTATTGTGTTTCTTCAAGACTGTCTTGCTTTCTTTTTTCCTCACAAAGTCTTTTCTCATAAAGTAATTTTCTTTGCAGTTTTTTTAATTTTAATCACATTTGTATCCTTCAAAACAACTCAGAATGTTATACATGGTGGTGTTCTATTTAAGAAGCAGCTCTGAGAAATGTTTGATGATAAGCTTTGCCTGAATTATAGCTGAACTTTTCTCTCTGATCCAAGTTCAGTATAGCCCAAGTACAACAATGGCTCTTATTTTATCTGAAATAGATTGCTTTGTTGGATGTTGAAATATATTAATAGGTAACACTATGCCTGTATTTAGCCTGCTGGTGCTTTTTAGAAAAATACCATGGGTTAAAATTCAGTAGCCATATTTCCATATAACAGATAAGGTTTATTAAACTAGAATGACCATGTTTGCATATAACCCTCAGTCTCCCCCTTCTTCTCTGTCCTATACATGTTTCACCCTCTGCTCTTTTCTTCTTTTTTGCCTTTGTGGAAGCTTTTGGTTTTTGTTCCCTTAATCATATGTTGTCATGTTATCTGGAGCAACGAATTGTTGATAGTATTAAAACAAGCCCTTAATCAAATGGTGAATTCTGAAGATGCCTTGTTCAATTTAAACATGACCATTGGTAATCACAGCCCCAGTTTAGACATCACAAGAATCTGTTTTGTTTTGTTTTAATTTATACCCTGCTCTTCAGCCTCAAGGCTATCAGAGCAGCTTACAAATTGTTTTAAGCAATAACTATTTACACATCTACACTGCATTAAACATTTTCCAATGTGTGTTAGCTAATTGCCCCCCACAAGCTGGGTACTCATTTTACCAACCTACGAAAGGATGGAAGGCTGAGTGAACCTTGGAGCCCGCTGGAATCGAACTTGCAGCGTGGTGACGTGCAGTACTGGCATTTTAAAAGCAGAAGCAGAAGCATCAAAATGCTTCCTCTCAGCTATAGAAGAGGGGAGTGCTTGCTTTCACGTACACCTACTCATGCACATGCTAAACCATAGTTTAGTGTGATATACAAATATAGAAACTGTTGTCATATATGTTGCTCCACCAGCTTTCTTACTAAGGTCATTTATATACCGTATTTCTGGCGTATAAGACGCCCCCCAACTTTTCCAGTTCAGATATTGAGTTTGGGATATACTCGCCGTATAAGACTACTCTTCTTCCAACGCACACCAAATAAAAATTTAAAAAAAAATCAGCCTCCCTCCAGCCAGCCAGCCACCCTCCCCTCCTCCCTTCCCAATCTTCCCAATCTCGGGACCTCTCAGATCTCGCTATTTCGGGAAGGGCAGAGGGGTGGCTGGCTGGCTGGGGGAGGAGGTTTGCCATCCACCTCCCGCGCTTCCCGAAGCCACAATGGGGAGAATCTCATCGTGGTTTTGGGAAGTGTGGGAGGTGGCTGGCAAGCTCCCCCCCCCCCGTCCAGCCAGCCACCCCTCCACCCTTCCTGAACCCGTGATGGGGCTCTCCAGCCCCATCGTGGCTTCGGGAAGTGAGGGAGGTGACTGGCAAGCCTCCACCCAGCCAGCCAGCCACCCCTCTGCCCTTCCCGAACCTGTGATGGTACTCGGAAGTTTCAGCACCCACCCTATAAGACAGCACCTGGCGTATAAGACGACACCCGACCTTTGAGAAGATTTTCCTGGGTTAAAAAGTTGCCTTATACACCGGAAAATTGGTTTGTTACATTTCATGGAGTTAAGACATAGCTGAATTAATAAGAAGAAAAGTGTTGTGCTTCTGGAAGCCTATTGTAGAAGTAGATGGTAAAATACTGACATCTCCATGTGCACAAACTAGTCTAGAGATTTGCAGGCAAAAGGTGTTACAAATGTCTAGTACTTGTGAGATCCGTCACATTACTACCTTAAATAACTTTTAAAAAGCTCTTAAGACAGATCTCTTCTGGCAGGCCTTCCCTGAATATATACCCTGCCATCAGAGAGAAAAAAATCGTATTAGTTCGATCCCATCCAGCTTTTTATTGTGTTGTTTTTAGTATTTTTAGTATTTATTAAGTATGTTTTAAATGTTTAATTATTTAATTGTATTTTAAGGGGTGGGTGGGATGGAGGGGTTTGTATGTAGATTTTAATGTTGTAAGCTGCCCCGATTGCATTTTGTAGAGGGGCGGGATCCAAATAAATTTTATTATTATTATTATTATTATTATTGTACATGGTAAACACACATATAGTTTCATTGCCATTGGGGCAGGTGCATCAGTGAGATGCTCACTCCATTCTCTAGCAGAGTATCTAATTGTGTAAGTCTGAGCGATAGAACACAATTTATGCCTAGATGTTACAAAGAAGCCAGCTAGTCTAACCTGCTGTGGTCATATTGAGAGGGATGTTCGTGAGAGAGCCCCATGGTCTCTACCAAGCCTCTTTCTTAACTTGGTGGATTAGGAGGAACAACCAGAAAGTGAAATAAAAGCCATATAGAGCAATTGCTGTCCAGGAGTTACATTCATGGACCTCTGGGGGGGTGGGGGATTTAGCACTTGATTCCTGTACTAGCAGTGAATTGGACTAGATGGTCTTTGAAACCCCTTCCAATTCTGTGCTCCTAAGTTTTGTGCACTTGCATCCCCTGGATTGTAATGGCGAGATCCAGGATGGAGAAAGTATGTCAGTCTAGTTCTCATTGTATCCAGTGTGACAAGGTAACTGGTAGGAGCTGTAAGGTATCTCCTTCAGCCCTTGGTTCTGATTCCTTCCCCTGTCCTCTGGGGCAATTTGAAATGGGATCCTGTAGAACCCAGGATCTGACTAATGTTGCTGGATCCTTAGTAATTTTAAGTAGTATGTAGCTAGCAATTTAATATTCAGAGAATTACTTTTCATAGTATGTGAATATGATAGAAATTATTCCTCAGATTGATTTATCTCAAATGCTTCTAGCATTTTTTTGCAGACATGTTGGTGGACTTTTATCGAAGATTATTCCTTTTTAAAAAGATTTATGGCTACTGTATCTATTAATTAACATGGAAATCAAATTAGAAGTTCTTGCCTCTACATGCATCAAGCAAAAAAAGCCATGGCCTCGAATCACTTGGCTGGGACAGGTAATCATTTGATATTATTGTATGACATACAGGAGTGGCACAACCACAACAAAATTAGGTTTCCCTGCTGAAATAAATAAGTATTAAATGCACTTGGATTGTATTAGGCTGATGATGCAGTGGGTATCTCACTTTCTCAGGATAGCACGGAGGACCAATCCACAATGATTGGGTTCATCCTCACGTGCCAACCCTCCAAGTTGGAGTCCAGAATCTTTCAGTTACAGCTATTAGGACTCCCTCCCTTCTTCAGTTTTGTTATCCAGCCCTGACAAGTGGACCCTAAATCTAGTTCCATTCCAAGATGCATTCTTTTCCACTATCAATTTCTCCACCCAACACTAATTCTCCACTACCCCCGTGTACCTGGGTGTGTGTGGATTGTTCCTCTGGCCATCCTGGAATGAACCTTCACTGTAAGTTTAACTTCTCATCCTCAGGATGACATGGAGGACCAATGCACAATGATTGGGATATACCCAAGCCTATCTCTAGGGTGGGCCTTCCATCTTATACTGCAGACTGCAATACTACTCTACAAAATGCTGCCTTGGTGGACTTGAACTTATCCATTTTATAATGTCTTATGAAAGTACATAGGAATGGGCGATCCTAGCTTTGATATTCAAAGATATATCTTTACACTTGAGGATCTTGTCTAGTTCCTCCACAGTTTCCTTTCCATGTCCTAGTCTTCTGATTTCTTGATTAATGACTGAGCGAAGACAGGAGATCTTTGACTATTTCAGTATCTTCATCATCTATTTTAAATTGATGCAACTCACCTATTGTCATTATTTTTGTTTTCTTAATGTTCAACTGTAATCTTGACTTTGCACTTTCTTGACTTTTTTCGGTAATTGTTCCAAGTCTTTGCTATTTCTGCTAGTAGTATGGTGTCATCTGCATATCTTAAATTGTTGATGTCCCTTCCTCCAATTTTCGCACCTCCTTCTAACCCATCTTTATGTACAGTACATTCAGTGTACATGTTAGCAGTGTACATGTTAAACAGGGTGATAAAATGCAACCTTGCCTGGTCCCCTTGCTGATTGGAAACTCTTCTGTTTCTCCATATTCTGTCCTGATAGTGTCTTCTTGTCCTGAATACAGATTACACACCAGGAAAAGCAAATGTTGTGGTATGCTCATTTCTTTTAAGAGTGATCCATAGTTTTTCATGATATACAATCAAAAGCTTTGTTATAATCTATAAAGCACAGGCTGCTTTTATTTAAAAAAAATTCTTTGTTTACATTCCATTATCCAACATATATGTGCAATATGACCTCTAGTGCCTCTTCCTTTTCTAAAACCAGCTTGGAGATCTGGTATTTGTTGCTCTGTGTATGGTAAAATATATGTTTAGTCATATGTATTTTACCTGGGGAGTAAAATATGTATGATTCCATATATGGTAAACATATATGGTTACCCAAGGGGTCAAAAATATATATGGTTTCCTAGCCAGTGTGGCATAGTGGTTTGAGTGCTGGACTATTACTCTGCATACCAGGGTTCAAATCCCTGCTCAGCCATGAAAATGCAGAGTGACCTTAGGCAAGTCACAGTCTCAGGAAAAAGGCAATGGACCCCCCCCCCCGAACAAATCTTGCTAAGAAAACACAGTGATAGGATCTTCTTAGGGTCGCATATGTCAAAAATCACTTGACGACACACAATAAAGTGTTATTTTTAGTTCTTCCAAGGTTGTCATCAGCTGAGCAAGCTTCTATTCTTTTGGAGGGAAAAAATAACTTAAACCCACTTTAAGATCTCTGCTTTCCTTTTCATTTCATTTGATATCTTATAGGATGAGTTGGAAAAATGATGGGTCTTGTTTAGTTTATGAAAATAAGCAGATGTCAGGATCATGATACAGCCATGGTCATGCCATGTTTGGTTGACATGCTTGTGCTTATGTTTGGTAATGAAGGATGATGGGATATGCTCTGCCGTTGGGTGTACTGAGAAATAAAGATTGTGTATATTTGTGGCCTAGGATAATGAGCAGATACGTTAGGAGGAATTTGGAGCTGCGAGTAGCCTAAGTTTGTTCTTGTGGGCAGCCTGGTACAGGCGTAAAGGATGCGTAGTGCTGGGAAGATGGAATGTTTTGAGTTGCTAATAAATGGGATGTAAGCTTTTATAGGTTGACTGTGCGGGCTTTAAGTATACTATGTAACTAGACAAACCTTCTGTCCTGACAACATTTATGTACTGTGATCAGCTCTGCTTGCTTAAGACACTCTTCTAGATCTACTGAGAGCTTGTGTTGGCTGAAAGGGAGTTAGCCAGAACATTATAGCAGGCTGGAATTGGAGAAAGGTTTTAAGCTCCAATCTTCAATTGCAGTTAGCTATATGCCCACCTGCAAGCATTACATTGACGTTCAGTTATGTGTTTCTGTTTTTCAATCCCAGCATAAGGGTTGTGTTTATTCAGGCATTTGTTTTCAGCAAGAGTTAGAAAGTAGGTACCTGAATAAAAGACTGTTTCTTTTTTCTTTTTCTTTTTTCATAATAGGAAAAGGAAGCAGTTTATCTTTTAGATGACAAAGATATAAATGAAATTAACCTGGTTTCGGGAAAAACAAAGAAGAAGATTCCCCAGATATCTCCTTTGCTGAGGAATGTTGTTATCTTAACAACATCAAGTAATGGTTAAGTGAACACCAACTTATTGTATTATGATTTTTATGTATTTATTTAGAGGAAGCTGTGTTTCTAACAATTAAAAACATACCAGTGCTTTGATGGTTTCTAGTGGTATAGTTTAAAAGTTTGCTTGATCAAAAGCTTTTAAGTATTGAAGCACATGCCTTCACATACTTAGAAATCCATATTGAATATGGTGGGATTTAGTTCTGAGTAAGTACACATAGAATTGTGGTGCTTGTCTAAGCTTTTGCACTGTTTAAAACTAGCTTTCTTCTTCAACTAGGAGTTTGGTTAGCAGGGATACTTAAAACAGGAGAGCTCTTTCTGTGGCACAGAGACCAAGATACTCTCAAAACAGTTCCAGCAGCTGAAGAAACTACAAAGTTGGTTGAAGTAGCACAAGGTATAAATATTCAATTAATACACTTTATTTTTTCCATTTAATTTTTTGTAGTTTCAACACTGTTTATATGTTAACAACTAAAAAATGAATATATTTGTATTTGTAACTTTTTAAAGTTACTTAGTAGTATTTACGCTTTTTTTGAGGATTTTTTTGTTAAATTGAACTTTAGCATATATAGCGAGGGAATACCATTAATTGATAGCATTCTTTTTTTAATGCAGAATGAGGAAGGATCTTAGTTCTGTGATAAACATATTAAATGTATATGCCCCGTGTTTAATCTTTATATTGTGTTTCTTGATTTTTACTGTAAGTAAAGTAGCATACTAATGAGTAGCCAGCATGGTGTAGAGGTTTGCATGTTGGACTTGTACCCTCAAGAAGAGGGTTAAAATCCCTGCTCTGCCATGGAAAACACACTGGGTGACCTTGGGCAAGTCACATTCTCTCAGCTTCAGAGGAAGGCAAAGGCAAACTCCCTCTGAACAGATTTTGCCAAAAATACCCAGGTATATATACCTTAGGGTTTATGAGCCCATTAGAGATCTAAGATCATCTAGAGTGGCCCTTCTCTCCATCCACCACCTTCTCAGGCTTCTTTGGTTGAAACAAGGGAAAGGGTCTTCTCAGTGGCTGCTCCTAGACTTTGAAACTCCCACCCTAGAGAGGCCAGGATGGCCCCGTCGTTTCTTTCATTCTGTCGGCAGGTCAGAACATTTTTGAGCCATCAGGCTTTTACAAACTGACTAGGATTGGGGGTTTAATGCTGCCCAGTGCTGTTTTTAAGGTTTGTATATACTATTTTAATGCATTTTAGTATTTTTAATGTTGAGTGTTTTTAACTATATAAATTGTTTAATTCTTTTTAAATATTATATTTATACTTTTATTAATGCTTTTGGATTATTTGTAATTTGTACTGTTTTAAAAATGTTGTTAGCCTCCTTGAGTCCCATTATTGGAGAAAGGTGGGATATAAATGAATATAATAAATAAATATTAGGGTTGCCGTAAGTCAGAAATTACTTGAAGGCACACACAATAACAGCATATTAACAAAATATTTCAGACAGATAATGTAAAGATTGAAAAACTCTTCTTATATTTTCTAGAATGCTCTATGAGATTATACCTATATGTTTCTGATGATGGAAATAAGGTGCTTCTCACTACTCCAACTATCTGTGTCTTTCTATGGGAAAGCATGGAATGTAAAAGTATACCATCCAAAAATCCTGTAATGAGACAGTGGTCACAAATTATTCCCAATGCATCACTTATGTTACCATCAATTGAAGAAAAAGAAACTGCAGTGAATGCTGATTTTATAAAAAATGAGGTAAATCATCAATCCAGTTATTTATTTAGGTATCAGCCTGGTATCCTCTAGATGTTTTGGACTACAACTCCCATCATTCCTAACAGTTGGCCATAACTGTGGCTGATTGGAGTAGCAGTCTGAAACATCTGGGGGGAACCAGTTTGGTCAAGGTTGATCTACATAAAATGTATAGTGACCTTTCTGTAATCCATCCTGTAGTACTTGTCGCTGGGGAAAGGCACTTTATTATCAGCTACCTGAAATGAATAATTTTAACTCTAAGACTCCTCTTGCACCCTATAATGGATATCATCTATTCATTGTTTTTCATTGATAGAATCCATTTTCACTGTGAAGACTATGAGTGGTGTTGCCTATGTATCCAAAACACAACTATCTGTGTGTAAGTTGGAGATGCTTTCAGTTGCAGTGGGGAAAGAACTTCTAAGATTTCCCCCTGTAAATCTGGGGAAGCGGGGGGAAAACAAGCAACCCAGTGAGGACTGAGTGTGCTTCATGGCTATAGAATCCTGATCAATTGGGGCATATAGAGGGAAAGGGAATTGGGAGGCAGGTGGAATGGAGCACCTGAAATCTTGAACAGGACGTCCTCTGTACTGCAACATTTTGTAACTTCGGTCTTGCACCTTGTTCCTGACAATTTGTGCCAACATGTTTGCCTGAAATGACAGCGTGCTATTGTGGTTGGAGCAGCAGTAAATATATCTTAGCCTTTGCATTCCTTTGCCCCAGGCAGCATCTAAAGATCATGGCATAACATTTTATAACCACCATAAATACAGTATTTAGCTTAAATTTTGAAGGAATAAATACAGTAGGACCTCTGTGTCTGTGGGGGATTGGTTCCAGGGGCCCCCACAGATAATGAAATCCGCAGATAATAGCAAACACCCGGAAGGTGATCCTGGGGGCAAAGGGAGAAGGGAGATGAGATCTACTCCTCCCCTCCCTCCCCTGCCCACCCCTCCCCGCTTCGCCATCCATGCATAATTGAATCAACCGATGGCAAATCAGCAGATATAGGGGTGCTACTGTATAAGGTGAAAGCATACATTCTGTTTAGCCTGCTGCGCTCTACAAAGTACTCCAACCAGTTGGAAAAACGGGAATAATTTTGAGGTAGCGTGGACGCAAAACATTGGATTTTAGTTGATAAATAAATTCAAGCTGACTAATTAAACATCTGTTGGTTCCTTGGTAGATGCTGGGGGATACCTGCAGTTGTTCTTTTGCATTTTATTCTGAAGAAAATTTGATGCTTACATTTTTGGAAATCAAATGGCAAGAGAACAGTTTTAGGAGTTCAAAGTAAGTTTATTAAAAGCATACACTGCTTTTGTTACCTGTAGTTAAACTGTAAAACAATAACAATAAAACCAATAAAATCTGTATCTAATAATACATTCCTGTGCATGTTTATAGCTATTCAGTGGGTCTTGCTCCCAGATAAATATACAGTAGCACGTATCCACGGGGGATTGGTTCCAGGGCCTCCTGTGGATGGTGAATTCTGCGCATAATAGCGAACACCATCCGGGGGGGGGACATCCTGGGGAAAGGGGGTGAGTTTGCTCCTTCCCCTCCCTTGCCCCTCGCCATGTCCCCGCTGCGGCGGCGATCGTGGGGGTGAAGGGGAAAGGGAGGTTGAGATTACTCCGTCCCTTCCCCTAGGAGGGCTCCTGTCGTGGATCGCCTCCTCCCCTTCCCCCTTCACCCCTATGATCGCCACTGTGGTGGGGCCATGGTTGGGGTGAAGGGGGTGGAGAAGCGATCTCACTCTCACCTTTCGCTCCCATGATTGTCGCTGCCACGGGGCCATGTTAGGGGCAAAGGGGAAGGAGGAGTGAACTCACCCCCTTTGCCCCCACAATTGCCGCCACAGCGGGGCCATGGCGAGGGGAAGGGGGGTGAGGTCGCTCCTCTGCCTCCTTCGCCCTGCCATGGCCCCACTGCAGTGGCGATCTCAGGGGGGAAAGGGGAGGAAGTTTGCTCCTCTCTCCCCTTCCCCCCTGCCATGGCCCCGCCACAGCAGGGAAGGGGGGAGGCAATCTCACCTCCTCCCCTTCCCCCTTCACCGCCACGGTGACAGGAGTCCTCCCAGGGGAAGGGATGTGGGAGGAGAGATCCCTCCTCCCCCCTCCCTTTCCCTGCCATTGCCAACCACAGGTAATTGAATCTGCAGTTGGCGAATCAGCGGATGCGGGGGTGGTACTGTACATATGAGTATGACCTAAAAAAAATGTTTTCAGTTGGCATGCAAAAACACAGAAATCTAGTACTGATGTTCCTTTTTATATTCTGTACTTACCTATTCTTTTCCTTGTTTTATGTAGTTTTTTTCCATGTCAGATACACTGGGCACAACAAACGTGCTCCCTATCTAGTCTGACTCCCCCTTGTGAGTCAGTTAAATCAAGAGGTGCTTTGCTTACTGCATTTTCACGTGATGGGCTTGTATTAGCAGTGGCTGTCAATCAAAAGGATCCACAGGTACAAACAGTAACAGCATAATAGGAAACTGACTCTGTGAATGTTATGCAATATATTATGTGTGGCATTGTAAACCACATTGGGCAACATCCAACATTGTGCTGGCAGAAGAGAGTTCCTGGAGGCTAAATTCTCCATCCCTTGGCAGCCTCACATGTCACCTGAAAAATGCCACACAGAAGATCAGAGCACATTTCTGAATGGAGTGAGCTGTGATATGGTGGGTGGAAAGGGAAGAGTGAGCTCTGGAAATTAGGTGGAGGGATATTCTGCAAGCAGGAAGAGGAGAGGAGGACGGAAAGTTAGCCTCCAGGAACTCCCATCCTTCATTGTGATGTCAGATGTTTCACTTTAGGGCTATATCCAACAACGTCTTAATAAAGGATTGGGAAAATCGATGAAGGAGAGCAAGAGAGTACAGTTGTATATATATATATATATATTCGTTTTCGTCTTTATTAAAGTTTACAACAGTATCAAAACATTTTAAAAAACAGAACATGACAAGATATGCTTTTCCTTTACATTTTCCAACAATATTTTAAGATCCAATATAGGGGGTAGGGTGCCTTGGAGTTTTATGTGGTTTCAGGTGGGTCATCTTCCAGAAGTTGCATCTTCTGGTGTTGAGGCATTCAGTACATCATCTGATAGCGTGTCTTGCCACAACAGTTGCTGTGATAAGGGGAGGGGAAATCCGGGTGCTTCGTTGTTTATGTAATCAATAAACATATGCCAAGTAGAATGGAATGAGTCTCTTTTCTTTTGGCTCATGGATATATTCATTTTGTAAGATAGTTTATTTAATAAACATAAAGTCCGTACTCGAGTTTGCCAAGTGTTTAGTGAGTACTGCCCAATTTTCCAGTTCTTGGCTATTTCCATACGTGCTGCCAATAGTAAAAAGGTAATCAGTTTTCTATTGCTTAAGTTTCTATTTTGGTCAAGGAAGATGGAAAGCAGTAGGAGAGCTGGGCAAAAGTGCATAGTTTGGTTAACAATCAATGAAATTTGGCTCAAGATCTGGGTCCAGAGATGTTTGACTTGGGGGCATTCCACCCACATGTGTAAGTATGTGCCGGTCGAATGGCATCTCCTCCAGCACAAGGGGGAGAGTATGCGTATTATGTGTGAAAGGCAGTAAGGGGGTCCTATACCACCTATGGACTAATTTAAGCACACTCACTGGTTAGGCTGATTGTGATCTATAAGGTGTGGATGTCCAGATACAGGTCCATTCAGCATCCGTTATAGGTATGGCTAGTTCCAATTCCCAGACTCTTTTGATATGGACTGTAGGGTCATATAGTTGGGCTATTAGAAGTTTGTAGAGTTAGGAAGCAGTGCCCTTAGTGTGTGGATCTTTAGCAATGCAAAGTTGTTTGTAGGGAGTGATGGGGCTCGTAGGTTCTCCCTTTGTTTTGAGTGAAGTTGTAAATGTGGTTACTTGTTTTAGTTGGAGCTAGGAGGGTGAGGAGTTTTTAAATGGTGACTGGAGTGTGTGTGAATTTGGTGGTTGGGTTCCATCGAATAGGTCTGAGACCCGGAAGAAGCCTTGACTTTTCCATCCTTTGAATTGTGTGAGTTTGTCTGGCGTATAAAAGTTTTGGTGTAGGAGAAAGGGTCTTATTGGGGTTGGATCAGGCTGATAAGATGTTTCCATTTGGCTATAATCTGAAGGGAGATAAGTAGAAAAGGGGTTGAGATTTTTTTGAGTTTGCGGGGGTGGGGGATAGAGTACAGGTACTGTCTTTTTTCTGAAGTTGGGGGGCTGAGTTCCAAGGGTACCCAGGGGACAGAGGGTTGCTCCTTGAACAGTTGAGTTGCTTGTGAGAGTTGGGATTTGTGAAAATATGTGAGGAGGTGTGGGATCGCTAATTCTCCCCTAGATTGTGGGGCATACTTTGTGGATTTAGTAAACCTCGCCTTTTGGTTTTGAAAGATAAATGTTTCTATTAGTTTTTGCCATTTTTGTATCCTATGCGAAGAAGGGTCTAAGGGAATGGTTTGAAATAGATATGATATTTGCAGGAGAAGGGTCATCTTGGTTCTTGCTATCCTCCCTAGGATGCGAAGCTGCAAGTTACGCCAGCCTTTAGTTGTCCGGACGGTCCATTCTGAGATTCAGTTGTAGTTGCGGGGAATCAGTTGTGCTATATCTTTGTTGATTAGCACACCTAAATACACAAATCCCAAGTTCGCAACTGCAGACCTGTCATGGACTTCCAGCGTTCCTGCTGCAAGTGTGGGGTATTTAAGCAATGGATTTGTCATAATTAATGTGTAGTCCCGAATGAAGCCCATATTGGTTCAGGACTTGTTTAATAAGAGGGAATGTTGAGGTTAAGTCTGATGTGTATATTAGTAAATCGTCTGCATATAAGGATATTTTGTGTTGCTGTCCGTTGACCTGGATACGAATGATGTTAGGAGATTTCCTAATTAGCAGGGCTAGAGGTTCATTTGTGAGGGCGAATAGGAGGGGAGAGAGCAGGTATCCTTGTCTGGTCCCTCTTGTGATGGAGAAGGAGGGCAAGGGGTACCCATTTATGATAACTTCAGCTGATGATTCGTGGTAGAGGGCTTTAAGAGTGTTTATAAAAGCCTCTCCAAAATTCATCGCTGAGAGAGTTGCGAAGAGGAAGGGCCATTCCAGTTTGTCAAAGGCCTTTAAGATGTCCAGGGATAGGAGCGTCATGGGGAGATTTTGCAAGATCAGAGTGGTGTCTTTCTTATAGGGTCTTTCTTATAGGGTCAGTCAAGCATCTCCCTGGCATGAAACCCACCTGATCTTGGTGAATGTAATTGGTTATGAAAGTATTAATACTGGCAGCTAGAATGTGGGTAAACAATTTCATGTCTTGGTTTAGTAGGGCAATTGGCCGAAATGCTTTTGGTTTGGGGTTGAATAGAATAGAATTTCTTTATTGCGGGTTTTCTTCTGCTGATTTGGGTATTGGGATTATGTGGGCTGCATGCCAGGTTTGTGGTATTGGGCCCTGGGTAAGGATGTCGTTGAAAAGCTGGCGTAGATGGGGTTCCAAGGTCACATTGAGGAGTTTGTAAAATGAACCTGAGTAGCCATCTGGCCCAGGAGCTTTATGTGGTTTCAGCTTGGAGATAGCCTGTTTGACTTCCTCAGTGGTGATAGGGTTGTTGATAAGAGTGAGGTGCTCCTGAGTGAGTTTGGGGAGGTTGCGTGAGCATATATATTCTTCTACAGCTTGGTTGGGGGGGAGGGTGATCAGAGGCGTATAAATTTGAGTAGAATCTGTGGAATGATTGTAACATTAATTTGGGGCCAATCACTACCTGTCTCATTGGGGTCTTGGTCGCAGTGATTACCCATTTTTCTGCTTTACAGTTGGCCGTCCTATCTAGTAGCTTAGAGGACTTATTGTTGTATTCGTAATAATATGTGCGTGTGTACCAGAGGGAGGTTTGGATCTTTTTCTCCTCTAGGACTGCCAGCTCAGCTTTCCTGTTTTGCAGCTGAGTGAAGACTGTTCCTAGAGGGGCATGCTTTGTGTATCTGGCAGAGGTGTACTATATCGTCTAGTTTGTTGTATATTTTGTATTGTGTTTATTATGTCAGCAGTTATATTCAACCGGGGTTATACTTGTGCTATATATGTTAATCTAACAGTTTATAATAAGAATTAGACATATGCTGAGAAGCTTTTGTAAACAATTTCCATTTCATGTCTCTGTTAACCATTTGTTCTTTTGTCATTCTAATTTCTTTTTTCCTTCCCATCCCCCAAAAGTCATCTCAGATTTTGTTTATGAGCACCATGAATTTTATCACTGCTTCTGGTAGTCTCAAAGGTTGTGGTAGCAAGAATCAGAAAGTTTCATCCAAGTTTACAAGGTCAGTATATAAAATTATATTTTTCAGAAGATTTAAAAAAAAAACCTATGTGGAATGTGACGGTGATTCCTGAAGGCATAATTTGTTTTATTTTAGGTCTTACTGGATTGCTGACATGAGCTGGACTCCTGATAGCCTTTTTTTGGCTTGCATGTTAAAACGTGGGTCACTGATCTTAATGACGTGTTTGGGTGAATTGCTGACTTTAATTACTTATGGTTGCTCTATAGAGTTTGGACCAGCAGAATTTATTCCTCTTCATCCTCTAATAACCTACAGGTGAGATCAAAATTAGGTTTATAAATACCATTGGGTCACATTTTTCTTTCTTGCATTTTCTTCTATTTTAAATGTTTCACCTTTCAATTAATTCTTTTGCTTTCTCTGTGTCTTTGTTCTCAATATCTGTTTCTCATTCATAGTTCTCTTCTATTTCTTATAATGGCTTTGTCCTGCTGAGCAAATGACATTTTGAACATGTAAGTATAAGTTATTTAAGCAATTATTAGGATTTTTTAAATGTATTCTTCAGAGGCTAACACTAGTAATAATCTACATGAAACAATTAGTAGCAAAACAAGGATTGAAATAAACATTTGATTAAATATATTTTGCAATTATTTAGAGCCTCTCAGAAATTAATTCAGTGACATCATAATAATTGTGGATGGATAGACAGTTCAAAATGTAGCCTGAGTACTACTTGATAACTGAATGAAGCTATGTAGTGTCTGGAAAAAGTATTCTCCTCCTTTAACTTTTCCACATTTTCTTGTGTTGTAACTTGGAATTGAATTGGTAATTCTCTGGTGTACCAACAAGTATCTGTTTTTGTTTGTTTAACTTTTGTGTCACAGTGAATATGTTTTGCACCTACTCAGAGTTGAATATCTTGTGTCTATCAAATGGTAACAGCACCAATTAAACCCATGCCATTGTAATGGAACAAAATATGGAAAAGTCAAAGGTGTGTTTGCGCGCATGCATGAATACTTTGGCCAGGCACTGTAGGATCCTAAAGACAGATGTAACTGTCCATAAATAAAATGGCTAGTTCAATAAGATCTCATTTTATTCTTAGATTTTAAAATAAATCCTTAATTTTAATCTTAACTATTTTACTTATTAGAAGTATTTTAAAGTGCCTTTCATCCTATTGAATATTAAGGCATTACTGTATACCAAAGGCATGAAAACCTGCCACAGACACAAAATAAGAAAAAATTAAGGACAACATCATAGTAAAAATGAAGCAGGGATATAAAAACAGAAAAGCAGGCTAAACATAAACCAGTTTTTAAAACATGTGGCTGAGTACTTTATAAGTTACTTTAAACCTGACAGCAGAATGGAAACATTAGGAGTTAAGGAATGTGCAGGATAGAATCTGAAATAAAGGCAAATGTAACATGTTCTTGGCTTTTATATATTTCATTGAACAAAGAGCGCTTGATATTTTTCTCAGGTGTATATTTTGTGTAACTAGTCTTACATGTGATGTTCTGCATTGGGATGGACAAGGTGCAGCCTGTGGGCCACATGTAGCTCCACAAGGGCTGTTTATTGGGCCCTTGGGCCTCTCAAGGTTTTGTTTTATTTTTAAAAAATACAGTACCCTCAAATGTCATCTATAATGTTGGGATGTGCCATGTTTTTTGGCTCTCCAGACCCAGATGAGGCCTTCTTAAAAAAACAAAAAAACAGGAAGGGCCTCAAATATGCCGAGGATGGCCCCCAAAATGACAGAATCCCTGCTATGCCACCTAGAAGATGATTGGGGATATTTTGGAACAAAAATTCATATTTTTTTGTAGGGGGTGGGGGGGTAGGGTCCTCCAAGGTTTCCTGGGGCAGCTGATGAAGCCCCCTAACCTTCCACAGTTGCCTACGCCTGCTCTACATTAAATTGGTATGCATAAATCTTAAGACTTCTTTTTGCATCCCTTAACATACCGTATATTCCGGTGTATAAGACAACTTTTGAGCACTCAAAAGTGCCCTGCAAAATTGACAGTCGTCTTATACGCCAGATATACTTTGCTTCACCTGCCTGCCTATCTCCTGCCTCTTTGCAAACTGAGCGAAGAGGCAGGAGATGGGGCAGGGGGGTGAAGCAAAGTGTTTTGAAGTTCATTCGCCCCCCTCCTCTGCCTTCTCCCCCTTTGGGGAGCAACGGAGACAGAGGAGGGGGGGAACGTTGCGGTTTGCCGCAGCCGCCGCGTGATTGCCTCTGCAGCTGCCGAGGCAAACCGCTAGATTCGCCCTTTCCCCCCACCTTGCTTGAAGGTGGAGGAAAAGGGCAAAAATGCCCCGTTTTGCTCCGCGACCCCGATCCCTCCTTCTGGGCTCCCTTCCGAAGGGCGCCCAGGAGGAGGATGCGGGGCCGTGGAGCCAAACCCCGGGATTCGCCCCCTCCTCCCATCCACACGCCCACCCTCCGCCCATCCACCCCCCTTCCCCAAAGGCGCGGAATTGCGGCTTTGGGGAGGGGGGGTGGCTGGGAAGCCCCCTCCTCCCTGCCACCCGCCCACCCTCCGTCCATCCACCCCCCTTCCCCAAAGGCGCGGAATCGTGGCTTTGGGGAGGGGGGGTGGCTGGGAAGCCCCCTCCACCCAGCCAACCCCCGCCCAGCCACCCCCCTTCCCCAAAGCCGAGCTTTGGAGAGGGGGTGGCTGCGAAGCCCCAGCCACCCATCCACCCTCCGCCCAGTCACCCCCCTTCCCCAAAGCCTCGCTTTGGAGATGGGTGGCTGCGAAGCCCCCTCCGCCCAGCCACCCAGCCACCCTCCGCCCAGCCACCCCCTTCCCCAAAGCCGCGCTTTGGAGAGGGGGGTGGCTGCAAAGCCCCCGCCACCCAGCCACCCTCCGCCCAGCCACCCCTCTTCCCCAAAGCCGAGCTTTGGAGAGGGGGGGTGGCTGCGAAGCCCCCTCCCCCCATCCACCCTCTGCCCAGCCACCCTCTTTCCCCAAAGCCTCGCTTTGAAGTGGGGGGTGGCTGCAAAGCCCCCTCCCCCCAGCCACCCAACCACCCTCCGCCCAGCCACCCCCTTCCCCAATGCCGCGCTTTGGAGAGGGGGGTGGCTGCGAAGCCCCCTCCCTCCACCCCCCCAGCCAGCTGGCCATCCCGCATTCTCCAACCCACCAGGAGACTGGGCAGCCTCCTGTGGGTTGGGGAATCGTGGGAGGAGGGAGCCCAGAAGGAGGGATCGGGGCTGTGGAGTTAAATCCCTAGATTCGCTCCCTCTCCCTTGACGGTGGGGAGAGGGGGCGAATCCTGGGGTTTGGCTCCATTCCCTGCGTCCTCCCTATGGAGCCAAACGGGGCATGTTCGCCCCTTCTCCCCACCTTCCTTGAAGGTGGGGAGAGGGGGTGAATCTAGGGGTTTGCTGCGGCTGCCCCCGCTTCCCCCACATTGGTCCCCTTCGGTAGAGCGAAGACAGAGGGAAGGGGGCTGCTGAGGCAAACTGGGCATTTTCGCCCTTTCCTCCACCTTCGAGTCCAGTTTGACTGGAAGGTTGAAGAGAGGGGCGAATGTTGCCCTGCCAGCTCATCCTGTTCACTTTCCCAACTCATGAGGAGATCCTCATGAGTTGGGAAACAAAGAGGATCAGCTGGCAAGGCTCCCCCAGCCAGCCAAATTGGTGGGGTGGTCTTATCTGGCGAATATATGCCTAAGCCTAGATTTTTGGCTGGAAATTGGGGGGTGGTCTTATACGCCCAGTCATCTTATACGCCGGAATATACGGTATATAGTTGTATATATGCTAGAGCCTATATGTACCATAATTCTTATTTGAATAGAATAATTAGCATCAAAGTCATGTACATTAGTTTGCTGCTGCTGCTTTATTTTCCATTATCTGAAAACCATTTCTATGGAAAGAAGGGAACACAGGGGAAATGTTCAGTAGAAAGCTCCTTTGCTGAACAATTATGCCAACAAAACATATCTTTACCTGATTCACGTTTCTGTTTGCTCATCCCCTCCACCCCCGCCACACACACCAGTAGTGTTAGTGGACTTGATTACAATCTTAAAAAGACATACTTTTAAGAGCTCATGCAAAAGAAAGTTGAGAAAGGACACAGCCCTGACAATTAGGACTTTAGAGTCTTACGGTTTCATTGTAAATTACCAAAAGAGCCAATTAGTGCCCACCCGAATAATGACTCTTTTGGGTGCGAAAATAAACACACACTCAGGGTGTCTAATGATCTCAGATGAGACAAAAATGAAGTTGAGATCCAAGATACGGCAGCTGATAGGTTTGAAACATGCAGACATAATGCATTGAGTAAGAGTAGTGGGAATATTAATCTCAACAATTTAATTGGTGAAATGGGGCCCACTTCAACTGAGCAATTGGTCTCAGGAAGCATTACTTCGTTCCATGGCCTCCAGCATTAAAAAAAGGAATTGAGTTGGTGGTTGAAGGAAGTCAGTTTTACCCATGGAATTCTTCTAGTGAAGATGGATGTAGTGCAGGTAACCACAGATGCCAGCCTCACGGGGTGAGGAGCACACTGTGGAGTGTGAGCCATACAGGGAGTATGGACCCACATGGACAAGTCTCACAATATCAACTATTTAGAACTGAAGACAGTGAGGTTGGCTCTGCAACACTTCTCCACTTTGATGAGGAATAGTTACACAAATCAGAACTGGCAATATGACAGTGCAGTCGTATATCCGCAACCAAGAGGGGCTGTGATCTGTTCTGCTCTTGGTGGGATCCAACAGACTTCTACCAATGCGTAGAGAGAAATGTGAAATCCCTAACAGCAATCTATCTGCAAAGAAAGCTGAATGTCCAAGCCGACTATCTCAGCAGGCATCAAGTGCTTCTGGAGGAATAGACTAAATTGGTCAGTGTTCCATCAGCTAAATGCAATATGAGGTCCATTTCAAGTAGATCTTTTTGCGAGTTCACAAAACTGCAGATTACGTCAGTATTTTTCAATCAATGAAAGTAAAGGTGCAGAGGCCTACGACTTGCTACACACGACGTGGCCTCCGGGGTGTCATTATACGTTCCTGCCTATTGAAGTCTTACAAAGAGTACTATTAAACATTCAAAGCAAAAAGGCGACGGTAGTTCTGATAGCACCATACGGGCCAAGAAGACCATGGTTCCCATTTTTGATGCAGCTGTCAGACAAACCGTGGAGGTTGCCACAAACGGTGGATTTGTTAACTCAGGGTCCAGTGAAACACCCAGATCCGGCCTGGCTGGCTTTAACTGCATGGAAATTAAACGGTGGTCACTGCAGTTGAATGGTTATTCAAGCAAAGTGGTAACTACAGTTTTGGCATCTTGATGAAAATCAATACAAGAGATTTATAAGAGAACATGGACAGTCTTCGCCAACTGGTGCAATGCAAATCAGGTCAAGTAGATACAGCATGAGTTAGGGATGTTTTAATATTCAGGAAGGCTTGGATAAAGGTCTATGACCAAATATGAAGATAGAGGTGTCTGCTCTGTCATTGATACTGTCAGTAGACAGAAACCTATTGTCAACACACCCACATGTCAAGTGTTTCTTATGTGGAGCAACTCTAACAACTTATCCCATGGTCCATCGGTTTCCAACATGGGACTTTAACCTGGTTCTGGATAGGTTAACTAAGACTCCATTTAAACCTCTTTAAGGATGTCTCTCTTTGTCAGCTATCTTGTAAGGTGGCATTCCTTGTGGCCATTACATCAGTAAGGAAAGTCTCGGAGTTGTCAGCCTTATCAGTTAATGACAACTTGTGCAGATTTGAAGAGAACAGGTTGGCATTGTTGTTAGAGCTAACATTTCTGCCGAAATGTGTTCCTAGGCAAGGCAAGACTGATCCTGTTTACTTACCCTGATTTTTGCCCGAATCCTGAGAATCAACTAGAAAAGCAGTGGCATATGCTGGATATCAAGAGGGCAGTTAGAATATATATGAAAAGGACTAAGAGACTGAGATGTACAGAGGCTCTGTTTGTCTTGTTTAATCCTAGGTCATTGGGCCAAAGAGCATCAGAAACTATTATTGCACATTGGACAAAAGCATGTATTTTCATGTGCCACAATTTTGAGAACAAACCACAGCCTGTGTTGGTGTGTCCTCATTCCACAAGGTTGATGTCTACATCAACGGCTTACTGGGTGTCTTCTTCACTCCAAGAGATTTGTGATGCAGCAGGATGGGCTGAGCCATCCACGTTCATTAAGCATTACAAACAACAGATGTAAGTCAGCACAAGCGTCATTCGGACGGATGGTGCTTCATCAGACATATAGGGGAGCCCATCTGATATGGGAAAGCTTGGGCACATCGCAGGGCTCATGGATAGATCCTCTGTACCATCCCGAGAATAAGTCATACTTACTGAGAATATTCATGCTGGGATGGCAAGAGGACCAATCCACCCCCACCCAAGTTTAAAAGAAAGAAATAAAGAAAGAAAGAGGTGGGGAACAGAAGGCCAGATTGAAATAGGGAAACATAGTGATATTTACAGGACAAGTTAGGGCTACTTACCAAAACTGCCAGAGGAGGAGAGGGGTCCTTAACCAAAGAAGAACTTTGGACTCCTGCATAGTCGGGTTGGCATGCGGGATAAACCCAGGGCTTTTGGATTGGACCTCCTGCCATCCCAGAATGAATATTCTCGGTAAGTACAATGTCTCATTCACTTGCTTGCAAGTAGGTGTGTGTGCTTGGTCCAGACCTGCCCCTTATCAACCCTTGCTGACATTGGGCTCCAAAGCATGTATCCCCATGGCTGGCTTGTGGGTCACCAGCCATCACTGCATGGCACCTTGCTCTCTTTGGTCTTTCTTTTCTTCTGCATTCCTTCACCAAGTTCCTGAAGAGGAAGAGGAGGAGGAGGAGGAGGAGGCGGCAGTGGTGGTGCATTCACTTGCCTAGGACAGGAAGAAATGCTTCCCACCCCACCCCTTCTCAGCCTAGTCTTCAGTTCTAAGGAGCAACTATTCCACTGTAGCAGGAAAGCTCCAAAAGAGCTGCTGGAGAGAGAGCAGAGGGGGCCGTTGTTTCCTTCATCTCTCCCGGCACGGACTAAGCTCTTAGACTCTCGGAGCTTAGGATGTGCCGAGAGAGACTGAAAGAAGTTCCCACCCTCTCTGCTGTGCCGGGAAAGCCCCAAAAGAGCTCTAATGGCTACCACTTTTTCAAGCAGGCATTACAAAGGGCTAGAAGTGGACCATGGTGGACAGAGGTAACACATTGACTTATCAGACTATGTTTTGGGGATCAATTTTTTGACAATTTTTTTTCAACGTACACACAAATATAAATGGTAGCTCATGTAATAATAATAATAATAATAATAATAATTATTATTATTATTTATACCCCGCCCCTCTGTTAAAACAATCGGGGCGGCTTACAAAAATTAAAATACAATACAGATAAAAATCCCTAAACATCCCCCACCCCCCACCCTCCCCCATAAAAAAATATTAAACAACTATAAATTAAAAGCAACTGTCTAAAATCACCTTTAAAAACAATAAATAGAATAAATAGCCAGCAGACTAAAAGAGGCCAGGATCCCCTGAGGCCGAGATCTAATGTAGCATGGAGCAGGCATGGTTCCTGAACCTCATCTGTTTAGACTGAGAGATTGAGGTTTTGTTTTTGTTTTTTGCCATTGGGCAGCTAATCTGCATCAGTTTATAGGTCCCTCTCAGCACCTACTGATCGCCTGGGCTCCCAACTCGTGAACAATGGTGTAGTCCAAACAGGCAGATTTAGCATGAACACTTCACTTGAGCACTCTTCAGTTTGGAGTCTCAGGATTTTAATGTGGAACAATGAGCAGGCTCTATTATTCTTTTAGGCTATTTTATTAAATGGACAAAATAGTAATTACACATAGACACACCCTTTAGGGAGGAACATAGGCTTCTTTTTGTTTAGGCACATCGTCTATCATTGACATTGTTTAGAAGCCATCACACATTTTATTGGCATCTTAACACACATAGTAGTAGTAGTAGTAGTAATAATAATAATAATAATATGATGATTTATTTATTTATTTCCCGCCTCTCCCATCAGTATCAGGGTGGCAAACAACATACAAAACATCGAACAATAATCCAATACAAGTTTTAAAACAGCATCATTTAAACAGTCTCTATCATAATAAAGTAATTTAAATTTTTAAATATAAATACAAATATTAAAATAAACTTAAAATAGAGAAGATCATAAAATGGAGAATAAAAGTAGTAAAATGGAGAGTAGTAAAATGGTAAAATGGCAGCCAAGCATTAACCTAATCTGGGAAGGCCTGCCAGAAGAGATCCATCTTAACAGCCTTCTTAAAAATCATCTAGATCAACAAGATATCGGATTCCACAGTCTGGGAGCGGTGGCAGAGACACTATGAGACACCCATATAGTCTTAAACTTGTAAGGAGCTGAACATCTTACATGTCTTCCATTTGTGTCAAACATGCAGGCATCCATGGAAGATTATATTTTTCTGTGGGCATTGTAACTCATTGCAACATCCAATATAAGGCTTGAATTTGGCAAAATGTATATCAAATTAACTTTCAGGCTATAACAAGCATCTTGCAGGTGACCTTCTGGATCACTTTTGTGGGTGGCATACTCCTGTGTGTTAACCTATATGCAGTTGTGGCACATGTGCCAGCTTTTAAAATGGTTGCTACAAATAGTAAATGATGATGATGATGATGATTGTAACAATATTGTAATTAATAATAAGTAATAGTAATAATGACAACAAAATAACAATGAGATTTTGGCTAGCTAACTATTAAGGGATCTGGTGATGCCTCCTGTTTATGGTTAAGGCTTTGTAAATAAGAATGCAATTTGCATGTTCACTCATCAAATGATAGAACATAAATTGAGTAATAAATATATGAGGTCTGAAATAGGTGTGTAGAATGGTTAAAAAGCCTCTCTCTCTCTCTCTCTCTCTCTCTCTCTCTCTCTTTTTTTTTTTTTTTTTTTTTTGCAATAATTTTGGTTGTTTCTATCACTTCAGTCCTTGTAGCACTTCATCTGTCAAAGACAAGATATATTTTTTTGGACAGTGTGTCCACATCCAAATCAGTTCTTTACTTTCAGATCCCAGGGCTTTCAGAGGTACTTTTCATGAACGTAGCTTGGGTTATAGTCATCACAAGTAAAATGTTTTCTTGAAAATGACCTTTGGGACCATTTTTAAGAGTGGTATTGAACCATATCTTTGACATTCTCTATACAGTAAATCTCACATGGGTGTCTGCTTTTAACATATTAACACACCAAGATTTGTAACTATTTTTAAAGCACTTTCTGGATGCTTACTGGTCTACTGTTCTGCGCAGTCGGAGCTTCAATGTGTAAATCCCATTTCCACATTTCTACTGTGCTGTTTTATACACATTTTGTAGTTATAAATGTCACCACGATATTTTACAAAGTTAAAAAGAACATCAGCTGGGCAGGGATTTAGTTGCTTGTTTTTCTGGCCTGTAGCATCTGTTTTTTGTCCTTTTACTGTGACATGCTGCTTTTCTTGAACAGATTTCTGGCCCCATATATAACAGTATAGGCGTTGTTGAGGCCATCTCTCATGAGTATAGGTTTGTACATCTTGAGTGGGGTTGGGCCATAGTTGGGTGGAAAGCAGTACAGAAGATGGAATTAATCTTGAGGTGGCTTAATGTTTTTGTATTACGATTGTGTTTATTGCTTTATTTTTCTAATATTTTATTTTTTAACCTACTAGATCACTGAACTCTTTGCTTCAAGATTCAAATCACTCCCATGATTCATCAGCATCTGAAAGAGATCTCGTGAGACAGAGATTTTCTGTAACATCACACCCAAGTTTACCCTACCTCATTGCCTCTGATGGATACATAATCACAGTTCTAAGATTTTCTGACAGTTTTTCACCTTCAGCATATATGAGATCATTGTTGCTTGATTCAGCTCAGAGACTTGAAAAGCTACACCCTACTCTAATTTCATCTAAGGTATTGTTGCTTCATTTTAATTTTGTACTCAAACACAAGATTAGAATTAAGATGTGCCAACTCCTGACTAGAAGTGATATCCAGACATGAGAAATTGTTCACATTAGTGTAGCTCTCTTTAGTTCACATACTATGTACCTATCCTGCATGCCTAAATACCCTGAAGGCACTAGATCTTATCTGATCTTGGAAGCCAAGCATAGTCAGCCCTGGTTAGTACTTGGATGGGAGACCACTAGAGTATACCAGATGCTGTAGACTATATTTCAGAGGAAGACAATAGCAAACCCTATGAAATTCTTGGGGTTCCCATAAGTCAACAGGTGGCTTGAATACACGCACACTATACTGCTTTGGCATATTCTGTGTTGAGGGAAATCTTATATCTACTGTGTTGAGGGAAATCCATGTTTTAAGTAAATATTTCCAAGTTTGTCATGTAGAATAAGAAAACCACAGAGTTTATAATTTGAAGGATCATCACCTCCCATTCCAACCTGTCCATATGCTAAGATGATTTAGACAGTGCTCTAGATATCACTTCCAGTTGAGGTAAAGTTAGTTACAATAAGGAAGGTAACTATTTGTGGTAATGGTGCTTCAACTAAAGTGTGATTTGCTCATGAAGGTATTCTTGATGGTAAGTTAGTTATGTCTTAGGCATCAGGCAAAATGTAACATTTTTACTAGTATAAATATTTAAACATATTAATTGCAATTTTATTTGCTTGTTAATGTTCAGTTCTTCACTGTGGTCTCTTGCATCCTGCATACAGATTCTGTGCCAGTGCAGGGCCAGCTACAGAAACCTTATAGAGCTTAGTTTTGGTAGGAGTTCTGTCTTCTACCTTTAGTGTGCAAGTCTACTGGTCAAGCTCGCCTTTGAGGCATTGCTCAATTCTGTTCTGAGTGCCAAAGCAGTGCAAGCCCATCGGAGCTCTCTGAGTTAGTGTTTTCTTGTTTTACTGGAAACATTACTCATTCTTAATATATTTTCTTAAATTAAAATTTCTTTCTTATATTTTTAATCATGTTTTTTCTACTTTTAGTGTTTTTTGTTTAGTCATGAAGGTTGGCTGTTTGCTTTTAAGATTCTTTAAGGGTTTCTACAAGGGTTGTGTGTCCTTGTTGGGGAAGGAAGGAAATTCCTTTCAGGGGATGGCACAGCTATATCCTCTGTTTAGGAAAATAAGATCATATTGATTCCCCCCCACACACACACTGTTTACATTTTACTCATTGGGCATATCAGAATTGTGCCAGTAGACAGAGATCTCTGCTGTGACAGAAATCTCTAATCTATAGAAGACTTTTCTAAGATGTTTTAATCAATTATTTGTAAAAAACCCAGCATTAATGACATCTTGCAACTTTAGTGGAATCTAGCACTCAGTTGTTTGTATGGATGCAATCCTATCTTCCTATGGAGACCATTCAGCTTAATATGCCTTTGCTCCCAATATTTGAATGAATAATGATCTCTGAAGTCCATACAATTGGATCCACATCCAAGGATGAGATATAGAAAGGTCAAAACCGAAATATGTCCTTGGGGTGTGTGTTTGTGTTTGTATGTACTGATTTGAATATATTAATGAACGGCTTAAAAATTCAAAAATCCACATGCCTATTCTCCCACATTAAATATCCTGAAATTCAAATACTTGCAATTAGTTAAGAGGAGTGTTGATGCTAATCTGCCAGTCTGTAATATTATTGTTCATGAGTGGAAGCCCAGATAACCAGAAGGTGACCAGAGGTAGTCCCAGTTAGATACAGGTTAGCTGACAAATGACAAAGAAACTTCAGTCTCTTAGATAAAAGAGAGAGGAATGGGAACTGCACCTGTTTCAGGCAGCATCTCAGATGGCACCCTGGTTCTCTGGCATTAGTGTTGCATGCAGATATTTTTGGTGACAGTTCATGTGGAATGCTGCTAACTTATGGGAAGATTCATTGAGCTCTTGCACACTAGAAGTTAACAAGTGAATCTTGTACCCTTTTCTTCAGGCCAGGTATTCTGTTTATGGGGAATGCAGGAGATTAACTTATGTTTTCCCAGATATGGTGCAGCTGCTGAGGTTTTGCAGCTGAGCTGGTTATGGCTAATTGGAGATGCTTTCCTCTTCAAGTTGAAGAGGCTTTTCTTTTATAGCTTTCTTTCATTTCCACTTCTCATAAAAGTGATTGCAAAGATTCGTCACAGAAATACAGATTGCATCTGTATCACCCCTTGGTGGCCATAAGACAGCTGCTGATTCCATCTTATCATGTTTCTTGCAAGTGTCCATCTTGGCCAGAAATACTTTACAAAGAGAAGAGAGGAGTATTATATACAAACTTAACCATATTGAAAACTAACAGTGTAGAAGATTTCCCAAAGAACAGTTATCTGAAGAGTTCTTTTAATTTTAGAGGCATCCAGAAAACCACCCACTATCTGTACTCCATCCTTTCAACCTCATTATGGTCTCACTTTTTAAGCGTTCTTATTCCTGTATTAAAACTAACTTGTCAACTGTCCCTGCATTTGTTGTATCAACTAGGATTTAAGCATTGCTTTTCTTCCTTCCTGAGGTAATAAGGTTCCTTAACAGCATAACTACTACCTCTGAGGATTCTACCAGTTACCCTATGTTCTGTCAAAACCAGATTTTCATTGTTTCAAGCTACTGGCAACCATTTCATGTTTTCCTTATGATACTAACTACGGTATGTAGTTTGAGTGAACTTTTTTCTTCAAGATAGATAATCCTTTCCTGGTGTGGCATACAGATAGAAGTGGCCTTCCATCTGGAACCCTGTTTTCTGCCCAACGTGGTTTCTAGATTCCATCTCTTTCGGGTTATTGTTCTACTGACTTCTGTTTGTATTTTTAGAACATACTTTATATATCCTAGTTGTACACTGCATGTACAGAACATTGCCCTTCTGAAACATTCAGCACTTGTTTTGGGACTAGGTGGGGAAACTGTGTACAAAGCAATTTGCAAAGTGATTTCTGAAAAAGCTTACCTTGGCATATCAATTAACGAAGTTTCCATTGCCACATCTGTGAAGGCATTTTACAAGGGTGGTTCCACCCTAGATAGCCAACAATGTTTTGTTGGGTTTTGCCATTGCCTAATATTTTCAAGGCAGCTTGATGCTCTCAGCCATGCTTCTGTGTTTCTCAGGCTGAAACATGTGGTGACTTTAGCAAAGCCATGCTGTCATCTTTCCTTCAGTGATGTGTGTATCCATTTGCTGATAGGTGAGCTTCATATTCACCCATATGTGCACATGTGTAATGCACAGAAACCATGTTGAAGAAAGCTTACTTATCTATAACTGGTTGTGTGTATGTTGTGAGTGCGCGTGTGTGCGGCCATCTGTGCATTCACAAAACCTGTCCTTCCTTCCCACTATGGTGTTGTCTCATCTTGTTACAGCTACTGTGGCAGTCGTATTGATCAGTGGTGTCTTCAGGTTTGAGGCTTGTTTGTTGAGGGGTGAGGTTCTACCAAATTTCTTAAACTGCTAGTTCAATGGGTCTACGATAGAGCAGACCCATTTAATCATTTGTTGAATGATAAGTCCACATTTATTTAAATCTCATCTATTCAGCTAGCAGTTGGATTTTGGCCTTAATCTATAGAAAGTCCTTCAAAACTGGGTCTGCTGTATGGATGCGTCGATTACCACTTGAAGAACCACAACTGTAGTTAGGCAATCTGTCTCTATTCAGTCTTCTAATACAATACAGTTGGTACCCACAGTTTCACTTACCCACATTTGAAAAAAATATGTTCTCTCTAAGCATTTTTCTAGGTCCTCCAGCATGATTCTATGGTTATCTTCTGGTAGAAGTTGAACATAGAGTCACACTGGAGGATCTCCAAAAGCCTCAAAAGAACACCTCTAGGCATTTGGAGGTCCTCCATTGAGATTTTATGGTATGCTTCCACCAAAAATATAGGGTCCACTACTATCCACGGTAAGTCTGGGAATGTATCCCCTGAAAATACGGGGGTTGTACTGTATTATTTCTCTCAGATATCTTATTTATGTTGTTTTAATCTCAAGAAGGGTATTGCTATTTTTGTTGCTTTTTTATTTTCCTCTCAGCATCCTTTTTATGATCTATTAGTCTTGCCAGCTACAACATTATCATATTGAGATGCCTCTAAAAGGTAATTAAATTCCTAATAACATTAATGTTTTGTTCCTTACAGTCTAAGGGGAAAAGGCTACCACTGCAATCACTGATGTCCTTAAGAGCTAATTTATTACACCACCATCAAAATCAAAGTTCTGCCTTCTCTGCTATTCCAAAATTTCTTCAAGAAGAGGAGGGAGCAGCAGAATTAAATGAAGAAGTAACATGCTCACAGGTATTCAAGGTTGCTTTCCTGTTAATTAATTGATAAGTATGATTTAATAACATAACAAGAGTTAAAATAATAGTATTCAACACCCATTGTATTTTTTCTTCAACACATGAGTTAATGTTATTTGAGGCTCTCATCTCAGTTGTTTCACACATGGGGCAGAGAATTTTTTAAAAAATATCTCCCCTCCTGCAAGTACTCATAAAGGATAGTTTTGGGACATAGATTCCCCTGCTTAGTTTGAGAGGGAGTGCATATAGTTTTTCTAGGACTACATTTAGTTCATTTCATTGCATTGCAATAGAGAAAATTTATGAAGCATGGATTCCCTTCCATGCAGCATATGTTTTATTATAATCATTATTATCATTATCATTTATTTAATGTCATCACTGTACATGGTGCTTTACAAGAAAAAGAACAAGAAAAAATAGTTCCCTGTCCTCAGGTTTACAATCCAGACCTGTGGTCTGGATCTAGATGCTTTCTTGTGTGGAATTTTTTGCTAATTCTTATACAACAGTAGGTGAAACAGTACTTGTGCATGAACTTGCTTCATTTATGCTTCTTTGAAACCAATGCTGTGTTTTCTTCAAATATATGAAAAGATAGACATATCTCACATGATTTATAACATTTCTCTTAAATTTAGGAGTACAATGAAGAATTTAAAGATGACAACCTGTTTCATAGTTACTCTTTTATTTGGAGAAGCCAAAAAGCAGATGCCTCTGTATGTGATGAAGGCCGGTTGGAATTTGCACCAGTGTTCGACACTATTCGTACAATGGATGAATGCAATAGAGAAAAAGACGATCAGTCTTTGGAACTGAACTATATCCAAAAAAACCTAATTGCAGCTTGGAGAGTGGGCATTTCAAAAAGTATACAAGAAAGAGACATGCTGTTAAGTTGCACTATACGTTGCATTGCACACTTCTTTAATATTCTCCAGTATGCAAAACTTTGCTCTATACATTTAGATAACCCTGTCAAGAATCGCCCATGGATACAGTGTGTTTTAAAATGTTTCCAGCAATTTTTGACTGTCTTGATTTGGGATAGTAAGCATAGACAAACTCTGGGGCATTTGATGAAGCTCACGTTACAGACTCTAAAATTGATGCTTGCTGAACAACAAGATCACATGTTCTTCAGTAATCTTTTGGGAGGCTTCTCATTGCTGAAGATGGTTTCTCATTGTTTAAATGGCAAACACACACCACAATATGGAATACTTCCCACAGTTCTGGATATGAATAATAAGGTGGAACTAGATTCTGTAGTGGAGTCTCTCTTTCAAACTATGGATTGGAGCAACCATCAAAATTTTTGCGCATTGGATTCCATACTAAATCTCCCTCTTCCAGCTCTAAACTTGGCCAATAATCCGGAAAAGAGGTATTTTTCATCTGCATGAAAAAGGTCTTTTTAAAAATGAAACAGTATTTCAAAAGTTGTCTTAAAAAGTACGAGCTCAACAGTTTTCCTAAATTTTTAAACAGAATATGTTAAATGAGAATTTTAGCATTAACTAGAATGGAAAGAGTGTTAGTATTTTAGTTAGTGTTACAGCTAGCCTCAAACACTAGTTAGCTTACTTGGAGGTGGGGTGGTGGTGTAGTTGGCATTGTGAGAGTTAGATAACTGACATATCTTTTTTGTGGTCTCTGTGAATACACACAGTGGGTAACTCCTGCACCTGTGCAGAGCACTCGGAACACTCTAGAATTGCTAGGCAGAACATGTTTTGCAACATTTTGGTGATAACTCCGGCCATCCTAACGGTCCCTTTAAAGATGCTCCTTCCTAAATCCCCTCAGTTCCTTTTTGTCTGCCGCGCAAGCAGCATGAAGGAACCTCTATCACTCGAGCTCTTTCACTTTCTCGACTTGTTGTGATTTCTGGCTTTGACCTTCGGACTTTTTCAGCTCTCTCGTTTCTCTTTGATCCTTTGGTTTGGCTTCTGTCAGATTTTGCACGACCTGGACTGGCTTGACTCTCCTTTATCTCACCTGCTTGTTGGTAATGGCTTCTAAATCTGCTGCCTTCAAACGGTGCTCCGTTTGTCAGGCGAAACTCCCAAGTTCTGATGGGCACTCAAAGTGCCTCATTTGCCTGGGTGACACCCACAGTGTGGATGCTTCCATTCACTGTCGGGCCTTCAACCCTCAAGCTCATAAGCAACGTTCTTCTCACCTCAAATTATTTCTATATGGGAAGACGTTGTTTCCAGGAGTTGCATCTGCTTCTACCTCAACTGTCCAAACTTTGGCTGTCCAGTCTCAAAAGAGGGGTCACTCCCCATCATTGAGTCTGACTGCCAAATGCCAACATCGATCCCCGAGTCTGTCCTGACGTCAGTCGGTGGCTTCGGACCCGGAAGCCATACCACAGTCTCACAAGCATTTGACTGCATCGGAACCGTCACAGGACTGTGATCCGAGACCCTCTACATCTGCTTGAGACCGAGGATCGTTGAAACCGTCGGGCTCCAGTAGGGAGCGGATTTCCTCAGATTCATCCAAATAAGACAAGCCCAAAGAAGATGAAAAAGGAGAAGCATACCTCTTCTCATTCAGCCGAGCGCCCAAGGTTCACTACGGTGGCCACCGCAGCATCTGAGCCTGTGACACAACCACAAACTTGCCAAGGTCGTTGCAGTGCTCGCAGAATCCGTCCCTATGCCTGTACCAGCCCTGGTGACGGAGACTGAGGCTCATGCTCAAAGCCGTTCCCACTCTCCGGAGGTGACTCCGACTCCCTCCTTGGAAATTGTGCAGGTGGAAGTGGGCAACGTCTCTGATGAACTCCAGACATGCCCAACTACTCAGTCTCCAGTGCTTATAGTATCACGGAATGAACTCGGTAAGAAGACGATATACGTTGATGTCGAGACCACATCTCAGGAGATGCCTGGAAGGGCTCCAACTCCATCTTCTCACTTCTCGTACTCCGAGCATTCCTACGGTGCCTATGATGTGGCCCGTTCCGCGTTTGAGCTTCCACTGATGTCTCCACTGAGATCCCAGGGTCTTACATTCACCCATCGTTCTCAGTTCGGCTTGGGTTCAGACACTGGGCATGCTCACTACCAGTCACCACCCCACATGTCCTTTCATGGGCTGGAGAAAACTTCCTCCAAAGGCTTTCGAGCTGTCAAGCCTCTCATGAAATATACAGGGAGTCAGGTGTCCCCGATGCGGCCCGAACCTCGTCCTCTGCCTCCGGTACCACCAACGCATCTGATACGGACTAACTTGTTGCATCATCGACCTCTCAGCCCTTCACCACCGACGTCTTCCTCGGTTTCGTCAGTCTCCTCCATCTCATGTACCACACGCTCCTCCACCGCCTGACCTATTGGACAAAGATTCATCGTCACCCACCGATGATGTTCATACCTTCGCTGAACAGGTGGTGAGAATGTCCCACACCCTGGATTTGAAGATTCCAGAGAAAGAATCCGATCCGGTGGATACTATTTACCATTGGATCAAATCCAAGGCCCCTCCTGTGGCCAACCTTGCTGTGCTTCCTTCGCTGTTGAAGCTTACACAGGGCTCGTGGGAGAATCCATCCTCGATCCCATCAACGTCGAAGTGGATTGACCACTTATACCGTATTTCTGGAGACTACATTGACTGGCTGCGGGAGCACTCCTGCCTGAATTCTGTTGTTGTGGAGGCATTTCCACATAGACGGCAATGTCGTACACAGACGACCCCAGCAGATCCTGAGGGCAGAAAATTGAATATTATCGGGAAAAAGGTCTACTCAGCCGCAGGATTGAGCTTCTGGATCGCAAATTACTCTGCGTATATGGGAGCCTACCAACAAGTCCTGTGGGAGCGTATGGCCTCTCATCCAGGATCTGCCCAATGAGAGGCAATGGATGTTGGAGGCAATACAGACAGAGGCTCAGTTGCTGGCAAGTCAGCAAATGAATTCTGTGAGACATGTAGCCAATTGTGCTGCGAAAACTGAGGCTGGTTCTATGGCTCTTAGACGTCACACCTGGCTCCGTTCATCTGGACTTGCCCCACAAGCCTCTGCTGTGATTGAAAACATGCCCTTCGACCACTGCAGCCTCTTCAGTGCTGCTACCAATTAAAAGCTGGAGTTCACACAGAAAATTAGGACCACTGCACGAAAGTACAGTATGCCATCAACCTCATCTTCTGCATATTGTTCGAGGGGCTGCTCCAGTTGGCATGCTTCCTACTCCCAGTCTTTCCGTAGGGGATATATGCCTCAGCCATCCAGGCGTACTCAATACATCAACCAGCTTCGTTGGCATCTTGGTGAGGAGCCAAGCCTCTACCTCCCAGTACCGTCCGCCTGCCAAGCATAGAGCAAAAGACCAAGGACGGAAGCAATTTTGAGTATCTACTCATCTTGTTTTCTTCCTCCTTTAGAGTCTAATGTTTGGAAACTGCCTGTCGATGTTCCTGGACACCTGGTCGACAATAACATCAGACTGTTGTGTGCTTTGCATTGTCCGGGAAGGTTACTCCACCGAGTATGAGACACTTCCACCGACAGGCCAGATCCGAGCAACACCGCCCTCCCCTCCTCGAAGTGGTGCAGACGCTATTACAAAAAGGAACCATCGAACCGGTGCTCCTGGAACATCGTTACCTCTGCTTCTTCTCAAGGTACTTCTTAATCACCAAGAAGAATGGTAGCCTGTGTCCCATCCTCGACCTCCGAGGGGTGAACGAGTTTGTTATCCCAAAGAAGTTCCATAAGGTCATTGTGGCTTCAATCCTGCCCCTCCTTGAGGGGGGAGACTGGTTTGCCTCCATCAATCTCAAGGACGCATACTTCCATGTGGCGAGCCACCCGGCCCACAGGAGATTCCTTGCCTTCCAGATCAAGACCTAGGCCTTTCAGTTCCGCGTCTTACCGTTCGGTCTGCCCAAGGCACAGAGGGTGTTCACAAAGTGCATGGCACTGGTGACAGCCTTTCTGTGCTAGCAAGGGGTAGTCGTCTTCCCTTACATCGACGGCTGGCTCCTGGTGGCAGGATCTTGCCCTCAGCTTCTCATGGACATCGACACGTTATGTCTGCTAGATGCACTTGGGTTTGTTGTCAACCTGGAAGAGTCACATCTTGAACCAGAGCAGTCCCTCCAATTCATAGGAGCCCGTCAGGATTCGAGACATGTACAGTCGCCCCTCCACATTCGCGAACTTGACATTCGCGGTTTCGATTATTCGCGGTTTTGCGAGGGCCCCCCGCACCCCCCAAAACCGCGACACGGGGCCTCCAGAGGCCCCGTGAAACCCTGGGAGGGAGCGGGGAGGGCCGGGGAGACCTCCACGGGGCCTTCGGAGACCCTCCGGAGGCCCCGCGAAGGCCTTGGAAGGGAGGGGGGAGGGCTGGGGAGGCCTCCGCGGGGCCTTCAGAGACCCTCCGGAGGCCCCGCGAAGGCCTGGGGGAGGGCTGGGGAGGCCTCCATGGGGCTTCCGGAGACGCTCCGGAGGCCCCACGGAGGCCCGGGGAGGGAGGGGGGAGGGCCGGGAGAGGCCTCCGTGGGGCCTCCAGAGACGCTCCAGAGGCCCCATGAAGGCCTGGGGGAGGGCTAGGGAGGGCTCCATGGGGCCTCCGGAGACGCTCCGGAGGCCCCACGAACGCCCGGGGAGGGAGGGGGGATGTCCGGGAGAGGCCTCCATGGGGCCTCCGGAGACGTTCCGGAGGCCCCATGAAGGCCTGGGGGAGGGCTGGGGAGGGCTCCATGGGGCCTCCGGAGACGCTCCGGAGGCTCCACGAAGGCCGGGGGAGGGAGGGGGAGGCTGGGAGAGGCCTCCATGGGGCCTCCGGGGACGCTCCGGAGGCCCCATGAAGGCCTGGGGGACGGCTGGGGAGGCCTCCATGGGGCCTCCGGAGACGCTCCGGAGGCCCCATGAAGGCCCGGGGAGGGGGTGGGGAGGGCCGGGGAGGCCTCCGTGGGGCCTTGCTAGGCCCCACGAAGGCCCAGGGAGGGAGGGGGGTGGGCCAGAGGAGGCCTCCGTGGGGCCTTGCTAGGCCCCACGAATGCCCGGGGAGGGAGGGGGGGAGGATGGGAGAGGCTCTGTGGGGCCTTGCTAGGCCCCACGAATGCCCGGGGAGGGAGGGGGAGGCTGGGGGGGGGGTGGGGGGGGAGGGGGGGGGGGGGGGGGGGAGAGGCCTCCGCGGGGCCTTGCTAGGCCCCACGAAGGCCCGGGGAGGGAGGGGGGGAGGGCCGGGAGAGGCCTCCGTGGGGCCTTGCTAGGCCCCATTAAGGCCCGGGGAGGGAGGGGGGAGGCTGGGAGAGGCCTCTGCAGGGCCTTGCTAGGCCCCACGAAGGCCCAGGGAGGGAGGAGGGAGGAGGGAGGGCCTGGAGAGGCCTCCATGGGGCCTCCGGAGACGCTCCGGAGGCCCCACGAAGGACCGGTGAGGGAGGGAGGAGGGCCTGGAGAAGCCTCCGCGGGGCCTAGCTAGGCCCCACGAAGGCCCGGGGATGGAGGAGGGAGGGCCAGGAGAGGCCTCCATGGGGCCTCCGGAGACGCTCCGGAGGCCCCACGAAGGACCGGTGAGGGAGGGGGGAGGGCCTGGAGAAGCCTCCGTGGGGCCTAGCTAGGCCCCACGAAGGCCCGGGGAGGGAGGGAGGAGGCTGGGAGAGGCCTCTGCGGGGCCTTGCTAGGCCCCACGAAGGCCCGGGGAGGGAGGGGGGAGGGCCTGGAGAAGCCTCCGTGGGGCCTAGCTAGGCCCCACGAAGGCCCGGGGAGGGAGGGAGGAGGCTGGGAGAGGCCTCTGCGGGGCCTTGCTAGGCCCCACGAAGGCCCGGGGAGGGAGGCGGGAGGCCGGGAGAGGCCTCCATGGGGCCTCCGGAGACGCTCCGGAGGCCCCATGAAGGCCTGGGGGAGGGCTGTGGAGGCCTCCATGGGGCCTCCGGAGACGCTCCGGAGGCCCCATGAAGGCCTGGGAGGGAGCGGGGAGGGCCGTGAGAGGCCTCCGTGGGGTCTCCGGAGACTCTCCGGAGGCCCCGTTGAGGGCTTGGGCGGGAGGGGGGAGGGCTGGGGAGGCATCCACGGGGCCTCGGGAGGGTCTCCAGAGGCCCCGGGAAGGCCTAGGAAGGGAGTGGGGAGGCTGGAGGAAGCGACTATGGGGCCTCCGGAGGCCTCATGGTCGCTATGGTGGGGGAGGGGGAGGGCAGTCGTTATTCGCGGATTTTTCACATTCGCTGGGGTCCGTGGAATGGAACCCCTGCGAATGTGAAGGGACGACTGTAATGGCATACCTGCCGGAGGCCCACTTTGATACCCTAAGAGGTTTAATCAATTGCTGCCTTCTATCCCAGAGGATCTCTGCACATTCTGTTCAGGTTCTCCTCGGCCACATGACAGCCACGACATCGGTCACCCACTTTGCAATGCTTCTTGGTTCCTGGGCGTCTTCGACCCGCTGCGGGACCCTCCTCACAAACACCTCACTATGCCTCGGGTGATCCAACGCTTCCTGGATTGGGGGTTAGTACCAAACAACGTTCTATTAAGCTTGACGTTTGACCCCCCGCAACTACAGGTCTCCATCACTATGGATGCATCCTCACTTGGGTGGGAAGCCCACCTCGAAACATATTCGGTTTCAGGCATCTGGACTTCCGAGGAATGGGAGCTCCACATCAACACCCTCGAGCTGTTGGCAGTAAAGAAGGCATTTCGGGCCTTCAAGAAGCTGGTGACCGGCAAGACTGTTCTCTTGGTGAGAGACAACACATCGGTCATGTATTACATCAACAAACAGGGAGGAATGAGAGCCCACTCCCTGCTGTCGATAACCCTCGAGATCTGGGACTGATGCATTCTGAGGTGTATTCTCCATTCGATTCATCTTCCTAGAGAAGATAATATTCTTGCCGATGGACTGAGCCGTTCAAACTTGCCCGTTCACATATGCATGTTGCATCAGTCGGTGGCTCAGGACCTGTTTCAACTATGGGGAACTCCGCATGTCGACCTCTTTGCAACTCCCGCTTAACACATAGTGTCATCAGTTCTGCACCAGGTCTCAGGTTTGGGGGTTGAGTGGAAACACATTCCTCTTCCAATGGAATGGACGACTGTTGTACCTATTCCCCCCGTTTCCATTGCTGACCAGGGTAGTAGCCAAGCTTTGATGGGACCGATCAGATGTGATCCTACTTGCTCCATGGTGGCCTCAACAACCTTGGTTCCTACCCCTTCTTCGTCTGGCCCGCTGCCGATTCATACACATGCCGTTCTGTCCTGACCTACTGACCATCCAGGACAAGAACGTCAGACACCCGGACGTACAAACCCTCAAGTTGATGGCTTGGAGGGTTCAGTCTTGAATCGGTCATCGGGTTCATGCCGTCTTGTTTCACTAGATATTCCTCCTGATCTCCAGAGGGTACTTGATGCACCTCTTCGCCCGTCTTTACGTCGTTCCTACTCCTGCAAGTGGAACCGTTCCAAGTCACAGTCAACTCCTCTTCGGTGACCACCATTCTTCAGTTCCTCCTACACCTGCCGGACTTAGGACTATCCCTCTCATCTTTGAGATTCTATCTGGCTGCCATCTCCACTGAACTGCAGGCACGGGGTTGGCCTTCTCTGTTTCGTCACGCGCTGGTCAAGAAATTCCTGAAGTGTTATGCCAACCTCCATCCTCCTGTCATGGAGCCCACAACGGCTTGGAGCCTGGAACTTGTCCTCTCTCAGCTGTCGAAGCGTCCCATTGAGCCCTTGGCGACTACAGACCTGAGGCTGTTGTCTTAAAAAACAGCCTTTCTCATAGCCATCACTTCTGCCCGTCGGGGTGGTGAACATTCACTCCTCCTAATTTGGTGTCATCTGCAAATTGGATAAGTATGCCCCTAATTCCATCATCCAAGTCATTGATAAAGATGTTGAATAGCACTGGGCCCAGGACAGAACCCTGTGGTATCCCACTAGCCACATCTTTCCAAGGTGAAGAGGAACCACTGCTGAACACCCTTTGGGTTCGGCCGGTCAACTTTGTTCACTCTGTGCCGATCCTCTGTATTTGGCCTTCCACAGGCACAAAGTTGTTCTGAAACTGGACATTTCTTTCCTCCCCAAAGTGGTTTCTAGTTTTTACTTGAACTAATCCATTGACCTCCTGGCCTTCATGCAGGACCTGAAGGATGTCTTTGAACGGTCTCTCCATTCCTTGGACGCTCGGAGAGCCCTTGCTTTCTATGTACAGCGGACAGCTCCGTTTCTAGTCTCCGAAACTGTCTCCTATGCAGACTCTAAATTGGGTGTCCCTATTTCTCCACAGTGTTTGTCTAAATGGGTGGTTTTGACCATCTTTCTTTGTTATAAACTGGCCCGGAAGCCCTTGCCTTCTCAGGTTCAAGGACACTCCACCAGGGCTGTCTCAGTTTCAGCTGTCTTCCTCTCTGGGATCCCGTTGGAGGATGTTTACCGGGCAGCTACATGGTCCACACTATTGACATTTATATTTCATTACAGATTGGACACTCAGTCTCATAATGAGGCATCATTTGGGAGGGCAGTGTTGTTATTCTCTATTCAATGAGTGAGTTTTATTGTGGTCAACTTGATACTGTATGGTTATTGGTTACTCTGATATTAATACACGATAGTGCTTCTGTTCACAGTACTTAGTGTTCATTACCATGATTCAGAAATATTATTTGTCCAACACTGTCCTCGTCTTACCTGTTAACATGACATACCCTCCTCCTAGAGTGGAAGCTTGCTAATCTACCCACTGTGTGTATTCACAGAAACCACGAAGAAGATGGACAGGTTGCTTACCTGTAAACATAGATCTTCAAGTGGTCTTCTGTGAATTCACACATACCTGCCCATCCTCCCCTCTATGTCCTGCTATCACATATGTATGCTCAGCGTTCCTGATGCTGCTACTTGCAGTGTCCTTCAAGGAACTGAGGGGATTTAGGCGGGAGCGCCTTTAAAGGGACTGTTAGGATGGGTGGAGTTACCGCCAAAATGTTGCAAAACATGTTCTGCCTAGCGATTCTGAAGTGTTCCGAGTGCTCTGCGCAGGCGCAGGAATTACCCACTGTGTGAATTCACAGAAGACCACTTGAAGATCTATGGTTACAGGTAAGCAAACAGTCCATTTCTTTTCTTTGTCTCCACCACCATCCAACTTCTACATTTCTGATACGTTAGAGCAAAAAAGTGACAATATTTGCTCACACTGATTTAAAAAAACCCAGTGTAGGGTTTTTTTTAGACATTGCCAGTGGTGGCAATGGTGAAGGAGGGGGCAAAGTGAGAGGAAGAGAGTTCTCGCTTCCCTTCTTCCCCCGGGATGGCTCCCAGTGGCGGCAATGGCAACGGTGGGGGGGGGCAAAGGGAGGGGAGGAGAGTTCTTGCCTCCCTCCACCCCATGGGATGGCTCCCAGTGGCGGCAGTGGCAACAGGGGCATTCACTATTATCCATGGATTTCATTATCCGTGTGGGGCCCTGGAACTATCCCCTGCGGATACTGGAGTCTTACTGTATCAAGGTCAGTATATGTTAATCTTGGCCTAGGTGCAGATGCTTGGTGTTTTGGGTACTGCCTAATCTCTACTAGTCATTTGAAAGATCCTTGAAGTTGTAGAGCCCTGGACTTTCATCTGGATGTCCACCCTTAATTTAACCATTGATTTAAGGCAGTGTGGACAAAGTACAGCCTACAGGCCACAAGCAAGCCCCATGGCTGTTTTTATGGCCTTCAGAACCCTCCAAGGGTCAATTGTTTTTAAAAATGCTGCAGATTACCCAAAATGGACTCTAAGGGGTGTGGAGAGTATCTCCCCCATGATTCCAGGGATCAAGAAAATTCTGCAAAATTTTTCCAAAAAAGGTTTTGTTTTTTTTTTGCTCCAAAATGCCCTCTTTGGGGTCCAGGAAGGCACCGAAGCTTGTAAGAATGGGTAATTAGGGGGCAAAAGTTTGATTTTTTTTTTTCAGGAGTGAGTGCAGTACTGCATGTGGCCCTCCAAAGTCTACTGGGAGGCTAATGTGACTTGCTTGCCTTCTATAGTTGCCTTCCCCTGATTTGAAAGTGTGTTTGTCACTCACCCCCTCACAGTTTTTATTTTGTTTCTTGCCATGTCTTTCAAAACATTTCATATCCCAAACCTTCTGTCTTTATCTTCCTATCTTTCATACTTACTTTTTTTTAAGCTTCCATAACTTCCCTCTTTCTCCACCCCACCTTCCTAATAATTCCTAATAATGCCAATGGGATTGTTAGAACAGTCTAAAGAAACATTAAAAAAATATGGAAAGTACAGAAAGATCAGAAAAACAATCTCTCTGCATCCCTTGCAAATGAATAAGCCTGGAAGAGGGCCATCCCCACAGAAAGTTCAGTTGGTCATCTTCAGATTTGCCTCTGAACAAGCCGAGAGAGAGAGAAAGAGAGAGAAGCCATTACTGGATCAGTTGACCAGACCTTAGTGCCTCTGATAGTACATTTGAGAAAACAGGGAATTCAAAATTCCCTATCTAGAGAACATACTTTTTAAGGCAACAATAAAGTGCTAGACCAAAAGGAACCTGTTAATAACTATTTTATGTCTAAGGGAGTATAGGTTCCTGTTGAATTGGAAAAGGAGTTTCCTTCAATTGGCTAACTGCTTGGTAAACTTGGGGTCAGAACTAGACATGAACAAGGCATGTGTTTTTGTTTCTCAGGAAAGAAGGAAAAAGATTCTGAAAGCAGCAAAGAAAGTAATAGCTTTAAAAAGAGCAGATTTCACATGTGTGGCGGAAGTTCATGGATTTAGCATCAGCAGTTCAACTAGTTCCCTGGGCATGCTGCCACATGTGCAGGCTACAGTTATTTCTGAAGTTTTATCAACCTGCAATGCTGCTTAAACATCACTATCAATTGAGACTGATGCCAGGACTAAATAAGCCTTTACTGTGGTGCATCCAAAGAGACATGTAACAGAAATTAATATAATTTGTGGAACCAGAAAAATTGACAGTAACCATAGATGCAAGTTTAATGGGCTGGGGAGCCCATTGCAGAGGTCACTCAGTTCAAGGAAAGTGGACAGTGAAAGAGCATCCACACAGGATGAATTTCCTGGAACTATGCCCAATATCTTTAGCTCTGCAGGCTTTCTCTCACATGGTAAAGGGGAAACACTTGCTAACACAGACAGATAATAAAGCGGTGTGCTCCTACAATAAGGGTACAAGAGCTTTCTGGATAATCAAGGAGGCAGAATCCATCTTAATCTGTCTGCCTCAGCATTGGACAAGAAAATAATTACTACTCAGTAGATGGCAGTACGATAGCAGCAGGACATGCTCTCTCAAGGTCATGGCCAAAAGGTTGCCTATATGACTTTCCTCCAGTGCCAATTGTAGCTGAAGTGCTATGGGAAATTATCCAGGAGAGCGCTCAAGTGCTATTAATAGCACCCTGTTGGTCACAAAGGCCATGGTTCTCAACATAGCTACAATTAGCTGAGGTTCAACCAATACCTCTTCCATTGAGAGACAGTCTGTTTCATTAGGGTCTTATATTACACCCAGGCCCACATTGGTTAAAGCTAACTGGAAATTGAATGCAATGACTTGAGCACAGAGAATTACTCGTTACAAGTGATAGACTCATTGCTGGTTTCTGTTAATTTAACAACACAAGACGTTACGATGTTACCTGGAAAGCATTCTGTGCTTTCAGAGTTGGTGTCTACCATCTCATGAAGTGGAAGTTAAAGAAATCTTGGATTTTTTGCAAGCAGAGTTACAAAAAGGGTTTTGCTGTAACACCTTGAGGAAGGAAGTTACTTCTCTAGCTACTGTATTCAAATTAGGGCATATGCTTCTATCCTCATATCAAAAGATTTGAAGTACAGTGCTGAAATGTCCTCAAACACTGCACAGTTTTTGAACTTGGGATCTTCCCTTTGTATTGAAAATGCTAATGGACAATTCATTTGAGCCCTTATCACAAGCTTTCTTGAGAGTATTAACAATGAAAGTGTTTTTTCTAGTGGTGATTATTTTAGCTCGGTGAATTTCTAAATGAGCTCTATCCATGAACGAGAACTTGTGTCAATTTTCAAAGGACAAGCTTGCTTTGATAATAGATCCAACTTTTTTACTGCAAATGATTGGTTCATCAACAGCTCAGATTATATACTTGACAACTTTCTTTTCTAAGCCAACTCATTGTTGGAAAAACTATTGCACAAATTTACATATACTCCCCAACAGGGGTTCACAGCACATAAATTCCATACACACATACCTACCCAACCATTCTCTGAGGATGCCAGCCACAGATGCAGGCGAGATGTCAGAAAGAAACTATTCCAGCGCGAGGAGTGGCTATAATACTGGACAAGGGTATGCCTTTTCAACTTTATGATTTAAAAAGGGACACGAAAGGTAGATATATAATGATACAGGGTTTACTTTGTAATCGTCTGGTCACTTTGACTACCTACTACACACCAAATGCTCACCAGAAAGATTTCCTAGAATCTTTCTTCCATGAGCTAGCCCTCTTTGCGAAAGGCACTATAATCGTAGGAGGCAATTCTAATGCGATTCTAGATCCTATATTGTATAGGTCCCCGAGGGTCAACAAAAACCCTTCTTTGCTGCCTCAAATTCCTGAAGCGCCCTTGGCACTGCTAGGATTGATTGACCCTTGGCGGACATTTAATCTGATGTAGAGGCTGTATAGTTTTTTCTCCCTGGTCCACAGGTCTTACTCCAGAATTGATCACTTTTTGTTAACAAGTCAATCCTTTCTCAGATCACAGATGTGTCTATTGAAAATATCCTCCATTCTGACCAGGCCCCCTTCTCCTGACGTGGACACTAGATCCAGATGCTCAAGCCACCAAGATTTGGAGGTTTAATCCTAGACTGCTATTAGATGACCAATTTAAATCCAGCATTCAAAAGTCCTTAAAATTGTTCTATGTAGAAAATAGATCACAAATTACATCTGAGGCTTTGCTTTGGGACATGATGAAAGCAGTGCTTCACAGCCTCTTTATACAGGAGGGAGCGAAGCAGAAAAAATTTAGGTCTGCTAAACGAACTTCCTTACTGCTAGAGATTGCTGAACTCTCCAAAACACATCAAAAGACACAAAAAGATACAGACCTGTTACTACTTAATAAGAAGAGGTCCGAGCTTCAGGAAATGGATCTTCAAAAATTCAAACAGCCCTCCATTTCACTAAAGCATACTATTACGAGCATAATAACAGGAATTCTAAATTGTTAGCTAGACTAGTAAAAAAAAAAATCAGAAAAAAATAATTTCTAGCATCACCACCAAAAATGGCATGATAACATTATTTTAAAAAATATTCTGGGAGGATTTGAATCCTTTTATGCTGATTTGTACTCTGCAGAGCAGCCAACCCTGACAGATCCACATTCATAAAGTCCCTGCCTCTGAAAAAATTAACCCCCGAACATGCAGCAATTCTTAATAGTCGGATTACATCAGAGGAAATTCATCAGGTCCTTCATAAATTGTGCCTGGGGAAGGCTCCAGGCCCAGATGGATTTAACTCCGAATTTTACAAGCTCTTTAAAGAGAACCTGACCCCCCACATGATAGCCCTGTACAATGAAAAGCTAATGCGCAGAATGAGCTCAGGCTTACTAGATAGGTTAAGAACAATAAAAAGGGTTTTTTGGGGTATGTCCACAGCAAAAGGAAGAAGGAGGAAATGGTAGGGCCACTACATGGAGAAGATGGCAAAATGCTAACGGGACAGAGAAAAGGCAGAATTACTCAACACCTTCTTTGCCTCAGTGTTTTCAGAAAAGGAAAAGTGATCAACCTGAGGATAATGGAACAGAGGACACAATAGGGGAAATCCAGCACAGAATAAGCAAAGAGGTAGTAGAGGAATACCTTCTTAATCTAAATGAATTTAAATCTCCAGGACCAGATGAACTACATCCAAGGGTATTAAAAAAGCTGGCAAATGTAATCCCAGAGCCATTGGCAATAATTTTTGAGAACTCCTGGAGAACAGGAGAAGTCCCAGCAGACTGGAGGAGGGCAAACATTGTTCCCACCTTTAAAAAAAGGGGGGAAAGAGGATCTCAGCAATTACTGCCCAGTTAGTCTGACGTCAATACCAGGGAAGATTCTAGCGCAGGTAATTAAACGGAGAGTCTGTGAACATTTAGAAGGCAATGCCATAATCACAAAAAGTCAACATGGGTTTCAGAGAAACAAGTCGTGCCAGACTAATCTGATCTCTGTTTTTTTGATAAAATTACCAGCTTAGTAGATCAAGGGAACACTGGATATTGCATACCTTGATTTCAGTAAGGCTTTTGACAAGGTTCCCCATGACATTCTTGCAAACAAGCTTGTAAAATGTGGGCTAGACAAGTTAACTGTTAAATGGATTTGTAATTGGTTGACTGTCCGAACCCAAAGGGTGCTCAGCAGCAGTGGCTCCTCTTCGTCTTTGAAAGATGTGACCAGTGAGGTGCCACAGGGTTCTGTCCTGGGCCCAGTGCTATTCAACATCTTTATCAACGACTTGGATGAGGGAATAGAGGGCATGCTTATCAAATTTGCAGATGACACCAAATTAGGAGGAGTAGCTAATACCCTAGAGGACAGGATCAAAATTCAAAATGTCCTGGATAGACTGGAGAGCTGGGCCAAAGCTAACAAAATGAAATTCAATACGGAGAAATGTAAGGTACTGCATTTAGGGCAAAAAATTGAAGTGCACAGATATAGGATGGGGGAGAACTGGCTGAATGCGACTACGTGCGAAAGGGATCTAGGAGTCCTAGTAGACCACAAGTTGAACATGAGTCAACAGTGTGATGCGGCAGCTTAAAAGGCCAATGCGATTTTGGGCTGCATCAATAGAAGTATAGTGTCTAGATCAAGGGAAGTAATAGTGCCTCTCTATTCTGCCTTGATCAGACCTCACCTGGAATACTGTGTCCAGTTCTGGGCACCACAATTCAAAAAGGATATTGACAAATTGGAGCGTGTCCAGAGAAGGGCGACTAAAATGGTGAAAGGTCTGGAAACCATGCCTTATGAGGAAAGACTTAGGGAGCGCTGGGTATGTTTAGCCTGAAAAAAAAAGATGGTTAAGGAGTAATATGATAGCCATGTTTTAAGTATTTGAAGTGTCACATTGAGGATGGAGCAAACTTGTTTTCTGCTGCTCCAGAGACTAGAACACGGAACAATAGATGCAAGCTATAGGAACAGAGATTCCACCTCAACATTAGGAGGAACTTTCTGACAGTAAGAGCTGTCCCTCGGAGCGTGGTGTGGTCTCCTTCCTTGGAGGTCTTTAAACAGAGGCTGGATGGCCATCTGTCAGGGATGCTTTAATTGTGTATTCCTGCATGGCAGGGGGTTGGACTGGATGGCCCTCGTAGTCTCTTCCAACTCTACTATTCTGTGATTCTATGATTCCATGATTCTCGCTGCCTGGGGGGAAAAAACCAAGGAAAATCTATGGATGCCAGCCGTGAAAGCCTTCGACTTTACATTAATTTTAAATTTGTTACTACTAGTGATAGTAATTAAGCTTGGTAAAGCTAGTTGTAAAATGGAAGTTGATAAATAATATCAAGGCAATTTAAAATGTGGTAACGCATTAAAAGGGACTAATTAGCTGATAAGTTACAAGATTCGAGGCACTATTTCATGTTTTTCTCAGATGCAACATACTGCAGTAACCATGAAAGGTTGAGTATCCCTTATCGGAAATGTTTGGGACCAGAAATGATCCGTATTTCATATTTTGCAATACTTGTGTATATATAATGAGAGATCTTGGAGACAGGACCCAAGCCTAAACATGAAATTCATTTATGTTTCATATACACCTTATACACATACCCTGTAGGAAATTTTCTACACAATATTTTTAATAGTTTTGTGCATGAAACAAAGTTGTGTACGTTGAACCATCAGAAAGCGAAGGTGTCACTATCTCAGCCACCCATGTGGACAATTTTGGATTTTGGAATTTTCAGAATTCTTGATAAGGGATGCTGAACCTGTACTATTTTTCTTTCATTTGTGACCTTTGGCTGTAAACGTTTCATTCTTTCTTGACTTTAGATTGATCATAATGTGGCGACTGCTATATAAGCATGTCCTTTGGTACTGGGCTCAGTTTAACAGAAAAGAACAAAAATCAAGTAAGCCACTAACAGAAATGCAAACGGTTTATGAAAGACCAATGATTGAAGCCCTTGCAACTCATATACAGGCGATCTTACAATCTTCAGGAGAGAAGCTGGAACATACACTCAACCTCAATTCTGTGACTGGTTAGTATGTTGTAAGAAAGACCGTATACTGTATTGATAGTCATATTACACCCTGTATCACTAGCATTTACTACAGGTTTGTTTACAAGCTCAGCTTAAAGTGCTGGTCTGATTAAGGTGTTGACCTTAATGACAGTGATTTGGGTTCTGGTTATTTAATCCATTGTGTACACCCATTCAAATCTACCTGGGTGTTGAGTCCATGGTGCCCTGTTCTGGGGCCTGTGAGAATATATGAGATTAGCAACCACTGGAAACAAAACTGACAATCATACATGAGTGGATTTCCTTTCCAGATATTTTAATTAGGCCTCTTTGGTTGTTTTTAAATAATTCCTTTAAAACGTTTCCCTTCATTATACTTTTTAATATTTAGGCTTCTCTAGATTTTTCTTTCTTCACTTGCTTATTTAAGCCTTCTTGGTTTAAGCTCTCACGGCGGCCTTATATTGTTTAGTTAAGAAGTGGGGAAAATAGGAAGCTACCTTAAATGAAAGTAGACCATTGGTGCATCTAGACCAATGTGGTATTCCCTGTGGTCTCCCATTCAGATATTAGCCAGGCCCAACTCTGGCTTAGCTTCTGAAATCAGATGAGATGGGTAATACTCAGGGGTGCTATGATGGCATTGATTACAGTAGGCCCCCATATCCGCTGATTCGTTATCCACTGATTCAATTATCCATGGGACACAAAACAGCACACCTACCATAGAGTCTTGCTAGAAAAATGTGTCTATTTTCTAGGTCCTCCAAGGCAACTCTATGGTATATTAAACCAGAAGTTCCATTATTTTCAATGGTGTTTGCTATTATCCATGGGTTTTGACATCCACGCCCCCCCCCCCCGAACCAATCCCCAGCAGATAGAATCATAGAATCATAGAATCATAGAATTGCAGAGTTGGAAGAGACCACGAGGGCCATCCAGTCCAACCCCCTGCCACGCAGGAAATCACAATCAAAGCATCCCCGACAGATGGCCATCCAGCCTCTGTTTAAAGACCTCCAAGGAAGGAGACCCCACCACGCTCCGAGGGAGTGTGTTCCACTGCCGAACAGCTCTGACTGTCAAAAAGTTCCTCCTCATGTTGAGGTGGAATCTCTGTTCCTGGAGCTTGCACCCATTGCTCCGTGTTCCAGTCTCTGGAGCAGCAGAAAACAAGCCTGCTCCATCCTCAGCGTGACATCCCTTCAAATACTTAAACAGGGCTATCATATCGCCTCTAAACCGTCTTTTTTCCAGGCTAAACATACCCAGCTCCCTAAGTCTCTCCTCATAAGGCATTGTTTCCAGACCTTTCACCATTTTAGTTGCCCTTCTCTGGACACGCTCCAATTTGTCAATATCCTTTCTGAATTGTGGTGCCCAGAACTGGACACAGTATTCTAAGTGAGGTCTGACCAAGGCAGAATAGAGTGGCACTATTACTTCCCTTGATCTAGACACTATACTTCTATTGATACAGCCCAAAATTGCATTGGCCTTTTTAGCTGCCGCATCACACTGTTGGCTCATGTTCAACTTGTGGTCTACTAGGACTCCTAGATCCCTTTCGCACATAGTCTCATTCAGCCAGGTCTCTCCCATCCTATATTTATGCATTTCATTTTTCCGCCCTAAATGCAGTACTTTACATTTCTCCGTATTGAATTTCATTTTGTTAGCTTTGGCCCAGCTCTCCAGTCTATCCAGGTGATTTTGAATTTTGATCCTGTCCTCTAGGGTATTAGCTACTCCTCCCAATTTGGTGTCATCTGCAAATTTGATAAGTATGCCCCTAATTCCCTCATCTAAGTCATTGATAAAGATGTTGAATAGCACTGGGCCCAGGACAGAACCCTGTGGCACCCCACTGGTCACATCTTTCCAAGACGAAGAGGAGCCACTGCTGAGCACCCTTTGGGTTCGGCCGGTCAACCAATTACAAATCCATTGAACAGTTAACTTGTCTAGCCCACATTCTACAAGCTTGTTTGCAAGAATGTCATGGGGAACCTTGTCAAAGGCCTTACTGAAATCAAGGTATGCAATGTCCACAGCATTCCCTTCATCTACCAAGCTGGTAACTTTATCAAAAAAAGAGATCAGATTAGTCTGGCATGACTTGTTTCTCTGAAACCCATGCTGACTTTTTGTGATTATGGCATTGCCTTCTAAATGTTCACAGACTCTCTGTTTAATGATCTGTTCTAGAATCTTCCCTGGTATTGATGTCAGACTAACTGGACGATAGTTGTTGGGATCCTCTTTTTTCCCCTTTTTGAAGATGGGAACAACGTTTGCCCTCCTCCAGTCTGCTGGGACTTCTCCTGTTCTCCAGGAGTTCTCAAATATTATTGCCAATGGCTCTGAGATTATATTTGCCAGCTCTTTTAATACTCTTGGATGTAGTTCATCTGGTCCTGGAGATTTAAATTCATTTAGATTAAGAAGGTATTCCTGTACCACCTCTTTACTTATTTTCAGCTGGATTTCCCCTATTGTGTCCTCTGTTCCATTTTCCTCAGGTTGGTCCTCCTTTTCCTTTTCTGAAAACACTGAGGCAAAGAAGGTGTTGAGTAATTCTGCCTTTTCTCTGTCCCCTGTTAGCATTTTGCCATCTTCTCCACGTAGTGGCCCTATCATTTCCTGCTTCCTCCTTTTGCTGCGGACATACCCAAAAAAACCCTTTTTATTGTTCTTAACCTCCCTAGCAAGCCTGAGCTCATTCTGCACTTTAGCTTTTCTGACTTTACTCCTACACGTGTTCGCTATCTGTTTGAATTCTTCTTTGGTGATTTCCTCCCTTTTCCATTTCCTATACATGTTCCGTTTAAAACTTAGCTCCATTGAAAGTTCTTTAGTCATCCATCCTGGTTTCTTGAGACACCTCCCATTTTTCTTCCTCAATGGTACTGTTTGAAATTGTGCCTTCAGTATCTCCCTTTTGAGAAAGTCAAAACCGTCTTGAGGTCCCTTCTCTTTTAGTATTCTTGACCATGGGATCATCCCCAGTATTTCCCTGAGTTTATTGAAATCAGCTCTCCTAAAGTCAAGAATGCGTGTCTGACTATGCCTGGCTTCTCCTTTCCATTGTATAACAAACTCCAGGAGAACATGATCACTCTCACCTAAGGATCCCACCACTTGCACCCCATTAACAAGGTCGTCTCTGTTGGTTAGGATCAGATCTAAAATAGCTAACCCCCTTGTTGCCTCTTCCACCTTTTGGACCATGAAATTGTCTTCCAGGCATGTAAGGAATTTGCTAGACCTTGTAGTTTTGGCTGAGTTAGATTGCCAGCAAATATCAGGATAGTTGAAGTCACCCATCACTACTACATCTCTCCTTTCTGCATGTATGTTCATCTGTTCTAGAAAGGCAACATGGATATGGATATGGAGGTCCTACTGTATTTCATATTTAATTATACTTAGTGCTCTCTATTTGTCTCGTATGCAGAGTGCCCTGAAACATGGGCTTTTAATATAAACTTAAATAATTTAGTTTCCAATATAGAAAATCCACATTTTCCTATCTGTTCTTAAAAAAAAATCATTGTCTAAAACAATTATGTTTTTCCATTCTAACTTCCCAGACAGTTCTTGAGGGTTATTATGATTGCTCTGCTTTAAAGCATATATTCTATATAGTAATGAAATGGCTTGTACAAGTGCTAAATTTTAGGGTTTTTTTTTAAGGTGAGGAGCAGTTTCTAACAGGATCTTACAAAGGATCAGTGGAAGCATGGGAGAAAGCCATTCAAGAAACAAAAACAAAAGGTACAATAATAGGAAATGTTCAATGTTTGAGAATAATTTTCATTGGAAAAATGTGATTGATTTGCAGAATATATACCCTGCCCTTCAGTTAGGCTCCTGGAGTAGCATACTGCGCAATATAAACAGAACATTCCCTGTTCTTAAACTTATAGTCAATGCAGTATGACCAAGTATGGCCCTCCAGATGTTGCTGGACCATCACTCACCATGTGATTCATCACTGGCTATGCTGCTATTGTTGCTGGGACTTGCAGTCCAACAACATCTGGAGGGTCACACCTTGCCCACCTTTGTACTGCATGTTGAATGTTATAATGGCTGTAACGAAAGCCAAAGTTGGTAGTATTATTATTTTGACTAGCTGAAGTGGAAACAGATTTAAAAAGAAGAACTGAATATGCAGGACTAGATCTGCTTTCTATCTTTTTCTCTGCCACAGCCTAATGAAATGATTATTGGGTGACAATTAGTGAGCAACCAGATCCTGATTAAGCTGGCTTTTCAGTGGGGCTCCTTATATTTTCACAGAAATCCATTTTCTTTTTTTTTCCCCTTTATTTTTTGTTATGTTGCGATCTTACATTTTTCATCAAAGTATCATATATACATTTCCTCTTTTACAACATGATCATAATTTTAACAATAAAAAACTTATAGGAGATGTTATTTAGTCCTCATTTAAATCTTCCTTATTTCCCTTTCTTTCTCCCATAAATGAATTCCTTCCTTGTTGGTTTATTCTCTCTCCATTCTTGTATAAACTTACTTTTTGCTATTTATAATTTAACTACCTTTGCTTTTTAGGCTATAGATCTATATTCTCATTGATTTTATCTATTGTCTTTATATTACTAAAGCAAAGCATAGCCTTAATTATTATCTATTAATGACTCCATTTTCCTTGTTATATTTCTATATGTCTATATTCCATTTTTCTTTCCAGAATTTTTTGATAGGTTCCCACTCCTTTTCTATTTTATTCAGTGGTTTATCCTTTAATCTAGCAGTTAATCTATCTAAATCTGTTACATCGTATAAGTTCCCTAACCATTCTTCAACTGCTGGAATTTTATTCTCTTTCCAATATTTTGCATACTGAATTCTCGCAGTAGTTACCATATACAGTAGTATCTTTTTTACTCCTCCTGTCATTCCTTCTTCAAGTCTATCCATCATATTTAACAAATATATTTCCGGTTCTAAACCATAAATTATTCCCATAATTTCTTTTATCTTATCATGGACTATTTTCCAATATTTCCTGGCCACAGAGCATGTCCATCAAATATGATGGAAAGTTCCTTCCGCTTTCCCACACTTCCAACATTCTCTCTTCTTTGTCTTATACATATTATCTAATTTCACAGGTGTTAAATACCATTGGTAGAACATTTTGTAATAAGTTTCTTTCATTTTTTTGAGATAACGTAAACTTTTGTGTAATTTCCCACAATTTTCCCCATCTTTCCATTTCAATTCCGTGTCCAATTTCTTTCATTCATCTTATCATAGTTTCTTTGACCACTTCGTCTTCCAATTATCTATTCATCAATATTTTATAGTACTTCGCACAGTAGTGGTCCCTATTTCCATATATTACTTTGTGTATTTCATTTGATTCTTTTTGGAAACCCTCCAGTTTTAGATCCATCTTATACCTTTCAAAGAGTTGTTTGTATAAAAACCAGCTTATATTATAACCTTCATCACTCAGTTCCTCTCTAGATTTTATTTTAACCTGATCTTGTTTTACCTTCTGGAGGATTTCTTGATATTTTATCCAGTCCTGATTAGTTATTTTCGATATTCTAAAAAAGGCTTCTTGAGTCGAGACCCATAACGGTATTTTTGAATAAAACTTTGGTTTCAAATCCATCCAGACCTTAAGTAGAGCTCTCCTAATGTAGTGGTGTTCAAATATTTTATTCTCTTACTTTTTATTATAAATTAGATACGCATGCCATCCAAAGTTAAGATCATGCCCTCCTAAGGCTAGTAGATTTACATCATCTAGACGCACCCATGGTTCTAACCAGGTGAGAGAGCATGCTTGATAATATTTATATAGATTCGGCAAAGCGCATCCTCCTTTTTCCTTTCTCTAAGTTAGTAAATTATACCTTATTCTCGCTTTTTTCCTCCCCAAATATAGTTTAATATTTCTTTATTCCAAACTTTAAAGCACTTATTATTTATTAAAATAGGTATATTTTGAAAAAGAAACATAAACCTTGGAAACACCATCATTTTTACTGACTCTATTTTTCCTAAGATTGATAAATTCAGCATGGACCACTTAATCAGATCTTTCGTCATCGCTTTCCACGTGAGTTTATAGTTGTTTTCGAAAAGGTCTGCATTTCTTTTTGTCAACCATATCCCTAAATACTTGACTTTCTTCTCTATTTTAAATCCGGTTTTAATTTGTAATTCTTTTACTTCCTGTTCTTTGATGTTCTTTGTTAACATAATTGTTTTTTCGTTGTTAATTTTAAAGCCCGATACTGCCGCAAAGTCTTTGATCTTATATTCAATTCCTTTGACTCTAGTGCCTTTGATTTTGTCATTAGCTCTGATGTTATTTATTAAAACTTCAATCACCGTTAAGAATAATAAAGGTGACAGTGGGCAACCCTGCCTGGTTCCTTTCTTTATTTTGATCTTTCCTGTTTTTTCTCCATTGACTATCACCTGAGCCTCTTGTTCTTCATATATCAGATTGACCCAATTTCTGAAATTCTCTCCTATATTCATTTTCTCTAAGACCTTTTTCAAGAATATCCAACTCACATTATCGAAGGCCTTCTCCGCGTCTAAGGAGCATAATGCTACTTTTTTCTCATTATGTTTTTCGTAGTATTCCAATAAATTTATAACTGTTCTTATGTTGTTTCCCATATATCTTTTTGGCAGAAAGCCATTCTGATCTTCTTGAATTATTTGGCTTAGGATCTTAAATCTTTCAGTTATTATAATTCCAAAGATTTTATAGTCGGTATTCAGAAGCGAGATCAGTCTATAGATCTTAGGTTCCTTCCTGTCTTTACCCTCTTTTGGTATGGTGGTAATGTTGGCTTCTTTCCAGGAATTTTGGATCCCTTCTTCTTTCATAGCATTTAATGTTTTGTGGAGGGGCATCAATAAAGCCTCTTAATTTTTTATAATACACTGATGTAAGTCCATCAGGTCCTGGTGTTTGATTTCAATTTCAATCCGATTTCTAAAGATGCTAGTTGGTCTTGCATTGCATTGTTAGTTGTACTGTAACATTCTTGATAAAATAAAAGTAATGGTATCTAAAATCTATTATTTAACTGGGAAATCTTACAATTACAAATCATAGAGTAGAAGCAAGTATGCTAAATAAAAAAAAGGACACACTTTAAAATTTGATGGTGTCCTGAAATAATATTTAAAATAATTAATTTTTATGAAGCGGTATAATTGGCTGGCAATCTCCTATTCAAGTTAACAGTTCAAGTTTCCAGTGCTGTATAACCTTTTTGACAGAAGAACGGATGTTCTTATTCCTCATACTATCAATTGATTTTGTTGATATGCTTTCATCTTTCTCTTTAAAAATACTATCCAAGGAGGTGAACCTATTTTGGGGATGGGGTTTAGTGCTTTCAATAGCTCCTTTAAAATACAGATTAAAACATAGAGTGGATTCACCATTCCACTGACATGGAAGCCACCAACCAGCTGTTTCTTTTAATTGAAGGAAACACAGGTCTTCCCTGTATCCGTGGTTTCAGTTATTCACAGCTGCAAAAATAGGGACACATACCACAGAGTCATGCTGGAAAATGCCTAGAGAGGTGTCCTCTTTAGGAATTGCTAGGCCCTGCAGTGCAACTCTATGGTATGTTTGTGCCTGCAGTCCTTTATGTTAAGAGGGTTTGCTATTATCAGTATTTTCACTTATAAATGGTAAGTCCAGAAACATATCCCCTGTGGATATTTGGGGGTGGGGGCAACCTGTAGAAGAGTCACTTGCATGATTCCTGTGCCAAAGAGAGCTTTCTCATTGAGCTCTTAAGCACCGTGAAGCAGCATGATATATAGACATAAATTGTAAACTAGCATGGTGTCATGCTTAAACTAGGACTGGAGAAATCAGAAACCCAGTACCACATGCTGACCATAACATAGGTACTTCTCCCCTCACGTAACCATCTGCAGTGCTGAAAACCTCTTCCAGAGGGCTTCCTGGTCATCCAGAATAGCCTTTTACTGTGCATAAAGGAATGAAAATCTCTCCTGCTAGCAAAAGCACTGTATTGTAAAAAAAAAAAAAAATTCCAGGTTCATATTTGTACAGTCGTCCCTTCACATTCGCGGGGGTTACGTTCCACGGTCCCCCGCGAATGTGAAAAATCCGCGAATAACGACTGCCCTCCCCCTCCCCCACCATAGCGACCATGGGGCCTCCGGAGGCCCCATAGTCGCTTTCCCCAGCCTCCCCACTCCCTTCCTAGGCCTTCCTGGGGCCTCCGGAGACCCTCCCGAGCCCCCGTGGATGCCTCCCCAGCCCTCCCCACTCCCGCCGAAGCCCTCAACGGGGCCTTCGGAGAGTCTCGGAGGCCCTGCAGAGGCCTCCCAGGCCCTACCCACTCCCCCCCAAGGCCTTCGTGGGGCCCGGCGGAGGCCTCCCCGGCCCTCCCCCATCCCTCCCCGGGCCTTCATGGGGCCTAGCAAGGCCCCGCGGAGGCCTCCCCGGCCCTCCCCACCCCCTCCCCAGGCCTTCATGGGGCCTCCGGAGCGTATCCGGAGTCCCCATGGAGGCCTCCCCGGCCCTCCCCACCCCCTCCCCAGGCCTTCATGGGGCCTCTGGAGACGCTCCAGAGGCCCCATGGAGGCCTCCCCGGCCCTCCCCCTCCCTCCCCGGGCCTTCATGGGGCCTCCGGAGCGTATAAGGAGTCCCCATGGAGGCCTCCCCGGCCCTCCCCACCCCCTCCCCAGGCCTCCCCCAGGCCTTCATGGGGCCTCCGGAGACGCTCCAGAGGCCCCATGGAGGCCTCCCCGTCCCTCCCCACCCCCTTCCCGGGCCTTCATGGGGCCTCCGGAGATGCTCCGGAGGCCCCATGGAGGCCTCCCCAGCCCTCCCCCAGGCCTTCATGGGGCCTCCGGAGCGTCTCCGGAGGCCCCATGGAGGCCTGTCCCGGCCCTCCCCCCTTCCTCCCCGGGCCTTCATGGGGCCTCCGGAGCATCTCCGGAGGCTCCATGGAGGCCTGTCCCGGCCCTCCCCCCTCCCTCCCCGGGCCTTCGTGGGGCCTAGCAAGGCCCTGTGGAGGCCTCTCCCGGCCCTCCCCCCTCCCTCCCCGGGCCTTCGTGGGGCCTAGCAAGGCCCTGCGGAGGCCTCTCCTGGCCCTCCCCCCTCCCTCCCCCGGCCTTCGTGGGGCCTAGCAAGGCCCTGCGGAGGCCTCTCCCGGCCCTCCCCCTCCCTCCCCGGGCCTTCGTGGGGCCTAACAAGGCCCCGCGGAGGCCTCTCCCGGCCCTCCCCACCCCCTCCCCGGGCCTTCATGGGGCCTCCGGACCGTCTCCGGAGGCCCCATGGAGGCCTCCCCGGCCCTCCCCACCCCCTTCCCGGGCCTTCATGGGGCCTCCGGAGCATCTCCGGGGGCCCCGTGAAGGCCTCCCCGGCCCTCCCCCCTCCTTCCCAAGGCCTTCGCGGGGCCTCCGGAGGGTCTCCGAAGGCCCCGCGGAGGCCTCCCCAGCCCTTCCCCCTCCCTCGCCAGGCCTTCATGGGGCCTCCGGAGACGCTCCGGAGGTCCCGTGAAGGCCTCCCCGGCCCTCCCCCCTCCCTTCCAAGGCCTTCGCGGGGCCTCCGGAGGGTCTCCGAAGGCCCCGTGGAAGTCTCCCCGGCGCTCCCCGCTCCCTCCCAGGGCTTTCACGGGGCCTCCGGAGGCCCCGTGTCATGGTTTTGGGGGGCCCTGGGGGGCCCTCCCAAAACCGCGAATAATCAAAACCGCGAATGTCAAGTTCGCGAATGTGGAGAGGCGACTGTATTCAGTTATAAAGCATACTTACCAGGGTAATCTTGGGCCAATCATTATTGCTCACCCTAGCATATTTACAGAGTTAATGTGAGGATAATGAGATGGAAATAGAAGGAATCTCTGTGTGCAGTGCTTTGGATACCATAAAGGAAGATGGTATGATGGATCCCCACTGCAGTCTGACCCTGTAATTCCAACCCTTGGGCTCTTGTCATGCACCTTGCCCTTTCCCCCTCTTAATCCCTTCCTGGATTGGTTACTTGGGCCTCAAGGTGACCCACTACATGTGGACCTGTGGCTGTGTTGTTTGTGGTCTTGCTATGGTAAGCGTGACCTGATTCTTTATCAGGCTTGACAGAGACAGCCAGAGACAATTTTAAAAAATGAATAACAAGTGGAAGTTTATTAAGACACAGAAGGTAACACATTACCTCTTGAACTTCTCAGTCATTCATAGCTCCCCAAGCCAGAGTGAGTTCTCCCCTCTTATTGACTGTTCTGTCTCTGTTAAAGCTCTTCCTGTTCCCTATCTGCTTGAGATCTTTTCTCTGTCTTTCTGAAATCAAAACCCTATCTCTGTGTCAGCTTTTTCCTATCTTGCTTCCGGCAGAGACAAGCCTCAGTTTTGTAACACTTCTTCCCTGCAGACCTACCCAACTCCTCCTTCATAGACAAGGATATATATGTAACAGGTACATTAAAGAAAATATTGACATTTGCACAATCTCCTGTCAAGGTAGAAGTTTTGCCTATCCAACTTATTTTTGCTTTGAGCCAATTAATGTATAGAGATGAAAGAAAATCACCACTGAAGTATTATGTTGGGAAAGTTAATTACTTTTGTAATACTACACATATAAAAATGGTCCACTTAAAATGTTTTGATGTCCTTTGGTAAGGGTAATCTTACTTAGGTTATTTATTCCTGTATCTGTATGTTATTGTACCTTCATCTGAGAATAACTGAGCACTTACATATATGAGAATTACTTTTTCATAACTACCTAAAGTTTATATTTTTAGCCTTAGATAATTATTTTTCTTTTTAATACAGGAGGAAAGAAAATGCCCTTTCTTCAAACTCGGTATTGTCTTGCTATATTATATTGTCATCTGTATCACTATAATTTAAGTGAAGCTCAGGGTCTGTGTGATCATCTAGTGAATGAACTTCTAAAACGAAATGAAATTTCTGTTATGGAGAGGAATGATGTGTCAGGTATGTGAATGTGTAATATCACAGGCTTAATAAAGCAGGGTTATTTATATTTCCTGTATTATTTATATTACTATGATATGCAACATAGTATGTAATAACTTTGTCATCTTATGAAACATATTCAGGGGTAGCCGTTTTGGCCATTTATAAAAATGAAACAAAATCCACACAAAGAAGGTATGATTCCTTTGTGAATTTTCTATCGTTTTGTCATCTTATGCCATTGGTGAAAAAAGTATAAAACACTTTTACAGTAGTTATACTCTGAGTAGCCATTACAGTAGTTTAGTAACTATTGAACTGCTACAGTAATTACACTCTTAACAGAGTTATTCTTATGACAAATGCTTTTTATATTTTTTTAATAGTGGGATAATATGATATATCTTTAAGACTAGAATAAGTGTATTTCAGTTACTTGCTTTTAAAAGCCTATTTAAGGTTCTTCAGTAATTTTGCCTTGGAATTATATTAGCAAGCAACTGGTAGTTGCTTTTCTTCTGCAATTAGTAAGCCAGTGTAAAAAGTCAGATTCAAACATCCATTAACTCAAGAGAAGGCTATCCATTCAAGCTTCATCTCTGTGATCTAGTTACCGGATGCTCAGGTGTAAACATTCTGTAGAAGTAGATTAATGCTGTAGTATAAGCCTTATGCAACTTACCGGGACTTCAGTCTGCATAAACATGCAAAGGTTTGCAAAGTTAATCATATCACTAAATTCACTTGTAAGGATTTTTACAAAGTGAAACTTAAGTAGACATTACCAAGGAGATGACCACTTGATGTACACAGAAGACTAACAGTGCAATTCTGTGGACAGTGAAGAGGAGCAATCCACATATCGGTTGTTTTCTTCATACCATTTCAGAGGCAGAAATCCATTAGCTGTTCCTTTCATTTGATTGTCATCTCCTATTTTGTAAGCTGCCTTGAGTCCCTTGGCAGGAGAAAGGCAAGGTATAAAATGTATGAATAAATAAATAAAGTGACAAATGAATTCTTACAACACAATGAAGAATGAGTAAAGGTAGTTGATATTGAGTCACTCAGTGACAACTTTTGATTTTTGCACATAATTTATTTATGTAAGACCCTCTATTTTTTCTCGTAGATGCTGAATGGATGGTAAGAGATATTTGTACTGAGGCTGCTCTAGCAGTGGTTCAGTCTCTAGCGCGATTCATGGCAGCTTACTTCACTAATGAACCACTTTATGTGCTTCCTCCACACTGTGTTGATATTTTACCCCCACTTCACATCAAGCCAGGTATTCTGTTAATGTCATCACATGATCTAGCTTACTGTCATATATCCAAAGTTAAGCATTTCTCAACCCAGGTGATGTCAATAAGGGAAGAGTTTTTCCCAAAAACGTTTCTGCCCATTTATGAAATAATTTATTTGTATGTTATTAAAATTTTGACATTTGTTCCTGATACAAATCTACCATTTAATTTTGTCTAATTGTCAGGGTTCCTACATAGAGGAGAGAAACATAATTGTACAATCACGGAGTTATGTAGCAGTTGCACAAGACCACCTTGTTACCATGACATTTTACAGCCAAATACAGTACACAGTGAACATTTGCTTGTGCAATGTGTGATGTGCATTTGCATTTCAGTGTGCAGTGCACATCTGCATATGCAGTGTGCCATGCCACCGTATGTGCTACTCCACCTCTACAACCATGAACTGACTATACATGATCCACATGAGACAAAAATGTCCAAAATATTTGCATAGTAAAACATACACATGTTAAGGAAAATGCAACATGGGACATACAGTGAAAGAAATAAAATATGTATGTGAAAGTCACAATGACTAAGCAAGAGCAATTATGAAGCTACACAGGTGAAACTGCTAATGTAATCTAGAAGGCCTGAGAGCCAAGGACAGAGGTACTGAATGCAGAATGGAAACACCTGAGAATCATTAAGTGTACAAGGTGAAATGTTGAAATACATGGGTTGGTCTTAAGCATGGATGGAACTACGTGGACCAATCAGAATGGAAGTACACACCCACTGGGTGGAAACTAACTAGTGGGTGGTGATAAACAATGGCTATAAAATTGCAATGTTTGCCAATGTATTTTTGGTGGTTGAGTAGAGGTGCAGTAGTTTGGAGATATTGTGGAGTAGTGTGTAGAGATTGTGATTTGTTGACCATATAGTATATTTATATAGAAGAATAAAGTAGGTTTTATATAAAACTACTGAGTTGCCTGAGTGAATCCTGGAGAGTTTGGAGACACCTGGTGAAGAGTGAGAAGGCTTGGAGAGTTTGTCAGGATCTTCAGCCTATTCTCTGACACTCTGCTGCTTTGGAGGAAAGCATTAACCACTGATCTAAGCTGGTCAGCTCTGCTGCATAACAAGGTGGTGAGTTTGAGCCAGAGGTGAAGAGCTACAACTCCCATCATCCCTGACAAGGGTTATGGGCCCAGTTACTAGAGCACCCAGCATCCACAGAAGCTGAAATTTCCAGAGAGTGGAAGAAAGCTTTGTGGACGACAGATCAGAGCAAGCTGTTTGTGCTGCACTGATAAGCCTCGTGAGTAAATCATTTTGTGTTTTGCTTAAGCCCAGACGGGTCGGCTGTGCATACTCAGAAGGACTGTGTCAAATTGAGTCACTGCACAAATCAAGATGGAATTTCTAAAGTTTAGTAAATTGAATAGAAACAACTACTCTACCTGGAAGATTTATGCCCAATCTCTACTAGTAAAGGAAGGTCTGTGGTTAACAGTTGAAACAGGGCTGGCAGCCGATGCTGATGAAGCCACTCAAGAGAGAGATAGTAAAGCAAAAGCCTGTCTTTATCTCATGCTTGAAGAAGACTTAATTAATGACGTCAGAGATAAAACGTCTGCCAAGGATGTGTGGGATACCTTGCAGAGATTACACACTCCTTCAACTGCTTTTGCAAAAATGCTATGGTCTAAAAGAATATACAGGCAAAAGATGGCTAAAGGGCAGTGTGTGATAGAACATTTAAAAATAATGCAAGATTTGTTTGTGCAAGCTGAACTGAGGGGAGTGCAAATTAGCAAAGAGCAGCAATGCTACATTTTAGTAGAATCGCTAGACTCTTCGTGGGACAACATAACGAACAGCTTGCAGAACTTGCCAGAAGCTGAGCTTAATAGAGACTTAATTGTGGCCAGAATACTGGAAGAGAACCAGAGAAGAATGTCTGAGCAGGGTGACTCAGCAAGCTTAAAGACTGTGCCAAAACAACAAACAACTCCTGACTGGAGAACGCAGGAGGAAGCAGCCTCTACAAGGGAGCAACGGAGGTGCTTTTATTGTAAGAAGATTGGTCATCTGCAGAGACATTGTAAACATTTTGCAGCTGAGAGACACAAGCAAGCAGAGAGCAGATGGCAGCCACGGCAGTATCAAAAACAGTCCAGACCTCCATTTTTGAGGGACAGTGGTAATAAAAAGGTGTTTGCAACCATGATTAAGGAAAAACAAAATGCAAATTCTAAATGGCTAGTTGATTCAGGAGCCACATCTTTGATGTGTAATGATATAAATTTAATAAGTAATAGAAAATCAGCTAATGTAAATGCTGTAGTTTTGGCTGACGGGAAAGAGCTAAGTACTGTAAATCAAATGGGTACTGTGTACATTCCAGGGCTAAAAGAGAATTTTAATGATGTCTTACATGTAAAGGAGTTAGAAAATAATTTGTTATCAGTAAGCAGATTAACAGAAAGAGACTACACAGTCATATTTGAAAAGAACATGTGTAAGATAAAACTGAATGGGGAATTGCGTGGCATAGGTTTGAAAAAGGACAAACTTTATTATTTGGAGGACAATATTGATAGCTACAGGGTTGAAGAAGCTAATAACATAGAAAATATTCCAATCCACAAAGACTGCATACATGAGCTTCACAGAAAATTCGGCCATGCGAGCTTCAAATGTTTAAAGAATTTAATCAGTATGTGTCCAGATTTAAAAGTTACTGATTGCAAAAACCACTTAGATTGTACGGTATGTCAACAGGTAAAGGTCAGAGCTTTTCCAGTAGCTAAGAAAACAAAAAGAATTGCTCAAAGACCATTTCAGTATGTACATGCAGATGTTGCCCAAGCTAATTGCTTGTCCTTAGGGGGAAGCAAGTATTTCCTAGTAATTGTTGATAGGTATACAAGGTTTGCATTTGTGAGAATAATGAAAAACAAATCTGACGCTGGGCAAAGTTTAAAAGCATGGGTAAGAATGGTGGAAAGACAATTTGATAGCAGAGTAGGCACCATCATTACTGACAGAGGAGGAGAATTTTTAAATAATCAATTGTTTAACTGGTTTCAAAAGGTGGGAATAAGGCATGAAACTACAAACCCTGCTTGTCCTAGTGAGGATGGGTTAGCAGAGAAGAAAATACAAGATATAAAAAGAATTACTGCTTGTATGATGGCAGATGCAGGGGTGAAAGATAGTTTTTGGGCAGAAGCAACTTTGACTGCAATACATATCAGTAACAGATTGTATCATTCAGAAATTGAAGACATTCCCTACAGGGTATTGTATGGGAGAATGCCAAATTACAAGTACTTAAGGGTTTTTGGACAATTTGCTCATGTTTACACACCTGCTTGTTTCAGGAGGAAAGGAGAACCCAAAAGCAAAAGGCTTAGGTTTTTGGGGTATTCTGGAAATAGCTACAAGTTTCATTTGGATGGAAAACAAGTGCAGTATTCTAGGTCTGCAAATTTCGAGAGACATGCTGGTTGGGACAAACTGCATGCCAATAAAGAAGTGTTTTTGAGATTAGGGAGTTCAAATGAGCCAGAAGCACAAACTGAACCAACCTCAGGAAACGGAGGGGTTTCAGTTAAGCAGGAAGCATCACCTAGCAGCAGTGGTAGTTCTTCTGATGATGAGATAGCATCTAGGCCTACTACTACTCGAATGACTGAAGACAAGAGATTTAGTCATAGAACTACAACTCCCAGTAGAGAAAGTGAGGATGAAAGAGACAGAACAGCAGATTTTATTCCCAGGCGTAGTCATAGAGTTAGAAAGCCTCCAGATAGATTTGTTGTGACAAAGGCAAGAGCCTGTTTAGCAATAGAAGAGCCTGAAAGTTTTGAAGAATTGGAAAGTTATTCTAGTGAAGAACAGGTAAGATGGTTTGATGCAATGGATAATGAGTTTGGTTGCCTGGTAAATAAAGATGTTTTTGAAATTGTTGACAGACCCAAAGACAAGAAAGTAATTGGTTGTAAATGGGTATACAAAAGGAAAGAAATGCCAGATGGAAGTATCAAATATAAAGCTAGGTTAGTGGCTAAGGGTTTTGCACAACAGCAGTATGAGAACTATGATAAGACATATTCTCCAACTGCAAAGCCAGAAAGTCTGAGAATGGTTCTAGCTGTAGCAGTAAAAAGGAATTTAGTTGTAGAACATTTTGATTTTGAGACAGCTTACTTGAATGCGGTTTTGGATGAAGAAATATTTATGGAACAGCCACAAGGTTTTGAAGAAAATGGTAGTCAGAGAGTATATAAATTAAAGAAAGCGTTGTATGGTTTAAAACAAAGTGCCAGAGCGTGGAATCTGTGCATCAATGATGAGCTAGTTAAGCTAGGTTACAAGAGGAGCATTGCAGATGCTTGTGTTTATACAAAAGGAGACATAGTATTAGTGATTTATGTAGATGATTTGTGCGTAGCAGCAAAGTCAAAACAGGAAATTGAGTCAGTAAAAAGAGAATTGTCGAAGAAGTTTGTTTTGAAGGACTTAGGTGTATTGAAGTCTTATTTAGGTATTTGTGTTGAATGGACAGAAGAAGGACATTGTTTATTAAGTCAGAGAAATAAAATTGAAAGACTGATTGAAAAGTGTGGATTACAGAATGCAAAAATAGTAAGAGCTCCAATGACAACTGGTTTTGTGTCTGAGGAAACAACTAGAGTGTTTGAGGACAAGACTTTCTTCAGAAGTATAATAGGATCTTTACAATTCATATCTTGCCACACCAGACCAGACATTTCTTATGCTGTAAATGTATTGTCTAGAAGGGTTAATGATCCAAAAATTGAAGACTGGACAGCGGTAAAACATTTATTGAGATATTTGAAAGGAACCTTAGATAGGAAATTGATTATAAGAAGCAGTAGTTCAGATCTAGATTGTTATGTAGACAGTTCATTTGCATCCGAATTAGGAGACAAGAAGTCAGTTATAGGAATGATAATTAAATATAGTGAAAGTCCAATAGTTTGGAGAAGTAGAAAACAAACTAATGTAGCGTTAAGCACAACAGAAGCAGAATTTGCTGCTTTGAATGAGATAGTAAATGAGGTACAGTGGATTAAGCAATTGCTAAATGATTTAAATGAAAGTTACAAGATGCCAGTGGAAATTCTGGAAGATTCACAGTCATGCATAGCGATGGCTGAAACTGAAAGTTTGAAGAACAGAACAAAATATGTTGGTGTAAGATATCAAAATGTGCGAGACATGGTTCAGAAGGGTGAAATAGAATTGAGATATATAGAAACACAACACAACATAGCAGATTTGTTCACAAAAGCATTGACAGTAGAAAAACATGAAAGGCTGACACAAATGGTTGGAATGACATTGTAAAACACATACAATATTTTATTTCGGAGGGGATTGTTAAGGAAAATGCAACATGGGACATACAGTGAAAGAAATAAAATATGTATGTGAAAGTCACAATGACTAAGCAAGAGCAATTATGAAGCTACACAGGTGAAACTGCTAATGTAATCTAGAAGGCCTGAGAGCCAAGGACAGAGGTACTGAATGCAGAATGGAAACACCTGAGAATCATTAAGTGTACAAGGTGAAATGTTGAAATACATGGGTTGGTCTTAAGCATGGATGGAACTACGTGGACCAATCAGAATGGAAGTACACACCCACTGGGTGGAAACTAACTAGTGGGTGGTGATAAACAATGGCTATAAAATTGCAATGTTTGCCAATGTATTTTTGGTGGTTGAGTAGAGGTGCAGTAGTTTGGAGATATTGTGGAGTAGTGTGTAGAGATTGTGATTTGTTGACCATATAGTATATTTATATAGAAGAATAAAGTAGGTTTTATATAAAACTACTGAGTTGCCTGAGTGAATCCTGGAGAGTTTGGAGACACCTGGTGAAGAGTGAGAAGGCTTGGAGAGTTTGTCAGGATCTTCAGCCTATTCTCTGACACTCTGCTGCTTTGGAGGAAAGCATTAACCACTGATCTAAGCTGGTCAGCTCTGCTGCATAACAAGGTGGTGAGTTTGAGCCAGAGGTGAAGAGCTACAACTCCCATCATCCCTGACAACACATGTGTAAGATACCAGCAAAGTTCCAACCTATTTTTTTCTCATCTTATCTTTCTCTGGGTTGGTGAGAGGAGGAGTGCATACCATTTGGATTAGTTCCTTTCACCGCCCAGAGAGAGGCAGGAAGCAGATACTAGGTCTTGTGATAGCTGAAGATTTTTCCTGGCTCCTCCCCTTCAATTAATTCTCTATGAGGTCAGTTTTTCTTCCTGCCTTCACTCAGAGCAGAGCTCCAGAGCCTCTCCTCCGTTCTGTACACTGGGGTAGTAATACTGCCTCTCTCCCTTTTCTGTGTTATTTTGAATAAAAACTTGATTTTCTGTATAATGCACATAATGTGATAGATCTTTGATAAGCATTCTGATTCCCATTGTAGCTCAAGAATTAAAGATTACTAGATTTTGTTTTATGGAGCAAGTGAACCTAGATGTTGGTGGGATTGGAAAAGGAACAAATGTTATAGTTGTTAAGGGTGCCGGTCACCCTCCCACCCCACCCCCGGGATATACTACATTATGAAGGTCACACTTACTTGGGAGAAAGTCTAACCAAATTTCGTGGGTCTTACTTGTAGGTAAACTTAAATAGGAGTGAGCTGGCAGTTAACAGTTATCAGAATTAGAGTAGGTTACACAGGAAAACAAATGCAAGCTGCTAACAAACTGCTTTTCTGTTTTAGACAGGTTTCTTCGTGTTGTTCCACTGGAACACTCCATAGTCACTGATGCAGTTAGAGATCTTGGCCTCTCGTCTGTCTGGACAGTTGAATATGCTCTTGATTTGTTGCTTGTTGGTGGCCTAATCCCAGAATCTGTGTGGTTAGTGCATAAACTGGGAGACTGGAAAATGGCTGTTTCAGTTGGAGTGGCTTATGATCTGTACTGTCAAAGTAACAATGGCTTTCCAAGGTGAGTCATATTGTACAGATGATAGAAATGGATCCTGCAGTATTATTACTTATCTGTGATGTTGCAAACAATGAAATACTTTACTCATTTTTTCCTGTATTCCTTATAAGCTATTTTTGTCATTGCTCTTTTTTTTTAAGTGACACATTTTTAAAGTGCTCTCTACTTTTGTCAAGTGTAAATAGAACTTACACTTCCTGCAGTCAACTGACATTGTACTTCTGTGAATATGAATTGAGGACCCAGGGAAGCTATTTCCTGCTAGTTTTTCTCATTATATAATTGCAGTGAACAGTACCAAAGGAGAACAGCAGAACAATCTTTGTCGTAGAATTCTGCTTGCAGAATTGTCTCTTCCTTGTCTTTTTTTCTTCCAATTTTAGTTATTTGTTATAAAGTGTTTTCTTTCCTGGTATATAGTCTTAGCCTATAATTCATAGAATCATAGAATCATAGAATTGCAGAGTTGGAAGAGACCATGAGGGCCATCCAGTCCAACCCCCTGCCATGCAGGAAATCACGATCAAAGCATCCCCGACAGATGGCCATCCAGCCTCTGTTTAATGACCTCCAAGGAAGGAGACCCCACCACACTCCGAGGGAGTGCATTCCACTGCCGAACAGCTCTTACTGTCAAAAAGTTCCTCCTAATGTTGAGGTGGAATCTCTGTTCCTGGAGCTTGCACCCATTGTTCCGTGTTCCAGTCTCTGGAGCAGCAGAAAACAAGCCTGCTCCATCCTCAGCGTGACATCCCTTCAAATACTTAAACAGGGCTATCATATTGCCTCTTAACCGTCTTTTTTCCAGGCTAAACATACCCAGCTCCCTAAGTCTCTCCTCATAAGGCATCGTTTCCAGACCTTTCACCATTTTAGTTGCCCTTCTCTGGACACGCTCCAATTTGTCAATATCCTTTTTGAATTGTGGTGCCCAGAACTGGACACAGTATTCTAAGTGAGGTCTGACCAAGGCAGAATAGAGTGGCACTATTACTTCCCTTGATCTAGACACTATACTTCTATTGATACAGCCCAAAATTGCATTGGCCTTTTTAGCTGCCGCATCGCACTGTTGGCTCATGTTCAACTTGTGGTCTACTAGGACTCCTAGATCCCTTTCGTACGTGGTCTCATTCAGCCAGGTCTCTCCCATCCTATATTTATGCATTTCATTTTTCCGCCCTAAATGCAGTACCTTACATTTCTCCGTATTGAATTTCATTTTGTTAGCTTTGGCCCAGCTCTCCAGTCTATCCAGGTCATTCTGAATTTTGATCCTGTCCTCTAGGGTATTAGCTACTCCTCTTAATTTGGTGTCATCTGCAAATTTGATAAGTATGCCCCTAATTCCTTCATCCAAGTCATTGATAAAGATGTTGAATAGCACTGGGCCCAGGACCGAACCCTGTGGCACCCCACTGGTCACATCTTTCAAAGACGAAGAGGAGCCACTGCTGAGCACCCTTTGGGTTCGGCCGGTCAACCAATTACAAATCCATTGAACAGTTAACTTGTCTAGCCCACATTTTACAAGCTTGTTTGCAAGAATGTCATGGGAAACCTTGTCAAAAGCCTTACTGAAATCAAGGTATGCGATGTCCACAGCATTCCCTTCATCTACCAAGCTGGTCATTTTATATATATAAAAGAAGAGATCTGGCATGACTTGTTTCTCTGAAACCCATGTTGACTTTTTGTGATTATGGCATTGCCTTCTAAATGTTCACAGACTCTCTGTTTAATGATCTGCTCTAGAATCTTCCCTGGTATTGATGTCAGACTAACTGGACGATAATTGTTGGGATCCTCTTTTTTCCCCTTTTTGAAGATGGGAACAATGTTTGCCCTCCTCCAGTCTGCTGGGACTTCTCCTGTCCTCCAGGAGTTCTCAAAGATTATTGCCAATGGCTCTGAGATTATATTTGCCAGCTCTTTTAATACTCTTGGATGTAGTTCATCTGGTCCTGGAGATTTAAATTCATTTAGATTAAGAAGGTATTCCTGTACTACCTCTTTACTTATTTTGAGCTGGATTTCCCCTATTGTGTCCTCTGTTCCATTCTCCTCAGGTTGGTCCTCCTTTTCCTTTTCTGAAAACACTGAGGCAAAGAAGGTGTTGAGTAATTCTGCCTTTTCTCTGTCCCCTGTTAGCATTTTGCCATCTTCTCCACGTAGTGGCCCTATCATTTCCTTCTTCCTCCTTTTGCTGCAGACATACCCAAAAAAACCCTTTTTATTGTTCTTAACCTCCCTAGCAAGCCTGAGCTCATTCTGCGCTTTAGCTTTTCTGACTTTACTCCTACACGTGTTCGCTATCTGTTTGAATTCTTCTTTGGTGATTTCTCCCCTTTTCCATTTCCTATACATGTTCCGTTTAAAACTTAGCTCCATTGAAAGTTCATTAGTTATCCATCCTGGTTTCTTGAGACATCTCCCATTTTTCTTCCTCAATGGTACTGTTTGAAATTGTGCCTTCAGTATCTCCCTTTTGAGAAAGTCCCATCCGTCTTGAGGTCTCTTCTCTTTTAGTATTCCTGACCATGGGATCACCCCTAGTATTTCCCTGAGTTTATTGAAATCAGCTCTCCTAAAGTCAAGAATGCGTGTCTGACTATGCCTGGCTTCTTCTTTCCATTGTATAACAAACTCCAGGAGAACATGATCACTCTCACCTAAGGATCCCACCACTTGCACCCCATTAACCAGGTCATCTCTGTTGGTTAGGATCAGATCTAAAATAGCTGACCCCCTTGTTGCCTCTTCCACCTTTTGGACCATGAAATTGTCTTCCAGGCATGTAAGGAATTTGCTAGACCTTGAAGTTTTGGCTGAGTTAGATTGCCAGCAAATATCAGGATAGTTGAAGTCACCCATCACTACTACATCTCTCCTTTCTGCCTAATCTTAGTCACTGCTAAAGAAAACTGAACAGGTTGTTTTTGATTCTGCCCTCTTTGGAACTATGCTCAACCTTGAAAATTAGAGATGATCCATACATGAAAAATCCAGCTTAGAGGGGCAAATTTGAATACCACAGTTGATAGAGACTTCACTCAAACAGAATAAGCCTTGTCATCCATATAATTCTGAATAATCTTTATTTTTCTGCACCCACAGAAAAATATGACTTGTAGGTATTATTTATAATAGCATCTACTGCTTTTCCATTGTCACACTATACATATTTTAGAACTCTGAATGTTAGGAAGTGTTGACAGTCTTGCAAATGCTTTCAGAAGTTGCCCAGTGATCCTGGAAAGATTCCTGTCATTGCTGTGTTGGCCACTTGGACAGTACCAGTTTGGTTAATGGTACATTGCTTGCTCTGCTTGTTGCTTCAGCTATTGCTTCCACGCAGGGATGAAGACTGCACTACAGGGAATACAGTATTTATGGATGATGGAGCAATTAGGTCTGATAATCTAGTTCAGCTAACAGGGAGACCTATCCTCCAGAAGTTTAGTTTGCAAACAGCTTTCCTATGGTGTTTTCCATATTAAACGTCCAAGTCACAGTGCATCTAGCCGACAGTTGCAGATCTTCTTCATGCTCTCTTTGAATCACACAGTTGGGTTACTCCTGCGCCTGCGCAGAGCTTCGGAAACTTCTAGAATCGCTAGGCAGAATGTGCTTTGATACATTTTTGGTGGTAACTCCGCCCATCCTAACCATCTCTTATAAGGGCTTCCCGCCTAAAATCCCCTCAGTTCCTTTCTTTCCGCCGCGTTAGCAGCTTAAGGAACTTCTGTGCGCTAGGTGCTCTTGAGATTTTATTGGTTTTGACTTGGCTTGCTTTTTTGACGATGTTTTTTCGCTACTCCCGATGGCTTTGGTGTCTGACTCTGGTATTTTGGCTTTTGATCACCTCTTCTGGCTTTTGACTACGATTTCTGCTCGCTCCCTCGGCTTGTCGCTATTTCTGCTCTCTGTTACTGACCTTGGACTGGCTTGACGACGATTCTGCCCTTGACGACTTCTGCGGTATTGTGATTTATGATGTCTACTAAAGGGGCTTTTAAGCAGTGCGTGATCTGCCAAGCGAAACTCCCAAGTGCGGATGGGCATTCCCGCTGCTTGATCTGTTTGGGAGAATCCCACAATGTAGACGCTTGCGTCCATTGTAAAGCTTTCACCCCGCAGGCCAGGAAGCATAGGCTCTCACGCCTTAAATCTTTCTTATATGAAAAGGCCTTGCTCCCGACCGCACCACCTGCTTCTGCTTCGGCTCCTCCATCGGAGTCTCGGGGCCGTGAACGCTCTCGATCCCCACCGTCCTCTGGTCAGAAGCGCCGTCGGTCTCGAAGCCCTTCGAGGCGTCGTTCCACTGCGTCGGATCCGAAGGCCTTACACTCTACCCAGCGACGTGTATCCTCGGATTCGACTCGAGACCGTTTGGTGAAGGCTAAGGAGCCAACCCCATCGACCTCTAAGCAGGCTATGGGTGAAAAGGAGCCCTCTTCCTGGTTCGTCCTCGGAACCGGCTAAGAAAAAGAAAAAGGAGAAGCGTATCTCCAAACATTCAGAGGGCAAGAAGGATAAAGATAAGAAAGTCAAGCCGGCGGAGCGTGTTGTTCCACAAGTCCCTCCTCGGGATCCGAAGAGTTCTGATGATACGTTCCTCCATCCTCCGCCGCCGTCCACTCCTGATGTGGCAGCCCGTGATCTGCGGACCCCTCCTCGATCTTTGGATGTTGTGACTGTTGAGCTTTCCCCTGTTGTGGATGTTGCGAAGCGTGTGGAATCATCGCCAGCTCTAGTTGTGTCACGGGACCAGATTCTCCGACATCACTCTTCGGACGTCGACGTGGAGATTGTCGAATCCGAAGACCTGCCTCGACCTCTCATTCCCTCCATCAGAGAAGATGTGCCAGCTTACTCTGCATATGATTTGGCCCGCTCCATTTGCAGAACTCATCTGGGCTCTCTGTCGGGGTTGCAAATCTTCAACCCCAGAGGAGATCTTATTGAGGTATCACAACCCTCGCTTCCGAGACCACGTTCTTGCTCCCCCGTGATTTTGGATGTTGCTTCACAACGGGATGCTACTGTTCAGGTTTCGCCACTTGAGCATCGACCTCTGCCACGGACTCCACCAACCCCTCAGCCTCGTTCTCTCACACCAACTCGGCTTAGAAGCCATTCGCCTGATGCATCTTCATCTGAGTCAGTTGTTTCCTCGGAATTTTATAGGCCCTATCTACCGTCCCCAAAGTCAGAGCTCATGGACGACGATTCCACTTCCCTGACAGATGACGTCCGAGCCTTCGGGGAACAGATGGTGAGGATGTCACACGCTCTAGACCTGAAGGTCGAGGATCGACCAGCTGACCCTGTGGATCCCATCTTTCAAAGGATACAATCAAAAGCACCACCATCTGCTATCATCCCAGTCCTGCCTTCGTTATTGAAACTGGCCCAAGGGTCTTGGGAAAACCCTTCATCGATACAATCCACGTCCAAAAAGATTGACAGGCTGTACAGAGCTGGCGGAGAGCATGTCAACTGGTTGCAAAACCACCCGAAACCGAACTCGGTAGTTGTAGAAGTAGCCCAGAACAGGAAGCAACGCTGGCCCTTGTCTTCCCCTCCAGATCCTGAGGGTAGAAAGCTCGACATCGTGGGCAAGAAGATATATTCGGCAGCTGGGTTGAGCTTCCATGTCGCTAATTACTTGGCGTGAATAGGAGCATACCAGCAAGTGTTATGGGAACGAATGAACCTTTTGATCAAAGATCTTCCTGAAGAACGGCGCAGAATGGCGGAGGCTATACAATCTGAGGCACAATCTCTTGCGGGTCTTCAAATGAACTCGGCCAGACATGTGGCAGACTGCGCAGCAAAAGCCATCGCTGGCTCGGTAGCCCTGAGATGACATGTTTGGCTACGTTCTGGCCTCACGCCCCAGGCGTCAGCAACAATTGAAGATCTTCCCTTTGACGAGTCGGGCTTGTTCAACGGTTCTACCGATGACTAGCTCGAATTCGCTCAAAAGATGAGAAATACAGCCAGGAAGTATGGTATGGGCTCCACCTCCACCTACCAATACCGGCCCAGAGGGAGGTATCCATGGCAGGCTTCACCCTATGGCCAACAATCCAGGCGGGGGTACTCCGGTCAGACCTACCGGTGTTCCCGTTATGTTCCTTCCACATCTCCAGCCTCTTCGGTGAGGAGCCAGGGCTCGGGCTTCAGACACCGACAGCAGCCCAGGCAACGGCCCAGGGACCAGGGTCGAAAGAAGTTCTAACCCTCCTATTTGATGATCTCTCTGTTTCTCCCTAGACTCCTCTCTTCGGAGATTGACTATGCAACTACCAAGACGCCTGGTTTTCAGTGAGTTCCGATCGATGGGTGCTCCAAATCGTCCAAACAGGCTATTGGATAGAGTTCGACACTCTGCCTCTGACGGGACGGGTTCACTCAACACCGCCCTCCCCTCCCCTCCTCGAGGAGGTGGACACTCTGCTGCAGAAGGGGGCCATCGAAACCGTCAACCCCGATCTCCATCACCTCTGCTTCTTCTCGAGGTACTTTCTGGTCAACAACAAAGATGGCGGGCTGCGTCCGATTCTCGACCTTCGCGGAGTGAACAAGTACATAACTCCAAAAAAGTTCAGGATGGTCACCTTGGCTTCGATCCTTCCACTCCTGAGACAGGATGACTGGTTCGCATCCATAGACCTGAAGGACACCTATTTTCACATCGGGATCCACCCGGCCCACAGGCGCGTCCTGGCATTTCAGGTCGGGACCGACGCCTTCCAATTCAGAGTCCTCCCCTTCGGTCTCTCCACCGCTCCCTGTGTCTTCACAAAGTGCATGGTGGTGGTAGCGGCCTTTCTTCGGCAGCAGGGTGTAGAAATCTTCCCTTACATCGATGACTGGCTGATTGTTGCACGGACTCGTCATCAGCTCGAACTCGATATTGGCCTCTCCTTAGATGTCTTAGGCTACCTGGGACTTGTTGTCAACATCGAGAAATCCCAACTCCTGTCGACGCAGGTGATTCAATTCGTTGGTGCACATTTGAACTCTTTGACCGCAACAGCTTATCTGCTTTGGGACCGTTTCGACAACCTCCGTTCTCTGATTTATGCCTGCCGTCGATCAAGAAGGCTCCCGGCACGTTCTGTCCAAGTGCTCCTGGGCCACATGGCAGCTACAACTTATGTGACTCGACTTGCCAGACTTCGTTTCCGTCCTTTCCAGCACTGGTTTCTGCAAGTATTCGATCCTCTTCACGACTCTCCAAACAAGATGCTCACCATGGCGAGAGCGGTTCAGAGGTCACTGGACTGGTGGCTGGTACCGGACAATGTCTTGTCGGGCATGCCCTTCGACATTCCCCAACCGGACGTCTCTCTGACAACGGACGCTTCGATGCAAGGATGGGGAGCGCATCTCGACTCCTACAAGATCTGAGGTTCCTGGAGCAGACAAACAAGCTCTCCATATCAACGCCCTGGAGCTTCTTGCAGTTCAGAAAGCGTTGAGGGCCTTCGAGACCCTGGTAAGGGGCAAGACGGTACTGGTGCTGACGGACAACACGTCGGTCTTGTACTACATAAACAAGCAGGGAGGCACGAGATCCCCGCAACTTCTCCAACTCACACTGGACATATGGGACTGGTGTGTGACGAAGGATGTATTTCTCGAATCCATTCATCTGCCAGGGGAAGAAAACACTCTTGCCGACGAACTCAGCCGTTTGAGTCTCTCCATCCACGAGTGGCTGCTTCACAGATCGGTCACCCTAGACCTGTTTCGAACCTGGGGGTTTCCTCAAGTGGATCTTTTTGCGTCCCCCGAGAACACCCAATGTCTCCAATTCTGCTCGAGGTGTCCAGCTCCGAGGTCGAGAGGAGACGTGTTCCTGTTTCGATGGTCAGGCCCGTTGCTATACCTGTTCCCTCCATTCCCGTTGCTGACAAGGGTGATCACCAAACTTCGTCAGGACAGAGCGAACGCCATCCTCGTCACACCATGGTGGGCTCGACAGCCGTGGTTTGCAACTTTGCTTCGGTTGTCGAACCGCCGCTTCATCCGCCTTCCATCCTGTCCAGATCTGCTCACCATTCAGGAGGGCAGGGTCAGACATCCTGACCTGGACACTTTGAACCTGACTGCCTGGAGATTGACCCTGTGATTCACCCTTCGGATTCGATTCCCTCGGGTTCGTCCTCGGTACCGAGGCAACCTGCATCTTTACACCCGGACGTCCAAGCTGTCATCGATGCGGCAAGGAGGCCTTCCACCAGGAGATCCTACCAGTACAAGTGGAAGAAGTATGAGAACTTCCTGGCATCCCGGGATCCAACCCTTGGCCAATTCTCCATCCCGACAGTCCTGGAGTTTCTTCTCCACCTGTCTTCAGCTGGTTTATCACTGTCTTCAGTCCGGTGCTACTTGGCTGCCATCTCCACTGAGTTCCAGACAAGGGGTCTCCCTTCCCCCTTCGTAGATGCCACTGTGAAAAAGTTCTTGAAGGGCTTTGCGAACCTCCACCCTCCGGTGACTGAACCAACACTGTCTTGGAGCCTCGAACTGGTCCTCTCACAGTTGGTTCGCTGCCCATTTGAGCCGATGGCTTCCTCCGACCTCCGACTGCTTTCCTGGAAAATGGCGTTCCTTGTGGCCATCACTTCTGCGTGTTGGGCTGGTGAGCTCTGTGCCTTGAGATCGGATCCGCCCTACACGGCTTTCCACAAGCACAAAGTGGTTCTCCGTCCCGACATCTCCTTCTTAGCGAAGGTGGTCTCCAGCTTTCACCTTAATCAAACCATCACTTTCCCTGCCTTGATGCAGGATCCAAAGGACGACTTTGAACGCACCCTTCATCTGATGGACGTCAGAAGGGCTCTGGCTTTCTACATTCAACGGACTGCGTCCCACAGAAAATCACCCAAGTTATTTGTGTCTTATGCTGACTCGAAACTGGGAGAGCCCATTTCTTCGCAGAGACTGTCGAAGTGGGTGACCTCGACAATCGCGCTTTGCTACGAACTGGCCAAGAAACCTCTGCCGTCTCGGATTCGAGGACACTCTACGAGAGCTGTCTCCACTTCGACAGCTTTTCTCTCTGGGGTGCCTCTAGAGGACATTTGCAGAGCTGCAACCTGGTCATCACCTTTGACTTTTATTTCTCACTACAGACTTGACTCGTTCTAGGAACGAGGCGGCCTTTGGGAAGGCTGTATTGTTATCTTCTATACAATGAGTGAGTGTTTATGTTGCCAAGTCATTGTTATATGTTTGATCATTTTAACTAATAATAATTTGCTTTAGTGCTTTAGTCTCAAATGTTTGATGTGTATGGTACATGGGTGTAGGACATACCCACCTCCTGAATTGAAGCTTGCCAGTTAACTGTGTGATTCACAGAGACCACGAAGAAGATGGACAGGTTGCTTACCTGTAAGCATAGATCTTCGAGTGGTCTTCTGTGAATTCACACAGACCCGCCCATCCTCCCTTCTATGTCCTACTACATCACATAAACATGCTTAATGTTCCTGATGCTGCATATTGCGGCGTCATTCAAGGAACTGAGGGGATTTTAGGCGGGAAGCCCTTATAAGGGACCGTTAGGATGGGCGGAGTTACCGCCAAAAATGTATCAAAGCACATTCTGCCTAGCGATTCTAGACGTTTCCGAAGCTCTGCGCAGGAGTAACACAACTGTGTGAATTCACAGAAGACCACTTGAAGATCAATGGTTACAGGTAAGCAACCTGTCCGTATCTAACATACACTGAACAAAGTGGACATTATTTCTGATTGCTCTACAATAGCAAAGATACTGAATGGGAAAGAATAATCCCCCCTCCCCAGGATCACCACATAGGACAGAATACTGCAAGTGTTCTCGGTTTCTGCCAAGGTTTTTGCATTGTACTGTATTTTTGTATTGTATATATCCTGTATGTGACTAAAAAGAGGCCATTCAGAGAACAGGTTACAGAACATCATTTTCTTGATATGACTTAGGTCAGAGAAAGCAGAACTATATCTGCCATTGTACTTAACTCCAACTCAAATATTTCAAGAAAAACTGCAGTCCTTTTTGGGCCAGCCTGTCAACAGTGAAGCATCAAATAACCAAATTCCGAAGAACAAACAGCTTACAGGTATGTAATATATACATCTGAATTGTTTTCTAAAAGCTTTTAAACATTATGTTAGCAAATGCTATGCCTTTATTCAAATATCTAACCTATTACACGATTAGGGAACAGCTAGAGATCTTAATGCTAAATACCCCTTAGTCAAAAATTGTTTGGAATGTCTGCATGTCCATACTATTCCTACCACTCACCTTCATTTTTGAGGTGGACTTTTCTAAGTTTTCACTGAAATGGTCAACCATGTGTGGACTGTGTTAGACTGCTTGTGGGGCTCACATGATTGAAAGTTGCTGTGTATTTGCACAGCCCTCGCAGAAAGAAATGTAAATGTTTGAGAAAGAGATTGTAGCCTTCTCTCTGTGTGCAGAGAATTCTCTAGATAGAGGCACATCCAATTATGTGAGTCCACATAGGTGTATCAATTACGAGAAAAATCTTATACTATATGCCCACTTTGTTTGTAATATCTCAAGTTTATGTACAAGCACAGAGAACCAAGCACACAGCCACAGATTGTCCCACACATGCATATGAAATTTTGTGGAACTGAAGTACAGTCATCCCTCTGTATCCATGGATTTGGCATCCACAGATTCCACCATCCAACGGCTTGAAAAATAGTCCCCAAAAAATAATTCCAAGACGCAAACCTTGATTCTGCCATTTTGTACAAGGGACACTATTTTACTGTGCCAATGTATATAATGGGACTTGAGCATCCACAGATTTTGGTATCCACGGGGGATCCTGGAACCAAACCCCAACAGATACCAAGGGCCCACTGTAGTATGTTTATTTATTTATTTATTTTCTCTGATCACTGGATGGTGTTGCCATATACAGGCGTGCCCTGCTTTTCAACTCCTTGCTTTTTAATGACCCACTCTTTTGACTGTTCTAAATTACTACCACCTACTATATATTCAACACATGGCCCGCTCTTTCATCAGTGTTTATGCAACATTTGATGCCCACACATCTCAACCTCTTTTTTCCCCTGGCCTTCTCCAAGGAGGATGTGATTTCTTTCCCTAATTCTTCCCACCTTCTCTTCTTCTTTCCAAATCCTATTGCATCTCTGACATTTCTGCCCTTCAGTCTTCCTGCCTCCTTGCTGACAGTGGTGGTTGCAAAGAAGAGAAGGAGGGAGTTAAAAAATGGGGGGGAGGAAGAGAACCTGGGAGAGTGTTGGTCTTGGGGGAGAGAATACATGTAGATGGTGTTCTTGGATGTTGCCCTTGCCAGAGTGCCAGCAGCCCCCAAGCTTGTCTTGAACCCTAACCTCTTTTGCTTGCAGACAGATGACTGTCAGTGAGTGCACTTTGAAGCTCATCAGCGCACTAGCAGAAAGTGCGGGATGTGTCCTTCCAGAATCTTCGTTTGCGAAGAGAAGCCAGAGATATTATTAACTACCAAAAAAAAAAATCCTGACACACCCAGGAAGCCCCTCATTTCCATAAAAGCAGGGGGGCAGGCATTTGGCACCCCCTCTTTAGCTGCTTCTTTCTTCTTTGCAAGGAGGAGCACAAAGTGGCAAAGATGCTTGCAAACGAAAGAGAAAGATGCTGCTGCATTCCCACTGGGTTTTTGCTCTGTCACCATCAGCTGATAATCAGTGGATAGCATGCACTTTGCACAGGAGGGGAGGGGAGTCCCTCATGCATTCACTCTCCCTTCCCTTTAATGGCCACTGATGTTGCACATGGTCCTATCCCCTCAGCCACATTTACTCAGGAGTAAGTCCCACAAAAATCGATGGGGCTTGCTTGAGCGCACCTTAAGAATTTTAGCCAAGCTACCTGTCATGTAAAAGCCTGCATGCATGCACATCCATCCTTCCCAGTATCATCCTGGCTTTCTCTAAATAAATGAATGAGGTAATTTGCAGGTCAACAAAAGGGAAAGAGACAAAGAGGGATGGAATGGCTTTTGTAAGGTGTACGAGAGATGCAGACAAGGAAATAAGAATCATTATATAGCTGTTGCATGGCTTGGTTGCAAGTATTTATTAACCTGGGATTGTGCAAGGCTGGAGGACAACGAAATATCGTTCTCTTTAATGCAGAAGTGGCTGCAGGAAAGGATATTGGGGTGGGGAGCATAAGGTAAAAATAAATACAGCTCTATTTTCAGTTACATACATCCTTCCCTCAACCCCCTACCCTGGCCATGCTTGCCCACCCACCACTATGAACACACAATGGTTCTGCATTTTGATGATTTCTGCCTTTTGACAGTGCTCTGGTCCCTAATCTGTCAAATACGCAGGGGACACCTGTCCACTATTGATTAAAGTGACTTTAGTGAATCTATTCAGAATGAAAACGTAAATTAATAAAAAACATAGATTCAGAAAAAGGGTTTGTGGTTACCTGCTAATAGTGATGGGCATGTGACTACTGAGCTCTGGAGGAAACCTCAATTAAAAACAAAAACACACAAAGTAATGACCCAGGCAAAGGATTCAACATTGCAGAATGAGAGAAGTGATCAAAATGAAAGGTAATTCAAAAATAGAAATGTTTTTCCTATCAGACTTCTCTCAAATAGGAAACAAAGCATTCCAGCCTGCTCTGGGGTGGTGGTGGTTAACTGAAAAGAGATAAGGAGGCAAAAAAAGATAAAATTGAGGGCACCTCCTCTGACAGCTCAGTAAAACAATTGATTTTGGATATGAAACAGAATTCTAAAAATAAATTATACAGGTTCTCCTGTATATGTTACACTAGAGTTTTATGCCTTCAGGTTGTTTCTGACTTATGGCAACCCCAAGGCAAACCTATCATAGGGTTTTCTTAGCAAGATTTGTTCATAGGGGTTTGCCTTTGCCTTTCTCTGAGGGCAACTTGCTCAAGATCACCCAGTGGATTTCCATAGCGGGTGGGGATTCAAATTCTGGTCTCCAGAGCCGTAGTCCAGTGCTCAAACCACTACCCATCCTGGCTTGCTATTAAACTATTACAGCTGTCTAATACGTCTAATGATCTTGCAACCTTAGTGCATGAGGCACTAGAGCAAACCATTATGCATGGAAAGCAACTTCCTGAATTTCAGATATTAATAGATTTGCTCAGTGAGAAGATTGAAAATGGCAGCTCATACCCAATATCCACCTGAGAGAGATCCTGGAACAAACAACATAATTGAATGATCTAGTTTTTGATGGAATTATTTAAGGAGCTAAGTCCTGAACTAAAAATATGCCAAATGGACACAGACCATATACATTGCTCATCTGGTCCTAAACCATGTATAGAAGACTTTGCCACAGATATATGTATAAATCCACAAGATTATCCCAATTAAATGCAACTTCTGAAGACTTTGCATGCCCATAAATCTCCCTCTACAAAAGTCCCAAACTTCTAGCACTTCATAATATTGTTTCTGAAACACTTAGGAAACAGCAAGCTTTTCCTAATATTACAGAAGCCTTCAGGAAAGAAAGCATAGAACACCAATCACGCTGGACCATGGAAAACAGACAAAGCCCCCAAGGGATAGCCTAAACAATGATGCTGATGCTCTATTGCTCTCTGTAATGGAAGCACAGCCCAACTATAAAACTGCTGTTTACAAGAACGGAAAGAAAGAGGTATGCGAGGGGGCAGCTGAGGCTTAAAAGCCCTTTGCCCTGCCCACCTGATCTGCTTGGCACGAATGCACCAAATGCAATGCAGCTTGGCCTCTCTTTGGGGATGTGCTCAACTTGCCCCACAGCACCTTTCAGTTACAGGGATGCATGCAACACCAATAGGACTTTTACCTCAAGCTGTTGGTTGTCCATCAAGCTAAAACCTACCTTTCCATTGCTGTCAGTGCATGAAGGAGATGTGCAAACTTATGGACTGTTATAACAGACCCACAAAAACCAACCTTGTTTGCATTACAAGGATGAACATTATCAGTTCAGAGCCCTCCCGTTTGGATTGGCATCGGCTCCGGCTCCCAGAGTATTCACAGAGTTGTTGATTCCATTGATAACACAGCTCAGGAAATGGGGTACATTTGTACCCGTCTTTGGACGATATTTTAGTGAAGGCTGGGAGCAGGGAGAAGACAAGACAGGATGTGGAAAAGACCATGCTAATACTACAAAGGTATGGTTTTGTGATAAATTACAAAAAGAGTCAATTGGAGCCAACCACATCATTGACTCATCTAGGAGCATTAATAGACACCAGGAAAAGTTGTTTATTCCTTTCACTAGAAAGACAACAGAAGATACACAGGGTGCTACATGATCTAATGAAAGTAAAATCGACGGATATAATGTGATTGGCCAAGATTTAAGGTTTGCTTATTTCAACAATGCAGTTAATAACTTGGGTGAGATTTCATACTCGGAAACTACAATTACTCCTACCACATCAGACAGCAATTGTGGGGAGGAGGCATTACAACATAGCAGTCTTGAAGGTGGTGAAGTTGGATTTAACCTGGTGCTTAAACAACAATATGTGCAAGGGGACACCATTTCAAAGCCATCCGGAGATAGCAGTCTCAACAGATGTGAGCCTCTCTGGTTGGGGTGAGCATTGCAAGGGCTAGTCCATTCAAGGAGAATGAACAGCTTCAGATGTAAGACACAGCATCAGTTTTCTGGAATTAAAAGCAGTAAGACTGGCGTTGCTGGGATTTGCGCACAGAGTGAGAGACAAGTTTACAGATATGTACGGACAATCAGACAGTAAGGGTGTATATTTGAAACCAAGGGGTTGTGCGATCTGTACTTCTGGTTCAGGAGTCGAACATGTTACTTCAATGGGCGGAAAAATAATTGAAGTCCTTAAAAGCAGTATAGTTGAAAGGCTCACTAAATATCACAGCAGACTATCTGAGCAGGCACACCATTTGTCAGGGTGAGTGGTCCTTGAATGGGAAGATATTTCAGGCATTAGAGTGGTGTTATGGTCCGTTTCAAATGGATTTGTTCCCTGCTAAAAACAACAAGTTATAAAGATACTTTTCAATAGATGGCAGTCACGGTGCAGAGCAACACAATGCTCTAAGGGCACAGTGGCCACCAGGAATTCATTACACCTTTCTGCTGCTACGGATAGTTCAGAAGGTATTAACCAAGATACGACGGGAGAAGGCCACAGTGGTATTAATAGCGCCATTCTGGCCAAGGAGACTGTGGTTTCCGATCTTATTGCAAATTTCGATCAAGAGACCATGGAGGTTGCTGCAGAGGTTGGGTGTGATTCACCAGGGCCCAGTACTACATTCAAACCCGGGTTGGTTGCAGCTAACCGCATGGACATTGAAAGGGTCCAGTCAAAACAACAAGGCTATTCTGATAGGTGATCGATATGCTCTGTCCTCAAGACGGAATTCTACTAACAGTATATATGAAGGGACATGGAAAGTTTCCATGAAATGGTGTTTGGCACAGGGTATCAATTGGAAGGATGTAAAAGTGACTGAGAGGCTGGATTTCCTTTCTGAAGGAATAACGAAAGGGTTGAGACCAAACACATTAAAAAGTCAGGTTGTGGCACTGTCAACAGTGTTAACTTTACAGGGAGAATGGTTGTCATCTCATCCTCACATAAGGAGATTTTTGAGGGGAGCTACAATGTCAGCAGCGCTAACAGTGCATAGATTCCCTACGTGGGATCTTAATTTGGTTTTAAATATTTTAACAGAACCCCCATTTGAACACTTGCAGCAAGCATATATTCATTTGCTGTCATTCAAGGTGGGTTTTTTGGTAGCAATTACTTCTGCTAGGAGAGTTTCAGAGTTGGCAGCATTCTCAGTTCTTGAAAATATTTGTAGGTTTGGTGAGGTTAAGCTAACACTTTCTTAGATACTACTTTTTTACCAAAATGTTTGAATAATAGGGGGTTACATCAGGATATCCATTTGCCAAATTTTTATCCAAATCCAACATATCTGTTAGAACGGAGGTGGCATAGTTTGGATGTAAAAAGAGCTGTAAAACATTACATTGAAAGAACAGGGGAATTTAGACGAACAGAGGCTCTCTTTGTGTCATTTCACACGAAGACAATGGGTAATAGAGCATCAAAGCATATGTTATCTAATTAGATAAGGTCTTGCATAAATCTCTGTTATGATTATGCTAAAGTGCTACGACCAAAGCAAGTATGGACACTCTACTCGTTCGATGGCAACCACCTGGGTATATGAAGAAATGAATTCCATTTCTGATATATGCAATGCAACCTTCTACTTTTGTTGGGCATTATAAAATAGATAAATATAATTCAGCGCAGGTGGCTTTCAGTCGCACAGTGTTGTAATCAGTATGTTAATTAGTAGGCTGCCAATTCCCACCCAGTTGGTGGTGGCTTGGGTATTTCCCAACTGTTTCTGTGGATTGCTCCTCCACCATCCAGAGAATGAAGAGTTAGTACTTACCATAAATGATCATTCTTCGATGGTAGGAGGTGCAATCCACGCCAACCCTCCAATTGGCTGCTGGGGAAAAAAAGGTTAAAATAGTTATTATGGTGGGCATAATTACATTGTGTGCACGCATAATAAAGTTGAGTTGATGTTATTTATTAAGTGTTTGAGTTTTTGATGGGCAAGGCTATAGAAGTAAACTGACAAGCTAAGGAGGATGGATGCAACTGAAATAGAATTTAGAACTCCTGCCTGTCTAGCTGGTGCGTGGGGAATAACCCAACTGTTTCTGTGGATTTCTCCTCCTATCATCCAAGAATGATCATTCACGGTAAGTGCTAGCTCTTCATTCTATCTCCCCACTGTATTGGAGAGAACGTGGCCCATGAGGAACCTTTTGCCACATGTTACTTCATTATCCTCTAATACAGTCATTTGAGGACATTGTGTTGATATTGCATCAGTCAATACATCATTGTAAGATGTTGTTATCCATATTTAAAGTTCTGAATACTAAACTTCTGTATAAGAACCTGGTTTCCATTCATTTATTAGTAACGAAGCAAGAAATTGCTATAAATGTGAAATAAATGAGTAATCTATCATTAAGATCTTGTCTTAACATGGTATGCACATTAGCCCATCCTGAAAACAACAATATCAATTGAGCGCACAGCAGAATGAAGAGAACTTCAACACATTTGTCAGCACATGGTATAAATTTATTGAATACATTTGAACAGAAACATCTGCATGGAGCTCACAAGACTATATGAAATCCATTTTAATGAGAGGTGAAGTAATCCCCATATGCTCTTATACTTGTGATAGGGCTAGCCCTGCCCCCAGTGTATGCTCACATCTGGCACATGCCTGCAAAGCAAAGCTGCCTATGTTGCAATATAGTTCAAGCTCCTTCTAACCTGAGAACTCTTAAAGCTGTTCCTTCCAAGACACACTCTAAGAATTCCTCTAGCCTAGGAACCCTTCAAAACTATGTCTTACTTCATGTATGCCGCCACCACCCACTGAGTTATTTTGCCAGTCCAGCAAGAGACTGGAATAACTAGCAGAACTCCTTGCCACTGTAGAGTTAACCACCCTTCCCTTCTATCCAGAAGCAGGGAGAATAGAATGACCAAGCAAAGGCACATGAACCCTCAGCTATGAAAGAAGAAAGCAAAAGCTTATTTTATTCAAGTAAGGTTTAATAGGCATATCTCTTCAGGTGGAAGGCAAGTTCCATTCCCCCAGGTATATCTTAGAAGTTACAGAATAGCAAAAGCATTCAGTTACATCCAGCCAAAATAAGAAATAAACATAATGTCCTGATGCAATCTAACTAGACATCTTCTTCGTGGTCTCTGTAAATACACACAACGGGTTACTCCTGCGCCTGCGCAGAGTGTTTGGAACTATCTAGAATCGCTAGGCAGAACTAAGTTTGCAACATTTTGGCGGTAACTCCGCCCACCCTAACGGTCCCTATATAGGCGCTCCCACCTAAATCCCCTCAGTTCCTTTCGTCTGCTGCGCGAGCAGCTAGTAAGGAACTGTCTTTGATCGCTACGCTTCTCTACTTTTGACTTGGACTGTTTTTTCGACCTCAGATTTGGATTTGGACTTGGTTTGGAATTGGCTGTGCCCCTCCCTCCTCGACCGGACTGTGTTTTGACTCAGATTTGGATTTTGGACTTGGTTTCTGGACTTTGCTGATGACTTGGTTTCTGTACTTTGCTGTTACCCCGTTTTTGACCGGACTGCCTTTCGACGACTCCTTTGGCCCACGTCTTGGATTTGTTGCTGACCGCGATGGTGTCCAAGTTAGCAGGCTTCAAACGCTGCTCAGTATGCCAGGTGAAGTTGCCTGCCTCCGACGGCCACTCTAAGTGTCTTATTTGCCTCCGGGAGACCCACAATGTGGATGCCTGTGCCCATTGTCACCATTTCACTCCGCAGGCCCGCAAGCAACGCCTGTCTAGGCTCAAGTCTTTCTTGTATGAAAAGACCCTCTGCCCGCCTGTCCCATCGGCATCAGGGGAGGCTTCACCCTCTAAAAGGGCCAGGTCTCCATCTCCCGGACGCTCTGCGGGAAAATTGAGCCCACGGTGGTGATGGTCCCCAAAGCCATGACCATCGAAGAAACGTCATCGGGCATCTAGCCCTAAGTATAGAGAGGCGGTGGCCTCAGATCCCGAGGCAATACGGAGGTCACATAAGCACTCCGTAGCGTCCAGTTCCAGGAGAGACACTGATAAGTCCTTGAGCTCGAGTCGGGACCGACCCTCGGTACCGACGACGGATCGGGACCCATCGAGCTCCATCCCCAAGGATAAGTCTAAGAAGAAGAAGAAGACCAAACATGCCTCTCCTAGACCGAGAACCGCTATTCCGGCCTCGACGTCTACCTCGGCCACGACGGACTTGCCTCTGCTGGCGACTACCTCCTCGGGCCAGGCGGTCAAATGCACGTCTCCCCGTTCCACCGCTCCTCTTGCGGAGGACTCCTAGTGTCCCTGAGTTTCAAGGACAGCTCCAACCTCCGGCTCAGACACCCTCCGAATTGGCCCAGCTTGAAGAAGGGGAGATTTATGATGCCAAGTTGACCGAAACCCGACCTGATTCTCCAGTTTTGATTGTGTCCCAAGAAGAGCTTCTGGGTACGGACACCGTTGTGATTGATGTGGAGTCCTTTCCCCAGGTGGTCGAGGGTATGGGCCGTACGCCGATGCCCTCCCCACACCACGACGTGAGAGAGGAGCAGGAGTACAACATCCCTCGCTCCTACGGTGCCTTTGATGCAGCACAAGCTGCACTGGAATCAGCCTCTCGCCCTACCCAGACGGTGCTCCGGGGCCTTTCTGCGTATCACCGGCTCGCTCCTGGTACCAGAGACCTGTTCCACCGTGGAGCCTTCCGCTCCCCTCCGTGCCTCTCCTTCCACGCACCGGAGCGTTCCCGTACCGACTGGAGCCCACCTCGCAGGCCCCTCTTAGTCGATGCTGGTAGCCAAGTGGACTAGGAAGCTCAACCACGAGGCCCCACTCGGGTCGACTCTGCGAGCCAGGTATCTCCAGCTCGGCAGGAGCACAGACCACTGCCTCCGCTTCCTTCCCCATTTTCTACTCGACTCCCGGCACCTCAACAACCGCCGCGTGAGGCTTCGCCGGCTAGCCGCAGCCCTTCTCTGTCCTCAGGCTCGTCCTCTGACTCTTCAAGCTCCTCGTCCCACTATGCACCTATGGTCCCCTCACCACCCCAGGAGCTGCTTGGTGATGATTCCTCGTCGCCCACCGACGATATACGCGCCCTCTCGGAACAAATGGTAAGGATGGCCCATGCCCTGGAACTTACTGAGAAGGATGCCGATCCTCTGGATCTAATCCACCGTAGATTCAAGTCAAAGGCACCACCCATAGCCAAGCTGCCAGTATTGCCATCCCTCTTAAAGCTGACCCAGGGCAGCTGGGAGAATCCATCTTCCATACCACCCACATCTAAACGTATTGATCGCCTCTACAGAGTGTCGGGAGACGACATTGGATGGCTTTGTGAGCACCCGCAGCCCAATTCCGTGGTAGTGGAAGCCTCACAACATCGTTGCCAGCGTCGCCCCCCAGGTGACCCCAGCAGACACCGAAGGCCGCAAGATTGATATAATTGGGAAGAAAGTGTATTCCGCGGCCGGGGTTGAGTTTTCGCATAGCGAATTATGCATCGTGTATGGGGTCTTACCAGTAAGTTCTCTGGGAGCGGCTGGGACCCCTGATTCAGGACCTTCCAGAGGAATGCAGACGCATGGCAGAGGCCATCCAACACGAAGTCCAAGCCCTGGCAGGCCAACAAATGAACTCAGCTCGACATTCAGCTGATTGCGCGGCAAAGACCTTCACCGGTGCCGTGGCGCTCCGTAGGCACGCATGGCTTCGTTCCTCAGGCCTAGCTCCTCAAGCTGCCTCCACCATCGAGGACATGGCATTCGACCACTCGGGTCTTTTCAACTCGGCAACGGATGAAAAGCTCGAGTTTACTTAAAAAATGAGATCAACGGCCAGGAAGTATGGTATGCCCGCCTCTACTACTTATAGACCCAAAGGGCACTCCTCCTGTCACCAGTATTGCCCCTCCTCGGGATGGAGAGCTTATGGCCAACAGGCATCGAGACGACCTCGATACCAACAACAACCCCCTCCTACTCCGTCGGTGAGAAGTCATTCTTTCATCTCTCATTTCCGTCAACCTCCCAAGCATAGGTCTAAGGACCTGGGAAAAAGAAAATTTTGAGCAGTGACCCTCATATTTTTTTCTATCTTCTCTCCTAGACTCCACTCTTTGGTTGTCGCCTGTCTCTGTTCCTGCCCACCTGGGCATCGATAACATCAGACCACTGGGTGCTTCGCATCGTCCAGGAAGGGTATCGCATAGAATTCGATGAATTCCCACTGACAGGCTACATCCGGACAACCCCGCCATCCGCCCCCCTCCTAGAGGAGGTTCAAACACTGCTTCAAAAGGGTGCAGTCGAGGTGGTCCCTCCATCCCGACGTCATCTGCCCTTCTTCTCCCGGTACTTCCTGGTGAAGAAGTGAGCGGGCGGACTTCGACCAATCTTGGATCTCCGTGGAGTGAACTTCTTCATAACCCCAAAGAAGTTCAGGATGGTGACCTTGGGGACAATCATGCCTCTCCTCCAGCAGGGCGACTGGTTCGCCTCTGTCGACTTCAAGGACGCTTACTTTCATATTGGGATTCATCCCGACCACAGACGATTCCTAGCCTTCCACGTCGGTACCGAGTCCTTCCAATTCCACGTTCTCCCCTTCGGACTCTCCACAGCGCTGAGGGTATTTACAAAGTGCATGGCTCCGGTGGCAGCCTTTCTGCGACAGCAGGGCATCGCCGTCTTCCCCTACATCGACGACTGGTTGATAACGACCCGAACCCGACGCCAGCTGATCCTCGATGTCGAGTTTGTCCTCCAACTACTGGACTCCTTGGGACTGATCGTGAACATGGAAGAGTCCCACCTCCAGCCGACTCGCTCCCTGCAATTCATCGGGGCCTGTCTGGACTCAACAGTGGCAATCGCCCACCTGCCTATAGACCGCTTCAATTCTCTTCACGCTTCCATCCATCTCTGCCACCGATCCCGGAGAGTGTCAGCGTTATCATAGAATCATAAAATCATAGAATCATAGAACTGCAGAGTTGGAAGAGACCACGAGGGCCATCCAGTCCAACCCCCTGCCACGCAGGAAATCACAATCAAAGCATCCCCGACAGATGGCCATCCAGCCTCTGTTTAAAGACCTCCAAGGAAGGAGACCCCACCACGCTCCGAGGGAGTGTGTTCCACTGCCGAACAGCTCTGACTGTCAAAAAGTTCCTCCTCATGTTGAGGTGGAATCTCTGTTCCTGGAGCTTGCACCCATTGCTCCGTGTTCCAGTCTCTGGAGCAGCAGAAAACAAGCCTGCTCCATCCTCAGCGTGACATCCCTTCAAATACTTAAACAGGGCTATCATATCGCCTCTAAACCGTCTTTTTTCCAGGCTAAACATACCCAGCTCCCTAAGTCTCTCCTCATAAGGCATGGTTTCCAGACCTTTCACCATTTTAGTTGCCCTTCTCTGGACACGCTCCAATTTGTCAATATCCTTTCTGAATTGTGGTGCCCAGAACTGGACACAGTATTCTAAGTGAGGTCTGACCAAGGCAGAATAGAGTGGCACTATTACTTCCTTTGATCTAGACACTATACTTCTATTGATACAGCCCAAAATTGCATTGGCCTTTTTAGCTGCCGCATCACACTGTTGGCTCATGTTCAACTTGTGGTCTACTAGGACTCCTAGATCCCTTTCGCACGTAGTCTCATTCAGCCAGGTCTCTCCCATCCTATATTTATGCATTTCATTTTTCCGCCCTAAATGCAGTACTTTACATTTCTCCGTATTGAATTTCATTTTGTTAGCTTTGGCCCAGCTCTCCAGTCTATCCAGGTCATTCTGAATTTTGATCCTGTCCTCTAGGGTATTAGCTACTCCTCCCAATTTGGTGTCATCTGCAAATTTGATAAGTATGCCCCTAATTCCCTCATCTAAGTCATTGATAAAGATGTTGAATAGCACTGGGCCCAGGACAGAACCCTGTGGCACCCCACTGGTCACATCTTTCCAAGACGAAGAGGAGCCACTGCTGAGCACCCTTTGGGGTCTATCGATTCAGACCCTCCTGGGTCACATGTCTGCCATGACCTCCGTCACTCAATTTGCTCGTCTCAGGATGCGACCTCTCCAATCTTGGTTTCTGATAGTCTTCGACCCACTTCGAGATCCTCCGGCGACTCTCCTCACTATGCCCCGGGTGGTTCAGCGCTCCCTGCATTGGTGGCTCAACCCGGAAAACGTATTGTCTGGCATGCCCTTCGAACCTCCTCATCCGCATCTCACCCTTACCACAGATGCATCGATGGTCGGTTGGGGAGCCCATTTGGACAACTACTGGATACAAGGGACATGGTCCTCCAGTGAGAGGCAGCTCCACATCAACTTGCTAGAACTCCTTGCAGTGAAGAAGGCTCTCAAAGCGTTCGAGATCCTGATACAGAACGGACCATGCATACCCTTGACGCCAGGAGAGCACTGGCGTTTTATGTGCAAAGGACTGACCAGCACCGAAAGTCTCCTAGACTCTTCGTCTCTTACTCCAGTTCAAGGCAAGGAACTCCTGTCTCCCCAGAGAGACTGTCCAAGTGGGTCGTCTCTACGATCTCACTTTGCTATGAACTTGCAAGATAGCCACTTCCCTCTCGGGTTCGAGGACACTCGACCAGATCTGTGTCCACATCGGCCGCCTTCCTGTCCGGGATCCCATTGGAAGACATGTGCAAAGCGGCTACCTGGTCCACGCCAATGACTTTTATTTCACATTACAGACTCGATGCTTGGTCCCGTGCCGAAGCGGCTTTTGGGAGAACTGTGCGCCTCTCCTCAATTCAATAACTATGTTATGTTATGGTATGACTTCTCATGTGCAACTGTTATTGGTTTTCTCTGACTTCCTCATCTGCAACTTTAATGCTCTGTGTGTATGTTTTGCGGTAACTCCTTAAAATATACCTATTTCATATTTGGGTTTCATGTTCATGGAATGCATTATCTTTTATTGATGACTGGTATCATTTGCTAGTCCTCGTCAAACTTTTAGCATGACACCCCTCCTCCTGTAGTGGAAGCTTGCTAGTCTACCCACTGTGTGTATTCACAGAGACCACGAAGAAGATGGATAGGTTGCTTACCTGTAACCATAGATCTTCGAGTGGTCTTCTGTGAATTCACACAGACCCGCCCATCCTCCCCTCTGTGTCCTGCTATGACTTATATACTTAACATTCCTGATGCTGCTCTTTGCGGCATCCTTTACAGTACTGAGGGGATTTAGGTGGGAGAGCCTATATAGGGACCGTTAGCGTGGGTGGAGTTACCGCCAAAATGTTGCAAACTTAGTTCTGCCTAGCGATTCTAGATAGTTCCGAACGCTCTGCGCAGGCGCAGGAGTAACCCACTGTGTGAATTCACAGAAGACCACTCGAAAATCTATGGTTACAGGTAAGCAACCTATCAATTCCTAGTCTACTCACATTGCTGTGAAGTAGTCCAAAGTCATTTGTTCATCTCAGAAATGAGTTCCCTCACCTCAGGGTTCTTTGTCCCTTTATTCAGCTTACCTGAGATGCCAGGTGCTCATCTCAGGGCTGCCCCATCTCAGAGCTTCCTTTGTGTGTCCCTCATCTCCCCTTGAGACATGAGATGTAAATCCCACGGCATTCCTTTAGTCTCACTTGCCTCATGGCCAAGGCAGGCTATAATCCTTTTTCAAATTGGCCCCTTGCCAGTCCTCATTGGTCAGTTCTGTATCTAATTATGTGACATCATTACTGATGACTCTGGAGGTGGTACTTTGATCCCACCTCCAGTTAACGCCCTCTTTACCTGGAGTTGCTTGCAGATAATCACTGTTTGCAGATAATGAGATGTAGTACACCCATCCCATTATCAGACTTGCAAATTGTAAAATTATAAAAGCAAGATAATCTGAAAAGGGAAAATGAAATAAATAACATCTCATATCCTCAAATTCTGTTGTATCTTTGTTATGAGTTCAGCACTTGTTATTGTGAGTTTGAGCAAATAAAGGAAAATGAAAGAAAAAATGTCAGAGAAAAAAGACTTAATACACAAAATAAAACAAATTCAGTTGAATTAAACTGTGACTGCATGCTTTATACCACCAAGGGCAAATATATTAGTAATAGGATTCAATTTGTGCATCTCTGCTATTTGCTCTCATTGTTTATTGGTGGCAATGCAGCACAATGAGTTGAGGACGTTTACTTTCTGAATTAGAAGTTCAAACTGTCAAAATTCTGCTAGTGATGCTGGGGAGTAAAATCTTCGGGATAAAAACTCTTACCAGCACATAATATTGTGAAATTAGACATGAGCAGAGTTAGAAACTGTAATGTGGTTGTTCTGTTACATGAAGTATTCAGTGTTCAGCATACCATCTCTTTAAAATAAGGTAGAAAGCTGCCTTCCTGATTAATTGAAGAAACATTAAGAACTCAGTAAAGTATGAAATGGCCATGGAAAATGAATTTCTAGATTTAGCATTACAACTTTTTTATTTTAAAAAAGTGTTATTTATTAATGAATTTGATTTATTCCATGCTCTGTTGACTTTCTTTAGATCCTATCGAAGAAGAAGATGCACGTGTACTCTTCAGTTCAATAGAAGAAGTACTGAAAGCAGCAGTTATGGCAGAAGCAGACATTCTCTCAGAGACATTTCAACTTTTGGTGGATTCTGCCAAGGATCTTAGCAGAAAGTTGTATGGTTTAGTGCCTGAGGGCTTATATCTTCCTGCACCACCCCTATATTGTCCTCAACCAACATTCCTAAGTGAAGTATGTCTCTTTAGAAGCTGTGTGAAAATTACTTTTATTGTATCTGCACTTGAGTTGCTGATTTTTCATTGCATTTTCAGCTAACCTACATTCCAAAATGTAGTAGTTCTCATTTATTTATTAACATATGAAATATCATAGTAAAGATTCCATTCAGCTTCCATTTTTGCATGTCTGTCTTAGGTTTTTAATTTGAAGAGGGACACACGGCGATCTACTTTAGGAATTCAGAAGCATATGTAAATGTGCTTGCAGAGTTCTGTTACCTGAGATACTGTCTACATTCATTTTATGTAGGAAGCTTATGTTGGAAGCTGTGCCTGTAAGAATTGTTCCTTGTGCTGAAGTGAATTGTGATACCTGTGAATGTCCTAGACCAAGCGCATGCATATTTTTGGTATAAACGTGACATTAAAACATTAATACTGTAAATAGTTTGAAATAATTTTACTTTTTAAAAACCATAATGCTATTCTCAGAATTTAATTCCTGCATAAAAGAGAAGGGTTAGGTTGGAAATATGTATCTGGGTGTATTCTACACTGCTTACCTTACACATTTCCTTGTGGCTCATCATGTCCTGTTATTTTTACAATATTCAGGAGGAATGCACTGATTTACCATTAAGAATGGAGAGAAGTTGTCGGCAGAAGGTATCTGGAGTTGTTCAGAGGATTCTTATGCTTCTCCAGGCTGCTCATTGTTCCTTCCCTGCTGCTCAGTGGTATATTATGCAGCTGAAACAGACACGAAAAATAATGCAAAAGGTATAGTGATGAAAGTGATTTACCTTTGGCCATAGTGACACTAATATACTTAAAACAATTTTTATAGTCAAAATATTCCATAAAATTATGAAGTGCTTTTGTTGTTTACCTTAAACCTAAATTTTCCACTGTATGAAAGCTTCAGATATTCTTCTGATTTAGAGCTGCTTCTCAGAAGTAAAATGTCACATTGACCCAGGGCCCATCTACATGAGGGAGAAAAATCCAAAGTACCTCGTAGTATTGACATCTCGCAGGAGCAGCAACATGTCTAAATGGTTTTTCTGGCTTCGGAAGCCCCATAAGCCTTGAATTCCTGATGGCAGTTGCGAGTGATTTACTCACATTAGTTCTCCACTGCCGCTGTGTTTTTTTTTAAAGTCATCCCAAATTGTGCTGGTGCGATGGAGCAATTTTCCAATGTTATGAGAAAGTGAAACAGAAAATATTTATCCTGTTTTATCACCTTAGCGAGCGATCGCTAAGGCGAAACTCCAACATAGCGGCAGCAGGTGCTTGCCCTGCTAGCAAGCCCTGCCCCTGCTCTCGCCTGGTCAATCAGCTTTCTGCTTCCCTTCGAATTTTCTGTCGTTCAGTAGTCCAAACAAGCAGGAATACGCACCCCCCTCGCAGCTTTTGAAAACGTACAGGAAAATCTGCGAAGACTTTTACTGCATTGTTTTTGCCATTTTGGGCTCCCCTCCTTCTGAATAATATGGATTGGTGCTGGATCCCATTTAGACCGGTAGGATTCCCAGTGAATTCCATAAGGGGTATTTTCACTGTTTAGACAGGCCCCCATAGATGGTTATTCGCCATTTTTATTTTTCTCTGTTTTATGTAGTTTTAAAATGTATACCATGTTCAAGTTCTCTTCAAAATAAATCATAGAATCTAATAACAGTACATGTGAAAACTAAAACCATAGCCATAAAATAACCCCAGAACCCTGTCATACTGTGATGTGTAAACCTAGCTTTTTAAAAATCTCTGTCTGATTGCTTCTTTCACTTTCTACTGTGAGCTTTTTAAAAAAAAAATTCTATGGTATCATTTGTCCACATATTATACCTCCCTCTGTCAGAATAGCAGCCTTCTCCATCAACACACACGTTAAATATGTAAGGCTGCAATGCAGACCACACTTACCACCCTTGCTAAAATCTACATCCAAGACACAGCTCTACAGTTTTGCCTTTCTGGAGGTAGCCTTTGGAGAAAGAGTGGTACAAAACATTGTTCTTTCCTCATATTTTCAGGCATTGTCACCCTGCCTAGACATCAGGTTAACTTCTGTACACCTCTTTTTTTAATGCTTTTCCACACCATACTAACAATGTTACTTTAGACACTTCCCCTCAAAGTGTCTTCTAACTTAGTGTGAGGAAATAGCCACACCCTGATTATTTAGTGGCTCACTCACATTTGGCATACTGGTAGCTATGAAATGTGGATGTGCTAGTGATCTATTCTCTGTACTCTAGTTTGTAATTGTTTGGGTTGTGGAGGGAATTTCTCTCTTTTTCTTTATTTATGGACTTCTCAGGTTGTATTTTGTCTCATTCAGCCAGGGGACCAAACTAAATAAAGTCTTGGTGCCCTTGGCATAGAGACAAAAATCTAGGTCATATGAGCTCCAGTGTTGTGGCAGGTTAGGGGAGTAAATCCACTGTTGTTTACCTCTGTCACCTAACACCAGGAAGAATCTTTACAATCAGTGTCAAGTGTTCCGCTCCAGCCCCTGTGAATCTGGCAGCGATTAGGAAATTTGGCTAAAGGTATATCATGGTCATCATGGCAGTGCTGAGGGAAAGATGCAGTCTCAAAGTGGACTTCATGTTGGCCGTTCCAATCCATTAATACTCTAATTGTTCTAGTACTACTTATGACTCTAGCCTGCTTCTACAAGCTAGCTTGCTTCTGCCATCTCCTTTCTCTCATCTGTGCCTGCTGCCATTTTTGTATCAACTTTTGTGTTCTTCCTTCTGTATCACTTATTCCCAGAATATAGGATTATTGTCCTTCATGGCCTGTACTTTGTAAAAGTAGATTTCATGCTGACCCTGAACTATGAAGTTAATTTTAAAATAATGGAGAACATTTGTTTTAAATTACAACAAACTAAATTGTTCTCTGTAATCTTTGTTTTATTTTTACTCTTTCAGATCCACATGAAGGGTGGTCTTCCTTCATTAAATGCTCTTCCAGAAAATTTGCTTAATTACTGTAAATATCGTACAGTGTTCTTAAGGCCTACATCTTCTGGAGATCATAAATTTGATGAGGTTTCATGTAAAACTATAGGTTTGTATTTACAGAAGTGCAAGGGCACTGAAAAGTGTTAAAACAGAATAAGAAATGAACTTAGTGAAGTAGTGCATTTCCACTGTAACCCTGTTAAACCATCTGTGTTGCATTCTGAGAATATTGCCTAGCACTGTAACCAGCTAGTCCTAGAAAATAGCAAGGAACCTTTGATCCGTCTCTATGCTGTTTTATAAATTGCTTGTTGTGAGACAGAGAAATTGATCCAGTTTTCTTGTGGCTTCTGATTGATGTGTTGAATATGATGTTCTTAGATGACTGAAATCCACAACATATGGGTTTATCTCACATTCCATCAGCTTGAGGCAGGAGCCCCAAAGTTCTTTTTTAGTTTCAAATGTTGACTTCTATCTTGTCCTTGCCAGTTTTTTCATTCTGGCCTTCACAACAGGTTGATGTTTTTTACTCTCTTCCCTTTTCTATCTTCTTGATTAAAAACATTGCTTAATTATAATGGCAACTGAAACTATTAAGAAAAAGAGAAAAACAATGAAGGGTGATATTGATTTCTCCAATCCACATTTGTCAGCAGACAAAAAGGAAAGGTAAGTGAAAGAGGAGTTAAATCCAGAGGCTGCTCTGATGAGGTTGCTCAGCAGGTCACAGAGATTAGGTCAGAGCAAATCAAGGCTGATCATTTGGCTCTTGAGAGACAGCCTCTGATCTGGCATCTGAGCTGGAACTAAAGAAAATATTTTTAACCTCCAGTGAAAATGACTCAGATGGGTCCACATTAAAATCTCTGCCACTGAAAATTAAATTGCAGTTGGAGTTTAAAGAATCTGCAGTGCAAAAACCAGTAAGAGTGAAGGGAAAGGGGCTGAGTGTAGCTAAAAAGGGAAAGAAAAACAAGAACATGGCAAAAGTAAGGTTAAATGAAATACCAACTTGTAGACAGTGTCATCTTGTAGATAGTGAACACAAGACTATACAAGCCAAGCCACTGTGAAAAGCATTAAGGAAATGGAAAAACACAAATACAGTATCTTGGGACTCAATTCAAATTAAAGATATATTGGCTTTCTGCAGGAGGGCATTTATAAAGATCCATGACCAAACACTTTAAAAGTACAAGTGGCAGCCCCCTTCCAGTATTGGCAGTTGAAGGAGATACTTTTTCAAAGCATCCACATGTGAGGAGATTTCTGAAGAGAGAAGCTTTACAGTAGCCTCTGACAATTCATAGATTCCCAAGTTGGGACTTAAACTTGGTATTGAATACCTTGACAAAGCTTTTATTTGAGCCATTGAAGAAAGCATCATTAAGATTACTATCCTTCAAAGTATTTTTCCTAGTAAAAATAACATGTGCAACAAGAGTTTCAGGATTAGCCTGAAAGAGAGGATTAGCCTCTCTTTAAATGAATCCAATTGTTGATTTCTTTTCATGTTGACTTCCTGATACAATAGAAGAATGTGTTATTAAAGGGGTTCCAGGGGCTAGCAGCATTTGCTTGGAGTTACATGGACCTTCAGGCTGAGCACTGCCAATTCAGTCCTCATAACAATGAGGTACTTTTCAAGTATTTATATACGTTATAGTGCTTATCTATGAGTACAGTAAGCTTCCTCCAGGCACTTCCAGGGTGAGCATAATCTTATCAACATAAACATTATTGATAGAAACATTTGTATATACTGTACCCTCTTTGAAATATCACCTGACAAAAATAACTCCAAACTGTCTTGGATGAAACCAATTATCTAGATCCATTTCAAACTGGCTTTAGGACGGGATATGGAGTGGAGACTGCCATGGTTGCTCTGGCTGACGACCTCCGCTTGGGTATCGACAGGGGTAGTGTGACCCTGTTGGTGCTCTTGGACCTCTCAGCGGCCTTTGATACAATAGATCATTCCATTCTCCTGGATCGCCTGAGGGGGTTAGAAATTGGAGGCACTGCTTTGCAGTGGTTCTGTTCCTTCCTCTCGGGCAGATCCCAGAGGGTGAGGCTCGGGGGCAGTTGCTCTATCAGAATAGAGCTTAACTGTGGCGTTCCTCTGGGTGCCATCCTGTCCCCGATGCTATTTAACATCTATATGAAGCCGCTGGGAGAGATCATTCGAAGGCATGGAGTGCGGTGTCCTCGGTATGCTGATGACATCCAGATATACTTCTCCATGTCTTGGTCATCAGCTTCGACTTCAGATGGTGTCCCTCTTCTCAATAATTGTCTTAAAACAGTAATGGACTGTATGAGGAAAAACAAATTGAGACTGAATCCAGACAAAACAGAGGTACTAACAGTTACAGGCCTGAAACCAGGTCTGGGAATACAACTTCCAATCCTGGATGGAACTACGCTCTCCTCCAAGGACTGTGTTCACAGTCTGTGGGTGCTCCTGGACCGGACGCTCCAGATGTCTAATCAGGTAAATGCGACGGTCAGGAGTGCCTGTTATCAACTTCGGCTGATACGCCAGCTGCACCCTTTCCTGGAAACCAGGGACCTCGAAACTGTGGTACGTGCACTGGTAACCTCCCGCCTGGATTTCTGTAATGCGCTCTACATGGGGCTACCCTTGTCCTTGACTCGGAAACTTCAACTAGTTCAGAACATGGCAGCCAGGTTGATTTCTGGTGTTTCCAGAAGAGAGCATATAACACCTGTGTTAAAAGCTCTCCACTGGCTGCCTATTAGTTTCCGGGCACAGTACAAGGTGTTGGTTATAACCTTTAAAGCCCTACATGGCTTGGGTCCAACTTATCTCCGGGACCGCCTCCTTCTGTACGACCCTCCCCACGCACTTCGGTCCTCTGGGAGGAATCTGTTACAGCCTATGAAAACAAGGCTGTTGGTGACCTCCCAGAGGGCCTTCTCTGCTGCCGCTCCCAGATTATGGAATGGCCTGCCGGACGAGATCTGTCTTATTACCACCTTAGACAGCTTTAAAAAAGCTGTCAAGACGGATCTTTTCTGGCAGGCCTTTCCTGAATAACTATCCCGGCCCAAGACTCGGCTGTTCTTTCTGAGCTGCAATCAGATTTTTTAACTATTGTATGTTTTAATTTTTTTCTTTCCAATTTGTATATTTTTAATTACTGTATGTTTTAATCTTTTATAATTTAATATTATTTTAAGGGGTAGGTGAGCTAGGGTACTGTGTCTATGGAGTTTTTATATTGTAAGCCGCCCCGATTGTGTTGCAGAGGGGTGGGATAGAAATAAAATTTTATTATTATTATTATTATTATTATTATAAAAAACAAATGCAAATGTATCATTATAAATTTTAGAAACGGGTCAGCTACTTTATTTTAATGTCTGGGAAAGTAGTTAGGTTAAGAATATAGAAATGGTAATGGGCCACTTAATCACCTTAAATCGCCATCTTTTTTGTGTAGTTATCCTATCTTGTTCTAGGAAAATCTGTTTAGTATTATTTCAGCCAGGATAATACACTTTTATGATATTCCACCTCTATTACGTGCAAAACATGCTGATTTAATTAGTATTTATATTGAAACATTTTTTCTTAGCTCATCAAAATTTTGTCTTTATGTCACAGGTTGCTTTAGAGAACTGTGTGCGTTGTGTTGGATGCTTCATATTCGTGAAAGGTTGTCTGATAATTGCAGACGGTACCAAACTGCAAGGGAGAATTTGGAAAACCGAGAAGTAATTATGATGGCACAGAATTTTAAACCTATTGAGAAATGAGTTATCATTCTTCCTAAAAGAGGTTTTGCATTTTTTGCAACCTCACCCCAGCCTTAACAGCTGTGGTTATGATATTTTAAATAAATAGTTATTTTCTTTTGTTTAATTTCTAAATATTTATTTTAGTTACTTACAAGTTGCTAGATGGTTGTTCAAAATATACTTAGCTAACCTAAGACAATATTAAAAGCAAAGAGACACAAAGTACTGTACAGTTTTTAAAAAGTTATCCATGGTTGTAATGAGAATGGCATAATAGTATGTCCTGACCTGGAGTTCCCCCCAGTTCTGTGGTCTTTGCTCAAAAGCAAGTGTTTGCACAGTTTGTGAATGTCCTATGCATGCCTAAAGTACATAGGATTGGATTATCAGGGGTAACTATGGGCAGCAAATTCTGAGAGCTTCCAAAATCTTCTTCTTTTCATGTAGTAGCAGCAGTGATGATAATCCACATAGTAACACAAAAATACTCTTGCAGGCATGTTCTCCTGTTCCATCTCTACATTCAGAGGGAGAGTAATTATACAAGCTACTTCTAACGTTAGAGTTTTACAACGAAAGGAGTGATATCTCTTGTTATACTGCAGATATATCCCTTACTTATCCTTTTTTTTTTACTGGGGAAGGAAACTGGTTACAGCTGACCCATTATCTGCAATGAGTTACTTCTTAGACACTGACTTACACAGATGGGTCTTGTTCCTGGTAAAGCCTCAAATGGGGCATTTTTAGAGATGAGTAGCTTTTTTTTTTTTTAAGAGATGAGTAGTTTCCCTCATTCATGCTCCCCGTTTTCACTTTTTATTAGTCAAACTGGTCCATATTATAGATGATTGTCACAAACCCTGTTTAACATAGTTCTGTTCCTGCCACATATTGTTCAAGACTGAAATACTACCAGTAGATTTCATATTAAATTTTCTGTTAGTTACGTGGTGTTATCTCTTTAGGAATGTGTGAGAACTGAATTTGATGCCTGTGTAATAGAGAACTCTTTCAGTGCATTGGAGTGGGCTTGTCGGATGCTTCCTTTTGCTCGCTTCATGAATATTGAAGAACTTGTCCAGGATATCATTCTGAGTCTTATTGGAGAGTTGCCACCAATCAAAAAGGTAGAGATGATTACAGAGTTTAGGTCTCTCTCTCTCTCTCTCTCTCTCTCTCTCTCCCCCATATATATATATATATTTCCATTCATAGTAATACACAAATAATTCTTGAAACTTTGCTAATTAGCTTAAAGTGATCTTAACATCTTTTTGTACAGGTGGCAGAAATTTTGGTGAAAGTATTTCCTAATCCTGAAGATGTAAGAGTCCCATTAAGAGATAAATATAATGCTCTGCACCAGCGACTTAGACACTGCGTAGTGAAAGGTATTGTGCATTATGCTGAAGAAAGAAAAATAGACAACTTAGATAATTGGCATTTTTCTTTATAATAGGAAAGCTTTCCTCGGAAAATGCACTTTATAAACCATAACCTTTTTGTCTGAGAGAAGATTCAAAATGTAATAGGGTAAAAAAAGAAGAATTGAATATAAATTCTGTCTCTCACTATGGGGTCATTCTGCACTTGGGTAGGCATCTTTGACTCTTCTAGAGTCAACTGTGCCCACTCTCTATAGTACTATATACTCTTAACTTCCTGGTCTTTCCCTATCCACTGCTAATTTTATCAACCAGTTGTCGACATTTGGTATTTGTGTGTGTGTGTGTGTGTCTTTGAGCCACTCCTGACTGCTGTTACCATGTATAAGATTAGTTTCCAGAATTTCCTTTCATCTTCTTTTTGTAGTTATGTGTCATGTAGAGCTCAGGTTTCATGGGAAATTGAATATTTAGTATTTTCTGAATTGTTATATTAATATCTCCCCAGAATTTTTAAATAGGTCTTCATTTCCACCACAAGTGGACTTGTTTACTTCTGGTGAGAATTCAAAATTAAAAAGATTTTTTTCAATAGATGGCAGTGTAGATGTAGAACAACGAGATGCCCAAACAGTTCTATGGCCAAAAGGAATGCTACCGGTTTTCCCTCCTTTACCAGTTTGCAGAGAGTAATAGCAAAGATTCCAATAGAACGAACTCTAGAGATGTTAATTATGTTTACTGGCTGTATCATCCATTGTTTCCATTTCTACTGCACAAGTCAAACTTCCTCATCATCTCATAGAGAGGAAGGTTTTATTGCTACAGGGGCCAATGTTATGCTCATATCCAGAATAACTGAAGCTGACCATATGGGTATTGAGTGGCTGCATTTGAAAGATCATGGGTATTCTCTGGATGGATTAGGAAGAGCAATCCACTATACCAATGGGTCATTCCCCCTCGCGTCAGGTGGATAGGCAGGAGTTCTAAATGCTTTTCAGTTACAACTGTTGATGCCAGTTTTTAAATTCCTGCCTTGATTGCTCGATGCTAATTACCTCAGCTCACCTATAAGGCAGATTAAAGGAAGCAAATAGGAAGAAAATAGAAAGAAATAAGTTCTAAAATGGAGGGTAATTAAAAGAAGAGAAAGGCAGCAGGAGACATGGCAATAGCTTCAGATCAAAAGAAAAAACAGAACAGGTTGAGTACACATAGAGTGGCAGCCTCATGAACCACAAAACAGTAGGTCGTGAGTACTGAAACAGTAAAAAACAAACAAATTCAGCTGTCCGCTACCCAGTGAGGCTCTGAGAAACATGTCCAGATGCCCGCTACCCAACGTGGCTCTGAGAAACATGCCTAGCATGGCTCTGAGAATAACATGGCTTTGCTGAGAAAGATATCTATTTCCTCAAGTGAGAGTGAGGGGGAGAGCAGCTGTGCCTCCCCTCCTCCTCTCAAAAAGATAAAAACAATGCCTAAGATAGATGCTACAGCTACTTCTGAAGGAAAAAAGCCAAATTCTAATACAGAAGTAAGAAAATCTAGCATTAATGGTATAGAGGTGACGTGAGCCTTGGTTTCAGAAGCGCATAAGCTTACAATTGCCCTTCTACATTGCGGCTTTCACTCTCGCGTTTTTGATTATTCGCGGTTTGCTCAGCAAGCACCCCATTCAAATCAACTTCTCTCCCTTGCATGCAAGGGAGAGGAGCCGATTTAAACGGAGTGCTTGCTGAGCAAACCGTGTGCCCAACTCCCCACTCCCGTGGGGCTTGGCTCCATTTGGGGTGGAGATCCAAGCCCTGGGAGAGCGGGATGTTTGTGGGAAAGGCGCTTTTTAGCCCCCCCCCCGTCCTTCCCAAAGCTGCGATTGAGCTTTCCAAGCCTTGTCGCGGCTCTGGGAGGTTGGGGGGGGAGGCTGAAAAGCCTCTCCGCCACGCTCCCTCCACCCCTCCCGACATTACCGTAGCAGCTATGGGGCTGTCAATCCCCAGAGCCTCTTCGGGAAGGCTGGGGAGAGGCCGACAAGCCTCCCGCCCACTGCTGTCCCCGGCCTTCCCGAGGCAGCTCCAAGGCTTCAAAGCACCAGAGCCAACTCGCGAAAACTGGGGAGAGGCCGACCAGCCTCCCTCAGTCCCGCTGCTGTCCCCGGCCTTCCCGAGGCGGCTCTGAGGCTTCAAAGCCCCAGTACCCCCTCGCAAAGGCCGGGGAGAGGCCGACCAGCCTCCCTCCCTTCCACCTGCTGCCGTCCCCGGCCTTCCTGAAGCGTCTCTAAGGCTTCAAAGCCCCGGAGCCCCCTTGCGAAAGCCGGGGAGAGGCCGACCAGCCTCCCTCCCTCCCCCCCCACTGCCGTCCCTGTCCTTCCTGAGGTTGCTCCGAGGCTTCAAAGCCCCGGAGCCCCTTTGCAAAAGCTGGGGAGAGGCTGACCAGCCTCCCTCCTGCCGCCGTCCCCACCCTTCCCTAGGAGGCTCCAAGGCTTCAAAGCCCCGGAGCCCTCACGAAGGCTGGGGAGAGGCCAACCTCCCTCCCTCCCTCCATCCATCCATCCCCGGCTTTCCCGAGGCGGCTCCAACCCTTCAAAGCCCCAGAGCCCCCTCACGAAGGCCGGGAAGAGGCCGACCAACATCCCAGCTGCGGCCACCCCGACCTTCCCAAAGCGACTATGGGGCTCTAGAGCCCTATAGCTGCTTCGGGAAGTGCGGCAGGCGGCGGGGGGTGGTGGCAGCCGGATGGCTTTTTAGCCACCCCCACGCTTCCCCAAGTGGCAATGTGACTCGAAAAGCCCCATCGCCACTTTGGAAGTGCGGGGGGGGTTGTGGGCAAGGGGGAAGCCTTTTCCCACTTTTTTCACATTCGGGGAGGTCTCGAGACCCTAACCCCCACGAATGTGGAGGGACGACTGTACATTGGTCGCTTCAAGACGCCATCTTAAAAATGGTGGTTCTGCTCAAGGGGGCGGAGCTAGGAGAATCAAGCAGATGGCCCTGATTGGCGCTTCATACACAACCTCTGCACAAACGCATAAGTTGATTGGCAGAACTGAAGAGAGTGAGCTACAGAGAATGGAATGTTGGCAGCTCTAGCCTTCCCTGCTGACATACTTAAAGATAGTGAATCACTAGATAACAAATCACATGCAGCAGGTCAGACAGATGCAGTGGAAGAGGAACACAGTGTGTGCCCAGCAAAGCAGGCATCTGTGTCTTTTTTAAATTGTATTTATTAAAGTTTTTTATTTAAACAATACAAAACTGCGAGTATTGAACAGAATGGTGTTGGTTGAAATAATTAGTTACATATTAGGAGAACTCTTGTCAGGGGATGATAGGACACTCAGTCCCTGGTAGATGCCAAAAAACTATCTCAGCACACTCAGTAGCAACCCGTTCCCAAGGATACTCACACGCAGAGTGTTTGACGCCCAAATAAGCAGGAGGCACTTTTATCTTCAAAGTCAAACAGTTTCAATGTGTACAGATATTTACACTTGAAGGAGAAACTGCTTCACCAGGCCTCAGCATTCACAGAAAGAGAAGAGAGGAGGAAGTGAGCTCTGTTCTGAGCTCTCCCATATACAGTTGTCCCTTTACATTCACAGCTTTGACTTTCGCGGTTTTATGTATTCACAGAAATTCCTTCCCCCCCCCTTGCTCTCCCCAACACAGCCTCTGAGCATTTAAGGAGGAAAATTTCCTGCACACATACACACACAGGGAAGACCCCAGCAAGTAAGCAACCCCCACACCAGCCTCTGGGGGTCTAAGATGAAAGAAAATCACAGCCCCATGCTGTGAGTACGCAAGCAAAGTCCCCCCCTGGCCACTCCCCTCTCTGTTTCTTAACAAACTGAATTGCTTCTTTAAAACTCACATTTCGCCCCATGTCTCCTCATGGCCCAAAGAAAAGCACAGCTGCATGCTTGCCACCCCGTCTCTGTGTCTCAACAAACTGAATTGCTTCTTTAAAACTCACATTTCGAACCTTTCCTACACACATTCACACACAGGGAAGGTGCGGGTGGCATTTAAGTCCCAGCAAGCAACTGACCCAGCCTCTGAGCATTTAAGAAGGAAAGCTTGTGTGCTCACAGTATGGGACTGCTTTTCTTTCGGCCAGCAGGAAGCTTTCCACCTTAAATGCTCAGAGGCTGGGTTGCTGGGAGATGCCACCCACGCCTTCCCTGTGTGTGAATGTGTGTAGGAAAAGTTCAAAATGTGAGTTTTAAAGAAGCTGAGTTTTAAATTCAGTTTGTTGAGACACAGAGGGGATGGCAAGCATGCAGCTGTGCTTTTCTTTGGGCCATGGGGAGCCATGGGGTGAAATGTGAGTTTTAAAGAAGCAATTCAGTTTGTTAAGACACAGAGAGGGGAATGGCAAGGGGGGGACTTTGCTTGCGTGCTCACAGCATGGGGCTGTGATTTTTTTTCCTCCTTAAATGCTCAGAGGTTGGGTCAGTTTCCGTGTGTTTGTGTGTGTGTGTGCGTGCTTAGGAAGGGTTATTCGTGTTTTTTTTTCACTTTTGCGGGGGTCTTTTTCCTGTAACCCCCGTGAATGTGAAGGGACGACTGTATACATCTACAGGACATTGCTCTCTAGTGTCCTGACTAGGCATGACTTGGTAGTGCACGCAGTCAGCCATTATGATTCAGCATGGTTCTGCAGTTGTTTGGCCATTTTATAATGGAGTTCAGTCTCTAACTCCTGACAAACTCACAGTACAAAACACAAAGGTCAAAATAAAATAGGCATCTGTTTCAAAGATTATATATGTAGCTAATGCTGAGGCAGATGAAACTCAGGATTGTCCAGCAGATAAAAAGGCTTTAATTTCAGAGGCACTACCAGTTCTCATAAACAGAGAATTAAATGTTAGACTGAAGGCTAACAATGATTTCTCAACTGGAAATACAGCACAGGCATCTATGTAGAAAATGGGGAAAGAGTGTTAGGAAAACAAAGCATTTAAATGATATGGATGAATAAGAGGATGAAATGGAGATGGATTGGGAAGTAGAAAATGCAGCACAGTTTACACAGAATAAAGAAGATGAGGAAGGAGCATCAGAGGAAGACGGGAATATTAATATATGCTGTTTATGGAAGATCAGTTTAGACATTTGTTCAAAAGAGTATTACAAACTTTAGGATTGCAATGGAAGTAAAACTTTAATTCGAATGAAAAGGAAAATGAGGTTATAGACAGGAGAGGAGCAATGGTGTTGAGCAAATCTTTACCAAGGTCATTAGAGATTCCATTGCCAGAAATTTTTAAGGAATACATACAACTGGAATGAGAGACTACCTTAACTACAAAGAGACTATTAAGTTATTCCCAAAATCTATATGTGTTTTTGGGGGAAAGGATTTAGATTTCCCTACTCAAGTCATGATTCTGTGGTGTTTGCATCGACATATAACAGCTACCATGGTTGCATACAGATTTCTATAGTTATACCACTGGCAGATTGATCAAAATCTAGGAATAATTTAACATACATGCCATTTAAACGAGGGTTGCTTTTTGAAGAAAAAGCAGTAGAAAAGTTTTTAGTAGAAGACAAGGACAAAAAAATACCTATAACTCAGAGAAAAAGAACCGACAAAAAGCCTTTTCATACAATCTACTCTTCCTTTTCTTCCTTTTGAGGAGGAAGAAATTATAGTACATCCAATGATTATAACATGGGACGAGGCCAGTGGAATAGAAATAGAGGCCAATTCAGAAAGCAAGGTTTTCAACAACAGCAAAGACACGGTGTAAGTCATGCATCTAGAGGAGGAAGACACCAGTACTGAGATGAGAGATATTCCGGTAGGGGAAAGATTAATACATTTCAGTTGGACTTAGAAGGAGTGACAATAGATTGCTGGGTGATTCAGTTACTCAGGGTTACAAAATTTAGTTCGCTAAAAGACCAACTAACTGGTATTTTCCCTCACTGGTACCAAGATTAATAGGAAAACAGGAGGTAGTTCAGAAGGAAATAGACCATCTGTCACAAATTGGGGCAATACAGCAAGTACCTCAAATCAGAAATGCAAAGGGGTATATTCCGTCGTGTTTACTGTAAAGAAAAGCAATGGTTCATACCGGCCAGTTTTGGACTTGAAATTCTTAAACACTTTTCTAAAATATCAGAGGTTCAAGATGGAAACTTTACAAACTATCAGGGAAAGTTTACAACTAAAAGATTGGATGGCATCAATCGATTTGATAGAGTCATAGCTACACATTCCTATGGCCCCAAGTTGTAGGAGATATCTGCATTCCCACTACAAGGACCAGCATTACCAATTCAAAGCTCTCCTGTTTGGTCTGGCTTCTGCTCCCAGAGTTTTTACAAAAAAAGTATTGGTTCTTATAAGTGCTTATCTCAGGAAACAAGGGGTACAGTTGTACCTCTACTTCGATGACATCTTAGTGAAGGTGGGATCAGGCAGGAGATCAAATGGGCTGTAGCCAAAACATTGGAAATATTGCAAAGTTATGGCTTTGTAATAAATTATGAAAAGAGCCATTTGGAGCCAACAACATCTCTGGCTCATTTGGGGGCAGTAATAGACACCCAGAGGGGTTGTTTATTTCTGCCACAGGAAAGGAGGATTGTCATGATGGTCTGGCCAGCCATCATGGAGAGTTCATTTCAAAACCTAGAGGTCAGCATTGAAAATTCCACTCACTGGTTTCCATAGCAACAGGTGCTGTGGAGGGTGGCACCCTCATTTCCTAAACATGATATCACCTCACCTGACTGGAGAGCCAATCAGATTTGACAATGCAGAACCAATCAGAGATCTGACCAAAAGACTTTTAAGTTTCTGAATTCCTTTGATCTTCTTCGTGGTCTCTGTGAATCACACAGTTGGGTTATTCCTGCGCCTGCGCAGTGCTTACGGAACCTTCTAGCATCGCTAGGCAGAATGTGCATTGATACATTTTTGGCGGTAACTCCGCCTACCATAACGGTCCCTTAAAAGGCTCTCCCGCCTAAATCCCCTCAGTTCCTTTTTTTCCGCCGCGCTAGCAGCTTGAAAGGAACCTTCGCATTGCTCGCTTTCGTTTTTCTCATACTGACTCGGACTGGTTTTTGGATTTTTCTCTTCGCTTTGTGATTTGTGCTATTGGTGATTTCTGGCTTGACTTGGATTCCCTGACTACGGCTTTGACTCTCCCCCGGATTTGGCTACGGACTCTGATCTCAGGTTTGACCGCTTTCTCTTGACGACGCCTATTTCTTGCCCCTAATATGGCTGCGAAAACCGGCTTTAAGCGCTGCGTTGTGTGCCAAGCTAAGCTCCCCAGCTCCGATGGCCACTCTCGGTGCCTCATCTGCCTGGGTGAAACGCACAACGTGGATGCGTGTGTGCATTGTAAGGCCTTCACGCCTCAGGCCAGGAAACATCGCTCCTCGAGGCTAAAGTCTTTCTTGTATGAGAAGGCCCTCATACCGTCGACTTCTTCGACGCCGGCGGTATTTACTGGGGTTCCGCAACGGGGAAGATCACCCGCCCCAAAGTCCCCCCAGTCACCACCTTCCAAGCGCCGACGCTCCCGAAGCCCATCTCGGAGACAATCTGTTGCTTCGGACCCGGAGGCGGTTCTCCACTCCCATAAACATGCCTTGCATTCGACCTCTGGCACTCGAGCCGCCTCGGGTTCAGTCGCTGAGAGTGGAGACCGCACCCGAGAGCCTTCGGACCGCTCTAAGCCTAAGGTCCATAAGAAAAAGAAGGCCAAGCGTCCTCTGCGTGAGGAACATGAGAAGGGGCGCTCTCGGGCCCGAGAAGCTGTGCCGTCTACAGCCGCATCTGCACCTGCTTCGGAGGCCCAACCTCCCCCGCAACGCCAGACGCCTTCCCGGGATCGAGACGTGGGGACCGAAACCCGTCCTAAATCACCGACTCCGACTCCTTCCCTTGAGGTCGTTGAAGTAGAGGTGGGCTCAGCTGATGAATCTACCGGAGCCGAGCATGCCCATGGGCTTTCCCCCACTCTCTGCGTCTCCAGGTCGGAGCTGCTCCGAGACTCCTCCGCCAGCCGAGGGGATTCTGACGAACCGCATCTTCTGGATGAACCCAGGCCTTCAACCCCCAGGGCTCGGGGAGACGAGCATGCCTACAGCGCCTATGAAATGGCGAAGTCAGCCTTTGCTACTCCGTTTCCCTTGCCTCACACCTCACTCTCTGCAGGGGACCGAGTGTTTCATCTCACTTCGGAGGCTGCTGTTTTGCATTCTGTGGCTTCATCCCCACCTCGCCTATCCTTCCATGGGGGAGATAAAGGTACCATCTTTGCAAAGGAACCGACTAGACCTTTGCTCAAAGACACTAGCTGCCAAGTGTCCCCCTTCCGGCCCTTGCCCCCGCTACCTCCGTCTCCACCACCACGCACGACATCGCTTCAGGACCCACGCCGCTCTCCGCATCCAACGTCCGACTCTTCGGTTTCTTCTGAGTCTTCGGAGGAATACCAGCCATATGTACCGTCCCCCCAACCCGATCTCCTGGATGAGGACTCCTCGTCTCCCACCGACGACGTCCGTTCCTTTGCGGAACAAGTCATCAGGATGTCCCACGCCCTTGAGCTGAAGGTCACGGAGAAGGAGACAGAGCCGGTGGATCCGATTTATCAAAGGATCAAATCAAAGGCACCGCCAACTGCCAGCATCCCGGTCCTGCCGTCCCTCTCAAAACTGACGCAGAACTCCTGGGAGAACCCGTCCTCTATCCCTTCAACCTCGAAGCGGATTGACAGGCTCTACCGTGTCTCCGGAGACGGTATTGATTGGCTCAGGGAACACCCTAAGCCTAATTCGGTCGTCGTAGAGGCAGCCCAGCCGCGGAGGCAACGTCGTCCCCAGTCCACCCCTCCTGACACAGAGGGCAGAAAGCTGGACATCATTGGGAAAAAGTTGTACTCTGCCGCTGGACTGAGCTTTCGTATTGCCAACTATGCGGCCTGTATGGGGGCTTATCAACAGGTGTTGTGGGAGAGGATGTTGCCCCTCATCCAGGACCTGCCGGACGAAAGGAAGCGACTAGCAGAGGCTATCCAATCTGAAGCCCAACTTCTGGCTGGCCAGCAGATGAATTCTGCGAGGCATGTCGCTGACTGCGCAGCTAAGACGGTGGCGGGCTCCATTGCTTTGAGGCGTCACGCGTGGCTCCGATCGTCGGGACTCTCACCCCAGGCGGCTGCCACCATTGAAGATATGCCATTTGATACCACAGGCCTCTTCAATGCGTCGACGGACGAAAAACTTGAATTTACGCAGAAGATGAGGACGACTGCCAGAAAATATGGTATGCCATCAGCCTCGTCTTCTGCGTATCGCCCTAGACACTGCTCGGGTTGGAGCACCTACTCCTTTAGCCAACCATACCGGAGAGATAGTACCCCGCAGACCTCCAGGCGCTCTCGGTTTCATCAACCGACCTCCTCTGCTTCCTCGGTGAGGAGTCAGGGTTCCACATCCCGGTACCGAGTGCCGTCCAAACACAGGCCCAAGGACCAGGGCAGAAAACGGTTTTAATTGCAAAGCCTTATTTTGATGTTTACATTTTCTTTCAGAACCCCCTGTTCGGAAGCCGCCTGTCACTGTTCCAGGAGGCCTGGTCCTCCATAACATCGGACCGCTGGGTACTGCAAATAGTACGACAGGGCTACTGGATCGAGTTCGACGAACTGCCTCCAACAGGCCGGACATACTCCACTCCCCCCTCCCCTCCCCTGATCGAGGAGATACAAACCCTTCTCCAGAAAGGAGCCATCGAACCTGTGCCTCCCGAGCATCTTCACCGCTGCTTCTTCTCCAGGTACTTCCTGGTACCGAAAAAGGACGGAGGCCTCCGTCCTATCCTCGATCTCAGGGGAGTGAACTCGTACATCACCCCGAAGAAATTTCGGATGACCACTCTTGCCCTCATCCTTCCTCTCCTCCAGCACGGGGATTGGTTTGCATCCATCGATCTCAAGGACGCCTACTTTCACATCGGTATTCACCCTGCACACAGGAGGTTCTTGGCGTTCCAGATTGGGACCGATACCTACCAATTCCGTGTCCTGCCCTTCGGACTCTCCACGGCACCGAGGGTCTTCACCAAATGCATGGCACCAGTGGCGGCCTTTCTTCGTCAGCACGGAGTCGTTGTCTTCCCGTACATCGACGATTGGCTTTTAGTGGCGAACTCGAGGCCCCAACTGGTCAGACACATAGACTTTACCCTGAATGTATTGCACACCCTCGGACTTGTTGTCAACATGGAAAAATCTCAGTTAACCCCATCACAAACGCTCCAATTCATAGGTGCCCGCTTGGATTCAATCTCCACGGCGGCCTATCTGCCAGAGGACCGCTTCAACTCTCTACGATCCCTGATTCATGCTTGTCGTCGGTCTCGTCGGGTCCGAGCACGCGACATCCAAGTCCTCCTGGGCCACATGGCAGCCACCACATCTGTCGTCACTCTGGCCAGGCTTCGGTTTCGTCCTCTTCAGCAGTGGTTTCTCAATGCATTCGATCACCTCAACGACCCACCGAACATGTTTCTCACCATGCCTCGCTACGTCCAACGGTCCCTGAACTGGTGGTTGGACCCGAACAATGTCCTCTCAGGCCTCCCATTCGAGCCCCCTCAGCCGAGCGTCTCCATCACGACGGATGCCTCGTTACCGGGATGGGGTGCCCACCTCGGATCCCACATGATTCAAGATGTTTGGTCCGACAACGAGAGACTGCTACACATCAATGTTCTCGAACTTCTGGCGGTCCAGAAAGCTCTTCGCTCCTTCGAGGTCATGGTGAGGAACAGGACGGTCCTTCTTCTCACAGACAACACGTCCGTGATGTATTATTTGAACAAGCAAGGGGGTACCAGGTCCCCTCAGCTCCTTCAACTCACACTACGAATTTGGGACTGGTGTGTGGAAAGGAACATCTTCCTGCAGTGCATCCATCTTCCAGGGGACGAGAACACTCTTGCAGACGGACTGAGCCGTTCCAGTTCCGACGTCCACGAGTGGATGCTTCATCGACACGTAGTGTCCGACCTTTTCCTTCGTTGGGGGACCCCTCTGATAGATGTATTCGCAACTGCACAGAACAAACAGTGCAACCAGTTCTGCTCCAGAGTGCAACACAGGGATTCGAGGGGAGATGCGTTCCTGTACCGATGGAACGGCCCGCTCCTGTATCTCTTCCCCCCGATCCCGCTTCTGACACGGGTCATCGCCAAGCTTCGCCGGGACCGAGCGGACGCGATTCTCATCACGCCTTGGTGGCCTCGACAACCGTGGTTTGCTCCCCTGCTTCTACTCTCCGGCAGGCGCTATCTCCATCTCCCAAGACGGCCGGATCTGTTGACCACCCACCAAGGCAGGGTAAGACATCCAGACCTCGACTCTCTTCACCTGACGGCATGGAGAATCCGTCCGTGACCGCCGTCCTTCCTCAGTCTGTTCCTCCGTCTCTACTCCCTCCTGAGGTGCAGGCAATTATTGATGCAGCGAGAAAACCTTCCACTCGGAAGGCCTACTTCTACAAGTTGAATCGATTCCAGCGGTTCCTTGCGGACAAAGGACTAACCATTGAGTCCTGCTCGGTACCGACGGTCCTCCAATTCCTCTTAGAACTTTCAAAAGCCGGGCTTTCGATTTCATCTCTTCGTGTCTATTTGGCAGCTATCTCCGTTGAGTTTCAGGCTAGGAACCGACCATCTCCTTTCCAGGATCCGACGGTGAAAAGGTTCCTGAAGGGGTACATGAACCTCCATCCTCCCGTACTTGATCCCGTGCCATCGTGGAGCCTTGAACTCGTCCTCTCTCAGCTGGTACGACGCCCCTTCGAACCTATGGCTTCGACCGACCTTCGCCTGTTAACCTGGAAGACGGCCTTCCTGGTAGCCATCACCTCCGCACGTCGGGCTGGGGAACTTTGCGCCCTCCGATCGGATCATCCATATCTCTGCTTCCATAAGCATAAGGTGGTTCTGAGACCTGACATCTCCTTTCTTCCTAAAGTAGTCTCCAGTTTTCATCTTAACCAGCCAATTGTTCTGCCTGCCTTGATGCAGGATCCGAAGGACGAATTCGAGCGTACCCTCCACTCGATGGATGTGCGGAGGGCGCTTGCTTTCTACATACAGCGGACTGCTTCGTTTCGACAATCACCCCAACTCTTTGTCTCTTAGTCTGACTCTAAGCGGGGTGCTCCGATCTCGCCGCAGCGTCTCTCGAAGTGGATTACTTCGACCATCGCGCTCTGCTACGAACTGGCCAAGAAGCCGCTGCCCCCACGGATTCGTGGGCACTCTACGAGAGCTGTCTCTGCTTCGACTGCGTTCTTCTCGGGGGTGCCCCTAGAGGACGTCTGCCGTGCTGCAACCTGGTCTTCACCATTGACATTTATTTCACACTACAGACTGGACTCTCGTTCTAGGAACGAAGCTGCCTTTGGGAGGGCTGTGCTTTTGTCTTCCATTCAATAAGTGAGTGTAATAATTGTAGTCATGTTTCCCATATCCATTGCTGTTACGATTTGGGTGAGAATGAGTCAGTGTTGTGGAATGTGCAAAAAAAAAAAACTGGTGGGGAATCCCTTTCAAGGCTAATGTAAGGGGTCCTCGTCTACTTATATACAGGACATACCCTCCTCCATTGGGGAAGCTTGCTAATCTACCCAACTGTGTGATTCACAGAGACCACGAAGAAGATGGACAGGTTGCTTACCTGTAAGCATAGATCTTCGAGTGGTCTTCTGTGAATTCACACAGACCCGCCCTTCCTCCCCTCTATGTCCTACTAATGCACGATTGCTTAATGTTCCTGATGCTGCTAATTGCGGCGTCATTCAAGGAACTGAGGGGATTTAGGCGGGAGAGCCTTTTAAGGGACCGTTATGGTAGGCGGAGTTACCGCCAAAAATGTATCAATGCACATTCTGCCTAGCGATGCTAGAAGGTTCCGTAAGCACTGCGCAGGCGCAGGAATAACCCAACTGTGTGAATTCACAGAAGACCACTCGAAGATCTATGGTTACAGGTAAGCAACCTGTCCTTCTAAGCCAGATGCAGGAGCCACATGGCTGGGGGCAACTGAAGAGCTATATGGCTTAGCCACATGGCTTGGGCCAGATGGAGAGACACATACCTTTGTAGAGAGAAGCTAGAACATGATAATGGAGGTTGGGGGAAGCCAAACTCTTCCTCATGGGCCTGATAACATCAAAGAGCCCCAAGGGATATCTGAAGCCTCAGGAGGAGACTTCCATTTAAAAAGAACTCTGAATTCCATCTCCAGAGACTGAACTAGACAGGCTATGAGGACCTGGCCTAATCATCCCAGTTGGGATAAGGACTTTGCATGGACTTCAGAATGTAAGTTACTATTATTCTTAGCTTAGGGAACAAGTCTAGCTAGTTTGCGTTAGCTTTTATTGTTTAGTTTTGGACCTATGACTGAATGTATAACTCCTGTAAACCTAAGCTGAAATCCTGGAGGCGGGATTTCCCTCCATGTAGCCTTAAGCCTTTGGAACTAAAAACTTTTTCTGTTTTCCTAACCTCCATGGTCACGTGCTTTTTGGTCAGCTATCTTATCTGAATTTCTCTGGGATAGAAGAAAGGGTGTTGTTGATCTTTTAACACAACCTGTCTGGCTTCTCGCTGCGCTGGACAAGAAAGGCTTAAACTCAGCGAGTGGTGGCGGCTCTACCTTAGAAAGGGATTTCTAGACTAGAGGAACCCTTGAAAGTGTGTTTTCAGATTGTACAATAGGCTGGGAGCCTCGCCTTTCCGCTGGAAGAGAAGGGCCAGCTTATCTCAAGGATGAAAATAAGGAAAGAGTTAAAAGATCTGATGAGAATGAATGCTGCAGACACCATGCTGTTAGCAAAAATTCAGGGATTCTTGATTCCAACAATACAACTAATACCATGGGTGAGATTCCATATGTGACAGTTGCAATTGCTTCCCTTGCCATATCAAATGGCAATTGTGAGAAAGAAGCATTACAAGATTTCTGTGGCACCAAATGTAAAGAAGGACTTAAGCTGGTGGCTGAACAACAACATTTTGTGCAAAGGGACCCCATTGCAGAGTCATCTGGAAATAGTAGTAACCATGGATGCCAGTCTTTCAGGATGGGGAGCACATTATGGGGGCCAGTCCATTCAAGGACCATGGACTTGTCTGGATATGAGGTTCAACATCAACTTCTTAGAGTTGAAGGTGATAAGATTGGCCTTGTTGAGGTTTGCACACAAAATCAAAGGGACACAAGTACAAATATGTACAGACAACCAGACAGTAAAAACATATATTTGTAATCAGGATGGAATGCAGTCAGTGCCCCCTGATTCAGGAATCAAACAAATTACTTCAACGGTCATAAAAGTCACTAAAATTGCCGACAGCCATATATTTAAAAGGTTCCTTAAATATGCAAGCAAACTATTTGAGCATGCACAACACCATTTGTCAGGAAGAATGGGCCTTAAATGTGGAAATATTCAGGAAGTTAGAGATATACTATGGTCTGTTACAAGTAGATTTGTTCGCCTCTGGAGAGTACAACAAATTAAAAATATATTATTCAATAGATGGAAGCAGTGGAGCAGAACAGCAGGATGCTGTCACGGTAAGCTGGCCTCCAGGAATACATTATGCCTTCCCACCACTACCAATTCTTCAGAGAGTGCTGACAAAGATAAGAAAGGAAAGGGCCACAGTGTTGCTAATAGCTCTGTATTGGCTGAGGAGACCTTGGTTTCCAACTTTGTTGCAGAGGTCAGTCAGGAAACCGTGGAGATTACCACAGAGGTTGGATATAATACATCCTGGACCAATATAGCACCAAAATCCAAACTGGTTACAGTTAACTACATGGATATTCAATGGGACCTGTTGAACCAGCAAGGTTATAAGCAGGAAGTGGTGGATGTGATTTTGTCATATAGAAGGGACTCCACTCATAGGACATATGCTATAACATGGAGGGCCTTCAGAGAGTGTTGTTTCTCTCATAAAGTTGACTGAAAAAGGTGCAGGTAGCTGTGGTACTTAATTTCCTTCATGATTGTATAAGGAAAGGATTGAGGCCTAACACCCTGAAGAGACAAGTTGCTGCTCTGTCAAGTGTATTATGTCTAAAGGGAGATTATCTCATCTACACATAATGATATTTTTGAAAGGAGCAACTTTGACAGCTGCACCAACAGTTCATAGGTTTCCATTGTGGGATCTTAATTTAGTACTGAACAGGTTAACCAAAGCCCCATTTGAACCCTTAAAAGAGGCGTCTCTACGTTTGCTCACTTTTAAGGTAGTCTTTTTAGTGGCTATCACTTCAGCCAGACAAGTGTCAGAATTGGCAGCATTGTCTGTTAAGTCAGGGATCTGCAGGGGACATTCTCAGTACTTGGGAAGGCTGCTTCCTTCCCCTCCATCTTCTTACCAAGAGCAACTCAATGGAATTGGTTGCATGTGTGTGTGCGCACTTGTGCATTGACAGCTCAAGAGTTCTGAAAAATGTTCTCCCTGCTTGTAGTCAGGTGGAAGATTGTTAAAATCCACTTGTTTCAGAAAGTGTTTGACCTGGGATGGTTCCTCTGCTTAAACAGTGCTTCCAAGGAATCCTGTGGCAGTAACACCCCCTGTTTATAGTGTTCTAGTCTAATGCATGTTGCTTTACCTCTGTGACTCAAATTGCAGGAAAAGAGGATTCCACCTAAACATTAGGAAGCTGTTCGGCAGTGGAATCCGCTGCTGCCTGGGAGTGTGATGGAGTCTCCTCCTTTGGAAGTTTTTAAACAAAGGCTGGATGGCCATCTCTCGAGAGGGCATTGGATTGTGTATTCCTGCAGGGCAGAAGGGGTTGGATTGGATGGCCCTTGGGGGTCTCTTCCAACTCTATGATTCTATAATCTGTGTAGGTTTGATGAGGACAAGCTGACCCTAACTTTAGATCCTACTTTCCTACCTAAGTGCATAGTAAATAAGGGAGTGTATCAATTTATTTGCTAAACTTTTGTCCAGATCCTAAACACACATTTGAAAGGACATGGCATAGTTTGGATGTGAAGAGAGCTGTTAAATTTTACATTAAGAGGACAGCAGTTTAGATGGACAGAGACAGAGACCCTTTTTGTCTTTTTCCATCGTAAGACAATGGGTAATAAGGTATCTAAATGTATGTTGTCTAGTTGGATAAAAGCTTGCATATTCTTATGTTCCAATTATGCAAAAGTAACTAGACCTACTACTGTATATGCAGTCTCAGCTTCGATAAGTGATGTCTATGAGGCGGCGGGGTGGAATGAGCCTTCCGTCTTCATTAGGCATTATCAAATAGACAAATATAACTCAGCACAGGTGGCATTTGGCCTGTAGTGCTACAACCAGTACCCTATTACTGGAGGTTTGGGTATTTCCCATTGGTATAGTGGATTGCTCCTCATAATCCATCCAGAGAATGAAGAATTGGTACTTACCATGAATGATCATTCTTGGGTAGTAGGAGGAGCAAACCACGCCGTCCCACTGATTGACTGCTAGGGAAAGGAGAGAAATAAAAGGAAAGGGTTTTAGATAAATAGATTAAATTTATGTAGGATCTTAAGTATAGGTATAAGTATAGGGATATAATTTAGCAAGGCTATAGAAAGAAACTGGTGATCTAGAGAAGGGAGTCAACGGTTGTAACTGAAAAGAATTTAGAACTCCTGCCTATCCAGCTGGCGCAAGTGGGAATAACCCATTGGTATATGATCATTCATGGTAAGTATTGGTATATGATCATTCATGGTAAGTATCAACTCTTCATTCTGATTTGGTAGTTAATACCATTCCAGCATCACCAAATAGGCAATCCACCCATAGGATATTTGAGACAACTTTGAGATCATTCAAGAAGTGGTGCAGAGAGAAGTGGGTTTTCACAGATCAGGTATAAATAGGAGATATACTGGCCTGTCTTCAGGGTAGCATAGAAAAAGGATTAAGACCAAATATTTTGAAAAGAGGTGGCAGTGATATCAACTATCATTGCTCCTGCATGACAGGTTCTTTTCATCCATCCTTATGTTAAAATGTTTTTGAAAGGGGCTCTTCTGAAAGCTCCTTCTGTGGTTCACAGGTTCCCATCATGGGATTTGAATCTAGTAATAAGTGCATTAATAAAATTTGCCTTTGAGCCACTGCATAAGACATCTCTGAGGATTTTGTCATTAATATTAGCCTTGGTGACAGTTACTCCAGCAAGAAGGGTGTCTGAGTTGGCTTCTCTGTCTGTCAATTCAAATCTGTGCTGATTTGTGGCGAACAAAGTTATTTAAAGATCCTGTTCTCATTTCAAAAAGTCTATACAGTTGTCCCTTCATATTCGCTGGGGTTTGGTTCCAGGACCCCCCGTCAATACCCAAATCCGTGAATACTCAAGTCCCATTATATGCAATGGCACAGCAAAATGGTGTCGCTTATATAAGATGGCAAAATCAAGGTTTGCTTTTTGGATTATTATTTTTTGAAGAATATTTTCAAGCTGTGAATACTTAAATCTGTGAATGCCAAATCCGTGAATATGGAGGGACAACTGTATTTGTAAAGTTTCAATAGAACTATACACTTGTCAGCCTTTTGTGCATCCGTTGAAGAGGAAATTACACTCTTTAGATGTTAGGAGAGCTCTAAGAATTTTTGTAAAAAGAGCAAATCCAATACAAAACACAGAAGCCTTGTTTTTTTTTTCCTTTCATCCAAAAACTCTGGGAAATAGGGTGTCGAAGTTTATGTTGACAAGGGACCTAAGTATATGTGGGCACATTCAACCAGTTCCATGGCCACAATGAGAACGTTTCAGATAACAGCTCCTTTGGAAGAAGTTTGTAAGGTGGAGGTTGGAAGAAACCTTCCGCTTTCATAACACATTATAAAAATATTAAGTATATAGCTGTTCAGCCAACATTTGGAAGGACTGTTTTATAGGAAATAATTAATGGCAGTTGAAATCACACCCACTCATAAATATGCACTTGGGTATATCCCATGAGTGTGGATTGCTCAGACAGTCATTCACAGAATGAGAGATCACTGAAGGATCTTGGATGACTGCATGAACAATCTATCCCAACCTAGTGTGTGTGTGTGTATTAAAAATGGAAGTTACTATACTAAGCTGTTTCTGAGTTGCTTCTCAAATTATTTGTGGCAAGACGTTATAATTAATCTGGTCTCAAAGAGAGTGGAATCAATGTATTCAATAGAACTCTGGATTCCTACATTAGACAGCTGGCATTAGGGGAAAACTCATGAAGTTGGATTGCTCATGGAGTCATCCAACAATGATCATTCAGGTGAGTATGAACCTCTCGTCCTATCAGTGCTACTGCAACTTCATCAGTCTTCTTGATGAATTCCATTGCTGGAGATAGCACACTTCCCATCCATCCACTTTCATCTGCCCTTATGGAATGAACACAATGGCTGACAATGATTCTTTTGGAAAGGCAGTACTTTCTACAATCAGCAAACCCCCACTGCCTATGGTAAGTCAGTTGATCAGTCTACCATATGTGTAAATTAGAGACCAGGACGAATTAAAACAGGTTGCCTGCTTGTAAGTAATCTGTGACTGAACTCACACAACCCATCCTCATTGTCTCTGGTGTTCTGCCATTTCCTTTGTTTTACCTATTCCATTGTGGTAGACTAGGAACTGAAGGAGAGACTGAGAATATTGATTATTACGTATATACTCTTTTAACTGATGTTATATGTTGTGTTATTTGTTGTTGTCCCCTATCTGGATCCTTAGGGAGAGGTGGGTAATAAACTATTGTTGTTTGTTGTTGCACTGGGGAGCTTGGGCAGGGCTAAATGCTTAACTTTAGAAGGTTTGAAGGATATCTGCACAATTACCCCATATACCGTATGTCATTTCACTGGTGACTATTGAGCGAACCACAGCTATAGTTGAGCAACCTATTCTTCTTGGTCAAGGATGACACATTTAATACATAAAAACAAAATAGCAGTCTTCTCCCTCTTCATGTGACATTCATCATACAAATCATAAATCATCATGCATTCTGAGTTACAGTATCTAATTAATGTAGTTTCTCTAGAAATCATAACTAATATTCTTTATTTCTTTTGTTAGGCCCCAACAGCGAAGAGATTATGTCTGTTGTTATACAGGCTGCTCACAAAGTGAATGTGATGACATTGAAACGTGTGATGAGAAACATAGGACCCCCTCAGAAAAATATCTGGGAACCACTAGAAGTGGAAACACAAGATCCTGGAGTTTGCTGCTGTGACAGATTCTCCTTGGAGTCTAGTCTAAGCAGAAGCACGGTTTCAGATTTGGGAACTCCCCTGGCTTATAGTGATGCTGAAACAGCAGATTCACTCTCTGAATCTTTGTCGATTGATGAAATACGAAAGCATATTCTTTTTCAGACGAAAGAAGGTTGCAAGTAAGATTGTGCAATATTTTTGACCTTAGTCTCATTCCAGCTTCCATTCCCCCCTAGCGTTCTGCCTCCTTGGCAGAATGGTCCCAGAACTACATGTTTATTTACAACAGCAGATTTCCACTGCAGTGCCATGGCACATTTGTGTGCTGTAAAAGGTCTGCAGGTGTGCCCCATCAGTGAGCATGAGTCTAGGGAACTGCATTCTGAATGGACTGAAAGTGGGTGCATGAGCGTCCTCTTGGCTTTACCGTGTGACATCACTGGCCCTCATTCCCTACCTTGGTTGCTGGGAAGCAAACCAATTGACAAAGACAACAAGGGCCTCCTTCCCAGTGACCTCACAACTCCTCTATGTTGGTCTCTCTCCTCAGTCTCAGGGATGGCATCCAATAAAGGGCAGAAAGGGAGATGGTGCCTGTTCTTGGCTGTTGTCGCTCTCGGGAGCAAAAATGGGCAGGAAGGAGAGAGATTGAGTGAGGACACATGATGAATGGAGTAGGTTGTCTCGTCTTCTAACTTAGCTGCTGATTGGTCGCTGACCCCTCCAGACCAATAGCCAGCCCCACCTTCCCCATTTTCTACCTTTTGGTGGTTTTAATAATGGCTCAGAAAATTTTAGTTATTGAACATTACACACATGTTTTTTAAAAAATGAGCTCTTAAAAAACTGATGGTATGTCTTGACAATTTTAGCACCTTGTCAGTGTGCCATGAGATAAAAAAAGGTTGAGAACCACTGATTTAGAAGGTTGCTTGGTGTTTAATGGGCTTCTGTCCAGGTGTGTAACCTAGAAGAAACATGCAGTTACAGTTCTGCTTCTCCTGGGTCCCATCAGTGCTTGTTGATTAGGTGGACTCTCAGCAGGGAAAAAGCACAACAGTGCTAGAGTTCTGTTTGTCTTTCCATGTGGATTTAACATTAGTGTGAGATCCATAATTTATGCAAGAACTATTTTGATGAAGGAAACTCAGTAACAACTATAGACTGGGGTGGTGGGATTTTACTGTTTTACCTGCCTTGAAACAAGAAAAACGGGTTTGTTTAATTTGCTTTGGAAGAAAAAGCTGCAGCTTATTAATTGATTGCCTTTTTAATTAATTTTCTTTGTTGTGATTTGTCCTGTTCTAGGGAAGTTCACAACTGTTCAGTAGAACTGACTGAATGCAATAAAAATATTGAAAAATTAGAAGACTTTGGTGTGAAAGGAAGAAGTAAAAGAAAAGAAAACAGTAAAGATTTCTCTGATCAGTATGTTTTGCCACTGGTTGGTGAATGGGAATTTGAACGTGATGATGATGAATACATTAAATTTTTAGAGCTCTTTTTAACTTACATACTTGAAAGAGATCTGATCAGTCACAGAGATTCTTCAGTTCCTTTTCTGGTGAGCTTTTCAGCACTCCTTAGAGAACAGGAACTCAATTCTCTACTTTTTGATGTTCATACAACTCTGAAACGTCGACAGATCACAATTAAAGGCCAAAATGTATTTACAGCTGGTTCTTGCTACATTCTTGCTTTTGATCCTGGTAATTCTAAACCAGTTTCTTTGTGTGAGGAAAAGAAAAATTCTAAAAAACAAAATCTCCCTGTTTCCATTCAACAACCAATTGAGTTTTATGACCATGAGTTCGTGATGAAACTCACCACAGGAAGGGGATTATTTGGTCTAAGCCAGCAGATTCATGGTACACATGATTCCGGTAAACTAACTCAGCATTCATCTAAACAAACCTCTGTTCCCGAAACAGCTCCAGTTCATAAGTATATCTACAAAGCAATTAAGAAAAATGATGTTGTGCAGAGAGAGGAGCCAACTCCAGAGATGAAGTTTAAATTTAACAATGTTGCTCGCTTGCTTGAGTGGATGATTAGATGGTCTGATAGGAGGCTGCTTTATGGTCCCATTGTGACAGAGCCATTTGAGGAATGCCGACCAATGATGCACGTAAAAACATCTACGTCTGCTATACTTGCATCAATGTGGCTTTTAGAAAAATACTACAGCAGCAGATCAGAAGACCAAAATAAATGCATTTTGGTAAGCAAGAAAAATTACACCAATAAATATGTCTAAAGTAGTTTTTTTCAGTCCCACCAAAGTCTCTCAGTTGAAGATCTATTTTCAGGAGAACAACTTTCGAGCAGATATTTTCCAATATCAAATGTTTATTTCAACCATGCTTGCATGATATGTCATATAAATACAGTTTCCCCTGAATCTCAGTAGGTGTGGAGAATATCTTTCTCCCAATCTCTGTGTCTGTGTGAGCTAGGATTTATTCAATCCTGGATCATAGTCAAGCTGCAAACACACGCGTGTACACTGACTGACTGACTTGAGAGGAGATGCTAATGCTGATGATATGTATTTGTATCCTGCCTTTCTCCCATTTTAATGAGATGGATTTACTTTGAGAAAACCTAGAAATCTGCTGTTCAGTGCCTCTACTAGGATTCTGTGGGTTCTTGTCACCTGCAGCAGGCTTTGTTCAATTTTTCAGCACTTCATTCTTCATCATGTAAGCCATACAACTGCTATGTCAACTATGTTCAGCTACTCATTTCTAGCCCAAGATTCATGAAGGTTCTCTCTTATATACATACTGTGGAGGTCATACTAGAAAGAGAAAACAACAAAGATTGTAATCTTTTAGTTGGATTGATTTTGCCAATACCTCTTCCACATTTAAAAGTTTCTCTTTACATTGCCTGTTAGTGAAGATAACTGTAAGGAGCCAGGCTGTTAACCCATGGCTTTCCTACCACTAACTTAGGTGGGCAGGGAGCAAATAATCGTGGTTTTTATCTTTGAGAGAGATGGGACTGAAAAATGTCCAAAGAACCTTTTTTTTAGAGTGGGGTATTGGGAGCTCAGTGTCCTTAGATGAGCCTTTCTCAACCTTTTTACCCTGGTGGAACCCTTGAAACAATTTTCAGGTCTCAGGGAACCCCTGCCTAAAAATTATTATATCTTCTGCTGATTTTTTCCCCAATCTCAATATCTCATGGAACCCCTAGCAACCTTTTGTGGAACCCTAGGGTTCCAGGAAACCCTGTTTGAGAAACCCTGCCTTAGATTATAAAATATAATCTTCTGTCAACTGATACTCATATCAGTTTAGGAGTATGTTGTTATTCCACTTTCCTACTTAGTAGAAATTGAAAAAAAATTCAGGAGATGAATCCAAGGCAGGGGCACTAGGACTCTGCTGACTGACTTAAGCAAAATTGTCTCTTTCCCCACATTAACAAAAGGAGAAAGGAACTACTAATAGGATTGAGGACCATGAAGATTCTGTCCATTTCAGTTGTATATTTGGGGAATAAATCATTCTCAGACTGCTGGAAGAAGCCATCTGCAATTGTGTTAGTGCCTAATTGCCACTTAGTCCAGGTAGGAATCACATGGAGACATTGAATTATAGAACCATAGATAGAGTCACAAGAGATCACAAGGGCTATCCAGTGAAACTCCCTTCCATGCAGGAATACACAAAGCAATCCCAAAAGATGACCATCCAACCTCTGTTTAAAAAACTCCAAAGAAGGAGATTCCACCACAGGCAGTGTATTGAACTGTCAAACAGCTCACATCAGGAAGTTCTTCCTAATATTTAGATGAATCTTTTTTTCTGTACTGTAGTTTGAATCCATTGCTCTGTGTCCTAGTCTCTGGAGCAACAGAGAACAAGCTACCTCCTTCAATTTGACATCTTTTCAAATAACATGGCTATCCCGTCACCTCTTAACCTTCTCTTTTCCAGGCTAAACATACCCAGCTCATATGACATGATTTCCAGACCTTTGAGAACTTTTAACTACTCACTCCATAGGTTTCTCTCCAAGTTCTTTCTCCTGATTGTGCCCAGACAATCTCCTCATTCCCTGAATAATAGGTAGAATTTTTGTTCTTTCTCTCATCTGTACTCTTTCTTCACTCGTCTCTGTGTTGTTATTTTTCTGATTACCTGTAAACAATTCCAAACTTTTAAACAGGGGGAGAGGTTGTCTTGAATTCTCTCATCTTTGTAGTGCCCTTATTTAGTCATTTTCAGTTCCTTCCTTTTCCCCACCATGGAGTTTTCCTGGGTTCTTTATCCTCCCTCCTTCTTTGTGGCAGAGTGTTATTTCTCTGTACTCTTCTGCCTTCTGTCGTAATGGCTCCAGGTGGGAAAGCTCAATCTAAGGCCTAAATCCAATTGCTAGTTCTTACTAGAGTAGGCCCATTAAATCAGTGTGGACTTGGTAAGTCCACACTTACATTAATTCCATTGATTCAGTGAGTCTGTTCTAGCTAGAAATGACAGTTGAATTTTGTCCTAAGTTTGCTAAACCAGCTAAGGAAAAACATTCCTAATTGTCTTCTAGCCAGAATAAATCAGCTAGCCAGCATGATAGAATGCTTAAAGACTGTCACACTATGGTTTCCTTTTCCGCTGGAAGTTTTTTGGTTACAGGCTAAACTGCCACCTCCTGCTCTAAAAGAAGATTCATTGACTAGACAGTTCCAGTGTTGACGCTATAGTTTACTGTTGAACCTTTGACTTCTAAGAGTGGCACTCATTCTTTTTATTCATCCAGTGAAGGAGAGGTGGCCCCTGCGTTACATCTCACAACTACCTCTGTGGGGGCTGCTTTTCAGTTAAACTGGACATGATAGTGATTTTAGCAGACTCAGTAAAATGTGAGAATCTTACTTTGGGTGATCAGTAAGAGGTGACCACAGAATATTCTATTAGTTGAAAAAGAGTATGAAAATCGTTTGGATGGTTTGAGATGGCTTAGAATGAACAAGGCTTACAAAAGAGCTCAGGATGTCTTTTGTGATGCTCACAGAAGCCATGTTGCTTCATACAATGTACCCTGTGGCTATTTTGAATATGCCTCTCAGTTTACACTTACCTACCATCTCTTCTATGCCTTTTAGCCCTCCCAGCCTTAACAGCTGCTGTCTCTAAACAATGAAGAATTGTTAATTTAAAACATGAGGACAGTTGTATGGGATGAGTTCTGAAATAAGCATATTGGTACATGCAATAAACCAAATGAGTTGAATTGTCATCTTGTTCTGGGACTCAATTCCCTTCAGTTAAGTGATTTTATGGGTTTTCTATTCATAGTCAGCCTTTAGAGTGATGTAAGCAAAATTTGGCTGATGCTTCCATGCTGGTTGGGCAGAAATCTGCTACTACTACTGCAGGGAAACAGCAGTCACAGTATCAGGATGCTATATCCTCAGATCCTTCAAGCTCTGGCCTTCTATGAACAGTTACCACTTCCATAAATAAGTTAGTCCTCACATGAAATCCTTACAAGACTTTGTATTCTCTATCATCACAAACTTTGGCAATGCTAAAAATCCCATTGGTGGACACCCTATTTCCCTGTTGCCAGAAGTGCTTTGGTGCATAAGGATGGTGATACTCCTTCTAAAGGTACCAGTGAGAAGAGATCAGTGCCTTGAAGAAGATTCACAATGCAAACATACAGTTGTCAGATCTTAATCTGAAGCATCTATCATGAGGCTCTATGATTTGGAGAGAGGACATAACAAGCAATTATACTCTAAAACGTTAAATGCATGTCTGCTCAATCTGTCTGAATCATGCTGATACTTGATACCAACACTTCATAGCTTGTGCCATTGTGGCAGCCACAGTGGCAAGAACATCTGTGTGGCTGAAGCACTGGAACATGATGTATGTTCTAGAGTAACCTAACAATGGTCACATTCCAGGATGTCAGACTCTTCGGGGAAGATGCTCTCAAGGGTATCTTCATACCAAAGATAAAAAGAAAGGTATGTTCTCGTCATAAAAGAGAGAGGATAAGAAACAGTATAGAAGATATTTCTCTAGTTTTTATCCTTCAAGGACCTTTAACAAACCTAGGTTTTTTTAAAAAAAAAATCTTTCAGCACAAGTGATCTTATTCTAGGTTGCAGAGCATTTTTCAGCCCAGATAACAAGGACCTTCCCATCAACTTTGAGCAGTCCAACAGTCCACTTGACAAAGGTAACTAGGGTATTAAGTATCTTCCAGTTGGAGGAAGGTTCATGCAACTTCTGATTCTACTCTCTATTCTACTTTTGCATTTAAATGGCCTATGATTATTAACATGTCCCATTTTGGTTTGTGATCAATTTCTTTTTATATGCAAGCATGGAATCTCTCGATTTCTTCCTTTTCTGACTGTAGTTGGAGCATAAACTTGGATTATGGTTGTGCTGATAGATTTTCCATTAAGTCTTATTGATATTATTTAGTCAGACTTTACAGTACATCCCGTATCTGGTGTTGCTGCATCTTGCCTTACTATTAATGCCACCACATTTCTTCTCAAGATTGTCATTTCCAGAGTAAAACACTATGTATGTCTGAAAATATCCCATTTCTGACCAGTTTAGTTTGTTTGTCCCAAGTCTTGAAATATGTATACGTTCCATTTCTAGTTTCTCCTGATTCATGCTTCTCACACTCTGTATTCATATTATATGTGTTCAGCAGCCTCAGACTTGTCTTTCACCTCTGAGTGTCCTCTTGGCTTCAGTCCAGCCACATTGTTAACAGACACAACACTATTTTTGTTTGCCCTTTGTTCTGTTTCAGTAGTTGACTGAGTGCCTTCTAACTTGAGAGTCTCATTTTCCAGCACTATCTCTTGCTTCATTTTGGACAGTCTCATCATAATGTTTTCAGACATTCAGAAGTGATTTACTATTGCATCCTTCTGTGCAATACTACCCTGAGTTAGCTAATGTGCCACTGTCATGGTCTCTGGGAGATCCTCCCTGAGCAACTCTCCTTCTATAGCAGCTGCCAAGAAGCTTCACTTCTGGCGCTTTGATGACACCTTCACCTTTGGAACAATCAGTTCTCTTCTACTGCTATGGCCGTTACTTGCTGAAGAAGTGTTTGGCATGGTTACTCTGGCTCGTCATCATAAGCTTATCTAACTTAAGAGATTCTACTAGTTGCAATACTAGTAGCATTTCAAACAAATTTCAAGCAAAACTTAAGTATAAGTTCAAATCTAGTAGCATACCCCTCATTGTACAGAAGTGTTAGTGCCATAGATAGGAGTTCATATCAAAACCCTATATCCAGTTAGTTCATTGACCCTAGAGGAGCATTATAATGGGGTGAAAAGGATTGCATGCACATAGGTGCTGCTTAGTCTCTTCTGTTCTGTCAGGACTTCAGTATGGGTTGACAGTATGAGGCAATATTGTGGCAGTTTTAATGAAAAAGTATTATTGTAAGTTGTGTTTCAATGTATAAACCTTATGTGTCCTTTTTTTAGAAGGCACATATACAGTCTGCAAGTACTCATTCTTCAGCAGTTAGATCCAAACTAGAGAACGAAAGCAGCGTGGATACAGGCTATCCTCCATCTGTTGAGACTCCAGTTGTTATCCAAGATGGCCATGCCCATGGGGAACCTTGTGAAAGTGCTCCAGGGTAATAATGCAATATTCAGTTTGGTGCAAGAACTTGGAATTCTGGGAAGCCGAGGGTGATGTGAATGAACACTGAGTACAATTTCAGATCTTCAGTTTTTATATTCTTTTTTTAAATACACAGAATTTTACCTGAAAGACATTCTGAGAAGGAAGAAAGTAACTTCAAAGATGATTCTGAAGCACATGACGCAGCGATAGAAGGAAAATGTGTTGATGCACGTTTGAAAGAAAGATTGAGAGGTGTAGTGGACATGACATCTGAAAATGAAGGTTAGTTAAATTAAAATTAATCAAAATAATGCATTTTCACAAACAATGTGTAGCTACATATATGAAATTAAGGAATTTTTTAATATAGTAAAATAATTGTATGGCTTTCTGAAACAAAGGCTTACTTATCTCTTTGAAGTGGTACTGCTACTAGACAAATTAAAAACATATAGTTTCTCCAGGATCTTCTAATTTTAATCTTCACTTCATTTATTTTTATGCTTAGTTAGAGCCAAGCTAATGCAAAGACCACTGGACTGGCGTGCATTTAGGACAGAGCAAGGAGCTTTGCTGGTGGGCATTCTCTGTCTGCTCCACTGGTCCAGTTCTTCCTGCAGATGTCTCTGACTGTTTGCAGTGAAAATGAGCTTCTCTGTTTGCTCCAGTGGGTGAGAGGATGTAATTCAGAGTTTACCTGAGGCTATTCAATACTGGAAGTAGTTTGAAGATATATTCCATTCCATTTCATAGGTCTATTGACCTCGTTCCCATTACCAAGAGTCCCAGAATAGTAGGATTAGCAGAATGCAAAGCAATAGCAATTGCAATGCCCTGTAATATGACATTGCAGAGGTAGGTAAGAGTGATTAAGTGAGCACTGGATTCGGGGGACCCAAAGCAGTTCTTGTCCACCAAGTGGGGTCCTAGTTGAGATCCTCAACTACACCAGCCTGGAACTTTCCCTCCCACGCTGCTTCCATTAGGTGGAATTAAATAAAAAGATACACTGGAATGAAGGAACACATTTTCTGTTTCACTGCTCTCTGGTGTATCTTAGTGCAATTTTGAATGGTTTCTATCATCACAATGAAAATAGAGAAAATTTACTAAGAAGCTCATTCCTCTGAGATTTTCTTCCATCTACTGAAGAAGTAACTCATGTTTTAACTTTATTTTTTTACAAATTAGAAAATGTGGTGTTCTTGTATAGATTGTGAGCAGGAAGACAGATGAAGTAGTTCAGTTTTGATCTGGGAGCCTTTCAATCATCTTCCCACATGTAAGCTGAGGAAAACAGGTTCCTTCAGTGTCTATAAGCCTGGAAGCAAAAAAAGGCCACCAAAAAATAAGGAAGCAGTAGTCTGTACTTGGCGATCATTCTAGGTATCTGTTTTAAAACACCATCCAAATTGCTTGGTAGAGATATTTAAGCTAACAGAATGTTGACAGGAGTTGAATGTAAGGGGGTGGAGTGGAAAGGGTTAAAGGAAGCAGGTCAGGTGGACTGTGCAAATCTACCAATCAGTTGTATAGCTTAGAGTTGGTTGATAGATGAAATGTTCATATGTCTATTGAAAGAAAAGGAGGGGAGGAAATAAGGGGCAAATGAGGCAAGAGAATTGACTTTCCAAAGCTTTTTGATTGCTTATGACACTTTTTTAAAGGGGGATATTTTTCTCTTTTCCAGAAATGTATATTCTGTCTTAGATTAGTATATGCACAGAAATTTAAAGTTGTTTGTCCCCTAGTGCTATATATCACAGCATGGAAAGTGTGGGAGAAAAAAGCATCTTATATTTCTCCTTCACTCCTGAAACCCTCCTCCCACCACCAAGAACTTGAAAATCACTACAAGGGTGCTGTTTCAGGCTATGTACACCCATGAACATTAGCTTTCTTCTTAGAGAATGAAGACAGACTACTACAACATGTTGTGTATAACACTAAATCTTAAAACACAAGAACTGTTACAATGTAAGATTATGTATGTTTACTTAGATAGAAACCCAGTTGAGTTCAAGTGAGACTCATTAAGCAGTTCTGTAGTCTTAGGAGACAGTCAGTCTGCCAGCTGCACATAGCAGGAGGCTTGATGAGCAATGAAATGTGAGTGGTGTGACAGAGAACTGTCAAGGAACTGAATTGTCTCTTCATGATTTAGTTTGTCTTATTAATGGTTGCCTTTTATTTTAAAGAGCATTGTGAAGATCCATTTCTACTTTCAAGTAGTCCTGCCATTTCTGAAAGTGTGAAATCAATACAGCAACCAAAAGAGGCAAGTTGGTACCAGAATGAATGCATTCTCTTAACTTCAGTATTTGCAAACCATGAATTTTGTAGGGGTACCTCTCACACATTAGCGATGTTGATATTTACTGATAGTCCTAGGGCATGGATAGAGACCATCTGGCCCATGAGCCAAATTAGTCCATTAGGCCTTCCCATACAGCCCACAAAGTCTCCTGTGTATGTGAAGTCAAAGGTTTCACAACTGGCAGCCATAGATTTTCCTTGGTTTTTTTCCAGGCTTTGAGACCATGTTCTGTTTCTGACAATTCGCCTGCATCTGTGGCTGGCATCTTCAGAGAATGGTTGGGTAGGAGTCTGTGTGGAGTTTATATATTGTGAACCCCTGTTGGGGAATATATGTAAATTTGTGTAATTGAATGGTTAGTTTTTGGGTATAGAAATGCAAGGATGATTAGTGTCTGTTTGGCTAATGGTTGGTTGCTGGGCCATTACCTGCTGGAAATTCCCTTGTCCCTGGGTGGAATTCTTTTATAAGTGTTGAGTTTTGATTCTATTATATTTCAAAACTGGAAGCCAGATTTTATTTACTTTTAGGGTTTCTTCTTTCCTGTTGAAGTTGTCCAGGTGTTTGTGGAGTGCAATAGTTTCTCTGTGCATTCTACTCTGTGCATAAACAAAATCTGGCCTCCATTGCTGTATCTGATGCAGCTTGGTTTCTCTTTTTATCTGGAGCTATCACTGCGTCCCCTTTCTCTATCCCTTCATCTGTTACCTTTCTCTTTTCAGTATTAATCTCCATTTTAACCACCTACAACTGTATTATTTATTATTTAACACTGCCTTAGAAAATGAGCTCAGGGAATTAGTGTCCAGCCAGCAAAGCAGGAAATAAAAAAACAGACAATCAAGCAAAGGGAGTCAATAGTTGAAACTGAAAGAATTGGAACTCTTGACTGGCATGAGGGAATTTGTTTGTTTGTTTTAAAATATAATTTTTATTAACTTCTTATATCAATATATCAACACATAATACCAAAACAAAGAACATCAACAATTTCTCAACACAACAGCAACAATAATAATGCAATACTTTTTATACTACAGATAGAATATTAAATACACAACATCACTTACCACATTCAAGAACACATTCATATTTTAAAAACTTTCCTGCTTCCTAACCTTAGGCCTCTATATATCATTTCCATAATTTTCCTCTTATCTTAATGCTTTCACTAATTCATACCTCTACCACTAACATATCAACATTACTAAATTTCAAAAACTTCCAATGTAGTTATTTCTCCTCTTTCTTGCATATATCAAAAATGGTTTCTAATATTTTTGGAATATTTCTGTCATCTTCTGCTTTAACAACATGGTTAACTTACCCATCTCTGCACGTTCAGTTACTTTCATAATCCAATCTTCTCCTGAGGGAATATCCGAGTTTTTCCATTTTTTGTGTGTATATCAATCTTACTGCCGTAATCAAATATTGCATCAGCTTTTCATATGGTCTCAATAATTTGTTTTGTTCTATCAAGCCTAAAATGCAGAATTCCGGGTTTTTTAAAGCACATTTTACACATCTTTTGGCCTTTTTTAACATGATCAGGTAGGAACATACTATCATCAATGGTAGACATGTAAAAAGGCCAAAAGATTCGGTAAAGAAATGCATTGTGAGGTTGAAAAATCTTTATGGTGAAATAATCCATTTGTTGATTTCTCCTCCTAATCCAGCCAGAGCATTTTTTTTACCACTGTGGATCACAAAAAAAGGCCCTGTGGGGTTGCATGTGGCATGTTGGCTGCACTTTGCCATGTTCTAGAGAGTCTCTCCTGGACCTACAGCACCACCCCAGGAAGGCTTTCTAGGTGTTGCCATGTGCTCTATTGTTGGAGTTTCTCCTGTTGGCCAGGAGGACAGGTTTTTCAGAATAGACATAATTGGTCAGAAGTCCTTGCTCTTAACTCCAGGTGACCAGTTTAGAGTTTTTCTTCCAAATCAGACCTTGATGTAGGAAACCTAGTCTGATTGGAATGGGAAAGGGGCACTCAATTGAGTGGTTCACAACAGAGCATGCAATAAGCTAAAAAGAATCTAGGGAACTAGAAGGGCTATTGTGATGAAGAACTCTAAAATAACAGGTCTGCTTATCCAGATGCCATTTTCTAGGCAATTGTCTGTTAGGACTAGGATGCCTCAAACTATCATGGAGGCTGCTGTAGAAGCGCACAGACAGGTAGTGGAGCAGAAAAAGGCATTGCAGTGCCAGTTCAGCCTAGAGGGCAGTTTGTGTGTTCTGAGTGCAAGAGGACCTTGGATATCACAGCACTACCATCTGTATTTGCTTGACATAACACCTTCCTCCAGAAGGTTTGCTTGCTGTCACTTATAAGTATGAATCAAAGACACCAAAAAGAAGTACAGGTTGCTTACAAGAAACTGTAGTCTTTCAGGTGGCCAACTGTGAACAACAAACCTCTTCTGCTTCTTCCATATCTTATGTTTAGTGCCACGTGGTAGATTTGGAACTGAGGGATAGTTTCTGAGATATGATTAGTCATGTATGGTAAGGATGTGGGGATGGAGTTCCTCCAAAAGCTACTCAGATCTGGGATGTTCTGATCATGGGTCTGCACAGGCAGGAGACATGTGTAAATTTCCAGAAGAGCTGGCAGGGCAGCTTTATCTCTTAATAGAAACAACTTTCTTTCCATCCCCCTGTGGTGTCTGCAGCCATTTTCAAAGTTCATTGCTTAGCTGAGAAAGTGGGTGTAAATGGATTAAACACATGCATGGTATGGTTGTTGGGGTAGGGTGTGACAACTCACACCAAGGTGGTCGAGAGCAAACTCCAAAGTGCCAGCCCCCTTTTACCTCAGGGTTCACCCTTGCCACCTTCCCCTCTTTGTTACTACCACCTCAACTTCTATGGTTCCCTTAGTTCTTTCTGTCTGAACCAGGGATGTACCGTTTATTCCAAATGTGTGTTTCTACCTGTATTTCTATGGTAGCATACCTTTTTCTATCTATAGGTTAAATGAATTACCCAAGAGTCTGTAGTTGACCAAACAACATAGAGTAACTTTATTGAAGGGAATAAGATGTACAAAACTTGGAAGTCTTGTGCTTATAATGGTTACCTGTTCGAGCAGACTTGTCACTTTTCAGTAACCACTCTTAATATTGACCCAGCTTAAAAGTCCTAGCACAGATCGTTCTTGGGTCCTTATAATATCGTCCCTTATCCCTCAGGTTCATTCACTCTTTGTCCAATCAACCTTCTTATTCAGACTTCCAACTCCTTGCACACAATCTTGTTAAATTCAAACCTCAAACATACAGCACACACATGGAGCCTTTTGCTCCAGTCTACTTGTGCTCCCAGACTCAACTGAACTCCTGGCTAACTGTCACGCATCACTTCAAACATACATAAACCCCTCCCATTCCAGTCTCCTGCTCTGGGATTGGTTCCTTTCATATTCTTATCTCATTTGCTCACCTTTCTGTCTGTCACATAGGGTTCCTCTTAAAGTTATAGCTGTATGCTGTAGAGAAAAAATCTGACATATGCTATAAGTTAAGTGGATTCATATGTCCTTAAATACCTCTTCTTAAATTACAGCAGTTCTCTATATCAAATGTTGAATATACACAAGAAGAATCACTGATGGAAACTTTGGAAGGAAACATGAAGAAGGAGGGGTGAGAAAAATGTGTGACTTATTCATCTTAACAGTGCCCATTTTACTCATATTTTTCTTTTCTAGCATTGCAGCCTTGCTTTTGTCTTAGTATTTAGACACGTTTTCTTGAGTTAGTTGTTAATGGCTATGGAGACCAAATGTAAACAGTCAAAAGTTGTGAGCAAGGTAACGGTGTTTGTTTACATTTAGGAATAAAAATCCTCATGGTTGACAGAGAGTGAATTATTTTGCAATGTAAGTAATACGTTTTGAAATTGTATATTAGCATTCCCGGGATGGTATACTGGATCAATCTATCTGATTGGGTTATCCTCGCATACTAACCGAACCAGCAGGAGCAACATTCTAAATCAGTTGTTTTCAGTTAAGTTCATAACCTTCCCTGCCAGTTTTTAAATTTCCTGCCGTGCTGATCAGACTGGTTTTAGACCTTCTTTCCATAAGATTAGTGTTAAGTATTTGGATCTAGGCAAGGCAAAGAAACTTAAGAATGGCAGAGAGTAAGATTAAGAAAAAGGAGAAAAAGATAAATCCAACAGACAAGAAAAGTAAAGAGAAACCTCATGAAAAGATGGATCCAGTAGCAGATGCTACACGAGACTCTGAACTGGACAATATACTAATGATTAAAAATGCAGTCATGTTAATAATAAATGACAACTATTCCATTCATGATATCTAATGTGTTTATAACCTTTTGATCTGTAATTGTCTCTGCAGTATTACACGTGAGACAATTCCCAGTGAATTCCCCTGTTCATTTTGTCCTGAAATAAAAGCAAACCCTACTAGGTAAAAGAAACTAACCATGAACATACTGTCGATAAGGTCATATGTAAAATTGTCATTAACAATGTTAGCAGATTTATAAACTTGCACCCCATTTTCTGCCTACACTTCATGGCTGATGTATTGGGTTTAATTGGGAACTGAAGAATCTGCTTTTCAGTATCAGCAGCTGGCATGACAGGGAAGGCTTTCGGACCACCTTGTAACTTAAACACTGTTGATATGTAACAAGCATTTCAATGTCCAGTCATTCATAGAACCAGATTGGTTCTTCCAGTCACACATTTTAAGCAGGCGCTTAATTTCATGGTCTTTCATTTTGATTCATAAAAGTACCAAAGGTCTAGCAGGTAATAAATTAGGCAATGTTCAGATTGCTATGGGAACACAGGTAGGAAGGTGATGTTACATTCATGTCCTGTTTGTGACACCCCATAGGCAACACTTTTTCCGCAGAATGCTAAATTAGAAAGGCTTGTGGCCTGGTGGAACATGGCTCTTTTATATTCATATGTTTTAGTGTAGGAAATAAAATCATCCCTTCACATTCGTGGGGGTTAGGGGCAGCCAACCCCTGCGAATGTGAAAAAAAAATGTGAATAAAAAATGAGCGGGCGGGTGGGAGGCTTTTCACACACCCCTTCCCAAGGCAACAATCTGCCTTGGGAAGGAAAGGGATGGGTGGGAGGGAGGCTTTTCACCCCCTACTTCCCAAGGCGACGATCTGCCTTGGGAATGGAAGGGACAGGTGGGAGGGAGGCTTTTCACCCCCCCTTCCCAAGACAGCGATGGGCTTCACAAGAAGCCCATCGCTGCTTTGGGAAGAGTGGGGGGGGGTGGCTGAAAAGCGCCTCTGCCCCGAACTCCCCATTCTCTCAGGGCTTGGTTCTCCAAGCCCCAGGAAATCGGGGAGTTAGGCAGCACAGTTTGGTCAGGGAGCACTCCATTTAAATCGGCTCCTCTCCCTTGTGTGCAAGGGAGAGAAGCTGATTTAAATGAGGTGCCTCCTAAGCAAACCGCGAATAGTTGAAACTGCGAATCTGAAAAGTGAAAGTGATTATTTTCAAGGAGAATAAATAAAAATTGGTGTGAATTGCCATGTGGAACCTTTAAAAGGCAGTATTGTAGGCTTCCACAATATATATTGCATTTTTATTTACAAAGTGCTAACGGCAACTAAAAATTGTTAACAGTCTGCTACCTAAATTTCATGTTTCAACTGCCAGAAAAATCAGAACAATAGAACAGAACTTGTTTACCCTGCAGATTAATTTGACATTGATAAAAAAAGTTATTGTCTCTAGTAATTAGAAAGGTTGAAGAGTGCTTCCCTATGGCGAGGAGCGAAGATGAATCCTTTCATGTTGGGAAAGGCTACCATCGCCCAGAGGAAAACAGGAAGTTACATCATGGTCTCTTGGAAATTTGAAACCCTCTTTGTTCTCTTCCTGTGGATTCCCACGAGGCCAGTTCAGCTTCCTGCTTTTGCCCAGTAGGGATCTAGGATCAACTCCTCCATCTTACTTCAGCTATTTTTTCTTTTCAGACTTTTTTCTTCCCTCCCACTCTTTTCCCTATATCTCTCCTTATCTTTCCTCCCTATTATATTTTTTTAAAAAAATCCCTTTTCCATACCCCCTCCTCCCTCCCTCCTTTTACTCCCAGACCTCAGTATGGGCGGCAACAAGGAAGGCAAAAAAGTCCCAAAAGGGACTGAGAGATAAGCCGAGCAGGAAGAGGAAGCTCAAAAAGTCAAGAGCCGCTCAGCAAGCGAGCCAAAGGCTCAGGAGGAGGCCGCAAGGGAGGGGGTGCCCTGCGCCACTTATCGAGCGAGCAATGGTCAGCCATGAGAAAAGCCTCACAAGCAATTGCCAGCGGCAGCTCAGAGAAGCTGCCAGCAAAGGCTGGCATGGCAGCAGTCCAGGAGAAGGTGCCAGAACGGAGCCGTGCCAAGGAGCCTCAGAGGCCCCAGGCAGGGTCCTCAACCAGTCCTCTGCCACTTTGGAAGGCCTTCCATAAGCCCGGAGCCTGCTGCCTCACTTCCGACAATTCCCAGATGACGAACCAGGTACCACAGGACAAAGGAGACCCCTGCTCATGCCAGCACCCATCTTGCCCCCTCCTTTTTCCATAGCAGCGGCAGCAGAGTCGTAGTTCTCCCTTCTGGAGGACCTTTTACCTCCCTCCCCACCCGTCCAGATCTCCAGCAGGGACGAATTGGGAAGAGAGGATTCATCACCAACCTCCTGGGAACCCCAAGATTTTCTTCGTGGTCTCTGTGAATCACACAGTTGGGTTATTCGCCTGTGCAGAGCGTTCGGAACCTTGTGGAATTGCTAGGCAGAATGTGCATTGATACATTTTTGGTGGTAACTCCACCCACCCTAACTACCCTCAGTTCCTTTTTTTCCGCCACGTTAGCAGCTTGAAGGAACCTTCGTTCGCTAGTTTTTTCCTCACTTTCGATTTGGCTTGGATTTTTGACTACGATTTTTCTCTCACTCCCTTAGATTTGGCATTCTTTCTGTGAGTTTGGTGTTGACTTGGATTGTTTCTCTCTACTCTTACTGTTTGCCCATTGGATTTGACGACCTCATGAGTACAATGGCTTCGAGAGCGGTCTTTAAAAGATATGCCATCTGCCAAGCCAAACCCCCGAGCACAGATGGCCATTCCCGCTGCCTTATTTGTCTCGCCGAATCCCATAATGTGGACTCTTGCATGCACTGCAGGGCCTTCATGCCTCAAGCCCGTAAGCATAGGATGTCCCACCTGAAATCATTTTTATACGAAAAGGCTCTAATTCCGACAGCTGCCTTGACTCCGGCCTCTGCTCCGGCGCCCGCTCCACTAAAACGGGGCCGCTTGCCATCTCTGGTCAAAGACTCAAAAATGACATCAGTCCCGTAGTCCATCCCGAGGCCGTTTGGTTGCTTTGGACCCGGAGGCAGTGCAAGGTTCGCACAAACATGCTGTTCCCTCCGGTCCATGTCGGGATCGAGCACGCTCGACACCTTCAACCTCTACACGGGACTCGGAATCCTTGACTTTGAAGACTGTCCCTCGGGACCAGGTGCCTTCTGTAACAACTGGTCGGGTTGATGCTTTGGAGGAAGCCTCAAAGTCCTTAAAAAAGGACAAACACTCCTTTCGGCATGAGGACAGCTCTAAGACTAAGAGCAAGCCGAAGGATGCTTCCAAAAAGTTGAAGCCGATGACCATTCCACCAACAGTCCATACTAATATGGCCGCTAAGGCTATTGAAACCACGGAAGCGCCACGTGCTGATGATGCCAAGGCTGCTTCGACCTGACCATCCCCAGCAACAGCTGCTGAGGGAAATCTGCCATCCCGTGCTCCAACTCCTGCAGCTTCTGTGGATATTGTCACAGTTGAAGTGCCCTCGGGTGCTGATATGGCTGTGTCACCCCAACAGAAAGACCATTTACCGGTCCTCATTTCGAGAGCTCAACTTCTCGAACGCTCCGCTTCCGACATCGCAGTTGAGGTTGTTGAATCCGAAGACGCCACTCGAACTCATCCCTTTTCACCTAGGATCCATGATGATGAGTTTGCTTACTCCGCCTATGACTTGGCACGCTCCATCTACCGTGCCAAATTCACTTCACCGACTGGCTCACAGGTACTAACTACCCAGGCCTTTGACTTCACAGAAATGTATATGAGTCAGAGTGTGCGTCATTCCCCACAACGCCTGGCATTCGTGGAACTGCGGGGTCTATCTAAGGATATGGAGAGTCAGGTATCTCCATGTCCGGACCGAAGTCCTCTGCCACCGACTCCTCCCACACCATTGCCTTGTACCACCTCTGCTTTATGGCGGCCACAGTCCATCGCCTGTGGGTTCGACCTCTACTTCATCGGAGTCAGATCCATACTTCCCCTATCTGCCGTCTCCACAACCTGATTTGGTGGAGGATGATTCTGCATGGCCAATGTATGATATCCGTGCTTTTTCTGAACAAATGGTTCGCATGTCCCACGCTTTGGACCTCAAGATTGTGGAAAAGGAGTTGAAACCGGTAGATCCTATATTCCATCGTATACAGTCAAAGGTGCCTCCTACTGCCAGTTTCCCAGTTTTGCCATCCCTTCTGAAACTCACTCAGGGGTCATAGGAAACCCCCTCTTCGATCCAGTTCACTTCAAAGAAGATTGATAGACTGTATCAGATTGGAGGTGAACATATTGAATGGCTTCAAACTCATCCTCGCCCCACTTCTGTGGTAGTTGAGGTCTCCCAGAACAGAAGGCAATGCCGTCCGCAATCAATGCCACCTGACCCAGAGGGGTGGAAGCTCAACATAATTGGGAAAAAGATCTACTCCGCTGCAGGCCTGAGTTTCCGTGTGGCCAATTACTCTGCTTGTATGGGGGCATATCAGCAGTTTCTCTGGGAGAGGATGATGCCCCTCATCCAAGATCTCCCAGATGAAAGACAAAGATTGGCGGAGGCAGTCCAGTCAGAAGCGCAGTTAATGGCGGGGCAACAAATGAATTCTGCCCGACATGTTGCAGATTGTTCCACCAAGACGATAGCTCGATCCATCGGACTACGTCGTCACGTGTGGCTCCAGTCCTCGGGCCTCACTCCCCAAGCCTTGGCTACCATTGAGGATTTGCCATTCGATGAGTTGGGCCTTTTCAATGTCTCCATGGATGAAAAATTAGAGTTCACCCAGAAGATGAGGACCACCGCCAGGAAATATGGTATGGCTGCTTCCTCATCTTCTCTATACTACTCCAGGAACCGTACCAACTGGCAGGCCTCTACATCTGGCCATCAGTTTAGAAGGGGTTTTACTGGCCAATCTTATAGATGCTCCCGACATCGACTGTCCCCTTTGTCAGCCTCGTCGCTGAGGAGCCAGGGGTCAACTTTTCAATATCGACCCCCTGCAAAGCAGAGGTCCAAGGATCAAGTGAGAAGAAAATTTTGAATTTCCACCTCATTCTCTCTTCTGTTTAGACTCCACTCTTCGGAGATTGACTGTCGACTTTCCAAGAAGCCTGGTCTTCAATGACATCAGACCTCTGGGTACTTCAAATCATCCAGAACAGCTATTGGATCAAATTTGATTTACTGCCTCCGACAGGTCGGGTTCGATCAACACCGCCCTTCCCTCCCCTCCTAGAGGAGGTGCAGACACTGCTGCAGAAGGGGGCCATTGAACCCGTGGATTCCAAACTTCACCACTTCTGCTTCTCCTCGTGGTACTTCCTGGGCACAAAGGATGGTGGTCTCCATCCCATTCTCGACCTTCGCGGAGTGAACTGGCATATAGCACCAAAGAAGTTCAGGATAGTTACCCTGGTTTCCATACTACCACTCCTACAGCAAGATGACTGGTTCGCTTCCATAGACCTCAAACATGCCTACTTTCACATCGGGATCCATCCATCCCACAGACGGTTCCTGGCGTTCCAGATCGGGACCGAGATATTCCAATTCCTGGTCCTCCCATTTGGACTTTAGACTGCTCCAAGAGTTTTCACAAAGTGCATAGCAGTGGTAGCGGCCTTTCTACGTCAGCATGGGGTGGTGGTCTTCCCCTACATCGACGACTGGCTGATTGTGGCAAACTCTCGACGTCCACTCAAACTGGACATCGATCTCACCTTAGATGTGTTAGAAGGCCTGGGAGTTGTTGTCAACTGGGAGACGTCGCAACTCCAACCATCCCAATCTATCCAGTTTATCGGAGCTCAGTTTGATTCGCTTACGGCCGCAGCCTACCTGCCTCGAGACCGATTCAACACCCTACGGTCCTTGATCCTTGTTTGCCACCGATTCCGAAGACTTTCAGCCCATGCAGTCCAGATACTTCTTGGTCACATGGCAGCTTCTACCTATGTGGCACGCCTCGCCAGACTCCGGTTCCATCCGCTTCAACACTGGTTCCTACAAGTGTTCAACCCCCTGCGCGACTCCCCGAACAAACTGCTCACCATCCCACGGGCAGTTCAACAGTCACTGGGATGGTGGTTGGTTCCAGAGAACGTTTTGTTGGAAATGCCATTCGACCCTCCTCAACCAGACATCTCTCTAACAACAGACACCTCGACGTTCAGATGGGGAGCCCATCTTGAATCCTACGAAATCCAGGGCACTTGGGATGCCAAAGAACGGACATGCCATATCAATGTCTTAAGAGCTTCTTGGCGTCCAGAAGGCACTATGGGCTTTTGAGACCCTAGTGACGGACAAGACCATCCTGGTGGTAACAGACAACACGTCGGTGATGTACTATCTGAACAAGCAAGGAGGAATGAGATCCCCTCAGCTTCTTCAACTCACACTGGACATCTGGGATTGGTGCGTATGCAGGAACATTTACCTCCAATCCATCCATCTCCCAGTGGAGGAAAACACTCTTGCAGACAGACTCAGCCATTCCAGCCTCTCCATCCACGAATGGATGTTACACAGGTCAGTGACGTCAGACCTGTTCCGACAAAGGGGAACTCCCCAAGTGGACCTCTTTGCGTCACGAGAAAACAGTCAGTGCCACCAGTTCTGTTCCAGACATCACACCCTGGGTTCGAGGGGCAACACATTCCTCTTTCATTGGACAGGACCCCTTCTCTACCTCTTCTCTCCGTTTCCACTGCTGAAGAGGGTAATCGCCAAACTGCATTGGGACCGAGCGGATGCCATCCTCATCACTCCGTGGTGGCCCCGTCAACCTTGGTTTGCAACCCTCCTGCGTCTAGCCAGGCACCGATTCATCCGACTTCCGACCCGTCCCGATCTTCTCACCATACAGAACGGGAAGGTCAGACACCCAGATGTACAAGCTCTACGACTAACAGCAGGGAGACTACGGCCTTGAACCCATCCTCCGTTCAGAGGGCCGGGATCTCTATGGCCTTGGATTAGTCTTCGGTTTCGAGAGGCCGGGCCTCTCCATCTCTCCCTCCAGAGGTTCAGACTGTCATCGACGCTGCCCAACGACCTGCTACCCATAGATCATATCACTACAAGTGGAAAAATTTGAAGCCTTTCTGGCTGATCGGGGACTGGCTACGGAACTGTACTCCATCCTGACGCTCTTGGAATTCCTTCTCCACCTGTCTACCACAGGGCTTTCACATTCGTCAATCCGGTGCTACTTGGCGGCTGTTTCTGTCGAATTCCAGGCTAGAGGTCACCAGTCTCATTTTATGGATCCGACAGTCAAGAAGTTCTTGAGAGGCTACGCCAACCGTCATCCTCTGGTACTCAAGCCTATGCCAACATGGAACCTTGAACTGGTCCTCTCTCAGCTGTTTCTCTGGGCCAAGTGGACAGTCCTATCACTATCAGCACAGTATCTCCAGGGCAAGAGCAACTCCAGGGCAGACTATCTAAGCAGACACTCAGTGCTCCTGGAAGAGTGGGAACTGAAACAATCAGCCTTCCAGGCAGTCCAAAGGATCTTCAGTGTGCCGCAAGTCGACCTCTTCGCAACACCAAACAACGCAAAACTGGCTCTCTTCTTTACCGGTTTCCTGGATCCATTCGCAGAAGGCACAGATGCCCCACATGCCCGCTGGCCAACGGGTCTGCTCTATGCCTTTCCCCCACTTCCACTCATAGGAAAAGTATGTCGCAAGATCAGACAGGAATGGGCCCAGGTAGTCCTCATTGCCCCCCATTGGCCATGAAGGCTGTGGATCTTCTTCGTGGTCTCTGAATACACACAGTGGGTAATTCCTGCGCCTGTGCAGAGCACTCGGAACCTTCTGAAATCACTAGGCAAAATAGTTTTTGATACATTTTGGCAGTAACTCTGCCCACCCCAATAGTCTTTCTGAGGCACTCTTACCTAATTCCCCTCAGTTCCTTTTTATCTGCTGCGCAAGCAGCACATAAGAACCCTTTGTTCACTAGAGCTTCTTTTACTTTCTATTTTACCTCACGGATTGACTCGGACTGCTTATTGACTTCGGGGTTTTTGTTTGTTTGTTTTTTGTTTTGGCTTTTCCTTTTGATTCTTGTGATTTCTGGCCCTTTTGTCTTTTGGACTCATCCACCAATGCTGCAGATCCCGGAGGATCTCCGCTTATTTGATTCAAACCCTACTGGGAAACATGGCAGCCACAACTTCAGTCACTCAGTTTTCAAGGCTACGGTTCCTACCGCTTCAGTCGTGGTTCCTGAGCATCTTCGACCCAGTGCGGGACTTCCCTCACAAACTCCTCAACTTGCCGCAAGCAATTCAACATTCCCTGGATTGGTGGTTGGACCCAAACAACGTCCTGTCAGGCATGCTGTTCGAACCCCAACCGTAAGTCTCAGTCACCACGGATGCATCCTTACTCAGATGGGAAGCCCACCTCGAGACATATGCGGTCCAGGGCTCGTGAACTGCTGACAAACGGGAGCTCCATATCGATATCCTCAATCTCCTGGCTGTTCAGAAGGTGCCTCAGGCCTTCGAGAAGCTGGTATCAGGCAAGACGGTCCAGCTTGTCACGGATAATACATCCGTGATGTACTACCTCAACAAGCAATGAGAGACGAGGTCTCTGTCTCTTCTGTCACTTACCCTTGAAATTTGGGACTGCTGAATTCAGAGGGGTATACTTCTCCACTCCATTCATCTTCCAGGAGAGGAGAATAGTCTTGCCGATGGACTGAGCTGTCTGAATTTGTCTATGCATGAGTGGATGTCACATCAATAGGTGGCACAGAATTGTTTCAGCGCTGGGGTACTCCGCAGGCCCATTACGAACACAAGTGGTGGCCAAGCTGCATCGGGACCGATCGGATGCAATCCTCCTCACTCCATGGTAGCCTTGGCAACTGTGGTTCACACCTCTCCTTCGCCTGGATCATTGGCACTTTCTGCACCTTCCAAGCCGTCTGCATCTATTGACCATCCAGAACGGCAACGTCAGACATCCGAACCTCGAGATGCTTCATCTGATGGCTTGGAGGGTACTGCCCTGAATCTGTCTTCAGATCTGAGGCGTTCCGTGCGTCTACTGCTACCGGCCGACATACAGGTAGTGCTTGACGCCTCTCTCTGCCCTTCTACACATTGATCCTATTCCTACAAGTGGAAACGTGTTGAAGCCCTTTTCTTAGACCATGGCCTCACCGCTGCTTCCTCCTCAGTGACCACCTCCTCCAATTCTTACTGCATCTTTCGGATTCAGGACTATCCTTCTTGTCCTTGAAGTGATACCTGTCGGCTCCCTCCATTGAGTCCAAAGCACGGAGTCGACCTTCTCTGTTCCAAGACCGGTTAGTTCAGAAATTTCTGAAGCACTATGTCAACCTTCATCCACCAGTGGCTGAGCCTCCCCCAGCTAGGAGACTCAAACTAGTCCTCTCTCAACTCATGAGACACACCTGCGAACCCTTGGCGACAATGGATCTCCTGTCGTGAAAAACAGCCTTCCTCATAGCCATCATATTCGCCCGTCGAGCTGGTGGACTTTGTGCCTTGCGTTCCGATGTTCCATACTCGACATTCCACGAGCATACAGTGTTTCTGAAACCGGATATGTCCTTTCTTCCAAAGGTGGTCTCCAGTTTCTACATCTACCAATTCTTCGTTTTCCCTGCTCTAATGCAGGAGCCAAAGGATGACTTGAACGGACTCTCCACTCCCTGAATGCTCAGAGAGCCCTTGCCTTTTACGTATAGTGGACAGCTCCATTTCAAAAGTCGCCGAATCTGTTTGTGTCCTATGCAAACTTGAAGTTGGATGCCCGTTTATCCACAGTGCCTATCAAAGTGGGTGATATCGTCCATCTCCCTCTGTTACAAACTGGCTTGAAAGCCCCTGCCTCCTTGGGTTCGAGGGCACTCCGTCAGAGCTGTATCCGCTCCTGCTAGCTTCCTCTCCGGGGTTCCCCTGGAGTATGTGTGCTGGGCAGCCACTTCATCTATGCCACCAATTTTTGTCTCGCACTACAAACTAGACACTCGGTCTCGTAATGAGGCTGCTTTTGGGAGGGCCGTTCTGCTGTCCTCCATTCAATAAATGAGTGGTTATTGTGATTGCTTATGGTGCTTAACATTTATTGCTATGTTCATGTCAGTTTAAGCTCATTGTTATGGTTTCATGGGACATCACTTGTCAACAATTGCCCTTGTCTAGCCCGCTAGCATGACATATACTCCTCCTATGGGTGAAGCTTGCTAATCTACCCACTGTGTGTATTCACAGAGACCATGAGGAAGATGGACACATTGCTTACCTGTAACCATAGATCTTCGAGTGGTCTTCTGTGAATTCACACAGACCCGCCCATCCTCCCCTCTGTGTCCTGCTATGGCATACGCTTAATGTTCCTGATGTTGCTGCTTGTGGCATCCTTCAAGGAACTGAGGGGAATTAGGCAAGAGTGTCTCAGAGAGACTGTTGTGGTGGGCTGAGTTACTGCCAAAATGTATCATAAACTATTCTGCCTAGCAATTCCAGAAGGTTCCAAGTGCTCTTCGCAGGCGCAGGAATTACCCACTGTGTGAATTCACAGAAGACCACTCGAAGATCTGTGGTTACAGGTAAGCAACCTATCCTTCTTATACCTCATGGACATGGTGATGGAGGACCAACAGCACCTCCCAATATGGGAAAACCTGCTACATCAGGGTCCAATCAACCATCCTAACCCGGAATGGCTCCAATTAACTGTGTGGAGGCTGAGCGGAGAGCGCTTAGGCTCTGTGGGTACAAAGAGACTGTGATCGATAACCTCCTCTTCCAGAAGACAGTCCATGATAAGGATCTACAAAGCAACATGGCGTGCTTTCCATAGATCGTGTATCACCTCCCATGTTCAACACAAGGAGGCGTCAGTCAAGCATGTTCTGGTGTTTCTACAAAAGGGCCTAGAATTGGGGCTCTGCCCCAGTACGCTAAAGACACAAGCAGCAGCCTTGTCATCAGTCATTTCTACTCCCCAAGGAAACAGGCACTCCTCCCACCCACATGTGAGGAGGTTCCTCAAAGGAGCAACTCTGATTTCCCCTCCGGTGAGACACAAGTTCCCTTCCTGGAACCTCCCACTAAAGGCCCCACCTTTCGAGCCATTGAGAAAGGTATTGCTCAGACTCCTTACCCTCAAGGTCGCTTTTCTGGTAGCAATAACCTTGGCACGAAGGGTCTCGGAATTGGCCCTCTCAGTAAGGGACCATCTCTGCTTCTTCAGTGATGATTTCGTGACCCTCCATCTAGACCTCTCCTTCCAACCAAAGGTCCTCTCAAATTTCCACATCTCACAGGATCTAATCCTACCTTCATTCTTCCCGAATCCTTCTCACCCAAGAGAAAAGCGGTGGCACAAGCTAGGAGTCAAAAGGGCCCTCAAGATATACATCAAGCAGACAGGTTCCTTCAGAATATGTGATTCTCTCTTCGTTTCCTTTAACCCAGCATCCATGGGGTTAAGGGCCTCGAGGCAAACCATCACCACTTGGCTAAAAGCCTGCATCTTAATGTCGTATGATCTCACAAGGGTCCCCAGACCAATAGGGGTCATGGCACATTCAATGAGGTCAGCAGACACCTCAGCTGTATTCTCTACAAATGCCCCCATTGCAGAGATCTGCAAGGCAGCGAACTGGATCACCCCCTCCACGTTCATAAGACATTATAAGGTGGACAGATTATAAGATTCAAGTCAACAGAAGCCACCTTCAGAAGGAGGGTGCTCCAGGAGGTGGTCAATGAGTGAGGTATGAACTCTATTTTGCAGTCACACACACCCTGACAATGGAGTTGGATAGCTTGGGCATGTCCCAACACTAAAGGATTCGTCTTCGCTCCTCCCCCTAGAGAATGCTACATTGGTTACTTACCATGAAGGTGCATTCTGAGGGGGAGGACTGAAGACAAATCCTGCCCACCTGGTGACTGCAAGAGAAGACAGTGTTCTGCTCTCTTTCGCTAATGTGTACATATGTATATAACATGTTTCTTCCTAATTTTCTACTATAGTTGTTTATCCATATCCATAGAACTTAGCCAGTCATAGAACTGGCCTCGTGGAAATCTGAAGGAGGAGAACAAAGAGGGTTTTGAATTTCCAAGAGACCATGATGCAACTTCCTGCTTTCCTCTGGGTGGTGGTAGCTTTTCCCAACATTAAGGATTCGTCTTCAGTCCTCCCCCTCAGAATGCACCTTCACGGTAAGTAACCAATGTGGCATTCTTTATCACATTGTGTATATTTAGGGGAAGAAATAAGAGCCTTATCCTTTAGACATTTCTGACACAGTCACAAAACTGTTTTCTACTTTGTCTCAGCAGCACAGAGATCACTCTTTCAGATGATCAGCCTTTTACTACTGTGTCAAGTACTCTTTCAAATGAACCTGTTGACCAAGAGAAAGAAGAAACTGCTGCAAGAGAATCAACAGTGCAGCCACTGAGCACTTCAGATGCTGTTAGACAAATGCTCCAAGATGAAATGTTTAAACTGGTTCAGGTGAAAATGCCACAATCTAAAACTATAAATACAAGTACAAGGGTTGTAGAGTCTGATAGAATAGTGCACTAAAATCACTGCAACTGGGGATGTCTGAACCACCTGTAGCAGAGAGGCTTTCTTCCTAGTTTTGACTTATGGTGACCAAGAGTGAACAGTGGTGAACAAGAGACCTCCTTGCTCAAGTTTTGCAAACTCAGGGCAACCATGGCTTCCTTGGTTGAACCAATCCACCTGTATTAAGATTTTCCTCTTTTGTTGCTACACTTTTACCAAGCATTATTATCTTTTCCAGTGAGTCATGTCGTCTCACAATATGTGTGTGCCAAGTATGAGAGCCTCAGTTTATTTATCATGGCTTCTAGTGAGAGTTCAGGCTTAAGTTGTCCCAAGACCCAGTCATTCATATTTTTAGCACTCCATGGTATCCATAGAACAATCCATCATGTTTCAAAGGAGTTGATTTTTGTCTTACCAGTTTTCTTCACCATCCATGTGTCACATCCATACATAGAGCATTTCTCCTGGCAGAGATCAATGCTCTGACCTCTACAATGACGAAAGGACATTTTCAAGGTATACCCCATAATGAGGTATTTTGTCCATACAGTTTAGGAGCTGTTGAAACTACAGCACATGTAGTTCTGTATTGTAGTTTTTACAAAAATGCATCTGGCAGATTGTTGCACCCTATTTTAGAGAAGTTCCTTTGTAGATCTGATGCATCATTTTAAAAGTTTGTTTAAATGGAAACAATCCTCCTAGTATTATTCGTATTGCCAAATTTCTAAATACTGTGATTGATATTAGGCTAAAATAATTGAAGGTCAGTGGAGTATTTGGTCCTGTAGTAATTATTTATTTTGGTAAATAGATCAATAAACATTTGTATATAAAAAAGGAAATATATTTTTTGGGCAGAACAGTCTCCTGCAAGCAATTGCAATCATTAGGTTAGCAGTGTAGTTGGATGTAAAGTTTCTGCACTAAAAATTTTGAACCCTTCAATACTATATTATCATACGCATTATATGGCATATTATTATGGACAAAATTAATCACTCTTAATAAGCATATCTTGGAAAGTACTAAAACCACAACTTTCTAAGAATCAGTTTATCAAGGATTAACTTCTGAATGAAATTTATTTTTTTGTCTTTATGGACTTGAGTAACGTAAGGTTTGCATAAACTGACAAGATTCAGTATGTGTAAAAATGATTTTGGATTTGAGTGTTGTGTATGTCAATAGCTTGGAGTCTCTTCTTTAAGATGCCACCCCTCTTAGGTTTGAACTTAAGATGAAGATTTAGTTTACATCTGACAAGGCGATGATCTGTTTGGCATTCTGCACTGGGCATCACTCGTGTATGACGGACATCACGAATGTCTCTCTGACGGACTAGAACGTAGTCAATGAGGTGCCAATGTTTGGATCGGGGATGCATCCAGGTTGTCTTCAAGCTATTTTTCTGCTGAAAGATTGTGTTTGTAATAGTCAGCTGTTGTTCTGCACAGAACTCTAGCAGGAGGCGCCCGTTATCATTGCAATTTCCAACACCATGCTTGCCTAAGACACCTTTCCAGGCTTCGGAGTTCTTTCCTACTCTGGCATTGAAGTCACCAAGGATAATAATTTTATCTTCTACAGGGACTTTTTGTATGAGTTGGCGTAGGTCTGTGTAGAATTTGTCTTTCTCTACAGGGTCGGCTTGCATAGTTGGGGCATATATACTAAAGAGAACAACATGTGGGAGGCGTAAGGAAATAATGCGATCAGAGTGTCTTGTTGGTAGCTTGTTTAACTTAAGCCGTCTGAGGGCTCACACTAAGACTCTAAACTATCTAGTCCGTGAGCTGCTCTTCGCCGATGATGCTGCCCTTGTTGCCCACACAGAAGCAGCTCTGCAGCGCCTAACATCCTGCTTTGCAACAGCTGCAGAGCTGTTTGGGCTAGAAGTCAACCTGAAGAAAACAGAAGTTCTTTACCAGCCTGCACCACAGGACGAACACCACCATCCCCACATTGCCGTCGGCAAATCAGTGCTCAAGTCCGTTCAGCAGTTCTCCTACCTGGGAAGCATCATCTCCTCAGATGCCAAGATTGACAAAGAGATCGATCACAGATTAGCAAAGGCACATAGTGCATTTGGAAGACTTCACAAAAGAGTCTGGAGCAATAAACACCTGAGGCAAAGCACAAAAATCAGTGTGTATAGAGCCATCGTACTGTCTATCCTCCTTTATGGATCTGAAACATGGGTCACCTATCGCCACCACCTACGACTCCTCGAGCGCTTTCATCAGCGCTGTCTACGCACAATCCTAAATATACACTGGACTGACTATGTGACGAATGTTGCTGTCCTCGAGCAAGCAGGGATCACCAGCATTGAGGCCATGATATTGAGAACACAGCTGCGCTGGGCAGGGCACGTTTCTAGGATGGAGGACCATCGCCTCCCAAAAATACTACTCTACGGTGAACTCACCACGGGTCAGCGTAAGAGGGGCGCTCCAAAAAAGCGATACAAAGACTCCTTGAAACAACATCTCAGGCTTGGCCAAATTGATCACCAACAGTGGTCCACCCTGGCCTCACATCGGGAGGCATGGAGACGCACTATCCACAATGCTGCAGCCTTATTTGAGAACTCACGAAGAACAAGTCTTGAAGAGAAACGACAACGCAGAAAGAATCACAACCCAAAAACATTACCCAAGGAGACCTTCTGCTGTGCTTTTTGCAACCGGACTTGTTTATCTCAGATTGGCCTTTTTAGTCATCAACGCGCTTGCAGAAAGTGCGGGATGAGTCCTTCCTGAATCTTCGTTTGCGAAGAAAAGCCAGAGATGTCAATAGCATAGATAAGAATCATTTTTAATCCTCTAGACTGTTCTACATTTAGAAATTCCTACTACATTGTTTCTGGGTTTTGAGTGAGTAGTCTTTAAAAGTATTTCATTTCTTCCAAAAGAGATACTGCATTGGAGTGTTTTTCTGTGTTTCCCACTGGAAAAACTAAACATTCTCTGGAACATGCAGAGGAGCAATCCACTACTTTTTAGGTTGTCTCCTTTGCGGCACCTTCCAAGGCAAGGAATCACATGCTTTCTGTTATTTCTGTTGACCACTCTGTTTTTTCTTTTCTGCCTTGCCAGTTGGTTGTGTTCAGTGCTTCTCTGATCACCTCTGAATTTTTTCAACTTTGACTACTTTTATTTGGCTTCAAACTGCTGACTTGCTGTTTCATTTCTCCTCTCTTACTGTGTTCCCTTTTTTCCCTATTGATTTCCTTAAAAAAAAACCTTTGCCTTCTCTTTCTCTGTCTTCATTGCTGGAAATGAAGAAGGCCACTTTAGCCACAAAAAAAATTGAGAGAGAGAGAGAGAGAGAGAGAGAGAATGGCAGTAGCTTGTATATCAGCATGAGTAAAACATCAGTTTAAGGGTGTCTACTGTATATTTTTATGCTATGACATCCCTTGTAAGACAAGGTACAGGACTGTTGGAGTTCACTCAATCAGATTTATGGCAAAAAGTAACCCATATGAAATCTGATGGCCCTTGAAGCAGCTTCTGGCTCAAAGAGTCTTTGATTCTATGATTCTGTATTTGGGTATAGCCATTAGAATCCTTGGTCTTACTCAGCAGCTGATTTCACTGTAATTTGACAGTTTTGTGTCATTTATAGAATAGGTGTATTAGAGTTAGAGTAAGAATAATAAGATTACTGATGCAGAGTAATATTCCTGCTTATGTCTAATAGGATAATTGCAGAATTGCAAATATTGTATATATATGAATTTTAACCAATATATGTTTTATCAAATCCTAATTTCTGTTCTTTCTGTTTAGTTGCAGCAAATCAATTTTATGAGCCTCATGCAAGTAGTAGGCTCATCCTTTGCTGGCCTGCCAAATCTATCACAGCAGATGCATCAGACACAGCCTTTCCAGCTGGGAAGAAGTCAGGCTTCAAATGCTGGAGGGCCTGATATAGAAAGTTCTCCCCATAAACATCCAGCAGCTGGATTTCCAAGAACACAAATGCCGACTCTAGAAAATAGTTGGAATGCTAATATGGAAAACACCACTCCTCAGGGGAAAAATGATTCAGCTAATCAAAACCATAGTGGAACTATTCTAGTAAGTAGAGATCTGCATTTTTAGATTAAAAAGTTATAATTCATGTATTGCATTCAAAATTTGGCCAACATGTTAAGCCATTCTGTTATTCTTGTTTATAAATATTTTTTCTTGTTTAGAATCTTCCACACATCAGTGATTCGTCACACATACCAGAGAATCAGTCTAATAGAACAAGTCTGATCCCACCATTTCAGAGCTTGCTTCCTCAGGTTCCAGCTAGACCACTACCTCTTCTGTCTGCTTCCCTAAATGCTGAGAAGAAACCTCAGCTTATCCCAATGGCAAAACCTATGAATAGTACAGATGGGTTTCCTTTGCTTAAACTTAAACCAAACTATGAATTCCAGCCATCCAACATCTGTTCAATAAAACCTCCTCAAGCCTTCATTGGCCCATGGCCACAACAAAGACAATTCTGGCATCCATCTCTTTCTTTTTTAAAAAATCCTCAGGGTGTACTGACACCAGAACACAAAAATGGCTTAGCACATCTAAACTTAAACAACTATGATCTGGAAGGCGTAAGGCAAGCTGAGGAACAGAAGAACAATTGGGCAGGACCTATGGGTAAGGAGACTTCCAGATACCACCATTTGGATGAAGATGAAAGAAAGGAAAATATGGCACACTCCCAGTCCTTTCATGTACGACTAAGGGCAGAGAAATCAATGACTGACAATGAAATTCTGTTGTATAAAACTCAAGAAAATTTTGCTCAAATTCCCTTGCTACATCTGAAGTCTTGCACACAATCAAAACATCCTATAAATTCAGGACCTGTTAAAATTACAGGAAAGGACACAGATTCCAGAGATCCCTTTTGCCAGACAGGATTACCATTGCTTTATGCTAGTTTGCCTCCACTCATCAAGGTAATGGATGTTTTAAAGGTGCATAAGACTTTTACTAGAACTATTTAACAATTACTCTAAAATATGTGCATGAGATTTAAGTGTACATTTCTAAGTATTACTGTTTCTTTTGCTTGTTGCTTTTTCCATTTACATTAATGGAATTTGAATGTCTTGAATATGAGTCAAATTATATATTCTATCACTATAGAATTTAGGAAAAGGGCATTCTTCTATTCTGTTTTCTTCCCCAAACAGTTTCAAACACCAAAGCTCATCCCCCTTGAAAATCTCATTGCATTTGAGCAAAGCCGCCAAGCTGTCCATATCTCTCATGTTAGGCATAAAGACCATCCTGAAAAGATTCAGTTACTGAAGGCTGACATTACAGCACATGAAGCAAGACAAGACAAGAATAATAAAAAAAGGTAAGAACAAACAGTATTCCTCTACCATCATTTGATCATATGTACCAATAATCTGAACTTTATCAAGACAGCCTTATATTGTAATAAGTAGGTTTAAATCTACAAGATGATCAGTTGCAGAGGTTTCTCCAGCTATATTCAAGGAACACTATTCTCTTCTCAAGAGTAGACAATATTTGAAGATAATGGGCTGACTGGTATGAATCAGGAGGCATTGTTCCTTCCTTTAAACAACTCAGTTGTTATCCCATCTTCTGACAAAAAAATCACAGAGTTTGCCAACTCTGATTTGCTGTCAGCAGATGTTTGCATCTTCTCACATTTCACCTGTCAACCAGAGCATCTTCTCTACTTTGTTTGTTTTTTTTGGAGGGGCTCATAGCCGGGGTGGGTGGGTTCTCCCTTCCTATTATTAGTAGCTGTATGTAGTGAGTTGGGCCTGTACCATGAGGCAGATGAGTTCTAGATCCCTTGTTAGCATCATGGCTATGTAGACAGTTGTCCAGTGGCATGAAAGAGTTAACTTGTATTAGTGACCTTGTTGGAAACCTTTTGTGTTTGCTTAGCAGTTTGAGGCTGGGAAAAGATATGAAGGATGAGAATGGACTTAGGGGAATGATTTTTTTTCTTGCTGTTAATATGCATGTGTAGTTCTCATAACTATTTGGAAGAGATGGGTCACCCTTGCACACTTTGATTTTCTTTGTTTGCTTCTGCATTGTGTAACCCTTGAAAGTCCATCTTCCATAGGCTTTGCTGGGGGGCTGCAGGGGCTCCTCATATATTCCAGCACTGGAGAATTTGATTGCTGGCCAAGGGATAGTCTGGGTAGAATTTGTTTGGGGTTCATTTCTACCATTGACTGTGAGGAGCTTATTGTCATGTTCTTGCATTCCCATATGCAATGGCCAGCAGTTTCTGAGTTAAACAGAAAACTTTATTGGCACAGTAATCCAAACAACATATCATACAAGGTTGTTGCTCAGAATTGAAACTTAAAAAGTGGATAGTGTGCTAAATGCATACTATAATCTATGGTGGGTTTCTATACTGGCGGGCTTCAATAGTATTGGTTATCCATCATCACAAGCCCCCTCTTCTGCTGTTAGCGTGTATTCCCTTTTTCCCAAGTGGATTGTGCAGCAGTGGGCTTATTTCTCCATTCTCATTACTGACCATTATACTCTCCTTCCATAGTCACTACAGAACACTTGTTAACAAGCACAAAGAAATGAAAACACCATTAACAGAGAGGTTACAAAGAAACACTGAAATTGGCAAGAGCAGGTCACATCCAGGACCAATCCTGACATCTATCAGCGGAAGGGTTGGAATGCTTCTATGCTGTGTACCATCTTTTTCCTCATTTGCCACCAATAAAACTTATGCTTTAGCAATAATGTGCATTCAGAACTAAACCCAGTTGTGGCACAAGACACTGCAGCAGCAGCAATAGCAATAGTTTATTAAATATTACATACCATTTATGTCATTCTCCGGATAGCATGGAGGAGCAGCCCACATGCATGGGTTATTCCCTGTGTGCCAGCCTTCAATGCAGAAGCGCAAAATCTACATCTTTTTCTGTTTTGACCACTGTGACCATTAACACCACTCCCTTCACTGTCATTTTTTTTTATTTTTCTGTCTTGTAATGATTAGATTAGACATTAGATTAGATTAGACATTATAATGATTAGACAGTAATGATTAGATTACTGTGGAGGGAATTCAGAAAAAGAGAACAAATTACCAATTAAAAATTAGAAACTGGTGTTACTGCAGAGCTTACAACCAATTTCACAGAGCAACACAGCAGAGAAAACATGCAGCATCACTTTGGGTTACCATGTTGCATTTGTGAATTCCAATGCGAGGAGCAGAGCTGAGATGCGTATAGCCAATAAACAAATAGAACAGACAAAACAAGCACCTACGCAGTCACATGAGGTGATTAGCATCTCTGTAAGAGAGAATTCAAAGACATAGCTGTGTTGCATCACCCACAATATGAGAGGTACTTTCATTTCTTCATCCTCTAATGTGATATATGCCATCCTCTGACATCAGTGCCCTTCAGCACTTTACATGGGCAAACAGGACCGTCTCTATGCCAGAGGATAAACAGGCATAAATCAGACATTATGAATGGGAATACAGAAAAATTGGTTGCAGAACACTTCAGTCTTCCTGAATATTCTACCTCTGACCTCAGGACAGCTGTACTTGAACAACAATAAAAAATTACAAGGGAAGATTGGAAAGAGAAACAGCTGAATTGAAATATATCCACAAATTCTAGTCCATCAGCAATGGGTTGTCAGCTCATCACCACACACATTAGTTTTGCATTTCTGTGGCTATTCAATAGCTTGCTTATAAGGTTGATTCCTAGGCACAAGTTCACTCCATGCATCTGAGGAAGTAGACCAAGTTTACAAAAGCGTATACTACAATTTCTTTCTCTCAGTCTCAAAGGTGCTACAAGAACCCCTTGCTTTCTGTAAGAGAGAATGAGACTTGGTAGTATAAGGAACAAGAAACAGCATATCTAATTGGAGCCTTCAGTCACAGCATTATTAAAAGCAATGCTGGTGAATGCGCAGGGGGCGGAGACCTGCAGCTCATGTATACAGCAGCAAACTTCAGTCACACCTCAAGTAGAGCAGCATGGTTCAGCTGATCTACAGAGTGTGGTCATGGAGGCAGGAAACAAGGAAATCAATCCTTTAAATAAATCCTTATTTAAAAAGCCAAACAAAAAGCAAGTGATTTAAGAAGTGCTTTAGGCAATAATGTGATCAATTCAATGAAAGCAAATTTAATGAAATTTAAATCAGATGAATTTATTTCAAAGACATTAGTTGCTAGGAATGAATTGGACACCTAATGAATTATATAATTTAGTGGAATCAAATACAGATAATTTCCAAAGATTAATGAATTTAAGGGGAAATGGAAAGAGACAGAGAAAGCAGGTCCATCATGACAGGGACAGCAGAAAGGGAAATTCATAAAGAGATGAATAGTGATAGCACCAGAGTTTTGCAGAACAAACCAGAGGGAAGAATAAGAACGTAGTAAAGAATCAAGACATTTGGATAAAAGATGTTCAAATTCTGAAACAGCAAAGACATAGGAGAGGAGGAAGTAGAACAGAGTTCAGCAAGTGACTCTGATGATGGTGATTCCTCTGGAAACGAGTCAGAAAAAGAAAAAAGTTTCCAACTGACTATTTCAGATTAGTAATTTATAAAAATATTTCTAAAAGAGTGTTAAAAAAACTAGCCTTATCCACCTATATTCAGCCCAGAGAGAATGAAAAAGACTTGCAGCGGGGGGAGGATTTTCCCCTCCCTTCCACCTATGAGGGCCACAGCGGCTCAGTGAAGTGCCAGTTGGCAGCACGGCTGGATCCACTTAGACTTTTTCTTCCTTTCCTGTCTATGAGAGCTACTTTGCTACAAGGGCAGAAAGTGTGACCAGATACTTCCCTGTCCATCTGCTTTTTACAGGGGCCTTGTGTAAGCGAAGCTACAGGAACCAAAGTCCGCCCGTTCTTCCACCTTTTATGCCCCCCTCCCACAATCAAATTTCTGACAGTGGTGAATGCAGTTAGTTGGGTGCACCAACATAGAATGGCCTACTAGGCAGCTGTTTGTCATGGAGCCTGTTAGAATGATGGATGTTTTCTGTGAGCCTAATGATACAGGTATACTGTATTATAATTTGGTTCAAACAGTAATGTGATACACTGTATCTCCCTATATGAGATATGGTCCTTCCATATGTGAAGGATCATATCTCTCTATATGAGCCTTTCAGTGTCTTGAGACCTGAGAAGGCCCTTCTCTCTATCCCGTCATGCTCAAAGGTGCATCTAGTGGGAACATGGGAGAGGGACTTCTCTGTGGCTGCTCCCAAGTTCTACGACTTCCTACCAAGAAAAAGTTAGACTGGCCTTTTGAGGGTTGACTTCTCTGGGGACAAGGGCCTTTCATATGCTGTTCCACTTATATTTATTATTATTATTCTTTTTAATAGTTATGCTTTTGAGTGCTTTTAATTTTTGGTTGTTGAATTATACTTTAAAGTTTTGTGCAATGTACATTTTTAGTTGTTCTGTTTTAATTTTTATAACCTGCCTTGAGTTCCAGACTGCAAAAAAGGCAGACTATAATAGAAATATAAATTTAACAATGGTAGGCAGAAGAGGCGTGTTGAGAAACAGATCAAGGAGAAGGAAGAAAGGAAGAAAATACCTATAACTCTTCAACAAGATGATTCTACTGGTTTAGCTGATACTGTAGAGCAAACAAAGGTATGATACAAAAATATTAATTCATTATCTTGTTTTAAAGTTATAATGTTCTTCAGAAATTATGATCACTGTTATCTTGCTTGTTTCTTTCCATCCTCCAATTTAGACCAGGAATGTAAAACTAGAATGAGCTGGATTCCCTGATGCCCACGCAATGTGCATGCTGGATGATGTTAGGGGGCATGATCATACACCATACCTCCTGATATCATAGGGCTTCTGGTGAAAGGGCCAGGTACTGTTTTTCTGCCCAGTGATTTGTTCCTCTGTCCTAGCAGCACCCAGGACTTGTAGAAAACCAGTGGAAGTGCTGCCTGAGAGTGTTTAATTCACAGCCAGGGGTGAAGGAGCTGTCCATGAATGAGTTAGCACCCATCATTACCCTGGCTAGGCAAGATAGGGAGTTATTTTTAAAGAACCTCTATCGATCCACATTTCCCCCTGCTTCAGTTCTTTTCCTGCCTCACCCAGGAAAGGTTGTGTGTCTGTCCTCCTCTGTTTTCTCTGAGGTTATTTCTACTATTTAAATTTCTCTTCTTTTATTTTTCTCCTTCCTCAATCCTATGAGCCTATAGCATTTCATTTCCCATGTTATTTTTCTCTCTCACTAGTTCACCCTCTCTTTCTATCATTCTCTCTCCCCTTTGTGCCTCTTTCTCAAATGTGCCCTTGGATTAGGGAAGGTTAAAACCAAGTCCTCCAAACCAAGCTTTGCTCCTCAGAGCTCTCCTGCCCCAAGACACATCCATTTAATCCAGGACATGTGTGTGCTCTTAGCTGCCTCCCCCAGGAGCTGCAGAGACATGCACGTAGCAGCACCCCCTGTGGCAATGGCTGCCTCCTCTGGAGCTGCTTATGCTAAGGAAGCTGTTGAATCAGTTTGTATTGTATTTCCCTTCAACAATAATAGAAGATTTAGCTTCTGAGGGGTCTACTGATGATGAATATTCAGAGAGAGCTATGGAAGAGTAGATAGGAGCCAACCCTAACAGTGCTGTTTCCCACCACCACCTCCACCAATCCTTCCCAAAGCAGCTGTGGCCCTAGTTTCTTCTGCAGCACTTTTGACACCAAAATTGCACACACACATGCAGCAACCTCTTGTGGTGATCTTTTTGAAGCCCATGTTATAGATGCCAGCCACTTTGAGCAAGATAGTACCATGCCTGATGCAGTGCCTATGCATTTTCCTATGCTCATGCCCTTGTTTGATCAGAGTACATTGCTTCAGCAGATTTCCTCTGTGGTGGAAAAGCAACTGAAAGGGATGAACCAACCTCCTCCCACTAGTCATGGTGGCTCTAAAAGACTCAGATATGATCCAGCCCCTCCCCTCCCCAATGTAGAAAAATGTCTAGCAAGCAGGCTAAACAGCCTGCACTTCCAGTGCAGTCTTTGGTACCTGAGAACTCATCTGGTGAGGACCCAGTCGCTTTACCTGAAGCTAGCACTCAATACTCCCATACTATTCGCGACTTAGATGTTGCTTGTTTCTATACAACATCCCTGAGAGACTCATCTGATTTAGGAGTGGAGGAATTATCAGACAGTGGTGAATAAGAGGAACCAACAATGCAGAGACATTGTAATTTAGATAATTTTGTTCCTCTCTCATCTAAAGCAGGAAAGCCCTTGGGTTGCACAAAGCTGAGACCCATTCTGACTCCAACACTAGTCCTGTACCTATTAACGACATCTCATGGGGCAACACTATGTTTCCTAAAGTCTTGACCTACACATTTTCAACCAACTGTAGGCACACTTCAGTGACCTTCAAGTCAGCCTGTTCACCTCAGACACGAATCACAAGTCTGCAGGTAGTTCCAAAGGCCAAAGCCAAGGATGCCCTGCAGACTCCCTGGCCTCAAGGATTGCTGTATGCATTCTCTCTGTTCCTCCTCATACCCTGAATGCTGACAAGGATCAGGGAGGAATGGGCGTCGATAAACTTAGTGGCCCCACACTAGCCAAGGACACAGTGGTTCTTGCAACTCTTAGATCTATCCACTGAGGCATCACTAATGATTCCCAACACTCCCACATCTTCTCAGTCAAGGTCCAGTCCTCCATCGAGATTCAAAATGGCTCCAATTAGCTGTCTGGCAGTTAAGTGAAGAACATACTTAGAACAAGTTTCTCCCACAGGATGGTAACACTCTCCTATCATTTAGATTAAAGTCCACCCTTCTGATGTATAAGACAACCTGGAAGGCTTTTCTGCAGTGCTCTCATAGAAAATCTGTTTCTCCCCAAACAGCAAAGAGTATTCTAAAATTCCTACAGTCTGGTCTTGACATGGGACTTAAACCAATCACTCTTCACTGCTGAACAGTGGCACTAACATTCATTTTATCCTCATCTAACACATGTTCTGTTTCATTTCACCCTCACGTTAGGTGATTTCTCAGAGGGGCAACTCTCCTCAGCCAGCCCCCCCCCCCCCGATTCACAGATTTCCTGCCTGAGACCTCCATAAAGTGTTCAAAGCCCTATCTAAGTCTCACTTTGAACCACTTAGATCTGTTCCAATACGGATTCTTTCTATCAAGATCCTGTTTCTATCTTTATTGGTCAATCAAAATGCAGAAAATACATTATGCAAGCTTTCAAAGTTTATTTTCCGCTTTTTGGTTGGCCAGTAGAAGTTTTGTGGATTTTGTATTTTGTTGTATTTTGCTGCATGGCCAACACAGCTACCCCTAAATGCATTTCAGCCAGAAGGCTTTAGCATTTGTTTCACTATCCATTGCCTCATCTCACTGTAAATTGGACACTAGCACAGTGTCTCTATGGTTGGGCTCAGGTTTCCTGCCCAAGATAAACTCTGCATTTCAGCTCTCTGAGCCCGTAATATTTCCTTCATTCTGTCCTCAAGCAGCACACCTCTTGGAGAAACGATGGTACAAGCTAGATGTAAGAAGAGTACTAAAATAAGAAGAGCATTAAAACTGTATGTCAGGCATATGAAGGCATTTAGAAAACAAGAGGTACTCTTTGTATGCATTCTTGCAACCTCCCGTCCTAATGCACATGTCTACTTGGATAGATTCCTTTCATGGATGGCTCCTTCTCCATGGAGAATGGCACATAGGAGGACTTACAGTGATGATCCATTCTTGTCAAGGAGGAGCCATCCAGCCCCACTCTGGGTGGCAAGACCTAAATTCTTTACTGAACATGAGAGTCTTTTCTATTCTTCCCTGTGTCTTGGCTTGTGAAGGAACTGTAGCAGGAGGTGATGAGGAGCTATAGAGGCTCTTTTTAAATAACAGGGATATCTTGCCTGACCAGGATGACAACAAGAGCAACCCATTCATGGATAATAATAATAATAATAATAATAATAATAATAAATTGTTATTTAAACCTGCCCCTCTGCTCGGCAACTGGGGCAGCGTACAACAAGATTAAAACAACAGCAAGTTAAAATAATCCTTCCCAATCCTACCCTCCACCCCTTAAAACTAAATTAAACTAATAGAGAATTAAAGATACAATACAATATATATATATATATATATAATGGCAATAGCGGCAAGGGGGCAGGTAAGCAATCAGCTCCACTTGAGCCGGGAAGTTATTCCGGGAAGGCCTGCCGGAAGAGATCCGTCTTTAGCGCTTTCTTGAAGCTATCAAGAGTAGTGATAAGACGGATCTCTTGTCCTTCGGATAAGAAGGACAGCTCCTTCTCCTTGGCAAGAATGGGTCTTCACAATAACTCTAATTTTGCTTCTGTGCCCCCTCACCTGAGGAGGAGGAAACAAAAAGTGAAACAAAGAAATTACAGCTGATAGTTCTAGGGACTTCTTGAGATTTCCAGCTGAAAGACAGTTCAATCCCCTTTTGCCTTCCCCATGTACAGAAGTGAAGGGAGAATAATGCCCTCTCTACTGCTGGCCTCAGGAGATTCCTGGGATAGTCGTGAGAGGGAAGAGTGCCATTTCTGCTTTTCCTTATCCATACATAAAGGGAGACTAAGGAGTAGACTACTGTTAATGGTGCTTCCAGAAGCTGGCTGAGCTGTGGACTGGAACTCAGCTGGCTCCTGCAAACTATAGTTAACAGCATAACAAGGAATTCCTCCTATCTCCACTCAGAAATAACAAAAGGAATTCTCTGATAATCACAAGGGAATCCCTTTTGTTATCTCTGATCTGTGTTTGGCTGTACCAGAGGTTTCGTTTCCTCCATAAGAGAGTACTTGCTATAGTGTACAGGTTGCCCACCGTATCTGCGGGGGATATATTCCCAAACTTACCACAAATACTTGAAATCGCAGGTAATAGTGAACCCCATAGAATTGTGCTACAGGACCTAGGAAATGCCTAGAGAGGCTGCCTCTCTAGGCATATCCAGTGCAACTCTATGGTAACTTCTGGTGGAAGTGAATTCTATAGAAAGAAAAGGAGAGAGGCAATGGAATTCATAAGGACAGGCCAATGCATGTGCTACTCATTACAAAATAATCCTGAGGCATTTACTTAATTTTTGAAATAAGCAGTATGCTAACATACATAATTTCTTATTCCAAATGCAGCAGACAGGATGATGTAATTAGAACAAATTTGACCTTACCTTCCCCTTAAATGTTTTCTGGGTAATATTTTAAAAGTAGCATTCCTAGGTAGTTTTTTAAGTACATAAATGTTTTATTATTGAAATCATAGACCAGTCAGCAAGAAGCCAAAAATTAAAAAGAAGATATGCGATGAAATGTTTAGGTGTGAATTCTGGTATTTGATGTAAATACTGTGAAATGAATCAGCTTTTCAATCTCTGAGCAATTGTCTTTATTGCACTTGAGGCCATTTGGGAATGGAGAGAATAGTATTTTTAAAGGATGATCAGAATCATAGGAACAAACTAAATTTAATAATATGATTTATCAGATGTAACTTCAAACCAGGCATTAGACATTACTGAAGGAAGTGGCACACTAATTTGTGACACCGCTGTACCTATGGAAATATATAATAGTATTTTAAAGTGTGCTAGCAGTAAGTGAATCATGTAAAGGTCTGTAATCCTTTTCTTTTAATTTAGAGTAATGAAGCAGAATTCAACTATGATCTCAGTGATGGCGATGTTTTATTGAGTGAGTATTTCCAAGGAAACTATGTTGAATAATTGTAGACTTGCTTAGGATCTGTCTAGTCCTTGGCAATCTTGGATGGCATTGGTATCTAGTATTATTTAATACAGAGGTTCTTCTTTGTGGTCTCTGTGAATCCACACATCTAGGTTATGCCTGCAGCTGCACAGTACACATAAAACCTTCTGGAATGTTATATAACAGATTTTTGGTGGTAGCTCCGCCCACCCTAATGGTCCCTCTGAGGCAACCCTGCTTATTTCCCTTAGTTCCTTTTTGTCAGCCGCATTAGCAGCATGCAAGGAACCTTTGCTCCTCATGAGAATCGTTTCTCTTTCTGTTTGCCTTTTTTCTTGGCTCAGACTGACCTGACTTCACTTCTGCCTACTCCTACTTATTGTTGTTTGATTCTTCTTGGATATTTTTGACTGCAGTCTGTATTTGACTACTCTTTTTCTTGTTCCTTTGGCTTGGAATCAGATTCTGATTTACGGTAACAACCTTGGACTGTCCTTAACTACTCTCAGCCTTCTCCCTCGGCCTTGTGAACTCTCGTTTGCATATAATGGGACTTGAGTATTCACGAATTTGAGTATTTACGGGTGTCCTGGAACCAAACCCCAGTGAATGTGAAGGGACAACTGTATACTGTGGAGCTATCTAGCTCCTCCACCAGCACTTTCCCCTCCCTTGGCCTAGAACAGACATGATAGGCAGGTCAGTTTTAACTGAGTTCTAAGAATCCCAAAGCTGAGGTTTCTTCTGCTTCCTCGAGAGGGAAGAAAATAAACCAAAAGTTCAAGCCCTTATTTGGAAGCTAAATCTACTACCCAGCATACCTTCCGTTCTCACACAGTCTTCCACCTCTTGAAACTCAAATGTGACTTCATAAATTTTCTGCTAATTCTGCTCAGCCTACAGAACCAAATATGTAGATGCCCTGAACTTGCCTTTGCCTAACAGACTCCTGTTCCCCTCCTCTCCAGTGTTTCTAATATCCAGAAACCTATTTAAGATTTGTTGACTGCACTTTGCCCAGCCCTGATAAATGACTGTCTTGGATTGCATGACCTCTACCTTCCCTGGATGTCAATGGGTCATAACCCATTTCAGGATGCTTCCTTGTTTGTAGGCATTTTACAGTAAATGGACAATGCTTCATTTCATGCAAAAATTCCAAATGATTGTTTAGACCTTTAAGTCTAACTCACTCTAGAAAGCCTCTCAAAATTTCAAATATTTTTGAAACATGAAGTATTTCAGGAGCTGTATCACGTTAACAATGATATCTATTTTGGCTTTCTCTTTCTTTCTTTCTTTCAGATTTTAAAAATCCTTTCTTGTTGTGTGGCCTAGGAGTAATTGTTTTTATGTAATTAATGTTGATTTTAACAACTTGGACTGAACAAAATAAAAGGGTTTTTTTCTTTATATTTTAACCAGAAAGAGGCTTTTTGGTTGATATTAACCTTAATTTGTATGACCTTAATGTGAAACAACAAATAGTTATTAAATGATCTGCCGTAATCCCTAGCCCTTTTTAAGTGGTCAAGACAAGGGAGTTTCAGAAATCATTACTTAAAGCAGGGCTGGGCAACTGTGGGAAGCTAGGGAGCTTCACCCCCTTAGCACAAACACCCCACTAAACAAACCACCAGTGTTTTGCCCCAGATATCCCCAATGTCCTCTATGGGCTATGGGGGGCATTTTTACTATTGTTTTTAGAGCCTAACTGCCATTTTAGGTCAAGGAGAGGCCATTTTTCAAAACAGGATGTAACGAGGCCTCTTCTGGGTCTAAAATGGCCCAAAGGGGCTTCAGAATGTGGCATTTTGAGAATGTTTGGGGACAAAAACATTGACCCTTGAGGGGTCCTAACATCCATAAAAATGGACCTGGGATGGCCACACAAGGCTCCTGGACTACACCTTGCCCACTTGGATCTAAAAGGCAAAAATGTGAAAACATCTAATTGTGAAAATTGTGAGTTCAAATACATTCATGGTGGAGTTCAAGAGTAGATTATCTAGAAGTTGGAGTGGGTTGTGAGAATCATGAATTCAAATACATTTTCTGTAGTAGAGTCTTTATGTTACATATCACTGTTATCACTGCATCTTTAGGGTAAAAATATAGATTATTGTTAAGGGTGAGCAAAATCCCACACCTGTTCACAGGCTGAAGATTGGTGGAAAACATTGCAGTCATTTGGTGGAACACAAAACATTTTCCAACATCAGGCTTGCTATTTTGTAGTGATGGCTTCTTAAATTTCTTCTCCCATGTTTCTTTTTGATTCGCTGCTATAGATGGCTATAGAACTTGGCAGCATCCACCATTCCATCCCTCAGAATATTCTAGAACATTATGTAATGTTGTCCCAAGAACCATTTGCAGGAAAGGGATGGTGGCTATTGTGAGAAGCTCTAAAATGTATTCAGTGTGTGGATGGGGTGCAACAGTTGACAAACCTGTTCACCAGTCACCATCTACCTAAATGGGAGAGAGACTTAAAGAAAAGCCTCAGCTGACACATGTAGCAGTCAGGCAGGCTCAAGTGAGAGGAGACAATCCAACAAGAGTATTGTAAATCATCTTCATGAACTGTTTTTATTAAATTTGTGTTATACTTCTTCCATTCTTATATGCAACTAAGATGAAGCACTTAGCAACAGTTGTTGAGGTTGTTTTCTTACCTTTGATGTGGATATTACATCTTCTCTTTTAGAACCAGAGACAGTTATTTCTTCAGCAGAACTACATTACTTGGCTTCTGTAAGAAAAAGGCCCACAGATCTTCAAGAGACTAGCACAAATACAGATACCGGTAATATATCTGCAAGTGAAGTTGCTATTTTTTCCAGGCTTTTAAAATGAAATACTTTCCCACTGTGTTAACTTAGTTACATGCCAAGAGCAGAACCATATTGTGTATCAGCTAACCAACCCTTTGCTAAGGGACCATGTAGGATTGTAACCTAAAACTTATAGAAGTACAGTTGCCCCTCCACATTCGCGACTTTCACATTCGCGGTTTTGATTATTCGCGGAAGTCTACTCCCCCCCCCGCTCAACACACCCTCCCTTCCCAAGGCAGGAAAGGGCTTAGCCCCTTGCTGCCTTCGGAAGGAGGGGTGGGGAGCAGCTAACGTGCTGCCTCTGCGCCCACTCCCTTCCCAAGGCAGCGAAGAGCTTCTGAGGAAGCCCTTTGGTGCCTTGGGAAGGAGGGGTGGGGAGCAGCTGGCGTCCTGCCTCTGCGCCCCACTCCCTTCCGGAGGCAGCGAAGGGCTTCTGAGGAAGCCCTTTGGTGCCTTGGGAAGGGGGGGTTGGGAAGCAGCTGGGGCACTGGTTCTGAGGGAAGGGGAGCAGCTGGCGCGCTGCCTCACCGCCCCAATCCCTTCCCAAGGCTCCGAAGGGCTTCTGAAGAAGCCTTTCGGTGCCTTGGGAAGGAGGGGGGAAGCAGCTGGGGTGGGGGGGGGGTGGAGAAGAGCAGCGATGGGGCTTTTGAAGCCCCATCGCCGCTTTTGGGAGGGCGGGGGTGGAGAGGAGCAGCGACGGGGCTTTTGAAGCCCCCTCACTGCTCTGGGAGGGCGGGGTGGTGGTGGAGAGGAGCAGCAATGGGGCTTTTGAAGCCCCCTCGCTGCTTCTGGGAGGGCGGGTGGTGGTGGAGAGGAGCAGCGATGGGGCTTTTGAAGCCCCCTCGCCGCTTCTGGGAGGGCGGGGGGGGGGTGGAGAGGAGCAGCGACGGGGCTTTTGAAGCCCCATCGCTGCTTCTGGGAGGGCGGGGGGGTGGAGAGGAGCAGCGACGGGGCTTTTGAAGCCCCATCGCCGCTTTTGGGAGGGCGGGGGGGTGGAGAGGAGCAGCGACGGGGCTTTTGAAGCCCCATCGCCGCTTTTGGGAGGGCGGGGGGTGGTGGAGAGGAGCAGCGACGGGGCTTTTGAAGCCCCATCGCCGCTTTTGGGAGGGCGGGGTGGTGGTGGAGAGGAGCAGCGATGGGGCTTTTGAAGCTCCCTTGCTGCTTCTGGGAGGGCGGGGGGGGGTGGAGAGGAGCAGCGACGGGGCTTTTGAAGCCCCCTCGCTGCTTCTGGGAGGGCGGGGGAGTGGAGAGGAGCAGCGATGGGGCTTTTGAAACCCCATCGCCGCTTTTGGGAGGGCGGGGGGGTTCCTGGAGGGCGTGGCATGACCTTTTTTTTATTCACGTTTTTTTCACATTCGCGGGGGTCTTGCGCCCCTAACCCCCGCGAATGTGGAGGGACAACTGTAATGACAATCAAAATAATTTTGCTTTATTAAATACTGAAATCTGAAATTTCCAGTTTTTCCCCCAGAACAGTTTTTCAATAGAACAGAATTGTATTAATTTCATGTAGAATAGATGTTGATTCAACTTTTATTTTATTTTATTTTTCTTATCCATCCAGTTCTTAAATCACATCAAAATATACAAACTGACTTGGAAGAAATAGTTGATGAATCTGGTAAAAATCAACCAATCATCTTTGCTTCTGTGTCTACATCTGTAACAGGTGTGTTCACGGTCAGTCTGTGTTAATTGTATTAGGTTGTTGTTGTTTTTATATAACTTTTCTTTAATGCATGACAGATTTGATTTTTCTTTCTTTCAATCCATCTTGATTTTATTGGTTTTTTTTAAATCTATAAAGGTCTTCAACAAGAAAAACAAACTGTCTCAGAAGAAGTTGTTTTTGAATCTAGAAAAAAACAGGAACTCACCTGTGCTTCTCCATCTGTAAAAGGTGTGCTTTCTTATCAGTCTTAGTACAAATAATATGGGATTTTTTGTTTTTGTTTTGTTTTTTGTTTTGTCTCTTTATTTAGAAAACTTTAATATACGTATTTCACTACTCTTCAAATCCAAAGGGAGATTTTATAGGTAAAAATAACTACATTATTGTCCACAGAGATAATTTATTTTCTCCACCAATGAGTGGAGAATCTTGCTGATTTTCACTAACAGCCACAGCTAATTCCATTTGATAAATAGCATTTTTCACATATATTCCTCTCTTTCATGATAATTCATTTTTCAAATACAAGCTGTGAAGTTCATATTTAGTTTTTGCCCTTCATTGATCTTGTTCAACTGATCTTGTGGAAAAAAGAGCAGACTTTCTTTTAGTACCCCAGCTGTTATGATGAAGGAGGTTCCCCACCATACAATGTATTCCTATTTTCTCATGACTGATTCTGTTTGATTTGTGTAGAGAAATTGGGCAAGGGAGACTTGAATTTCTAACATTCTCTATTTTGTCAGTCTAAATCCCCACTCCCAAGTACCATTTACCCTCATGAGAAAATCTTGACTCCAATCTCCCAACCCTACAGCTCCAGTCTGGATCAGCACTCCTCTGGAATTGCTTTTAATCAAACAGGAGGGGGGGGGATTAAAAACCCACTGTGATTGAATAATATATCTCCCACATCTTGTATAATTCACCCCTTAGAAAAAGTTCAGATTTTTTTCTGGTGGATGTAAGGGACAGTTCTTTTTTGTGGTCTGTGTGCCTCACACAAATAGGTTTTGCACCTGTGCAGAGACTCCATTCAGAATATTCTAGAGCTGAGTAGTTTGGCAGGAACCCTGCCCCCTCCTGCCTTCTGTGCATGTCCCAGCCCGCCAAGCTACTGTCACCTCACTTTCTCTCCGTCCACCAGTAGAATCAGCTTCATCTTGGGTGTTCTGTTAAATAGCTTCCCTCTGTTATTTCTTGCTCTCCATGTTTCATTTTCTCTTCTTGTTTTCTCTTTTTTACCCTTTGTTTTCTCCTACTGCTAATTTTTTTTAAAATTCACTTTACCTCAGAATTCTTCCATGCCCCCCTTCTCCCCCCACCCTGTTTTGTCTATGGTGTCTACGTCACTTTTCAAGTTGTGTTCTACTTGCAGTTGAAAAGTTTTGCTTTCTGACTCATACTCCCAGAGCCTATTTCATTTGGGGAAGGGGCAGATTGTTAAGAGGTATGCCATTTGTCAGGGATTTTTTCTTCAAGCCCTCAAAAATCAGGCCCAGAGATTCAAACTTTATTGCTGGGAGAAGTTTCTTCAAGTGGCAGAGCAAGCAACATTAGATTAGCTGCTATTTTCAGTGTCGACTACAGCAGTAGAACTGAAGAAATCCAAATTGGTCCCAGTATCAACAGCTGCTTTGGTGTTGACAACCGTCTTTGTATCAGCTGCTCCAGCAATCTCTATGGAGCCTTTTGCTGCATCGATGTTGAGTGCTTTAGCCCCACAGTCTGCCACACTTGCACCAGTGCAGGACTCTGCCTTGGTATGGGGGAAGAAGATAGGCAAGGCACCCCATTTAGGGCAGGAGAGGCCAGCCTCTCTAGAGGATTGATTCAAATCTCAGGAGAAGAAGGATATTTCCATTGTAATGTTTAGAAGATGTGATCCCATCTCTCTATACACCATGCCATGCTGACAGCTTCTTCTGGAACAGCCTCAGTGCCTTCAGCATTGGTGGCTCCAACTCCAATGCTGGCTGTATCATCTCCTGAGGCTCCATTGGTTCTGGTGACTCTACCTACCTCTCTTCCAGCTTGGCAACCAGAGCCTTCTGCAGAACAACGTGTTCAAGGGCCCCTAGTCTTAGGCCATTGCATCCATTGCTTTGATGAGACAGGTCTTCCTTTGTGCAGGAACGCTATTACGCTTTGTCCAGACTGTTGCAGCAGGACTATTGATATAGAGAGAACTTCCCCTACACCTCAGTTTCCTATATTGATAGATACTGATATGAAGATCTATGAAGGGAGCATCCTGGTTCCTACTGCTCATACTCACCTTCATGTAGGGACTGGTACCATCATCTAGCATATGTGGCATATCACCTGTCTCCCTATTGATATTGAAGCCACTCTTGCTCCCTACATGGAAGGTTCCTGCCAGGCTCTCCGTGGCATCAGTTGCCTCTGACACCTTGGTACCAATCTTGTACTCCATCATCACCTCTCTGTCAGCTTCCATCACCGCCTCTTCATACAATGGCCACAATATCGAGATCTCCTCTGGTATCGACCATACTGACATCTTTACTTTCTGCCTATGTCCCAAGTGAGATTCCATGCCGACGTACTTTGACAACTGTCCCTTTGTCTTCAGTACATATGGCATCCACTTTAGTGTCTGCTGCAGATGTTCCTGCTACAGCTGTTGCCACAACTGCTCCCTCTGTACCTCAACAGCAACACTCTGTGGAGGACTATGATACCAACTCCTCGTTGCTACTGATCTCTTCCCCAACAGACGCTGTGGAAGTTACTGGTCCATAATCACCACCTGAGGACATTAGACTTTTTGTTGATGTGGCCCTTAGCAAGTGCAAAAGCACTCAGTATAGAAGTTACATCACCTCCTGCTCTAGTGGCTGATCCAGTTTTGCAGTTGGTCGATGCACAATCTTCATCTCCTGCTTTGGTACCTCTTCCTGCTTTGAAGAAGCTAATGAAGCAGTCTTAGCTCAAGCCTGTTTCTCTGTCACTGGCTTCTATAAGACTTGAACATCTGTATTGGATGCAATCTGAGGGTGTATTCTATGTTTTCAATCATCCAGTTCCCAACTTGAGTGTTGTTGAAGCTTCTCAAGCCAGATCCAATGGGAGGAAACACTCAGTGCCAGTGGACAAGGAGGGGAAAAGACTAAACATCTTCAGCTGCGGGTTCTACTCCTCAGTATCTTTGGTGGTTAGGGTAGGCAACATGCAGGCCTACATGTCTGCCTACCAGAAATTTTTGTGGGCTAAGATGCTGGCCTTTATCCTCTATCTTCCTGAGGAGCACAGGCATGTAGCATTGTTGTTCTACCAGGAGGCACAGCCCTTGGCTGCACACCAGATCCAGTCATATGTTGACTGTGCAGCCAAGGTCATGTCAGGAGCAGTGGCCCTTCATCGGTATTCTTAGCTTTGGTCTTTCTGAGGACAGCACAGAGTAGAGGACCTTCCCTTTGATGAGAAAAGCCTCTTCAGCGCTAAAACTGATGAAGCTTTGGAGCATCTCTGTAAAGTACACCTCACGGTGAAAAAGATGGGGTTCACTGGTCAAAGAGAGCAACAAGGGACTTTCAGGTCCTCATGGCATTGCCAGTCCTCTTCATATCCTTGGTGAGTACCAATGTTCCATTCACATCAACACTCTGGAACTCCTTGCTGTGATCAAAGCATTTCAAGCATTCGAGAAAAAGTTACTTGGCAGGATAGTACAGGTGGTGCTTGACACTACTGTGGTTTATTACATAAACAAGGGAGCACTTATTCCATGACATTATTCAATCTGGCTCTAACTCTGTGGAGATGGTGCATCAGGAGGCACGTTCACGCTGTGGCAGTTCATCTGGCAGGCATGGAGAACATGTTAGCAGACTCACTCAGATGTGCTTAGGTTCTCTAGAATGAATTGTCTCTCTTTTCACATTGTGACATCCAAATGGGGCATGCCTCTGCTCAACCTGTTTGCATTGTCAATCAATGCAAAATTTCTCTGGTTTTGCTCCAGAGTGGGGAGACATCACAGGTCTCTTGCAGATGCTTTCCTACACAGATGGTCCTGTCCAATAATGTTTCCTCCCTTTCTGTGGCTGGAAAAGGTGGTAGTAACAGGACCAGTGCAATTCTGGTGGCACCATATTGGCCCAGATAGCTGTTGTTCACCCCACTGCTCCATCTTTCCAGGGGCTGATTCATGATTATACCCCAAATATTGGACCTACTGTTGCATTCTCATGGTCAAGTTCTCCACCCAGAGTTCAGGATATTACGTCTCATGGCCTGGAGGATAGTACAGTGATTTCTCCTAGACTCATGATAGTTTTGTTGGCTGCCAGAAAAAGATACTACTAGAAAATTTTATGAATATAAATGGAAGCAGTTCTGTTCCTTCACAGCATCTAGATTGGAGCCAGCTTCTCCTGCAGGAGTGTTTACCATCCTGAATTTCCTATTATATCTTTGTGAACAAGGACTAGCCTTCTTTTCTTTGAGGGTTTGCTTGGCTGCAGTTGTAGCATATTAACCTTCGTTTCCCACTTTAATCAGGTTGTTTTCACATCCCATCATTAAGAAGTTTCTGGAAGGTCTAGTGCACCTTTATCCACCAGTGACTCCACCTACTCCACCGTGGTCATTGTCTGTGGTCCTCTCACAGCTGACTCTCAAACCTTTTGAACCAATGGTTTCTATTGATGAACATTAACTCATGTTGGAAGTGGCATTCCTCACAGGTGTCACCTCTGCGAGACGAGTAAGATCACAGCGATATGTTAGGATGAGCCCTTCCTTATCTTCCATCGAGACATGACCAGATATCCTATGATCAGATATAACCTTCCTTCCTAAATTAATGTCACAGTTTCACCTCAACCAGGACATTGCCCTTCTTACCTTCTATCCACAGCCAACAATGCCTCTGGAAAAATCCCTTCACTGTCTCGATGTCATGACGGGTGCTGGAATTTTATGTTCAACACACTGCTGTGTTTCATCATTCTAATAGATTGTTTATACATTATGGTGGTGTTTGAAAAGGGACAACAAGTGTCATCACAATTACTCTAAATGGGTCATACAGACCATATGCCTAGCCTATGAACTAGCTAAATGCCCTGTTCCTGTTGGTTTAAGAGCACACTCCACTAAAGCAGTGGCTTCTTTGGCAGCTCTGTTATGTGACATTTCTCTACCTGACCTCTGCAAAGCCGCTACATGGCTACAGCCATCTATGTTCATCCAGCATTATAGATTGGACTGCAGATCCAGAGTGGATGCTAGTTTGGGATGTGCTGTGTTGTGTTCTGTTCTTCAGTGACTTGATCCCCCATCTTCTGGTAAGCTTCATAGTCACCTGTTTGTGTGAGGCACAGAGACCACGAAGAAGAACAGGCTGCATACCTATAACAGTGGTTCTTCAAGTGGTTATCTGTACCTTCACACAAACTTGCCCTATCCTCTCTCTTTCAGGTCCCTGTATTTTCATGGTGGACTTTGAAACTAAGGGGACAGTAGCTTGGCAGGCTGGGACATGCATGGTATGCAGGAAGGAGCGGGGTTCCTGCCAAGCTACTCAGCTCTAGAACATTTTGAATGGAGTCTCTGCATAGATGCAAAAGCCATTTGTTTTATTGCATAGATGACCACTCGAAGAACCAGAGTTACAGGTAAGCAACCTGTTTTTACTGAAATTCTCTGTGCGATGTTAGGAGGGATATAGAAGTTTTGGGTTAGTTCCTTAACATTACCTGGGAAGGCAAGGGACATGTGATATATTTTCTTTTCAGCTCTGTACCAAATTCCTTCCTTGCATCACCTAGGAGAACTTTTTCTGCTACTAGTTCAAGGCTTCTGAACCTTGCTTCTTGTCTGAGGTCTTAATCCCCCCCCCCTTTTTTTGCATTTTTTGGTTAAATTATCTTTAAATAATCTGATTTTTTAAAAAATATTTGCTGTTTCTTTGGTTTTTACTTATCCCTCTCTTCTCTATGACACCAGGAAAGGCTTACGTTCTGATGAAGTGTAAACTAAAAAATAAACAACATTCATGTTGCCCAACCACTTGCTAAACAGCCTGTGAAAGTTCATTTTTGTCTATGAAGAAGGAAACATTCAATGCCAGATTATGATAACTTTCCTTTCTCTAGCTATCTTGTTATCCCCTTATCTCTTTATGTGGTCTGGCTTTGTAAAGAACTGAGAGAAGAGCTAGGGGTCTCTACAGAAAGCCTAAGATTCTGAGTAACATGTACCTTGTCTTGCTTATGGTGGGCTGTGCTGGCTAATTCCTTCTTTGCAAATGAGAATGAACCTTCAGGGTAAATGCCCAGCACACCCATTTTGAGGAAAATTTAGCATTTATGCATACACTGGTTTCACTTCAGATCATATAAATAAATTGTCTTTTATTTAGCATTTCTGCATTCTTATCAATATATTGTTACAATTTCCAAATATGTTTTCTAGTATTCCAAGTTTTTTATTGCCCATGCTGACTTTAACAATTTCTTTCTCTTCATGCAGATGTATTACCTTCCTGTGTTCCTCAGTCTTTGCCACCAGATCTGTACTTAAATCTCACATTCCCTACTGAAGCAACAGAGCAACCTTTACCATTCTCATCTGATTTTGCATCTGATTTGGTCAGTAATGAGAAGTATGTGCTAATAATGCAATGGTTAGAATCTATGCATGCCTGCCTTATTGACCTTATTTATATTACTTACAGAAAAAGAGAATCAGTTCTGTAACTGCTTTGTAGAAATATTTAATAATGTAATATTGCTTGCTAACCATAATGCAGTTCTTTTAAATATCGTGTAGACTGGACGGAAGTATATCAATGTGATTGATATAGAAGATGGTGATCTTATGAAAAATTTGCCAGATATATCTGATTCTGTTCCAAAACACATTACCAGACAAGCTGTGAAAACTGAATTCCCAACTTTTGCTAAACTACATCACATGGCAGCGTCTGTTACTAATATAATTCCACCTCAAGAATTTGAGAGAGAAGGTGAGTGTCTCCTTTTTAATATCATTAACTGAGTTGCCCTGTGAGAAATGTGTGCACCTTCTAAAGTTTCTCTGTTCTTACCAAAAAGTTGTGTCTTTCTTTGTTTTATGTTTCTTTATTACCACTTTGTGCAAAGCAACTGAGGATATATGTGTAATTAAATAAAATGGTGCAGTATCCTATAATACTAGTATGATACTACTATATTAGAAATCTCCAAAGGTGACATTGGTCAATCCATCTCTCTCTCTCTCTCTCCCTCTCCATCTAATTTAAAGGAGATACACTTCACACTGAATCAATGCAAGCTCCACCAGAGACCATAGAGACAGAAGTTGCTAGTGATCCTCTAACCACAGACCTCCTGCATCAGGATTTCAGTGCTACTTCCGCCAGAAGATTGTCAGCCAGAAAAATTAGCAGAGAGCACATTTCTGCCAAACTCCTAGAAATGGATAGACAGCTAATGGCTTTACAGAATGTGGCTGAAAGAATGGAAAAAGAATTTAGAAATACTAAACTGGTATATATAAGCTTTATCTACTTTCTTCTCTGCAGCATTTTCTCTGCATCTTATTTGACAAAGGCTGTGGAGTTTAAATATATTAATAATATATGTACTTTCAAATGGAGGATATAGCTTATGTAATTTGATGTGCCTATGCACTGCTGCCTTGGCTAGCTTCAGAAAAATAATGACCAGAATCCTGAATCAAATCTTCCAGAGCACTCTGCACACATAGCTCAACACACTTCTGCCTTTGTGTGCCCCAGCATTTCTATCCACCACACCACAAAGGGAGCTTCCTGAGGCTAAGGAGAGATCAATTGTAAACTAAAAAAAGGTGTCCAGAAGGAAAAGAGTGGTGTCTCCCACACCAAATCCACACGTTGCAGAGTTAGCATTTTCCTGTGCTGTTTCAGCCAACAGCAAGGATGACTTATCGGCAGCAAGATCCATTTGTAGAAAGTTTCAGGGCCCAGCCATTACCCATGATCTGACACATAGCACAAAGCTATGCAGGATGAATGTAGTTTCCTCCTACCCCAGTATCTGGTGCAGAGGATGTCATTAAGTCTCATATATTTCTCAGTGACAGCAGAAATGAATGTTTCTTATAGTAGCTCTTATTTTATTGACCAGGTAAGGACTGCATTGTGTCTACATTTCTTCTTTCAACCCCTGTTATCATTGATATTGCACACAAGGCTCCTTCTAAAGTAAAGCTATTGTGTTCATAGCACTCTTCTGACCGGGAACACCATAGTTCTCAGAAATAATCCATCTAACTACAAGGCAACAGTTCTTTCTATTCAAGTGAAACTCATTGACTCATGGCCCTGTTTATCATTCAGATATTGTGCTTACATCTAGTCTCATGGAAACCGAAAGGAATTCTATAAAATGCAGCTATTTGAGTTTGCCCCATAGTATAAAGATTAAGCACAAAACAGCAGAGATTTAGGAATTCTTAACCTTGCTTCAGTCAGGCCTGCAAACAGGGCTTCAGACATCAGATCTTGGCCATTTCATCCGTATTTTCCAAATCACTAGGCTTATATTCTTAGGTTTAAAGACTATTCTAGGAAAGGTTCCATAATCAACTCTTTGATAGTTAGCAGGCTTAATATTTTAAGAATTACATGCTGTCCTTCAGATATTACCATGCTTGTACTTTGAACCAATGACATTGGTGGTGCTAAGATTCCTTTACTCCACAGTGTCATTCCTGGTTAGCTTAATATACAGTGCAGGAGTAGGCAAAGCATGGTCCCATGATTGTATGTGGCCCCATAAGACTATTCCCCCCCCCTCGACCCCCAAGATTCTACTAGACTGCCCTTATCCTGGCAAAAACAAGATGAATTGCCTTCCGGAGTGGTGATTCACCTTTTAAATTTGCTGCTGTTTCTCATACACAGCCTATTCACCATCAAAAACACCCATTTTCAAAACCAGAAGTAGGTTTTTCGTTCATTATGCACTCTCCTTCAAAGAGCCACTCTACCTTTTACACAAAACATTATTCTGAGACCCAGTCTTCTTTCATACTAAAAACATACCCCATTTTGCAGAGCACAAGACTCCTGTTTTCTTCTCTGTCCCAAGTTATCTTGTTCTGCTAAACATTATATGTTCTTATAGTACAAAGAAATACACATTGCGTGTACAGCCACCTTCAGGCAATCAGCGAATTTCTCTATTTTTATCCCTAAACAGCTAGAAGGAAGCCGCCTCTTATGCAATAAAGACACTGGTTCCAACACAGTGAAGTTGTTCATTAAAGTGAAAACCTTTATTGGAAAAAGAATCCTCTGAAAGATTATAAGATAGATTTGTTGTATTGTATACTTGTTGCTTTTGGAATGTCTGTGTTAATTATCTATGTTAAACATGTGACATCTTTTTTTAGGTAGTGGAAACAGTAGAAGAAATAGATTTGGTGGCTGATCAAGGAAACAATGGCATTTCATTTGTTGCACCAGATGTTAAGGTTTCCAAAGAAGGTGGGTCTTCTTGGATTTCCAGCTGACCTGTATCATTATCATTATCATTAGTGTGTGATTGTGGGACTGGGCTGAAGAAGAGAGATTTTGCTGGACCAAAACATTTTTGAAACAAATAAAAAAATGTGGGGAAAGGATAAAAAAATTCAATGATATTGAAATACCCTCATCTTGTACATTTATATCAGACTAGATTAAGTTTATTTATTAATAGAATATATATATGCCGTAAAAATGCACAGCCTGTAAAGAGCGTATTACAATTAACATGTTAAAAGGCATGGGAGAATAAAATACAAAAAAAAGGAAAAGGGGGGAAAGACTTATAACAAAAAGGGAAGACAAATATAGTAAAAGTATCAAATAAACTGCAAGATATAAGATGGAAATATTTAGAAACACAGAGAAGCAGAGGCGGTGTCAGGTAGGAAGTTAGATTAGGTGGGGGTAATTTAGGGTGCTTAAACTATTAGTCACAAATCAGTGGTATTTAGGAAATGTCTTAGGTGTATAGATGTTCAAATTTGTGTTGTATGCTTCAAGTTTATGTTAGAAGTATATGTTATGTGCTTATGTGTTTTAGAGGTTTTTTGTTTTTATTATGGAATAATTTACATGCTTAATAAAAATGTTTTTTGAAAAAGATATGGCCAAAATTACCATTAAAAAAGTATTGGCCCTGCACTAGAGTGCCACAGTTATAAAGGTCTTCTCTCTCGTAACTACCTGCCTCATTTCACTGAGTGGTGGGATGACTGTAACAGGGTCTCTGAAATAGATCTCAAGGCCTGGTTTAAATATATGGTAATTTTTGAGCTGAACTTGTCCCAAGCCATTAAAAGTTTTAAAAGTCAAATCCAGCACTTTTCATTAGGCCTTTACTGGGAGCCAGTGCAGCTGATAAAGTATTGTCATAATATTACTGAATCTCTCAGCCTAGGCAACAATCATGCAGCCCTGTTTTGGATTGGCAATGATTTCTAAATGGCCTTCAAAGGTATTCGCATATATAATGCATTGTTAAGAGTCTAGACTGGAAGTTACCAAAACGTGGTTAAATATTCCCTTCCATGTAGTGGTACAGCTAGCATATGCACTGTAAAAGATACTTTGATCCACAGAGGCCACTTGAGCTTTCACCAACAATGTACAAGTATCTCCAAGCTGTGAACCTCATCCTTTCCAGAGAGTCTAAATCCTTCCAGAACAGCTTGAACACCTATTGTCATTCTTCTTAGCTAATGTACACTAATTTGTTTCAATTATTTTTCTGTTGAAACAGAGTATTTTTCCACCCGTGTGATTGTGGAAGATTTTACAGAAGAAGATGGTGGCTTAGAAACTAAATCTTCTCAGACTAGCTTCCATGCCTTGCAAACACCCTCTGTTTCTCCTTCTCCATCTGCTAATCTTTTCAGAGTCAAAAAGTCATCTTCTGGTACCATCTCTACCTGCTTTTTTTATTTTACTTTGGTGGTTTTATAAATGTGCTGTTTAGGAATCATTATTTGCTATACTATATGATAGACATTATCTCAAAATTACCAGTTTACATCTCTGACTATGAGAAATGTATGTGAGCATTATGCATCAGTGGCACTGCTGTCTATATGGTTTCATGCAGTCACTGAAGAAAGTCAGTAGTACCATTGTAAGCTTTACATAGTGCAGTACAGCTAGACTGTTGGGCTTATAGCAAAGACACTTGAATTTAAATCCTCAGTTAGGCTCCTTGAACTCCTTGGAGGAAATATGTAATATAAATATAATTAAACTAGCTGAACCTGGCGTACCATACGCCATTAAAAAAAACCCCAAATGCCCAGGAGACCTCATGACAACCCTTTGAGGTAGGCTGGTGGGTTTAACTCACCCACCCGCCACTTCTTCCCCCCCCCGCCACCCTCTCACCACTTGTTCTGCCCCTTGCCACCCCCCACCGCTTGTTCTGCCCCTCCCCCCACGCATTCTGCCCCACTGCTCATTCTGCCCCTCCCATCACTTGTTCTGCCATTCCCCACTCATTCTGCCCTCCTACCCCTCATTCTGCCCCTCCCACCCCTCGTTCTGCCCCTCCCCCCACTCGTTCTGCCCCTCCCCCCACTCGTTCTGCCCCTCCCCCCACTCGTTCCGTCCCTTCCACCCTAGCCCCTGCACTGCAGAACACACACGCACACACCACATCCACCCCTATGTTACTCACTCTCCAGCTCCAGCCACCATATTTGAGATCTACATGGTCCCGCCCCAGTGTGCTGATTGGCTGCCCAATAGACCTGTGATTGGTTGGTCAGTTCCCTAAGCAGCCAATCAGCACACTGGAAACAGCAACATACCCAAGAGAATATATATACAGTTGCCCCTCCACATTCGCGAACTTGGCATTTGCGGTTTTGATTATTCGCGGTTTTGGGAGGGCCCCCCCCACCCTCCCAAAACTGTGACATGGGGCCTCCGGAGGCCCTGTGAAGGCCCTGGGAGGGAGCAGGGAGGGCCGGGGAGGCCTCCACGGGGCCTTTGGAGACCCTCCGGAGGCCCCGTGAAGGCCCTGGGGGGAGGGGGGAGGGCCGGGGAGGCCTCCACAGGGCCTTCGGAGACCCTCCGGAGGCCCCATGGAGGCCCTGGGGGGGAGCGGGGAGGGCCGGGCAGGCCTCCACGGGGCCTTCGGAGACTTTCCGGAGGGCCTGTGAAGGCCATGGGAGGGAGCAGGGAGGGCCGGGGAGGCCTCCACGGGGCCTTCGGAGACCCTCCAGAGGCCCCGTGAAGGCCTTGGGGGGAGGGGGGAGGCTTCCACGGAGCCTTGCGTGGCCCTGTGAAGGCCTTGGGGGGAAGGGGGAGGGCCGCGGAGGCCTCCACGGGGCCTCACGCGGCCCCGTGAAGGCCGAGGGGGGAGGGCCGCGTGAAGGCCCTGGGGGGGAGGGGGGAGGACCTCACGAGGCCCCGTGAAGGCCCTGGGAGGGCCAGGGAGCATCTCCGTAGCCCCATGAAGGCCCTGGGTGGGAGGGGGGAGGGCCGGGGAGGCATCCACAGGGCCTTGGGAGGGTCTCCAGAGGCCCCGTGAAGGCCTTGGGAGGGAGTGGGGAGTCCGGGGAAAGCGACTATGGGGCCTCCGGAGGCCCCGTGGTCGCTTTGGCGGGGGAGGGGGCCAATCAATATTCGCGGATTTTTCATATTCGCGGGGGTCCGTGGAACCTAACCCCCACGAATGTGAAGAGACGACTGTATAAATAATACCAAATCTTAAATAAAATGTTAATGCAGCTAATGATATGTGTCCACATTCATCTTTCTAATCAGTTCAAATGAGAGTCTGTCTCTAAAAGGGATTCACTTCCCGGGATGGCACAGAGGAGGCACCAATATTAGTTTGCACAGTAGCATCCTTGGCTTGATGTCTACTTAAACAAGCCTGATCTCCTAGCCTGCCTACCTCAGATCTCATGTATGTAATATGCTGTAATGACAAGTTTTTCATTCTTGTTCTCTGTACAGTGGGGCAAAAGACAGACTGCAATTTCGTAAACTCTATGGCTTTCCACTAAATATAGAAGTAATGACAACTCTCACTTTTATTTTAAATTAATATCATGTCAAAAAGTAAATAGTATTACTTTTGATTTATTGTGAGAATTCTAACAATAAGGCAAGTGTCCTGAGGAATATAGTGCTTTCTAATACGGAAGTTTTACTGATGACTCCTTTGCAAGCTATAATGGAACCCTGTGGCCTTGCATGATTGTTATACTGTAATTTTACATATGTCTTTTCTAGAGAGTATTTAATAATCTACCTTTCTTTTATAGACATTAATTTTAATCCAGAACATCTGGATGAGAGGTATGCATGAGAAAATATACATTTAAAATGATACTGAACTAGAGCCAGTTTGGGGAACTGGACACACATCTCAGCAAAGACCCTTTGTTTTGCCTATTATGCCAGAATGAGGTTGGCAAAAAAAGCAATATTCTGCCTCTACTATGTATCCTCAACATGTTGACCAACAGAGCTATTCCAAGTGGTGAAGAATCTGTTTGGATCAGGCCCAGAGAGAATAGGAATGGAACCCTCAGTCACATGCTGTGAAAAATTTGCCTAGGCACTTCAAAGAGAAAGCTGCTCATATTCACTCAGAACTTGACACAACAGTTAATAGGAGAGAACATAGAACACCTGTGCTTAAATCTCTCCACTGGCTGCCGATCAGTTTCCAGGCACAGTACAAGGTGTTGGTTTTAATCTTTAAAGCCCTACATGGCTTGGGTCCATCTTATATCTGGGACCGCCTCATCCCATATGATCCCCCCCCCCCCGTGCACTTCAGTCCTCTGGGAGGAACCTGCTGCAGCCTATGAAAACTAGGCTGTCGCAGACCTCCCAGAGGGCCTTCTCTCCCATAGCTCCCAGCCTTTGGAATGGTCTGCCGGATGAGATCCATCTTATCACTACTCTTGATAGCTTCAAGAAAGCGTTAAAGACGGATCTCTTCCGGCAGGCCTTCCTGGAATAACTTCCCAGCTCAAGTGGAGTTGATTGCCTACCCACCCCGCTGCCACTATTGCCATTTTTTTGGGGGGGGTTGTAATTTGTATATTGTATTGTACTTTATGTTTGTTTTAATTCTCCACTAGTTTAATTTAGTTTTAAGGGGTGGGAGAGTTAGGATTGGGAAGGATTGTTTTAACTTGCTGTTGTTTTAATCCTGTTGTACACCGCCCCGGTTGCTGAGCAGAGGGGCCGGTTAAAAATAAATAATAATAATCATTATTATTATTATTTAGAGCTTGCAAAAGTCTCCAGAGCTCCAATCTGGTCAGATTTCTTGGAATTAGTTTTTAGGTATTGCATCCTGATGTTGTGAGCAAGACATCTGAATCCCTCTACACATAAGCTTAACCCTGCCCAGCTTGGATGATAAGACTGAGTAGGGGTGGATTGATCAGGTGGATCGAGGTCATAGTAAATGCCTTCCTCCTTCAGATGTACATGCCTGCCACTTTGAATGAGGCAGTAACATGCCAACTCCTGAAGAGGATATACCTGAACCCTTAAATATGTGTGCTGCCCCATTGCTAACGTCCCCTTTCTAGGCTAGGTGCTTGAAAGTGTGGTGACTAGGGAGTTTCAGCTATTCTTGGCAGAAATGGATTATCTAGACCTGATTCAGTATGTTCATGCCAGGGTGGTGTAGTGAAATAGCCTTAGTTGATCTTACTGATAACTTTAGATAAAAAGGTACCTTGTTTCTCTTCTTTGATCTTTCACAGGCTTTAGATACAATTGATAATGGTATTCTATTGGACTAGCTCTAGTATGAGAGTAGGAGGCACTGTGATACAGTGTTTCTGCTCCTAACTGTAAAGCAAGTTCCAGAGAGTGGTTTGAGTGCCACAGGTTTCCTATTTCCCATGCTGTTTAGTATCTATATGAAGCTACTGAATGAGGTCATTAGGACTTTTGGGATTGTTGGGTGCTATCAGTACGCTCAATGACAGCTCTGTTTTTCCTTATGATCAGAATCAGGTGAGGCTTTGTAAGTGCTGGACCAGAGCCTAGATGCTATCATGGAGGTTTTTCTTCCTGTCTGAAGAAATATAATTGGGGTTTTTTTCTACAGTATTTCAGAAGACCACCTGCAGATCACCGGCTTGAGTGGTATTTCTGATATCATTACTGATCTTATAGTGAAGGAGGGCATTTCTGCTTCAGAACTGGGTCTCACAGAAACACAGACTCAAAAAATTTCCAGGTAATGTTACATTCACAGAAAGAAAGAGGCACCAGTCCAGCTTTGTTTGTACATAACAACTGATGGCTCTGAATTGGGAAGATCATCCCATCTGCATCAAAAGACAAGGCCAGCATCCTGTTGGTGACATAACACAGGTGTAAATGGAAACATGTATGCTTCCTAAAGAAGTAACTCTATTTGTCCTGGCATAAGAATACAAATAATTGCCTTATTTTTCTCTCCACTGCAGAAGAAAAGGAATAATTCCATACAGTTTTTGCTTGGTGTTCTCACATCCTGAAATGTTTTTGCACAGAAATGCTCGGGTTTGTTTACATGAGGCTCATTTTTGTGTGTGTGCAAAGAAACATATATTTTTTGTTCCAAATAATTTGTTTCCCAGAAACACACTTTTTTGTGTGCTAAAGTTTTTGCTGTGTAAAAAAACCTGATGTTTTTGTGGAAATGTTTTTGTACAAATAAGAACAGATTGAAGAACTTCGTGTAACGTTAGTTCTTCATCTGTGAGTTCATACATATGGGTTATTCTGCACTTGTGCAGAGCCATTTTGACATTTTTAGGGATAAGCTGAGCATTTTGGTAGGAGAACTGCCCCCTCCCCACTGCACACATCTGAAGCGATTCTAGTCTTTTGGTCTAAATCCCATATGTTGCAGTGCAAAGAAACAAAGACAAGCATAGAGGGGATATCTGGAGCAGGGAAGGGAGAGGAATCTGTGAGTTCACAGATGACCACTTGAAAATCCTGTTACAGGTAAGCAGGCTGTTCTTCTTCATGGTCTCTGACTCACACATAATGGGTATTGAGCAATCTGACTTACTGAGTGTGGGGCACATGCCACTTACAAACAGGAGAAAACTTGGCAGTATCACACAAAGTATTCTGTCTCACTCTCATGTCTACAGTTGGCTTAAAGCAGGGATAAATATTTCTGACGTCTTCAAGAATTGTTTAACTTGTATATTTATGGACCAAGAAGTGCTCTCTGGAGATGAGAAATATGCCATAATAAGTATAAGTTGAACCTTACGAGATATTAATCTTGTTTTGAGCCAAATAGGCTAGAAATTCCAAAACATTGACTACTTGTATGGACAGACATGTGTGTCTGTTGATGTCTAGAAAGGAAAGGAAGTATCTCAATTTACTGAAAAAAGTTCTATGCTTAAATGGCTTCCTTGCTGCACTGTTGGCTTCCACCTGTGCTGAGCATTTGGAGGAGGAGTTATTTTCCATGCTGTTAGTTGCAAAGTTGGATGATTCTGATGCAAGACCACTCCTTCCTGTTAGAATATCAGTTCTGGTTGAGTTGGAAGCCAATGATGGTGACATTCCAGGTGGAGCAGAAAGGCAAGCTAAGATTGTCTTGACCACCAAGGAGTTATCACAGTGCTTTTGGCATTATTGACCCTTGTTCTTGGCAGTGACCCTTGTAAGAAGAGGAAAAGGTAGAAAGGTGTGCAGCTTTGATCCCATCCAAGGATTGAAAAAGGCAACTTGTAATGAGTGATGTGATCTGTTTCCTCTGAAGCAGAATGTCTTGCAGTGTGTGTGTTTTGGAATGACGAAAAGATCTATCATGGGCCGGCCCACTTCACAAACAGTGCTGACACTATTCATGGTCGAAGGCACATGGAAGTTTCTGACTCAGGAAGTCTGCTTCATCATTGCTTATTCCAGGAAGATGGATGGCTACCAGATGAATATACCATTTGATGTACTAGTCCTAGAACTGCATTACTTGAATGAGAAAGGGTGTTGGTCTCATGTCCTTCTGCTAGTTGATGCAATACATCATTGCTGTATAGTCCATCAATAGCAGAACTATTTGATTCCATAGGTGGTATTCAAATGTATAGAAAACTTTGGTTACTGCTAGTATTTCTGGCATGTTTATGTGCAGGAATTTTACACTAGATGTCTAGAGCTCATTAATGACTAAGTTGTCCATATGGCCTCTCCTTCCCACTGCAAAAGTATTCATAACCTTAACCAAGGTGCAAGGAGGACAAAACAGGACTTCACAGAGAGTAGGTTGGGTAGGTGTGTCTACAATCTTGTTTTATGGAAGATGACAATCTTGCTCTCCTGTTTTTTTAGACTGGTTCGAGGATCAAAGATGTGTATGAACACCTTTGTACTGTTGACCCCCTCACTTGAAGGTGTGCAAAGAGGTGTGCTCTCCTTTGCACACCTTCTGATAAAATGTGTATTGGGTGTATTCTCACCTGCAAAACTTCATTAGATGCAGTGCAGCATCCTATAATCTACAAGTTTTGTTGAGAGGTAGCAAAGTCCTCCCCACTAACTGCCTCGATGAATTGAATTCTTTGTGTTTGATTTTATTTTTGTTTATTTTTAGTCCAAGTGGAGATAGTAGAGTGAGAGGATGATAATAGATCTATGTTGTCTTTGACAGTGCTACCAGGAGCAAGTTATCAACATGTGGGAAGGCATTTGTGCCAAATGTACTTAGGTTAGATGTTTCCACTGCCATTGCTTTTACCAATACATTTGGGGCAGTAGAAAGGCCCAAGGATAACGCATGGAATTAATAAACTGAACCTCCATGAAATGTGAATAGTTATTTGAAAATGGGCATCACAAATATCAGTAGTCCAGTCACCTCTCTTTGGAGGGGAAGAACTGTAGAAATTGAAACCATCCTGAATTTCTTGGTGGTAATAAATTTATTTACTCCCTGAACATCTTGGTATAAGGAAACTGAAGAAATAAAAATAGTAACTCACTATTTAACACTCTCAGTGGCCAAAAAGGCAGTCTTAACACTAGAAGTTCCCCAAAGGACTACTGCAGCTGCATTGGATAAAAAGGAACTGAGGGGAAAAGAGTGATCACTCTAGACATGGGGGGGGGGGGGGCACAGAGCTCCCATCAAAACACTCAGCTTATTTCTAAACATTTCTGAAGGGCTGTACACAGTTGCATAATAACCCATGTGTCTAAATCACAGAGATTATTAATAAGAACATGTTTTCATGCAGAAACCACATGTTTCACAACAAAAAAATTGCTTCCAGAAACATGTTTTGCATGTAATAATCATGCAAAATCCTTTTTTTCCACACACACACCCATGTTTTTCTATGGAGAATAATTTTCTGAAAACAGTTTGGTTGTGCAAGTTGCTGTTGTGTGTCTTCATGTCATTTCCAACTTAAAGCAGCTCTAAGGTGACATTATCACAAGGGGTTTCTTGATTTGTTCAGAGGGGTTTTGCTATTGCTTTCCTCTGAGGCTGAGAGAGTGTCACTTGCCCAAGGGTACCCAGTGGGTTTCCATGGCCAACAGGTATTTGTATGGTAGTCTTCCAGAGTCTTACACCAACACTCAAACCACTATACCACACCATCTTTGTTGTGCAGTTACTGGGCAAAAACTGCAAAATTCTCACCTCTTCAGCACCAAGTTTTCAAATGTCAGGAAACTCATTTTAAAATCAGAAAATAAATAATGGTGAATATTCTTTCCAGCCTCTAGTGCCTCCATGTGTACTTCTTTGGACCTTGCAGAAGGAGATATCTCTCCAGCCACTGACTGATTGCACGGGTGTGCCCAGGCTTGTTCTGCTTCATTATTTTTGAGCACTGAAAGAGAAAGGAGTAGCTTAAATCTGATAAATAGATAGATAAATTTTATTATGGTAAATAGCAAGCAGAATACAAAAAAAAAAAAAAGAAATAGAAACACCTCAGTTACATTTACATACATATATTACATGCAATTAAAATCATGTCAGTAATAATGGAAGAAGAAGAATGGAGAAACCATTAGCTAAATGCATAACAATATTACTTTTCTACATATCTGCAACAGTTTATGGCTGCTACATAAAAATGAGCCACTTCAACTGTAACCTGAGCATTTAGGTCTGACAGGAGATGCTTAAACCTGAAGAAAGAGGCTGTTCCTTCCCTTTATTCTCAGGAGTGGTTGGAATAAGAAGCCTGGGCACAGCTTTGCAGCTGATTAGTGGATAAGGGAGACAGACCTATGCCTGGTGCCCCCCCCCCACTCCTCAGGTTGTAGTTGAGCACTTGGGTAAGCAGCTGGGAGAGAAAGCGACCTCTGCTACCTCCTGCTAGTATGTTTACATAGACTTACACTCTGCTAACATGAAGTAAGATCTTAGCCAAATTGTTCAGTGAGCTGATATGGAGTATCACAATGTAGGTGGATCAGCACCCATATCAGCTCTGTGTATAAGAGGCTTCTTTTGCAGGTCGATTCCAATGGTGGATCAGAGCAGTTATAGCTAACATGCATGACTAAAATAAGAGGTAGATATGCCGAGATACTTTTTAAATGCTGTTGTTACTGTTATACTTCTATTCCCCCCCCCCACTTTATTTCAGTGTCTTTATACTGATGTTATAAGCGTAATGGTTTTCATTTTCTATATTAGTATGTATTTTGTGAATCTTCCTCATGCTTTGGGAGCAAAACAATCACATATTTATCCTTAGGTTATTTTTACACATTTCCTTCCTAACAATTATATCAATAACGACGTTGGAAAAAAAGTAATGTATCAACATCTCTGTCAGTATTTATTACTATGTTCCTTTCAGACACTCAAGTGCAGTGAGTAGACAGTCACATAAAACAGAAAAGGATAAAAAAGAATTACAAACCTGGATGAAAACAAAGCGAAAGGCAAGACTAGCTGAATATCTACAAATGCTTGCTGAACAAAGGGCAAAAGAACGTAGCCCTTTTCCTTTGAGAAAACAACTGGTAAGCAAAGTCATAGTCCAAAGCACAAACCATTACACCATGCTGGCTCTCATAAAACCCATTACCATCTTTAAAATAGAAAAAAAAGCCCATTATCCTCTTTAAAATTGCTAGAAAAATACATTTCAGGATTATTTCAGACATAACTAAATATCCTGTATTGGCCAGTGGGGTCAAGAATGCAAGAAGGGATGCTGAGTGAGGAATGGTGTGATCCTGTCGTATGAATCCGTTATAAGTACTTCAGATCTGAGTATATTCTCAGAGAGACATTCTCAGAAGCAGTCCTTTTTGTCTGGTGCCTAGCTGAAGTTCAAATCTGGGCATTTCCTACAATCAATACAAAGTGTTCTTATTTGTGCTGGTATTCACTAGCCAAACAAAGAGAGATTTTAGTTAATAGAGTGCATTGTGATATGTTTCATTTATATTTTGATTTTCAATGTTGGAAATGGGTGAGATTACAGATGGCATGGAGGTAGACAGCCAAGAGGAAGGTGGTATTCATTTTTATCTGTGATAATAAGTGCTGTCTGTGTCTGTCTGTCTGCACCAAAACTGCAAATCTGTGAAACCCAGACATCTTAAATCTGGAGTACATACTAAGGAGACCTGAGACTATGCATCTCAGGGTGATTTGTTTTTTAAAATATATTATTTAATCTTAAGCTAAAATCTGTTGGGTACCCTACACTACTACATCAAATGATTGGGTGACACTGGCTAAGCCATTAGGTAGCAGATGCTGTTCTCCTCAGAAATAAGAGCCTTGAAATGCTGGCAGCTGGTTTTGGGTGGAATACCAGAGGATGAAGCTATGTAAATGACACTGCAGAAACAGCACAAGTGCTACTTCTCTGTAACTCTGCTGGCTAGTGAGCCTTGACTGTTCCTAGGGTGTGTACAGAACAACAGTGAGAACTCCAACTGCCTGGTTCTTAGGGTGAGGAGAATGAAGGACTGAGTAGGCAGGGGAAATGGGAAAATGAGTGGAATGTATAGTTGCCATATTGTCCAGCTGGCCAAGTTTTACTTGAATTTTACTCATGGGACCTGTTTAAACCACTAACTGATCTGGATTGAAAGATTTCATTTCAAAAAGAATAATGATCTATGCACAGTTACATCAGTTTCATACCATTTTAGATGGCATGGCTGCATCCTAAGGAATCCTGGGATTGATTGTTTGGTAAGGTACTTAAATTTTATAGTGAGAAGATAGGGACTGAGGATTAAATCAGTTTAATTCTCTAATGAAGACATTATTTGGGAACTTTAGTTCAGAGGAATTTTCCCCCTTGTCTCAGGGATCCAAAGTGTCACTATCCACCCCAAGTAGGTGGTTGAAGGCATGCATTTTTTACGCATACAAAAGCCTGGGCACTCCTACACTTCTCGTTGTAACAGTCTAATTCCACAAGATCAGCCTCAACCTTATCTGCTTTTTCCACCAATGCTTCCCTGGATGAGATTTTTAGGACAATAGCCTTGTCTATCCCCTTCTCAGTAAGGCTGAAGGAGCAATCCACTAGACATGGGTTCATCCCTTGTGCTAACCAAGTCAAGGGATATACCCATGTGTAGTGGATTCTTCCTTCAGCCCCCCTAAAATGACCATTCATGGCGAGTATCAACTTCTCATTCAATCTTTCCCAGACGTTACAGTTGTCCCTTCATATTCGCTGGGTTAGGGGCAGAGCACCACCGCAAAAGTGAAAAAACCACAAATAAGTTAAGCTCCGCCCCAACATGCATACTATACTATAGTATTGTAGACTCCTCCTGCCAACAGGACTGCCAATACCTGCCACTATCTCTGATTGGTCGATCATTTTATATATATATATATATATATATATATACCTGCTACCACACAACTCCAGCTTGCTTTCTTACCTTGCACCAAAATAGCACTTCCCATTTAAAACAGTAAGGTTTAAAGTAATGGGCAGTGCTGTTTTTGGTTCAAGGTAAGAAAGCAAGCTGGAGTTGTTTTGTTGCCAAGACATGAGGAAAGAGGAGGAGGGTGGGGTCTTGGAGTTTGAGCTAGTTGAGCAGCAGCTACAAACTGCAAATATGCAAAACCATGAATGTGAAAATGGTGAATATGAAGGGACAACTGTATAAACTTGACAAATATGCCTTGGCCACAGCAACCTTCAGTAGGATAGTCTTACAGCAGGTGGTTCCAGCATAAATTGTCTCAGCCACCGCCCCTCCTTAGTTACTGCTACCGCTTTGGTAAATCCCATACATGGATGGCTCCTGTCACCTGACAGAGATAAATACATTGGGACTCATTGAAAGTACAGTTTTGTCACATGATTGCTGGCTTGAAACTTTCAGTGGCAATCAGTTGCCAGTTGTGCCAGTTTGGGCACAATCCCTAAAAGTTAGTCTTGAAAAATTATGAATGTGTATGAAGAGTGAGTAGGAGGTAAAAGAGAAAATGATTTTACAGTAGTATCTGTTTGAATTCCTTTTGTAGACACTTGGACTTTCAGCACGAGATATCAAGTTACAGCAGAAAAAGAAAGATGAGAAAGATAAGTAAGTTACTTTTCAGTGCAATTCTAATCTTTTCACTTTTGATCATAAAGAGAAATTTTTGAACAAGCTCAGACTCGCCAGTGCTACAGCATTGACATTTTGCTTACAATTCTAAGCAATACTTGTGTTGTATTCATTTAAAATATTTCTGTCAAACCCCACATCATAAGATCTCTGTGTAGCTTACAATAAAATTAGTTTGAACAATTTAAAATGCAGGACTATACAATTTTGAAACAATAAAAATATTTTTTTTAAATTCTAAAACCATTTTAAACCATTTAATAATTCAAAAAGCTAAAGTTAAAATAATATAAAACCATGAATGGGTATGTGTTGAAAGGGGTCGTTAGGTTCCAAATAAACTATAAACAAAAACTATAAATAATCTATAAATAAAAAGCTATGTCAAGATCATGAGAAGAAAGCAAGTCCTTTGCTAACTCTGGTTGACAGGGGAACCAGAAAACACTGAGGTAAAATATACTAAAATATAAGCCTGATAAAAGACTTTGGAGAGATTCTAACTGTTAGTTATGTAAATGAATACTTGGAATTCTGTAGCCTTTTGGCTGGTGGATGAGTAGACCACAAGGTGGCTCAGTCTGATGTACAGTCAGCCAAAGGACCTCTGTCCCACAGATGAGGCAGACCATAACAAGACTGCTGATTGCCAAGTCCCATTCTCTGGATGGCACAGAGGAGCAATCCACATACTGTTGGATTATTCCTTCATGCCAGCAGATGAAGTAGGAGTCCAAAGCCAAAGTGTTTTCTGTTTTTTCCATTGACTATCCCTTTGCAGGAGTTTTTTATTTTCCTGCCTACCCAGCAAGATGTGTTCTCCTTTCATTCAAAGCACCTTACATTTAGCCAGGGAAGAATTAAAAATGGAAAATAGTCAAAAGAAAAGGAAAACATCTGATGAGGACCCAGATACTCCTCACAGGATCTTTGCCATCAGAAAAGAAAAGAAAGCAGAGTGCAGAGAATGAAGAAACAGAAATTTCTCCGCTGACTGCTCCCCAGGAGATTGCAGTCCAGGAAAACAAATCAATAAATTCTACTCACATAACCACAAAACACCAAGTCTCTTAGGGGACTAATGAGCTGACGTTAAAAAGAACCTTTATTTTGACCAGTGAGAATGAATTAGATGGCTCTGTATGAATGCCTCCAAAAAAACAAAAGACACCGAGGAAGACAAAAAAAAAGCAAGACAAATCAGACAGAAACTTCCTTAAGGAAGGTAAAAAAAATTCAAGCTAAAACAAAACAATCTGAGTTAGCTGCTCAACCAGGATCAGGCGCTACAGATTTAACAGCAGAGAAAACTCCAACCCCAATTTTGGGCCACCATCTTGGGAATGAAGGTTCTAAAGTGGTGCGGGGGAGAGAGTCACACAGCATTATTTAGCAACTAGAGTAATCAAAGAAAGCTTGGATGTAGACACGAGAGTTGGCAGACAGCACCAATGTAAACAGTGAGTTGAAACAATGCCACAAAAAAGGAGTAAGCTTTTGGAGCAGCGCAGAGATGCAATCTTCCTTTCTAAGCTGTTTAAAGGCTATGTTTTCCAAGGATTCAGCAGTGGTAGATCAGTCTTCACAGATTCAGCCACATTAATCTATTAGAGCAAATGATAGCTGTTCCAACATTCAAGAATTTATTAGAGAGTCTGTAAGCAGGGAATTAATAATATTTTTTAATATTCTAAACACATTGAATTTAAATAATTTTAATTCAATTAGTTTGTTTAATCAAATGAATGTAGTGAATTGCATGAATTTAATTCAAAGACAGTATACAAACAGAATGGATTTAATTATGAATTAATTCAAATAGAATGGTTTTAATTACCAATGATTTCTTAAATACAGATAGCAATAATTTAGGAGCCCATATGTAAATATCAGAATAAAGAATGAGAGCAAACATGTCAATAGGAAACCACAGAAAGTTGGCAAGAAACAGGTTATGGCTGGAGGATTAAGAAATAAATGCATTGAAAAATCTAAACATTTACACAGGGAAGTTTTAGATTCAGATTCAGATTCAGAGGGGGATTTACAGAGATCTGGAGAATCAGTTATTTACACTGAAGAAGAGACTTCAGAGATTAAAATGGAGAAAGAGAATATTTCCAGTAGTTTGATGCAGACTCATATGGCCATAGTTTGAAAAGAATTCTGTGGACTTTAGGTTTAGATGCCAGTCTGCATGTCATTCAGCCAGGAAAAGATCAATGAAATGCAGGCAAAGAGCAGCATCACTGCTAAAGAAGCCACCTCCAAAGGATTCAGAGATTCCACTACTAGATATGTTTAAAGAGCTAGTAGATCTGCAGTGGGAAGCTCTATTAAATGCAAAGATTATTTGGGTACAGCCAGAAACTATGCACATATAAACAGGATATGGAGTATCTCAAAGTCCCATTAGTTGATGGCCTAGTTTTGGTGCTGATTTCTAATGCAGTTGTCCCCAGGGAAGGTGATACTCCCCTGAGGGAAATAGCAGCATTGAATATGGCTCATGAAGCCTTAGCATTGTTCATACAGTCAACAGTTGCTGCTTGGATGTTTGCTAGAGCAGCAGTGTTGTGGGCATAAGACATTATTGAATCCCAGGACATTAGTATGAGATCTTTGCATAAGGCAGTAGCAGACACTTTGTAGCAAATCCAGGACATGACACAGCTGCTTTTGCAGCAAGGAGCGTTATACCTCTGTGGTAGCCAGAAGATCTGTCTGTCTGCATCGCTTGAAGTTGATCAAAAATTGAGTTAAAATTTAATATACATGCTGTTCACAGGACAGATACTATAATTCTTCCTACAATCCAGAGAAAGAAATTGGAAATGAAGTCATACAGAAACAGCTATTATTCCTTTCAAGGAGATATAGGACCAAGTGAAGCTAAGTTTGGAAGATCACAATGGGCAGATCAGACTTCCAATACAGAAGACGAGGGTATCAGCAAAACAAAAGGGGCAAACACAGTCAATAGAAGCAGTTGTCAGGAATATTGACAGAAAAGAAATCCCACTAAGTGGAAAGCTTCTGCATTTAGGTTGGCAGGTAAATCAAGTTGTCACTCAGGGTTACAAAATCTTATTTGTCCAGGAACGAAGAGGCGGATACCTTCTATCACTGGTACCATAAATACAGCACAAAATAAAATAGTACAAAAGAAAATAGAGTACCTCCTGTGGATTGGAGCCATAGAGATAGTGCCCCATTCTCAGAAGGGGTATATTTAATCCTCTTCACAGTACTAAATAGCAATGGATTTTTCAGCCTGGTTTTGGATCTCAAATACCTGAATGGTTTTCTTCAGTATCAGAGATTCAAAATGGAGACGCTCCAAACTATCAGACAATTTGCAGGAAAATGATTGCATTGCTATTGAAATTGGGGTGCAGAGACAAGATAAGGGACTTGAGAAAGATTATAGAAGTTCATCTAAAGTATGGCTTCCTATTGAATCTAGAAAAGAGTCTTCTTCAGTACACAACAGTCTTGACACATTTAGGGCCTATATAGAAACCAAAAAAGTATATATGTATCTATCTGAGGAGAGAGAGAACAAAATCAGAGCAGAAATAAAAAAAATAATATCATGAAGTGTGGAGGATCTCATGCAACTGGTGAGTCATTGGTCTCCTGGTTTCAATAGTACATTTTGTTCCCGAGGCAAGACTGCATCCAAGAATTTTGCAAGAAGCCTTGAGACCACATCAATTTGCAATAGCCGCCACTGTGCAGTATGCTTACCTGTAACTCTAAGTTGTGCTGGTGGGCCAAACAAAAATAATTTTACACCATGGAAATCAATTGTGATCACAACAGATGTGAATCTCTCCAGCTGGGGAGCTCACTGCATGGATTTATCTGTGCAAGGGGGATGGATTAGATTGGACTTAACATGCAACATAAATTATTTAGAGCTGAAGGCAATGTGGCTGATGCTGCTAGTGTTTTCTGGCCAGATAAAGGACAAGAACTTTCAGATTTCAACAGAATATGTTTGTAAAATCATACATTTGCAAACAAGGAGGTTCAAGGTCAATTTTGCTCGTCAGGGAGGCAGGCCAACTTTTCTAGTGGGTATAGAAAATAGTGAAGTCAATCATAGCTGTTTATTTGAAAGGCTCACTGAATGTGGAACCAGATTACTTGAGCAGACACAAAATTCAGCAGGGAAAAATGGTCTAAATCAGGAAGTTTTTCAATGATTAGACAGCTTATATGGTCCATTCCAAGTCCATTTATTCACCTCTGGAATGAATTTCAAATTAAAATTATATTTTTCACTAGATGGAAGCAGAGGTGCAGAACACCTTAGTAGTATCATAGCCACCAGGCATAGTATAGGCTTACCCGCTGATACCAATAATACAAAGGATGCTAACATTTGGGAAAGACAACAGTAGTGCTAATGGCACCGTTTTGGCCAAGATGCCCTTGGTTTCAACTCCAGATTCTGATGTCCATCAAACAACTTGGGTATCTACCAAAAACAAAGTGGCATACGTTGGATGCAAGTTGGGCAGTGAGAAAATATATTAAAATAACCAAACAAATTAGGTGCACAGACACACTGTTTGTATCTTTTAACCCAACAACTTTAAGGAAAGTATCAAAAAATACTAATTGCCCATTGGTTGAAAGCATTTCTGTGCTATGATTAGTAAATGTACAAAGGCTGCAAAATGTTTGGGCACATTCTACCCAATCTATGTCAACTAGTATTGCCTATGTTGTATCATACTTTCTGGAGAATATCTGCCATGCAACCGGATGAAAGGAACCATCCATATTTATAGACATTATAAAATAGATGAATACAAGTCTGCTCAGGCATCCTTCAGGCAAACAGTCTGACAGTCTCTGATGTAGTGGAAGGCAGCTACATCCGCCCTGGTAGAGGAGGCTTGGGTACATCCCAGCAATATGTGGATTGCTGCTCCATGCCATCCAGAGAATGAGAGGTTGGTACTTAATGTAAATGTTCATTCTTGGATGGCCCAGAGAAGCAATCCACTCCCTCCCACATGGTGGCTGCGAAATAAATAAAAAATATAGGTAAAAATAAAAACAATAGGCAGTTAGTGGAAATCACAAAAAATAATTTTGGCTTTGGACTCCAGCTTCTTCTTCTGGCATGTGGGATTGCTCCTCTGGGCCATCCAATAATGAACTTTCACAATAAGTACCAACCTCTCATTGTATGTTCCCCAAGGTTTTTCCCCATCTCCCTGGAATAATCTAAAGCAGGGTTTCTCAACCAGGGTTCCCTGGTACCCTAGGGTTCCACAAGAAGTTGTTAGGGGTTTCACGAGATATTGTAATTAGAAAAAAATTAAACTTTTTTTGAGCTGTAGATATAATATTTTTTAGGCAGGCGGTCGCTGAGACCTGAAAATTGTTTCAAGGGTTCCACCAGGGTAAAAAAAATGGAGAAAGGCTGAAGTATTAACCAGCCTGGAGCTAAACAATACCCCTCTATCAAATCTTCTTTAGTTAAATTTTAAGTATACAGCTAAGTTTGGCTCCTTTGAGCCTTAGACCTGGCCATGGCCATAGATGCACCATCTGCCCTATATGATGAAGCATTTGCTGTTTTGCAAGCCAGTGTTTAGCTTCCACTTGTCATGTGAAAGGTGTTTAAAATAGTCTGCCTCTTTTACTTGGAGAAACCAGTAATAGTGTATGATATACAAATTGGAGGTACTGAAACCCAAAGCAGCAGTGGAATAAAATGTCCTTCGCATCGTGTCAAGTTTTCTGCCCTCCTGATCAGTGAGGGTTGCCTGAACCTTTTGGCATGTCTTACTCTTGTGATCTTCCACTGTTATAGCTGGTATCCTGTTGGTGTCTTACGCATATAAGTTCCCCATGGAATTTTTGTCCATTGCACAACATCTGCGTTCAGTTCAGTTTCACAGAAGCAAAGTTGTACATGTGGTTCCATTGTGTATATAGATATGTATTCTGTTCTGCATCCAGTTGTGTAATTTTGCCATTCAATACAAGGATTGTGTAGCAGAATTAGCATATAACTTTTGCATACACTCATGATGTAGGATCTCAGCCACAGTTTGTGCAGGGTGTTGGAAAAGAAAAGTACCGTTTTCTTCTTGTGTACTGTGTAGCTTTTCCAGAAATCTAGAAGGCATAGAGCAGGGATGGGCAACTACTCAAGGCCACGGGCTGCTCACAAATCTCTGTGTACCGTAAGAACCAGCCCCACTGTACACTCCCCCAGTGTTTTTGTTTTTATTTTTTTAAAAAATCTCAAAATGCCTCGTGCCTCTACTGGGAAGTGGGGGGTTTGTCATGCCTCTATAGCTGTTTAAGCCTTGGAGAGGCATTTTTTTAAAGCAAAAAGTAAATGGAACCAGTTTACTCCCTGCTCTAAAAAAGTCCACTCCAAACCTAAAACAGTCCAGGAGTTAGTGAAATCTGGCATGCCTCCTAGAAATCATAGATGGCATTCTGAACAAAAACATTTTTTTAAAAAATGGTGGGCTGGGAGCCTTTGGGAGTCTTAAAATGGCCTTGAGGGCCACATTGGCTTACCAGCTGTACTTAACAACCTCCAGCATAAAAGGTAGTTGCTTCCATGATTCATTCATAACCTGAAGCAGGCCAGGGAGCATGTGATCAGTATGGGAGTAACTGAATTAGAATGGATAAGTTGAAACATTGGGGTTCCTAATCAAAGCTATAAGTCTAGGTGGTAGGGAGTGGGCCATCTGGAGTGAGAAATACTGCCAGCATTATTTGTCAGCTGTAGCTCTGATGCCAATGTCATTACCAAAATGGCAGCCACAAATGCTGAAGAATCCAAGGGCAGGCGGTGCTCTTGGTACTATAGGTAATATTGATACCAGTTCAAGTAACATGAGCAATGCAAAGACTAGAGCAATAGGTCTTGGAGTAATGGATGTCAATAATGAAGTTGTCAGATAGTAGAAGAGATATAAAGTTCTCAGAAGTTTTAAATCCATGGAAGAAACCTGTCCCCTGTTTTTTTCCCATGGAATAAAAGGAAATTGAAATATGTATTTATTTTTATTATTATTTTCATATTAAACTGTAACCTATTTACTACTTTCACAAAATAAATTGCTTCATTCATAACTTAGCATATTAAATTGTCTGACATATTTATGAAATTTAAAAATGTAAAAGCCTTAGGTTTGTACAAGCAAAATTATGAATATGCTCTATACTAAAGAGAGAGCTGCAAACTCCCCTCTCCCACCCTCATATGTCTAGCTAGACATAAGGCCCATAGCAGGAATGGATATCAATACTACGATTGTTAGGACGAGACTGGAAATTCTGAAGCCTTTAGAGCTGGAGGCCTCTCAGTTATAGAAGAGTGTCATAACTCTGCTGTCTGGAACAGTGTGAGCCAGTATCAGGTGGTCTTAGATGGAGTTCTGTGTTTTGAAGGGCATTTATTGTGAGTTAGAGGTTTTCAACTTGTACAATACTGTACTGTGAAGAGGTACAATCCCAATGCCAGGTGGCCCCAAAATAGGTATACAGTTGCTTAGAATGTTGATGGAAGGGGGAGAGAATGTGTGAGGAAAAGATGTGTGGATGGAGTTAGAATGACAGTGGGAAGAGAACTCTACACTATAGCATATAGCTACTTTTGGGCTGCTCTGTATAACCCTATAGTTCATAGTACTAGTGATCATCCCAACATCATGAAGTACCTCTGGAGTTCATTGGTCCTATATTTAGGATGGAGAGCAAGAAAAGCAATGCCTTGAGTAGTGCCTCCAGCATTAATTGTGAGGTCAAATTCCTACTCAGGTAGTAGGATACAGGTTGCCCCATGGGATGGATGTCTGGCCAAGCATCTGTTTGGGGATGGCTGGAGAGAATGCACATGATGGAATCCTGCAAGCAGTGCCGGGTGATCATCAAGGAAGCCTGTCACAATAGTTCATCTCAACTTTTGCTCTTTTATCCTCTCTACAGATCTTTCAGCATTTTTCTGTATCCTAGATTCCTCCATATGTCTTTTGAATTTGATGTTGGGTTCAGAACAGTCCACTACTGTGCTTCTGGAATCAGGCACTCTGTTATCATTGAGTTACTTTTTTCTAATTGAATGACATTTAGATCAGTTTGATTTTCCCCCTAGAGGTATAGAAATCTGTCACATGTAGCCATTTTTCTTGTGGGGAACAGTTATTTTCCTCAATAAATGACAGGGGCTGACTTAACTAGTGAAGATGTCAGTAAAGAAATAGATTTCTGTCATTATTTGGTAAAAAGTACTCTAATAAACATTTTGTTTTTTTCCCATTAAGAGCCTTGTTTTATGAGCACCATAATCTTAGAGTCTCTGAAGCACTCACCCTGATGCATGAGTTATTGACAGACACAGTGCAACTTCCTTCAAGTGACCATAAACTAGGATCATCTTCTGATTTCAAGAGACTATGCATGGCTTCTTCTGGAAGGTGACATATTTTACGATGGCACATACCTTTGATATTCCTGTTAATGTTGACAGATCAGTTTCAAATTTACCAGTTTGACATTGTGGTCCAATGCACATCTCCTCTGAAACCTCACTGAGTACTAGAAAACATTTTCATGAAAATGTATATAGTTTTATAGTGGGAGAAACTTAGCTGTGGTTAACTATAGCCTACTATGAATCAGTGAATCAATTATAGCCTACTATGAATAAATGTTAATGGTCTAGCAAAGATGAATATTGAAGAGTGATTGAGGCAACCAAGCCTCAATTATTTCTTAAATATTCTTAATTAGTAATAAGAGCAAGCTTAGTATTAAGACAGCTTAAAATTTATTTTTAAAAGCGCAGAATAAAAACTGCACCAAAGCATCAATAAACAAGCATAAACATAAAAGTTAGTTTAAAAAACCATCTGTAAAGTTAAAACTACTAAAATTCATTAAAAGCTGTATAAAAATCAACAAAACAGCACAGCACACCATTAAAAGCCCATCACAGTAGATTTCTGAAAGCCTAATAGAATAATCATGTTTCTACTTGCCAACAGGAGAGCAAGGAGAGAGCCATTCTTAGCATCCCTAGGGAGGGAGTTCCAAAGTCTGAGAGCAGCTACCACGAAGGCCCTCTCTTTTGTTCTCACTAAACAAGGCTGAGAAGGTGATGGGACAGAGAGAAGGGCCTCTCCAAAAGACTTTAGAACTCTAATGGTCTCATATAAGGAGATACAGTCCTCCCAACAGCACGGACCAAAGCCTTATTATTTTTTACCCGCCTCTCTCCATGGATTGAGGTGGGGAACAACACATCTACACAAAACAATATCAATTAAAATATATCTTGGTTAAAAATACATAAAAACATCAAAACAGACAATATCAGTTTAAAAGACCAGATAAAACCAGTACATATTAAAACAATTTAAAATTCACAGTTTAATAGTAATCTGGATAGGCCTGCCAGAAGAGATTTGTCTGTAATGCTCTTTTAAATTCAGATAGTATATGCAGCTGTCATATCTCTTCCAGCAGGCCATTCCTGAGTGTAGGGGTGGCTGAAGAAAAAATCCTCTGGGTGACAGTTGCCAACCTAGTCCTGGCTGACTGGAGTAAACATCCCCCAGAGGACCTGAGTGTATGGGGCAATTATATAGGAGAAGGCAGTCCCATAGGTTACCTGGACCCAAGCCATGTAGGGCTTTAAAGGTAATAACCAACACTTTGTACCTTGCCCAGAAACTAATTGGCAGCCGGTGGAGTGATTTCAATATTGGTGTAATGTGATCACTCCTAGGTGTGCCAGTAACCAATCTGGCTGCCATGTTTTGAACTAATTGAAGTTTCTGAACTTGGTACAGAGGTAGCCCAATGTACAGCACATCGCAGAAGTCCAGCCTTGAGGTTACCAGTGCATGCACTATCATCTTTAGGTCCTCCAGCTCTAGGAAGGGCCTCAACTGGTGTATCAGTCGAAGCTGATAATAGGCACTCCTGGCTGTTGCATCTATCTAAGCTGTCATTTGGAGTGATGGATTCAGAAGCACCCCCAAGTTGCAAACACAGTCTTTCAGGGGGAGCGTAACCCCATCCAGAACTGGTTGACTCACCTCCAAACCCAGGTTAGGACCCTTGACAGTAAGAACCCCTGTCTTGTATGGATTCAGCTTCAATTTGTTTTTCCTCATCCAGCCCATTACCTCCTCCTTCTTCATTCAGAGGAGACACACTATCCTTAGCTGATGCTGTTTTTGAAGGCATGGAGAAATATATTTGGTTGTCTTCAGCATACTGATAGTGCCCTGCCCCATGGCTCCAGATGATCTCTCCCAGTGGTTTCATGTAGATGTTAAATAGCATTGGAGATAGAGTAGCACTTTGTGGGATGCCATATAACAGCTCCTTTTTTGAGGAGTAGCTATCCCCAAGCACCACCATCTGGAACCTACCAGAGAGATAGGGCTGGAACCACTGAAGCACAGTTCCCATATCCCTCAGGTGTTCAATAGTATTCAATGCTGCTGAGAGTTCCAAGAGCACCAACAGGGACATACTTTCCCCATCAGTGCCCAGGCAAATATCATCCACTAAGATGACCATAGCAATTTCAACTCCGTATCCTGCTCTGAAGCCGTTTTGAAATGGGTATAGATAACTTGTATCATCCAAGACTGCCTGGAGTTGGAAGACAACTACCCTCTTGATCATCTTGCCCAGAAAAGGGAGATTTGATATGGGTCTAGTTGTTTAAGTTCAGCAGGCCCCGGGAGGGCTTTTTGAGAAGTGGTCACACCACTGCCTCTTTTAAACTAGATGGAAAACTTCCCTCCTTGAGAGATGCATTAATAACTTCCCTCCCTGAGAGATGCTGAACTCTAATGGCCTCTCCTCCCTGTACGACCAGCCAAGAAGGACAGGGATCAAGAGGACAAGTTGTCTTCCTCACTCATCCTAGCAGTTTGTCCACATCTGTGGTACTCACCAACTGAAACTGATCCAGTGTAAATCCTACTCACGGAGTTACTGGACTGTTACATTGTCACCCTCTGTTATAACAATGGCATCTAAAGCGGCTCTCATCTGAGAGATTTTTCCTGTGAAATGGTCATTAAAGACATCACAGTGAACTGCTGAAGGCTCTGAAATTGGATTCGTGGGGGGGGGTGCCTGAGTTAAAGCTTTCACCACCCTGAATAGTTCAGCTGGACGTGAATTTGCAGGTGCAATATGTGCAGAGAAGAAGGGTTTCTTCACGGCACATATTGCCACCTTATAGGAACAAAGATGTTCTCTATATCATGTCTTGTCAGATATAAGGGCTTTTTGGATCATCACAAGGACTTCAAATTGTGCCTGGAAATGGACTGGTATCCAGTTGAGCTGTTGAAACAGTGAAGTTCTATGTTTCTTGTAGCCAGTCCCAGTTAACAATCTGGCTGCACTTCTTTGGGCCAATTGAATTTCTGAGCACTTTTCAAAGGTAGCCCCACATAGAGCACATTACATTAATCTAAATGGGATAGAGCCAAGGCATGTATTGTGGCCAAATCAGACTTCTCTAGGAATGGCACAGTTGGAGCACCAATTTGTAACTGCAAATGTACTCTTGTTCACTGCTGGAACTGGATCTCCAGGCTCAGGGCTGGATCCAAGAGTACAGTCGTCCCTTCACATTCGCGGATGTTAGGTTCCAGAGACCCCCGCAAATATGAAAATTCCACAAATAAAGACTGCCTTCCCTCTCCCTCCCGAAGCGACCACGGGGCTTCCGGAGGTCCCATAGTCACCTCCTCCCACCCTCCTCAGGCAACCACTGGGCCTCCGGAGGCCCCATAGTTGCTTCCCCATGCCTCCCCTCGCCAGGTGACCACAGGGCCTCTGGAGGCCCCATAGTCGCCTCCCCACGCCCTCCCCAGGTGATCACGGGGCCTCCGGAGGTCCTCCGGAGGCCCTGTAGTCACCTCCCCACGCCTCCCCCCTCCCTCCTGAAAGTGGTGACGGGGCCTCAGAGGCCCCGTCGCCACTTTCCTCAGCCTCCCCTCGCGGCAAACCACGAATATGCGGAACCGTGAGTGTGGAGGCTGCGAATGTTGAGGGAGGACTGTACACCCAAACTGCAAACCTGCATCTTCAGGGAGAGAGTAACCCCATTTATCACTGGCTGAATCCCTAGTCCCATATCTGTCTCTTAACTGACCAGGAGCACATCTGCCTTTTCTGGATTACATTTCAATTTGTCTGCCCTTGTCCAATCTGTTAAATGCCAAGCACTGGTTTAGCAAGGAAACAATTTCCTTGGAATCAATTGGAAAGGAGTAATAGAGCTGGGCATCATCAGTGGACTAGTGACACCTGACCCCAAAACTCCAATAACCTCAGTGTTTTCATATTTATCTTAAATAGAATAGTGGACAAGACAAAATGTTTTGGGGGACTCCATGTTTTGGGGGACTCCTGTGTTAAGGAGTCACAGGAATCCCCCAGTGCTGCCTTCTGAGAGCATCCCTCCAGAAGGAAATGTAGCCATTGTAAAAGTGTCTTTAGCCCCATCCCAGTGAGCCAACCCAGAAGGATGGATGATGGTATCAAAAGCTGCCAAAAGGTCCAGCAGGACCAACAGGACACACTCTTCTTGGCCAGTTCCCACAGTAGGTCATCCACCAAAGTGACCAAAGCCATCTATGTCCCATAACCAGGACTGAAGCCAGACTGAAATGGATTTCGATGAGCCACCTCATCCTTGAACCCTTGAGCTGAGAAGCCACCATATCCTGTAGTACCTTGCTCAAAAATGGAATGGTGGAGATTGGCCTGTAGTTATCCAATATAGGAGGATCCAGGGCCCACCTTGGCACTACCTTTCCATGGGGGTGGGATTGTGTATTCCTGTGAAACAAGAAGCTATGCTGATGGTAGCACTGCTGCTGATAGAGTCTCCTATGCCAGACAGGTTTTTGTGGAGGAGCCAGACTAAACATGCCAAACAGGTACTGGGCAGCAGTAGTAGTGGGATGAAGGATTTCTCAGAGACAATGGCAGAGGCACCACAGCTAACTCTAGAGGAGCTAGTACTGCACAGAAGGCGGCAACGGTAAACCACTTGTGATGCCTTTTACCATGAAAATGCTGTGATGAGACAATCCAAAATGAAATTAGATACTGTGGAAAGATAAGATCCCCAGATCAGAAGAAACTCAATCAGCATAGGACAAGGACAAGTAGCACTAGTCTAATGATACAACTGGACTCAAGCCCAAAGGTTGCACAGAAATGAAAGAAAGCTTGAACCTATACAACATGGAATGTGAGAAGCATGAACAAGGGAAAGCTAGAAATCATAAAACAAGGAATGGAATGCATAGACATAGCCATACTTGGTGTGAGTGAGCTAAAGTGGACAGGAATGGGACATTTTCAATCAGATAATTAATTATATAATGTTGTACTCTGGAAATGAAAATTAAAAAAAAGGAAACAATCTGGTATTAATAGTTGTCAAGGTATACAGTATACAGTATGAAATCTGTCCAAATAACAACAATAAGGCTCTATGCAAAATCTATCAGTATAGCCATATCTAAGTTTATGCTCCCACCACAGGGGCACAAGAGGAAGACAGTGAAAGATTCTGCATGGGCATCCAGGAGGAAAGGGATCACACACTGAAACAGCTTGTTGATAATCAAAGGTGATTGGAATACAAAAGTAGGAAACAGGAAAACCATACATTGTAGGAGAATTTGGCCTAGGATCAAGAAATGAATCAGGAAAGTGACTGATTGAATTTTGTGAGGCCAACAGTTTGTTCACTACAAACACATTCTTCAGATAGTCAAAAAGATGACTGTATCCATGGACATCACCAAATGATGTTGTTGTTAACTGCTGTCAAGTTGACTTCGACTTATGACAACCCTATGAATGAGAGACCTCCAAGTCACCTTATCCTCAACAGCCCTGCTCAGGTCTTGCAGACTCATGGCCATGGCTTCCTTGATTGAGTCTATCCATCTGAAATGTAATCTTCCTTTCTTCTTACTGACTTCTACCATTTTTGTCTTTTCTAGTGAGTCATGTCTTCTCATGATATGGCCAAAGTACAACAGTCAGTTTAGTCATCTTGTATTCTAGGGAGAGGTCAGGCTTGATTTGCTCTAGGACCCATTGAGTTGTCTTTTTAGCAGTCCATAGTATCCATAGAACTCTTCTCCAGGGCCACACTTCAAATGAGTTGATTTTCTTCCTATCAGCTGTCCTGCTTCCACAGCTGTACGTAGAAGTGGGAAATACGATGGCATGAACAATCCTAACTTTACTATTCAATGCTATATCTTGACACTTCAGGATCTTGTCTAGTTCCTTCATAGCCATTCTTCCAAGTCCTAGTTGTCTTCTGATTTCTTGGCTGCAGTCCCCATTCTGATTAATGATTGAGTCAAGGTATGGAAAATCTTGAACTATTTCTATGTCATGTCTTCATTGTCCACTTTAAAGTTATATAAATTATCTATGGTCATTATTTTTGTTTTCTTAATGTTCAACTGTAAACCTGCCTTTGCACTTTCTTCTTTGACCTTCTTCAGTAATCGTTCCAAGTCTTTGCAATGTTCTGCTAGTAGTATGGCGCCATCTTCATATCTTAATTTGTTAATGTTCCTGGAGAAGAATTCTGTGGATATGATGGACTGCTAAAGAGACAAATGGGTCTTAGAGCAAATCAAGACTGAACTCTCATTAGAAGCAAAGATGACTGAAATGAGGCTGTCGTACTTTGGACATATCATGAGATAACATGACTCATCAGAAAAGATGATAATGCTTGGTAAAGTGGAATGCAGTAGGAGAGCTGAGCAGGGCTGTTGATGCGGGGGGACTTTGAGGCCTCTCATTCATTTGGTCACTAGAAGTTGAAGCAGACTTGATTGCAAATAACAATGACAAAGGATCCAGATAAGCCTCCCCCCACACACACCCCAGTAGAGGTCTTACAATAGCCTCTTTCAGGCATGTTGGAACCCTGTCTTCTTGTAAAAAGGCATTAATCCCTTACCCACTCAAGGTCAGCTTAATTGTTTTATTGTTTAACTAATTTTAGTTTGTTTTAATGAAGTTTGTTAGCCACCTGGAACACTATTTTTAGTAGGAAGGCAGGATAAAAATGTGATTGAATGATAGCTAGTTGACTGAAAGGAGTCCAGATTCAATCCAATTTTACTTCTGTCTCTTATTTAAAAACAAAAACAGGTGGCATGTGTTGGGGGACCCTTGTCTGAGACCTTAGAAGGCATAGTAGACAAAACTGAAATAGACACATTATCTTGAGATAGAAAGCAACTTTGTTCCTAAGCTCCAGAAAACCCAAGTACGTCAGTAGACTAACATTGCTTTTGAAGACTTTTTAACAGTCTGAACACTGCTGTGGCACATCCTTGTCTCTGTAACATTAGAAGTGGCTCTGTAATATTACAATGATACCTCTACAATGGGCAGCTGCAGTATTTTGGGAAGATATTCTAGTTTCTCTATGTATATTTCTAGATCCATTTCAATCTGGCTTCAGGCCTGGTTATGGGACATGTGAAGTAGCCCTGGCCTCTGTGACTGTACGCACGCACACAGCTGAGAAGAAAGGCTACTTTTGTGGTCCACTCAGGTGTCCTCCTTCTGGAGAACCCTCAAGCTGGATCCTTCCAGACACACTCCCAGGGATTCCTCTAGCCTGGAAATCCCAAAACTATGTCTCTCTCACTGCCCCGCCTCTTGATTTTAAGATTCCCTGTTTTAATGGACCAAGAGGAGACCGTTGGGGTACCTAGGGCCTTTCCAGCCCTGGCTGAGGTTTTGCCAACCCCCCTCCATTCTCTCCAGAAACAGAAGAATAACAATATAGCATGACCCAAAAACGGGCACGTGGAAGCTTGGCTTAGATAGGAAAAATAAAGGCTTATTTTATTCAAGCAAGTTTAAAGAGGTAAATAATTTCGTGAAGAAAACAACCTTTTCTCCAGGTTCAGAGTTATAGAGATATAGTAAAAGTGTGGAATTACATCCAGCCAAGGAAATAAATCATAAAATCCTAACGCCATCTAAGACATTCCTTACCTGCTACTCACAAACTGTGAAGTCCAGTATGCAGGATTCAGTCTTTGAATTCCATGGAGGTTGTGAGCTGGGCCATTTAGGCCTGGCTCAACAGCTGCCTCCATTGTTCTGCTTTGGGCCTGGTGTCAGCGTCCCAGACCCTCCTTTGTCACTCCTCATGGTCTGACCTCGCCATGTGCTCAGAACAAAGAATGTATAGTCCTTCTTTCAAATGGATCCCCTGGCCTTTTGATTGGCCACTTACTGTCTCTGGTGATCTTACCTCATTACTGACGCTGACCTGGAGATGTTACCTTTCCTCCAGAGCTCTAATTAAGCCTAAAGTTGTTAACCCTTAGTTTACCTGATTGTTGAGATTGCAGCTGCCTGATCACTGAATGGTAGAAAAATGGGAGATGCAATCCCCCATTATCACAGGACAGAGATAGCTTTAGTCACCCTGGAGGATGATTTATACAGGGAACTGGAGGGGGGAATGTATCCCTGTCTGCTGGACCTCTAAGTTGCTTTCAATACCATCGACCATGGTATCCTTCTGGGCCCCCTCTCTGGGAAGTACTTGGGGGCACTGTTATTCATTGGTTCTGGTCTTTTTTGGAAGGGTGAACTCAGAATGTGGTACTGGGGACCCCTGTTCGACACCCTGGCCATTGGCCTGTGGGGTCCCTCAAGGTACTGTTTTGTCCCCCATTCTATTTAACATCTACATGAAACTGCTGGGAGAGGTCATCTGGAGTTTTGGGTACGGTGTCACCAATATGCTGATGACACCCAACTCTCTCTCTCCTTTCCATCTGATTCCAAGGAAGCTTTCTTGGTACTTAGCCAATACCTGTTGTCAGTAATGGACTAGATGAGAGCAAACAAATTGAAACTTAATCTAGACAAGACAGAGGTGCTTCTGGTCAGTCATAAAGCAGATCGGGGAATAGGAATTCTGCCTGTGCTGGATGGGGTTACACTACCCCTGAAATCTCAGGCTCACAGCTTGGGTGTTCTCCTGGATTCAACTCTGAGCCTGGATACCAGGTTTCAGCAGTGGCCAGGAGTGCATTTGGACAGCTAAAACTAGTGTGCCAGCTGCACCTATTCCTCAAGATGTGAGATCTGGCTATGGTGACACATGCTTTGAGTACTTCCTGTTTGGACTACTGTAATGCACTCTATGTGGGACTGCCTTTGGAAACTGTTCGGAACCTTCAGCGGGTTCCGAATGCTGCGGCTAGAATACTGACTGGGGCCAGATACAGGGAGCATATAACTCCCATGTTAAAACAGCTTCACTGGCTATCAAGTTTGTTTTTTGCACAATTCAGACTGCTGGTCTTGACCTATAAAGCCCTATATGGCTTAGGTCCAGACTATCTGAAAGACTATATCTCCCTCTACAAACTTGCAAGGGTTTTAAGATCTTCAGTGGAAGGCCTTCTCATAGTCCCACCACCACTATCACAGGCTCGCTTGGTGAGGACACAAGAGAGTCTTCTCAGTGGCTGCTTTCACCTTTTGAAACTCCCTCCCATGGGAGGCTAGGCTGGCCCCTCCCTGCTTTTGTTTTGCAGGCAGGCAAAACGTTTTTATTTAAGCAGGCCTTTGATATATAACGCCACTTATGGAGCTTTTATTGGGTTTTTTATGTTCTTGTTTCTTTTTTTTTCTTTTTTTTACTTTGTATGTTGTTAATTAATTTTAATTGGTTTTAATTGCGATTTTAATTCTTTTGTGAGCTGGCTTGGGTCCCATTTTGGGAGAAAGACAGCATATATATTGTATAAATAAAATAAAAAACAATAATTCTGAAATAATTCTGAAATAATTCTGAAATAATTATTCCTGTGATTGAAATCTGGTGTATCCTTCTTAGTAGTTTCCGTGGGTCTTCCCGAGCTACAAGAAACAAGGCTGCTGCCAAAGCTGATTTCTGTCAGATGAAAAACTTCTCTAGTCTATCTTCTGATATATCTCAGAGGAAAGGTAAGAATAAAATGACCTGTTTTGAAATAGCAGTCATTATTGCATTCTCGATACAGGAAATTCATGTTTGGATTGTAAGCCTGAAGGCAAGAACTGTTTCCCCACTCGTACCTGATGCAATGTTTGTTCCCCTCTCCTTTTATGATTAATTTTAAGCCACTCCAACAGCCTTTTCATCTGAGGAGCAGGTCAAATGCTTTAAATAAATAGAAGGATGTAATGCAACTACAGAGCCTTTTGACTGTTTTGATGTTGTGAAAAATGATGCAGCAGAGTTTTTCTGTGCCAATGGACTAGAAGTAGCCAAGATCACTAGATTGCACTGAAGTTTGGTAGTGTTTTATTACTTTAATTCCTTTTCTGTTATGTAAAATGAGTTGTTTTGTTACCTTTTCTGCTTAAGGTCATATACGCCAAGCTCCTTACAGAAAAATATCATCAGAAGACTTTCAAGGGCAGATGCAATGGAAAAGCAGTAGAAACCAGAGACAGTGGCCAAATAGCAGGCTTGACTTAAGAAGTCGAGGTTTGTAATTACTCATTCAGTACTATTTGCTGCTGATCATCTTAGCTTTCCTTCTGGATGCCTTCATGTTTACTGCAAACACTGTGATTTGCATTGGGCAGTGAAACATTTGAGATTAAAGCATTTTTGTCTTATCATAAGAGAAAGAAATCCAAAAGACACAGTTGGATAATTGGCAGAGGCTGAAATAAAAAATTTTATAAGTAAAATGCTTACATAGGTAAATATTTCTTGTGTTTGGGGTGTTTTTCCAGAGTTGGTTCAGAGAAACTTACAAGTCGGGCAACTCCTCCCCCAAACTTGGAAGCATCACTAGTATTTCCCCACTGTTCAAAAGAATTTCAAAGCCCATGTTGTTCAATTACTTTTATTGAACAGTAATTGTAGTCCAGAAGTTGGAATAACAATATATTTAAATTAAAACTAAGATTTTTTTTTTAATCTGCAGAGTTCTGTTTTCCATTCTAGGCTTTTGAGGGCAGTAATGATGATTATGTATAGCTTCTCAATATGAAGCATGAGACAAAGTTGTATCTGGTAATAATGACTTTTAGCAACATGACAATTCAGTTCCAGCAATGCTAAACACAACATCACTGGAACTACGTGGGAGCAGCAATGGAGGCATAACATTGCTCTAGGCTCCCTTTTTTGATTCTAGATGGGGGGTGGGGGAAGCTGATTTTAGCTTTGATTATGTCCAGTGAAATTCTGCTGGATGATGAACGCTTATATTGCATCTTATTTTGAAGTTTGTCAAATCGTAAATAGTGGGAGAGCAAGGCCTGTAACACCCTCAAACATATAGGTAGGATCATCAACCTGTTCTATTCATAGCATATTTGTTTCATGGCATCTCTCTTTCATTAATCTGAATCATAAGCACAGAACAAGACCCCTAGGTATACCTGGCTGAGATATCTATTGGATAATAAATAAAGCAAGAAGAAAAAATAGAGAATGCTGAAACAGGCAGATCCCTGTGAGACATTTGGGGGCAGGTAGGTTTGGGAAATACAGGCTGCAGAATTCAGGTCCAAACAACTACATATTCATCAGAAAGAACTACAGAAGTGAATTATGAATTACGATCTGTAAATAATTTACTCCCTTCCAGCTTCTAATCAGATAAGCAGATCAGTGAGTCAGAGAGAGTTCCCAAACAATGACTTAGGAATTCAGACCAATGAGGAGAGTGAAGATGATGTCATGAGTGTTTGGAGTGTCCCTGGGGAGATCCAGCAGATACTGTATGGCAGTTCTAATGTCAATAAGGTAAGAATAGGAAATGTAAGTTGCAGTGACTCACTCAACACTTTTGGGACCATTAACTTTTGGGTTCAACATTTATTATGCAAGCTATGACAAGCATATCAAAGTATCTTATTAGAAGTATAAGATGTAGACACAGTGTGATGAAGTGGGGCCCATCAGAGTGGTGACTGGTCAATGATGTGTGTAATCTCTAACAAATAAGAGAAGATTTTGATAAGCAAGCTATTTCTCCTATATTGCACACTTGGTTGATTGCACTCTCATTTCTTTACACTGGTACATTTCACCACTGGTAATGGTGACCCCATGCACCGAATCACTCCAATCAACATAATTGTCTTTTCGTAGAGCAATTGCAAATGGTAGTATATGCTGAGAAAAGCTGGTTGCCAGAATCCAGTCTGAACATCTTAAATGTAGCTCTGTGTATATGCTATGGTCTTTTTCTACGTTTGCACAATGTAGCATTAATCATAGAATCTGGCTTTCCCCAAATAAAAGGACATTTATCATTTCTCTGGTGAGAAACCTAAATGATATTGATTTTAATGGCCCCTCCACAGGCATGTATGTATCCTGCCCTCCCAGACTGAACTGGACTGGAAGAGCAACATAAACCTCAAAAACTCTAGCTTATTACTAGTACAGTTACACTTGCATACAGACACTGAATAACATGGTATAATGATGTATCCTGTTTATCCTCACATAACTTTATTACCCCTCCTACCTTCATAGGAGCAGGCAGGGGGCTTCCAGGCATAGCTCTGTTCTCTTGGCCACTGAATGGACACAGAGCTGTGTCTGGGTGCATTCCTCTTGCCAGGGTACATTCAAGATGGGGCAGAAGGTGCTTATTCTCTTATAGATGTGCAATAGCAGCTGGGACATGCCTGGGAGCAGTTGCGTATTTATTCTCTCCAAAGTGCAGAGGAGTGACAGAAAAAAAACTTTGGTTGTTCTCTGACCAGTTAACATGGCAACTGACACTGTTGCTCTCTACACACACTTAAAATGTTGATGGGGAACTGCCGTTTTTTGGAGCATGCAATTGAGTGGGCCACAATCTCTTGGGTAATATCCCTGCATGCCAGCTTCTGAGCCAAGAGTCACATGTTTTTGTCAATCCTGTTGATCCTTCTTCTCCCCTCTCAGTTTTTTGTATCCTGTCTTGCCTACTAGACATGTTCACTGCTTTCTCCGCTACTTTTCTATTGCTAATTCTATTGTCTTAAATACTTGTTTTTATAATCTCTTACCTAATTTTATTTTCTTTCCAATTTTTCCATTTCTTTGATTCTGTTTCTCCCTTAAAAAAAAACAACTACCCTTTTTCTCAGCCAGTGGATTAGGAGCCATATACGTATGAGTTCTCCTGTCACTGCCCAGGTGAGGGAAGGGATCATGTGTCTTTTAGAAAGTATTTCCTGCTGGTTCCCTGACTCTTCCTCAGTTTTTTCACGTTGCCTCACCCAGGCCACCACCATCATCATCGTTATCTTCATCTTTTATTTATGTAGCACTATCAATGTGCGTGGCACTTTATAAGTAAAACAACAACAAAAAACAGCCAGTCCTGCCAAAGTCATACAATCTGAAATATACACACATGTGCACACACAGGGGTGTACTTTGTTCCTCCATCTTTCTCTTAGCTATATTTCCATTCTCCTTTTTCTTCTTAAAAAAAAAAAAAGGCTCTTTTTTCTTTACCTTAATTTTTTAGCCAGGATGTAATAGTAGATCTTTCGCCTTTTTTTCGTTGCTTCATTGCTTCCTATTTTTTCGTTGCTTCATTGCTTCTGCTGCTGTAGCCAGAAGATCTGTTTGGCTCAAACACTGGAATGATGCAATTTAGCCACAGTTCCTACAGGGAACCTCCTTGTTGGTGAGGAGGCCCTTAACATCCTCATTGAAACAAGAACTAAAAAGGCCATGCCTTCTATACCAAAGAAAGATGCAAAAAGTTAGACCAAATAGTCCCAGCCTTAGATTTTCCTTGGGGTTTTCTGGGCTATGAGGCCGTGTTCTGGAATAGTTTCTTTCTTACGCTTCGCCTGCATCTGTGGCTGGCATCTTCAGAGAACAGTTGGGTAGGGGTGTGTGTGGAGTTTATATGCTGTGAAACCCTGTTGGGGAGAATATGTAAATTTGTGTAATTGACTGGTTAGTTTCTGGGTGTAGAAATGCAAGGCTCGTTGGTGTCTGTTTGGCTAATGGTTGGTTGATGGGCTATTATCTGCTGGGAATCCCGCGTCCCTGGGTGGAATTCCTTTGTAAGTGCTGAGTTTTGATTCTATTGTATTTCAAAACTGGGAGCCAGATTTTGTTTACTTTTACGGTTTCTTCTTTCCTGTTGAAGTTGTCCAGGTGTTTGTGGATTTCAATAGCTTCTCTGTGCATTATGACATGATAGTTGTTGGCCTGGACTAGAATTTCTGTGTTTTCAAATAGCATTTTGTGTCAAGGTTGGTTTATAACATGTTCTGCTACTGCTGATTTTTCTGGCTGGCCCAATCTGCAGTGTCTCTTCATGTTCCTTGATTTGTGTTTGCACACTGCGTTTAGTGGTCCCTATGTAAACTTGTCCACAGCTGCATGGTATGCAGTAAGCTCCTGCTGCTGTGAGAGGGTCTCTTTTGTCCTTCGCTGAGTGTAGCATTTCTTGGATGTTTTTGGTTAGTCTATAGATTGTTTGGAGGTTGTGTTTCCTCATCACTTTCATTATTCTTTCTGTGACTCCTTTGGTGTATGGTAAAAATACCTTCCCTTTGGGTGGCTGTTTTTCTTCTTCATTCCTGTGGTTTTTTCTGGGTCTGGCTGCTCTTGTGATGTCTGATCTGGAGTAACCATTAACCTGTAGAGCCCAGTTTAGGTGCCTCAGTTCGTTCTCCAGGTAGTGGGGTTCACAGATCCTTTTTGCACGTCTACCAATGTTTTTATTCTGCTTCTTTTTTGTCCTGGGTGATGATTGGTGTTCTTGTGTAGGTATCTGTCCATGTGTGTAGTTTTCTGTATACCTTGTGGCCTAACTGTTGGTTTGGTTTGCGGATGACTAGGACATCCAAGAATGGCAGTGTTCCTTCCTTCTTTTTTTCCATCGTGAATTGAATATTTGATTGGCTGCTGTTTAGGTGGTTCAGGAATAAGACCAAATCTTCTTCTCCATGGTTCCAAATGGTGAAAGTGTCATCCTTGCATTTCTATACCCAGAAACTAACCAGTCAATTACACAAATTTACATACTCTCCCCAACAGGGGTTCACAGCATATAAACTCTACACACACACCTACCCAACCATTCTCTGAAGATGCCAGCAACAGATGCAGGTGAAACGTCAGAAAGAAACTATTCCAGAACACAGCCTCACAGCCTGGAAAAAAACCCAAAGAAAATCTATGGATGCCGGCCGTGAAAGCCTTCAACTTCACAGTCCCAGCCTTTTTGTTCGTTTTATTCCTTTTCCTGCTCTAGAGACTTCATGTCCTTCAAGCCTGCTTGGACTAGATCCCAGTTTCCCTTTTTTCCCCTGAGGAGGCCCAAGCAGAATCCACCTAAGGGACCCATCCCCCAGAAATAAACAAATAGACATTGTGACTATCCTCCCAAAATAGGAGGAAGACTTTCTCATTTCACATAAGCATGGTACATCTTCATCTTCCTGTGGTCCCCAGTATCCAAAAACCTCTCAAAGATCTTAGTGATGCATCGTCATAGCTTGCTTTCTAGATCTGGGGGCCATAGAACCTGGTCCCCAAAACAAAAGGGTCATGGGGTTATATTCAGTCCTCTTAACCATGTCCAAAAGGGGGGGGGTAGTATCCTCCGACTTCTAGACCTCAGATTTGTAAACAAGTTCATAAAATATAGATGTTTTCAGACGGAAAGTCTCCAGACCATCCAAAAGCATATTTTCACAGGGGATTATCTCCTTTCTATTGATCTTTCAGAAGCATGTTTCCATGTTCTCATTCATACTTCATCCCATATGTACCTTCAGGTGTTTTTTCTAATCTAGATGTCCATTATCAGTTCAAAGCTCTGACTTTCAGGTTGGTCTCAGCTCACTGGGTTTTCACCAAAGTGAGACTGCAGGGCATCCACATTTTCCTTTACCTCAACAATGTCCTTCTAAAATCCCACTCTTTTCAAGAAGGACAACAAGCCTGGCAAACACCCTGTCTGTGCTTCAAAGCTATGGCTTTGTGTTCCACAAACAGAAAAATCACCTTCTCCCAACTCAGAGATTAGTTCATCTAGGTATCCTAATGAACACCAGAAGTACTGACCCTTTCTAGAAAGAATAGCAATCATCAAGAAACAGGTTTTCATGTTTGCCTGAGCCAAAACAGCAGTCCTAAAGTCACTGACATACCTACTAGGCTTAATGATCTCCTGTATCCACCGCTCCACTTGAGCAAGGTTTCACTGTAATCCTCTGCAATTGCCTACTCATGCTATTTCAGAAACTCATAGCAAAACACCAATGCACCAGGATTTGCCTGCCCCAGGAGGTAGATCTTTCTGGTGGTGGACAAATGCCACTTTTCACAAGGTGTTCCTCTACAGGACCCTCCAAGAGTATTTCTCACAACAGACATCAGACTTCTGGGTTGGGGAGCCCAGTTGTAGGGCCTCTCAACCCAGGAGGTCTGGACCCCAAAGGAAGAGATTCACAGAATCAGTTGGTAAGAACTTTACGCTGTCAGGTTAGTGCTTCTTCACTTCCAGAGACACCTCAAAAGAACTTGTACTCTAGTCCACACAGACAACGAGACTGCAAAATCATACCTGATCAGGCAGGGAGGACCCCACTCCCTCTCCCTACATGAAGAATCTCATCAGCAACTTTCCTGATCAGATGATGACATCCTCTCCATCCCAGCCACTACACTCTAGACCCAGAGGAATGGAGCCTGGATATATCTGTCTTTCACCAACTATAAGCACAGTTGGCAGCCTTATAGGTCAATCGCTTTGCATCAGATACAAACCATAAGCTCCCCAGATACTTCACTAGGTGACATTCCCTCAGGGCTGAGGCGTCAGACATCCTCCAGATACACTGGCCTCCAGGCCTATTATATGCCTTTCCCCCAGTACCCTTGATCTCCAGGTCCTCAGGAAAATAAGACAAGAGAAAGTAACACTCATTCTCTTGGCTTCCCATTGGCCTATCCAAGTGATTTTAAATTGTGAATTTTATATTGTGTATTGATTATTTTAAAATGTCTTAGTCTTGTTTTTTAAACTAAGTTTTAACTGATGTGTTTTTAACTAATATTATATTTACATGTCCTCTCCATTGACGCCCCCTTGTCGTGGGAGAGAGGCTTGCGTACCCTAATGATGTTTTGAGCTATGCTGGCGGTGGCATAATAGCCACCGGTAGGGTCTCCCATGCCAGACAGGTCAAAACCGAAGGGTCTGACAAAGAGCGTCAAAGGGCAGGATGGGCTCTCTAGACTTGTGGCAACCGTCCTAGGAGAAGGAAAACTCTAATCCCAAACCCGGGCAGATGGTGCTCGTCCAACCCTGTAAGGTCATGCAACCCTTCTGGAGTATAATCTTAATGAAATAGGCGGTATGGTATAGTGGTTTGAGTGTTGGGCTAGGACCAGGGTTTGAATCCCAACTCAGCCATGAAAACCCACTGGGTGATCTTGGGCAAGTCGCACCCTCTCAGCCTTAGATGAAGGCAATGGCAAAGCCCCTCTGAATAAATCTTGTGAAGGAAAACCTGAGTTGCCTTAAGGTCAACCATTAGTCAGAAATGACTTAAAAGCACAGAACAACAACTACAGCAGCAACAACAACAACTCTACTCAGCCTCATATTGATATTCAGAAGACCTCCTCTGTAGAGGTGTAAAATTCTGGAAATTTTGAAGCTATGGGGAAAAAAATCCCATATTTTCCTTCTTTGTAGGTTTTTAAACAGAAGCTGGATGGCCAGCTGTCATGGGTGCTTTGGTTGTATATTCCTGCATGGCAGGGGGTTGGACTGGATGGCCCTTGTGGTCTCTTTCAACTCTATGATTCTATGATCTATGATCTATGATCTATGATCTAAGAGAAGGAAACTCTAATCAAACCTACGGCCCGAGGACCTCGCTGCCACGTCCATGCTTGCAAGGCCACGGCAGATGAATCTCTGGTTTAAAGGGTGAGGCCAGTTCTGTGCACGCTGCGCTCCACCAGAAAAATCCATTGCACAGGCTCGAAGGACAAATCCATTTCCAAAAAAGCCCTGTAGCGACTGGCGAGGGACGAAACCGGCAGGTGTAAAGATGCACTGGAAGCCGCAGCCCCAACCCTGCATGCAGGCGGTTCAGGACATTGGTCGCTCAAGCCTGACCCGGGAGATGACAGTCTTGTTCGGCAGCATTCTGAACGACCAAGCAGCCTTTTTTAAGGAGAGCACTGCTTGCTCCATATGGAGAGGGGCCTAGAAAAGGTGGCCTAAAGAAAGCTCATCCCCAACTACCTGGTTGGCTAGCCGCGGCCAACGGGAATCTTCTGATGCGGTCAAACCAAGGCAAAGAAACAAAGGCACACACCGGCCTCCAAAGGTGTAAATAAACTGACACTTGCATGCTGGAACATCAGAACCATGCAAGACTCTGAAGATAGTGGACGGCCTGAGCGTCGTTCTGCCCTAATAGCCCTTGAACTATCACGGCTTAATATTGACATCGCTGCTCTTAGTGAAGTTCGCTTCCATGAGGAAGGCAGCCTTAAAGAACATGGCGCCGGCTACACACTTTACTGGTCTGGCAAACCCAAAACCGAAAAACATCTTTCAGGAGTAGGCTTCATGATTAAAAACTCCATTGCCTCCAAACTCGAAACCTTGCCAACAGGACACTCTGATCGCATTATTTCCTTACGCCTCCCACATGTTGTTCTCTTTAGTGTATATGCCCCAACTATGCAAGCCGACCCTGTAGAGAAAGACAAATTCTACACAGACCTACGCCAACTCATACAAAAAGTCCCTGTAGAAGATAAAATTATTATACTTGGTGACTTCAATGCCAGAGTAGGAAAGAATTCCGAAGCCTGGAAAGGTGTCTTAGGCAAGCATGGTGTTGGAAATTGCAATGATAACGGACGCCTCCTGCTAGAGTTCTGTGCAGAACAACAGCTGACTATTACAAACACAATCTTTCAGCAGAAAGATAGCTTGAAGACAACCTGGATGCATCCCCGATCCAAACATTGGCACCTCATTGACTACGTTCTAGTCCGTCAGAGAGACATTCGTGATGTCCGTCATACCCGAGTGATGCCCAGTGCAGAATGCCAAACAGATCATCGCCTCGTCAGATGTAAACTAAATCTTCATCTTAAGTTCAAACCTAAGAGGGGTGGCATCTTAAAGAAGAGACTCCAAGTCAACAATCTTCAACAAGCTACCATGAGAGACAACTTCCAGGCAAACCTACAAACGAAACTTGAAGACCATCCTACAGATCCTTCTCCTACAGTGCTTTGGCAACATATCAAAAACAGTATCCTCCAGTCTGCAGAAGAATCCCTCGGGTTCTCCCACAAGAAAAATCAAGACTGGTTTGATGAAAACAACCAAGAGATCCAGGAGCTGTTGGCAAGGAAGAGAGCTGCTCACCAGGCATACCTCGCCCAGCCAACCTGTCATGTAAGAAAAGCAGCTTTCCGCCTCACATGTAGCAAACTACAACAAAAACTCCGAGACATGCAGAACAAGTGGTGGATCAATTTAGCAGAAAAGACACAACGCTGTGCAGATCTGGGTGATCATAGAGGATTTTATGAAGCTCTTAAAGCAGTGTTTGGACCTACTTATCAGGTCCAAAGCTCCTTATACAGTACAGATGGTCAAACATTAATTACTGATAAAGCCTCCATCCGAAATCGTTGGGCTGAACATTTTCAAAGTCTCTTTAGCGCCAACCGAGTAGTCCACGCCTCAGCTATCCAATATATGATACAGAAACCAATGAAAAATGAATTGGACATAGCTCCCACTTTGGAAGAGACCCTTATGGCCATACAGCAGATGAAAAACGGCAAGGCAGCTGGGATTGATGGAATCCCACCTGAAGTTTGGAAACATGGAGGTCATGCACCCCACGAAAAATTCCACGAATTCCTTGTGAATTGCTGGGAAAAAGGGGAACTGCCATCAGACCTCCGAGATGCAGTCATCATCACCCTGTACAAGAAAAAAGGAGCAAAATCCGACTGCTCAAACTATCGAGGCATAACACTGCTCTCTATTGCTGGAAAAATCTTTGCAAGGATACTCCTGAACAGATTAGTTCCTGCTATTGCAGAAGAACTTCTCCCTGAAAGCCAATGTGGCTTCAGAGCCAATAGGAGTACTACAGACATGGTATTTGCCCTTAGGCAACTGCAAGAAAAATGTAGGGAGCAGAACAAGGGTCTCTATGTAACATTTGTCGACCTCACCAAAGCCTTTGACACTGTAAGTAGAAAAGGTCTGTGGCAGATCCTGGAAAAACTAGGATGTCCCCCCAAATTCCTTAAAATGATTATCTTGCTACACGAGGGCCAGCGTGGTCAAGTCAGATATGGCGATGCTCTTTCAGAGCCCTTTCTAATAACTAATGGAGTGAAGCAAGGTTGTGTTCTTGCACCAACTTTATTTACAATCTTCTTTAGCACGATGCTCCAAAGGGCTATGGCAGAGCTTGAAGAAGACGACGGCATCTATATACGCTACCGTACTGATGGTAGCTTGTTTAACTTAAGCCGTCTGAGGGCTCACACTAAGACTCTAAACTATCTAGTCCGTGAGCTGCTCTTCGCCGATGATGCTGCCCTTGTTGCCCACACAGAAGCAGCTCTGCAGCGCCTAACGTCCTGCTTTGCAACAGCTGCAGAGCTGTTTGGGCTAGAAGTCAACCTGAAGAAAACAGAAGTTCTTTACCAGCCTGCACCACAGGACGAACACCACCATCCCCACATTGCCGTCGGCAAATCAGTGCTCAAGTCCGTTCAGCAGTTCACCTACCTGGGAAGCATCATCTCCTCAGATGCCAAGATTGACAAAGAGATCGATCACAGATTAGCAAAGGCATATAGTGCATTTGGAAGACTTCACAAAAGAGTCTGGAGCAATAAACACCTGAGGCAAAGCACAAAAATCAGTGTGTATAGAGCCATCGTACTGTCTATCCTCCTTTATGGATCTGAAACATGGGTTACCTATCGCCACCACCTACGACTCCTTGAGCGCTTTCATCAGCGCTGTCTACGCACAATCCTAAATATACACTGGACTGACTATGTGACGAATGTTGCTGTCCTTGAACAAGCAGGGATCACCAGCATTGAGGCCATGATATTGAGAACACAGCTGCGCTGGGCAGGGCACGTTTCTAGGATGGAGGACCATCGCCTCCCAAAAATACTACTCTACGGTGAACTCGCCACGGGTCAGCGTAAGAGGGGCGCTCCAAAAAAGTGATACAAAGACTCCCTGAAACAACATCTCAGGCTTGGCCAAATTGATCACCAACAGTGGTCCGCCCTGGCCTCACATCGGGAGGCATGGAGACGCAATATCCACAATGCTGCAGCCTTATTTGAGAACTCACGACGAACAAGTCTTGAAGAGAAACGACAACGCAGAAAGAATCACAACCCAAAAACATCACCCAAGGAGACCTTCTGCTGCGCTTTTTGCAACCGGACTTGTTTATCTCGGATTGGCCTTTTTAGTCATCAGCGCGCTTGCAGAAGGCGCGGGATGAGTCCTTCCTGAATCTTCGTTTGCGAAGAAAAGCCAGAGAGAGATATTTACATGTTAATATGTTGTTCCCTGCCTTGATCCACAGGGAGAGGCTGGTAAGTGATGATGATGATGATGATGATTGGCCTTGCAGACCTTGGATCTTCTTCGTGGTCTCTGTGAATACACACAATGGGTAATTCCTGCGCAGAGCATTTGGAACATTCTGGAATTACTAGGCAGAATATTTTTTGCAACATTTTGGCAGTAACTCCACCCATCCTAATGGTCCCTTTAAAGGCGCTCCCACTTATATCCCCTCAGTTCCTTTTCGTTCGCCACGCAAGCGGCACATAGGAACTTCTGACACTAGAGCTCTTTCACTTTCGGTTTTACTACTCTTCAGCTTGACTCGGACTGCTTTTAGACTATGATTTGGGATTTTCCACTGATATTTCTGGTTTTTGATCCTTGGACTTTTCGGCTAGCTCTTTCTTTTCAACCCCTTGGCTTGGTTTGACTTCGATTTGGCAAGACCCGGACGGGGTTGACCCTTCTTCTGTCTCATCCTATTGTCGATTATGGCGTCGAAGTCTGCAGCCTTCAAATGGTGTTCCGTTTGCCAGGTGAAGCTTCCGAGCTCTGATGGGCACTCGAAGTGCCTCATCTGCCTTGGTGAGGCTCACAACGTAGATGCATGTATTTCCTGCCTGGCCTTCACCCCCTCAAGCTCGTAAGCAGCGTTCTTGTCTCAAATCCTTTCTATACAAGAAGACGTAGTTTCCAAGAGCTGTGTCTTCCTCTACTTCGGCTGCCCACAGTTCTGCTGCCCAGCCTCAGAAGACGAGTCGCTCCCCGTCGGTGAGTCCAACCATCAAGCACCGGTATCGATCCTTGAGCCCGTCCCGGCGTCAATCGGTGGCTTTGACCCAGAGGCCGTACCTCTGTCTCATAAGCATTCAACTGCATTGGGACCATCACGGGACCATGATTCAAGGCCCTCCATGTCCACTCAGGACCGAGAATCGTCGAAGTCATCAGGCTCCAGTTAGGAGCGAGACTTCTCGGCTTCGTCCAAACAGGACAAGCCAAAGAAGAAGAAGGAAAAGCACTCTTCTCTTCATCTGGCTGAGCACCCAAGGTCCACTTTGGTGGCTGCCGTGGCATCTAAGCCTGCTACACAGCCGCAATCTGCTGAGGTTGCTACAGCACCAGCAGTCAGTGCCGGCCCAGGTGACGGAGGCGACGGCTCATGCTCAAAGCTGTTCCCACTCTTTGGAGGTGACTCCTACTCCATCCTTGGAGATTGTTCAGGTAGAGGTGGACAATGTCTCTGTAGAAGAGCTCCAGACTTGCCCTGCTACTCAGGCTCAGTCCCCCATGCTCATAGTTTCACAGGACGAACTGCTCGGTAGGGACATGATACAGATTGACGTCAACACTGCATCTCAGGAGGCGGCTAGAAGGGTTCCTACTCCATCACCTTGGCTCTCATATGTTGAGTATTCATACAGTGCTTATGACGTGGCTCGTTTGGTGTTCAAACTTCCACTGATTTTTTTGCTGAGATCCCATGGTCTTACCCTCGCCCATCAATCTCAATTCGCTTTGGGTTTGGAGACTGGACACGTACACTACCATTTGCTGCCACACATTTCTTTCCATGGATTGGAGAGAACTCCGTCTGAAGGTTTTGGCCTGTCAAGCCTCTTATGAAGGACACAAGTAGTCAAGTGTCCCCCGTACGGCTGGAGCCTCAACCTCTGCCACCTCCAACGCCTCCTATATGGACTACCTCACTGCATTAGCGGCCTTGCAGCCCTTCACTATTGTCGTCCTCCTCGGTTTCGTTGGCCTCTTCCATCTCATATGTGCTGCAGGCCCCCTCTCCTCCGTCTGACCTACTGGATGAAGATTCCTTGTCTCCCACCTACGATGTTCGTATGTTTGCTGAACAATTTGTGAGAATGTCCCACACGCTGGATTTGAAGGTCCCAGAGAAGGAGTCCGATCCTGTGGATCCCAGCTACCATCGGATCAATTCCAAGGCCCCACCTGTGTCCTTCCTGTGCTTCCTTCGCTGCTGAAGCTTATGCAGGGCTCATGGGAGAACCCGTCCTCGATCCCGTTGACATCGAAGCGGATCAATTGCTTGTACCATATCTCGGGAGATGACATTGACTGGCTACGGGAACACCCTCGCCCAAATTCAGTCATGGTGGAGGCATCTCAACATAGACGACAACGTCGAACACAGACAACTCCTGCGGATCCTGAGGGCAGAAAGTTGGATATCATCGGGAAGAAAATTACTCAGCTACAGGATTGAGCTTCTGAGTCGCAAATTACTCTGTGTGTATGGGAGCCTATCAACAGGTCCTGTGGGAGCGAATGGGTCATCTCATTCAGGATTTGCCTGATGAAAGATGGTGTATGGCAGAGGTGATAGAAACTGAGGCCCAGCTGCTGGCGGGTCAGCAAATGAATTCTGCCGATTGCGCTGCAAAGACTAGCTGGTTCCATGGCTCTTAACACATCATGCTTGACTTTGTTCATCAGGACTCGCCCTGCAAGCCTCCGCAGTAATAGAAGACTGCCTTTTGATCACTCCGGCCTCTTCAACGCTTCCACTGACGAGAAGCTGGAGTTCACACAGAAGATGAGGACCACTGCACAGAAGTATGGTATGCCATCGGCCTCATCTTCTGCATATCAGTTGAGGGGCCGCTCCTGTTGGCAGTCTTCCTCCTATACCCAGTCTTTCTGTAGGGGGTATAAGCCTCAATCATCCAGGCGTACTCGATTCCAGCAACTGACTTCATCAGCATCCTCAGTGAGGAGTCAAGCCTCAGCCTCCTGATAGTGTCCACTGACTAAGTATAGGGTGAAGGAACAAGGACGGAGGTGATTTTGAGTATCTACTCATCTTTTCTTCTTTCTTTAGAATCCAGTGTTTGGAAACCATTTGTTGATGTTCCTGGACACCTGGTTGACGATAACATCAGACTGTTGTGTGCTTCGCATCATCCAGGATGGCTATTCGAATTTGAGATGCTTCCACTGACAGGCCAAATCTGAACAACACCGCCCTCCCTTCCCCTTCTCAAGGAGGTGCATTCGCTACTACAAAAAGGAGCCATCGAACCTGTAGACCTGGACTGTCATCCCCTCTGCTTCTTCTCTATGTACTTCCTGGTCAGCAAGAAGGACGGCAGCCTCCATCCGATCCTTGACCTCCGCGGTGTGAATGAGTACATCATTCCGAAGAGGTTCCATATGGTCACTCTGGCTTCGATTCTGCCTCTCCTCCAGAAGGGCAATTGGTTCACCTCCATCAATCTCAAGGAAGCGTACTTCCATTTGGGGATCCATCTGGCCCACAGGAGATTCCTCGCCTTCCAGATCGAGAACAAGGCCTTTCAGTTCCGTGTTTTGCTGTTCAGACTGGCCACAGCCCTGAGAGTCTTCACAAAATGCATAGCCATGGTAGCGGCCTTCGTGCATCAATAAGGGGTGGTGTCTGCCCCTACATTGATGACTGGCTCCTGGTGGCAGACTCTCACCCTCGACTTCTCGCGGACATTGACGGAATGTTATGTCTGCTAGGACTTGTCAACCTGAACAAGTCACATCTCGAGCCGGAGCAATCCCTTCAATTCATAGGAGCCTGTCTGGATTCGGGGCACACAGTGGCCTACCTACCAGAGGCTCACTTCGATACCCTTAGAGGTTTAATCCATCGTTGCCGTCGATCCCAGACGCTCTCTGCATGTTCTGTTCAGGTTCTCCTGGGCCACGTGGTGGCCATGACGGCGGTCACCTGCTTTGCAAGGCTTCAGTTCCGATCACTTCAGTCTTGGTTTCTGGGCATCTTCGACCCATTGAGGGACTCTCATCATAAACTCCTTACTATGCCTTATGTGATCCAATGCTTCCTGGACTGGTAGTTGGTACTGGACAATGTCTAGTTGGGCGTGCCATTCGACCCCCAGAGCCGCAGGTCTCAATCACTACAGATGCATCTTTGCTCAGGTGGGGAGCCCACCTCGAAACATATGCAGTTCAAGGCATCTGGACTACCGAGTTACGGGAGCTCCATATCAACGTCCTCAAGCTACTGATGGTACAGAAGGCACTTCGGGCCTTCGAGAGACTGATAACTGACAAGACAGTCCTCTTGGTGACAGACAACACCTTGGGCATGTACTACATCAGCAAGCAGGGAGGAACGAGATCCCACTCCCTGCTGTCGCTATCCCTCGAAATCTGGGACTGGTGCATTCACAGGAGTATTCTCCACCACTCGATTCATCTTCCTGGAGAGGAGAATACTCTTGCCGACAGACTGAGCTGTTTGAATTCGTCCGTTCACGAGTGGATGCTACATCTCTTAGTGGCTCGCGACCGCTTTCGATGCTGGAGAACGCTGGAGATCGACCTCTTTGCAACTCCCAACACTCAGTGTCATCAGTTCTGCGCCAGGTCCCGGGTCTGGGGGTCAAGGGGGAATGCATTCCTCTTCCAATGGAACGGGCTGCTGTTGTACCTGTTTCTTCCATTCCAGCTTCTGACCAGGGTAGGGACCAATCTTCGACAGGACTGATCAAATGTGATCCTGGTCACCCTGTGGTGGCCTCGACAACCACGGTTTGTGCCCCTTCTTTGTCTAGCCTGCCGTCAGTTCGTGCCGTCAGTTCTGTGCTGCCCGACCTACTAACCATTCTGGACAGGAACGTCTGGCACCCGGACATACAAACCCTCAGATTGACGGCCTGGAGGATTCAGCCTTGAATCGGTGATCGGGTTCAGGCCATGCTGCCTCATCAGAAATTCCTCCAGATGTCCAGGCGGTACTGGATGCATCTCCACCCTTCTACACGTCGTTCCTACTCCTCAAGTGGAACCGTTTCGAGTCCTTTTTGTCGGACTGTGGTCTCACCGTCGATTCCTCCTCGGTGACCACCGTTCTGCAGTTCCTCCTCCAGCTATCAGACTCAGGACTATCCCTTTCATCTTTGAAGTGCTATCTGGCTGCCATCTCCACCTAACTGCAGGCACGGGGTTGACCACTGTTTTGTGATGCACTGGTCAAGAAATTCCTGAAGGGCTACGCCAGCTTGCATCCTCCTGTCATTGAGGCTACACCAGCTTGGAGCCTAGAACTTGTCCTCTCTCAGTTGTCAAAGTGCCCCTTTGAGCCCTTGGCTACTACAGACCTGAGACTTCTGTCTTGGAAAACAGCCTTTTTCATTGCCATCACTTCTGCCTATTGGGCTGGTGAATTTTCTACAGGCACAAGGTGATTTTGAAACCAGATATCTTTTCTCCCTAAAGTTGTTTCCAGTTTTCACTTGAACCAATCCATTGTCCTCCCGGCCCTTATGCAGGACCGAAAGGATGACTTTGAACTGTGTCGCCATTCCCTAGATGCTCGGAGAGCTCTTGCCTTCTATGTGCAATGGACAGCTCCATTTCAAAAGTCTCCGAAACTGTTTGTGTCCTATGCAGACTCTAAATTGGGTGTCCCTATTTCTCCACAGCATCTGTCTAAATGGGTGTTTTCAACCATCTCTGTTACGAGCTGGCCCAGAAGCCCTTTTCTTCTCGGGTTCGAGGACTCTCCACCAAGGCTGTTTCAGCTTCAGCTACCTTCCTTTCCAGAATCTGATGGAGGATGTTTGTTGGGCAGCTACATGGTCCACACCATTGACTTTCATATCACATTACAGATTGGACACTCAGTCTTGTAACGAGGCTGCGTTTGGGAAAGCAGTGTTGATATCCTCTATTCAAGTGAGTGAGTTTATTGCAGTTAATGGTATTGTGTGGTTATTGACTACTCTGATACATGCATGTGCCTATGTTCATGGTACTTGGTGTTCATTACTGTAACTCATAAGATATCACTTTTCTATCACTGCCCTCGTCTTACCTATTAGCATGACATACCCTCCTCCTAGAGTGAAAGCTTGCTAATCTACCCACTGTGTGTATTCACAGAGACCACGAAGAAGATGGATAGGTTGCTTACCTGTAACCATAGATCTTCAAGTGGTCTTCTGTGAATTCACACAGACCTGCCCATCTTCACCTCTGTGTCCTGCTATGACATATATGCTTAATGTTACTGGTGTTGCTAATTGCAGCGTTCATCAAGGAACTGGGGGAATTTAAGTGGGAGCGCCTTTAAAGGGACCGCTAGGATGGGCGGAGTTACCACCAAAATGTTGCAAAAAATATTCTGCCTAGCGATTCCAGAATGCTGTGCACAGGCACAGGAATTACCCACTGTGTGAATTCACAGAATACCACTCGAAGATCTATGGTTACAAGTAAGCAACCTCTCCTTCCACCTGCTGGCTCTGGTGACCTGGGAGCCTCTGCCTCTTCTAGTCCTGCCCAACCTTCTCAGTCAGGGTCCTATTCTCCATTAGAACCCCTAAAGACAGTCCTGATCCAAATTCTGTCCACAAAGATCCTTTTCATTATGATTACTACCTCAGCCAGATGGGTCTCAGAGCCAGCCGGTCTTTCCATAGACACCATCCAGGAAGGAGCTATCAAGACACATACTAAGGTGGCAAGACCTTTTTTTCTTTTTTCACTTCTCTTTGAGGGGTCTCCTTTTTCTCCTTTTCCTTTTTTCTTGGCTTGGGAATGAACTGAAGAGAAGCCAGGGATATCACTACTTCGTCCTTATAAATTCAGAATGCCCTACATTGCCAATTTCTTGCAAAGATATTGGCTTTGGGCATATGAATCACAGAAAAGACTTCTAGTAGTGGTGGAAGATATTTTAGGATTGGATATGCTCCTACTCTAAGACCTTCCATTCCTCTTTTATTTGAGGAAAGGGAAGAAACAGAGACTTGAGCCCCCTCAAGCTCCAAGCAATGGAGGAAAAGAGAAGTTTTTCTCCATTGCTTGGAGGACCCCATTGTCTTGACTGGGGTAAAGAAAATTGCCCCAATGGCCCCTAGACACCTGAACAATGGAAAAAAAATGCCCATGTTTTAGATCAGAGTAGGTATTTTTTTTGTAATAGGAAATGATACAGACATTGACCTTCCTGTCACATCCTGTAGAAAAAAAATTCGCCTTTTATACCTAAAACATGGGAATATTGTCCCTCAAATCCACTAGGGGGGTTGGAAGGAATTGTGCTGAAAATAGTGGTTTACAGAGGGGACACTGCACCATCTGGGCCTCTAGGGGACCAGTGTAGCTCTGTAACTTCTGACAATTGCTCACCCCTTGTATAGCTTTGGAAGATAGTAGGGAACTGCAGGACATCCTTGGGTTGCCCTCCTCATTGAAGATTGCAGGTATTGGGCAGAATACCATTAGTGGCTTATGCATGTGTACAGTGGATTCTCAGTATCTGCTGGGGTTTGAATCCAGGACCCTCCGTGGATACCAAAATTTATGGTTGCTCAAGTCCCATTATGTACAATGGCGTAGTAAAATGGTATTCCTTATATAAATAGACAAAATCAAGATTTGCTTTTTGGAATCATTTTTCTGAATATTTTTTGAGCTGTGGTTGGTTGAATCGATGGATGCAGAACCTGTGGATACAGGGGGATGACTGTATTTCCTTTTTTTTTTTTTTTTTTTTGGACAGGGTACAAGGGGCTGTTCTCTTACCCTTCACGCCCTGTCCAAAACCTTCCCCTCCATAGCCGACCAGCTCCAAGAAGGACTGCTTCTGCTGCTCCTTAGTGGTGGGGAAGGAAAAATGTGGCTGGTCTTCAATTTTGAGAGGAAGGAAAGGGGTTGGGGAGCTACCATCTGGCAGGAGTTTCTTCCCCACTACAAAGCCAGGCCAGCTGTAGCTTCCTGTCCCTTCTCCCCCTTCCCATTTTGTAAAGAACAGGTATAGCAGCCCTTTCAAGGGCTTCATATCTAACAGGGCATGGGGGAGGACATGAAACTGTGTGGGTGGAACATTACCCTATGCCCACTTGATGTAGGTTCTCTGCCAATGTGACCAAGGGCATGGATTTTTCTGGTGGAGAAAAAGATCTTACAGACTGTTCCATACAAAAGATGGTGATGATAAGCTTTGTTTTGGTGTGGGGTTTTTAAAACAAATTTTTAAAAGGCTCTCTCAGAAAGAGAAAGGAGGTAATACTCTTTGGTGCTAGGCAGGAACAAAACTGGACAGACAAATTGCTGACCTACAGTATGGGGTACTCCATTCCAATCATTTGTCCTTGCCTACAGGAGTGAAAAGGAAGATATCATGGCCAGTTCCTTCCCCTTGAAAATACAAGCAGCCCTCCATATCCATGGGTTCTACATCCACAGATTCAACCAACCATGGCTGGAAAATATTTGAAAAGAAAATTCCAAAAAGCAAACCTTACTGTTCAGCATTTTATATAAGGGGCTCCATTTTACTATGCCATTGTATATAATGGGACTTGAGCATCCACAGATTTTGGTCTCCACGGGGGTCCTGGAACCAAACCCCAGTGGATACTGAGGGCCACTGAAGTTAATCTTAGAAATGATGAAGGGTTGGGTTTAAGAATTCATTCATCAGTGTTTATTTGTAGATCAGTGGAGGCGATTTTTTTATTCAAAGAGTTTCTCAGAGCAGATAAAATATTGATTTCAAGGTCAGAATTTTAAAAATACATGTAGCTAGAACTTGAAAGGGAGCTGAAACAGCAGTACAAATATGAGAATGGGTAGAGACAATGGAATCTCCTTCCATTGTGAGATACTGCTTGAGACTGCCTTCTCCCCCTCCAGCAAGTTTGTCATGTCCATAAGAATTCTAAAATAACCTCACTAATATTGCCTGTACAATTGCCCCAAGCAACGTATGTATCTCAGGTAGTCTCATACTTCTGGTTGCTGAAGCCTGATGTAAAGACTGGGGACTAACAATAATTTCCTTAGAGAAACCAGGTTGTTTCAGTCACTGCCACTCAGGCTTCACATGCTGTTAGCCAAAAGTATTCTGATTCCTGGCTGATGGTCTAGCAGGAACTGTTGTCTTTTTGGAAAACAGGGAAAAAGGGAAGACTGATACTTTCACATAGTGCTCAAACATATACATTTGAAGATAGCATTATAAACTGCTTTTTAAATGCTCAGGTGGAAAGCACATTTGTGGAAGCTTTGACTGAATAATGAGAGACATCCCCATCTCCTCTTTCATTTATACTTCTGTTTCTTCATAGGAATCTTTACTTCAAGAAGATGCTTGCTCCATTACCAGCTTTAATTTTGACAGTGTGTCTGAAAGTACCAGCAGCATCCTTAGCAAGCTTGACTGGAAAGCAGTGGAGGCCTTGGTGGCAAATGTTGAAGAACAATAAAGCCACAAATTTTTGGTTGTTCTTTGAAGTGTCATTTGGCTGTATATGATTTTGAGCTATAACAGGTGATGGAAATTGTACAGAGCACAGCAAAGTTAATATCATGGAACAGCCTTCGCTACAAAGATTTCTGCATATTATTACAGAAAAGGACCAAAGAATAAAAAAGTTTTTTTTTCATGTCAGTACTTTGCAAGCAAAACATAAAAGCCAAATTGTGGAACTATGCAAAATGGTACAAAATGCCAAATATATTTAGACCTCTTGGAACATACAACTGTTAAGGCTGGCAAACAAGACTCTTGGAGTGATGCATTTAAAAAAAATGTTTTTCCCCTAAAAGAAGTAGTATAAAGAAGACAGGATTAAAACAGGTGGATAATTTAAGATTCTCCAGGTTAGTGTTGGATTACAGTACCCAGAATACCTCATTATTGGCTATGCCAGTTAGATTTCCTGGAACATTGCAGTCCAGCATCTGGAGGGATTAATGATTCTCACCTCTGATATATTGGACAGATTTGGACATTGATTTAATGCTACAGATAACAGCACAAGATTCTGAATTATGCTTTATAATTACATAAATAGTGGCATGTAATTTTTTTACTGTTTGATATGTTGTGGGCTGATTTGGGCAGTAAACCTGGTTCTTTGTTGAGATTCAGTTGTTTTGAAGACTGTGCCTAATACTTTCTTCCACATCTGTTAGTTGTCTTTGAAAGTGATTTTAAGTTCACAGTAAGTATTTTATGAACAAAGGTACACTAGTTCATACAGTTCCACAGTTTGCAAAGCAAATGGATACAATGCTGATTGTGCAGAACAGGACAGAATTTGGGTGGAATAATATGTAATATTTGGGGCACTTTCAAATTGTTTTAAGACCGGTGGTAAGCAAAAGTGGTGTAAAGACAGGGGTTTTGTTTGTTTGTTTGTTTTTTTTTTTTTTAAAGCTGCAATGGTCCTTTAGTACAGGACTTTGCAAAGACTGGGAATTTCAAATCACTGTAATTTCCAGACCACCCTGAACCTTATATATTTCTCCCTTTGTATTAGCAAAAGTTCTCAGCATTGCATTCACTAGTCCTCCACATACAGAACAGTGCTCTTTCTCATCCTATTCACACCCTCCTTTACACAACAACATGCCCTGGTGTGTGCGCTCTTTGCCCCCCCATGGAGCTAACTGTTGCTTATTCACCCAGATGTGCTTTCTGTCATCTACCTGGAGCTCTTTATTCTCAGGATGACACGGAGGATCAATCCACTACTGTTGGGTTTATCTCCACGTGCCAACCAGAACAGACAGGAGTCCAACATTATTTTTCAGTTGGACGTTAGACCCCCTGTTCTCCCTCATCAGTTTTAATTTTCCTGCCCTGTTAACCAGACAGGCTTCTTCCTGATTAGATTAGATACTTTCAGAATAGGTTAAAGATTTAAAATTACATACATAAAACATTGACTACAGCTCAATCATAGGCAGGGTTAGATTAATGGAAATAAATATGCCAAAAAAAATCTAGTAGATGAGACTCTGAGCTTAGAAGACAGGAACTAGAAAGGATTTTTCAAACCTCCAGCAACAGTGAGGTTGAGGAACTGAAAACAAAGAAGAAAGACTCCAAGCCCAGAGAGCCATGGGGTAAGGCACCCACAGCAACAACCACATCAAAGAAACCAGGTCTGGCCTCGGAGAAGCTAGTCACAGATGTGACCAAGCCTCCGAAGAGAAAAAAGGCTACCAGTGACTCCATACCAGAAAAACTTAATAGAGAGAGCCGCTGCAGTAGCAACGAAGCCTCCCGTTTACAGTAAGCCTCACTAAGAAGAGAGAAGAACAGAGAAAGTTGTTCCAGTTGCAGTGAAATCTCCCATTGTGGCTGCCGGGCACCATCTTTAAAGCAAGCCCATAGAGGCAGAGCCAAGCCTTCTCAGGTGGAGAGAAGTGCAGAGAGAGCTGTTGTGGCAGCAACAAAACCTCCTGCGGCACCTTTCTGCTGCCATAATGAATGTGAGTGTGCTAATGCCCCGAGGGCTGTGGTTGCATCACAGAGTGGCCAGGATAGTGAATGTGCCAACGCCTCAAGAGACATGGCATCACAGAGTGGCCAAGGCAGATCAGACTCTCTTAAAGGGGGTGCAGATCAACAACATAGGGAAGACTCAGATAAAAAGGCAGACTTCACAAAGTATCTGAGGGACATGTATGTAGCCATGCCCTCCTATTATAACAATGAGGGAGGCTGTGTTTTCCAAGGAGAAGAAAATAGGGCAAGGAGAACCAGCAAACCAACAAAGTTGGCTGCTAATTCACCTCATGTATTACATAACTCAGAACACAGCCATCACTCTACACTGCCTTGGGAAACTGACATGACAGCTTTAATTAGAGAAATTATAGCTAATGGATTCCTCTCCATTGACGCCCCCTTGTCGTGGGAGAGAGGCTTGCGTACCCTAATGATGTTTTGAGCTATGCTGGCGGTGGCATAATAGCCACTGGAAGGGTCTCCCATGCCAGACAGGTCAAAACCGAAGGGTCTGACAAAGAGCGTCAAAGGGCAGGATGGGCTCTCTAGACTTGTGGCAACCGTCCTAGGAGAAGGAAAACTCTAATCCCAAACCCGGGCAGATGGTGCTCGTCCAACCCTGTAAGGTCAACCATCTAAGAGGAGGAAACTCTAATCAAACCTACAACCCGAGGACCTCGCTGCTACCGTCCATGCTTGCAAGGCCAGCAGACGAACCTTTGGTTTAAAGGGTGAGGCCAGTTCTGTGCACGCTGCGCTCCACCAGAAAAATCCATTGCACAGGCTCGAAGGACAAATCCAGTTCCAAAAAAGCCCTGTAGGGATAGGCGAGGGACGAAACGGCAGGTGTAGAGATGCACTGGAAGCCATAGACCCAACCCTGCATGCAGGCGGTTCAGGACATTGATCACTCGAGGTTGACCCGGGAGATGACAGTCTTGTTCGGCAGCATACTGAACGACCAAGCAGCCTTTTTTAAGGAGAGCACTGCTTGCTCCATATGGAGAGGGGCCTAGAAAAGGTGGCCTAACTAAAGCTCATCCCCAACTACCTGGTTGGCTAGCCGCGGCCAACGAGAATCTTCTGATGCGGTCAAACCAAGGCAAAGAAACAAAGGCACACACCGGCCTCCAAAGGTGTACATAAACTGACACTTGCATGCTGGAACATCAGAACCATGCAAGACTCTGAAGATAGTGGATGGCCAGAGCGTCGTTCTGCCCTAATAGCCCATGAACTATCACGGCTTAATATTGACATCGCTGCTCTTAGTGAAGTTCGCTTCCATGAGGAAGGCAGTCTTAAAGAACATGGCGCCGGCTACACACTTTACTGGTCTGGCAAACCCAAAACCGAAAAATATCTTTCAGGAGTAGGCTTCATGATTAAAAACTCCATTGCCTCCAAACTCGAAACCTTGCCAACAGGACACTCTGATTGCATTATTTCCTTACGCCTCCCACATGTTGTTCTCTTTAGTATACATGCCCCAACTATGCAAGCCGACCCTGTAGAGAAAGACAAATTCTACACAGACCTACGCCAACTCATATAAAAAGTCCCTGTAGAAGATAAAATTATTATCCTTGGTGACTTCAATGCCAGAGTAGGAAGGAAAGAACTCCGGAGACTGGAAAGGTGTCTTAGGCAACATGGTGTTGGAAATTGCAATGATAATGGACGCCTCCTGCTAGAGTTCTGTGCAGAACAACAGCTGACTATTACAAACACAATCTTTCAGCAGAAAGATAGCTTGAAGACAACCTGGATGCATCCCCGATCCAAACATTGGCACCTCATTGACTATGTTCTAGTCCGTCAGAGAGACATTCGTGATGTCCGTCATACCCAAGTGATGCCCAGTGCAGAATACCAAACAGATCATCGCCTCGTCAGATGTAAACTAAATCTTCATCTTAAGTTCAAACTTAAGAGGGGTGGCATCTTAAAGAAGAGACTCCAAGTCAACAATCTTCAACAAGCTACCATGAGAGACAACTTCCAGAAAAATCTACAAACGAAACTTGAAGACCATCCTACAGATCCTTCTCCTACAGTGCTTTGGCAACATATCAAAAACAGTATCCTCCAGTCTGCAGAAGAATCCCTCGGGTTCTCCCACAAGAAAAATCAAGACTGGTTTGATGAAAACAACCAAGAGATCCAGGAGCTGTTGGCAAAGAAGAGAACTGCTCACCAGGCATACCTCGCCCAGCCAACCTGCCATGTAAGAAAAGCAGCTTTCCGCCTCACATGTAGTAAACTACAACAAAAACTCCGAGACATGCAGAACAAGTGGTGGATCAATATAGCAGAAAAGACACAACACTGTGCAGATCTGGGTGATCATAGAGGATTTTATGAAGCTCTTAAAGCAGTGTTTGGACCTACTTATCAGGTCCAAAGCTCCTTATACAGTACAGATGGTCAAACATTAATTACTGATAAAGCCTCCATCCTGAATCGATGGGCTGAACACTTTCAAAATCTCTTTAGTGCCAACCGAGTAGTCCAAGCCTCAGCTATCCAACATATGATACAAAAACCGATGAAAAATGAATTGGACATAGCTCCCACTTTGGAAGAGACCCCTAAGGCCATACAGCAGATGAAAACCGGCAAGGCAGCTGGGATTGATGGAATCCCACCTGAAGTTTGGAAACATGGAGGTTATGCGCTCCACAAAAAATTCCACGAATTCCTTGTGAATTGCTGGGAAAAAGGGGAACTGCCATCAGACCTCCGAGATGCAGTCCATCATCACCCTGTACAAGAAAAAAGGAGCAAAATCTGATTGTTCAAATTATCGAGGCATAACACTGCTCTCTATTGCTGGAAAAATCTTTGCAAGGATACTCCTGAACAGATTAGTTCCTGCTATTGCAGAAGAACTTCTCCCTGAAAGCCAATGTGGCTTCAGAGGCAATAGGGGTACTACAGATATGGTATTTGCCCTTAGACAACTGCAAGAAAAATGTAGGGAGCAGAACAAGGGTCTCTATGTAACATTTGTCGACCTCACCAAAGCCTTTGACACTGTAAGTAGAAAAGGTCTGTGGCAGATCCTGGAAAGACTAGGATGTCCCCCCAAATTCCTTAAAATGATTATCATGCTACACGAGGGCCAGCGCGGTCAAGTCAGATATGGCGATGCTCTTTCAGAGCCCTTTCTAATAACTAATGGAGTGAAGCAAGGTTGTGTTCTTGCACCAACTTTATTTACAATCTTCTTTAGCGTGATGCTCCAAAGGGCTATGGCAGAGCTTGAAGAAGATGACGGCATCTATATACGTTACCGTACTGATGGTAGCTTGTTTAACTTAAGCCGTCTGAGGGCTCACGCTAAGACTCTAAACTATCTAGTCCGTGAGCTGCTCTTCGCTGATGATGCTGCCCTTGTTGCCCACACAGAAGCAGCTCTGCAGTGCCTAACATCCTGCTTGGCAACAGCTGCAGAGCTGTTTGGGCTGGAAGTCAACCTGAAGAAAACAGAAGTTCTATACCAGCCTGCACCACAGGACGAACACCACCATCCTCACATTGCTGTCGGCAAATCTGTGCTTAAGTCCGTTCAGCAGTTCACCTACCTGGGAAGCATCATCTCCTCAGATGCCAAGATTGACAAAGAGATCAATCACAGATTAGCAAAGGCATATAGTGCATTTGGAAGACTTCACAAAAGAGTCTGGAGCAATAAACCCCTGAGGCAAAGCACAAAAATCAGTGTGTATAGAGCCATTGTACTGTCTATCCTCCTTTATGGATCTGAAACATGGGTCACCTATTGCCACAACCTATGACTCCTCGAGCGCTTTCATCAGCGCTGTCTATGCACAATCCTAAATATACACTGGACTGACTATGTGACGAATGTTGCTATCCTTGAGCAAGCAGGGATCACCAGTATTGAGGCCATGATATTGAGAACGCAGCTGCGCTGGGCAGGGCACGTTTCTAGGATGGAGGACCATCGCCTCCCAAAAATACTACTCTACGGTGAACTCGCCACGGGTCAGCGTAAGAGGGGCGCTCCAAAAAAGTGATACAAAGACTCCCTGAAACAACATCTCAGGCTCAGCCAAATTGATCACCAACAGTGGTCCGCCCTGGCCTCACATCGGGAGGCATGGAGACGCACTATCCACAATGCTGCAGCCTTATTCGAGAACTCACGCCGAACAAGTCTTGAAGAGAAACGACAATGCAGGAAGGATCACAACCCACAAACATCACCCAAGGAGACCTTCTGCTGTGCTTTCTGCAACCGGACTTGTTTATGTCGGATTGGCCTTTTTAGTCATCAGCGCGCTTGCAGAAAGCGCGGGATGAGTCCTTCTTGAATCTTCGTTTGGGAAGAAAAGCCAGAGAGAGAGAGAGAGAGAGAGAGCTAATGGATTCAAATAATTTATGGATCTTCGTGGTCTCTGTGAATCCACACAGCTGGGTTATTCCTGCGCCTGCACAGAGCACTCGGAACCTTCTGGAATCGCTAGGCAGAATGGTTTTGATACATTTTTGGCGGTAACTCCGCCCACCTCAACGGTCCCTTAATAGGCGCTCCCGCCTTATTCCCCTCAGTTCCTTTTTTTCCACCACGTGAGCAGCACGAAGGAACCTCGTTCGCTAGTGATTTCATTTCGGATCTTCTGGCTTGACTCAGACTGTGTTTTGGCTTCTTTTCTTTCTTGCTGTCTTGAATTGTACCAGTTTTTCTACGCTTCTTCTGCTTGTCCCCTGGATTTGGTATTTCACTCTTTGATTGCTCTCTCTTCACGATGGCCTCTAGAGCAACTTTTAAAAGGTGCACGATTTGTCAGGCGAAACTGCCAAGTTCTGATGGTCACTCTCGGTGCTTGATTTGCCTTGGGGAGTCGCACAATGTGGATGCCTGTGTTCATTGCCGGGCCTTTACACCTCAAGCCCGAAAACACAGGTCCTCTTGGCTGAAGTCCTTCTTGTATGAGAAGGCTCTCCTTCCTGCTGTTGCATCTACCTTGATGGCCGAACCTGCAACTTCACCTCAAAAAAGGGGCCGGTCTCCTTCACCTAAGTCTCAGTCTTAGGTGAAAAAGCACCACCGATCACATAGCCCATCTCGACGTCAGTCCGTGCCCTCTGATCCCAAGGTTGTGCGTCGCTCTTACAAGTACACCCCCTTGTCAAGTTCGACTTGAGACTGAGTTTCATCGACCCCATTAGCTTCGGCACGGGACCGAGACCATTCGAAGTTGAAGGATGCAGGTCGGGACTATCATTCTTCGGTTTCGTTGAAGGACAGGCTGATGAAAAAGAAGAAAAAGTCAAAACATTCTTCTCCATGACCTGCTGAACATTCGAAGGCCACTAATGTGAAGAGCTTGACGGTACAACATGAGGCCTCACAACTGCCTATTACCACTCCTGCTGTGCACGTTGAACTGCCACCAACAGTGTCAGAACAAGTGCCGGCAATGGTACCGGAATGAAACACTCCTTCTGAAGCCGGTCCTGCAGACCGACCTCCATCCCGTGCAGCGACTACCACACCATCACTCAAGATTGTGGAGATAGAAGTAGGAGAACCATCAGAAGATGAACTATCAGCTTTTCTGGTTGCTCGAGGCCGTTCCCCTGCCCTCTTAGTATCCTGGGCTGAGCTCCTTGGAAACACCTCCACTGAGGTTGACGTTGAGACCCGACCACACAAGGAGTCCGGGAAACTTGTCACGCCTCCATCATGTATCCAAGATGATGAGCATGCGTATGGGACTTATGACTTGGCAAGGGCCGTGTTTCGTATACCCCTCTCTTCTCCATTGGGATTGCATATCATGATGTCTGGTCGAGGATACCAATTCATATCGGAAGCGAGCACGAGTTGTGCTGAATGCCATTCTCCGTCTCACCTCTCCTTCCATGGTCTCGACAAAGCTTCCTTCACTGATCAACATCTGCCTGCCCCACTGATGAGGGACACTGGAAGCTAAGTCTCTCCACACCTAGATCCTTGTCCACTGCCTCCTTTGCCACCTATGCCGCCACCTTGGACAGCTTCACTACGCCATGGCCCTTCACCGTCCCCGTCTTCTTCGGTGTTGTCTGCCTCTTCGGATTCATACATGCCATACGTTCCATCACCTCAGCCTGACCTGCTGGATGAGGACTCGTCTTCTCCAATGGATGATGTGCAATCATTCTCAGAACAGGTGATGCGGATGTCATATGACATGGATCTTAAGGTGACCAAAAAGGAATCCGACCCTGTGGACCCTATATACCAGAGGACCAAATTGAAGGCTCCTCCTGTGGCCAGCATACCGGTCTTGCCTTCTCCTTTGAAGCTGACAGAAGGGTCTTGGGAGAATCCATCCTCCATCCTGTCCACATCTAAAAGGATCAACAGGTTATATCGAGTGGTAGGAGATGACATTGAGTGGCTGAAAACACACGGCCCAACTCAGTGGTTGTTGAGGCATCTCAAAATAGACGAGAGCGGTGTGCTCAGATTACTCCGTTGGACCCCAAGGGCAGGAAACTGGACATTATCGGCAAGAAAATTTACTTGGCTGCTGGCCTCAGTTTCCGTATTGCCAACTACTCAGCATGCATGTGGGCCTATCAACAGGTCCTGTGGGAACGTATGGGTCAGCTCCTACAAGACCTGCCTGAAGAACGGCGCCGTTTGGCAGAGGCGATCCAGGCTGAAGCTCAACTGTTGGTGGGGCAACAGATGAATTCAGCGAGACATGTGGCCAACTGCGCGGCAAGACTGTGGCTGGATCTGTTGCCCTCCAGAGACATGCATGGCTTCGATTGTTGGGACTTGCCCCTCAAGAGTCTGCTGCGACCGAGGACATGCTGTTTGACCATTCTGGCCTCTTCAACAGCTCCACTGATGAAAAGCTGGAGTTTACGCAGAAGATGAGGACCACCGCACGGAAGTACAATATGCCATCATTCTCATCTGCGTATCGGTCGAAGGGCCGCACGAGCTGGCAACCTTCTTCCTATATCCAGTCCTTTAGGAGGGGTTCCACACCTCAGTCCTCCAGGCGTTTGCGGTACCAGCAGCCAGTGTCATCTGCCTCTGGTGAGGAGCCAGGCATCCACCTCTTGGTACCAACCACCCTCCAAACAAAGGCCCAAGGATCATGGCAGAAGATTTTGAATGCTTCCCTTTTCTAACTCTCTCTCTTCTAGACCCTAATATTTCGAGACTGTCTATCGACGTTCCAGGATGCTTGGTACTCGATAACGTCGGATTGCTGGGTGCTTCGCATAGTACAGAATGGGTACTGGATCGAATGCAATATACTCTCTCCGACAGGTCGGGTTCAACCCACACCACCATCCCCTCCCCTCCTCGAGGAGGTACAGACGTTGCTTCAGAAAGGGGCCATTGAACCTGCTCATTCAGACTTTCCCCACCTCTGCTTCTTCTCGAGGTACTTCCTTCTTACGAAGGACAGAGGCCTTCGTCTTATTCTCGACCTTCGAGGAGTAAATGACTACATCACTTGGAAGAGATTCAGAATTGTCACCTTGGCTTCTATTTTACCTCTCATTCAACAAGGCGACTGGTTTGCGTCAATAGACCTCAGATGCATACTTCCATATCGGGATTCACTCGTCTCACAGGAGATTCCTGGCATTCCAGATCAGAGACAATACCTTTCAGTTCCATGTTCTACCCTTCAGATTGTCTACGGCCCCGAGGGTGTTCATGGAATGCATGGCGGTAGTAGTGGCCTTTCTTCGTCAATATGGTGTGATAGTGTTTCCCTACACAGACGACTGGCTGCTGGTGGCAGACTCCATGAACCAACTCCAACAGGGCATCACAATAACTTTGGATCTGCTGCACAGTCTGGGCCTGGTTGTCAACTTGGAAAAATCACAACTCAACCTGTCTCAATCCATCTAGTTCATAGGATCCGTCTGGACTCAATGACTGCAGAAGCTTACCTGCCTTGGGACCGCTTTGAGACTCTCCATTCCTTGATCCACGCGTGCCGCCGATCCCAATGAGTTTCAGTTCACGCAGTACAAGTTCTACTAGGCTACATGGCAGCCACCACTTCTGTCACCCACCTCACCAAGCTATGGTTCCGACCACTTCAATTCTAGTTCCTGGAGGTGTTAACTTGCTGCGAGACTCATCCAAGAAGCTCCTGACGATGCCTCATGTCATCCAACGCTCCCTGGACTGGTGGCTAGTTCTGGACAATGTGTTGTTGGGGCTGCCTTTTGAGCCGCCTCAACAGGATTTGGGCTGCCAAAGAACAGTCACTCAGTATCAACGTCCTCTAACTCATGGTCATACAGAAGGCACTTTGGGTCTTTGAGAAACTGGTGGCAGGCAAAACCGTACTGCTGGTAATGGACAACACCTCTGTGATGTACTATTTGAACAAACAAGGAGGAACAAGATCCCCGTCACTCCTGCATCTCACATTGGACATTTGGGACTGGTGTGTTCAAAGAGGGATACTTCTCCACTCCATTCACCTTCCAGGAGAGGACAACATTCTTGCAGATGGACTCAGCTGTTCCAGTTCATCCATCCACGAGTGGATGCTGCACCGAATAGTGGTAAGGGATCTGTTCTGTCGTTGGGGAACCCCACAAGTAGACCTCTTCGCAAGCCCAGTGAACAAACAGTGCCGTCAATTCTGTGCCAGGAGCTGGGTCCGGGGCTCGAAGGGAGACGCATTCCCTTTTCAGTGGGCAGGACTCCTTTTCTACCTGCTCTCTCCATTTCCACTGTTGACAAGGGTTGTTGCCAAGCTGCATTGGGACCGATTGGATGCGATCCTCATCACTCCGTGGTGGCCTCATCAGCCATGGTTTGGCCCCTTGCTTCGTCTGGCCAAGTGATGTTTCCTTAGCCTTCGAACCGTCCCAGTCTGCTCACCATCCAGGACGGCTTGGTCAGACATCCGGAACTCAGGATGCTCCAGTTGATGGCCTGGAGAATATGCCACTGAATCCATCTCTGGTTCCAAGGGTTCCATCTCCTCCAACACTATGACCTATTATGACATATATGCTTAATGTTCCTGATGCTACTAATTGCAGTGTCTTTCAAGGACCTGAGGGGAATTAGGCAGGAGCACCTTTTGAGGGACCATTGGGGTGGGCGGAGTTACTACCAAAATATATCAAAGGCCAGTCTGGCTAGCGATTCCAGAAGGTTCCGAGTGCTCTGCGCTGGCGCAGGAATAACCCAGCTGTGTGAATTCACAGAAGACTACTCGAAGATCTATGGTTACAGGTAAGCAACCTGACCTTACTACACAGCACAATCAATCAGATGTAACACGACAAATAACTTCCCCTGTGGAATATGAGGATTCAGACACTCACACAGACACATTAAGGCTTGGCAGTAAAAGACAATATACAGAGGATGATGAAATACAAGAAATTCCTAGGAAACATCTGAGGAAAACAAAACACATGCAGGATAACATAGACACAGACAGGACCAAAACAATTGGGGAACAGATGTAGAGGATGAAGAACAATCAATAGAAGTAAATTCCTCAGATGAGGATGATAGACAATCTAATGACATTAGATTATTCAATTATAACTATCTTCTTTAAAAAAAATACTAAAAAGGGTGCTGCAAACCTTAGGATTAGACAATAAGGTACAGCAGAAGGAAGTGAATGAGGATAGGATTGCACCAATACTTAAAAGAGAAGTAGTCAGGAAATGAAGATGCCATTCCCCGGTATGTATAAAGAGATGATTGATACCGAATGGAGTACATCCTTGAACTCTTCAGAGAATTATATTCCTTTATCAAAAAGGATGTAGATTTCTTGAACGTCCCTCTTACTGATGGCCTGATCTCAGCTCTTATTTTGGGAGTGATCTTGCTACATGAGGACAATACAGCATTAAAAGAATTAGACCAAAAAAAAAGAGCAGATGCTGCATTACTGAGTGTACATGACTGATCAACCCTAGCTATTATATCAGCTGTGGAAGAATCAATGTTTGCTCGAGTGGCAGTTTTGTGGGTACAAGGAATACTAGAAACACCATGCTTGTCATGGCAGTCCTTAGTCAAGGCAGTGACTAGAATACAACAAGTCTTAGAATATGTATCTGACACAGGACGTAGAATCATAGAATTGTAGAGTTGGAAGAGACCACGAGGGCCATCTAGTCCAACCCCCTGCCACGCAGGAAATCTTGATCAAAGCATCCCCGACAGATGGCAATCCAGCCTCTGTTTAAAGACCTCCAAGGAAGGAGACCCCACCACGCTCCGAGGGAGTGTGACTCAGCAGCTTTTGCTGCAAGTTTCACTCAGCCTTCCATCCTTTCATAGGTTGGTAAAATGAGTACCTGGCTTGTGGGGGCTAACACACATTGGAAACTGCATAATGCAGTGTAGATGTGTAAATTGTTGTTGCTTAAAACAATCTGTAATCCGCTCTGATAGCCTTGTGGCTGAATAGCGGAGTATAAATAACTAATAAATAAACAAACCATAAATGCTGTTACAGTAGCAAGAAGATCTTTGTGGCTAATGCCACTGGGAAGCTGACTGCAAATCAAGGGCTAATTTGGCTAATGTTCCATTCAAGGGAGAACTTCTGTTTGGGGAACAGGCATTACAAAAAGTATTAACAGAGAAAAGGGAGGAGAAAAAACAGGTTATGCCTACTATTCAGAGGAGAAAGAGATAGAAGATATTTTAAAAGTGGCAACTATTCCTTTTGTGGAGGAAGGAATTTTGGACCAAGAGGTGACTTCAAATTACAAAGAGGCAACAATGTTTTAGAAACAAGTCCCAGCCAGGCCAAAATGCCATCTACAACAAATAAGGACTGGCACAAGGAAGAGGAGGAGGAAACTCCTTTAGAAGGGGGAGACCCCAATATTGACAGATCACTAGCTCCAGGGGGGGGGGGGAGACTACTGCTATTTGGGAAATTTGGACAACCATCACAACAGACTCCTGAGTATTATAAGTAGCAACTCAGGCATACAAAATATAGTTTGTTCAAAGGCACAGGAACAGATACATCTCCTCACCAGTAGCAAAAAATGTATTAAAACAGCAAATAGTGATAGGAGAACTCAAACATTTAATGAAGATTCGAGTAATAGAGCAGGTTCCTAGGAACCAAAGGTACCAGGGAGTATATGCCACGTTTTTCACCATCCCTAAGTCAAATGGCAAACATGGTCCCATCTTGAATTTGAGATACCTCAATGGATACATGACATACCAAAAATTCTAGTTGGAAACTTTGCAAACCATAAAGTAGAATCTGCAGATAGGAGATTATGTGGTGTCAACTGATTTAACGGAAGCCTAACTATATATTCTGATGAAGGACAGTGTGAAAAAATATCTCAAATTCCAGTATCTTCATCAGCATTATCAGTTCACGGTCCTGCCCTTTGGACTAGTGTCGGCCCCAAGAATGTTTACAAAAATATTGGTTCCCATAATAGCACATCTACAATTGAAAGAGATTTCCTTATACCGATATCTTGATGACATTCTAGTAAAGGCAACTTCACCAGAAATTTTGAAACCACACACGAGAATAATGATATGCACTCTAGATAAGCTGGGTTTCTTGATAAATTACAAGAAGAGCCAGCTTATATCAATGACAAACAGAATCTACTAATTCCTCATCAGAGAGCAATGGGACTAAATAAGCATTACTTAGTTCCATTGCCAAAATCATTGAAACCACATTTAAGATGGTGGTTGAACAATGTAATAGGCGAGTGCCCTTACTGGAGTCAAATGATGTTATAGTGACTACAGATACAAGCCTCACAGGTTGGAGAGCCCACTGTGTAGACTATTCAGTACAAGAAATATGGAATACTCGCAACAGGAATCACAGCATCAATTACTTGGAATTAAAAGCTGTCAGACTAGCACTGCTAGGCATGGAAAGCTTAGTAAAGATCCAACATGTGGTGATAAGGACAGACAATATCACAGTCTGGGTATTTATCTGCAAGCTAGGAGCCTTTAAGATCAGTGCCGCTAATAGCAGAATCCAACAAGCTTTTCCAATGGGCAGAGAGGAATCTCAAGTCCCTGACAGCAGTTTACTTAAAAAGAAAGTTAAATCTACAGGTGGACTATCTGAGCCGGCATTCAGTACTACCAGGGGAATGGTCTCTCAATTGGGAAGTCTTCCAACAACTAGACTACCGATGGGGACTGCTGTTTTTGGACCTGTGTGCAACATCAGCAAACTGCAAGCTACAGCATTATTTTTCATTAGATCAAAGCAAAGGTGCGGAGTCATCCAATGCGCTTAACAGTTCCATAGCTGAAAGGCTGGCTATATGCTTTCTCACCAATTCAAATAATTCAAAAAGTACTGATACAAGATATACCGAGAAAAGGCCACAGTACTGCTAATAGCACCACACCGGCCCAGGAGGCCATGATTTCCATTACTTCTAAGGGTGGCAGGAGGCCCACCATGGAAGTTACCACAAAGGCCAGATTTGCTAACTCAGGGTCCAGTCAATCATCCTGATCTGACTTGGTTATCCTTGGCAGCCTGGAGATTGGAGATATTTAAACAGAATAGGATATTCAGAAAATATAATCAAAACTATTAGGGCATCAAGAAAACCTTCAACACAGCAAATATTCAAAAGGACTTGGGCAGAATTTGTAAAATGGTGCATTAACAAGAGAGTTGATGCACACAATCCACAATTAAGGGATGTACTTCTGCTACATGATAGCTTGCAGAAGGGTCTCCGTCCACTCTAAAGAGGGAGGTGGCAGGTCTAGCATCAGTATTGAGTTTAGAGGCTGGGCCTATCTCTGATCATCCACATGTAAAGAGATTCCTCGGGGGGGCACGTTGACTTCTTTTCCAACAGTGCATCATTTTCCTACTTGGGATTTAACACTGGTGTTAAATAGACTCACAAAACCACTGTTTGAACTTTTGCGAGAGGTATCACTTTGGATACTGATGCTCAAGGTAGCATTCCTAGTAGCTATAACTTCAGCAAGACGAGTGTCAGAGCTGGCTGCATTTTCTGTAAATCCAAATCTCTAAATTTGAGGATGACAAATTAGTGCTCCTTTTAGATCTGCCTTTCATTCTGAAACGTATTCCTACACAGGTTGTTTCTTATCCAATCTACTTACCAACTTTCTGTCTGCGCCCAATGTACCAGAGGGAAAAACTGGCACACTTTGAATGTGAGAAGGGCAGTGAAAGTTTACATCACCAGGACAAAGAGACTGAGGCGCATAAAGGCCTTATTTTGTTTCCTACAATCCACTAACTTTAGGACACAGAGCATCCTCCATGACTATCAAAAGGTGGATTAAAGTATGTACAGTTGTCCCTTCAGATTTGCTGGGGTTTGGTTCTAGGACCCCTCGAAAAACCAAAATCCATGACTACTCAAGTCCCATTATATGCAACGGCATAGCAAAATGGTGTCCCTTATATAAGATGGCATTTGCTTAAGCCATGAATACTTAAATCTGTGGATACCAAATCTGTGGATACAGAGGGACAACTGTATTTTCATGTGTTATTACAATAACAAACCACATCCACAGGCAGTGTATCCACATTTGACAAGATCCATGCCAACTACAAGAGCATACTATGTTTCATCTTCATTGCAGCAAATATGTGAAGCAACCTGTTGGTCAGAGCCTACTAAAGTCCTTCCTTCAAATTCACAGGGGTTACTGGCAGAGCACCCCTACGAATTTGGAAAAAAAACACGAATAATGGGGGGCCTGGAATCCAGTGTTTCCAAGGGGAAAAAAAATCAGTCTTGCACTCCAGGGAGGATGGCCAATCTAATTGTAGATTGCCAATCTAATTGTAGATAGGAGAAGGTGACTGAAGAACATGTTGTGCCAGCTGGCCAACAAGTGTACGTGGAACTCCAGGACTTCCCAGGAGCTTCCTTGGTGAGTTTGTTCAACACCACAGCAGCTGAAAAGGAGCATGATGGGGTCTCCCCTGTGGAGATGGACCATGCAGCACTCATGGCCAGCAGGGAGCGACAACCGACCTGTGGAGTCAGGTTGCCACAGAGAAGATGCCTCGGTGGTGAGCGCCTCCTCCCTCATGGACCTCCCCCTGATTATGGATGGAAAGGAAATGGATAGGAAATGGATGGGAGGTAGATAGCCTTGGTCGCATGGCACGCTGTGGCGGTGGGTGGTCAGGGGGATGGTCTGGGAGATGACGGCTCTGACATGGTGGTCATTTCCCATGCTTTGGAGGCCCCAGTGGCAGGGCTACTGCCATTACTAGCACATCTGCGGGTGCCTCCAGCCATGCCACTGCTAAACCTCATGCTAAGCACGGTAAATCAGGCTTCCCTCAAGGCCCAGGACACAGCAGATTAGTTGTCTCAGGACACCTGGGAGCGTTCTCACAAGAGGAGTAAAAAGCTCAAACGCTCTGTTTTCACCTCCTGGGAGGAGGAAGATTCAGAGAACTCTGTGGAGGTATCCACAAGGGAGGAGGGAGAATGGTCCTTAGAGGAGGCTGATGTTTTTCAGAACATGTGTCACCCAGGCTATTTGAGACTGGTGCCTTTCATGTACTTTTACGTAAGGTGGAAAAGACCGTGGGTCTTTCCACTTCTAGCCAGGCCCCTGGGGGTCCAGTTCAGGACCCCCCCTGAACTCAGAGCCAAGGGAAAACTACCCCCCAACATGGTTACCTTTCCAGACATCTTCACAAAGGTCTTGGAGGGGGAGTGGGTACACCCAGATGCATCTAGGATTTCCTTTGTCAGCACAATATTCTTTTATAACCCACCAAATGATGTAATAGAGAAGCTCAAAATTGCAAGCCATTGATGCTCTTGTTGCAGGATTGATCTCTGGTTCATTATTTCCTTTGGGTGGCAATGACAATCTTGAGTCCTGAGGATAAAAGGATTTTGAGGCCTTTTTGTGTAGGTCTCATGAAATATCTTGCCACTGTTTCTTACTTTTTTTGCCAGGGCCACTATGAGATGGGCTAAGGATCTTCCTATGACCTTACCTGAAGGGGAAGTCAAGTTTCGCCAGGGGATTAATAAGATGGTCCTGCCTTTATGGCTGATGCTACCTTAGATGCCTTGCAGTTCTCTTCCTGGTCCTTGACGAGTAGTGTGGCTGCTAGGAGACAGTTGTGTGGCTAAAAAAAAAATGGAATGCAGATAACAAGGCCAAGGTGAACCTTTCTGTTTGTTCTTTTAAAGGTGGCAAATTGTTTAGAGAGAACTTGGAGGAACTCCTTGTGGAGACTAAGGATAAGAAGGCTCTACCTTCTTTACCTAAAAAAAAAAAAAAGAGGACTGCAATTGCTTTAGTTCCCCTTCTCAGTCTTTTTAGATTTAGAGTTTCTTCTTAAAGGGATGTCAGATCCCCCAGAACTTTTTGAGGGTCCATGAAACAACATCCTAACGGGCAGTCTGTCCCTTTTCCCAATTCTTCTACCCCTCTTACTTCCAAGCAGGGGAGCAAGTCTGGATGGTTTCTTTGACTGTCTCCCTGTAAAGGTGTGTGTGGGGAGGTCATTTGTCTTCTTTTGCCTATGTCTGGGAGACCTCATCATCAGATGTTTGGCTGACAAGGTCTATCAGTCAAGGCTGCACCATAGATTTCCTGATGAAACCTCCTTTCAAACCAAGTTGGCCCACAAACATCATCTTACAGGCAATAAACCTGTGCAGATTCAGGCAATAGAACCAGTTCCCCACTCAGAAAGATTTTCCAGGCCCTACTCTCCTTTTTCTAGTTCCGAAGAAAAACAAAGATTGGAGAGCCATTTAAAATCTCTGAGGAGTCAATTGTTGGGTAGCCATGCACAAATTCCACATGGAGACCCTTCAGTCCATAGTAGATATTTTACAGGAGGGGGAATTTCATGGCATCCCAGGATTTGCAGGTGGCTTATCTCCACATTATGATTCATCCGGCTCACAGATGTTTCCCAGATTTGCTTACAGGGAAGACCTTTACCAATATCGGGCTCTACCCTTCAGTCTATCTGCTTCCCCCGGGGTGTTCACCAAGGTCTTAGTGGTACTTGTGGCCCATCTCAGGTTGCAAGGGATCCGTCTCCATCCTTATTTGGATGGCATCCTGATACGAGCATCATCCCTTCCCAAAGCCATGCAGGATATGGAGACTGTTCAGGTTTTGTAGTCTACAGGGACATGAGCCATTTGGATCCTGCCCAGTGCATTCTTCACCTGGGCAATATTTTAGACATGAAGCTAGCCAGGGTCTTTCTCCCTCCCAACAGGAGGAACAAACTACAAGGGCTAGTATAGGAGATCTTGGGTCAGGAAAAGATTCTCCTCATGACTTTGGCCAAGTTGTTAGGGCTGATGATAGCCTGCATAGATTCAGTACTATAGGCCAGATTTCACCTCAGGGAACTTCAATGGTCACTTCTCCCCTTTCAAGATCAGATTGCTTTCAAAATATGGAGCTCTGCCAATTGGAACAACAAAATGGTCTCATTCATGAGAGTTTGAGAATGAGTCCCCCCATCTGTTGATGTGGGCCCTGCTAGAGATGTTGTCCATCCAGACCCAAACATCTCTGTTCCTGAGGATGTACTGGAACTTGGACAATGCTAGACTCACTACCTGAAGTTCCAGGAAGTTGATGCTGTGGTCCTGTTCTAGGGGTGCCAAACTCCCTGGGCAAGCTAACTGTCGCAATGAGCCCCCCCAACCCATTAGGGAAGCATCAGTAGTTACAATCAGCCTCCTGGGTTCCCTGATCAGAATTCCTTCCAGGACATCTGACATCCACCAACACAGGGAGCTTTTTACCTTCACTGACAACTCTACAAGGGTCCAAGTTTTGAAAGCTATCTGATCTTGAAAGAGGAGAAGAAAACATTGAAGTTCCCTGAGGTGAAATCTGGCCCATGGTAATGAATCTATGCAGGCTATCATCAGCCCTAACAACTTGGCCGAAGTCATATCCTTGGAGGTCTTTAAACAGAGGCTGGATTGCCATCTGTCGGGGATGCTTTGATCAAGATTTCCTGCGTGGCAGGGGGGTTGGACTGGATGGCCCTCGTGGTCTCTTCCAACTCTGCAATTCTATGATTCTATGAGGAGAATCTTTTCCTGACCCAAGATCTCCGGTACTAGCCCTTGTAGAGACCAAATATGGCGCTCTGCCAATTGGAACAACAAAGTGGTCTCATTCATGAGAGTCTGAGAATGAGTCCCCCCCCCCATCTGTTGATGTGGGCTCTGCTTAGAGATGTTGCCCATTCAGACCAAAACATCTCTGTTCCTGAGAATGAACTGGAACTTGGACAATGCTAGTCTCACTGCCCGAAGTTCCAGGAAATTGATGCTGTGGTCCTGTTCTAGGGGTGACCAAACTCCCTGGGCAAGCTGACCTTCGCAATGAGCCCCCAACCCATTAGGGAAGCATCAGTAGTTACAATCAGCCTCCTGGGTTCCCTGATCGGAATTCCTTCCAGAAGGACATCTGACATCCACCAACACAGGGACCTTTTTACCTTCATTGACAACTCTACAAGGGTCCAAGTTCAGCCTCTCAGAGGAGAGTACTTGAAAGGGATAATGAACCATCAAGCAGATTGGTTCAGCAGACAGATCCTGTCAGACAGAATGTCATCAAGATATGGGTATGTTCTCACAATAGAATGGCCACAGGTGTTGTGTTACACCTTTCCTTTAGTAGTCCTGTTAGCAAAAGTATTGAGGAGGATCAAAATTGAATGGGCCAAAGTGATTCTCATTCCTCCCAGGTGGCCCTGGAAACTGGTTTCTGGACCTGGTAGAGCTGCAGGTGGAGGAGGCCTGACCTTTACCAGTTTGGCCAGATGTTCTTCAGGAGGGTCTCTTTCATACAAACCCAGTCCTCCCCGACCCCGGGGTGGGGGGAGGAGAGACCGGCCTGAAGGTGGCGCACGGCCACGGCGTGGAGGGGGTGAGTGGGGCGCCTGGTAGGTCGCCGCTCGTCAGGGTCTCCGCAGCGGTCGCTGTTAGGGGACCAAGGGCCGCGAGGGAGGGAGGCACGGAGAGGATTGGTGGGTGGCGGCGGGGGCCCTCTGGGACCAGTCCCACCTGGGGGCCCCCCATGGGAAAGGCCAGGGCTCCATCCAAGATGGTGGTGCCCTGTGTGGCCGACTGCGTGGCGGGCCAATCCAAGACGGCGCCCGCCGCCCTCCGGTCCGGGGAAGACCTCCCTGCCTCCCTCTCCCTTCCAGCCAGCCACTCCACCGGCAGCTGGAACTCACTCCCGGCCAGCCCGCTCGGCGGAGGAAGGGGGAAGATAGAACCCCGGGGGATTGGCAGTGACCTGGTCTCCAGCCCCTGGGCCCCAGGTACCTGTGGGGGCCGGCTGCCCCTGTCGGTGGTTGCCTCTCCCTCTCGGCTCTGCAGGTCCTCTGTGGCGCGGTCCATGGCCCCTTGTCCCGGCTCCTGCACAGGCTCCGTTGCCGCTCCACGTGGCTGAGGAAGGACTTTGAGGTCGCTTTCCCCCTTGGAGGGCTAGGTGTGCTCTCTGAGCTGCCTGCCTGCTCCAAAGTGATCTGGGGCTGCCCTGAATCCCTAGGCGGCACCTGGGATGCCTGGGCATCAGCTGCTGCTCCAGGCTTCTGGCCCTTGCTGCCAGAAGCCATCTTAGATGTCCCTTTTGCCATTCCCGAAGCGCAGGAGGTGAAAGGAGAGGAGCACATGATCATTTTTTTAAAAAAAGGTTAGGTGGGGAGGGGAGGAACAAGTAGAGGAGGGAAGAGCAAACAATAGTAAGGAATAAAGGGAAGGAGCGAAGAGATATTCAGCTCTGGAAGCTGCGTCTGGTCTGGGCGAAAGCAGGAAGTAGAACTGGCCTCATGATCACAGAGGGAAACAAAGAAACCTTGGAGGACCATGTGACCATGGTCATACTTCCTGCTTTCGTCTGGGCAGTAGTAGGCGTTCCCATTATGCTGAATTCCTGTTCTCTACTCAGAGAATGTGTGTTCTCTATATTTTGAGTACCCGGCCTGTTAGGCTTGGAGGTGGAGCCAAACCCAGGATTAAGGACTCCCTCCCCACAACTACTGAACAGGAACCTTCACGATGAGTAACAATGTTCAGTTTCTGACAAAACTGAAGATTACAAAGAAGTGATGGTCTGATATGATGGATCACTCTGTGATCAAATGCTGCCTTAGTTAACCAGAGATTATCCCAGAGTGGAGGAAAAAAGGTAACAGTAGAGGCTAAAGCAAATGGCCTTATAAGATACTATGGAGTATTGCACCTAAGATGTTGAGTAGTACCATGCTGTTTGTTGAAAGAACTTTCACGTAGCAGGGGAGACTTGTAGTTCTTGAGGGTTTTCAGAAGAGGTGTCCTTATGTTTCATATGGATGGGACAGAAACCTTCCTGCTGCAGTTATCAGGTGGGATCATCTCCACGTGAAAGGCCACTGAAGGTTCAGTACACTACTAATGTCGTAAATTCTCTTGGCGATTTGCTTTATGGGAGGAAGAGAACAACCTATTAACTGAAAGTTGTGAAATGAGGACTTTGCTATAGATCTGAAGCCTGGCTACATATGGAGAAGCTCCTCCTGCTAAGTATACCCATTTCTTTCAACAGTTATCTTCCTAAGCATGATAAAAAAAGTTGTGTTAGTTTACAGTATAGCGCAAAAATTTTACCTCTTGAGAAAAATGATTGTGCTCAAGTATGGAATAATTTGTAGATGTACAACATTCTTCTATAATGAATTGAACAAAAGCAAATGAGCTGAATGTAGATTCTTGCTATTTTTGTGGTAGGCTTCAGTAATTGTTCCTTTCCAGATGGAGAACAAGTGCCAGACTTTCAAATGCCTAAGGAAAATTGAGCAGTTCTGGCAATATGTAACTGCTTCATATGCTCTTCTCTCAAGATACCGCAACGTTTTAAAAACATTTGTCTGCATACCAGCCCCTACCAAAGTAGTTCTTAATCTTGGGAAACTAAATGCTGTAATGGTCCCTGCAGTGGCCCACCTCTATGGTATCAACTATACTGTAAAGTGAATATAGAGGCTCATAAGCAAATTTTCAGGTGCGCTTGTCAGCATGTCTACTACAGTAGCTCTGTTATTGGTGTCGAACCTGTGTTTCTCTTCTACCTCTGGATTTTTAAATTAGTGTTGTGGAACTTTGACACATTTGTTAGATAGGTCAGGTATCCATATCTGAATTATTCCGAAAAGGTGGCCATCCAACCTCAGTTTAAAAGCCACCAACAAAGAAGATTTCACAACTTCTAAGAGAATCTGTTCCACTGTGGAGCAATCCTTGCTTTCAGGAAACTCTCTGAAATATCTTCCTGTAATTTGAATCCCTTGGTCCAGGTCCTGTCATCTGAAGCAGCAAAGAACTTCACTCCATCTTCCACATGCCAGCCCTTAAGATATGTAAAGATGCATATCATTTTAATACTGTCTGTCTCAAACAAAATACTGTATACCCAACTCCCTGAACTATTTGGTTTTCAGAACCTTTACCATCTTGGCTCCCCTCCTTTGGACAGCTTACTGGTATCCTATCAAAACCAGTCAGACCTCATCTGAAGTACTGTATCCAGTTTTAGCAACCAAAGTACTATAGAGTGGTACTGCTACTTCCTCTGATGTGGACACTATAATTCTGTTGATGAAGACTAGAACTGCACTGCTCCCCCCCCCCGGTCACATCATGCTGTTGACTCATGCTTAGCTTGTGGTCTACTAAGATTCTACATCTCTTTCACACATACTTTTGACATCCATCAAGATCTCTTTCTTTCCATTTCAGTTTTCATTAACTGCCAGTTTGCTTTTTTTTATAATTTGTTTCTAATGAGGATTGGAGTTAAAATTAACTGCCATCCAAACAAGCCACTTTTGCACCTGCAGTAGATTTATGGACATGCCTTCTCACTGCAGACCTGTATATGTATCCTCTGAAGCACTTAAGGAGATAGCCTGGCACTCCCAGAAGGAGCATGTCTTTCTTCCAAGTTCCACTACTTCTGTATGAATTGAGGGATCCTCCTGGCCATGCAACTAGCATTTCTAGAGTGTATGATTTCACCACTAGGAGAAATGTTATGTCTTCTCATTAAATCCTAAAATGGAGGTATGAATACATTGAAAGTACGAGTAGAACTGTGCTCACAATGTTTCCCAATTCAAGGCATCAGGAAGACTAGTAAGATGGGCAACATCTTGATCTTTACTGATCTGAGCAACTTGGCAGTAGCCTGACATTATTCCCACAAAGGCCACAAGTATCCTTTCTGGAGTTTATCTGGGTATTTTTGACATAGTATTTGCCAAACGTCTAGGACAATGATTATATGGGCAACAAACCTATGTAATGCCTGCATGTATGGCTGTGGCTGTCATATACTGTACCTGACCATGGAAAACTTGGGGGCGATGTGAAGGAGCCTGAAGGGCATAAAAAAATTAAGATGACAGTTAAAAGGGAGGGGGAAACCACCTGTATCATAGCAGTTAGTGGAGCTAGAAACCAGGAAAGGCACAAGATAAAGGATCAGCAGTAAAATGCTGGCCAACCTTGTAAGAATTTTCTGTGTAAAGAGTCTTCATTTTAATATTCTTTTACCCGATCTTGTGATGGAACATTAAGTATTAAACCATAGTCTGTGTCAGACACCATAAGCCGCTAAATCATAATGAATAGGTTTTTGTACAGCTAAGATGGCGTACTATGAGATCTAATAAATATAGGGGTTTATGACAACACACAGTATCAAGCAACTATATACTGACCAAAACAACAAATCATCTTATAATAATATACCTATAAGGCTACGAAGGGATGAAGATAGCTAGAAAATTGGAGAGGGTCTTAATTTCTCATTAGAGAAACAGAAAAAAAATTCATGGTTGGGAATGTGAACGATATTGTGACTAGACTGCAAAACCCTTATGGACACTTTTGCATGGATGTGGCTTCAATCTGAATTGCTTAAATTGTTGTTCCCATTGTGTCATCAACCAGACCCATATCCAGGCTGTACAGAGATCAACCTGGATAAATATGTCCATATATATTTAATGCAACAACTTCATTATATGCGTGATAGAAGTGGTGGAATAGACTGGAATCTTTTGAGACACTTCCTAAGAAGGAGTCAAAAATTCACCCATCAGCAACAGCATTCCCTTCCTTCGGGACCTTTCTCCCAGAAGCTGACTAAACCACCCAGTATAGTTTCTGTAAAATTCAGTGCCTCACTTGAATATTAGGAATCCTGAACCAATCACTAGAAGGAACAATTAACAACAGAAACAGCAATTAGTTATCAATATAAATAAGAGCATGTAAGTGTTAAAGTAATACGATGTATATAGTGTAGTATTATGTATACCATTCATGTTTCTCAGTAGACTAAAAAGTTATATCATGAATATGTAAATGCCTAGGAGGCCAAGCATGACATCATAAAGCATAGGTAAAAGATACCAATTAAATTATTGACAGTGTAATGTTTCCCCAACTTTAAAAACTGATTTTGACCCGAATGTACTTGCACAGTACAACACTATAAAGGCAAAGAGGGAAAGAAAAATATTCCATAAAAATATTAAATATTCTGATAAATTAGTAATGTCAGTTTAATTCTTGAATTCTGTACAAGAAAATGATTTTGAATATTGTGTTACTATTCCTCACAAATCAAGTAACACACTAGTTCTGTAAATTAATGTAATAAAAAAACAAACCCCATCATATATTTTTATAGAAAATGTATGCATCCAAAATCTTTCATTAATGAAAACCCATCTTTAAAAATAAACGATAAAACACAAAAGTCTTTAAAATAGTTATCTGCCAATTATGTTGATGCTAGCAATTTCTTCGGCTCATGTCACAACACAAAAAATCATTTCTGGATAGTGACATAAAAATGTTAAGTCACTATCCAGAATGCAGAATAGCTCGTAAAAGGCTGGTGACAACACATATTGAAGCAACCACTCCAGAGACTGTGTAAAATAGTATCTTCAGTGTATAAAAGGTGAAAACAGTTTTCAAGTAATTAAAAAACCTGTCTACCATACAACCAAATTTTCCCACCTAGCTTTTAAAAAATCATTTAAGCAAAACACTTTAGCGCAACTATAAGTTACAAAATTCATATTCACTCCTCTGACATTTGCATACTCTGAATGAAATCAGCAAAGGAACACCAGAAATGCTGCCATTTTCTAGTTTTCAACTCTGAAAACCACATTCAACAAGAGGGTCCAGATACACAAATGGTCTCTTGATCACAGCAATTGTTCCTGCAAACCTCTGTGACGTACTCTCCCCATTAATGAATATGTGGGGCTAATTACTCAAAATGGAGTGATGGTTGTTTTCCCCTAAGTTTTGAACATTGCCACATCGACAAAATTAGAAAGAAATTGAAGCATACAAAGCATAAACTATAGTTTCTTTTTATATCAAAATGTACTCTTGAAAATGTGTTTGGCACAGTGCTAAATCATATATAGTTAATACTAAATATTGCAGGATACAATAAAACCCTGGAGTTAACTTGTGTTTACACCCTTTTAAGGGATAAAAATAAAAGATACCAATTATTCAGAAGTCAGCCTATACAAACTGTATAAACAATATTTATGTCTTGCTTTGAAAACCACCAATATAGTAAATTTTACATAAAAGACTGCAAAATAATATAAATGGATTTTAAACAGATCTTTACAATAAGAAATTCAAATGGAAACAGACAAGTAACAAAGAGAAGTAAAAAAATTTATTGCAGTATTCGTTCCACCAGATTTGCTGGGGATCCCTTTTCTCGTATTATTTCAGGGTGACCTAATACATCAAAATCTACATTTACAAAAACTCCTCCTGCAGATAGGTCATAGATACTGCATGCTTTTTTCCCCCAACAGAATAAATTATATATCCAGGAGATTCTGCCATTTTACAGCCTGGAAAAACAATGCTTCCCTGGAAACTGGGCTAAGCTAAAGAAAGCCATCCGCTGCTAGGTTAAACTCCAAGAACACTTTATTAAGAACATTAACAGACTAATTTCCAACATTCACTTGTTTATTTTTTTTAAAACAGAAAGGTTTTTTTTCAAGATATAAACATTTTTTTGTTAAACTATTATACAGTGGGAGTAAAAATGAACTGAGAAGTTTCTGCTGCACAACAGCGAAGGAAGCTCCCACAAAAATGTTTACCAAACATTTCCTTCTGTTTTCCTGCATCCCAGGTGTCATTCTTACTCTTCATTAAATTGATTTTTTTTTTTTGCCAGAAAGTTGGTATTTCAAGTTTTTTTTTGTTTTGTTATTTCGTGTAAAATTTGGCTGCATGTACAAATGCATTAGCTGGAAGTTCCATCCTTGGCGGCATACAGCGATCGTAAAGTCTGAACCACTTTATTAGTCAGCTTATTAGCACTCGTTAGAGCAATTTTTTTGTAAATAATGTCTGACTCTTTAATAGTGTCTACCCAAGGCACCAGTTTGCGGCCATCACGGCGCTTAGCCTCAGTCCAGGAGCCACTGTAGGAGCCTGCCATCCACTGAACACTGAAGCCATTGCTGGTTTTCTGTACTACTCTTGCAATTTGTGGTCGATCTTTGTACTTTGGACAGCAAATAGCGATGACATCCATGACATCAACACTTTCATTCATCTGTGCTGCCAACTCCGTAGAGTCTGAATTTCGTTTTGACCTTCTCAATGACTAAAACATTGGGAGGGGAAAAAAGACCAAGTGTTACACAAAAGAACTTGAGTGAAATTATTGCTTTTATTGCTTTTAATCCCTTGACGCCGGGAGTTGGGATTCCCCGGCACACATTCCATTGCCGGCAATGAGACGCACCGCGACCGCCAGCGCCAAGGGGTTAACATATCCTTGCAAAATCACATATTTAATTTGTACCCGTGTCTTTTAACTCTTATCGATATATAAAATTATATGTACAAATGAATCATAAAGCTACATAAAAACATGGCAACAATAAAAAGGATACACACAGTACATTCCAAAGGAAAATTAATTTTTTATACTAGATAAAATCTCTTCTATGTTTTATTGTTTTTTGTTAAAACTTTCTACAAAATGTTGTATAAACGGTTAAGAATTTCTATCTACAAAATGTTTTTTTCATGTGGATTACATTACTCAGTGTACAGTTTATTATAGACTGACATTTATAAGCACATAAAAATCATTTTACGTAATACGCTGCGAAATACGTTGACTCCTCCTCCGCCTCACCCCTGAAGTGCCTCCTCCTCTATCCTCCCCATCACTCTCATCATCCTCTGTCTCAGCTGCATTGTTTTTAGGGCTGCCTCCTCCCAGCAGCGAGGTAATTGCTTTGTTGCGAGCATTTGTGCTAGCTGACACTTCCCCATCTTCTTCCTCTTCATCAGGATCCAAATGTTCCATAAGAAGTTTAAACTGAAAGGGGATGTTGGAGATCAGATTAGAAAGCATCTTAAAAGGCACCATGAAACAAGAACAAAAAGAAAAAGAGCAGGAAAAATGACGTAACACTTTTTATGGCTTACTCTTAAAAGAAAATCAAGCAGTACATACAAAATGTTCATTTTTTCATAAGTTTAAAATAATTAGAACAACAAATTAAACAACACAGTTCTCTCATTTTCAATTTTCCATAGCTCTCAAACTGGTGATAAAACAACTATAGTTGTCCCTTTCCCTCACACTGCCAAATTACAGGTTGAGTCTCCCTTATCCAAAATGCTTGGGAACAGAGGTATTTTGGATTTTGGAATATTTTGGATTTTTGAATACCTGCATATACATAATGAGATATGCTGGAGATAGGACTCAAGCCTAAACAAAAAATTCATTATTATATGCACCTTATACACATAGCCTGAAGGTAATTTTATACACATTATTTTTAAATAATTTTGTATATAAAACAACATTTATGTACACTGAACCATCAGAAAGCAAAGGTGTCACTATCTCAGCCACCCATGAGGACAATTTTGGAATATTTCAGATTTTGGAATTCCAGATAAGGGAGATTCAACCTGTACACAAAATGGTCAACATTATGAAAATATACATTAGACCCTCTCATACATATCAGAAAACTGAAGTCTTTAAAACTCTCATTAAGCATGGCCTCCAGTAGGTTAATGCAGATATTTACTAATATGTGACAAATCTTTTTTTTTTTTTTAGGAGAAAGGAAGAAGTATAGAGTAGAATATACAGCAAGTTTGAGGGCAAGGTATTAAAGGTCACTACGTGCAAGAAATCGCTGTTAATTCTCAGTGTATGTGAGAACATTTTGCTATCACTAAACGGAAACTACAAGCTGATTTGGAGGGCACAGTTCTATTAAGATGCCTTCATTCAATCTTAATACCAAAGGGACCTGATACAATCTGAAGCTTATGCAAAATCTTTAATTTGGCTAGTTCTTTCGAGTAGGCACACATTCTCCACAAGCAAATTTGCTGTACAAGTCATTGTAGCTTGAGGCTGCTGCCCCACTCCCCAGTCTCTGAGGGGGAAACTCTACAGCTATACCCACTATGCTTCATTGTTCAGCTTTTAAATTAGAGGTAGGAATATACGGCCTTCACATGTTGCTGGACTGCAATTTCCATCAACCCTAGGCAGCATAGTTAATTGTGATAAATGCTGGAAGTTGTGGTTAAACAACATTTGGAGAGCCATATGGTTGCCATCCCCGTTCTAAATAATGCAAATGCAACAGAACTTAAAAATAAGAGTCCAAAATCACGCATAATGAAACTGAAGAAAAGTATCTGCAATATTCCAATACTTACATCTAAGTACTGCTTGACTATATTCCTCTTCACTTCTTCTGTGAGCTTGGAATTAGCCATATCGCTTCGAAGGAAGTCCAGTGTCTGTTTTGGATGGAAGTGAATTCCTGTCTTCCTGTTTATCGCTTTATCATATACTTTTGCTGATTCAGAGGGAGAGTATTTCTGAATTTTACTGTAACAGGTGAACAAAACAAATACGAAGAATTAAGGGATTGTTCTTATGTCTTTTGAAGACAGAGAGTCTAATCAAAGTTATTCTAATCAATGCATTCTAAAAATAAAATTTTAATTTTACTAAGGCACTAGATTTTGCTAGATGCTAGTTTTGTATAGAATTCATTTACATTCTGAAAATGTCAATACCTAACAAAATCTTAGAAACGTGGATACGGGGGTTATTAGATGAAGCAAGCAAAACTAAAATTATCCTTACCTATCAGAAAACCCACAGAGGTTCTTCAAATGCTGTTTTAACATCAAGAGCAACAATATACCCTGGGAGACATTTGCAAATTCAATTAGAGGAGCTGAATTGTCTGGCAAACATTTCATGACAGCATTTATATCATTCTCTTCATCAGTGTCTGAGTCAGAATCTGCACGTTTTCGTGACTTCCGGGGTTTGTGACTTTCTTCTTCACTTTCACTGTCACTCTCGCTATTACTTTCACTTTCGCTCTCTTCATCAGATGAAGGCTTTCTTTCTTTTTTATATTTCACCATAGACTGAAAGAGGATGACACAGTGCTTTAGAAGAATAACATCTGAAGACCATTCTGACAGTTATTCACAAGTGTGCAATACGAATTCCTTAACAATGGATGATAACATTTCAAGAAAGCAGACTAACAGAATGACAGAAACCCAAAGCCATGCATCTAAGTTACTGAATGTTTATTATTTTTTATTATTACCAGCTCCTTATGTAGCACTTCTGTTCAGTGAATACAGCTATTTATCTCCCATGGTCAATTTTAAAAGGAGAAAATTGTTTTCATGCACCCTTTTACAGTGTTATGAATATCATATATAAACAGTTGTGTTTTAATTTTTTCCCCTGAAAGAAGGAAGATCTACAATGGATCCTTTGAAAGGCAACCACTGAGCCCCTTTCACACACTCCCAGAAACATGGAAATAGCTTCCACATGATGGGAATCCACATCCAAAGAATGCATGTTGTGATGAACATGGTCACATAGATAGGACCAAACCCCTGAGCTGCTCTCCCCATGATCAGAATTTCAGAATGTTTATGATCAAAAGAAAGTTTGTGGGACCAGATAAGCAGCTGCTCACTGGGTAAGACTTCTTCGTAGAGCCTGACTGTGAAGACAGAGAAAGCTCCTGGATGCATGTTCACAGCTCTCTGCAATTTAGACTGTGCACTGAAGTGATACATTACCTAAGAGTCAACTCCAACTCAAAGTACATCTTTGTCTACATTCCTTGCACATATAAGGCTAATTTTATTGCACATTTTAAAAAATAAGTGGCAGTTTCATAGCAGAAGCAGAATTTGTAGCATTTTTGTTAAAAGGAACAACAACAACAAAAAGCCAATTGGTCATATAGGCATATGCTCTTTCAGTCCATACTATTTTAACTAGAGGGGAAATCTTCATGAGATACAGTGGGCTGTGCATGTATTGTTTTATTTGTAGCATGACACTCTCACATATTTTGAACATCACTAGTAGCACACCTTCCCTGGAGGAGATGCACCAATGTATTTTATTTAAAACATTTCAATACCAGCTTTTTGAATGCCTCTCCAAGATAGTGCACAAAGTAAAAATCCTAAACGAACAAAAAACATGTGGAAAAACTGAAGATGCAATATTTGGCCATAAGAAGGTTGTATGGAAGAAGCAACTGATAACAAGATAAATTCTAAAATATAATTTCACTTACCTCCTTAAAAGATTGCAAAAGATTACTACCAGAAACCGATAGCGTAATGTCTATATGATGCATTATAAAAAGTGGCTCTTCCTGGGTTTGGTAAGGAAAACAAGCTAGATTGTCTGCTATGTACAAAAGCATATTCACCTCTGTTTTCTGTGAAAGTAAAGAAATATATATATAATAAGCATTCACACTAATTTATATTTTTATAAATCTGGCTAAATGCCAAATTATCCCATATTGATTATAATAAGTCTATCTAAGCTTTCTAGCCACTGAGATGTGTCAGGGTGGGATTCTGTCCCTGAATACTCCTACTCGTTCCAGCTTAGCATGACAGAAGCCAAACCAGAAGACAAAGTGAGCCCATCAAACATTGAAGAAAGGTAAGCTGAGCAAGGGAAGCTATAAAGCAGAGGGAGGGCAGTGAGCTAATTTCACTCCTGTCAAGGGGAAGGATAAAATAAAAGCGTAAGAACCCAGATCCCCTCTGAACAACTGCCTTGTCAACTCTCACAGTTCTTACATATTTACAGAAAGCAGGTAAATATGGCTCTGAATTTGGATTTTTTTGCTTGGCTTCCATTCAAAGCTGTTACTCACACTTGACTCTGAGCTCTGGGAAAGCAGGTAAACTGCTGAACTCAGTTTAGGACCATGAAAAAAAGGATGGATGTATCCTCAGGTACCATGAGTAAATCCCAGTACCAGATTAATAAATGCAATCTACCAACCCAAAATGGAACATAGAAAAAAAATTAACAGAGAAATAAATCCTTCAAAAATAAATGAATAAAATATGCTGCAGTATTCCAAGCCATTTTCATTTTCATGGTTTCAACTGCCTTGGGTCCCATCTTGGGAGAAAGGCAGGGTATAAATCTAATAAATAAATAAATAAATAAATAAAGAAAATCCACTTTACAAGTTTGCAGAAAATTTGCAGTAGACTCACAGCTGTGTCATCAAAGAGGTTGAGCAAAGAAATGAGAAAGGCTCGTCGGTGTTGCCGGTTCCCCCGGATCATGGAGTAAAGATGTGAGCACAAAGCACTGCTGGATTCATCCTGCCTAAAGCCCCTCACAGGATCTTTCGGGCTGGTGTTGATGGCCTGTTGTACCTGGTAGGACATCTTCATGCCAGCCACTGCTTTCATCTGAAATTCAAGTAAATAAATAAATAAATAAATATTGTACCTTTATTTTGCATAATAAACGGAAAGAGGCTGCCCAAACAAAAATGCTAGAGCCGAGTCATCATTTTGTTTCCATCTTCCCCAATTCATTCTTGATTAACCATTTTCAAAATGCTGCAACTAATCTCACAACATACATGTACATATGTAGTGACAGCAGAATGGATTTAGGGCAGCTACATGAGTTATAAAGCTTTGTTTTGTATTTTGAGAGGTTCTGAATTGAAGATAAGAATTCTACACTTAGTAATATATCTATTTTCTAAGTAGTATTCTCCAGCGTGCTACAGTGCAGATTCTCCAAAACTGTTTTGACAGCAGAAGAAAGTTTGTTTTTCATCCCGATTTTCCCACAAAAGATATAATAGAGCAAGTTTTATTCACAGCTGCCCAGCACCTGAAATGCTGACAGCAAACATACAGTGAGGATCAACTTGATTTATTGACAGGCAAAGACCCAACACATTTGTCTTATTATACCAAGGGTAAGGTGCTTTAGCTGTCCCTCCCTCCCTTGCGTACCTGTCTGCTACAAAGCTCAATATAGGTCTTGATTACATGGGTGGGGGTGTGGGTAAAAATCCAGATGGGATTCAGACTATTTTGGCCCGGAGTGGTGGTCCATGATATTCAGACTACTCTCGCCCGGATTAAGTGCCACGCTTGACAAGGCTCTGCATTTGGATTTTTTTGCTTGGCTTCCATTCAAAGCTGTTACTCACACTTGACTCTGAGCTCTGGGAAAAGCAAATCCCCAGTGATAGCCTCCTTCTCTGAAGTCAGAATGGGTGGCTAGCCTCACGATGGCTGGGCAGGCCACCCGTTCTGGTTTCAGAGAAAGCGACTACTGCTGAGGCTTTGATTTTCCTGGAGCTCAGAGTGGCGATTGTGTACCAGAAAATCAAAGCCCCAGCGATAGTTGCCCTCTCTGAAGTCAGAATGGGCAGCTAGTCTCACAATAGCAGGGCTCGCCAGGTGTTCTGACCTCAAAGAGAGCAAAGTCTGCTGTGTCTGCCTTTGGAATGGTAAGTGGTGCCGAGGATGGGTGGGGGGAGGGGGAAATGGTGGTGCCTCAGCCAGCATTTGTCCTTTCTCTCCTTCCCACCCCAAATCCAGTGCAGATGGATTGTTTATATGGCAGTTTTCTCTGGAGTTTCCAGTAAACCAGAGAAAACTGAATTTTCTAAAACCCAGATTCAGGGGTGTTCCTCGAGTTTCGTGCAAATAATATGTCACTAATGCACCATATTTGGGGAAAAGGCTGCATGTCATGTAGCATTATTGGGCCAGATTTGGTTGCGGGGGGGATTCAGGATTTTTCATTGGTGTAGACAAGTGGACAGAGACTAGGAAAATAAATGGCACGCAGATGAGAGGATTAAGAAATATAAGCAAAGAGGAATGACAACACAAAAGTGCATAACTCACATGACTTCAAAGACCAGTTTACATTTTATTAGGTTCAAATGAACTACAATGCTATGCAAAACAAACAAACAAAAACCCATTTGGGGTACAATTTAAATTCAGGCCCAGCTTGTACCTGCATTCCTAGTTTGTTAACTGGTTTAGAAAGCCAGGATGAGCATCAGGGCCAAACACTTCCTCTGTCCCTCCCTAAGAACTGGATTTGGCTGGCTTACACTATCATTGGCTGGCATCCTGTTGGTTAGTCACAACAGGAATAGAAACACACAATTGATTTTCCATGGGTTTTTTTTCAGGCTGTGAGGCCGTGTTCTGGAAGAGTTTATTTCCGACGTTTCGCCTGCATCTGTGGCTGGCATTTTCAGAGAATGGTTGGGTAGGAGTGCATGTCTGTCTGTTTATATACTGTGAGCCCCTGTTGGAGAGGATATGTAAATTTGTGTATTTGAATGGGTAGTTCCTGGGTGTAGATATGCAAGGAGTATTAGTGTCTGCTTGGCTAATGGTCCATTGTCTGCTGGAAATCCCCCTGTCCTGGGTGGAGTTCATTTGCATGTGTTGAGTTTTGATTTTAGTGTTTTTCAAGACTAGTAGCCAGATGTTGTTTACTTTTAGGGTTTCTTCTCTCCTGTTGAAGTTGTCCAGGTGTTTGTGGATTTGAATAGCTTCTCTGTGCATTCTGACATGATTGTTGTTGGCCTGGTCCATAATTTCTGTGTTTTTAAATAACATTTTGTGTCCAGGTTGGTTTATAACATGTTCTGCTACTGCTGATTCTTCTGGCTGGCCCAGTCTGCAGTGTCTCTCGTTCTTTGATCCTTGTTTGCACACTGTGTTTAGTGATCCCTATGTAAACTTGTCCACAGCTGCATGGTATGCGGTAAACTCCTGTGGACCCTCTCACAGCCTTGTTTACGCAAGGTGATCAAGAGGCGGTCACTTCCCAACTCCAAGCTGTCTTGGATGAAACCGATTATCTAGATCCATTTCAAACTGGCTTTCAGATGGGATATGGAGTTGAGACTGCCATGGTTGCTCTGGCTGATGACCTCTGCTTGAGTATCGACAGGAGGAGTGTGACCCTATTGGCGCTCTTGGACCTCTCAGCGGCCTTCGATTCAATAGATTATTCCATCCTCTTGGCTCGCCTGCGGGGGTTAGGAATTGGAGGTACTGACTTGCAGTGGTTCCGCTCCTTCCTCTCAGGGAGATCCCAGAGGGTAAGGCTTGGAGTCAGTTTTTCTACTAGAACAGAGCTTAACTGTGGTGTCCCTCAGGGCGCCATTCTGTCCCCAATGCTATTTAACATCTATATGAAGCTGATGGGATTGATCATTCAGAGGCATGGAGTATGGTGTCATCAATATGCTGATGACACACAGATATATTTCTCCATGTCTTGGTCGTCAGCTTTGACTTCAGATGGCATCTCTCCTCTCAATGATTGTCTTAAAGCAGTAATGGACTGAACATAATGACCTGAACAATTCCCCTGGGGGCTGCAGTTGGCCCACCAGTGTTATGTCAAGCAGGTCTGCTTGACACAATCATCCTGTTTTCTTCAGGCATGTTTATATTCCTGACTATCTGTGGAACAATTCCTCTTTTCCAACACTGAGGATTGTTAGGTCCTCTATTTTGAGAAAAACCTGTATTACAATTCCATTTTTAGACTTTTATAATAACGATTGTGTTCGGGAACAGATGTATAATGAATTTCACATTTGTATATGTTAGAAAATTAGCCTATTTTGATCTCCATCTCAGATCACCACCAAGTCACCTTTACACATGTCTGATTTTACAGAGTGTGCTGTATTTGGGAAAGAACATTCTTTCAATTTAATTCTACCAGTAGGAAATGAAACTGATTTTCTTCCTTTTCTTTCATACAGGCTGGTGTTCATTATATAGGACATGGCTAGCCCTTTAAACCTGTACACTTTTAGATCATGGCAACAATAATCTAGCTCACCAGATACTGTTGAACTGGAACTCCCAGAAGTCCTCACCATTAATCATGCTGGCTAGGACTGCTAGGACCTACAGTCCAACAACATCTGGATGGGTGTATGATTCCTGACCATTTCTCTCTCTCTCTCTGGCTTTTCTTCGCAAACGAAGATTCAGGAAGGACTCATCCCGCGCCTTCTGCAAGCGCGCTGATGACTAAAAAGGCCAATCCGAGATAAACAAGTCCGGTTGCAAAAAGCGCAGCAGAAGGTCTCCTTGGGTGATGTTTTTGGGTTGTGATTCTTTCTGCGTTGTCGTTTCTCTTCAAGACTTGTTCGTCGTGAGTTCTCAAATAAGGCTGCAGCATTGTGGATAGTGCGTCTCCATGCCTCCCGATGTGAGGCCAGGGCGGACCACTGTTGGTGATCAATTTGGCCAAGCCTGAGATGTTGTTTCAGGGAGTCTTTGTATCGCTTTTTTGGAGCGCCCCTCTTACGCTGACCCGTGGCGAGTTCACCGTAGAGTAGTATTTTTGGGAGGCGATGGTCCTCCATCCTAGAAACGTGCCCTGCCCAGCGCAGCTGTGTTCTCAATATCATGGCCTCAATGCTGGTGATCCCTGCTTGTTCAAGGACAGCAACATTCGTCACATAGTCAGTCCAGTGTATATTTAGGATTGTGCGTAGACAGCGCTGATGAAAGCGCTCGAGGAGTCGTAGGTGGTGGCGGTAGGTGACCCATGTTTCAGATCCATAAAGGAGGATAGACAGTACGATGGCTCTATACACACTGATTTTTGTGCTTTGCCTCAGGTGTTTATTGCTCCAGACTCTTTTGTGAAGTCTTCCAAATGCACTATATGCCTTTGCTAATCTGTGATCGATCTCTTTGTCAATCTTGGCATCTGAGGAGATGATGCTTCCCAGGTAGGTGAACTGCTGAACGGACTTGAGCACTGATTTGCCGACGGCAATGTGGGGATGGTGGTGTTCGTCCTGTGGTGCAGGCTGGTAAAGAACTTCTGTTTTCTTCAGGTTGACTTCTAGCCCAAACAGCTCTGCAGCTGTTGCAAAGCAGGACGTTAGGCGCTGCAGAGCTGCTTCTGTGTGGGCAACAAGGGCAGCATCATCGGCGAAGAGCAGCTCACGGACTAGATAGACCTCTCCATTGACGCCCCCTTGTCGTGGGAGAGAGGCTTGCGTACCCTAATGATGTTTTGAGCTATGCTGGCGGTGGCATAATAGCCACTGGTAGGGTCTCCCATGCCAGACAAGTCAAAACCGAAGGGTCTGACAAAAAGAGTGACCATTTCAGAACTGTGGCAAAACACAACAATTTTAAGATTAGCTAAAAGTAAGTGAAAAAAACAGATGTACATACATGAATAAATCCAGCATATTTTTTGTCTATCTCCACCAGCTGCTGGTCTGCTTTGTTCCTCATAGAAGGCTCTGGATCTGTGCCCATAGCTATTAAGTATGGTACACACTGGAAGGGAAATACCAAGAACATTATTTTTTAACATGCAAATAGATATCTATATTATTCTCCAATTATTTTCTTCATAGTTACTACTGTTACAAATATATATAGCATGGAACCCCTGCACACACAAAAATTGAGTAGCAACCGGGGTAGTGCAAGGGCTCCCCAATTTGGTTCAGGGACCAATTCAGTGACTGGCAATTGACCTCAATATAGTTTGGACTTGATCCAGTCCAATTCAGAATATCTGCACTTCCCACTGACTTCATTTGGAAAAGCACAAAGCCAATACTGGTATACCTCAGTTAACGAGGTAGATAGGTTCCTAGGCATTACTTCCTCAACAGAAAATTTGGTATCAGAGGCAGAAATAAAATGGAAAGAATAAGGATAGGTTCCTATACCATAAGAAGGAACAGCAGTTCAATGTGTTTCACCAATTTTTTTAATCAAAAACTAACAATATGCACACATGAAATGAAACAATCAGGTTTGATAAGCCTTAAACAACTAAACAAAAACACTGTAAACATCCGGAGACTGCTTGAAAGCTTCTTCCGAAATGCATTCAAGGATTTCTTTTTCTTTCACCAGCTTCCACCTTTCTTACAATTTCTATTTTTTGGCCAAACATATAGAGCTGTATTTACAGATGCTTATTTTGCATCTAGGCTAATCATTGTTATTTATGATGGAAAGATAGGATATAAATTTAATAAATAAAGAATAAAGTCACTACTGAAATTTTGATAGAACAATATCTTCTATGTTGTGGGTTACCATGAAAAGCATATTAATATTGAAAACCTAATATTTCTATGACATAAAATCTAGATGTAAGAAATAAAAAAAAATCATGTTGCCTTTTTGCTGGGCACCCAGAAAAATCTCAACATAGTGTAGTAAAAAAATATAGAGATAATAGAGAAAAAAATATTTGCAGCACAAATCTGGCTCTCTCCTAGGAAGTAAGCACCTTTGAGTTAAATGGATTTTATTCCCATCCGAATCTGTACAAGATTGTAGCCTTAATCATGCAAAATACATACCTGAACTGGATGGATAAGACCTTGGTTTAATGTCAGTGCAATAACGTTGAGAGCAAAATGACGAACGCTGGATTGTGTATGAAAGAAAGCCTCAAGGACCTGTTTGAGATACAGCTGCATGATAGAGCTGCTCATCCCTGAGGAAATATCACCCATTTCTTTCAGATCTTCCTGCTTTGCTACCTTTTTCCCTATGGAAAACAGAAACCAAAGGAGATGTTTTGTCAACATTTTTACCACATTATATACCCATATACACAGGGGGGTTTTGTACTATGGTCAAACACAGTGCAGAGTTAGACCTCCTACGGAAGTCTATGAAATTGCTTGGACCAGTAGGCAGCACTTGCCTATCACTACCCCCGATCAGCATAATCTATATGGTTGCATGCCTCTTTTTATCTTCTCACTAGCTGGGATAGCTAACAGAGCTATCTGCCTCCTACAAGACCAAAGAACACAATTCAGACCCAAGTTAGGTAGCAGGTTTCAAAGTGGGGCATGCAGTATTTGGTTTGTTACCTTGAGTTAGACATTCCCTAACATGAAACTTCATTATTTATTCTATAGGAGGAAAGCAGTAGCTGTTTTATGCTACAAAATGCCTGTTGTGGTTCAGTACAGCTCAAGAGAGAGACTGAAAGGGGAAGTCCCTGCATGCCTCTTTGTCCAATTCCTTAGCCAACTCTTCTAAAACAAGAGGGCAGAGGAGGCATGACCCCCACAGGCTGCACTGTTGCACCTTTCCCTTCCCACTCCACCCCTAGTGGATGGGCAGGTAGTAGAGGGCAAAAACGACCCCAACAACCGCATTCCCCCCTCCCTCATTTGTTACCCAAATATATGTAAAGCTTTACGTAAAGCTTTTCATCAGTGTGTCTTGGGCACTGCTTGTTGAAACAAGTGGAGGATTAATTCCACTGTATTTTTTAAAGTACCAAAATGTACTGTAGTGTGTATGGGGGAGAGGCTATCATTTTTAATGACCCCTCCCATAAAAACATCTTTTGAGAAGAAAGAAACATGTCTGGAGGAAAAGTTCTAGCCCACCCCTTCTGAAGCTATACTAGTTTCCTATTCTGTGTGTGTGTGTATGTGCCTTGAAGTTGCCTGTCAATTTATGGTAATCCCATGAATTTCATAGGGTTTTCTTAGGCGAGGAAGACTCAGAGGTGGTGTTGCCAGTCCTTTCCTCTGAAATACAGCTTACAGCATCTGGTACTCATTGATGGTCTCTCAAACAAGTACTAACCAGGGCTGACCCTGCTTAGTTTCCAAGGTCAAGGGAGCTGGTACCTTTAGGGTATTTAGGCAGGCTAGTTTCCTACTGGCAACTAGATATTTATTCAAAAACATTCTTAATCTACAGTCCATGTTCCCACCCCTTGGTAATTTGTTATCTAAATATCTGTAAATATTTCAGTAATAAATATTCTATGTCTCTCTATGTACATGCATTAGAGATGGACTTGAAAACTGTTCTGTGTAAACTAAACACTGTTCACTTAATGGAGTACTGCTCATCACTCACATTCTCTATCTGCCTGCTGCATACGTGTATCTTCTTCTTGGAGGTATGTTTGGAGGTTTTTTAACACCTGGATTTTTAAGTTTACAGAGCTGTTTTTATCAGAAAGAATGCTGTTGTATAATGTTTTCACCTCCTGTTCAAACATCAGACCTGGATGTTGTATGAATGCAAACCCTGAAAGAAAATGAGAAAACAGAATTTAACAAATCTTGTTATTGAAACAGTTTTAAAAAGAAGTGTTAATAATTTTTTAAAACAGTATTATTTTAAAAAGTATATCTTGATCCAACTTTTTATTTATAGGTGATTTCATTTCAACCTCCTTTTCACAGTACAGTTATTCTAGTTATCCATACTCTCGTAACTTTTTGCACTGTGCAAGGAGCTGTCTTCAGAAAGCAGTCCAGCTACTATAGTTAGTACAGAACAGGGCTAATGGCAGGTGACAATTCAACCTTATCAAGTCAGTGTCTTTTAATTTGCATCAGCTTCAAGTCTGTTTCTGTAGCAAATTCAAAGTCCTGGTTATTCCCTATAGAGCCCAAATCAATTTGCAACCATAGTATTTGAGAAACCACTTCCTCTCACAAATCCCAAAATGATCCTCAGAGGCTTTTCACAACTGGGTATCCCCTGCCATGTGAGGTGGAGCCGCTGGCTAGTTGGGGAAGGACTTTTTGGTTGTGAAGAAACTGCAGAATATTTCTTCTGTGCTGCTTCACAAACACACTCTTCTGTCTTTTCCATACAAGGTGGAAGACTTATTTCCCCAAGCCTCTAAAACTCAGTTTTAAAGTCTAAAACTTTGGTTTTAATTTATTACTTTACATTGCTTAAGAATTATATGGATTTTATTTACTGCTGCAGATTTTTTATGCTGTTTTTTGTTTTCTTTATGCTGTCTTTTGTTTTCTTTAATAAGTTTTGGGAAAAAACCCAAGAACTGTGTGATATATCCTGCTATCTTAATACTGGCCACAGCAAAAGTTCAGATCTATATATAAAAAACAGATGCTAGCACAACGTTAGAAGTGCTACATTTCCACTGTATAGTTCATTAGCAAAGAATCAGATTATTACAGTACAGTAGCACCCCCGTATCCACAGGGGATTGGTTCCGCCCCTCCACGGATGGTGAATTCCACAGATAATAGTGAACACCCTGCCAACACCACTACCACCCTGCCACCACCAGAGCCCTCCTGGGGAAAGGGGAGCAGGCATGATCACTCCTTCCCTTTCGCCCCTGCCATGGCCCCGCCACGAACAGAGCCATTCCAGGGGAAGGGAGGGGGAGGCACGATCACTCTTGCCCCTCCCTTCCCCCTCAGCTTGCCATCCCCACCATGAACGGAGCTCTCCCAGGGGAAGGGAGGGGGAGGCACGATCACTCCTGCCCTCTGGCCATCTCCCTTTGCCCGCCATGGCCCCGCCGCGAACAGAGCTCTCTTGGGGGGAGGGAGGGGGCAGGTGCAATCGCTCCTGCCCCCCCATTCCCCCTTCGCTCACGCCATGGCCCTGCTGCAAATGGATCCATCCCAGGGGAAGGGAGATGGGAGGTGAGACCCCCCCCTCCTCCTCCCCTCCATCGCCAACCACAGATAATTGAATCCCCAGATGGTGAATCAGCAGATATGAGGGTGCTACTGTAATTTAAAACACACTTAACATATTCTCACAGAACACTGTACTGTAACAACAACTGCTCTATACAATCATAATTAAGTACTCTCACACACAGGAAAATAAAGACTGCAGATTTTTTGTAAGTTCTTACCTAGACCAATAATGGCTTTTGTTTGTACCTCTTCATCTGAATGTTTAGTAAAATACATCAACAGCTCAAGCACTTTATCCTTAATGTTAACCTGTTCAAAAAAAGGAAAAGCACAGATAATCAGGAAAGAAGCCTGGATATGTTTCAGTTCCATATAATGTAACTATTAATAACTAGACTTTCCAAAGTTTATCTGTCACTGTCCCAGGGAATTCAGCTCACCCAAATTTACTTTTAGTGTAGAAGTAAGCAAATAAAAACAGTGTATTTACCTTGCTGTTGCCTTTAAAATCCTCTTGATCAAAATCAAAATGCCGGCACAGTGCTCCAACAGTGAAAAGGGATCTAAGGAGTGCTGGTTTATTTGCTGTAAGTATAGTGCTGTTTGGGTCTTCTTGATGTTGACTTTTTAATTTTGAAAGTGCACCTGAAGAAAGAGCAAGCTTGTATTAAAATTGATCACCACACAGTAAACATTAATCAACTTCTAAAATATTTTTTATCCAGAATTTCCAATACTTAACTCACCATAGTATCTATTAAAGCAGGCCCAAACGAATTTATAATTCTGTGTGACCTTGTTAACAACAGCCCCAAGACAGCTGACACAGTGCTGCACTACCTAAAAAAAGTTTAAATAGTAAAGTAAACATATGAATAACGAAGGGGGAGTTAAAAGAAATACAAAAATACAAAGCTGCGTCATATCAGTAACATCAACCTAAATGACTACCAAGGGAAGGAAATAAATACATAAATACACAACACTTTGCATTGTATTAAAATAAGATGAACTTTTAAGTATAAGTTAAGTCTTACTGTCATGCCGTATTTGATGATAAGCTTCATGAGATCTTCTTCTATAGTAGCAAGAAAAGTCTCACTTGGATGTTCCATCAATGGCACTACCAGCTCTAAGATTTTTGCAACATTGCAGATTACCATGAAGTCATTTTGAGTCTAGAAGGAAACATTGCAATTGATCAGACTTCTCTGCTGTCCTCTTACTTTTAATAGTACTTCAGGTCCAAATCAGCTGCTTATAAAAGGCTGAATTTCAGCAATATAATGCACTATTGAATAAAACAGTGCCACAGAAGGACAATGGAATAATTCTGGCCAGAGCATATCAACAGACTAGAGTTGTTCTAGTTAGTAATTCATATGTCCCTTTACATATATATAACCTGAAAATAAGATTTTTTTTAAAATAAGGGAAGAAAAGGACATTTTATGTATGATTAAAAGGGTCAACAACAAAACATGCATACATGTAATTCAGCTAAGATTAGTATGGACCCTCAATTTTAACCTTATCATCACCAAAGTTCACATAGAAACTAAGTCCAGTTCCTGCTACTTGCTCCATGTTTCATTAGACTATGCAGCCCAACTGAAAGTTTCACAAGGTTCAAAGTATCTACCGTTTAGTTCTAAAACCTAGTGTGAACTACCTCTCTTAATATCTGTTATGTTTTGAAGTGTCTAACATAATTTATTTCTTCAGCTGATATACAGTACATTTAGGAAAAGACTGAACCTTAATCATAATAAAATGCAACACATAAATTATCCAAGGTGTAGAACATCATATGGCTACTGCAAATAAATTACTCAGTCATACAGAACAGAGAGCCAATGTGGTACAATAGTTTAAGTGCTGGAATACAACTCTAGCGACCATGGTTTGAATCCTCGCTCAGCCATGGAAACCCACTGAGTGGCCTTGGGCAAGTCACACACTCTCATTTTCAGAAGAAGGCAATGGCAAACCCTCTTTCAATAAATACTGCCAAGAAAACCCCATGACAGGTTTGTCTTAGGGTTGCCATATATCAGAAATGGCATGAAGGCACACAATATACAGAGCAAGCTAAAAAAAAAACCCTCTTCATAGATGCTAAAGCCAACCATCCATCATCTAAAATAGATGACAATATGAATAATATAATCTTTAAAAATATAGAGGCAGTTAGCAAAAAGTAATTAACAACAATACAACACAAAATAAAACAACACAAAATACTGAACATACTCCATGAGACTCACTCATTAGTAGCAAAATCAGAGCAGCAGAGATTATCAGGATGATAGGTTACTTTAACCTGGTGCTGAATAGTCAATAATTACACCAACTACCTTGGCTGCCTTAAATTTGCACTTCAATCATAAATTTAACATACCATAAGCAGAAACAATGTAGCTGGAAAGTAGTGCATACTTACACTGCATTTAGTGGTAAGATATGGCTGCATGGTCATAGCGTGTTTGACCATTAACTGGGGCCTGATTTTGCTGAATAAGAATAAAGTGGTTATGCAAGCTACCAGGCGACTGGAATTCACACCCTTGTTGTCAGAATCTACAAAAAAGAAAAGAATATATATCTATATAAATAAAATAAGCTTCTGTTTTTAATCACTTCAAGTGAAAATGATGAATTTTCACCAAATCTGGAGAGTATGTTTGGGACAGTCTGACTTAAAATTCAAGCTATATGGTTTACATGAAATTAATTTGGGGGGGGGGAGATCCAGGGACACCCCTGTTATTTTTTTCAATGAATTCTCCCCAGATTTGAGAGATGTGTTTGGGATGGTATGACTTAACATATATGCTACATGGCATGTAGTCCTGGGGGCACTTCAATTGTTTTTTCATACATACAGAGTTGAAAGATTTTGATGAGATGACTGAAACATTTTTTAAAGTTCTGCCATAATTATGTAACTCTCTCTCTCTCTCTATCCCTCTGTATATAAACTGAATGTCTTTCTGTTTGTTACCATATCATGCATAAACAGCTTGACACATTTTCATGAAATTTGGAGGGGATGTTTGGGATGAACTAACATAAAATACAAGCAATGTGGCATACATTAAATTCATTCTGGGGGACCCCAGGAAGGGACACCACATGATTTTTTTCATTCACAGAGCGATTTGGTTATCAGAAAGAACACACTTTCTCAAGACACCAAGGCACAACAAGAGGGACATTTCAGAGCCTAAATAGATATGCAATCATTCTCCAGAGCAATTCTAACTGGAGGCTTATTATGGATGTTTAATGATTCTACTGAGCAACATAGTACTATAGCTAGTGTATATCTAACTACAGACCTCTTTCTATGGACATATACGATCAGGTTGCTTACCTGTAACTGTGGTTCTTTGAGTGGTTATCTGTGCCCTCACACATGGGTCTTGCATCTGCACAGAGATTCAATTCAGAATTTTCTAGAGCTGAGTAGCCTGGCGGGTTGCCCCCCCCTCCTACCGTGCATGCCCCAGGCTACCGACTCATCAATGTTGAAGTCCGCTGGAGTCTCCAGGAACGTGAAAGAGGTAGGGAGGGTTTGTGTGAAGGCACAGATGACCACTTGAAGAACCACAGTCACAGTAAGCAACCTGTTCTTCTTCATGGTCTCTGAGCCTCACAGATAGGTGACTATGTAGCATACCCGAGGACGGTGGGTAAAGTCACTGGAGGACAGTTGAGAGGACAACTCGCCCAAAGCTCACATTCACCCTGGATCTGCAGTTGAGCCTGTAATGCTGGATGAAAGTGGACAGCTGGGACCACGTAGTTGCCCTGCAGAGGTCTGGCGGGGGGGGGGGACCCTGTAGGAGGGCAGCTGAAGATGCCACTGTTCTGGTGGAGTGTGTCCTCAGACCTGACAGGGCAGGATGCTTTGCCAGGTCATAAGGTAATTCAATTTGTCTGTACTACCCATCTTGATAATCTCTGGGGAGACACCTGAAGGGAGTTCTTAGGGCTGCCACAGCAGATGAAGAGTCTTCATGACTTCCTGAGTGAGTCTGTGCAATGTGTGTAGTAGGCTAGGATGTGGTGAACGTCAAGGGTATGGAGTGGTGAAGATGGTTGAGGAAAGAACATTGGCAGCACAATAGGCTGGTTTAGGTGAAATGACCACCAACTTTGGAAGGAAGGAGACATCTGGGCAAAGGATCACTTTGTTTCTATGAAAGACCAGGAAGGGCTTGTCATCTCGTAGTGTCAGTTCTCCTGCACATCAAGTGGAGGTAATAGCCACCAGAAATGCTACCTTCCAAGTAAGCAGGTTTATGTTGGTTGTCTGGGGCCCACATAAGTTGTGAAACTACCAGAGATAGTGACCAAGGTGGTGTAGGAGGCAACATCACAAGGAAGAGATGGTGCGTGCCTTTTACGAACCTCTTGACCATGGGGTCTGTGCAAAGCAAGGGCAAGGAGGGGCTAACTGGTTGGTTGGTGGCCAACAATTGCCAAGTGGTAGACCTTGTGTGCATATAATATTTTAGTAGAGTCTTTACGTGAGGTAGATATCACCTCTAGGAGCCTCGGCGAGGTTAGTATCATATTCTCCAAGCTGGGAGTCGTAGCCTCTGGAGATCAGGGTGAAGAAGCTGGGCTTGAGAGTGGGCAGTAAGTGTGGTGTGTGTGGGAGGGGCATGATTTCACTCTATGGCATAGCCAAGACACACAATAGTGAGCACCCAAGAATGTGTGATCTTCTGCCAGGTGACATGATGGTAAAGTTTTGGGCCCTAAGGTTCAATGTGGACTGGTAAGTGGAAGGTTGTCTGGGCAGAGGAGTCAAAGGTGCGCCTTTGTGGAGCTGGGTGATTTCTTTGATGAAGTCTGTTGGAGTTTGTTGTTTATCGCCTCTGACGCGAAGAGTAGTGGGACAATGTCCTGAAGCTTCTCTATGGGGATTTGGACCTCGAAAAGGATGAGGATGGTCTCTCCCAGTTGGAACAGGAGGATCTGTGCTGGTATCGTTGGGGTCCTAAACCACTCTCCTTGCTGTGAGACAAGCCTTCACAGTGCTATCCATGGCTCATCCATGTTCGAGTTAAAGAGGTCTTCCCCATCGAAGGGGAGGTCCTTGATCTACCACCCAGTATCATCTGTTAGGCCCGCTGATTGCCACCAGGCATAGTGTCAGAGGGCCACTGAGTCATACATCACCTCAGCTGCATAGTCGACTGCATGGCAGGCTGACTGAATTTGTTGGGTGGCTAGCATGCATGCCTCGTTTCATCCAGGACTGCTTTATCAGGTCCTGTAATGCAGGAAGGATATCATGGCAGGGGTTGGTGCTTGGGAGTCCACAAATTGAAAGAGAGGATCTGCTACCAGTGTTGGAGCGGTAGTGATTTGTATGTTGAGTACCATACGGTACTCAATGGGTTAGGTATGGTACCTGAGGTTTCTGCTGTTGGTGTCTTTGGTACTGACGATGGTAGTTTCTTTGGTTTCATCAGAGATATTGACGCCGCATGCAAAGGTAGATTGGAAGCAGCTTCTGAGGTAACCTGGAGAGATTTCTCCCAACAGTATGCTTTCAATGAGGAGGCCTGGTTCTTTAGCGCTTGTAAGGTGAAGCCTCTACAAATTGCACACTTCTCAACAATATGTCCCTCCCACACACAGAAAAGTTACTGGGAGTGGTGGCTGGATAGAGAGACCTTGCAGCCACATGAAGATCAAAGCTTGAAGAATGCCGTAGATGCCATGGGGTGGTGGTGGTGGGTTAGAACAGGTTTCTCTCTCTCTCTCTCTCTCAGAAAGACAATGGAAATAAAGAAATAAAATAAAGAAAATGAGATAAAGAAGCAAGACAATAAGGAAAATAAGGTGAAGAAAGGAGGCTACTCAACACAGAACGACTTAAAGGAGATGTTGCTCTGTCGGTGGATGGAAAGAAACCGAGGAGTCAGTAGCTTTGCGGGTCTGAACATGTGCAGTAGGGAGGGAGGGAAGGGGCCTCCTGTCAGACTACTCTGCTCTAGAAGATTACAAGGAAAGTCTCCGCGCAAGCATGAACCCCATGTATAAGACACAGAGACCAAGAAGAAGAAACATAAATATCCATACCACGCATATTTTAACATTCATTAAGATGACCTAACATAAAGAAACAGCAGTTTGTAACATGAAATGTAAATTACATATGCACCCTGGACATAACCGGACCAAATATAACCTATAATAAAAGGCATTAAAATTAAAGCTGCTTATAACGGTCTGGTTCAAACAGGAGATTCTAGGTTCAGACACATATGGGCTGGAATTCTGCTGGTCTCTTGCACATGTGCAAGTTCCTTTTGGAAGCAGTTGCACATTTCTGTTTAAATGTGAAATGCTTGCATTCAGTTCAATTTGCAAAAGCAGAGTTCCACATACAGTGTCATTATGAATGCAGATGTTCATGTCCGTTCAGCTGTGCAACTTTGCCATCCAATATAAGCATTGTGTAGCAGAACTCCACATGCATACATTTATGCTACAGAATCCCAAAGTAGAATCTTGGCCGTGGTTTCCAGATCAGAAATTCACCAAACATCCCCACAATTCTTGTTCCCTCATTACTTGACAATTAAATAATCTGAATCCCTTCACACCAGGATTATCTTCCTGTCTCAGGCTGAAGAATTCAAAACATGGTAAGTGTAAGTACGCTTCAGTCATAACTTTTCAACATAAATAATCTAAAATGTGTCAATTTTCATAGCAAGCAGTTTTCCTTAAAATCATGACTCTCAATAAAATGGCTTCAACACCAACTATAGTTTAGTAATAAAGAAGCTTAGGGTCATCCACTTCCCTCTGCATCTCCTCCTACAGCATGGCCACAAATTTCAAACACTGGTTACAGTTCCTTATGGTCTTGTGCAAGAGGTATCTAAAGTGTTTAACCCCTATTTGCACAGAAGACAAAAAATATATGACAGCTTTCTGTACTATACCTAGGAAGTACCTCCCCAGTTCCAAGCTGAGACAGAATAACAAACAAACAAACAAACAAAGCCCCCCCCCCAAAGCCAACCAAACAAAAACCAGAATGCGTCTTACCAGGCTGGCCCCTGAATTTGTAGGAGCCTCTACTGGTATAATCCTGAAGGATGAAAAAGTGTGTGTGTGTGTGTGTGTCTATCTATGTACAGTAGGCCGTGGATACCAAAAACCATGGATAATAGTGAAAGCCATGGAAAATAATGGGACTGCCGGTTTAAAATACCACAGAGTTGCCTTGGAGGACCTAGAAAATGGCTAGAGAGGACACATTTTCTTGGAAGGCTCTATGGTAGGTGTGCTGTTTTGTGTCCTGTGGATAACTGTATCAGTGGATAATGAATCAGTGGATATGGGGGTCCTACTGTACACACACACACACACACACAGAAAGAGAGAGAGAGAACACGGCTCTTTAAGGTACCTGCATTATAAGACCTAAGCTGGAGGATATACCTTCCTGTATTTTTTTTCTATATGCACCATCTGGTGAAGACCTTCCCAGAAATTTTATAAATGTGAACAGCACATTGTTTTCCTGGAGATAAAGAAGATCTTTGCTACTTCTAGAAAGTAGCCATGTTGGATGTAGGCAGAACTAGTTAGCCAGTGTTTTCTGCCTTAAAGGAATCACTGTGCCAACCTGAACAGGCAGGAGTCCAACGTTCTTTTCAGTTATAATGTTCGACTCCCTCAACTCCTTCATCAGTGTAATTATTTAGCCTGTTTCACCTACCCTTACTTGGTAACCTTAACTTTCTTTCTTTTTTTTTTTAAATCAACTTGGGTGGGTGTGGATTGAGCCTCCTGCCATCCCAGAATGAATCTTCATGGTAAGTATAACTTCTCATTCTCTGGATGGCATGGAGGATCAATCCACAACTATTGGGATATGCAAAGCTTTCTTTCCAGGGCAGGAACTTAGTCTTACTAAACCACTGCCTGCACCACTGTTCTACCAAATGCTGCTTTTGCAGAATTGAATTTGTCCAGCTTGTAGTACCTTATGAAAGTGGTAGGCTACTCCACGTGGAAGAGTCTCTCAGAACCATTGGGTTGGGGGTGTTGTCAGGCTGAGGGGTGTCCTCATCCGACAACTCCCCTTCCTCTATTTCCTCCTGGGGTATCAACAGCCCCCCCTCTACTTCCTCCTCATCCATGATGTCTAACTCCTCACCCGATTCTCCCTCGGATTCTGTTGGTGAACGGGAGAAGGGAGGGCCCTTCCTTTTAAACTGGGTATGCCTAAGGTGCCGCTGGAGGCCTTTTTGGAGACAGGAGCCCTGTCTGTAGCCCTGGGGTCCTTCGCTTGCAACAGCTGGAACACTTGGGTGAGCAGAGAGGTTACTGATGCCTCCTGGGGGGGGGAGTTAGCTTGCCTTCGGATCGGGGGCCCTGTTTGGTTAGGGGCGGGCGATGGATGGCTGCCGACGTGCCCTCAAGTGGATTGGAGGCCTCCTCTGTAAAGCGGACCCTCTTAGACCTAGAATGGCCCTGATTAGGGCTCTCCTCCCCCCATAAGCCTCCAAGGCATGTGAGTAGGCCTCCACAGCTGCCTGGAACACTCGCTGTGCGGCCACCCTGTGCCAGCGCCCTGCCGGTTTCCCCCATGCATCTGGAGAGACCATCTGTCTTGATTCTCGGATTCCTCCTCTCACCAACCCAGAGAAATGCAAAGCTTTCTTTTCAGGGCAGGAACTTAGTCTTACTTAACCACTGCCTGCACCATTGTTCTACCAAATGCTGCTTTTGCAGAATTGAATTTGTCCAGCCTGTAGTACCTTATGAAAATGGTAGGCTCTGACCAACCAGCCGCTTCACATATTTGCTTTAATGAAGATGAAACATAATATGCTCTTGTAGTAACCATAGATCTTATCAAATGTGGATATACTGCCTATCATAGTCATAGAACATAAAAATACATGCTTTAATCCACCTTCCAACTGTGGTGGAGCGCGCTCTGTGACCCAAAGTCCAAGGGTTGTAGGACACAAACAACACCTCTGTACGTCTCAGCTGTTTAATCCTGGTCAAATAAACTTTCACTGCCGTTTTCACACCCAACATACGCCATTGCCATTCCTTCTGGAATGTCGGGCAAGGACAGGAAGTAGGTTAAGTATACTGGATCATAAACACCCTGAACACATTTCGGAATAAAAGCCTGGATCCAAAAGCAGCACTAATCTGTCGTCCTCAAATCTACACAGATTTGGATTTCTGAAAAAGCTGTTAACCCTTGACACTCTTCTAGCAACTAGGAATGTCACCTTGAATGACAATATCCGCAGTGACACCTCCCACAAAGGCCCAAATGGTGGTTTTGTAAGCCTATTTAACACCCATGTCAAATCCCAACTAGGGAAAAATGCACTGTTGGATAAGAAGACAACATATCCCCTTTCAGGAACCTCTTTACATGTGAATGATCTGAAACAGACCTCCCATCTAAACTCAACACTGATGCTAGAGCAGCCACCTGCCTCTTTAATGTGTTTGGTCACAGACCCTTCTGCAAATCGTCCTGTAGAAACAGATGTATGTTCTTTAATTGTGGATTCTGAACATCAACCTTCCTTTCAATGCACCACTTAACAAATGCTGACCAAGTCGTTTTGTATATTTACTGGGTGGAAGGTTTTCTTGATGCCATAAAGGTTGCAATTACATCCTTAGAATATCCTATCCTCTTTAAATATCTCATTTCCAATCTCCAGGCTGCCAAGGCTAGCCATTCCGGATCTGGGTGATTGATCACACCTGAGTCAGCAGATCTTTTCTTTGTGGTAACTTCCATGGTGGCCCCACTGCCATCCTTAGAAGTAATGGAAACCATGGCCTTCTGGGCCAATATGGTGCTATTAGCAGTACTGTACTGTGGCTTTCTCCAAATGTATCTTTATCAGTACTTTTTGCATTATCTGAATAGGTGGAAACACATATAGCCAAACTCTCAGCCATGGAACCATCAGAGCATCAAATGCCTCTGCACCTCTGCTTCCATCTATGGGGGAAAAACGCCTGAAGTTGCAGTTCCTTGACATTGCAAACAGGTCCAGTACCAATGGACCCCATAGGTAATCTAGTTGTTGAAAAACTTCCCAATTCAGAGACCACTCTCCTGGAAGGATTCTATGCTGGCTCAGATAGTCTGCCTGTAGATTTAACTTTCCTTTCAAGTAAATTGCTATCAGAGATCTGACATTATTCTCCGCCATTTGAATAGCCTGTTGGATTCTGCTATTACAGGTAGTGATCTTAAACCTCCCTGTTTGTGAATAAATGCCTTGACCATAAAATTGTCTGTTCTTATCACCACATGTTGGTTCCTCACTAAACCCTCAATACCTATCAATGCTAGTCTCATTGCCTTTAATTCAAGGTAATTTATGCTGTGATTCCTGTTGCAAGCATCCCATATTCCCTGCACTGAATAATTTACACAGTGAGCCCCCCTGCCTGTGAGGCATGCATCTAATTGTTACTATAACTGCATTCCTCTCCAATAAGGGCATCCCCCTGTCGATGTTTACATTGTTCAACCACCATCTTAAATGTATTTTTAACGGTTTTGGCAATGGAACTAAGTAATGCTTCTTTAATCCCATTGGTCTCTGAACTAGAAGAGTCTGTAATGGCCTTGAATGCTATCTTGCCCGTGGTATAAGCTGTACTGTTGATGTAAATAGTCCCATGACTTTGGCTAAAAATATTACGTCTGCATATTTGCTCTGTATCAAATGTGTTATCTGCTTCTGTAAACTGGTCTTCCTTTCCACTGTCAGTGATAGCTGTCTTGACTCTGTGTCTATATTGGCCCCTAAGTGAACCATGTGTGTGGTCGGTGTAAACTGGCACTTTTTATAATTTATTAGGAAGCCCAATTTCTCTAAAGTGAATATTGTGATTTCTGTGTATTGCCTCAACCCTTCTGGAGATGGTACCTTCACCATAGTGTCATCGAGATAAGGGTATAAGGAAATCCCTTTCAATCTTAGATGTGCTTTGATAAGTACTAAAATTTTTGCAAATATTTTTGGGGCCGAAGCTAGCCCATAAGGTAGAGCCTTGAACTGATAATGCTGATGTAGGTACTGGAATCTGTTATATTTTCTCACGCTCTCCTCCACTGGACAACACAGTTGGGCTTCCTTCAAATTGATGGACACCATATAATCCTCTATTTGCAAATTCTCCTTTATTGTTTGCAAAGTCTCCATCTTGAATTTTTGATACCTCGTGTATCTGTTGAGATATCTCAAATTAGGGCCGGACAATGATTGCCATTAATCTTTAGGATGGTGGAAAATGTGGAATATACTCCCTGGAACCATTGGTCTATAGCTTTAATCTTCATTAGATGTTTGATTTCCCCTAACACTATTTGTTGCTTTGTTACATCTTTTGCTATCAGTGAGTAAATGTATCTGTTCCTCGGCTTTTGGACAAACCAAATCTTGTAGTAGCCTAGAATCTGTTATCCTTGTCCACAAACCCCTGAACAGCAACTGTCTTCCTCTCATTGGAGTTTTTGTTTTGTCAATATTGAGGTCTTTCCTTCCTAAAGGAGTTATCTCCTCCTCCTCTTCCTTGTTTAGCAGAAAATACATTTCTCCCTGGCTGTGGCCTGTTCCTGAACCACTGTTGTCTTTGGAACCTGTAGTCCCCTCCCTTTGGTCCAAAATTACTTCCTCCATGAAAGGAATAATTTCCACCATTAAAATATCTTTTATCTACCTTTCTCCTCCGAATGGTAGGCATAACCTGTTTTTTCTCCCTATTCTCAATTAATTTTTGTAATGCCTATTCCCCAAACAGAAGTTCTCCCTTGAATGGAACATTAGCCAAATTCCTTCTTAATTTACTGTCTGATTCCCAGTGGCTTAGCCACAAAGTTCACCTTGCCACTGTTACAGCACTTACATTTCTTGCAGCGAAAGCTGCAGTGTCATGTCTTGCATCCGCCACATCTTCTAAAACTTTTTATTTATTTATTCATTTATACCCGGCTCTTCAGCCACAAGGCTATCAGAGAGGCTTACAAATTGTTTTTAAGCAATAGCAATTTACACATCTACACTGCATTAAGCAGTTTCCAATGTGTTTTTTTAGCTAATTGCCCCTACAAGCTGGGTACTCATTTTACCGACCTATGAAAGGATGGAAGGCTGAGTGAACCTTGGAGCCCGCTGGAATTGAACTTGTGGTGACTTGCAGTACTGGCATTTAACCACTGTGCCACCATTGTATTCTATTCACTGCTTTGACTGACTGTCAGGACAAGTCTGGTGTTTCCAGTATACCTTGTACCCATAAGACTGCTGCATGAGCAAACACTGATGTTGCCATGGTTGATCTAATAGCTAGGGCTGATGACTCATGCACCCTTCGTAAAGCTGCATCTGCCCTTTTTTCGTCTGAATCTTTTAACACTGTGTTGCCCTCATGTGGCAGAAACGCTCCCAAAATCAGAGCAGAGACAGGGCCATCAATAACAGGGACTTTCAAGAAATCCATATCCTTTTTTAAAAAGAAAAAATATAATTTCTGACTGTACCCTATAAATCTCAGACTTTAGGGATGTACTCCACTTAGTAGCAATCATTTCCTTAAACATATCAGGGAATGGAACCTCCATCCCCTGGCTACTTCTCTTTTTAAGTACTTGTGCAATCCTATCTTTATTTGATTCCATCTGCTGCACCTTATAATCTAAACAAGGCCTAAACAACACGTGGCTCGCGAAACAAATTTGTGCGGCCCACGGGTACAAGGAATTGTTGCCACTGCAGCTGCCTCCTCCTCCTCCTCCTATTCTTCTAGTGCTCCCGCCACCAACACTTTCCCACACCTTGCGAGCAAATGTAGGTGGGGGAGGCTGGGAGTTGGAGCTGAGCCCACGGGCCGAGGTGGCAGCGCTGTGAGCAGTGTCTGTGGAGTACTGTGCAGGAGCTGCAAGCTAAGCTGGAGACCTTCAAGTGCAGCATGGAGCAGCAGGTGGCCAAAGCCCTCTGCCTGGCCAGCCCTTTCCCGCCTAGCCTGGCCGAGCTCCAAAGGAACAAACGGCAGCTCCGTGCCCAGTTCGAGTCCCTCACCCAGTAGGTGGAGGGCCTCGCCCAGAGTGGCCCAGGAAGCCCAGGGGGGAATGCTACAAGTTTCTTTCTCTCCCTGGCTCAGGAGACAGAAAGCAACTGCCGCCATCCCTCCCTCCCTCCCACTGTGCTTACTTCACTCATCGTATTGCTTACTTGGGGATCACCCCTTCTAGACAGGCATGAATTGCAGCTAAGGTTCTTGCCTGCTGAAGTGTGATCCCCCAAGTAAGCGGCACAGTGAGAGAAGTAAACATGGCGGGGGGGGGGGATGATGGTGACAGCTGCTTTCTCTCCCCTTGACTGGGGAGGGAAAGCAACAGCAGCCATCGCTCTCACCATACTTACTTCACTCACTGTGTTGCTTACTTGGGGATAACTCCTTCTAGACAAGCATGAATTCATAGAATCATAGAATCATAGAATCATAGAATTGCAGAGTTGGAAGAGACCACGAGGGCCATCCAGTCCAACCCCCCTGCCACGCAGGAAATCGCTGGAGCGCTATGTGCCTGCCAAGAAGGGATAACCCCAGTGCGGTAGGAAGGGGGATGAAGGGGAAGGTCCTCCCTGGGTGGCATTTTGAGGGGGGTGTCACTCCCAGCCACTTAGGCAGCAGCTGCAGGCTCCTCCATCCTGCCTCAGTTGCCCGGGCACCCGCACTCCAAGTAGCCAAGCATGGCCGGGAAAGGTGGAAGGGAAGCGAGGGAATAAATGGTGGCAGGTAGTTCTTGCCTAATGCCCCCTGTCCTGCCTCCTGCCTGCTACTTGCCTGCCAGTGCTGTGGTCCTGCCACCTGTTCTCCATTCCTCCCTCCTTTGCTTCTGATGCCCGCGGCCACTGAACACTCTCTTGGCCGTCCCAGGCAGGGAAAGCCATCCAAGGCAGGAGGGGGGGGGAAGGTGAGGTGAAAGCAGTGCTGTGGTGGGATGGCCCTGCCTGAAGGCACATCTGTGCAGACATTCGAAGAGGGGAGAGAAAGGGGGCATCTCAGGGAAGGGGGCAGTGGAGAAGAAGGGAGGGGGAGAGAGGGAGGGAGACTCCCCTCACAGCGAAGTGGAAGGGAAGGAAGGGGGTTTCCCTCCCTCTCTCCCTTCTTCCCTCCCCCCCAGCAAAGGAGATGGGAAGGGAAGGGGTCTCCCTCCCTCCCCTCTTTCTCTCTGGAAATTAACCATTCAATTAAGATGCTTGCATTTCCCTTAAATTGTAAGGCAGACAATTCAGAGGACTTTTATTTATTTATTTATTTAGGTATTTATACCCCGCTCTTCAGCCACAAAGGCTATCAGAGTGGCTTACAATTTGTTTTAAGCAATACCAATTTACACATCTACACTGCATTAAGCAGTTTCCAATGTGTATTAGCTAATTGCCCCCACAAGCCGGGTACTCATTTTACCGAACTATGAAAGGATGGAAGGCTGAGTGAACCTTGGAGCCCGCTGGAATCGAACTTGCAGTATTGTGACTTGCACTGCAATACTTGCAGAGGTGACTTGCAGTATTGGCATTTAACCGCTGTGCCCCCATATAAATGGAGCTTCCCCTTTTATATAGCAAGTGACATTAGTAACATTAATGAAAATTGCCTCATTTAAAAGAAAGAAAAGAAAATGAATGCAAGAGCACTAGAAGTTGCTTTTCCAGTGGACTTTCTTTCCCTAGTGATAGTTGCAAGTTCTATGGACCACATCCACAGTTCTTTGTTATCATTTGCTGGCCTGTTAAAGGGAAGCTTTCAATTTCCATTGGATAACCAGAGACATAGCTATAGCATTCTGATGGAAAGGAAAATAAATACAAGCATGGATAGATTTTCCTTGGGTTTTTTCCAGGCTGTGAGGCCGTGTTCTGGAAGAGTTTTATAGAATCATAGAATTGTAGAGTTGGAAGAAACCACAAGGGCCATCCAGTCCAACCCCCTGCCACGCAGGAAATCATGATCAAAGCATCCCCGACAGATGGCCATCCAGCCTCTGTTTAAAGACCTCCAAGGAAGGAAACCCCACCACGCTCCGAGGGAGTGTGTTCCACTGCTGAATAGCTCTTACTGCCAAATAAATAAAAGTTCCTCCTAATGTTGAGGTGGAATCTCTGTTCCTGGAGCATGCATCCATTGCTCCGTGTTCCAGTCTCTGGAGCAGCAGAAAACAAGCCTGTTCCATCCTCAACAGGACACCCCTTCAAATACTTAAACAGGGCTATAATATCGCCTCTTAACCATCTTTTTTTCAGGCTAAACATACCCAGCTCCCGAAGTCTCTCCTCATAAGGCATGGTTTCCAGACCTTTCACCATTTTAGTTGCCCTTATCTGGACATGCTCCAATTTGTCAATATCCTTTTTCAATTGTGGTGCCCAGAACTGGACACAATATTCTAGGTGAGGTCTGACCAAGGCAGATTAGAGCAGCACTATGACTTCCCTTGATCTAGATACTATACTTCTATTGATGCAGCCCAAAATCGTATTGCCTTTTTAGCTGCTGCATCACACTGTTGACTCATGTTCAACTTGTGGTCTACTAGGACTCCTAGATCCCTTTAGCACATAGTCTCGTTCAGCCAGGTCTCTCCCATCCTATATCTATGCATTTCATATTTCCACCCTAAGTGCAGTACCTTACATTTCTCCGTATTGAATTTCATTTTGTTAGCTTTGGCCCAGCTCTCCAGTCTATCCAGGTCATTCTGAATTTTGATCCTGTCCTCTAGGGTATTAGCTACTCCTCCTAATTTGGTATCATCTGCAAATTTGATAAGTATGCCCCTAATTCCCTCATCCAAGTCATTGATAAAGATGTTGAATAGCACTGGGCCCAGGACAGAACCCTGTGGCACCCCACTGGTCACATCTTTCCAAGACGAAGAGGAGCCACTGCTGAGCACCCTTTGGGTTCGGCCAGTCAACCAATTACAAATCCATTAAACAGTTAACTTGTCTAGCCCACATTTTACAAGCTTGTTTGCAAGAATGTCATGGGGAACCTTGTCAAAGACCTTACTGAAATCAAGGTATGTGATATCCACAGCATTCCCTTCATCTACCAAGCTGGTCATTTTATATATATAAAAGAAGAGATCTGGCATGACTTGTTTCTCTGAAACCCATGTTGACTTTTTGTGATTATGGCATTGCCTTCTAAATGTTCACAGACTCTCTGTTTAATGATCTGCTCTGGAATCTTCCCTGGTATTGATGTCCGTTTGCTTCTGATGTTTCGCCTGCATCTGTGGCTGGCATCTTCAGAGAATGGATGGGTAGGAGTATGTGTGGGATTTATATATTGTGAACCCCTGTTGTGGAGAATATGTAAATTTGTGTATTTGAATGATTAGTTTCTGGGTGCAGAAATGCAAGGATGATTAGTGTCTGTTTGGCTAATGGTTGGTTGATGGGCCATTAACTGCTGGAAATCCCCCTGTCCCTGGGAGGAATTCCTTTGTAACTATTGAGTTTTTGTTCTATTGTTTTTCAAAACTGGCAGCCAGATTTTATTTATTTTTAGCGTTTCTTCTTTCCTGTTGAAGTTGTCCAGGTGTTTGTGGATTTCAATAGCTTCTCTGTGCATTCCGACATGAGAGCTGTTAGCCTGGTCCAGAATTTCTGTGTTTTTAAATAACATTTTGTGTCCAAGTTGGTTTATAACATGTTCTGCTACAGCTGATTTTTCTGGCTGGCCCAGTCTGCAGTGTCTCTCATGTTCCTTGATTTGTGTTTGCACATTGCGTTTAGTGGTCCCTATGTAAACCTGTCAACAGCTGCATGGTATGCAGTAAACTCCTGCTGCTGTGAGAGGGTCTCTTTTGTCCTTTGCTGAGCATAGCATTTCTTGGATTTTCTTGGTCTGTAGATTGTTCGGGGGCTGTGTCTCCTCATCAGTTTCCCTATTCTGTCTGTGACTCCTTTGATATATGGTAAAAATACCTTTCCTTTGGGTGGCTGTTTTTCTTCATTTCTGTGGCTTTTTCCTGGGTCTGGGTGTTCTTGTGATGTCTGATCTGGAGTAACCATTAGCCTGTAGGGCCCAGTTTAGGTGCTTCAGTTCGTCCTCCAGGTAGTGGGGTTTGCAGATCCTTTTTGCACGGTCTACCAATGTTTTTACTGTGCTTCTTTTTGGTCCTGGGTGATGACTGGAGTTTTTGTCTAGGTATCTGTCTGTGAAGATGCCAGCCACAGATACAAACTCTTCCACAGATGCAAACACAGCCTCACAGCCCAGAAAAAAACCCAAGGAAAGTCTATGGATGCTGGCCGTGAAAGCCTTCAACTTCACAAGCATGGATTTTATATTTTTGCCTGAAATCAAACCCTGCTCTAGAGCTGGGAGGAGCCTCCATATTCCTGAAGAGGCTGTCCTATTATACAGAATATGCTGGGCTATATAAGCACAAAGGCACTTGGAACTTCAGGCTCTTTTTGCTTCATGAGTATCTGAATGCACATACTGGAAAGATTCAGGCTTGCATACCCTAATGATGTTTTGAGCTATGCTGGCGGTGGCATAATAGCCACCGGTAGGGTCTCCCATGCCAGACAGGTCAAAACCGAAGGGTCCAACAAAGAGCATCAAAGGGCAGGATGAGCTCTCTAGCCTTATGGCAACCATCCTAGGAGAAGGAAAACTCTAATCCCAAACCCGGGCAGATGGTGCTCGTCCAACCCTGTAAGGTCAACCATCTAAGAGAAGGAAACTCTAATCAAACCTACGACCCGAGGACCTCGCTGCTACAGCCATGCTTGCAAGGCCACAGCAGATGGACCTTTGGTTTAAAGGGTGAGGCCAGTTCTGTGCACGCTGCGCTCCACCAGAAAAATCCATTGCACAGGGTCGAAGGACAAATCCTTGAAGGTGTTCTCTATGTGGCTTGCCTGATGGCACTGAGTGCTTCTTTTATCTTGTAACACTGAGCTGCTGTGCTTTTTTCTTTGCATACTGCCTCACCTGTTTTCTGTTAATGGTGTGATTAGCATAGCAAAAGGAAGAAAGAGAAGAGAGAGAAAGACAGCAGACTTTTAAGAGAAGAAACTGGAAGACCGTAAAATCAAAGGAAGAAAATGAGGTAAGAAAATTTGAGAAAAAGAGGAGGGCTAAAAGGTTTGCTTGTTTTGTTTTTGCATCTTTTATAAGCAAAGGTAAGGAAGACGTGGGGCAGAGCTTCCTAGGAGGTCTCTCTCTGGCTTTTCTTCGCAAACGAAGATTCAGGAAGGACTCATCCCGCGTTTTCTGCAAGCACGCTGATGACTAAAAAAAGCCAATCCGAGATAAACAAGTCCGGTTGCAGAAAGCATAGCAGAAGGTCTCCTTGGGTGATGTTTCCAGGTTGTGATTCTTTCTGCGTTGTTGTTTCTCTTCAAGACTTGTTCGGTGTGAGTTCTCAAATAAGATAAGGCTGCAGCATTGTGGATAGTGTGTCTCCATGCCTCCCAAGGTGAGGCCAGGTTGGACCATTGTTGCTGGTCAATTTGGCTGAGCCTGAGATGTTGTTTCAGGGAGTCCTTGTATCGCTTTTTTGGAGCGCCCCTCTTACGCTGACCCGTGGCGAGTTCACCGTAGAGTACTATTTTGGGGAGGCGATGGTCCTCCATCCTAGAAACATGCCCTGCCCAGCGCAGCTGTGTAACACAGCTGCGGTGGGCAGGGCATGTTTCTCCTAGGAGGTAGTATAGTACAAAAAGATATGTAACATGATCTTCCTGTTACATCTTTTGCTACCAGTGAGGAAATGTTATCTTGTTCCTGGGTTTTTGTAGGAGTAAATCCAACTTGTATACTCCCCACAGTAAACGAAGAACAGAAGTGCCCACTTCAGTTTTAAAATAACTAAAGCACATCATTATGTATAAAACTTGACGAACTACAATTACTTTTGACAATACTTTATGCCCTAAAGAAGGATGGAGAATATACAGCCCTACAGATGCTGACCCATAATCCCCATAATCTCTAGCAAGCATAGCCGATGGTGAGGGACAATTGGAGTTGCAATCCAGAAGTAGTTAAGACTAACCTAAACTTTAGGAAAACAAGCTAACTTCAAACCATGGCTTATGAAGTTGGCTTTCTTCCTAAAAACCATGCACAAGAAGCCCTTTGTCCCATTCTATATACAGCACTGAGTGGTAGGATGGCCAAAAGTATCAGTGTTCAAATCCTGAGTCAGCTATGGATATGACCAAGGCTGGCATCTCCCTCCCTCCCTCCCACAACCTTCTTCTCCAAAATACAGCAGACTGCCTTGGATTAAACTGTGTGGGGGAGTGCTTTTGCTTTAACCCCCTTTCTTTGCATTGGAGAAAACAGATATTCAACTGCACTGTTTTTCCTTTGCTTATTTTTGCCTGCCTCTTGGTTCCAGAGCAAACATATAATTTACACTTTTAAACTGCTGCACAGAAAGTATGCTCCACTAACATGTGGCTGCCAAACGTAGTTGTATGTAGCAGGACTGCAATTCCTGACTACAGAGTATGCCAGGTGTACTCTATGGTAAACTGGTAGCAACAGAAAGCATGAACTGGGCTTTCAGCCCTGGCAGTGTAACTGGGTCCAGTAATATTTTAGCGGTGGACAAAAAACCTGACAGCAACAAGGAGGAATTCGGGACATTTCTAGGCCACGGGGGAAACTTTGAATACTGCCCAGTTGTACCCTAAACCAGTGTTATTCAAAGGGATGGTCCATGGACTGGTGCTAGTCCCCAAGGCAGTCCCTTGCAAGCTTTCAGGAAAGAAACAATTGTAGCCAACAGGCACAAGTATGATACCAGTCCCTGGCACGTTAGAGGGGGGAATGCCTGCTCCCAGATCAGATAGCTTGAGATCCACTGAAATGAACTACAATTAAGTTTTGGACTCAGAAGTTAATTGAAAATTGAAGCAAAAGTTACCAATCTCCTCCTTGCAGCCATACATAATAATTAAGATGTGTGCAAATAATCCAAAACTATAGTTTACTGTTACCTCTTAACCAGAACAATATTTCAACTTGCCTACTAATTGTATAGATATAGTGTGGTGCTTTACTATAACAGAATAAACAGCAACCTTATACACATTGACTTAAAAGTAATTTTCACTGAACAAAATGAGGTTTACTTCAAATATGCACTAGTCTGCTCCATTACACTTTTAACTAAGAGGTTAAGACAGAATAGATGAACTTAAGCTGCTTCTTTGAACACTGTTAAGATGGAGTTCACATTTCTGACCCATTCAAATTTGGTTTAAAATAATACATAGCATAAAACAATCAACATCTCTATTTTATTTGTAATGGGTACAGTTCTGAGGATTGGATCTTATAACATTCTTATGACTGTCTTAAGGTGCTGTCTTCTCCACTGCAACAGTTCCCCGGCAGATCTTGGCATGGACAAAAAATTATACAAATACACTTCTACAAAAACTTCCACAATTGCATGCACTAAATGACCTGGATTCCATTTAGAACTTTAATAGTAACAAAAAATCCTAAAAAGCAAATATCAAAAATAGCTGTTTTACCTGCCAGAGACTCTTCATATTTTAGAATATGTTCAACCAAATTATCCACCAGCTGAGTACAGGCTTTCTTCACAGGCTTGTATGAAGCATCCTCTTCAGATTTTAGCAACTGCAAAATAGGCAAGGTTGATATTGATGGCTGGATCTGAGACTATACAAACAATCTGCATAAGGGGGTATGGAAAGATAGTTCTTGGACATTTGACCAAATCACATGGGAAGTAATTATGACAATATTTTGTACCAAGTAAGATTATTACATGAACCACTGGATCAATGGGTGTGTGAACTACCACTAAACTGTCACTAATACATAATGCAATGCAGGTTACAGAGGCTAACAGGGCCTACTTTCAATTATCTTTTTGCCATATCAGGCTTAAATTCCTTATGTGAGTATTCTAAAGATATTAAGAGGTTTCCTCTTAGGCCAAGTGAAGAAAGAAATAGTAAACAAACAGTAGCTTATTTCCTTGCAGCTAATCATTGTAACAATTAAAAGTATTCCCAATAATTATATTGGTCTTGGTTTACTATCTAATGTGGGGGAAGAGGCAGTGTAATATAAAAACTAGCAAGTACAGTATTAGTCAAGGAAATGTTGCTTTAGGAAGTTTGGAAGAAATGCAGTCATCTGCCTATCATCCACATGCTGAGTGTTACATTTGAAATTATAATGAGCTGTGAACAGGTTGCTTACCCGTAACTGTGGTTCTTTGAGTGGTCCTCTGTGCCCTCAAAAAAATGAGTTTCATGCCTACACAAAGACTGCAATTGGAATGTTCTAGAGCTGAGTAACTTGATGGGAACCCTGCCCCTTCCCACCTACTGTGCATGTCCCAGTCTGGCAAGCTACTGTCCCCTCAGTTTCAAAGTCCGCCATGGAAAATATAGGGATCTGAAAGAGGGGAGGTAGTGCAGGTTTGTGTGAGAGCACAGGTGGCCACTTGAAGAACCACAGTTACAGGTAAGCAACTTGGTCTGCTTCTTGGTCTGTTGTCTCTGTGCCTCACAGAAATGGGTGATTATGAAGCTTACCAGAGGTTGGTGGGTCAGGTCACTGAAAAACAGCAGAAACCATTGCACGTCCAAACCAGGCATCCACCCTAGCTCTACAATCCAGTCTGTAGTGTTGGATAAATATGGACAGCTATGACCATGTAGCAGCTTGACACAGTTCAGGCAGGGGAACACCACAAAGCAAAGCTGATTAAGAAGCCACTGCCCAGATGGAGCGTGCCCTCAAGCCAACTGGAACAGGCTGTTTGGCCAGTTCATAGGCAAGTCTAATAGTTGCTATGAAGAAACTTGTTGCCCCTTCTTAGGTTTACCATAACAAAGAGTCTGTTGGAATGACAACACACTGCTGTATGCTGAACATAGAAGGCCAGCACCCATCACATATCCAGACAATGCAGGGATATTTCCAGAGGTAAAAGGTGGTTGTGGATAGAAAGTAGGGAGGACAATGTCCTGGTTCAGATGGATTTCAAGAGTACCTTGGGAAGAAAGGCAAAGGATAAAGACCACTTTATCCCAATAAAAGTAAAGAAACGGTTTGTCAGAACAGAGAGCCACAAACTCACTCACTCTCCTTGCAGAGGTGACAGCCACAAAGAATTCCACTTTTGAGGTAAGTAGCCTCTCATCATTTGATGCAAGTGGCTCAAAGAGGCTGTTCATAAGCTGTGAGAGGACCAAGGACAGCTATCAAGGTGGAGTTGGAGGAGCAAAGGTGTGCTAAACTCTTCAGAAACTTTTTAACTACAGGATTCAAGAAGAGAGTGGAGAGGCTGGTTGGTGGGCTACAACAGCAGCCAGATAAGACTTTTAAAGAAGAAAAAGCCAAACCCTGATCCCAAAGATACAGCAGGAAATAGAGAACAGTGGAGACTGCCATAGGAGGAAGAAGTTTAGTCCTGGATCCCACAAAGCAGCAACTTTTCCACTTTCTTGGTAGAATAATGGCTGGATGGCTGATAGGACCATTGTGAGCCAAGGCGATGTTATTGTGTTATCTTCCATGCTGAGTGCTGCACCATTTTGAGGTCGAAATGGAGGACTTGCCCCTGGGAATGTGACAGCGTGTCTTGCACCCGAGGAAGGGTTATGACATGGCCCCTGGAGAGATGGAGAAGTGGGCTGAACAACAGTTGTCTGGCCCAATATGATACAATGAGAACTGTGTTGGATCTGTCCCTGGCGAGTTTCACTACCACCTTTATCAGTAACAGAAAGGGAGGAAACAGAATACATCAAATAGCCAGCCCAGCTGAGCATAAATGCATCCCTGAGAGATCCTTGTCCTTTCCCTGCTCTGAAGCCGAAGTGGGGACACTTTGCTGCGTTGACAGCAGACACAAAGAAATCTATGTGAGGCGTACCCCATCTAGTGATTACGAGGTGATAAGCATCTTCGGACAGAGACAACTCATGCTGAAGAATGCAGGCATGGCTGAGAGAGTCTGATAGTTCTCTGAACCTGGCAAGTGCACCACCATGGGTTGGACATTTCTCTTGGTACACCAGTTTCATACAGTTGTGGTCAGATTAAGGAGCAGTGTCAAGTGAGTGCCTCCTTGTTTGTTCATATTACAAACAATAGTGGTGTTGTCTGATGTCCCCTGTACAACTCTGTTTCCCAATTTCCACTCGAGTGCCTGAATGGCCTTGATGAATGCAAGAAGTTCCTATGCGTTGATTTGAAGCCTGGTCTCTTGGGGAGATCAATATCCTTGTACTGTGACATTGCCGCAGTGCATTCCCAGCTGGTCAGAGGCATCTGTAGTTACCATGCATGATGGATCAGGCAAATGAAACAGCATGCCAGACAGAACACTGCGGGATCTTATCCACCAAAGAAGAGATAGACACAAATGCAAGGGCACTGTCAACCTTGATGATCCCGAAGGGGTTTGAAATGTTATAGAAACCAGCTTTGTAGAGGGCAGAATTTTAGGTGAGCCAGGTAAGTAACAGTTGGTGTGACAACCATAAGGCCCAGGTGTCTCTGAATGGTGAGTGTAGAACAGTGAGTTTGATGGAGAAGTGCATCTAGTCTTATGAGACTCTCCCCCCTGTTGACAGGAAGGTAAGCTCTGCCCATGTAAGAGTCCAATGTCACTCCAATGAAACTGATGGCTCCAGAACTGACTTCTTGGGGTTGATATTGACACCTAGGTCTTGAAGAAGGAATAGGGTCAGCTGAATGTCCTGAAAAAACCCGCTCTCGGAGGACAAAACCAGCAGCCAATCATCCAGATATGGATAAATCTGTACCCCTCAAGTCCTGAGAAAAGGAGACCACTACTGCCATACACTTGGTGAATGCTCTTAGAGGTGTAGAGAGACCAAAGGGAAGAACTGGTATTGGCAGAAGTCCTTACTGATTGTGAACCTGAGGAATTTGAGATGTTGTGGCCTTATCCCGATGTGAAAGTAGGCATCTCAGAGGTCTATGGACACAAACCAATTCCCCTTGCGGAGGAATGGTAGGATGGAGTGTAGTGTCACTATCTTGAATTTGTGTTGATACCACAAAGGTCCAGAATCGGGCCTTTGTCTCTCTTTGGAACCGTGAAGTACCGGGAAAAGTCATTGTCTCTCTCCTGCAGTGATCTGGAAGCTTCTCTATAGCACTGTTTTGTAGCAAGCTTGTGATTTAGTCTAACAGGGCTCTGGAAGGAAGGATATGATGAAATAGGCCAACAGGTGGAATACTTGAGAACTCTACAGTGTAATCCAGATGAACAATGATCAGAACCCAAGAATCTACAGTGATGTTCTGCCAGGTGGCATAATGGCAATATAGTCCCCAAGATCTCTCTCTCTCTCTCTGGCTTTTCTTTGCAAACAAAGATTCAGGAAGGACTCATCCTGCACTTTCTGCAAGCGCGCTGATGACTAAAAAGGCCAATCCGAGATAAACAAGTCCGGTTGCAGAAAGCACAGCAGAAGGTCTCCTTGGGTGATGTTTCCAGGTTGTGATTCTTTCTGCGTTGTCGTTTCTCTTCAAGACTTGTTCGGCGTGAGTTCTCAAATAAGGCTGCAGCATTGTGGATCGTGCGTCTCCATGCCTCCCGATGTGAGGCCAGGGCGGACCATTGTTGGTGATCAATTTAGCCAAGCCTGAGATGTTGTTTCAGGGAGTCCTTGTATCGCTTTTTTGGAGCGCCCCTCTTACGCTGACCCGTGGCAAGTTCACCGTAGAGTACTATTTTGGGGAGGCGATGGTCCTCCATCCTAGAAACGTGCCCTGCCCAGCGTAGCTGTGTTCTCAATATCATGGCCTCAATGCTGGTGATCCCTGCTTGCTCAAGGACAGCAACATTTGTCACATAGTCAGTCCAGTGTATATAAATATGCCTTTGCTAATCTGTGATCGATCTCTTTGTCAATCTTGGCATCTGAGGAGATGATGCTTCACAAGTAGGTGAACTGCTGAACAGACTTAAGCACAAAGTTGCCGATGGCAATGTGGGGATGATGGTGTTCGTCCTGTGATGCAGGCTGGTAAAGAACTTCCGTTTTCTTCAGGTTGACTTCCAGCCCAAACAGCTCTGCAGCTTTTGCAAAGCAGGATGTTAGGCGCTGCAGAGCTGCTTCTGTGTTGGCAACAAGGGCAGCATAAAGTGGGCTTAATAGATAGGACACTGGCTGCAGTGATGTTCTACAGAAGAATCAAAAACAAGATTTAGAAGAGGTGGAAGACTTCTTTGATGCAGATGCTTGGAAGTGCTGCTGCTTGTACTGGTGTCTCTGATGCGAAGAATGTTGCACTTGAGTGCGTGACTTAGATCCCATAAGAGAGGATGACTGTGACATCACTATAGGGATCTATAGGGCCATTGTTATTGCCACTGCAATATACATCCATCTCCTATATTAGCAAGGCTGGGACATACGTGGTAGCTGGGAGGTCTTGCCAAGCTACTCAGCTCTAGAACATTCTGACTGGAATTTCCTCACAGGCACAAAACTCATTTGTATGAGGCACAGAGACCACAAAAAAGAAACTAGAAGTATCATGAAGAATCAGCATCTTGCCTCTCAATTACAGGATGAGACAGAACTAAGACAAAAGTGCAATTATTTGTAAGGATCAAAAGCAAAGAAGTTCTGAATTACAAGGAAACTGCATTGTGGCAAATTATGCTTTAGGGCAGGATTCTTCTGAGACCATATGTCTGCCAGTCATAGGCTGGGTGGTTAATTGAACGTCTACTCTCTCCCCTGACCTCTCCTGGACAAATGCTATGATCTACTACACTATAGGCAGACAGTTTGGTAAGTATCAGTCTTAACTTCTCACACAGAGTTGTACAGTTCCTTTACTTGCAAAAACTTTGTCATATAAAACAGAATGCAAAAGGTAGGAATATCAAGTAATAAATATAATTAATAATACATTTCAGTCCAAGTATAACAAGAATATGTCAGTGTAGAAATAGCAACATGTATTTCAGTGTAACTATATCAACCAGATCTATCAGGACAGACTTTAATGCAGATTTCTGCAAGGAAAGTTGTGCTTCTACTCTCTTGCTGAGCATTTGTATAGGATTTGACACCATTGCAATGCACACCTTTAAGGAATTCAAATGCTTTAAGGGCTTCAAAGTATCCCTCATTGTTTGACAATCCTTAAAGTTACTACCAATAGCTAATAACTAATAATATGATTAATATGTTTCCTGTTCCCTTAAGATAGGGCTTGTACAGTCATTACATGTTTTTGAACCCTCACAGACATGGCTAGGCCTCTGATGTTTGTGCCCGCTCAACTAGTGCCCCCTGCCTGGCCTACTTGGTGAAAAGATGACAAAGGTGTTTTTACAGTGTCAGAACTACTGCCAGACTTTGGTCCACTCTTTATTTCATAATAATGAGGGCGATGTAACACTCCTTTATTCTGCAAACTTTTTGTACTGTATTCAAACTTGGCTGCCATCACCAGTCTCCCACCTCATTATTTCCTCAGAAAGATACAGCAATTAGTGCTCTCAGCTGGTTGGCTGCCTTGAAAATCGCTAATTCAACAACGTTTGCCATAAATTCTCTCTGAATCCTTTAACCTGAGCATCCTTTTCCTATCCGTTAATAGTCATCTAAAACCCACACTATTTCTACTTAAAAAATAAAATACAAGTGATTGATTCCACTTAAAAATAAGATACAATGTATCATTGAGTAATTACTTACATTCTGAAGAAGCTGCTCAAACCAATCATACCCTGTATCTCTACAAGCTGCAACCTAAGAAAATAAGAAAAAAATTATCTTTGAATAACTTTTAACATTAAATTGGTTTTAATATTAAACATCATATAGTTTAACATAAAGAACAGAAGTACTTTCTACTTTCATAACTTATTACTTTAGGTTGTATGTGTTTCACATTGTCTTTAACCTAAGTAAATTATTATCCTAATCTTAAATCACAAGCTCTTTGAAATAGGGCCTGTCTCCTGCTGAATTCTATAAAGTGGCATACTTGTTCACAGTAATAACAGCTGCTTTATGTACAGCAGCTCAGTGACTCAAAACACAACTTTAGTTTTTAAAGTATTCAGTCACAACAAAACTGTCCCACCTGTTTTTGTAATCAAAGACTACATCACATGAAATTCCACCTCATATAAATATATACTTTTAAATTATATAAGGTGTGATACTTTTCATTCTAAAAGCTGAAAAAAACATTCATTCATTCAATAGTCTGCCTTTCACTCAGTATGGGACCCATGGTGACTTACAACATAATTTAAAACACAATACAATTATAAAAATGATTACTATGAAAAAGTTTAAAACAATGAAACAAACTAACCTACTAAAAATAGCACCAATTAAAAACAGTTTGAAGGCATTTAGAATTTTACAGTGAAAATGAAAGTATAGCATCTCCTACTAAAATACCCTTCTGCAACAACCAGTTAATTTACAAAAGCCTATCTGATTAAAAAGGTTTTTGCCTGCTGGGAGAAGACCAGAGAGAGGGCCGGCCTAACCTCCTGCGGGAGGGAGTTCCACTGCCTGGGAACAGCTACCAAGAAGGCTTTATCATGTCTCTTCACCAAATATGCCTAGAAGGGTGGTGAGACTGAGAGAAATCCACTCCGCTGAAGATCTTACAACTTAAGCTGATAGCAGGAGATACAGCCTTTTAATGGGTCTGGACTCAAGGTAACAACATTAACCACTAAGATGTATTAAACCTCCAGTAAGTGTATTACATTAAAACAGCTTTTTCAGACTGTTATAGGAAACCTCACTAGGATAGCTATACATAATACTAAATACTTTGCTACAGATATGTGCTATACATTACAGCATTTACTTCAAGGCTATAGTATGTGAATTCTCAGTCTTAAAATAATTTTAAAAAATACTGGGAGACAGGGTGGAGGAGACCTGTATCAGTGGTCATCAGTTCTCTCACAGGCAATAAATGTGCCTCTAAACAAAAGCACACTATTACAACTAATGCATTAGTCAAGGAGAACAATTGGATTCTAGCACATACCACATCAGTAATGTTGAGAATTTTCCTGGTCATTGCTTCTTTGTCATTATGGGGGGTTGGAGTAAACCACAACTTCTGGAATGTCTCATTTACCAGTTTCTAAGAGGAGGGAAAGGTAGTTATTAATTATATAAATTACCTTACAAAAGTCTGTCAGCTTCAGAAACTATAGAGTTCCACTAGAGATATTACTGGCAGAAATTTAACTTGAATTATTGGGGATTTGGAAGGAAAAAGGAATCCAACACTCAAGCATGCCTTAAAAGATGTAGCCTATGTCTATCAGTAATTTGTTTACTGTACCTTAATGCCTTCTTCATCATTGACTCTGCGAATCATTTTCACACACATTTCTGTAATTTTAGGAAATGTTGGTTGCTCAATGCAGATATCCCTAAGAATCTTTATGACTCTTTTTCTGACACTAATACCAGTATCCTGAGAAAACAAAAGAAAAGTGCCTCTTTAATTTTAAAAATGTTTAAAAATTAACATGATATGTAAATTTACAATGAAAAGTAGTAACATACAATAGGAGCTATGTTAAACGGTGATTTCACAGTATCACGTATATATTAGTAAAATGAAGCAATTCAGTTACATAATGCTCCTAGAAATGGTAAAAATCATTCCAGTATTCACAGTTAAGATAAGAAAAGGATAAGATAAGAAAAACTGACTGGGAAGGGAAGGAGCTCTAACTGGAAAAATGGAAAAAGAATGTAGACTCCTGCCTAGTTGGGTTGACATGCGAGGATAAACCCAATCATGGTGGATTACTCCTCCGTACCATCCCCAAAATGAAGCAATTCAGTTATGTAATGCTAGAAATGGGAGAAATCATTCTAGTATTCATAGTTATTGACTGATACGTTGGTCAGAATCTATGGTTATGTTTCAAATGTTAACTTTACGAATGGAACATTTTCATATTTATTGCCTTTCTTAAGAATTATGTACAAAAAATTAATAAAATAGTCAAATATAAAAGTAACCATACCAGTATTCGCTCAATTAGCATGTCATAATACTGTTCAGCAAGCTGTGGTCGGCAAAGCACAAACCGACCAAGTAACTCTACGGCTGCTTCTCGTACACTAGTGGAATTATCCATCAACCGGCCATGGACACCTCGTTGCATATCCAGCTATATGTGATAGAATGAATAAAATACAAATGCCAAATAAGAAAAAATGGCTAAGCTGTTTGTAAGAACAGATGAATGTGTGTATGGTTAGAGATTGTTTCCTTCTTTACCCTGGCTAGTATGCTGGGGTCTACAGCAACAACCTCAGACAAACACTTCATGGCTTTTGTTCGAACAGCAATGGCATTTTCACCGAGCACACGCAGAATCTATTAAAACAAAAAAATGGCATTTTATTTGCTTTTGGAAAATAGTAGGTAATATTTAGTGAACAAATATGAAGCTGGGAAAACATGCTAGAATTAAAGTAAAATGAAAAACCAGGTACTAGAAATCTAGGATAACCTCAAAAAAAAAAAAAGAGCAATTTGTAAGTCTGTTGATTGTAGCAGCCCGTATTCACTCGCTGTGAATGCTCTGAAGAAAAGGGTTAACAAATCTTGCCATAACTAAATGGCCAAGGCACTATCTGGGGTAGACAATACAGCCTTGCCCTCCCCAAACCCTCTGGAGCACATACAGAAGATAGCACTGAGAACCTATTATGTTCTGCTGGGTTTTTGAAAAGAAAGAAGCAACATGTTTTTACAATTTTCAAATCCAGCTTTGCATGTTTGGGACTATTTCAGGAATTATGACAACCTGTGCCCTATTACATTTGCCTTCTAGGGTTGGACATGTGTATTCACTCTCTGGCACTTGTCAAAAGTAACATGAATGGGGGATAGCTCCAAGGAGCTAGGAGTAACCACAACAGTTGAAATTGTGAGCTGGTGGAATTCTGCACAAGCCATATCAGAGGCAGGAGTTCCTCCTCAACCTAATTTAGGATATGAGGGAAGAACAGAAGACAAGGAAGCTCAATATTCTGTCCATTTCACAATCACGCAGTTTCATCAGAACACACTTGAGCTCACTGTAGTAAGCAATGGCTTGCTGATATCTTAAATGGTCAGAAAGCCATTGAATGAGAGAAATGGCATTCAGGCCAACCCTGGGGTACTTGTGCCAGTTACATTTTTAGAGGGTCCGGATTTTACAATCAATGGAGAATGCTCAAGAGTAGCACTAAGCACACTGTATGTCAAATGACATAAGGCATATGGGTGATGCTTCTTGCAATGGACGCCTAAGTGGGAGTTTACTCATAATAAAAATTCCCAAGTAGACCCTGTTTCTATCCCACTATTTTCAACCCCACTAATTACTCTGGTTAAGAAACAATGGAACAGCCAAATAACTGTACATCATAGAAAGAGAGGGAAACTTCTGAAATTCAAACATGGTGATAACATTAAAACATGCTCATGTTCTTATGAATTCAATTTCACTGAATGGTGGTCATACTCATAATGGCATCATGCACAGCAAACAAGCTACTGAAATGGTTTTCTACCTAGAATTATTAAGCTGCTTTACTATGACACAATTTATGATATTACATTCCTAAAAAAAGGAAAGCAAATAAACACAGGCAAAGCTTGTGGAGACATTTCTGACACTATCCTTTCATGACAATGTTCCAGGTTAACGGTGTCATGTATAAAAATGCAGAGGTGAAAAATACGTCAAGAAAATATAAAATGCAGGCAGGATAAAGAAAAATGTTTATGTAGTTGATACAGAATGAAGCTTATGATGTTATCATGACCTATTAAATACCTGCGCTCAACAATGAACAGATATTGCACACTACCGCATAAGCGTTTGGAACCAGGAAACCAACTGTATTTCACTAAGACTTCTGGCACAGTTTACCTGTGTCAAATAAATATCGAAGCTCTGGGCAAACGGCCTCATAGAGGCCAAGTAACGAACAATCAAGCAAGCATCTTCATAATCCACAGTATCAGAGTTCATCCTGTAACAAAATTGGGAGACTATTACTTTTGACTTGTTTATCAGCAAAATATGTGAATACAAGAAAGCCAAGGAAAAAAAAAAACACAAATACAATGTTAAACAATCTGGGAAACTCACTTTAATGTACTGAACTGAGAAGGTGCTGTTTTAATGATGTTGCGTAGAAATTTTTTGCGACTTTCTGCTCTGTGCATGATCTGTCCTGTCGTCTCAACCTCTTTTGCATGATGTGTTCCTTCAGATGAATCTTCATCCTTCTGAGATTTCATTGCTTTCTCAGTCTCCATAGTGGTGTCCCGAAACCACTGGGCTATATAAAATTTCCGAGAAAACTGGAAAGTGTATGGGAAAAGAAACCAAAAAAAGGAAATGGAAAAAAAAAAGAAAAATGTCTTTTTAAAAATGTTTTTAAAAAGGCGACGTTTCAAAGTTATTCAGTTTTACTGGTTGCTGTATCAACTTATCTTGTTTTTCCCCCCCTTTGTGAACATATACAGTATTTCATTCAGAATTAACACATACATATACACACACAAACACAAAACAACAACAAACTTCCCTTTCCACACACCTCTTTTAAAATGACTTCCCATTTTTCTCTAACTGTATCCTAACCAATTAACCTAATCTTACCTCCTTGCCTTGCTGCTATTTATCATTTATCTTATCTAATTTTTCTACTATTAATCAACATTTCTTTCTGAAACATAAAAAAAAGTTAGCTTTACTTCCTATATATCAAATTCTGCAATACTGGTATCCCTTCTTTGTTGCTTTATATAATCTGTAAAAAGTTTCCATGTCCCCCTCGCAAAAAGAATTCTGTAGTGGGTTCCTTTTTACTAAATTAGTCAACTTGTCTAATTCCACCAAATCCATCACCTTTTCCAACCATTCTATACAAATCAGTATCTTATTAATTTTCCAATACCTTGTGTAAACCAGTCTTGTGGCTGTTACCAAGTAACTGATCAAATTTCTGCATCAGCGATTCCCAAAGTGGGTGGTACTGCCCCTCTGGGGGCAGTGGAAAGTTCCAGGGTGGTGGTGAAGAAAAAGGGGGGTGGCAGGGGATGGTGGGGATAAGGGTTACATGAAACGTCTCTTTACGGGGTCCCTTAAAACTGCCATGTAGCCTTGCTGATCACTTTATGCAATGGTGTCTCCCGCTCTTTACACCAGGCATGTTGTTTGCTTGCCTGTGTGTGCTCACTCCTTTGGCCATGTTTTGTTAGCAGTGGCGGCAGCAGTTAGGAAACTCTCAAGGCTTGGGTGCACTGCATCACTTTTGCAGCTCAGAGTGGCACCATTTGGGGACAGGCTCACTGACTGGAGCAGGAGTTAGTGCATGTGGTGGTGGAGGAGAAGCGGTGGCAGGGAAAAGGAACTTTCAAATTGAGACCCTTTTTAAGATTTGTGAACTTTGCCAGGACTTGGCTGGCAGGCTTGAGCTGCACTGGTACTCCTGCTTTCCCTTGTCGAACAGGGCAAGAGAAGAGGTACTAGAAGAAAAAATGTGGGGGCAAGGTACGACTTGAAGCTTGCTGTTGCTGCTTCTGCAATCTTTTCTTCCTTTCTGCCTGTCTGAGTGAGCAAACACACACATACATGCAGCCTCCCTCCTCACAATCTCCTCATCCCATCCCCTGGCTGCCTGCCTAAGCAAACACACACAATCACTGTTCTCATGATCCCCTCATCCCATCCCCTTCCTGCCAGCATGCACAAGCAAGTAAGCAAATGCACAAACAACCATCAATTCTTGTGATTCCACCTGCCCCATCCCCTTCCCCCTCAAGGAAGTGCACTAGAGAGGGAACACATGCACAGCCAGGCCCTGCCAGCCTGTCAATTTTATTTCCTCCCAGGAACACTGGTTTTGTCAAAGTGGTAAAAATGGCATAGGGCAGCAGCGGAAGCGGGGCAAATAACCTGCAGAAGTGAAACCCACAAATGTGGAGGGAGGACTGTACATAATTTTCTGCTTTCTAGTTTACAAACATTATTCTAAGAAAATATTTTAAGATTGCTGTTGGGGGGGGGTGTCTTTCAACACCAACAACCAAGGCAAAATATTATGAATTGCTTTGTGTAATAAAAGTATGCTGGCTTGGGCATAGCAACCTGAAAACTGAGTACCTCCTATTCTCCATTCTATTTCAGAATGGTCAACTTGGATGAAGTAATAAGCAACATTTCTGTTATCCCTACACACATTTGCAAAGATATGCAAGCTGTGTCCATTGTGGTCCTCCTGCACTAGAAGTATCATCCTACTGCGAGCTACAGTAAAGACACCAATCCTCGTTGCTTAGTTTTGAATACAGCCCACTGATATAAAGATCACAATACAGTACTGGAAGTGCAGGCATTTATAGACCCAATAATGCTACAGAAAAAAAGCCCTCCTTCTCAAGTCCAATCATGCCACAAAATTTTGCTGTCCAACCTGTACAACTGGCCAACAAGTAGATATTTACATGTATCCACACATATTAATTGGTCTTGTAAGCCAGCCAATATTTTTGGTCACCACAATGTGTCCCTATTCCTCATGGGGATAACGGGGATTTGTCAGATGTCATTTTGAGCTTTTGAGGCATCCAGACATTTTCTGATAAGCACCTCAACTCTAAGAACAATTCCCCCGCTCTTTGTCTAATCTAGCTAACACCACCATAAAGAAGAGGGATGGGACTCAGCTGGGCAGGGAATGCACACTATGACAAATTGGTGGAAGACTGCTTCCACATAATAGTTTGGGAAGGCCAAGTCTAACATGTTTGCTAAATATAATGCCTGGTTTCTCTAAGGACACTAGCACCAATATTACCTATTTATAACACAGAAATCTTCTTTTAGTCACCTCTATACAGTCGGATGCCCGTATCCACTGAAACAATACCTGCAGTTTCAGTTATCCACAGGACACAAAGTAGGGGACACAGTCATAGAGTTGTGCTGGAAAATGCCTAAAGAGGCATCCTCTCTAGGCATCTTCCAAGTCCTCCAATGTCACTCTATGGTATGCTTTTACCAGAAATCCTTTATTTTAATAGGATTTGCTGTTATCCAGAGTTTCAGGTATCCATAGTAAGTCTGGGAACTGAACCCTTGTGGATATGGGGGTGCAACTCTATATGAGCCCTGTCTGCATAAGAAATTACTAAACATCTGGTTTCAGTGCTGCAAGGAAGAATTTTCCATGGTTAATAGCCTGCATGATGTAGGTGGTTTGAGCATTGGACTATGACTCTGGGTACCAGGGTTCAAATTCCTGCTTGGACATGAGTTGTAGTCCAATGTTCAAACCACTACGTCAAACCGGCTCTCACTCAATTCCTCTATTTTTTTTATTACATGTGATATCTTAAAAGTAGAAGGAGCTACTCTTGTGTTTCCTTGGCCAATAAAATTTATGATTACTGGTATGGTAGGAAGTAGAACCAAGAAATCTAAAATATATCCACACATTGGAGAAAGGCAACAGTTTTGTGGTACAACACATACTGTGTGGGCAAAGACACCATGTGCAATCAATGGTAACTCCAAATAGGGATGGGAGAGACTCTTATCTGAATCCCTTAAGACCTTTTGCCTGTCAGTATAAATTATATTCCCGCAAAGTAGGTACCTCCCTCTGTTTTGGATTAAAATTCCCATAACAAGTGGTCCCAGATGCTTGGAGTTGTAGCTCAAATACATGGAGAAGCTCCCTACCAACACACACAGACAACTGGGGAAAACTGATGTAGACAATATTGAAAAAGTTGGACCAGTGATCTGACTTGGTATAAAGGCAGGTTACTATGATCCAAACTAAGAAACAGGAATCTGCAGGAGAACTAGCACTGTTTTTTTTTTTAAAAAAAATGTCTGAATAATTCCAAAAAAGTCTGGTCTCCTGAAAAAGGATCAAATACTTTTAACTTGAACTTGGATAAATGCAGTGTAACATATTTAAAAAGCAACAACATTGCATCTAAGAAGGTACCACTCCTACTTCTCTTCCCCAAACCTTCAGGTTTTATTAGGTAGAGAAAGTGAACTACAGTTGTCCCTTCATATTAGCTGGGGTTTGGCTCCAAGACCCCCTGTGGATACCAAAATCTGTGAATACTCAAGTACCATTATATGCAATGGCATAGCAAAATGGTGTCCCTTATATAAGATGGCAAAAATCAAGGTTTGCTTTTTGGATTATTATTTTTTTAAGAATATTTGCAAGCCATGAATACTTAAATCCCTGAATATGGAGGGACAACTGTACTTCTGAACTAGACTTCCTCTTTCGTTGTCTTTTTTGAACATTTTTTGAAAAAACCACTTGTTAAGTTTGTGACTTCTGTCAAGTGTTAAAATCACAGCCTTGTCCTTTCTTCCTCATGTTAAAACCTGCAATCTTTTAAAAAAAAAAAAACCCTAGGTGTCTCTGAAATAGAAAAATATGGCTCTCCTAGAGAAAAATGAACATCTCTCCACTTTCTTTCTTCTTTTTAAACATCCAAAGTGATTCCAAAGTTCCATGGTGTTCATGTGAATGAGATTTAGGGTCTTTCCCCCCCTACTGTAACTCTACAACTGAAGTCAATGTTAAACAAAGTTCCAAAATTACATTCTCTACAGGCACTTTCTGATGAAATGGTATCCTAAATAGACATTTGTTCAAACAACATACCACTAATGATGCATCAGTTTCTGTATTTTCTTCCAAATAATCTAGCAATGCCTTTTGCAACTGTTGGATTTCATCTTCCCCTCCTGAGACCTGTAACACAAAACAATATCCTTGAGGACAATCCACACACTTCCCAACATCAGAACAAAGAGACTTGGTTTGATTTGCATTTCAGATGTGCCTTAGGATACTCAAAATAGACAAGCTAAACAACAGAATATACACTTCTGAGATTTAGGACAGCTTTCAAGGTAGAGTTTGTAGGTGTGTGTTTGTCTTGCAAAAAACTAATCTCTTTTATATAGCCTGTAAGGAGTGGCCCTGCAAAAGTAAAAATTTATTACAGGTACACTGAAAATTTACAAAGCACACCTGGTGAAGCAAACACCAGGAGCTGAGATTGTGTTCTTTAATGGGGATTCAATACTGAAATTAAACATTCACATGTAACAGCTTCAACTCACTTGAACTCTGAATAGCAGCCACATTAATAAAAAGCAGCTACAGCTTTTACTTCCATTTGAAGACAATTATCATGCAGGTATTCCAAGCAGGAAAGCTCTGCACATTTGGTAGAGATATGGGTGACTAAGAGTAGCTGCCTACCTGGCTTTGACAACACTGCTGATAGGGAAGCAGCCTGGTTCCTGAATGTATTTGGTCTCAGATTCAAATCCAAAATAGATTTAAGGAAACATAGCAGCCCCTCCAGACCATCTGTGTTGATGGATGTTCCAGGTTCCTTCATGGATATGCTGTGCAGATGGTCCCCTGGAGGCCAAGAACAACTCAACTACCTCTTGCAGATATCTATGACCCAAGAAAACCTTGCTGCCAACCTCCAGGCTACCAACTTGAACCAGACTAGGTTCAGGTACAGATCTGGCCCTTAGACTAGAAGATCTGTAACATCTGGGAAGAACCACAGGGATTCAATGGCAAGGTGTATGAGCTCTGTGAATGAAGGCCACCTGGACAGTAAGTGGTTATGAGAACTATTGTTTTTATTCCTGGAGCTTGTGTAGTGCTCTAGTGAGGAGAGAGGTAATTGTGTGCAACGAAGGCATACTGTATTCCCCTGGGCCATGGACATACTAGGCTGTTACAGATTTTGCCAAGTGGTATCTATATTGCATGAAGAACCTTTTCAGTTGAGCAACCCTAGGAGATACAAACAGGTCCACCAGGGGTCTACTGAAGAAGGCAGGATGCTTCTAATTAAGAGAGATCTGGATCTTATTCTTCTCTGTTCTCACCAGGATGTCATGACCTTTGATGGCATGGGAGAAGCAGAAGACCATCAGCTTGACTGCTCTGAGTTCTAGTCAGTTGATGCTGTGGTTTGGTGCTATGGATCTTTAAATGTCATGAACATACAGTATATGGTCAAGAGAGTGTGTCATCAACACAACAGTGGTATTGGATTTCAGAAGCACATAAGAACAAGTATAGGGCAGATGAAGTTATGCCTCCATAAAATCCAGGGATGCAAGGAACTTGGCCTGCTGCAGTGTCCTTGATTGTCTTGAATGTGTATATCCATTTTGATTTTTTTGTGAACTATAGATTTGTTTAGAAATCTTAGGTCCAAAACTGGTCAAAAGTCCCCTTCTCTTTTGGGCATGGAAAATGAAGTTGAGTAAACTCTGGGGAATCCTTCCACTAGAATGGGATGGGCAAAGTTAGGCCCTAGGAACCCCTAAGTGTGGCCTGCAGGCCACTCAGAAGCTCCTCGAAACCCCTAGACCCCACTCCTTTAAAAAAACAAACAGGCTGATATTTTTGGCTGATTTTTTTGCCCCCAATCAACCCAAATCATCCAAAACTACATAAAAAGGTGGTGGTTTGCTTCTGTATCCCCCCATCACCTAAAACTACCAACAAACCAACAAACCAACCAACAAACAAACAAACAGAATGGCAGAAAATCAGCTGAAGTGACAGCCGGAAGTGATATCACATCACTTCCAGAATGCCACAGTGAGTTGCTGTGGCTCACCGGGTGGCAAAGGAAGGGAAAATTGTCCCTACTGTGTTTGCAGTTGCCCACCCTTACCCTACAAGCATGGGTTCTAATCCCCCAATATCAAGATGGATTTGGATTGCAGTTCTCATAGTTTTCCTCTTTACTCAGGATTTGGAGGGGGTAAAGGGTAGAGACAATCTTGGGGCAGCTTGACTTCTGTGATATAACTGAAATGAACAGTGTTTAGAATCCATGCATCTGTGGCTGAGTTCTTCCTAGATGGGGAGGAAATGGGGCAGTCTGCCTCCTGTATATGGAAATAATGAGCTATAACTGTTGTCTGGGCTACCTGCTGGATTGGGCTACATGAATGAAGAGTTGGGGTGGAGTTCTGGGTTTAAACCTAGTTCGTCTATGCTGATTTGAAGACTTTATAGTCCCTGGTTCTGGGGAAAACATCCAGTGGGACTAAAGAGCTAAAAAGGGGTTTTGGGACATAGGGCACTGTCTGAAATATTCTTTTGGGTGGCTTCACCAAAATGGAAAGGCCTCTTGGAGCAAACAGTGGCTAAACTGGTTTTACAGAGCATGAGCATTCCAGTACTCTAACCAAATTGGACACTTTGCCACAGTACTGGCTGCTGAAAAAGCAATAGTGTCTCTGAAGGCCTCTGCTATAAAAGCTGCACTCTTCTACATCTTAAGCAGGCCTCTGCATATGCCCTATGCTCAAGTCAGCAAGTGTACCAGAAATCAAGTGGTTAGAATAGAGGAGCTGTTTGAGTAGTTAATCCAGTCCAGGTCAGTAACAAGTTATCCAGCAAGATGAAGGGGTGGGTGGTGGTCAGCTGGTCCAGGAGTTGTTATAACAAGTCAGCAGTCCAGATACAAGAAGCCAGCAAGGAGTAAACAGCGTTGTCAAAGTGAAGCCAGTCCAAGGTCAAGCATACATGAAAGTCAAAGAGTACTGTCAGTCACCCAGGTAAGACAGTTGTGAGCAAAAGAGCCACTGGAAGATTTATGGGCAGCTGTCTCCAAAAATCAGGTGCCTTATTAGGTCATCTTCTCCTACCTAACAAATGCTGGGAATGACACAATCTCTCTTTGTCTTTTTGTCTCCCCATGAATGATGGCAATGGGTCTTCAGCACCTGCAACCTTCTGCTGGAGAGCAGAGTCCCCCTCTTCCTCAACCCTCTGTGGACTCAGAGAGATCCTTATTATCAAGAGCTGCAGCTTCCTGACAATCTGCCCTCTCCTCTCCATTTGAATCATCCAACTTCGGCAGGTGAGTCATGACAGCATAGTATCTTAATGTTTTCATTATTCAAGACATCTTTCAACAAAAGCATGGATGGCCATGCAAATGTGGAGAGGGAAGGGAAAGCTCTAAGAACAAGGACTGAAGTGTCATGTGCCATTTTAAGAACATGCTTTGATCATTCCTCCCCCAGGTTAGTGGGGCAGCAAATGAGAGGAATATAGAATCGTAGAGTTGGAAGAGACCACAAGAGCCATCTAGTCCAACCCTCTTCCATGCAGGAATACCCAATCAAAGCATTCCCTACGGATGACCACCAGCCTCTGTTTAAAAACCCCCAAAGAAGGAGACTCCACCACACTCCGAGGCAGTGCATTCCACTGCCAAACAGGTCTTATTGTCAGGAAGTTCTTCCTAACGTTTAGGTGGAATCTCTTTTCCTGTAGTATAATTTTCATGCAACATTTGTCTTGCACAGAGGCACTGAATTCATCTGAAATTAGTTTGTGAAACAAACATGGAAATGGAATAAAACTTTTCTTGCAGAAAAACAAAAGGTCTCCTGGCAGATGTTGGTGCCAGCCAAAATAGACAGTGCCTCTGTGTTTAGCCCCAATGAAGCTAAGGCCTTTGATAAGAGATGCAAACCCCCTCAAGCACTGAATAGTCCATCTTTAGATGAATTTTTTTCAGCTGGGGCATAATCTGACCATTTAGTCTCTTCTCTATTCTGACCATTAGAGTACACAATCCCCTCATCAACGACTGAAGGGAGGGGAGATCCCCTCCCCAGAGGGATGTGAAGCATAGGGGAGTCACTGTCTGACTCATTAGAGGAATGGGAGTGAGTGGAAGCCATCTGGTAGTGAGACTTGAATGCTTTTGGATTAACCTGGACCTTACTTTGGGAAGTATGAGCAACAAGTTGCTTGGGTGTCAAGGAGTCAATCCTTTGCCTCTTAGTAGGCTTTAGGTAGGAACAGAAGAAGTACTTAACAAGTGGTTTATTTGATTTGCCACTAAATCATTCAAAGCACATTATTGTCAAATGGGTACTGTGGCCTTCTTTGCATTAATAGGCTCTTGAAAGAAGGAAAGACATCTCTGTGGTCAAGTGACTGAGGAGACTGGGAATAAACCATTCCTGAGAGGGAAGCTACAGCAGAAATAGCCTCCCCTATCTATTCGGGTTCCCAGCCTTTGAAAAATTTTCCTCTTCTCAATATTCACCTTCCTCCTCAGGTCTATGATGGGGAATGATCAAGTTCCTTGAGATGCTAGGGGAACTGGTAAGAGCCACTTTGATGCACCAAATTAGTTTGCACTTTAATTTGCTTGGGGAGGCTCTATGTTTGCAGTAGTAGTGGTAGCACTTTTTGTTGGGGGAAGGGGAAAGTCTACAAATGCACTCAAAGAGCTGGATCAGCTCACTTCCCTACCACAAAACATGTAGTGGTACCTTAGTGTTTTTCCCCACCCACTTATTTTGCTTCCTAGGTGCCACAGAAAAGCACAAAAGGGAAAGTGTAGTGGATGAGCAGGAACTCAATAAAACTGTATCTCATGGGCAAGAAAAAGAAAGGACTTGGGGAGGAGCGAAAAGGCACAGCTTTGTATTCAATTAAAAACATGTGACCTTGTCTCTCCTAGGCAACAACAAAAAGAAAACCTACACCCATGGTCACCTCCCACAGCCCTCCCTGAGAAAACTCCAACCTCCAGAATGGCTTTTGTGGAAAAGGAGCAGGATACAGGGGGCTGTTAACAGGAAGGAGCCTAGAAATCCTGCATTCAGAATCTAAGGCCTTGCTCAACATCCTGATCACACAGGAAGTCTGTGGGCAACAACATAGGACAGGACCTTTTGACACCCAGATGAATGAACAGTTTTTAGGGCAAGCCTCCAGGGTCATTGCAATTTAACATAAAACAGTGACATATAGCATAATTTAAGATAATGCATACATCTTATTCTCTACTAGCTCTCTTTATATTTTGCATTTTTATTATATCATCATCATCATCGTTGTTGTTGTTATCCCAAATAATTTATCAAAAATAAACTAGTATTTAAGCAACAAATTTTAATAATCAACAAAAACTTTATGCAAACCTGTTTTAAGATCCGTGCTATAGATCCTTGATCCATTTTACTAGTGACTGCATCCTTCCTCAAACGTGCTGCCACAGTTCCAAGATAGTCAAGTGAGGCAACCCTCAAAGCCATTTCTGTAGATTTATTACTAAACTGATGAACCTGACAATAAACAAAATGAAATATTGTCAGCAATTTTGTCTTTTCCAATACTTAACACAGAATATTGCTTGATCTTTTTGAACCATTATGGGAATGGAAACTAGAAATATATGTATCTCTTTTGGTCACCCCAGAAGTTTCAAGCAGGCAACAGTTTTTAAAATAAATGTAGTGTGTATGCACATACTTGTATCAAGTAATATGTATAAACATAACATATTTATATCAAGTAAGCAGCAATTGTCATTGTTTTCTTCACTGCATTATACAACATTCTTCTTCATTAGTATTTATACAAGCAACACATATGCCTGCAGATGCACCTAGATCAAACACACATTTCCCAAAGAATGGATTCTGCAGCTTCCCATTCAGTTTTCTGATTACCATACTACGACTCCTTGAACACTTTCATCAGCGCTGTATACGCACAATCCTAAATACACACTGGACTATGTGACAAATGTTGCTGTCCCTGAGCAAGCAGGGATCACCAGCATTGAGGCCATGATATTGAGAACACAGCTACGCTGGGCAGGGCACGTTTCTAGGATGGCGGACAAACGCCTCCCAAAAATAGTACTCTATGGTGAACTCGCCACGGGTCAGCGTAAGAGGGGCACTCCAAAAAAGCGATACAAGGACTCCCTGAAACAACATCTCAGGCTTGGCCAAATTGATCAGCAACAATGGTCCGCCCTGGCCTCACATCGGGAGGCATGGAGACGCACTATCCACAATGCTGCAGCCTTATTTGAGAACTCACGCCGAACAAGTCTTGAAGAGAAACGACAACGCAGAAAGAATCACAACCTGGAAACATCACCCAAGGAGACCTTCTGCTGTGCTTTCTGCAACCGGACTTGTTTATCTCGGATTGGCATTTTCTTGGGCTCCCAAATCATACAAATGAGGCCTCGCAGACTCCCCCCGCCTTCTCCTTTCTCTTCTTCTCAGCTCTCTTGTATCAATTTGTCTTTTCTGTTTTGTTCGTATTTTTCTTTTCGTTGCAACTAGGCTTGTAGTCTCTATCCCACACCAGATGGATGCAGTGATCTTCTTTAAGAAGCATGAAAGATATGATGGCAAATTACTAATAACACACAGCCATGACCACTGCCTCTTGTCTGGAGGAAGAACTCCATGGATTTATAATTGGTTGACCAGCCAAACCCAAAGGGTGCTCTGCAGTGGCTCCTCTTCGTCTTGGAAAGATGTGACCAGTGGGGTGCCACAGAGTTCTGTCCTGGGCCCAGTGCTATTCAACATCTTTATCAATGACTTGGATGAGGGAATTAGGGGCATACTTATCAAATTTGCAGATGACACCAAATTAGGAGGAGTAGCTAATACCCTAGAGGACAGGATCAAAATTCAAAATGACCTGGATAGACTGGAGAGCTGGGCCAAAGCTAACCTAACAAAATGAAATTCAGTACGGAGAAATGTAAGGTACTGCACTTAGGGTGGAAAAACAAAATGCATAGATACAGAATGGGGGAGTCCTGGCTGAATGAGACTACGTGTGAAAGGGATCTAGGAGTCCTAGTAGACCACAAGTTGAACATGAGTCAACAGTGTGATGCAGCAGCTAAAAAGGCCAATGCGATTTTGGGCTGCATGAATAGACATATAATGTCTAGATCAAGGGAAATAATAGTGCCACTCTATTCTGCCTTGGTCAGGCCTCACCTAGAATACTGTGCCCAGTTCTGGGCACCACAATTCAAAAAAGGATATTGACAAACTGGAGCGTGTCCAGAGAAGGGCGACTAAAATGGTGAAAGGTCTGGAAACAATGACTTATGAGGAGAGACTTAGGGAGCTGGGTATGTTTAGCCTGGAAAAAAGACGGTTAAGGGGCGATATGATAGCCCTGTTTAAGTATTTGAAGGGGTGTCACATTGAGGATGGAGCAAGCTTGTTTTCTGCTGCTCCAGAGACTAGGACATGGAGCAATGGATGCAAGCTCTAGAAACAGAGATTCCACCTCCACATTAGGAGGAACTTTTTGACAGTAAGAGCTGTTCGGCAGTGGAACACACTCCCTCGGAGTGTGGTGGGGTCTCCTTCCTTGGAGGTCTTTAAACAGAGGCTGGATGGCCATCTGTCAGGGATGCTTTGATTGTGTAGACGGCCCTCGTGGTCTCTTCCAACTCTACAATTCTATGATTCTATGTATTGTTAAAAATTTACTTTGTAGACTTGCTACAATCATTCTGTATCTATGTATGTCACATTTTAGGAGCAAACCATTTCCTTCTGTCCCTCAATTCCTGTCTCATACAGCCCACCTTAACTTTAGCCCATGCTCTTCCGCCCCTTGTTTTTGGATAGTTTTGTTCTTCACTCCTCTGTGTGCAATAGTGTACAGTATATTTCTTTTAGTCTGTATGTCTTTGCTAATATAACATTCATGCTGTTTATTTTATTCACTTATAAAATGCTTCCAGATTCGTTTTATTCTATACAAGCAAAGCATGAATTTAATCAACTAACTTCAGCCTATTTGGCACATTATATATCAACAGCTACTATGACACAAGTAAGCTTGAACCTTCTAATTTCTTTTTGGAACCTAACATTTTTACTGTATCCTTAATAATGGCCACAACATTTAGTAAATCCTTGAGCTTGTTTGGACGTCCTAGCAGGCGAACGCAGCTATCGTATACTCTTGACTAAATAATGGTACACTCCTATCTGGGATGGTTGCCCTCTCCCACCAAGCGTGTAGCTTCAGGAGGGACGCACATGGAGTAGTGAGGGCAGAAGAAGACACCTGCCTAGCCAGCCAGATCTGCTGAATCATAGAATCATAGAATCATAGAATTGCAGAGTTGGAAGAGACCACGAGGGCCATCCAGTCCAACCCCCTGCCACGCAGGAAATCACAATCAAAGCATCCCCGACAGATGGCCATCCAGCCTCTGTTTAAAGACCTCCAAGGAAGGAGACCCCACCACGCTCCGAGGGAGTGTGTTCCACTGCCGAACAGCTCTGACTGTCAAAAAGTTCCTCCTCATGTTGAGGTGGAATCTCTGTTCCTGGAGCTTGCACCCATTGCTCCATGTCCTAGTCTCTGGAGCACCATTGTTTCTCCTTACCTTTGATCAACACTGGTGATCAAAGAAGTGAGAGATGTCACAGCCAGATCACCCTCACATTGGCAAAAGAGAAATACTTTGCCACTACTGTACCACTTTCATCCATCTATAGCCTTTTCTGATGTTCTATATTATCAATTTCGATTTAACTTCTGTGGACCTTCCATTTTATCTCTCCAAGTTCATCTGCTTATACTTTCATCCTTCCACTCCACCTATTTCAGGGTGAACCTTATTTGTTCATCAGTGGATTAAATGGTAGATCTTCAACCACCCTTCAAATGATGCTTACTTTAATGAATCCTCAAGGTCATCTTGAAATAGTACATATCCTAACTTGTTCAATATGTAGTCATTTGCAATTTTTACCCCCTCTCTTAAAAGTATTTTTGCTACATTGGCTTCTTCTCCTCCAACAAGCATAAATCCAGAGGGTTTTTTTTTTTAAAGTTTCTTTGTCTAGCTTTTCGAGGTACAAGCCAGAGAGGCAGTTGTGATAATGTTCAGATAACACACTAAACAATCTATGGAGCAGAGTTCCATTATTCAGTTGTCCTACTACAAGACGGATGTATTGAGCAGCATGTGCCAGGACAATGTTTCTGCAGATCCCTGTCTTTTTATGGAGTGCAGGTTCAGGCACCATCTTGAATCTAACTCTTGTCGAGACCTTGACTTTGAACTGTCTTGTGACTGTCTTTGGATTGCCTTTACCTTGGATACTTCTTCTCTGTTTTCACTCTGATAGTCTAGACCTTGTACTGCCTTCTGATTGTTTTCAGACTGTCCTTACCTAGAATATCACCATCTTAGACCTTGAACTATTTGGCACTGCCCTTGGGACCCGCCCCTAACTAGACTTGCCTGAAACTATACATTATTGTGAAATGATCTGTCAGGCTGGTCTGAATATTAATCTGACACAACACTTCAAATATCTGGACTCAAACTGATATTATTTTTGAATGGGCAATCCTTCAGCTATATTGTCCTAAGCACAACCTGCAAGATATGTAACCTGGCTAGTTTCCTACCCCAAAGAATAGACACAAAAGGATATCATGAAATTATATAATGATTTGCCATCATTTCTTCTTTTGCAATGAAAAAATCTAGCAAAAAAAAGTAGGACTAATAAAGCTCACTATATGAACCAACAGTACAACTCATGGTAGCACCTTAATAGTGCCATGAAATTATGAAATAGCAGCAAGAATACACACTTAGAAAGCACTTTTCTAACTGATATTCAAAGATTCAAAGATAAGACAGTTAATACAGAGGGTCTCTCCACCACATCAAAAGAATAATAGCCAGGATAAATCCAGAGGATCTCCTCCTTACCAAAATCCCATTTCTATGTTACTTAGAAAATACTACAGTAATTAAGTTGCTATCAAGATCCAAGTTTTTGTCTTTATATTTCTGTATGGATTTCATCTCAAGTGTTTCTTTGTTACCTACAGTAAACCAGCAGATCTAAACTGGGAATGCAAATCATGAGGCCCTCCCAATTGGTCAGACTGCAAGTCCTGTAGCTCTTGTCAGCATACTCAATGGTAAAGAACTGAGAGTTTCAATCCAACAATACCTGGAGTGCTTCATGATCCTACCCTTAGTCTAAACATTATTAGAGAAAGGTCTGGTGCCAGAAAATTAAGCTGAAACATAATTCAAACTGATTTAAAGTACATTATAATAGGTTGTTTTTGTCATTCTGCTTTGTTATAACTATTTGTGTTTAAAATATTGTTAAAATAAACTACCCAAACAAATGATAACTGATTTATTATGCCACTAACACTCTTTAGTAAGCAAAACAGGCCTAATACACAGTAGGCCCTCAAGTTTCATAAGGGTTAGGGGCACATCTCCCTTCCCCCCGCAAAAGTGGTAGTAGCAAAGGCTGATCAAATTAAGTTGCGAATTAGATCAGAATACTGAGAATTAATTCCACTTTAAGGCCCACAGGAGGGCACTATATCAAACTTTTTTTTGTTGTGTCATCTAAAATTTTGAATACTCTTTCAAAAGAGGTAGGTCCAAACCAATGCTATTTGATTCCTTCCTAACATGCTTTTATTCCAGTGTATTTTCCCCAGTCACTGCTTTTAATAAGGCTTTAACTACTGTTGTTTTATAGTTGTTGAAATTTGTTTTGATTGTTTTACTTTTTAAGTATTGTAAGTTGTCCTGATTATTTTTTAAAGAAAGGCAGAATAGAAATACTAGAAATAAATACTAATACTGGTAACAAATTCTAACAAATAAGTACTGCTGACTTCACAGGCAGAAGATGGAAAGAGGAGGGTGCACAATAATAGCATGTTTTCAAACCTATTAACATAATCGGGCCCCTTGATTATGATATTTCCCCAGCCCTCAAACATTATATTGAACAGGAATCTATGCAGATTGAGTTCCGAAAGAATATTTTCATGATTAAAATAATTTAAAAACCATTATTAAAAGGAAGGTACAATTGTTGCTTCAAAATATCCAGGTGCCTTACCAGTAGTCTTCCCAGTAAACTAAGCAGCAATTCGGCAGCTGGCCATTCTGGTTTGTTGACAGTGGAAAGGAGATCTTGAACAAAGTTCTCAAAGAGTGGCCTATAATCTTCTTCACCTTGTTTGCTACCACATCTGTTTAAAGTAAAAGTGGGAAGATAAAATAAGGTATTGAAGAAAAACATGCACTACATGCTTAACTAGACATGAACCAAAGTCAGTGATGCAAAATATCAAAAACAATTTTTACTTTATTTTTTTACAAAAAAAAAATTCAATAGGAACTTTCTGAATGAGCATACTTCTGATTGTATTCTGAATGTCTTTTAATCTAACAGTTCACTGTAGAGTGGGAAATGTATGTCTGAACTGGAGGAGTAGTAACACATCAGGTGCGTTGGATAATACAAAGGTGTTCTGATGAAAAAATTACAATGTGTTCAGAAATTACAATGTTGACCAAGTCTTGGAATAAGCAGGATAAATTGGTTCCAAGTATGTTACAGTTTGGACAGCCTGTATATCTTTAAACTCTTATTTCCTTTGAAAAACAGTTGTCTGCATGAGGTTCACAGCACAAGCAATGAACTGGCCTACTACATCTCAAAAATCAATGCCTGAAAGGCGGTAGGAGAAAGCTAGCTGGCTCATAGATGTCATCTTAATTCTTCATTTGCCACTAGTCCAACCAATTTATTGCTTGTGACTAGAGGCAAAATGTAAATAGCTATGCAAAACATACATAATCCAGCACAAGCAGTTACATACATGTGCATGCACACACACAGAAATATTTACAAATCACTGCCATCAACAGGCCTGATAACACCATTTATCCCAAAGATTTTTTGACAGCCCAAATTTTACGTATTTATTGAATTTATATCCTGTCTTTCTCCCCAAAATGGGACCCAAGCCGGCTTACAATAATTTCAAAGATGCTGCTAAAACATTAATTTACGGAAGTTAAAAAGGAATTAAATATCAGTATCTATCTATCTATCTATCTATCTATTCTCTTGGGTATGTTGCCGTTCTCAGTGTGCTGATTGGCCGCTTGGGAAACATACCCAACCAATCATAGTGCTCTGTTGGTAGCAAATCAGCGGCTTGATGGTGTTTTTCAGTACAACCTCCTTAGCCTACAGCCACATCTTTGCCTGTTGAGCTGCAGAAAGTAAATACCCAGCCAGCTCCCCTTGCTGTCTTAATATGCATGCATGGGGAAAAATAATGCTGCTTTCTATGTGTCCCCCACCCTCTTCTTTCTTTTTTTCCCTCCTGTCCTACCTTTCTGTGCTGCCTGGGGCCTTTCCAAGGCTGCCTGGGACCTAAGGCCTTTTTGTGCAGGTTGGGACCTGGGGCCTTTCTGTGCTGCCTGAGGCCTTTCTGTGCAGTCTGAGGCCTGGGGCTTTCTGTGCAACCTGGGGTCTTGGGGCCTTTCTGTGCGGCCTGGGCCTTTCTGTGCTGCTTGGGGTCTGGAGCCTTGTGCCTTTCTGTGCTGCCTGGCCCCTTGGGCCTCTTGTGCCCTGGCTGCTGTCTGTAGCTGCACCCTGGGCCTTCTGTGCTGTCTGTAGCAGCTCCTTCCTCTTGGGCCTTGGGGTGGAAACATGTGGAAAACTTCAAGTCCTTTCTAAACATGGCAGTGGAGGGGCTCTCACATCCTGCCACATGTGGTGTGTGTGTGTGTGTGTGTGTGTAGTGTAAGGTGTGTGTAACATGGGGTGTTTACGTTACATGGTGGTGGCAGAGGGACTCTCACATCCTGGCTGCGCATGGTGTGTGTATGTGTGTAGCATGGTGCGTCTATGTGTTTAGTGTGGTGTTTCTGTTCATATGTGTGATTGCATGGAAGTGACAGAGGAGCTCTCATGTCCTGGTGCATGTGGTGTGTGTGTACGTGTGGTTGCATGGTGGCAGCAGAGAGGCTCTCATGTCCTGGCATGCGTGGTGTGTGTGTGTCTACCACTGTGTGTGTCTGTGTGTACGCGCAGTGGCATGGCGGTGGCAGAGGGACTTTCTGCATGAAATTAGCCATCACAGTTCATTTGAAAGGTTATATATTAATGCGTCAAATGATCGTACCCTTGACATGTTTCCTAAGTGGCAAATCAGCAGATTGGGAATGGAAACATAGAATCATACCAAAGTGTGATTTGGTACAAGCAAATAAGCAAATAAAGCAAATAATATATAAGCAGATAATGGTGCATGTTACATCAGGTATATAATTATTAAAAACATGCTTAAAGACAGTTAAAAACAGTTAAACCATATAATCCAAAGGATTTTTGTTAATAATTCATCAAGAAGAAAAAGTTTTAAATGTTCAGCCTAACTTAATGGGCTTTTACTGTCTTGAATCTTCCTTGCGTCACAGGCAAAATAGTCTACAATATCAGAAACACTACTACCATCATTCTTTAAAAATATCAAGATTTTATGTATCATGTCACCCAACAAAAATGCAAAAATGTGAGACAAAACCTGTCTCTGGGTAATTAAAGATATGGTTAGTAAAGTCCTCATTAGAATCAATCCTTCAGGCAAACAACCACAGAGCCATAGGGATAGTTAGCTATCTTCCAGTCAGCTTTGGTGATGTCATGGCTGGAACTACTGTTCGGTAAATGCTTTATTTGTGGGGCACTGTTCACAAACAACTAGGTCGTAAAATTATTTTCCCTAAGCAGGCCATACCAACTGGAAGAGTGGCTACAATGGATTAAAATGTTATCAGTGCATTTGTTATGAGTGAACAAATGATCTTTTATGTTTATTTCCCCAGACGTAGGTTTTTCAATTCATCAGGTCAGATGTCATATTCAGGCATACTTTAGATACAGTCATAAGCCCATCTCCCCCTCCTTGCCTAGCTGTTCAAGCCAGGAAAGTTATCCTCAGCTGATTTATCCTCACCCATGTACATGTAATCCAGCTCTGGCTGAAATGGAGGAAAAAGCTGTTTCAGCTCTTAACACAGCTGCTAGTGATCCATACAATAGCTAGCAACTTTCTCAAAAAATTATTTTTCATGAACTCCATGTCATTTCAATTGCCCAAATTCTGGTACGTTACTCCAGTACAATAATTGTGTCAAGATTTTAGCTGTATATACTTTCAAAATGGTTTACAGTTTGTCTTCCTTTGGTATAATAAAACAGCAAACTTGCTGTAGCCCTTTGGTAGCTGATAAACTACTGCTCTTCATCTGGATCTTCCATGTTAAGCTAGCCCAGAAAGAGAGCCTCAAGTATTTAAATGAATTCACTTTTCTATTATCTGTCCATCTAGCCTCCAGATGTGCCTCATTCATTTTCTACCAAAAACAACCACCTTGCCTTTGAATAATTAATCTTAAAATGTTTTCATTTGCAGAACAATTGTGATTGCATCCACCTCAGACCAGCCTGGGAGAATGATAGCAATACCATATCAAACAATTATACTGCTAAGTCTCTATCACCGCTGTTGATCCATGTACTGGAAAAGGACTGAACAATATCACTGATTTTAAAAAGTGCATTAGAAAGAGAACCCAAATGGACTATACTGCACATGTTTTCTGTTTGGGTACTGGCCCATGGAATGAGGATCCTGATGCAAGCAAAGGGTGTCATCCCCTTCTGCTGGCACAAGAACATCTATGCTAATCTTCTGTGCCCACTGCTACAGAACAGCAGTTTATAGGGTAAGATCATAAGGAGATCACACTTAAAATGCTACATCACTATGGTATCCTTACTGTGAAACCTGTTGATTCATAGATTCGTAATATATGGGTCATACCTAATGCTGTAAAAGGGTTCCTACATAAACACTTAAGAATCTGTACACAACATCATTTTTAATAGGAACTCTTGACAAGAAGTTGGCATTTTAGAATACTTTGGCCATGTCGATGTGGACAGATTTTCATCTCTAAAATGGCTAAGGAACATCTAAATTTTAGAGATCAAACTCTGATTCTACAATGCACATTGATTACAATTTTACAATAAAAATAAAACATATAACACAGAATCAGTTGAGATCTACTCACTTCTTCAGAAAAATAGAAAGGAAATTTTGTGCTGTTCTCATAGCTGTTTCATATGAGTTTGTAATGAGGACATCCTGATCCACCTAAAATGAATACAAAATTTGTTTAACAAATATATTTTGTAATTTATAAGAGAGTACACAGCTCATATAGTTCTTAACCACTTTTTGGAGTTTAACAAATACAATACAGTCGTCCCTTCACATTCGCGGGGGTTACGTTCCCCGCGAATGTGAAAAATCCGCGAATAACGACTGCCCTCCCCCTCCCCCACCATAGCAACCATGGGGCCTCCGGAGGCCCCATAGTCGCTTTCCCCAGCCTCTCCACTCCCTTCCTAGGCCTTCCGGGGGCCTCCGGAGAACCTACCGAGGCCCCGTGCATGCCTCCCCAGCCCTCCCCCCTCCCGCCCAAGCCCTCAACGGGGCCTCCGGAGAGTTTCCGGAGGCCCTGCGTAGGCCTCCCCGGCCCTCCCCACTCCCCCCCAAGGCCTTCGCGGGCCCAGCGGAGGCCTCTCCCGGCCCTCCCCCTCCCTCCCAAGGCCTTTGCGGGGCCCCGCGGAGGCCTCCCCGGCCCTCCCCCTCCCTCCCCGGGCCTTCGTGGGGCCTAGCAAGGCCCCGCAGAGGCCTCTCCCGGCCCTCCCCCTCCCTCCCCGGGCCTTCGTGGGGCCTAGGAAGGCCCCGCAGAGGCCTCTCCCGGCCCTCCCCCCTCCTTTCCCGGGCCTTTGTGGGGCCTAGCAAGGCCCCGTGGAGGCCTCTCCCGGCCCTCCCCCTCCCTCCCCGGGCCTTCGTGGGGCCTAGCAAGGCCCCGCGGAGGCCTCTCCCTCCCCTCCCCTCTCCCTCACCGGGCCTTCATGGGGCCTCCGGAGCGTCTCCGGAGGCCCCGTGGAGGCCTCCCTGGCCCTCCCCAGCCCTTACCCAGGCCTTCATGGGGCCTCCGGAGCATCTCCGGAGGCCCCATGATCGCCTCCCCAGCCCTTCCCACCCCCTTCCCGGGCCTTCATGGGGCCTCCGGAGCGTCTCCGGGGGCCCCGTGAAGGCCTCTCCGGCCCTCCTCCCTCTTTCCCAAGGCCTTCGCGGGGCCTCCGGAGGGTCTCCGAAGGCCCCGCGGAGGCCTCCCCAGCCCTCCCCCCTCCCTTCCAAGGCCTTCGTGGGGCCTCCGGAGGGTCTCTGAAGGCCCCGTGGTCTCCCCAGCCCTCCCTGCTCCCTCCCAGGGCTTTCACGGGGTCTCCGGAGGCCCCGTGTCGTGGTTTTGTGGGGGGCCGGGGGGCCCCCTCCCAAAACCGCGAATAATCAAAACCGCGAATGTCAAGTTCGCGAATGTGGAGGGGCGACTGTAATATCTTTAAAACTATTAGTCAACTAACTGACATGTGTATCTGATTAACTGACAATAGGGAATACTGTTTCAACAGTAAAACTTCGCAGTTCCTTCACTCTATCAGTTCTCTTATCAAAGACCTAAATTTAATAGCTAATCCCAACTAGAGCAAATCCACTGAAGTAATGCAATTTATATATAAATGTTGATTTACAAGAAATTAATTAAATGTGTCTACTTTAGTTTGAACTAGCAATTGGATTTAGGCCAATGTTCACTCTTTTTCCTTTATTTTCTGTCTTTTATATCTGTTTCTTTCATACTCTTCTCTCTCAGGACTCTCTCTTCAGCATAATTTCCTTCCTCTCTAACCATCATCAACTATCTTTCCCCCCTTTACGTATTCTTCAGATTCTATGGCTTCATAGACCCTGTATTACATAACCTCATAAAAATGGGCATTACATGAATATATGCTAAATACAGACATACCTCACTTAATGAGGTGTCTGTGTTCCTGGGTGTTACTTCTTTAATTAAAAAAAGTTAGTAACAGAGGCAAAAATAACATGGAAAAAACAGGGTAAGTTCCCACACCACAAAACAGAAGAGCAGTTCAACATGTTTCAGCAAGCTTTGTATTCAAAACTAACAAAATGCACACGTGAAACAAAATAATCAGGTCAGGAAAGCCTTATATTACACAAAAACTGGCTGAACCTTCTACAGACTACTTGAGGGTTCCTTCCAAAATGCAACCAGGGATGACTTTTTCTTTTACCAGTTTCCACTTTTAGATCTATGTTTGTTCTACATGCTGAGTGTAGCTGGTGAGGCAGTTACCTGGTCTCCCCCCTTTTATGCCTTTTTTGCTGTAAGGGATTGTGGGGTGGGGGGTAAATGAAATTTACCTTGCCTGTCATAGGCAGGCACACATAGCTACAGTAGGATCAGTTACAGCAGGATCATGCTATTTTCCAGCTCAAGCTTTGTTTATTGAGTTGTCTACTGCAAAAACGCTGCCGTAACCCAACACTGAAATGTCTGTATTTCTCCAGGCCTCCTTCACCATCAGACCAATGCCAATGTTGCTAAAAAAAAAAAATCCAGCTAGGCAGATGACAAGTGGTAGAAGAGAGCTAAGTGAGCATAAAAAGCTCTTGTAAAAAGGAGCTTGCTGTCAGACGGTTTGTACATACATCTCCACTCATGCAAAGCACACTTCACCTTCTTGTTTGACTCATCTTCATTATTAGAGTCCTTCTCTCCTGATGGTAGATGCACTACACATTGAATTAGCTGTAGCACCAATGCAGTCACCATCTGAATATACATAGGCTCCCCATCAGTATCACTACTGTTCAATCTGTTGAAAAACACCATGTTATTTACTACTGACCAAAATGACATCAAGAAAAACACCACTGGAATACAGGGGGGAAGTTTCATTTGGATTCTATTATTAGAGTACACCTCATATCTGAGATGCAAAAAGAGAACTGTTGCTGCATTCATACCAAAGAACGCAATACCTAGAATAGTAAAAACAATTCTGGAATAGGATTTGATCCGACATCATCACTTTATTCTAAATCATAACATTATTTCCATCTATATAATTACAAAATTTCTCACCTATTCTTTTTGAACATCATCATTATTTTCATCTTACTGTTCCCTCATAGGGTCACCATAATTTGACAGGCGACTTGAAGGCATGTACATACACACAAGCACATATTCAGTACAGTGGGCCCTTGGTATCCAGGACACCAAAAAACGTGCATGCTCAAGTCCATATTAAAAATGGCATAAGGCAGCAGCAGAGGCAGTAGCAAACTCTTTGGGCTCCCCCACCTCCAGGGAGCATGCCAGCCACCCACTTCCACCTTCAAGGTAGTGGGGTTCCTTTGCAAAGTAGATCCAGGAGGCTGGCATGCTCTCTGGAGACAGGGGAGCCCAAAGCATGCGGACAGAGCTTGCTGCTGCCTCCACTGCTGCCCTACTCCATTTTTAACAGGGACTTCCAAACCTTGCGTCTGCAGTCTCTCTGCAAGCTTTGCATCACATTTACAGTCTCTCTAAAAGTCTTGCAAAGCTTACAGAGAGACTGCTGCTGCTGCCTCACGCCATTTTAAATAGGGATGTATAAGCCTCGTATCATGTTCACAGTCTCTGTGCAAGCCTCAGGTTTCAGAGACTGTGAACATGACACAAGGCTTGTAAATTCCTATTAAAAATGGCATGGGGCAGCAGCAGAAGGACACCCCACCAGTCACCTGCTTCTGTCTTGTGAAGGAACCCCACCATCTCAAAGGCAGAAGGGAGCAGCTGTATTGTGCACATCTGAATCCACAGTGGGTTGGATGTGGATAGTACGTCCATGAATATTGCAGGCCCACTGTATAAAGAAACCCAAATGTCTACCAATGCAACCATTACAAATAGTGCTTAGGGACATGCATTACCTGAAGTTCCTTAAACTCCTTTTGCTGGTTGGTAATCTTGCAAGTGATGTGAAGATTTCTTCTAGTATCAATTGCCTATGCTTTTCATACCTCGAGAACACCTGTTTAAAAGTTAGTAAACTTTTTGTGATTGCTTATATATCTGTTTCAAATGCAGAGGTGTTTTTTTTAAACAAAGGATCACTTAATGTATCTTTAAAACATAATGCCATCCGTTACCAAACAATGCTTGTTGGCTTAGAAATATGACTTCAGATGGTACAATCATATTATTGCAAATATAATGAAGATTTAAAATCTGATCTTGGACAAAATACTGCTAATACATTAGTTCAAAATAGTAGGAAAAATGCCTCCCCAATAAACTATAAACCCTAGACCAAGTTCATCTTGGTGTCACGTACTAAACATACTGTATGTTTATGCTGCTATCTTGAATTTGGTTTGAAAAGGAGTTAAGAGTTATTCAGCAAAGTCCTTAAACCTATATTTCAGCAGCCAGGAGATTTCAATCCTGCTTCCCACCAAATAGATGATATATGGGAGGGATGAGCTCTTACTACTGTTGCCTTTCTGATATATAAGGAATGCAAGGAATGTCACATATGTCACCAGCCTCTTGTACTTGTGCAAGTAACACACTCAAAATGAATGACCCCTTGCTGAATTAGAATTTAGTTTAAACAATCACAGTAAGTAAGGGCCCTTTGAAATAGCTACATTTTTAACTACTCATGTAACAGATGTGATTGTTTTAGCTGCTTGTCAATAACAATTTATTACTCCATAATTATCTCAAACAAAATTTTTAAGATTTGGCAAACAGACTTAAGTAAATTCATTCGGGCTGGGAGGAAACCTAGAATTAAATGGAAATTATTGTCAGACGATAAAGAAAGAGGAAGAATGGGATTACCAGACCTGAGATTATATTTTGAAGCAGTGTGTCTGTCATGGGTAAAACAATGGGTGGTATTGGAGAATAAAAGAGATCTAGAATTAGAGGGATTTGGGTTGAAATTTGGCTGGCTTAAACTATGACAAAATCAGAGTTAATAAAGATTTCAAAAATCATGTAGTGAGGAGAGCCTTACTTAGAATTTGGGAAAAATACAAACATAGACTATGTCCAAAAATTCCAGGATGGTTGTCCCCACAGGAGGCTTTCTACAAAAACGAATTGAGGGATTATAAGTGGTTAATTTATCAAGAGCTAATGATGAAAAAAGGAGACTCATGGAGAATTAAGGAATGGCAAGAACTGAAATCGGAGGGAATTCAATTACATTGGCTAACCTATTACCAGATAAGATCTAGAATTAAGGAGGACCTAAAAGAAAGGCAGTATGAAGGAGAAATCTCAGACTTTGAAAAGTTGTTAAGATCAGATAATCATTTAATTGGTAAATTATATAAAATGCTACTAAAATGAAATACAGAAGATGAAACTGTAAAACATTGTATGGTCAAGTGGGCCAAAGATATTGGATATAGTATTAACCTAGAACGATGGGAGGGGGTATGGAAAAAGGAATTGAAGTTCACATACTGTTATAATTTAAGAGAAAATTTTTATAAATTAATGTATAGGTGGTACATGACCCCATATAAGTTAGCAAAAATGATTAAGAAATGCTCCTCACAATGCTGGAGATATAAAGAGCGAATAGGATCCTTTTATCATATGTGATGGGAGTGTAATAAGGTTAGAAAATGTTGGCTTAAAATAAATAGAGAAATAGAAAAAATAATAGGTGTCTAATTGGGTATACAGACGGATTTATATTTATTAAATATGATAGATACTCAAAATCAACAGGAAAAGGCACATAGATATCTACTATATTATTTGATTACTGGAGCGAGATTGGTGTTGGCAAGAAAATGGAGAAAGGAAGAGATCCCGACGAAATTGGAATGGCTAGAGAAGGTTACAGAATTGGCACAATTAGATAAACTTATGAATTGGATAAGAAAGAAAACTATGAAAGATTATATAAAGATATGGGAACCATATATTACTTATCTTAAACAAAAAAATGGGGAAACAAGTATAATTGGTTTTTACAGTTAAATAACAAACAGAATAATAAATTTTTATATGGATAAAGATGTTCATTGCTTATTGGTAAATTCATAATCCTAAAAATATGTTAACTGGAGAGACTATGTAATTTGGAATTAAATGCAATGAACCAAGCTAGATAAGAATGTAAGCAATGTTGAATATGGGATATAAGGAGGATTAGCTATAAAGCAATGTTGAATATGGGATATAAGGAGGATTAGATATAAAGCTAAGTTATAATGTAATTTATAGGAAGTGAACTTTGAATTGGACTGTCGAGCCAAAAAAGAGTAAGTGGGAAGTCTTCTAAATTTGGGTGTATGTTGTGTCTTGTATGTGAGATGGTTAAATTAATGTTTGTTTTTTATAATTATGAATTGTACTATCATTTGTGTTTTTGTTTTGGTATGTACCTGGTTTTGTTTTGTTTTTGTAAATGTTGCATATTTGTTGTTGTTATTGTTTAATATTTAATAAAGTATTAAACATTTTTTTAAAATAACAATTTATTACTCGCTTTGGTTCAGTTCACACCTAAGTAGGAAATCAATAGGCACGAAAAATAATTACTGTACTCAGTTTAAAAAAAAACAACCTTAAAGTTATAGTAGCCATGTTTAAATATTTGAAGGGATGTCATACTCAGGATGGAGCAAGCTTGTTTTCTGCTGCTCCAGAGACTAGGACACGAAGCAGTGGACAAAACTACAGGAAAAGAGATTCCATCTAAACATTAGGAAGAACTTCCTGACGGTAAGAGCTGTTTGGCAGTGGAATGTACTGCCTCATAGTGTGGTGGAGTCTCCTTCTTTGGAGGTTTTTTAAGCAGAGACTGGATGGCCATCTGTTGGGAATGCTTTCATTGTTTATTCTTGCATGGCAGGGGGTTGGACTGCATGGCCCTTTTGGTCTCTTCCAACTCTATGATTCTGTGATTATTAAATACCCATTATATTACACTATTAAATGAAAATGAGAATTCATTACTAAAATATTCCCTCTTGTTTATAAACACATCACTAGAGCCAGGATCCAACTAGACTCTGACACTCATGAAAGAAGCCTCATCAGACCAAAGAAGAGATTATTTCCCTCTCCATGCAGTGCCCACACTAAGCCATTTGCCTCCCACTCCTTCCTCTAGCCCTCAACACCAGCAAAAATGCTGCTCTTAACAGATTCGCTAGCCCTTTGGAATAGATACATGTATCTGCAAGGATGGAAAATTGGGTCTTCCAAGGTCACTAAATACCTGACAGCATCTTGGCTTAGGTTTCATTTTTTTAAAAAAAGAAAAAAAAGAAAAGAAAGAAACATCTCTGCTACAAATACTAAAGGTATTTTGAAAGAGTGAAGTCGAAGGCTTTCATGGTCGGCATCCATAGATTTTCCTTGTGTTTTTTTTCTGGGCTGTGAGGCCGTGTTCTGGAAGAGTTTCTTTCTGACACACACCTACACAACCATTCTCTGAGGATGCCAGCCATAGATGCAGGCGAAACGTCAGAAAGAAACTCTTCCAGAACACAGCCTTACAGCCCAGAAAAAAAAACCCAGGAAAATCTACTTTGATAGAATTAAAATGTATTGTTATTGGTGAAGAGACTGATCATAAAATTCATGAACACCACACACTCATGCACTCTTAAAAACAGACAAGCCAACAGAAGTCACTGATTTCTTAAAAATTAAACACTGGTTAAAATAGTATACTTACTGCAGTGACTAGTTTGATGGCGCACAACTGAAGTTCACTGACATTTTCTACAAAAAAAGGAGTTATCCCCATTGAAGAAACCTATCAAAAATCAAAAACAAAAAAGAGTATAAATTGGCATAATTTATTTGGCATAATGACAAACTGAAATAAAATATGGTCTAACTCTCTGGATTAAAATCTAATGCGCTTTTTCCTCTCATGAAACCTATTCCGTCCATCATAAAAAATGGGATGACCCCTTGCTTGACCTCAAATCTGCTCTGGAGAGCTGGAAGTATCTTTTGGATAAATTTTGGGGTACAGGGAAATATAAGGAAAACAGAAGGAGAAAATTACAAACATCAATCTCTGCCTTGACAGTATTAGATTCTGTGTTCTGACTGTCTTTCATAATTGCATGCCTAGTTCTCATACTAGGCATATTATGTTACAATCACAATTTTAAAAATTTGACGTTTCAGATCTAAGACAAAGACAGAGACACATAGTCATCTCCTTGTTTGATAGTATTTCTATTAGATTTAGATTAGCCCAAAGTAACTGTGGTCATGAAGAAGCATCCCTCAACTACAGTAAGCAGCTTTTTTTTAATTAAAAAAGTATAAGTGTAGTAAGTGAGATGAGGATGCTCAGGAGACAAGTCAAAATCATACTAAGAATGCTGACTGACTGGAGATGTTTCAAAGTTTCTGATCCTCAAAAGTGCATAAATTATCCTTATCTCATACTGATAACGAAGGCCCAAAGATTTTATATAGATTTTAATCTCTAGCAGATTAAATTTATAAAATAATTAGTATTACACATTGTAGAAAAACTGCTGTAGTCACTTAAAGTATTTACTGAAAGAAGATTTTAGACACATGCAACCAGAAAAAAAAAATCTTGGAATGAAAAACATCAAGCTTACCTGAAGAATAGTAGTGTCAGTAAGAAGCTGTATCTCTAGTAATTCTGCCAAACTGCTAACAATATCACAGACTTTGTTGTATAACATCACTATTACTCTCTGTTTGTGTGTGGAACACTTAGCACGCTTTGCTTTTGAACTTAATACGCCACCTAGAAAATTTAAAACCAATTTATATTTTTTGCCATTTAAAAAGCACACCTTACTATCAGAACCATAGAACAGGTCTACTGCTAGAAATTGCACTACACACTCAAGTAGCTTTCCTCGTCATAATAGGCAATAAGGACCTCCTGAAGCAAAGGACTGAACCAATGGTGGAGGGAGCAGCTATGAAAGAGGCAAATTGAGACTGGAAAATCTGAACGGGACAAGACTGTAGCAGTTGTTAAAGGTTACAGAACAAAATGAACAGCGATCAAGGAGGCAGACATGCTGAAAAGGTGACAGCATATTTTTTAACAGAATATCTAACATCTGGTCACTAAGAACTTTGATAGCAGCTGTTTCAGTGATATAAGACCACTGAAACTGTGCATGGAGATCAAAAAGTAAAGAGGGAAGATTAAGATGCAGATTACGATGGCTACTAATAAGAATCTGAGGGCCTGGCCTAAGTTTATTATGGTTAGGGGAGAACTGCATCATAATATAATATGGAACAAGCTAAAAAAATTATTCAGGAAGAAAATAATAATTAAGAAGAAAAACACTAAGCCATGGAAGATTTCCCACCATTTCCCCCCATTTTTCTGACATGTCCTAATCAGCTTTTGTCAATTTTCCTGACTAGTATTCAAAAATAGTGCGAGGGAATCTTGTGACCTATTTATGAGATTAATCAACCTATTTATAAGGTGAATCACCACTCCCAGAGGCTTCCAAGAGGACATTTAACTCTTTTGCCATAAGATGGGTGGTATGGGAGGTCGTGGCTCATTACAATCAGCAACAGACCCTGATCCTCTAGGTCAAGATGGACAAAACATGCAGCCTTCCAGGGCCATTCTGATGCCTAGAGACCACCACTAGGGACCCAAAAATGTTTTTGAACTTACCTCTTAAAAAGGTTTACCTTCAGTTTATTTCCTGATTTTGAAAAGGCTTCTCCTGAGCCTAAGCCAACCTGGGGAGAGGGGGAATGGCCAAAATAGCCCCCTATGCCTTTTCTTTTGTTTTTAAAACTTTTGTTGTTGTTCTGCTCCATGTAGTAGTGTTCACCTACGTCTGGATCCAGATTTTTTTTCTACCATTAGTGCAAGACTTCCTGAATCTTCGTTTGCGAAGAAAAGCCAGAGAGAGAGAGAGAGTGCAAGACTTGTAACAGCTTCCACTGGGAGGACCACTGTGCCCCTATTGCTTGCTTGCTTGCTTTTAGACAAGTCACAAAGAATGTTTTACTTTAAAGGGCACTATGGATAATCTTTTCTAGGTTTCTAGCTTGCTTCAAGCTACTACTGTCTTTAGAGTTTCAGACTTTTATAAGATTACTGTTGGTTTACATTATTACTGTGTGTTATAATCTTTGGAAAAAATGGGATGCACGTGTTTTAAATAAAATTTAGTCAAGGAATACAGAGGTCCTTACTTTAGATTTCAATTGGTTTTGCTTATGTGCCCCTGTAGCAAGATCTATGGCAGTGTGGCTCAAGGAACTAAAGTATTCATTTAAGTAATATATTTTAACACATCCTTTTCTCGTGAGATTTCAGGGTGGCAAAAGGATAAAAATAACTCCAAATTAAAATCAGCAAGTAATTTAAACATGACAAAAACATATTAAACAGCTCAAACACGTTAAAATATCTTTAAAATGCTAGAAGAATTTTAAAACCTATGTACATGCCTAAAAGTAGTTAGTAATTGTATGGGCAGAGACTGAGATCCAGAAATACATTTAATATGTTTGTTTCAAACAGAGATTATGGGCAATTAATAGATTTTCAATGGAATACCTGGAATCTGCCTGTACTTCATTTAACACTGTCTAATACATCTATTAGTTTTCATACTAACCTCCATGAGGATCCAATCTGTAAACAGGATCATACTGAGGATAAAGTGTGTTCTGCAAGTGAAATTTAGTATACTGTATAACTCTTTCTATTACATCTTCAATATATACAGCTTTCGGCATGTTGGGTGACGTCATAATATTGATAGCTGTAAGACAGGCATCTGCTGATTTTGTAACTCTTTCCATGATCAAGTCTCTCCATAATCTCTCTTCATCTTCTGTGTCATTCTGCAGAAAAATTCAGAGTACTAACTATTAAAAAAACATTTTTAAAAAGTTCTACATAAAAGCAAATGTGAGTAAATAAGTCAATGCAACAACCTGTTGAATTATAATGACTGATTAAAAATATTTTTTAAAATTATCTTTTTAAAAAATCCTCAGTAGCCAAATATAAACCCACCATCTACTTCACTCTTGTCTTAAAATCCTTCCTTAAGTATACCTGCCAACATTTTAATGACCAACACATGAGACAGACACACAGGCTGGGTTGACATATGGGCCACTTTACTGAATATCTAACCTATTTAATTATTTATTTCTTGAGGTATACTGGCCAAGGGGGGAAACCCAGTGCGAGAAAAGCTGGAGCCGATGGTACCCCCAGAGCCATCTCCCAACTTCCCTGGGCGAAACACCTGGGCCCTGGAGGGGATCCCAGTAATTTGGATGCCCCCGGACACCATCTGCTGGAAGGTCCCCAGGATGAAAACCCCTCAAGCAAGCCATGTGACTTCTGTCAAGGGTTCAAACCTGGCATCCGCCTCAAGGATAAGCTATTTTCCTGCCCTCAGCCATATGCCTGCAGGTACAGTTTGATAGACCCATTCCCTCAACCCAAAAGGGGGTTGCCATAGGTGAACACCAAAGTAATCCTGTCTCCCCCACACCCTGCTAGTGACCGCCTATTTATGACTCCACCCAAAGCCAATTATCCAATTCCAAGGTGACAGTACGGGGTAGGCAAAAAACCTGTGGAAAAGGGTAAGAATTCCTACCTGGCCCTGAAAGCAACCAGAAAACTCATACTGTGACAGAGGCAGGTGGGTGGGTTGACAAAGAGCAAAAGAGAGGAGGAGGCTAGGTGCAGACTGGCCTAAATATAGTGAGCTCCGCCCCTACCTCCTCCATGCCTGCAGGTGCAGTTTGATAGACCCATCCTTCAACCCAAAAGGGGATTGCCATAGGTGAACACTGAAGTAATCCAGTCTCCCACACACACTGCCACAGATAAGGGGCAAGTGTCTACTTAGCTCCTATCCCCCACCAGAGCAGCTAATACAGTTCTCACCCCAGTTTGTATATCCTCAAGAAATATCTGGATTCCCAGATCTGACACGTGGACCCCATCAACTGGTATAATTCCGGTCTCCCATAAGAAATATTAGGGTGGTCAATATAATGACCAAGCCCATCAGACATAACTTTGCAAATTACCCTATTCCCCTTCTCCCAAGCAATGTCTATACATTGTACATCCAGCCAAGTGGATGTGATACACATCTACTCCACTTTTGTCTTAAGAATCCTTCCTTAAGTATACCTGCCAACATTTTCCACCAGCTGTGCTCCTGTACTTTTAGCAACAGCATGGATTAAAAGGTCATAATACTTATCTCTGTACAACTTTAAAGGTGAGAATTTTGCAACTCAAACTGGAGAAACACCCAAATCAGCCAAAACACACCCCAAATGACCTTGTAACAGAGGACACATTAGAGTTTTTGTGCATTTTTTTCAGGCTGTGACGCTGTGTTCTGGAAGGGTTTATTCCTGACATTTTGCATTCTTCTGTGGCTGGTATCTTCAGAGAATGGTGGCATAGGGGTGTGTGGGGTTTATATACTGTGAGTTCCTAGGGTGGGAGTATACGCAAGGAGGATTAGTATCTGTTAGGCTAGACACCAATCCTCCTTTCATATCCTCCCACCCTAGGAACTAGATATTCAAATACAGTTGTCCCTCTGTATCCATGGATTTGATATCCACAGATTTAAGTATTCATGACTTGAAAATATTATTTTAAAAAATAATAATCCAAAAAGCAAATCTTGATTTTGACACCTTATATAAGGGACACCATTTTGCTATGCCATTGCATATAATGGGACTGAGTATTCACGGATTTTGGTATCCATGGTGGAGGGGGTCTTGGAACCAAACCCCAGCGAATATGAAAGGAAACCTGTACACAAATTTACATATCCTCTCCAACAGGGACTCACAGTATATAAACCCCACACACCCCTACGCCACCATTCTCTGAAGATGCCCAGCCACAGATGGAGGCATTAGGAATAAACTCTTCCAGAACACGGCCTCACAGCCTGGAAAAAAACCAAGAAAACCTATAACCTATGTATGCTGGCCGTGAAAGCCTTTGACTTCACAGAAGACACATTGTTTCTGAAAATACTGAGGTTTTGCTTGTTCATGGAGGTAAATTCTTGCAGAACTGCCCTTCTGATAAAATTCTGTCTTGTCAATTTTCTGTTGCCCAGTATGAAACTCATGAGACATGAAGGAGGGGGAACATATGAATGGGCATGCTGGAAGGACTTCAGTTCTAAGCAATCAATATGAAATTCCAGTGGAAGTGTACAAGATCTGTCTGTTAAAATAACAAGGCTGTGTTTCTACCTTTGAGACAAATCAGAGAGAACGATTGTGAACGTTTGAGTGGTGACCTTGAACATGTCTGAACCTGCATGACAAACATCAACACTCTCGGCCATTCAATTAATTGTCAGTCATCATTTAAAAAAGCTGTGTTGTCTGTTGTGTGCCGGAAAAATGTAAGTTTAAAAGTCGAGCAATGTGTCAATATGAATTTTTTAGTAGAATTGAACAAAGCACCAATGCAATCTTTTCAAGTGCTTAATGAGGCATACAGGAAAGACTGCATGTCTCGTGCACGTGTGTTTGAGTGGCACAAAAGATTCATGAGAATGTGGAAAGGACATGAGAATGTGGAAGATAATGAATGCCCTGGACAACCTTCCACTTCAACAACCAAAGAAAATGTGGAAAAAATCAGCCAGGTTGTTCAAAGCTGAGGGCAGGTAATTCGCCAACTCAGTGTCCCAATGATAGCTGAAGCTGTGAACATTGACAAAGACACTGTGTGGAAAATTTTGCATCATGATCTCAACTTGAGAAAAGTTTGTGCCAAGATGGTCCCCAGGGTTCTCACACCAGAGCAAAAAGATTGCTGCAAGGAAATTTGCACTGACGTTCTAAAGCAACTTGAGGCGGACCCAAACCTTTTTAAAAAAATCTTAACTTGTGATGAAACCTGTATCTTCCAGTATGATCCTGAGACAAAATGACATTCAATGTACTGGAAAAAAACATAATCACCAAGAATGAAAGAAGCACGTCAAAGCAAGTCCACATTCAAAGCCATGCTCATTGTTTTTTGTTTTGTTTTTACATAAGGGGCATAATTTTGGCAGACTGGGTTCCAGAAGGCAGACCAGTGAACCAGCATTATTCTAAGGAAGTTTTGACAAAGCTGAGAGAAAGAGTCAGGGGGGGGAAAGGCCAGAACTATGGAAAAATGGTTTCATTCTTCATCAAGACAATGTGCCTGTGCACACAGCACTTTCTGTGCAGTATTTTTTGGCCGATAAACGCCTTATTACACTTGAACATTCTCCGTATTCGCCAGATTTGGCACCATGCAACTTTTTTTCTTTTCCCTAAAGTGAAATCAGTGCTTAAAGGAACGTGTTTTGAGTCAAGTGATGCCATAAAGAAGAAAATGGCATATGCGTTGAAACAGCTGATAGAAACTGATCTGCTCCACGCCTTCAACCAGTGGAAAACAACATTGCATTGGTGTGTGAGTGTGAATGGGTAGTATATTGAAGGGGACAAGCATTAGAATTGTAATACATATAAAAAAGATGGGTTATTGTATCAGTCTCGGTATTTAATAGACAGACTCTGCATGTAGCTATTCACATGAACAAATTAGTAACAAAAGTAGTTCCCTCAGTGGAAAGTCAACAAACTATCACAAAGTCTAATTTTTTGGACTAAGTCTCCCATATAAGGCCTTTGGGATAAGGGCCAGATACAGTAATATATTACCATCTTAGAGATATCCTACAAAGGATTACTTCTGCTGCTACAAAGTCTACAGTACCTTGTCAAGATACCATAATATCCCTTTAGACAGGCCCAATGTACAAAGAGAAAACAGATGTTGAGTGAAATGTGTAATCAAATCATAACAAGAGGCCTTTAAAGAAACAAAATATGTTTTGTTCTTTAAAAATCTCTGTTTTTGAAGCATATAGGAATGCATCTGCCAAATAGCTGTACATGACTGCCGAAATGGGACAGAATTCTTACCTTTCTTGGAGATGCTCCATATGATCAAAATGTTTATTTGCACTATACAACCACAGATCCCATCAGCACCCCACTCTGTGAGGAAGGCCAGTAGAAATAGTATGTCAAGGTGCCAGGAGTACCATGAGAGAAGGTAAGGTTGGGTCACTCCTAGATTTGGATGCTAGCATGAGACAAATCATGATGGATGGGGCATGTCTCCCCATCTCAAAATGGGAAGAGAAAAAAAAGCCCCCAAGGGGTGTAGGAGACAAGAATGATTGCTAAATTGACTATAGAAATATATAGAGAAGGCCTGCTTACTGGTAACTTCAGCTTAAACATGGAATAATGCACAAACTTGCCTTTTATATTGGGTTAATCATAGCTTAGCATTAAAGCTCAGTATTATGTTCAATTCCTGATATCTTCAGATAGTGCTAGAAATACTCCTGTCTGAAAACTTTTAGAGATTACTGCCATTCAATGTAGAGAGCACTGAGCTAGACAGACCAATAATTTGATTAAGGCAACTTTTTATGTTCGTATCTCACGGCTATGCAGAATATGTAGCTAACGGTCATATTTTAGATAAGGCAGGTCCAAGAGAAAGCATTCAATAAAAAACCTATGAATTTTTTTAGCCATCCATCCTGAACTTTCAGAAAGAGTTACATTTTAAAATAAAAATTATAGGCACCTGTGGATCAACTTCAATCTAGTACAAAAAAAATCACATCCAACTAGAATCACTGTGGTCCGCTCATGAAGGCTGAACTTTATGTTTACAAACAAGAATGACAGTAGTGTTGGCATAGTCATCTCCTGAAGCAAGCAGAAAGCATCCTGTAACATCTTAAAAGATATATAGTACTTTCTCTGTGTTTGAGTTGCTAGACGAGTGAAAGTTCTGTGCACTATGGCCTTTAACCTCAGTAATGACTAAAGAAATGGAAGGTGAAATCAGCAAAGGAAGGTGAAATACAACAAGAAAAGAAGAAGTGGAAACTAGGAAGTGAAACAGAGATAAATGTGCCAAGATAAGGTGCACAGAAGGACAGGTTGCTTACCTGTAACCATAGATCTTTGAGTGGTCTTCTGTGAATTCACACAGTTGGGTTACTCCTGCGCCTGCGCAGAGCTTCGGAACCTTCTAGAAACGCTAGGCAGAACATGCTTTGATACATTTTTGGCGGTAACTCCCCCACCCTAACGGTCCCTTAAAAGGGCTTCCCGCTCAAATTCCCCTCAGTTCCTTGAATGACGCCGCAACATGCAGCGCCAGGAACATTAAACATGTGTGTGTAATGCCACAGGACATAGAGGGGAGGATGGGCGGGTCTGTGTGAATTCACAGAAGACCACTCGAAGATCTATGGTTACAGGTAAGCAACCTGTCCATCTTCTTCATGGTCTCTGTGAATCACACAGTTGGGTGTAGACTGGCAAGCTTCACTCTTGGAGGCGGGTATGTCCCACACCATACAAACAAATATACCACCCAAGTAGACTTAACATTGAGAGCACCTTGCTAAACAAAATGATCAAAGCATACTACAACAATAATGACTTGGCAACAGATCAACACTCACTCATTGAATGGAAGATAACAGTACAGCCTTCCCAAAGGCCGCCTCGTTCCTAGAACGAGAGTCAAGTCTATAATGAGAGATGAAGGTCAAAGGCGATGACCAAGTTGCAGCTCTGCAAACGTCCTCTAGAGGCACTCCAGAGAGAAAGGCTGTCGAGGTGGAGACAGCTCTCGTAGAGTGTCCTCGAATCCGTGAAGGCAAGGGCTTCCTTGCAAGTTCATAGCAGAACGCAATGGTCGAAGTCACCCATTTCGACAGTCTTTGTGGTGAGATGGGCTCGCCGAGCTTAGAGTCAGCGTAAGACACAAACAGTTTGGATGACTTTCTATGAGACGCAGTTCGTTGGATATAGAAGGCTAGAGCCCGTCTGACATCCATGAGATGAAGGGTGTGCTCGAATTCATCCTTCGGGTCCTGCATCAGAGCAGGGAGAGCAATGGACTGGTTAAGATGGAAGCTGGAGACCACCTTCGGAAGGAAGGAGATGTCGGGACGGAGGACCACCTTGTGTTTATGAAAGATTGTGTAGGGCGGATCGGATCGTAGGGCGCAGATCTCACCAGCCCGACGCGCCGACATGATCGCCACCAAGAAGGCTGTCTTCCAGGAGAGCAGTCGGAATTCAGTGGAAGCCATAGGCTCAAAGGGTCGACGGACCAGTTGGGAGAGTACCAATTCGAGGCTCCAAGCCAGGGTCGGTTCCATTACCGGAGGGTGAAGATTTGCAAAGCCCTTCAGAAACTTCTTCACCGTTTTATCCACAAAAGGAGAGGTAAGTCGCTTGTCTTGGAACTCGACCGAGATGGCTGCCAAGTAGCATCGGATGGAGGAGAGTGACAGGCCCTCTGAAGACAAATGAAGAAGAAATTCCAAGACTGTTGAAGTGGAGAACTTCTCCGGGATCGGATCTCAAGAAGCCAGAAACGTTTCATACCTTTTCCATTTGTACTGGTAAGACATTCGGGTCGAAGGTCGGCGCGCAGTGTCGATAACTGTCTGGACATCAGGATGAAGAGGTGTGGAACATCTCGGTGCCGACAACGAGCCCGAAGGTATCGAGCTCGAAGGAAGAGCTATGGAGTCAACCTCCAAGCTGTCAGGTCCAGTGTTCAAGTCGGGATGTCTGACCTTGCCGCCTTGGATGTTCAGTAGGTCTGGGCGAGGCGGAAGGTGGATGAAACGACGATCCGACATCCGAAGAAGGATTGCGAACCATGATTGTTGAGGCCACCATGGAGCAATGAGGATTGCGTTTGCTCTGTCCCGGCGAAGCTTGGCAATTACCCATGTCAGTAGTGGGAACGGAGGAAAGAGGTACAGTAGCGGTCCCGACCAATGGAACAGGAATGCGTCCCCTCTCGAGCCCGGAGCTCGGTGTCTCGAGCAGAACTGACGGCACTGGGTGTTCTCTGGAGACGCGAAGAGATCCACTTGAGGAAACCCCCAGGTCCGGAAAAGGTCCAGGGCAACCGACCTGTGCAGGCATCATTCGTGGATGGAAAGGCCGGAACGGCTGAGTCCATCTGCTAGGGTGTTCTCCTCGCCAGGAAGATGGATGGATTGAAGAAGAATCTTCCTCTCAACGCACCAGTCCCATGTGTCCAGTGTAAGTTGAAGGAGTTGCGGGGACCTCGTGCCTCCCTGTTTGTTCAGATAGTACATGACAGATGTGTTGTCTGTCAGTACCAGTATCGTCTTCCCTCGCACCATGGATTCAAAAGCCCTCAGCACTTTCTGCACAGCGAGGAGTTCGAGGACATTGATGTGAAGGGCTTGCTCCTCGGCGGTCCAGGATCCTCGGATTTCGTAAGAGTCGAGGTGCGCCTCCCATTCCAGCATCGAAGCGTCTGTTGTCAAAGAGACGTCCGGCTGTGGAAGGTCGAAGGGCATGCCCGACAAGACGTTGTCTGGTACCAGCCACCAGTCCAGAGACCGATGAATTGCCCTCGGCATCGTGAGCATCTTGTGTGGAGAATCGTGGAGAGGATCGAACACCTGCAAGAACCAGTGCTGGAGTGGCCGAAACCATATTCTGGCAAGTTGAGTTACATATGTTGTAGCTGCCATGTGTCCCAGTAGTACTTGGATTGAGTGGGCTGGAAGCCTTCAGGATCGACAACAAGCATGAATTACGGAGCACAGGTTGTCGAAGCGGTTCTCGGGCAAGTATGCTGCTGCAGTAGGAGAGTCGAGGCGTGCTCCAATGAACTGGATAGCTTGAGTCGGCAGGAGCTGAGACTTCTCGATGTTGACAACAAGTCCCAGGTAGTCTAAGACATCTAGGGTGAGGCCAACATCGAGTTCTAGCTGACGTCGAGATTGGACTACGATCAGCCAGTCGTCGATGTACGGGAACACCTCCACTCCCTGCTGTCGTAGAAAGGCTGCCACTACCGCCATGCATTTCGTGAAAACACGAGGAGCGGTGGAAAGACCGAATGGAAGAACTCTGAACTGGAACGCTTCGGTCCCGACTTGGAAGGCGAGAAAGCGCCTGTGATCCTGATGAATCCCGATATGGAAGTAAGCGTCTTTCAGATCTATAGAAGCAAACCAGTCGTTCCGCTTGAGGAGGGGGAGGATCGATGCCAGGGTGACCATCCGGAATTTCTGTGGAGATATGTACTCGTTCACTCCCCGGAGGTCGAGGATCAGGTGGAGACCGCCGTCCTTCTTGGTCACCAGGAAGTACCTCGAAAAGAAGCAGAGGTGATGAAGGTCGGGGTCGACAGGTTCGATAGCCCCCTTCTGCAACAGAGATTCCACCTCCTCGAGGAGGGGAGGGGAGGGCGGTGTTGATCGAATCCGTCCCGTCGGGGGCAAAGTGTCAAACTCTATCCAATAGCCTGTTTGGATGATTTGAAGTACCCATCGATCTGACGTGATGGAGGCCCAGGCATGACGAAAGTTGGACAGTCGATCCCCGAAGAGAGGTGTCTAGGAAGAAACAGAAAAATCATGAAAGTGGAAGGAGAGGATTAGAACTTCTTGCGGCCCTGATCCCGGGACCGTTGTCTGGGCTGCTGCCGGTGCCTGGACCCCAAGCCTTGGCTCCTCGTCGAAGGGGCTGGAGAGGCAGAAGGAGCGAACCGGGATCGTCGATAACCTTGGCCTGAGTACTCCCGCCGGAACTGTTGGCCATAAGATGGGACTTGCCAGGAATACCTTCCTCTAGGTCGGTACTGGCTGGTGGAGGCAGAGCCCATACCGTATTTCCTGGCAGTGGTCCGCATCTTTTGAGTGAACTCCAACTTGTCGTCGGTTCCGCCGTTAAACAAACCCAACTCATCAAATGGGAGATCCTCGATGGTGGCCGATGCCTGCGGGGTAAGGCCCGATGAATGCAGCCACGCATGTCGATGTAGGGCTATGGATCTGGCGATGGTCTTGGCCGCGCAGTCCACTATGTGTCGAGCCGAATTCATCTGAAGTCCTGCTAGCGCCTGCGCCTCAGACAGGATGGCCTCCGCCATCCTGCGTCGTTCGTCGGGGAGGTCTTTAATTAACGGGACCATCCTGTCCCATAGGACCTGTTGATAGGCGCCCATGCACGCCGAGTAGTTGGCCACCCTGAAACTCAAGCCCGCAGCAGTGTAGATCTTCTTACCCACTATGTCCAGTTTCCTGCCCTCGGGATCAGGTGGGGAAGACAGAGGTCGGCGCTGCTTCTTATTTTGGGCCACCTCGACAACCACCGAGTTCGGTTTCAGGTGGGTCTGCAACCAGGCAACGTGCTTGCCTCCCACACGGTACAGCCGGTCGATCTTTTCAGACGTGGGCTGTATCGAGGAGGGGTTCTCCCATGACCCCTGTGCCAGCTTCAACAAGGAGGGCAACACCGGAATAGTGGTCGACGGGGGCGCCTTGGATTGGATCCTCTGAAAGATGGGATTGAGAGACTCGGCCAGCTTATCCTCCGTCTTCAGGTCCAGAGCATGCAACATCCTCAACATCTGCTCTGCAAAGGCTCTGATATCGTCAGTGGGGGAGCTGGAGTCATCATCTATGAGCTCTGCCCTCAGGGATGGGAGATATGGTCGGTACATATCCCACGAACCCGTTGACGAGGAAGAGGATTCGCTGGGAGATCGATCTCTAGGCCGTTCCGGCGTTGAGGAGCGAGGCTCCGGAGTCGGAGGCGTACGTGGGAGTGGTCGATGCTCGAAGGGAGAGACTTGTACCGTGGCATCTCGGTGTGAAGATACTCTCCGAAATATAGGGGAGCACGACCGACCCCTCGGAGGTAGAGGCCTGGAGGATCTGATCAATTCCCCCCTTGGGGTGAAGACTTGCGACCCTGATGGGGAACCCAGCTCGGCTCTGCATACGGAGCGGGCGAATTCGTAGGCAGAATATGCCAGGATATCACCGGTGATGGAACGGACAGGGCTCGTCGAAGGATCCTGTGGCTCAATTACAGACACCTCCACATCAGGGGAACGGTGTCTCAAGAGCTGGTCTCGAGAGACAACTAGGGCTGGAGAGGAGTGCAGTCATCCAACCGGCGGCACGACATCGACAGCTGGAGAGAGCTCCACAGTCACCACCTCCAGATCGGTCTGCGGAGGTAGTGGGCAACGGGTTTCAGCATCCAGTGCAGACGGTGGTGGAGGACGGAGAAACTCCTCACCCTGCTCCTTCTGATCTCGAGGGGGGGTGCATGGAGCAGGACTCTCTGCCATCTTGGCCTTTTTCTCCTCCTTTTTATCCCCAGCGTGCTTGGAGGTGTGCTTTTCCTTCTTTTTCTTCTTCGCTGGCTCCGAAGAAACAGCAGCAGAAGTGGATGGAGCAGGTTCAGCCTCCTTGGGTGTTGAGGGAATAGGCTCCGTAGCTTTGGCAGACCGGTCTCGAGCCGAATCCGAGGGTTGATGTCGATGGGCAGAGTGCACAGCCTCAGGATCCGACGCGGTCGAACGACATCGAGAAGGGCTACGGGACCGACGGCGTTTGCGATCTGCGGAAGGCGGAGATCGAGACCGGCCTCGGCTTCGAGGTTCGGATGGAGGAGCAGACACAGAAGTTGGCTGCGTAGTCGGAACCAGGGCCTTTTCATAGAGGAAGGAATTGAGGCGTGAAAGTCTTTGCTTCCTAGCCTGCGGTGTAAAGGCCCGGCAGTGGATACACGAATCCACATTATGGGATTCCCCCAAGCAAATTAAACAACGGGAGTGGCCATCTGCACTTGGGAGCTTGGCCTGACATACCACACAACACTTAAAGGCCCCTTTGGTGGACATCATAAATCAGAATTGTCAGCACAGTCCGAGGTCAAAACACGAAGGTCAGAGGCGGCGACAAACCGAGGGAGCGAGCCAAAATCGTAGTCAAAGAGCCAAAGGAGTGAGTCGAGAGCCAGAAATCAGAGTCAGATGCCAAATCAGGGGGGTAGAGATAGCCGTTGTCAGAATCGAAAGCCAAGTCAAAACCGTTAAATTCACTAAAGCACTAGCATACAGAGGTTCCTTAGCTGCTAACGCGGCGGAAAGAAAGGAACTGAGGGGAATTTGAGCGGGAAGCCCTTTTAAGGGACCATTAGGGTGGGGGAGTTACCGCCAAAAATGTATCAAAGCATGTTCTGCCTAGCGTTTCTAGAAGGTTCCGAAGCTCTGCGCAGGCGCAGGAGTAACCCAACTGTGTGATTCACAGAGACCATGAAGAAGATCCATGTGTATTGGGGGAAAAAATAGATGTGGTGCCAAGAGAGAATATAGACTATAGAAAAGGGATATATCAGATCGGGTACAGGGCTTGGGAAAGGATCACAAAAGGGGGAGAGATGGGAATATATACCTAGAGTGGTATCAAGAAAAATGGAGGTGATTTTAAAAGGACAGATAAAAGAGAGTACAGTTATCCCTTCATATTCGCTGGGGTTTGGTTCCAAGACCCCCTATGGATACCAAAATCCGTGAAAACTCAAGCCTCATTATATGCAATGGCACAGCAAAATGGTGCCCCTTATATAAGATGGCAAAATCAAGGTTTGCTTTTTGGATTATTATTTTTGAAATAATATTTTCAAGCTGTGAATACTTAAATCCGTGGATACGGAGGGACAATTGCACTTCTTTATGCAATACAGAGTAAACTTTAATGACATAAAATATACTGATGGATGACGACTTGGTTGGCTTTAAAAGGAGACTGGACAAATTCAGGCAGGATAGACTACTACTCATCACTGAGAAAACAAACTTCTTTCAGTACCAGAGCTTGTATAATATTGTACATCAATGTCGGGGGCGGGGAGGGGGCAAAAGCAGGAGGGTGTTGTTACATTCCTGTCCTGTTGTAGCCTTCCTATAACTGGTTGAATACTTTGTGTACAGAATGACTGACCACAAGGAACTGAATGGGGGGTTGGACTGGATGGCCCTCGTGGTCTCTTCCAACTCTGCAATTCTATGATTCTATGAATAACAGCACACTCCCTTATAAAGTCTTTTCCACACACACATTCTTTTGTATGAGTACAGTTGTCCCTCCACATTCAAGGATTTGGCATTCATGGATTAAAGTATTCACAGCTTGAAAATATTCTTAAAAAAAATAATAATCCAAAAAACAAACCTTGATTTTGCCATTTTATAGAAGGGACACCATTTTGCCTATGCCATTGCATATCATGGGACTTGAGTATTCATGGATTTGGGTATTCACGGGGGTGGGTGGGTCCTGGAACCAAACCCCAGGGAATGTGAAGGAACAACTGTATTAGGAATGTAAAAAAATTATAATGAAACTGCTAAAAGATGCATTTGCTATTTATCTATAATTGTGAACAGTCAGGACTATTTGTTCTCTTAACTGAAAACATAGTGGATTTCCTAATGGGAGCAGGGAGAACTTCAGTGCACTATGTATTAACAAACACAGGAAATTTCAATCCATTTCAGTAAATGTTAGCTGTTGGAGTAAGTTTATTCAGTTTCTGTGAATAGCCACATGATGGCACTAATGTGTAATGTTTAAAAAAGAGAGAATCAAGGATAAAGAAATTACACATCCATTCAGAATAAAATATTTCTTTCATATCCTGATATATACATGAATCTCGTGGTTTAGTGGTTTGAGCACTGGACTACAACTCTGGAGATCAGGGTTTAAATCCCTGCTCAGCCATGGAAATTCACTGGGTGACCTTAGGCAAGTCATACTCTCTCAGACTCAGAGGGAAGCAAACGCAAACCCCTCTGAGCAAATCTTGCAAAAGAAACCCCTGTGATAGGTTGGCCTTAGGGTCACCATAAGTCAGAAATGACTTGAAGGTACACAACATCAACAGCTGTAGCAACAGCAGCAACAACAACACACTTTTTATGTTTTTTTTTAAAAAAATAAAAGCCCATGACCACTATATACAATTTAAAATTAATGCAAACACACAAACAGTTGTGTGATTTCAAAAAAGTATATGAAAACTGAAAGGGAGTTTCAATACATGATAACATTAATTTCACATCTGAGACAAAATAAGCCAAATCAGAAGTCTATAGATAGGTTTGTCTGAAAATGTAACACATACTATTGGCAACATCTCTAAAAGATATCAGGTTAATGTATAAATATTAGAATAAATTTCAGGGTCTTACATGATTAAGCAGAGTTGAAAGCTTTGCACCATCCTGAATATTCTTCTCCAAGATGTTTAGAACTTTCACCGTTTTTTCAGTTGAAAGCTAAACAGAGGACAATTTAATTTATCAAACCAATTATCTTTCACAGATATATTATCCTAACTCTGGTCTTTAAACTAATCTTGTTATAAACAAAAATAACTCATCCTCAGATTCCATCTGTTTCCTTCACCTGCCAAGACAGAGAAGAAGTGGCTCCAAACAAAAATAAAGCATTTTCTACTTCTGTTCAGGATTAATGTATTTTAGAAGACTCCTTCCAAGTGACCAGATAGGTTTCCGCCTGGACTACGCAAGAACCAAAACCTACGCTTGTTCTCTATATTAACTAAGAGTCACATACACATGTGTTTTATGGTCTGTCTCAAATATCCTCAAAACTGAAAATAACCTTATCTTATTTGATTTGTGGGATAATTCTGCTTTAAAGAAAATAGTGTTATATTTTGATTTAAAAGGAGAAGTACCTTACCCTGTCCATAATGCCCATAGCCTTAATTTTAGCAGATTCACTGCCTAATTCGCTAAGTTGATGCTTTCCTAATAATAACTCTTGAGGCATTTCATCATCATCACCTAAAAGAGAGGGGGAAAGGGTTATATACTTTTCTTTTTAATGCAGCAGCAAGACAATGCCAAAACAGGCATCAAAACTTCCGGATGTCAAAAATATAATCTAGAAAACTATATGTAAGTGATATCAGCTGTAATCCACAAATGATTTAATCCTATGTTAGACACACTGAAGACCCATCTGATTAACTGTGAAACAATTAACTGGATGTTGTTTAGTACATTCACAGATCATAGCCTCAAGAATTCTCTCCAATGAGTAGAGTTCTATTCACAAGATCCTAGTTTAGTTGTCTCTACTAATAGGAGAGCCAAGAATGACTGAGCAGTGTTCACCAGCACACTTGTTAATTCACAATGATTGTGAATGTGAAATGCAAATTTACCCAATATTTTTAATTATAGCAGATTTACAGTTGCATGGCACGAATTGGAAACAAAAGGTTCTCTCACCAATAGAAGATTGGCTAATAAAAGACTATCAAGACTGCCCCTAAAAAAAACAAAAAACAAAGCAGCCATCCTTCCCTGTCTTGAAGGGCGTAATCTATGTGGTGGTTCTTTCTGGGGAGTGCAGATAACTCTCAGTACAGGGGTAGGGGACAAGGAAGGCTTTCAGAGGCCTTCAGGCACCACCAATGCCAACAAGTCAAAAAAGCTAATCTACAATAGAAGATACTAGCTTGAGAAATCTGAGCAGCATGGAAGTTGAGAAAATACCAAGTAGGTTAAGTGTTTACCAAAGGCAGTAAAATCCATATCTTCCAAATTGTCCAAAATATTTTCTACTGAAGCACTGAACCTCTTGAATGTTGAAGAATCCATCATTTCTAATAAAAACAGAAAGTATGTTTACACTGGAGGCATTGACAATTAATGGAAATTAACAATAAATTGCTAAAACATTAATAAAAATAAAAACTGTTACCTTCAGGTGTTAGCTTTGGTTCATAAGCTTTCCTCTTCTTTTGTTTTTCTTTCTTCTTCATTTTTCTAGCCACTTGAAATATAAAATGAAACATTTCCAATAAATGCTTTTCCCCCCCGGCAACTCACTGTAACTATACATTCCCCCCTGCTGCCAACTAACCAAGTGTGAAACACACATACAAAAATGGTCATGAGTTGAATGCAGATTCAGGTGCATGCAACTAGGCTGAAAATCAAACAGAACCTTCACCCAAGTTTGAGTAATTCCTCATCTCATTATGCAGCTTACTCCATTCAGCACCATTCCCCAGCCTTCTCTGTTGCATTTTCAGTAGACTGGAACAGTTGCCATGAACAAGGTTTGGTGGGCTAGTCTGCTTTTGCTAGCTCAAGATGCATGCATCCAAATCTGGTTCCAATTCATATGTTTAAGAATACACTTAAATAAGTACATGTTTCTTTTAAAAGAAATGTCACTCATAGAGGAATATACTGAATAAAGTAGTGATTATTACCTTCACTAAGGCTAGGAGGGGGGGAATAGTCATCCATATCTGAGTCTTCTGGACTACGGTTTCGATATCGACTGCTACCAGAGCTCCTCCTTCCTTCATGATAATGGCTGCTTCTTTTATGATCTGCAGAACCTCGTCTGTCATGCTCTTCATATTCCCAAGCTTTATCATCATCTCTGTCTTTTTTATGTCTTTTCCGTGAAGCTAGAAATGAATACACTGTTATCAATGCTGAACTCATTTTCAAAGGAATTCCACACTTCTTCATCTATGGGAAATTAAACATAAGTACTCTATAAGCACTCTTCGGTTTTTGATGCTGGTTTTAGTTTGGCTTAATACACTAGTGTTTTTACTCTTTGCTACTGCTTTTATATTTATTTTATTACGTTCTGTCTCTAGTCATTGTTTTCTGTTTTGCAGTGTGTGTGTATATAGAGTATACACAGTGTGTGTGTGTGTGTGTGACACATAGCTCAGAGAACTCTGGTTATTAGGCAGTCTTTAAAAAGCAACAAACAAATGAACCCCCTCCCCCACAAACTTTTGGGCCAGGATCCAAAGAAGTTACTCTCATGTGTGGAAGGGGGGAATCCTTGCTGTCTGATATTTATTTGTTTGCAGAAAAACAATGTTCCCACAACTGATTTCTTTGAAAAATAAATAAATGACAACTTCCTAGCTGTGTATGCAGATGTTACTGAAATGCCATTCTTTAAAACCTTGCCTTGATATCTGTTCATAATTTTGCTACCTAGATTATATCTGTTGGTCTCTAACAAACATAGTGTGTCCTTATTGTTTTCCTTATTGGATTAAAATCTTACTCTGTTTTTCATTCTTACTTTGTATTTAATTTACACTTTCATTTCTCACTTTTCAGCCTCTCAATGTTGGAGCCTGTAACCTTTTATATTTTTGATATGTTCTGATCAGGATTCCACATTTAACTGACTCTCTTCCTGGCAGGCATGCCGTCCAAATGATGTCTTTCTATGTCTTTATGTATTTTGCTTCTTCTTTTTCTTAAACAAACAAACAAAAAATTGTGGCCAGGAAAAAAATTCAAAATGTATAACCATTTAAGGTAGCTTTTCTTATTGTGTGCCTTCAAGTCATTTTTTAAAAAAAACTTCTGGCGACCCTAATGCAAAAGTTTTGCATGGTTTTCTTGCCACTGCCTTCCTGTAAGGCAGAGAGAGAGAAGGACTGAGAGCTTGTCTACATGGGCAGTTTACCCTGTCTTTCCCCTGTCTTGGAGCCCTGCACTCCTGACAACGCAGAGATTTTGCCCTGTTTCAGGACCCCTGGGGCAAGGACAGGCCTAAGATGGGGGAATATGGGGTAGGGCCCGATAAAACATTTTAAGAAAAATAGCTGTTTATATCCGTTCCAGCCAAAATAAAACAGGTTGGGCCCCGCAGGAGTGCAGGAGCCCACTACAGCACATTGGCCTGTCAGTGTAGCTGCTGGCTGCCTCGGTCTTCCAGATCCAGGCAAGGGGCACACAGCATGTGACCAGGGGCCTTGCTCAAGTGGTGTGGGCCTACCGCCTGGATCCGGAGAGTAGGATGCAGGCTGTGGCTGCAGGGCCAGGCCAGCATGCCCATCTGAATTCTGGCCTGTTTTGCCCAGTTAATGGGGGAGGAACAGGCCTGATCTGTGGGCATTATACGCCACCGGTGAGCCAGCGTATCCTGGACCGTGTAGATGAGCCCAAAGTCACCCACTGAGTTTCCATGACCCAGCGTGGATTCAAACCTTTGTCTCCCAGCGTCCTAATGTAACACTCAAACCAGGACCATGCTGTTTCTCACGTAGCTTGTAGCTTATCTTGCATTTTATGTAAGAGAATGTAGCTTTTTTTTACATTTTATCAATTGACTACACTCCCCAGTTCAATCACTAAAAGGTATATTTTGAAACTAATCTTTTTGCATTTTAAAACCAAGTATTAGCTACATTACTCTTTTCTTTAACTCTTCTCACACTATTATTTTAGATATATGTTTAAACAAGGACATTTAAACAGAAGTTGCTTATTTTGTCCTTTCATAAGGCATTTAATATCTCTGCAATGCAAAGTAACAATATAGAAGCAATATAAATAAGACTAGTCATGGCAGTTGGTTGAGTTCTGATACAGTGTACATTTTATATTGTTTCTGTTGTTTAAAACTGGTTCCTAATTGTTTTTAAATGGTTTACTGTTGTTTAGCTGTCTATACCACAGCCTGGTGTGTTTTGATATGGGGTGGGATAAAAATATTTTAAGATATAAATAAATAATATTAATTAGAATCCAGATATGTGTATGTGACATATCCCTGGCTTTCCGATATTTTTATCCACTTTTTTTCATCATCCCTATATTTAAACTTTGAAAAAATTCTCTTCTCCTCTGATACTGCTAGGATAAAGTTCATGTATACAGGTTGAGTCTCTCTTATCTGGAATTCTGAAATCTGAAATACAGGCACCCCTTCACATTCGCAGCTTTGACATTCGCGGTCTTGACTATTCCCCGTTTCCAGTGCCTGCTATTGCCCCAATCCCATTGAACCTCCCAGGAACCACTGTGTTCAATGGGAGTCATTCAATGGGATTCGGGTGGGAAAGGCAAGCCCCAAGAATTGTTGACTCCAGCAGATCTTGAGGCTTGGATTTCTCACCCCATTCGCTTTAAACTGGCTCCTGGAGGTTCAAAATGAGTGGGGTGATATAAAGCCAAGCCCATGATCAGCTGGATGAGGGCAAAAACCTCTCAATCCAGCCGCTTGGAATTCTCACCCCATTTGCTTTAAACTGGCTCCTGGAGGTTCAAAGCGAGTGGGCTGATATGAAGTCAAGCCCAAAATCAGCTGGATGAGGGCAAAAACCTCTCAATCCAGCCGATCTTGAGGCTTGGAATTCTCACCCCATTTGCTTTAAACTGGTTCCAGGGCAAAAACTGCTGAATCCAGCCGAACTTGGGGCTTGGGAACGCCACAGCCAACAAAAGCCGGGGAAAAGCCGCGGAGGCCATGGGTTTTCCATCAATTGGAATGGCTTTTTCCGGCTTTTGTTGGCTGGGGGGGGGAGAGGCTACGGTGGGAAAAAGGTGCCCCTTCGATGCAAAGCCGTTACCCCCCCACAGCTAATGACAGCTGGAAAAAGCCACAGATTCTCCCTCCCTTCCTCCTCCAGGCTTTAGATCTGCAGTCCCCCCCCCATCTTTGCATAAAATTTTATTCGTGGTTTTTTCACATTCGCGGGGGTCTTGCGCACCTAACCCCTGCGAATGTGAAGGGACGACTGTATTACAAAATCCAAAATGTCCACATGGGTGGCTGAGATAGTGACACCGTTGCTTTCTGCTGGTCCAGTGTACACAAACTTTGCTTTATGCACAAAATTATTAAAAATATTGTATATCAAACTACCTCATGCTATGTGTGTAAGGTGTACATATAACATAAATGAATGTCATGTTTTGACTTGGGTCCCACCTCCAAGATATCTCATTATGTTTATACAACTATTTCAAAATTCGAAATATTCCCAAGTTCAAAATGCCTTTGCTCCCAAGTATTTCAGATAAGGGAGGCTCTTTTTGCAATGGGGATGGGGGGGTGGGCATTAAAATAAGCCATTGAGCTTGAGCCTTTATTATAATAAAGCATTCATTCTGAGCAGTTCATTAATTGGTAATCTTTTTACTGTAAACCCCTGTAATTTCTTGGGCCAACATAAATCTATACTGGATTTTGTGTCCATATTGTTTTAAAGAACTCATGTGTCTCCTACCCTGACCTGTCTCTGTACTATGTTAATGCTCTAAACTTCTGCTAGATGATTTAGCATAAGACTAAATCCAGTTGTTAACCTCAAATAAAATAAGCCCAATGAATCAATAAGAACTTGGTAAATCAACACAAATATACATTCCATTGATGGGTCACCTGGATTTAGACTAGGAGTGGGAATCAGGTAGCCCAGCAGATACTGTGGGTTTGAAACAGCTACAATTCCTCACCACTTTGCTGGCTTGGGCTGCTTGGGATTTGCAGTCCAACAACAGCCAGAGGGTCTGAGGAACCCCATCCCCATTTTAAACCAATGGAATGATGTTGAATTCATTTCAATGGATGTATTCTAGGTAAAACTAACATTGCACTCCACATAAAAACTAAATGCTGGATCTGTGTGCTCCTGTCTGGATTTGATCTTTCCTTTAATCTGAGATGTCTGTACTGCTGCAGTCTATCCTGATTTCATCTGGACCAACGGATTGTTGCTTTGCAAGACTCATGGGCAAGTCACCACAAACACATCATCAACTAAAACGTAGCACCGTTATTAAAGTGACAAATCACAACTCTACTTACTTTCAAAAGCTTCTTCACTGTCATTGTCTTCATCAGAACTTATTTCAGCATATTTTGGTTTTTCATTTACTGTACTACGCTTACGTTTGTTCATTTTCACTCGTTCACAAAGAGGCATGGTGGATTCAATTTCTGCTAGCAGTTCTGGAGGTAATTCCTTTAACACTGACTGATCTATACTACCTATCAATAAAGAGTAAACTAAGTGAATATAAAACTAAACCAATAAATTAGTATTTACATATTAATACAGATTAACATTTTAAGCTACTTTTCATGCTGCATTTAAGGAAGCTTGCAGCACAAAATAAAAGCTAGAGCAACTAGCAGCATACAGCATTCTCTTTTTAAAAAATCTTATTCTCATCCTGAAGTTCTAAAGTTAACAGAAATATAAAACCAAGCAAGAACTCTCCTTTGCAATATAAGTATATTATTAAAAACAATCTTTCAAGAAAGACTATTTCAATAGACTCTTCATACCCACAATACATAACATTTTTCTTGCAACCACCCATCATTCATTTCATATCGACATATGCAAAGAGATAATGTTTGTATATCAGCAGGTGAAGGCAGCTTTGCAGTCATTTTCCTGCTTACAGATGTTAGTTATATCAAGAAGATTCACATTTCTTGCTTACAACAGAAAAAACAACTCTTCATGGGCATTTATAAATGGCAAACAACTTTAACAACCATACTGCATGAACAATTTTAAACAAAATACACGAATAAAGGAGGAAACATCAATAGAATTCTTCTACCCAGTAATAATTAAGTACCATTGCCAAACATGGAAAACATTAAGCCTTTCTCCAAATTATACTCTTGCTATTGTACTCATTTATTGTTAGGTAAGACCTATCACTATGTTAAAAAAAAAGAGAGGCTTTTCCCACCGATATATCTCCCACAGAAATATCTCTAGCTGGCAAGGTTTCAAGAACAGGGGAAGAATTACCCTCCTGTAACAGTAACTACATGAGTAAAGCAACACACACAAACATTTATCTGGAGCAAAGAGAGTAGATTTTTACATGAGAATCTCGTGCATATTTAGTTCTCCTCCTTGACTGGTTAAAGCATTACAAATGTTAATACATCTGTCATAAAATCTTTTTGTACTCTCATGATTTAAGACTTCACTTCAGATATTAACTGCAGATTGAGAAGCTTTTAGGTAAGTTAGTCTTGTGTTTTCTGTAGAAATATTCTAGTTCTAAAGATAAAATATCATCGTCCCTTCATTTGTAAAGGGAAGCAATTCATTTTTCTAACTGATTCAAGAAATTAAAGTGTTTCCAATGGGAAGCCTTAAATACAGACTATTTAAGTTCTAATGTCCAGGACAAGTGGACATTAGCCACTTTGAGTTCCATTTGGGAGGAAAGGTGGGATATACGTAAAAAAAAGAAAGTCCATTGCTCTATTTCCACACTCCAGTGCAAGAAGAAACAGGACTATCTTCCCTTCCCCTGCTGCAACTTTTTGTGCTGCCAAAACCCTGCTCCAGAGCGTTTTTCTCAGCCCTCAGAGGGAGATTTCTAGGATACAGGGAAAGAGTTGCAAAAGGAAGAGGAATAATCAATTCTGATGGAAAGGGGTATCCTGTAGAAGTATACTCACTAATTAATACTCTGTAGACTATCCATCATCATTTATCAGCGAAACATAAAATCATAAGCAGATATAAAATGATTGCTTTGCAATTTAGTAATTTTACACAGATCAGTAAACAGTGAAAACATTGTAGTGTTTTTTTTTAAAAAAGTATCACATTTCTGAAGTCTCAAATTGCACTATAATTACACATTTATGGGCCATACATGTCATACCCAGCAAAACATTCACAACTGAAAAAAAGATCACCAAATTACAAATTTTAAAACTAGTAACAAGCAATAATAACAACGTCAAAACAATTTTTGTGAAGCTAAACTAGGTTTAGATGGCTAATCATTTGTTTACTGGGGATCCACTGTTAAAGAAATAAACTTTCATTTTCTACATTTCTGATATACACATTTACATTATTAGTAAATAAATCGTCATTTGAGAACCTTATTCCTGTCTCTGACAAGTGTGGTTTGGCAGCACGTTGAGGACTCTTCTAAGTCTAGTACTTCTAAACACAGCAAACAGTTTCAAAGATATTACCAAAACAAATCAACAATCAAAGCCTCTGGGTAAGTATCCATAATATGAAAAACAATTAATTACTAATGAACACATGCATTGTGTTCATTATGCACGTATTTCAACTCAAGCTAGTGAATCAAAATTGTAGACAAACCACTTTTTATTCAACGTGCAGCACACATGATTCTAGAAAGCAGTGATCATGGGCGGTGAGGGGGGGATGGACCCAGTCACCTTTCGAGAAGGTTTTACTGCACTCCATAATTCTTTCTTCTCCATCTTCAGATGAGTAGTAATAACATGGTTTAAAAATTCTTCTTGATGGGATCTGAAGTTTCACATAGCCATTTCAATGCATCCAAACGCTGCTTTGAACTTGTGTTTCTTGAGCAGCAGCTACCCCATCATATATGCAAAAGAATTTTGAAACTATACAGAGGGCAAAGGCAGTTTGCACTTTATCATGTGGATCTGGCATTCAACCCCCTCCCCCATCCAAAAATCAGATATACTCCTGAATGAGTGCAAACCCTCAGAGTAGCCAGAAATCGCTCTGTGCATTCTGGGTTCGGCCTATAACAACACACACTACTCCTAAAGAAAGTACTAATTTCACATAGCCATAGAATCAAGAAAAAACATCTGCTACTCATCAAAATCAATGGTCCTTTCAAATGAAAACCCATTTTGAAATAGGCAAGCATTTTCAAAATTTAGTTTGCTAATTATTTCAACCACACATTGTGACACTTTATGAATGAAATACAACTGGTTTTCATATTCATGTTAACAGAGATAACCAACAGGTGACAAGTTTTAACTTCGTTTAGAATACAGTCTAAGTTTGTCGTCTGCATGGTCCTTTTCCATTTTAAGATGGGACCTCAGCTCTCACTGATCTTCATAGGTACTTGCAGCACTAGCTCAGTGCTAGAGAACATGCTCTGCATGTAAAAGGTCCCATGTCCAATCCCTGGCATCTCCAGGGAGGACTAGGGGGGAAAAAACCCATCTGAAACCATTAAGAGCTGCTGCCAATCACTATAGATAATACTCAGATCAACTAGTGGTTTGACATGGTATATTGTAGCTCCCTATGTTCCCCAAAACTGGGATGATCACACCTGACTGACAAGCACAGTGAGTTTAAACAATCCTGGCAATAACTTTCAAGCAAGTCACATTACAATGGAAGACAGATTATCATATTAAGAATCAAAACCAACAGAACTGCTAGCACTGTCAAGTTTATACTGTACTGCTGACAGCACATCTCGCCATGCAGTAACTCTGTAACAATGATTTCTTGCAACACAGATACAGGCATGTTACTGACTCCGCACCTGAAACTCTCAGTGCTCTAGCTGTTGTTGCTAAACTGGTTTTATCAGACCAACTTTGAATTCGTAACCCGCATTAACACATAATAGTAGGACAGAATTCTGAAGGTTGAGCTTGGTTGACATAGGATTCCTAGTTTGTTTGAAAGCAACAAACCAGAAATCAGTTTTTAAAAAAAATCTATTTTTTTTTTCTTGCAGCAAAATTCATAATTGAACTACAATTGATTTGTGTAAGAAACTGGGAGCAACTTTTTGAATACTGAAGCTGTTCCTGGTGGCAGGAAAAGTAAAATAGGAATGATAAAACAGAATACACCAGCACATTTGGTCACAAACAGTAAGTCAGAATTCTCTGGAGTCATGGCATTACTATCTGTGAATATAGTCATTAAACATTTTAACCTTTTAATATTATTCTGGAAAATGCACCAAAAAAGATGAAAGCTAGGAGCCTAAGAACTAAAGCACCTACATTATCATATCATAAACTAACAAATCTAAGTTTTTCTAAAACTACATTTTTTTGCATATGATGCAAAATCAACATTATAGAAGTTTAACACAGATCGCAAAATAGCAGTTTTGTAATAATCAGTCTATACAAGTACAGTCTAATGCAGAAACACTGATATATTTACAATGTATTTTCAAGCTATCAATACCTAATACCAATTCAACCAAGTTAGGAGTGTTAAAAATGGATTATTACTATTAATACATACAACGAAACCCAATGCTAAACATAATGGAAAGAATTTGGTGTCTTACCTTTATTTGATTTAGATGACTTGTTCTTGTTAGATTTGAAACAAGAGCTCCTAGATTTGTCTTCTCTATCCTTAATAAATTTTTGTACATCATCCAAAGAAAGTTTTTGCAGAACAACAACTGGTTTAGCTCCTTTATTAAGATCCTCCACCAGCCCAATCTTCTCAACTTTGTTCTTTGATTCACCCTTAATATCTGATTTCCTTGCTTCATGCATGACATTGCCATCTTTATCACGTTTGATTTTTGGAATGATAAAGTGTTTCAAAGCACCAGATCTTCCCCCTAACAAATAACTGGGAAACTCAGCTTTACTGTCAGCGTGTGCTTTATTACTATCCATTTTGCTCTTATTACCATCTGTCCTTCGTTCATCTTTACTGTTGTGTGATTTAAAACCTGGTCTATCTGGTCTTGATTTACCAATATCACTTCTACTTTCTTGTTTAATACGAGGGCTATCAGGTCTTGATCTCTGATCCCCAGAAGACAGCCTATCCCTGGATTCACCAGATTCATGCCTGTGTTTTCTTTCTAGTTTTTCAGCTTTTGAGTTATCTGGTCTAATGCTATGTTTAGAGTCATGCTCCCCTTTACTTGAAGACCTCAAGTACTCAGGTCTTCTCAGCTTTGACGAATCTCCTCGGTGTCTCTCTGAATCACCCTTGTCCTCAGATTTTTGTTTAAGATTATCATGATCACGCCTCAGAGAGTCAGAAACTGAACGTCCATCAGGTCTCTGTTTTAATGCATCAGTCCTTTCAGATTTCACCCTAGAAGGATCAGATTTCATGTCCATTTTATATTTAGATGTATCAGGCTTCTTCTCCGATGAGGATTTACCAGAATCCCGCCTATTTTCATGCCTGTGTTTAGGGGTTTCTGGCCTGCCTTCATTCTTCTGCTTTGGGGTTTCTGGTCTGCCTTCATTTTTCTGTTTTGCAGTATCCAGCCTCACTTCATTTTTCTGTTTTGGAGTCTCAGGTCTTTGCCTTATTTCCTGTTTGCCATTATTTTGCTTTCCCTCATTTTGTTTCACATCTACATGCCTACTCTCAGGTTTGGTTTCACACTTAATTTCTGTCTGTTTGATTTCACTGTGTTTAGTTTCTATCCGATTACTTTCATTTTGCTGCATTTCTACTTGTTTGTTCTCACCATGTTGTATTTCCACCTTTATCTCTTCAGAATCTGTCTTTTTCCGTGGGGTTTCTGGATGATTTTCAGATTTTAGTTTAAGTACTCCAACAACATCCTCTTGAGAAACAAAAACAGAACCATCATTACACTGCTTTCCCTCTTCAGGCTTTTTGATGATGTCCAAGTCCTGAGTAACAGTTGCCTGAGAGTCTGTGCGCCCTGCTTGCTGTAGATCAATACTAACCATCAAGGCTGGCCTTGACCCATTTCCCGCAGAACCTGTCTCCTGAGAAGCTGGTTTATTTCCTCCCATAGCACCTCCAGCCTCCTGTGGATAGGAATCTTGTTTCCGTTTCTTCAAAGGCTTATCTGCAGAACAAAGAAAGAACATGTCAAAAATATTCATCATGTTAGTAAACAATGTATGAAAACACATGAAACATATACATTTTAATATGGTCATAGAATATGTATGATTCAAAATTAGACTGCTGTAGACAATACCATAACTTATATAATCAAATATAAAAACCGAGTTAACTTTATATGAGAAGTACTTAATAAATTGTAGGGAAATGTAGGAACAAGTAAGAATTAGCAATGATTCAATTTAACCAACATTCATTCAGCATTTATTCTCTGAATGCCAGTACTGCAAGTCACCACATTGCAAGTTCGATTCCAGCGGGCTCCAAGGTTCACTCAGCCTTCCATCCTTTCGTAGGTCGGTAAAATGAGTACTCAGCTTGTGGGAGCAATTAGCTAACACACATTGGAAGCTGCTTATTGCAGTGCAGATGTGTAAACTGCTATTGCTTAAAACAATTTGTAAGCCACTCTGATAGCCTTGTGGCTGAACAGCGGGGTATAAATAAATAAATAAATAAATAAATGTTGATAACATATTTGTCTAAACATATTTGTCTAAACACACCTGAGAAGACAACATGGGCTTACAAAATCTTGGTGATGAAGCTTGCAATATTTCCCAACCTTTTAAAGATCTGATACCACAAACACATATTGTGTATTTCAGCAGTAACAATAGTCTTTGACAGGCACCAGCATTTTATCCACATTTTGAAACTACTTTGTAGATGTAAAAACATAAAATCTGAAAATAAATTAAAATTTGTCCCTACCATGCACAAAGATCACAGGGTCCCCTTTAAGAGTGACTAGATTTATTTTATATAAACAGTACAGAAGCTGCAGGAACTAGGCATGTGTATTCGAGGCAAACTTAGGAATTTCAAACTGAGGAGAAGTAATGAACAGAAAAAAGCCAGAGTTAACTGTAAAATTTATCTCATTCACAATTTTGTCACAAAATATCCTGAAATCCCTAAAATAAATGGGAAGTAGTGTTTCCACAAATCAGTATGAGATCAAGAGAAACCTGATTTTGTAAGAACTAAAAATATAAGAAAAGTCATGCACGATGAGAGCAAAGACCTACATATGCCAACATTCTAATTGCACAGTAGCCAACCATTTGCCTATGGGAAGTTTAGCAGCAGGAGTGTAACAATGCCCTCCATCTTCCCTGGCAAGAGATGTACAGTCATAACTGCATCTGATGTTGGAAGTGATAAATCCGCAGTAGTAGCCCCATCCTGCCTGAATTTATCCAAACCCTTTTAAAGCCACCCAAGTTTGTCACCATGATCACATACGTGCTGTGTGAAGAACAGGTTGCATACCTGTAACCGTGGTTCTTTGAGCAGTCATCTGTGAACTCACACAAACAGGTCATTCTGTGCCTGTGCAGTTGCATGTTCAAAAACATCTAGAGCTAGCTTGTCCTTTTAGTAGGAGCCCGATGCCTGCTTCTAGAACCTTCCCACCCAATTTCCTCGAATCTAATCTGTCAAATGTGTGGAAAAAACTGGAAATAGGCAAGGCAAGATTGAACTGAGGAGAGGAGGGTGGTGTGTGTGACTTCATGAATGACCACTCAAAGAACCACAGTTACAGGTAATAAAACTGTTCTTTTTCTTTGTGGTTTCTATGAGTCACACAAATGGGCAATTAGCAAGCTACTAACCAGGACAGTGGGAAGCAGTCATGTTAAAGACAATACTACTTGACCAAAAGATGATTGGTCATGAGATTGTAAAGCCAGTCTGTAGCCAGAACCAAAGGTAGCACTGGGGTCCCTGTCAAAAAAGCACAGGGAAGTGCAACAGATGTTGTGGAATGACTTCTAACAAGAGCAGGAGATTCAAGTTTAGCCAGCTGAGAAGTCAACTTGATTGTGGATGCAATCCATCTCGACAGTGTTTAGATTGCAAGTGGAAATTCCTCTGTCTGTCCTCCATAGCTCAACAAATAACTGAGGAGTCTGATGAAAGGAAGCAGAATGGTACCTATAAAAAGTGGGACTCTTCACACATCTAACGAACGCAGGACCTTGTTTTTATCTGAAGTACAATTTGGAAAACACGTGGGTAACTCAAGTGTTTGAGACATATGTGATGATACATCTTTGGCAAAAAGAAAATGTCAGGTTGTAAGATCACTCAATCCTGATGAAACTGAAGAAAGGAAAGATCATGTCTAAGGGCCACAAACTCACTAGTACTCCTTACTGATGTGAAAGTAACAAGGAATGCAACCCTGTATGACAAGAGACAAATATTACATGTTGCAAGCGGCTCCACAGGAGTGTGATGATGACCCCTAGGAAGGGATATAAAGAATTGTAACTGCATCTGATGTTGAAAGTGATAAAATCCTCACTAGTAGCCTCATCCTGCTTGAATTTATCCAAACCCTTTTAAAGCCATCCACATTTATTACCATTATCACATATGTGAAGAACAGGTTGCATACCTGTAACTGTGACTTTTTGAGCAGTCATCTATGAACTCATTCTTTGAGGAAGATGAAGCCTGGGAAGATTTAGATTGTCTAGGTGGCGGAGTGTGAAAAGTGTGGGACTGAAATGACTGATGATAGCTGGATTGTTTCTGCTTACCTGTCCTGGTTAAGGCCAGTGAGTGTTCAACTGAGCACAGCTACAGTCAACAGGAACTGGTGGGGGGAAACCAGGCCAGTCCCAAGGTCAATTCCTGGCAGTTCAAGGTTCAAAGGGAAAAGCACTCCTGAACAGAGTCCAAAACTGAGTGAGAGTTGCTGGAAAGAGCAGTCTAAAGATATGTGCTAAAGGTCAGAGATCCTGAAATATCAGACAGGGTTACACAGCAGTTAGGGAACTGTTGTTTTGCAGCAAAATAAGAGCCTGGGCTGATCTCAGCTATAGCCAGCAGCTAATCAGCTCAGCTGGCCTCATTAGCTCAATGTCTTATATTTAAAATGGAGCAGGTAGTTGTTCCTGGTGCTTTAATTTGCATCACTTGACAGGGTAATGTGTCTCCACCTCTTTCTCCCAATCTGTAGTTGCTGCCTGGAATGGACCAGGGCTCTGCCTCTACTAGTGCCATGGCAGGACTACCAGCCTTCTCTGACCCTGCCATCTTGCTCTCTTCCCCTTCTTCATCCAAGAAGGCCTCCTCCAGGTAGGACATGACATTACCAGAAGTGGAATGATGAGCTAGGAAGTTGTAATTCTTAGCTGTGGTCTTCATCTTTCATATATGCTCAAGCTTCTTCCCCCCACCCCACGCCTACTTTTTGATGCATTGCAACATTGAGAAAGGAAATGTGGTGATTTCCAGGACTCCTTGGCAACTTGGGATGAGTGAAGGGAGCAGCAGAATGGCTATTGGCAGCACAGACTGAGAAAGGACTTGCTTAAACACAGGCTCCACAGTGGTCTGCTCCAGCTGTTTTAACTCCAATGAAAGGGCCTTAGACATCTTCAGCATACAGATACATACATCTGAAAGGGAGAGAGGATTTCGGTCCCCGACATCAGTATCAGTATCTGCTGATGGTGTTGATACTATAACTGATGATCCTGAGGGTAATTTTGACTCTTCCAAATCAGCTTTTGAATCCAAAGACGCATCCTTGGTAGTCTGCATTCATCATCCAGATTAAAAATGCAGTGCATTCTGAGGATGCTGCATTGGTGATCCAGTGACATGTGACAAAGCCCCCTTGTGTTGGTGATACAGACAGTACTGGTGAAGTCAGTGTAGGTACAAATGGACTGGTTATGACCACTGGATAACTAGGCATACAATGTGTAGCAGGAATCAGAGCAGCAAAAACTGGCCGTATCTGCAACATTGAAGAAGTACAATGTCAGAGTAGGTGGTCAAGGCCTTGAAGGTGATGGAGGCCAATGAGACACAGTAGCAGGTGAATGTCACAGAAGTCTAGGAGGAAACTCTATAACCTTGTTTCAATAGGGGGTACACTAATGGCAGCAGGACCAAGAGACATCATCATAGAACACAAGATAATATCAGCTTCTCGTAAGTGAGGCAATCCCACGGAGGTGGTGAAAAGTATTCCTAACAAGAATGATATTGACATGATGTCAGAGGAGGTTTTTACCAAGCGTCTTGGATAAGTCCCTTGTTAGCTCTAGTACCAGGAAAAGAAGAGGAATAATGGTAAGGTAAAAGATGCTGAGATTGTTGCACCACTATAGAGATCTGGACTAAGAAAATTCCAGTATACCTGGCTTGGTCCTCTACAGCATGATCTAAAAAGTAACTCATTAGGACTAAAGATCTTTCCACAATCTCACTTTCTGACACTGAGAAACTGAGCATCCTCAAGATCCTGAGCAGCTAAAATGAGATGAAGAAGATCTGTGTCCTGAGAATCTTACACAGCCTGAACATGATAGCTGAAAATAAGTTCAATCGTCTGGGTAGCAGGAACCAGAGGCTGGGATTTTGGGACTTCAGAATGTGAGGTATGAGCCTTCTTCTTCTTAGTGACCAAAGGCTCTGGATCCTTAGTCTTATGCTTCTTTTTAGTTTTCTTAACATCAGTCTTGTCACCCTTGATGGGTGTTCTCAGTACCTGCTTGGTTTCTGCTCAGACTTGTACACTTAGGTATAACAAACCAAAGTAGAAGCAGACAGATATTCTTGTGGATCTGAGTTGTCTGAAGTCTCTGCTAATTGTTCCATCAGCTGCCAAATGGAACAAATGCCCATCAAAGCTGTACAGAGCAACTTGTTTTGGCAGCCAAGTCTGATGTGATTACTGCCCCCCCCCCCCGAATAGCATCTTAAAACACGAGACACAATTTCTTTGGGCTTGAGGAGCGGACAAGTGAAGGCATGACAATAAATATTGATTGATTACATTGATATTCTTCCTTTCTCCTAAAATGGGCTTCAAAAGTGGAAACTGTCTACAGTATACATTTCACCCAAGCAGAGGAGGCAATGGGAGAGGCTGTCAGACTGGGGAATCTTGTTGTCACAACCAAGGCAGTTTTTGAAGAGACCTATAGAAGCTATAAACGGACGAGTGGGAGGGAGAAGAACAACTTCCAGACAACAAAAGACACCAAATAAACAAACAGAAAATACTGAAGAAATGAAACACCAGATAGGAAGAAAACAACTAAAGGAAAGGAATAGCCAAAAGAAAAATATTAAAGAGAATGTTGTGTCTGTGTAAAAACCTAGGACACACTCTGAAAGCAAGTTCCCTACAATGCCGCTAATGCACCAGACAAAGAACTGAGAAGATTAGGCAGGAAGATGATGGGAACAGGTGCAGTACAGATGGGGAAGGGCTCCACCAAAAGGAGAAGCTGGGTCTAGAACAGGAGTAGGTAACTGTGCAGGTGGCAGGCCATTTGCATATCAGTGGCCACACCAGCACATTTTGGCATGCCAGAAGTGATGCAATGTCATGAATTATAATTATTTTGTGCTTTGGGGGATCAGCAGAAGCAAACTGCTGTGGTTTCGGCACATTCTGAGTCGATTCAGGGCAAAAAAAACCCACCCAAAATGGCCTATTTAAAAAAAAAATAAAAAAATTAGGGGCCTTCTGGGGCCACACTTCAGGCTCCCAAGGGTCACATGCAGCTAGCAGGCTGCACTTTACCCATCTCTGCTCTAGAAGTTTCTGAACATGCAGATGCACAGGTGCAGAATGATCCATCTACATGAGTGACAAAGGCCATGAAGAAGAGCTGTATCTTTTTATCTGTCCTGAAGTTCCCACCACTTAGTTTCAGTGGATCACCCCATATTCTAGTATTATGACACAGAGAAAAAAGTTTCTCTTTATCTGCTTTCCCCATATAGTAGCACCCCTGCATCTGCTGATTTGCCATCTGCAGATTCAACTATCTGCGGATGGCAACGGCGAGATGGGTGGGTGGGTGGGCGGAGGTGAGATTGTGGGGGGGCATTGTGACGTGGCGGGCAGGGGAGGGGGAAGAAGGCGACCTCATGGGGGGGTTGCAGTGGACGGGCAGGGGAAGGAGGCAACCTTGCAGGGGGAGGTTCCAGCACGGTGACGCAGCGGAGCTGACAGGCGCGGGAGGCAGGAAGGAAGTGAGCTCGTCCCCCCTTCTCTGTGTGTGGGGGTGGGTGGGTTTAGGCGGGCAGGAGGAGGGCTCCGGCACAGCAGGCAGGGAAGGAGGAAGGAAGTGACCTTTTGGGGGAGGATTCCAGTGCAGTGGAGCTCACAGGCTGATGGGGGAGGGAGGGAGGGAGGGAGGAGGCAAGCTCGCCTCCCCACTCCCTTGTCAATGGGGGGTCTGGAGCGACGGGTGGGTGGTTCAGGAGGGTTCCAGCGTGGTGGGCGGGTGAGGGAGAGAGGAGGCGACTTTGCAGGGTGCGATGACCAGCACCTACCTAGTGGCACAGGGGCCTTCTTATCCCACCGCTGCCACCACTTTGTGATGCCCAACCTCCACGTCACAGCTGAACTACGTCTCCCAGTGGTATAGCACAAGCACTCAGGTGTGGCTATGTATTCCTGGCTGCGTCTCCTTCCCTGAGAATCACTCATACCACGCTGGATGGTTCTTATTAACAGAAGAACATTTATTGTCAAATGAATAAACCATGTAACTGTATAACCAAGTTATTGGGCCTGCACAGAAATTCACTCTCTCTCTAAGCCTCTAACTTCCAAGGAAGTTAAACTGTTTTGAATCACCCAAAGCCTCATCTCAACTATCTAAACTGAAAAACTCCCCATTTTTCCACTCCAGAAGCCCCTCCCCCTTCCACCTCCTCACAAAGGATTGGCTCCTGGAATCTACTGTCCTCATTGGCTCCCTGGCTGTCCGTCACACAGGGGGGCGTTCCAGCACAGTGGGGAGGCGGGAGGAGGGTTCTGGTGCGGTGGCAGCAGTGTTTGTTATTATCCACTCATTTCACCATCTGCGGTGGGACCCGGAACCAATCCCCTGCAGATGCGGGGCTCCTACTGTACCATTCATAATTTTATCCCTTCTCTCCTTATCTGTCTTTCTTCTGAGCTGAATAGCCTTAAACACTGTAAACTTTCCTCACAAGGTAGTTGCTCCAGTCATTTGATAATTTCAGTTTCCCTTTTCTGCAGTTTCTTAAATTCTACTACAGTTGGCCTTCCAAATTCATTGGGGTTAGGGGTGCAGGACCCCCATGAAATGGAAAAACTGTGAATATCTCTAGGCCCCCAAACAATATTTAACATAGACAAAACGTACGATCTGCTCATTCAATCCACAGCAGATGCCTTTGAGACAGTCCTTTGCAAGGCAAAAACAGGCGGCTGGCAGGGCTATACCATTTTTATTAGGGACTTACAAGCCTTGCCACATGTTTTCAGTGTCTCTCAGTCTTGCCAGGCTTCCAGCCCCTATTTAAAATGGCATAGGTCAACAGTAGAGGCAGCAGCAAATAATCCACGAATAATCAAATCTGCCAAGTTAAACCCGAAAATATGGAGGGCTGACTGTGTATCATTATATAGGCACAGTGGCCAGACCTATAAACAGTATGCACTTGCACCATGGATTTTTATAAGAGCAATATGATATTAGCAATTTTATGTTCAATTTCCTTCCTAATTACGCCCAACAAGAAAACTATTTTTTAAAAAACTGCAGCTACTCACTGGATCAACAAATTCACTGAGCAACCTAGTACAACCCCAAGTTCCTTTTCTTGATTAGATACTGCCAGGTCAGATTACCACAGCAATAATTTTTGTTTGATACCTAAAAAAAATGAAAACCGTTCAAACTGATTCATGATAAGTATTCTACTATCTCAAGAAGAAATTATATTTAGCAAATTTATTACAACACAGAAGCCAGTAATACATCAGTAAGGACTCCAACCATTAGCTCTGCTTTGTAATCTTCCAGGGCCTTGACCACCCAACTGATTTTTAAGTCCCTAGAAAGAATAGTTTCGTCAAGATCATGACAGGTTGCATTTGGTGGATCACAGCAAACATATGTACATATATAACTGTGTTGCTTGTGGCTTCCAGCCATGAACTGGTTTAGAACAGGAGTTTAGAACTGCAATGTCATGCTGATAGCTGATCATAAAGATTGTGTGATAGGAGTAATACAGTTGTCCCTTCATATTTGCTGGGGTTTGGTTCCAGGATCCCCCGTGGATACCAAAATCCATGAATACTCAGGTCCCATTATATGCAATGGCACAGCAAAATGGTGTCCCTTATATAAGGTAGCAAAATCAAGGTTTGCTTTTTGGATTATTATTTTTTAAAGAATATTTTCAAGCCGTGTATACTTAAATCCGTGAATACCAAATCCGTGAATACGGAGGGACAACTGTATAATGAAGCACATTTTACTACTGATGTCACAACCTAAATAAAAACCAAAGTTTTGGAAGTATTGTTTAGTGAATTAGTGAATTAATAAGAAAAGGTGGAATATTTTTTTAAAAGGAGTACATTAATTCCTTCTCTTGACCAAAATTCCTTCTCCTGACCATATTTAATATGTCATATTAATAGAAGGGAAAAAAAGATCTTGCCACATTCTTTAACTTCTTTAATCTAAACAAGCATAAAAATATTGAATCATACACCGTCTTAGAAAATAAAATCCTTGAAAATTAATATGTAAAGGTGGCAGAAATACATTAAACACTACAACATGCACAAAAGTAACATGTTCATTTCCTTTTGTTTAGCTGGATATACAGATATATCTTTCATATACAATAATCTGGCAATTATTACAAACCCTCAATATTAACACATTGCAAAAAGCCTGAGCATGATTGAATCCATAACAGGATGAACAACAGGATACGGCATCACAGTCTCCATGCACAAGACTGTCATAGCCTTTTTGCACATATTGTATCACATCATATATTGCTTTTGTAATTTATCATCTTGTATTCCATTATAAGATGATGATGATGATTTATATGTTTTGGTATTATCTCATAATCCTTATCTTACTTTTAAATTTTAACTTTTTAACTTATATTTTATTTTATTTCATCCCACTGCATCTCGTTATATCCTATTTTAATGAAGTCAGATTTAGTCTACTATATATACGTTATACTTTATTTCAATGTATTTTATAATGTTTGATGCTAATTGTTTTTATATAGTCAACTGTCTAATCAATAAACTATAACTAACGTATCACATCCAAAATGCATTTTTCTGATGCTTAATAGTTTAAACTAGATTTCTGTGGGTTAACCAAACCTGCTATTAATTGGATGAGGTATCTCAACACGTAACTCCAGCTACAGTGCTGCATGTAGTAGTATTATGTCATCTACTCATGTACCTGTACCATTTAATATACCATGAAGTGACATTGAACTGTTAAGCGTGTGTGTATGTACCATCAAGTCGCCTGTCAACTTATGACAACCCCATGAATTTCACAGGGTTTTCTTGAAGAAGGAATACTCACAGGTGGTTTTGCTAGTTCCTTTCTCTGAAATATAGCCTATAGCACCTGGTCTTTGTTGGAAGTCTTCCATCTAAGTACTAACCAAGGCTGACACTGCTTAACTTGCAAGATTAGATGGGATCTGGTGCCTTTAGGATATTTAGGCCCTACTGTTCAGTATACTGACTTGCAAGCCTGTTCCTTCTTTGTTTATTTAATATATTGCCTTTCTCACAAATGGGACCCAAGGTAGTTTACTATAAAAGGTTAAAATGAAATACAATTAAAATGATATATTTTAGTACAAAAGTAAAAGTAACCCCCCCATAAAATACTTAAAAACAGTTTAAAATACATATAAACACTTATAAATATTTTAATATGTAAATATAAGATAGATAAAAAATACATACAGTGGGCACTTGTTATCCACTGAGGTTTGGTTATGTGGATGTTCAAGTCCTATTATAGACATTGGTGTACTAAAATGGTGTCCCTTATAAGTAATGGCATAATCAAGGTTTGCTTTTTGGATTTAAAAAAAAAATTCAAATAGTAGTTAGTTGAATCCATGGATGCAGAATCTGTGGCTATGGAAGGCCAACTGTATAAGCACATACATACATACACATCTATATACATATACATCTCTATACATAAAACTCTTGGGTATGCACAATGGCTTTAGGTATGTAGGTATGTTGCCTCTTGGGTATGGTACAATGGGTTTAGGTATGTTGCCTCTTTCAGTGTGCTGGTTAGCCACTCCTGTCACTCCCTTAGCCAATCACCACCCACAAACAAATCACCACCCACATGTCAATTCCTTCTCCACCTCACAATCCACTCCTGCCACGCATGGCCAATCTGCATACTGGGAGCGACCAAACAATGTGCTACAGTGTTGGCTTTAGTTGTTAAGGTTGCAGGCCTTTCCAGTTCACCAACACCTCAGGGCTGCACAAGTCCCACTTATGATTTAAGTCTACACAGTAATATCATTTCTATTCTGGCTACAACAGGACCCAGGCAGTCAACTGGTGGCGGTGGGATGCCATTGCGACAGGATACAGGCAGTCAACTGGTGGCAGCAGGAAGCTGCTGCTGCTGCTGCAGCAAAACCCAGGTAACTGGGTGTGAGGTTTACCGGGCATTTTTGAGGGAGTTTTTTAACGGTGTAAGGTATGCCGGGTCCAGCTAGTATGTATAAAATCTAAGATCAAAGTACAGCATGCCCCCATTCAAAGATCATTCTGCCACACTCAGTTAAAGTCCAAAGGCCACTTTAAATAGAAAGGTCTTTGACTGATGGTGAAAAAGGATCAAAGAAGGGGACAAACTAGCTTTTCATGGGAGGGAATTTCACAGTATGGGAGAAGAAACTGAGAAGGTTTTCTCCCATGTCCTTACCAACCATACCTGTAGTAGTACTAGGACAGGCAGAAAGACTTTCCCTGAAGATCTTAAGGTTTGGGCAGGCTCTTAGGAAGACATACTTTTCAGTGAATCTGGATCTAATATATAGGACTTTATAAGGTCAAGACCAGGACTATGGATTGCGCTAAGAGACAGACTGTAGCCAGTGGAACTATTGCAGCAAGGGAATTAAATGTTTCTTATACAGCCCCTAGAACCAGTAAGACTTCAATGAAAATCAGTCATTTGCTTACCACTGGACTATTTCAGAAGCACAGGTTGGAAATCTCAGTGTCCCTTGGCAATAACTGAAAAAAAAATGCAACCAAGGAAGCTCTTCTTCACCACCAAGACACACTGCCAGGAACACTAACACCAGAAATATTTGATAGGGTGGGAAATTCTTCCTGTTCTGAAAAACTGGCACAGATATTACCATTGATTTCTAAGCAGGAGAATACAATAGCTATTTCCCATTTTACTGGAAAGCCAGCATCATCAGCATTACATTTATCGCCTCTCAGACTACTAGCGCTCCTGAGGCAAAGTAGAAGGACAGGTTGCTTACCTGTAACCATAGATCTTTGAGTGGTCTTCTGTGAATTCACACGGCTGGGTTACTCCTGTGCCTGCGCAGAGCATCGGAACCTTCTAGAATCGCTAGGCAGAATGTGCTTTGATACATTTTTGGCGGTAACTCCGCCCATCCCAACGGTCCCTTATAAGGGATTCACGCCTAAATCCCCTCAGTTCCTTGAATGACGCCGCAATCTGCAGCATCAGGAACATTAAGCATGTTTATATGATGTAGTAGGACATAGAGGGGAGGATGGGCGGGTCTGTGTGAATTCAAGAAGACCACTCGAAGATCTATGGTTACAGGTAAGCAACCTGTCCATCTTCTTCGTGGGCTCTGTGAATCACACAGCTGGGTGTAGACTGGCAAGCTTCACTCTTGGAGGAGGGTATGTCCTACACCCATTAACCTGAATACCATAATATACAGTCAAACCTGAGACTGTAACTTTAAGAGCACATTCTTAAGTAACACTAAACAAACTATATGAAATATTAATGACATGGCAACATGAACACTCACTCATTGAATAGAAGATAACAGTACAGCTTTCCCAAAGGCAGCCTTGTTCCTGGAACAAGAGTCAAGTCTATAATGAGAGATAAAAGTCAGAGGTGAAGACCAAGTTGCAGCTTTGCAAATGTCCTCTAAAGGCACCCCAGAGAGGAATGCTGTCGAAGTGGAGACAGCCCTCGTAGAGTGTCCTCGAATCCGTGAAGGCAGAGGCTTCTTTGCCAGTTCGTAGCAGAGAGCAATGGTCGATGTCACCCACTTCGATAGCCGTTGCGGAGAAATGGGCTCTCCGAACTTCGAGTCAGCATAAGACACAAACAGTCTGGGTGACTTTCTGTGGGATGCAGTTCTCTGAATGTAGAAAGCAAGTGTCCTCCTGACGTCCATGAGATGGAGGATGCGCTCGAATTTGTCTTTCGGGTCCTGCATCAAAGCAGGGAGAGTGATGGATCGGTTGAGATGGAAGCTCGACACCACCTTCGGAAGGAAGGAGATGTCGGGGCAAAGCACCACCATGTGCTTGTGGAAAGCAGTGTATGGAGGGTCCGATCGCAACACACAGAGCTCACCAGCCCGACACGCTGAAGTGATGGCCACGAGGAAGGCAGTCTTCCAGGAGAGAAGTCGCAGATCAGTAGAAGCCAAGGGTAGACGTCCGGCTGAGGAAGGTCGAATGGCATGCCTGACAGGATGTTGTCTGGTACCAGCCACCACTCTAGAGACCGCTGAACCGCTCGCGGCATCGTGAGCACCTTGATCCAATGAATTAGATCTCCAATGAATTGGATCACTTGAGCCGGCTGAAGCTGAGACTTCTCAATGTTGACAACAAGTACCAGGAAGTCTAAGGCATCTAAGGTGAGGCCAACATCGAGTTCGAGCTGATGTCGAGACTCCACCACAATCAGCCAGTCGTCGATGTAGGGGAAGACCACAACCCCCTGCTGACGAAGGAATGACGCCACCACCGCCATGCACTTTGTGAAGACTCGAGGAGCAGTCGAGAGACAGAAAGGAAGCACTCTGAATTGGAAGGCATCGGTTCCAACTTGAAATGCAAGGAAGCGACTGTGGGCTGGATGAATCCCGATGTGAAAATAGGCGTCCTTTAAGTCTATGGAGACGAACCAGTCGTACCGTTTCAGAAGTGGAAGGAGGGAGGCCAAGGTAACCAGTCTGAATTTCTTCGGGGCTATATACTTGTTCACTCCATGGAGGTCGAGAATCGGACGGAGACCGCCATCCTTCTTTGTTACCAGAAAGTACCTCGAGAAGAAGCAGAGGTGGTGAAGGTCAGGGTCGACGGGTTCGATGGCCCCCTTCTGCAACAATGTCTGCACCTCCTCGAGGAGGGGAGGGCAGTGTTGATCAAACCAGTCCCATCGGAGGCAGAGTGTCGAATTCAATCCAATAGCCGTTCTGGATTATTCGAAGCACCCAGCAGTCTGATGTTTATAGAAGACCAGGCTTCTTGGAAATTGGACAGTCGATCCCCGAAGAGTGGTGTCTAAGAGAGAAGAGAAACAGGTCAACAACGCAATTAAAATTTCTTCTGGCTGTGATCCCTGGACCGTTGCCACGGTGGTTGGCGGTATCTGGAACCCGAGCCCTGGCTCCTCACCGATGAGGCTGGAGAGGGAGAGGGAGCATAACGGGACCGGTGGTAGGACTGGCCAAAGTACCCTCAATGGAACTGTTGGCCATACGACGGGGCTTGCCAGGGATACCTGCCTCTAGGACGGTACTGAGAGGCGGAGGTGGAGCCCATACCATATTTCCTGGCAGTGGTGCTCATCTTTTGGGTGAACTCGAGCTTTTCGTCGGTTGGCCCATCAAACAAACCAGACGCATCGAAGGGCAGATCTTCTATGGTGGCCGAGGCTTGAGGCATGAGACCCAAAGATTGCAACCATGCGTGACAGAGGCCGACACTGTTTCTTGTTCTGTGTGACTTCGGCGACCACAGAATTCGGCCTTGGATGGTTCTAGAGCCAATCCATATGTTCGCCACCAACATAGTACAGACAATCTATCTTTTTGGATGTTGACTGAATAGAGGAAGGATTTTCCCAGGATCCTTGTGCGATCTTCAACAATGAGGGCAGCACTGGGATGGAAGCCGTTGGGGGAGCCTTCGACTGGATCTGCTGGAAAATTAGGTCCATGGGATCAGTCGCTCGTTCCTCCAATTTAAGATCTAGTGCATGGGACATCCGTACCACTTGCTCTGCGAATGCACGAACATAATCTGTTGGGGAAGAGGAATCATCCTCCATCAACTCAGTCTTTGGTGATGGTAAGTATGGTCGGTAAAGGTCCCAGGACATGGAGGAAGACGACATCAAACTCTCCGGCGGTGTGCAGTTGGAGGGGTCCGAGGCAGAGGGCGATGCTCAGGAGGAGACACTTGGATCACAGCATCCCTTTTCGACACTGGTTTCACAACATCCAGATCGGCCAGCCGTGGGGATCGAGTAATTGAACGGCCCGTGATGGTAGCGTCAAGGACATCACCCCCTGGAGTGAAGATCTGCGAACCCATGGGTGACCTGAAACCTGCCCTGCAGATGGATCGGGCAAGATCATAGGCAGAATAGGCTGGAACATCATCACGGATTGCAGTAGGTGTACAGCTTCGAAGCACAACTTCGGACTCGATGACCTCAACCTCCTCGTCTGAAGAGTGGTGCTCTAGTAACAGCCGTCAACACGACCAGAGCAGGAGATGCCTCAAGACGCTTAGGGGGTCTTTCGGGGTCGGTACCGGATGGGATCTTGACCGCCACAATCTCCACTGATTCCGATGGTGTACGTGATCGGCAAGCCTCTGGTTCCGGCGCCGTGGAAACAGGCAAGGGCCGGACAAAGGTGGCCTCAGTATCAATCGATCGTCGCGGGGGGATCACTGGAGCAGCACCTTCTACGGGCCTTGATCTCATTGAACCTTCCTTTGTCTTACTCTTAGTTTTGCTGGACTCGTGCTTAGACAGATTTTTTTCTTTCCTCTTCTGTTTTAAAGACTGAGAAGAGGCAGACTCAGTACTGGGATGGGCCTCGGTGGTGGTAGGAGCCCGATCCCGAGGGGCAGCCTTCGACGTCGATGGAGTCGGTTCTTGAGTCAGTGTTGATTGATCTCAAGCTGAATCCGAGGACGCATGAAGGGAGGTATGGAGAGCCTCCAGATCAGATGCAGTGGGGCGTGAGAGCCTCTGTTTGCGAGCCTGTGGCGTAAAGGCCTTACAATGAACGCATGCATCGACGTTATGGGTTTCTCCCAGGCATGTTAAACAGCGGGAATGACTGTCCGCACTTGGGAGTTTTGCCTGACAAATCACGCAGCGTTTAAAGGCTCCTTTCACAGACATCTTACTCACAATAACAGCAACAATAATTGCAGCGAAGAAAAAAACGTAGTCAAGGACAGTCCGGGTCAGTAATAATATCTGAGGTAAATGCCAAAGCCGAAGGAGTAAGCCAAAATCATTGTCAAAAGCCAGAAACAGGTCAAAAACAGAGTGATCAGAAGCCAAATACCAAAACCAGAGGGACAGAGTGAAAATTGTCATCAAAGAACCAAAGCCAAGTCAAACCAGATCATATGAGAGAAAACACCTAGCGAACAGAGGTTCCTTCAAGCTGCTAACGCGGCGGAAAGAAAGGAACTGAGGAGATTTAGGCGGGAATCCCTTATAAGGGACTGTTGGGATGGGCGGAGTTACCGCCAAAAATGTATCAAAGTACATTCTGCCTAGCGATTCTAGAAGGTCCTGATGCTCTGTGCAGGCGCAGGAGTAACCCAGCTGTGTGATTCACAGAGACCACGAAGAAGATCAGTTAAAAACATTAAAAGTAGACTAAAACAATGTTTAAAATGCAATTTTAAAAACCACACCTTTGAAATAGTTCTAAAAGTAAAGCTTGGTTTTAAGAACCGAAAGCCACAGAAAACAACACTGTCTTGGCTGCCACCAGCAATTTAGCTGGGCATAACTACACTGTCTTCCCTGGGGGAGGAATTTCATAATCAAGGTGCAACAGGAGAGAAAGCCTGGTCTCATGTACACACCAGTCTAGCATTTCAGAATAGTGGGACATGCAACAGGGTTTCCACTGAGGATTTCACATTCCAAACAGGTTCATATGGGAGGAGACAGCATTTCAGATATCCTGACTCCAAACCTTTTAGAACTTTCTAAGTAAATCCAGAACCTGCAACTGAGCTTGGAAGCAAACCGGAAGCCAGAGCAGCTAGAATAAGACACATGGTCACTAAAGCACATCCCTGGCAATAGTCTGGCCACTGCAGTTTGCACAAACTATAGCTTCCAAATACTTTATTTTATTCATACAGACTGCATCATAGCAACCTAATCAGCAGATAATTAAGGCAAGAACTACTGTACCAAAGCTGCCTTGCCCAAGAAGGGGGAAAGCTGGCACACCAGGCTAGGGAAAAGTATTCATGGCCATAACAGCCATATGGCCATCCAAGGAACAAAGGGTCCAAGAGCATAACCACCCCAAGCTACAAATCTAATCTTTCAGAGTACAATCCCATCAAGAACAGGTTGTAATCCCAATCCTTGGTTGGCTTTCCTGCTGACTTTCTGATTTTCTGTCTCATTTGGACTAAACTTCAAGGCAATTTATTCAATTGTATCCAATCCCTCACAGCACCCAGACCATGACTCAGGACTTCCACAGCCTCCCTGGCAATAGTTGAAAAAGATAAAGCTGAGTATCATCAGCACAGTCATGAAACCCAACCCCCAAACTCCAGATGACCAACCCTAAAGGGTTTGTGTGGATGTTAAAAAACACAGGAATATACTGCATCATATAAAATCTCACAGTAGTCCCCAACAGCACCACTTTCTGGGAATATTCAGTCAAATAAGATCAGAAGCCCCACATAGTGGTGCTCCCAAGTCCAAAGGCCAAGAGAGATACCACCACTGAAGTGTTCACCCTCAAGAAATATTTTATTTGCTTCTTATTGAAGAACTGGAACACAAACTTCTCTCAAAGAAATATTCACAACCTCCAACACTCAAATGTATACCACCCCTCTGGTAGCTTTAATCAGCACACATGGGTCTAACAAATAAATGGTTCACTTTCCTTCTCCAAGCAACAGGTAGTCATCATCAAGTTAAATAATCTGAAAGTCTTCTATCAAATTACCTCCCCAGGATTAACCCTCAATGTGAAGTCCAAATTGGAACAGGTCTGTATGATTTTCCCTGCAAAATATAGGGATATTCTTAACTCTGAACCACCCTGAGCCATGGCTGCCTGAAGTAAAGTGCATCACAGCCAGTCAGGTGGAAGTAGTAAAATAAACATTATCTTAGATCTTGTCCCCTCCTCCCCCACCCCAAACCCCCCTGTTATTTGTTCTTTCTCCAACTTCCTGTGGGAAAATCTTGCTACTAACTGGAGGGGGGGAGAGCGTGTTTCCACCCACCAGATAAATACCGCAATCACTGATGCTTCTTCCAACAATGAAAACTCTGAATCCAGCCAGCTCTGGGACTACTCATCACGTATTTCAAACCTCATGTTAAGAAGTTACAACTTGTTCAGCCCACATAACATCTCTTGTAAGACTTCCCATGCTGTGGATTTCCTGATCTGGAATGTGATGGTGAGCAGAAAGACCAGTTTGTTAAGGGCCTTTTTCTTTACGAGTACAGCATGGTGGATAACTGCATCCTGCCGCTGAACCATTGAGGCAAAATCTTCAGTAACATAATTAAAGACAGCCAGAAGATGATTCCCCTGAAACATGCACTATCTCCAGTCCTCTAAGCTCATGCATGGGAAGCCACATTACCTCTGTTCTAGGAAGGCATACTCCACATGGCCAGTTAACAAAATCTTAAAGTATAACATAAAAATGACAATAAAAAGACATAATAAAAGACAGAGCCAGCCTTGGCACTGACCATCAGAATCTGGATGTGACAACTCAACAGCCTTGCTGTGAACTTACCTAGAGAACAGAGGCTATTTCTGACCTGGCTAAGTGGAAGGAAGGATGGGTCTAACATGGAGGAGCTGTTTGGTTATACTGCTGTGGCCATACATTTGTTATCTCATTCTGACCCTTCCTATGTGGCTCCAAGCCCAGTGTCCAAGGTATTCCCTTCCTTTGTTGAATTTATGAATATAAGAGTAAATCCCTGTGTTTGTTTTTGCACTCCTTCCCCTTTTGGTTTTCTTATTCATGGTCTGCATGGTTCTGGATTACTTACATTCCTTTAGAAACTGAAACTGAACATTGCCATGGCTTCCATGGCAATTCTAAAACATGAACAGGCAGTGGGCAAGGCAGTTCTGAAACTTCACGTTCATTATGTCATTAATTGGTTAACTTCAAGTCCTTCGAGTTTACATAGCTGGGGAGGGTTCAGACTGAGAATTAGATAAATACATAGCAATGTTGGGGTGGGGGAAAGGGTTGATCCCTTCACTCTTCTCTGGTACACCCTATCCACTATAAAATAATTCCCTTTTCTACCTCTTCATTGTCCATACCGCTCTTCCTATGATCACTGGACCTTCTCACATGGGACGATACGCAAACTATTTAACAGCCATGCTAGAAAAAAAGAGATCTTCCATGCCTTTGCTGTGCCAAGCCAGCATGAAAATAGCATCCTTCAGCAGGTAGCATCTTCTGTGAAGTGCTCTTACCACTCTGCAAAGTAAGTTGCTCAGTGGGAAAGTAAGCAAAGGAAACAAGGAGCAGGCAGAAAGTAGAAATAGGAATGCACACTGAGCGCCATTCAGCTTGATGGGACATTTTAGTTTTCAATCAAAACAAGCTTTTGGAGGGGTTGGGGAATATGACAACCACACTAGTGAGGATATTTTTTATGCTTTTCTTTGTCTAGAGTTACCTCCTGCACCTCCACAATAACTGTGGGCCTGACTCTGGGCAGATGTTTTCCTTTTGCACAAAGGAAGAGCCTTTTAACCTGGACTGCAAAGACCAGTGTTGGTAGGAATTGGTCTGATGGTGGCCATTCCATTACAGAAAATAATGAATTTATTCAGGGTGATCAAACTTCAATGTTAATGAAGTACTATTTCCATCATCTCTCACTATTTGACAGACTGAGAAAACCGGTTAGGAACTGATGTACAATTCCAAGAGGAATACAGATTCTGTAGCTCTGAATTACAGGGTACCAAAAATGGGCTGTTGGCTACTTTTGAAACTAGGACTAGAATGTGGTTGGTGCTGTTCATGGAAGTACTGATAAGAATCATGCATTCATCGTGTGTGCAAACACCCCATCAACAAAAAAAGGGATACTAAGGAGAAGGATGCAGGCCTACTAGTCAACCAAGCATTGCTTCCACATTGCTTAGTCACCACAGATATTTGCCTCTCTATGGCAGTTGATTTTGCAGCATCTGCTTATCAAAACCCGCATCTTAGATACATGGGATTCTCTGAAATTCTCATGATCTTGCTGGACTCCTTAATGATTACTATGATGTGGCATGTGGCTCATACCAAAAGAATCTGGTATCCTGTGTGCCTCTGAGTTTCATTGGCACTGAGCTTATAAAGGTCATTTCCTATTTTCTGACCAGTATCCATATTGGCCTTACTGATGAATCATTATTCATCATTGCTCTTTTTATTTCTTTCACTGTTGCTTTGGAATAGCAGGGCTGTGTTCTGTCATGTTCAGAAACGCTGACACAAGCTGAGAAGGGTGATGTAGCTCACTCCTCAAATAAACGCTGCTGCACCACTGCAATTACAGAAGATCCCTTTCTCCAGTGTTCAAGTGCTCTCCTAAGAGCAGCAGGTCCATCCAATGAAGCCTTGTCAGTTTGCATGATTTCCTTATGGTGGTGGTTGTTCAAATCTACAAGGACTTCAACAACTCCTGTTCATCTTCCTGAGACAAGTCTTTCTACTACTGACACCAGAAATAGGAACATTGGTCTTACCTGCAATACGTTTGTTTCCAGTGGTGAGGCGAAGAGCATCCATCAGCTTTGGGTTGTTCCTCCCCACTTGCTCCTAGTAGTCAGGAAACAAAACTTTTGGACTGCCCCCGGTGAGGTCATCTGAGAGGGATGACTCCCGGCTGGCCAGTCTGTTGAAAAGCCTCGCGCACTTGGATCACCCCGATGAGGGTCGCAGAAAAAAATTGAAACTCAAGGAGGTCCATACAAGACCTTCAGTGACCAGACCACCTTCATATACCCCCGCCGATATGTTGTCCATAGTCTACCACCCAAGTCCTTCGTTCTCCTCACGCCAGTGTGTGGGTCCGGATGCTCTTTGCCTCACCACTGGAAAAGAATTTACCATAGGTAAGACCAAGGTTCGTTTTCCCAGTGGGGAGGGCTCCAGAGCATACGTCAGCTTTGGGATATACAAAAGCTCCAGTCAGGGTGGGTCTGGCGAGTGAAGTCTTCTATGCTTGCACTACTTGTTGCAGGACTCTTCTGCTGAATGCCGACTCAGCAGATTGCATCCTGTCCAATCTGTAATGTCGTACGAACGTGGAGGATGATTTCCAGGTTGCTGCTCTGCATATCTCCTCCAATGGAGCGTCTTTCAGCCAAGCCGCCGACGTCACTGCGCTCCACGTCAAGTGTGCCAATATTTCCTCCGGTACCTCTAGGTGTAAGGACTGATAGCATGATGCGATGCAGTTCTGAATCCATCGCCCTAGTGTTGATGGGAAGACCTTTCTTCCCAGATACTTGGAATTTGGAGAGACAAACAAGGCCTCCGAGACCCTAAAGGATTTTGTTCTATTGATGTAGGTTCGCAGGGCTCTGTGAACATCCAGAGTGTGCCAAATTTTCTCCAATTCCCTTTCTAGGTTTGGGCAGAATGATAGTAACACCACTTCCTGTGTCCTATGGAATGCCGAGTTGACCTTTGGTCTGAAGTCCGGTCACAAGCAAAGGACCACTGAATCTGGTCTAAATATGCTGAGAACTTGCCTGATAGAAAGTGTTGTCAGTTCGGAGATTCTGTGTGCTGACGTAATGGCTACCAGGAATACCACCTTCCAGGTTAAGAGCTTCAGTGAGGTTTCCTTCAGAGGTTCAAACGGTCGAGCCGTCAATGCCTTTAGGACTGTGTGGAGATCCCATGTCGGGAATCTGCACCGTTGGTGGTGTCAAATTCGAAAGCCCCCTGACGAAACGGCAGACGTGAGGATGATTGGCCACGCGTGAAGCTTTCTCTGGTAGAAAAAAGACGTCACCGCCGCTATCTGTCTCTTAATAGTGTTTGGCCTAAGTCCAGATTCTACTCCATCTTGGAGGAAGTCTAGCAACGCTGGGACCGACACTTCTCTGAAATCTATTCCCTTGCGACTACACCATCTACGGAACACTCCGAAGATGTATTCATAGATTCGTTGTGTAGACTCCAGTCTAGAAGCCAGTATAGTGCCGACTACTGTCTGGGAGTAACCTCTTGCTGCTACCATCTGCCTCTCAACTTCTACGCGTGGAGCCGAAGCCAGGCTGGATCTGGATGATGTACTTGACCCTACGCGAGCAAATCCAGTCGTGTTGGGAGCCGGATCGATACCAGGGACAGCTCCAAAACATCCGGAAACCAGGACTGGCAAGGCCATTCTGGAGCCACTAGTATGACATTTTCCCTTTCCGCCCTGATCTTGTTGATCACTCTGGGGATCAGCTGTAGGGGAGGGAAGGCAGACAGTAACACCCGTGGCCACAGGCTTGTCAGTGCATCTATGGCCTCTGCTCCCTCTGTAATGACTTGGGAGAAGAAGCGGGGAAGTTTCGTATTCACCGTGATGCGAACAGGTCGACTTTTGGTCACCCCCAGGTCTGGGTGATGTTGTTGAATACTTCCTGGTGTAGACTCCACTCACCCTGATCGATGTCTGAGTGGCTAAGCCAGTCTGCTTTGGAGTTGAGGGAGCCTTGGAGGTGTTCCGTTTCTATCGAGATCAGGTTTGCCTCTGCCCAATCCAACAAGCGTGCCGCCTCCTTCATGAGGGCACGGGACTTGTTTTCCCCTTGGTGATTTATATGCACTTTCGCTGTGATGTTGTCTGTTCGAATTAAGACTGCTTTGCCCTAGATTAGTTCCCTGAAGGCCAGGAGGGCAAGCCTGACGGCTCTGAGTTCTAGCCAGTTGATACTGTGGGATGACTCTGCTGTTGTCCATTTGCCCTGGGCCAGATGGGTACCACAGTGGGCCCCCCATCCGCTCAGGCTAGCGTCTGTTGTGATCTAGACACTGTCTGGTTTCCATAGTGGGCACCCACTGTGTAAGGCCGGTGAGCTCCACCACTGCAGGGAGTCTATCACCCCCTGTGTCACTCACACCCTTAGATGTTTCTTGTGTGCAATCTCATTCTGGAAGGGGAGCAGGAACAACTGTAGTGTTCTGGCGTGAAACCTCACCCAGGGTAGGCAATCCATCGCCGCAATCATCAGGCCCTGTAGATGAGCGAGGTGCATAAGGTTCACTCTGGGCTCGTCCCTGATCTTCTGTATCGCCTGTTGAATGGACTGTATTCTCTCCTGTGTGAGGAAGACTTGACCTGCTGCTAAGTCCACCAGTGCTCCCAGATGCTGTATCCGAAACACATGTGTCTGCAGGGACTCCAGTATCAACTGAACTTATCTTTCCGCTCCCTGTGGGGAAGATGAGCAGATCAGCAAGTTGTCCAAGTAAGGATAGACATGCAGACCTAAGCGCCTCCAGCGTGCCACCAGTGCTACCATAATTTTGGTGAACACTGGGTGCCAAGGATAGACCAAAGGGAAGGACCTTGTACTGGAAGTGTCTGTTGTTGTAGCAGAAGCGCAGAAATTGGTGATGTTCTGGATGAATTGGGATATGGAGGTAAGCATCCTGTAAATCCAGGGACGAGAGGTAGTCTCCTGGTCTCAAAACCTCTAGGATGTGCTTCAGAATCTCCATCTGAACTTTCGCTGGCGCATGAATTTGTTGACTACCTTGAGGTTCAGGACTGCCCTCCAGGAGCCGTTATTTTTGGCACCAGGAAGAGGATGGAGTAACATCCTATGTTTCGTTGCGGCCCAGACACTTCCTCTATTGTGCTCAGCTGTAGTAGATGTAGAATGGCGTCTTGCGTCAGCCGCTGTTTTTCTGCATCTCTTTGGAGTGGAGTTGGAATGAACCATCATGGATGTTGCCAGGAGAACTCTATCCGGTAGCCCTCTCTGACTGACTGGAGTACCCACCTGTCCGAGGTAGAATTTTCCCATACCTCCATGAAGACCTGCAGTTGCCCCCCCCCACCGGGGTGACGGCATCATTGTTGACCTCTGCTGTTGGCCTTGGTGGGCTGACTGAGTAGATTTTCCCGCGTCTCCCTGATGGTTGCATCGTTGGTACCTACTGTCACCCCAGTGGAGTCTGGAAGGCCTAAAGTCCTTGGATCTGGCAGTGGATGAGGTTGCTGAAGAACCCTGTTGCCCCCCTGAAGAACGTAAAAGTCTGTAGCGCCTGGAGTATCTCCTCTCTTCCCGTCTTCTGGCGGAGGCTAGTGTCTTTTTCTTCTTGTCCTTGTCCTCCAGCAGGAAAGGCTCTAATGATTCTCCGAATAGCTTCTCACCCAGGAACGGTGACAAGACTAAATTCTGCTTAGATTTGAAGTCTGCGTTCCAAGACTTAAAGCCAGACCTGTCTTCTGGCCGCCACCGTTCTGGCCTGTGCCCTGGCACAGAATTGGACTGAATCCAGAGTACTGTCAGCCAAAAAGATGAACACGTTCGCTGATTTGTTGAGGTCCTGTCCTACTCAAGTTTGAGATTTCGGGACATCCACCAGCGCATCTTTTGACCACTGGATAGCTGCTCTCGCCATCATGGTGGTGGTAGTGGAGGCCTGGATGGCCAAGGACAATGCCTCATGTGCTTGCTTTAGTGCTGTGTCCATCCGCCTATCCTCAGGAACTTTCAAGGTCTCCTTTCCATCGTGACAAAAAACTGCGGATGAGACCAGTGCGGAGGCAGGGGCGTTGATAAGCAGCACTTGTAACTTGCCCATCAACTTCTTGGGAAAGCTGTATAGCTTCTTGGTGTGGTCTGGCTGTCCCTTGGTTGCAGCAGGAGCCGCCCATTCGTCACAAATCAAGTGCATTAACGTAGCAGGGACTGGCACCTCCAGTGCCACTGGCTGCAAATGAGGAAAGAATTCCCTGGGTATTTCCAGCAAATCCAGGTCGATCTGGGCTTGTTGGTTCACTGGCAGCTTAAGCCCCAGTGTTCTGATTGTGTTTTTCATTAAAACGGCAAAATCATCCATGTTAAACAAGCGGGCCGAAGGGCGGGAAGTATCTGGCGTATTCCCTCTCTCCTCTTCTGAAAGCTCCCCTTCTTCCCAGTAGGATTGATCATCAGGGTCAATGTCCTCTCTTAAGGATGAGTACAGAGACAGTACCTCATCCTCATCCTCATCCTCCACCCAGACCGGTTGCTGGACCCTGGCATGCTTGCTTGGGGGGGCAAGGTGCTGCCTCCTCCTCAGGGCCTGAAGCCCACTGTTCATCCTCATCAGATATGGATCTGGCTGTTCGCATGCCTCCAGCCGCCTGGGTCGAGGACACGTTGCATGGGCCTGGGAGTGCTCCATGTTCCTCCCCTTCCACTGTGGGTGCTGCATGGGCCGGGGGTCATCTAGATTTGCCCTTGCCCACTCTGCTGCTCTGCCTGGCCTTGCGGTTCCTCCCGCTGGGGTCTGGTTGGTGGGGGTGGGGTGCCACCGCGCTCTGGGTCCCCAGGGTCTTTCTCCCCCCTCTCTGAGGCTCAGGTATTCCCCTCAGTCCTGGCTGGAAGAGGCCAGATGCCAGCCAGTTCGCCGCCTCTCTGGCTAGGGAGATCCGAAGCCAGTCGGGGATGGTTACGGGCACTTCCCTCCCTGCCATTCCATATCCTGGGTCCCCTTGCGGACTCACAACATCCACCAGCTGCTGCTGGGGACCTCCCTTCTCTCCTCCCATGGGGTTCTGCTGGTCCGGGGCTGTCCACGCTGTGTCGTCCGCCCCATTCCAGGGCTCAGTTCACACCTCCTCCTCCAGGAGTGGCTACATGGCGACCTCCTCCTCCCGTCCATCCCTGACCCTGTCCAGGTGGGGCTGGAATGGGGCGCAGCGAGCGGCAGCCGAGTCGGGGGTTTCCTCTCCTTAGCTGGCCTCTTCCTGTCACTGCTGCTTGTTCCCGTGGCTGCTCTGCTACTATCAGAGCTATTGGAGCTGCTACTGATGTTGCCAAGTGTTCCCGGCTCCTCAGCAGCAGCACTCTTGCTACCGCTGCCCTGCCTGGTGCTTCTCTTGCTGGCAATCACCACTGCGATGATCGCATCCATCTCCGTGGAATTCATGCTTTCCCGTCTCCACTAACTACACCAGTAGGATTCCCCCAAGATACGTTTTTAAAAGTTTTTTTTTAAGGGGGGACCCAAGATGGCGCCGGCCACGTGGAGGGAGGGTAAACAGAGAACTAAGAAATCATGTCCTACCAGGAGCGGAGGCAGAAAACAGACTGGCTAGCCGGGGGTCGTCCCTCTCAGATGACCTCACCAGGGCAGTCCAAAAGTTTTGTTTCCTTCCTACTAGGAGCAAGTGGGGAGGGACAACCCAAAGCTGACAGATGCTCTGGAGCCCTCCCCACTGGGAAAAATATCTGGGGCTGAATGTAATAACTTACTATCATGAATGCATCTGAAACCATTACTTCTGCTGGCTGAAGCTATATGGCCAGCACTAGGGTGTCTCTCAAAACCCACTGTTGAGTGATGACCTCCTTGAATTTCAAGGTGTCTTTTTTACCTTGCATTATTTGGAAATACAATGGAAGCAATCTCCACAAATCTCCTAAACATTCCCACTAAGGAAGTGATTCCAAACTTTTGTTCTCCAGGTCTTTTGGACTCCCATAAACCCTAGCTGACTTGGCCAACACTCAGGAATTCTAGGAGCTTAAATGTAAAACATCTGGAGGACCAAAGTCTGGGAAACACTGCACTAAGGCAATTTCACTATGGTATTCCCCATTGATCTTACTAGCTCAAACAGAGTTTGGTGAAGATCTCCACCTCTTCATTGGTATAACATCTAAGTCTCCATCTCCACAGAGTCCTGGGGTTCAGTTATTTGGGAAGCAGATGCCTAGAAATCTTGTGAGTCCTAATCAGTCATTAGGTCATAAAACTAAAGTATTCTTCTAACATGGATGGTAAAGAATACAACAGTACTTTTAGAAAATGTAATTTCAAACTCAACAACCTGATCTTTCACCTCATGCTTCTCACAAATGAGCTGGCAGTTGGTTGGCCTGATTTTAACAGCCCTCAAATAAGAATAGAGGTACACTTTTAGACTGGGGTTAGGAGCAAACTACCTCCACTAAACTTTGGCGGTTACACAGTATTTAACCATTTTAGCATGGGATAGTGGTTGGAACTGTCGATGGCATGGGAATTGAGTAGCCAGGGAGCACACAGCAATGAGATTTCTTTGAAGGGAAATCAGCATCTAATCAATGCATCATGAGGCAAAGTTTTTCAGAATGGTCTCCAGAAAAATGCACTACTCAAGAGTTAAATGGTGGAGGCAACCTCCAATCCTTCTGAAACACTATGAGATCAGTAATCTTTTTAAATCTCCCCCTGCTCTAGCAGCAGCTGCAAAACTGAGTGTTCTGCCTTAGGAGGAAGGGAAAACTGCTCAAGGAGAGGATAGTAGTCAGGGAGGAGACTGCTGTTGTCAGGTAGATTGTTGCAGAAGGACTCATAGAATCATAGAATCATAGAATTGCAGAGTTGGAAGAGACCACGAGGGCCATCCAGTCCAACCCCCTGCCATGCAGGAAATCACGATCAAAGCATCCCCGACAGATGGCCATCCAGCCTCTGTTTAAAGACCTCCAAGGAAGGAGACCCCACCACGCTCCGAGGGAGTGCGTTCCACTGCCGAACAGCTCTTACTGTTAAAAAGTTCCTCCTAATGTTGAGGTGGAATCTCTGTTCCTGGAGCTTGCATCCATTGCTCCGTGTTCCAATTTCTGGAGCAGCAGAAAACAAGCTTGCTCCATCCTCAACGTGACACCCCTTCAAATACTTAAACAGGGCTATCATATCGCCTCTTAACCGTCTTTTTTCCAGGCTAAACATACCCAGCTCCCTAAGTCTCTCCTCATAAGGCATGGTTTCCAGACCTTTCACCATTTTAGTCACCCTCCTTAGTAGTAGGAGCTAAATTCTAGATAGGGAAATTGCAGCTCAGAAATACCCAGAGAGGCAGTTATCCATCCCTGGTGTTAATGGGATGGTGAATGGGTAGAGTTAGGTTTGTTGTTGGAGCAGAATGGTAGTTCTAGAGAAACAACTCAATTTTGCGAAAATGGCAGCGTGCTGGGGGGGATCTAATCAGAGCAGTAATGTTCAGCCTCAAGATGTTAGGACTCATAGCAAAACTTCTGAAATTTCTCATTTGGTATGTCCTGGAGTTTAAATGGTTACCAGCTATGGTAATAATGATTTCCTGCATGGCAGGAGGTTGGACTGGATGGCCATTGTGGTCTCTTCCAACTCTACAATTCTATATCTTCCATCACTGATATTACAGCTCTGCTAGTTCAGCTAACTGGGCAAGACATTATTTTCCTATACAATACTACAGGAGTGATGGCAGGGATTTTGGGGCCCACTGATGCAAGGCATTCCTTGTGCTTCACTTAAATGCCTGTTCTCCTCTCCAATTTCCTATACCATCATCTATTCCAGGGGTGGACAACTGAACAGGGAGAAAGTGGGGGCAATTATCCCCCATGGGCCATACGAATGTGTTGAAGCACACCAGAAGTCACATGATACCACTTCTAGTTTCCAATTTTAGCTATAAGTAGGGGGGAAGCCAAACCACCATATTTGGATGTGTACTGGCTGGTTTTCAGGGAAACTAACCTGAAAACTACCCAATTTTTTTTTTAAAAAAATTAGAGGTAGGTTCTAGGGGCTATGGGAGGCTTCCAGCTGGCTTTAGGGGACTCTATGAGGATTGGGTGCATGAAAGTGGGGCCTGGGCTGTACTTTATCCACTCTGTCTATTCCATAATGTTCTATTCCCAACAGAATAATAGGATACAACCTGACACCTCTCCCAAGATAGTGGCATTTCCCAAGTATACAGATAACTGTGTTTGTTGCCCCAACATTAGCTTTTCCACTGTTAAACATATGAAGCCCAGGAAAAAGAAAAACACATCCATCACTTGCATAGAGAGCTGCTTCCTTACCAACTGTTGCACATGACTCTACCTAATCCTCTCATCCCACTCAAGTGACTGTGGCTAAATCAACCCAATAGGTACTTTCTGCAAAGGACCAAAGCCATCCGCTAAACCTCCACAGCTCAGATAAGCAAAGAGGACAGCCAATTCTCCTTCTATTAAGTGCAATCACCACCATAAAACTGTAGTACTGCTGCTCCAAGTCACAAATCCAGAGGCACTGATTTTCACTCAGTAGTGGTAAATCTTAGCAGACAGTCACACTGAGTTCTGACACTATGCCTGTACAGCAGTACATGTTATACATATTATAGCATAGCAGCAGTGATAGAATATACGAAGCAGGCTTCTCATAGTTAAAAAAAAAAAATACAACTGTAAGCCCCTAATTAAATTCATGATTTTTTTCTTATGCCAGCCAACAGGTTGACTGTTTACTCAGATACACAATCTTGCTTATAAATGGTTCAACATTTGAAATATCTGTAACTGAAGTAGTTAGCTACACCTGAGAAAATGAATCGCCAAATTGTAATAATACATATATATTAACAAGTCTTCAGAATTAGTCTCTAGTGCAGAAGCTGGTGTTCAAACTGCTTTTGCAGAACCACGTCTTTGCATCATCATTCAAATCAATCAATGTCTGCTTTACCAGTGTTGAATGTCTGAACAATTCTATAATCTTGCATCCCATTATTTGAAAGAGGATCCCCTTCCATACAACTGTAAAGCTAATAGTAAAGAAATGATGACAAAAATCCCTTAACAACATTTAACTAGACTACACAGATATTCCAATGCTGATTTTCTTTTAGCTAGTTACTGAAAGGTTAGCCAAACAAAGATTGTGATCTACAGATAAGAGTGTAGGCCCATGTCATTCCTGACTGTTCTGCCTCCCACCAGAATTCCCTGAACTACATGGCATGCTTTTTCATTTGTTGTTGTTTTGTGGATGAGTCCAACAATATTTTCAACATACTGCTCCTATGTGCATGATGGAGAAAGAGAAGAGTACAGTAAAATATAATTTGGTACATCTGAGCAGGAGCAAGAGGCTTAGGCAGAAGCAAGAGAAATTGCTTGTGAAATTTCACATGACTAAAGCTTCAGTGAGCAACATTCTGAAGTGGGAGAAACTGTTCAGTCACTTCCCTCTCTTATTACAAAGCGTGTGTAATATTAATTCATGAAGCAGACCTCAGAAACAAACACAGAGGAGCTCTGGCTGTTACTTTCTTCATTCTTCCCCTTCCCCATCTACCTCCTCCTTTCGTCATTCTAAAAATGTATTCCCTTCCTCTGGAAATCCCTTTTTCTCATAATCTTATGCCCCCTTTTGGCTACTCAAAAATACAGTGGAAATTATATCTATAAAAACTCTCCTTCACATAAATTTATGCGGGGGGGGGGAATCTTTTTTAAAAATAAAATATGCACACCCTAAAAAACTAAGATGTAGCTTCAGATGTAAGGCTAGCAGAATCCTATGCATACTTACCTTCCTGTAACTTCAGCTGAACATAATAGGTCAACCGAATAAACATGTCTAAAATAGCTCTGTATATCTGGAGATACTATGCTCTGGTGAACTTTTATCTTACTCTTAATGTACTGTCCAACCATAGTTACAGTGTATATTTCAGACACCCAGATCTTGATAACATTTTTGTTTATACACACCCAGACCTGAGCTTTGCAAAAGATTGTCTCTACCTGGAATGAAATAATTACAAGGATAGAATCAAAAGTACAGTAGATTTGCAAGCTTATTGTTCTGATAATGGCTGAATATAGTAACATTACATTTAATTAAACACTCACTGAGTTAAGGCAACTAATTTCATTATTTTCTTCTCTTTTCTGTATTATCTTTTCTATATTATTCTATATTATTGCATATGGGATAATGGCTGAAGTGTAAATATAGTAGAATTGAACGGCTATTGGGTTATAATGTTTAAAAACTTAAAAAGAATACAAACAATCACTGTAACATTTGCATAGCTTGTATGTGGTATTTTTGTCTTTCTTGTTAAAACTCTGACCTGATATAACTTTGCATGTAAATTGGTACCGATAAAGGCAGGTCCCAGCAAAGTATCACTCATGGATGACCCTTGTGGTCTCTTCCAAATCTACAATTCTATGATTCTATGTGATACTAGATGTAATTGCATCCTACCCCAGCCATGTTTTCCAACTGCCTCCAGCACCAACCTTTTGCAACCAGCATCATTTCTTGAACACCAAAGTTCTGACAAAAGCCCTGAAAGTCTGCCCGATCCTTCCTTAACTGATTACACAATGATTACTGCAAAAAGTACTTAAATTTCTTATGAATTAAGAGGAAATAAATTACTCTGTAGCTTTATCATTTAAACTTTCAGACACTGTTAATATTCAGCTTTCACTAAGAATATGAACTTTTATGATGATTACTGTTTATTATCAAGGACATATCATGAATATTATATAATACAGCACATATATGCAATATTTTTTACCTTTGTCTTGCACTTCTTTTGAAAACCGTTCCCTTTCAATAGCTGATTCCCGTTCTATCCGTTCTATTTCAGCCAATGCATCCAATTCTACTTCGTCATATGGCGTAATAGTTCCATGTTGATGTGTCTGAATCAAAGGATTTTGAGGTTGTTTTGCAGAAACTGAAGTGTTCGGTTGTAAAACAGGCACTTGTTGTGCCTGAAGGAATGCTGTTTGTTCATGCTGTGGCAAACACTGAGCAGCATTTAATGGGCGATTAATATCCTGCGGAGTAACTGGTGTTTTAGAAGTCTGTCCTGGATACTGCACATTAAAAGAAATATCCCCTTCCGACACATTACTGTTTTCCAAACCCGAAAGCATATCGTCCTGCTGGTCCATATCTGAAGATCTTACACGAGTGAGTCTTAACGTAAGTTTAGTAGAATCCTTGGATGGAGAACTAATGATATCATACATTGCAGCTTTTTCAGTCTGGTCTTTCTCATCTTTGCCTAACTTCATTTTCTTTTGTTTCTTTTGCTTTCTTTCTGGAGAATCTAATAATATGTCAGGGGGGACATCTCTAGGTGATGAATAAGGTGGAGGCTGAGACTGAAGTATTAATGGTGGTCTTGATCCTAGAACAATAATTCAGAAAAACTAAATAGTTATGTTGGTTTACATATCTATTAGAACACACAAAAAGTAACCTTTATTAGTAATTTACATTTTTACAGGTATTTGCACTTACAAACAGTAAAAAAATCAATTCAGAGAAATAAGGCAACCTCTAACCCCCACTACAACATAACCATAACAGCTGCAGTAAAAGACACTTGCAATTCCTACAAATTTAGTAGTCCTCGTAATTCACATATAGCAAGAGAAATACCGTTTTAAAAAAGAAATGTCAGTATTTTTGATACAGTACATTCTGAGTTCAAGCCACAGCTCCAACTGCTAGAGACTGAAGCCACAGCTCCAACTGCTAGAGACTGACATTCTCTAATTAGAGAGATTGATTTTTTTTTAAAAAAAAAGTCAAGGCCAAAGGGAAACTGAAATTTAAAGATGCCTTAATCCCTATGAGCATCCAGAGGTGTAAGCCCAAAAATGATGAATTGCAGACAAGTAAATTTCACTGAACATAAATAAAAACAAATAGTTTGATGAAAGCATCTTAACCTTCATGATTTGCAAAAAATAAAAACACCCCCCCACCCCGAGCTTACATTCTCGACATGCAAAAGGAAAACGAACTTCAGTAGAAATCTAGTAGATGACTTTTGTCTCTTTCTAACTACTGGCATAGGTCACCTACATAGGTCTGACGTGATGTGAAAAAACTATTTGCTAATTATAAACAGCTGAATTTGGTGAGGGGTGTTATAGTTTGTAAATATTGCCCCTTTCCCAGGATGTTAAGACGATCAATATATTTCACAGAAATGGACAGAGCCTACGTGTCACCACATATTAGCAATAATAAATCAATAAATTATATATTATTCTACCTGGTTATCCAAGAAGGAACCTGAGGTAACACAGTAAGTAATAGCCAATACAAGGTAAACAGCTTTTTGTCTGGATAGGTAACTGAAAAATAATCCTCTCTAATTATGTTTCCCCCCCCCATTTAATTTTCAATATTTTATTTATTATACAGTCATCCCTTCACATTTGTGGGGGTTAGGGGCAGACAACCCCCGCAAATGTGGAAAAAACGCAAATAAGAAATGAGCAGGTGGGTGGGAGGCTTTCCACCACCCCCCTTCCCAAAGCAGCGACAGGCTTCATGAGAAGTCCATTGCTGCCTTGAAAAGGGACTGGGGTGGAGAGTGGGCGGGAGGGAGGCTTTCCACACCCCCTTCCCAAGGCAGCGATGGGCTTCGTGAGAAGCCCTTCGCTGCGTTGGGAGGGGACTGGGGTGGGGAGCGGGCGGGTGAGAGACTTCCACCCCCTCTTCACAAGGCAGCGGAGGGCTTAGTGAGAAGTTCATCCCTGCCTTGGGAAGGGACGGGGCTGGAGAGAGGGTGGGAGGGAAGCTTTCCGCAAATAATCGAAACCATGAATGTGAAAGTCGCAAATGTGGAGGGGCAACTGTATTCAAAAAACAACAACAACCATATACATTCTTCTCTGGTACTTTCTTATAACATATTTTAGTTTAAATCAACTTATCCTGTTGTGTACCATTTCAATATTCAGTTTTCGTCATTCACTTCGCATCCTCTTTTCATATTAATGACTTCCCCCAAAATACAAACCCCAAAAATGTTTATGTGTTTAAATTAAATAAAACTTCTGCTCTTAATTCCTTATTTCCCTTTCTCATTAGCGATCTATCTTATTCTTTTACTTCTATCCTCTTTCCCCCCATTTAACTGTCTCTAATAAATACTTGTCTTTCTACTCCTGGGATTAAGCATCTCTTTTTGTTTTTGTTTTCACTCAATGTCACTTCTGATATTCCATCTCTTTTTCAAGTAGTCCTTAAGTGGTAACCATTCTTCTCTAATTTTGTCTAATTTTTTTCTATTCACTATGTATGTCAATTTATCATTGTCTTACATCTCTGTAACTTTATTAAGCCATTCATCTACCACAGGAGGTTCTTTATTTTTTCCATTTAGCTGCCATCTTAATTCTCGCTGCTGGAATTATATATAACAATATCCTCCAGTAGTTTTTTTCTATTTGTTTCCTAGTACTGAAGTCATGTTCAGTAGATATAGTTTTGGGTCCAGAGGGAAATTGTTACCAAAGATTTTTTTTTATAACTTTGTGAATGTTATTCCAGAACGTTTAAATGACAGAACAATTCCACCACATGTGTATCAATGAACCAACCTCTTTCTTGCATCTCCAACATTTCTTGTTACTCAATTTATAAATCTTGCTTTTCCCCCATTTAAAAAGCTAGACAGGAAGAGATGATTATGTTATGTAATACAGCTGTATGTTCTGCTAGTAGAATAATCACAGAAAATTTGATTTAGTTCAAGGTATTACCAGCACATGGACTGTGCTTTTCCAGTAGCAGAAGTTACTTTGTTCAAGTCACATTCTGTTAAAAACTACCAGAAGTTACTTTGTTCGACTGAAATTACTTAGCAGTCTCTGGGATAACATAAAAAGAAGAATGCAATAAAAGCAAACACAAATTTGAAACATGATCCACAGTTCAGAGCATGGACATCTGTTTTTGTCTCTTCATTATTCTTCCTTCTTACATTTTTGCAGTTGTTCAGTCTTACAGCCATCTTTCTATTTTCTAGGCTGTATGTTAGAGTCTTGATAATATCTTGCTTCATTTAGATTACATTTATCTTCTGTAGTGCACTATCATCTTTATTCATCCATAATGCCCAAATTCCTGAAGCTCTATATATTAAGGGGTACATTTGCTTTTCTAGGCTACTACGGCATTTGCAAAAGAGCAATTCCTTGAAGATCAACTCCTTAGAGATAAATAGTACTGAAGTATGTTTTACTTAGACTGTTCACCTGGCTCCAGTACTACAATATGAGCTTCATACTATTGTTTCATGCTTCACCTTCCCTGAAGAAAAGCTAATTTTGGACCAGTTCTGGGAAGGAATGACATAGGAATTGCCAACCAATGTTGAACTTTAGGAATACCTGGTTATATTTTATCTTTGGTCTGCATCTGTGTGGCAGGGGTGAGGTATTGCCATCTTTAAGTGCATGGATATAAGGGACATTGTTAAACCTCATGTACACTGTGTGAATCAAAGAAAGAAAACACTATGCAACAACACCAAATACTTATGGGAACACTGGAGAAACAATTAGCTTTTTCATCAGGAGTTCTAGCACTCCACCATGTTGGGATAAGCTGAGTAGCTGAACAAGTTGAAAAGGAGTATTGCTGAATTCCTTTATGCATTTCACCCAGAAACAATAATTAAATAAAGATACTTTAGATACAGGTATCCCGTCCTAGAAGAGGATTTCAACTATATGGCCTGTTTAGGTCCTAACTCTCTGAGACATTATATTTGTTTTTAAAATTCTCAATGGAAACCAATAATCTAAATCTTAGATGATTATATGCAGTCTTTTCTTCTGAAGAATGCTTTTGCAGATCATAGTAGATGACACTTCCAGAAATTTCGACAGAATTAATCCCTGGTCATCAACACGCACTTACAGTTGTGTTCTATATAGATGCAAGAGTTCTTTTTCCTGGTATGCCAGAAGTTAGCCTTATATACCTGAAGGTTTCCATAGCTGATTTATTCTTAGAAAAGAATTCTCCTGTGCGTAACAGCATTTTCTTTAAAAAAATCTAGTTTGCTTCTCAGACCTCATTGTCATATTCACATCCAACTACATGTGGCTCAGCTTGTTTCTATCAGCAACTTTCAGAGTCTGAAACAATTCAAACTTGCAAAGGCCCACTGGTCCATCAGTATGCTTGTCAAAAGATGGTCTACTAGTCAAGTAGTAAATCTACATCATGTTGGTAAATAGACCTCTCTCCCCAAACTGTGCTGACAAGTACACAAGAACTAACCTGTCTTCTCTTAAGATGATCATGTGCATGGTTCTTCAATTTTATTAAAATGAATATTTTCCAGTTGCTACAGCTGAAATTCAACTTCAGCTCTGATGCCGCTATTTCCCCATCCAAACCTAACACTGTGATACACATTTTGTGAATTCTAAAAATGTAAATTTTGCTACTAGATGAGCTATTTCCACCACCTGAAGAAAGAAATAACTTTGAATTGTGTCTTCATTTTTCTTTCCCCCTTTTAGCTAGAAATTGTCACCACTGGAAGTGACTTTTCAAGCCTTCACCTACCATCTGGAAATTATTCTACAGAACTGGAAATAAAGACCAAAAATATTTCATTCAACAGGACAGTAGAATTTTGTCAGTTTTTCCAACACAGAATGGTACATTCTTGCCAAGAAGAAGGAGTCATTCACTAAAGGTTTAATTCCTGCCGCTGCCCAGGCTAGGCAAGATACTGTGTGGTTTTAAAATAACCTTATTAGCCTTTGTCTCCTCCTCTTCCAGTTCCTTCACAAGAGGAGACACAGGAAAGAACAGAAAAAAATTGTGTCCCAAGAAAACTGGTATCTTGCCACCCAAAGTGGGGTGGGATGGCTCTTTCTCCTTGGCAAGAATGGACCTTCATGGTAAGTTCTCCAATGTGCCATTCTCAGCCGGCAGAGAAGAAACCACCCATTAATGGGATCTACCCAAGCAGACCTGTGCATTAGGGTGGAAAGTGGCAAAAATGCATCTTATAATGCTGAGATGGTAGAAGGTGATTCCTCATCTTGTTGATTATTAAGCCGTATTGTTTTAGCATGGTCAAGGTGATGAACTGTGCTTCTTGGCTTCCTGAAGGGAGGACAATTTTACAAGGAGATCACTGTGGGAAAATATGTATTCCCACAAGCCTCAACACGTCTATGGGAGCTATTATGAGCATTATAAATACCCTGGGTGCAGATGTTAGGTCGAAAGGTATCTCTCTGAATTGGTAGTAGGTGTTGCAGTAACAGAAATGAAGGTATTTTTTTTGAGGAAACATAGATAAGGGCATGCAAATAAGCTTCTGAGTGATCTAGAGATGGGAGAAAATCCCTTGGGAAGAGGTTTCCTGGATGGTCCAGAGATTTTGCACCCTGAATTTCCTGTATTTTACAAATTTGTTTATGTATCTCAGGTCTAGAACTGGGCAGATGCCGCCATCTTTTTTGGATACAATGAAGATGATGGAATAAACTTCGGTAAAGCAATTGTCAGGAGGTATTGGATCTATAGCTCTTAATTTCAATAGATGGGATAAAGGGCTAGACCCTTTGCATGAGAGTTTGAGGTTGGAGATTGTAAGAAGTGGTGTCTTGGGAGTTTGGCAAAACTCTATGGAGTAACCGGTGTTTATGGTCTGCAACACCCACTGGTCTGAAGTGGAGGTCTCCCAGACGTGGCTGAAGGTAGATAGCTTTCTGCCTATCCAGTGGACTGCGTAGTCACATGATTTTTTTGTTCCTTGATGGCTGATTCCTCAGCTGAGTAGGTCAGCTGGGCCCTCCTTGTGGACAGAGCAAGAATTGTCCAGGTGGGATTAAAGGTGCTAATGTCTGTGGGGTGAGAAAAGGGACGAAAAGATTCAGAAGGTTGCTTAAAGTAATGTTTTCCCTCCTTCTTTTGCAGAAAAGGCATGGTTTCCTTCTTGTTCTTGGTTTTATAAGGCTATCTTTAAGAGCATCCTCGTCAAAAAGTAGATTTCCGATAAAGGGGACTGACATTAAATTTGCTCTGGATTGCAAGTCTCATTCTAGCATTTGAGCCAGATTGATCTTCTTGCCACAGTAGTTGCTGAGATGGCACGAGCTGAGAATAGTAATGAGTTTCCAGTGGCATTGTTATAAAGGCTAAGGATTTATAGATCTTTAGAAGTGCCCCATGTAGGGATTTTGCCTCTGGAACATGGCTACTCTGGATATCAGGAAGGCATCAGAGGAGGCCCAGATAGAGAGAACTGTTGCTTCATGGCAGCATTTAAGAGGTGTATCTGCCCTCTTTTTGGTTGGGTCTCAAAGAGCAGCATCTCCTTCTTTGGGTGCAAGAGGACCCATGAGGAGGGCCAAAACAGGTCCATCAATAATAAAGGGTTTAAGAATGTCCACTGCCTCAGAGTTTAGGCTGTATGATTTGAGGGCTATACCTTACTATCCTACTTAAGAGAATCTCATTCAGACTGAATGAGTTATTTAAAGTCAGGAGGAAAAGGAGCAACATGAGCAGAGGTTTTAGGTTTGGGAAACATAGTTTTGCCCCTTGAGGTGTTATCAGTAGATAGAGAAATGGAATTGGATGGAGGAACTGTTCCAGCCTCTTGCAATCCAAGAGCTCTGACTGTTTTAGCCAAGAGAGGAATGAAATAATTTAAATTAGAATGTCTCTTTCTTGCTAGTTCATCTTGTTCACCAACTCTCTCCTGAATCAGATGTGCCTCTCATAGAAGTAGCATAAAGAGAAACAATATCTGGACCTTGAACAAATTGAGGATGCTGGGTGCTTGTCCCCTGCAGGGAGACTGAATCATCATCCAATGAGTTTTCTGGAAGCAGAGAGTGTACTGGCACTGCAGCTTGTGCAGGCTGTCTGCTAGTCAATTGTTTACATCAGTGGTCTGTGGACCCCTGTGAAGGCTGCTTGGCCGACCTCCTCCCAGGAAGGGAGGGGGCCGTGAAGGCTGCTTGGTCGACCTCCTCCCTCTAGTGGAGCAGCCATGTGACAGGAGCCAAGGCAAAGGCTGGCTGGCTTGGTCTACACACTGCCTTTCAATCTGCCCCAGCCACAAATTTGCAGGAAGAAGCAGGAGAAAATTCTTCCTTCTCCCTCCAGTGCCTCTGAGGGAAGGTTTAATCAATAGTGTAAATGTATTGTTGTTGTTATTGTTGTTGCTGTTGTTAGGGTTTTAAATCTTGAGTTAAGTTTTTGGGACCTGTAACAACAAAAAATATTTAAAGGTGGTCTCTGGTAAAGAAAAGGTTAAGAACCACTGCTTTACATAGTGACGGTGTGTGGATCTTGCCTTAGTCTCTTAGAAGCCCCACAACTAGTATAAGAATCTTGGTTCGTTCCTTTCAGTACCTTAGCCACCATGGAGGAAATCGGCTGAAATAATCTATTTTGCTCAAATAAAGGCATAGACATTGGAAAAGGCATACACAGTGCAGTGTGCTTTGATCAAAATGGCCAGCATTTAAAACACAGGCTTTAAAATGACCACCACGAGTGGCTATAGCACCCGAGTGTGCTCTTTTGGGTCCATGGGGTGCTGCACAGGCTGCCTAGGGCTGTGAATATGTTGTTCAGATTCTGCAAAGGAGAAGAGGAAGCAGCCCTGTAAGCTCAGCTTCCATCTCCTCTTTAATAGCCCCCTCAGAAATCTCACCATCAGAAGCCCCTTCTAATAGTAAATCTTCCCTTTCTAATTGTTGTTCATCGAATGCAGACTCCAGCACCTTAGCCATTGCAAGGTCAAATGCGCAAGGAGGATCCAGTCCAATGAAAACTGAGTTAGCAGCCTCACTAGCATAAGCAGTTCCAGAGGAGTCTACCTTTGCTACTAGTGGAGCTGTTGTGTGCGGCTCCTGAAGGAAGCAGCTAAGAGCACATGCACATCTCTAACCACCAGGACATCCATTAGGGATGGGAGAGCTTGGTTTAGGCTTTAGCTTTCACTTTCCACATCTTGAATGCTTTAGGGAAAGTGGAGGTGGGGAGGAGAAAAGCGAAGGCTAAACTAGTAAGGGTATGAGTAATATGAGTACGGAAAACTACGGGATATATAGAATAAAAAGGAAAAAAATAGAGATAGAATGGAGAACTGCAGCCAGAGGAAGCAGAGGAGATGGGCATATGACCTATACTGGTAAGAAGAGGCAAGAAGAACTGAAAGAAGAGGAGACAAGGATTAATAAGGTAATTTTAAAATCATGTGATATCTTGCCTAGCCTGTGTGTGTGTGTGTGTGTGTGAGAGAGAGAGAGAGAGAGAGAGAGAGAGAGAGAGACTGTGAGTGACAGGAATTAACCCATTAATGGATGGCTCCTTCTACACCAGCAGAGAAATGAACAATAGCACTTTTTTCTAACTCAGTTTTGAAGAGTCTCTCATCTCAAAAACTATTACCAAGATGCTCCAATGAGAATATTCCCCAGTATCAGCACATGTGCACTTAAATTCTTCACTTATAGAATTGCTAGCTGATTTAATATCTTTGGGACCACAGCACTAACATTACTTTTTAAAAATAAAATTATATGTATAAATAATATTTTGTATTGCTGAGTATTCTGTAGTCAAATCAAAGGTATTTCTAGTGGCAAGATCAAATTATGTACATGCCCACTAAAAGGCTTATCTGCTATTCAAAAGAGCAAGTTACTTACCTGTAAGTGTGGTTCTTTGAATGGTCATGTGTGAACACACATAAATGGATCATTGCACCCGTGCAGTGCATCCTCAGAATCTTGTAGAGCTATGCAATATGCATTGTGTTAGTAGCCCCTCCCACCTCCCACACACCTGACTAGCATGATTACAACCTCAACCCTCAGTTCCCTCAATGCTGAAGCAGCAGCCAAGGAACTAAGGCAGGCAGGACACAGTGAGGGGAAGATTGGGGGGGGGGTATGTGAGTTCATAGATGACCACTCAAAGAACCACAGTTACAGGTAAGCGACCTGTTCTTTTTTGTGGTCTCTCTGACTCACACAAATGGGAGTCTTGCAAGCTACTAACCAGAGGAGGAGGGAGTGTCATACAACACAGCCTCCCTAAAGCAGCCTCCACCTGGGACCTTGTGCCTAGTCTATAATGTGAGATGAAGGTCAAAGGCTATGACCCGGTAGCAGCTCTGCAGATATCATGGAGCAGGACTTTTCTTAGGAAGGCCACCAACACCACCACTGCTCTGGTCAAGTGGCTCTTCAATTGGGCAGGAAGTTGCTTGCCAGTAAGTTGGACAGTTGCTGTAATCCACTTAGGTAGATGATGGGCGGAGACAGAGAGACCCTTCTTGCTAGTGGAATAGCAGAAGAAAAGCATCTGAGACCTCCGAAAAGAGGCCATGCAGTCCACATAAAAGCCCAGTGCTCAACGCATGTCCAGACAGTGGAGAGAGTACTTCAAATCAAAGGAGAGTTCTGCATAAATGCAGGAAGCACAATGCTCTGATTTAGATGAAAGGCCAATACTACTTTAGGGAAAAGGAAATGCCAGGTCTGACTTTGTCCTTGTCAAAATGAAGATAAGGAGGATCAACTTGTATGGCACATAACTCACCCGCCCTCCTGGCTGAGGTGACTGCTACCAAGATGTTTCCCAGGTAAGTAGTCTCAGGAGGCCATGGGCTCCAACAGTTTCCTCAACAGCTGGGAGAAGAACATCTCCAAGCTTCATTGGGCAGTAGGTACAGTCACAGGTGGGTGTAGATTCTTATATCCCTTCAGGAACCTTTTGACCAAGGACCGGGAGTCCAGGAAGAATGAAGGTTTGCCAAGGTATTGGAAATGCCAAGAAACTGCTGACAAATAACATTTAATGGACAAAAGGAATAGGCCCCTTATCTGACAAAGAAACCTGAAAGTCCAGAACATAAGTAGTCTGCACCCCAGCTGGATAGACACCAGATTGAAAAAACTCAAGGAATTTGGTCCACTTTTAAGAGTATGAACATTGAGTGGATGACCTATGGGCTGCCTTGATCACAAGCCTGACAGAGATGTCATAGGAAGAGCCTCCATGGTAATAGATACAACTTCACCTAAGTCCTAGAAGAACAATTACTTACCTGCCAACAAGTTATCAAAACACAGTTCAGAAACTTCTTTTGAGTCAAAGAGTCAAGAAGATCTGAATGGATGAATATACATACTCTCCTAATGTACTAAGGGTTAAACACTCAGGCCTGAATCCTGTATGTCCTTTCACACAACATAAATTTGCATGCACTTAACTAAGTAGCACAGTTGCTAGGAAATCTGGTTACTAAATTGTGAAGATGCATAATCAATGTGCACCGCGAATGTTTGATGCATGCTGGAACCACCTCAACAGTGTCCTGTTGCACATTGGTCCCTTTGCCAGCTCTGCTATGTAGTTACAAAGAAGCAGCCCTCCACTGAATATACATGTTGCCCATCTTCACCAATTCTATTTCCCACACACATAAATCCACTTACAAGCATACTTTTAGTGGTCTTCCGTTTCTTGAGCATGCCTAAGTTTCAGTTGTGTAGCAAAATATGTGGTGCAAATAAAAGCTAATGTTTAAGCCTCTGAAGAAAAAAGATTAGCTGCCATCTACAGCCAAGGAACCGGTTACTTTTTTCTGAAATGTCCTTTGCTATGAAGAGATCACACTTACAACGATTCACTGCTTCTATTATATTGAAAGGAGGATTAGAAAATCCTACAATTACTGTACAGCAAAATTCTAGGAGCTTCAGTAAACAATCACCACATATAAATCATCAAAATCTACTTGTTCCTACTTTACTTCAAGATAATTTTATCATTCTCATTAAGCTTCTTCTAATACTAATTGTAAAATACAATTTACAGATGTGGCTTCTATAATGGAAGACCTACAGGTATACTCAGGGATTCATGTGAACTACTTTGAATGTTATTTAAGCTTATTACATTGTGACAATTTAGACTATGTTTCTTTATCTAACTCCCACTGTATTGTTCAATATCAAAAAAACATGCCTTTTTAATGTCACAGCATGAGCATCAGGTCTTTCAGCCATTTGGTGAATTTTAGTGAACTGCCCAGGAGCTGAGACAGTCGATATTCTGGTAGATGCTTAAGAAAATATAAGATAAACATGCATCACTACAAAACTAATTTTTAAGTTTATCACCTAGGCCTGACTGGTATAGCTACAGTCCTGCATTCTTTCCTCTATATTACGATAATCTCTATTCTAAACTTCTTAATGGTTGTCCCAAATACGCAACAGAAAGTAAACAAAGGTGGCAAAGAAAAAATATGTTTCTAATGTTAGTTCCCCAACTGTGGAATACCTTTCCTGCAAAGTCTGCCTGGCCTGCATAGCTGACATACCTTCCAAAGGTGAACATTCACTTGCAAAAGTATTTAGTAGACAAAGGATTAAGCAAGGATTATTTTAGTGACTTAAATCATTATCTCTAATACAAATTATTATTTGTTATCACCTATTGTAATGAGTGAAATAAATATTAATTGATAACATAACACTAATTAATCTTCTGCCTAGCGATTCTAGAACATTCCGAGTGATCAGCACAGGCGCAGGAATTACCCACTGTGTGGATTCACAGAGACCACGAAGAAGATATTAAGGATATGAAGCTTTCATTAAAAAGAATGCCAATGCAAATATTCTGTTACGTTAGAACAGGCAATTGTCAGGGGTTGGGGATGGCTGGATAGGTCCTCCATGGGGCCCCTGGTGAGCCACACATCCCTTCTGTGCCCCAAAAATAATTTTTTAATTTCCCCCGTTTCCCCCTTAAAATGCCCCCTCCACATCCTTCAGGGGACACTGAAGCAAATTCACCACTGCTGGGTCACCCTAGACTAGACCAGGAGGGGACTTTTTCTAACCAGGCAAGAAACTGGAAGTTAATTTCTGTTTTACTTCCTAGATTTAAAAAAATCCCTTCCAGGGCCACACAAGTGGTGAAATTATCCACACACACACCTCCAATGACATTTTTAGCAAGGAGAAAGAAGAATTAGGCAAAATAAAATAACATTTTAAAAATGTTTTTCAAAATATTTCTGAATGGGATTACATGAGGTCTGCCAGCCACGTTTTCCCCAGCCCAGACTTAGAAAATATTAGACACCACTTGCCACACAAGTAATTTCATCCATTTGTATGACAAAAGTTCATAAATATGTTATTTTTGTGATGAAACTGTAAATCAGGCAGGCTTAACCACCAAAAAATACATTCTATGGAGGCAACAACAACAACAACAACAACAACAATAATTTATTATTTTTAACCCACCCCTCTGCTCGGCAACTGGGGCGGCATACAACAGGACTGAAACAGCAGCAAGTTAAAACAATCCTTCCCAATTCTAACCCTCCCACCCATATAAATTATATTTGGCTGAACTATTAATGGTTCATAACTTTGTGGGTGGTCAAAAACATGTCTCTTTTCCCCTTGTTTGAGAATGCAGAAGAAGGAATTGTAGTTGTATTCTAAAAGTTCAAAAGAAACAAATAAAATCTAAGAGCACACATATACCTAGGAAACATGACCTTCTGTTAACTGAAATTGTACTGAACATTGAAATTTTATATTTTACCTTGAAACTGGCAATATTTCAACACATAGATTACACAGAGGATTAAAATGTACCAAAAGAGGAATGAAGTGTTTTACCTCAGTAGTCTATATGTATGGTTGCATCTATTAATTCTGATGTATCATAACTTACAAATATTTGTACTGCAGCTCTTTTACTTTCTTTATTGCAGAACCCTCCCCGCCCCAATTTCATATCCTTAGCTACCTGTAAAATACTTGTTAGAATTTCCATACCAGTTTAAGTTTCTTATGCACCAAGCAGTATTTTGCCCGTTAAGCCAGATATTGTGATGTTGCAGATACAGAGCAGTTCTTATCTACAAGAATACAACAAAGCTGTAAAAGTACCTTTAGGGGTTCCATCACTTCCAGCAGGAGAACATACAGACTGTGGTGACCGCAAAGAAAATGATGCAGTGTTCCTTATTGAAGAATCACCATCCTAAGAAAGTATTAATGGTTATTAGAAATGAGCAACTTTTCCAGTAACTTAGTATTTTAGATTTTCCTTGGGTTTTATTTTAGCTTTCTGTGATGTAATAAAAATAATTGCCAGTGCTATTTGTCATTTATACAAGATATCAGTAGTCACCTGAACTTCATTTTATATGTAAATACAAGCAATAGTGATATAACTGCACAATAAAAATTATGTAGGATAGAAATTACTAGAAAGTATCACTAGATTTTGTGTATGAAATTATAGAGTGAAGAGAGTTACAGGTCGCTCCCCCACACCATATCTGTTGGGGATATGCTCCCATACTTACCATATATAAATGAAACCATAGATAACAGTGAAGCCTATTAAAATAATACAAAAATACCATAGAGTTGCACTGGAGGACCTAGCAATTCCTAGAGAAGACACCACTCCAGGCATTTTCCAGCGCGACTCTATGGAATGTGTCCCTATTTTTTTTTTCAGCCACAGATAACTGAAACCACAAATATTGGTTCCATGGAGGGGAGGGGCTTTTATATTCCTTCATATATTTGTGAATAAACAACAGTGCAAGGGTTTGTGTTTGAAATCATGAAGTTAAGATAATGGTATTTTCTTAATAAGCTTGTTAATAAACACATATACAGTGCCAAGGTAGATTGGCACAGGTGACTAAAATATGTCCCTCAAGTCGTTGGACTGCAGTTCCACCAGTCCAGGCCAGTATAGCTGAAGATGAGAAAAACTGATAACTAATCTCCAATAACATCTGGAGGGCCACTCTTAGCTGGTCCTTGTTATACTACACTGAGTTATGGTTGCTTAATTAATCTGAACAAAGACCAGAAAATATTCCATGATTACTGGAAGCCATACTTGATTTTTAGAAGTCCAGTCCAGAGTTTTATAGCAGTTCTAGCACAGCAGAATGTAAAACATGCATGTTATTTAAGTTTCCTTTTCTCTCTCGCTCTACAGGGCAATCTAAAGCTAGTGAGACATCCCTTGAAGATTATGGTAGGCCTAAACCTAAGTATGTATCTAAATCTAGAATTGTTGTAATAAGACCACAGTTTCCTAAGACAAGTACTCTGCATTTTCCACAACTCCTGGAGAATTTTATAAAATTCCCTGTAATCTCTGTTTAATTTTTTTCTAATTTTGCAATACACAGAATTACAACTGAAACAAATTACAACTCAGGCTCGTTCTTAACTCTTATTAACAGTCAATATAGTGAATGGCATCAGGCAGCCTGATAAATTGTCATTAAGATTGGTTTTTATATATAGTAAAGCACTTTGAGCCAATTCAAAAGTTCAGGTTATGCCTGCCATAAGAGGTTTTTTTAAAGAAAAAAAATTCCTTGAAGCATCCTACTGAGAAGAGAGAAATCAGGCAAAATTAATGATTTATCGTTATGTGCCTTCAAGTCATTTCCAACTAATGGCAACCCAAAGGCAAACCTATTGTGGGGTATTCTTGGCAAGATTTGTTCAGAGGGGTGTTTGCCATTGCCTTCCTCAAAGGCTGAGAGAGTGTGACTTGCACAAGGTCACCCAGTGGGTGTTCATGGCTGAATAGGGATTCAAACTCTGGTCTCCAAACCCATAGTCCAACGCTCAAACCACTACACCATGCTGGCTTAATTATACACACGCTCATTTTCCCTAGAATTTTTAGCAATGTGTCCTCTTGTTTAGAAGAAACAACTAAACAGAGGCTGGATGGCCATCTCTCGGGAATGCTTTGGTTGTGTATTCCTGTATGGCAGGGGGTTAGACTGGATGGTCCTTGTGGTCTCTTCCAACTCTATGATTCTAACTGTGACTACAGTGTCCCTTCCTCAATCTAATAAAACAATGGTCTGGATAAGGGGAAAAGAGAAGGAAGGTTCTTCAGGTCTATTTCTCTCCATTTCCTTTTGGAATATCCAGAAGACTGAAAGACTTCTGATTTTCCAATAATTATTCTCACAGAAAAGAGTGTGGAGATGTGCATTTGTACTTGAGTATCTGAAACGGGAACCACTGGATCAGCCCTCAAACACACTATTCACAACCAGAAGCAGCTTTACATTGCTTTCAAAGAATGTGATAGAGTTCTTGAACATGTCTAGAAAAACAGAGGACTAAGTATCACATATTGGAAAGATTTTCTTCTAGAAACCATTATGATATGGATCAGTAGTCACTACATGGAACTTATTTTGTAAGTTATGTGCATAGAAGTAATAATGCAAACAACTGGACCAGGGCCCAGCATTTTCTGTTCAAATGTACAGGTGCATTCTGAGAAATTTACTTCTACTTTTCCATCAACTGATTTACAAAACAAGCTCGGGCCTTGTCTATGGTCTTAAAATACACAGTAAACTATTCATCTTTCTGAAATTAACACACAATATAAATATCTAAGTACAGATGCACTACCTCACAGAACAATGTATAAAAAGTGCTATTAAGAGAGCTAACATTGTTGAGGAATTGGAAATATGTACAGCTAGCATTAAAAAGCAACTATGTTACATACTTCATTGCTTATTCTGTGCACCATCTGTAGGTAGTCTTCATTTGAGCCATGTCTAGAATTATCAGCATGATGGTTGGCTGAACTGCCCGACAACTGACTTGTAACCTTATTTTCATGTATATTCCTCATCCCACCTGAAACAATGGGACTAGATACTGAAGCTGAAATTAAGAAAAGTATGAATGTATACATATAGTATTTTACTATAAAAATCACCAAGTACAGACTTTTTATATGAGACTTTAATCAGTATTCTTTAAAAATCCCTGAAGAAATACTTGTTAGAAGCAGGATATTGAGCATTAAAATGCTTCAAAGAAGACTAATTATATGAGAAAAAACTAAGCTTTGCATAAGATCACTGTAGATTGTGATCAAATACAAATGCACAATGGAACCACAATGGCTTGTGCCATCCATCCTTCATGCCCATCTCACTTCCTGGCCTGCCTGATGCCCCCCAGTTGGACATTAAATCAGCAGAGACTATAGCCTAACGTGCACAGGATCCAACATATATAAGCAAGAGCTGTGCAGTCTTTACACAACAAAGCTGGAGTATACAAATTGAGCAGTACATGCCATCCACAGGGCCTATATAAACAGAGAGCCAGCATGGGGACACTTATATTGACTCAAAGATAAGGTACGGGTATATCCTGATCCTCATCATGATGTACTAAATCTAAAATCTATAGGATTACCAGTGGGCCCTCATTATTCTCTGGGTTTGGCAGGACATCCCCCCATGGGTACCAAAATCTGTGGATGCTGAAGTCCCATTATATACAATGGTACAGTAAAATAGTGTCCCAAACAACAAGGTTTGCTTTTTGGATCCTCCCCCCTGAATATTTTCAAGCTGTAGTTGGCTGAATCCATGGATGAAGAACCCGTGGATACGGAAGGATGACTGTATTATAAAAATTATCTTCATAAAAGTCATTTTAAAAGTCATTATTATTTTGTATCAAATTATAGATTATAATTCACAAATTGCTCGTATGCCACAATTCACTCAGTAATATATGAGTGTACCTGTAGTCACCAAGAAATGACTACTGTCAAAAATGAACTGGACTATTATAAATTATATTATGCTTTATCACATTTTAAGATTGTGAAGTGTTTGAAAAATAAAAATATATGTATTTCTAGAATTAATTTATTGCAGTTGATAGTTATTTTTTATTTATTTACTTATTTATTGAGGCTAGTACTTGCAGCTGGTTGTGTGTATGTGCCTTCAAGCTGCCTGTTGATTTAAGGAAACCCCATGAATTTCATAGAGTTTTCTTATTCAAGAAATATTCAGAAGTGGTTTGCCATTGAGGCCTATCTCTGAAATATAACCTACAGGACACGGTATTCCCTGGCAGTCTCCCATCCAAGTATTAACCATGCCTGATCCTGCTTAGCTTCCAAGTTCAGATGGATCTAGTGCCTTCAAAATATTTAGGCCACTCGGCTGGATTAGATACTGATAAGCAAGAGCATAATGGGTCTGGCTGCCCTATATCCTTATCCTGATGGTAGTCTGTTCCCGCCTAAGCTCTGAGGGCTCTGCTGCATAGTGTTTGTTACAGGCTGCAGTGCAGAGTTACTTTTAAAAATATGCTGGCACGCAAACTCTGTGAGCTGTGTCTGCACATTTTTTAGAGAGACCCTTCCAATCCATTTCCTGACCTTGTTTCAGGATTGAAACAGCCCCAGACACCTTAGTGAAGGACCTGTGCTGGGGACTGGACGGTATCTTGGTAAGTTTTGTACCTATCACAGCTTGCAACCAAAGGACTTATCACCAAATAGCCAGGGGAGATTTTTCAACAAAAATAAGCAAAATACTTTTCATTTTAAAAGATAACAAATTGTATGTGCATCACAAACTGTACCAAATGGAAACAGTAATAATTATTCCATCTTATGTATGTGTTTACATTTTAGTTTTTAGTAAAGACATTTCAGCCCATATTCTAAATGTAAGATCAATCTCCAAGAGAAGATCTGGATATTTTTCTAATATTTATCACTTCATTCACATGCCTGGTAAGTGCAAGTGATGAATTTCTGTTATGAGAAGAGACACTTACATAGAAGACTGTATCGGAATGCAACACCAAGCAATTAAACATATATTTTGGAGAAGAAAGAAGATAAATACCTTGCTGCATCTGTGGATGGGGTGTATAACTTGGAGGGTGTGAATATGGCAAATATCCTGCAGGGCTTTGAGGAGCGTATGGACTAGGTACAGGGCTGTTTTGTGGTGCCATAAATCTATTACCAGAGCTTGTTTGTGGTGGCACAAACCTACTGTAAATAAAATCCAAAGAAAGTGTACATGAATAGATGTTATACAATTCAGTACTCAAATACACACTTCATTAATATATTGCCTTGTATCCAATGTAACATAAAGCCTCTTTTGCTCACAGAAGGGATCTTTTAACCTACAAGTAGAACCAAAGAAGCTTTCTGCTACTGCAAGAACACCTTCTGATATAAGCCAAAATATTAGATTAACTGATTTATTATAAGTTGGTCCCAAAAAACATCCCAAATCCAGAGTTCTTCCATTTCACACATGCTTTTTCTCAAGACCCTTTTATGATCTATGAAAGTTTATATATCACAAGCTGAATCTTCCTTATTTTGTATAGCCTAATCAAACAGTTAAGCCCAACAAGAATACACTCAGTTAATATATGGAAACAAGATGAGTCAACACTTATATAAATTTTGCTAATTCATGGGTCTAGTCCAATTGCAATTAACCACTGGATTTAAGCTTGTGCTACTCATACTGTAGTAACACAACCTCACAGGCTGTGGCACTATACTGCATAATGTCTTACCACTAGTACTTGCACAGGTTTTCGTTAGCAATGATTATATACTTTGTCTTTCATCTATTTAGATTGAAATCACTATTTTATTTATCCAATTTAAATCCCACCCTTTCACCAAGAAGCTCATAGTAGTATATATGAGTTATCTCATTCTATGGCCATAATTGCTGGAGATGATAGGAACTGTACCTCAGCGCATCTGGAGGGTACCAAGTTGGGAAAACCTTTTTCTAAGTACTGAATTTATAAGTACACAGATATGGTTTTTAGAAAACTATGCAATCTTGCTGTCAACGTAAAAGGTGCTCAACAAGCCCTAGTAACTACATTCATCTACATACAACATACAGGAAGCCCCCACTTATCTGATGAGTTAGGGACTGGAAGACTCAGAAAGTGGAACTTGCTGAAAAGTGGGAAACAGGCTTTTTTAGCCTGCAGATGCATTTTGGCCACCGAAACATAAATAACACACTATATATCACTTTTGTATGCACGCGAAAACTAAATGAACACTCTACACACACACACACACACACACACACACACTCTACACATGTGTGCATGCAGTTCCCAAGCAAGCCTCCTAGGCAGGAAGAACAGACAAAAGAGTGGAACTCCTGCCGAATTACTGAAACTTGTCTGTAATTTGCAAGCATTGAAAGAGCAAGTCGTTGGAAAGTGGGGTGTCAGAAAGCAGGGGAAGCCTATATTCTAATCATACATCAAGTTATAGGTCACATCTATACTGTAGAAATAAGGCAGTTTGGCAACACTTTAACTGCCATGGCTCCATCCTACAGAATCCTGGGATTTGTAGTTTTGTGAGGCACCAGCACTCTTTGGCAGAGAAGGCTAAAGACCTTTTAAAACTAAAAATCCCAGCATTATGTGGGATGGAGCTACAGAACTTAAAGTAGATATGTGTATGGTTTATATAATGACAGGAATTTAATAAACCAGCACATTTTGCATTAACTATCAGGTATTTTCCTTTTATTGTCTAATAATTCGAGCATAGTCCTGTCAGTATGTCCTATCTATTTGATAAACTCATTCAATTTTGTTTTCCCCAAAAGACATTTTTGTGGAATTTCCTCAACAAAGAATTTGATGCAACTGTCATAAACCTACCAAAATTTCCATTTAGTACCTAATCATAGCATAACTTTGAAATTCTGCTTAAACACATACATTTTATGTGCTAAAAAGGCAGCTAAAAAGGCCAATGCGATTTTGGGCTGCATCAATAGAAGTATAGTGTCTAGATCAAGGGAAGTCATAGTGCCACTCTATTCTGCCTTGGTCAGGCCTCACCTAGAATACTGTGTCCAGTTCTGGGCACCACAGTTCAAAAAGGATATTGACAAATTGGAGCGTGTCCAGAGAAGGGCGACTTAAATGGTGTCATGTCTGGAAACCATGCCTTATGAGGAAAGACTTAGGAAACTGGATATGTTTAGCCTGGAAAAAAGATGGTTAAGGGACGATATGATAGCCTTGTTTAAGTATTTGAAGGGGTGTCACATTGAGGATGGAGCAAGCTTGTTTTCTGCTGCTCCAGAGACTAGAACACGGAACAATGGATACAAGCTCCAAGAACAGAGATTCCACCTCAACATTAGGAGGAACTTTTTGACAGTAAGAGCTGTTCAGCAGTGGAACACACTCCTTCAGAGTGTGGTGGGGTCTCCTTCATTGGAGGTCTTTAAATAGAGGCTGGATGGCCATCTGTCAGGGATGCTTTGATTGTGTATTCATGCATGGCAGAGGGTTGGACTGGATGGCCCTTGTGGTCTCTTCCAACTCTACAATTCTATGATTCTATGATTTAAAAATGCTATGAGGAAAAGTTAGCATGAAAAGTGTCAATAAGGAAATGCACTGAAAAACATAGTTTAAATGAAGCTAAACTAGTTCTAAAATATATATCGAACAGTTTGGGGGATTCAAAACAGAATATCTGTATCCTTTTTGCATGTTCTACCAATTCCCTGACAAGTCTTGTGCTGGACTGTACATCATGTAGTTATACATTTTGACTAGAGTCCAAAGAATTGCTCTCCAAGATTTGAAAAAGCAGTAGCCTGAAATCGAAATATTAAATGTTCATAATAAATTGAACATAAATGTATATTGGATATTTGTGAGGAGAAGCAAATAAGACATTTAAAACAAACAAACAAAAAACAAACAAGAAATCCTATGTTATAAACATTTACCTAGAAGAGCTATGAGAGATAGTGGTTTGCTGATAATTGGAAGATGCAGGACTACCATGCATGGAATTCTGAGAGAGTTTGTACTGTGGCATCATCATTCCTTTAAAAAAAAAAGTTTTAAAAGTTACATGAAAATATTTGCTGATTTGTAGATTATGTTTCTTTTGCAGTGTGTCAGCTTTAGGACAAAATACAACATAGGCATTATCTAAAGAAACTGTTGCAAAAACTGGAACAGTTTTCAACGTATGAAAAGGGCAGTTGAGCAAAATCTTACTGGCAAATGCTGAATTGGTAACATTCCTAGCAAAGACAAAATTCATTCACAGCAACTCACTCTATAGGCTCTTGATATTTTTATGAGCAGTCACATGTGTCTATCTTAATGCAGCAATAATAAGTGTACAGGTTGCCACCAATATTATGGATTCAAGTATTAATCCACTACACTTTCCATTCATTCGTTTAAGAAAGCCATTGTTCAATTCAAATAGCACATCTAGTAATAGTCAAATCACTTTTACTTTCCCATGTATATAAATGCATGTAGGGATTCTAACTAGTATATTTTAAATCAAACCAGGCTGTTATTAGTGTATGGAAACATTATTGGTACATATACTTGTACTATTGCCTTACAATGCTAAGTGAAACACTGTGTCCTAATTCTAATTGCTACGATCATCTAGAATAGACGCATCAATTGCTGAATGGCAAGATAATACTTACATAAACTGTACAGCTTTAATTATTTTACCCTAGCTGAGATAAATTACTGGATTCAGGCCTAAGGCTCAAGATAAACTTGAACTGACTCTACAACCACTTAACATTTGATTGGAGCCAATTAGCCATCTAGAAATTGATACACTTATTTGAAAATAAATCATATTTTATATAGTTTATCTGAATCGCTTCATGCCATGTACTGAGTGCCCAATATCCACATACATTCTTATGTAATAAAGAAAAACAAATATTAGAATTTCAGGTTTTATTCAAAATCAATTTATAGTATCACAATGAAAAGGAACATACAGTAGGACCCCTTATCCGCTTGGGACTGGTTTGGGGAGGGGGCGTGGATACCGAAAATCATGGATAATAGCAAACACCATTGAAAATACTAATAATAATAATAATAAGTTTTATCTCGCCCCTCTGTTAAAAACAATTGGGGCGGCTTACAACAATTAAAATACAACAATGCTGACTAAAAGCCCTAAGCACCACCCACCCCCACCCTCCCCCATAAAAAGATATTAAACTAGTATAAAATTAAAAACCACCTAAACTAAAATCACATTAAAAAAAATACAAAAATCAACAGTCAGCAAGACTAAAAGAGGCTAGGAGACGCAGCTCCTGAGGCCAGGATCTAATCAGGAAAAGCCTGCCGAAAGAGATCCGTCTTTAGTGCTTTTTTAAAGCTACTAAATAATGGGACTTCCGGTTTAAAATACCATAGAGTTGCCTTGGGGGACCTAGAAAATGGCTAGAGAGGACACATTTTCTAGGAAGACTCTATAGTAGGTGTGCTGTTCTCTGTCCTGTGGATAACTGAATCAGTGGATAATGAATCAGTGGATACAGGGGTCCTACTGCAGTTGAATACTATCTTGCTTAGAAATTATAATAAAAATAAATGAAAACTCTCACCACTTTGTACCCCATATCTGTTTTGCATGCTTTTCTCCCTGAAAACATTAGGATTCCTTGCCAGGACAGCCTGCAGCAAGACTGGTATATCACCTTCTGGATCATCGCTGCCAAGATTATCTTTCAATTCTCTAATAGCAAAAAGATAACCATACAAGAATTAGTGAGTACGTTTTTTTAAAACATCATGAGAAAACTCTATATCAATGCATGGAAGGCAGAAGGTAAACTCAGTAACTTGCTTGAATCTCAGTTTCATCAGCATATATAAAAGAATGAAACAATGAGAGGCCTCCAAATCATTTGTTTTGTATGTTCTAGATGTTTTATTATTAAGGCTAAGATACAAAATTGTGTTTGTCTAGTATAAATCTACACTCATATAGTTACACAGTGGTTTTACTAACCACCCCTCTGCTGAATACCAGTGTACTAGCTTACTGTCCAATCATGCATTCGAGAATCCCAGTGAATCAAATGGGGCACTGAGAAATAGTTACACACCATGCAAGAATGCGCAACTATATATGCAACTATGAACTGAATATATTCGCTGCACAATGATGTGTAAGGGAACTTATGCATATGTAGGACACCAACAGGTTTCCAGCCAATAATTTCGTCTATCTATATAATTCATTCATATGAACATGGATCTCAATTGGATCAATAACTGTTAGTGTTAAATGTATATTGAACCATACACAGTTATACAACCTTTCTTGCACTGTCCAATATAGCATGTATTTATATGCTTTCTTACTGCTGTATACAAGTTTGAAATCTTCAGAGCCACATGGCTTATAAATGTTTGCAAATAATAATAATAAATAATACATTTTAACATACATTTTAATTTTTAATTTGCACTTAAATACTTAAATACAATATCACTGGGTTACTGTATGGCTCAGAGTAGCATGTTAGTTTCCATGTCTGCTATGAGAAGAATTATGCAAGACTGGACTATGAGTAATTCCCAGTTTGTCTCCATCAGCCACATATAAATTCATAAGGGCCAATATGCTTTCCCATGGATGAACGACCAAATTGTAGCATGACAGCAGCATACAGAAGTAGTATAGTAGACAATAACGGGTATCTCACGAACTAAACTAAGATGATTCTTGATGAACCTGGCATTTCCATGGCAATAACACCCATCTAATTTGTAGAGTAACTTTTGAATTTCTTACATTTTCTACTTTGCAAATTATGCATGGAATCCATCAAAACAACTCAATCAGGTCTGTCCTTTTGATTCCTTTACTGGTTTGATTTCTTATGAAAATAGAGTTAAGCTCTGTACTATCCTTATGGCCCTCATCCTGCAAACTGTATTCCTGGTTAGCAGTACGTACAACCACCCTGGCTCCCACTAGTACTGGGCCCCTTGATTGTTTGCCTAGTTGATGATAAGATCCATGAACAGCAACCTAAGAAAACTTTCAGATTGCTATGATCAAGATCAGCACTCATTCCAGGTTAGCGGGTAGTGCTAGACAGGTTCCAATATTTTTCAACTAAGATCAAGCTTTCAATTTATATAGTGAGATTATAGTCTGTAAAGTGCAGATACCTTTCAGCAGCAATAAGCAGAACAAAAGGACAATGAAATGCATTACTCAAGCCACATACTCCTTGTGAGCCCACATTAGGATTGCCCTTTTCTTTCTTTTTCCTAAGTAACAAATTTCTTCCTTTACACTCTAAGGATACTTAGAACTGTCCAGCACTAAAAATCTGGCAGAGAAAAAACATTATCCACCATTTAGTAATTAACAAAATTTAACAGGCTATACTTAATTGAAGGCTCTGATAAGTTCTTTAATACATTTAACCTCATCAGTCCAAAGAGACAATGAACATGCCTTACCATCTGCAAGTTCACAGTTTTAAATTCATTCAGAGTATATTTTGTTACTTTGAAAATAAGTTTCTAGAGCACTAAATTTGACAGATACTTTTCATATCTGGTTCAGAACCATACTAAACAGCACAAGTAAATGTACCTCCATTTATATACACACACAAACACACACTCCACCATGTGCAAGTATCATAAGAGTCCTGAATTATGCTCAGTTCAAAGAATTTAAATGCTTCTATACCCCTTTTCTATCTTGTACATTCATGATGATATTTTGGCATTTGTTTGTGAGGTGGCTTTAAATACATACATGTGATCTGTTGACACCTGGTTGAGGCTGTGCACTAGTTGCGAAACCAGATTTTCATCCCTACAGGCCAAAAGACAGTTCACCTCCTCTGCAATTCGTCCATTGAAGAGCAGGCTTTTTGTAGTTGTAGCGGGTAAAGGTGATGGAAGAGGCAGCTGGTTCAAAACTATTTTAAAAGGTAGAAGAAGAAAAGCAACTTATTCCACACAAAAAGTAACTTTTAAGAAAGCAAGACATCCCATACTTGGCACTCCTATTGGCATGCCCAGTGATGTGCTGACTATGATTAGGAGCATGTCCAAGGACAAAGCCTACAACACTGACAGTAAGTATCAACACTTGTCTAAATCCTCAGTATACAACATATTTACATCTGATTATAGTCATCCCTGCACATTTGCAGGTCAAGCATTCACAGATTACTTTAATAATAATAACAACAAGTTGACCATAGAACTGTGCTAGAGGACCTAGACATGTCTAGAGAAGTGTTCTCCCTGATTTTTTTTTTAAAAAAGGGGGGGGGCTTACATTCACATTTTCTAAAAATTTCGTGGGGGTTCTGAACTCCTAACCCTCACAAAATTTGTGGGCCAAATGTATTTAGTTTTTACAATTTTTCCAGGCTGAACACTTACTTTTCTGTAATTAGTCAAATGGCAGAATCATCCCAAAAATACTACTCTACGGTGAACTTGCCACAGGTCAGCGTAATAGGGGCGCTCCAAAAAAGCAATACAAGGACTCCCTCAACCAACATCTCAGGCTCAGCCAAATTGATCACCAACAATGGTCTGCCCTGGCCTCACATCGGGAGGCATGGAGACATACTATCCACAATGCTGCAGCTTTATTTGAGAACTCACGCCGAACAAGTCTTGAAGAGAAACGTCAACGCAGAAAGAATCACAACCTGGAGACATCACCCAAGGAGACTTTCTGCTGTGCTTTCTGCAACTGGACTTGTCTATCTCGGATTGGCCTTTTTAGTCATCAGCGCGCTTGCAGAAAACGCGGGATGAGTCCTTCCTGAATCTTCGTTTGCGAAGAAAAGCTAGAGAGCAAATGGCAGAATACTAATCCCATCCTTAAGCTTCAAGCACAATTCCAATTTGAATGTATTTTAAAGCTATTTCACTTCCCTGGTTTTGATAACTGAGAGACAAACAGGTTATGCTTAAAGCAAAATATTCTCCAAACTGTAGTGTTTTCCTGTGAGGACTGGATGAGAGCTAAACATAAAAGAGGAGTGTGCAAATACAAACACATACATGCCGTTTGTTTGTTTGTTGGATTTATATTCCACCATTCTCCCAAGATGGGATTCAAGGCAACTTACAATAATTTTAAAAAATACAACTAAAACTTTACGAAAGTTTTAGAAGAATTAAATAATTACCATTATTAAAACATAAGTTGAAAACACAACATAGATTAAAAACAGTTTCAATAAAAATTACAAACATTAGAAGACATTAAAAGCAGCACCATATACGTATGTACCACAGCAATGTGCTATATTCTCCTTAACTGAAGACAAGAGTAGTCCTTGATGTGCCTGATTCCCTCTTCTAAGAAAAAGCAGGTAGAATTTGTTGTGCAGCAAGATTCAGGCTATCTACCGAGTTCCAATCGGTTATTTTGCTTTCCATAAAATTTACAAGTTAAAAAAAAAAATTCTTCTGTCAGGAACCAGATTCTACAAGGTCCAAAGGCATTCTGTTTAATAGGCAGGCACAGTTCCTCTACTGTGATGTCTGGTAGCATGGCAAAAAGGAAGATAGAATTCCCAAAAGGATATTTGTTTAAAAAATCAAAACCAAAGTGCAAACAATTTCCCCCCTGAAATTGAACTATAATTTTACAAAGGATACTTACGGTCTGTGAGACTAGCAATCCCTGCAAGAGTAGTGATGGGAACATGAGGCATATCCCCATTCATCCTGAAGTGCTGGGACGGTAGTGCCTACACACAGATTTCAGTTCGGGTGCCAGCTATCATTACTTCCCATCTCCCAAGCACTGGAATGATAAAGAAAGACAACATTTGTCAAAGTCTGCCAAATTTACTTGAGCTTTTTTAAAATTATACTGAAATACTGTGGAAAGTAAAGTAATAGTAAAACTAAAGAGAAAGTCTACTGATTTCATCAATACAAGAAAAACAAGCAACAGCCTTGTAGACAAACATTCACATTATGTTCATGACACCCTATCTAAGTAAGCAATTCCTTTGATATTCTTATATTTACTGTAAAATCTACGTTTGCCCACACGAGGGCGCATGGCATATTAGATCATAGTTACACTGCAGAAATAATCCCTGCATTACTTGTGTAAACTTTTATATGCAACAAGTGAACTATGTAGAAGATGCAATGTAACATTCAAACAAACATGATTTGAAAGGAAACATTACAGTGATTACCTTTAAAAAGGGAAATAAGAAACTTTTCTGTATGTTAAATTCAATGATTTGGGCTAATGAAGAAAAAATAATTTTTTATTGACTTAAAGCAAGTTAAATTCAAAGATTTAAAACATATTTCTGTAACAGCACTCATTCTAACTGGCTGCTATGACAGCATATGCTGGCTTGTAAGCTAATTAAATTTTTATACTATCTAAGGGTATCATTCAAAACTTTGGGGCCATGACACTAAGAAGCCTTTTGACATTACTGTATAAAACTGTATCTTCTGAGCAACCAGAGATTCAACTGTGACCTCAATGTTTAAGTTTTGCTCTCTCCCATCCACATGAGGATAGCAAACAAAATCTCATGCTTAAATTTTAAAACAAAGCCTGTTTTATAGTTAACTGTCAGACATCAGTCAGAACAGAACACTGAAATGGATAGAATCCAATTTTATATACTACATAAAAATTCAGAACATGAAAATGAAACTGCTCCAAATATTCCTGTTGTTTCCCTTGCACTCAAATTTCATTTATGTAAATAAAGATGAGCAACATGGAAAATGAAAATAAGGAAGGTTTTGTAGAATTATAAAAAAAATGAAATAAAAAATAAAACCTGTCTCAGTAGCAACATTTAAGGAAATGCTTCAGGGAATGTAAGTGAATAGTACAGTATTCTGTTTCATCAAATACATTTTCCATAAAACAGAAATTTGATTAATTTTATTGGAAACTCTGATCAGTACCAAAAAAAAAATCTGATCACATCTCACTGAAAAAGCTATGTATGTCATATAAGTTTTATGTGGGAAAGTGGGACTGTGATGATAATAATAAAATAAAATGTATGCGGCAAATTATGAATGACTCAATAAAGAAAACTATATAAATTGTTCATAAAGAAGCTTACATATTTTTCTTGTTAACTGCCATCAAGTCACCTTTGACTTATGGCGACCCCCATGAATAAGAGACCTCCAAGTCACCCTGTCTTCCAACAGGCCTGCTCAGGTCTTACACACTCAGGGAGGTGGCTTCCTTGAATGAGTCTATCCATCTGGAATGCAGTCTCCCTCTTTTCCTACTGTCTTCTACTTTCCCAAGCATTATTGTCTTTTCTAGTGAGTCATGTCTTCTCATAATATGGCCAAAGCATGACAGTCTCAGATTAGTCATCTTGGCTTCTAGGGAGAGTTCAGGCTTGATTTGCTCTAGGACCCATTTACAGTATTTTGCCTTTTGAGCAGTCCACAGTGTCCACAGATCTCTTTCCCAGTACCACATTTGAAGTGAGTTGATTTTCTTCCTATCAACTTGCTTCACTGTCCAGCTTTCACAACCCTACATACAAATGGGAAATATGATGGCATGGACAATCCTGACTTTAGTATTCAATGATATATTATGACACTTCAGGTTCTTGTCTAGTTCTCTCATAGCTGCCCTTCCCAGTCTTATTCTTCTTCTAATTTCTTGACTGCAGTCACCATTCTGATTAATGATTGAGCAAAGGTATGGAAAATCTTGAACTATTTCAATGTCTTCATTGTCTGCTTTAAAGTGATATAAATCATCTGTGGTCATTACTTTTGTTTTCTTAATGTTCAACTGAAAACTTGCTTTTGCACTTTCTTTCTTGACTTTCTTCAGTGATCATTCCAAACTTTTGCTATTTTCTGCTAGTAGTATGACATTATCTGCACATCTTAAATTGTTCATATTTCATATGTGGCAAATAACCATGGAAGAAAATATATACATCAATTTAAATCAAAGTTAAAAGCAATCAATGTTCATAAAATATCCTGAGGAAGTACAAATTCTTCTTATAAAGAACTATGTGTAAAACTTCCAAGCTGCCAAAAGATTCCACTTACATTTTCACCTCTGAAATACGAGGAAAATATTTTAAACAAACTTCCTCCTGTCAATAACTAGATTTAATCATGATGTGTTTTCTTCCTTTTTTGTATGTTCCTTTTTCTTTTTGTTTTATTCTTGTATTTTGAATATGGTTCTTTATATATTCTTTATATATATATTTAAAAAGCAAAATAAATAAATACATAAATGTTGACAGGGCCCAAAATACCACAGCCACATCTTTCTTTGGTTCAGTGTTCTGTCTGGTTGATATTAATCCTTACAGAGGCAGCACTAAACCAAAAACTGTCACTAAAACAACAGTTCTAGTAGGGGCTGTTGCCATAATGTGTAAGCAATTTATCTGCACTGCTACTAACCAATTCACAATGATGAAGACACTCTAGGATAATTTGATTTGGTAAGTTTACTAAACAGAACAACAAAAGGTCCTTTTGTCTAGGATCTTGGGCTAACTCCTTTCATAAGGCAATGAGCCAACTAATTGCATTAGGAAATCAAATTGAACCTAAATCCCAACACTAAAAAACAAACTATTTGATTCATTACTGAACCTGAACTGAATCTCTTATCACAAAAAGCAGTAAACAATTCAAAATAACAAATTAATCTTGAGTGTGGTAAGCAAGGGACCTACCTACCCTTCTACTCCATTCTATTCTAGAGGGCCAGCAACTGTTTCACCACCAGTCTTTTAGAACAAACAGGGAAGGGAAGGGTCTATGACTGATAAGTCTCTTATATCTACCTTGACCACAAGTACAACAGGTTCTTTCAGGTGAGGGCAAAGGGTAAAAAACTGAATGATTGCGATCCAAAGCCATTTAAGGTTTAAATGTCATAACTAGTTCTTGAGTTCATCCCACAAGTATACTGATAGCAGAGCAATTTCTTTAAGACCAGTGTTACATAATGTTTATATAGTATTTTGGACAGCAATCTAGCTGATGCATTTTGCAGCTTCCAAAGTCATGTTCAAACATGGTTCCACATACACATATTCTAATGGTCTAACTGGGAGGCTACCAGTGCAGCAACTTCTGTAACTAGGGCAGCATCTACTAATACTATTCCTATCCCAGGAAAAGTCACAGCTGGTAGACCTGTCAAAACTGACCTGAAGCACTCTGAGCCACAGAATCCACTTAAACACTCAGTGACAAATATGGATCCAGGAATATTCCCAAGCCACACACCTTCAGGAGGAGTGCAAGGCCATCCATGACAAGCTGTTTACTTGTCCCAGATCTGAAAACCACCAATCCAAAGTATCTCTATCTTAGTGGGGTTTGGATTCAGTTTCTTGGTCTTTATCTAGCCCATTATAGCATCCATATACTGGTCCTGCACATGCATAGCCCTTGCTAACTCCAAAGACAAGGAGAAGAACTGAGTGTCATCAAACTGAAACCAAGTGTCTGAGAACAGTCTCTGGTAGCTTCCCACCCATTCTCTAAAACTTCTCAAACACAGGCAATGATGATATGCATGGACATAGTTGTTTTCAATATATGAAGCACTTTAGCTGCCAAAACTAATAGTTGTTCAAAGGCTTAAACTAAATGAATCTGACACATTTACTTGACAGTAAATCCCACTGACCTCAATGATACTTACTTCAGAATAGATACGTACAATACTGTAGTCTTAAATGCAGTGGATATTGCTACGTGCTACTTATGTCTGGAACCATTAACCATTAAGTGATCAGCCACAAAGATTAATGACAAGCATAGAAATGGAAAAAGACACATACCAAATACAACTGAACACGTGTGAGAGCCCATTTTCAGGCATAGTTTGTGCTGATGATGTTGGCAAAGAAATCTTACTTTTCCACCACCAAGCATTCCTTCAATGCAAACCAACAGCTATTTTTCCCCAAAGAAGAATTTTTCTCTCACAAAGCAAATTAACAAGGATTTTAGTGCAGTAATAATTACAAATTCCATCTAAATTGGATTAAAAATAATATTGATCCAATTAAGAAATCATACTTGTATTTGTGTCTAATTATTAATTTCACCATTAGATGCTGCTATATAAGCACGCAAATAGCTATTTGAATCTTTGTTTATTTTAGTTCGAGATTAGAGTATAATATGTTCATATGTTACAAAGTCAAAAGATTGTCAATCAACAAGTACTGTATTAAGGACACATTTGAAAAAGTTAATCTTCTCTGGATTCAGATGGTCTACCTGTGTACCACACAGAGGCCCTCATCAGTCCCAGGAAACTGAATGCTGAAGCTCTGAAACGTGAGACTTTTGCTGGAATCCAAGTAGGACTCAATAAGCTAACATCTGAATGGTCAGAGCACATCATTAATATTTGGTACAGTAGAACACTCTTGTTAAGTGTCTGTTCCACTGGCAGAAGGACATCACTGTAGACAAACACAACCCAAAGGAATGTCTAAGCAATGCAGATAGTTATCAGATGCTATTGAAGAACAAAAATGTATAGAAGAAGGAATAGTATTCAGTGGATAGAGGGATTCAAAAACAATTACAATCTTCCAAAAAAAAATTCTGAATCATAACATTTAACGAACTCCATGTCATGGATAAAAGGAGGGGAAGAGTAGACAAAACATCAAGCTTTTTTTTTTTTAAAGACAGTTAAGGAACTATGAACAAGAATTATGTTGATACTACTCACAGAAGGAAGAACAGTTCCTTTTATATATATATTTTCAACATTAAAATGTACTCAAGTGGCAATGCCTCAGCTGATAAACACCCAATCCTTGTACACAGAACAGCAGTCTGAGGTTTTCTATATGTTCAGCAACTATGAGAAAACAGGTACTGTATTCCAATAATTTGATAAGGAAGCACAGGTAGAGGAAAAATTCTCTCCAAACTGCCATGCTCAAGGGGGGCTGGGCGAATATGTGCCCTCTCCTAACACACACACACATTCACATGGTTTATTATGAGGATATGGTGTTCTCACCCATACACATCCTTTCAGATTATAATTACTAGCACCAAAAGAGGGATTTGTTGTAACTCAGCTACTTTTACAGATTTACCAATGTTGATAAATTACTTGCAACTTCCTTCAACTTATAAGGCCTTAAACAAATGACAATTACACAATTATAAAAACCTCCCAGCAAGTGTTACCACAATGAATTACACAGTGCCCTCAGGTGGCCACTGAGGGAAAAGAACATGGCGTACTTACCAGAAGATGGTGTTCTACAAATGTTTGTCAAGAGATTGATTTGAAGGACAAAAAAGAGGATTTGTTGTTGTTTTCTACAGAACTTGAAGATATTCAAAACATTACAGCATTATTTCTTTCAACACTCTCCTAAATATTTTTTCAAGTAAAAATGATAGTGGCTGAAGTAGGAGAAAAGACTAGAAATGAATTGCAATTTTAAATGTGGGGAGATCTGAAGAACTGACATCTTAAATTATGTTTTAGAATAACCAAGTTAAAATCATTAGAAGGGGAAAAAATAAGAAAAATGTAAGTTCCAAATATTCTGTGTGTATGTACTTTTATTTTATATTAAGTTATAGATCTCTCAAATACCGTAGAGAAAGTTGCAGAAAAAATATCTATACCTAAATGTTTGACAGAATAGATCTGTCACACATAATAAACTGAATGAAATATACCTGTGTAACAGCACCCTTTTCTAAAATACAAACAAAAACATTGGCAAACTGGTTCAACTAACACTATGGATCGATATCTGATTTTCAGTTTACAATTTCTAAAATGAAATTACTGCTTCTAGAATATAGTGGCTTGGTTACAAGGGTGTCTTACATAAGTGGAACTGGCTTTCTGCTTATAAAAGGCAGCTTTCTGAATTCCACCACTACTACAGTCTCTCCTATCTCACAAAGTAATACTGTACAGAGTATTTATTCCCTGATCTTCAGTAGAGATATGGGAAAGTGTACAGGAGAGTCCAATAATAATAATAATAATAATAATAATAATAATAATAATAATTTATTTCTATCCCGCCCCTCTGCAACGCAATCGGGGCGGCTTACAATATAAAAACTCCAGAATCACAATACCCTAGCCCACCCACCCCTTAAAATAATATTAAATTATGAAAGATTAAAAACATGCAATAATATATATATATATATATATATATATATATATATTTGAAGAAAAAATTAAATTAAATTAATTAAATTAAATTAAATTAAGTTAAAACATGCAATCATAGCCTAGAAAGGACAACTGAGTCTTGGGCCGGGATAATTATTCAGGAAAGGCCTGCCGGAAAAGATCCGTCTTGACAGCTTTTTTAAAGCTGTCTAAGGTGGTAATAAGACGGATCTCGTCTGGCAGGCCATTCCAAAATCTGGGAGCGGCAGCAGAGAAGGCCCTCTGGGAGGTCACCGGCAGCCTTGTTTTCATAGGCTGTAACAGATTCCTCCCAGAGGACCGAAGTGCGCGGGGAGGGTCGTACAGAAGGAGGTGGTCCTGGAGGTAAGTTGGACCCAAGCCATGTAGGGCTTTAAAGGTCATAACCAACACCTTGTACTGTGCCCGGAAACTAATAGGCAGCCAGTGGAGAGCTTTTAGCACCGGTGTTATATGCTCTCTTCTGGAAACGCCAGAAATCAACCTGGCTGCCATGTTCTGGACTAGTTGAAGTTTCCGAGTCAAGCACAAGGGTAGCCCCATGTAGAGCGCATTACAGAAATCCAGACGGGAGGTTACCAGTGCATGTACCACAGTTTCGAGGTCCCTTGTTTCCAGGAAAGGGCGCAGCTGGTGTACCAGCCGAAGTTGATAACAGGCACTCCTGACCATCGCATTAACCTGATTAGTCATCTGGAGCGACGGGTCCAGGAGCACCCCCAGACTGCGAACACAATCCTTGGAGGAGAGTGTAGTTCCATCCAGGATTGGAGTTTGTATTCCCAGACCTGGTTTTGGGCCTGTAACTGTTAGTACCTCCGTTTTGTCTGGATTCAGTCTCAATTTGTTTTTCCTCATCCAGTCCATTACTGCTTTAAGACAATCATTCAGAGGAGAGACGCCATCTGAAGTCGAAGCCGATGACCGAGACATGGAGAAGTATATCTGGGTGTCATCCGCATACTGATGACACCGCATTCCATGCCTCCGAATGACTTCTCCCAGCGGCTTCATATAGATGTTAAATAGCATCGGGGACAGGATGGCACCCTGAGGAACGCCACAGTTAAGCTCTATTCTAGTAGAGCAACTGTCCCCAAGCCTCACCCTCTGGGATCTGCCCGAGAGGAAGGAACGGAACCACTGCAAGGCAGTGCCTCCGATTCCTAACTCCCTCAGGCGATCCAAGAGGATGGAATGGTCTATTGTATCAAAGGCCGCTGAGAGGTCCAAGAGCACCAACAGGGTCACACTACCCCTGTCGATCCCCAAGCGGAGGTCATCAGCCAGAGCAACCATGGCAGTCTCCACTCCATATCCCGTCCTAAAGCCAGTTTGAAATGGATCTAGATAATTGGTTTCATCCAAGACAGCTTGGAGTTGGGAAGCAACCACCCTCTCAATCACTTTGCTTAGAAAAGGCAGCAAAGAGACTGGCCTATAGTTGTTCCTGTCCAAGGGGTCCAGGGAAGGCTTTTTCAGGAGCGGCTTAACCACCGCTTCCTTCAGACAAGGTGGAAGGGACCCCTCCCTGAAGGACGCATTGATAATATCCCTAAGGAGTACTCTCAATGCGTCACCCCCTTGGGTGGCCAGCCAAGATGGACAGGGATCGAGGGGACAGGTCGTTTTCCTCACTCTACCAAGGAGCTTGTCCACGTCATCGGTACTCACAGATTGAAGCTGATCCAATAAAATTTCATCAACGGAGTTGCTGGACACCTCATCTATAGATTCAGTCATAACACTGGCATGTAAGTCGGCTCTTATCCGAGAGATTTTATCTGCAAAGTGGATGTTAAATGCATCACAGCACGCCGTTGTCGGGTTAAGTAAGGGGTTCTGCGCAGGTGGAATCTGCGTCAGCTCCCCCACCACCCTAAACAGTTCTGCTGGACGGGACTCTGCAGCTGCAATACGTGCAGCGCAGAAAGACTTCTGCGCTGCACGTATCGCCTCTCGATAAGAATTAAGGAAATTCCTATGACGAGTCTTGTCGGCTAAGAGTCGAGTCTTCCGCCAGGTGCGCTCTAGTCTAGGGATAGGCTGACCATATGTACCATTTTAAAAGGAACAGTCTGATTTTTTTTCATATTTCCCAACTGTCCTGTCATTTTCATAGTAATGTCAATTTTATCCTGTTTTGGGAGTGTGCTAGTTCAAATTTCTGTGCAAACAGCAAGTACACAAAAACAGTGCAAATTAGCATACAAAGCAAAACTAGCCAGAAACTCCCACCCAAATGCAGAGAAACACATGCGTGTGAGTGCTCTCATTGTTCCTGTCAAATACCCAGTTAACCAGTGTTGGGCTTCAGCTGCCACTTGCCTCACTTTATATAGGGTAAGGAGGCCCTCCATCTGACTCATCTTCCTTGCCAACTGCCATTGAACTGCAAATCTCTCTCTCCCTCACACACACACATTGACCTTTTGTGCTACTCATTTCCTTCCTCTAATTTCTTGGTTTTTCATTGTTGATCAGAGATTAACTTTGTTTTGCGGGCGGGTTGATTTTTTTTTTTTAATGTGGTTTGGTTGTGTTAGTGTTTTGGTGGATTTTGTAACGCTGTCTTTTTCTTTGAATTGTCCATTGGGTGTGTTGTGTGCTTGTATGGAGTGTGGGGCTTCCCTCGTCAGGCGGGGGGGGGGCAGTTTGTTTCTCCCCTGGTATGTGTGTGTGTGTTGATTGCCTTTTGTTGTGGCTGTCACTTTCTTTTTCCTCCCCTCCCCTTTTTAGAGCTTTAGAGGAGCTTTGTGTGTGCATGGGGGGGGGCTGCTGTGTGGTTTGTGTGTGTTGTGATGGTGCTCCCCCCCTTTTTTTGGTTTCATTGGCTTCAGTTCCTCATTGTTTTGTTGCCTGTTATAGTCTGGGACAGTGTCTTGGTTGGCTACTTGTGGAGTGTGTGTCTCTGGTTGGTGCTGTTATTCCTGTCACCTTTTTCCTGGTGAGTGTGTGTATGCTTGGAACACTTTCGGGAGTCAAGGGTGTGTGGAGCCAGTGTGCGTGCAGACCTTGGCTGGGTTGATCATCTTTGTGCTGGGGGTGGAGCAAGAGCGGGTGCTTTTTAACACTCGGGTGTTTTTACAAAAGCCAGGTGTGTGTGTTTGTGTGTTGCGTGTAGGTATTTGTCTGGTGTTTGGGGTCATATTCTTGTCTTCTTTTCATGTCTGTTGCTTGATGTTGGCTGCTTCTTGTGACTGTTTAGTGTTGTGACACTGGTGTGTGCAAAAACAGGGAGGAACCAGGAAGACTCCACTGCACACGCAGAGTTCTCCCTTGCTTCTCTGGATCATATCCAGTGTGAGAATTCTATTATTTATTATTCTAGTCACAGCAGAATACATATTTTAATCTATATCAAAGCCTTCAGAATGTACTTTTATTCTGAAATGATACATATTTATATAGTTATTTTTTCATGCTAGCTGAAAACACTGAATGACAATACAAACAGTCCAAACTATAATTTTGTAAAGTCTTGGTTTTCTAGTTAATTAAATTAAATAATTAAATCCAAAATTATGTATCAGAACATTATTATGTAATCTTTAAAACAAAGAACAAAATAGTTATTCTTTAAATGCTACAATTTCAGCACCAAAATACTGAAAAGTCCAAAAGTTTCAGTTCGCATGTAAGTACGAATTGCCACAAGATTGGACAAAGCTCTGGGTCTGAATCTGATTTGTTGGGCAAATGCAAACCACTGGTTTGACAGTTCAGCTTTAATACAATTATGATTTTCCAACAACCATTAGGTTAACTGCTTTGAGTATGTTGAAGGGAAGATGTCGGGGATGCTTTGATCAAGATTTCCTGCGTGGCAGGGGGGTTGGACTGGATGGCCCTCGTGGTCTCTTCCAACTCTGCAATTCTATGATTCTATGATTCTAACCCTACAAACATCCTTGTAGGCTCGTTCCTATAATAACAAACTCTTGTCTGCATTATGTCTGAAGTGATTCTTTAAAGTTATGCCTTATGCCAGCATATTTGCTTCTAGCACAAAACTAATGCTAATGTTAATTTGCCATAAGCTTCAGGCAAACCTGCTAACAAAAAATGTCATCCAGCTTCCAAAATTGTGACAGGGCAGAACTTGGAAACAGAGGAGTCAATGTAACCAGTACTTTTTGTTCCAGTCATTCCAGGTTACTATTGGAATTTCTCCCACTTAATATTTAAACCTTAACACTAGAAATGCTATTGACACCTGGTGGGAAGTGAGAAAACCTAGAAAGACTTAATTAGACATTAGTACATGTTGTGCTTTCCTCTTCTTAAAATCTCTGAATATTAATACATTTCTGTCGGTGCATACACAGAGGCAAACCAACAAGTAAATTCAGAGTGTTCTTCCTTGATGATGACTCGCACCAGTGCCATTGATTTCCAATACTATGGAGGATATGTCATGATCCATTTATATTTTAGTATGAAAGCTTTTTTGAGCGGGGGGGGGGATCAGCTGATATTCCTGAAGTCTCCAGCAGTAGAACTACTAAAGTTAGAGATTCTGTACAGACAACGCAGGCTTAGCTTTTGAGTTAAACTATGATTATGGTTGAAAGAATCCAATATATTGTTTTGAAATACTAAAGCAAATGACATATTATGGCATACATATTATAAAGGTTTGACTTACTGAGGTCCTACTCCCCCTGATATTCTACCCCTGAAGAGAAAAATTCAATCAATGATAATGCCAAAACACAACTAAAAAGCAACCAAGGTTTTGCTAGTACCTGCAGTATAGTTAAATAAGAAAAATTGCCCATTTATCCAGTTGTTCTCAACTTAAAAGAGAATCTAAGTAAAGCATCTTATTTCAGTTTAGAAATTTTGTCCTTTATATTTTACAATATCACTCAGTTATTTAAGTAACTTCTAGGTCACAGAAACAGAAAAAAACATGAATTTCATAACTCTACCCAGTGCAGCCCCCTACTACCCAAAAGTGGCTCTAGGACCAGTTGGGCCTTCTTCAAATCAGTCACTTCGTGTCTCAAAAAAGACACTTCCTGACTGAAACAGTTGGGGTGTGGAAAATCCTGGCAAATTCTCCCCCATTCCCTAGAGGGCATAAAGGACAGTTTCCAGTTTATTTATTTATTTTTTAAAAAAACAATTATAGTGAAAATGGGTGAGGGAAGATGCAACCCTCCTAGTCTTCAGAAGGGGGAGTATGGCTCTTATAGCTCAGGAAGTTGCTCATTTCTATTCTACATGATTTCTTCACACATCACAGCAAGCCAAAATTGCAGAGAAATCCTGGTTGACCATGTACAAAAACCATGCTGAAGCATACTGCCTGGCTGCTCCTGCTTGAAACAGGATGATCTGAACAAGTCACAGACCATGGTTTGTTTGGCATGACATGTGAACTCAGAAGTTGCTTTGTTTCTTTCCCAACAAATCAAGAAAAAGGTTGTCCAGCATGTGGCAGTTTTGTTTCTTTCTTGAGAACCAGGAGGTCTATGATTTTTTTTAGCCACTCCTGCTGCAAGTGGGAGTCACTGGCCATCAGGAGCAAGCATATAGTAAGCTAGTCATCTTCAGTAAGCAAGGACTGAGTGTTGTAAAACTCTACAGATTAAACTTTTGATATTCTCCAACCTGAGAATTTTTAAGCATTCTCTTTAACATTAAATACATTTTAAACAATTCTACTATTTATTAATGTGTTTCTCTGATACAACTTAAAAATAATGGAAGTTTCCAACTGTTAACATCAAAATGAACTACATCCTTTCCTCTTTTTTTCCTATTTTTTTTCTCAGATTCTGCTCCTGTTTTCCTGTCAGAAAATATCCTCTCAAAATGATTTCCTGAAATAGTCAGAAACTTTGCTTATTTAAAGCTGATCAGATTCAAGCAATTTAGTCCATTCCAAATGATTTATCAGTTCATGTAAGTTTTGAATCCACACCCAGAATATATTTGAGGACTTTGCAACACAGGCAGTTTTTCAAGTCAGCCCTTCCAAACTCAGTGAAACCCATAGGCAGGAAGCAGCCAGCTCTGTAGAGAGCTCTATAGAGAGCTAAAGTAGTGCGAATGAGGAAATAAAACAATGCATCCTATTAAAACCAGCATTAACTTAAAACAGTTTAAAACCACTTAAAGCATAATAATGAGAATTAAAATTCAGCACCCTCCATTTAAAGATCTTTGGGCAGCAACTAATTACTGGACAGAAGACTGTCTAAACAAAATGGGTAATTTCCTGATGATAGAAGAAGAGCCAAAGGAGGGGGCAGCCTAGCCTCCGGTAACTTGGGAGCAGCCACCAAGAAGGCCCTCTCACAAGTCCTCATAGAACATGCCTATGATGGTGGTAAGAGAAAACCCTCTCCTGAGGATCTCACAACTAAGGTTCATACAGGGAGATACAGATGGTCCAGACCTACACAGCACAGGGCTTTATAAGTCATAACCAGCAGTCTGAATTGTGCCTGGGAATTAGCCAATAACCATCAAAGCTGTTGTAACCAGGCCATTATATGTTCCCTGTAACCAGTGCAGTTCAGAAGTCTGGCCATCACATTTTAGACCTGCTGAAGTTTCCAAAGACAACCTCACACAGAGTGTGCTACTCCAAACAGGATATAATAAAGCCATGTGTCACTGTAGACCAATCAGACATCTCCATGAACAGCTGGCACAACAGGTAACAATGCAAATCCACTCCTTGCCACCACTGAAACCAGGGCATACAGGCTCATCTCTATGTGCAGGGGTACACCCACGTGCCAAAGCTGAGTTAAAATGTTACATTGGGTACTTACCGTGAAGGTACGTGAGGAGCTGAAATACCTGCCTTGCCGGGCGAAGCAGGAAGTAGAACTGGCCTCGTGGGAGAAGAGGACTGGAGAACAAAGGGACAAAATCTCCCAAGAGGCTTTGTTCTACTTCCTGCTTAAGCCGGGCGGTCCTAGGTTCCCAACACTTCTGGATTGGTCCTGCCATCTAGACCTACAGAATCTATTCTCTGATACGTATTTTGAATGACCATGAGTGCCTGTCTTGTCTAGAACATGCTTCATTTTGCTCACCCTCACCAGTCCATTACTGACAACAGACACTGGTTTATCATGAAAATGGCCTCCTTGGTATTTCTAAAGGAGAGACAAACTGATGACACTGAAGCCCCAAACTTAAGACAAACTCTCCCTGTGGCTCCTTGCATATATTAAACAGCATGTGGAAGAAAACTGAACCCAAAGAAACCCCACAGGCCAATGGCCAAGGTGTCGAACAACAAGACTCCAGTACACCCCCTCCAAGAAGTGAAACTACTGCAGAAAAATGCTACAAGTATCATTCAAAAAGGTGGCCCAGAAGGATACCATATTTGATATCCAAAGCCTCTGAGAGGTCCAACAGACAGACATTCCTGCTATCCAGTTCCTGGCATAAGTCACCCATTAAGGTAACCAAAGCTGTCTTCATTTCAAAATGAGACCTGAAGCCATAATGAGACTGAAGTGGATCTAAATCACCCATCACATCCAGGAATGTCCAGAGCAATGAGATCAGCATAACCCTGCATAAAAAAATAATATTGAAGACTGGCTTCTAAGTATCCAATATGATGGGGTTCAGAGAGGGCTTTTTCAGTAAAGCCAGGCTGAAATCCTTACTACAGTGAGACATTTGTCCCTTACCCACTTGGCCAGTTCCCCCTGGCCATCTTACGAATTATGAATGGCATGGTTCTGTCACACATGTAGTGGCTCTCACCTCGTCAAGGATTCAATTCACACTCTCAGACTACACAAACTGAAATACAGCCAGTAGCACAAGACAAGCAGGAGGCAGGGATACATCCACTAGACCTGAAACCAACTACAACATCTGATTCAGATAATATCTCAGCAATTCCGTCTGCAAGGCTTCACGCGTATTCTTCACAGCAGATGGTCTGCATTCTCTTCTTATGGAGCAAAACACAGGAGATCCTTGACCACTTAGGAAAGCTCAACAGTCTATGCATGACTGTATAGACACAATGGTAACGAAGAAGAATAATTTCTTCACTACACTACCACTACGAAGTAGGCCTTCAAATGGGCTCTAGCCTGTGTCAGTTAGACCTGCTCCACATTTTTCACCATCAATGCTCTAGACTCCATCCCACTCATTTCAATTACTGTCATCTGCCTGCTAAACTAAAGTGCTTGTTTGGCTCCCTTCCATGGGAGGGGACAATCAGGATCAACCAGGATCAAATGTGTCCAGTAGCTTGGCAATTTCCCATTTCAGAGATTAAACAGGCCTTATATAGAAAACTCCCCAAGAACCCCCAGGAAAACATTTGGATCCATCCAAATGGATCCAGATTCTAGAGTGAACCACTTTACTCATTCCCCAATACATCCCTGCAAAGGCTCTGAGTCCCACTGAGCCGAAACCCTATCTGGTAGTGATCTGTCCATGAAAACAGGCCTACAGAAAGTTCCTCTACACAAAGAACATCCCACCTAGAACAAAAACTAGGTCTATAGCAATGGTAGGAAAGTGCAGCCCACTGGCCAAATACGTCCCTAAGCCCTCCCAAGTACCTCCTGATTAAATAAATCACAGCCTGCCACCAAAATTTGACAGCAAACTATGACTAGCATTTATAGGCTTTTTGGAGATGAACAGATTTGTTTTATCCTACCAAAGATGATTCCTCCCTCTTTATTGTTCTTAAAGACAATTTCTAAAACCCCTCTTTTTTCCTGCTTTTCCCCTCTCCCTCACACTGCATGCAAATTGGGTCCGGATGAAGAAGTGGCAAAACAAAGAAGCTCTAAGTAGGGTAAACCATGTTGGTAGGAATTTATACTGGAAATAAAATTATGCTTCTTCCTTTAGTTACAGCAATGTGTGTGTGTGTGTGTGTGTGTGTGTGTGAGAGAGAGAGAGAGAGAGAGAGAGAGAGATAACTACAGTACATAAGGGAAACTACACAGAGGAATGGAGACTGCCTTTTGAAATGGTGGAAGCAGTAAGGAGAGAAACAATTACAGTGGAGAAATATTTATTTAGAATTTAATTCTTTTTGTTGTAAATATTACATTCGGAGAGCTTAGAGAGAGGGGCTCACATTGGGTTGGTTGTCTGTACTCTCTCTGGCTTTTCTTCGCAAACGAAGATTCAGAAAGGACTCATCCCGCATTTTCTGCAAGCGCGCTGATGACTAAAAAGGCCAATCCAAGATAGACAAGTCCGGTTGCAGAAAGCACAGCAGAAGGTTTCCTCGGGTGATGTTACCGGGTTGTGATTCTTTCTGTGTTGCCGTTTCTCTTCAAGACTTGTTCGGCGTGAGTTCTCAAATAAGGCTGCAGCATTGTGGATAGTGTGTCTCCATGCTTCCCGATGTGAGGCCAGGGTGGACCATTGTTGGTGATCAATTTGGCCAAGCCTGAGATGTTGCTTCAGGGAGTCCTTGTATTGCTTTTTTGGAGCGCCCCTCTTACACTGACCCGTGGCGAGTTCACTGTAGAGTACTATTTTGGGGAGGCGATGGTCCTCCATCCTAGACACATGCCCTGCCCAGCGCAGCTGTGTTCTCAATATCATGGCCTCAATGCTGGTGATCCCTGCTTGCTCAAGGACAGCAACATTCATCACATAGTCAGTCCAGTGTATATTTAGGATTGTGCGTAAACAGCGCTGGTGGAAGCGTTCGAGGAGTCGTAAGTGGTGGCGATAGGTGACCCATGTTTCAGATCCATAAAGGAGAATAGACAGTACAATGGCTCTATACACACTGTATAGACACTGTATGTACTACAATTTTGACATGTCCTCATCTCTAGACAGCAGACCAAGAAACAGAAACATGGAATTTCAAAAAAAAAAAAAATCCCTCCAATGCAAGTTCTAAGGTAGTCCACAATTCAAACTGTTTTATTATATATTTATTCAGAAAAAAAATAAGGCAATTGGAATGGAGTTCTTGATCCTAGCAAAGATAAAAATTCTAGTAAAGGTATTAAGGAGGATCAAGGGAGACTACCTAGAACTTTTCTTAAGTGTACAGAATATTTTGGATTAATAGATGATTGGAGATATTTGCAACCAAATTCTAGAGATTATACTTTTTTCTCAAGCTTTCTTAAGAATAGACATGTTTTGGATAGAACATGGCCAATTTAATAAAAAGGATAGATAGCGTACCAAAATATTTTTCAGATCATAATCCAATTACGGCGTCTTTGAAAATGGAGCAAATGCACTTCAGATTGAGACTTAATGAATACCTAATTTTGAAGACTGAACTATTACAACAATGTAAAAAAGATTTGAGGGAATTTTTTGAACAGAATTTAAATAAGGATAAAGATCTAACGATAGTCTGGGATGTAAGTAAAGCCTATATAAGGGGACAATTTATAAAATATGGCTCAAGATTGAAAAGAGAGAAAGAAGCAAAAAAAACCAACCAACAACCCCAAATTGTTGCAGGAGAGACAATGCCTAGAGCAGAAGCTCAAAGAGAATTTTGACAAAGAAATTCAACAAAAGATCAGGTTATCAGAATCATAGAGTTGGAAGAGACCACAAGGGCCATCCAGTCCAACCCCTTGCCATGCAAGAATAAACAATCAAAATATTCCCAACAGATGGCCATCCAGTCTCTGCTCTAAAAACCTCTAAAGAAGGAGACTCCACCACACTATGAGGCACTACATTCCACTGCCAAACAGCCCTTACTGTCAGGAAGTTCTTCCTAATGTTTAGAAGGAATCTCTTTTCCTATAGTTTTGTCCACTGCTCCGTGTCCTAGTTTCTGGAGCAGCAGAAAACAAGCTTGCTCCATCCTCAATATGACATCCCTACAAATATTTAAACATAGCTACCATGTCACCTCTTAACCTTCTCTTCCCCAGGCTATACATACCCAGCTCCCTAAATTGCTCCTCATAGGGCATGGACACATTCCAGCTTGTCCATATCCTTCTTGAATTGTGGGGCCCAGAATTGGACACAGTATTCCAGGTGAGATCTGACTAAAGCAGAACAGAGTGGCACTATTATTTCCTTGATCTAAACACTATACTCCTATTAATGCAGCCTAGAATCGCATTGTTTTTTTTAGCCATGACGTCACACTGCTGACTCATGTTCAGTTTGTGATCCACTAAGACTCCTAGATCCCTTGCATCACATGTACTGCCATCAAGCTGGGTGTCACTCATCCTATATCTGTGCTTTTCATTTTTACTGCCCAAATGTAATATCCTACATTTCTCCCTGATGAAATTCATTTTGTTTGTTTTGGCCCAGCTTTCTAATCCGCTAAGGTAATTTTGAATTCTTATCCTGTCCTCTGGGGTATTAGCTACCCCTCTTAATTTGGTGTCATCTGCAACCTTGATAAGCATGCCCTCTTTTCCTTCATCCATGTCATTGATAAAGATGTTGACTAGCACTGGGCCCAGGACAGAACCCTGTGGTACCCCGCAGTTCACTTCTCTCCAGGATGAAGAGGAGCCGTTGGTGACTACCCTTTAACTTTTTTCATTGTTCATAGTACAAGAAATGAATGCTAAACTACTGTATCTTAAACAAAAGAATGTTGATTACATCTGGGAAAAGAGCTTTTTTTAATAGATGGAGACAGGAAAAGATGAAGGAAGTTGTCACAAAGAGAATGTGTGTTTTTCCCCGCCTTAATCCATGGGGAGAGGTGGGTCATCATCATTATCATCAATATATAATGGACAATGTGAAGATTTTGAGGAATATTATAGAGGTTTATATGCGAGGGGCAACAAAAAATCCCAGCTATGAAAGAATATCTGAACAGATACAAATTGGATAAATTACATATGGAACAAAAACAAAGTTTGAATGGGACCTGTGAGCTTTCTTGATGCAATTAAAAGGACAAAAGCTGGGAAAGCTCCAGGCCCTGGTGGACTATCTGCAGTATATTTTAAGAAATTTGAAGATAAATTACTTCAATCATTCAGGATGATTTGTGATGGAGTATTAAGTAAAGGACAGATTCCAGATTCTTGGAGAAATGCTTATTTATGATACATAAAAGACACAGGCATTAACAAGGAATTACAGATGTTTTTAATGACTAAATAATGACTATAAGATTTTAACTTCTATTTTGACAGACAGACTGAAGAAAAATATTTCTGAGAATATTCATGAGGATCAAATTGGATTTCTACCAAAAAGACAACTAAAGAAAAATGTAAAAACTATGCTGGACCTTACTGAATATTTGGAATATCACAAAGAGAAATACCATTGTTTTGATTTATTTATTTATTTTTTGGATGCAGAGAAAGCATATGACAACTATTCTTGGAATGACCTATTCCAAATCAGATGTAAGGAGGAATGTCATATGATAAGAGTAATAAAAGGAGTGAATGATTTCAAGCAGTGAAGTGCTGGACAGAGCTAAAGGACTGTGACAAGTCTAAAAAGAAAGCAAAAACAAAACCCTAAGAATATAAGGTTGTAGTAATTAAGGGAGATATGACTCAAGAGGTTTGTTTGTTTGTTTGTTTCAATGTACTGAGAAAAGGCCATATTACTTCCATATTGCAAAGAGAACAGACAAAATGTAGCAACCAACTGAATATAGAAAAGAAAAGTGAGGTGTTAAGGCTTTCTGTCTGATCATCAGGATGAAGATGATCTTGTCAACAGATGAATAGAATGTATAAGGAGAGGAAGGGTTGGAGTAAAATGGAATATCTTCAGTTTTAGATATTTCAAATTCCTTCCAAAGGTTTTCGTCCTCTGAAGAAGAAACCTCAAGTGGAGAAATAAACACTTCACCACAGTCCACTGAGTTAAATATCAGAATCTTAGTAGGTGTGGAATGGGAAGGAGAAGAGATGGAACCTACATAGTACTAAAATACATGGGATTTGATAAGACAACCGTGAGAATGTGCGTAGAGAAAGAAGAGCAGACGGCCAAAAATAGACTGCTGGGAAGCCCTGATAGAAAGCAAGCAAGGGGAAGCTCATTCCTGTGGAACTGTTGTAGGAAGAATTAGCAAAGCAGAAAAAGAATAATCTGAATATGGAATCACAGAAACCAAGAAGGAAATTAAGAATATAATAATATTGTGTAATTAAAGCAACAGACAGATCAAGAAAAATGACTATACACAGAACTTTAGATTCATAGTCAGGACATCTGTAATTTTTTTTGAGGACATTTTCGGTGGCGTGCAGAGGATGGTTAAAAGTGTGGGGAGGGAGCAAACACAGTAGAAGTAGAAAGCATGCTTCTTCCAATGGTAACTGGATAGAAAGGAGGGGGTCAAGAGGGGAAAAAAGGTAGTGTCATGTTTGAATTTAGAGAGGTAGCTAGACAAGTAAAAAGGGCTGATTATATGAGGCGAAAGGATAATATAGTATTGAAAGACAGCAAGTACGCATCAGATTGAGTTGTTACACGTGTAGGGGTTACACAATAATAAGGCAGACAACTCATGAAATGAAACAGGGGAGAAGAGGAAATGGTTGGAAGAAGCACAGGAAAAGTATAGGTGTGGGGGCAGAGGAAGAGGTGAGATTGAGAAAAGGCTGTTTCTGTTTTTAGCAGTGAAAAAAACAACCACCAAGTCTTGAAGAGACAGCAGTGAGAGACGAGGCAGGAAATTAAAACACAAATTAGCAGGAAATTAAACTATAAAAAGAGGCACCAAGTATTAGACAGGTGTAATCCTAGTTTTGGCCAAACTGCTGGCAAATCGTGCAGAGAGGATTCTAGAGGATTACAGCTACAAAACAGCAGGAAAAAGAATGGGGTGAGCCAGGGCTGGTGATGAGGATGAACATTGTTAATTGAGAAGGTAAAGAAAACATGTCAAGAGTAGAAGACTGGGACAAACCAAAATGGTGAGAGCAGAACCAATTAGCAGAAAGAAATAGAAACCAACGCTTTGGAAAAGACTACCGTATATAACGAAGATGCTGGAGAGCATGATATGGAGAAAGAAGACTCAGTAGTGTTGAAGGAGACATGATGATGTTCAAGCAGGTAATTTCATTAAGTCAGACACTGAAGGCTTCTCAATGAAGTAAAGGGAAAGAAAATGTCCAATTACCTACATCTTCACCTTTACAGGGTTGGAAAAACACACTCTCTTTAAAAAAAACAAAACAAAAAAAACACACACACCCTTTTTTTGTTTAAACTTTTTTTTTTTTTGCATTAAAACCAAAATAGGACTAAATCAAAAAATTAAGTAGCAAAACACAGTTCAGATGTTATGGCCACTAGCTTAAATAATAATTGTTCTTTTAAAAGTGCTCTTTTAAAGCAAGCTAACACACAGTGTATGTTAATGCAGTGTAGATGTGTAAATTTGCTATTGCTTAAAACAATTTGTAAGCTGCTCTGATAGCCTTGTGGCTGAAGAGCGGGGTATAAATAAATAAATAAATAAATAAATAAAAATGTTAATTGAAGGGTTTGTTCCTGAATGGTATTTCTTGCACTATAAAACAAAGTATTTAAAATGCCACTGGATACTGGTCTAACAATGAACTACTGCAAATAAACGATTAAAGTTAAAATGTATAATTTCAAACAGTCATTGTTCCAGTAAGAGGGTTGGAAAATAGTAATAACAGCCAGACTTTAAAAAATGAATAATAATTTTTGAAAAACAAGGAGCTTTTTAAAAATTATTTGGTTTAAACCATGGTATAAATCAACCTGGTTTAAACCAGCAACCCTTCACCTTTATACAAAATCTTTCTGAAAACAAAATGTCTCATAATTCCACAAAAAGCTAGCATGTGTTACAAATACTGACACATCCAGATGTCATTTTAAATTTGTTTGCATTATTCAAAAGGATCTGCTTATAGTCTCCAGAGATTAAACAAAGCCAGTGGAAACTCTAACCAAGAAAGTATAAGTCACATGCTGTTGTGAAGAACTGAACCAGACTCTTGCCATTCTTGAATCACACAGTGATACATATAATTAATAGCATCTCTGGCTTTTCTTCGCAAACGAAGATTCAGGAAGGACTCATCCCGCGCTTTCTGCAAGTGCGCTGATGACTAAAAAGGCCAATCCGAGATAAACAAGTCCGGTTGCAAAAAGCACAGCAGAAGGTCTCCTTGGGTGATGTTTTTGGGTTGTGATTCTTTCTGCGTTGTCGTTTCTCTTCAAGACTTGTTCGTCGTGAGTTCTCAAATAAGGCTGCAGCATTGTGGATAGTGCGTCTCCATGCCTCCCGATGTGAGGCCAGGGCGGACCACTGTTGGTGATCAATTTGGCCAAGCCTGAGATGTTGTTTCAGGGAGTCTTTGTGTCGCTTTTTTGGAGCGCCCCTCTTACGCTGACCCGTGGTGAGTTCACTGTAGAGTAGTATTTTTGGGAGGCGATGGTCCTCCATCCTAGAAACGTGCCCTGCCCAGCATAGATCAGGGATAAAATGGGGTTAAAGAAGAAATTGAAAACTGCAAAAATTCTGGCATCACTTTGAGCACCTCAGCAATTCAAAAGGTCGTGGAGGATGCATGTACCATATATGTTCTGAAGAACTCCAAAGAAATCCCAACTATTTAAGAAGAATCTAAATCTTTTACAAATAAGTAACAAGGTATTCATTTAAGGTCAGTCACCCTGTGTAGACCACATCAAAGTAGTCCAGAAAACATGTAGCTTACACACATATCACTGTAGCCAGAGATGTCATCTTATAAACTCAATTCTTCTCTCCTGATATAACTTTCAACAGACCAGGAGCATTTCTACACTGTCTGGTGTCAATTTGCTTGTCCTAAACTTCACTATTTACTCACATCTTGAATGAGATGGAAAAGAAAGTGGGTTGAGAATCATCAGCATACTGATGAACATACTTTGAACACATACTGCCAGCTTCTCAAATGACTCCTCCAAAATAATAATAATAATAAAAAAATCTTGCTTCTCCCTAAGAAAAGAAACACCAGAATGACGCCGGACATATAAATTTGTTTAATCTTCATAAATTATATAAATCAAGGAATTCAGTTTACACTGCAACAGAATATGTGGCATCTGTTTTTTTTAAAATGAACAGATGCACAAAGTCCTGCTAATATCTAACAAAGCAAACACCTTTACAAACCCTATTAATTTAGTAAGAGAAATGTAAGCTATCCAGAAGACTGATTAAAATGCAAAGCACAGCTATATCTGAAAACATATAAAATGCAAATTTTATATGTTTATAAAATCATTTATAAAATGATTAAAATGCAAAGCACAGCTATATCTGAAAACATATATATCTGAAAACATATTGAGAGAAAAGTTGACAGAATATAAGTATAAAATTTGGGAGAGGAGAGGGGAATACACTGGGCCATTGTCAAGACAGCTACTGCCCCATGTATTACTCTATTGGCAGGCACTTTTCCAACCTGCCTTTGCACACCAAAAAATGTGAAGGCTTGGGGGGGGGGATCAGGGACAAAGGTTTTTTTCCTGTTTTATTCAAGCTCTTTTTTCTTTTAGTTCTCATTTACTACCTCTATATTGTTTCTAAAACTATATAGGTAAGATAATGTACAGTATATCAAATCATTGGAATTCCTTGTCTTGGTTTCTTTTCTCATTTCTTTTTATGAGAATGAGTGCTTTATGTCTGTTTGACATTATGGAACACTAACGGAAACACAAAAAAAATCTTAGTGTTATTCCTGTTGATCTCTCTCTCTCTCCTTTTTGTCCTGTTCCTCATAAACTGGCAAAAAACAGATTTCTTATAGTTCAAGATACTCCTTACAGTGGAGGACTCTGTACTTCCATTTAAAAAAAATAAATAAAATTAATCAAAGAAAATTCAATCTGTAATTATTTTCTGAGTAAACGGTACTTTTAATACAGCAAAAATGATTTTATGTCAACTCAAGTTATGTATAACATATTTTATATTCCTAAAGTAACAAACAGACTTTCAATCTGTAAAGGGTATAATAAAGCATTTTTTATAATTTTCTTGAAAAAATTCAGTTTTTTTCTGAAAAAAACACAGAGGAAAGTGCCCCCCACTTCGAAATTTCTAGAAATTTTACATTTCTATGCACACCAATCATGTACCACAGGGGGTGCACAACCTGTGGCCTTCCAAATACCACTGGACTCAAAGTTTCATCAATGTCAGGAAGCAAAGACAATGGTCAAATATATTAGGAATTGAAGTGCAAGAAGATAAGAAGGACCACACGTCTGCATCAACTCCTTATTCCATTGGGTGGTTTCTTCAACAACAGGGTGCTCATCTTGCCACACAACACTGTTCCTCTGAGATATGATGAATAGTAAATTCATTGTTCTTATGTGCCTTTGCATGCTATATGCTAACACTTTACTTCTCTGTGCTGATCACTCGTCCTTGCCATAATGTTTCCTATAGGTTGAGTTTCCTTTACACCAGAGTTAGTGAATGTGTAGCCCTCCAGATGTTGCTGAACTGCAGCTCTCATAACCAACACAGCCAGTGTGAGAGATGATTGGTGTTGTGATCCAATGTCATCTGGAGGGCCATACAGATGCAGCCTCACTATAGGCCACTCCATCAATATATGTTAGAAACAAGAAACTTCAAAAGATATTAATTTTTGCTCACATTTTTTATTCATCTTGACCACTGTCAGTTCAAACTTTGCTGATACTGTAATTTCCAACTGCCTCAGGGGGTCTGGCTTTGTTATGAACACAATTCTGAAGGATCACATAAAAAGTCTGGTGTTTGTTTGTTTGTTTGTTTGTTTGTTTGAAATGTGGCCATGCCTCCAACATAATCTGGTCTGCAGAGGGCTTTGAGTGAAACAATCCAAACTCCACCCATTCCAGTTTCTCTTTTCTACTAGGAGGCCAACTCAATTTCATGATAGTTCAATGCATCAAGCATTTCCATAACTACACTGAACTACACTATTTCTGCACACTCTTAACTTGTAAGACTTAGTTATACAAACTGTAGAATTTTCTCAGAAAAACTAAATTACCTGACTATATTAAAATACTTAGCTTTGTTCTTTCTGGGTACAATAAGAATAATTTAGAGTAACTTCATTTTCAATTTTTTTCAAATCTGAGAAGTTAAAAGTTTCCACCATGAAGCATTCACTTACAGAGAGCAAAAATCTACAGAGCACAGGACATAATGCCTGGTGTCACAGATAAGATAACTGTTATCACAGTGTAAGAGTTGATATCCCTATAAAAATATTTAACTAGAAAGGTAAGTTCTATTCTGTCAGTATAATGGAATTTTGTAAAAAAACACACACACACACACTGTGTGGGACCAGATGTGTTTTGGATTTTGAATTTTTATTTGGAATACCTAAATTGGCATATATGTACATGAGATATATTTGAGATAGAACCCAAGACTAATCATAGAATTCATTTATGTTTCATATACACCTTATACTCATAGCCTGAAGCTAATTTTATACACAATATTTTTAATCATTTTGTATCTTCGTTTGCGAAGAAAAGCCAGAGAGAGAACATGAAGCAAAAGTTTGTGTACACGAGACCATCAGAAAACAAAGGTGTCATTATCTCAGCCATCCATATGGACAACTTTGAATTTGAGTATTTTGGATTTCAGAATTCTGGATAAGGGCTGCTCAACCTATAGTATATCAACTGCTTTGCTGCATAATGTGGAATATGTATATGGTACTGGAATGTCCCAAAGAAAGACAAAATGCATCAACTATACAGAGGAGTGTTACGGTTCTTGAAGACTTCAAAGTTGGGACTCGCTCAGAATGATCTAAATAGGTAGCTAACAAAAGTGAACTATGAGTCTTAGAACTTTCCAATTTCTAAATGAAACTTATCCCAAAGGGACATATGGGCCAGTAAATAACAGTAATACAATACTGGTTAACACTTCAATCTTTCTACTTAGAGGACTTTTATTTAAATTTATGTTTTAAACAGCTATAGTCTAATTCCTTAATGTTTATTTGGACCACACTTCCCAAACCTGCTGCCCTCCAGATGTTTTAACCAGAATCTCCATTACCCTTGTTGGGTACCAGGTTGGAGAAGACTGATCTACACACATACTTAATTACTTCAATTAGATTTATTTCAAAGTAACTGAGGACTCCACATTAAAACAAGCACTTGGGGAAAAAAATAATGAATTTGTTGCATGACTGATTCCCCTCCCCCCCACTAATGTGGGTGACCTCTGCTTATATCCTGATTAATGCTGAAGTTGAATTTACACTTTAATGGATTATTTTAGATGATTAAATTTTGTTATTGGATAGGTGGTTCTCTTTCTCCCTGATTCAGTAAAACAGGAGTGCCCAAAGAGGAGGAGGGCAACGATGACTGGAGGAAACGTACCACATGGATCTGTGCTGACTGGATTGTTCTTACCTGCCTGAAAGAAGATGGGGAGGCTTTGCCGAACATGGAGTGTGTATGGAGGGACAGTGAGTTGTTTGTTTGGCAGACATTCATGCAGCTATGGCACTTTCAGAATGTCACACCTGTTATACTTGAAGGATGGTGTTTCCCAACACCAACATCACCACCATGTTGGCATGTATGAAAGTTGCTGGTGTCTTTCAGAACACTGAGTTACATGTGTGTGCGTTGTATACTGAATATTTTCAATTCATAATTTTCCTTTATTTTTTCTTTGGTTTTTCCCCGGGCTGTGATTCCGTGTTCTGGAATACTGTAGTTTCTTTCTAACGTTTCACCTGCAACTGTGGCTGGCATCCTCAAAGAAGGGTTGGGTATGTGTGTGTGCGTGTGTGTTTGTGGAGTTTATATGTTATGAACCCCTGTTGGGGAGTATATGTAAATTTGTGTAATTGACTGGTTTAGTTTCTGGGTATAGAAATGCAAGGCTCGTTAGTGTCTGTTTGGCTAATGGTTGGTTGATGGGCCATTATCTTCTGGGAATCCTCCTGTCCCTGGGAGGAATTCTTTTGTAAGTGTTGTGTTTTGATTCTATTGTATTTCAAAACTGGCAGCCAGATTTTGTTTACTTTTAAGGTTTCTTCTTTCATGTTGAAGTTGTCCAGGTGTCTGTGGATTTCAATAGCTTCTCTGTGCATTCTGACATGAGAGTTGTTGGCCTGGTCTAGAATTTCTGTGTTTTCAAATAGCATTTTGTGTCCAGGTTGGTTTATAACATGTTCTGCTACTGCTGATTTTTCTGGCTGGCCCAGTCTGTAGTGTCTGCAGTGTCTCTCATGTTCCTTGATTTGTGTTTGCAGACTGGTCCCTATGTAAATGGCCTCACAGCTCAAACAACAACAACAACAACAACAACCAAAGGAAAATCTATGCATGCCGGCCGTGAAAGCCTTAAACTTCACATATTTTGTGTTTATTCTTTCTTCTGATTTTGTATATCATTTGGGGTGGGCTGCAATGTGCCTGGCTGTAGTCCTTCAGTGTGTTTACTGCTCACAAAGTGCTGGGCACTTCAACAGCAAACAGAAACATTTCCTCATCCCCCACTTTGTTTCCTCTCACCCCCTTCCCACTTTCATTTTCATCCATCACCTAATTCAGCAGGTTAGGTGCTGAGAAGTTTGGTAAGGCTGGAGCTATTCATTGAAACTGAAACATTTAGCTAGCTAGAGCCATGCCCTTTGCCCATGCCATTTCAAAATTAAGTACCACCCAGTTTACTACCAGGTTAGCAAGTACAGGATTGCTGCATCCACTTCCAATAAACTCAGTTTTCCTGACTAACCAACAGAGAAATTCTTCAATGTCTAAGTCATATTCCTTCTCTTGCACATTTCAGACAGTGTAGCTTTTAAAGCCAGAAACAGAACAAAGAGTTTAGAATAGAGTAGCCTCACTGCATGCAAAATAGGTGCATTTTACCATATGTCTTTGCAGACCACACTTCTTGATTGGGAATGGTGAGGCAGAAAGCATGTATTTCTTAAGGAAAACAAGAAAATGCAGCTAGGTGTTAACACTGACACCTCCACATAATTATCTGCACATTCCTTTGCCTGCACATTTTAAGTAATGCAAAGGGCTATTGTAGCACCTTTGAGACTGAGAGGAAGAAGGCTGTAGCAGTTAGTCTCTCCATGTCAACAGTGCTACAATATCCCTTTGGTCAGTCCTCACCTGGAATATGGTTTCCAGTTCTGGGCACCACAATTCTGGAAGGATATTGACAAGCTGGAATGTGTCCAGAGAAGGGCAACCACGATGGTGGGTGGTCTGAAAGCCAAGCCCTATGAGGAGCACCTTAGGGAGCTGGGCATGTTTAGTCTGGAGAAGAGAAGGTTGAGAGGGGACATGATAGCCATGTTTAAATATTTGAAGGGATGTCATGAGTACCCGGTTTGTGGGAGCAATTAGCTAATACACATTGGAAACTGCTTAATGCAGTGTAGATGTGAAAATTGCTATTGCTTAACAATTTGTAAGCCACTCTGATAGACTTTGTGGCTGAAGAGCGGGATATAAATACCTAATTAAAAATTATAAATTAATACTGAGGATGGAGCAGACTTGTTTTCTACTGCTCCCAAGACTAGGACATGGAGCAATGGGTTCAAATTACAGGAAAAGAGATTCCACCTAAATATTAGGAAGAACTTCCTGACAGTAAGAGCTGTTCGGAAGTGGAATACACTGCCTTGAATTGTGGTGGATTCCCCTTCTTTGGAGGTTTTTAAACAGAGGTTGGATGACCATCTGCCAGGAATGATTTGATTGTGTATTCCAGCATGGCAGGGGGTTGGACTGCATGGCCCTTGAGGTCTCTTCCAACTCTATGATTCTATGATCCCTTTTCCTACTGATCTAGAGGAACACAGCTGTCTTTCAATTTTAAGTACCGTATATTCCGGCGTATAAGACGACTGGGCGCAGCCAGCCTGTCCCTCACCAGCCAGCCAGCTCAGTGGCTGTAGATGATGGAATAGTCTGTGAAATTAAAGGACTGAGAACAGCTAAAAAAAGCATGGGATACTTTGAAAAATCTCTGTGGTGTTCAATCTTTGGAAAGTAAGGTTGGATGAAGCTATCAAATCCCAAATTTTTGAATGAGCAGATTAATGAATGAGCACATTAATGATTTTAGAGCCACATTGGCAGACAAGAGAATTTCACCATAGACAAAACATTATGCAGAATTAAGTCTGAATCCAGAAATTCTAATTTTAGGCTAACTTGTCCTGAAAAGAAACATCATTTTGACTCTCCTGAACTAAATGGAGGGCCATTTAACTCTTCAAAGGCAAAGCAGTTATTCTCACAGCAGGAGGAAGGATCTGCTGGGAAAACTGCCCAGGCCATTTACACTTCAATCATTCTCACAGCAGGGGAAAAGATTTACTGGGGTATAAGACCACACACACCCCACTTTTGAGGAGATTTTCAAGTGTTAAAAAGTAGTCTTATATGCAGGAATATACGGTAATGAATTAATAATACCAACTATGGATAATTATTATTCCTATTATTAGTGTTAGTGACTATTAATTGGTATCCCAATTTCTAACATCGAACATTAGTGAATTAATTTTTATACCTAATATTCAAATCTCTAATTAAAGCTGAAATCTGAAGCATGGTGGATCAGGCTTTACTGTAGATGCACTTATGAAACAAAATCCCAAGTGTTGGGCCATATGTGGAGGGGAAGAAAAGAAATCAGCATCTGATTGTAGACCTCTGGATGATTTGCGACAATTTAACAAAGGTTCTGATTTTAACAACAGCAATTAAAAAGCATCTTCAGTGCAACTGTGCACATATTTACTCATGAACAGATGTGTAAAATTTAAGAACATTTTGAAACCAGAGCAAAACCTTTTTTGTCCCCAAGCGGGAAAGAAAATTTGGGGGAAGGGATAAAAGTATATGTAATACCGTATATTCTGGCATACAAGACGACTTTTGAACACTGGAAAATATCCCCAAAATTTGCGGGGGGGGGTCGTCTTATACGCCGGGTATATGGTTTGCCTCGCCTGCCACCGATCTCCTGCCTCTTCGCTCCCTTAGCAAAGGGAGCGAAAACACAGGAGAATGGGGGGGTGGGGGTGAGGCAAAGCATGTACTGGTACATTCGCCCATCTCCTCCGCCTTCGCCCCATTTGGGGAGGAATCAAAGGCGGAGGAGAGGTGAGAATGTAGCGGTTTGCCTCACCCACCGCCCACCTCCTGCGTCTTCACTCCCTTCGCAAAGGGAGCGAAGACGCAGGAGACCGGGCAGCGGGTGAGGCAAACCGGGTACATTCGCCCCCCTCCTCCGCCTTTGCCCCCTTTGGGGAGGAATCAAAGGCGGAGGAGAGGGGCGAATGTACCAGTTTGCCTCGCGAGGAGCCCTTGTAAAAGCGCAGAGGTTGGGCTGGCAATGCTCTCCCCAGCCAGCCAGCCAAACACACCTCCAAGTTCCCCCTAGCAAAGCAGGGGGAACTCTGAGATTTGTTTGGCTGCCTGGGTGGGGAGAGTGTTGCCAGCCAAACTTCTGTGCTTTTACAAGGGCTCCTTGCGAGAAGGCTCCTTGCAAAAACAAAACAAAACAAATCAAAACAAAACAATGCAACACTACATCTTCACTAAGTTAGGAATGAAACATTTTATATTGCTAAAGCTATAAGCCAAGTTTGGCTTTGATGTGAAAATAAGTGCCATATATTCCGGTGTATAAGATGACTGGGTGTATAAGATGACCCCCCCCCATTTTTAAGTTAAAATATAGAGTTTGGGATATACTCACCGTATAAGACTACCAACCACCACCCATCCTCCCTGAAGCCCCATCTTGGATTTGGGAAGGACAGGAGCTGGCTAGGAAGCTTCCTAGCCACCTTTGACAGGGGACTGGCTGGGGGGGGGGAGCTTCCTAGCCAGCTCCCATCCTTCCCCAGTCTGAGATGGGGCTGCCAGCCCCATCTTGGACTCGAGAAGGACGGGAGCTGGCTAGGAAGCTTCCTAGCCACCTCGGAGGGTGGGTTGGCTGGCTGGGGGAGGAGACTGCTGCCAGCCAAACCTCATGAGGAGCCCTTGTAAAAGCATAGAAATTTGGCTGGCAACGCTCACCCCAGCCACCCAGCAAAACAAATCTTGTAAAAGTGCAGAGGTTTGGCTGGCAATGGTTCCCCCCCCCCCCCGCCCAGCCAGCCAAACCTCCGAGGTGGCTAGGAAGCTTCCTAGCCAGCTCCCGTCCTTCCTCAGTCCAAGATGGGCTGGCAGTCCCATCTCGGACTGGGGAAGGATGGGAGCTGGCTAGGAAGCCTTCCCCCCGCCAGTCCCCCCGCAAAGGTGGCTAGGAAGCTTCCTAGCCAGCTCCCGTCCTTCCCAAATCCGAGATGGGGCTTCGAGGAGGGTGAGTGGGTAGTCTTATACGGTGAGTATATCGTAAACTCTGTATTTTATCTTAAAAATTGGGGGTTGTCTTATACGCCCAGTCATTTTATACAGCGGAATATACGGCACTTATTTTCACATCAAACCCAAACTTGGTTTATAGCTTTAGCAATATAAAATGTTTCATTTATACCTTAGTGATGTAGTGTTGTATTTTTTTTGGCATTTTTAGGACCCCATACAGTCAAATGAAGAGACCCAACATAGTGTAGTGGTTTAAACATTTACCTATGACTTTGAATCCCCACTTGGCCATGGAAGCCCACTGAGTGACCTTAGGTAAGTCACACTCTCTCAGCCTCAGAGGGAGGCAAAAGTAAACCACCTTTGAACAAATCTTGCCATGATAACCCTGTGATAGGATTTTCTATTTTCTAATGCTTAGGGCCGCCATTAACTTACTTAAACTGTAAGAAAGCTGGAAAACTGTATAATTGAACTTTTCTTTTAATTATTCTTTTTTCCCTCTTAACGAATACGATAAAAATATTAATAAAAAAGGAATGACTTGAACGCACACAACAGCAATTTTGCAAATGACTGCACCCTATGCTATATAAAAACATATGTCTTAGTTTTTGCTAGTTTAGAAACATGGAAATGGAAACAGAAACCACACATTTTTTAATAACTCTACAGACAGAAAGAGTCACAATGTTAAGGTTTAGGCTAACAACATATAATTAACTGAAAACTGAAATGCTGAACTTTTACATAGCATACTATCAGCAATGAAGGCCCTCTGTATGCAATTCTCATGAAAATGACAGCATCCCTTTGGTGCAGAAATTCATTTTGATGTCATATCTCTAATGTATGCACCAGAATTATTATTCTCTATTTCTATAGACAAGAGTCGCCCTGCTTTGTGAATGGAGTATTGGACTATGACTCTGGAAACCAGGGTTTGAATTCCCACTCAGTCATGGAAAAGCCACGGAAACCCACCTTGGGCAAGTCACACTCTCTTAGCCTCAGAGGAAGGCAAAGGCAAATGCACTCTGTACAAATCTTGCCAAGAAAACCCCGTGAGAGATTCACCATAGGTTAGCCATAAGTCAGAAATGACTTGAAGGCATGCAATAACACAATTCTGCAGTCTGTCTTACTATTCTGTTCCTTGCATTGTGTGTATGTAACACCTTGTCTTAAGAAGAATTTTACTAATTTCAAAAAAAGAAAAAATATTTCATCAGTCTATTTCTCCCCAAGTTACCAAAACAATGATTGTTTTTTTTAAAAAATGGTCCTTCAGGAGGGAAAAAAACAGGAAAAATGTTTGTCCCCATATTTTTCTGATTGGGTGGGTTTCCAGGCCTTCACATATCTGGATTGATGAATTCTAGTTGCAGGCCTTAACTGGATTGATGAATTCTAGATTTAAATTTGAATTAAATACTTCAGTCAGTTCCTATGAGCATGGTCTTCATAAGGAGGCACAATCAAGCAAGATTCTCATCTTGAACCTTTCTCTAACATCTACCTTGAAATTACAGCCTTGCTCAGCTGCCTGTTTCCTGAGTGGGCAGGGCATCCTTAGAACTCTAATGCATTGCACCTGTTTTCAAGGCTCTTTTGAACTGAGAGAACAATCTGCCCCCTTGTGGAAGAGGAATCAGGCCTGCTTAGATAAAAACAGAACAGATGACATGCTACAAGGCAGCATGGAAGTGTTAGAGAACAGGAAGTAAGGATAAACAGGAGTAAGTTAGATAAGATGGAAACTGGATAGGAATGCCTATATCCAAGTAACAGTTGAAGGAGAGGGAAGAATCCATAGTAAGAGCAGAATGAACTGTTTTGGGGCTATTTTTGTGGAATGTAAAATATTGTACTACATAATAAAAAAGATGGAAAGTGTACCTGCGAACAAGTAAAACAAAGCTGATTCAGTTAAAGATATGTAAATATAACTTATGGCTGCTATCCAAAACACACTTGGAATAAGCCCCACTGGAAAAACTGGGACTTATTACAAGTAAAAATTCAGAAGATTGTGCTGTTAAATCTACTTTCAGGATCTTTCAGAGTAAAGAGTCCTACCAACATGTCACACAAATTATATTAGAAAAGCATTTACAGTGGGCCCTTGGTATCCATTGGGGTTTGGGTCCAGGACACCCCCCCTACACTCACATTCTCAAGTCCAATTATATACAACGATGTGGTAAAATGGTGCCCCTTATATAAAATGGCAAAATCAAGGTTTGTTTTTTGGATTAAAAAAAAACAGAAATATTTTCAAGCCATAGATGATGAATCCCTGGATGCAGATTCCATGGATAGCGAGGGCCAACTGTCTATATTTATTTATTTGATCAGTGTTTGGTGTGGATATTTACACTAACGGAAAAGACAGCAAATACTGCTTTTTTCCATATATTTTTAAACATTTTTACTTCTAAGCATTGTATTCCCTTTATAGAGTATTTTATCACTTTTCCTGCTTCAGGAATAATAATGTTCCAGAATGTCTGCTTTATACCATGGAATTCATAATCCATGAACTTTACACACAAAATAGTACATTGAGCTCAGTCTGAGGCTGCAAACCTATGCAATTACTGGAAATTAATCCACTGAACATTTTAGGTTTGGTGGTGCCAAATACACACACATATCTTTAAATCCCAAATCTCTTGTAGCTGTATCAGTATTGCATATCATTACAAAATGTAGGAAAGGCTGCAGGCTAACATATGTTACACTGAAACCAAGACTGCTGCCACACCATAGAGTTTGACACCTCTTTAAATGCCATAACTCAATGCTATGGAATTTTGGTATTTGTAGTTTTGTAAGATATTTAGCCTTCTCTGTCAGAGAGCTCTGGTGCCACAGCAAACTACAAATCGTAGAATTCCATTGGATGGAGCCATTATAGCTGAAGTCAAACTGTATTATTTCCCACTGTTCAAAGTACCATCATATTTAAGTACAATCATAGGAGTTAGCATCATTTACTTTAGCATGTATCCAGAACTAAATTTAGAAGATCAAGGACCAAATTAGTATGATTTTCTATTTATATATTACCATATATTCCGGTGTATAAGACGACTTTGAAGCCTGGAAAATAGCCTCGAAAGTCGGGGGTCATCTTATACACCAGGTATACAGTTTGTCTCACCCGCCGCCTGATCTCCTTCCTCTTTGTTCCCTTTGCAAAGGGAGTGAAGACGCAGGAGATCGGGCTGGGGGGGTGAGGCAAAGCATGTACTGGTACATTCGCCGCTCTCCTCCACCTTCGTCTCCTTTGGGGAGCAATCGAAGGCAGAGGAGAGGTGCAAAAGTAGAGGTTTGCCTCACACGCCACCCAAAGCCTTCCCAAGTTGGCGCTGGGTGACACACCGCCTCTCGGTCCATGGGGGACGGGGGGAGCAGTTGCCAACCCGTGCTCAGCGCCCCCCTCTCTCTCGGTTGGCAGGGCAATGCTGGGTCTGGCTGGGTTGGCGGTGCCGCTGCCTCACTCAAGAATTTGGCCAGCAGGGCACTCACTTTGATCCAGAGCACAAGCAGGCAGGCGAGGAGACGGAGCTGCTGCCGAAAAGGCAACACCGGCGTGGATGCTGCCCGGCCTCCGAGCCCCTCATGATGCAGAGGAGGGGGGTGTCTCTCTCTCTCCAAGCAGAGAGAGAGCCGCCCCTGCCCCTTCCCGAGAATGGAGCGAGCTGGGCGGGCAGCCAAGCAAGCGAGAGAAGGGGAAAAGAAATGGGAAACCCACCCACACGCCCAGCTGAGGAAAAGGGCAGGGACCCAGCTGGCTGGAAAGGGCAAGTCGGTAAAGTTTGCCCAGGGCGCTCGGTTTCGCTGGCCAAAGAAAGTTCCAACCACAGCGGTAACGGGCTGGCCCTCACCTGGAAAAGCGAAGGGTGCCACTTAGGAGGCCCTGAGTGTGTGTTATGTGTGTGCGTGGGGGTGGGCTGGCCAGCCCCGACAGGGAAGCACCATACTCCAGAGGTGCTACCGGCAAATCGCCGCTCGAGTCGGAAAGCTGGGTGGGGGCTGCATTCAGGCCCTCGAGGGGTCATCAACTTGGGAGTACGAACGCTCCCACACTGTGCAGCAGAGCAGCCAGATGCAGTCGCCCGAGAGAAAATTGAGAGGGGGGCTCCTCCTGTATGGACCTTCCATTGTGGGGTAGAGCAGGGCTCTTCGCCTTTTCTTTACCAGGGCCCCCCTTTGAATATCTTTTGTTGCCGGGGTCCCTCAAGACTTAACTCAAGATTTAAAGCCCCAATAATAATAATAATAATAATAATAATAATAATTTTATTTATGGTATAGTGGGCTAGGCACTCGCCGAGATCCCACAAGCCGACCTAGGAAAGGATGGATGGCTGAGTGAACCTTGAAGCCCTTGGTATAAAACTTGTAAAGTTGTGGCACTGGCATTTAACTACTGTGACACCAGGGCTCAATAATAATAATAATAATAATAATAATAATAATACCATTACACCATTCATTCAACCTTCCCTCAGAGGCACTGGAGGAAAAGAGAAGACTTTTCTCCTCCAAGTTTGTGGCTGGAGTAGATTGAATGGCAATGCGCAAGCCAAGTCAACCAGCCAGCCTTTACCTTGGCTCCTGTCACTGCAGGGAGGATCACAGATTAAGAACCACTGGTGTGGAAGATGGAAATGAAAGCCCTAACACTGCCTTTCTCTTCTCCCTCAGCCTAATTCTTGACTCATCTTTCCTTGGGTTTTAACATAACTGATCCCAGTTTTATTTTCCTCGCCTTAAAAGGTCTCTGACCACAGGAGGTCCCTCATCCCAGAAGCTGCCATTCTGCACCAAAGTGTTTGATGAACTGGACTCCCACCTTCATGTGACTCTTAAAGCACCACAGACAAGGCGCTTAGTTCTGTAACATAGTGCACACGGTAGTGCCATTTTCAGTATCTGGTTTACGTTCATGGTCTTGAAGTGACTATGCAGAAATGTATAACACTGCAGTCAGTATTTATTATTATTATTGCTTATAGCACCATCTATGTACATGGCACTTGCATTAAAACAAGGAAAAAACAAGCAAACTAAACCCTGGGTTCTGCCAAAGGTGTACGGTCTAAAATAAATGTATACATAAGCACACACAGAGGGAACGAATAATAAACATAGGACTATAAAAAATAATTGCAAAACAAATTATCCAGGTAACTACAAAAAAAACCCCAACCCAACAACAATAATATAGTATAAAACAGAGAATATAAACATAAAACAAACTGACCAATACATGTGATCAAATATAAAACAACAATATATATGTGTATATACGGTAATATAAATCAAACTGACCAAAATGTGTAAACAAAATATACAAGATTCCAAAAGCTTTGGAAAACAGAAAAGCTTTCAATTGAGATTTAAAAACAGAAGGGGCAGTCCACAAATATGCATAAAAGGAGGCTGGAGGGGGGAGTTTGGGATATACCTGCCGTATAAGAGAAGGAGGGTTGGTCTTATATGGCAAGTATATCCCAAACTCTATATTTTAACTTAAAACTGGGGGGGGTGTTGTCTTATACGCCCAGTTAAGTTAGTTAAGAGTTTGGTAAGCCCTTATAGCACAATGAGACAATTTAAAGTTGACCAATTTATTTTATTTATTTATTAGAGTACTTATACCCCCATCTTCAGTCACAAAGGCTCTTGGAGAGGCTTACAAATTGTTTAGTAATAGCATTTACACATCTACACAGCTTTATAGTGCACTAGCCACTCTCTAAGCAGTTTACAATGTGTGTTAGCTAATTGCCCCCACAAGCCAGGCACTCATTTTACCGACCTACGAAAGGATGGAAGGCTGATTGAACCTTGGAGCCCTTGGGATCGAACTCACAACCTTGTGGCTGCAGTACCAGCATTTAACCACTGTGTAAACAGTGCCTGTTGCTGGCTAACTTAATTTCATTTACTATTCTTAATGACTTTAAGTAAGTCATTACTTAAATATTAATTTCATTTACTATTAGTTGAACTCTGATATTTTGAAATTATCCAAATTGCCACAATATTTACAAAATACATTTCAATATGAAGAAAATGTATTACACTGAATTCCAAATATGCTATACTAAGTGAGCTGTAGAATTAGGCCAAGAAAAACCACAAACCCTCCTCCTCCCACAGCAGTTTCCCATATTTTACCCACAACCCAACCTCCTAAAACCTACCAAAAAGAGTTTGGAGGTTGTGTTTCCTCATCAGTTTCCCTATTCTGTCTGTGACTCCTTTGATGTATGGTAAAAATACCTTCCCTTTGGGTGGCTGTTTTTCTTCTTCATTCCTGTGGCTTGTTCTAGGTCTGGCTGCTCTTGTGATGTCTGATCTAGAGTAATCATTAACCTATAGGGTCCAGTTTAGGTGCTTCAGTTCATCCTCCAGGTAGTGGGGTTCACAGATCCTTTTTGTGCAGTCTACCAATGTTTTTATTGTATTTCTTTTTTGTCCTGGATGATGATTGGAGTTCTTGTGTAGGTACCTGTCCGTGTGTGGGGATTTTCTGTATACCTTGTGGCCTAACCGTTGGTTTGGTTTGCAAATGACTAGAACATCCAAGAATGGCAATGTTCCTTCCTTTTCTTTTTCCATTCTGTATTGGATATTTGGGTGGATGCTGTTCAGGTGATTCAGAAATGAGACCAAATCTTCTTCTTCGAGCTCCAAATGGTCAAAGTGTTGTCCACATATCGGAACCATGTTGTGGGCTTTTTTGGTGCTGTTTCCAGGGCGTGCTTTCCAAAATGAACCATGTAAAAGTTTGCTATCAAAAGTTCAGAGGGCTGCCCATGGCTACCCCATCAATCTATCATTATCCCACTGGAAGTAGTGAAATTCTGGACCAGGCCAACAACTATCATGTCAGAATGCACAGAGAAACTATTGAAATCCACAAACACCTGGACATCTTCAACAGGAAAGAAGAAACCCTACAAGTAAACAAAATCTGGCTACCAGTCTTGAAAAATTCAACACATGCAAATGAACTCCACCAAGGGACAGGGTGATTTCCAGCAAACAATGGACAATTAGCCAAACAGACACTAATTCTCCTTGCATATCTCCACCCAGAAACTAGCCATTCAAATACACAAATTTGCACATCTTCTCCAACAGGGGCTCACAGTATATAACCCACACACACACACACTCCTACCCAACCATTCTCTGAAGATGCCAGCTGTAGATGTAGGCAAAATCATCAGAAATAAACTCTTCCAGAACACGGGCTCATAGCCCAAGGGGGAAAAAACCACGGAAAACCTATGGATGGTGGCCATGAAAGCCTTCAACTTCACAAATCTAAAATGAAACAAAAGAAAGTGCTAGAAGATGATATTCCTAGGTCAGGTGGCACTCAATTTACTGGGGTACCGCGGAGGACAACTACAAGTGGTGCTGTGGCTTATGATGCAACTGGATTCAAATTGAAAGGATGTTCGGCTGTTTACCTACTCAGAGGTGAAAGGAACATCCAAAGCTACACAACACATATAATAGAAATATGGGATGTGATAAACATGAATCACGGGAAGCTAGACGTGTTAAAGCAAGAAACGAAACATAGAAACATTGCAATACTTGGGATAAGCAAGCTAAAATGGGCAGGAAAAGGGCATTTTGAGTCAGATAATTACACAGTATTTTACTCAGGAAATGAAAATCTAAGAAGAAATGGAGCGGCGCTAATAATGAGCAGATATGTAGCAAAGTAGTGAAAGGATATAATGCAAAGTCTGACCGAATCATATAGATAAGACTCAGGGGAAACCTATCAATATAACTACTGAGAAATAAATAATCAGATAATCAGATGACATAGCAACAGAGCTGCTTCAAGCTACAGACAGAATCTACTCTAGTTCTAACTAAAATATATCAACAAATATGGAAAACAAAAGAAATGGCTCACAGATTGGAACTGCTCGATATCATTCCAATCCCCAAGAATCAGGACACCAGAGACTGCAGTAACCACAGTACCACTGTATTAATTTCCCATGCAAACAAAGTGATGTTCAAAATTCTACAAAACTGTAAAGACTTTCCCCATATATGGAGTGAGACATGCCAGATGTCTAAGCTGGGTTCAGAAAAGAAACAGACACTAGGGATCATATTGAAAATATATGGTGGATAATGGAGTGCACCAAAGAATTTCAGATAAAAATTAGCCTATGCTTTATAGATTACAGCAAAGCCTTTGATTGGATAGATCATGAAAAATTATGGATTGCTCTTAATGAAATAGGTGTGCCACAATATTTGATTGTCCTGATGTGTAATTTGTACTCAGAACAAGAGGCTACTGTCAGAACATAATACAGGGAAATGGAATGGTTTCCAACTGGCATGGGGGTCAGGAAAGGCTGCATTTAACCACCCTATATGTTTAATTTGTATGCTGAACATATACATAAAGCAGGATTAGACTTGGAGGAAGGAGGCATGAAAACTGGAGGAAAGAACAACAACTGAATATATACAGGTGACATATTATTAACATAAAATAGCAAAGACTTGGAACAATTACTGAAGAAAGTCAAGGAAGAAAGTACAGATAGGTTTACATTTGAGCACTGAGAAAACAAAAATAATGACCACAGATTATATACATCACTTTAAAGTAATGATGAAGACATTGGATCCAATGAGAAAAAAATGTTTTCTTTTTCATTCACAAAATAAACTAATACTAGTCTATGAGTACACATAATCCAAAACAAAAGAGCAGTTTGTCTGTGCCTCAGTTTGGTCAAAGTTGATATACCTTTCTAATAACCCTGATATCTCTTTAAGCTTATTGCAGTTTTCAACAACTGTGTCCCAGGTGGTACTGTTCTTTCAACACCTTCCACAAACTTGTGAATAGCAACAGCTCTGTCCAACTAGCCACTAAGGTAATTTTGTGTGAACATCTCAATTAAGAATATAGTATCTGTTTAAAATAAGCCATCAAGGATGCTATTGAACTCACACAGTACTCAAGATATATGCTGCAGAGAAAGATACTTGGACATCTCATATTTTGTTTATCAGTTGTAGTATCCAGTGATATTCGGCCTCCATAACAAGAGACTGTGCTTTTTGCTATCCTAACTAGTGGTCATCTTATTTTAAAATAGTTTATACCAGCTGTAACCATATCACCACATGAAAATAAGTTGCACAAATTAATTTTGTAATATATTTGCTTATTCAACCTCAATACTGTTTTTCTGTATCCTACAGAAAGGGAAGGCCTCTATAAAGGTAAAAGATATGACTTGTATTCTTTTTACCAATAACTGCTTTTATACATTTGCAATTCAATCTTGACAGATTTAAGTATTTATTGATTTATATAACTATAGTTGCTGAAACACACCCAAAACAGTGACAAATCATCAGGTGTGGGAGGAATGGCACACATGAAAAGCCATGGCATCCACACTTTAAAAATAGGGGGGGGGGGTGACAAGAAGGAAGCAAATCACCTGAATGGCACAGAAATGCCAAAACTAATGAAACGTATTCTACATTTCTAGTTAAAAAAAAAAAAAACCTTAGTACCATCATGATAAATTAGTTGTTACTGTCAGCTTTAGTAGACAATACTCATGCAAATAACCAACACTTTAATGTATTTGTGAGATTAGAAAATAAGAATGTCATTCACAGATTGAGAACAAGCACCAAAAAAATCCCAAACATTATTTATTCTGCAATCTACCACATACACAGGGTTCAAACTGCCAGCACTTAACCGAAATCCTTTAAAAGGCCACCAACTAAAGCAGAACAAAAACAGAACACACACACACAAAAACAAAACACTTCCCCTGGCCACAAAGTCATATTGAGACAATTCTGGCAGCTACTGTTTATTTAGCCTCTACTACTGTTGATTTTTTTTAGTGGAACATTGTATCCATGCTGACAAAAGTAGTGGAGCGCAATGTGGGAATTCATCGGATGATTGAAGAGCAACTTCAAATAGTCTCCCTTATTCTCACCATTATCGTACTCCTAAATTAAGCTATCACCTAGAAAGCTTTAAAGTTAAAGCAGCAGCTCTGACTGCTCCCCATAAAACTTGTAATATATGGTACTAGAATAATACCAGCTATTATTTCAGTTCAATGACAGCATGAATACCAGTCCTGCAGGAAGTTAGTTAAACAGGAGCTTAGATCAAAACTATTTCCCTTCCTCGTTTGTCCCCCTCTTAACATACAGAATGGTTTAGGACCTTAACTAGTTAGGACCAAATAACTACCAGGGGCAAATTGCAGATAGAAGCTACAAACATATGGAAATTTTGCAAGTCACCTGATGCATCATGTAAATCCCTCAAAGGTTAACTCATGAGTTACTTCCATTGTTTGGGAAGTAACAATGAACTCACAATATTCAGACACATCTCCCCAAATAATCTCTTGCCATAAAAACTAAAAAAAGATTCCAACACTGACAGAACTGTATTCTCAAACATCTTTCTTCAAGCACAAGAGCAACTGCTTAGCCTAGATTCTTGTAGGAATGTAGCCATATTAGTCTCTTATAGCAAAAACAAGAAATATAGTTGAGTTTTAAAGACTAATACGTTTTATTTGGCATAAACCTTCATAATCCACACCCAACTCTGACACATGGCATCTGATGAAGTGGGCTGCAAGCCATGAAAACATATGCCAAATAAAACTTGTCAGTCTTTAAAGTGCAACTAGGTTGTTACAAATAACAAGGATGAAGGTGAGAACTTATTCTTTCATACCAGTTTTGCTGACACTGATGTCTCCACATGCTGTACAGCAAAGATCTTGAACCTCATGGTTATGTTCCACATGCATACAACTTATTTATACATAACACATATAGACAGCAGCCCAAATTAAAGTGGTTTCACTCTGTCTCCTGTTAAACTCATCATTCTAGATGTGGAAGAGAGTCATGTGGAAGGAGGACACTCAGGAGACAGAATAAACCCATCTCTAGAATACTCAGTTCTAGACCAGATTATTATTGAAATTAGTTGCCAACAAAGATATTCTCAGACTACTGTACTTTCAAATTACTATAAACAAACCCCTATATTTTAAAGGATCATTTATGTTTTTTAAGAGCTGTGTCACTTTATGATGCATTCTATCATCACATCCACTACTAATAAAGTGAGTTGGTTGGATTTCCTCTAAATCAAGAATATAAAAATACTTCAAAGTGGGGAAAAAAACAATTTAATTTGTATGGAGAACATACATACTTACAATCTGAGCATCTGAGAATTTCTATGTGACAGACTGCATGTTTCCCAAGACATAAAAATTTCTACTGTAAAGCATTTGTATGTAAGCCTATATGGTTTTACAATTATTCCATAATGTGTATTTATTTTTAGGTGGACTTACATTCTAATGACCAGTTGTCATTGTCGTCGTCATCATCATCATCATCATCTTATTATTATTATTATTATTATTCCTCATGTGTGAAATGCTGTCCCTAGGGAGGTAGACCAGTTATCAGCTGAAGCCTTTTTGGCAGGCAGAAGAACTTTTTATTTACCTAGGCTTAATTCTTCATCATCCCGTGCCCATTTAAATTCACCTAAAAGGTATTTTCTACTATTATTACATTGTTCTTCAACGGCTTCAACTGCTTAGAATTCTCATCACTCCTTCTTCTATAAGCTGCTCCAGAAATGTGTAAATTAAAGCATGTAGTATACTGTAAATTTATTAAAGAAATGACAACTTCCATCTGAAAAGCTGGCTTTCCTTATTCTGAACCTTGCATTTCCCATAACTAGCAAAACTAGAATTATGCAAATAAAAAGAAATTATAGAAATGTATTCAATTTACTTGATTTATATACAGTATACTGACAAATTAAGCTTTTCATTTAAACACATCAGTTTTTAAGCACAGAGTACAAGCAAGGGTATTCTATTTCTATTGTTAAAAATTAGCTTAGTTTAACAAAACAGCAAAAAGAACTGGACTGTAATTAAACCTTTTAAACTAAAATTTCCACTTAATACTTTAAGTTGTACCTTATTTAGAGTAATTAGTTTCTATTGGTTACAAACAGGATGACCAAAACCCATCACAAACTGGTATTTTATTCCTGTTAACAGTATGTCCTGGCAGCATAGATTTACTAGCAAAGCAACAGCAAAGACACATCAGTACCTAATATTACTCCAAAGATCTTTTTAAGGAATTCTCTTACCATGAAAATGTGTCTCATCACAGCCCACTGGGATAAAATACAACAGTAGAAAACAGAGTTCACACCTCTAAGATAGTCCAACTCAATAACTATGCTGGGTTTTTTTTTTAGCATCTTTGCTATATCTATGAGGGTAGTCTTACTGATATTTTTCTAACTATGAAGAACGCTCAGAAAGTCAAGAAAGCAACAGTTTGGAAACTACACAGCTATAAATCACTCAGAAAAAATTAATGTACAGTAGCACCCCTGTATCCGCAGAGGACTGGTTCCAGAGGGCCCCATGGATAATGAAATCCGTGCATAATAGCGAACGCCCTGGAGGAGGAGGGAGGGAGAGAGGAAGGCTCGTGGCCCAGGCTGCCATGGCACCACTCAACCTGCCTAGGCCGCCGCCTCCCAGGCCTCCTCAACCACCACCGCCATGCAACACCGCAACCTCCCAGGCCTCCTCATTAACACCACTGCCACTATGCGCACCACCATGGCGGCCCCCCAGGCCTCCTACACCACCACCACAACCTCCCAGGCCCCCTGCTCCTCTACCACCACATGCCACCACAACCTCCCAGGCCCTCTCCTGCTCCACCGCCACAGCCATGTGCTGCCACAACCTCCCAGGCCTCCGGAAAATCCCAGCCACCAACCATGAAATCTCCCCTCCTCTTCTCCCTCCCCCTCCCATCGTCACCAGAGCCATCCCGGGGGAAGGGAGGAGAAACAGCGGATATGGGGGGTGCTGCTGTAAATGATATTGTCAAGTATTTCTAAAAATCCACATTTACTGTTAACTATTGCTATTAGAGTGGTCACTGCAGTCAGAGAATCTTCAACCTTCCTTGCTGCAGGAAACGTTGGTACTGAACAAAAAGAGAAGTGTTACCACTTTCCAGAATACAAACTGATTTGCCATATTTTACAGTCGGGCTTTCACATTCACGGGGATTAAGGGTGCAAGACCCCTGCAAATGTGAAAAAACGTGAATAAAAATTTATGCAAACAAAATTTAAATACTGTACAACCTCGTGGCCCAGGTTGCCACTACTGCAACCCAGCCTACCTAGGCCTCCCAGGCCTCCACTGCCACCACTGTCACTCACCCCATCACCACCACCATGCCCCCGCCACATGCTCCATCACCTCCGCGGCCTCCTGGGCCTCCTCCAGCACTGATCCCAGCATGTCGTCACCATGCCCCCACATGGTTCCATTGCTATGACCCCGCCGCCACCAAAGGGAGGGGAAGGAGCAATCTGGCCTCATCCCCTTCTGCCTTCAACCCCCCATCGCTACCACAGCAGGGCCATGGGTGAAGAAAGAAGGGGGTGGAGAAGCAACATGTTTCTGTACCCTTCCCCCTCCCCCCCAATTACCAATGCCGTGGGGCCATGGGCGGAGAAAGAAGGGGGCAGAGAAGCAAAGTGTCTTTGTCCCCTCCCCCCCGATCGCCACCATCATGGGGCCATGGGCGAAGAAGGAAGGGGGCAGAGAAGCAAAATGTCCTTGCCCCTCCCCCCATCACCGCTGCAGGGTCATGGCCGAAGAAGGGATGGGGAGGAGAAGCAAAGTGTCTTCGTCCCCTTTCCTCTTCGCCCCCTACCCAATCGCCACTGCCGCGGGGCCACTGGTGAAGACGGCAGAGAAACAAATCCGCAAATAATCAAATCCATGAATGCCAAACACCCGAAAAGGGGCAACTGTATTTCATTTATCTCACCACAGTCCTTTGAGATTCTCTGTGCTGGAAGACTGCAAATTGGATAGAATCACCAACTTGTTGATACTGGGATGCACTATGTTTTCATTTCATTTCTTACGAGCCTAAAACAATCCTGGAGGCACCTGGGCTTCATATAGGAGGCTGGCAACATCATATGGGAGGCTGCCCTGAAACCCTGAGGTTTAGAAAAGGTTTAGCAGTGGATTCAACAAGTGGCTATGTCTTTCAGAGTAAAGCAGAAAATTCACCATAGCATTAAATCAGCGTGAAAATGGGTAATGACATAGGGAATCAGACATAGCTTCCAAAACTGCTGGATGGGGTAAAAAATCAGATTAAGTAAAACTGGGTGAGATTCTCCCAATCAGAAAGGAGCATGCCCCCATATGCCTGCCAGCCTCATGATGCCTTGAATCAGGAAGGTGAATTCCAGAGAGTTTTCATATCTGATGCCTTACGTTTTTAAAATAAATATTTCAATTTAGCTGTAATGAAGCTAAATGAAGAATGAGTGCACATTCCAATGCAAGAATATAAGAGGAAAAATTTACATTGTAATGTTAAAGATTTTTTGTTTGTCTAGTGCTATTTAGGGGAATTTCCCTAATACATGAATAATTCCTTCTTTAAAATACTTCTTTCTTCCCACTAAAAACACGAATCTGAAATAAGCTATAGTATAACTAGCATTTTTACTCAAGTTAATAGGCTCAAGGGCTAAAGAAAGGGCACGTTCAGATTACAGAAGACACAGAATTCTCTAATACACAAAATATATAATGAACTAGTCCAAAAAAAGGGGGGGGGAGAGAGGAGAGGCTCTCTTAGGAGAACAGTTAACAAAAATTTATACATGGAGAAATAATCTATCTAGAGTTTATATGCTGTGAACCCCTGTTGGGGAGTATATGTAAACTTGTGTAATTGAATGGTAGTTTCTGGGTGCAGAAATGCAAGGCTCGTCAGTGTCTGTTTGGCTAATGGTTGGTTATTGGGCCATTATCTTCTGGGAATCCCCCTGTCCCTGGGAGGAATTCTTTTGTAAGTGTTCAGTTTTGACTCTATTGTATTTCAAAATTGGCAGCCAGATTTTGTTTACTTTTAAAGTTTCTTCTTTCCTGTTGAAGGTGTCCAAGTGTTTGTGGATTTCAATAGCTTCTCTGTGCATTCTGACATGAGAGTTGTTGGCCTGGTCTAGAATTTCTGTGTTTTCAAATAGCATTTTGTGTCCAGGTTGGTTTATAACAGGATTTTTCTGTCTGGCCCAGTCTGCAGTGCCTCTCATGTTCCTTGATTCGTGTTTGCACACTATGTTTAGTGGTCCCTATCTAAATTTGTCCCACAGCTGCATGGTATGAGGTAAACTCTTACGGCTGTGAGAGGATCTCTTTTGTCCTTCGCTGAGCGTAGCATTTCTTGGATTTTTCTGGTTAGTCTATAGATTGTTTGGAGGTTGTGTTTCCTCATCAGTTTCCCTATTCTGTCTGTGACTCCTTTGATGTATGGTAAAAATACCTCCCTTTGGGTGGCTGTTTTTCTTCTTCATTCCTGTGGCTTGTTCTGGGTCTGGCTGCTCTTGTGATTGATGTCTGATCTGGAGTAACCATTAGCCTGTAGGGCCCAGTTTAGGTGCCTGAGTTCGTCCTCCAGGTAGTGGGGTTCGCAGATCCTTTTTGCAAGGTCTACCAATGTTTTTATTGTGCTTCTTTTTTGTCCTGGGTGATGACTGGAGTTCTTGTGTAGGTATCTGTCCGTGTGTGGGGGTTTTCTGCATACTTTGTGGCCTAACCATTGGTTTGGTTTGCAGATGACTAGGACAGCCAAGAATGGCAGTGTTCCTTCCTTCTCTTTTTCTATCATGAATTGGATATTTGGGTGGATGCTGTTCAGGTCACTCAGGAATGAGACCAAATCTTCTTCTCTGTGGTTCCAAATGGTGAAAGAGTCATCCACATATCGGAATCATGTTGTGGGCTTTTTTGGTGCTGTTTCCAGGGCTTGCTTTTCAAAATGTTCCATGTAAAAGTTTGCTATTACTGGGCTCAGGTGGCTGCCCATGGCTATCCCATATATCTGTTCGTAGAATTCGTTATTACACTGGAAGTAGCTTGTGGTGAGGCAGTATTTGAACAAGGCTGTGATGTCCTCAGAAAATATTTGTTGTATTAGTGCCATGGTGTCCATTATGGGGACTTTGGTGAACAAGGAGACAACATCAAAAGTGATCAGTCTGTCTCCAGGTTTCAGTTCTATGTTGATTTTCTCTATGAAGTGAGCTGAGTCTTTGATGTAGTGAGGGGTTTGTCCTATGTGGGTTTGTAATTGTGTGGCCAGAAACCTGGCCAAATCATATGTGGGGGATCCAATGGCACTCACTATGGATTGGAGTGGAATGGAATCTTTGCAGATCTTGGGAAGTCCATATAGTCTTGATGGGAGAGCCTCTGATCTGCATAGATTCTGGTCTATGATTGGCTAAATTGATGAGTTCTTGATCAAACCATTTGTTTTTCTGGTGATTTTGTTGGTCGGGTCTTGCTTGAGTTTTCTGTATGTTGCAGGGTCCAAGAGCTCCCTTATTTTTTGTCTGTATTTTTCTGTTTCCATGATTACTGTGGCATTGCCTTTGTCTGCTAGGAGAATAATGATTTCTGGATCTGCACTGTCATGTCTGTATTCTCAAGATTTGATTTGCGTTAAATGTTCTAAGTGGGTGGTTTGTTGTTAACTGCAGTCAAGTCAATCTCAACTTATGGCAACGCTATGAATGAGAGACTTGCAAGTCCTCCTATCATCAACCACCCTGCTTGGGTCTTGCAAACTCAGAGCTGTGGCTTTCTTGATTGAGTCTATCCATCTGGAACGTGGTCCTCCTCTTTTCCTGCTGCCTTCCACCTTACTAAGAATTACTATCTTTTCTAGGGAATCATTTCTTCTCATGACATGGCCAAAGTACAACCACCTCAGTTTAGTCATCATGGCTTCTACAGAGTGTTCAGTCGGATAAGAGCTAACATAGTAGGAGCGGACAATGGGGTGTCCAGTTACTCTGTGAGTAGGATTACACTGGATCAGTTTCAGCGGGTGAGTACCGTCGATGTGAGCAACCTGCTGGGGCAAGTAAGAAAGACAACTTGTCCCTTTGATCCCTGTCCTTTTTGGTTGGCTGTCTAGGAAGTAGATGCAATTAGATCTCAACTACAATATATTATTAATGCATCTCTCAGGGAGGGAAGTTTTCTATCTTGTTTTAAAGATGCAGTGGTATGACCACTTTTTTTTTTAAGCCTTCCCTGGACCACTGGGACTTAAAAAAACTATAGATTAGTATCAAATCTTCCTTTTTCTGGGCAAGGTGATTGAAAGGGCAGTTGCCTCCCAACTCCAGGCAGTATAGGATGATACAAGTTATCTAGAGTCATTTCAAACCAGCTTCACAGCAGGATACAGAGTAGAGACTGCTATGGCCATCTTAGTGGCTCATCTTCACCTGGGCACTGACAGCAGGAGTGTACGCCTTCTGGTGCTTTTGGCCCTTTCAGCAGCATTTAATACCATCAACTATGGTATTCTTCTGGAACACCTGGGGGAATTGGGAATCGGAGGCACTGTGCTTCAGTGGTTGTGGTCCTATTTCCCAGACAAGGTTCCAGATGGTGGTGCTTGGGCATAGTTGCTCCTCAAAAAAGGACTTGTAATATAGCATACCACAAAGTGCTATTCTATCTCCAATGCTATTCACCATCTTCATGAAACCACTGGGAGAGATCATCCAGAGATATGGGGCAGAGGAAGCATGCTGATGACAACCAAATATATTTCTCCACGCCATCAAAAACAGCCTTAGCTAAGGACAGTGTGCCTTCTCTGTATGAAAAAGGAGGTGGTAATGGGCTGGATAAGGAAAAACAAACTGAAGCTGAATCCAGATAAGATGGATATCAAGGGTCCTAACCTGAGTCTGGAGGTGTGTCAGCCAGTCCTGGATGGGGTTACACTCCGCTGAAAGATTGTGTTCTCATCCTGGGAGTGCTTCTGGGTCCGTCACTCCAAATGACAGCTCATACAGATGCAATTGCCAGGAGTGCTTACTATCAGCTTTGGCTGTTACACCAGCTGTACCCCTTCCTAGAGCTGGAGGACCTAAAGATGGTAGTGCACACACTGGCAACCTCATAGCAGGACTTTTGCAATGTGCTGTACATTGGGCTACCTCTGTGTCAAGTTTGAAAACTTCAACTGGTTCAAAACACGGCACCCAGATTGGTCACTGGTACATCCAGGGGTAATTATATCACAATATTAAAATCACTCTACTGGCTGCCAATTAGTTTCCACAGAAGTTACAAAGTGCTGGTTAGCACTACATAGTTTAGCTCCAGGCTACCTACAGGATCACCTCCTCCCGTATAATCCCCCCTGTACACTTCGGTCCTGTGGGGGACATTTACTCTAGTCAGCCAGGACTAGGCTGGCAACTATCACCCAGAGAACGTTTTCTTCCTGCCCTAGACAGTAGGACTGCTGGAAGAGATCAGACAGCTAAATACGCTGTCTGAATTTAAAACAGCATTATGAACCAGTCTCTTCCAGCAGGCCTATCCACATTATTTTTAAATTGTGAATTTAAAATTATGAATTTCAAATATAGATTAATTGTTTTAATGGGTATTTATCTTATCTCTTCTTTTAAACTGATGTCATACATTTTGATAGATGTTATGTGTTTTTATAGATATTCCATGGACTGAGAAGGTTAAGAATTATTATTATTATTATTATTATTATTACCACCACCACCACCACCACCACCACTTTTCTGTACAGTAGGACCCCACATATCCACTGATTCATTACCTACTGATTCAATTATCCACAGAACATAAAACAGCATACCTACCATAGAGTCTTCCTAGAAAACATGTCCTCTCTAGACATTTTCTAGGTTCTCCAAGACAACTCTATGGTGTTTTTAACCATAGAGTGTTTTAAACCTTTATGGTGTTTTAAAGAAGTCCCATTATTTTCAATGCTGTTTACTATTATCCACGGTTTTCATTATCCATGACCCCCCCCGAACCAATCCCCAGCAGATACACGGGTCCTACTGTATTTGTTTTTTTAGCAGTCCACAGAATCCACAGAACTCTTCTCCAGCACTACATGGAACTTCTATCAAAACTTCAAGATAACTGGGCAGTTCGCCAAGAACTCAGCGCACAGTGGCTGCAGGGTCTATGCAGTAACACTCTCTGGCTTTTCTTTGCAAACAAAGATTCAGGAAGGACTCATCCCATGCTTTCTGGAAGCACACTGATTACTAAAAAGGCCAATCAGAGATAGACAAGTCCGGTTGCAGAAAGCACAGCAGAAGGTCTCCTTGGGTGATGTTTTCGGGTTGTGATTCTTTCTGCGTTGTCATTTCTCTTCAAGACTTGTTCTGCGTGAGTTCTCAAATAAGGCTGCAGCATTGTGGATAGTGCGTCTCCATGCCTCCCAATGTGAGGCCAGGGCGGACCATTGTTGGTGATCACTTTGGCCGAGCCTGAGATGTTGCTTCAGGGAGTCCTTGTATCACGTTTTTGGAGCACCCCTCTTACACTGACCCATGGCAAGTTCACTGTAGAGTACTATTTTTGGGAGGCGATGGTCCTCCATCCTAGAAACGTGCCCTGCCCAGCGCAACTGCATTCTCAATATCATGGCCTCAATGCTGGTGATCCCTCCTTGCTCAAGGACAGCAACAGGACTACATTTAGAAAGACAAAATCATTACTTACCTACAGCTACTAGTGAAAGAGACTCAGAGTATCACTCTAAATGTTTAAATTGTTCTAAAGTAGACATGACAGTTCGTGTTGACTTCAACTCCCAGAAACGTCAACCTACATGGCCAGTATAGAAATGTGAAGGCCCAGGAAAATCACAAAGAAATTCACGGGGGGGGGGGTGTCCTCCTGTTTTCTTTTGGAAAATTGTAAAAACTGAAAATTTTAAAAATGGGAAATGGAATATTTTGCAATACTTTCTTGTAGAATTATTAATAAAATGTTTAAGACATGGTATTCATGTATCTATTACCACAACATTATTTAGAACCATATAACCAGAAGACTTTTATGCAAGACAAGATAAACTATTTCATCATTGCAATTGTCTTATATCTTTTTCTCAGTTCTTCTAATGGTAATGAATAGTTTATGCCTGCTTAACACCGTGGCTAGCATCCTGTTAATGATACACATAGGCATAAGTCAATCTTATGTCTATATACCGTATATTCCGGCGTATAAGACGACTTTTGAGCACTCAAAAGTGCCCTCCAAAATTGACAGTCGTCTTATACGCCGGATACACTTTGCTTCACCTGCCTGCCTATCTCCTACCTCTTCGCAAACGGAGCGAAGAGGCAGGAGATCGGGCAGGGGGTGAAGCAAAGTGCTCCTCCCTGCCACCCGCCCACCCCCTGCGCTTCCACCCCCCCTCCCGAAAATCGCGGAACCACGGCTTTGGGGGGGTGGCTAGGAAGCCCCCTCCTCCCTTCCCCCCGCCCACTCCCCGTGCATCCACCCCCCTCCCTGAAAGCAGCGGAACCGCGGCTTTCAGGGAGGGGGAGTGGCGGAGAAGCCCCCTCCTCCCTTCCCCCCGCCCACCCCCCCCGCTCATCCACCCCCCTCCCTGAAAGCAGCGGAACCGCTGCTTTCAGGGAGGGGGGGCGGAGAAGCCCCCTCCTCCCTTCCCCCCGCCCACCCCCTGCTCATCCACCCCCCTCCCTGAAAGCAGCGGAACTGCTGCTTTCAGGGAGGGGGGGCGAAGCCCCCTCCTCCCTTCCCCCCGCCCACCCCCCCGCTCATCCACCCCCCTCCCTGAAAGCGGCAGAACCGCTGCTTTCAGGGAGGGGGGGTGGAGAAGCCCCCTCCTCCCTTCCCCCCGCCCACCCCCCCGCTCATCCACCCCCCTCCCTGAAAGCGGCGGAACCGCTGCTTTCAGGGAGGGGGGGCGGAGAAGCCCCCTCCTCCCTTCCCCCCGCTCATCCACCCCCCTCCCTGAAAGCAGCGGAACCGCTGCTTTCAGGGAGGGGGGGCGGAGAAGCCCCCTCCTCCCTTCCCCCCCACCCACCCCCCGCTCATCCACCCCCCTCCGTGAAAGCAGCGGAACCGCTGCTTTCAGGGAGGGCGGGTGGCGGAGAAGCCCCCTCCTCCCTTCCCCCTGCCAACTCCCCATGCACCCACCCCCCCTCCCTGAAAGCTGCAGAAACGCGCTTTCAGGGAGGGGGGTGGCGGAGAAGCCCCCTCCTCCCTTTCCCCTGCCCACTCCCCATGCATCCACCCCCCCTCCCTGAAAGCCGCAGAAACACGCTTTCAGGGAGGGGAGTGGCGGAGAAGCCCCCTCCTCCCTTCCCCCCACCCACCCCCCGTGCATCCACCCCCCCTCCCGAAAGCCCCCTACTCCCTGCCACCCTCCCACCCTCCGGCCAGCCACCCCCCTTCCCCAAAGGCTCGCTTTGGAGAGGGGGGTGGCTGCGAAGCCCCCTCCCCCCTGCCACCCTCCGCCCAGCCTCCCCCCTTCCCCCAAGCCCCGTTTGGCCGCACAGCCTGCAGATCCCCCTCCTGCGCTCCCTCCTGGAAGGGAGCGCAGGAAGGGCATGCAGAGGCTGCGCGGCCAAACCGCGATTCGCCCCTTCTCCCCACCTTCCTGGAAGGTGGGGAGAAGGGGCGAACGTGCCCCTTTTGGGCGCACAGCCTCCGCATCCTCCTCCTGTGCTCCCTCCTGGAAGGGAGCGCAGGAGGGGCATGCGGGGGCTATGCGTTGGAAGAGGGGGGTCGTCTTATAGGGCGAATATATCACAAACTCTGCATTTTACCTTAAAAATTGGGGGGTCGTCTTATACGCCGGGTCGTCTTATACGCCGGAATATACGGTATGTCCTTTACTTTTCCACCTGCCACAACCAAAGACCTCCCTAGACTCACTGTTAAGCTACTAAAGCCCCTGCCACAAGTTGGAAGGTAGAGGGAATTGTAGGAGCCTTAGTCTATGTCCATGTAAGTAGATCTCTCTGGCTTTTCTTCGCAAACGAAGATTCAGGAAGGACTCATCCTGCACTTTCTGCAAGCGTGCTGATGACGAAAAAGGCCTATCCGAGATAAACAAGTCCGGTTGCAGAAATCACAGCAGAAGGTCCCCTTGGGTGATGTTTCCGGGTTGTGATTCTTTCTGTGTTGTCGTTTCTCTTCAAGACTTGTTCGGCATGAGTTCTCAAATAAGGCTGCAGCATTGTGGATAGTGCGTCTCCATGCCTCCCGATGTGAGGCCAGGGCATACCATTGTTGGTGATCAATTTGGCCAAGCCTGAGATGTTGCTTCAGGGAGTCCTTGTATCACTTTTTTGGCACGCCCCTCTTATGCTGACCCGTGGTGAGTTCACCATAGAGTACTATTTTTGGGAGGCGATGGGCCTCCATCCTAGAAACGTGCCCTGCCCAGCGCAGCTGTGCTCTCAATATCATGGCCTCAATATGGTGATCCCTGCTCGCTCAAGAACAGCAACATTCATCACATAGTCAGTCCAGTGTATTTTTCGGATTGTGAGTATACAGCGCTGATGAAATATATCCCTGAGTATATCCCTGTGTATAGCCTTGGAAAAAATGCAAAAGAAACAACTATTTCTGTGATCAAGAAAACTGTTCAAAAGAGGTATATTTGATCCTTCAATTTCACTTTTAGATCATAGGACTCTAGAAAACTGAAGGTTCATATGAATTAGACAATATTTTCAACTCTTCCTTAGTAAACTGTCTTTTTGTCTGCATATTATGCAAACATTCATCTGTTTCTTTCATTTGATGCAGAGAAAATGAAGGGGGCATGATAAGAGGACAGAACAACAAATAAGCAAAGCAGTTGAATGACTCACAGACAACAACCTACCTGCACCACATGCCTGAAGATGCTCTGTATTCTGCAACATTTCAAAGTTCTTTTGCAATATCAAAAGTTATTTGGTATAAATTACTAGTTACCCAGTCAAGTGCAGACATCAAAGCAGTGCTACCATGACTAGGTATTCGTATGTTTTCATCCCAAATTCACAAACTGCAATAGTTTAGCATCATTTTCAAACATTACTTCCCAAAATGCTCCACTCATATTCCTCAACCACCCATTTCATACCTTGTGTGGGGGTGGGGCAGGAAATCTGCTTTCTGTTTTTTCCAGACCTTCACAGACCAAAATAGATTTTAAACCAAAACAACTAAGATTGTTTGATTTTAAATGTATGTTTTTAATTAATGTAGAGTAACTGTTAATATTAAACTGAAAATATGCATGCTAGCTCTGTAGTTACCCTCTGAACAGAATCAATGATCCAAATTGATGCATTGTGTAAAAGAAGGCTTTTCTAATTAAAAGTAACACCAATGATCTTCTCTAAAATGTATTTACCCATATGCCAAACACAGGCATTTAATCTTTGCTTCATGAAATCAACTGCATTTGACTGCCCAATAAATATGAATCATACTCTTAGTCATGAAAAATTAATATTGTATGTCACTGTTTTTTCTAGGGTGGTGAAGATCCGAGCAGAGCAAACAGAACGTTACATCGGATGCTTACCGTGAGGGTACCTTCTGTAAGGAAAGAAGTAAGATTAATCCTTTAGTGCTGGGAATCCCTGGGACCGCCCAGTGGAAGCAGGAAGTTGAATCAATGTCCTGGAGATTTGAAACTCCTTTGTCTTCTCCAACTCATCTCCATGAGGCCAGTTCAACTTCCTGCTTCGCCCAGTAAGGAACAGGATTTATCTCTCCATCTTGCCTTTTGATTTTTCTTCCTCTTCTTTTGTCTTGATCCTTTTGATTCCACCCTTACCCACTCACCCCTACCTGATCTCTCTAGCCCTTCTCTTTAAAACAACAACACTTATTTCTTTTTCCTCCTCTTTGTTCTGGCTTTGCTTGCCTCTCCCCCCACCGCACTACACCCCCCCATGCTTTATCCTTCCTCCGCCGCTACAGCTCTTATTCTTTCACTTCGCCCCTCTCTCTCTGATCGAGCTTGGGAAGCGCGAAAGGAGCTGGCAAGAGAAGCAAGCAGCCAAGTGTTCGGCCACAGCAATTGCAGGAAGTGCGGGAAATCCTGAAGCCCCGGAACAGCGTCTCAGAGGGGACCCAGATGGCTGCGGTATGCACCTCTGCTCTCAGCCAGCTGCCTGCCCCAGTAGCCCAGCGGGAGGTAGCGAAGGTGGTCGAGAAGGCCCTGGCCGGCGGCGGCACAAGTGGCCCCTCAGTGTCAAGGCCTCTCTTCAGAAAGAGAAGGCCAAACTGGCGAGGAATGAGGGCCAGTCGGCCATGGCTGCACAAAATGCAGTCAGTGGGAGCGCGGAGTCTAGGGGGGATGCAGCTGCTTCCTTTCCCCCCAGCACTCTCTCTCTTCCAGCGGAGCCACAGCGGACCCTTGCCAAGGGGCAGGAGCCCAAAGGAAGGTACTCAGGCCCCTGGTGGGAGAGGAGCTGAGGCCGGTAGCACTAGAGGGTTTGTTCCAGCCACAAACTTGCAGAAAGAAGCAGGAGAAAAGTCCTCCCTCCCCCTCCAGTGCCTCTGAGGGAAGGTTTTCTACATAGTGTAGTATTATCATTGTATTGTATTATTATTACTACCAGGTGTTGTTGTTGTTGTTGCTTTAAACCTTGAGTTAAGTCTTGGGGGTCTGTAGCAACAAAAGATATTTAAAGAGGGTCCCTGGTAAAGAAAAGTTTAAGAGCTGCTGCTACAGGGTACACTATTCTTGGTATTAGAAATAATACATAGATACATCATCATCAAGAGAAATTCCAGACAAAATGCTCAGAAACGCTTTGGCATATTTACACACTACAATAAGCAGAATTCCAGGGAATTTTCAGCAGCTATATGCTCACAGAGACAAACCATTTATCCCCACGTGGTTTTCCTCACCAGTGGGAATGACTAAACCAACCAGGAAATCAAAGCAAAAGCTTTGAAAAGATGTAGACCACAAGCTTAACATGAGTTAACAGATACTGTGGCAAAAGAGCCAATGTACATTTACGCTGCACCAACAGAATTACAGGAGGCAATAGTACCACTCTATTCTGCACTAGTAAGGCCTCACCTGAAATACTGCGTCCAGTTCTGCATATGACTGTTTAAGAAGGTCTGTGGTGTAGAAGATGAAGCAAGCTTTTTTCTTCTTCTTCAGAGGGCAGGACCCAAATCAAATGGATTCAATTTTTAAGAAAGGAGATTCTGGTTAAGTATATTGAACATACTTCTTGATATTAGGAACTATTTGACAGTGGAAGACTACCTCAAAAAGTGGTGGACCCTCCATCATGGGACTTTTTTTTAAACTGAAGTCAGATAACCACCCCTTCAGGGATGTTTTAGTTACAGATTCCTACACTGGCATACGGTTGGAAAAGATAGCCACTGAGACCCTTCTAATTCAATGGTTCTATGCTGTCTAATTTAGGGCTTCTGGCTTGTTGCATCCCTTACAAGTTAGAATTGCAAGCCAAGTTTTGTTCTCAATTTACAACCCATGGTTTCATAAGGGACATGACAAAACTCATTTGGAAAGGAACGGTCCCACAACACATTAATTTTGGAATTCCTGGCTTACCCATTCTTGCTCAAGAGAGAAGCCAACCAGTGTGTTTAAATTAATTGGCCAATAAAGCATCCAGAGTAAGTCCATAATACTTTTAAAATTATTGAATACAATTACAACATCACTATAATAGAGACTACTAACGGGGGGCGTGGTTTGCCAAGGAACATGACAGACGTGTGATTGTTGAGCTCCAACCAAACTGGCAACTAAAACTACTATAAAGGCAAGAAGAAGGCATAATATTAGCCCACAGACCAGCTATACATGACCACCAACAAAAAGACATTGGAGCAATCAATTACAGATTACTACCAATCCACAAAAGAGGCAAAGATTAGCCCTGAGCAGGACAACTCCGCTGCTTCAGTCCCTATGATGAAAGGCTCCTCAAAGACTCCATGAGGAGGTAAACCAGGATTTTCCCCGATGACGGATTTATCCCTCCCAGAACAGTTGGAAAAATTGAGGGAACAACTAGCTTGTGACCAAGCGACAGCATTAGAACCTCTCCACTCTAAATTGTCCTTGATCTCAGAAAAGATCAAAGACTTAAAAAGGACAATGTCTGAGTCGTTCCAAAGAGGGGTCTGTTATGAACATTGGATTAAAAAGCTAGAGGAAGATAATCTGCAGCTGCAGTTAAAAATAGAAGATTTGGGGGATAGGGAACGAAGACAAAACATCAGAATTAAGGGGATCCCTGAATACATCCCTAATGAAAAACTGCTGGATGGAATGATAGAATGGATAAATAAGGTTGTCCCAAGTTCCGTTCTTATGCTGACATCGAGCAACTTTCACCGCTCACTAGGACTGAAGTGACCTGACAACAAGCTGCCTAGAGATGTCCTAATCAGATTCACCCACTACGCAAAGAAAGCAGCAGTAATGACCACCTTGACAGCAATCAAAGATCTCCGCTACAACAACAGTCAGATCACTGTCTATAACGATCTCTCAGTAGATACCCTCAAAAGGTGACAGGCCTTTCGACTCTTCACCACTCTCCTCAGGCAAAATGGGGTGAAGTACAGATGGGGTTACCCCTTTAAGCTGATAATCCAGCGAGGCTCTGGCTCCCTGACAGCTTCAACACTTTTGCAGCTTCCAGCCCTATTCGAATCTTTTGATGTTCCCCTACCAAGGGAACTGGAGAAACAAGCGCTGCATGATACAAAGGATCCACAGGTCCCAAGCCCTCCTCAGGAGGAGGGGTGGCAGTTAAAACAGAAAAAAAGGAGGACAGAAAGCAAAAAAAAAAAAAGCAGCAAGTTTCTCCCACTAAATAATTGCAAAGCTCAGGAAAACATGGTATGAATGAGCAGAACTAGGCTCTATTATCTTACTTTGTATTTAGACCCCTGTCCCATGATCCTGAGACCTCTACAGAGCTGACATTCCCCATGTTCTTGTCGTTGTTGTGGCAGCAAGTGGCCATATTCTTCTATGTAGCCTTAACAGTCACTATGCACAGACTCATTTGGCGGGAAACTCTGCAACTCGGCGATTGACTGACACTCCTAAGCTAGACAGATAGATCAAGTTGCAGTTGGATATTGCTCCTTCCTGTAGAATCCTGGGAGTTGTAGTTTGGTGAGGCACCAGCACTCTTTGACAGAGTGCTGAGAGCTAAAGGCTTTGTAAAACTGTGGATCCCAGGACTACATAGGAATGTACCATGGGAAATAATCCAGTTTCAAACTGGATTATTTGTGTAGTGGATTAGGCTATGGATATAAAAGGAGCTAAATCAGTGCTGTCAAATGACATAATAATCCTACCATCAACTAAGGATTATTTTTATCCCATCTTTGGACTGCAAATATCCTGAGACACGGCAGCTGGGACTGATAACAGCTTGCTGCAAGGGGACACCCTATCTGCTAAAACCTGCATGCTGGGGGAGGAGATTTGGCCACAGTCTGGGGGAAAACCTAATACTAACCATTTCACCCCTCAAGAACAGCGTAGACCACCATAAAGCAACCTGCAGGAATCCTAATGTTGACAAATGAGGCACCCCATGCCAGTAGCTGAATTGACGGCCGTCTATTGAACAGATGCCTCTTCTCCCAAGACTTTATCACAACTCAGTGACCAGTGGGATGGAAGATGCAGCTGAGCCTTGACAATTGGGATAGAATTCCTACTTGAGCAAAGACCATGGCAGGTTACTGCCTACACTGTCAACCACGCTTCTCAGCTAATGGAGGAAAATGAGAAGACGGCTCTTGGAACTGGCCAGTTCTGCAAAATTCATGCTGATCTACCTCCATAACAATCACCCACAGCCTTTTTCATTGCCTACGAACAATTCTGCTGTACAGTGAGTTGCTAGATCTGTCGGACTATGTTGAGTGTTTTGCTCACTATCACTACACATTCTCCCCCTCTTTTCACCAGAGGTGGCTAGCGTAATAAGTCCTAGCCGGCAACTCGGTCTTCACCGAACTTGCCTCCCTCTTGATAGACACTATGTTTACTGTTACTAATTATGCTTTTAATTGTTTTGTGTTGTATCATTATAGCTGATGAGGTTCCAGAAAAGGCAAAGTATCCATGCTTGAAAGAAGGTCATCTCTTTTGGGATAAGTCATATCCTGTGCCTTTGTTGAGAGCAGACCCTAGAAACTATGATTCATCCTTGACATCTCAGGGAGTTTACCGCTACTCATGCACCCTAAATCAAACCCAAATCAATGACCCGTCTTAAAGTAGTCTCGCTTAATGTGCAAGGAATAGAGTTGCATGTGAAGTGGAATAAAATCTTGAAGCAGCTTAGACCCTTGAATCCAACCATAGTGCTACTACAAGAAACTCACAGGAAGGACACAATGCCACTCTTCTTGCAACGGACCGTTGCTGAGCAGTACACTGTGGGGGGTACGGGTAAGGCCCGAGGAGTTGTAATTTTGTTTAGTAAATTATGTCCTTTCAAAGTGGATAATGAATACCGGGACCCCATGGGAAGATACTTAATACTGGTAGGGAATATCCTAGGGACCCAATACACGATAGCCTTGTATTACTCACCGAATGTGGACCAATATGCATTCATGAAAAAATTCCTTGAAGTACTGCAAACCGTCTCACAGGGAGAACTGATTATAGGAGGGGATACAAATGCCATATTGAACCCCCATTTGGACATATCAAACTCTCCCAAATCAAGGTCCAATCAGATCACGCACATAGCCAAATTACTTTCAGATCATGCACTAACAGATCCATGGAGTCTAAATATCCCAACCTCCATTACACAAGGGCATATTTTTACTATAATAACAAGAATTCAAAGCTCCTTGCCAGACTTGTCAAATGAAAAGCAGACAAAAGAGTTATAACTTCAGTGCGGTCACCCTCAGGAGACCTAAAGACATCCTATAAAAGCATAATGAGTGAATTTCATGCCTTCTACTCGAAGCTATACTCGGAGGATGAGGTACCTCCAGAAAAACTAACAGATTTCCTCCGGTGACTCAAGGTTAAATGACTGACCGAGGAACATAGTGCTCTAACAATGAAGCCTATCTCTGAAACTGAGTTGAGGCAAATAGCAGAGTCCCTCAAATTTGGTAGGTCCCCTAGGGCAGATAGATTCTCTAGTGACTTCTATAAAGTAATGTATGAAGATTTAGCATCCAAACTGCTAGAGCTGTTCAATGTTGTTCTATGTCAAGGACTGCGGCCACAAACTTGGCTAGAAACATACATAGTGCCGATTCCTAAGACAGAATATCTGTGACCCTCCAGCCTCTGCCTTTAGATCAATCTCATTAATAAATCAGGATGCAAATTTTTTTTACTGCAATAATCACTGAATGTATTAACTTGTTCAAAAGTGACTGTATCAGTGCAAACCAATCTGGGTTTATTCCCAACAGACAAATAATGGGTGCTATTCACTCATGTCCCTAGATATTTTGAAAGCATTCGAAAGATTTAACTGGCCATACCTGTAGGTATCGTACAAAAAAATGATTTTCCCAAATACTTTTGTCAAACTAATTGAATCATTATACATAGGCTCCAAAGCACAAATAATGGCCAATAGAATGATATCTGCAGATATCCCGATACAATGAAGGATGAACCAAGGCTGCCCCCTTACCCCCATACCGTTCACAATAGCTATGGAACCCCTGGCAGAATTGATTCGGAATGATCTGGCTATCCAAGGGATTAAAATCGGGGGACGTGTTCACAAATTAAATCACTTTGCGGACGATGTTCTCCTTTTTTTTTGAAATGCATTCATCAATCCCTCCCAGCATTAAAAATATATATTAAGGCTTTTTGACATGTTTTCGGGGCTTCGAGTAAATTATACAAAATCCAAACTTGTGAGCTTGCAAATGACACACAACGAATTGGTGGAACTATAACACTCTACCGATATCCAAATTTCCCCATCAGGCTTCACCTATCTAGGAATATGTATAACCAAATATATTAGACAATTGGTACCTAGAAATTATAAATTTATTTATTTATTTATTTATTTATTTATTATTTATTATTTATTTAGAAATTATGATAAAATAACATGGTGGATGAAACCAAAAGTGGATAAGTGGAAACAACTTTGATTCTCCCTCTTGGGTAGAATTGCACTGATTAAAATGTTTCTGGCCCCGAAGCTATTTTTCCTTTTTCAAACTATCCCCTTAGACGGGTCCCCGAAGATATTTTAAAAATGGACCTCTTTAATCAACAAATATGTTTTCAAATCGAAACATGCAAGGTTCAAACTTGTGGTGCGCCACCTCCTGCGAAAGTCTGGTGACCTGGCTATCCCAGACCTTCGATTATATTTCAAAGCCTCCAATTATGTCAGACACTGTAGTTAATTAACAGGAACCATAAAATTGAGTGGGTGCAAATCGAACCAGAGGGGGATAAGGTGTCCAGATATCCCCTACTTTTTCAGAAGCTAAGTAAGAGAGCATTGCTTAAACACGTGATAGGCGGAGTTACTGCCAAAAATGTATCAAAGCACATTCTGCCTAGCGTTTCTAGAAGGTCCCAATGCTCTGCGCAGGCGCAGGAGTAACCCCCAGCTGTGTGATTCATAGAGACCACGAGGAAGATCCCATGGCTACATAACTCATTGATGGTATGGTATAGATGGAGACATCTCCTCTCAATGGATTTGTCTCCTTTGTGTCCCTTTCTCTTCCACCCCTCCTTTTATCATCCAGACAAACTTCCACAATACATGGGATGGGAGGAAAGGGGCATATACAGGACTAGAGATCTGTTCGTACAGGGCTGAGTACTGACCCACTGCAAATTGTCTTCTAAGCTAGTTCCCACTACAGAGTCATGGTTGCAAGGTGGTCAAGTTGCTGCCTTTACTACAGCTCTTATGAAGAACACTAATCTAATGCAACCTCTCACAATATTCGAAAATAACATCCTAGCTGGGCCCTGTACTACAAAGGGTCTAGCTTCTGTGTTGTATCTGTTATTAAATAATGTGGTACATCAGGACAATGTGCAACTTTAAAACGGTCTGGAAAACGGATTTGGACTTGAGGTTCTCAGATGAGGAGTGGAACAAAGTTTGGTCCTCTCCCCCAATGACATCACAGCGACCTGAGAAACCTCGCCAAAAATGATCCACAAGTGGTACTTGACACCTGTTATACTGTTGTGTAGAAGATCTGGCTCATCTCCTCTATGCTGGAGAAATTGTCACACAGTAGGTACCTATTGGCACTTATGGTTAGACTACCCTAAGTTAGCAGATTTTTGGGAAAAGGTAGTAAGCCTAATAGCAGAAATTACGAACCAGGTGATCCCTTTTTGCCCTGTGCTTTTGCTTCTCTCGCTATTCACAGGTACTTATAAACACCTCAAACACAAGAGGCTAATACATTTTTTGCTAGAAGCGGCCATAACTTCCATAGCCACAGTTTGGAAAACAGGACAAGTAACCATAGATGCTTGGTGGGAAAGGATATGGAATTCCTGATTAAATGAGAAAATGACAGACAAAATGAAATTACGCCAACCGCATGTGAAATGTGAATCATTTATTGAGAAACAGCTCCAATTTATACGATTTGTTAACAACCACTCAGCAACTGTACAACCCCCTCCCTCCCACCTAAACATGTGGGCTGATGTCTTTTGAAAGTGCTGCATTGCATATCTAAGTGACCTTTTTAGCCATTTTTTGGATACCAAACCTTCATGACATATCCTGGAATAAGTTTGCTATGTCTTGTTTTGTTTGTTGATAGATTGATTTGTACCCTGTTATGAGAAAATCAATAAATACATTTTTTTAAAAAAACTAGAACTACCAACAACTTTGCATATTGAACCAAACAACAATACTAAACTACAGAGAATATTCTTTACACTACTTCCTTCACAGCACATGAAAAGTAACTGAGGAAAAGACATTTAAGTGCATTCACCTGGGACTAGGTACACCTAGGAACTGTGGACAAGGTTCCCAACAAAAGCTATTCAGCTCTCGAATGTTTCAAATGTGGTTGTCTACAAGTAAAATGCCCATACATATAATTGAGAGAGACCACAAGAAAAAAGAAGTGGAAGGGAAAAGGAAAAAAAATCTCCTAAAAGGGAAACATCTTCACAACAGTATGTTACAGTCTCAAGATTCATTTACAGGATGACCCCCATATACACGGGGGATATATTCCAAGACACCCTGCCCCCAAACACACATGTGGATACCTGAAACCATGGATAATGGGGAACTCTATTATTTTCAATTAAACGAATGACAGAAGTTGACCCTAGAATTGTATTGGAGGACCTAGAAATGCCTAGAGAAAATATATTTTTTCAGATATCAATAAGTGAAACTGTGGATAATGAATCCATGGATATGGGGGTCGGCCTGTACTAACTGATCCAACAGTAAGACCCTTGTATCTGCAGGGGATATGTTCCTCGATTTTGCACAGATGCACAAAACCACAGATAATACTGAATGAATACTATTATTTTCAATTAGATGAATTACTGAGATATTGAGAAGAGTGTGTGCAACTTGGAGAGAAAGGAACGTTGGTCTTACCTGTGATACGTTCTTTTCCAGTGGTGAGGCGAAGAGCATCCGTCATGAAGTTACCCCTTAGTCCTGAAGTTACCCCTTAGTTCTTTACTAACAATGAGCAAACCTTTAGTTTTCCAAAATGAAAAGGTCTCAATATTTACATTTTCTTATTTTGACTATAACACTTTTACATAGCCACCTTTACATTCAATAGTAAGAGATAATATTAACTTTTCCCCATCGAGATGCATATAAAGCACCCCCCAATTCTTTATATCAAGTTTCATTCATGCAAGAGCTATGCATGTTTTTACAGGTCATGACTTAGATCATGTCAATAGTAATTACAAGTGATATGAAAAGAGAAGTAAAGGTTTTTAAAACATGAAACCTATAATTTACACTAGAATTACTGAGTCCTTTGGACAAGGTGGGGAAAATACAGTAACTTGCTCTGCAAAAGATGAAGACAAGTACCATTTTCAATCCTAAAACTGTATATTGCTGTCAACATCTATGAAAAGATATCTAAGTCAAAAGACAATTGTCAACTTTCATTATTGGTCAGAATTATAGCAGTAGTGGGTTTTCCCAATAGTACAGGATTGGTCTTCGCTCCTCCCCCCCAGAGAATGGCTAGTTTCATGCCGAGAGCCCTACTACCGCTGCCATGCAACCACGCGTACACAAAAAAGCATAGACACACACACAACCACATGCGCTAGGATGCAAGAGCCCCTCCATCGCCATGTTACCACATGTACAGACACGCCACGTGTGCCAGGATGCAAGTGCCCCTCTGCTGCCACCATGCAACTGCACAAACACACAGGCACACACCCCATGCTACACACATACAACCATTACATCCCTCATGCTACACAAACACCCACACCACACACATACACCACCCCACACTACACACACACATCACACATCAGGATGTGAGAGCCCTCCCACCACCATGTTTAGAAAGGACTTGAAGCTTTCTACATGTTTCCTCCCCCAGTGTGCTGATTGGCTGTCAAACAGGCAGCTTTTATTGGTTGGAATGTTTCTTACTGTCAGGGTCTGGGGCGTGGGTGGCAGGTTCTAGAAGCAGAGACACCAGGGCTGCATCAGGAACACACGACACAGAATCCAAAGTCCAGGCAGGCTCAAAGATAAACAAAAGTCCAAAAACAGTCCAAGGTCAGAGCACATACCAGACATCCAAGGCCCAGCTACAGATAGCACAGACCATGTTGTGGTGGCCAAGACTGAGGGCTGAATGCTGCTCTTAAATAGCAGTTTCCCTGGCTGCTTCGGGTGTGCTATATGATTGCAGCTGGCTGCATTTGATAGCTTGGCCCTGGCTCTTCCAAGACTCCCAAAGCCAAGATAACTAAATTGAGGCTATCATACTTCAGCCACATTATGAGAAGGTATGACTAACCTTTCTAATGAGTCTAGTTATTGTCTATTGACAATAATGCTTGGAAAGGTAGAAGGCTGTAGGAGACAAAGACTGCATACCACATGGATGGACTAAATCAAGGAGGCCATGGTCCTGAGCCTGCAGGACCTAAACAGAGCTGTTGAGGATAGGGTGTCTTGGAGGAATGTTTGGGTCACAGGGTCACCATGAGATGGAGTCAACTTGGAGGCAGTTAACAACAAGGGGGGATCTCAACATTGTGCAATTATAATTTTGCAATAACTTTCCATATGAACCTGCTCATCTGCCAAAACCGCTCTATAAGCCCCCACCTTCAGAGGTGGTTTTAAGTTGTTACTAAAGATGGAGATTCTTCCGCAGCCTCTCAAGTATTATTTTGCTAGGACTGAGAGTGAAAAAAGGCAATAACTCTTGCAATCATCTGGAACCAGTGAGGTGCACCTTTCTTTAAAAGCAATTCCAGAAGCATTTGCTTCAGTGTGCCTGCAAGTACCTTTCCTTAGGTATTACACAGTTCCTGGAGTTACATGGTTTAATGAAAGGTGTCACAATAGGCAAAGGCCAGAAATATGAGTGACTGATCAGTTTCCCTCTTTCCAGCACCTTTTCAATCATTCAACAACAACTGAAAGTAATTCAATAAAATGGAATCATACAGTGTTCTGGACACATTTTCCTGAACTGTATTACTCATTATGTCTGACTCATGAAAATTGGTCTAGAAAGGAGGTACAGCTTGAAGACCACATACCTTTTGTATGCTCTATTACTCAAATAACTGTTGAAGGAGCAAATATATGCCCCAAACTTCATATTAATAAATGCACCTTTTTCAAACTGTGAACAAAGAAACATTTAAGAGCTATAATTTACTATTACTTCTAGGTGTACAGGTTTTAGTTGGATATAAATTATATGTAAACATTTTGAATAATAAAAGATATAGTAATTAAGTGGCTAGATCCAGAATTCCTATCAAATGAATTCACTGGACACTCAAGCTAGTGGAAAGGAGAGGTGTTTTTTATTTATTCCCCTGCCCACTAAAAAGCTACTTCTTAGGGCTAGAGGATGGACCCTCTAGGTGTGTTGGGTAATGGAGGTGGAAATTGCAGGGAGGGTGTTTCAGCAAAAATTACCTCCTCCCCACTTAATATACTAAAAGCTTTTACAGGATCTCAGTCCCTTACACAAATGGAAGTTGTCTCATTTACAGAATGGACAATTTAGATCTAGCCTACTGTTACTTTTGAACATTAAAAAGCTTCCCATCTACCAGTTCAAGTAACAGATCTCTAAAGAGATGAGTCTCAGGGGAATAATTACATGAGGTTTTTCAGCTTCAGCAATTCTATTCATGTGTATTTTACACACACACACACACACACACACACACACAAAGTTTCCCCTTAAAGTGAGCTATATAAAGTTTTATCACATTCAATATAAAACATTAACTTGCTGTTCCAAATAACTATTAATAGGTTGCAATGGATTGATATTTATCACACGTTTTTATTCTCCTTTGCCAGTCCGCTCACTATCTGCCAGGAAAAAACTCTACCTATGCATCTGTGTAGACTCCAGATCATCAGTTATGACTAGGTGAGTAAATGAAAACAGGACTGGTTTTAATACTTGATATATTTTAATGTTGACTTGTTAGACCCAGCCAGCACAGACTCAGTAAGTCAACATTTCAGTTGATTCCAAGAACAGACACCCCCCACCCCGGATCTTAAAGAATAGTAGATCCGGGGGAGGTGTTTTAATGATGGGCATGGAGGCGAGCACAGGGGTTGGCCAGGGCATAGCTACGCCCTGGTTAGGAGGAGACAGGGGCGGGCCTGAGGCAGGGCCTATTTTACCCTTTGCCGCCCCTGGCTTCCTCCTCTTTTCCACTGGATTTAAGAAGGAGGAACATCGGTTTCCAGGATTTGCTTCAGCCACGAGGGAGGGCTAAGTTGGCTGGGCTGTGATTGCTCTGTGAATGACTGGGCAGCCCAGCAGTGTGATTGTGTGATTGACTATATCCCTTTTATTGATTTAATTGATTGACTTGATGATTGTTTTCAATGATTGATTGATTAGTTAATTTGATTGAGTGATTAGTTAATTTGATCGATTAATTAATTGGATTGGTTAATTTGATTTGACTTAGAAGGCTCCCACCCTCAACCCGACCCCTGCCACGTGGCCTCTTCAAGGGCCCTAGGAACAGGGCCTAATCCCGGCTGTGCCCCACCTGCGCCTCATAGGCCTGATCCTATGCCCCAGGCCCCGATTTCCTCGCCGTGGCCCTGATTCCCCCGCGGCGGCCTGATCCCGGCCCACAGGGCTGGCTGCCCTCGTCCTCCTCTGCACGGCCTGATTCCTGCCACACCTTGGCCCCGATTCCCAATTCCCGCTGCGCCGCGGCCCGATCCCGGCCCATGTGGCTTGATTCCCACCGCGCTGTGGCCCGATCCCGGCCCACGCGGCCTGATCCCGGTCCACGCGGCTGCCCTCGGCCTCCTCTGCGCGGCCTGATTCCCACCGCACCGCAGCCCCAATTCCCGATGCGCCGTGGCCCGATCCCGGCCCACACGGCTTGATTCCCGCTGCGCCGTGGCCTCAATTCCCGCCGCGCTGCAGCCCGATCCTGACCCACACAGCCTGATTCCCACTGCGCCGCAGCAGGATTCCCACCGTGCCGCGGCCCCGACTCCCGCTCATGTGGCCTGATTCCCGCCGCGCTGCAGCTTGATCCTGGCCCACGCGGCCTCCTCTGCGCCTCCAAGCGGCCTTCGGCCTCCTCTGCATGGCCAGATTCCCGCCGTGCCGCACCGCGGGCCCGATTCCCGGCCTATACTCCTCTGCACCGCCCACGCGGCGTCCTCTGCACTGCCCACTGCCTTGTTTCCTTCCATGCCGCAGCCCCAATCCCCCCGCTGTGGCCTGATCCCGGCACCCCACGTGGCCCTTTGTTTGTCCCTGATCCTCCTTTTAGCTGCCCTTTAATTTTGATCGATTTAAATCTATTTAGGTTACTTCGCTTACTTATTTGTTTTGCTTAATTTTAATTACTTTTAGCTGCCTTTTAGTTACTTGACTGTTTTAGTTAACCTAGCTGCTTATTTGTTGATTTGTTTTCCTTTATTGTTTAGTTAATTTTGGTTGCTTTTAATTACTTTTGAGTTATTTTCTTTGTTTTATCACTTGCATAAGTTGCATAGTTACTTGATGATTTTAGTTAATTTAGTTGCTTCTAATTACTTTCCAGTTATTTGTTTAGTACTTAAGTTGTTTGGAATTGCTTTACTTTGGGTTCATTGCCAGCACCGTTGATTTAGTTACTTTTAGTTACTTTTGGTTCGCTTTTAATTATTTTTTAGTTATTTTCCCAGTTACTTCAGTGGCTTTTTATTACTTTGCTTTTGGGTTATTTTGAGTTAGTTACTTTACTTACTCTCTACATGGCCCCCAGAAAGGGCAAGAAGGGCAGTAAGGGTAAGCAGCCCGCTGAACCCGCCCACACTCAGGACCCGGTTGAGGGCGTTTTACAACAAATTTTGGACTGCCTGCAGGCCTTGGAGGATACGCGTCTACCAAGGCCTCCCAAGAGTCCGGCAAGGGACAATGCGGGGGGGGGTTGTCTAATGATGTCGCTAACCAACTTCTCGCCTGCATCCAGGCCTTGGAGGAACAAGGGGAAGCAGTGAACTGTGATGCACAGGAGGATGAGGATTCGCCTGGCGAAGGACCCAGTGGAACACAGCAGCCAGCTACCCTTGCTCAGAGTGAGTTGCCAAATGACATTATCACCATGCTGGCTTGGCCGTGGAGCCAGCCGGACTCCAACACTGATGCTAACACTCAGGGATTCGCTAGCACCCCAGGAAGCCCGACCAATGCGATGTTTGGTTGGTATCCGGGTATGCAGGGTGGTGGGCCAGTGATTCCAATGGGGTCCCCCTACACGTTGAGCCACCTGGGTTCACCTCCCCTTGGAGGCCAAGCGCCAATGATGCTTCCACACAGTACTATAGGCCTTGAGCAGGCTCCTGCTTTGGGTGATCATTTGGCCCAGGCTACTAAGGATAAAATTTTAAAAGGGGAGTATGTGGACATCTTCTCACTCCTTTTCCATGAATTGGACAAGAAGGAGAAAGATGAATTGGATGATAGGGAGAAGGAAAAGATAAAAAGGAGACGCGTCAATAGGACGTGGTCCAACTGGTTGGCAGGCTTCCTGATATATGCCGGTGTAGTATCCCACAGCCAGCCCCACAAGTCTTATGCCATCACAAGATACCTTGACATCATATACAGGGCATATGTGGATTTTGCAGGCCTGGCCTGGCTTCAATATGACGAATCATTTAGGCAAATGGCAGCTTACTACCCAACTTTGAGGAGGGACATTATTAACTTGCACCTGTGGTTGCAAGTTATGTCCCCAAGCCGTCCTATACTGGGGGAAAGGGCGCAGAGTGGGCATCTGTTGCAGAATGCCAGACCTGGCAGTGGTACCCACCAATCCACCCAATCAACTCAGCCGGTAGCGCAAAATCGTTGGCTGTTACGTTGGGAGTTCGGGTACAGGGGGGCCTGCTCCTGCCGCCCTTGCACTTTTCGTCACAAATGCTCCATATGTGACGGAGAGCACTCATTCCGCAATTGCCCCAAAGGGAAGGGACAGTTTGTCAGAGATCAGCAGGGAGGAAGAAAGGGCCCGAACAACCCTGCTCGACAGGGCAAAGGGACCCAGTCCAGTTAGGTTGGATGTTATTGCTACCTGGCTGTGCGTTTACCCGGACCGGTCGGCAGCGCAATACTTACAGGACCGTTTTCATGAGGGCTTTCGCATCCCTTACCAAGGGGTGCGCAAGCCTTACATGGCACCTAACCTAAAATCTATACAGGGATTGGAACATGTAGTCAGGCAAAAGATTCAGAAGGAGGTCGCGGAGGGACGGGTCCTAGGCCCATTCATTGACCCGCCTTCCCCTTGCTTGCAGGTCTCGCCTTTGGGTATCGTCCCTAAGAAGACACCAGGCGAATTTCGTTTAATCCATCATCTGTCTTACCCGAGGGGTCAATCAGTTAATGATTTTATCCCACAGGAATTGTGCACTGTTCAGTACACCTCATTCGATGCAGCTATTAAAGTTGTTAAAAGGCATGGCCTTGGTGCCGAACTTGCAAAGTGTGGTATCAAATCAGCATTTTGCCTCTTGCCAGTTCACCCCGATGATTTCGAGCTGCTGGGCTTCTCATTTAATGGCTTTTACTACATGGATCGGGCAATGCCTATGGGTTGCTCTGTCTCCTACGCAGCTTTTGAGAAGTTCAGTACCTTTTTGGAATGAGCCATCAAGCATCAAACGGGACATCACGGGGTAGTACACTACCTGGATGACTTCCTCTTTGTTGGTCGGTTCAGCACTGGGGTCTGCCGCTCCTTAATGGAGCAATTCCAAGCACTTATGGAGGAATTCGGGGTTCCCCTTGTGCATGAAAAGACGGAGGGCCTGAGTCACCAATTCGCTTTTCTGGGTACAGAAATTGATACAGTTGATCAGTTTTGTCGGCTACCTTTGGGTAAGATAGATGATCTCATGAACAGGGTTACAAATTTTCTGCATCGTAACAAAGCCACGCTTAAAGAATATCAGGAACTGATAGGCCACTTGAATTTTGCATGCAAAGTAATAGCGCTGGGCAGGGCCTTCCTCCGGCGCCTCTGTGATGCCATAGCGGGGGTTTCACAACCTCATCACAGGATTAGGGTCACCCGGGAAATTAAGCTGGTCTTAGACGCATGATATAACTTTTTGCAGCAGTATAATGGGGTTTCCTTTTAGAGGGAGGAGTTACGGTTAGGGGATGCCCTTAAGGTGTCCTCCGATGCGGCCGGCTCCCTAGGCTTTGGAGTCTACTATGCCGGGAGGTGGTGCGCTGAAGGCTGGCCAAGCGACTGGATTGGTACTGGCATTGCCTCCGACCTTACTTTTTTGGAGCTCTTTTCAATATTGGTTGAGGTCAGGTAGTGGGCCCGCGAGTTTGCCAATTCCACAGTCCGTTTCTGGTGTGATAACATGGTCACGGTTCAAGTAGTCAATTCTCTCACCTCCAGGTCGAAAAAGGTCATGACAGTAGTTAGAGCATTTACACTCCATTGCTTGAAGTACAACATTCTGTTTACTGCGTCCCACGTAGTGGGGGTGGACAACGGCATTGCCAATGCTCTCTCCCGCATGCAGATGGATCGCTTCAGGCAATTAGCACCAGGCGCTGCCGAGATGCCGGATCCGATGCTGGAGGATTTGTGGGAGCTTGGACTGGCGAAATAGTTAAGGCTATCAGCCTTTCCATCGCTCCCAGCACCAGAAGGGTATATAAACGAGCCATTCAGGAATTTTTTGAATTGCGGGGCATCGTGCGTCTACCTAACTCCTGGCCGGTACCAGTACCAAATCTTCTTCATTTCTGTGTAGCCCTGAAGGACAAAGGCCTTGCCCCTCAGTCAATTCGATCCAGGTTGGCCGCCTTGGCCTTCTGGAGTAAGGCGCAAGGCCTGCAGGACAATACATCGGATTTTAGAATAAGAAAGGCACTGGAGGGTTGGTCCAGACAGCAAGGTAAAGCAACTGATGATAGGCAACCCCTCTCCCCAGCAATTCTCAGAGGCCTTTTCCAGATATGGCCCAATATCTGTACAACACCATTTGAGGTGGCGTTGCTCCACACGGCTTCCCTGACGGCCTTTTTTGGCGCATTGCCCATCATCAAGCTGGAGGGAGCATCAAAAAAGGACAAGGCGGGCCTTGCTCTTAGTTTGGGTGACATCAACATGGGCGCCAAGGCAGTCACCATAACAATCAGGCGATCAAAGACCGATCAGATGGGGAGGGGCGTGCGCATTATACTACAGGAGTGTCAAGACAGGACCCTCTGCCCAGTAGTTGCCCTTAGGGAATATTTGAAGTTGCGGCCGGTACAGTTTGGCCCCCTCTTTTGCCACGTGGACGGGTCTCCACTGACAAGGTATCAATTTTGGACAATCACAAACAAAGTGTTGGCACGCCTGGGTTTGGGTGGCGTGCGCTTCTGCTCCCATTCTTTTAGAATTGGGGCAGCCTCAATGGCCGCCGCGATGAGTATGCAGCCGGAGGCCATTAAGAAGTTGGGACATTGGAAGTCAGCTGCTTACAAGGGCTATGTCGGTCCAATTTGCCACTGACTGAGTATGTTGTGTTCTGTGACTGGGCTTTCTCTTCCAGATTTGAGATACCAGGTACTGATTTGTGGCCACAGCTTTGTGTATTTGCCATTGACTGAGTATGTTGTTGTGTTCTGTGACTGTTTGTTCTTTCTTTTCCAGATATGAGATACCGGGTACTGATTTGTGGCCACACCTTTGTGTATTGGGCGGCACGACATACCAGGAGAAGCCATTTGGGTCCGCAGCTGGGTCTCGGAGACATTGCTTCTATCGAATGGCTTGGCAAATGGGGTTTGAGGTGGAATGGTCTAATCAATGTGCTGTTTCAGGAGCGTCGTGGACCTCCACCGCATGTGCTAGTTATCCATCTGGGCAGAAATGACCTGGGCCTTCTGAAAGGCAGAACTTTGACACTCCAGGCCCTTGCAGACATGCAACGGATTAAGGTGGCGTGGCCACAAGTTTTTCTGATTTGGTCTGATATCATTCCACGACTCTCTTACCCAGGTGAAGGGGCCCCTAAGCTGTTGGACATTGCCCGCAAGAAGGTGAACAAGGCTGTTCACCGGGCAATGGATGAAGGCCTCATACAAATGCCCGGAACTTTATAGGGTTTACGGGGTCCACTTGTCAGACATGGGATCCAGCTATTTCTTGAGGGTCTGCGGAAAGGGGTGAGGGCTGTATTGGCCTCCTGTATGGGGGATAGGGGCTAAGTGGACACTTGCCCCTATCTGTGGTAGGGAGTGGGGAGACAATGATCTGGCGTTCACCTATGGCAACCTCAAGTTGAGCGGAAGGATGGCCCTCACTGAACTGTACCGGCATCTTAATGGATGGGGTGCAGCAAGGTAGGCTATCCTTAAGACCAGCATCGGGTTGCGATCCTTCACAGAAGCTACACGGCTTAAGGATTTGCTGCCTGGTGCAGGGCCCTCCAGCAGATGGCGCCCAAAGAGAACCCCAGACACCGGGATCCCCATTGGGGCTCAGGTGAGTCGCCCAGGGAGGCTGGGAGATAGGTCACTTGTGACCAACTGCCCAGCTGCCCCTGCAATGGATCTCCCCCTTTACACGTCTGCATAGCCCAAGAAATATACAATAAATAGGTAAGATATCAATAAAGTGGCCCATATTTCAACCCAATCTTCTGTGTCTGGTCTCATTATTTCATGAATCAATCATTAACCTTTGTTGTTATGTGTATTCAAATTGTTTCAGATTTATGATGACCCTAAGGCAAACCTATCACAGGGTTTTTCTTGGCAAGATTTGTCCAGAAGGGGTTTGCCACTGCCTTCCTCTGAGGCTGAGAGAGTGTGACAAGGTCATCCAATGGATTTTCATGGCCAAGCAGAAATTTGAACTCTGGTCTCCAGAGTTGTAGGCCAACAGTTGAACTACTACACCACGAACTAAGAAATGGAGTTGGGCCAAATACTTTTTTAAAATTCAATGAAATATTTTTTTACACCTATGAATTTAACTACCCACTCTACTGGTACTAACTATGTATAATGAAATTCCTATTAAACTTTTAACCAGCTGTAATACCTACAGGGTGACAGTGGAACTTACTCAATCACTGATCTGCTAGGACAGGAATGAAATGAGATAGCAACTTCAAAAAGGACACCAGAGAACCGAGTTCAGCACTCATTAAATGTTACTTGCTGCAACAAGGCATTAACGATTTCTATAATCCTACCATATATATTGACACATATACACTCAGTCTCAACTGTATAGCATGCTCCCTTTTGAATAAAAATCACTCTCAGCCACATTCTTTCACCCTGACAAACCACAGCCTCTCTGCATCGTTTTCCTCCTAAAGTGATTCTGGACCTTTTCCTAGTTGAGTTACATTTTACAAATCTATTTTCAGCCAGTGGGTTCAACAATACACTTATACCCAAAACACTGCATTAATAAGTAAAAAATATCAAAGATTTTCTTATTCTGAACAGACATGACCAGGAAAATTGACTGTGTACTTTCTACTAACAGCTTAGAGGTATCAATTTAAGAAGCTTTGTTAACTACAACAACCAAAACCTGGAACCCCCTCCAAACCTGTGCCAAAGTTTTGAAGTTGATTTGTCACATCCCCATGTACCCCATGTTCTACAACGCCTCCAAAACTGAAAAAGTGAAACTTAGAAGATGTTTTTAATAGGAAAATGTTGTACAATTGCAAAACTTTAGCATAGGTTTGGAACAAATCACAGTGCTTGATTGGGGTGGCGGGAGTACTAGGCTCGAGACACCTATTACTCAGTTTTGGGGGCGCTGCAAAATGCAGGGGTTTTCTTATAAAATATTGCAAAATAATTGCAAGACGTTGGCACAGATTTGGAGCAAATTGGGCAATGTTGGGATGTGGGGTGTTCACTAGGAACTCCTAGTTGAATTTTCTGTTTCTCAGTTTTGGAGGAGTTTTAAATCATGGGTTTTCTGTTGCAAAATAACTGAAAAATCCTGTCACAGGTTTGAAGGGAATCTCATATTTTAGAGTTTGTAGTTAACAAAGCTAATTTAATACTCCACTGACAACTCACATTATCACACAACTGTAAGCATACACAAGACTACAAGAACACCCTGGAAGAACAACCATTACTGAAGTATTCAAAGTTTCAGCATAGCCAGTCTTTACTAATTATCCGATTTACATATACTGGTACCACTTTCATTTTGCTAAAGTGATGTTTATAAAAATAACTGGGCAGTATTCCATTCAGCATTTTCGCTGTCTCAAATGAACCACATGTGTGACACAGCTTATTAATCAGCGCTTGCATTTTCAAGAAATTAAGATGCATATACAGAATTAGATGCTAAACATTTAACATGGTGAAGATCATAGTTTAACAGCACAGAGCACTTTTCACTTTATCAGAGTTTCATTTGAAGAATTATCAAGACTTATCAAAAGGAAAGAAAAGGATATTTTGTTTTGTTTTTACAGAACTAGAAAAAAGTTATTCTCTGAACCAGGAATAAAGCTCATTAGTCCTAGTTTAACAAGTGGATCGTTTTCCATTACTGTCTATTTTTAAAATTTCACTATTTATGAAGCAATAGATTACGGTTTTAGTTTCATTTTCAAACAGTGATTAACTATAGACAGAACATTTATAATAAATACAGTTGTCCCTCCGTATCCACGGATTTGGTATCCACGGATTCAAGTATTCATGGTTTGAAAATATTCTTTAAGAAATAATAATCCAAAAAGCAGACCTTGATTTTGCCATCTTATATAAGGGACATAGGGCAGGGCATGTTTCTAGGATGGAGGACCATCACCTCCCCAAAATAGTACTCAACGGTGAACTCGCCACAGGTCAGTGTAAGAGGGGCGCTCCAAAAAAGCGATACAAGGACTCCCTGAAACAAAATCTCAGGCTTGGCCAAATTGATCACCAACAATGGTCCGCCCTGGCCTCACAGTGGGAGACATGGAGACACACTATCCACAATGCTGCAGCCTTATTTGAGAACTCACGCCGAACAAGTCTTGAAGAGAAATGACAACACAGAAAGAATCACAACCCGGAAACATCTCCCAAGGGGACCTTCTGCTGTGCTTTCTGCAACCAGACTTGTTTATCTCGGATTGGCCTTTTTAGTCATCAGCGCACTTGCAGAAAGCGTGGGATAAGTCCTTCCTGAATCTTTGTTTGTGAAGAAAAGCCAGAGAGAGATAAGGGACACCATTTTGCTACGCCACTGCATATAATGGGATTTGAGTATTCACGGATTTGGGTATCCACAGGGTTTCCTGGAACCAAGCCCCAGCGAAGGGACAACTGTACAGTCAAATACAGTAAACAGTATATACAATACTAGTGATATCATTTCTGATCAGGAGGAAAATTAGGTTTGAATCTGACAGACTGGTGTGAATCTTGCACACCTACCACAAATGTACTATGTAGCCTAAATCAAGCCACATTATCTTACTTCTGAATCTGTGAAACTAGAAGTTTCCTTTTCTACAGTAGTGGGGAGTAAATCCTTATACTGAGTCTTGCTCCTCCCCCATTCCTTAAGGCAAGGCTTAAAGAAAGGAACGTTAGTCTTACCTGTGATACGTTCTTTTCCAGTGGTGAGGCGAAGAGCATCCGTCTGCTTTGGGTTGTCCCTCCCCATTACTCCCAGTAGGCAGGAAACAAATTTTGGGACTGCCCCCGGTGAGGTCATCTAGTAGGGACGACCCCCGGCTGGCCAGTCTGTTGAAAAAGCCTTGCGCCTCTTCTTGCGCCTTTGTCTCACGATGATCAAATCCTGTCTTCAGGGTCTCTCTGCTTGTTCCTCTGCAGGCACCTCTTCCTTTTCGTCCCCCCATGCCCGCTTCCTGGTGGGCTGCTGTCCGGGGCCTACCACCCATCTCCTCCTCCTACATTCGCCAATGGGTGGGTCCGGATGCTCTTCGCCTCACCACTGGAAAAGAACGTATCACAGGTAAGACCAATGTTCCTTTTCCCAGTGGGGAGGGCTCCAGAGCATCCGTCTGCTTTGGGATTTACAAAAGCTTCCTCCCAGGGTGGGCTTGGCGAATGGGGACTCTTCTAGACTTGTGCTACCTGCTGCAGGACCCTTCTGCCAAATGCTGCCTCGGCAGATTGCATCCTGTCCAGTCTGTAATGTCGTACAAAGGTGGAGGCCGTTTTCCAGGTCGCCGCCCTGCATATCTCCTCCAGTGTCGCGTCTTTCTCCCAGGCCTCTGAGGTCGCTGCACTCTGTGTCGAGTGCGGCAGAATCCCCTCCGGCACTTCCAGGCGTAGGGCCTGGTAGCACGCTACGATGCAGCTACGTATCCAGCGGCCCAAGGATGATGGTGACACCTTCCGCCCCAGGTATTTGGCATATGGAGACACGAACATGGCCTCTGATATCCTGAATGGTCTTGTTCTTCTGATGTAGATGCGCAGAGCCCTGCGCACATCCAGCGTGTGCCATATCTTCTCCAACTCCCTTGTTGGGTTTGGACAGAAGGACGGCAATATCACCTCCTGCGCTCTGTGGAACGCCGAATTGATCTTTGGCTTGAAATCCGGCCTAAGGCGCAGTACTACTGAGTCCGGTCTGAAGATGCATAGGTCTCGTCTAATGGAGAGTGCTGCCAGCTCAGATATCCTCAAATCAATCAACCTCAAAGGTTCAAAAGGGTCCTTCACCAAAGCCCTTAACACAACATGCAAAACTCCAGGAAGGAAAACAATGCACCATCCCAGGATAAATCAAGGAGACCCCTCTCAAAAAAACTCTGCGTATGGGGGTGGGAAGCAAGTGGCTTACCCCATTTCCCCATCAAGATGGACCCCAATGCTGACACATGCCTCTTGAGCATAATGGTACCAAGGCCCTTATTCAACCCTGCCTGTAAAAAGGCCAATATGGATCTCACCCCTTTACATATATTCAATCAACAAAAGGCCCTCCAGTGGATTTACACAGCTATTTAATAGAAAGTCTCCTAGCCAAAAAACAGTTTGAATAGCATCCTCATCATACCTTTCATCCACTAAGCTTTGCCACTCAACCTCCAGGCATGTAACGGTAACCAAGCTGGATCAGATGTAGCAGACCTCTTTGATGTACCATGGCTGCCCAATTTGGCAGAGCCCAGCCTTCCTGAACCTGCATGCTGACTATCTCTGAGTACCATGGCCAATGGGGCACTACTATCAGAATTACCTCCACTCTCTCTATTCTTTTTTCCTCAACAGCCTGGGCAACAGCGCAACTGGAGGAAACAAATAACACAACACACCTGGCAAGTGATTGTCAGAAAATCAAAGGCTAATGCCCCCCTCATCCAAAACGAAAGATGTGAAGGCCTGGAAAAAAAATGGAAAAATTCAGGGAGGAAAAAACTCCCCCCCCCCATTTTTTCCCCTGAAGCCTTTTTAGTTTTTTCCAAAAAAATTGAAAAAAGGAAAAAAAATCAATGATGGAATGTTTTATTTTAGCATAATGAATAAAATCTTTAAGACAAGGTCATATATTCTCCAAATTATTTCTAAAAACTATGTAGGGTATCAGATTATTCTAATTTCTGTGTACTGAGGACAAGCAAGTCCTACGTTACAAACTGAATGCTCCAATGCAAGAGTAAGACGCACTTTTCCTTTAGGGGGCACTGCTGTTGTCACAAGAGAAGAAAAAGGTTTCAGTTTCATTTTTGCTTGTGGGTGGGTCTGTTTGGTTCTGTTCTGTCCTCTTCACTAGGCCTCAAAGCACTGGAAGACAGTAAAGAGCAACAAAAAGGATAAGAACGTACACTTACCGTATATTCCGGCGTATAAGACGACTGGGCGTATAAGACCACCACCCCCAATTTCCAGCCAAAAATCTAGGCTTAGGCATATATTCGCCAGATAAGACCAACCCCCCAATTTGGCTGGCTGGGGGAGCCTTGCCAACTGATCCTCTGTTTCCCAACTCATGAGGATCTCCTCGTGAGTTGGAAAAGCGAACAGGATCAGCTGGCAGGGCAACATTCGCCCCTCTCTTCAACCTTCCAGTCAAACTGGACTCGAAGGTGGAGGAAAGGGGTGAAAATGCCCAGTTTGCCTCAGCAGCCCCCTTCCCTCTGTCTTGGCTTTTCCGAAGGGGACCAAGGCGGGAGAAGCGGGGGCGGCCGCGGCAAACCCCTAGATTCGCCCCCTCTCCCCACCTTCAAGGAAAGTGGGGAGAAGGGGCAAACATGCCCCGTTTGGCTCCATAGGGAGGACGCGGGGCCGTGGAGCCAAACCCCGGGATTTGCCCCCTCTCCCCACCGTCAAGGGAGAGAGAGCGAATCTAGGGATTTAACTCCACAGCCCCGATCCCTCCTTCTGGGCCCCCTCCTCCCGCGATTCCCCAACCCACAGGAGGCTGCCCAGTCTCCTGGTGGGTTGGGGAATGCGGGATGGCCAGCTGGCTCGGGGAGGTTCTCCCTCCTCCTGTGATTCCCCAACCTACGAGGAGGCTGCCCAGCCCCCTTTTGGGTTGGGGAATGCGGGATGGCCAGCTGGCTGGGGGGGTGGAGGGAGGGGGCTTCAGGGAGGGTGGAAGGATGGTTGGAGGGAGGGGGCTTTGCAGCCACCCCCCTCTCCAAAGCGCGGCTTTGGGGAAGGGGGGTGGCTGGGCGGAGGGTGGCTGGGTGGCTGGGGGGAGGGGGCTTCGCAGCCACCCCCTCTCCAAAGCGCAGATATGGGGAAGGGGGTGGCTGGGCAGAGGGTGGATGGGGGGAGGGGGCTTCGCAGCCACCCCCCTCTCCAAAGCGTGGCTTTGGGGAAGGGGGATGGCTGGGCAGAGGGTGGCTGGGTGGCTGGGGCAAGGGGGCTTCGCAGCCACCCCCTTCTCCAAAGCGCAGCTTTGGGGAAGGGGGTAGCTGGGCAGAGGGTGGATGGGGGGAGGGGGCTTCGCAGCCACTCCCCTCTCCAAAGCGCAGCTTTGGGGAAGGGGGATGGCTGGGCAGAGGGTGGCTGGGTGGCTGGGGCGAGGGGGCTTCGCAGCCACCCCCTTCTCCAAAGCGCAGCTTTGGGGAAGGGGGGTGGCTGGGCGGAGGGGGCTTCACAGCCAACCCCCTCTCCAAAGCACGGCTTTGGGGAAGGGGGGTGGCTGGGCGGAGGGTGGATGGGGAGGGGGCTTCGCAGCCACCCCCTTCTCCAAAGCTGCAATTCCAATGGAACCGCGGCTTTGGGGAAGGGGGTGGCTGGGTGGAGGGTGGCTGGGTGCCTTGGGGGAGGGGGCTTCGCAGCCACCCCCCCTCTCCAAAGCCGCGATTCCAATGGAACCGCAGCTTTGGGGAAGGGGGGTGGATGGGCAGAGGGTGGCTGCGGGGAGGGGTCATTTTTGCCCTTTTCCTCCACCTTCAAGCAAGGTGGGGGAAAAGGGCGAATCTAGCGGTTTGCCTCGGCCGCTGCAGAGGTGATCAAGCGGCGGCCGCGGCAAACCGTAATGTTCACCCCCCTCCTCTGTCTCCATTGCTCCCCAAAGGGGGAGAAGGCAGAGGAGGGGAGCGAATGAACTGGAAAAGCACTTTGTTTCACCCCCCGGCCCCATCTCCTGCCTCTTCCCTCCATTTGCGAAGAGGCAGGAGACAGGCAGGCAGGTGAAGCAAAGTATATCCGGCGTATAAGACGACTGTCGATTTTGGAGGGTACTTTTGAGTGCTCAAAAGTCATCTTATACGCCGGAATATACGGTAAATTAAAAAGGTAAGGAATTTAAATTTATCTGATTTCAGAAAACTGAACCATATTTTAGCTGTATTGGTTTATCTTTATAACCTTTATTTATGTAAATAATAATTTAATTACTACTAATCTGGGTCTTTACTCCCCCCATTCACAACCATAGCTTAGTGTTTTCTTGCGAGAGAAATTATTTTTCTTTCCTCTCTCTCTCGGGCTTTTCTTCACAAACAAAGATTCAGGAAGGACTCATTCCGTGCTTTCTGCAAGCATGCTGATGACTAAAGAGGCCAATCCAAGATAAACAAGTCCGGTTGCAGAAAGCACAGCAGAAGGTCTCCTTGGGTGGTGTTTCCGGGTTGTGATTCTTACTGCGTTGTCGTTTCTCTTCAAGACATGAGTTCTCAAATAAGGCTGCAGCATTGTGGATAGTGTGTCTCCATGCCTCCCGATGTGAGGCCAGGGCGGACCATTGTTGGTGATCAATTTGGCCGAGCCTGAGATGTTGTTTCAGGGAGTCCTTGTATCACTTTTTTGGAGCGCCCCTCTTACGCTGACCCGTGGCGAGTTCACAGTAGAGTACTATTTTTGGGAGGCGATGGTCATCCATCCTAGAAATGTGCCCTACCCAGCACAGCTGTGTTATCAATATCATGGCCTTAATGCTGGTGATCCCTGCTTGCTCAAGGACAGCAACATTGGTCACATAGTCGGTCCAGTGTATATTTAGGATTGTGTGTATACAGCGCTGATGAAAGCATTCGAGGAGTCGTAAGTGGTGGCGATAGGTGACCCATGTTTCAGACCCATAAAGGAGAATAGACTGTACAATGGCTATATACACACTGATTTTTGTGCTTCGTCTCAGGTGTTTATTACTCCAGACTCTTGTAAAGTCTTCCAAATGTGCTATATGCCTTTGTTAATCTGTGATCAATCTCTTTGTCAATCTTGGCATCTGAGATTATGCTTCCCAGGTAGGTGAACTACTGAATGGACTTAAACACAGATACTCCCCTCAGGAAAACGGTGAGACCAACATCTAGCATATGGAGGTATTTTCACATTACAAGTTCTTCTGAGAAGAAAAATGTGATTTGTAAATACTGTCAGATAAAATATGCATTTCCAAATGCTACCAGGTAACAAGTGTCCTGTAGATATAAAAAAAATCCTTCATGGATCTAAGTGAAGAGGACCATAATGAGGAAAGTGCACCTAGCTTTTCTCAATGTTCTTGTTCAAGAAGTCCTCTTACTGTTCCATATGTAACATCAGCAGCATCACAAAGTGTTGTCCCATGAGCAGCATCTTCAAGTACACAAATATTGAAAACAACTGCATCCAAAAAAACATTCAATAACTTCATTTGTCGACAAGATGACACCAGAAGATCAGGAAAAAACTGATCAAGCTCTTACAAAAGCAATATATTCTTCTGGAATGCCATTTTCAATAACTGAAAATACATACTGGCAGGAAGCTTTGAAATTATTAAGACCATCATACCATTTGCCCAGCAGACATTCTTTGAGCAAGCCTCCTTTGGAGCCAGAATACAAACACGTAATTGAATCTGTGCAAGAAAAATCAACAAAGCACTGTGTCTTACACTACTTACAGACGGATGGATAAATGTGAGAGAAGGAGTTATGAATTTTGTGATAACAATACCTCAACCAGTTTTTTACAGAGCATTGAAACAGGAGAGAACAGACACACTGTAGAGTATACCAGCTGTAAAATATGTGAAGTCCTACAGAAAATTAGGAGTGGTAAAGTATTTAATTTGCTGACTGACAATGCCAGCAATATGAAAGCAGCATGGGAGATCATAATGGATAAGTACCCACCCACATATTACTGCAATAGGATGTGCATCTCATGGGCTAAACTTGCTTCTTAATAATATTACGAAACTGGACACTCTTCAAATGATCTATAGACAAGCAAAAGAAGTTATAAAACATGTAAAAGGTACTCATATTATAGCTGCAGTTTTCAAGAAGCAGCAAGTAGAAAAATGCAAAGAATAAAATAGTGACTCTGAAGCTCTGTAGTCAAACTTGGTAGGTGGAGTGGTGATCTCCTTTGAAAGTCTTCTAAAAAAAACAAAGAAGCTCTTCAAGAAACAGTAATAGTTGAAGATCTTAAAGTGCCCAAGAATGTGAGAAACATTGTTCTTGATGAGGATGTCTTCTGAGCTGAGCTGCAGAATTCCCTGAAGATTCTAAAGCCAATTTCTGCAACAACAACTGCATCTGAATCAGACAGTGCAGCTCCCTGAAGTGGAACCTGGCCTAAGGAACCAAACTTATACAGGCCACTATCAGTCCAAACTGTTTGGCCAGCACCATCACACCCAACGAGGGCTGGGCCAACACCATGCCCACCAGGGACCATAGCTAATCCCTTCTGTCATCTAGGAGATATACTCTGTGTTGGGTCATGTCTATAATGGCACCCAGGTGCTGGATTCTCTGAATCCATCCCAGACAACTTTTCCCTGTTGATAACAAACCCATGAAATTTTCAACACTCCATGGTGATCCACACATCCTCCCTGGCCTTCACCAATGAGGATGAAAAGGACCAACAGGCTATCTAGATATGGGTAGGCATGTGTCCCACACATCCTCAGATGTGCCACCAGAACCACCAACACTTCTGTGAACACCGGAGGGGAAACTGACAGACTGAATGGCAGGGTTCTGTTGGTAATGTTCCTTCAGACAGGCAAATCTGAGGTATTTCCTGTGCACAGGTGTACCAAGATGTGTAATTATACCTCCTGGAGGTTGAGAGATAGAAAAAAAATCCCCCTCCTGAACACCCCCTCCAAGATGGTTCTGAGAGTCTCCAAGCAGAACTTTCACTTCATTACAAACCAACTGACCCTGCAAAGGTTTAGTATGGGGCTCCAGTCCCTGTTTTTCTTTGGGACCAAGAAGCATACTGAGGATCCCAGAAATCTCTGCTGCTGGGGCACTGATTCTATAGCCTTTGTTTGAAGTAGGTGGTAGCATAGAGCATCATCTGATGTTTTTCCGAAGACCTGGACATACGGGATCGAACACAGAAATCTGGGGGCTTCTGAATGAAATCTATCGTATATCCTTCCCTCATGGTCCTGCACACCCAAAGATCAAGAGACATCCACTCCCAGCAATGGGCAAAGTGTTGAAAGTGTGCTCCCGCTAGGAGCTGTCCTAAGTCAGAAGGACTGGTTCAAACTCCTACCCTGTTTGCTGGTGGAAAAGGCTGGCCCTTGCTAAATTCTGAGGATTGCTGTTGTCTAGCCGGGGCTTGGAAGAAAACCAGTTTGATCTGAAAACTCTCAAGTCTTGTTGCCTAAACTGAGGCTGGAAGGGATGAAAGGACTGTGTCCCAGACTGAAATGTCTTCTTATTGTCTTTTTTATTTCAGGATGGCTATGCTTTCTTTATTCTTGGTCTCCACCAAAACCCCATCAAAACCCTGTGCCACTCCAGATGCTTTGGCCCCCAACTCCCAGAAGCCTGGCCCAATGATCAGTAATTCTGGGAGTTGGAGGCCAAAACACCTGGAGGGCTGCAGGTTGTGTACCACTGCTCTAGACCATCTTAACTGACAACAGAAGTAATATTTGAGACAAAATTTAGGCCTGTGACTAACATCATCCTTTTCTCCTGTATAATTTTTAACTTTGCCAGATTGTTACATTGGTACTCACCGTGAAGGTACTTTCTGTGGGGTGAATGGCAGGAAGAATCCGTAACACTTGGGAACTTAGGACCGCCCGGAAAAGTAGGAAGTTGAGCTAGCTCTTTTGAATCTTTAAGCTCTTTGTTCTCCTCCACGCGGCCAGTTCACTGACTAGCAAAGCCCCGAGATCTCGAACAAGTCTCCGTTACCTAGGAGTAAGCATAGTTGTTATATGTTTGTAATGGAGTACTATGTGACCCCGATGGTTTTGGATTCGCAGTCACTGGGTGGGCCGGATTCTTCCTGCCATTCACCCTACAGAAAGTACCTTCACGGTGAGTACCAATGTAACATTCTGTAGGGGTGAGATGGCAGGAAGAATCCGTAACACTTGGGACATACCCAAGCTTCCTTTTAGACCGAGGGTGGGAGTGACTGTTTAGTGGCTTGCCCAACAGTTAGGGCTGTACCACTTCGTGCAGCACCCTTCTCCCAAAGGTGGCCTCCGCCGACCTGAACTTGTCCACTTTATAGTGCCTGACGAACGTGGAGGGGGTGCTCCAAGTTGCGGCTCTACAGATTTCCTCCAGTGAGGCGTTAGTAGAGAAAACCGCCGTAGTTGCCGCCGAGCGTGTGGAATGTGCCAGTACGCCCGACGGGCGTGGTCTGTTGGCTGCGTCGTATGCTGCGAATATGCAGGCCTTGATCCATGTGGCAATGGTTTGTCTTGACACCTTCTTCCCCATCGTCGTTGGGTTGAAGGCCACGAAGAGAGAGTCGCACTTCCGAAAGGGAGCTGTTCTCTTAATGTAGATCTTTAATGCCCTCCTTACGTCTAGTTTGTGCCATAACTTCTCCGTGGGATGCGACGGGTTAGGGCAGAAGGATGGCAGTGTAATTGGTTGAGCTACATGGAAACTGGAAAGCACCTTAGGCTGAAATGATGGGTCAGTGCGTAGCGAAACGTAGCCTTCCCCGAATGAGCAGAGGTGTTCCCTCACCGATAAAGCGGTTAGCTCTGATACCCTTCTGGCGGATGTGATGGCCACCAAGAAAGCCACTTTGAGGGTCAGGATGCGTAAGGATACTTTCTTTAGGGGCTCGAACGGATGGCGTGCGAGTTGCCGTAGTACGAGTGAGAGGTTCCAGGATGGGTACCTGTGGTGCACCGGGGGCGCCAACAGCGTCGCCCCCCTCAGGAAACGTCTCACGTGTGGGTGTGCTGATAACCTACCGCCTTGTGGTCCCTGTAGGAGGGCCGCCAAAGCTGCCACGTGCCTCTTGAGGGTATTCGGTCTGAGCCCTTTGTCCAGGCCAGTCTGCAGGAAGGTCAGCACATGCTGGGTGGATGCCTCTGTTGGTGCTATATTATGGGAGAAGCACCACTGCGAGAAGACCTTCCAGGTTGCTTGATAGATCCTTCTGGTTGACTGGCGCCGAGATGCTAGGAGGGTGGCAATCACCTTGTCGTCGTAGCCGCATTCCTTCAGCGCCTGCCGCTCAATCTCCATGCTGTCAGTTGGAGCCAAGCTATGTCGGGGTGAGTGATTGGACCCTGATGGAGTAGGTCCTCCTTGGGTGGTAACCTCATTGGGGGCTGTACGGCCATGTCCTTGAGGTCCGAGAACCAGGGGCGGCGTGGCCAATACGGTGCTATCAGGATCACCTGTGCCTGCTCCTGCCGGATCTTCCTGCAAACCTTGCCTATTAGCGGGAAGGGGGGGAAGAGGTACAGTAGGCCTGGCGGCCATGGCGAGCTGAGGGCGTCCGATGCTTCGGCCCCCGGGAGTGGGAATCTTGAGAAGAACCTTCTTAGCTTGGCATTTTGTGGAGTTGCGAACATGTCCACCTGCGAAACTCCGAATCTCGCTTGTATTAAGTCGAATGTTATCTGGTTCAGCTCCCATTCTCCTGGGAGAACCGTGTGTCTGCTCAGGTAGTCCGCCTGGAGGTTGGAGTCCCCTTGTAGGTATTGGGCCGAGATGGATGCTACTGTTGTTTCCGCCCATCTGAAGAGGACTTCCACCTCCTGATGTAGTGACTTTGATTTGGATCCGCCCTGTTTCGCAATGTAGGAGCAGGCGGTGTTGTTGTCTGTCCTCAGTAGGACGTGCCGGTCCTTGATGCGGTGGGAGAAGTGAGCTAGGGCCAGGCGTGCCGCCCTCAGCTCCATCCAGTTTATGCTGTGTTTCCGTTCCTCCTGCGACCAGGTTCCCTGGACCACCTCGTTTTCGCAGTGTGCTCCCCAGCCTCTCAGACTTGCGTCTGAGGTGACTGTCACTTCGTACCTGATGCTGAACGGACATCCCCTGGCCAGGTTGGTTGCTCGCGTCCACCAGAGGAGGGAGTCCCTCACCTGGGGCGGGATGTGTAGGGGAAAATTCTCCCTCCGGGTTATCCGGTCCTGGTGTGGTAGCAGGAAAGATTGCAGGGGTCTGGAGTGAAATCTGGCCCATGGCACTACTTGGATTGTTGAAATCATAAGACCGAACAGTCTCGCCAGGGCTGCCAATGTTGGAGTCACGGTGGAGCGTATTGCTAGGGCCTCCCTTCATATTGCCCGTTGTCGGTCCGTTGCCAGTGACACTTGGCAGGATGAGGTGTCCAGCTGTACTCCCAGGTGCAGGATTGACTGCGCTGGGACGAGGATGCTCTTCTTGAAGTTTACTAAGAAGCCGTGACCCTTTAGGCAGGCGATTGTGGTCTGTAAGTCTGTCCTTGCCTTCTCCCTGGATTGAGCTCTCAGCAGGATGTCGTCCAGGTAAGGATACAAGTGGATCCCTTTTGTCCTGAGGAAGGCTATCAATACCACCAGGACCTTGGTGAATACCCTCGGAGCTGTCGAGAGCCCGAATGGTAGTGCCTTGAATTGGAAGTGCTCCTCTCCGAAGGCGAATCTGAGGAACTGCCTGCTGTCTGGGTGCATCTTGATGTGTAGATAAGCTTCTGCCAGGTCGAGTGACGCTAGGAAGTCTCCTTCCTGCAGGGCTTCCCTTATCAAAGACAGTGTCTCCATCCGGAAACGCTTGTATGTAACGCACGAGTTTGTGTACTTCAGGTCTAGAACAGATCTGAGTGAACCGTCCTTTTTGGGTACCGTAAAGAAGAACGAATACACCCCTGAGAAATGCTGTGAGGGAGGCACTGGTTCGATGGCTTCTATTTCCAGTAGGTGGTTGATGGCTGCCCTTAAGTCTGCTGCCTTTTTCGGGTTGGAGGGGATTGGCGCTGGTATGAATCTGTTCCTTGGCTTTGAGTTGAACTCCACCTTGTATCCTTGGGCTATTGTCTCTAGGACCCACTTGTCTGTCGTGGAGTTCCGCCATGCGTCTAGGAACCTGGACAGCCTCCCCCCTACTGGAATTTCCCTCGCGTCATGACTGTTGTCGTTGGGGTCCCCTCTGTGAAGAGGAGCCTCCTCTGCGGGTGGAGTTAGGGTTGGTGAATGGGGTGTGGCGTATGACATAGTTGGTTTTTGCCCAGGCAGGTCTGAAGGAGCGAAAATCTCCCCTTCTGCCACTTCCTCTGGAGCCACGAAAGGAACTGGGGCTGGCAAATGGTTTCCTTCCGGATTTCCTATCTGGCTTCTTGCTAACAGATGGCATTGCTTGCTTCTTGTCCTCTGTTTCAACTAGGATATCCTTGAGAGCATTGTCTCCGAATAACTTGGTGCCCTTGAAAGCCGCGGTTGCCAACGCGTTCTTTGTCTGGGCATCTGCATCCCAGTGCCTTACCCATAGTGAGCGCCTGGCCAAAGCTGTGGCCCCTGCTGCCCGGGCTGAGAAGGACAAGAGGTCCTGGGATGCGTCTGCTAAAAAACTAAGCGCCAGCCGGAGCCGTCGGAAGGCCTTGTCCAGTGTCTTGGTGTCCAGATTCTCGTCTTCCATCACCTCCTGAAGCCATATGATTGCTGCCCTGGAGATGATAGCTGAAGCCAGAGATGCCCTCATCCCTAGGGCTGAGGCATCGTGAGACCTCCTATCCGCTCTTTTTTCGTCTACTTCCTTGAGGGTCCCCTCCCCCTCCTTGGGCGCTAGCGCATTGGAAACCATGGATACCACCGGCCGGTCGACCACGGGAGTCTTGAGCCTGTCCAAGATCTCTTTTGGGAAGTTGTACAGTCTCTGTGCCGCGGATGTGGCCCTTCTGCCCATTGCGGGCTTGTCCCATTCCTCTACCACCAGGTTCCAGAAGGCTCCTGGGAAGGGGAATAGGTGGCCCTTTGGTTTTGTGGATGGCATGAGCGCTGCCACCTTCTCGCTCTTGGGGGGCTGGGAGTCCCCGTTCGGGTCTCGTTGGGCCGAAGGGGGTGGTATCTCCAAGGCCTCTAAGGCCCTGCTTAGTAGGTAAGCTAGTTTTTCGCATTGAAAAATCCTGTCCATGGATTCTGGCTCTGAGGCTTCTGAGTCGGAGAGTTCCCCGGGCTCCTTGTCATGGTGGAGGGCCCCGTCTATGTCCCCGTTGGGGTCCCCCCCAGTTGCCCCTGCTACCAGGGCCAGGGCTTCCCCGTCTGAGGCTTCCCCAGATTCCTCTGAGGAGTGCCTAGGCGGGGGGGCCTTTCGTTTCCTAGAGGGTGGCTTGGCATGGGAACGTTGTTCCTGGGATCCCCTGTTCCCTTTGTTTTCCCCCTTCTCCTTGCCTGTGCCTTTCCCTTTGGGGATCGTGGCCTTGTTGGGCACAGTTTTCCCCTTGGAGGCTGTCCCCTTTGTGGGCTTCCTTTTTGATTTTGAAGCCATCGGGATGGCCTAACGATGGGGAAGCGGGGGTAGGAGAGCGTCTGTTAGCATTTTAAGGGCTGTACTGATGGCTTCTCTCCTGACGAGAGAGCCATCCTCCTCCTCTGTGGACTCAGAGGCCTCCCCCAAATCCTCTATATCCCCTTCCGATTCGGATTCCTCTTCCCCGCTCCCCTCCGGGGTTGTTGTTGCCTCCCCCTCGCTGGAGGGGGTCCCCCCCATTGCTTCCCTTGTAGCCCGCGCCTCCGCGATTCTGGCCACCACCACCTCTGGGCTGGGGGTGCATTCAGCTATGATGGCCCTTATCTGCTCTGCGGTGGGGTCCCCCGGTACCTTGAGAGGGGCTCCTACCCCTTGCTGCGCGGCTGCGCTGGGTCCTCGGTCCGCCGTTCCGGTTCGGGAGGGAGAGGAGGCGCCTGCACTCCCCGCGTCTCCTCTGGGCTTTCCCGCCCATTCTCCAGCCGCCGTGGTCGGGCTCCTCTCCTGCCGAGGCCTCTTTGCCTTTCCAGGCCGATGGCGGCGTCCGGACTTGGCCGGGGCGCGGGGGTAGCCGCCTGCCAGCGCCCTCTCGGCCTCCTTGGCGGCCTTCCTCTGTGGCACAGGTGAGGACCCTTGTGCCGAGGAAAGGCCCGCGGCTGACCCTGCTTCCTCCGAACCGCCATTGAGGGGGTTCTGGGAAGCCTCCTCCTCTTCCAGGCGCGGCTGCTCCGCCGCTATGGAGGGCTCCGAACTCATGACGATGTCCCGGTTGGCTGGAAGGCTCCGGTGCCGGAGGTGGGGGGGTGGGGAGAGCAGAGAGCAGATTCGGAGTCTGGGGGGGGTTTGAGAAAACCGGTCGAAGAAGGTAAAGTTTTTTTTTTTTTAAATCAGATATAATTATAAAGAGATAGAAAGGTGGATGGGGAGGAAGAAAAGCAGGATTGGGGGGGTAGAGATAAAGGAAAAATCCGAGCACGTGGAGGAGCTTGTCCCTGATCTTCACCGGGCGAAGTAGGAAGTTGAACTGGCCGCGTGGAGGAGAACAAAGAGCTTAAAGATTCAAAAGAGCTAGCTCAACTTCCTACTTTTCAGGGCGGTCCTAAGTTCCCAAGTGTTACGGATTCTTCCTGCCATCTCACCCCTACAGAAGAAGAAGACAGTGAAGCTTCAAAAGCTTGCATGATGTATTTTGTGCCTTTTAGTTGGCCCAATAAAGGTATCACTGTTTTGTGGATTTATGATTTTGCTGTATTTTGATGGAGAGTGCATAATTAGCCCTTTCTAACAATCGTCAAACTGATCATCAACAATGGTCTGCCCTGGCCTCGCATCGGGAGGCACGGAGACACACTATCCACAATGCTACAGCCTTATTTGAGAACTCATGCCGAACAAGTCTTGAAGAGAAATGACAACGCAGAAAGAATCGCAACGCGGAAACATCACCCAAGGAGACCTTCTGCTGTGCTTTCTGCAACCAGACTTGTTTATCTCGGATAGGCCTTTTTAGTCATCAGCACGCTTGCAGAAAACGCGGGATGAGTTCTTTGCGAAGAAAAGCCAGAGAGAGAGAGTTTTTTAAAAAGAGTAAAATGACCTGGGGAATAAAAACATGGCAAAATTGCATATGTGGGGGAAAAAAAATAAAATTCAGGTACAGGGTGGTCCTTCAAAGCCCTATGGAAGGCCAATGTGGCCCTTGGACCAGCTGTTGCCCACCCCTGAATTACAGTACAATCATCTTGGACTGACAGCTTATGAGCGGAATTACAGTTCTGTAAACCAAACAACTCTAAATTTTATCAGTAGGTTTTAAACAACCTGATAATAGTTAATGTTTATAATAATAATAATAATAATAATAATAATAGTCTAAAATGCTTTCACCCACAGAAAGACACCATTATCAAACCAAAAAAATTAGAAATTGAAATCAGTTTCCATACACTAACAGGAGTACATGTAATTGTCACACTGATTATTTTAACTAATACACAAAAATGGATGTAACAAAGATAAAAATAAAACAAAATTACAATCCTAAGCAACACAAGCCTTATGTTCACTGACTCAAAAATATTTGAGGGTGTATAACATTTAAATGTAAACTGTGAAATCAAGATTAATTTTAAACACTTCCTTTATTCAGCCACCCCAACACACAACATACAGAACCATAATTTCATGTATATTGTGGTTTTGTGCTAAGAAAGGCCTCACCATTCATGCCAAAACAAAACAGATAACAGCATGCATTTCAAAATAACGAAACACTTAGACCTCTATCCAGTGGCATTATTGGAATATCCAGTGTCAACGCAAGTCAAGAAAGCAATGTTGGTTTAACCTGTTTATTTCCAGCAGATAAGGGACAAACATATTCTAACATAGGTGGCTCCTCCCACTCACCTCACAATTTTATTATTATTTGCAGAATAAGGAAAAATAAGGAAGGGGGATTCATTCTCCTATCAAGAGAACCTATCATGGGATTTTCTTGGCAAGATTTGTTCAGAGGGGGGCCCTCCTCTGAGGCTGAGAGTGTGGGACTTGCCCAAGGTCACCCAGTGGGTTTTCATGGCCAGGCAGGGATTCAAGCCTTGGTCTCCACAGTCATAGTCTAATGCTCAAAGCACTATGCCACAGTTGCTACCCTCCATTAAATCTGCTTACGTTTAAAAGAAAGGGCATATGCACAATATAACATTTTGAAGGGATACTATGTTACAGTTTGGGATTAAAAATTGGCTACCAGATTCAGGGAGTTCTACACTAAAGTACTGTAATCCTCAATCTACTTTCATACTATTCCTTTACTTTACTTTTACAGTAGTAAAAAAGATGTTATTCAATAAATTGTGTCTTCTATCTTCAAAACTTATTAAGGATATAAATGAGCATGTGTTCTTGATAGGCTACAATAAAGATACTGCATATAAATTTTACAAGATAGGATGGGGACAAGATTTGCTATCTGACCTTGAAGAAACATCTGCAATTGTTTTACTCAACCTTTATTTACCTTCAACTAAAGAGAACTTTACTGAAATAAGTTTCAGCTAGCAAAATTTTTACAGCAACAGGGACAAATCCAGTTTTACAATATAACCCTTGAAAAAGCATAGAGTTAAAGCAAAAACATTCAACAATATCAATTATACATCTGATCTATAAGATATGGGAGGAAACATAAAGCCTCACTGTTACACTATATATCAGAGGTGGGAATCATGATCCCCTCCAGATGTTACTGAACTGCAGATATCAACAATCCTCGCCATTGGCTATGACAGTGAGGGGTGGTGGAAGCTGAAATCCAACAACATCTGGAGGGCCACATGAAACACACCTCTGCTATACATCAACTGGAGCAGGAGGGGCACTCAAAAATCATTAACAGTGAATCATTCATCCTCATCAAATTTAAGTATGCAACACGAATTGAATATTTTTATCTATCTTTTCTAATCAGTACTCAAAAGGCTACACTTTTCATTTATTTATTTCTAGCAAGAAAAATGTAACCAATTCCCAAAATTACAAAGATACTCAAATATGTGATGGTAACAAGTGCTTAAAAACATGAGGCTACAGCCTATGGCTTGCCAGTGACTTGTTAGGCATCTTTTACCAACTCACTTGGAAAGTTACTCTTTTAACTGACATCAAAATACTTGCCAACTTCACGGGATCATCAAGAACAATGTTTTGAATGTATGCACATTAAAATAGGTCTATTTCTCTTTGGTTCTATGATTTCTAATCCAAGATTTGAGAGTCTGAATCAGAAAAATAATGGAATGGACAGTGTACAGTACTATGTATTTCTTGCTGCACCCATATTCATCTCATGCCAAATTCAGAGCATGCAACCTAAACAAAGGCAAGTAACACATCCAATTAGCTGTATTTTCACACAACAATGTGCCTATCTATTTTAAAACACTATCATTATCCACTTTTCCTAAATAAAAACAATTTATTTTTAAATTTTGTAAACTCTCCTTCAACTGCAAAAGATATCAGCACAGTGCATTTAGCAGCACATACAGAGGTATAAACACTATCCAATCAGCAAACAAACAAAAAATCAACTAGAAAATGTAGATTTTAAAGTGCCTGGCTAAAAAGGTCCATTTTGATTAGGTACAAGTTGAGAGAGTATCCCTTATCCAGAAATTCAAAATCATCCAAAATATAAAATTGTCCACATAGGTGGCTAAGATAATGACATCTTTGCTTTATGATGGTTCAATGTACAAACACTTGGGAGAAAGGGGGGGGGATATAAATCCAATAAATAAATAAACTTTGTTTCATGCACAAAATTATTTTAAAATATTGTGTATAAAATTAGATCCAGGATATGTCTATTAGGTGTATATGAAACATAAATAAATTCCATGTTTAGACTAGGGTCCCACCTCCCAGATATGCAAATATTCCAAAATAAAAAAAATAAAAATAAAAATTCAAAATCCAAAATCCCAAACACTTCTGGTCCCAAGCAAGGTTAACACAATCACATTTTTTTTGGCAAGAGATTCCAAAATCAGGGTGCCACCACACAGAGAAAGGGGGAAATCTGCACTAGGTAACAGTGTTGTTGTTTTTTTTTATACAATTTCTGGATTCAAAGAATATTTCTGATATAATAGTCTCACAACTTGCTGCTATGGACCACTCGCACTTTTAATGAAGTATCAATATCTCACAGACCCACCCTGTCAAACTCTTTTGCTTGATATAACATAATAAAAAACTCAGGAATATAGATATCTGAACTGACAAGCCCAAGCATCCTGTCCACATCTGCAGGTGGCAACAACAGTAACCTATCCCAAACAACCAAAAGAATGTTCTACAATTTAACATACAGGATAATCAAGTAATACAAAATACGTAAAATCTGTACAGATACCTAACCATATTCCAAAGATTGTAAGTATAATAAGGATGAAACAGCAACATTCCTGGACACTTTGGGAAGAAATACTTCTTACAGATAGGCAAGGCACAGCCATTGTTTGCTACAATGTGTTAGATGCAGATGTCCCTTCCACAAATGGAAAAGGTCCTTCTGTTAGTGGAAGCAACTTAGATCCATATCAGGCTCCTGCTAGAGGAAAGGGAATGACATTTTTTTCTATTTCTATTTCAGCCCCGGGGTGTTACCTTCCAAACTGTTCCAGATAATCTCCCACCCCTCCAGAACAGCTCATGGGGCACAGGGATCTATACAGTAAAGGAGGAATAAGCAAAACTGTCCCTGTTCTCTTCCTCAAAAGGAAGCATACTATGAGTGTCCTATCCCAGGAGAGAGGCAAGTTATAAATAAATGACTGGGGTTCCACCCAAAGTAACTATTAGATCCAAGCCTGCAGCCCTCTAAACAAGTTTGAGGAAGACAGATATTGTCTGAGAAAAATATAAATGTTCACATTCAGCAAATATATATATATATATATGGCTTTTCTTCGCAAATGAAGATTCAGGAAACACTCATCACACGCTTTCTGCAAGCGTGCTGATGACTAAAATTTATAATTGTTTAATAATTTTTTATGGGGGAGGGTGGGGTGGGGGGTGTTTGGGGATTTTATCTGTATTGTATTTTAATTTTTGTAAGCCGCCCCGATTGTTTTGACAGAGGGGCGGGGTATAAATAAATTTTATTATTATTATTATTACTATTATTAAAAAGGCCAATCTGAGATATACAAGTCTGGTTGCAGAAAGCACAGCAGAAGGTCTCCTTGGGTGATGTTTCCGGGTTGTGATTCTTTCTGCGCTGTTGTTTCTCTTCAAGACTTGTTTGGCGTGAGTTCTCAAATAAGGCTGCAGCATTGTAGATAGTGTGTCTCCATGTCTCCCAATGTGAGAACATCGGGATATTGAGAACACAGCTGCGCTGGGCAGGGCACGTTTCTAGGATGGAGGACCACTGCCTCCCAAAAATAGTACTCTATGGTGAACTCACCACGGGTCAGTGTAAGAGGGGCGCTCCAAAAAAGCGATACAAGGACTCCCTGAAACAACATCTCAGGCTCAGCCAAATTGATCACCAACAGTGGTCCGCTCATACATATATATACACACACACACACACACAGTTTTTTCAAGGAGAATACCAAACAACTAGCTGGACTCGGTGTACCATACACCATTAAAAACTCCCAAAAAATGCCCGGTAGACATCACGACAACCTATAAGGTAGGCAGGTAGATTGTTACATTGGGTACTTACCGTGAAGGTACTTTCTGTAGGATAGATGGCAGGAACAATCCGTAAGCATTTTTTCTTTATTCACTTTTTCCCTTTGGCTTTCTCCACACTCCGACTCTACCCCCTACCCCCCGCCTGCTCCTACTGCCTCCTCCCCATTCCCAGCATTCCACACTTTTCCTGGAATTGCCAAGGGTGGCTCACTCTGTTGCCCTGCTGCTGCTGCTGCTACTGCTACCGCTGTTGCCGCCGCCGCCACCACCAGTTAACTGCCTGGGTCCCGTCACAGACAGCCTATCACTACCGCCAGTTGACAGCCTGGGTGCCAATCTGGGCCACAAATTGAGTGACAGGAGTGCATTGGGAGGTGGAGAGGGAATTTGCATGTGGGTGGTGATTGCTTGGGTGTGGGCTGAGTGTTTCCTGAGCAGTCAATCAGCACACTGGGAAAGGCAACATACCCAAGAAAATTATATATATATAGATACAGTTGGCCGTCCACATTCACTGGGGTTAGGGGCGCTGCAAAAGTGTGAAAAGCTTGAATATCTCTAGCCCCCCCCCAAACCATATATAACACACAAAAAATCATGATCCATGGATTCAAGCCACCACAGATGCCTTCAAGGTGGCAGGATTCCTTCACAATAACAGAAGTGGGTGGCTGGCGGGGTTTGCCACCAACCTCCGCTGCTGCCCTATGCCATTTTTAATATGGACATACAAGCCTCCCTGCATGTTCACAGTCTCGCTCATTCTCATGAGGCTTGCAGTCCCTATTAAAAAATGGCATAGGGCAGCAGCAGAGTTGGCAGCAAATAATCCACAAATAATCAAATCCACAAAAAATAAAGCTGCAAATGTGGAGAAATGACTGTATTTCAAAGGTTCCATCACGGTTTATCGTACACAGGCACATATCAGTTACAAAGCATCCAAAATTAAGGTCCTTTTTACAGACACTTTTTGTGCCCACCCAGACTCCCCTTTCTTCCGCATTTCCTCCCTATCCAGATATTTCTTAGGAACATTAACATGAAAAGAATAGTGAAGGAGAGCGCTGGAGAAACAGAGACATTCAGTGTCAGATTACAGAAATATGTCTGCAGTAAATAATGCAATAAAACTTGAGCTAGGCATGAGTGGGATTCTATTCTAGATGATCCTACTGTAGTCGTGTCTGACTATCTACAACAGGCAAGATAGACAACAGTTGCCTACAGAATCCCTAACTGAGCATGCACAAACAGCAAAACAGAGAAAATGGGAGACAGCTAACCCTGCTTCAACAGTTACATCTAGCGTTGTTGTTGTTTTTTTTTAAAGCAAAGATCTATAAATTTGGCCACCAAAATGGAAATGTTAAGAAAGTTGTGGGCTGATGAAAGAAAAAGTCATCATTGGGTATATTTAGGAAAAAGCCCTCGAGTGGTCTGTAGAAGGTTCAAAATGTTTTGTCTACTTATGCAAGGCTCACCTATGTCATTTCACACATGCATACTGTTAATTGTTGTGATTAAAAAGTTTGCTGAAAGGTGCAGAAATGTTCTCCTTTTCTCTAGTGTAAGAACCTAACCCTATTATTTCCATGTTATTTCTGCCCCTCATACCAAGTTTTCTGTTAAAGAAGTAATGTCCAGGAACACACCTATCTCATTAACTGAGGTAGATATGTACACTAGGACAATCCAGCACTATTTCACTAATTTGATGAGTTTAAATTTGTTAACCTTTAGCCTTACAGAGATTGTTTCTGCATTCACAAACAAAGCTAAAACAATGGTTTAGAATACGTATGGGCAAAACATGGCCCTCCGAATGTTGTTGGACAACAACCTCATGAGCCCTAGGAGCATAGTCAACGGTGATGCAGTGCTGACTGTTGCACAACAACATCCACTCCTGGTTTAGAATTATAAGGACAAACATAAATTTCCCTTAACCTTGGGTATCTCAACCACGCCCCAGTAGAGATATGGAGAGGAAGGACAGCAGAAGTCTCTTAGATTAATAGCAGTTTAGCATTTGTCCAAATCCTATATTCTGGTTAGTTTTAACACTTGATCAAAAGAATCCATGATTTGATCCCCCTGCCTACTAACCATCATTACTAACAGTGTATCTAAGTTCAAATTAAATAAAAAGGTACTATTAGTTGGAAAAGGCATTGAAAGGTATTGAATTCCTCACAGAAAGAGGAGAATTGAGTGAGGAGTGTGAAAGGCGGTACTCAACACAACTACATGACATTAAACAATGATTTTACAGTATGTCTTAACCAGCCTATTTGTTTATTCATTTCAAACCCCTCCCCCAATAATCAGAGTTCTCTGAACAGTGTACAACACATTATTCATAGAATCAAAGAGTTGGAAGAGACCTCAAGGGCCATCCAGTCCAACCCCCTGCCATGCAGGAATACACTATCAAATCATTACTGACAGATGGCCATCCTGCCTCAGTTTAAAAACCTCCAAAGAAGGAGACTCCACCACAATAATGAGGCAGTACATTCCACTTCCAAACAGCTCTGACTATCAGGAAGTTCTTCCTAATCTTTAGGTGGAATCTCTTTTCCTGTAGTTTGAACCCACTGCTCTGTGTCCTAGTCTCTGAAGAAGCAGAAAACAAGCCTGCTCCATCCTCAGTATGACATCCCTTCAAATATCTAAACATGGCTATCATGTCCCCTCTCAACCTTCTCTTCTCCAGACTAAACATGCCCAACTCCCTCAGCCACTCCTCATAGGGCATGGCTTCCAGACCACCCACCATCCTGGTCACCCTCCTCTGGACATGTTTCAGCTTCTCAATATCCTTCCTGAATTGTGGTGCCCAGAACTGGACACAGTATTCCAGGTGAGGTCTGACCAAAACAAAATAGAACGGCACTACAGTTGTTCCTCCACATTCGTGGGGGTTAGGGGCTTGAGACCCCCGCGAATGTGGAAAACCCGCAAATAAAAAATGCTGCTCCCACAACCCCCCTCAGTGGGATGGAGGCAGCAGGAGAGTGTCTGGCCAGCCTCTCCACGGCCTTCCTGAGGGGACTCCGGGCCTTAGAAGCCCCGGAGCCCCCTTAGGAAGGCAGGGGAAGGCGGCGGCGGGCGGGCGGGAGAGAAGCTGCCCTGCCTCCTCACGGCCTTCCTGAACAGATTCTGGGGCTTTGAAGCCCCGGAGCCGGCTTAGGAAGGCCGGGGAAGGCAGCAGGCGGGCGGGAGGGAAGCTGCCCTGCCTCCCCACGGCATTCCTGAGTGGACTCTGGGGCTTAGAAGCCCCGGAGCCCACTTAGGAAGGTCAGGAAAGGCGGCGGGCGGGCGGAAGGGAAGCTGCCCTGCCTCCCCACGTCCTTCCTGAGTGGACCCCAGGGCTTAGAAGCCCCAGAGCCCGCTTAGGAAAGTCGGGGAACGCAGCAGGCAGGAGGCTGCCCTGCCTATCCCCGGCCTTCCTGAGCGGACTCCGGGGCTTTTAAGCCCCGGAGCCCACTTAGGAATACCAGGGAAGGCAGTGACCGGGTGAACAGGAGGCTGCCCTGCCTGTCCCTGGCCTTCCTGGGCAGACTCTGGGGCTTTGAAGCCCCAGAGCCTGCTTAGGAAGGCTTGGGAAGGCAGCAGACAGGCGGGCAGGAGGAAAGCTGCCGTGCCTCCCCACGGCCTTCCTGAGCAGATTCCGGGGCTTAGAAGCTCCAGAGCCCGCTTAGGAAGGCCAGGGTAGGCAGCGGGCAGGCGGCTGCCCTGCTTCTCCCTGGCCTTCCTGAGCGGACTCTGGGGCTTTGAAGCCCCAGAGCCTGCTTAAGAAAGCCGGGAAAGGCAGCGGGAGGGAGGGAGGGAAGCTGCCCTGCCTCCCCGCAGCCTTCCTGAGTGGACTCTGGGGCTTAGAAGCCTCGGAGCCCCCTGAGGAAGGCCAGAGAAGGCAGCGGGAGGGAGGGAGGCTGCCCCCCCTCACCTTCCTCAGCAGACTCCAGGGCTTTGAAGTCCCGGAGCTGCCTCTGGAAGGCCAGGGAAGGCACAAGCTGGAGGTTGCCCTGCCTCTCGCCAGCCTTCCCAAAGGGGCTCGGGGCTAAGCCGCAAATAATCAAAACCGCAAGTATGAAAGCCGTATATGTAGAGGGGCAACTGTATTACTTCCCTTGATCTAGACACTATACCCCTATTAATGCAGCCTAGAATCGTATTGGCTTTTTTAGCTGCTGCATCACACTGCTGACTCATGTTCAGTTTGTGGTCAACTACAAGTCCTAGATCCTTTTCGCATATACTGCCCTCAAGCCATGTGTCACCCATCCTATATCTATGCATTTCATTTTTATTGCCCAAGTCTAGTATTCTACATTTCTCCCTGTTGAAATTCATTTTGTTAATATTGGCCCAGGTTTCTAATCTGCTGAGATCATTTTGGATTCTGATCCTGTCTTCTGGGGTATAAGCTACCCCTGCTAATTTGGTGTCATCTGCAAACTTGATAAGCATACCCTCTATTCCCTCATCCAAGTCATTGATAAAGATGTTGAATAGCACTGGGCCCAGGACAGAACCCTGTGGTACCCCACTGGTTACTTCTCTCCAAGATGAAGAAGAGCCATTGGTGACTACCCTTTAGGTTCTGTCAGTCAACCAATTACAAATCCACCTAACAGTTGCATTGCCTGTTCATGCTGGGAGAGCAAAGAAGATGGGGAAAGGTTATATGATAAGGGCATATACTGGTATGACTTAGATATTAATTTTTAAATTAGATGTGTAGGTATAATTAAGGCTCAAATTGTGCTGGTGATCATCTTGAAATAGCTTTGAATGAGTTTATTAGGTGAAATACTGGCATCTGTATAAACCTATCCAGGTCTTAAGATCAGGCACAGAAGACCTGTTAACATTCCCACCGTTAAGACCTGCCTTTTTAGTAGGCATGAGAACTAGGGTCTTTTCTATGGTGGTCCTATCATATGAGCTGGTCCTATGGTCTAGTTCTGTCCTGGTTTTTAACTGAGCCTTAAAACCTGTAAGTTCCATACCATTTTTAAATGAGTAGAAAAATACTTTACATGTAGCACTGCTTTTACTGCTACTGTTCTTTTAGGGAATGTTTTATTGTGCTACTTTTATTAGTGGTATTCTGTATTCTTAAAAATAATTTTACCTTGTAAAACATCTTGAAGAAGCTCAATCTCAAAATGAGATATTTAAAAAACATACTGATAACTGTTGAGCATTATACTGCTCCTGTGTCTAAACAATGCCTAGCACATTGTCTCTTTCTAAAAATAACAAAAAGGCAGTACTTTCATAAGTATAAAAATGAAATACATGAAAAATGAAAGATTTAACACATTTCCATGATGCCCTTTTGTCTCCATCAGTACAGTTCAAGAAGTCACTCAAACACTGTCGCATCACTCACTCCGCTTCTGATATTTCTGGCCTACTATAGTGTGTTAAAATGAGCCAGCAGTTCTTTTATTGCTCTAGCAGCAAACTAGTTAAGGTCTTCGCTAGAAACCAACTATACCTAGCATTCTCATCATATTCACTTAGAAACAAATCAATGGGGTGTACTTTCAGATTAAATATTTTGCTAAGAACCTGCCTGTATCAGACCAAACACCAATCAAATTCAGCATCCTATTTACCATAGTAGATATACAGATGCTCCTAGGAAGTTCACAAGCAAGATAAAAGGGCAACAGCCCCCCCCCCACTGTAATTTTCCATCAAACAGCATTCAGACGCATGCTGCTTATGATTCTGTACATGGCATCAAGTCATCATAACTAAGAATTCAGTTACACCAACAAACCAGTCCACTGGGTTCCTTTGTAATACAGAAGGAAACAAAGATTCAAAAGACTTGCACCAGTGTAATTTTGCAATGCATGATGCTGTATCACTGAAGGTGTACCATTCAAGCAGTGGTAGCACTAGGGGGTAGGGGAAGGCTGAACTGCACCAGGTGATACCATTAGGGTGAGGAGTGACACCAGCTTTAGTGATGGTACAGCATTCAAGGTTTCACATGGAGAAAAGAACACAGAGAGGGAAAGAGCAGGGTAATCATGAAATGTGGTCCCAACATCAAGGCCTTCTCTGCTTGCACTGGAATATTAATATTAGACTGAAGTATCATAGTGCCAGGGCCCAACATCTAGCACACTAATGTCTAGTACACAGCCAGCAATCCCTTGCAAGAACAAGCAGAACTAGGTATATATCTGTTTAACTCAACAATCCCAACTTTTGTGAATCAGGCTTCAAAATCCACTTCCTTTTGATCCTCACAGTACAATAGTTAAATACTGTAATGATTCCTCCTCCACAATATTACTATCTGTTGCATTGCTGACCACTATTCTTCTTTGCATTTCCTTCAGCATGTAGCTCTAAAAGTATTACGATCAGCCCTCCTCATTTGTGGGTTTAACTTTTGTGGATTTGATTATTTGCAAATTATTTGCTGCTGCAAATAAATATGTTAAATATCGTTTGGGGGTCCTAGAGATATTCATGGTTTTTCCACTTTTGTGCAGGCCTCGTGCCCCTAACCACAGCAAAAATGGAGGGTCAACTGTAATTTAAATCAATACAGGTTGAGTATCCCTTATTCAAAACACTTGGGACCAGAAATGTTTTGGATTTCAGATTTTTTTGGATTTTGGAATATTTGCATATACATAATGAGATACCTTGGAGATAGGACCCAAGTCTAAACACAAAATACATTTATATTTCATATACACTTAATACACATAGTCTGAAGGTAACTTTACACACAGTATTTTTTAATAATTTTGTTAATGAGATAAAGTTTGTATACACTGAACCGTAAGAAAGCAAAGGTGTCACTATCACAATTTTGGACTCTGGAGCATTTCAGATTTCCAGATAAGGGATACTCAATCTATACCACTAACCGAGGTTCAAACATTATCTCAGACATGAACTCACTAGGTGAGTGCAATTTATCCTAACCTTACAGGTTTGTTCCAAAACATACTAAGATAATATATGTGAACAAGTGTAACACTCTCAACTGATACACATATTATCTGCAACCCAATATATTTACTTAAGGAGAGCCACAGCACACATGCCTTGCACATATTCAGTCACAATTATTTCTTGCCAGAACAATCAGATAACTTTCCAACCTACTGCAAACCTAAGGCTACCCTATCACAGGGTTTTCTTGACAAGATTTGTTTAGAGGGGGTTTGTCATTACTTTCCTCTGAGAGTGAGAAAGTATGACTTGCCCAATGACCCCCAGTGGGTTTCCATGGCCAAGTAGGGATTCAAATCTTGGTCTTTCAAGGTCCCATTCCAACATCCAAACTACTATACCATTTTGGTCCAAAATGGGTAAAATGAGGTCAATACAAGGCAATTTCATATGACTTTCCAAGGCTTTCAACATATTCTACTCTTCTGACAGCTATAATACAGGCTTAGAGAAAGGAGGAACGGTACTGATGCAATATCTAGATATAGTACTTCTTTTTTCATATGCTCCCAGCTAGGAGCGCGTAACTGCAGCAAGGGCACAGGCCAATTTTTGTCTCCCTCAGCAAACTGGCAGGCTCCACAGTCCCCAAATCAGCTGAAAACTGCAACCAGAAGTGACTCCAATTCTATTTCAGGTTGTGATTTTGAAGGTCTGCTAAACCACCACTCTCAGTTTACACCACAATCGTATAATATTCCCCCAGAAATTCAACACCTCCACTGCAGACATGACTACTACAATGTGAGTTATGTAGAGCTTCCTCTGAGATTGGCCCAGGAACTGCTCATGGAACTGAACTTTCCCTTCCATCCTGCTTCACTTGTGTATGCATGTACTTTCAAGTCGCCTGTCAACTTGAAACTTATACCCGGCTTGTGGGAGCTTTAGCTAACACACATTGGAAGCTGCTTATTGCAGTGTAGATGTGTAAACTGCTATTGCTTAAACAATTTGTAAGCCGCTCTGATAGCCTTGTGGCTGAAGAGCGGGGTATAATTAAATAAATAAAATAAAAAATTTAAAAACTCATGAAAACCCCATGAATTTCCTAGGGTTTTCTTAGGCAAGGAATGCTCAGAGGTAGTTCTGCCAGTTCCTTCCTCTGAAATATAGCCTACAGTACCTGGTATTCATTGGTGGTCTCCTATCCACATATACTAACAAGGGTTAACCCTATTTACTATCCAAAATCAGATAGGATCTAGTGCTTTTAATGTATTTAGGACCTCACTTAGGGTCCTCACTCTTCCCACTTACTTTCCCCAAATTTCCATCAGATGTGGAAGAAAGCAGGGGCTGAAAGGGGAGATGGAATCTACTCCATTCAAAGATTCAGTTCCATCAAGGGAAAACACTAGTTGATTATCTTGTGAGAATTTCAGGAAGCAATGATACTTGATCAAAATAAGTAAAAAACTGATCCTTTCTTAAATTCTACCAAAAAGCTGTTTTAAAAAAGGAAGAGAAATATTCTTCAGTATTGGGTTCATATTATGAAATATAATCACAGAAAGAATCTTGAAATTCATCATGAAGTCATGGCTTCATGACTAAAATGAATTCTGGATATATCAGTCAATGCAAACAACAACTGAGATCTGAAGACCCCATTCATTTATGCAAACAATGAGACATTCCAGTTTTGACACCCAACCAAAGTTCGTGCAGCTTAACAGTTACTCCTGACTACTAGAGGCCATTTTTTCAGTTGTCCCAGATGTTGAAACTGGGAGGAAGTTCTCAAACCTAAGTATAAATGGCCTTCTGGGTCCATATCAACACAGAGAGTGTTTTAGTGTTATTATAATTTAGTATTTTTTTTGTATAACACATGAGTTACTCTCCAAACATAAACATATATAAAACTGATTTGCATAAAACACTGGGGAGCTAGTTTGCATACCGTAGTGGAAACAAGTCAATGCCTAACCTTGATGGACTACAGCAACAAGCATCTGAACTGGAGCTAAACCAGAACATGAAATATGAGTCAGCCCAACATGCAACCCAACCTAAATTAGTAAAAGTTCAATTCCTGAGTGAAAGGTGCATACCACTTCAGTCCCCCTTATTGTGCTAGGTTTCCATGCACTGCTCATAGCAAAAGCACCACCACACAGAATCAGCTCTAGTGGCTTCACACAGTGAATAGGGCTATTTTTGATTGAGCCATTTCCAGCAATACATTCAATAGTATCCAATAGTATCTACTGCTATCTAGCAATGCCTTTCCTTGACCACTGACATTCAGTACAGGTGCTTCAGAGTGTAGGAGCTGCATTTCAAGTTGCCATTCACAGCTGTCTGCCCAAGAAGGGCTCCAGCATTTTCCAGTTAAATATATTAGGACTGAATTGCTCTGTACTATTTATTGGGTTTTTTTTCCTTTTGCAAACTTTGCTAACTCACAATGTCTCTTTACTTTGTGAGTACAGTGAATACAAGACTGTGTTAGTCTGTTTCACTATGAAAAACAAGGGGGTGGGAGGGAGGAACCTAGTTACAAATTCTGACACTTGACATAAACCTTCAAAGAGTTGTAAAAGATAATAGAGGTCTATCTGCTACTTCAAGACTCTGCTGTGTCAAAGGCACTATGCTGAGGAGGTAGCCTTCCGTAGTTCTACCATGTATTCAAGTTGTGGCTAATAGAAAACAGAGAAATCCAGTAGGCCCTTCATGCTATACATCCCTTTGACAATAAAGAAAAGGAGAAAACACAGCTACCTCCAAGAGAAATGTCATCTCCTGGCAAACAAATTACAATCCAGTGCACTAGTGGGTGCTAGCTAATTTAGTTTTTTCTTTTTTCTTTTTCTCTCTCCTTTTCCCTTTTTCTTTTGCTCAATGTATGGTGAGCCACAGAAGGAAAACAAGAGAGGGCCCTAAGTGCTAAACATACCTCTTTCTGCCTCTCTTCTGCTTGAATGGACAGTAACCCTTAAGACAAGGAGAAGGAAATTTTACACACAAGCTTAAAATGAGATCATACTACATGACACAATGATCAGAGTACGCAAAGGGAGTCAGTAAATCTAGGCTCTAGTCCCCAGTGAGGGAAAACACTTGCTGGGTGACTTTGGGTCAGACACTTGCGTGTTCCTTCAAGTCATTTCCAACTTATGGTGACCAAGGCAAATCTGTTATGGAGTTTTCTTGGCAAGATTTGTTCAGAGGGAGTTTGTCATTGCCTTCCTCTGAGGCTGAGAAAGTGTGGCTTGTCCAAGGCCCTACCAGTCGGTTTCCATTGCTGAGCTGGAATTTGAACCCTGGGCTCCCAGAGTTCTAGTGCAACACTCAAACTACTATACCGTGGTGGCTCCCACGAGAGAATTATGACGATAAAATAAGGAAGATAAGAGCATAAGAATACAAATATAATGAATACAGGTCAAACTGTACTTGGCCAAGTGCACACACAGCTCAATTGTTCACCCAGCAACAACTACTACTCACTCCAGCTGACCAGGGTAATCTACAAATCAAATTCTCACAGATTCCATGCCCAACATTGTATGACAACTCTAGCCAGTATTTACATCCACTGTACACTTTGCCAGCATGTTGGCAGAAGCTACCGTATTCCAAAAGAAGTTCTGGGTGGCACACTTTCCTATTACAACAGAGTTTCAACTGTATCTTCCTTGGCCCAGCTGTTCTGTTAGTTTACTGGCCCTGATATTCAAAAGAGTGAGTGATCCCTAGTTCTGCAGTAAGTGCAGAGCTGCACTATGGAAACAAAGTATGTGGTGCATGCGGACTCCAGAGAAACAACCAATAACCCTTTAATTTCAAGAGAGGGACTACACTCCCTGAGTAATACCTTACCAGACTGATTAGCAAAACAATCTATAAATATTAACTCAAAAGTTCTGGTGTTTCCTCCTTGGTAAATGTGGATAACCTTGTAGCCTTATGCTTGATCCAGGATACATGAGAAAACTACTGTCATCTGTAATAAACAAACCTAACTGCTTTGAACTTTCATTGCAACCCAATTCACATTAAACCAATGATCACTCAGTAACTTTCACAGTTACCCAATAATCATTCAATCATGCTGAATAATGTGCTTTGTAACAGACATGCGAAAAACAAGAATGAAAACTGTCAGCTGTAGGAAGTGATCAGGCAGGAAAGGTTTTTAAACTGGAAGATACAAGTTACTGTGTCTTACTGTTCAAATGGTCAGTAGCCTATAAGTGACTAACATAACATTAACAGACATGCTAGTTTTTAACTTTCCTGTCAGTACTTTTGTAGCCATTTTCAAAGTTGATTGAAACGCATTAACCAAAAAAAAACCTGACAAGACTGATAAATTTAAATAAGTATGAAGAAAACCTGTAAAAAAATGTTGTTCCTGAACACCATTAATATTTACACCAAAGCAATATTTAGCAACCAACATCTGTGCTAAGCACAAGACTTTTACTAGGCTGAAGAAACAGTTCAAGTTCTAAGGCACATGAGATTTTTCCAGCCCTGTTCAAATGCCGTATGTATGTCAGAAGTGCCCTACAATAGAAACTGCCATTTCTGAGTTGAACACACAGAAGTAAGCCACATCAATTTCAATACAGTTCATTAAATGTGCTTAGGACCACAATGTAAAAGTATATGGATGACTTGCAGACTTAAATCCAATTTTCTCAAAGCTGGATTTCAGAATCCAGTTCTCTTCCAAAAATAAATACAGATCACTTCCAAAAATAAATACAGATTTTCTTCATTGTCCATGATCTTTGAGACAGATTGCAACATAATATAATAAACACCAGACTTCTTCATTACAAAGAATGGCATTACTTGCATTAAACTGCTGATCTCTGAACACACTGATGAAAATTATTCAATTCATTTCTCCCATTCAGAAGAAATTATTTAACCTACACAGCAAAAAACAGTTTAGTGATATTTAGACAACATCCAAAATATGAATGGACATATTTTATGTGCTCATTCAGAATTAGAGGTGCATTGTCCTAGGAACCAAATATGAGAAAGGGGCATTGTCCTTGACCTAGATTAATTGCATGTATGACTCCACACTTAACCCAGGCAGTTAGAATATATGCCATTTTACCAAAATAAATAGGGTTCAAGAGTGTGTAGGTAGGTAGGCACATGACGGTAAACACCACCATTTGTAACTTGAATATTAAAGTTAAGGCCCACAATAAAATATGAAATGTCTTCTTAAATTAAAGATAACAAACTATGCGGAACTGACACCAAACATTCAGTATATTTGAGAATGTTTGAGGTTTTACTGCAGAACATTATTTGTGTATTTAAAACGTATTCCTACCTCTGCTCTTTGCACAAACATGTTCATTACTCTCAAATGCACACAGAAAAAGTACCTTCAGGTAAATGTAAGGCTGAAATAACTAAATCCCTAACCACAACTGAGTTTCTGAACTATATTATACCCATTAACTTCAAGGGGACTGAATCTCAATTTAGGAGTAACTGGTATTGATAAATTACAGAGAAATTTGTTTCTGTTTGACAATATTTTCTCCCTTACAGTACCTCCTTTGTAAAAATGTTGCAACTAAAGAGCTTAAAAAATGGAAAGTGTGCACCATTACACAGCCTCAAGAAGCAAGCAGAAAAGGTCCCTCTTTAGCTAAGGAATATTAACCACATATATTTAACCAACAAGTGATCTTTCCAGATACCTCTTTGAAGTTTTCCTTCAGCTGCTATTACTAAAGAAGCAACTTCAGCACTAATCATCTTACATAAATTAAAATTAAAACATGCCATGGTGTTGTCAAAATAATGGACCAAATCACAGATACAAAGTTTCACAAGAAAATCTTCACATTAAAGATGCTGAATTTTCCAGACAAATTACATAAAATAAACAACTTTAAAATGCATGAAGTCTGTAAACATTTAGAAGGGGATGGGCAGGAAGGAGCATGTGCCCCTATATAAAATTAGTTCATAATTAAAGCTGAAACTCAAGAACTTGCTGAAGGTGTACAGGACTAAGGCATAAGCCTCAATGCAATTTAAAGAAAACCACATAGGTAACTGAAGTGACAAAAGAATAATCAGATCTAGTGCCACTTTCCTGATGATGAAAAATGCTCTTACAACTACTTTCTGCACAGTCCCTTCCTTTCTGTAAATTAAACTTATGCTTGAGCATTCCTACCCACAATTTTACAGAAAACAAAAATTCAGTCACCATATACAGACACAATTAGAAACAATTCATGCCTTACTCCGTAATTTATAAAGTTCAGAAATAAAAGCTGCTTTTTAAAACTGAAAATGGTTCCTCTCCCGTGCACATAGGCCTGAGGCCCTGTTGCAAACAGTGTCTAACAGGCCCAGGCAGCACAAAGACAGGAATGGCAGATTAGTGGGAGGGAGGGAGGCCGGGTTTGGGGCTCAGCAGGATCTTCTGGCTTTTTAAAATTCAAACCGCTGCCTGACCAATACAAATCACAGACACAGTACTGACTACTACATGGATTTACAGCATTAAAAACACACTTTCTACGTGACAACTATATTAACTTCACCTATTAAAAAAATACATCAGGCTGTAAAAAACAAAGCACTACAGTACTTTCCAGCAACAACAAAAGTTATTTTAGTGAACAGGACTGCTAAACAGAAGCTAGCATTTTAAAAAGTTAGAACACCTACATCAACGTGAAAGCTGAGCACTGAGAAAGGTTACTACAACCTAATCACAACCGAGAGACTTTGGGCAAATAGTTACATAATAAATAGCTATAAAACAGTTAATCAAAGTTATCCAAATGATTTTGTTCTATAGACAGCACAATCCTATCTATGTTTACTCAGAAGTTAATCCCATTGAGTTCAATGAAGTAAGAGATCCAGGACTGCAGTCACACAGCATTTACATAAAAACTAATATTGTATTTCCTAACACTTAACATTAAAAGACTGCTGATGAACTTTTAGGCATCTGTGTTAGAGCGATCACCCAGTCGCACACACAATATGGACACAAGAAGCATTTATTGATTTTAAAGTGATATATCCTTATAAGAAATTATGGAAACTTAAATCTAATCTTGCATGATTTTGAACCATTTTAGCCCACTCCTAACCGTGTTTCTTCAGAAGGATGGCTCACCGACTTCAATGGGACTTACCCCTACATGACTATGTTTAGGATTGCAGCCTTAACTACCACAATTTGCTAGGCAATTCCAGATTAACCTTTGGTCTTTAAAATGTCAACTAACTACAAGGATGCTATCTCTGGCTGGTCCCGTTGTTACAAAGACTATTTTTTCTGTGTGAGGAGTAATTGCTTACTATGTATCTTTTCATGTGCACAGAAAAGAAAAAAAAACATTAATAGTGGCATGCATCAGACCATATAGGTCTTGTGAGTTGGACAGGTGTTTTGTGTTCTGTCAGTCATTCAGTGTGGGCTGCTTTTATTTATCAACAAAATCCACAACTCGCAATATCACTCATCTTTCCAGTCATCTACAAATGTAATAATACTGTGCAAGGAGGAATAAAAGAGGCAGTTGCTGCCAATTACACACACCGAGTGCGTGCGAGCGCCCGTCTCCTTCCCCTTCTCCCCTGCCCGATTTATCTGGGACCTTTTCTTTCCTCTCCCGCCGCCCGTGAAGTTGTAAATATGGCACAGCTTCGGTGCCCAGTCGCTGTTTAACTGTATTGTTTCCTCCTCCCACTCTTGCTCTCGGGCGCTGAGGCCTGTCACAGAGAAGGCACTTCGCCTCTCTAATCCCCGAGCTTGAGTGAAAGCGCTGTCCGCTGGGCCTGCGCCCTCCTCCGGGCCTGGCCTTCTCCAGCAACTCGGCAAAAACCATTCTCACCCACCAAGCCCGAGGAGGCGGAGAGAACGTGAAACACCCCCGGCTGCCACTCATTATTATTTCTCTCTCTTCTCCCCCCCCCCTTCCTTTTCCCACACCGGCCGAAAAGGCTAATCCCTGCTCTGCTTCCCGACTGGGCCGCCTCGTCTGAGAGAAGGAGGAGGAGGAGGAGGAGGCCCAACTCGCTGCTTCCCTTCGACGGAAGAGAAGAAACCCAGAGGGGGAAGAGCAGGGTGGAGGGGGGGTTTTACCTGAGCAAAACGCTGCTTGGATCCCACCGAAAGCCAAACCGGGGGGGGGAGGAGGAGGGGGGGAAAACCACCCCCTCCCTCCTCAGAGGATCCGCCGCTGGGCCGCCGCGGAGCGGGAGGAGGAGGAGGGGAGATAATATAACAACAATAATCCGGGCCGGGAGGGGGGCTGGCTCCTCTTCCGTCTCCTCCTTAGTGCAGCGAACATGTAGAGCCGGGAGGGGGAGAGCGGCCGAAGCGAATCCCTCAAGTCGCCGCCGCCGCCGCCGCCGCCTTCCTCTTCTTCCTCCTCCTCCTCCTCTTTCTCTTCTTCTTCTTGCTTCTCCTCCTTGCCGTCGTCCTCCTACCGAGCCTAATTGACACCCAACATCCACACGCACAGGCCGGGCCGAACCGGATTCGATAAACACCTCACGCACCGACCGACCGACCCCGGGAAGAGGAGGGAGGGAGGGAGGGAGCTCTAGGGAGGGGCGGGGGGAATCTCCTCGGCCGCGGCTCGGCCCTTCTCTAATGCTGCCGCTGCTGCTTCCGCCGCCGTCACCACCGCCGCCGCCGCCTCCTCCTCCGCCTGTGTGTACGCGGTTGGGGCGGGGCAGGGAGGGGATCGCTTGGGCTACGGTGAGTCGGTACCGGGGAGGGAGGAAAGGGGGTGGAGGGCTGGGAAAAGAAATCGGAGGCTGCGTAAATGCGAGCGTCGCTCTCGCTCCCTCTCGGAACAAAATGCCGACCGGAAGTGCAGCTGGAGGAATGACTCCCTCCACCGGCGCCAAACACCAACAACCTCCCCCTGCTGCTCTGCCGCCGCCGCCGCCTGCCTGCCTGCCTGACTCATTTGCCTCCTTCGCCGCTGCCGCCGAGACATCCTCCAAGCTCCCTGGAGTGGGTCTTCCGTCCGCTTAGCTCTAGCGACAAGTTTGATGGCTGGGGGTTGTGTGTTGTCTGTCTGTCTGTGCCTTCTGTCTTTTCTTCTTTTGCCTTTTTCTTTTCTTTCTCGGGTTATCTTTTCTTTTTGTTTCTTTATCTCTCTTTCTGATTATGTACAGGGAGTTTTGCAGATAAAGGCCTGACATTCTGTGGATGAGGACACCCTTCGAATTGTCAAAATGAAGACCACGACGGAAATAATTGGGTTAAAAATTATGTTGTTTCCACTTTAATTCAGTTTTTAAAAAAAATATATATATATTAACCCCACATCGTAAAATTGCAGATGGGGCGGGGTGGGGGACTTCCAAGGAAGTTAGAAAGAGAAGAAATACGTCGTGTCTCTGTTCTTTCATACCCAGAAGGACCATCATTGAATGACTGCTCCTGGTTGCACCTGGTTGCTTTTTTTTAATGATTAAATTCCACTTTTATGCTTCTATACGTGTTTTTTTTTTTATGGCGACATCCTGATTAGGATATGTTTTGTGGATTGAAAGCTCCTGTTTGATGAAAAATCTAGGTGACTGCTCTCCAGAAGGGCATATGCTCCCCCCTAAAAAAACCCACGATGTTTTGTAAGATAATTCATGATGTGAAGTGAAGGTTTCTTCGCTGGAAAATTGATACGGTTCTTGACAGATTTCCCGTAGATAGCCTAATTATGGGCAATGAAGCAGACGTTGGAGAAGGGAACAATGACGACCTTGAGAGCTCATCCATTTTCCTTTCAGGTAAATTGTGCACAGCAGCACTGAACAGAAACTTGTAATTCTGGTAAGTTTGCTTAAATGCCTGCTGTTTCATTAAGTGTTTTGGATCCTGTTATTCAATCAAGCACCCCAGAAAGTATTTTGAATCTAGTGGTTTGAATCTAGTGAATCTACTAATCTTTCAATATAGTTGTTTGAGTCACTTCTCCATAAAGTTTAAAGCTCAGCTTTGTGCAACTGCTTAAGAGCAGTAAGAACTGTAAGCCAGAAGTTGGGCACTATGGCTTTGAATTGAAAAGGCACATTTGCACAGATTTTTCATGTTTGGGTAAGAAGAGTTTATTTTGTCCTTATGTGCCATCAAGGCACTTCCAAGTTATCAGAGCCCTATGAATGAGAGACCTTCCAGAGATCTAGTAAGTAACATCCTTGCTCGGGTTTTGTAAGCTTAGGGCCATATCTTTCTTAAATGATAGTGCATGATATAAATATATAATGCATATATGTAATATTCTGTATGGGCATGGTTTTAATTACGTTGCTAGCAAAATTCTGCGCTGTGGCTTTTTGGATACCTAGAATCATAGATATATGTACTTTATGCATTACGGATACTCTGTGCTTTGACTGAAGAAGCCAATCCATTTACAGCTAATTATGACAAAATGTGCAATCTATAGAATAAGTCCCAACAGACACAATAAAATTTGCTCTGAATAAATGTGGTATGATTGGGCAGGACATACCATAGAGAGTGATAAGAATTTAGTTATTACATTAGTTGGGTTGAAATCAAAACTTTTGGTTGTCTGTATCCTGCAAAATGCACTGCTAATAATGGGAGGATATAAATAAACATGCAGGTTAGCCTACTTTTTAAAAAATATGCTTTTTTTCTAGTGTTACTGCAGGCCACTGGTCTTCGATACCAAGTCATTACTCTAAAGTGTCATAAAATGTTTCACTATTTTTTTAAAAAAAAAATATGGTGTGGTGAAAATAAAAAGTATATTGGAAAATACCTGTCATGTATAAAGTTCTTACAGTCCAAATTCTGTACATATATTCTGAGAAAAAATCAGGCAAATAAAAGTATAATTACGAATACCGGTAAGAATTAATCATATTACATTTCGTCTTTTGCTTATATATTAGCTTAATTCATATTTTGCCATAAGCTGTGTGCAGTATGGCAGATTTTAGTTCTTTGAAAGTATATTAATCACTTGTTAGGAGACTTGATACCATTTGAAATATACATTTATAGTGATATAGATATCAACATTTTAATAACATAATGTAACAGAAAGCATCTTTACTTAAATGTGTTTCATGTTCTGTGGGTTTAAAATCTGAGTGGGTTTTCTGAGATATCTAAATATTGTGTAGTTTAATTTGACAGACCTAAATAGCTGCCTTTGGTATGTTTTGCCTTTATGCAATCAGGAAACTTTTGTAGTGTAGAATATTCAAGCTAAGTATAAATGTAAAGAGCCAAATTGTGCCCTCCTGTGGAAAAAATATAAAAAGGCCTGAAAACTCTCTGAATTATTTTTAGAAAGTCTTAGTGGAAAATGAATGTAATTCCCTTCTTCATATACCTATACCTACAACTTAGTAACAGACACTAATATACAAGTATTTTCTTGTCAATATGCTGTTCTGTAAAATAACACAGGAAGCAACACTATTCTTGGAGTCTAAATTTAGGGTGCACAAAGTTAATGCTTGGGATTGTGTAGGCTATTATACCAAAAGTTGCACATCTTAACCTAATTTACAAAATTGTTAAAAATTGTCTTCTAAATGTGCATACTATCTACACAGGCATTATAGCTGGTGAATGACAGCTGTTAGACCTGTTGTACCAATTTTACACTAGTACAGAATAATAGCAATTTTTTTTCCTGTTGATGTTATAATGGTAGTAGTGCTTCAAAATTGGTAGAAGCAATGTGTAAGGAGGATAGAAATATACCCATCGGTACTAAATAATGTAACAGCTAGATGTGTTCGGCTGATGTGCAGAAAACTCAGGGTAAAAAAACCCACTTGAAAGAGTGTCAAGTCCTTTGCCATCCCAGCCGAACCAGATATCACCAGAAAGACAGAGTTTTGTACCTTAAAAGGCTAAGAGACTTGTGATATGAGCTTTCATGCACAAAATACAGTCGTCCCTTCACATTCTGGGGGTTAGGTTCCACAGACCCCCACGAATGTGAAAATTCCACGAATAATGACTGCCCTCCCCCGCCAAGGTGACTACGGGGCCTCCAGAGGGCCCATAGTCGCTTCCCCCCCGCTTCCCCCTCCCTCCCCATGCCACCACATGGCCTCCGGAGGCCCTCCGGAGGCCCCGTGGTCACCTCCCCAGGTCTCCCCCTCCCTCCCAAGGCCACCATGGGACCTCCAGAGGTCCTGTGGTCGCCTCCCTAGGCCTCCCCACTCCCTCCCCAGGCCACCATGGGGCCTCCAGAGGCCCCGTGGTCACCTCCCCAGGCCTCCCCCTTCCTCCCAAGGCTGCCTCTCCCACCCCCCGCCCAGCCTCCTAAGGTGGCAAACTCTGTCGCTGCTTTTGGGAGGGCGGGGGAGACCCTCCAAAAACCGCGAATATTCAAAACCACGAATGCTAAATTTGTGAATGTGGAGGGGCAACTGTATACTTGTTAAAATGTAAACATTTTGTAGACTAACACAGTTACTGCTCTGGAATTTGCAGCCTCACATGATGAAATATTATTCTAAACTCATTGGAATACAAGTACAGTATAAGATCTAAAACAGTGGTTCCCAAACTTTAGTCCTCCAGGTTTTTGGACTTCAGCTCCCAGAATTCCTCACTGTTGGCCAAGCTGCCTGGGGCTTCTGGGAATTGAAGTCCAAAACATCTACAGGATCAACGTTTAGGAACCACTGACAAAAAACATTTTGAAGCATCTTAAAGATTAATAAAACAAACATAAGTGGGGTAGCAAAGATAATTTTTACTTTTTTAATTCTCTAATCTCTTAGAGAATAGTCTTTTTTTAAAATCAAGTACTCCCAATTATTATAATGGGAGGGAAATTAAATTGGGTAAATTCAAGCTGGCATAGTTAAAAGCCCTGATACCAGAGAGCCTCAAGTTACCAGCATGTCCCGGAAACTCATTTTAGAGCCTACATCTACAGAGTTTCCTATAAGCTTAATAGAGGATTTAGGGTTAAATGGGCCATCTGCCAGTGTGAAGAAATATAATTATGACAGCCTTCTAAGGGGAACAGGCCCAAATTCAAATACCTTTACCTTTTATTTAGTACCAGTCCTGACAAACTTGGAATGGCTGCCCTATATACAGTTCTAAATGTTTAGCAATCACTATAGTGCCAACCAGATATGTATAGATCTACATGTCTGTTATTTATTTTCATTTATATCTCACCTTTTTCCCAGTAATGGGATTCTAGCTGGCTTACAACATATTAAAAACCATACAGATTAAAAAAAATACAAAAGCTTAAGTAAAGGAATAAATATAAAAGTTACAGTTGTCCCTCCACATTCATGTATTTGGCATTTACGAATTTAAGTATTCATGGCTTGAAAATATTTTTTAAAAAATAATAAGCCAAAAAGTAAACCTTGATTTTGCCTTTTTATATAAGGGACACCATTTGCTATGCCATTGCATATAATGGAACTTGAGTATTCATGGATTTGGGTATTCACGGGGGTCCTGGAACCAAACCCCAGCGAATGTGAAGAGACAACTGTATTTTAAAAGCAATTAACCAAATTATGAAATTAAAACAAACATTAAGATTCATTACAAGTACTGTACATACAAACTTTAAAAACAGTACAGCTGTATTTAAAAAAAAAAAAAAAGCCCACCCCAGTCAGTTTCTAAAAGTCTGCCAGCATAAAAATCTTTTAATTTGATGACAAAAGAAGAGTAAGGGTCAGGCTATCCTGACCTCCCTAAGGAGGGAGTTCCGAGCAGCCACAAGAAGGCTCTCTCCCTTGTTCCCACCAAATGAGCCTGAGAAGGTGGTGGGGCAGAGAGAAGGGCCTCTCCAGAATATCTTCAAGCTTATAATGGGCTTATACCTAACGGGCTTATAAAGGGAGATGTGATCCTTCAAATAGCCTGAACCCAACCCATATACAGTTTTATAGCTCATCACCAGCACTTTGAATTGAGCTCAGAAACAGACTGGCAGCAGTGGAACTGTTACAACAAGGGAGTTGTGTGCTCCCTGTAGCCAGCCCAGTTAAAAATCAGGCTGCAGTAGTTCATCAACTGCTGGAGATAATAGCCCAAATGTTATACAAAGAACAAAGCAAGTAGTAAAAGAACCCAACAGTGGGAGGGGAAAAGAAACCTTTAAAAGGCAGATAGGGGAAATGGGCCATGGTCTTAGATCACTCTATAATAATACACAGAGAATGGAAAATAAACTTGAACTCTTAGGACATCAAAGCAAATATGATATAATAAGCATTACTGAAACCTGGTAGGATGAGTCTCATAATTGGAATGTAGTAATAGAAGGGTATAATCTATTTCCGAGAAATACAGTAGGACCCCTGTACCCACTGATTCAATTATCCACAGGACACAAAACAGCACACCTACCATAAAGTCTTCCTAGAAAATGTGTCCTCTCTAGCCATTTTCTAGGTTCTCCAAGGCTACTCTATGGTATTTTAAACTGGAAGTCCCATTATTTTCAATGGTGTTCGCTATTATCCACGGTTTTCAGTATCCACGGGGGGGTGAGGGGCAGAACCAATCCCCAGTGGATACGGAGGTCCTACTGTAGACCAAACAGGAAGGGAGGTGGAGTAGCAAAGATGTGTACATCTGTGAACAGAGCCATGATTTAAATCCTGGCAGCCAGGTTTAGAGCACCTGGGTAAAAAAAATAAGGGGGAGAGAAATAATGTATGTCGTGGTGGGACTCTACTACAGACCTCCAAACCAAACTGACAACTTGGATGATGCCTTCGTGGAATAGATGACTACACATTCAGAAAGGAGAGGTGTAGTAAGTTCAAACCTAAGAGGGGTGGCATCTTAAAGAAGAGACTCCAAGCCAACAATCTTCAACAAGCTACCATGAGAGACAACTTCCAGAAAAATCTACAAACGAAACTTGAAGACCATCCTACAGATCCTTCTCCTACAGTGCTTTGGCAACATATCAAAAACAGTATCCTCCAGTCTGCAGAAGAATCCCTCGGGTTCTCCCACAAGAAAAATCAAGACTGGTTTGATGACAACAACCAAGAGATCCAGGAGCTGTTGGCAAGGAAGAGAGCTGCTCACCAGGCATACCTCGCCCAGCCAACCTGTCATGTAAGAAAAGCAGCTTTCCGCCTCACATGTAGCAAACTACAACAAAAACTCCGAGACATGCAGAACAAGTGGTGGATCAATATAGCAGAAAAGACACAATGCTGTGCAGATCTGGGTGATCATAGAGGATTTTATGAAGCTCTTAAAGCAGTGTTTGGACCTACTTATCAGGTCCAAAGCTCCTTATACAGTACAGATGGTCAAACATTAATTACTGATAAAGCCTCCATCCTAAATCGTTGGGCTGAACATTTTCAAAGTCTCTTAAGCGCCAACCGAGTAGTCCAAGCCTCAGCTATCCAACATATGATACAAAAACCAATGAAAAATGAATTGGACATAGCTCCCACTTTGGAAGAGACCCTTAAGGCCATACAGCAGATGAAAAACAGCAAGGCAGCTGGGATTGATGGAATCCCACCTGAAGTTTGGAAACACGGAGGTCATGCACTCCACGAAAAATTCCACGAATTCCTTGTGAATTGCTGGGAAAAAGGGGAACTGCCATCAGACCTCCGAGATGCAGTCATCATCACCCTGTACAAGAAAAAAGGAGCAAAATCCGATTGCTCAAACTATCGAGGCATAACACTGCTCTCTATTGCTGGAAAAATCCTTGCAAGGATACTCCTGAACAGATTAGTTCCTGCTATTGCAGAAGAACTTCTCCCTGAAAGCCAATGTGGCTTCAGAGCCAATAGGAGTACTACAGACATGGTATTTGCCCTTAGGCAACTGCAAGAAAAATGTAGGGAGCAGAACAAGGGTCTCTATGCAACATTTGTCGACCTCACCAAAGCCTTTGACACTGTAAGTAGAAAAGGTCTGTGGCAGATCCTGGAAAGACTAGGATGTCCCCCCAAATTCCTTAAAATGATTATCTTGCTACACGAGGGCCAGCGTGGTCAAGTCAGATATGGCGATGCTCTTTCAGAGCCCTTTCTAATAACTAATGGAGTGAAGCAAGGTTGTGTTCTTGCACCAACTTTATTTACAATCTTCTTTAGCACGATGCTCCAAAGGGCTATGGCAGAGCTTGAAGAAGACGACGGCATCTATATACGCTACCGTACTGATGGTAGCTTGTTTAACTTAAGCCGTCTGAGGGCTCACACTAAGACTCTAAACTATCTAGTCCGTGAGCTGCTCTTCGCCGATGCTGCTGCCCTTGTTGCCCACACAGAAGCAGCTCTGCAGCGCCTAACATCCTGCTTTGCAACACCTGCAGAGCTATTTGGGCTAGAAGTCAACCTGAAGAAAACAGAAGTTCTTTACCAGCCTGCACCACAGGACGAACACCACCATCCCCACATTGCCGTCGGCAAATCTGTGCTCAAGTCCGTTCAGCAGTTCACCTACCTGGGAAGCATCATTTCCTCAGATGCCAAGATTGACAAAGAGATCGATCACAGATTAGCAAAGGCATATAGTGCATTTGGAAGACTTCACAAAAGAGTCTGGAGTAATAAACACCTGAGGCAAAGCACAAAAATCAGTGTGTATAGAGCCATCGTACTGTTTATCCTCCTTTATGGATCTGAAACATGGGTCACCTATCACCACCACCTACGACTCCTCGAGCGCTTTCATCAGCGCTGTCTACGCACAATCCTAAATATACACTGGACTGACTATGTGACGAATGTTGCTGTCCTTGAGCAAGCAGGGATCACCAGCATTGAGGCCATGATATTGAGAACGCAGCTGCGCTGGGCAGGGCACGTTTCTAGGATGGAGGACCATCGCCTCCCAAAAATACTACTCTACAGTGAACTCGCCACGGGTCAGCGTAAGAGGGGCGCTCCAAAAAAGCGATACAAAGACTCCCTGAAACAACATCTCAGGCTTGGCCAAATTGATCACCAACAGTGGTCCGCCCTGGCCTCACATCGGGAGGCATGGAGACGTACGATCCACAATGCTGCAGCCTTATTTGAGAACTTACGCCGAACAAGTCTCGAAGAGAAATGACAACGCAGAAAGAATCACAACCCAAAAACATCACCCAAGGAGACCTTCTGCTGTGCTTTTTGCAACCGGACTTGTTTATCTCGGATTGGCCTTTTTAGTCATCAGCGCGCTTGCAGAAAGCGCGGGATGAGTCCTTCCTGAATCTTCGTTTGCGAAGAAAAGCCAGAGAGAGAGAGAGTAGTAATGGGAGATTTCAACTATCTTGATGTTTGCTGGAAGTCAAACTGTTCCAAAAATTTAAGGTCCAACAAATTCCTCACTTGCCTTGCAGACAATTTCATTGTCCAGAAGGTGGAAGAGGAAACTAGGGGATCAGCTTTTTTAGATCTAATCCTAATCCACAGTGATGATCTAGTTAATGGGGTGGAAGTGGCAGGATCCTTAGGTAGGGGTGACCATGTTCTCCTGGAGTTTGTTATACAGCAGAAAGGGGAAGCTAAGCATAGTCAGACACACTTTCTAGACTTTAAGAATGCTGATTTCAGTAAATTTAGGGAAACACTGGGGGTGATCCCCAGTCAGGAATACTAAAAGAAAAGGGAGTTGATGGATGGGAGTTTCTTAAAATAGAGATACTGAAGGCACAACTTCAAACAGTTTCAATGAGGAGGAAAAATGGGAGGTGTCTAAAGAAACCATGATGGATGTCTAAAGAACTTTCTACTGAGATAAGATTTAAAAGGGACATGTATGAGAAATGGAAAAAGGGGGAAATCACCAAAGAAGAATTCAAACAAATAGCCAACTCCTATAGGGAGAAAGTCAGAAAAGCTAAAGCACAGAAAGAGCTCAGACTTGCTAGAGAAGTTAAAAACAATTAAAAAGGCTTTTTTTTTTGTTATGTCCATAGCAAAAGGAAGAACAAGGAAGCAGTAGGGCTGCTGCGTGGAGAAGATGGCCAAATGCTAACAGGGGACAGAGAAAAGGCAGAACTACTTGACACCATTGCCTCAACTTCTCCCAAAAGGAGAACAGTGTTCAACCTGGGGAAAATGGAGCAGAGGATGTAGCAGGGGAAACGCAGCGCAGAATTTGGTAAAGAGGTAACACAGGAATACTGGACTACTTTAAATGAATTCAAGTCTCCAAGGCTAGATGAACGATATCCCAAGGGTATTAGAAGACATGGCAGAAGTAATTTCAGAACTGCTGTCAATTTTTGAGAATTCCTGGAGAACAGGAGAGACCCCAAGGGCCTGGAAGAGGGCAAATGTTGTCCCCATCTTTTAAAAGGCAAAAAGAAGAGGACCCAAATAATTACCATCCAGTCAGCCTGATATTAGTACCAGGAAAAATTCTAGTGCAGATCATTAAACAGTCCATAAGCACTTAGAAAGGTATGCTGTGATCACTAAAAAGTCAACATGGGTTTCTCAAAAACAAGTCATGCCAAACTATTCTTACCTCTTTTTTAAAGAGAGAGAGAGTCATAAGCTTGGTAGACAAAGGGAATGCTGTGGATGTAGCATATCTTGATTTCAGTAAGGCCTTTGACAAGGTCCCTGATGATATTCTTGCAAACAAGTCAGTAAAATGTGGGCTAGACAATGCAATTTTTAGATGGATTTGTAATTGGTTGACTGACTGAATCCAAAGGGTAGTCACCACTGCCTCCTCTTCATCCTGGAGAGAAATGACTAGCTGGGTGCCACAGGGTTCTGTCCTGGGCCCAGTGCTTTCAGCCTCTTTATCAATGACTTGGATAAGGGAACAGAGGGTATGCTTATCAAGTTTGCAGATGACACCAAATTAGCAGGGGTAGCTAATACCCAAGAGGACAGGATCAGAATCCAAAATGACCTCAATAGATTAGAAAGCTGGGCCAATACTAACAAAATTAATTTCAACAGGGAGAAATGTTTAGTACTACACTTAGGCAGGAAAAAAAATGAGAAGCATATAGATATAGGATGGGTGACACCAGGCTTGATAGCAGTGCATAAGAAAGGGATCTTAGCAGACAACAAGGTGAACATGAGCCAGCAGTGTGATTCAGCAGCCAGAAAAGCCAATGCAATTCTAGGCTCCATCAATAGGAGTATAGTGTCTAGGTCGAGGGAAGTAATAGTGCCACTCTATTCTACTCTGGGCAGACCTCATCTGGAATACTGTGTCCAATTCGCGACACCATAATTAAAGAAGGATATTGACAAGCTGGAGCATGTCCAGAGGAGGGCAACCAACATGATCAAAGGTCTAAAAGCCATGCCCTATGAAAAGTGGCCTAGGAAGCTGGGTATGTTTAGCCTGGAGAAGAGAAAGTTAAGAGGGGACATGATAGCCATGTTTAAATATTTGAAGGGATGTCATATTGAGGATGGAGCAGGCATGTTTTCTGCTGCTTCAGAGACTAGGACACAGAGCAATGGATTCAAACTACAGGAAAAGAGATTCTACATAAACATTATGAAAAATTTCCTGATGGTAAAAGCTGTGCAACAGTGAAACGTGCTGCCTCAGAGTGTGGTGGAGTCTCCATCTTTGGAGGTTTTTAAACAGGGTGGATGGCCATCTGTCAGGCATGCTTTGATTGTGTGTTGCTGCATGGCAGAATGGGGTTGGACTGGAAGGCCCTTGTGGTCTCTTCTGATTCTATGAGTCTATGCTGCTCTTTGGGCAATTGAAGATTCTTAGTACTTGTCAAAGGCATCCCCACATACAGTGCATTGTTGTTGTGTGCCTTCAAGTCATTTCTGGTTTATGGTTACCCTAAGGTGGACCTATCACGAGGCTGTAACCAAGCCAAGCACTACCACAGCCAGATCAGAATTCTTTCGGAACAGCTATAGTTGGCACACTAGCTCTAACTGTGCAAATTCAATCTGGATCACTTCTGAAACCTGGGCCTCCAGGCTCATGGCTGAATCCAAGAATACATCCAAACTGCAAATCTGCATTTTCCAAATGTTACATGAATATGAGAATACCAAAGAAAGCCCTGGAAAGTGACATAGTCATCTGATTCACAGGGGAAAGTGCATAGCAAAGGGAGAGCAAGCAGCTGGAATTTCAGGGGAAAGAACAATATATATATAAAAAGAGAGAGATTACACATTTTATTTTAACTAGAAAATGTGTGCTGCTTTCAACTTTCTTTATCCTATTCAATTTGTTATCATAATAAATGTGTTAATCAGTTCATCAATGCTATGTTGTCCATGCTACATTCCAATTACTGTTTGTTAATGACCACAGTTAAGGTAATGATCAGCGTCTGAAGTGTTTGCATTTCAGTTTGCTTCCACCCACTGATTACATTCTCCTGTCCAAGAATGTATATAATAATGCAGCAATTTATGCATTTGAAGTGGGCTACAATTCATTAACAGGGCTGGAACTATCATTGGCCAAAGAGAGAGAGAGAATTAACTGTCTCTGGAAGCAAAGTGTGAATACTGGTGAGATGCACTGCCCTCCTCCACACTGAGAGGTTCCCACTATTGCTGGAGCAACACATTCCCTTTCCAACCCATCCTGCCTTATCTTGCTTTACAACAAAGGATATGTGCCACTAACATAGTAAGATTTTGATACCTGGGAGTGATTATTGCATAATAAAACAAAGTAACATAAATCAAATATTGTTAGTCCCAACTAGGGTAGACCCATTGAATCAAGGGAACTCAATACATTCCATTGATTCAGTGGTCCACACCCCCATTTAGACAAATAATTGGATTTAGATCAAAGAGATATTTTCCCACTACCACTGGAATTTACACTCATTACATTTTTGAAACTTTAAGATTATAGCTATCTAAGACATATTCTTTTTTCCATATTACAGTGCAATGGAAGTTTAATACTTGTAACATGTTTTATAAGCATTATCATTTCATTTGCTTTCTTCTATATTTTAATTAAAGCTATATTTATAGATATGTATATGTATTTTCTTACCACTCCTTCCTTGTTAACTTCTATTTTCATAGATTTGAGATTCTTTCCTCTTCTATTTTGCACTGCAAAATAATGTTTCAAATAATATTGCCTGTAATAAAATATTTTTAAACCTTTTACTATGAGACAACAATATTTATATCTATTCTCAGTATTTTTAACCAGTTACCAATTCATAACAAAACCTTTAATTTTATCTTATGACTGAATTGTTGTTGTTGGACTTTTGATGAAGAATTTTGTCGAGAACATCTTGAAAGCAATGTATATCTGTTGTCAGAATTATGAAAAGCTGATAAAGCAAAATTTCGTTATTTCAGAAGGCAAAATTTCATTATTTCAGAAGTCATACTAATTCTTCTAAAGTAAGGCATGCTTTCCTCCATATGCCATTGACTATTCTAACAATTTGTCAAAAATAGACATTGGACTTAGAGGTTTGTCATCTATATTCCTTTTTGAATGATGTTGCACTAACTTTCAGTAAAAGGATTCTGATTTTCATTGTTTCATATTTTAGTACACATTTGAATTCTTTGGAAGTGAATACAGAGTTCTGAATCTTAATCCTTTATTACTTTTATTTCATATAGTCTCTGTGTGTGTACATGTGCATGCACACATATGCGTATAGTACATTTCATAGATTCACTATATAAATTTGTGGTATAAAATGTTTATTTGAATATCCAGGTGGCAGTATAGCATAGTCTGCTGACCAAACTGTCATCATTTTTTTGTTAAGCTTTGAGAAAAGAATAATAGCTTTATTGTACAAGGGAAGAAATTCCCTCTACTGATCATAACTACAAAACAGCAGATGATTAACTGTAAACGTGTGGGTCATACTCTGGTGGTAAAATCTGAAGTGCAGGTGCTCATCTTGACAGTCCCCATAGCCAGGATTCCAAAGAGAGTCTAAAATGCAGATAGCTATTTTGATCAATATCACTGAACCAAAGCTCCACCAAAAGTGTGGGTTGGTGTTGAAGGGGGTAGTGGTAATGGCAGTTTCTTGTTCAAGTCAAAACAGTCCCAAAATACTTTGCATTACAATAGCAATAGTTCACAATAGATTGTTGCTGATATAGTCAGTTTCTCCCCCAGCCCACTGTAAGGATAACAGTAAAGCTCTGATGGAACATACGAGCCCAAGGGGAGATGGCAGAAGACATCATCATCCCTAATAATCAAAAAGTCCTTGATTCTACTCCACCACAGAATATGGGAAAGAAGTTACGGTACATGGAATTATATGCGGCTTAAATATGTTGGTGTTAGCTACCTACTTTCATGCCTCCCTATTTTAAAATACAGTGGAGAGTTGAAACAGAAGACAGCCCAACAGTTATGTCCATATACTGTACATGCAACACATACATAGATCTCAAGATGGCATTAACTAACTTTTTTGGCAGCATCAAGTATATTTATACATAGCAGTGATCAAATGCATGCTACACATAAAGCAAAATGAAACAATAGGATTCCTCATGTAGTAGACTGTACTATACCATTTTGAATAGTAACTCATAGATGAGGAATACCAATTTGATCACCTAAGTTTTTTTTAATGCTAAGGTGAAAACTAGCACAACAGGGGGAAGGGTTTTAAAGCAAGTATTTATTTATTTTTACTTACTGACAGAAGAGTCTCACCCACCAAATGTTAATGGCTGCAGTGGGGTAGGATGGTGTGTTGATGCCTTTGAGGATCATCCACCTGTCCAACCAGTACCCAGCTTGTGGGGGCAATTAGCGAACACACAGTGAAAACCACTTAGAGCGTGCCTAGTGCTCTATAAAGCGGTATAGATGTGTAAGTGCTGTTGCTTAACAATTTGTAAGCCACTCTGAGACCCTTTGTGGCTGAAGAGAGGGGGTACAAATAAATAAACCACTGGCACCAAATGTGAGGACTTCTACCTATCCCACTGCTATGGCATGAAATTTGGAGACATTCTAGATGCCCTTGTGGTTCCCATGCAAGACTATTTGTACAGTATAATCCCACCACTGGACACCCCCACCCTTGAATCACTGCTGCCACAGGACACCATGTATCTAAATGTATCCATGCCTATAACACCATTTTAGCATTCTCAGAGGCACCAAAGCATAATATAAAAATTAATTTAGTAAACAGAAGTTCAATATACAGTAAAAGATCTAAACACATCTAAATCCTGACTGACCCTAACTAACTCACATTTCTCCCTCTGTTTCCACACTCCTTATCACACAGCAGCCTTTTAAATATCCCATCCAAACATTCAGCCAATCACCAGTTACTCCCACTATTCATTATTCTCACCCTCTCAATAAAGCACTTACCTTATTACATTTATTGTACATAATCATACTTTACCTTCATTTCTCTAATAAACACATTTTCAACAAAAGTCCATGACATCATAATGCCCTTTTGCAAAGCCCACCAGCAAAGAGGAATGCCATTGGTTGGGGGCTTCACAGCCATAGTGCCTCTCTCTATGTCCAAAAGGGCAGACAGCTGCCACTAGTTATAGTAAGTCCCAATGGGGTGCTCCATGGATGAAGAAGAGCCAGTTTTGGAACATCAGAAAGCCACCCATGTTCTGTCCTGAGCAGCTGAAGCCATTAGGGTAGAGATGAGGTGACCCATTGGCCACAGGGCTCCCACCCAGTCCTCCGCAGAAATTTATCTGGATCTTATTTAAACCACAATGCTATACAGGGAGCTCTGGTGGCGCAGTGGTTAAATGCCAGTACTGCAAGTCACCACGTTGCAAGTTCGATTCCAGCAGGTTCCAAGGTTCACTCAGCCTTCCATCCTTTCGTAGGTCAGTAAAATGAGGACCCGGCTTGTGGGGGCAATTAGCTAACACACATTGGAAACTGTTTAATGCAGTGTAGATGTGTAAATAGCTATTGCTTGAAACAATTTGTAAGCCGCTCTGATAGCCTTGTGGCTGAAGAGCGGGGTATAAATAAATAAATAAATAAATAAGGTCGATTCCTGTATCTATGAGGGATACATTCCAAGCCCTCTGTGGAAACTTTGGATTATATAGAACCCTATTACTTTTAATAAGACGAAGTCTGGAAGTTTACCATAGAATTGCACTGGAGGATCTAGAAATACCTAGAGAGGACTTTTTTTAGATGTGGATAAGTGAAACCATGAATAGTGAATCAGTGGATACAGGGGTTGATCTGTACTTGACTTTTGAGAAGGAATTATCTTGAGTACAGTGGGGCTTACTCCCAGCTAAGTGAGTACTGGATTAGAGCTTTATTTATTTATTCATATATGGGAGCACTTTAAAAAACCATGATTCTCAAATGGGAGTCTGAACTGTAGGCCACGGCTAAAGCTTCTGAAGAAAAAGAACATTTTTTCTCACAGTAAAATTTCAGTTACAGTAGAAACCTACTGAATACACTTATGTTTAAGGGGAACGGGTTGTTAGGGGAAAAATCCAGTTAAATGAAAGGAGAATGAAGTTGATACACCTCCATGTTTCCCACAGACCAACTTCCATAACTCTTGCTATGATTAATCTGCAGTGAAAGCCTTAGTGATAAATTGTACTTATTCAGTTAGCAGTTAGTATCCATGTATTATGTAATAGAAATAACTGCTGTAAAACAGGAAAAAGCATATTTTAAAAGCTGCAGTCCTGTACACATTTACCCAGGCATAAATCACTATTTTGCTGTTTGGAGTTTACTTCTAAATAAGTACTTCTAAATTTACTTCTAAGCAGGCATGTACAGTTGTCCCTCCTTATCCACAGATTTGATATCCACGGATTTAAGTATTCATGGCTTGAAAATATTCTTCAAAAAATAGTAATCCAAAAAGCAAACCTTGATGTTGCCATCTTATATAAGGGACACCAACACCATTTTGCTATGCCATTGCATATAATGGGACTTGAGTATTCACGGATTTGGGTATCCACGGAGGGGGGGGGTCCAGGAACCAAACCGCAAGCAAATATGAAGGAACAACTGTATAGGGTTACACTGTAATCTGGGAGCTATTCATATACTAAAAGTCCTAGATGAGCCCCTAGTCATATCCTTAGAAATATAGTACCCTTGATAATTATAACCTTGATAAGTTATTTCATTACAGCTACAAGACTGGTATATATGAAAAACTGGAAGAGTACTAAAATTCCAAAAACTTCGGAATGGTTAATGAAAGTATTTGATATGACAGAATTAGATAACTCTCAAATTTATTGAAAGGAAATTGGAGAGAAAAATATTTAAAAATATGGAGACCTTTTACGGACTATGTAAAACATTTTAATGGAGACTGGATAACTTTGAGTTTTGATCTGTAATCATAGAATCATAGAAATGTAGAGTTGGAAGAGACCACGAGGGCCATCCAGTCCAACCCCCTGCCATGCAGGAATACACAATCAAAGCATCCCCGACAGATGGCCATCCAGCCTCTGTTTAAAGACCTCCAAGGAAGGAGACCCCACCATGCTCCAAGGGAGTGTGTTCCACTGCCGAACAGCTCTTACTGTCAGAAAGTTCCTCCTAATGTTGAGGTGGAATCTCTGTTCCTGGAGCTTGCATCCATTGCTCTGTGTTTCAGTCTCTGGAGCAGCAGAAAAACAAGCCTGCTCCATCCTCAACATGACACCCCTTCAAATACTTAAACAGGGCTATCATATCACCTCTTAACCATCTTTTTTCCAGGCTAAACATACCCAGCTCCCTAAGTCTTTCCTCATAAGGCATGGTTTCTAGACCTCCCACCATTTTAGTTGCCCTTCTTCGGACATGCTCCAATTTGTCAATATCCTTTTTGAATTGTAGTGCCCAGAACTGGACACAGTATTCTAGGTGAGGCCTGACCAAGGCAGAATAGAGTGGCACTATGACTTCCCTTGATCTAGACACTATACTTCTATTGATGCAGCCCAAAATCGCATTGGCCTTTTTAGCTGTTGCATCACACTGTTGACTCATGTTCAACTTGTGGTCTACTAAGACTCCTAGATCTCTTTCGCATGTAGTCTCATTCAGTCAGGTCTCCCCCATCCTATATCTATGAATTTCATTTTTCCACCCTAAGTACAGTACCTTACATTTCTCTGTATTGGATTTCATTTTGTTAGCTTTGACCCAGCTCTCCAGTCTATCCAGGTGATTTTGAATTTTGATCCTGTCCTCTAGGGTATTAGCTACTCCCCCTAATTTCGTGTCCTCTGCAAATTTGATAAGTATGCCCCTAATTCCATCATCCAAGGCATTGATAAAGATGTTGAATAGCACGGGGCCCAGGACTGAACCCTGTGGCACCCCACTGGTCACATCTTTCCAAGACAAAGAGGAGCCACTGCTGAGCACTCTTTGGGTTCCGCCGGTCAACCAGTTACAAATCCATTTAACAGTTAACTTGTCTAGCCCACATTTTACAAGCTTGTTTGCAAGAATGTCATGGGGAACCTTGTCAAAGGCCTTACTGAAATCAAGGTATGAGATATCCCCAGCATTCCCTTCATCTACCAAGCTGGTAATTTTATCAAAAAAAGAGATCAGATTAGAATGGCATGACTTGTTTCTATGAAAACCATGTTAACTTTTTGTTATTATGGCATTGCCTTCTAAATGCTCACAGACTCTCTATTTAATGATCTGCTCTAGAATCTTCCCTGGTATTGATGTCAGACTAACTGGACAATAATAGGGGAGTTGATAAAAAAAGATAGAGATTGTAATAAGAAGATGATAAATTAGAGAGGAGATAATAGTGGATTTAATTAACATTGTATAATCAGGGATACTTGGAAGTTATTTTAAGGTGTTAGGGTAGAGAGGTAGGTAATTTAGTTTGGAATCTATCAGTATTTTCTCTTTTTTATCTTTTATTTTTGTGAGTATTTGTTTCAATATGCTTTGTGTGTTATATGATGTGTGTTTTTGTTTGGTTATAATCACTGTTTTTATATTGGTTTAATTAAAGACTCCCTGAAACAACATCTCAGGCTCGGCCAAATTGATCACCAACAGTGGTCCGCCCTGGCCTCACATTGGGAGGCATGGAGACGCACTATCCACAATGCTGCAGCCTTATTTGAGAACTCATGCCAAACAAGTCTTGAAGAGAAACAACAATGCAGAAAGAATCACAACCCAAAAACATCACCCAAGGAGACCTTCTGCTGTGCTTTCTGCAACCGGACTTGTTTATCTCGGATTGGCCTTTTTAGTCATCAGCGCGCTTGCAAAAAGCGCGGGATGAGTCCTTCCTGAATCTTCGTTTGCGAAGAAAAGCCAGAGAGAGAGAATTATATATATATATATATATATACACACACACACACACACACACACACACACACACACATATATATATATAATCTCTCCTCAGGACAGAAATACTATCGTCACTCTGTATTTTTTAAGGGTACTATATTTCCCATATATATATATATATATATATATACATACATACATATACACACACATAGGGTTGTCCCTCTGTATCCACAGATTTGGTATCCACGGATTTAAGTATTCATGGCTTGAAAATATTCTTTAAAAAATAATAATCCAAAAAGCAAACCTTGATTTTGCCATCTTATATAAGGAACACCATTTTGCTATGCTATTGCATATAATGGGACTTGAGTATTCACAGATTTTGGTATCCACGGGGGGGGGGGGTCCTAGAACCAAACCCCAGCAAATATGAAGGGACAACTGGATAGATAGATTGATAGATAGAGATAGAGATATGAGAAATACAGTACCCTTTAAAAAATACAGAGTGACAATAGTATTTCTATCCTCAGGAGAGTAGCCAGCAATCTCCTGCCCTGAACATGAAAGTCCTATAGAGTTTAGTCAAAGTCTCCAGTACATTTCAGACAACTTCATATCCATAGAACTTCAGAATAAAACGTCATCAGTTCCATAAGAAGGAATTTAGCCACTTCAAATCATACCTAGATATATTTGAAAATATCTTTACCCTCACCATTACAATAGCACCAATTATGACAAAGTATAATTTTCTGTATTTCTTAGAAAGTCTAATTACTTCAGACATCATGGCTTATTCATTAATTATATTTATAAGCAGTCTCTTCAATAAAAATGCCTCAACTAGTGAACAACATTAAAGTCTGTTCTGTTAGTCTGTTTCTGTCTCATTATCATGAGAAAAACGTACTTTTGAACTAAAGAAAAAGCAGAGGTATTTATGTCAAATGCAGCCCCTAACACACCTTTACGATACTTCATATCCACAAAATAGTTAACATAGGTCGTAACATCTTCTGCTAGGAGTGATTTCTGCCCCCTGTAAAGTTTCTAGTATTTGAATAATTTCCCTCCTCTTTCCTCTCCTCAGCCAACATTCAGACTATTCCACTCTTCAAAAAAAGAACACATGTTTACCTCAGCTTTACGAATTTTATTCCATATATGTACACCTTACAATATTTACAAGGGCATTATGAATTCATTTGTACAATTATGGTTATAATAATTAATAAATTAATTGATAGCCAGAAGTGACCTCCCTTTTTGTCTGGCTAATGGAACAGTCCAGTAAAGTCCTCCCCCCCCCCTTCAGTATCCTGCAGTTGAAGTTGATCTTTCTTCTGTGTGTCAGTGCATAGCAAATCAATTTATTTTGGTCTAATTATTGGCTTTCGAGGTTATAGATTTATGTCTTTTAAACAGTTTTAAACACGTTTTCATGATGTAATTTTTAACTGTGTAATGAGATAGTGTTAACATAATGGCATAAAGAATACAAATACAATATATCTGAAGTAAGAACAAAGTGTGCACTTTTTCGTGCGGTGTATATACAGTTCTGAGACACTAATGCTCATTAATGCTTTATGCACTCTGGTGTCTAAAAAGCATTTTTCATGTCTTTTGTGTAATATCACCACTGGGACCCATTTTCCTTAAGTAGACTGTACTTTATCTCACATTAGTAAAGTTTAGATCTAAAGTAAATTATAAAAATAAGCTAAGCAATTATTGATGTCAAGATTTAAAGCGTGATCCTGTGCTTGATTACTCAAAAGTAATACATCTACATATAATGGGCTTACAGCTAAGGCTGCAGTCCAATACACATTTATTTATGAGTATTGAGTTAATGGGAACTTATATCTTAATATACATTTGTTTGTTTGTTTGCTGCCCTATATCAAAAGATTTAAGGGAGATGTACAGATAAATCAATTTAAAACAATTAAGAAAAAATATATTTTTTAAAAAGATGAATAAAGTTAACCTTAAAACATATTAAACATTATAACAATTAAATCAAAACCATTTAAAAGCTGTACAATTTTTAGGCAAAATCATTAAACCCAAAGGCTTTGATAAAAAGACACATTTTAACCAGGCACCAGCATTGGCACCAATCAAGCTTCCAAAGGGAGCACATTACAAGTCGTCCCTTCATGTTCGCTGGAGTTATGGACGCAAGACTGCCACAATGCCCCTGCCGCCAAGCACCATACCCCAGCAGCCACCCCCAACCAAACAGAGCCAAGCCCCAGGATAGCAGGGAGTTTGGCGCTTTAGGTTCGGACGCGCTGCTTTCCTGGGGCTTGGCTCCCCACCTCAAATGGAGCCAAGCCCCAGGAGAGTGGGGAGTTTGGCACTTTAGACTCGAATGCGCCACTCTCCCAGGGCTTAGTTTCTCCCCCCAATGGAGCCAAGTCCAAGGAGAGCGGGGAGTTTGGCGCTTTAGACTCAAACTCGCCGCTCTCCAGGGGCTTAGCTCCCCACCCCAAATGGAGCCAAGCCTCAGGACAGTGGAGAGTTCAGCGCCTTGGCTCCCCACCCCAAACGGAGCCAAGCTTCTGAGGTGGCTGGAGTTCCCTTGCTTCTCGGCCACCACCAATGTCTCTGAGTCAAAGAGGTAGCCAAGGCGGCAGCGGCTCCTCTCGCAGCACACTGCATCACTGCGGTCCCTCATCACTGCAGTCCCTGTGTATGGGGAGGGGGAGGAGAAGGAGGATAAACTGCAAATACATACATCTGTGAAAGTCAAAGCCACGAATATGAAGGGACAACTGTACAGTGAGCCCTTGGTATCAGCTGGGGTTTGGTTCAAGGACCCATCGTTGATACCAAAATCCATGGATGCTCAAGTCCCATTATATACAATGGCACAGTAAAATGATGTCTCTTACATAAAATGGCAAAATCAAGGTCTGCTTCTTGGAATTTATTTAGGATGGGGTTGGAATATTTTTAAAGCCATGGATGGTGGAATCCATGGATGCCAAAATCTGTGGATACAGCAGGCTGACTGTACATAACCCTAGAGGCCACAGCAGATAAAGTGCTTTCCTATATCCTCACACAATATATTGTTGTAACTGGTGGGACAAAGAGTAAGGCCTCTATCCTTGGACAGGTATATATGGGGAGAAGTACAGGTATTGAAGTCTCAAGCCATTTAGGGCTTTACATGTCATCACCAGGATCTTTAATTCAGACCAGAATTCTGCCAGTATAATTTCTTTAAAAGTTGTGTTATATGGTTTCTGTTATATGTTTAGCTGCTGTGTTGTACCAGCTGCAGCTTCTGAATCACCTTCACAAGCAGAGCCACGTAGAATGCATTGCAGTATTTTTTTATTATTTATTTTTTTATTTATTTATACCCCGCTCTTCAGCCACAAGGCTATCAGAGTGGCTTACAAATTGTTTTAAGCAATAGCTATTTACACATCTACACTGCATTAAACAGTTTCCAATGTGTGTTAGCTAATTGCCCCCCACAGGCTGGGTACTCAATTTACCGACCTACGAAAGGATGGAAGGCTGAGTGAACCTTGGAGCCGGCTGGAATCGAACTTGTGATGTGGTGGCTTGCAGTACTGGCATTTAACCACTGCGCCACCAGGGCTCCTTTTAGACAGATTAGACAGTAGTCTAATCTGGAAGTTATCAGTGCAGTGGCTAGGCCATCTCCTTCCAGAAAATATCATAGCTGCTGAGGTAGTAAAATAGGTTCCCAGGCACTCCAAGCCAAATAAGAAACATGGACTGAATAGTACTCCCAAGGTGTGCATCTGCTCTTTCCGCAGGACTGCAACAGGTCACTTGCCAATTCCCAGACTCAGAACCATTTCAGAGCTTTGGTCTTACTGCTTCAGATTATGTCTTATTGCTCCAGTTTTTGGTCTTATTGCTTCGGTTTATGGGCCTCATCCAGCCCATTACAGCATCCAAACACTGGTCTGGTATCTGCATATCTCCAGCTAACTTGATAACATGGAGAAGTAAATCTAACTGCCATTAGCATGCTGATGATGCCCAAAGTCCTGATGACCTCACTTAGTGGCTTCAAATAAATATTTAAAAAACCCAAAACACTAAACCTTACTTTCGGTTTTTTTCTTTCATTTTTGTGAGTGTTTGTTTTATGACAAGTTATGTGTTGTATGAAGTATAGAAGTTAGACTATACTTGATGTTTTCATATTTGTTTTTATTATACAGTTAAATATTAATAAAGATATATTAATAAATAAATAATATTAAAGAGAGTAGGAGATAACGTTGAACCCTGGGGCTTCCACAATATAATAGTCTTGGAGCAGGTATCCCCCAGTGTCAGTCACTCTTGAAAGTGGAGCCACAGATGTGAACAGAACCACCTCCTGCTCCCATCTAGCAGAGCTGGTCCAATAAAATTCTGTAGCCAATGGTACCAACAGCTGAAGAGAGAAGCAAGAGGATCAGTGGGGCTTTTACAATGCCATACCCTGGCCTGAAACCACACAAATAGAGCCAGATAATCTATTTACTTCAAGAATATCTGAAGGAGCCCTACCACCATATGCTTTAGCACTTTGCCCAGAAAGGGGGTATTAATGATGAGGTGGTAGTGCTCACATACTTCTGGATCCAAGGATATCTTTTTCAGGAGAGGCTAAACAAAGCCTCCTTCAAAGCAGTAGGCACTTCCCTTGACATAGGCATTAATTACCCCTTGGATGTACCTGATCAACCCACATTTACTAGATCTTGGAGATTATCACACTACACTATTATAGCACTATAATTCCACTTTAGCTGCTCTGCCTGCCTCCTGTGGCATCCTGGAATTTGCAGTTTAGGGAGGGGCATTTAGAATTCTCAGCCAGAGAGCTCTTAGGTCTCACTGAATTACAAACCCCAGAATGCCACAGGAGGCAGCCAGAGGAGTTAAAAGTGGAATAATAGCACTATAACAGTGTAGTGTGAAAAAGTCCCTTCTTGCCAGCAGAGAGTTGAATAGGACTGCAATGTCTGGCAGCAATTCTCTGTACTACAGAAACAGTGGAACTTATTTCTAAATAAACAAAACATAGAATCGAACAATTGGACAGTATTGCTTAAACTCTGTACCTGAAACAATAATTTCAATTCAGAGCTACCCTCTAAAGGTCAACTACAGATGTTGCTTTAAAAAAAAACTACCTTCAACTGTAGAAGCTAAAAGATATTTAACAATGACAGCAGGCTAATGTATGATTATTGTCATACTGTAGTGAACAGCTATATAGGAAGTTGGGGTTTGTAGTTATCCCCACTAATAATTCCTGTAGAAGTCAAATACAATCTTGGTAATTTTTCATTCAACTCATTATCTCTTTGATATTAATTTTTAAAGGACAAAAGAAAATGGCTAACAATTTTCAATTACATCAATAGTTGTAAATACTGTACTGCTAAATTAAAGTTATAACTGTTTCACCATTCAAATTCTGCAATCTTTTGAAAGTGTGGTGTTCCCCCCTTCATTTCCTTTAACTTTCATGCGCTAAGGTAAAACAAAACAAAACAAAACAAAAACTTGCATTGAGTTGTGGGTTATTTTTTAACCCTAATGGAAAATCCAATGTATTGTGGGTATTAAATGCACCATTTCCGAATGAGTGTTTGTATGTGCAGTATCCAGTGTCTATATCCTACCAAATACACAGAGCCAGAAAACACAGGAAGGAACAATGAAATCAAACATAGCCTTTTTGGATTGTGGGATGTTTTCTGACCCCAGTGAATTCCATGTACAGTATTTCTGTTTTCCCTGAATGGAGCATGCAACTGCCAACCTGCGCATGTCATCTCTGCTTTGCTGCATCATGGTTTGCTAAACAAACACAGGACATTTTTAAGACAAAAAGTATCCTATTACCTGGGACAAGACAATACAGATATATTGGAACAATATATGGTATCATTTTTGGTTTTTGTTTGTTTGTAGAAACTAATCTCTAAGTGGAAAATGGCTGAAATTTGGGAACATTGTTTACAACTGGAAAGGCAATAATGTTATAGAATGCCTACACTATTGGTCCCAGTTCTATTTGGATTTTGCAACAAAAAATGACATTGGAGGACTAAAATGTCCTACACTGGTGCATGAGAAATAAGTAACATTTAAATGACCCCAGCACTGTTTTAATAAATACTTCAAATTAAAACAAACAAACAGAAAGAAAGGAAGTTGAAACTCTTGGAAACAAAGATTGCTTTTGTTTTAGAAAAAATAAATGCATGATGAAGAAGCACAGGTTTGAATGGCAGGCAGTAAAATCTGGGGTTTCATCCACTCTGTTCTTTCTAATTGAAGTATGGTAAACTGTGGTGTGGATGGGGTTTACTTCCCTCACCATCATCCCCTCCAGGAACTCAATACCTCTCTTCACATTCTCCTAATATACACATTTCCTGTCTCGCATATTTAATTTCCTTATTTTTTTTTTTTTGTTTTAAAATGCTATGCCCCTTTAGCACTATAACTAACTGCAAGAGAAATTGGTGAGGGAGGAGAAAAGAAATGTTTGATCTGGTAACCTGAAATGTAATGGGAGAAGAAAAGTCTGAGGGGGGCTTAAATACCCTAAGGGCACCAGATCCTATCTGATCTTGGAAGGTAAGCAAGGCCAGCCCTAGTTAGTACTTGGTTTGGAGATTGGCAATAAATACCAGGTGCTGCAGGTTATACTTCAGAGGAAGGATCTGGTAAACCACCTATGAATTCTCCTTGCCTAAGGAAATCCTATGTAATTAATTACGTTGTCATAAATCCATAGGTGACTTGAAGGTACATACAGATACACAGTGTCTAAGGAAAATCTCCTGGCAAAGGTCACACCTCAATTTAACTTGTCATCAGTGAGACTGCCTGATCAGGAGGAACTGAAGACAATAGAATTTAATCCTGCCTACTTCAGAAACGCCTGTGATGCAGGGGGCGGGGGAATCACCTCCTGCCCTGGATTTTAAAAATCTCAGCTAATCCTAGAAATTAATGAGAAATAGACCAGGGCAAGCATTACATTGTATGGATATATTTTAAAATACTGGAAAGTACAGGTGCAAATCCTGAGGCTTCTAGCCAGGCTGGAGAAGCCCTTAATTAAACTTTTCATTTGTAAAACTGTCAGCACCCAAATGTTTCACTCACATACACAACTGCCATATTCATATATACAGTATGTGGTATCTAATTAAAAATTCTCTATGATTGCAATCTCAAACACGCTTAGTAGGGTTAAGGGAATAAGCCCAGTGAAACTTACTTCTAAGCAGTAATTCTTACTGCTAGGTACTTTCTCTTCATATTACGTCCATGCTTGCAAGGCCACAGCAGATGAACCTTTGGTTTAAAGGGTGAGGCCAGTTCTGTGCACGCTGCGCTCCACCAGAAAAATCCATTGCACAGGCTCGAAGGACAAATCCAGTTCCAAAAAAGCCCTGTAACGATAGGCAAGGGAACAAACAGCAGGTGTAAAGATGCACTGGAATCCGCGGACCCAACCCTGTATATGCTGGCTGCAGTTTATCTGCATGAGTACCGGTACACTTTTGTATTTAGGAGACCAGAGGAAAAAGAACGTCACCGCTATCTCTACCTCTACCACCTCCATCCCAGGAAAGAGAGAAAGAGGTCTGTTGCCTGCTTGTTGCTGCCTGTTCCAGAGACCTCTTGCAGAGCTAGGCACCAAGGTTTAAGCCAGTTGCTTGCTAACAAGACAGATTATCACCTTTCCCCTTTGACAGGGAATAAAACCTGAGTGCCTGCTGTGCCAGCAGAGTTGCTGCTGAAGGGGGAGAGATCTAATGGTGGTCACCCTTGTAGAAGAGATGCTTCCAGCGTTGAGTGAAAGCCAGAGCTAGTCCTGTTGTTTGGGAGAGGAAGCTGTGTATGGGGTCTGTATTTTTAAGCTGTGTTTATTTTAAACTGTGGTCTTTCTTCTTTTAATAATCTGCCTACTGGCAAAAGGAAATTGTTATACAGAGAGCATGGGAGGAGAAGCCTGCTCTCTGGAGAGCAGCCATGATGACAGTATTGGGCAGAGGGAGATATGGAGTGGGGAGACATGGAGTGGGGAGACAGTTCTATTATCATAGGAGAAAGGAGAGCCACAGGGTGCTAGTTGCTCCAAACTGTTCCCCACTTCAAATAGTCTGAAAAGTGTTGCCTGCTCTGACAGCCCCCACCCTTTTAATGTCTCACCAATTGGCTAAATTTCATATACATTTCATTGGCTTATAGGTGGCACTCCATGTGGTTGAAGGTAGACCAGGGACCTCCCAAAACTAGGAGCTAAGGTTTGCTCACAAAACCTAAGATAGACAGCTCATGTTCCTCAAAGACACACCCAGGTAAGAATTATGTGAGTTCCCCTGAGACTGTAGAGCTAGGGAGACAATGAGCTAATTCTCCCTGAGGACTTCTGAAAGTGTATTAATCACTAATCCCATCATAAGTGGTTGAGCGCTCATTACCTGCAAAACAGGTTCCCCCTCCTTCCCCAACAATGGAAGGTTCCCTATGACCATTCAGTCCAAAATGTACCTTGCATTAACAGTTTTCGATATATCCAGAAACTCCATTAGACATTGTATTCCACTCTAACATTCACCCCTTCAGGGAAAATGTCAAATATATCACCCTAAAATGCCACCAAAGTGCACACAGATCCTCTTACTCCAGTCTCCATGACTGTCTGTATGGCCAGATCCCCGTCCTCCCATCACTCCATCAGTCTGTGCCACAAGGACTGCAGCTTCTACACGAATCTCTGCTCTTCATATCAGTATAGTATAACCCACAATCCCCTCACTCTATTCCTCTATCAAAATACTTCCTACTTTCTTTGATAGCCTTGTGTGATTGCTTGAAGCCTGAATGTTAGTGTGAATGCTTTTAAGATTATTGTTCAATAAAAAACATTATTATTTTATCTCTGTGGCGGTGAGTCTGTCCAAGTTAATACTGGTATGCACAGGTTAAAAAATCCCGCCATTACTCGACCTCTCACATACCAATTTGAGCTAACTAATATTCCCATTTTAAGTCAGACATTATTGGGTCCCCATGGGTCCCATGCAAGTCAGGTGAATTGAAAGGGATCTAGGAATCTTAGTAGACCACAAGCTAAGCATGAGTGAACAGTGTGATGTGGTAGCTAAAAAAGCCAATGCAGCTCTGGGCTTCATTAATAGGAGTATAGCATCAAGATTGAGGGATGTAATAGTGCCACTTTATTCTGCTTTGGCCAGACCTCTCCTGGAATATTTTGTCCAGTTCTGGGCACAACAATTCAAGAAGGATATTGACAAGCTGGAACATGTCCAGAGGAGGGTGACCAAAATAGTGGGAGGTCTGGGAAGCCATGCCCTACGAGGTGTGACTTAGGGACCTGGGTATGTTTAGCCTGGAGAAGAGAAGGTTAAGAGGGGACATGATAGCTATGTTTAAATACTTGAAAAATTGAAGCTTGTTTTCTGTTGATCCAGAGACTAGGACATGGAGCAGTGGACTCAGACTACAGAAAAATACTGTACATTCCACCTAAGCATTAGGAAGAACTTCATGATGGTAAGAGCTGTTTGACAGTGGAAGACACTGCCTCATAGTGTGGTGGAGTCTCCTCTGGATATTTTTAAACAGAGGCTGGATGGCCATCTGTCAGGTGTGCTTTGATGGTGTATTCCTGCAAGGCAGAGTGTCGGGCTAGATGGCCCTTGTGTTCTCTTCCAACTCTATGATTTTATTATTCTAGATGCCACTTCCTTTTGAAAATTAAACTGTTCTCACTCACAGTAGAAACTTTGCTAGTCTGTTGCTAGTCCTCAAATGTGAGTTACAGCTTTCCTTTTTCAGTTCCTTTTCTTCTCTGCAGATTGGTAAATCCAGGGCAGATTTTAAAGTGTGTATGTGTGTGGGGGGATTATTATCCAAGGCTCATAGTGTAGAGTTCTCATATGAGGGGACTGGCCAGATCAAATCCAGATTCTAAGCATTGTACCCAATACCTGTTGTTGTTTTTTGTTGGTTGGTTGGTTGTTATTAAAGCTTAGAATCCAGGTCAACTAACAATAACAATAATAACAACAAAGCAGCAAGTCTAGCTCTTCTGGAAGCAAAGACAGACTGCAGAAAAGAAAGCCTTCCAATCTGGGGGATGCGGGGGACAGCTTGCTTTTGTTATCTGAGCACACAGAGAATACAGTGCAAAAACATGGCAATCATTACAGGGTTTTCAGAAAAATGTAAGCTTTATTGTATTTTCCAGAGGTCTCTTGAGAGCTGGACTGGATGCTCCCAAATGGAAAAGAGATGAGAGAAAGCCAGACAGAGAATCGATAGATGCATCATTCATAGATAGATGGATGGATGCTCACTGTGGAAGTAAGAATGTTTACTATGAGTTTTAGTTTTCTTGTAAATAGTTTCAGATAATAAATGAAGCTCTTTGAGAAAGACTAATGTCACATTTCCTTGTCTTTGGTGTATGGTATGGTCTTTTGAACCCTTTACTCAGATACACAAATCCCTACATTAAATGGGTCTTTAAAATAAATATGAGTTGTATATTTATATTTATCAGATATCATTCCATTCTTTACTGTGATGTATTCTGTAGCAGGGAAACAGCAGCTATAAGGTGGGTAGGAATGTAAGACTGGAGGAATTTATTTTAATAAATGGAAATAAAATATGGGAGGGTGGTGTTAATGGGGAAACTGGTGTGTCACACTGGATTATTACTTGCTTTGAATATGTGTGTGTGCTCAAGGGAAAACAGATTTTTCAGGGATTTAGTTCCCAAGTAACCCAGGGAGGGTCATAAAAAGTGTGCCACTTACCTGGATGTTTCAATCTCACCCAGAAGTGTTTCTGCCGGACTGGCCATTGACGGGGTAAGTATGAAGGGGGGGGGGGGAATCTGAGGTTTCACACACCAGCAATGTTGGCAAAAAAACGCCACAGGGGATCAATTGATGGCTTAAGCCATCAATTAAAAAGTATGGGTTTTGGCTGGGACATAACTGTGAAAGGGTGATGTTGTCTGATATGTGCACCCTTTCATGGTTATGTGGCATTGTTATGATGCCATATTTTGTGTGTCTGATAAAGTCCTACATGATTGGAAGGAGAAAATGGAGAGGCTCCATTCCCTCTGCAAAAACAAGACCAGAAGCAAATTGTGGCACAGATTGTGAACTGTTAATATCAAAAATTAGAGTAAAGCTAAAGAAGAACATACATCAGCCACTGTACCAAAATGCAACCTGAAAACTATCCCTGTATAATTTTAAAACCATGTACAAATAGATCTATATTGTAAAGCCTAATTGACCAAGTGCCAGAAGGACTCTGGACTGAAGCCAGAGACATGGTCAGGGAGGTATGCAAAAAATCACTACTGGAAGCTATCGCTTATCCGACAGGTTAGGGACTGGAACAGGTTCAGATACTGGAATTCGTTGAAAAGCAGAACCCATGTAGGGAACATGAGGGAATTACAGTGGCTCGCTTGCAAAGTCTCTCAGTTGGCTTGGTGACTTCCCCCCATCTTGCTTTGCAAGCAGCATGCACAAGCACAGTCAAGTCTCAAGCAAGCCTCCATAGGCAAGAACTATTGAAAGAGTGGATTCTTCATAGAATTAATGGAACTTGTCCTTAATTTGCAAGGGTCAAAAAGAGCAAGTCATCAGATAACATGCCATTAAAAGGTGGCGGCTTCCTTTATCTGCAGCCCCCCAAAAAGAGAAGCCTCAGTAGATGACAGATAAAACTCTTCAAACAGTTAAGGACAGACAAGATGCTAAAGAAAAAGGTGACAGAAATACATCTGATTCCTGAACACAACTGCTTAGCAACTTGTGCACAAGGACAAAGAGAACTATTATAATAATCAATGCAGAGAAATAGAAGATGACAACAAAAAAGACAGAAGAAGAGACCATGGAGATTATCAGATGTGGCAAATATGGTGTTATAACATCAAAACCAGACTGCAAAAGGGCTTCCCTATCGCATAATGTTGTGCCCCAGCATCCTGAAAGTGTTCTGCTCCTGTCAAGAGGGTGTTATTTTCTATTAGTGGTGAGAAGCTGCCAATTGATCTCCCATGGTGTTTTTGTCACAGTAGTGCTTGTGTATGAAAGCACCCCCTGTTATGCTTGCATGCTTCCAGTGTCAATGGGCAGTCCCTGCCAGAACACGTCCACATGAGAACGTGAAAACTAGGTATGGGATGCTCTTTTAATGAACCTCCCCATCTTGCTTGCAAGTTTCCAAGTACGATTCCATGCTTGTCTGTTCTTTTTTTTTTTAATTTAGGTTTTTTTAGGCTTTAAAGCATGCTCATGTCTTCTCACGAGAACTGCAGAAATCTCACCTATGTGAAACACAGAAGGAAGCAGCATGTGCAGTCGTATTGCCGGAATTCAGGGGCGTCTATGTATCATGATTATGGCAGCATGTGAAAAGAGCTATAATTATGCCAGGATACTTACACTGTAAAATATAGTGGCAAAAGAATATTTTTAGATGCTTGTCTGATAATCTCCCTTGTCTGCAAAATCCTAGAACTTAAAGGGAGATTTAAAGGGGGGGGGATGCTCTTGGGGAGTTCCCCAAGAGTGGGGATGCTATATGACCAGTGAGAGAATACACTACATGAGCAAAAAAGAAATAAAAAGATGATGAAAACAATAAACAGAAGAACTATATACAAGAGATGAAAGGATGACAGATTTGTTAAAAGAAGAACCATTTGAAGATGAACTTATAATTTTAGAAAGTGAAGTGGAAGTTGCACATGAAGCATTTGGGAGAAATAAAGCACAAGGAACAAATGGCATACCAACAGAGTTATTTCAAAGCTAGAAAGATAGAATCCACTCAGAGTCTAACTAAAATCTGGCAACAAATATGAAAAACAAAACAACAGTGTACAGGTTGGAAACATTCAATATACATTATAATACCTAGGAAACAGGACACCAGGAATTGCAATGATCATTGGTCTATTAGAGTAATTCCCCATACAAGCAAAGCAATGCTCAGAATTTTACAATGAAGACGTTCACCATTTATGTAGTGGGAAATGCCAGATATCCAATCTGGGTCCAGAAAAGGAAGCACTAGGGATCATATTGCAAACATATGTTGGTTAAGTTTTATTCACTATAAAATACGTTAAGTAAAACTCCATTACTTTCTTTTCTTTTTTGGTACTGTAAATATTATTTATGTATTTATTTATACTGACATGATTATACAGTTGTCCCTCCATATCCACAGATTTGGTATCCACGGATTTAAGTATCCATGGCTTGAAAATAGTCTTAAAAGAATAATAATCCCAAAAGCACAGCTTGATTTTGCCATCTTATATAAGGGACACTATTTTGCTATGCCATTGCATATAATGGGACTTGAGTATTCACAGATTTTGGTATCCACGGGGGGTCCTGGAACCAAACCCCAGTGAATATGAAGGGACAATTGTATATACAAAGTTTAACAAAAGAGAATTTTCACTGTCTGCATTTCATGTTTGGCCATTATTATTATTATTCATTGCATTTCACAATTATAACTGAAAATAAGTTTGTGGGTGCGGGAATGTTAAAAATGATCTGCACTGGTGTCAAATATGCCTGGTATGCCACTGACACACATTTCTGTCTTTGTGAAGGGTCCACACACCAAAATACAGGATTATTTGCCATCTTGTCCAGTCTATATAAAAACAAAAGCTTTCCTACCTTCAAATAGGGGACATCCCTTACAATAAATGAGACCTACCGTTATTGTAAAGGTATTGTACCTTTATTATAAAGGGCAAGATTTCCAACCTTTAAATAAGGGACATCTCCAAGGGACACCTGGCAAGCCTACCTCTACCTAAAATGAAACTTATGGTCAGGAATGGCAAAGAGTTTCGCCCAGCGCATGGAGGTCATATTTGATTGTGTAGCACAGCAATAGGAACCTGTTTTTGAGAAGCAAATATAGCCAAGCCCCTTCCTCTGGCTTGATGTGATGGCCTCAGTCATTATCCCCAGAATAGAGGGGTGGGGTGGGGGTGGGGGCTCAAGCTATTGCGGACCCAGACCGGACTTCTCCCCACACCCGTATAACACAAGACACAGACACAATGTATCTTCACAAAATTGTATTGAGTACATGTTGATGAGTAATATAGATAAACATATGATGTATGGTAAGATATATATTATATGATATTGGATAAGATATTATTATTGGTGATAAAAAGGCCACAACTTTGATAGCGGCTATAAATGGTTGGTGCACATCACATGGGTCCGGATCGCTTCATCAACCAACCCACCGTTGGTCAATGGCACCTGTTGGTCCCCACTGACACCACTTTGCATGGAGTGGAGGAGTCCTGGCCAAGCTCCGCCCACTTGACAAACTTCCCCTCCCCTCCCCTGTGAAACATGCAAGAAAACCAAAGGGGGTCTCCGTGAACGTGAACTTGACCATGAACTTGACCTTGTCCTCGACGGAGACCCCCCTCCCCGGCCAATTACTCTGGATCAAGATCCATGCCAACCACCCTCCTAAAGTTGTGACAAAAGATAAATTGACATAAACAAGTCATTAGTTTACCACCACTCAAAAATACCAGCCCTGGCATTGTAAAGCGAAAGCCACAAAGTGACCTTCACAAAATGCTGCTGGAAGGCTGGCTCCCCTGCCAGGCTGGCCAATCAGACTGGCCAGCCACTTCACGCCCTTCTCCTGGCCTGCAAAGCAGCCTGGGAAGAAGAGGCCAAGCATGGCTGCCCCCACGCCACACGGGAGGGGTGCCTGGGCATTCGGGAGCCAGCCAGGCCACAAACAGGCTGCCGGCTGAGCCCGGCACCTCCCTTATAGGATTAGGCAAGCAGGGATCACCAGCATTGAGGCCATGATATTGAGAACACAGCAGCGCTGGGCAGGGCACGTTTCTAGGATGGAGGACCATCGCCTCCCAAAAATAGTACTCTACGGTGAACTCGCCATGGGTCAGTGTAAGAGGGGTGCTCCAAAAAAGCAATACAAGGACTCCCTGAAACAACATCTCAGGCTCGGCCAAACTGATCACCAAGAATGGTCCGCCCTGGCCTCGCATTGGGAGGCATGGAGACACACTATCCACAATACTGCAGCCTTATTTGAGAACTCACACCGAACAAGTCTTGAAGAGAAATGACAATGCAGAAAGAATCACAACCCGGAAACATCACTCAAGGAGACCTTCTGCTGTGCTTTCTGCAACCGTACTTGTTTATCTTGGATTGGCCTTTTTCGTCATCAGCGCGCTTGCAGAAAGCACGGGATGAGTCCTTCCTGAATCTTCGTTTGCGGAGAAAAGCCAGAGAGAGAGAGAGAGAGAGAGAGTTTTAAGCCCCACAAAATGATCTAGTAAACTTGGACACCAAGACTCCTGTGTAGTTGAGCCCCCTTAAACTTATTAAACAGAGGCGTACTAAATGATCAAGCACTAAGAAATCTTAAAATATTAATTGTCATTGAGTTCTACCAGGAATAACAAAGGCTCCCTGCAATCTATCGTATGCACATTTACTTGGAGTAAGCTACACTGAACACATGGAAGATACGTCTAAGAACATGTTGTGCTTGTAAGAGTTTTTAGATTTAAGAATGTTTCAGTGATAATGAATGGGAAATGTAATTCCCCCCCCACTGAAAGCAGGAAAATTAATAACCCGCCTGCCAATGTTGAGCCTCCCCTCCTACCTTAAAAAAGTTACAGGTTGCCTGGCCTCTGTGATGGGTTCAAAGAGGACAAGTGGGGGCTGGAGACCATGTTGTGTTGTTGTTGTGTGCCTTCAAGTTGTTTCTGACTTATGGTGACTTTATCACAGGGTTGTCTTGGCAAGATCTGTTCAGCAAAGGTTTGCCATGGCCTTCCTCAGAGGCTGAGAGAGTTTGACTTGCCTAAGGTCATCCAGTGGGTCTCCATGGCTGAGCAAGGATTTGAACTCTGGTCTCCCGAATAATAGTCCACTGCTCAAACTGCTATGCTGGAACAAAACTGGGACCCAACCATTTATTGTTCTGCATCTAGCAATACATCTAAGACACTGAGGAGGGTTTAAATATAATCAATTGTTGTAGCAGTATTTTTGAATATTTCACTCACACTCACACCTCTCATATAACAAGTTCAATTTCGGTGCAAATGAGCAGTGGAAGCAAGAAAAAAAAGAGTTTCAAAACATATGCTATATGCTTATATGCTAGTCTATAATGTTTTATAGGTCTTTGCCTGAATCACCATCACTTGGCAACAAAATGTGTTTTGAGCTTCTGATTATTTTTGTTCAACTATTTGAATTGCCATGTGATAAATGCACATTATAAAAACTGTCATGTGTAACATTTAGAAAGCTGAGGCAGTGAACCGGTAGTGGGTTTGAAAGACAGTGCCAGTGAGCATCTTCAGAGCACAACAGTTCCTAGCTATAATATCAAATAGATAAAAGATATTTTCTACACTTTTGATTCACTTCTGCTTGAAGATGCACAAAATATTGAATTATAGAAATTATAGTTTTATTCTCATACCAGTTGTTTCAAGTGGGTCCTTCTGATATTGATTACCCCAAGTACCATATTGTTCCTATGCTCTCCCTTGTCAAGACCAAATGAAGGAACTGCCCTTCTAATATTCAAAGGGCACATTTAATAATCATAATATGTATGAGGGGGTGCTGAAAAGTTCTCTTGCCCAACCCACTTTCCAAAATCTGAGTATAATTTGTCACTGTAACTTCAAAGAGTATTCTTTTATATTGTAAATTTCCAGTTTGCAGGATCGGACTTTTAATTTCTGAATTTTCTTAGATCATTGATAGAACCATGTCCACGAAAAGTGTGGAATTTTCAAGTGCTGAACTCCAGGCTGTCATGAAGTTCCTTTTCCTGCAGAAGAAAGCCCCCAAAGAAATCCATGAGTGTATGATGCAAACACTGAGTGACGAGTGTCCAAACAACAGTCCTTGCAGTGGAGGCACTCGGGTTTTCTAGGGCCAAAGAAATGCAAGACTCAAAAGTCATAGCCACAGTTTTTTGGGATAAGGAAGGTATTTTATGGCTATCTTCAGAAAAGCCAAATGGTTAGTGTAGAATACTACTTGAAAGTGCTGTGTCTGTTAAAGGAGGCATTGAAGGAAAAATGGTGAGGGAAGGGTGTTCTCTTTTTTCAGGACAACACACTTGCTCACAGGTGTGACAATTGATGTTTTGAAGAATTTGGGGTTTGAGTGCATAGACCATCCACCCTACTCACCAGATCTTGCTTCATCTGATTGTTTCTGTTTCAAAACCTTAGAAAGAGTTTGAAAAGAAGAAAAAATTCAAACAATTCAGAGGTAATAGCAGCAGCAGAGCAGCATTTCTGTGACCAGATATCAGACAGAAGAAGAAGAGGTGGGAATAGCAGATATAGACAAACAAGAATGATACCCTCTATTGTATCATGGAATGTCAAGGCGTTAAACACACCTGTAAAAAGACATGACATTTCATTACTTGGAGAAAATAAAATCGAGCATCATCTGTCTACAAGAGAAGAGGATACACAAACAAGATAAGAAACTATTGAAAAACTCTAAGTTAAGGCAAGAATTTGTATCATCTTCGAACAAAAAGAAAAAAGGGGTGGTAATTTACATAGGTAAAAAATACACTGCTAGAGAGGTTCTAAACGATAATGAGGGTCATTACATAGGGGTGGAAATTAAACTGGAAAACCTCAAATTAGTCCTGATTGCAATATATGCCCTCCTGGAAAGGAAAGATCAAGTCTATAAAAAGCTACAAAAGAATACAGGAATGTTGGGGAAAGAATGTATTGTCCTGGCTGGATATTTTCATGGAGTACTGAATGGAAATAGAGACAGATCAACCAGTAATCAGAAAAGGAGGGTTGAAGGTAAACTACCTACTGTGTGTCATGATATAATGGAGGAGTTCAATTTAGCAGACTTATGGACAGAAAAATATGGAATTAAAAAAGGATATAATTTCTTTTCAGATGTGTATAAAAATATGTCAAGGATAGACATGTTCTGGACGTCAACCCCTTTGTTGCCTAAGATTAAAAAGATGGAAATCTTGCCAAAAGTTATCTCAGACCATAATCCGATTAAGCTAAACTTTGAATTTTCAAAATCTGAGTATGTGTGGAGATTAAAAGAAATAATGTTAAAAGACAAAAAATTCATTGGGAAAGTCAAGAAAGAAATCAACTTTTTTTTTTTAATCAAACAATACAGATGGTATGAAGATGAAAACAATTTGGGATACATTTAAGGCCACCATAACAGGTCTGTTTCTACAGAGAGGAGCAGAGATAAAAAAGGAAAGAAAAGAAAATGAACACAAGCTCTACCAAGAACTAAGGGCCAAAGAACAAACATTACGTCAACAACCCAATAATAAGAACCTTCAAAATGAGATAAAACTATTACAAAAAGAGCTTAATGCAGTGTTATTAGAAGAGGTAGGAAACAAACTGCAAAGAATAAAACAAAAACACTTTGAGCAGGCTAACAAAGTGGGGAGATGGTTATCATACAAGCTTAGGAAAGAAGCAGAAAGGAAGACGATTACAGAAATTGAACATGATGGAAGACTACTTCCAAACCAAGAGGACATTGAGAAAGTTTTTCACTCTTACTACATGAGACTATATAAAGAACAAAACAAAGAAGGAAATCAGACAGAATTGGAAAAATATATAGATGACAACATTTATGCTGAAATCTCCCAAGATCAAAGAACATGCCTTTCCGACCCCTTTTCAAAAGAAGAGGTCTCGGTAGCCATAAAACAACTTAAAGCAGGGAAGTCACCTGGGCCAGATGGCTTCACTGCTTCCTTTTACAAGACATTTGAAGAGGAAATAATAACTAACTTTCTCCATACAATTAATCAAATAGAAGCAGATGGAGTCCCAGAAACACTGAATACAGTGAATATTACGGTAATCCCGAAAGAAGGAAAAGATAAAAAAGATTTAAAGAATTATCGCCCAATTTCCCTGTTATGCGTAGATTATAAAATCTACGCTACAATGTTAAGTAATAGAATTAAACCGATACTAATGGAAGTTATACACCCAGATCAAAATGGATTTTTGCCGGGTAGGTCAATTTCAGACAATACCAAAACAATTGTCAATGCCCCTGAGTACTATGAAAGAAATAATGAAAAAAAGGCCGCCTTCATTTTTGCAGATGAGGAAAAGGCCTTTGACAGTGTCAGATGGTCCTTCTTAATACAGGTGCTCAAGAGGCTGGGTTTAGGTCAATTCATGATTAACAACTTAAACAGAATTTATGATAATCAAAAGGCCCACATCATAATCAATGGGAATAAAACAAAGCCAATAACCATTCAGAAAGGAACTCGTCAGGGGTGCCCACTATCCCCGTTACTCTTTATAGCTACATTAGCAATTCTTCTTTGTAAGATTTGCAGGGAGAAAAAAAATACCGGGTTTGAGAATTTTGGATCAAGAATATAAAATCCAGGCCTATGCAGACAACCTAGCATTAATTACAGAAAACACTGTGCAGAACATAAAAAAGTTATTGGAGATAGTGGAAACATTTGGCAGATTTTCCAGATTCAAAATCAATAAAGAAAAGACGATTATCATAACTAAAAACATGTCAAAAAAAGAAGAACAATCGGAAATGATAGCAAGATGTAAAATGGTGAAAAAAGCAAAATATTTAGGGATCTGGGTTTCCAACAGAAACATGGACTTAGTGGAAAACAACTGCAATAAAGTATGGGGAGCAATAAAATCAGACATGAAGAAATGGGAGAAATTAAACCTAACATTGTTAGGCAGAGCGGCGGCAATAAGAATGCCAATTCTACCAAGAATTATTTATTTATTCGAAACAATTCTAATCTTAACTAATGATAAATTACTGGAAATATGGACGAAAGACTTGAGAGAATTTATATGGAGGGGTCGGAAGGCGAGAATCAAGTGGACAACTATGATTGATAAAATGGACAGAGGAGGCTTGGCGGTTCCAGACATTCAAACTTA